>CP106729.1:99241072-104241072 GCA_025506655.1 Gossypium rotundifolium | reverse complement strand
GCCACAGAGGCTTCACCTGAAGTTCTGCTAACAAACTCCCATCCTCATACAAACTCAAATGAGCAAACAATGCTCTCAAATTAGATATTGCCTTACGACTTAACGCGTCAGCAACCACGTTAGCCTTTCCAGGATGATATTCGATTGAGAAATCATAGTCCTTTAACAGCTCCACCCATCTTCATTGTCTCAAGTTTAATTCCTTCTGAGTAAGAAGATACTTAAGACTTTTGTGATCCGTATAGATGATAGACTTTTCACCACAAAGATAATGCCTCCAAATCTTTAAAGCAAACACTACCGCTGTTAACTCCAAATCATGAGTAGGGTAGTTTACTTACGTGCGGTCTCAATTGACGAGAAGCATAGGCCACCACCTTTCCATTTTGCATCAACACACAACCTGCACCTGTGTGAGGCGCATCACAATAAATAGTGAATTCTTTTCCACCTCTGGTGAATCAAAACTGGAGCTTCCGTCAGAATCTTCTTTAATTTCTCAAAACTCTCTTGTTGTTTTTCAGTCCAATTATACAGAACTCCCTTCCGCAACAGTTTAGTTAGGGATGCAGCAATCAACGAAAACCCCTCTACAAAACGTCTGTAATAACCAGCCAAACCCAAGAAACTCTGAATTTTAGCTACCGACGTTGGTGGTTTCTAATCCAAAATAGCCTTAATCTTCCGAGGATCCACCCTTATTCCTTCAGTTGATATCACATGACCCAAGAAAGTCACTTCCTTTAGCCAAAATTCGCATTTACTGAATTTGGCATATAGTTGATTATCTCGAAGTAACTGTAATACAATTCGTAAATGCGAGTCATGCTCCTCATCATTTCTTGAATAAACCAAAATGTCATCTATGAACACTACCACAAACCGGTCTAAATATAGTTGAAAGACTCGGTTCATCATGTCCAGAAATGCGGCTAGTGCATTGGTTAATCCAAACGGCATCACTACAAACTCATAATGTCCGTAACGAGTCCGAAATCTTTGTCTTATAAATATCCGCTTCTTTCACCTTAAGTCGGTGATAACCCGATCTCAAATCAATTTTGGAAAGCTGAAGCTCCTTTAATTGATCAAACGGATCATCAATTCTCGACAGAGGATACCGATTCTTGATCGTCATTTTATTCAGATTGTCTATAATCAATGCACATACGCATCGATCCATCCTTCTTCTTGACAAACAAACCGGTGCTCCCCACGGAGACACACTCGGTCGAATAAATCCCGATCCAAAGCAATTCTTGAATTTGAGCTTTAAGCTCGCCAACTCCTTTGATTGCCATTCTATAAGGAGCAATGGACACCGGAGTATTCGTGCAAAAGCTCAATGCCAAATTCTACTTCCGATCTAGAGGTATACCAAGAAGTTCTTCGGGAAAAACATTCAAAAATTCCTTCACCGTTCTCACATCATTCACAGATAACTCTTTGGCATCCAAAGCACAAATAAAGGCTAGGAATGCTCCATATCCTTTTCGTACCAACTTCTCTGCCTTCAACGCAGATACCGCATTTGCCAAGTAGTTCCTTCGTTCACCAATCATGATGACTTCCTTATCATCCGAGGTTCTTATTGACATCTGCTTTTCAAGACAATCCAATTGCTTAGATGTTTAACCAACCAATCCATGCCCGAATGAGATCGAACTCGTGAAAGGCAATTCCATCAAATTTGCCAAGAATACCTCTTCTTGAATTTCTAAGGCACGCCTCTAAACAATTTATTTACGATTCCGATCGTCCTAAAGGACTAATTCATCGTCATCTCACTATCGGAATTTTAGATTCTAGATTCAGTTTCAGATATGGTGCTAGCAACATACTAATAGGTAGAACCAATATCTATTAAAGCGATAATAGGTACATCAAGATGAAGAACATACCGATTATTACATCGGTGCATTGCCATCCTCACACGTCTAACCGTGATAGACCGATCTAGGTCGTCTTGCATCCGTGTTCCTCTAGACCATTGCCTTGACCGGTGCACCTTGACCACGCCCAACCCCATTACCACCACGACGGTCCACGACCTCTCGGTGGTCTTTGAGTACCTCTGGCCGTTGTGCATCATTATTACAAACTTTTGAGTCGTATCCATACGTCAAGGGCGCTTTATCTTGGTGATCCATTGAACCGTATTTGTAACAAGCGCCTGCTTTTCCTCCAAAGACTTCCGAATGCCTTTTCCACATTCAAGACAATCTCGACCTCGATTATTAGTTCTGTGTGCTCTACCTTGGGTGATTCATCATTCCGAGGCCTCTTGAAACCTTTTGAAGAACCCGATTGTTGTGTCTCTCTTATTTCTAAATCTTTCTCGATTCTGACGTTCTGAGTTCTTAGCCTTTTCGGCTATCTTGGCCTTCTCCACAAGCGTGGCAAAAGTTCTAACTTGTTGTGGGGCAATCAGAACCCTCAACTCATCATTTAGCCCATCCTCAAAACGCACACAATGTTCATGATCTGTTGATACTATTGTCCGAGCATAGCGACTCAAACGTAAAAACTCATCTTCATACGCTGCCACTGTCTTACTCCCTTGGACAAGATTCAGAAATTCCTTCCTTTGGGCGTCTACATAACTCGTTCCAACGTATTTCCCTTGGAAGGCAGCTTTAAAGAATTCCCAAGTAATCGGTCTTGACTTGGTGCCTTCACGAACGAGAAGCCACCATTGATCGCCTCGTCTCTTAGCAAGGACACGGCTCCTTTTAGTTTCGCTCAATAGTGCATTCCATATCATCCATAATCCGCTCCACGACTTGAGCCAATATTCAGCCACATTTGGAGCTACACCGAACTACTCTAAAACTTCGCATTATTTGACTTGAGTCATTTCAAATTGACCCACGAGTTGTTGGCCCAATTCTAGTTCGGTGACCCTTTCTAGGACTCGCAGATCGCTTGTGTCAAAGCATTATCTTCTTCCATGTGATCGCGTGATCCCGTCTCACTCTCAAATGACGCAGTGCATCCATTTCAAAGATATGATTTGGTACTTGATTGCGACAGACTCGTCCCACCGCCACGACCACGTCTATCGCGTCCATGACCACGTCCTCTAGTGCTCATGATGACTAATTTGATTTAATCTGATTATAAGTTTTATGAATCAAAAAAATTTGTTTCAGTGTTTATTAACGATGTTTTATGAGATTTGAGAGATAAAGTTGTTTTTCGCAACACATCCTATAGTCTCAATCTCATTTAACTTTAACATCTAAAACTAGAAGTTCTAGAGTGTTCCTATGGTCATATCATCATCATCATAATAATCATTTAACAATGAATACTTACTTGGCTTGGTGCCGATGCTTGTGGTGCCATCTTCGATCTTTAAAACATAATTGAATGATTTCATCTGAAATTATTTGTGAACCCAACCACGATCGATTTTTGAAACCGGCTCGATACCATTAAATGTAACACCCCAAACCCGGTCTATGCGTTAAGACTAGATTTGGTTTGTTACTTAGAACGAACTATCTTAATAATTACGGTGAATCAAAATTTTCAAATCATTTTTAATTACAAGGTTTAATAAAGATCAAAAGAATATTTTAATTTTGATGTATATGAGAAAACATTAATTGAAAATATCATTTATATTGTTTTGTCAAAATCATTAAAATAAATTTTATAAGAGTTCAAAATATTTAAAAAATGATAAAGGAATTCCATATATTTGAAAACCCAAATTATTTTAAGAAACATCATGTAATAATCATAAGCCCATATTAAAATATCCAAAGCATAGTTTTAAACCAACCACACATAAAAATCCATATTAATAGAGGCCTTATTACATCAAACCCAAAATAGTAAATTATAGAAAGTACTTATTAAAAAGTTTGAAATTTAATAAACCCATGTTTTGCAGTATGGCCTCCATGAAGTCATCCTCGGCCCAAGTCCACGTCAATTTCCATTACCTGAGATGAAAAATTTGAGGGAGTGAGTTACTTAGAACTTAGTGTATAACTCACTTACTTATTCATTAGGCCAGATCATCAAATCATTATTTTGGGCTTGAGCCCGTCAACAGGTTTAACAATATAAATAATAATATGTATGCAAAATGAAGTTCCCAACCCCAAACCTAATTTCCATCCACTACTCACCCCCGTACCAACCATCACACCTGTGGGGATCAAGTCAACCCACCCCGCCATCACACCAATCGTAGGCATTAATTTGTGGCAGAGCCATCGAACTAGATTGTGACAAAGTCACCGAACTAGAGGCATTGAGCCATTAATATTTGTGGCAGAGCCACCGAACTAGAGGCAATCAGCCGTTTAATTATTTTGTGGCAAAGCCACCGAACAAGATTTTGGCAACAGGCCTTTCTTCTCTTCATTATTAATCCCAACCCATGCAACATGTATGCAAAACTTTGTCTAAGTTTATATGATGATTTTATCAAAAGATTTGAATAACATAAGAGTCAATATTTCTAGTTTTTGTTAAGGCCCAAAATTTCGAAATAGCATTTAGCCCATTTAGCAATCTAGCATCTTAAACCCAATTTACGATCTAGCTAAGAGTTTGGCCCATTTAACAATTTATCAGGCTTTTCGCCCCATTTAACAATTTATCATGCTATTCGGCCCATTTATCGATCTAGCAGAGATTTTAGCCCATTTATCGATCCAGCAGAGATTTCGGCCCATTTAACTATCTATCTAAGATTTAACTATCTATCAAGAGCCCATTTACTAACTAGCAAACTTATCGGCCCATTTACACATGAGATTTTTAGTATTCATTTTACTACATACACATCGAGGGCGTTTTAGTAATTTTCACATTTTTAAGAATTTTTATGAATATTTCACCAAAACACCAAATATTTCGTATTATGCCGATTTGTCGGTTTTACGATTTTTACTCCATACCACGAATGACATCCAACCCGAGAAAAGTGTGAAGTTACACACCTTGATATCGTGAGTACTAAACCTTCCCGCTCTTCAACACCTAAACATAATACGATCTATTAGAACACTATCATTTATCAAAAATATTCTATTGGGATTCGATCCAAATCCTTACCCATTTGATTTTGAATCACATCTATTTTTGATTTCTCCTCGTTTATCGATTCGTTGCTCGCTGAGAATCCACTAACGTACAAAGGCTCGGGAGTACGAACTACTTTGAATAATTGATTTCCCTCGGTTGATGGTCCGTAACCCGGTGGAAAATTCCAGATTCTCGAAATAGCCCTTCATTTAGTAATAGGGGGATTTGCGAAATCGCCCCTCTTTCGAAGGCTATGGACTGCCTTTTTCTGCCCTATTTTGAATGTCTTCAATGACAAAAGATCATTAATCCAACCTAATAATATATATCAAAAATAATACTAAAGGTTTTAAGGGTGAGATTTCCTTACCACAAAGATCCTTGCTCCATAATATGAGAATCGACCAAAAATGTTCCCTCAGCACCTTAAATCGATTCCAACGTTCTAAGATACACACGAACACTTGGGTTCCGGTCTTCCACTATTGCACTAAAGTATAACGAATGAAAACGTTAATAGAATGAACGATAAATTCGATCTAAGAGATCTTTCTTATCGCCATCAAGATTCAGCCAAAACCATTATTAACTAAAATAAACTAAAAAGAACTCTTACCTAATGTCCACGATTGAGAAGAAACGATTGAGAAGGATGTTTATGAATAGAGAGAGATTCAGCTATGAATAAACAAAGAAAAGAGAAAATGGTTCAAGCAATGACACACTAACATTCGCCATGAGAGAATATTATGGAGAAAGTATGATTGAAAAGAAATTAAAAGATGAGAGAAAGAGATGATCATGATGTTGTTTCGATTTTCAAAGAGAAGAAAAGAGAAAGAAAGAGATGAGTTTAGGAGCAAAGTACATTCAAAGAATGGGGAAAAGAAAAGAAAAGAAAAGAATGGCCTTTTGGTATTGGAGATTTCGCACTTTGAAAAGGCATGCAAAAGAGTACTAAAGTGATAGGAAAAATGACCAAATGGTCAAAAGATTAAGGCTTACCAAAAGATCAAATTCGCCAAAGGAGAAAGGTTGAGAAAAGAATTGCAAAACTTTGCACAAGATGTTAGGAATGACCAAAACTAATTCCTAATCCTAATCACTACTAACACATTCTACCTACCTCCCCTAGCCACAATGTCGTCCAAATTCATTGGTCAAATGACCATGAAATAATTTCCAAAACCTTTTCCTTGATACATGACTTATGTCCCTTATCTTTCCAAAATTTCTTGATTCCTACCATAAGTTAACAATTACCTTATTCTTTTAGTCTACTTACCAAAATGAAAAGTCCAACCTTACCATATATATATTGCTTGGCCGACACTTGCTATACTTGTGCAAAAATAAAATTATCTAGATGCTAACCAAGGGATTGAACCACTCCCCTCATGCCACAACTCATGCGCCAACACCACATTAGCATTTACTCATCTTATGCTACACTTTGACACTTAAATTAACTTAAGTATCAATGTCACTTAATCCACTTCATTAAATTCTCAAAACTAAAAATTATTCCATTCCCGAATAATTCTATACTCTTCTTCAGGACTATAATAAACACGAAAAAGAAGTAAGAAAATTTTCCTTCATAATCTAAGCACCAAAAACATGCAATAAAAATCGATACTCAAATTTTAGGGTGTTACGGCTACCACCCGTCTGATCTTGGAACTCAGTCTCCGTCGTCGATAGATCCGGCATCTCATTTCCAGACCCGTGATCGGACCTTGCTGGCTCTGACAAGGTCATCCTACCCCTACCACGGCCACGCGGCGGACGTCCACGACCTCTTGAACTCATTCTAACGATTGCGTTTATCTGTTTAAGAATTTTATGTATTAGTACATGTTTCACTGGATTATCCGCGAAGGAATTTTATGATAAGAGTTTTAAGAGTGGTTCTTTCGTAATCATACAAACACACAGTCTTTCATTCATTCAATCCAAAGAGTCGTTGTAGTTTTCATGGTGATTGTTTTTCCACTACCCAGGGGTATTTTCGTAATTTGTCCTACAGGGGTATTTTCGTAATTTTTCAAAAATAAAATTTTTGGATGATTTTGTCAAAAATTATTTTGGAACTCTTAAATTCCCGAGGTATTTGGAAAAATTTTAAAACCGGGGTATTTTGTTGATTTTGAAGTTTAGGGGCATTTTGGTAATTTTTTACAAATCAGGGTGAATTTGTAAAATTTAATAAATCAGAGATATTTCAAGAGTTATAAAACTTTTAGGGTTCTTTTTATGAATTTTTTTTCCAAGTTGATGGTGTTGCAAAAATTTCGAAAACCAAGGTCATTTTGGTAATTTTACTGGTGAGGGGCAATTTTGTAATTTTACAAAATCATGACGTTTTTGATATTTTGCAAAGTAAGGTTTTTGGGCACTTTGTATATAATGGAAATTTTTGATTGTAACTATGGGTATTTTGGGAATATCATAAATCAAGGGCGTTTTTGTAATTTTACCCCTAAGGGTATTTTAGTAATTTCACATAATCAGGGTATCTTCACAAAATGATTTTCAAAAGTTGGGTTCTAAGTGATTTCACAAAAAAAAAAAAGGATATTTTGAAACTTTCTATTTGAAAATTTTTCATATGGAGGGTATTTTGGTAGTTTTCAAACTAGGGGTATTTTGGTCTTTTTTTTTCAAACTGAGGGTATTTTGGTCATTTTTTTAAGGCTAATGTTTTATTTATTTCAAAAACAAAATGGCTAGTCCCTTTCGGGTTTTAGTTATCGAGTTTAGCCTGTGAGTGTGTCGTCTCAGCTAGGATGAATCGTTACTACGCACCAGGTAGGATTCGAGTGAGTAGGAGGTGAGTCACGAGGACTGCTTAAATACCAAGCCCCCACCGAATCCAATCCTAGACATGCATATAACGATTGCCACATCCTTTGCTTAGTGACAACTCACAGGGTTGTTTAGGTAATTATTAAATCTTATGCATAGTTGAGGTATGCTAGCCCTAGGGTTCAACAGTTTCTACTCTAGTAGTCTACGTTCCCAATTTACCCTTCTACCCCTCATCAAATATTCACAAAAATGGATAAAAGAACTTACCTGGGTGGATAGGTGCCGGAGACTCGGTGCCATGCTGTTCAAGCCAAAACAGTTTCTCAAAACATCATAATAAGGCCTACTAACAAAAAATAAAACATTTTGGGCCTTGGGCCCCCCCACAACCGAGTTTTGAACCTGGCTCTGATACCAAAAATATAACACCCCAAACTTGGCCCATAAGTCCTGACCGGATCTGGTATGTCACGGAGTAAAATAGTTTGAATCATTTTGGGTGTCTAGTGAAAACTTGATAAAATTTGGCTAAGGTATGAAAACGGTGTTTGAAAACTCGGTTGGGCTTTTTAAACATGGTTGGGTTGTTAAACTCTTTTGAAAATGTTTGATCAAGTATCGTTCTAAAATCGTCTGAGTTATTGGTGACTTGGTAAATTTTGTTACCCGATGGTAACTTCTTTGAAAACCCGTTAAATTTTATTAAGTTTGAAAAGGTTACTTTTAACCGGTTCACTTAATATTTGTAATATAATATAATTTAAAATAAACAATTAAATAACATCCAAATAAAAATTTAGCGGCCTTATTACATCACAAAATAAAAAGACTTAGAAAATAAAATGAATAACCTTAACAAAAATAAATTTGAGTCCAATGATAAGCATGGCCGCCTCGAGTCCTCTCCGGCTCCATCTCCGCAATCTACTCATCTGCAAAATGTTAAGGGAAAGGGGGTGAGTCACCAAGACTCAGTGTGTATATTCCCCACCCGGAAAATACAACTCATACACAATTCATTAATAAACATGCAAATATGCAACCCAACCTAACCATCCATACTCCTTAACTACCCCGTGTGGTCAAAACCACTGATGACTTAGAGTCACAAATTAAATGATGGGGCCAACCCATCGTGTGGTCAAAACCACTGATGACCATAGGTCACATCAAGTGTGGTCAAAACCACTGGTGGCACCAAACCACTGGGACTTAGTCGCAAATTATCAATCGGTGTGGTCAAAACCACTGATGACCATAGGTCACAAATAATCTGATGGGGCCAACCCATCTTGTGGTCAAAACCATTGACGACAGTCCATCAAATCATCCCCTCCTCTCATCAATCCCACCATCACATGCTTATATATCAATTATCATATATCATGTCATAGCATTTAACTTCATGTGATGGCATGCAAATCATATATCAAAAATCACAAGTTAGGGGACTTACCCGGAATCCATGCTTAGCCATAAACAAAACACTACCAAAAAAAGTGAATAACAACAACAATAATCATGTAAATTAATAAAGTGTGTAGTGAGTTCTTACACACCTGTTTCTACCACGAATCCTAGATCCCGAAGTTTTCAATCTTTAGTGCTTTATTCCTTGACCTATATTCGACCAATCACCAAAATTAGTACCATAGACCTATTCGGCCAAATAGTAATCCCGAAGGACTAATCGCACCTTTAATCCAATCATGGCCCTTGGCGAATGGAACCGCTCACTTACCCCACTTCATCAAATAATTTGAAATCCCAAATTATCACTTGGCTTGTCGAGATCCCTACCAAACACTTGTTAGAATCGGCTATAAGTGAAACTATGGGAAGTGGCCTATGGCCGAATAGTGTAGGTGGCTTACCTTTGAAAAAAAATCAACACCCGATAGTCTCCAACAACGTACCTTACTGTTAACTACAACAAAGAAATACCACCTTTGTGATTTTTATGACTCATTCGGCCATCCCAAAAGAGAAGAAACAACCCGATTTCTTTAAGGAAGAAAATACTTACCCCAACGCCACTTGGAGAACTACAAAAGAGAGGTTTGACAGCCCCTAAGAGATTCGGCCAAGGCAAGATGGAAGGGCTGGAATTTTTGACAAGAAAAAGGGGTAGGTTCGGCTAAGGAGAAGCAAGAGAAGCTGGAAGTTTTGAGCAAATTTTGGCAATGTAACAATGGGAGAATTCGGCCAGCACAATGAAGAGAGAAAAGAAGAAAAGAAATTGATGGATTTTTGGCACTTCTTTGCTGTACAAAACTGATATGGACAGCCCCCCAAGGAGTCCAAAATTCGGCCAACACCCCTCCCTATGGTGATAATTTCAGCCTTTAATTATCCAAGATAATGCAAGATTTATCTTCCTATTATCTCCTATACACCTCTTCAACAATTATAATGAAAATAAAACACTAATAGTTACTCTTCCAGCCGAAATTAAGAGTCTAAAATTAAGCCAACTCTCCCCCTCCTCTAATGCCAGTAGCATAAAAAAAATAAAAACCATATGCTGCTTCTTAGGCTCGAACCAAAGAACTCAATGCCGCAGCCCCCCTTACATGCCTCATGCCACTCTTCCCCTTAGACTTTCATGTCATGAAACCTCCTCATTAAACTTTAAAGCCTTACTACTTAAGCCCATCACCTCATATACACAAAAAAAAAAAAAACAAACGCAAAATGCCCCTCCTGCCACTCGAACCTGTGACCTGCGCCCCTCTTCACCTCCAACACTTAAGTGGCGCATGGAACCACTTAGCCAATTAGTTCTTTGTGTCAAGTTCCTTTCGAAAATTTTCTTAACCCCTATCTCACCTAACTTCCCTCCTTTAAGCACTTAAAAAGAAATTTTTAGCTCCAAGTCCAACCTAGCTCGGGGTTAGTTCTAGGCCCTAGAACATGCTTAATAATCCTAGAATTTAATTCTTCAAGCACACACATGGGAAAATATTTAAATTACAAATAACCCCTAATTTAGGGTGTTACAACAATGATTAAAAAGGCAACAATATAGTCATGTTAACTAATAAAGTGTGTAGTGAATTTTACACACCTGTTACTAACGAAATTCCTAGATCCCGAAGATCCGATCTACTGTGCTAGATCTTTTGACCCTATATTCTGCCAATAACAAGATTAGTAACATAGGCCTATTCGACCACAACAACATAATACCACCGGCTCATTTGTGGCACTTACCTTAAACGGATTTGGTTTCCAAACAAATCCCGAAAACGTCACTTGATTAAGACTCTGTCGAAATTTCTTAAACAACCCACAATAAAAATCAGTCACCACTTAAAATGCATAACATGGCCTTTGGCCGAATGTCAACCTACATACCATGCTCACCTCAAATCCCGAAAGACCTCTCAATTCCCTTTAACACTGGCTTCCAAAAAGGGTTACAAATCCAAGACCACACTATTGAAATCGGCAGCACCTTAGTTAGGGGGGATTCGGCCTATGCCCCTTTATAGTAGGGAATATTCGGCTAGCAACACCAATGGAAGGTGAAATCTTTAGTAGAAGGGAGGGTAGGTTCGGCCAAGAGGGAACAAAAGAAGAAAAGGGATTTGAAGAATTTTTTTGACACTTATGGACTAGAGAAAATCACCAAAGAACAAATTGGAAAAGAAGATAACTAGCTAAATGAATTTCGGCACACCCTTGCTAAACACAAAACTAAATATGGATGGCCTTAAGGAGTCCTATATTCGGCCATCTCCCCTCTTTTTTGTGATAATTTCTAGCTTATAATTATCACCCATCAAATAACATTTATCTTTTATCTCTATCTCCTAGCCACTCTTCAAACAATTTAAATGAAAATAAACTACTAACACTTACCCTTCCAGCCGAAAATGTAAAGGAAAAACAAGGTTTATCCTTATCACATTAAGAGTCCAAAATTAGGCCATCAGCTCCCTCTCCCATTCATGCCAGTTTGAAAAAAAATAAAATACCAATTGCTGCTCCCTTGGTTCGAACATGGGACTTTAAGGAGCAAACTACCGCAGCCCCTTTCAACGTCCCAAGCCACTCTTCCAAATTGACTTTCATGCCTCAAAACCTCGCCATTTATTTCTTAAGGCCTTCTTACTTTAGCCCCTTTCTTAAATGCCCAAAAAGCCCAAAAACAAAACGCATCCCCCTTGTAACTCCCACGACTCGAACCTCTCCCCTTGAAAACTCCCTTTGACGCACCAAGCCAATCACGCCACTTAAATCCTTGTGTCCAACTTCTCACAAAATTTTCTCTTAACCCATGTCTCACCTAGCTCCTTCCTCTCAAGCACTAAAAATAAATTTTTAGCCCTAAGTCAGACCTAGCTCGGGGTTATGACTAGACCCTAAAACATGTCAAGTAATCATAGTATTCATTTCTTCAAGCACACACATGGGAAAAATAATTAAATTACAAACAACCCCTAATTCAGGATGTTACAATCAAGCATGATAAGTCTATTTTTCAAAAATAAAAATTGATAGGTTGTTGAACTAAACCTGAGTATTACTTTGAAATTTGAAATCTATAGGGATTGATGTCAAAAACACCCATAATTTTTGTGAGATATTGAGCCTTATAGAGTATATATTCTTTTTCGTGCTCGCTTTATTAATTATGAGTGTGTCAACATTGAACTGTTATTCTAGAACTTGCCTCGTTTATACATGTCAAGACCACATTAATGATTTGATATATTGAGATGATAAAGGCACCCAGGTTTTAACCCGATTCACTCCGCTAAAAAGCCTACCCATACAAATTAACCCCTAGTGAACCCCGTTGAATCCTAACAACCTTTTTATTGACCACTAATATTAAACCAAAATCCCTTTGTATTTGTTATCAACATTCTTTTGACTACCCCTCTATCGAGAACTGACTTGATCAATTGCCAAATTAGGTTATTTCAATTATCAAAGTTCCTTCTATTAAGTTTTACTTAGTTTGTTCTTAAAAAAAATCCAAGTTTACTCAATATTAGTAGTATAAAAGAGCTTAGAGCAATTAAACTCCAATTGTTGAAGAAAAGCTCAGATTAAAGTATTATCAAATTTTAAAGTGAAGAAAATACTCCTTATTATAGAGTAATTATCAATAGTGGTATTATTACTTTTCATTCGATGTAAATATTCATATTTAGTTCATTATTTTTAGATTAGGTAAATAGTCAATTCAATCTCGATTTTAACCTTCTAATTTAGCCTTTATCCACACCTTTTAACACAAGCCCCGTTACAACCCTAAAAAGACCTTTTGATCTGTTTATCATCTCATATACAGTGGTGGAGATTTGATTTTCAAGCAAGCCTATGGGATTAACTTTTCAGGTTTGACTTTTGAGCGCTTTTTCTTGATCCTTAAACACTTTGAGTGCTTTGAGAGAATCTTTATGAGGATGTCAATCCTTGTCAGTTTTGAATCAAAAGTAATTATTTAAATAATGGGAGACACCTATGTTTTCATGCTACAAAATGATGACTTATCTCGTTTAAATCTTTAGGGCACTTCGAGCTAAATGTTCCATGTGTAAATTATCTATGAATTATTATGAGGCATTGTCAATGGGAATTATGAATTTTGGAAAGTTCGTTTTATTTGTAAATTGAGAATTTTGCTTGAGGACAAGCAAAAGCTTAAGTGTGGGGGTATTTGATAAACCGTGAAAGTAACATATTTTAATCCCACATTTAGCATGCTTTTGGATAAATTTATCCTTAATTTATGTAAAAAGGTGCTCTTAATCCTTTCTTTTCATGTCTTATACTCAGAAAAGTACCCAAGGATAAAAAGGACGTAAAACGGGTTTAAAACGGACCAAAGTGGTCCAACCCAAGAAGTCGGCACGACCTGGACTTCATGCCACACGGCCTTGCCCCAATATTTAGATTGCACACGGTCACACCCTAATTTACACGACCGTGCCTCATCGACAAAAAGGCCAACACGGCCTGACCGATGTACACGGCCGTGCCCCAATTGGCAGACCCGAAGTATGGCCTCTACCCAAATATTGCACGGGCGTGTCATAGCCGTCCCTAAATCGACAGAATGGAGACACGGGCTAGACCATGATTTACACGGGCGTGTCAAGGCCGTGCCCCTGTCGCGGGAAAGAGTAATTTCACACGAAATTGGATGCTTGGAGCCCAAGAAACGCAATCCTAAGTCCACTCAAACACTTAGGACAAATTTCACTTGAATTATGAGTACTTAGGAGCCAAGTAAAGCATCCCAAACGTCTATATAAACAATCCAAAGTAGCAATTCAAAGGGGGCAGGTTTTAGCAGAGTTTTCTGCCAGAGCTTTACTCGTTTAGGGAATTACTTGAAGATAGCCAGTTGATCCATCTCGAAAAGTCAAAATTCTACTCAAGACGGAGGATCTCTCCTTCAATTCCTTCAGGGGGTTTTAGGGATTTCTTATGTTTTGTTTTATCTTTTCTCTTGAGATGTTTTCTTATTTTATTATGAACTAGATCCTTCAGATACCTGAAGGGGATGAAACCTATGATGGATTTTGTTATTCAATTCTTTAGGTTTATATGATAAATACTTAGTTTATTCTTAATTATGTTGCTTAATTTAATCTGATGTGCTTAGGTGGAGGAGGAATAGACCCTGCCTAAGAGTAGATCTAGCATAATTAAGTGAAGTTGAACGGGCGCCTAGAGATAGGGTTACGAGATTTTACCGGATTAGGGTGAAACCTAATATGGGAGTCCATTAATCGATTTACCGCTTCCTTAGGGGGTTATTATAAGAGAATGAGAGTTCCACTAATTAACCTAAGGTTAGACGTTATTCACTTCGAGAGAAGGTTTAATATAGGTTAAGGAGTCTCACGGATCAAGCTAAGTAAAAGAAATCATATGAATTGAAAGTTAGATAATAAGTGAAGTCATAGGTGGATTCTTCTCGAAGGTATCGTCTTTATCAACTGAGCTTTCCAAAGTCTTTTCCCAGTTTATTCTTTTGTCTTTGCATTTAGTTTAAGTATTTCATTAGTCTTAGATAAGTTAATTAATCACTCCATATTTAAGGCTAAATAATAGGAAGAAAGTGAGTAGTAGTACTTTTAGGTTCCTTGGGTTCGATAAGATATACGACTGTAAGACAGGTGCACTTGCCTCTATCATTGTCATAGTTAGTCTACAAGTTTGATTATCCTTTATAAATTTTAAAACTAGACTGTTTTGCAGCGATCACTTAACTTTAAACTTTTCTTCATTGCAAATATTTTTTTTTATGATTGGTTATCTAATATTCGAGTATACCTAACATATATTTATTTACGCCTCTGACATATCTAATTGATGACTTCGCAGTTTCAATCACACACTTCACATACACAAATCACTAGGATTAGTTCACTTCTACATAGTCATCTTCAACCACGACCAATGCCAACTCCGGAATCATCCAAAATTCAGGAAATGATAATTTCTCCCCTTATCTTTTGATATCATATAATTTTTTATTATCTATCTTAGTACATTGAGGGAAATGTACATCTTAAGTGCGGGGGGGTAAAAGTACCTGACTTTTTGCATTATTCTCAAATCCTAAATTTTAGTCTTGTTCCTAAGTAAGTTTCTCATATTATTAATTAAGGTGAAATTTCTAATTATTTATGATTTTTATTGATAAGCTCTTGAATAAGTAATTGATAATTGTGCATTGATGATTTAAACATAAACAATACTAGAGAATCAAGCATGATAAGTCTATTTTTTCAAAAATTAAAAATTTTTTAGGTTGTTGAACTGAATTTGAATATTGCCTTGAAGCTTGAAATTTACAGGATTGATGTCAAATACCCATAATTTTTTGTGAGATTTGAGCCTTATAGAGCATATATTCTTTTTCATGCTCACTTTATTAATTATGAGTGTGTCAACACTGAATTGTTATTCTAGAACTTGCCTTGATTATACATGTCGAAACCACATTAAATGATTTGATATACTGAGATGATAAAGGCACCTAGGTTTTAACTCATTCACTCCACTAAAAGACCTACCTTCACAAAGCAGCCCCTAGTAAACTCCGTTGATCCTAACAACCTTTTTTTTATTTACCTACTAAATTTTAAACCCAAAACCCTTTGTATTTGTTATCACCATTCATTTCAACTACCCTTCTATCGAGAATTGATTTGATCAATTGTCGGGTTAGTTTAATTCAGTTGATTAAGTTCTTTCTTCATTATGTTTCTATTTTAGTTTGTCCTACAAAAACCCAACCAAAGTATATTCAAGCAATAGTATATGATTAAAAGAGCTTATGTGTTTAAATTCCAATTGTTGAAGAAGAGCTCGTATTATTAGTTTCAAAGTTTCAATCATTTACTTTCTAGTTCAGTATTCTTAGTAGGTAATTTATTAGGTCAATATCGATGATTCAACCTTCTAATTCAGCCTTTATCCACACCTTTAACCTAAGCCTTGTTACAATCTTGTCAAAGACCTTTTGATTTGTGTATCATCTCATATTACAATGGTGGAGATTTGATTTTCAGGCAAGCCTATGGGATTAACTTTTCAGGTTTGACTTATGAGTGCTTTCTCTTGAACCTTAAACACTTTGAGTGATTTGAGTGAATCTATAGTGAGGATGTCAATCCTTGTCGGTTTTGAATTAAAGGTAATTATTTAGATAAGGGGAGACGCTTATGTTTTTATGCTACAAATTTATGAATTAGAATTGTTTGAATCTTTAAGAGTCTTTGAGTTAAATTATTCATGTATAAATTATCTATGAATTATGATAAGGCATTATTGATAGGAATTATGAATTATATAAAGTTCGTTTTAATTATAAGTTGAGAATTTTGTTTAGGACAAGCAAAGGCTTAAGTGTGGGGGTATTTGATAAACCGTAAAAGTAACATATTTTAACCCCATATTTAGTATTTTTTGGATGATTTAGCCCTTGATTTATGTAAAAAGGTACTTTTAATCCTTTCTTTTAATGTTTATACGCAGGAAAGCACCGAGGACAAAAAGAACGAGAAATGGGCTTAAAATGGGCCAATTTGGGCCAAAGAGGAAATCGACACGGCCTAGACTTCAAGCCACACGGCTGTGTTTCGTCAAATTATGAGACACGGCTTGAATCTTGACCTACACGGCCGTGCCTAAAACAACAAAATTGAAACATGGCCCAACCCCGACTTCCATAGGTGTGTGCCATGGCCGTGCTCCTATTACGGGAGAGAGCAATTTCACTCGGATTTGGATACTTAGAGCCAAAGAAACACTTTCCAAAGCTTATTCAAACATCGAGTAGGAAGCAGACTTAAATGAGGACTCTTAGTAACCAAGTAAGGGATTCTAAAAGTCTATATAAAGACCCTAAGTGCATCCTAAAAGGGCGACGATAAGCTAGGCCAAGGAGCCAAGCCAGGAAGATCACGTTTTGTGGGATCACTCGAAGATAGCTAAGTGGATCCATCTTGAAGAGCCAAAATTCTACTCAAGCCGACTAATTTCTCCTTCAATTCCTTCAGGGGGTTTTAGGGATCTTTTCTCTTAAGATGTTTTCTTTATTTGTTATGAACTAAACTCTTCAGATACCTGAAGGGGATGAAACCTAGATAAATTTTGTTATTGATTTCTGAATTATATGATAAATACTTAGTTTGTTCTTAATTATGCATGCTTAATCCAAATCTAATGTGCTTAAGTGGAGGAGGACTAGACCCTACTTAAGAGTAGATTGAGCATAATTAAACAGAATTGATCGCACTCCTATAGATAGGGTGACGAGATTTTGTCGGATTAGGGTGAAACCTAATATGGGAATCCATAGATCGATTTACTGCTATTCTAGGGGGTTATTATAAGCGAACGAGAGTTCCACTAATTAATCTAGGGTTAGACGTTATTCGCCTCGAGAGAGGGTTTAATATATGTTAGGGAGTCTTATGGATCAAACTAAGTAAATAAATCATATGGTTTAGTATTAAATAACAAGTGAAGTCTAGGTGGATTCTTCCTGAGGGTATCGTTGTGATCAATTAAGTTTTCTTCAAGTTATTTCCCTATTCGTTCTTTTTGTCTTTGTCTTTAGCTTAGAAATCGTTAAACTAGATTAAATCAACCAATCACTCCATATTTTAGGCTAAATAATAAAAAGAAATTAAGTATTAGTACTTTTAGTTCCTTTGGGTTTGATAATCCGGTCTTGCCTAAGCTATACTACTGTTCGATAGGTACACTTGCCTTTAATTGTTGTCAGAGTTAGTATCAAGGTTCGATCTCATTCATTATAAATTTTAAAGCTCTGATTTCAGCAATCATGTATGTTCATATAAATATATTATCGAAACCATTTTTTATATATTTTTTAAAAAAACGGGGATCGACTTTAAAATGAAACATGGAGTCGCCACCAATCCTTTTTGCTTACGTGTGATCGGGTCACCTATAAAACATCTTATTTAAAAGAATTTAATTTTGGTCTACGAATTCTAAGAAAAAAGTATTCGGGAGTCGATTATACACGATGAAGGATTAGCACCCTCGCAACACCCAAAATTGGTACCTAATTGATTAATTAATGTCTTAATGCCAAAATTTGAAACGATTTTAGAATACAATTCCATTTTGAAAAATTTTAAATAAATCGAATTGGATATTGAGATTTTCTTGTTCCAAAGGAATAAAATATCACATCCAGCACGTTAGGATACGCCATTTTAAACCCTCGATGCCAAGATTATCTCATTATTTCCAAAGTTCATGCATTGAAATTTTTATAAGGATATTTAATTATTTAGACAAACGAAAAATCGAAGCCTAGCACGATAGGGCACGATTTCACGAATTCCTAAACACAAAATATTGCCTTATTTTTTAGAAAACATGGACAAAATTTTAAAAGGATATTTGGTTATTTGGTCAAATGAAAAACCAAAACCCAGCACGATAGGGCACGATTTCTCGAATTTCCAAACACGAAATATTGTCTTATTTTGAAAATTTTTACTAAGCAATTATAAAATGGACTCAAAATGCATTAATCGATTCGGGATAAAACGAAGCATCTATTATAGGAGTTGAATACTTTGGAATTTAAACCACAAAGCAATATCAAGAAAAACAAACATAGCCTTAAGCGTAAAATAATATATGAACTCAACATTGCAAATGAATAATGATAATATAAATAATTTAGAAATATAAATACACAATAGCGATTATTTTATGACATATTCTATTTCAAAAGGCACATTTCAACAATCAAAGACTAATAAAATAAAAGATATAGTAATCTTTTGTTAGGCACATTAGTATAAAACCAATTTCGAATGACAACAAGAGAGTTTAAAAAAAAAAAAAAAAGTTTGAAACCAACGATTTATGAAACAATTTGGAAAATAAACTACAATTAATATAATAATTTATAAATGAGTTTACTTAAATAACTATTATATAGAAAAGAAATTTAAAATAAATAATATACAAGATAATTTAAAACCGAATATACCTATCTTAACAAATAATATATATGTGGAAGAAATAATAAAGAAAAGTGTTTAACACAAATAAAATATGATGTAAATTAAGACCTTTAAAAGAACAATTATATATATTTATATAGATTTAACATATATATATATATATAGATTTAAAAGAAAATACATATATAAAATTATATGAAATTAAGAATATATATACATAAATTAAGATAGTTTAAGTACAAATTATATTTATATGTGTATAAATTAATAATAAATAAGAGTATTTAAATTAAATATTGTACAAATTATTAAAACAATGAGGCATATAAAAGAATATTTTGAAATCAAATATTTATACAATAAATAAAAATATACACAAATGAAAGTTTAAAACAAATTAAAACATTGTAAAATCAATAAAATAGTTCAAAATAATTTATTAAAACAACTTCTAAAAGAAATAATGAATAAATTTTATAAACTAAAATTACTTAATTGAAATAAGAATGAAATTAACAGGCTATTTTATAAAAATTTAAACAGAGTTAAGGACTAAATTAAAATGCGCATATATAGTTAGGGATTAAACTAGCAAATATTTTAGTTAGCCAAAACGCGGCCTTCAAGTTGGACTAAATTGAAAGTGCGCATGAATTACAGAGACTAATTAAAAAAAAGAAAATGCACATAGGATTTAATCAAATAACGGCGCAGAAAAGAAGGACTAAACGTGCAATTTATCCATCACCGTGAAAACACGCGGATCCTATAGATATCGGATCGAGTCAAATCGGTCAGGCCTATACGGCATCGTTTTGAAGTCACTTCATCAGGCTTCAAACGGCGTCGTTTCATTCAATTTTAAAAAGAAATAAAATCTTAAAAAAGGAAACTCAGTCCCCCTTCCTTTGAAGCCAAAAACCCTAGTCACTTAAAAATAAAATCAAATCCTTCCTTTCACCATTCAGCCGCCTCAGAAATTGGTACCATCCAACCACCATTCCGCCACTATAATCGGTGGATGATGTCGCACTATGAAACTTTCTTACCCTCGCTTAGAACCAAGACCCAAAGACCATCTATTTCTAACTCAAATCCCCATCTCAAGCTCCGATTTCGACGAAGAAGGTAAGGGCTCCGATGGCCTCTTTGCGAAGGTAAACCTCCTCTAATTTTTATTATTTCGTGTTTATTTCGAATCAAAAAGAAAATAAAAAAATGAAAATAGAAAAAATTAAAAAGAACACCGGTAAAATAAAGAGGCAAATCACCTTTTTTTTTTATATATTTTTCTGTATGCTTAAAATAGTATTCATAAATAGTAGGTCATAAAAAAATACAGGAATTTCTATTTGGTTTTATAGCCGAAAAATATAAGAAGAAAAACAAAAATACATTTCTATTTGCTATTCTCCACTATCATTTGTTTCCCCATGCAGTATGGAGTCCTACGTTGCATGTGGTGGTGCGTGGAGGAGTACGGAGGCCGTACGCGCGGACGTGGTGGGTTGGAAGCCTATTACGGCGCACCTTAGTTGGCTAGGGTTTTTGATTTTTTTTTTCATTGTAGGCTAGGGTTTAGGTATTTGGGCAGTCGTTTGGGCCTCTATTGGGTCTGCTATAAACTTTTGTGTAATGGACCTGAAAAATGGACTTTTATTATTTGGGTTTTATTATCATTTTTTTGTTTTGTTTTTAATGGTTAATCGGGCCCGAGCAAATTTGGGCTCTTACAGTTGCCCCTCTTTGCTCATTGTCGTGTAACGGGAATGAAGCAAAGACTTTAAAGAGGGCCAAATTTGCCTGGTCTTGTAAGATCTTGGCTTCTTGACATTTTTTTTCTTCAAGTAGCCCCATTCCATCCCACTGCGTCTTTAAGGGTATAGGAAATAGTGCTTCTATCCACTCTGATGTAATTTTAAGGAGAAGAGATTTGTAACTTCGATCTTCTCTACTGAAACTTTTAGGAAATGAAAATTGGTAATTTTAACCTGCCCCGCTGTATCTTCAAGGAGACGAGGTTGGTGGCTTAAATCTACTCCGCTGTTTCATTGAGATGAGATTCACCGTCTTCGATCTGCTCCACTATTGCTTTGGGAGACAAGATCTATAATCTTCAGTCTGCTCCACTGTCGCTTCAGGGAGATAAGGCTGATAGCTTAAATCTACTCCACTACTTCATGGAAATAAGATTCACCGTCTTCGATCTGCTCCACTACTTCTTAAGGAAACAAGATCTGTAATCTTCAGTCTACTCCACTACCGCACCAGGGAGATAAGGCTGATGGCTTAAATCTACTCCGTTGTTTCATGGAGATAAGATTCACCGTCTTCAATCTGCTCCACTATTGCTTAAGGAGACAAGATCTGTAATCACCAGTCTACTCCACTGCCGCTTCAAGGAGATAAGGTTGATGGCTTAAATATACTCATCTGCTTCATGGAGATGAGATTTGCCGTCTTCGATTGCTCCACTACTACTTAGGGAGACAAGATCTGTAATCTTCAGTCTACTCCACTGCCGCTCTAGAAAGATAAGGCTGATGGCTTAAATCTACTCCACTACTTCATGGAGATAAGATTCACCGTCTTCAATCTGCTCCACTACTTCTTAGGGAGACAAGGTCTATATTCTTCAGTCTACTCTACTGCCACTTCAGGGAGATAAGGCTGATGGCTTAAATCTACTCTGCTACTTCATGGAGATAAGATTCGCCCCATCTTCGATCTGCTCCACTACTGCTTAGGGAGACAAGATCTGTAATCTTCACCGATGTTGCGACACCGTCCTCTGGGGAAACTATAATGTAAAATCAATTTTATGTGTTTATGCTTATGCAAAATGGTTAGGATGCAATGATCAGAATGAATCTAATGTTCCTAACTAAGTGTATTATGGACGACATTTGCATGAATGTAGAATGTCATGAGAATGGTCTTTTGTTAAATGTATAAGGATCAGGATGCAATGATCAGAATAAATCAAATGCTCCTAACTAAATGTGTCTTGCATGAATGCAATATTTTATGAGAATGATCCTTTTTTAAATGTTTGAAGTGTCATCGCTCATTGTTTATCAGGGCTTTATCACTTACGTATCGTGCTTTCATCTTGTTCGGCTGGTATTCTCGATAGAAAACCCTAGAAAACAATTATATCTTGCTCAACAGATTTGTCCCACTGTAACTTTAGGGTTCATCTCATTGTGACTTAGGGTATAGGATCTGAATATTTTCCAATCCATCCCACTATAACTCAAGGGTACAGAATTTGTTTCATCTTTGATCCAACCTTTTGTAAATCAAGAGTATAGGATCGGTAACTTGTTTCATCAACTGATCACTCCCGGTGACCTAACCAAAATATGTAAGATGCATAATATTATTTTTTCTCGAGAATGATTCCCCTTTTACACTTGGGTTAACATTGCCCATTTTTCATCAAGATTTTATCACTGACGTAATATCTTGTCATTTTGTTCAACCACCATTTTTGACAAAAATCCAGAGAGAAAATCTTAGTTTAGAATCTTCCTTAAACTTGGTGAGTTTTAAACAATAGTCCTATTTCAAATTCTTGTATTATTTAGAAGCTTCCAGAGTAATATGCGAAACTCCTTTTATGAAAGTGTTACTAGTCCACTAATCGTTATTTCAATGCTTGAAAAAGATCGTAATAATGGACAAGAAGGAAATTAATTAGGGGCATAGCTCTAAACAAATAAGTTAATCAAGGATAGCAAATGCAATTAAGAAGGAAATTTATAGGGACGTATCTTGAAAAGAATAAGGTAATCAAAGATAGCAAATTCAAAATGTGTAATATGGAAAACTAGGTGCCCCAGATATCGCAGCCTAAGCTTCTCTATTCAAACTTCTTGAGGACCATTTGAAGCTCAATATGCATTTAGGGGATCCGAGTACTTTGTCGATGCCCAAGACATAACATACTTCTTCATTGTTAATTCAAGTATAGTAAGACTATTGTATACCTTACTTTTCGATCGAAATTTAAGTGCCCTTTTTGGGTTTTCAACTCAAATCCCCTTTGGTCTCAAAGCGCCCTTTGCGGGTTTTCACATTGGCCTCTCATTTTTTCTTCTTTTTCTTTCTTTTTTTTTTGGAAAACTTTTTATTGAATCTGAATTCACCGGATTGGGCAGGTCCTTGCCATCTATCTTGGTCAATATCCATGCTTCCTCAGAATAGGCCTTCTTTGCTACATAAGATCCTTCCAAGTTTGGCATCCATTTTCCTCTGAAGTCCTTTTGTATATGAAGGATCTTTTTTAATATGAGGTCACCCTTTGGAATTCTCTAGGATGAACCCCTTTTCCATAAACCTACATCATCTGATCGTAATGGATAGCTATTAACTTTTCTCCTCAAATTCGATTAATCATATTGGGATCAAATCTATTCTGCCTCATCCAGTTTTAGCTCTGATAAAATTCAAAAGAAAGAATCTCAATTTCAATGGGCAAGACAAATGAGAAATGTGTTGTCCCGGTGAAGGTCCTGGCCAACGTTTGATAAGTATAGAGGGTAAATGGTAACTTCTCTATGCCAACCTTTACAAATCTCAGTCATCTTTCAAAATCCTTTTGGATGGTTTTTTGGTTGCCTTTGTTGCACTGATATGGTGTCTAATCTTTGAACAGACTGTAAATTTTTGACATTGTGCAATTGTGTTAGACATATTCTTTTCTGGCATTCTTTATTGCCACTTTTCTCTTCCCTTTTTCATTCGAATCTGAACTTGAATTTAGATTTGGATTTGGATCTAGTTTTGGATTTGGATTTGGATTTGAATTCAATGACTGTTGACTTTGTAACTTTGGTATATGAAGCGACCTTCACCCTCTTAGTAAAGTAATCGACGAACACAAAGATGAATTGATGTCGGCAAGATTGGCCCCATAACATCCATGCCCCATATATAAAAAATCTGTGAAGAAATGGAGGAGGCATATAAGTCTTATCTTCCCTAATTTGGCATTTACGACATACTGATGCAATCCCCTTCCAGGGTGGACCAGCAGTACCCAAACCTCTTGATTGGCTTGGCTATCGTAGAACCATTAACACTTTATAGAATTCTCACGTCTAGGCATATCTTGATGTGATCATGCAAAGACATGACGTCCCGTTTCGTTTCTGTGGTGAGCTAGGCTTCGATCTTATCCCTTTCCTAAGCTCGTAATGTCCACTGACCATTTGTAAAGTAGGATCCATTTTCCTTTTATTCCACCATCCTTAACAAATCAGAGGATAAGCTACAATCTCTGTCATCTTCAAAGTCTTGAGATCCCTCTAGACACATATTTCACTCAAAAGGGAGTCAGTAACAGCGTCGCTCTTGTTGTTGATATCTGGGGACCTATTGTAGATACGAAGGCAAATTCAAGAGAATAAATAATTCTAAGGATGGTTATTTGTATGGCATGATCATGAATAGAGAATATTTGCATGAAAGTCCAAAGAATAAAATAATCTATAAATAGCAAGAATAAAACAATATTTACTTAAGAGAAATGCATTTTATTGAAATAAAGATTTTGAACACAAGCCTATTTCACAAAAGGACTCTTATTGCTTCTAGGCTGAAAGCAACAAGCGTATTTTGAATATTACTCTAGATTAGCTTTAAAAATACAGAGATCTCTTCCACAGTCCCATTGTTCAAAACCCTCCCAAGTGCATAAGGGCAAATGCTTGGAAAACTTCTATTCCTTAATTCCTTCTTTGGATATGCCATTAATGTTCTGATTTCCCAATTTCTGAGCTTCTGATGTCTTCTTCAAGGAAACGTAACTCTCCTGCCCCCTTCTTCAATTATCATAATTTACTGCTTTGTTCGGCTCTAATGAATCATCAAACTTTACAACCCCTATTTTAATGAGCCTTTCGACCAACTTTTTAAATGTAGTGCAATTTTGATCAAATGACCTGTTATTCCAGCGTGGTACTCGCATTGAGTATTTGTCTCATACCACTTAGGGTATGGGGTTGCATTGGTTCCATGTAATGAAGAGCCACCACATGTGCATCAAATAGTCTTTGATACAACTCCCTATATGTCATTGGAATTGGCGTAAAATGGAGTTACTTTGCACTAGATTCTTGTTTTAATGAGCCCTGATGACCAGTGGTTACAGCCCTCGGTTGACCTACAATGATAGATTTGGAATGCATGCTCAAGCTGTTCACTTCATTTTCCCTATTTCTCGGGGTTGATCTTTTGACACTTTCTTTCGCATCTATCTTTCCTCTTCTTATAGCATTCTCAATTATCTCACCAGACATTACCATATTTGAGAAGCTCATTGTGGCATTTCCCAACATATAGTTAATGAACGAGGCCTTCAAATTTTTGATGTAGAGCATCGTGGTTTCTTTTTCCAGTAGAGGTGGCTGGACTTGTATAACAACTTCTCTCCATCTTTGGGCATACTGTCGAAAACTCTCATTTCTTCTCTTCTCCATATTTTGCAAAGTAATTCTATCGGGGGTCATATTCGTTACATGATTATACTACTTCATTAAAGTTTGAGCTATATCTCTCCATGAACTAATCCTGGTACGACTCAATTGGTTATACCATTTGGACGCTGCCCCAGTTAGACTGTCTCGGAAGCAGTGGATCAGTAATTGATTGTTCTTGACATGCCTAGTCATACGTTTGTAGAACATAGTGATATGAGCTTCGGGACAACTATTTTTGTTGTACTTCTCAAACTCTGGCATTTTGAATTTGTGGGGAAGTACTAGGTCTAGAACCAAGCTTAGATCCTTAACATTGATCCCTCTATAATTATCAACGCTTTCCATTGTTCTGAATTTTTCTTCCATCCATTTATGTCTATCCTCTAACTGCTTTTGTGATTCCATTCTTGCTCTTTCTCTTTCTACTACATTATTTAGATCGAAAACAGCGGGATTGGCAAGATTACCCTCTGGATTTGAACCTGATCCAATTTGGGAATTCACTAGTTTCAAAGCCCCAGCCTAAAACTGTTGGGACCTGATCATGACAGATGGCCTTTGTAAAGTTACTTCAGGTTGTGTTTGCACATGTGGTGGAGTAAAACCAGGGGGATATTAAGAATACTCAGTATTCTCCTCAGCATTAACCATGGGGCTCTTTCCTTTATCCATAAGCCCATTCAACAGCTACGTCATCTGAGTTATTTGAGTCATCATATTTCTCTGAGATTCCATCATTTTTTCCATCATGTCTTGCTTGATCTTAACCATCTGCTCTTGCATTTGTGCTTGCATCTGTTCTTGTATCTCCTTCTGCATTTGTTCCAAACTCTCCAGTCTTTTATCCATTGATTTAGTTTTTCTTCTTGTACCGTAAAGATACGTGCTTGGTTGATTTTTATCGGTTTCTAGATTACTGAAATAATTTTTAACTAATTAGAGTCTTTCTACCAATTTGAATGTGCATGATGAGATTTAATGCAAATGCATGAAATGCAATGCAAATGAATGGAATAAATGCAAAAAAGAAAGAGAGACGTTGATTCTGAATTCAATTCCATTAGAAGAATTTTTCTAGAAAATAAATTCCTTTACATAAAATGAATTACATATGCGCTTTGCCTTCATAGTCCAAGTGAATACACCAATCTTTTTTTTTTTTGCATTCGGATGTTATGGTCGTGTTACGTGAACTTTCTAAATAGATGCCTCTTCTAGCTCCTTGTTGCTTGATCTAGGTCGTGACTCTTCACTCACTTATCCTCTGCGTTGTTCCTAAGCTTCTTTAAGAAAATTGAGACGTGATGACTCTTGTATAATCCTTGTTGACTTGAATCCCCAGGAAATAAGGCGAAGTCATATGATATTTTCTCATTGTGTTTACTTGGACTATATTTGGACGAACGTATTATAACCCGCTTTATCAAGAAATCCATTTTCCTATGAAAAACTCTTCTATTTAGCAATCAAATATGAATCAACACCTCCTTTCTATGATGATGAAATGCAGTGTAGTCATAAACAAAAGAAAACACGTTAGTATCATATACAGATGGTAAAAATCAAATCAAACAGAAAATAGTCAAACACCCATCCAGATGACTACTAGGGTTCAACATAATTCTACCTAAAGTGAGCTACTAGGGTAAACTATATGTAATTTGGTTCTAAAGAGAGGGTACCTGAACCAGCAGATTCCTCAATCCCCACCCATTATAGGTTTATATTGATCGATTTCTGTTCAGGGGAATACATTTCCCTATGGCTATGCGGAGATGAAAATCTCACGAAGACATAGGTACGAATGTATCCTGGAAGTAATCCACTAGCCCATGCGGAGGTGAAAACCTCACGAAGGCATAATTTCTCACTCCCACTTAAAGGTATAACCACAATAGTCATGCAGTGAAATGCCAAAGTATTTTATGAGACTCAACATCATTACAGTCATAGTACCAACGAATGCATCAAAAGAAACATGATTTTTCAAAACAATTTTTCAAATTTTTAATCAAAAGGACAAAAATTAATCAATTTATGGCCTGACTCTCAACCTGTCCCCAACAGAGTCACCAAGCTGTCGAAACCATTTTTTATATGTTTTTTTAAGAAATGAGGTTCGACTTTAAAATGAAACATAGAGTTGCCACCAATCCTTTTTGTTTAGGTGTGATCAGGTCACCAGTTTAATTTTTGCCAATTTTCTTAAATTTAATCTGTGTGAAGCCCACAAACCCATTAGGCCCACATGACCCATATCAGCCCAACGAGGCCCATAATGACCTAAGCCCATGAGAACGCTCATGGTGGCCTCAATTGTCTTATGCCCATATTCGTGGGCTAGGTCCACCACACGTACGATTGCATGCTCGTGTGGCATCATTCGCTGGTACTTTGGCTTTTCGGCATTTGCCAATCTACTTAGAGTGGTGTGTGTGTAAGTACTGTAACATCCTAAAAAGGGCCTATGCATTTGGGCCTAATTGTACAAAAAGACATCTTTTATCTGTTTTAGAATAAATTTGGAATGATTTTTCGAAACCTGAGAATGTATGGAAATGTTATGTTGGAAATAAGAAAATGACCATTTTGGAAACCTAAGCAAATTAGGAAAGTGAACATTTTGGAAACCTAAGTAAATTAGGAAAGTGAACATTTTGGAAACTTGAACATTTTGGAAACCTGAACATTTTTGGAAATGATCCAAAAATGGAAACTCAACATTTTGGAAACTTGAGCATGTAAGAAAATGGCAAGTTACAGAGCCGATCGAAAATTTTAGGAAACTTAGAAATGATGCGAAATGTCAAATTTTAAAGTCCAAAATAGGAAATAAGGGCAAGAGGGCCTTAAAAGTAGAAGTTGGTGAAATTCGACACACAATCGGGCTTGGAAAAGTGGCTCAAGGTGTCACTTAAGGCTTATGGAAATGGCGCCATGTGTAAGAGAAATGGGCCCGAGTTCGAGTCGCATGGGAAGCTAAAATAAAAGTTCTATTTTGTGCAAGGATGGATGAGGTGGATGGCACATAGGCTAATTTTAAGAGCTTTTATCCTTTAAAATTCGCAAATAGATAGATAATGATGGATTATTATTGGTATTATTTTTATTAAGAGATAAGGGATAAATAATGGATTTATTTTAGATTATTTTTAAGTGATAAATAAGGGATTTTAAATTTGGATTATCTCGAGGAGATAATTGATGGATTAAATGCTTTTATTTTTAGATAAAGGAGATAATATTATCTTAAGGAGAGTGGTGGCCAAGTCAAGGACTCTTGGCCTAGCAAATCGGCTATAAAAGGAGAACCCAAGGTCTTTTTTCTCATCTTTCCAAGTAGCCGAAAATCCCTTGCTCTCTCCCCTCTTGCCGAATTTCTTTAAGTAAAATCCATCTCCTCTTCTTCTATTTTCTTCTCCTCTCCTTTGCTATTGTCGAGCCAAAACACTCTTTGATCCCTGATTAAAACTCCATAGCCGAAACTCTGTGACTCTAGGCAAGGAAACAATCGATCAAAGCATTAAAGGTAAGGCTTGTTTTCTTGATATTTAGGATTATTTCCCATTATTTCAAAAGTAAAATCGACATGGTTACATGGCTAGTGTTAGCCGATTTCAAGGAAAAGGAATACTAGCAATTTTGGGACTTGATTTACAGACACCCAAATTTGGCAAACAAGGTAAGTAATACAAATCCTACTAGGATTTGGTTTTCTTTAAGCCAAATAGGTTTGTTAATATGCTTTAATAAATGGCCGAATATCGGAGTTAAAAATCTAGATCGGTAGATCGCTCTTCGGGATCTCAAGGAACCTATTAAGCAAATCAGGTGTGTACGCACACTAACCTTCGATTTATCATATGGCAATTATTTTAATATGTGAATATGCATAAGAATATGAATGGCTAAATACCACAAATGTGGTAAAAGTACTGTGCACGCTTCCTACTTCCGATAGGATTATGAAATATGTTATTCTATAACATGTGAATATATGTATATGAATATGAAATTAAGTATGTTATGCATGATATATATATTTTGGGGCATTCGGGATTTATGTGAAAGGGGAAGAAGGTGTTGACTTGATCTCACTAACGTTATATGGTGACTACGGTCACAACATTTTGAATATGGTAACTCCTGTTACATTATCTCGAATTTGGTAACTTCGGTTACACTGTTTGAATATGGTGTCTAATGACACAAATTATATGGGCGATGAGCACGCCGACCGCAATGATCGCCTTCGATGGTGTGTAGCGGATGGAGGGTTGACTTAGTAGTCCTACTTGCAGTGTATGGCAGTACGTGGTGTGTGCGGATGGACCATTAGGCTTGGGTTTGGGTTGCATCATAATTTATTTTATATGAATCGATGTTTGAACATGTATACCGATTTGTTGAATGTTAGTATTGTGCACATTGAGTCTGTTGACTCACCCGTTGTGGGAAATATTTTGGTGATAAACAAGGATTTGACCTGGACGGTAGACCTCGAGGTGGCCATGTTCCATTTGATGATTTTATTCACTTTGGACTTTGTTATTTGTTTTGGGTTTTACTTGATGTAATAAGGCCATAAGGCCCAGTGGATTTTTCTTATTCTGCTTTACTTTAAATTGTTATGTTACTTAACTATTATGTCTAAAAGTTAAATGTTATTTTCTTTAAAACCCTAAAAATTATTTTGTCATCTTAATAAAATTGGATTTACAAGATTAATTAAATGGGTTTCAATCTAAGCCCAATCCACAACAACATTTTCTAAAAATTTTTACTTAATTTTCTCTAAGTAACGAAATTCTTTGAAACCGGTTTACTTTAGGAATATACCAGATCCTGCTCAGTGCTCGTGGGCAAGGGTGTGGGTGTTTCAATTTGGTATCGAGCCAGCTTTTAAACTCTCGGCTGTGGGCTAAGGCCCAAAACATTTTCAAAGCGAGCCAAATGATTATCTTTGGAAAATAAGGTGTTTTCCGGCATGGCACCTAAGTCTCCAATTCAATCCACCGTGTAAGTACCCTTAACCATCTGTGTGATTATGTGATTTATATTATGTGATTTATAGAAGGGTAGAAAAGGAATGGAACGTAGAATAGAATGATAGGTACTTGAACCCTAGGACTAGTCTACCCCAACTACTACATAAGACTTAAATGCCTAACTACACAAACCTATGGCTAAGTCAACCGAGTTAGGGTGTGGCAACCATGGCACGCATGTCTAGGATTGGTTTGGTGGGAGCTTGGTATTTAAGCAAATCAGTGTGACTCACCTCCTCTCCACTCGAATCCTACCAGTGCGTAGCCTCTGCTCACCCTAACCAAGAAGACTTATACACTGCTAAACCCCTAACTAAAACCCGAAAGGGACTAGCCAGATAGTTTTGGAAACCCTAGTTTTGAAATTTCCAAATTATCCTCTTGACTTGAAAAGATTATTTTATAAATTTTCTTGAAATATTTCGATTTACAAAATTACCTAAATACCTTAGTGGTAAAATTACTAAAATACCCTTGATTTTCCAAAATTATCATACTACCCCGATTTCAATAATAATTTCGATTTTTGCACAAGTATTCAAAACTTTACAAAATATCAAAGACACCTAATTTGGAAAATTTACGAAAATATCCCCGAAGTTACAAAATTACCGTAATAACCCCCGATCTTCAAAAAAATTTCGCAACAACACCGATTTGGAAAACAAATTCGTAAACAACCTTCAAGTTTTGTAAAATCCAAAATATCCCCGATTTATTAAGATTTATAAATTTACCCGGTTTATTATCGAAATACCTCGTAATTTCAAAATTTTGAAATACCGTGATTTTAAAAATTACCAAAATACCCTTATTGACAACATCACCAAGGAACCTTGTTTCAATAAATTGCGAAAAAAAAAATACCCCTATAGGACAAACTACGAAAATACCCCGAGGTAGTGGAAAAACAACAACAATGAAAACTACAACATTTCTCTGAATGAACGAAAGTTCATAATTGATTGATGGATGTATAAATGTAAAGACTGTGTGCATGTATGAATACGAAAGAACCACTTCTAAAAATTCTTTCCATAAAACTTCTTCGCGGTTAATTAGTGAAACAAATTTTTTTTTAATACATAAAATTTCTTAATCAGATTAAATCGCGACGTTAGAAATGAGTTCTAAGGGACGGAACTTAGAGATTGTACCGAAAGAATGATGGTTCTATTAAGATCGAGAAAGTGCAACAGAAGCATAGTGTGGTGAGAAGGATTGTACGTTGTTAGTAAGTAATTTCGAGGACTAAATTATTTTTAAGGAGGGTAGAACTGTAACATCCTAAAAAGGGCCTATGCATTTTGGCCTAATTGTACAAAAAGACATCTTTTATGTGTTTTGGAATAAATTTGGAATGATTTTTGAAACCTGAGAATGTATGGAAATGTTATGTTGGAAATAAGAAAATGACCATTTTTGGAAACCTAAGCAAATTAGGAAAGTGAACATTTTGGAAACCTAAGTAAATTAGGAAAGTGAACATTTTGGAAACTTGAACATTTTGGAAACCTGAACATTTTTGGAAATGATCCAAAAATGGAAACCTGAACATTTTGGAAACTTGAGCATGTAAGAAAAATGGCAAGTTACAGAGCCGATCGAAAATTTTAGGAAACTTAGAAATGATGCCGAAATGTCAAATTTTAAAGTCCAAAATAGGAAATAAGGGCAAGAGGGCCTTAAAAGTAAAAGTTGGTGAAATTCGACACACAATCGGGCTTGGAAAAGTGGCCTGAAGGTGTCACTTAAGGCTTATGGAAATGGCGCCATGTGTAAGAGAAATGGGCCTGAGTTCGAGTCGCATGGGAAGCTAAAAATAAAAGTTCTATTTTGCTGCAAGGATGGACAGAGGTGGATGGCACATAGGCTAATTTTAAGAGCTTTTATCCTTTTAAAATTCGGCAAATAGATAGATAATGATGGATTATTATTGGTATTATTTTTATTAAGAGATAAGGGATAAATAATGGATTTATTTTAGATTATTTTTAAGTGATAAATAAGGATTTTAAATTTGGATTATCTGAGGAGATAATTGATGGATTAAATGCTTTTATTTTTAGATAAAGGAGATAATATTATCTTAAGGGAGAGTGGTGGCCAAGTCAAGGACTCTTGGCCTAGCAAATTCGGCTATAAAAGGAGAACCCAAGGTCTTTTTCTCTCATCTTTCCAAGTAGCCGAAAATCCCCTTGCTCTCTCCCCCTCTTTGCCGAATTTCTCTTTAAGTAAAATCCATCTCCTCTTCTTCTATTTTCTTCTCCTCTCCTTTGCTATTGTCGAGCCAAAACACTCTTTGATCCCTGATTAAAACTCCATAGCCAAAACTCTATGACTCTAGGCAAGGAAACAATCGATCAAAGCATTAAAGGTAAGGCTTGTTTTCTTGATATTTAGGATTATTTCCCATTATTTCAAAAGCCGGAAACTGACATGGTTACATGGCTAGTGTTAGCCGATTTCAAGGAAAAGGAATACTAGCAATTTTGGGACTTGATTTACAGACACCCAAATTCGGCAAACAAGGTAAGTAATACAAATCCTACTAGGATTTGGTTTTCTTTAAGCCAAATAGGTTTGTTAATATGCTTTAATGAATGGCCGAATATAGGAATTAAAAATCTAGATCGGTAGATCATTCTTCGGGATCTCAAGGAACCTATTAAGCAAATCAGGTGTGTACGCACACTAACCTTCGATTTATCATATGGCAATTATTTTAATATGTGAATATGCATAAGAATATGAATGTGGCTAAATACCACAAATGTGGTAAAAGTACTGTGCACGCTTCCTACTCCGATAGGAGCCCTACGTTAGCTATAGTGCATGAATGTTGGATGTACTTAGAATTAGGAGATAAGTCCTAAAGCTGGAGCGATAGGTTGATTCAATTTCAAAGAATCACATCAAAATTATTTCTCATAAAATTACTCATGGGTAAGCATTGAGCAGTATTAATAATGCATAAAATTCTTAATCAGATAAACGCGAGCGAGAAGAATGAGTACAAGAGGTCATGGACGTCTGCCGCGTGGCTATGGTAGGGGTAGGATGACCTTGTCGGAGCCAGCAGGGTCGGGTCATGGATTTGGTAATGTGATGCCGGATCTTCCGGTGACGGAAACTGAGTTTCAGGATCAGACCGATGGTAACGATGTAGTATCCCAAGCTGTACTATGAGTGTTGGAGCGAGTTGCGAGGCGGGGAGGCGGGTGGAAGAGCAGTAAATCTATGGTTGAATGACTCTGGCTAGGAGCGAAGTGTTTAGAGGAGTTTACGGAGTGGCACCCGGTCTTGGCGAATCTTGGTTGGAATCAAGCGAGAGAATCATGGATGACTTGGATTTTCTGGTGAGGAGAAGTTGAAGGTATAATCTCTCTACTTGGGATGAGTCATATCGGTGGTGGCTCACCGTAAGGGATGGAGCAATGGCAGAGGATCTCACATGGGAATTCTTTAAAGCTGCCTACCAAAAGAAATACATAAGAACTACTACGTGGATGCACAGCTGAAGGCTTTCTTGAATCTGGTTTTGGGTAATAAGATAGTGGCAGAGTATGAGGTCGAATTTCTCCGGTTGAACATGTATGCTCGTGGTATTGTGGGTACTGAGCATGAACGCTGTGTCAGATTCAAGGATGGGCTGAGAGATGAGCTGAGGATGATGATAGCTCCATAACAGGACAGGAGTTATTTGTCTAGTGGAGACGTCTCTGATTCTTTGAAGGGTAAGGCAGTCAGTTAGGCAGAATCAAGATAGGAGTTGGAATAAGAGGAGCTCCGGATCTTCGAGGTTTTCTGGTAATCAACAGAAGAGGACGAGGCATGGTGGGTCAAATCAAGCTGCTAGGCCTACTGCTGCTTCTAATCCTCAATGGCCACCACGGTGTGCTCGATGTGGGAAGTCTCAGACGGGGGAGTGTTGGAATGGTAATCGGGGATGTTTCGAATGTGGATCCATGGAACATCGAGTTAGGGATTATCTGAAAAAGACAGCTAGGCTAAGGTTAGAGGTTAGGATCGTGCCTTTGAATAGGAGGGATAATCAACAACCACCGAGAGGTCGTGGTACAGGAAGAGGAGGTAATGGTGCCGCGAGGAGGTCGTGGGGCATCAAGGGAGGTATCGGTGCATGCGGCGCTAGACAACTGGTTTGGTCTATGCTGCGAGGCATCGGGGAGGAGAGGCGGACGCAGCACGTCATAACCGGTATGTTCTTGATCTTTAGAGTACCCTATAGTACCTTAATTGATATTGGCTCAACCCACTCATACATTGCTAGTAGCGTAGTGGAAACTCGCACTTAGACTCGAGCTTACTTCAGGAAGATGACGTGTTAAGCCCTTTAGGTCACTCTGTAGAAGTAAGTAAACTCTATAAGGAATACCCTAGAACTCCAAGGGGTCATGTTCTTGGTGACTTGATGGAACTACCGTTTGGAGTTCGATCTAATCCTCGGGATGGATTGGCTAGTAAAGTATCGAGCTAGCACGGATTATGACTAAGCGCATGGTAATAAAGACCATGGAAGGAGAAGAGGTGGTGATGATAGGTAAAGGAGAGATTACCTATCTAATCTGGTTTCTGCATTGAAGGCGAAAAAGATGGTTAGAAAAGGGTGTGAAGCATATGTAGTGCATGTCTGTGCTTTGGAAGCTAAGGGGGCAGCTGTGAGAGATGTCCAAACCATAAGGGATTATGTTGATGTGTTTCCAGAGGAACTTCCGGGTCTACCTCCGGACCGTGAGGTCAAATTTGGTATAGACTTGTTACCCAAAACTGCGCCAGTATCCATAGCTCCGTATCGGATGGCGCCGAAAGAATTGGTAGAATTGAAGGCTCAGATCCAGGAATTATTGGATAGAGGGTTCATCCGACCAAGTGTATCGCCTTGGGGAGCTCTAGTGCTTTTTGTCAAGAAGAAGGATGGGACAATGAGAATGTGCATAGACTATCGACAGCTGAACAAGCTGACAATAAAGAACAGGTACCCTTTGCCTAGGATTGATGATTTATTCGATCAACTCAAGGGTGCATCGGTGTTCTCTAAGATCGACCTTAGGTCAGGGTACCATCAGCTTAAGGTGAAGGAGGCTGATATCCACAAGACGGCATTCTGTACTCGGTATGGGCACTACGAGTTTCTGGTAATGCCTTTTGGTTTGATGAATGCACCAGCCTCGTTTATGGACATGATGAACTGGGTTTTCCAACCCTATCTGGATCGGTTCATCGTGGTATTCATAGATGACATTTTGGTGTACTCGAAGTCTGAGGAGGAGCATTACGTACATCTTCATGTGGTTCTGTAAGTTTTAAGGGAGAAATAGTTGTACGCCAAATTCAACAAGTGTGTGTTCTGGCTTAAGGAGGTAACTTTTCTAGGGCATGTTGTTTCAGCTAAGGGAATCAGGGTGGATCCCCGTAAGATTGAGGCAGTATTAGAGTGGAAACCACCCAAGTCGATTCTGAAAATTCGAGTTTTACGGGGTTGGCAGGATATTATAGGAGATTTGTGGAAAATTTCTCCTTAATTGCGATCTTGTTGACTAAACTGCTGAGAAAAAGAGTTTCGCTTATGTGGTCTGAGAAGCAGCAAGAGAGTTTCGATAATTTGAAGAGGATTTTGATGAAGCACCGGTCTTAATTCACTGAGGCGGAAAGGAATTCATGTGTATTGTGATGCATCATATCTTGGTTTAGGTGTGTGTTGATGCAAGAGGGAAGGTGGTGGCTTATGCATCACGGCAGTTGAGGCCTCATGAAGGTAACTATCAGACACATGATTTGGAATTGGGCTGCTGTGGTTTTTGCCTTAAAGATTTGGAGGCACTATACGTATGGGGAGAAGTCGGTAGTGTACACAGATCACAAGAGTCTGAAGTACCTCTTAACTCGGAAAGATTTAAATCGAGGCGGTGAGGTGGATTGAGTTCTTTGAAGGACTCATTGCTCAATCGAATACCATCCGGGTAAGGCTAATGTGGTAGGTGATGCATTGAGCGAAGGTGGTAGCGGATTTGCGAGCAATGTTTGCTCACCTAAGTCTCTATGAGGATGGGAGCCTTTTGGCAGAGTTATAAGTGAAGCCGTCTTGGATTGATGAGGTCAAGGAAAGACAGATGACCGACGAAGTTCTGAGTACTCGGAGGTTGAAAATATAGAGCGGTGAGGCCGAAGGGTTCTGCTTGGGTAGTGATGGAGTGTTGTATTTTTAGGGGAGAGTATGTATGCCTAAGGATGATGATTTGAGGCAGCGAATCCTTAAAGAAGCTCATAGCGATCCGTATGCTATGCACCTGAGGAAGCGACAAGATGTATCGGGATTTAAGGGAGCGATTTGGTGGCGGTCTTAAGCGGGAAATGCTTAGAGTTAGTGGGCAAGTGTCTAACATGCCGGCAAGTTAAAGTGAGCATCAATTGCCATCGTGGCTATTACAGTAGGTAAAGATCCCACAATGGAAGTGGGAGGAGATTATTATGGATTTCGTAAGTGGGCTTCCCTTACGCCGCAGAAGAAAGATGCGTTTGGGTGATAGTAGACCGGTTGACCAAGTCAGCCCATTTCATACCTGTAAGGGTTGACTACTCACTTCAAAGGTTAGCCAAGCTGTATATAACAGAGATAGTGCGGTTGTATGGAGTACCGGTGTCCATTATCTCAGATCGAGATCCCCGATTCACGTCGAGATTCGGAAGGCTTTACATTAGGAGTTAGGCACGGTTGAATTTCAAGCCACGACTTTTCATCCATGATCCGATGGACAATCCGAGAGGTAATCCAAGTATTGGAAGATATGTTAAGGGGCTGTGTTTTGGACTTCAGTGGTAGTTGGGAGGAGTACCTACCTTTGGCAGAATTCGCGTATAACAACAGTTATCAAGAGAGTATTCAGATGGCACCGTATGAGTATTGTATGGTCAAAAATGCCGTACTCTACTTGTTGGGCGAGTGAGTGAGCGTCGGATGTTGGGTCCGGAGTTAGTAGCGAGAGCAGAAGATAAGGTTAGAGTAATTGAGCTTGTCTTAAGGAGGCATCGGACGAGCGTAAATCTATGTCGATCTTAAGCGCAGAGAGGTTGAATATGCGATGGCGATAAAGTCTTCTGAAGGTATCACCTTGGAAGAAGGTGCTGAGGTTTGGCTGGAAGGGCAAGCTAAGCCCTAGATTCATTGGATCGTACACAGTGTTGAAACGTGTGGGACCGGTAGCTTACCAGCTTGAGTTTTCAGTAGAATTGAGTCAAATCCATGACGTCTTCCATGTTTCAATGTTGAGGCACTATCGATCGGATCCATCACACATAGTCTTAGGTTGCAAAAATTGAAGTAAACTCTGCAGAACATCAAAGTTCTGCGAACTAAAGGGTTGTTTGCAATTTAATTATTTCCATTTTTAAGGGGTGCGAGCTTGAAGAAATATGCATGTTATGATTGCTTGACATATTCTAGGGTCTAGTCATAACCGGGCTAGGTCGACTTTAGGGCTGAAAATTTCTTTTAGTGCTTAAAAGGAAGGAGCTAGGTGAGATAGGGGTTAAGAGAAAATTTTAGGAGAACTTGGACATAAGAAGTCAAGCGGAAGAGTGGCAAGGGATGCAACCTTAAGGGCTTGGAAGGTGGAGTCAAAGGGGAGCTTCAAGGGAAGAGGTTCGAATCTTGGTAGTCACAAGGGGGTGTGTTTTATTTTTGGGCTTTTTGGCGTTAAAGAAAGGGGCTAAGTTAAGGAGGTTTCAAAAGATTTTGTGGGTGATGTTGAACATGAAAGTTGGATTGGTAAAGTGGCTTAGGGCCGCCACTTAGGGCCTTGGTGAATGTCCCCCAAGCAAGGGGGAGGAGGACTCAAGTTTGAGTCATGATGATAGCATAAGGATTTTTCTTTTATTTTTGCAAGTTGGCGCCATGAAGAGGGAAGAGTTGGACGGCAATTGGGACTTTGGAAAGGAAGGGATAAGCCTTTCTTTTTGATAATTTCGGCTAAGAAGGGAAGATAAGGGTAAGATTTATTTTTAGAATTTAGAGAAGAGATATGATAGCCGAAAGAAGGACTCTAGGGGCTTGAGTTTCGGATTTGAAGGGAACCTAGGGAGTGTTTTCGGCTAAAACACCCCCGAAACCTCACAAAGCAACCCTCATCTCTTTCTCTTTTCTTTTTGCAACCTAGAAGCCGAAATCACCATAACCTTACACTCATCTTGTTTTCTCTCAAACTCAAGCCGAATCTTGATCCCATCTTTCCCATCTTTTCTATTCTGTTTCGAAAGCCGAAAAGCCATTGTTTCTCTATCGGGTTCAACAAGAACCTTGGCGAATACTTGGCTCACAATCTCTCTTTCCTTTGCATTTTTCTATTCACCATTCTAAGTGCCGAAATCAAGGTTTCTTTTAGGGGCAAAGCCGAATCTATCATTAAGGTAAGGGTGCGGCAACTCTTTCTCCTTTCGGGATTTATGTTATGGCCGAATGGCCTTTAGCTCTCTAATGAAGTGATTAAACCGATTGTAAGGGAGGCCATTGCCGAATTCAAGGAGCCTATCGGGATTTGATTCTTCAAGGTAAGGCACATATATACTATTCACTAAGGGCCTTGATTATGGATAAGTGTGCAAGCCGATTCTAACAAGTGTTTTGGTAGAGATCTCGACAAGTCAAGTGACAATTTCGGGATTTCGGTAAGTTTGGTAAGTGATTAGTCATATTCGGCCAAAAGCCATTTTTGGTATCTAAAGTATAACCGATTGTGTGCCATGGATCTAGGGGCTAATCGGCCAAGGCAAACAAAGGCTTCCGGGATTTAAACTCATTTTGGTAAGTGATAGTAAGTTTCGGCCTAAGGCTATATTTTAGGTACAATTAATCCTTCGGGATTATTAGTATAGCTGAATGGCTATTAGATCTAAAAGTATGTGTGTTGGCCGATTGTAGGGGAAACAACCTCTCGGGGTTTCGCTAGTATAGTTCGGGATTTGCTAGTCTCACGAGTAAACAGGTGTGTAAATCTCTTACACACTTTATTAGTTAGCATTGCTATTATGTTACAATTTAATCATTGTGGTAGTGATTTGCTTGTGGACATGAGCATGGATTGCGGGTAAGTCACTTGTGTTTTAAAATATGTTATGGATGACATGATGGGTATTATGCTATGCCATGACTATTATACATGATTTATGATAATATATTAAGCATGATATGAGCATGTTGGTAATGGGATTGATGAGAGGAGGAGGATTTTCTCTATGGACTGTCACCAATGGTTTTGACCACAAGATGGGTTGGCACCATCCGATTAATTGTGACTTTGGTCACCAGTGGTTTTGACCACACCGATGATAAATTGTGACTAAGTCCCAGTGGTTTGGTACCACCAGTGGTTTTGACCACATATTGATAATTGTGACCTATGGTCATCAGTGGTTTTGACCACACGATGGGTTGGCCCCATCACTTGATTTGTGACTCCGGTCACCAGTGGTTTTGACCACCAGTGGTTTTGACCACACGGGGTAGTCAAGGAGTATGGATGGTTAGTTTGGGTTGCATGTTTGCATGTTATACTAATAATTTGTGTATGAGTTGCTCTTCCTGGTTGGGGATTTATACACTGAGTCTTGGTGACTCACCCCTTCCCATATCATTTTGCAAATGAGTAGATCGCGGAGATGGAGCCGGAGAGGAATCGAGGCGGCCATGATTGTTCCTTGGATTTGGGATTTTATTTAATACAGTTTAAGTTTGTTTATTTACTAAATTTTTGTTTTGGGTTGTAATAAGGCCGCTAGTTTATTATTTTGGATGTTTACATAGTTGTTTTTACTTTACTTGTACTATATTACAAATGAAACTATATAATGTCAAGTGAATCGGTTAAAAGTAACATTTTCAAATTAAGTAACTTCTACGAGTTTTCAAAGATGTTACCATCGGGTAACACAATTCACCAAGTCAACCACAACTCTGATGATTTTTAAAAAAATATATATAAATGATCAAATGTTTTTAAAGGTTTTCAACACAACCATGTTTGAAAAATCAATCCCTCCTGAGTTTTATCAAACACTGTTTTATAACCTTAACAGTATTTTCAGATTTTCACCAGTTAATCAAAATCTTTCAAAACATTTTACTCTGTGAGATACCAGATCCGGTCGAGGCTCATGGGCCGGGTTTGGGGTGTTATAGACCCCAATATTCAGCCAACACCTACCCATTTAAAATTCCCTGAATTTTTTCCTTAAATTTAGCCACCAATCGAGTTTGAATTATAATCAAACTCCTTCATCCAATCTTCATCCCTTGAAACACTCCCCTAAAACACTCACTTGACCAATTCAAACTCTCCAACACAGAGTTCAAATCCAACACAAACTCTTGCCCACACAAGAGTAAAATAAATAATCCCCTTTTGCATGTTGTGAGACTTGAACCTCTGCCCTCATTGCCATACCTGTGATGCCATAACCACTCCACCACAGGCTCTCTTTGTGTTTCCTTTTTAATCACAAATACTTATAAGGCTTAATACCAGGAGTCAGGGTCCCCTAATGCTAAAAATAAAAAGTTTCCAAATGACATGGCTTGAACCCAAGACTTCATAGAAGCCGTATAACCTTTCAAAATCACTCACCTAATAGATACAACTTGCATTAATGCCGTTCTCTTGTTCTCAAAAGTTTTAAATGCTCCCATGCCCAAGGTCCAATAGGCCCAATTCTACTAGGCCCAAATTCAGGGTGTTACACGAAGCAATTCTTTGAATCTTTCTCATGTCTCGTATAAGGACTTGTCATCCAATTGTTGGAAAGTAGTTATCTAATTTCACAACTTTGCATTCTTGCTCGGTGGAAACTACTTTACCAAAAACCTTTCTGCTAATTCTTTCCATGTAGATATTGAAATTGGTGGCAATGAATTTAGCCATGCTCGTGCTCGATCTCACAATGAGTACGGAAACAGCTTCAACCTTAATGCATCTTGAGTCACGCCAGTTATCTTAAACGAATCACTCACCTCCATGAATTATCGAAGTTGAAGATATAGATCTTCTATGGGCATACCATTGAACTGGCCCACTGTTTGGAGCATTTGAAACATCATTAGTTTCAATTCGAATTGGGGTGCCTCGATATCCGGCCTTATGATTCCTGGATGTAATTCATTAAAAAGTGGCATAACATATTGTCTTATGGCATGATCCCTATCATCAGCAATAAGGATTGGGTTGTGCATATTATTGACTCCATTACCTTGACTATCATTTTAATTTCCAAGGTCCATCTCAACTTTTCTTTGAGCAGATCTCTCGCATCATTATTGTCTAAATATTCGCTCAATTTTAGGGTCTACAGGTAATAGATCGATGATTCAATCTATGCTCATAAACACTTAATAAATAAATCACAAATAAAAAATAAAGAATAAATTAGTAACGTTAGAAATTAAATAAAACCAAACTGCAAAAAATAATTTCACAAAGAATGATTAAGGCAATAGTCCCCGGCAACGATGCTAAAAACTTGTAATGTGTTTTGTGCAATTGTACACAGTTGTTCAAGTAATAAGTAAGTAAAATGAGTTATCGTCTCCACAGGGACTGTGTATGTTAATCAATTATTTGAAAAATTATAAATTCACAGTTTGGTATAAAAACACAATAATTTGAATGGTGATGTTTAGACTAAGTGAAATTAACTAGATGCAAAGAGTGATCCCTAATGCAATTTTAATCTAGATGCAATTTACCTAAATGTATGGATGAATAGCTTTAGCAACAAAAACAATCAACATTAAATGGGCTAGGATAATTATATTAATCAATCCAATTTACTTTGTCATTCTTAACAATGTTCGAAAATACTTCCATGGAAACTCGATCTTTCATTAGTTTGAAAACCAAATTAAGTCCTCTCGAATCTTTTACTTAGAGAAATATGCATTTTACTTATCATATTAGACTAAGGGTTTCTTAGCATTTATGCGAGGTCACAGGGACATTTATGTTTGCAACAGTTTAATCACATAAACCTAAAACTATGCAAGATAATAAAGTTAACTAAAGATATTATGAACCTCAAATTAGTCAGCTTTAATGATCTAAATTGAGCATTATACTTTTCAATTATGTGTCTACTAGCCGTTGTTTGGTTAGGATCGCTTAACTAATCTGAATGCACCCAATCACGTATGAATGAAATGCATCATGATATTAATTGAAAACATGATCGATTGAGGCCTAAACATATTAAAGATGAATAAAATAAATCTTATTAAATTAACATAATCATCCTAGAAAATAAGATTTAAAATACCATAGTTGATATCAAAAACAATAAACTCAAAGCAAACATAATTATAATAAATAAAAAGAGGAAAGAGTAAACTCTACTTAGTTCAGCAACCTTTCGGATCTATTCTAAGTGATGCACTCCTCTATTCTGATCGATGCTTCTTTGCTAAGGGTTTCAAAGTGGCCAGCAAAAGAATGTTTTTGACAAAGATTATATTGGCTAAAGGATGGAAAGGGAGATGGTGGCTATGCAAGGGAAAGGAAAAGGGAAATGAGAGAGAATGATAAATGAGAGAATGAATGAGAGATGAGTGTTGAGGGATGATTTGATAAGTGGGATTTGTACAGTATTTATAGGTGAAGGCAAGGGGTAGAGTTTGCTAAAAATAGAATTTAAATTCCTTTCTTTTCTCTCACATATGACCGACCACAATTCATGGAAAAGGGGATGACTTAGTCTTCTCATTTTGAATTCAAACCAAGGCTATTAATAGCCATAGGGTGGACGGTTTCAACAACAAAGTTGTTGGGTTGATTTCTAATTATTTTCTAACTGTAAGGACCTTCAATTAAATACCCCAAAGCTTGCTTTTGGGCAGCCATCTACTTGGGCCAAAACTTGGCTTTAATTCCCCTTATTGGATGGTTTCCTAGTCCATTAATTAATCAGACATGTCCATCTTTTAGTACATCTTTTACTGGGTCAAATTATCAATCTCATAACCCAGTTTGTATGGTCTTGCCTCCACATGAATTGAGTTGTGCATGTCCATGTTTCATTCATATTAATCACATCTTCAATGGTCCTCTTACATAGTGAAAAATCACATATTAATAAATTAACATGAAATGATATAAAATATGTAGAAAAATCATGTAATTAAGCATAATTTCACATACTTTATAAATTCATGTCCAATATTAATAATTAAGTAAAATTCACTTATTTTAATAACAATTACTCAAGATTAACATATTTATTAAGTAAAAGGTGATAAAATATATAGAAAAATCCTATATAATTTGGAATTTACAATTAGTCATAGCAGTTTAAGAAACATCTTACGCAACATTTGGTCAATTACAATATTCTATTTTTAATAAAAATTAAAATAGAATTGTGGACGTATTTCAAATACATCACGTTCATCATAGTTATAAATATCATTAGTTTTTGGCTCATGCGGTGCTTAATTATTACAATTATATTTAATAATTTAATTTTTATAAAAATATTATTACAAACATTTCAGGATGAAATTGACATACAATGTAAATGTTGAAAGATAAAAAAATTCTTTTTTTTTTTACATGCCACATTAGAAATAATAATGGCAATACTATTGAAATCGGATCGAACTGATCAACAGAATTGATTAGATCAAAAATTAATCAATAAACTAGTTTTCAGTATGATAAAAACTTGTTTGACCTGTGAATCGAAAAAAATTATAGTGAATCATTGACCAGACAAACCGGTTGGATTAATTTTAATATATTTGGGTTAAATTATCTTGAACCAAATCATGGAAAAAATAAAACCCCATATGAAAATAGAAAAAACCCTATTATTGACACCAACCTAAACATACTAACCCTAAAATAAATAAATAAATAAAAATAAACATTTTCCCTCTGTCTACCCTTGTCCCTTTGTCGTTTAGCCCTCCCCTTGCTCTTTCTTATTGTCGACTGCTTCTACTTGTACCATCCCATCTGTCGTTGACCATCGTTTGAAATCGTAGCCACCGTTGTGGGGGTGAGATTGGAAAAACAAAGGAAATTAAAATGAGATGTAAAAAAATAAAAATTTGAAGAAAATATGAGAATAATAAAGAGAGAAAATGTGATAGAAACTCGAAGAGAGAATGTCATGAAGGCTGAGGCTTTAGAATTTAAGTTTTTTTTTTTTTTTTTTACTTATTTTATTTGATTTCCTCTCGAATTTCACTTTCCAACCAAAGTAGTAAACAATTTATTTATTATTTCCTTGGAAAACGTAAAAAGTATAAAAGTACACTTTCTAAGAAATTTATGTTACCTAAAAAGAAAAATAAATCTTTGACTTTTAAAAAATAGTTTAGAATATATATATATATATATATATATATATATATATATAAATGAATTGGTTTTTAACTGATTGAGCTTGTCAAATTGATCAGACCAACCCATTATGTTTTTGTTAGCAGATACTACTATTTTTTTTTTAATTTTGGATCTTCGAAATCATCCATGCAAGAGATTCAAATCCATTTTTTTTTCTAACCCTTCAATAACAAGATTCATTTTCTTCATAAAAAACAGGAGGTAAAGCTAATATGAGTTGCAAGGTCCAAAATCAAGCTCATGAACGTGATGGGCTCAAATTTCTTCAAGGCCTAATAACGAGGGTGAAAGCTAAGCAAATTGAGCAAGATTGAATGAGACCATTCAAGATTTCGTTACCAAGGCCCTAGCTGCGCACACGACCGAAAAAGAAAATCAAGATTCACTTTCTTGTTTTCAAGAAAATCAAGAAATCGAAACTTGGTCCAATTTTGCTGTTTTAGATAATTTCAAGAATCAAGAAAATCAAGATTTCAAATATTGGAAATCCTGGCCCAAGAAACTGAATCTTGCAACCAAGACCCATTGGATTTCATGTACGAGCTTGAACGAGCCAATTTTGAGAGCAAACGGATCACAACACCAAGTTCTTGAAAAAATGGCCCATTAAGATGTCTACAAGCCCATCCTAAAGTTTGGAAAGTAATTTAATTGAATATCAGACCAAATTATCAAAGTGATCCAAATTGTAAAATATTTAACCTATAGGTCCAATTTTATTTTAATAGGTGGATCATCACATAAGAATTCAACCCAAATAGCCAATTTTAATTGCTTTGGCTGAATTCCCATTAAAAATCCACACTTGGAATTATTTTGTTTGATGAGTTGTCATATTAGTTATTCCATTGGGGTTAGGAAAACTTATTTTGGGGGCCTAAAGTAACATAGACATACACCCTTATAGACACACTATTGATTTATGTTTTTTTGAGTTAATGATAATTCTCTTTGAGTTTTTCTTCAAGAATTATTCACGAGCTTCTTTTAGAAGCTGTTTTAACAATATTTTAGGCTGTGGGAATCATCAAGTTTTTTTTTTTTTTTTGCCAAGATCTTTTTCTTAGAGGGAGAATTAGAGCCATTGAAAGGAGTTGTGGATTCTTAATGTTTCTAAGGCTTCTTAGGACGCCATCTTCTCTTTTATATCCTTAATTTATCGTTTCTTGCTTATTTAAGTTAGTTCTTGCTATTTTGGCTTGCTGATTTTATTGATTTTCGTTCTAGGTTAAACTTGCTTCAAGAAAGACGTTCTCCTATCTTGTTCCATCAATAAACACATCAAAATTAGGAGCTCTACTTTTTTCTTATTGTTTCAAACATTCTTGCACAAAATAGTTTGCTTTTGTCTTTAAAATCACTTCTAACAAACCTGTTTGTGTTTTGTTTTTCCAGATCTAGTTAGGGTGTTTTCTTGAGGTCCAAGGACAATTTCTTTCCATCTAAGAAATCCTAATTCGTTCTCTTTAGGACATTTTATCAATCGGTTCATCTTTATTTCTTTTTTTTAATTTTGTTGGACTTTCCTTTGTGACGACTAATCTATTTTCATTTTTTCTCATTTTAGTTTACATTTTTCTAGAGATCTAGGATAAATCCGCGACTTTGACAAACTTTACGATCTATTTTCTCATTCATCTACCCCATTCTTTATCATTTGGTGTCAGATTTAAGCGTTTTGGGTGTTCATGGTTGATTTCTAAACTGATTTCCATTGCAAAACAACCACTTTTGGACTCCTAGTGTCGTTAGGGTGTTTGGTAGCTAGATTTTTTTAACATTCTGATTGATTGTCATAAATACTCCTAAAAGACTCACAAGATTAATTCTTACCTCATTGAGAATTTGATTTTTATTTCTGAGTGCATAACAGTGAGGTTTGTTTAATTTTTCTTTTCTTGAGTGTTGTGTTCTTTTCAAGCTTTCATAATGATTCACGGTACTATGATTAAGAAGTTGCAAAGGAAAAATAAAGGAACTATTAGACAAGGGGAGATGGTCAAACAAAAAGAGGATTACGATTGATCTCTCACCTATTGTGAAATGTTATTGGTGTAGTCCAAAAGATCATGAGGGTTTCCGATGTCCAATTAAATATCCAAATAGAGAGAATAAGAATAAGTTATCACCTTTTGTGCAATGTTATTAGTGTAGTTCAAAAGATCATAAGGGTTTTCAATGTCCAATTAAATTTCCAACAAGAGAAGAAAGTAAGTATGACTGTGTACCTTTTGTTGATTCTTACTTTAGTGGAAAAAAGATATGTGATGGTGAACTTTGTGAACCAAAAAAAGATGATAGTGAGAGTCTTTTCCTCAAATCTATGGAATTAGATGAGATAGAAACATCTTGTTCTCCTACGGAGATGTATTGTACTGAATTAAATATTCACAAAACTTGTGAGGGGGATATGGAAAGTGAGGAAATATCATGTGAAAAGACCGAGAGAAAAGAGACCTTGAGTGATAAAAGTCTACTTGATGGTCCAAATTTGGTGAATGAAAATCCATATGAGGTAAAATTGGAGAGTTCTCACAAGGAAAAAGAATACAAAAAGAAAGAAAATACCCATACAAAAGTGAGGAATGATTATTTTTTAACTTATCCTAACTCAAATTTATTTAGTTGTGTTTCTTTATTGCAGGACTTCAAGGATCCATTGATGACCTCTCAATTATATTATTCTACCATCGATAGACCATTTTACTTGTGGGAGAGAGGTAAGCTGAACATTAATAATTCTCCACAAGTGCTATAAGGTAAGAAAGGTAAGGAAAAAATAGTAATTGATTTAAGAATACATACCTTGAATGTTTTTGATAAGTATGCTACTGATTTTATTTGTAAAACATTTCCTTACAACATGCTTTCTCGTTGGTAAAATTTCATTCAACCTTGGTCTGACAGTTCAACTAATTTTATGGGTTTATCTAAATTTGTAAAGGTTAAAAATAGGAATTTTGTTACATTAAATAAGTTTTTTAAAGCAGTTTACATATTTTATCTTGCAACAAAATTTTCTATCTTGACCTTTAACGATGAATTTTTACATAATAATATTAAACTTCTTGATTTTTATAATTATTTGAAATTCTTGATTCATCGTTAAAAATTCTTATAGATGACCATGCATATTAAAAGAAAGTTACATGTTATTTTTTACTTGAAGTGTAACACCCCTAAATTGTAACCATCGCTGAATTAGGGTTAAGAGGCATTATCGGACATATCAAAACTTTTACGATCATTTTACAACATATAATACATCATCATCATATCATTGCAAATTATAAACATATAGTCCCTTTAAAAGGTCTACAAGACCTTAGACATGCATTGGGAAAGGGTCAGGACTAAACCAAACACATACAAAAATTTTCCAAAAACTTAACATTTTTTAAAGCTACAGAGGTCACACGCCCGTGTGAGTAGGCCGTGTGCCTCACATGGCCTCAGACACACCCATGTGTCCAAGTCATGGCAAAATAGGGCATACATACTGACTGGTCCACACTGCCGAAGACACACCCGTGTGCTTGACTTGTAGGCAACACTGACATAATTCACACAGCCTGTCACACGCCCGTGTGTCTCGCCCGTGTGCGAGACTGACTTGTTTCGAATTACAAACTTAAGAGATACGGTCAAGACACATGTCTGTGTCCTCAACCGTGTGGGAAAATATAAGCCATTTGCAAGTCATATTGGGCGACCCGTGCAACCTTACCAGTAATATGAACGGCACAAAGCCATCAGTAGGTCCACCGCCATCTTGGGTGACCCGTGCGACCTTATCAGTACAGTACACTTCCTCCAAATATAACAACCCATCCCATACAATATGTCGTGACATAACATTATACGTGTATGCAAAATGTCATGCTCAATCATAGTCAAACATATCATATAGCAAATCATTCATACATAACATAAGGCCATAACAATCATTTCATCTCCAAGGGGTATAACAATCATTTTACCCTATGGGGGTATTTCGGTCATTTTACCCTACAGGGGTATTTCGGTCATTTTACCTTACGGGGGTATTTCAGTCATTCTACCTTACGGGGGTAATTCGATCATTCTACCTTACAGGGGTAATTCGGCCATTCTACCCTATGGGGGTATTTCGATCATTCTACCCTACGGGGGTACTTCGGTCATTTTACCATACGGGGGTATTTCAGTCATTTTACCCTACGGGGGTATTTCGGTCATTTTACCCTATGAGGGTATTTCGGTCATTTTACCCTATGGGGGTATATCGGTTATTTTACCTTATGGGGGTATATCGGTCATTTTACCCTATGGAGGTATATTGGTCATTTTACCCTATAGGGATATTTTAGTCATTTTATCCTACAGGGTATTTCGGTCAGATATCAACCTCTCGGGAGGTTTGTAGTCGCCTCAAGTGACTCCGATAACCTAAATGGTCATAATAGTGTAAATGGGCCTAAGGCCCATTACTCGACAAGTGGGCCCACACGATCGTGCGGCCCGTTCAGCCCAGATTTCGCCATGACTATGAGTCCTACATAGCCCAGTACAGTATTTGCCACAAATCGTGGATTTCATCCATTTGGGCCCACTAGCCCATTGGGCCCACATAACCCCATTCGGCCTAATGTGGCCCATTACGGCTTAAGCCCATGTAAATGCTTATGGAGGCCTCTACAGTCTATTGCCCATGATTCGTAGGTTTGGCTTACCACACGTGCGATCGCACGCTCGTGTAGTCTCAAACGCCGTATTTTTGGCTTTTCGGCTTTTGTCGTTCTACAGTTATAGTGCGGTGTTTACACATCTTGTTTCTATTTGTTGAGAAAATCGCCCACAACTTTGAAACCTTTGATCGAGTAAAGAGGGAAGTTTTGCCTATCCATCTGTTGATTATAAACCTTCTACCCTTCGACAGGTTCCTAGGCATAAACTGAAAATGGGTAAGCACTTAATTGATCAACAACAAGATAACATAATACTATCTTCACTTACCAATAACGCGAGAATAGTACCCACTACAAAGTGTACGACTATCGACAAATAAAGAATGATATCTAGAACAATAGAGAAGGGAAAGCAGTCAGCTGCAAGAGAAAAGAAAGAATCAACAAAAAGAAATGAAAGGAGAAGGATGAAAAGAAAAGGGGAGATTTGGCCAACACAAGCAGGATGTTAGGAGGAGCAGTCCAAATCGACAGGGAACTAGAAGAGTGGTGGCAGAGGGGGAGAAAAGAGAAACGGTTTAGGGGAGGAGAGGTTTGGTGCAGAGGAAAAGAAAGAAAAATGCAAAAAGGAAAAAGTGAGCAGAAAAAAAAAAGCCAAAAGAACCTACCACATTCGGCCAAAGAGAGAAAAAAACCCAAATGAGCAGTATACCTCTCTTGGCCGAATTCTTGAGTGCTAGGGTCCAAATTCGGGACAACCTCCCCTCTCATCTCCTTGATTTTCTCCTAAAATCCCTCCTCGAACCTCTCCATGACCAGTTCAAACTCCATTCAGTAGTATTTCAATCCAACTCTACCACCCACACGAATTAGGCAGCAAAATAAATACCCCATTTTTTATGCGCCACCACTTGAACCTTAGACCCCATTACACTCCACACGCCCCTTACCACTAGACCAACAATTCCTTTGTATCATATTTTAACCACAATAATTTAAAAGCCTACTAACTATAGGCAAGGGTTTTATTCCCCAAAAACAAAATTTTGCATAAGCCAAAGCTTGAATCCTGGCTTCTCAGACACCTTCAAACACTCCTAAATCACTTAATCATTTAAGCAGACATTCATTTATGTCACTTTCTTGCACAACTAAATATTTATGTGCAGTCTCCAAATTGTTCCCTTGTTCAAAACCTATTTCTTCTAAGCCCAAAATTTGGGCGTTACATGTGTTGTAAATTTTGTAATGGGATTTTGGTTAGGTTTGGAATAGGGAGTAAATTATACTAGTTTCATTTTCCGAGCCTAAGGACGAAATGGGAATTTATTGAAAAGTTAGGGGCAAAATAGTAATTTTTCCTAGGATAAAAATTCAGTCCGAATGAATATGAAATAAGAGAAATTGATTATTTAAGCTATTTATATAGATCAGGACAACACAAATTCAAGGTTAAACTAAGGAAAAAAAGGTTTCGGATTAGTAGATTATATACGCGAACAAGTGTCGAGGTAAGTTCGTGTAACTTAATCGAGTATGTAATTATGTTAATTGAATGTTGTGTTTGTATGTAATGTGACTTATATTGATATGCATTGCTTGAATGCTATAATGGAAAATTTAATACATGCTTGAGATGATGAAAAAGGGGCTAAGTCTCGATTGAATATTAAATTCGATGAATATATGTGCTTTCCCGAAATGGATGAGGTCCTGCATTTGTTGCAGACGGGATTTAGCTCAGACGAGTAATCTTGTTGACCTCATTACAGAAAGGATTTAGCCCGGACGGGTAATCCTGATATAATACCTCTTGAGTATATGTTATGATTGGGGTTTAGCCTAGACTAGTAATCCTAATCGAGCTCCTCTGAGCATACGTTATATAAAGGATTTAGCCTGGACTGGTAATCCTGTTATACGATATGTGGCTCGAGAGTGTGTTCCTTGGTTAAGTGCCCTAATGGGTACCCTTCAATAAGAATTGACGGATTATTAAATCGTACACCTCGAGTGTACTACTTGAGTATCCATTAGAATTTCAATGATTCAACGGACACAACTCTTGACCTGGTATGAGAATTTTGAGATGAAATTGATATTGACTTGAAAGAATATTGCTTGATGAGCTCATTCATGTTTACTTGATTGATATGAAGATTTTGGTGACTAACATGTTTGATTGAATGCATGTGTTTAAGCAATTTTGCTAATGGATGGAAAACATGATATTGTATATTAGATTTAATAAACGGTATTGGTAAGTTTAGTTTCCATTATACGAACTTATTAAGCATGCAATGCTTACTCCATTTTATTTTCCCCTATTTTATAATGCTCGGTAGCTCACGAAGGTTGGAGATCATTGGAGCATTGTCACACTATCAACTCATTATTTTGGGTATACTTAGTAAAATCATTTTGGTATAATAGCATGTATAAGACAACTTGGCCAATAGTTGCTTGAAAATGATGTTTTTCAACCTAGCCATAGGAATGGCTAGTAATGGCTTATTTTGGCATGATTAAGTAGGCTATTATGATATATCCATATGTGTTATGTTAAGTATATGTGATCAAATGATGTTAAAGCCTAAGTTAATCCAAGGTAAGTTTATAAACACATATACATGTTGTAACACCTCTCACCCATATTCAATGCCAAAATAGGGTTACAGAGCATTACCAGACTTATAACACATATAACTGTACTTTTTTCATTCATTTTATCAATTTATACTATCATTATTTACTGTCAATCATCTTGTCCCTTATAATAGTCTTTGAGGCCTTAAACATGCTTTAGGTGCGGTTCGAGACTAAACCGATAACGTATAAAACTTTTACAAAACTTTGAAAAAAATTCAAACATACAGGTGTCACACGCCCGTGTGAATAGGTCGTGTGCCTCACACTGCCACTAGACATGCCCGTGTGAAAATAGGGGGTACATACTGACTTGGGTCACACGGCCGACCACACCCCCGTGTGTCTAGCCCGTGTGCCTTTCGAAGTGGCCCCACACGCCCGTGTGCCAGGCCTTGTGCTAGGCCGTGCCAAACCTATAAGGTATACTGAGTTATGCAACACGACCAAGTCACACGCCCGTGTGCTAAGCCGTGTGCCATTTAGGGGGTATATTGACTTGTACCACAAGGTCAGTCACACGTCCATGTGTGAGACCGTGTGGAGCATACTGACTTTAATTTAATTCCAACACCAGGGGACACACGGTCGTGCAACATGACTATGTGTCGCACAGGCTGAGACACACGCCCGTGTCTCTGCCGTGTGGACAAAAATAGGCTACTTGCAAAGCCATTTTTCCACCCTATTTTTATGTGCATATTCAAGCATAAATTGAAACATTATATAACCCAATAGGCAATCAATCCACAACATTTTATACCATTTCAACATAGCATTCAAATATCTAAATAATATCATGCATTTTCCATTCATGTGGCTAATACATATCAAGACATCATTTGCATATTTTCATTTTGTATACTACTTGTGAAAACATACCATATTAAATACTTATACACAACCAAAATATTATACCAAGTTAAAGCCAAATCACATGGCTTTAACTCAAACCACAACATGTACCAAAATCAGTATCTCAAGTAACCTTAACTATCACCCTTATAACTAGCCTATACATGTCATATTTACATATATCCATAATTTTAAAGGTACCAATTGGAAACTGGATTGTGTGATGCATAACTCCGACTTTATCCGAATCGAGTGAGCTATCAAACATCTATAATACATGGAAAAGAAATAGAGTAAGCTATATAGCTTAGTAAGCCTGTATAATTCAGAATTAAACTTACCATTTATACATAATCAAGACAATAAATAAGGTAAACTCAATTCAATTTCCAAATGCCTAACTCAAGCATTCAACAACAAGTTAGTCACATAAATACATGTAATCATCCATTATTTCAATCTAAATGCTCAATACATTGTATTATATCAAATTCACATATATCAAATACATCATTTGTAACATTTCACTCTCAACTATCATATCACAGAATTTATGCCCATTGAACTCATTAGAACTTCAAAGGATACTCGAGTGATATACATCAGTAATCCGTCAATTCATTATCATTTCCACTCTTTCGAGCTATGATCAGTAAGCTCCTCCTTAGCTGAAGGACAGTAAGCTCTATGAGCTGAGAACAGTAAGTTCTTATGAGCTAAGAACTGTAAGCTCTTACGAGCTGATATATAGGTAAGCTCATAGGAGCTGTGGTGAGTCCGTAACAAATGAAGGAGCTCGACCAAAACAGTAACCCTAGTGACATGTCACTCGTATCCTACGAATTCTTACGGTTCAAACAGGGCTCGATAACCATCATTCTATACCATTAAGGCATTCGTATTCCAAGTATATTAATTAATCAATTATATAAATACATTTCAAATAAATACAACTATTTAAAAGTTCAATTCTAATTATATGAATGTAACATCCTAAATTAGGGGTTGTTTGTAATTTAATTATTTTCTCATGTGTGTGCTTGAAGAAGTGAATCCTATGATTGCTAGGCATGTTTAGGGTCTAGAAATAACCCCGAGATAGGCCTGACTTAGGACTAAAAATTTCTTTTTAAGTGTTTAAAAGAAGGGAGCTAGGTGAGATAACGGGTTAAGGAAAATTTTGGAAAGAACATGACACAAGGATTTAATTGGCATGATTGGCTTAGTGCGTCTAAAGGTGTTTCAAGGGAGGAGGTTCGAGTCTTGGGAGTTACAAGGGGGAGGCATTTTACTTTGTTGGGCTTTTTGGGCGTTAAAAAAAGGGTTAAGTTAAGAAAGCTTTAAAGAATTTTGTGGGTAAGGTATGGACATGAAAGACGTTTGGTGGAGTGGCTTGGGGTGCTACTTAAGGGCTTAGAGGTGGCAGGTCTTGAGTTGAATCTGCGAGGTTTTGCCTTAGGGAATTATATTTTCTTTTGTTTTAGGAAGGGGATCAGCCTAGGAAGGCCTTAAAATTAAATGGTGAGGTTTTATGACAAGAAAGTCAATTGGGAGGAATGGCATAGGGCGTTGTAAGGAGGGCTGCGGTAGTGAGGTCCTGGGTTCGAACCAAAGAAGTAGCAATTGGTTTTATTTTTTTATGCAAGCTGGCGTGCATGGAAAGGGAGTTGATGGCTGCATGTTGGACTCTTAAATTGATGAGGATAAAGCTAAATTTTTGCACATATTCGGCTGGAAGGGGGTAGTTGTTAGTAGTTTATTTGCTTTTAAATTGTTGAAGAGTGGCTAGGAGATAAAGATGAAAGATAAACCTTGCATTATTTTTGATAATTAAAGGCTGGAATTATCACAAAGAGGGGGAGGTGATGGGCGACTTTAGGACTCCTTGGGGGGCTGTCCATAATCGGGTTTGATATAGCAAGGGAGTGCCGAAAATTCATCAAATTTCTTTTCTTTGTCTCTTCAATAGCTGCTGGTCGAAATCTCCCTAGGCACATTGCCAAATTTTTCAAATCTCTTCTCTCCTCTTGCTTCTTCTTAGCCGAACCTACCCCTTTCTTCTTCTCAAATTCTAGCCCTTCCATCTTGTGATTAGCCGAATCCCCTAAGGTAGGGTGCTGTCGGTTCCAAAGTAGTGGTAAGTATTTTCTCTTTAAATTTGGGTTCTTTCTCTTTTGGTATACCGAAAGCAAGGGTAAGCCTTAATATTTTGGGTTGGCCGAACCTTATTAAGACCTTGGTTTCACGTCTTGTTTTGTAGTCAAGGGAGGATAGCATTAAAGGAGTAAGGAGATCTTTCGGGATTTGATTCCCCAAGGTAAGGAGGTAGGTAATATTCGGCCATAGGCCTTGATTATGTGTGATTGTGCAAGCCGATTCTAACAAGTGTTTTGGTAGGGATCTCGATAAGTCAAGTGATAATTTCGGGATTTCGGTAAGTGTGGTAAGTGAATAGTTACTTTCGACTGAGGGCCATTTGTTAAAAAGTTTATGTTTAAATGCCGAAACTAATATGTGCCATGGATTTAGGGGCTAATTAAGGCTTCGAGATTTGGTTGGAAACCAAATCGGAAACCAAGGTGAGTGTTATTTTAGGTACAACATATCCTTGAGATTATTTGGTTTGGCCAAATAGGCCTAAGTCCCTAACCCTATTGTTGGCCGATTATAGGGTCAAGAATTTAGCATCGTAGATCGGATCTTTGGGATCTAGGAATTTCGGTGGTAACAGGTGTGTAAACTCTTTACACACTTTATTAGTAAACTTTGCTATATTGTTGCCTTGTTAATAATTATGGTAGTGATCTATGATTTATGCTTGTGGGCTTAAGCATGGATTCCGGGTAAGTCCCCTATTACGTGATCCTTGATATATGATTTTGTATGCCATCACATGCTATGCCTAAATACATGATATATGATAATTGATATGTAAGCATGGTGATTGTGGGTTTGATGAGAGGAGGGGGATGATTTTTATGGACTGTCACCAGTGGTTTGGACCACAAGATGGGTTGGCCCCATCAGATTAATTGTGACCTCGGTCACCAGTGGTTTTGACCACACCGATGATAATTGTGACTAAGTCCCAGTGGTTTGGTACCACCAGTGGTTTTGACCACATTGTGATATTTGTGACCTATGGTCATCAGTGGTTTTGACCACACGATGGGTTGGCCCCATCACTTGATTTGTGACTCTAGTCACGGTGGTTTTGAGCACCGGTGGTTTTGACCACACGGGTAGTAAAGGAGTATGGATGGTTAGTTGGGTTGCATAATTGCATGTTTACTAATATCTTGTGTATGAGTCATATTTAGGGTGGGGATTTACACACCGAGTCTTGGTGACTCACCCTTCCCATACTATTTTCTGAGATGAGTAGATCACGGAGATGGAGCCGAGAGGACTCGAGCGGCCATGCTTAATCGTTGGATTGAATTTAATTTATTATAGTTAAGTTTATTTATTTTCTTTTCTAAGTTTTTAATTTGGGTTGTAATAAGGCCGCTAATTATTATTTGGATGTTTATTATATTGTTTTATTTTTACTTATGTTATATTACAAAAGACTTTATAAATGTTAAGTGAACCAGGTTAAAATAACTTTTCCAAATTTAATAACTTTTACTAGTTTTCAAAGATGTTACCATCGGGTAACAAAGATAAACCAAGTCAACTATAACTTTGACGATTTTAAAATGGTATATGATCAAACGTTTTCAAAGGGTTTATCAACGCAACCATGTTTATAAAAATCCCAATTGAGTTTTCAAGCACCGTTTTAATACCTTAGCCACATTTTAACAAGTTTTCACTAGACAAACAAAATGATTCAAATTATTTTACTCCGTGACATACCAGATCCGATCAGGACTCATGGGTCGGGTTTTGGGTGTTACATTTTTGGTATCAGAGCCTGGTTCAAAACTTGGCTGTGGGGGCCCAAGGGCTAAAATGTTTTGATTTTGTTAGTAGGCCTTATTAGAATGTTTTGGGAAATTGTTTATGGTTTGAATAGCATGGCACCGAGTCTCCGGCACCTATCCGCAGGTAAGTAATTCTATCTATTTTCTTTGTGAATACTTGATGAAGGGTAGAAGGGTAATTGGGAACGTAGACTATTAGAATAGAAGTTGTTAAACCCTAGGGTTAGCGAACCCCAACAAACAATGCATAAGAATTAATAATTTCCTAAACAACCCTGTGAGTTGTCACTGAGCAAGGGATGTGGCAATCGTTTTACGCATGTCTAGGATTGGATTCGGTGGGAGCCTGGTATTTAAGCAGCCCTAGTGACTCACCTCCTACTCACATGAATCCTACCTGGTGCGTAGTGACGGTTCATCCCAGCTGAGACGACACACTCACAGGCTAAACTTGATAACTAAAACCCGAAAGGGACTAGCCATTTTGTTTTTGAAGTAATTAAAACCTTGTTTTAAAAAAAAGGAAAAAATGACCAAAATACCCTTCAATTTGAAAAATGACCAAAATACCCCTGGCTTGAAAATTTCCAAAATACCTTCCGTAAGAAAATTTCCAAATAGAAAATTTTCAAAATATCATTCTTTTGTGAAAACAATCAGAACCAAATTTTAGAAATCTTGTTATGAAAAAAAATTATTACTAAAATACCCCTAGTGGTAAAATTACAAAATTGGCCCTAACCGACAAATTACCAGAATAACCCTGATTTTCAAAATTTTGCAACATCATTATTTTGGAAAATGCAATTCTCAAAAGGAACCATCAAAGTTTTACAACTTTTGAAATATCCCTGATTTCTCAAAATTTTACAAATTCACCTTGATTTGTGAAAAATTACCGAAATACCCCTGAGGTTTAAAATTACTGAAAAACCCTCGGTTTTAAAATTTTTCAAAATACTCGAGAATTTAAGATTTCCAAATTACTTTTTGACAAAATCATCCGAGAACTGTTATTTTTGAAAAATTACAAAAATACCCCTGTAGGATAAATTACAAAAATACCCCTGGGTAGTGGAAAAATAATCACAATGAAAACTACGTCTCTTGAATGAATGAATGAATGGAAGGGCTGTGTGCATGTATGATACGAAAGAACCACTCCTAAAACTCCTATCATAAAATTTCTTCGCGAATAATCCAGTGAAACAAGTACTAATGCATAAAATTCTTAAACAGATAAATGCAATCATTAGAAATGAGTACAAGAGGTCGTGGACGTCCACCCCGTGGTCGCGATAGAGGTAGGATGACCTTGTCGGAGCCAGCAGGGTCTGGTCATGGGTCCGAAATGAGATCTTGGATCTGCCGTGAGAAACCAATTTCAAGATCAAACCGATGGTAATGATGTTGTATCTCAAGCTATATTACGAGTATTGGAGCGAGTTGCTGAGGTAGGCGCGGGTGCAGGAGCCCGCAAATCTGTGGTTGAATGACTCCAGGCTAACAGATCGGAAGTGTTTAGGGGAGTTTGGAGTAGCACCCAGTGCAGCAGAATATTGGTTAGAATCTACTAAAAGGATTATGGGCGACCTGGATTTCACAGCTGAGGAGAAGTTGAAGGGTATCATCTCTCTGCTTCGGGATGAGTCATACCAGTGGTGGCTCAGTGTGAGAGATGGAACGATGGCAAAAATCTCACTTGGGAATTCTTCAAGGATGCTTATCAAAAGAAATATATCGGAGCCAGTTACGTGGATACACAGCGGAAGGCTTTCTTAAACCTGGTTCAAGGCAATAAGATAGTGGTGGAGTATGAGGCCGAATTCCTCCGGTTGAGTAGGTATGCTCGTGGCATTGTGGGTACCGAGCATGAATGCTATGTTAGATTTGAGGACGGGCTGAGAGATGAGTTGAGAATGATGATAGCTCCACAACAGGAACGGGAGTTCGCAGTCTTAGTGGAGAAATCAAAGGTTGCTGAAGGGGTAAGACAGTCGGTTAGACGGAACCAATATCGGAATTAGAATAAGAAGAGCTCGGGACCTTCAAGGTTCTCGGGTAATCAACAGAAGAAGACAAGGTTTGGTGGGTCAGATCAAGCTGCTAGGCCTACTGCTGCTACTGTTAATCCTCAATGGCTACCACGATGTGCTAGGTGTGGGAAGTCTCACACGGGGGAGTGTTGGAATGGTAATCGGGGATGCTTCGAATGTGGGTCCATAGAGCATCGTGTTAGGGATTGTCCGAAGAAAATAGCTAGGCTGAGATCAGATGGTCAGGATCGTGCACCAAACAGGAAGGATAACCAATAGCCACAGAGAGGTCGTGGTGTAGGAAGAGGAGGTAATGGTGCTGGCAGAGGTCGTGGGGCACCAAGGGGAGGTACCGGTGGTACTGAGGCTAGACAACCTGGTTTGGTCTATGCCGTGAGGCGTCAAGAGGAGGGTGACGCATCGGACGTCATAACCGGTATGTTCTTAATCTTTGGTGCACCCTATAGTACTTTGATTGACATTGGCTCGACTCATTCGTACATTGTTAGTAGCGTAGTGGAAACTCGACTTAGACTCTGAACTTACTTCTAGGAAGATGACCGTATTAAGCCCCTAGGTCACTCTGTAGAAGTAAGTAAACTCTATAGAGGCGCACCCTAGAACTCAAGGGGTCGTGTTCTTGGTCGACTTGATGGAACTACCATTCGGGAGTTTGACCTAATCCTCGGGATGGATTGGCTAGTAAAGTATCGAGCTAGCTCGGATTGTGACTAAGCGCATGGTATTAAAAACCGTGGAAGGTGATGAGGTGGTGATGATAGGTAAAAGAAGGGATTACCTATCTAATCTGGTTTCTGCGTTGAAGGCAGAAAAGATGGTTAAGAAGGGTTGTGAAGCTTATGTGGTGCATGTCTGTGCTTTGGAAGCTAAGGATGTCGCTGTGAGGGATGTCCGGACTGTAAGGGATTATGTTGATGTGTTTCTAGAGGAGCTTCCGGGTTTACCTCTGGACCGCGAGGTTGAATTTGGTATAGATCTGTTACCCGAAATCGCGCCAGTATCTATAGCTCCGTATCGAATGGCGTCGAAAGAATTGGTAGAGTTAAAGGCGCAGATTCAGGAATTGTTGGATAGAGGGTTCATCCGACCAAGTGTATCGCCTTGGGGAGCTCCAATGCTCTTTGTTAAGAAGAAGGATGGGACAATGAGGATGTGTATAGACTATCGGCAGCAGAACAAGTTGACAATAAAGAATCGGTATCCTTTGCCCAGGATTGACGATTTGTTCGATCAACTCAAAGGAGCATCGGTGTTTTCTAAGATTGACCTTAGGTCAGGGTACCATCAGCTTAAGGTGAAGGAGGCTGATGTCCACAAGACGACATTCTGTACTCGGTATGGCCACTACGAGTTTCTGGTAATACCTTTTGGTTTGACGAATGCACCGGCCGCGTTTATGGACATGATGAATCGGGTTTTCTAGCCCTATCTGGATCGATTCGTCGTGGTCTTCATAGATGACATTTTGGTGTACTCGAAGTCTGAGGAGGAGTATGACGCACATCTTCATGTAGTTCTGCAAGTTCTAAGGGAGAAGTAGTTGTACGCCAAATTCAGTAAATGTAAGTTCTGGCTCAAGGAGGTAACCTTTCTAGGACATGTTGTTTCAGCTGAGGGAATTGGGGTGGATCCCCGTAAGATTAAGGCGGTATTGGAGTGGAAACCACCGAGGTCGGTTACAGAAATTCAGAGTTTTCTGGGGTTGGCAGGATATTACCGAATATTTGTGGAAAATTTTTCCTTAATCGCAGCACCGTTGACTAAGCTGTTGAGAAAAGGAGTTCCGTTTGTGTGGTCTGAGAAGCACCAAGAGAGTTTCGATAAGCTGAAAAGGATCTTGACAGAAGCACCAGTCTTAATTCAGCCTGAGGCCAAAAAGGAGTTCACGGTGTACTGTGATGCATCACATACTGGTTTAGGGTGTGTGTTGATGCAAGAAGGGAAGGTGGTCGCTTATGCATCATGGCAGTTGAGGCCTCACGAAGTTAACTATCCGACACATGATCTGGAATTGGCTGCTGTGGTGTTCGCCTTGAAAATTTGGAGGCATTATCTGTATGGGGAGAAGTCGGTGGTGTACACAGATCACAAGAGTCTGAAGTACCTCCTAACTCAGAAAGATTTAAATCTGAGGCAGCGGAGATGGATTGAGTTGTTGAAGGACTACGACTGCTCAATTGAATACCATCCGGGGAAGGCTAATTTGGTAGTTGATGTATTGAGCTGAAAGGTGGTGGCTGATTTGAGAGCTATGTTCGCTCATCTAAGTCTCTATGAGGATGGGAGCCTTCTGGCAGAATTGCAAGTGAAGCCGTCTTGGATTAATGAGGTTAAGGAAAGGCAGATGATTGATGAAGCTTTGAATACTCGAAGGTTACAAGTATAGAATGGTGAGGCCGAAGGTTTCAGCTTGGGTAGTGATGGAGTATTGTACTTTCAGGGGAGAGTATGCATGCCTAAGGATGATGATTTGAAGTAGCGAATCCTTAAAGAAGCTCATAGCAGTGCGTACGCTATGCACCCGGGAAGCAGCAAGATGTATCAGGATTTAAGGGAGCAATTTTGGTGGCCGGGTCTTAAGCGGAAATGGCGAGTTAGTGAGCAAGTGTCGACATGCCCGACAAGTTAAGGTGAGCATCAATTGCCATCGTGGTACATTACGGTAGGTAAAGATTCCACAGTGGAAGTGGGAGGAGATTACCATGGATTTCATAAGTAGGCTTCCCCTTACGCCCAGTAAGAAAGATATTGTTTGGGTGATAGTAGACCGGTTGACTAAGTTGGCCCATTTCATACCGGTAAGGGTTGACTACTTGCTTCAAAGGTTAGCCAAGTTGTATATCGCAGAGATAGTACGGTTGCATGGAGTACCTGTGTCCATTATCTCATATCGGGATCCTCGGTTTACGTCGAGATTCTGGAAGGCTTTACATCAGGAGTTAGGCACGAAGTTGAATTTCAGCACGGCTTTTCATCCACAGTCTGATGGACAATCTGAGAGGGTGATCCAAGTGTTGGAAGACATGTTGAGGGGCTGTGTTTTGGATTTTTGTGGCAGTTGGGAGGAGTATCTACCTTTGGCAGAGTTCGCTTATAACAATAGTTATCAAGCGAGTATTCGGATGGCACCGTATGAGGCGCTGTATGGTCAAAAATGCCATACTCCTACATGTTGGACGGAACTAGGAGAACGTCGGATGTTGGGTCCAGAGTTAGTGGCAGAGACAGAGGATAAAGTTAGAGTAATCCGGGATCGTCTTAAGGAGGCGTCGGACAGGTAGAAATCCTACGCTGATCTTAAGCGAAGAGAGGTTGAATATGCAGTGGGTGATAAGGTCTTCTTGAAGGTATCACCTTGGAAGAAGGTGCTGAGGTTTGGTCGGAAGGGCAAGCTAAGCCCTAGATTCATCGAACCGCATACGGTGTTGAAACGTGTGGGACCGGTAGCTTACCGACTTGAGTTGTCGCAGAATTGAGCCAGATCCATGATGTCTTCCATGTTTCAATGCTGAGACGCTATCGATCGGATCCATCACACGTAGTGCTGGTAGCGAAATTGAAGTGAACTCGGACTTGTCTTTCGAGGAGGAGCTGGTACAAATCTTGGATCGAGATGTCAAAGTTCTATGTAGGAAGTCAGTGCCTTTGGTAAAGGTGTTATAGCGGAATCATGTTACGGAGGAGGCCACATGGGAACCCGAGGATGTGATCTGACGATAATACCCCAACTCTTGATCCGAGGTAATTTTGAGGCCGAAATTCTTTTTAATGGGGTAGAAGCAGTAACATCCTAAATTAGGGGTTGTTTGTAATTTAATTATTTTCTCATGTGTGTGCTTGAAGAAGTGAATCCTATGATTGCTAGGCATGTTTAGGGTCTAGAAATAACCCCGAGCTAGGCCTGACTTAGGACTGAAAATTTCTTTTTAAGTGTTTAAAAGAAGGGAGCTAGGTGAGATAAAGGGTTAATGAAAATTTTAGAAGGAACATGACATAAGGATTTAATTGGCATGATTGGCTTGGTGCGTCTAAGGGTGTTTCAAGGGAGGAGGTTCGAGTCTTGGGAGTTACAAGGGGGAGGCATTTTATTTTGTTAGGCTTTTTAGGCGTTAAAGAAAGGGTTAAGTTAAGAAGGCTTTAAAGAATTTTGTGGGTAAGGTATGGACATGAAAGACGTTTGGTGGAGTGGCTTGGGGTGCTACTTAAGGGCTTAGAGGTGGCAGGTCTTGGGTTCGAATTGCCGAGGTTGCGCCTTGGGGAATTCTATTTTCTTTTGTTTTAGGAAGGGGATCGGCCTAGGAAGGCCTTAAAATTAAATGGTGAGGTTTTATGACAAGAAAGTCAATTGGGAGGAATGGCATGGGGCGTTGTAAGGAGGGCTGCGGCAGTGAGGTCCTGGGTTCGAACCAAAGAAGTAGCAATTGGTTTTATTTTTTTATGCAAGCTGGCGTGCATGGAAAGGGAGTTGATGGCTGCATGTTGGACTCTTAAATTGATGAGGATAAAGCTAAATTTTTGCACATATTCGGCTGGAAGGGGTAGTTGTTAGTAGTTTATTTGCTTTTAAATTGTTGAAGAGTGGCTAGGAGATAAAGATGAAAGATAAACCTTGCTTTATTTTTGATAATTAAAGGATGGAATTATCACAAAGAGGGGGAGGTGATGGCCGACTTTAAGACTCCTTGGGGGGTTATCCATAATCGGGTTTGATATAGCAAGGGAGTGCCAAAAATTCATCAAATTTCTTTTTTTTCTCTTCAATAGCTGCTGGCCAAAATCTCCCTAGGCACATTGCCAAATTTTTCAAATCTCTTCTCTCCTCTTGCTTCTTCTTAGCCGAACCTACCCCTTTCTTCTTATCAAATTCTAGCCCTTCCATCTTGTGATTAGCCGAATCCCCTAAGGTAGGATGCTGTCGGTTCCAAAGTAGTGGTAAGTATTTTCTCTTTAACTTTGGGTTCTTTCTCTTTTGGTATACCGAAAGCAAGGGTAAGCCTTAATATTTTGGGTTGGCCAAACCTTATTAAGACCTTGGTTTCACGTCTTGTTTTGTAGTCAAGGGAGGATAGCATTAAAGGAGTAAGGAGATCTTTCGGGATTTGATTCCCCAAGGTAAGGAGGTAGGTAATATTCGGCCATAGGCCTTGATTATGTGTGATTGTGCAAGCCGATTCTAACAAGTGTTTTGGTAGGGATCTCGACAAGTCAAGTGATAATTTCGGGATTTCGGTAAGTGTGGTAAGTGAATAGTTACTTTTGGCCAAGGGCCATTTGTTGAAAAGTTTATGTTTAAATGCCGAAACTAATATGTGCCATGGATTTAGCGGCTAATTAAGGCTTCAGGATTTGGTTGGAAACCAAATCGGCAACCAAGGTGAGTGTTATTTCAGTACAACATATCCTTGGGATTATTTGGTTTGGTAGAATAGGCTAAGTCCCTAACCCTATTGTTGGCCGATTATAGGGTCAAGAATTTAGCATTGTAGATCGGATCTTTGGGATCTAGGAATTTCGGTGGTAACAGGTGTGTAAACTCTTTACACACTTTATTAGTAAACTTTGCTATATTGTTGCCTTGTTAATAATTATGGTAGTGATCTATGATTTATGCTTGTGGGCTTAAGTATGGATTCTGGGTAAGTCCCTATTACGTGATCCTTGATATATGATTTTGTATACCATCACATGCTATGCCTAAATACATGATATATGATAATTGATATGTAAGCATGGTGATGGTGGGTTTGATGAGAGGAGGGGGATGATTTTTATGGACTGTCACCAGTGGTTTTGACCACAAGATGGGTTGGCCCCATCAGATTGTAACACCCCAAACCCGGCCCAAACATTATGACCGAATTTGGTTTGCTACAGAGAAAACATTTTTGAAAACCATTTTAAAACCGATTTAAAATTTTGTTGAAATGCCTTTCATTTTCAATTCTCTTTGTAAAAAACCATACTTAATTTGTTTAAAATATTTATTAAGTCGAATTGTTTACGACTTCAAATGTACCGATGGCACTTTAAAACATTTTACGCTTAATTTGAGAAAACATGTGCATCCGCTTTAACATCATCAAATAGTTTAAACAAAACATTCAAAACATTCAGCAATAACAAAAATAATTCTAGGAGGCCTTATTACATCTTAATTAAAACAAACCAATGTAAAAATAATTAAAATTCAAAGTTCATTTATATCAAATGTCCTTCGCATGGCCACCTCGAGTCCATCCGGCCTCATCCGCAATCTACGAGTCACGAAAAATTAAAGGAGAAGGTGAGTCACCAAGACTCAAAGGCATAATCCCCTCCCGAGTAAATGCCACATTCTTACACAATTATAACAAGCAACATATATGTATTATGCACCCAACCTAAGCCATCCATAACTTTTTCTACCCGTGGTACCAAACCCTTTGGTGGTGCTAAACCACGGTGACTTAAAGTCACATATGTGATACCAAATCACCGGAGATACTAAATCTCGGTGTCCGAAGACACAAATCGAATGATGGGGCCAACCCATCGTGTGATACCAAATCATGGCGCCAATCCCATATCTCAAAGTGGGGCCAACCCACGGTGGAATTAATCCACAGGACGAGACGCTATGAGGTGCCAAACCTCCGGAGGTACCAAACCTCCGTGACCGTAGTCACATTGTGTTACCAAAACACCGTGTCCGTCGACACGAATATCATCGCTTCTCCACTCATTTGATCCCACATGAATCAATAATATAAACAAATCATGTCAATATACTTTGATATGAATCATATAACAAAATCTCATAAATCGAGATCATGATTTCAATCCTCATGTATTAACAACATATTAAAACGGACTTACAGAATCCTCATTCATACCATCATGGTATCATCTCAAAAACTCATCATTTCGCTTTAACAACATGAATAGTTATTTAACATACATATATACAAATATGAATCAAGTTATAAGTGTGTAAGACACACACCTTCACCAACGCAAGAACTATCTCCCAAAATTGATCTATCGACTAGATCACTTTGTCCTACAATCGGCCAATACTAAAATTATTAACAAGGGCCATTCGCCAAACCACAATACTTTAATCCCAAAACTTTAGTCTTTTCAAAAGAATGATGAATCAACTAAAGTCATTACCCTTTGACTTACCAACCTTTGATTGCTAGAGAGAGATAGGCTTAAATCAATTGCTTCCAACGTCCCAAAGAGCCTATCTTTCAAAATCGATTGAATAGAAATCAAAGAAAATCTACCCTTGAATATTCGGCCAAAACAATGCAAAAAGGAAGTGGAAAATTTCAGCAATATGGTTATGAAAGAAGAAAGGTATGTGAATAGAAAAGAGAATGGAAATGAGAGAGAGAGGATTCGGTTTAATCAACAATGGAAGAAAGAAAAGAGAGTGTTTGGAGAAGAGAATGGTTCGGCCAAAAGAAAGAGAAGGAAAATGTGGTTGAGAGAAAAAATCAAAAGAAGAAAAGAGAGAGAGATGGAAGAAAAAGATTCGGCCAAAACCTATTTTACCAAAGAAGAAAATGCACAAAAGTTCCAATGTTGTTTCGGTTTCAAAAGGACAAATAAAAGAAAAAAAAATGGTATTTGGTTCAACAAAATGAAGGCTAAAACACAAGTAAAATTTGCACAAAAGTGCACAATAACAATCGCCAAAAGAAAGAGTTTTTGGAGGAAAAGCAAAATGCAAAAGAAGCACAAAAGAGGAATTGGCCAAATATTCCCCTAAACCACCTAACAAAATTCGCCATCCCCTTTTCCACACATGCCGCCCACATTCAACCATTAAGGCCTAGGAAAACATTCTCCACCTTTCATGCCCTTGTCCCTCATAATACCATAAACTCAAGATTCTTATCCCTATCTTCAAGCTTTCCTTAAACAAAAAATTCAACTTACTAAAGATGAAGTCCAACCTATCATAAACATAGGTTGACCGCCATTAATGTTAAAATACAAAATTAAAGTTTCAAAATGCTAAATATACTACTCAACCTCTAACCTCAAGCCACCTTTCAAGCTCCTTAACCAACTTGCCACTTACTCCTCTTATGCTTTAAAATGAACACTTAATTAACTTAAGTGTCAAGCTCACTTAATCCTACTTCATTAAATAAACCATACTAAAAACTATTCTAATTTCCTAAAGCTCAAGGCCCAATCCTACTAGGCCCAATTTTGGGATGTTACAGCTTCTACCCCTTAAAATAATTTCGTCCTCGAAATTACTTACTATCGTCCAATCGTATCCTTAACTCATCACCCTACGCCATCGCTATGCACTCGATCTTAAAGATCTATCATACGCTCTAGAAACATTCCCTATGTCCATAATCCAAGTCCCATGCACTTTACTAGCTACATAAGAGTGAACTAACGTAACCACAAACAAGACAATTGAGGTATTTCGTAAATAAGAAACTTAACGTAACCACAAACAAGACAATTGACGTATTTCGTAAATAAGAAACTTACCAGTTGTCATATCTCGCACATCTTCCTCCTTGCCAATCGCATAAACCAACCTTGGTTGCCTCGCCTCGGCCACGCCACGCTACTATTTCCTCTAGCTGCACCTCGACCTTCCTGTGGTGGTCCTTCATTTCTAACCCGAGCACGGTTCGACCTCCGGGTGATTCTTAGCTAACTTCCGAGGACAATCCCTACACGGTGATCCAACGATCCACATTCAAAGCACCTCTACTTCCCGCCAAACATTCTCCCGAGTGGGATTTCCCACATCTAGCATTAATCGAGGTGGCTACCGAGTAGGCTTTGTGGCTCTTTCCGATTCCCCAAATCTAGCCCCTTCTCCACATTATCGCCTCGATCCAGCGATCCAAAGCCTCTTACGCTTATTCTTTTCGTGATTCTCTTTACGGACTCCTTGATCCCTTCGGCTACCTTAGCCTTTTCCACTAGGACTAAAACTCACGCCTTGTTGTGGAGCAATCAAGAACCTTAGATCATCCTCACCCGCCTTCAAAGCGGACACACCGATCATGCTCCGCTGACACAATTTCGAGCATAGCGGCTCAATCTCAAGAATTCCGCTTCATATTCGACTACGCACTTATTTCCTTGTACCAACCCGGAAAAGCTTTCCTCGAGCATCGGTAATCTGGTGCCCATATTTCTTCTGAAAAGCAGCTTTGAAGTAATCCCATGTAAGATCGTCTGTCGTAGCACTATCTCGAACCGTGAGCCACCATCGATATGACTCATCCTTGAGAAGCGACACCGCCCCTTTCAGTTTCTCCTCATTTGTCAAATCTATCTCATCCATGATTCTTTCGGTCGATTCAAGCCAATACTCAGCCATATTGGGCGCTACACCAGATACACCTCGAAAAAATTCAGCTCCGTTAGCTCGAAGTCTCTCAGGTACCGATTTCTGAGCTCCTCCACCTCCACCCATTCCAGCTACCCTTTCCAACCCCCAAAGATCGCTTATGACACTGCGTCATCACCCGTCCGATCTCGCTCTTGGCTCCAAAAGTTGGGGGTGGTAGTGGTATATCGTTCTCAGATCCTCGACCGACCGACAGAGTTCGACATCATCATCCTACCCTTCAAGCGCCCACGACGGCCACGCCCTCTAAAGCTCATTCTAACTATTGCGCTTTTAATCGATTAGAAAATTTTATGGATTAGTAATTTGTTTCACTTGGTTATTCGCAAGAAGTTTTATGGAAAGCTCAATAGGGATTCTTTCGATCACCAAGGTTTTAAGTTCTCTATCCTAATTCACACAGAGAAGAACATCCATTCCCTAATACCTTCCATACTTATTCACTCTTCTGACATTTTCATCTGTTTCTATCCCAGGGGTATTTTCATCATAAATCGAAGAAATTTTTTTTTAAACTTGCGTAATTCAGAACATTTTGAAACTTCCAAAACTAGATGGTTCTTTTCGTAAATTTCTCAAATTAAAGGTATGGCAAAATTTTGGAAACCAGGGTATTTTGGTAATTTTGTCAATCAGGTAATTTTGTAAATTCCAAAAGTCAGTGTATATATTTTGAAATACAAGATTTTCGGCTACTTTTGCAAAGTAAGAAGATTTTATTGAAATCAAGATAATTCGGTAATTCTAGAACCAAGGGCATTTTCGTAATTTTGCCACTAGGCATTTTGGTAATTTTGATAAACCGAAATATTTTGAAGATTTTTTTTAAACCGAAATATTTGATAATTTTTGAAAATGAATTTGTCCTACTATCTAAAAGAGATAATTTAGTTATTTAAAACCAAGTTTTCCTTAAAACATGACTAGTCCCTTTCGGTTTTATTTAGGGTTTTGCCTATGACCGAGTCCTCTTGGTTAGGTAAACAAGCTACGCACTGTAGGATTCTCAAGAGGAGGTGAGTCACGAGGACTGCTTAAATACCAAGCTCTTCCGGATCCAATCCTAGACATGCGCACCAAGGTTACCACACCCTAACTCGGCGACTTGGTCACGGGTTGGTTTTAATTAGGCCATTAAAGTCTTATGAGTTTTGTTGGGGTGGACTAGTCCTAAGGTTCAACACCTATCACACTAACTACGTTCCATGCTTCCTACCCTTCTACAGAAAATAAATCATACAGAAGTTAGGAGTACTTACCTGGGCGGATAGGTGCCGGAGACTCGGTGCCATGCTTATTCAAAACCAAAATATTTCAAATAGGCCTACTAAAAACATTTTTGGGCCTTGGGCCCCCACAGCCGAGCTTTGAACTGGGCTCTGATACCAATTTGTAACACCCCAAACCCGGCCCAAACATTACGACCGAATTTGGTTTGCTACAGAGAAAACATTTTTGAATACCATTTTAAAACCGATTTAAAATTTTGTTGAAATGCCTTTCATTTTCAATTCTCTTTGTAAAAAACCATACTTAATTTGTTTAAAAATATTTATTAAGTCGAATTGTTTACAGACTTCAAATGTACCGATGGCACTTTAAAACATTTTACGCTTAATTTGAGAAAACATGTGCATCCGCTTTAACATCATCAAATAGTTTAAACAAAACATTCAAAACATTCAAGAATAACAAAAATAATTCTAGGAGGCCTTATTACATCTTAATTAAAACAAACCAATGAAAAATAATTAAAATTCAAAGTTCATTTATATCAAATGTCCATCGCATGGCCACCTCGAGTCCATCCGGTTCCTCATTCGCAATCTACGAGTCACCTGAAAAATTAAAAGAGAAGGTGAGTCACCAAGACTCAGTGCATAATCCCTCTCCCGAGTAAATGCCGCATTCTTACACAATTATAACAAGCAACATATATGTATTATGCATCCAACCTAAGCCATCCATAACTTCTTTTCTACCCCGTGTGGTACCAAACCACGGGTGGTGCCAAACCATCGTGACTTAAAGTCACATATGTGATACCAAATCTTTGGAGATACTAAATCTCGTGTCCGAAGACACAAATCGAATGATGGGGCCAACCCATTGTGTGATACCAAATCATGGCGCCAATCCCATATCTCAAAGTGGGGCCAACCCACGGTGGAATTAATCCACAGAGGACGAGACGCTATGAGGTGCCAAACCTCGGAGGTACCAAACCTCGGTGACCGTAGTCACATTGTGTTACTAAAACATCGTGTAAAATCGAATACTAATATCATTATCCCTCCACTCATTTGATCCCACATGAATCAATAATATAAACAAATCATGTCAATATACTTTGATATGAATCATATAACAAAATCTCATAAATCGTAGATCATGATTTCAATCCTCATGTATTAACAACATATTAAAACGGACTTACCCGAATCCTTATTCATACCATCATGGTATCATCTCAAAAACTCATCATTTCGGCTTTAACAACATGAATAGTTATTTAACATACACATATACAAATATGAATCAAGTTATAAGTGTGTAAGACACACACCTTTCAGCAACGCAAGAACTATCTCCCAAAATCCGATCTATCGCACTAGATCACTTTGTCCTACAATTGGCCAATACTAAAAATTATTAACAAGGGCCATTCGGCCAAACCACAATACTTTAATCCCAAAAACTTTAGTCTTTTCAAAAGAATGATGAATCAACTAAAGTCCTTACCCTTTGACTTACCAACCTTTGATTGCTAGAGAGAGATAGGCTTAAATCAATTGCTTCCAACGTCCCAAAGAGCCTATCTTTCAAAATCGATTGAATAGAAATCAAAGAAAATCTACCCTTGAATATTCGGCCAAAACAATGCAAAAAGGAAGTGGAAAGTTTCGGCAATATGGTTATGAAAGAAGAAAGGTATTTGAATAGAAAAGAGAATGGAAATGAGAGAGAGAGGATTCGGTTTAATCAACAATGGAAGAAAGAAAAGAGAGTGTTTGGAGAAGAGAATGGTTCGGCCAAAAGAAAGAGAAGGAAAATGTGGTTGAGAGAAAAAAAATCAAAAGAAGAAAAGAGAGAGAGATGGAAGAAAAAGATTCGTCCAACACCTATTTTACCAAAGAAGAAAATGTACAAAAGTTCCAATGTTGTTTCGGTTTCAAAAGGACAAATAAAAGAAGAAAAAATGGTATTTGGTTCAACAAAATGAAGGCTAAAACACAAGTAAAATTTGCACAAAAGTGCACAATAACAATCGGCCAAAAGAAAGAGTTTTTGGAGAGGAAAAGCAAAATGCAAAAGATGCACAAAGAGGAATTGGCCAAATATTCCCCTAAGCCACCTAACAAAATTCGCCATCCCCTTTCCACACATGCCATCCACATTCAACCATTAAGGCCTAGGAAAACATTCTCCACCTTTCATGCCCTTGTCCCCTCATAATACCATAAACTCAAGATTCTTATCCCTATCTTCAAGCTTTCCTTAAACAAAAAATTCAACTTACCAAAAGATGAAGTCCAACCTATCATAAACATAGGTTGACCGGCCATTAATGTTAAAATACAAAAATTAAAGTTTCAAAATGCTAAATATACTACTCGAACCTCTAACCTCAAGCCACCTTTCAAGCTCCTTAACCAACTTGCCACTTACTCCTCTTATGCTTTAAAATGAACACTTAATTAACTTAAGTGTCAAGCTCACTTAATCCTACTTCATTAAATAAACCATACTAAAAACTATTCTAATTTCCTAAAGCTCAAGGCCCAATCCTACTAGGCCCAATTTTGGGATGTTACACAGATTAATTGTGACCTTGGTCACGATGGTTTTGACCACACCGATGAAAATTGTGACTAAGTCCCGGTGGTTTGGTACCACCGGTGGTTTTGACCACATTATGATATTTGTGACCTATGGTCATTAGTGGTTTTGACCACACGATGGGTTGGCCCCATCACTTGATTTGTGACTCTAGTCACGGTGGTTTTGACCATCGAGGTTTTGACCACAGGGGTAGTAAAGGAGTATGGATGGTTAGTTGGGTTGCATAATTGCATGTTTACTAATATCTTGTGAATGAGTCATATTTAGGGTGGGGATTTACACACCGAGTCTTGGTGACTCACCCTTCCCATACTATTTTGCGAGATGAGTAGATCGGAGATGGAGCCGGAGAGGACTCGGCGGCCATGCTTAATCGTTGGATTGAATTTAATTTATTATAGTTAAGTTTATTTATTTTCTTTTCTAAGTTTTTAATTTGGGTTGTAATAAGGCCGCTAATTATTATTTGGATGTTTATTATATTGTTTTATTTTTACTTATGTTATATTACAAAAAGACTTTATAAATGTTAAGTGAACCGGTTAAAAATAACTTTTCCAAATTTAATAAATTTTACTAGTTTTCAAAGATGTTACCATCGGGTAACAAAGATAAACCAAGTCAACTATAACTTTGACGATTTTAAAATGGTACATGATCAAACGTTTTCAAAGGGTTTATCAACGCAACCATGTTTATAAAAATCCCAACTAAGTTTTCAAGCACCGTTTTAATACCTTAGCCACATTTTAACAAGTTTTCACCAGACACACAAAATGATTCAAATTATTTTACTCCGTGACATACCAGATCCGGTCAGGACTCATGGGCCGGGTTTGGGTTGTTACAATGAACTTACCTCGAGTATGAAAACGGTGAAATGAGTTAATTACTCAATAATCTTGGCTTTCCCCTGATCCAATTCCAGATTCCTCTTTTCTTGATCTAAATATATTCAAAATTAACTTTTTAATCAACCATTTATTCAATTTAGTCCAAAACACATATTAGGGCTATTTTACACATTTTCCCCTAAACTTTCACATTTTTACAATTTTGTCCTTATCACATAAAATTGCAAATTCATGAAATTTAGTACAATTTCATGCTAGCCAAATTTACATGTTACTATCAGCCCATATTTTCAATTTATTCACACTTTTACCCACCTAATTTTACATTTTCTCAATTTAATCCCTTTTTGACATTTTTGTCAAAAATCAATTTACAAAACTATTAAATCTATTAATAAACTTTCATAATATATCCTCAATATCAATTTACTCAAAAATTCAGCAATGGCAACATGTTAAATCTTTAACAGTTTCAAAATCTAAGGTACGGGCTAGCTAGAATACGAAGCAACGACCTCAAAAACATAAAAATCATTTAAAACCGAGCAAAAATGGACTTACAATTGAAGCATACACTAGTCAAACCTTTAAAACTCAACAATGGCTTCTTTTGTTTCTTATTTTTGGTTGGAGAAGAAAGATGGACACCATTTTCTTATTTTGTTTTTATTAAACTTAAAATTATTACCACTTTACTAAATTAACCTTAGTAACTATACTTTAAAATCACATATTACAAGTCCATAAATGTCCACACAATATAAAAATGGTTTAATTACCATTTTAGTCCATCATATTTAAAATCCAAATCTAATTGACACCTTTAACAAGTAGAATGTAACTTTTGCATTTTACGCGATTTAGACCTTTTTACTGAATTAAGCATTCAAACAATAAAATTTCTTTACAAAACTTTCACACAATAATACTATCATGCTGTAAAATTTAATAATATAATAAAATAAATATTCTAGCCTCAAATTTATGGTCCCGAAACTACTATTTTGATTTGACCTAAAAGCGGGCTGTTACACATGTAATGGTATGCCATGATGAATGATGGAATTTGCTTAAATTGAATGCTTGGAATGGTTGGATTGTACTTGGTATGTTTTAGTGCAGGTAAATGGTAAATTTGGGTGACAAATGGGGTTAGGAAATGGCTTTATTTTGTCCACACGAGCAAACACAGGCGTGTGTCTAGATCGTGTGTGACACACGGGCGTGTGGTTAGGCTGTGTGTCCCCTGCACCTTAATTTTGAGAAATAAAATGCTCAGAATTGAGCACACGGGCAGAGACACGGGCATGTGTCACAATCCGTATGTGCCACACGGCCTAGAACACGGGTGTGTGTCTTAGCCGTGTGAAACCTACACCTAATTTCGAAATTAATTAATTAACCACACGACTTAGCACACGGTCGTGTGACATGGCCGTGTGCACAAGTCAGAGAGTTACATGGGGTCGAACACGGCCTGTAGCACGGGCGTGTCCTAGGGTCACACGGGCGTGTCCCTTAGACCACACGGGTGTGTGAGCCCTTCACCTTGGAAAATTTTTGAAATTTCGCGAAAAATTCTTAGAGTTCCCGATTAAGTCCCGACTGGATTCTAATGCTCGTATTGGCCCTCGAGGGTCCAATCAAAGGATGTTTTGAATAATCTCGGTGAATGAATAGTGATTAACACGAAATGTCTGTAAATATTTTGAAAATTTTTGGTAACGCTCCGTAACCCTATTCTGACAACAGATACAGGTTAGGGGTGTTACAGGATTGTACTCACTGGTGTGTGGAAGGCACCTCAGAACCCTTTTGTCAAAATAAATTTTGATGCAGGATTTTGCAAGCAAGATAATAGATCATGTTTTGGGATTATTATTAGAAATAATACAGGTAATATTCTCTGTTCAAAAACTGTTTTGCATGCCAACATACCTTCACCATTTGCAGCAAATACAATGACTTGCTTCTAGGCGGTTTTGACAGGAGCTCAAATAGGTTGAATGTAGAAGTCGAAGGAGACTGCTTGTCCGTGATTTGTAATTTCAAAGAAAATAGAGGGGAACGGTTAGTAATTGGAGCATATATTCATAATATCTGTGCGTCATATGTGATTTTCCAAAATTGTGTTTTCAACTATGTACAAAAGCATTTAAACAGTGCTGCTCATGCTTTGGCTACAGAGGGTCTTAAAAGAAATGAAGCAACTTATCTTGTAGGAGATGTTCCTGCCTACGCACTTGATGCTGTTGAAGTAGATCGGCAATAACCACATCATACAAGCCACATCTGATATAGGTTCCTCATTCTGGAAAAGGGGAAGAAAATAATTGGAAAAGGAATTTTGGGGTCTTTTTAGATGGAGTGCCAAGATTCTAAAGAGGCGCAATGGTTTTTGAAAGAACACCTTCCAGTATATTATTGAAGCAAATTGATAGGATTGATGGGATAATACTCGGACAGGTTGTTGAAGGGTTTTGCTTTTCAGATGCTTTGAAATTGAAAAATCTGCAGGGTGGTTGCGATCATTTATGTTTCTTTTAATGCTTTGTCAGTTTTCTTTTCTTCTATTAGAACTAATTTCCCTTATGTTTAGTCTGAGATGAATATTCCCTAAATTGGCTCATATTCACATTAAGTACCAAGATCTAAAAATTCTTTGATTTCTCTTTAAAAAATTTTATTTGATTTCCTCCTTTAAAAAGTGGGCCCCGCCCCTTTCCTCTCTTTTTTTTTTCTTTTCCCTTATATCATTTTTCTTTTAAGGATTATAATTACAAAAAAAAATATTATTCTCTACACGTAATTTACTAACAAAGTGTATGTACATTATAATTCTCTTTTCATATTTGATAGTATAAATTATAATTAGACAATCACATAATTTATATGTTCAAAAATATTAATTACTATATAAAATTATCAAGTATGATCAAAAATACTAAACAAGTAACAAAAATTAAAATCAAATCATCATATGTAAAATGTTGGTCTAAGAAAGTAATTGATAATACGATACAAAAAATAACAATAAAATATATATATCATATACAATTTTATCTAATTGCTCTAACACTCCATATTTGTGGGAATTGTAACACCCCAAACCCGGCCTATGCATTAAGACGAGGTTTGGTTTGTTATATAGATCGAACTATCTCAATAATTTAGGTGAATCGGTATTTCAAAACCCTTTTGAAAAAGAGTTTAATAAAAACCAAAAAAATTTAAGTTTGATGTACTTGAGAAACATTAGTTGAAAATCTCATCATTTAATATTTAATTATCAAAACCATAAAGTAATTTTATAAGAGTTCAAAGTATTTAAAAATAAGAATAGATAAAGGATTTCATATGTTTGAAAAAAACCAAAAGTATTTTTAGAAAACATTATAAGAAAAATATAAGCCCATATTAAGTATCTAAAACATAATTTAAATCCATCCACACATAAAAATCCATAAAATATTAAAAGAGGCCTTATTACATCATACCCAAAATAGCAAATTAAAGAAAGTACTTATTAAAAGTTCAAAGTTTATTTAAACCCATGTTTGCAGTATAGCCTCCACAAAGTCATCCTCGGCCCAAGTCCACGTCAATTTACATTACCTGAGATGAAAAATTTGAGGGAGTGAGTTACTCAGAACTCAGTGTATAACTCACTTACTTTATCCACTGGGCCAGATCATCAAGTCATTATTTTGGGCTTGAGCCCATCAACAGATTTAACAATGCAATAACTAAAATGTATGCAAAATGAAATTTCCCACCCAAACCTAATTTCCATCCGCTACACACCACCGTACCAACCATCACACTGTGGGGATCAAGTCAACCCACCCGCCAACACACCAATCGTGAGGCATAAAGCCATTTTTATAATTGTGGCGAGCCATCAAACTAGATTGTGACAAAGTCACCGAACTAGAGGCATTTATCCATTAAAATAATTGTGGCAAAACCAAGAACTAGAGGCAATGAGCCATTTAATTATTTTGTGGCAAAGCCACCGAACTAGAGCAATAAGCCATTTAATTATTTTGTGGCAAAGCCACCGAACTAGATTTGGCAACAGGCCTTTATTCTCTTCATCATTAATCCCATCCCATGCAACATGTATGCAAAATAGTCTATACACCTATGATGATTTTTGCAAAAGGCCCAATTTGCATGTGAGTCAATATTTCAGGTTTTTATTAAGGCCCATAATACAAAATATCATTTAGCCCATTTAACAATCTAGCAACTTTGGTCCATTTAACGATCTAGCAGAGATTTCGGCCCATTTAACAATCTATCAGGGATTTTGGCCCATTTAACAATCTATCAAGGATTTCAGCCCATTTAACGATCTAGCAGAGATTTCGGCCCATTTTACGATCTAGTATAGATTTCGGCCCAATTACACATGAGACATAAAATTTACATTTTACCCACTAACTCATCCAGGGCGTTTTCGAAATTTTCACAATTTTAACCGTTTTCATGTAATTTCACCAAAAATACCAATTATTACGTATTATACCGATTTTGTCATTTTTACGATTTTGCTCAATACTACGGTATGACATCTAACCCGAGATAAGTGTGAAGTTACACACCTTGATATCGTGAGTACTAAACCTTCCCGCTCGTCAACACCTAAACGTAACACGAACCATTAGAACACTTTCATTTATCAAAAAAATACACTATTGGTAAACGATCTAAATCTTTACCCTTTTGATTTTGAACCACTTCTATTTTTTGTTTCCCTCGATTGTTGATTCGCTTTTCGATGAGAATCCACGAGCGAACAAAGGCTTAGAATCTGAATAACCTCGAGCAATTGATTCTCCTCGGTTGAAGGTTCGTAACCCAGTGGAAAATCCCGGATTCCCGAAACAGCCCTTCGTTTATACTTAGGGGGATTAGCGGAACCGCCCCTCTTTCGAAGACTATGGACTGCCCTTTTCTGCCCTATCTTGAATGTCTCTAAAGACATAAGATCGTTAATCCAACTTATAAGTATTGAAATATGGCTAATGATTTATAAGATTTGAGATTTGGCTTACCACGATTATCTTCGTTCCTCGAAGAAAGCGATCGGCGATTATGTCCCTAAAATGAAATAGATTAATAACTAACTATACTAATATAATGAATAAAATAAGAACCCTTAAAGAAAATCTCCTTACCTTAATTCTTGAAATCGATTCCAAAGTTCCAAAAAATATTCAAGAACACCTTGAGTTTTTATCCACCAAAATCTCACTAATGCTCACGATTGGAAAGAAAATTGAGTGAGAATAATTATGTATGATTAAAGGAAATCAGTTGTGATCAAAGAAAATGAAAGAAATTTTGGCACAAGAACAAGTTAACATTCGGCCATGGATGAAAGTATTGGAGAGACTTTAATGAAGAAGAAAATGAAAGAATGGGCAAATGGAATGATATGGTTCGGTTTCTAGAGAGAAAGTGAGAAAGAAAAGAGAAGAAAAGAGAATGGAGTTTAAGAGAAAAGTGCATTTGGCATTGAGGAGGAGAAGTTAGAAAAATAAAAGAAGAAGAATCTTTGCTTGCCTAAGTGCTTTTGGTCACAATGAGAAGAAAAGTTTTGGGAGAGAAAAAGTTTCAAAAACCGAAATGGTCAAAAGAGAATGGCTAAAAAAAATGAATTGCTTACTCAAGTATGTTGGCAAAATTCGGCTAAAAAGAAAGATAGATGGAGAGAAAATACATTTTGCCTAAATGACTAAAATGGATGTGTTCTCCTAACATCCAAGCTTACAAAATCGGTCATCCCCCCTAGCCTCTATGCCATCCAAATGCAATGGTCAAAAGGCCATTAGGGAGTTTCCAAAACATCTCCCTATACTTAAGCCTTATCCTCCTCCTTTTTCCTTATTTGAAGAGACAAAATCCCCCAATTCAAGCCCTTTTCTTTAGCTTTCCAAATCCTTAGTCTTCTTACCAAAATAAAAACAATCCAACTCATCCTAACCTTATCCCTTGCCGACACATGCTTAAGCTAAAGCAAAAAAATAAAAATTCCTAATTGCATGCTAGGTGATTCGAACTCCTTCCCTCATGTCCAACTTATGGCGCCATCACCACCTTGTCACTAGCTCATCTTATGCCATCTTTTAGTACTTAATTAACTTAAGTTCCAAGGTCACCTAATTTCTTTACTCTAAAGTACACTTAACTAATATATATATATTTTTAACTCCAAGTAAACCCGAACTAACATTTAGCAACATAATAATTTTTTTAAATATTTAGGATGTTACAATTCTACCCCCGTAAAGAAAATTTTGTCCTCAAAATTTACCTGATTAAAAGAGGTGAGGATATTGTTGTTGAATTGCATCCGTAGCTTCCTCCGCTCCGTGATTACGCCATAAAACTTTGACCAACGACACAGTCTTCTTTCTTAGCACTTTAACATCCCGGTCTAAAATTTCCACTGGTTCTTCCTCAAAAGACAAGTTTGATTTCAATTCCACTTCCTCTACCGGTAATATGTGAGATGGATTCGATCTATAGCGTCTCAGCATAGAAACATGGAAAACATTATGAATTTGACTCAACTCCGGAGGTAATTCAATCTGATAAGCCACTGGACCAACACGCTTCGTCACACGATAGGGCCCAATGAACCTAGGGCTCAACTTACCCTTCTTTCTGAATTTGAAAATTTTCTTCCAAGGTGAGACCTTCGGGAAGACCTGCTCTCCCACAGCAAACTCGATATCCTTCCGCTTCAGGTCTGCATACGACTTCTGTCTATCCGAAGCTTCCTTTAACCGTGCTCGAATAACTTTCACTTTTTTTTTCAATTTCAAATATCAATTCAGGACCCAACATCTGTCGTTCGTCCAATTCAGTCCAACAAGTAGGAGTACGGTACCTACGACCATACAACGCCTCATAGGGTGCCATCTGAATGCTAGACTGATAGCTATTATTATACACGAATTCTGCCAATGGTAGAAAATCCTCCCAACTACCTCTGAAGTCAATCACACATCCTCTTAACATGTCTTCCAATATCTGAATTACTCTTTCCGACTGACCATCGACTGAGGATGAAAAGCCGTACTGAAGTTCAACTTTGTCCCCAAGGCTTCGTACAGAGCTTTCCAAAATCGTGATGTAAATCTAGGATCCCTATCTGATATAATAGACATTGGTACCACATGCAACCTCACGATTTCAGATACATACAGCTTAGCCAATTTCTGTAATGAATAATCCGTATGAACCGGAAGAAAATGAGCAATCTTCGTCAATCGGTCAACTACTACCCACACAGAATTTTTCTTAGTAGGTGTTAAAGGTAACCCACTAACAAAATCCATTGTTATTCGCTCCCATTTCCAAAGAGGAATCTTTATTGGTTGTAACAAACCTGACGACAATTGATGCTCAGCCTTCACTTGTTGACAAGTCAAACATTTTCATACAAACTCAGAAATCTCATGCTTCAACCCTGGCCACCAATATTGTTTACGGAGATCTCGATACATCTTATTTCCTCCGGGGTGCATAGCATAAGGGCTACTATGCGCCTCCCATAGAATCATTTGCCTCAATTCTGAGTCTTTAGGCATACAAACCCTTCCACAAAACACAATACTCCATTCGTGTTTATACCAAAATCCTCTATTTCACCCTTTCAACTTTCTTTGGAATAAAAGTCCCAACTTTTTATCGATGTACATTTTCCCTAATTTGTTCTAACCATAGAGGTTTCACTTGAAGTTCTGCTAATAGACTACCATCCTCATACAAACTCAAATGAGCAAACATTACTCTCAAATCAGATACCGCCTTACGACTTAACGCGTCAGCTACCACGTTAGCCTTTCCAGGATGATATTCGATTGAGAAATCATAGTCCTTTAATAATTCCACCCATCTTCTTTGTCTCAAATTCAACTCCTTTTGGGTAAGGAGGTACTTAAGACTCTTGTGATCCGTGTAGATGATAGACTTCTCACCGTAGAGATAGTGCCTCCAAATCTTTAAATCAAAAACCACTGCAGACTAACTCCAAATCATGAGTAGGGTAGTTTACTTAAATGCGATCTCAATTGACGAAGCATAAGCCACCACCTTTCCATTTTGCATCAGCACACAACCCAAACCCATGTGAGACGCATCACAATAAATAGTAAATTCTTTTCCAGTCTCCAGCTGAATCAAAACTGGTGCTTCAGTCAAAATCTTCTTCAATTTTTTAAAACTTTCTTATTATTTTTCAGTCGGATATATGGTACTCCTTAAAAGCAGTTTAGTTAGGGTGCGACAATCAACAAAACCCTCAACAAAGCATCTATAATAACCACCAATCCTAAGAAACTCAATTTTGATTACTAACTTGGTGGTTTCCAATCCGAATAGCCTCAATCTTCCGAGGATCCACCCTTATTCCTTGGTGATACAACATGACCCAAGAAAGTCACTTCCTTTAGCCAAAATTCACATTTCTTGAATTTGGCATAAAGTTGTTTATCACGTAGTTTGCAATACTATCATAAATCGTGTCATGCTCCTCAACATTTCTTGAATAAACCAAAATGTCATCTATGAACACTACCACAAACCGGTCTAAATATGGTTGAAAAACTCGGTTCATCATGTCCATAAATGCGGTGGTGCATTGGTTAATCAAACGGCATCACCAAAACTCATAATGTCCATAACGAGTTACGAATGCCGTCTTATAAATATCTGTTTCTTTCACCTTAAAGTGGTGATAACCCGATCTCAAATCAATTTTGAGAAAGCTGAAGCTCCTTTAATTGATCAAACAGGTCATCAATTCTTGGCAAAAGATATCTATTCTTGATCGTCAATTTATTCAATTATGCGTAATCAATGCACATATGCATCGATCCATCCTTCTTCTTAATGAACAAAAGCGGTGCTCCCCGGAGACACACTCGGTCGAATAAATCCCGATCCAACAATTCTTGAATTTGAGCTTTAAGCTCGCCAACTCCTTGATTGCCATTCTTTAAGGAGCAATGGACCTTTGGAGCCATTCCGCAAAAGCTCAATGCCAAATTCTACTTCCGATCGGAGGTATACCGGAAGTTCTTGGGAAATACATCTAGAAATTCCTTCACCATTCTCACATCATCCACAGATAACTCTTTGGCATCAAAGCACAAATAAAAGCTAGGAATGCTCCATACCCTTTCCGCACCAACTTTTACGCCTTCAACGTGATACCATATTTGCCAAGTAATTCTTTCGTTCACCTATCATTATTACTTCCTTATCATCAGAGGTTCTTATTGACATCCGCTTTTAGCACAATCCAAATGCTTTGATGCATAACCAACCAATCCATGCCCGAATGAGATCGAACTCGTCGAAAGGCAATTCCATCAAATTCGCCAAAAATACTTCTTCTTGAATTTCTAAAGCACGTCTCTAAGCAGTTTATTTACAATTCTTGATCGTCTAAAGAACTAATTCTCGTCATCTCACTATCGGTAATTTGATTCTAGATTTAAATTTCGGATATGGCGCTAGCAACATACGAGTGGGTAAAACCAATATCTATTAAAGTAGTAACTGGTACATCGAAGATGAAGAATGTACCAGTTATTACACTAGGTGCATTGCCATCCTCGCGGCGTCTAACTGCATAGACCGATCTGGGCATCTTGCATCTGTGTTACCTCTAGGACCATTACCTCGACCGGTGCACCTTGACCATGTCCGGTCCCATTACCACCACGACTGGTCCACGACCTCTCGGTGGGTCTTTGAGTACCTCCGCCGGCGTGTATCAAGATTACGAACTTACGAGTCGTGTCCGTGCGTCGAGGGCAATTTTATATTGGTGATCCATTGAACCACATTTATAACAAGCGCCGTTTTCCTCGGACTCTCCAAAATGCCTTTTCCACATTCAACATAATCTCGACTTTGATTATTAGCTCTGGATGCTCTACCTTGGTGGTTCATCATTTCGAGGCCTCTTGAAACCTTTTGAAGAACCCGATCGCTTTAAATCTCTCTTGCTTCTAAATTTTTCCGATTCGACATTACGAGTTCTTAGCCTCTTGGCTATCTTGGCCTTCTCCACAAGCGTGGCAAAAGTTTTAACTTGTTGTAGGGCAATCGAACCTCAACTCATCATTCACCCATCCTCGAATCACACAGCGTTCATGATCCGTTGACACTATTGTCCGAGCATAGTGACTCGTAAAACTCGACCTCATCTGCGCGCCTTGTCTTATTCCTTGAATTAGATTCAAGAATTCCTTCCTTCGGGCATCCACATAACTTGTTCCAACATATTTCCCTTGGAAGGCAGCTTTAAAGAATTCCCAAGTAATCATAGCAGCCTCGGTGCCTTTTTGAATAGTAAGCCACCATTGATATGCCTCGTCTCTTAGCAAGGACACAGCTCCTTTTAGTTTACGCTTTCGACGGTGCATTAGTATCATCCATAATCCGCTCCACAGCTTCGAGCCAATATTCAACCACATTCAGAGCTACACCGAAAACTCCTCTAAAAACTTCTGTATTATTAGACTTGAGTCGTTCCGAAATCGACCCCTGAGTTGTTGGCCCAACTCTAGTTCCAGCGACCCTTTTTAGGACTCGCAGCATTGCTCGTGTCAGAGCATTGTCTTCTTCCATATGATCATGTGATCCCGTCTCACTCTCAAATAACGCAGGTGCATCCATTTCCGGCATATGATTTGGTGCTTCAGTTGCACCTCTAACACCTCATCCTCTACCACGGCCACGTCTCACTGCGCGCACGACCACGTCCTCTAGTGCTCATGATGACTAATTCGATTTAATCGATTACAAGTTTTATGAATCGGAAAATTGCTTGATGTTTATTAACGATGTTTTATGAGATTTGAGAGATAAAGTTGTTTTTCGCAAACACATCCTATAGTCTAAATCTCTACGATTTTCAACATCTAAAACTAGAAGTTCTAGAGTGTTCCTATGATCATATCATCATCATAATAATTATTCAGTATCGAATACTTACTTGACTTGGTGCTGGATGCTTGTGGTGCCATACTAATCTTTAAAACATAATTGAAATAATTTCAGAAGTTATTTGTTAAACCCAACCACAGCCGAGTTTTGAAACTAGCTCTGATACCATTAATTGTAACACCTCAAACCCGGCCTATGCATTAAGACGAGATTTGGTTTGTTATATAGATCGAACTATCTCAATAATTTAGGTGAATCGGTATTTCAAAACCCTTTTGAAAAAGAGTTTAATAAAAACCAAAAAAATTTAAGTTTGATGTACTTGAGAAACATTAGTTGAAAAACTCATCGATTTAATATTTAATTATCAAAACCATAAAGTAATTTTATAAGAGTTCAAAGTATTTAAAAATAAGAATAGATAAAGGATTTCATATGTTTGAAAAAAAAACCCAAAGTATTTTTAGAAAACATTATAAGATAAATATAAGCCCATATTAAGTATCTAAACCATAATTTAAATCCATCCACACATAAAATCCATAAAATATTAAAAGAAGCCTTATTACATCATACCCAAAATAGCAAATTAAAGAAAGTACTTATTAAAAGTTCAAAGTTTATTTAAACCCATGTTTGCGGTATGGCCTCCACAAAGTCATCCTCGGCCCAAGTCCACGTCAATTTCCATTACGAGATGAAAAATTTGAGGAGTGAGTTACTCGAACTCGATGTATAACTCACTTACTTTATCCTTTGGGCGGATCATCAAGTCATTATTTTAGGCTTGAGCCCATAAGCAGATTTAGCAATGTAATAAGCGAAATGTATGCAAAATGAAATTTCCCACCCAAACCTAATTTCCATCCGCTACACACCACCGTACCAACCATCACACTGTGGGGATCAAGTCAACCCACCCGCCAACACACCAATCGTAGGCATAAAGCCATTTTTATAATTGTGGCGAGCCATCGAACTAGATTGTGACAAAATCACCAAACTAGAGGCATTTATCCATTAAAATAATTGTGGCAAAACCACCGAAGTAGAGGCAATGAGCCATTTAATTATTTTGTGGCAAAGCCACTGAACTAGAGGCAATAAGCCATTTAATTATTTTGTGGCAAAGCCACCGAACTATATTTTGGCAACAGGCCTTTCTTCCCTTCATCATTAACCCCATCCCATGCAACATGTATGCAAAATAGTCTATACACCTATGATGATTTTTTGTAAAAGGCCCAATTTGCATGTGAGTCAATATTTCAGGTTTTTATTAAGGCCCATAATACAAAATATCATTTAGCCCATTTAAAAATCTAGCAACTTTGGTCCATTTAACGATCTAGTAGAGATTTCGGCCCATTTAACAATCTATCTGTAACACCCCAAACCCGGTCTATGCATTGAGACAAGATTTGGTTTGTTACTTGAATCGAACTATTTTAAAACCTTCAATAAGTTGAAAACTACAATATTATATTTTATTTATTTAGGGTTTAATAAAAATCGGTGAGTATTCAAATTTAATGAATATTAGAAAATGTTAATTGAAACACATTAATCATTGAATTATCAAAAACCTTTAGGTAATTTGTTTAAAAGTTAACAATAATAAAATATTTATAAAGAAATTTCGTATATTTGAAAACCCAATTTATTTTTTTAAAACATCATATAACCATAGCCCATATTTAAAAGTCCAAAACATAGTTTAAAACCAAACACACATAAAAATCCGAAATTATTTATAGAGGCCCTTATTACATTAACCCAAAATAGTAAAATACTTATTAAAAAGTTCGAGTTTAATAAACCCATGTTTTCTGATATGGCCTCCACGAAGTCATCATCGCCCAAGTCCACGTCAATTTCCATTACGAGATGGAAAAATTTAAAGGGGTGAGTTACTTAGAACTCGATGTATAACTCACTTACTTGTCCTTTGGGCGATTTTCAAATTACGGATTTGGGCCTTGAACCCATAAGCAAAATAATATAATGAATAACATAAATAATAGCATGCATGTAAAATGAATTTTCCTCCCAAACCTAATTCCATCCGCTACACACCCGTACCAACCATCACACTGTGGGATCAAGTCAACCCACCCAGCCATCACACCAATCATAGGCATTAAGCCAAATTATATTTTGTGGCATAGCCACCGAACTAGATTGTGACAAAGTCACCGAACTAGAGGCAATGAGCCAATTATTATTTTGTGGCAGAGCCACCGAACTAGAGGCAAATAGCCATTTATAACTTTTGTGGCAGAGCCACCGAACTAGATTTTGGCAACAGGCCTTCTTCTCTTCATCATTTCCCAACCCATGCAATATGTATGCAATAATAAACTATGGTCATACAATAATTTTATTAAAAGGCCCATTAACAAGAATTTATATTTTCAAATCTTTATTTAGGCCCAAAAATAACACTTTGGTCTAATTAACTATTTATCAACTTAGGCCCAATTTTACGATCTAGCAAGTATTTAACCCATTTATCAATTTAACGAGTTTACGCCCATTTATCGATCTAGCGAGATTTGTTAATTTACATTCATCTGAGATTTCGACCGTTTATCAATTTAACGAGTTTTCGCCCAATTATCGATCTAGCGAGATTTATTGATTATCGATTTAACGAGTTTTGGCCCAATTATCGATCTAGCAGAGATTTCGGCCCATTTTCACGAAACATACAATTTACATAATAACAAGTAATTTCTCGAGGCGTTTTCGTAATTTTCACAATTTTGTCGTTTTACGTATTTTCATCAAAATATCATTATTACGTTTTATCTTGATCTAGTCATTTTTTACGATTTTACTCTCATACAGAAATTGACATCCAACCCGAGAAAAAAGTGTGAAGTTACACACCTCGATACCGAGAGTACTAATACTTCTCGCTCCTCGACACCTAAAAAATATTTCGATCCGTTAGAATACTATTTCATATAAATATTCTTAATCGATAATAGATCCAAAATCTTACCCTCTTGATTTTGAATCACTTGATTTTCGGCTTCTCCTCGTTTATTGATTAGTTAGTCGTAGATAATCCACCAGCGTATAATGGCTCGGAAGTTCGTACCACTTCAAATAATTGACTCCTTGGAAGATGGTCCCAACCGGTGGAAAATCCCGAATGCCGAAACCGCTCTTCGTTTAAATGGGGATTCTGGATCGCCCTCTTAATGTGACTAACCACCTCCTTTTCTTCCCTATTTTGAAAGTCTTCAAGATCCAAAGGGATATTAGTTAAATCTAAAATAATATCGAAATAGTACTAGAGGCTTTAAAAGGATGTGATTTCCTTACCACAATAAATCGATTCCAACGTTTCTCGATTCTCCGATCACTTGAGTTCCGATCTTCGTTATTGCACTATATAATAACGAATGAAGCGTTATTAGAGCGAGCGTTTATTTCGATCCAAATAGTCCTTCATAACACCATTAATATTCGGCCATAACACTATTAATAAATCGAAAGCGAAAAGAAGAACCCATTACCTATAATCCACGATCGAAAAGAAAGGATTGAGAAAGGTGTTTGTGATGGATGAAGATTTGACTATGTATGATCAAAGAAAAAGAAATAAAGATTGACTAAGGGCACTCTAGCATTCGGCCATGAGAGAGTTTGATGGAGAAACTTTGAATGAGAGAAATTAAAATATGAAAGAAGAGATGGTGATGATGTTGTTTGATTTCAATGAGAAGAGAAGAAAAAGATGGAATTTAAGAGTAAGGTACATTCGGCCATGGCAAAAGAAAGGAAAAAGAATGGCTTTGGTGTAGATGATTTGACACTTAGAAGAAATACAAGAGAAAACTCACAAGATGAATAAAAGTGACCAAATGGTCAAAAGAATTTGGCTTTACCAAGGTTCAATTTGACCAAAGGAAAATTTGAGAAGAGAAAAGCAAAATTCGCACAAGGATGCTAGGAATGACTAAAGAGAAAATGCAATTCTTAGCCAAACTAACACAAAATTCGACTCCTCCCTATACCAAGTTGCCGTCCAAAAACATGGTCAATTGGCCATGATTTTGTTTCCAAAATTTTCCCTTGATATGTGCCTTATGTTCCCCCCATCTTTCCTTAAGTTTTTGATTCCATGCCATAAGTTAACCATTTCCTTAATCCTTTGATTCACTAACCAAAAATAACATGGTCAACACTTACCATATATGCTCTTGGCCGACACTTGCTATACATGTGCGAGAAAATTAAAATAAAAATTCATCTAGATGCTAAACAAGGGATTGAACCTCTCCCTCATGCTATAACTCATGCGCCAACACCACCATGCCATGGACTCAACTTATGTCACTCATTAACACTTAATTTAACTTAAGTATTAATGACACTTGCTTCTCTTCAATAAATTCTCAAATATTAAAATTATTCCGTACTCAAATTATGCTATACTCTTCTTTAGGACTTCAATAAGTAAGAAATTTTTTTTTCCTTTAAAATCTAAACACTAATTCATGCAATATATAAACACTTCGATTTTTAGGGTGTTACAACTCTACCCTCCTTAAAGAAAATTTAGTCCTCGAAATTTACAGTTGAAAGAGGTGAGGGTATTGTTGCCGAATTGCATCCTCGAGGCTCCCACGTAGCTTCCTCCACTCGTGGTTCGCCATAGAACTTTGACCAATGGCACGGTTTTCTTTCTTAGCACTTTGACATCTCGGTCTAAGATTTCCACCGGTTCTTCTTCAAAAGACAAATATGAATTCAGCTCCAATTCTTCTCTGGGTATAATGTCGAAGGATCGATCTATAACGCCTTAACATGGAAACATGAAAAACATTATGAATTTGATCCAATTTGGAGGTAACTCAATCGATAAGCCCTTTGGACCAACACGCTTGACACGATAAGGTCCAATGTATCTAGGACTTAGCTTGCCCTTCCTTAGAATCTGAAGATCTTTTTCAAGGAGAGACCTTCAAGAAAACCGATCCCCACATCATACTCAATATCCTTCCGCAGTGCGCATCGACTTACATCTATCTAAGGCTTCTTTCAATCGGGCTCGAATAACTTTTACCTTATCCTCTATTTGAGATATCATCTCGGGACCTAACATCATCGTTAAGCCTAACTCGGTCCAACAAATAGGAGAGCGACACTTACGACCATACAATGCCTCGTAAGGTGCCATCTGAATGCTAGGCGATAAATTGTTGTTATCTGTGAATTACGCCGGTGGTAGATAATCCTCCAACTACCCACGAAGTCGATTATACATCCTCTTAACATATCTTCCAATATCTGAATTACTCTCTCCGATGACCATCGATGAGGATGAAAAGCCGTCTTGAAATTCAACTTTGTCCCCAAGGCTTCATGCGAGCTTTCGAATCGTGATGTAAACCTAGGGTCCCTATCCGATATAATAGATCTGGTACCCATGCAACCTCACAATTTGAATACGTGCAGTTTAAGCCAACCGCAATGAATAATCCGTCTGAACTGGCGGAAATGGCGGTCTTCGTCAACAAACTGCCATCCTCGTACAGACTCAAATGGGCAAACAATGCTCTCAAATCAGATACTATCTTACGACTTAACGCGTTAGCTACCACGTTAGCCTTTCCAGGATGATATTCGATTGAGAAATCATAATACTTTAATAATTCTACCCATCTTCTTTGTCTCAAATTTAACTCCTTTTGGGTAAGGAGGTATTTAAGACTCTTGTGATCCGTGTAAATTATAGATTTCTCACCATAGAGATAGTGCCTCCAAATCTTTAGAGCAAAGACAACAGCAGCTAACTCCAAATCATGCGTAGGGTAGTTTACTTCGTGTGGTCTCAATTGACGAGAAGCATATGCCACCACCTTTCTATTTTGCATCAACACACAACCCAAACCCGTGTGAGGCGCATCACAATAAGCAGTGAACTCTTTTCCGACCTCATTGAATCAAAGCTGGAGCTTAGTCGGGATCTTCTTCAATTTCTTGAAACTCTCTTGCTGCTTTTAGGTCCAAATATACGGAGCTCCCTTTCGCAGCAGATTTAGTTAGGGTACGACAATCAACGAAAACCCTCTACAAAGCGTCTATCGTATCGACCAAACCCAAGAAACTCCAATTTCAGCTCACCGATGTTGGTGGTTTCCAATCGAGAATAGCCTCAATTTTAGAGGTTCCACCCTTATTCCTTCGGCTGATACTACATGACCAAGGAAAGTCACTTCCTTTAGCTAAAATTCGCATTTACTAAATTTGGCATACAATTGCTTATCACGAAGTAGCTGTAATACTATCCGCAAATGCTTGTCATGCTCCTCCTCATTTCTCGAATAAACCAATATGTCATCTATGAGCACTACCACAAACCGGTCTAAATATGGTTGAAAGACTCGGTTCATCATGTCCATAAATGCATTTGGTGCATTGGTTAGTCCAAAACGACATCACTACAAACTCATAGTGTCCGTAATGCTTGAGTCCGAAATGCCGTCTTATAAATGTCCGCTTCTTTAACCTTGAGTTGGTGATAACCGACCTCAAATCAATTTTGGAGAAAGCTGAAGCTCCTTTTAATTGATCAAGCAGTCGTCAATTCTCGATAAAGGATACCGATTCTTGATCGTCAATTTATTCAATTATGCGTAGTCAATGCACATCGCATCGATCCATCCTTCTTTTTGACGAACAAGACCGGTGCTCCCACGGAGACACACTTGGTTGAATAAATCCCGATCCAACAATTCTTGAATTTGAGCTTTAAGCTCGACCAACTCCTTGTGCCATTCTATAAGGAGCAATGGACCTTTGGGTCATCCGAGCAAAAGCTCAATGCCAAATTCTACTTCCGATCTGAGGTATACCGGAAGTTCTTGGGAAATACATCGGAAATTCCTTCACCGTCCTCACATCATCCACGAGATAACTCTTTAGCATCCATATCCTTTCCGCACCAACTTCTCCGCCTTTAATGCGGATACCACATTTGCCAAATAGTTCCTTTGCTCGCCAATCATTATGACTTCCTTATCATCAGGGTTCTTCTTGACATTAGTTTTTCGGCACAATCCAATTGTGCCCGATGTTTAACCGACCAATCCATGCCCGAATGAGATCGAACTCGCGAAAGGTAGTTCCATCAAGTTTGCTAAGAATATCTCCTCTTGAATTTTCAAGGGCACGTCTTTAAATATTTTATTAACAATTACTGGTGTCTAAAGGACTAATTACTGTCATCTCACTATCGGTAATTTGATTCTAATTCGAGTTTCGGATATGGCACTAGATACATATGAATGGGTAGAGCCAATATCTATTAAGGCAATAACGGTACATCAAAAATGAAGAACGTGCAGTTATCACATACGGTGCATTTGCCGTCTCATGGCGTCTAGCGCATAGATCGATCCAGTACATCTTGCATCGCATTTCCTTTAGGACCATTGCCTCGACCCGGTGCACCTTGACCACGTCTAGCCCCATTACCACCACGACCTGGTCCACGACCTCTCGGTGGCTGCTGATTACCTCTGGCCGGCTGTGCATCATTATTACGAACTTCTTGAGTCGTATCCATACGTCGAGGACAATTTTTGTACTGATGATCCATTGAACCGCATTTGTAGCATGCGCCCGTTTTCCTCCATCATTCTCCAAAATGTCTTTTCCCACACTCAGTGCAATCTTGACTTCAATTATTTGCTACCGGGGTTCTACCTTGAACTGGTTCATCATTCCTAGGTCTCTTCTGGAATCTCTTTGAGGAACCAGACTGCTGTGTCTCTCTCTTGTTTCAGAATCTTTCTCGGTTCTGCCGTTCTGAATTCTTAGCCTCCTCGGCAATTTTGGCCTTCTCCACAAGAGTGGAAAAATTTCTAACTTGTTGTGGAGCAATCAGAACCCTCAGCTCATCATTAAGTCCATCCTCGAAACGCACACAACGTTAGTGATCATTGCTACAATTGTCGGGCATAACGGCTCGGGCGTAAAACTTCGACTTCATATCTTGCCACGGTCTTACTTCCTTGGACAAGATTAGAAATTCTTTCCTTTGAGCGTCTACATAACTTCGTTCCAACGTATTTTCCTTGGAAGGCGACTTTAAAGAATTCCCAATTAATCGGTGCGACCGGTGCCTTCTCGAGCGATGAGCCACCAGCGTCGCCTCATCTCTTAACAAGGATACAGCTCCTCTCGGTTTTGCTCGACGATTGCATTCCATATCATCCATAATCTGTTCCACGACTTGAGCGATATTCACCACATTTGAGACTACACGGAGACTCCTCTAAAACTTACGCATTATTTGACTTAAGTCGCTCTCGAAATTGACCCACGAGTTGTTGGCCCAATTCTAGTTCAATGACCCTTTCCAAGACTCGCAGCATTGCTTGAGTCAATGCATTATCTTCTTCCATGTGATCGCGTGATCCGTCTCACTTTCAATTGGCGCAGTGCGTCTACTTCAAACATATGATTTGGTGCTTGATCGTAGCACCTCGGCTCTACTACGGCCACGTCTACGCGTCCACGACCACGTCCTCTAGTGCTCATGATAGCTTGTTCATTTTTATCGATTACAAGTTTTATGAATCGAAAATTTGTTTGGTGTTTATTAACGATATTTTATGAGATTTGAGATATAAAGTTGTTTTTTAGCAACATATCCTATAGTCTCAATCTCTACGGTTTTCACATCTAAAACTAGAAGTTCTAGAGTGTTCCTATGATTATATCATAGTAATTATTAAGCAATAAATACTTACTTGACTTGTTGGGATGCTTGTGGTGCCATCTTGATCTTTAAAATATAATTGAGCGACTTCATACGAAATTATTTGCGAACCCAAACCACAGTAGAGTTTTTGAAGCGCTCGATACCATTAAGTGTAACACCTAAACCGGTCTATGCATTGAGACTAGATTTGGTTTGTTACTTGAATCGAACTATTTTAAAACCTTTAATATGTTGAAAACTACAATATTATATTTTATTTATTTGGGGTTTAATAAAAATCGGTGAGTATTCAAATTTAATGAATATTAGAAAATATTAGTTGAAACACATTAATCATTGAATTATCAAAAACCTTTAGGTAATTTGTTTAAAGTTAACAATAATAAAATATTTATAAAGAAATTTCGTATATTTGAAAACCCAATTTATTTTATTAAAACATCATATAACCATAGCCCATATTTAAAAGTCCAAAACATAGTTTAAAACCAAACACACATAAAAATCCGAAATTATTTATAGAGGCCCTTATTACATTAACCCAAAATAGTAAAATACTTATTAAAAAGTTGAGTTTAATAAACCCATGTTTTACAAGTATGGCCTCCACGAAGTCATCATCGGCCCAAGTCCACGTCAATTTCCATTACGAGATGGAAAAATTTAAAGGGGTGAGTTACTTAGAACTGGGTGTATAACTCACTTACTTGTCCTTTGGGCGATTTTCAAATTACGAATTTGGGCCTTGAACCCATAAGCAAAATAATATAATGAATAACATAAATAATAGCATGCATGTAAAAATGAATTTTTCCCACCCAAACCAAATTCCATCCGCTACACACCCCCGTACCAACCATCACACTGTGGGGATCAAGTCAACCCACCCAGCCATCACACCAATCATAGGCATTAAGCCAAATTATATTTTGTGGCATAGCCACCGAACTAGATTGTGACAAAGTCAAGAACTAGAGGCAATGAGCCAATTATTATTTTGTGGCGAGCCACCGAACTAGAGGCAAATAGCCATTTATAACTTTTGTGGCGAGCCACCGAACTAGAGGCAAATAGCCATTTATAACTTTTGTGGCGAGCCACGAACTAGATTTTGGCAGCAGCCTTCTTCTCTTCATCATTTCCCAACCGATTGCAATATGTATGCAATAATAAACTATGGCCATACAATAATTTTATTAAAAGGCCCATTAACAAGAATTTATATTTTCAAATCTTTATTTAGGCCCAAAATAACACTTTGGTCTAATTAACTATTTATCAACTTAGGCCCAATTTTACGATCTAGCAAGTATTTAACCCATTTATCAATTTAACGAGTTTACGGCCCATTTATCGATCTAGCGTAGATTTGTTAATTACATTCATCTGAGATTTCGCCCGTTTATCAATTTAATGAGTTTTCACCCAATTATCGATCTAGCGATTTCGGCCCAATTATCGATTTAACAGAGTTTTCGGCCTAATTATCGATCTAGCAGAGATTTCGGCCCATTTTCACGAAACATAAAATTTACATAATAACAAGTAATTTCTCGAGGGCGTTTTCGTAATTTTCACGATTTAGTCATTTTTACGTATTTTCATCAAAATATCTATTATTACGTTTTATACCGATCTAGTCATTTTTTTTACGATTTTACTCTCATACCGAAATTGACATCCAACCCGAGAAAAAAAGTGTGAAGTTACACACCTCGATACCGAGTACTAATCCTTCTCGCTCCTCGGCACCTAAAACATATTTCGATCCGTTAGAATACTATTTTGTATAAATATTCTTAATCGATAATAGATCCAAAATCTTACCCTCTTGATTTTGAATCACTTCAATTTTCTTCTCCTCGTTTATTGATTCGTTAGTCGTAGATAATCCACCAGCGATATAATGGCTCGGAAGTTCATACCACTTCAAATAATTGACTCCTTGGAAGATGGTCCGCAACCGGTGGAAAATCTCGAATTGCCGAAATCGCTCTTCGTTTAAATGGGGATTCTGGATCGCCCTCTTAACGTGACTAACCACCTCCTTTTCTTCCCTATTTTGAAAGTCTTCAAGATCCAAGGGATATTAGTTAAATCTAAAATAATATCGAAATAGTACTAGAGGCTTTAAAAGGATGTGATTTCCTTACCACAATAAATCGATTCCAACGTTTCTCGATTCTCACGATCACTTGAGTTCCGATCTTCCGTTATTGCACTATATAATAACGAATGAAATGTTATTAGAACGAACATTTATTTCGATCCAAATAGTCCTTCATAACACCATTAATATTCGGCCATAACACTATTAATAAATCGAAAACGAAAAAGAAGAACCCCTTACCTATAATCCACGATCGAAAAGAAAGGATTGAGAAAGGTGTTTGTGATGGATGAAGATTTCGGCTATGTATGATCAAAGAAAAAGAAATAAAGATTCGGCTAAGGGCACTCTAGCATTCGGCCATGAGAGAGTTTGATGGAGAAACTTTGAATGAGAGAAATTAAAATATGAAAGAAGAGATGGTGATGATGTTGTTTGATTTCAATGAGAAGAGAAGAAAAAGATGGAATTTAAGAGTTAGGTACATTCGGCCATGGCAAAAAGAAAGGAAAAAGAATGGCTTTGGTGTAGATGATTTCGGCACTTAGAAGAAATACAAGAGAAAACTCACAAGATGAATAAAAGTGACCAAATGGTCAAAAGAATTTGGCTTTACCAAGGTTCAATTTCACCAAAGGAAAATTTGAGAAGAGAAAAGCAAAATTCGCACAAGGATGCTAGGAATGACTAAAGAGAAAATGCAATTCTTAGCCAAACTAACACAAAATTGGCTCCTTCCTATACCAAGTTGCCGTCCAAAAACATGGTCAATTGGCCATGATTTTGTTTCAAAATTTTCCCTTGATATGTGCCTTATGTTCCCCCATCTTTCCTTAAGTTTTGATTCCATGCCATAAGTTAACTATTTCCTTAATCCTTTGATTCACTAACCAAAATAACATGGTCAACACTTACCATATATGCTCTTGGCGACACTTGCTCTACATGTGAGAAAATTAAAAATAAAAATTCATCTAGATGCTAAACAAGGGATTCGAACCTCTCCCCTCATGCTATAACTCATGCGCCAACACCACCATGCCATGTACTCAACTTATGTCACTCATTAACACTTAATTTAACTTAAGTATTAATGACACTTGCTTCTCTTCAATAAATTCTCAAATATTAAAATTATTCCGTACTCAAATTATGCTATACTCTTCGTTAGGACTTCAATAAGTAAGAAATTTTTTTTTCCTTTAAAATCTAAACACCAATTCATGCAATATATAAACACTCAGATTTTTAGGGTGTTACACTATCAGGGATTTCGGCCCATTTAATGATCTAGTATAGATTTCGGCCCATTTAACAATCTATCAGGGATTTCGGCCCATTTAACAATCTATCAGGGATTTTGGCCCATTTAATGATCTAGCAGAGATTTCGGCCCATTTTACGATCTAGTATAGATTTCGGACCATTTACACATGAGACATAAAATTTGCATTTTACCCACTAACTCATCGCGGGCGTTTCCAAAATTTTCACAATTTTAACCGTTTTCATGTAATTTCACCGAAAATACCAATTATTACGTATTGTATCGATTTTGTCATTTTTACGATTTTGCTCAATACTACGGTATGACATCTAACCCGAGATAAGTGTGAAGTTACACACCTTGATATCGTGAGTACTAAACCTTCCCGCTCGTCAACACCTAAACGTAACACGAACCATTAGAACACTTTCATTTATCAAAAAAAAATACATTATTGGTAAACGATCTAAATCTTTACCCTTTTGATTTTGAACCACTTTTATTTTTTTGTTTCTCCTCGATTGTTGATACGTTGCCCGATGAGAATCCACGAACGAACAAAGGCTCGGGAGTACGAATAACCTCGAACAATTGATTCTCCTCGGTTGAAGGTCCGCAACCCGGTGGAAAATCTCGGATTCCCGAAATAGCCCTTCGTTTATACTTAGGGGGATTAGCGGAACCGCCCCTCTTTCGAAGACTATGGACTGCCCTTTTCTGCCCTATCTTGAATGTCTCTAAAGACATAAGATCATTAATCCAACTTATAACTATCGAAATATGGCTAACGATTTATAAGATTTAAGATTTGGCTTACCACGATTATCTTCGTTCCTCAAGAAAGCGATCGGCGATTATGTCCCTAAATGAAATAGATTAATAACTAACTATACTAATATAATGAATAAAATAAGAACCCTTAAAAGAAAATCTCCTTACCTTAATTCTTGAAATCGATTCCAAAGTTCCAAAAAAATATTCAAGAACACCTTGAGTTTTTATCCACCAAAATCTCACTAATGCTCACGATTGGAAAGAAAATTGAGTGAGAATAATTATGTATGATTAAAGGAAATCGGTTGTGATCAAAGAAAATGAAAGAAATTTTGGCACAAGAACAAGTTAACATTCGGCCATGGATGAAAGTATTGGAGAGACTTTAATGAAGAAGAAAATGAAAGAATGGGCAAATGGAATGATATGGTTCGGTTTCTAGAGAGAAAGAGAGAAAGAAAAGAGAAGAAAAGAGAATGGAGTTTAAGAGAAAAGTGCATTCGGCATTGAGGAGGAGAAGTGAGAAAAATAAAAGAAGAAGAATCTTTGCTTGCCTAAGTGCTTTTGGTCACAATGAGAAGAAAAGTTTTGGGAGAGAAAAAGTTTCAAAAACCAAAATGGTCAAAAGAGAATGGCTAAAAAAAAAAATGAATTGCTTACTCAAGTATGTTGGCAAATTTTGGCTAGAAAGAAAGATAGATGGAGAGAAAATACATTTTGCCTAAATGACCAAAATGGATGTGTTCTCCTAACATCCAAGCTTACAAAACCGCCATCCCCCTAGCCTCTATGTCAGTCCAAATGCAATGGTCAAAAGGCCATTAGGGAGTTTCAAAACATCTCCTATACTTAAGCCTTATCCTCCTCCTTTTCCTTATTTGAAGAGACAAAATCCCCAATTCAAGCCCTTTTCTTTAGCTTTCCAAATTCTTAGTCTTCTTACCAAAATAAAACAATCCAACTCATTCTAACCTTATCCCTTGCCGACACATGCTTAAGCTAAAGCAAAAAAATAAAAATTCCTAATTGCATGCTAGGTGATTCGAACTCCTTCCCTCATGTCCAACTTATGGCGCCATCACCACCTTGTCACTAGCTCATCTTATGCCCTAATTTCTGTACTCTAAAGTACACTTAACTAATATATATATATATATATATTAACTCCAAGTAAACCCGAACTAACATTTAGCAACATAATGATTTTTTTAAATATTTAGGATGTTACAGGAATATTCCCTTTTTAACATTTAACATATAATTTTTATTATCATTTGTTGATATTTGACCGAGTTCTTTATCATTTGAATCTATATCATTAAGATTATTTCATGTACTCTTTAAAGTATGAATCATCCCAATTTCACCTACAAATGAAGTTTTCAAATATACAACATTTTTTTATGCTATATTGACATGACGTTGTTAATATGTGAAATCTTTTTTTATAATAACAAATGTCCTCTCAATCACATCTTAAAACTTTAGATGTTCCAAATTAAAGAGCTCACGAGTCATCTTTTATGCTGATTTCCAACTCTATTCTCTCAAATGGTATCGTACTCCTGTATAAGGTGCAAGAAGGCCTTGTGTATTTACACAATTAACATTTACTACCTAATATTTGAATTTACTGTGCAAGCACTATGTAGCTTTGATTATATAAACTTATATAAACCTAAATAAAGAAGACTTATGCTAAGTTATAACACTTTTTATAATAGGTAAATTAGGCAAAAATAATATAAAATTTATAATATATAACATTTATAAAAAATGATTAAGTGTCCAATAACTTCCATAACACTTCGTATAAATCTTTTTTTACCATAACTTTGAAAAAAAATTTATAATTTAGTTATCGCAAAAATATATGTAACATTTTTTTATAAATAAGTATATTATTTTTATAATATATAGTATATACACATAAATTAATTATGCCCATACTTTTTTACCATAACCTTTTATAAGTAAGTGTAGAGGCCCATTTTTGCCCGGGCTCATGTAACAAATCAAAAACAGAAAACAAAAATAAAGTGTCCCTGTAGCCACCCAATACATTAACCCAGATACCAAAACTAAATAGACCCAATGGCCCATTATACCCTCAGCAGCCCAAACAGACCTGACCCAGCAACCTAGACCCAATCTAAACCGGAGCCCAAAAGGCCCAATGCCTAAACAGAAACCTAGGGTTTCTGAGAACCCTCGCACCGCAAGAGTAGTATCCCAATCGTCGCGCACACCTTCGATTGCGCCACAATCAGCACACGAGCCCCCATCGCCGCCGCGCTTCATGCGCGGATAATGCCTTCATCGCCTTCGACCTGCACAGAAAAGGGAAGAATCGAAGCAAAAAGAGCAAGATAGTAGCAGAATCTTTTATTTGTATTTATTTTGAAGGCTATAAAAGCCTTCCAAAAATTTGTAATGGGGGGATACGGAGAGAATACAGACGAATACAAACACGATAAAATACAGAGATATACAATAAAAAAAGAAACAAAAGGTTTTTCTTTTCTTCGTTATTTTTCTTCTCCTTCGAATCTATTTCTTTTCCGTTAAGCGTTTCCTTTTTCTTTTTTTTACATATATTGAAGTTTCTAAAGTAGTAAAATAAAAAAAGGGAGAAGAAAACTCACATTTTGGGGAATTTCAGCCACCGTGCATGGTGGTCGTCGGTGATGTGAACGACGATTGAACCTCACCGAGCCCGCCTGAAATCATACAGTGGAGAGCATTTGAAGGCTATCATTTTTTTTTTTGCTGAAGAGGGAAAATGAATTTTTTAAAAAAAATTTGAACTTATATAGTAATATCAAAACGACATCGTTTTGGCTTAAGGCGATAAGCATCAAAACGGCGCCGTTTGGCTTTTACCCGAGATCCAACCCGATTTGACCCAAAGGATTCGCGTGTTTTAAAGCAGAAGGGTTATTTGCGCTTTCAACCCTTTCGCCTTTTGTAAAATTAAATAACATTTTTTCTTACTTTCAATTTTGACCCGAAATTTATATTTTGTTTCAATTTAGTCTTCAAGGCCTTTTAGGGCCAAAATTAAACGACGTCATTTTGAAATTTGGCATAATTTCATTTTAACCCTATGATTAAACACATGTTTTAATTTAGTTCTTTTATATTCATCTTAATTGCTGAAACACCCCAAACCCGGCCCACGAGCCTCGATCGGATCTGGCATGTTCCTTGGGTAAATCATTTCAAACACTTGTTTGTTAATTTGGAAAATTTGAGTGGATTTGAAGAAAATATGATTTGTGTTGTGATCAAATTGAAAACGGTGTTGCTCTTGAAGTCTAGATTTTTATTAAAACTTTATTATTATCTTTCAAACCATAGGTTAAATATATATATATAAATAAAATGCCAAGTTGCTTTAAGGTTTACCATTAACTTGAAAATCGTTGATGTTTAAGTGTCAAAACATTTAAAATTTATTTTAAGGAAAAGCTATTTAATCTTGATTTAACAATAATCGTATCATAATAAACCGAATAAAATGCATGCTTAAAAGCAGGTTAATAGTAATGGCCTTATTACATCAAAGTAAAACCAAGTAAATCCAAATCTTAAATAATAAAAACCAACGAAAATAAAATAACTCTGGTGAGCATGGCCACCACTAAGTTCACATCGACCCGGTCCATTACTGAGTGTCACCTGAAAAGATATCCCACAACGGGGTGAGTCAATAGACTCAATGTGTAACAACCAACACAAACTCCCAATGATTTAGGCATAACAAATCATATATATATATATATATATATATATATATATATATATATATAACAAGTATAGCAATGATGCAATCCGAACCCAAACCTAAATAACCATCCTCTACACATCACCCGTACCAGCCAATCACACCGTGGGGATTACTAAATCGACCCTCCATCCGCTACACGCCATCAAAGGCAGTCGCTGCAGACGACTTGCACATTGCCCTTATAAATCGTGGCATTGCTACAGATAATGTGACGAGTCACCGGATAATAATATGTGACATAAGTCACCACATTGATTATGTGACATGAGTCACCGATATTGTGGTAAAACCACGGATCACTTCCCTTTTCAATATCACCCATATGCCCCATCGTCATACAAATCATGCGGATATCATGTCATATGCCTTATTTCATATTCAGAACCAATTCTCATATATGTCATATTCGGTGTTCATATTACTATTAGCAGGCGTTAGAGGATAACGACTGAATATGCCGTACCATTGAATGGTACCTTTAGCCACATCTTTCATATTCTTATTAACACATGTATTAAATTAATCTAGTAAATCTATTAGGAATTGGTGTGGGCTACACCCCTGGTTACTAACGTGTTTACTGAATCCCAAAAGTCTACCGAAATAGAGTGTAGTCCTCCCTAAAAATAAAAGTCAGAATCGGCCAACATTTATCACTAAATAGGGCCTTGGCCGAATATTCAAACTCCCTTACCTTGTGGATCTAAATCCCGAAATCGTTACTTAGCTATAAAGATGTCGAAATCCTACATGGTACATGTTAAGGTCAGCCTGTCGCACAAGATCTATGAAAATGACCCTTGGCCGAATACTACAAATGACTTACCTTGGATCTTAAAATCCCAAAGATCTCCTTCTTATTGTTGACAACAACCAAATCCCGAAACCTCCTTCATAGTTTCGGCCAAAAATCAATAATGGGATTAAATCCTTGATTTTCGACAGTTAGAGAAAGAAAAGAATAGTAAATCGACACAGAAGAGATCCCTTACCGAAACAGAAAGACCAAAACGCAAATGGTCAAACCTTCCAAGAAATTGACAAGAAGAACTTGCAGGAGAAATCATTTTAGATGAGCAAAATAATCGGCTCTTGGTGCTTAGAAGAAATCGGTTCCAATGGTGACAATGAAAAAGAACTTTCGGCTTAGAAGAGAATAGTAAGGAGTTATGGATTCGGCTTGATGGACTATAGGGAGATTCGACTTCAACAAGAATGAAAAGGAAGAGTATGAGGCTTTTAGGGAGAATCGGCAATGGCTAGGAGAGTCCTACTTTTAGCTTTTGAAGAATTGAAAAGAAAAGAGCACAAGTTGAATTAGAGATTTTCGGCTCCAAGAGAAAGATGAGAAAAGAATGAATTTCGGCACACCCTTCCTACTATTCCCAAACCGAAAATACCATCCTCCTATGCCCCTTATTCGGCCAACTCCTCTTCCCTTATCAACTCCTTCTTTTTCCCCTACTGTCCCTCTTCCTTACCCCTTCAAAATAATTTAAATAAATCAATAATTATCTCCTTACCTTAGCCGAATTTTAAAAGGAATCAAACCACATCTGAAGCTCATCCCCTTGGTGTCCCATTGTCATCCACCACTGCTCATCATTGCTGCAAAATACAACTCCTATTTGTGTCCCTTGCTGCTCGAACCTAAGCCCTACCTAGACTGCCTGTGGCGTCACTTACTAAGGCTTTAAGTGGCGCCTTTCTGCCACTTTACCAAGCTGATTTTTATGTCCAATTTCCCCTACAATTCCTCTTAAGGCCTATCAAGCTTAGCTCCCCTTTAATACTTAAAATCTGATATTTTCTAAGGCATTTACCTACACTCTGAAGTTCTCAAAAATTCATACAACACATTCAAACACACATAGGCATGCTACTTCATACAATTAAGCAATAATACACAAGCCCAAAATCCCGAATATTACAGTTCTACCCCCTTAAAATAATTTCGACCTCGAAATTACCTGGCTAAAATAAGTGAGGGTATTACTGTCGCATTGCTTCTTCTGGCTCCCACGAAGCTTCCTTCGATCCATGGTTACGCCACAACACTTTGACTAAAGGAACTGATTTCCTTCGCAATACTTTCACATCTCGCTCTAAGATCTGAATTGGCTCCTCCTCGTAGGACAAATCTGGCCTTAGCTCCACCTCTTCAACCGAAAATACATGAGATGGATCCGATCGATAACGACGTGGCATCAAAACATGGAATACATCGTGCATCTGCTGCAATTCCGAAGGCAACTCTAACTGGTATGCCACTAGTCCAACTTGCTTTAATAACGATAAGGTCCTATAAACACAGGACTTAACTTTCCTTTGCGACCAAATCTCATCACCTTCTTCCAAGGTGAAACTTTAAGAAACACCTGATCTCCCACAGCAAACTCTATTTCTTTCCGCTTAAGATCTGCAAACGACTTTTGCCTATCAGATGCCTCCTTTAACCGTGCTCGAATTACCTTAACCTTCTCTTCGGATTCTGCCACAATCTCTGGACCCAAAACTTGACATTCCCCTAATTCCGTCCAACACGTAGGAGTGCAACACTTCCGTCCATACAGCGCTTCATACGGTGCCATCCGAATACTGGCTTGATAGCTGTTATTGTATGCAAATTTCGCTAAAGGCAAATATTCTTCCCAACTTCTTCTAAATTCTATCACACATCCCCTCAGTATATCCTCTAACACTTGGATCACTCGCTCAGACTGGCCGTCCGACTGCGGATGAAATGCCGTACTGAAGTCCAATCTGGTGCCTAAAGCCTGATGTAGTGCTTTCCAAAACTGAGACGTAAACCTTGGATCCCTATCTGAAATAATCGACACCGGTACTCCATGCAACCTCACAACTTCTGCCACATACAACTTTGCTAACCTTTGCAAAGAGTAGTCAACCCGCACTGGAATGAAATGCGCGGACTTTGTCAATCGATCCACTATTACCCATACCGAGTCCTTATTAGTAGGCGTAAGGGGAAGCCCACTAATGAAGTCCATGGTGATTCTCTCACACTTCCACTGCAGAATCTTTATCGGCTGAAGCAATCCTGACGGAACTCAAGTATGTTCAGCCTTAACTTGCTAACACGTTAAGCACTTCCTTACAAATTCGGTAACTTCCTGCTTAAGACCAGGCCACCAAAACTGTTCCCTTAGAGCTCTATACAACTTACTACCTCCAAGATGCATAGCATAAGGGCTACTATGCGATTCCTGAAGAATTTTCTGCCTTAACTCTTTATTCTTAGGCATACAGACCTTACCCTTGATACACAATACTCCATCACTGTTAACACCATAATCCTCTAACTCCCTATTCCGCACTTGCCGTAGCTTAGCACTTAGATCATCATCCGCCAACTGACTCTCTTTCACCTCATTCAACCACATCGGCTTAACTTGCAACTCTGCTAACAAACTTCCATCGTCATACAAGCTAAGATGTGCAAACATTGCCCTCAGATCTGACACTACTTTTTGACTTAGGGCATCTGCCACTACATTCGCCTTGCCCGGGTGATACTCTATAGAACAATCGTAGTCCTTCAATAACTCCACCCACCTTCGCTGTCTCAGGTTCAGCTCTTTCTGAGTCAGCAGATACTTAAGGCTCTTGTGGTCTGTGTAAATCACTAACTTCTCTCTATATAGATAGTGCCTCTATACCTTAAGAGCAAAGACCACTGCCGCCAATTCCAAATCATGCGTCGGGTAGTTAACCTCATGTGGCCTTAATTGTCGAGACGCATAAGCAACTACCTTCCCGTCCTACATCAAAACACATCCCAAATCTGTGTGAGAAGCATCACAGTACACCATAAAATCCTTCCCTGCCTCAGGCTGAATTAAAACTAGAGCTTCAGTCAAGACCCTCTTAAGCTTCTCAAAGCTCTCCTGTTGCTTATCTGACCATACGAAAGGTACCTCCTTTCTCAACAACTTCGTCAAAGGTGCGGCTATTGATGAGAACCCTTCCACAAACCTTCTGTAGTAGCCTGCCAATCCCAAGAAACTACGAACCTCAGCCATAGACTTAGGTGGTTTCCAATCTAGCACTGCCTCAATCTTCCCAGGATCCACCCTTATCCCTTCTGCAGATACCACATGCCCTAAGAAAGCAACTTCCTTAAGCCAAAATTCACAATTGCTGAATTTGGCATATAGCTTCTTTTCCCTTAACACTTGCGGCACTATCTGGAGATGCTCATCATGCTCTTCCTCAGACTTAGAATACACTAGGATGTCGTCTATGAACACAACAACGAATCTATCCAAGTAAGGTTGAAAAACCTGGTTCATCATATCCATGAACGCGGTTGGGGCGTTCGTTAATCCGAATGACATTACTAAGAACTCATAATGCCCGTATCTTGTCCGGAAAGCTGTCTTATGGATATCTGCCTCCTTCACCTTAAGCTGATGATATCCAGACCTTAGATCTATCTTTGAGAATACCGCGGCCCCCTTAAGCTGATCGAACAAGTCGTCTATCCTTGGTAACGGGTACTTGTTCTTGATGGTCAGCTTATTCAACTGACGATAATCTATGTACATACGCATAGTTCCGTCCTTCTTCTTCACAAACAATACCGGTGCTCCCCATGGAGACACACTGGGTCGAATAAACCCACGATCAAGAAAATCTTAGATCTGAGCCTTGAGCTCAACCAACTTCTTTGGTGCCATTCTGTACGGGGCAATTGACACATGAGCTGTACCCGGTAGCAAGTCAATTTCGAACACCACTTCCCTATCCAGGGGTATTCCAGGTAACTCCTCCGGGAAAACATCCACAAATTCTCTTACTATTCTAACTCCACTAACTCCCCCTTCCTTTGCATCCAACATACTAACAAAGGCCAAAAATGCCTTGCACCCTTTTCGAACCATCTTATTAGCCTTTAAAGTAGAGACTACGTTAGATAAGTAGTTTCTTCTTTCTCCTATCATAATTATCGCCTTATCCTCCAGCGTCCTTAACTCCATTCGCTTAGCTGCGCAATCCAATACAGCACGATGTTCCACTAGCCAGTCCATGCCAAGGATGAGATCAAATTTTTGAAGGTAGTTCCATCAAGTCGGTGAGGCAATACCACTCCTCAAGCTCTAGAGGTACACTGAAATATCTTATTCACCACTACAGTTTGACCTAATGGGCTCACTACAATCATCTCCCTATTAGACAGTTCAGAGGCTATGCCTAGTGTTTCAACTACTCTACATGCAACATAAGAGTGGGTAGAGCCAACATCAATTAAAGCAAAGTAAGGCTTGTCACTATAAGGAACGTCTGGGTTATGACGTCCATGCGTCTCCATCCTTCCTCCGGTGAATCTGTATACACGGACCTTTGCCTTGCCTCTCAGATACCAACACCTCTACCCGGTGTTCCCGTCCTCTTCAAACACTGTTACCTCGCCTCTGTCCACCTCTTCCAGCCTGATTAAAACCCTGACCTGCTGGTCGGCTCCCATCTGTTTTCATAGGACAGTCCTTAATCATGTGGTCCTCGGACCCACACTTGAAACATCCCTCTGTCTTCTTTCAACACTCTCCTAGATGCATCTTTCCACACTGAGCACAAGTACGATACTGCCCTCCAGTCACAACCTGCTGACCTCGCGGCCCATCAACTCTAGGCCTCTTTTGCACATTCCCTGTAACACCCCAAACCCGGTCTATGCATTGAGACTAGATTTGGTTTGTTACATGAATCGAGCTATTTTTAAATCTTCAATAAGTTGAAAGCTACAATATTATTTACAGATTTAATAAAATTAGAAGGGTATTTGAATTTGATAAATATTAGAAAACATTAGTTGAAAATCATTGTATTATCAAAAACCTTGAGGTAATTTATTAAAGGGTTAACAATAATAAAATATTTATAAAAGAATTTCATATACTTGAAAACCCAAATTTATTTTAATAAAAATATCATATAATCATAGCCCATATTTAAAAGTCCAAAGTATAGTTTAAAACCAAACACACATAAAATCCATAAATTATTTATAAAAGCCCTTATTACAATAACCCAAAATAGTAAAAATACTTATTAAAAGTTCAGAGTTTAAATAACCCATGTTTTGCAATATGGCCTCCACGAAGTCATCCCGGCCCAAGTCCACGTCAATTTCCATTGCACGAGATGGAAAAATTAAAGGGGTGAGTTACTTAGAACTCGATGTGCAACTCACTTACCACCATTTTGGGCCGAATGTCAAGATATTATCTTGGGCTTGAGCCCAATTATGTAATTCAACAATATATTATAAAATGAAATAAAATAATTTAAAATGCATGTAAAATGAATTTCCCAACCAAACCTAATAACCATCCGCTAACACCCTCGTACCAACCATCACACCTGTGGGGATCAAGTCAACCCACCCCGCCAACACACCAATCGTAGGCATTAAGCCTTTTTATAATTGTGGCAAAGCCACCGAACTAGAGGCAATAAGCCATATTTGTGGAGAGCCATAGAACTAGATTTTTGGCAATCGCCATTCTTCTCTTCATATACCCCACCCCATGTAATTATGCGTGTATAACAAAATATAGTCATATAACAATTTTTTTCAATTAATCCATAACATCGGTGGGTTTATCATTAAACATTTCATTTGGCCCATAAAAAACTATAATTTAGCAATTTGCCCATTTAGTATTTTAGTGGGCTTTGGCCCATTTACCAAACTAGAGTATTTTGGCCCAATTTAACGAACTAGAGTATTTTGGCCCAATTTATCGAACTAGAGTATTTTGGCCCAATTTAACGAACTAGAGTATTTTGGCCCAATTTATCGAACTAGAGTATTTTGGCCCAATTTATCGAACTAGAGTATTTTACGGCCCATTTTCACGAAACATATAATTTACATAATAACAAGTAATTTCTCGAGGGCGTTTTCATAATTTTCACGATTTAGTCATTTTTACGTATTTTCGTTAAAATATCAGTTTTTACGTTTTTACCGATCTAGTCGTTTTTACGATTTTACTTCCATACCGAAATTGACATCCAACCCAAGAAAAAGTGTGAAGTTACACACCTCGATCTGAGAGTACTAATCCTTCTCGCTCCTCAAGACCTAAAACATATTTCGATCCGTTAGAACACTATTTCGTATAAACATACTTAATCGATAATAGATCCAAAATCTTACCCTCTTGATTTTGAATCACTTCAATTTTCGCTTCTCCTCGTTTATTGGTTCGTTAGTCACCGAGAATCCACCAACGATAATGGCTCGGAAGTTCGTACCACTTGAATAATTGACTCCTTCGAAGATGGTCCGCAACCGGTGGAAAATCCTTGATTTGCAAACCGCTCTTCGTTTAAATGGGGATTTACAGATCCGCCTCTTAACGTGACTAACCACCACCCTTTTCTTCCCTATTTTGGAAGTCTTCACGATCAAAGGAATATTAGTTAAATCTAAAATAATATCGAATAGTACTAGAGGCTTTAAGAGATGTGATTTCCTTACCACAATAAATCGATTCCAACATTTCTATGATTCTCCGATCACTTGAGTTCCGATCTTACATTATTGCACTATATAATAACGAATGAAGCGTTATTAGAACGAACGTTTATTTCGATCCAAAAAGTCCTTCATAACACCATTAATATTCGGTCATAACACTATTAATAAATCGAAAATGAAAAAGAAGAACCCCTTACCTATAATCCATGATCGAAAAGAAAGGATTGAGAAAGGTGTTTGTCATGGATGAAGATTTCGCTATGTATGATCAAAGAAAAAGAAATAAAGATTTGGCTAAGGGCACTCTAGCATTCGCCATGAGAGAGTTTGATGGAGAAACTTTGAATGAAAAGAATTAAAATATGAAAGAAGAGATGATGATGATGTTTGATTTCAATGAGAAGAGAAGAAAAGATGGATTTTAGTAGCTAGTACATTCTGCCATGGTAAAAAGAAAGAGAAAGGATGGTTCTTTTGGTATAGTTGATTTCGCATTCAAAGAAAAGACACAAAGCAATGGCTAAAGAAATAATAAAAAATGACCAAATGATCACAAAACTTGAGCTTTACCAAATGCACAATTCGCCAAGATGAAAGGTTGAGAAGAGAAAACAAAAAATTCTGCACAAGGTGCAAGGAATGACCAAAGAGAAAAATTAATTTCTTAGCCAAACTAACACTAAAATTTGGCTCCCTCCCTATACCAAGTTGTCGTCCAAAGACATGGTCAATTGGCCATGATTTTGTTTCCAAAATTTTCCCTTGATATGTGCCTTATGTTCCCCCTATCTTTCCTTAAGTTTTTGATTCCATGCCATAAGTTAACTATTTCCTTAATCCTTTGATACACTAACCAAAAATAACATGGTCAACACTTACCATATATGCTCTTGGCCGACACTTGCTATACATGTGCAAAAAATTAAAAATAAAAATTCATCTAGATGCTAAACAAGGGATTCGAACCTCTCCCGTCATGCTATAACTCATGCGCCAACTCCACCATGCCATGTACTCAACTTATGTCACTCATTAACACTTAATTTTACTTAAGTATTAATGACACTTGCTTCTCTTCAATAAATTCTCAAATATTAAATTTATTCTTTAGGACTCCAATAAGCACGAAAATAAAAGTAGGAAATTTTCCTTTAAAATCTAAACACCAATTCATGCAATATATAAACACTCGGATTTTTAGGGTGTTACAACTCTACCCTCCTTAAAGAAAATTTCGTCCTCAAAATTTACCTGATTGAAAAGAGGTAAGGGTATTGTTGCCGAATTGCATCCTCGGGTTCCCACGTAGCTTCCTCTACTCTGTGGTTACGCCATAGAACTTTGACCAACGGTACGGTTTTCTTTCTTAGCACCTTGACATCTCGGTCTAAGATTTCCACTGGTTCTTCTTCAAAAGACAAATCTAAATTCAGCTCCAATTCTTCTACCGGTATAATGTGCGAAGGATCCGATCTATAACGCCTCAACATGGAAACATGAAAAACATTATGAATTTGATCCAATTCGAGGTAACTCAATCGATAAGCCTTTGGACCAACACGCTTCAAAGACACGATAAGGTCCAATGTATCTAGGACTTAGCTTGCCTTTCCTTCCGAATCTGAAGATATTTTTCCAAGGAGAGACCTTCAAGAAAACCCGATCCCCCACATCATACTCAATATCCCTTCGCTTCAGGTCTGCATACGACTTCTGTCTATCTGAGGCTTCTTTCAACCGTGCTCGAATAACTTTTACCTTATCCTCTATCTCAGATATCATCTCAGGACCTAACATCATCTTTTCGCCCAACTCGGTCTAACAAATAGGAGAACGACACTTACAACCATACAATGCCTCGTAAGGTGCCATCTGAATGCTAGACTGATAGCTGTTGTTATACGCGAATTCTGCCAGTGGTAGATAATCCTCCCAACTACCCCTGAAGTCGATTATACATCCTCTTAACATATCTTCCAATATCTAAATTACTCTCTCCGATCGACCATCGATTGAGGATGAAAAGCCGTCTTGAAATTCAACTTTGTCCCCAAGGCTTCATGCGAGCTTTCAGAATCGTGATGTAAACCTAGGTCCCTATCCAATATAATAGATACAGTACCCCATGCAACCTCAAAATTTCGGATACATACGGCCGCCAACTTCGTAATGAATAATCCGTCTCAACCGGCGAGAAATGAGCGGTCTTCGTCAACCGATCAACAATTACCCATACAGAATTTTTCTTAGTAGGTGTTAAAGGTAACCCATTAACAAAATCCATGGTTATCCGTTCCCATTTCCAAAGAGGAATTTTTATCGGTTGCAACAATCCGCACGGTAATTGATGTTCGCCTTCACTTGTCGACAAGTCAAACATTTTCCCACAAATTTCGAAATCTCACGTTTCAACCACGCCACCAATATCGCTTCACGGAGATCTCGATACATCTTATTTCCTCCGGATGCATAGCATAAGGGCTACTATGCGCCTTCCCTAGAATCAGTTGCCTCAGATCTGAATCCTTAGGCATACATACTCTTCCTCAAAGCACAACACACCCTCCGTGTTTATTCCAAAATCCTCAATTTCACCATTTTCAACTTGTCAAGTAAAGGTCCCAACTTCTCATCGATGTCCTGTTTTTCCTTGATTTGTTCCAGCCACGGAGGCTTCATCAAGTTTCGCTAACAAACCGCCATCCTCGTCATGACTCAAATGGGCAAATAAAGCTCTTAATTAGAGATCTTTGTCTTACGACTTAACGCGTCGGCTACCACGTTAGCCTTTCTAGGATGATATTCAATTGAGAAATCATAATCTTTTAATAATTCTACCCATCTTCTTTGTCTCAAATTTAACTCCTTTGGGTAAGGAGGTATTTAAGACTCTTGTGATCCGTGTAGATTATAGATTTCTCACCATAGAGATAGTGCCTCCAAATCTTTAGAGCAAAGACAACGATAGCTAACTCCAAATCATGCGTAGGGTAGTTTACTTCGTGTGGTCTCAATTGACGAGAAGCATAAGCCACCACTTTTCCATTTTGCATCAACACACAACCCAAACCCGTGTGAGGCGTATCACAATAAAAGTGAATTCTTTTCTAGCCTCCTTTGAATCAAAGCCGAGCTTCGTGGGATCTTCTTCAATTTCTAAACTCTCTTTGCTTTTCGGTCCAAATATACGGAGCTCCTTTCACAACAATTTAGTTAGGGGTGCGACAATCAACGAAAACCCTCTACAAAACGCCTATAGTATCCAACAAACCCAAGAAACTCCAAATTTCAGCCACCGATGTTGGTGGTTTCCAATACAAAATAGCCTCAATTTTCGAGGATCCACCCTTATTCCTTGGTGATACTACATGACCAAGGAAAGTCACTTCCTTTAGCCAAAATTGCATTTACTAAATTTGGCATACAATTGTTTATCACGTAAGTAGTCAGACTACTATCCGCAAATGCTGGTCATGTTCCTCCTCATTTCTCGAATAAACCAATATGTCATCTATGAACACTACCACGAACCGGTCTAAATATGATTGAAAGACTCGGTTCATCATGTCCATAAATGCTTTCAAGTGCGTTGGTTAGTCCAAACGGCATCACTACAAACTCATAGTGTCCGTAGCGTTGTCCGAAATGCCGTCTTATAAATGTCCGCTTCTTTCACCTTGAATTGGTGATAACCCGACCTTAAATCAATTTTGAGAAAATCAAGCTCCTTTAAATTGATCAAACAGTCGTCAATTCTCGGCAGAGGATACCGATTCTTGATCGTCAATTTATTCAATTGTTTGTAGTTAATGCACATACGCATCGATCCATCCTTCTTCTTGACGAACAAGACCGGTGCTCCCCACGGAGACACACTTGGTCGAATAAATCCCGATCCAATAATTCTTGAATTTAAGCTTTAAGCTCACCAACTCCTTGGTGCCATTCTATAAGGAGCAATGGACACCGGAGCTATCCGTGCGTAAGCTCAATGCCAAATTCTACTTCCCGATCCGAGGTATACCGGAAGTTCTTCGAAATACATCGGAAATTCCTTCACCGTCCTCACATCATCCATCGATAACTCTTTAGCATCCAAAGCACGATAAAGGTTAGGAATGCTCCATATCCTTTCCGCACCAACTTCTCCGCCTTTAATGCGATACCACATTTGCCAAATAGTTCCTTCGCGCCAATCATTATGACTTCCTTATCATCCGAGGTTCTTATCGACATTCGTTTTTCAGCACAATCCAATTGCGCCCGATGTTTAACCAGCCAATCCATGCCCAGAATGAGATCGAACTCGCCAAAAGGTAGTTTCATCAAGTTTGCTAAGAATATCTCCTCTTGAATTTTCAAGGGCACGTCTTTAAATATTTTATTAACAATTCTGCTTTGTCCTAAAGGACTAATTCATCGTCATCTCACTATCGGTAATTTGATTCTAATTTCGTGTTTCCAGATATGGCACTAGATACATATGAATGGGTAGAGCCAATATCTATTAAGGCAATAACAGGTACATCAAAAATGAAGAACGTAGCAGTTATCACATCTGGTGCATTACCGTCCTCGCGGTGTCTAACTACATAGACCAGTCAGGCTATCTTGCATCTGCATTTTCTCTAGGACCATTGCCTCGACCGGTGCACCTTGACCACGTCCAACCCCATTACCACCACGACTGGTCCACGACCTCTCGGTGGTCTGCCGATTACCTCTGGCAATGTGCATCATTATTACGAACTTCTTGAGTCGTATCCATACGTCGAGGACAATTTTGTACTGATGATCCATTGAATCGCATTTGTAGCATGCGTCCGTTTTCCTTCAACATTCTCCAAAATGTCTTTTCCCACACTCAGTGCAATCTCGACTTCGATTATTTGCCACGTGGTTCTACCTTGAACCGATTCATCATTCCGAGGTTTCTTCCGAATCTCTTTGAAGAACCGCATCTTTGTGTCTCTCTCTTGTTTCTTTAATCTTTCTCGATTACGTTGTTCAATTCTTAGCCTCTTGGCTATTTTGGCCTTCTCCACAAGAGTCGAAAAATTTCTAACTTCTTTGTGGAGCAATCAGAACCCTCACCATCATTAAGTCCATCCTCAAACGCATACAACGTTCGTGATCATTGCTACAATTGTTCGCATAACGGCTCAAACGTAAAAACTCGACTTCATATCTGCTCGCCACGGTCTTACTTCCTTGGACAAGATTCGAAATTCTTTCCTTCGACGTCTACATAACTCGTTCCAACGTATTTTCCTTGGAAGCGACTTTAAAGAATTCCCAATTAATCGGTGCGACTTGGTGCCTTCTCGAACAAGTGAGCCACCACCGATACACCTCATCTCTTAACAAGGATACTGCTCCTCTCGCTTTTTGCTCGACAAGACATTCCATATCATCCATAATCCGTTCCTGACTTGAGCCAAGATTCACCACATTGGAGCTACACCACGACTCCTCTAAAACTTTTGCATTATTTGACTTAAGTCGCTCAAATTGACCCACGAGTTGTTGGCCCAATTCTAGTTCCAAATGACCCTTTCCAAGACTCGCAGCATTGCTTAAGTCAATGCATTATCTTCTTCCACGTGATCGCGTGATCCCGTCTCACTTTCAATTGACACAAAGTGCGTCTACTTAGGCATATGATTTGGTGCTTGATCGTAGCACCTCGGCCTCTACCACGCCACGTCTACGCGCCCACGACCACGTCCTCTAGTGCTCATGATAGCTTGTTCGTTTTACAAGTTTTATGAATCGAAAATTTGTTTGGTGTTTATTAACGATATTTTATGAGATTTGAGATATAAAGTTGTTTTTTTTCGCAACATATCCTATAGTCTCAATCTCTACGGTTTTCACATCTAAAACTAGAAGTTCTAGAGTGTTCCTATGATTATATCATAGTAATAATTAAGCAATAAATACTTACTTGACTTGTTGCGGATGCTTGTGGTGCCATCTTGATCTTTAAAATTTGAACGATTTCATACTGAAATTATTTATGAACCCAAACCACGGTAGAGTTTTTGAAACTTGGCTCGATACCACTAAATGTAACACCCCAAACCCGATCTATGCATTGAGACTAGATTTGGTTTGTTACATGAATCGAGCTATTTTAAATCTTCAATAAGTTGAAAGCTACAATATTATTTCTGATTTAATAAAATTAGAAGGGTATTTGAATTTGATAAATATTAGAAAACATTAGTTGAAAATCATTGTATTATCAAAAACCTTTAGGTAATTTATTAAAGAGTTAACAATAATAAAATATTTATAAAAGAATTTCATATACTTGAAAACCCAAATTTATTTTAATAAAAACATCATATAATCATAGCCCATATTTAAAAGTCCAAAGTATAGTTTAAAACCAAACACACATAAAATCCATAAATTATTTATAGAAGCCCTTATTACAATAACCCAAAATAGTAAAAATACTTATTAAAAAGTTCGAGTTTAAATAACCCATGTTTTGCAATATGGCCTCCACGAAGTCATCCTACCAAGTCCGTCAATTTCCATTACCCGAGATGGAAAAATTAAAGGGGTGAGTTACTTAGAACTCAATTGTGCAACTCACTTACCACCATTTTGGGCCGATCGTCAAGATATTATTGGGCTTGAGCCCAATTACGTAATTCAACAATATATCATAAAATGAAATAAAATAATTTAAAATGCATGTAAAATGAATTTCCCAACCAAACCTAATAACCATCCGCTAACACCCCTGCACCAACCATCACACTGTGGGGATCAAGTCAACCCACCCCGCCAACACACCAATCGTAGGCATTAAGCCTTTTTATAATTGTGGCAAAGCCACCGAACTAGAGGCAATAAGCTATATTCGTGGCAGAGCCACCGAACTAGAGGCAATAAGCCATATTTGTGGCGAGAGCCACCGAACTAGATTTTGGCAATCGGCCATTCTTCTCTTCATATACCCCACCCCATGTAATTATGCGTGTATAACAAAATATAGTCATATAACAATTTTTTTTCAATTAATCCATAACATCGGTGGGTTTATCATTAAACATTTCATTTGGCCCATAAAAAAAACTATAATTTAGCAATTTGCCCATTTAGTATTTTAGTGGGCTTTGGCCCATTTATCAAACTAGAGTATTTTGGCCCAATTTAACGAACTAGAGTATTTTGGCCCAATTTATCGAACTAGAGTATTTTGGCCCAATTTAACGAACTAGAGTATTTTGGCCCAATTTATCGAACTAGAGTATTTTGGCCCAATTTATCGAACTAGAGTATTTTGGCCCAATTTATCGAACTAGAGTATTTTACGGCCCATTTTCACGAAACATACAATTTACATAATAACAAGTAATTTCTCGAGGGCATTTTCGTAATTTTCACGATTTAGTCGTTTTACGTATTTTAGTCAAAATATCGTTTTTACGTTTTTACCGATCTAGTCGTTTTTACGATTTTACTTCCATACCGAAATTGACATCCAACCCGAGAAAAGTGTGAAGTTACGCACCTCGATACCGAGAGTACTAATCCTTCTCGCTCCTCGGCACCTAAAACATATTTCGATCTGTTAGAACACTATTTCGTATAAACATACTTAATTGATAATAGATCCAAAATCTTACCCTATTGATTTTGAATCACTTCGATTATCGGCTTCTCCTCGTTTATTGGTTCGTTAGTCGCCGAGAATCCACCAACGTATAATGGCTTGGAAGTTCGTACCACTTCGAATAATTGACTCCCTTCGGAAGATGGTCCGCAACCCGGTGGAAAATCCCGGACTGTCAAAACCGCTCTTCGCTTAAATGGGGATTTACAGATCCGCCTCTTAACGTGACTAACCACGCCTTTTCTTCCCTATTTTGGAAGTCTTCACGATCAAAGGAATATTAGTTAAATCTAAAATAATATCGAATAGTACTAGAGGCTCTAAGAGATGTGATTTCCTTACCACAATAAATCGATTCCAACGTTTCTACGATTCTCCCGATCACTTGAGTTCCGATCTTCCGTTATTGCACTATATAATAACGAATGAAGCGTTATTAGAACGAACGTTTATTTCGATCCAAAAAGTCCTTCATAACACCATTAATATTCGGTCATAACACTATTAATAAATCGAAAACGAAAAAGAAGAACCCCTTACCTATAATCCACGATCGAAAAGAAAGGATTGAGAAAGGTGTTTGTGATGGATGAAGATTTGCTATGTATGATCAAAGAAAAGAAATAAAGATTCGCTAAGGGCACTCTAGCATTCGGCCATGAGAGAGTTTGATGGAGAAACTTTGAATGAAAAGAATTAAAATATGAAAGAAGAGATGATGATGATGTTTGATTTCAATGAGAAGAGAAGAAAAAGATGGATTTTATGAGCTAGTACATTCGGCCATGGTAAAAGAAAAGAGAAAGGATAGTTCTTTTGGTATAGTTAATTTCGGCATTCAAAGAAAAGACACAAAGCATTGGCTAAAGAAATAATAAAAAAAATGACCAAATGATCACAAAACTTGAGCTTTACCAAATGCACAATTCGGCCAAGATGAAAGGTTGAGAAGAGAAAACAAAAAAAATTCTGCACAAGGTGCAAGGAATGACCAAAGAGAAAAATAATTTCTTAGCCAAACTAACACTAAAATTTGGCTCCTCCCTATACCAAGTTGTCAGTCAAAGACATGGTCAATTGGCCATGATTTTGTTTCCAAAATTTTCCTTGATATGTGCCTTATGTTCCCCTATCTTTCCTTAAGTTTTGATTCCATGCCATAAGTTAACTATTTCCTTAATCCTTTGATACACTAACCAAAAATAACATGGTCAACACTTACCATATATGCTCTTGGCCGACACTTGCTATACATGTGCGAAAATTAAAAATAAAATTCATCTAGATGCTAAACAAAGGATTGAACCTCTCCCTCATGTTATAACTCATCGCCAACTCCACCATGCCATGTACTCAACTTATGTCACTCATTAACACTTAATTTTACTTAAGTATTAATGACACTTGCTTCTCTTCAATAAATTCTCAAATATTAAATTTATTCCTTATCCAAATTATGCTATACTATTCTTTAGGACTTCAATAAGCACGAAAATAAAAGTAGGAAATTTTCCTTTAAAATCTAAACACCAATTCATGCAATATATAAACACTAAGATTTTTAGGGTGTTACATTCCCGGATGACCCTGATGATCCAAAACCTCTCTTTTGCCTATTCTGTCCGTATTCTGTCTCACAGATTCTTTAATCCCTTCAGTTACCTTAGCCTTCTCAACCAACACGGTAAATTCTCGCTCCTGCTGTAGAGCTATCAACAACCTCAAGCATCCCTCAGTCCATCCTCAAATCGGACACATCGCTCATGCTCCGTAGCCATGATTCTCGAGCATACCGGCTCAACCTTAAGAATTCTGCCTCGTACTCCGCTACGGATTTATTCCCCTGAACTGGTACCAACATACTTCTTCTGATACACTGCTTTAAAATACTCCCAAGTGAGATCCTCAGCTGTAGCACCATCCCGAACTATGAGCCACCATTGGTATGACTCATCGCGGAGAAGTGACACTATTCCTTTTAGTTTCTCCTCAGCAGTCAGATCCAGCTCATCCATGATTCACTTTGTCGCCTCCAACCAATACTCAGTCGTATTGGGTGCCACTCTGAATACACCACGGAATACCTCAGCCCCATTGGCTCGAAGTTACTCAGGTATAGATTTCCGAGCTCCCATACCTCCTCCTGCTCCAGCCATCATCTCAAGAACCCGCAGCATCACCTGCGATACTGCATCATCTCCCGTCTGATCCTGATACTCAACACCAGTAGCTGGTGGTGGTGGCGGTGGTACCTCATTCTCGGACCCTTGACCAGACCTAACGGGTTTCGATACGGTCATTTGCCTCTACCACGGCCATGCACTTTACGACCACATCCCCTAGAACTCATGCTTCTGAATCGTGTTTATCTTATTAAAGAATCTTATGAATTAGTTTTTGTTCCACTAATTTATCGCGAACAGTCTTATGTTCAATAGTTCTAAAGAGTAGTTCTTTCGAATTCATACACACACAGTTTCAAATTCATTCATTCAATCATCACATTCATGAACTTGTGTTCATTACAGAAAAATGTTGTAGTTGTCATTGTTGTTGTTTTCCACTACCCAGGGTATTTTCGTAATTTTATCCTATAGGGATATTTTGGTAATTTTTCAAATTAGGGTATTTGAAAATTTTGCAAAATAGAGATTTTTGGTCTTTTTGCAAAATAGGAATACTTGGTAGGAAGATTCAAGGGTAATATGGTAATTTTATAAACTGATGGTATTTTTGTAATTTTTGTAAATCGGGAATATTTTGAAAAATTTTCAAAAATAATTTTTTTTTCAATTCAAAGGGGCAATTTGATGATTTTTAAAACTAAGGATTTTATAAAACAGTAAGGCTAGTCCCTTTCGGGTTTTAATTATTGCGTTTAGCCCGTGAATAAGTCCTCTTGGTTAGGGTGAACCGTCACTATGCACCAGGTAAGATTCGAGCGAAGAGGAGGTGAGTCACTAGGACTGCTTAAATACCAGGCTCTCCCTAAATCCAATCCTAGACATGCGCACAATGGTTGCCACACCCTAACTCGGCGACTCAGTCACAGGTTGGTTTAATTAGGCTTTAAAGTTTTATGTAATTCTGTGTTGGAGTAGGCTAATCCTAGGGTTCAATAACTAATCTACGTTCCCGTTATACCCACATACAAATCATACAATAAATCATACAACAATTAGGGGTACTTACCTGGTGGACTTCGGGTCGGAGACTTAGGTGCCATGCCAAAAAAACCTGCTTATTTCACAAAAATTTTCACAAAACTTATTTGGGCTCAATTTTGAAAACGTTAGCGCTTTAAACCCAAGGCCAAGAGTTTAAAACGGGCTCGATACTAAATCGAAACACCCCAAACCCGCCCACGAGCCTCGACCGGATCTGGCATGTTCCTTGAGTAAATTATTTCAAACACTTGTTTGTTAATTTGGAAAATTTGAGTGGGTTTGAAGAAAATATGATTTGTGTTGTGATCAAATTGAAAACGATGTTGCTCTTGAAGTCTAGATTTTTATTAAAACTTTATTATTATTATCTTTCAAACCATAGGTTAAAAAAAATATAAATAAAATGCCAAGTTGCTTTAAGGTTTACCATTAATTTGAAAATCATTGATGTTTAAGTGTCAAAACATTTAAAATTTATTTTAAGGAAAAGCTATTTAATCTTGATTTAACAATAATCGTATCATAATAAACCGAATAAAATGCATGCTTAAAACAGTTAATAGTAATGGCCTTATTACATCAAAGTAAAACCCGAAGTAAATCCAAATCTTAAATAATAAAAACCAACGAAAATAAAATAACTCTGAGCTGAGCATGGCCACCACTAAGTTCCTGCCGACCCGGTCCATTACTGAGTGTCACCTGAAAAGATATCCCACAACGGGGTGAGTCAACAGACTCAATGTGTAACAACCAACACAAACTCCCAATGATTTAGGCATAACAAATCATATATATATAAAACAAGTATATCAATGATGCAATCCCGAACCCAAACCTAAATAACCATCCTCTACACATCACCCGTACCAGTCAATTACACCATGGGGATTACTAAATCGACCCTCCATCCGCTACACACCATCGAAGGCAGTCGCTATAGACGACTTGCACATCGCCCTTATAAATCGGGGCATTGCCACCAGATAATGTGACAGAGTCACCAGATAATAATATGTGACATAAGTCACCACATTCAGATTATGTGACATGAGTCACCAGATATTGTGGTAAAAACCACCAGATCACTTCCCCATTTCAATATCACCCATATGCCCCATGCGTCATACAAACCATGCGGATATCATGTCATATGCCTTATTTCATATTCGTAACCAATTCTCATATATGTCATATTCAGTGTTCATATTACTATTAACAAAGCGTTAGAGGATAACGTACCTGAATATGCCGTACCATTGAATGGTACCTTTAGCCACATCTTTCATATTCTTATTAACACATGTATTAAATTAATACCGTAAATCTATTAGGAATTGGTGTAGGGCTACACACCTGGTTACTAACGTGTTTACTGAATCCCGAAAGTCTACCAAAATAGAGTGTACTCCTCCCTAAAAATCAAAGTCAGAATCACCAACATTAATCACTAAATAGGGCCTTGGCCGAATATTCATACTCCCTTACCTTGTGGATCTAAATCCTAAAATCGTTACTTGGCTATGAAGATGTCGAAATCCTACATGGTACATGTTAAGGTCAGCCTATCATACAAGATCTATGAAAATGACCCTTGGCCGAATACCACACGTGACTTACCTTGGATCTTAAAATCCCAAAGATCTCCTCCTTATTGTCGACAACAACCAAATCTCGAAATCTCCTTCATAGTTTCGGCCAAAAAGCAATAATGGGATTAAAGCCTTGATTTTCGACAGTTAGAGAAAGAAAAGTATAGTAAATCGACACAGAAGAGATTCCTTACCGAAAAAGAAAGCCAAAACGCAAATGGTCAAACCTTCCAAGAAATCAACAAGAAGAACTTGCAGGAGAAATCGTTTTAGATGAGCAAGATAATCGGCTCTTGGTGCTTAGAAGAAATCGGTTCCAATGGTGACAATGAAAAAGAACTTTCGGCTTAGAAGAGAATAGTAAGGAGTTATGAATTCGGCTTGATGGACTATAGGGAGATTCGACTTCAACAAGAATGAAAAGGAAGAGTATGAGGCTTTTAAGGAGAATCGGCAATGGCTAGGAGAATCCTACTTTCGGCTTTTGAAGAATTGAAAAGAAAAGAGCACAAGTTGAATTAGAGATTTTCGGCTCCAAGAGAAAGATGAGAAAAGAATGAATTTCGGCACACCCTTCCTACTATTCCCAAAACCGAAAATACCATCCTCCTATGCCCCATATTCGGCCAACTCCTCTTCCCTTATCAACTCCTTCTTTTTCTCCTAATTTCCCTCTTCCTTACCCCTTCAAAATAATTTAAATAAATCAATAATTATCTCCCTACCTTAGCCGAATTTTAAAAGGAATCTGACCACATCTAAAGCTCATCCCCTTGGTGTCCCATTGCCATCCACCACTGCTCATCCTTGCTGCAAAATAAAACTCCTATTTGCATCCCTTGCTGCTCGAACCAAAGCCCTGCCTGTACTGCCTGTGGCGTCACTTACTAAGGCTTTAAGTGGTGCCTTCCTGCCACTTTACCAAGCTGATTTTTATGTCCAATTTCGCTAACAATTCCTCTTAAGGCCTATCAAGCTTAGTTCCCCTTTAATACTTAAAATCTGATATTTTCTAAGGCATTTACCTACACTCTGAAGTTCTCAAAATTCATACAACACATTCAAACACACATAGGCATGCTACTTCATACAATTAAGCAATAATGCACAAGCCCAAAATCCTGGATATTACAATTGCTTTTTTTTAACCCCTATTTTCTTTGTTGAATCTTATTTTATCCTATTACTTTATTTTATTATTTTTCATTACATTAAACTATTCTAATATTATATTAAAATATTTTATTTATTATTAATAGCATTAATTTATATATATATATATATATATATATATATATATATATTTACTATCTTTATATTTTTATTATTATATATATTGTTTTACTTATTTAATAATTTATATACTATTATATTTTTATTAGTATTACGTTACATTATATAAAACTCTATTTTATATGAAATTTATCTAATTTATTTTAATTATATTATTTATATTATGCATATAATTTTCTAGTTAATGTATTACATATAGGCATATATTTTCATTATTTATTTAATATTATCACATATTTTATATATTAATTATTATGTTTTATATTTTTCTTAAAAAATTTACACATTGTTAAATTATTCATCATTTATGTATATTGCTTTATGTATTTCATTTGTTTATAATGCCTTTTTATTTATTATTTTATGGTTACCCTAGTGTAGTTATTTTAGTTGTATTTTATATTGTCTATATTAAATGTTAATATACTATAATTGCTTTTAATATTTATGTTCAATAAATGCAATACTGTTATATTGATTATTTTTTAAAATAAAAAATATATTTTTTGCAAAATTACTATATTTTATCTGAAGTTTTTTAAAATAAGACAATATTTTGGTATTTAGAAATTTGGGAAACAGTGCCCTAACGTACTGGGTTGCGATTTTCCGTTTGGCTAAATAACTAAATACCCTTTTACAAATTTTGTAAATCATGAGATGATTTTGATTACGAAGGTTTTTCAATATCGTGTCTTAACGTACTAGATGTGATGTTTATATTCCTTAGGAACAAAGAAATCTCAAGTTTTAACTTAAATGGCTCAAAGTTTTTTTAAGAAATCATATTTTTGGACACTTTTAAACTTCAAAATTTGGACATGATTTTATCGATTAGGTACCAATTTTTGGGTGTTATGAGGGTGCTAACCCTTCCTCATACGTAACCGACTCCCGAACTTATTTTCTCGTTTTTCATAGACAAAAATCAAATGTTTTAAAATAAAACGTTTTACAAGGTGATCCAATCACACCTTAGTAAAAAGGGATTGGTGGCGACCCCATTTTTGTTTTTTTAAAGTCGACCCCATTTTCTAACCTTTTAAAAATGGTTTTGACAGCTTGGCAACTCCGCTGGGGACAATAAGAGAGTCAAGCCGTAAAATCGACAGTTTCATGTCCTTAGGTCTGAGTTTAAAAATCTGATTTTAAAAATTATGATCCTTTTTATTTGCATGCGATTCTGTTTGTATAAAATATCTCTACATTGCTTGTATGACCATTGTGGTCACACCCTTAAGTGGGAGCGAGAAGCTACTCCTTCGTGAGGTTTTCACCTCCATGCAGGATAGTGAACCGCTTTTGGGATACATCCGTACCTATGTCTTCGTGAGATTTTCATCTCTGTGTAGCCATAGGAAATGTATTCCCCTAAACTGAACTCGATCCGTATGAACCTATAATGGGTGAGGATCGAGGAATCTGCTGGTTAGGGTACCTCAACTTTAGAACTAAACCGCATATAGTGAACCCTGAGAGCCCACTTTAGGTAGAACTATGTCAAACTTTAGTGGTCACCCAAATAGGTGTTTGTTTATTTTACTTGCTTTATATTCCATGGTACTAACTTATTGTGTTTTGTTTTTTGTGCATATCATTTCATACTTTAAGAGGTATCGATTCACAGTCAGTTTCTAAGTTAGAAATCTAGTTATGGAGAACGAATTCCTTAATAAAGTGGAAGACAATGCAATCGTTCACATATAGTAAAGGCAATTAAGGAAAGAAGGATATGGATCCATTTAAGCAAGAGTAAATGGGGCAGTGCTAAAATCTCAGCCACCTGTACTTCCTGATGTTGTTCTGATCAAAGCAGAATTGGATGCGATGAAGATTGTACAACACCCTATGGCAAGGTGTGGTGACGAAACTAAAGGGCAAAAGGTAACTATACTCACCAATCACTTCAAAGTGAGCATAAGGAGTATGGATAGACACTTCTGTCAACACAACATGTCTCTTTCATATGAAGATGGTCACCGTATGGACGGTAAGAGTGTTGAAAGGAAAATGACTGACAGAGTGCATGAGACCTACAAAAATGATTTGGATGGAACGAATTTTGCCTATGATGGTAAAAAGGGTTATTTATTATAGGTCTACTACCAAACAACAAGGTCGAGTTTACTGTTATACTTGAGGATGTTGCACCTATCAGAAATAGTGGAAATGCAAGCCTTGATGGCCAAGATAACCCAAATAGATGTGGAAAAAAGGAGATTAAGAAGATCGTATCATTCAAAGACATTGGTGGAGCCATGGGCTGTTATGAACTTCTCGGCTCCTCGTTGTGATCCAAACAACATTGCAAGGGATTTGGTTCGTTGTGGAGAAATGAAAGGAATTCGTATTGATCTCCCATTTGATATATTCAATGAGATGAACCAGAATAGACACCTTTCACTTGTGGTTAGAGTTGGAAAAATGTTTGAACAGATACAATCTAAACTTCCTGGAGCTCCATAATTCCTTCTTTGTCCACTCATTGATAGGAAAAATTTTGATCTTTATGGGACATGTAAGCAGAAGAATCTTTTTGAGTATGGCATTGTGACTCAGTGTATGGTACCAGCTAAGATATGATCAATACCTTACAAATCTTCTTCTAAAGATCAATGCTAAGCTTGGATGGTTATCTTCATCACTATTGAAGCAATAAATTCTGCGATCGAGTTAAAGTCAAACCTAAACAAGATCAAGGAAATGAAGGGTAAAATTGAAGAGTTAGAAGTAGCATTGTATAGTTATGAACTTTAGATCGGGCTTCTTGAAACAAGAAAAGAGCGTTAGAAGGAGGAGCTTCACCTTTCCCATGATCAAATTAGAAGTCGGGATTACCTCAGGGGTGAAGCAATAGTTCAGATTCGAGAGGTAGTTGATCATCTACAGACTTTGGCATCACAGGCTAATACGTTGAGCGTAAAATATGAGCTACAGTCAGATCATAGTCAAGAGCTAACCTTTCTATTTAGGAAAATCAAAACTTTTAGGACTTAGAGCAAAAACATGTTTGTAGTCCGCTTTTGTAAATGATTTTGTTTTCTAATATATTTTTCTAAAATGAAGTTGATCAGAATCGATACCTCTTTGTATTCATGCATTCGCATTACATTGCATCATTTGCATTAGACTTTTAAAAGAACCCTAATTAAGTAAAATGTTTTAGTTAACCTGGAAAATATGGAAAAAAGGTTGGAGAGAATAGAACAAATGCAAATACAGATGCAAAGGCAATTGACCAAGATCCAACAAGAGATGCGGGAATAAATGTTGGAATGTCAAAAGAGTATGATAGGCCAGCTAACCCAGTTACTAGCCGGAGGACTTGGAAAAAGGAGTGGCTCAGTAGTCAACAATGTGGATGAGGAGGAAGACATCGTTTACTCCCCAATAGGTTTTAACCCAATCAATGATCAAGCCAAACCGGTTGCTCTGGTAGAAATGAAGGAAAAAGGAGAAGGGACCTCAAAAGCCCTGAAGAAAGAAGGAAAATAAAACGAATAATGTCAAAGAAGGAAAATAAAACGAATAATGTCGGTAGGTATAACAAGAGTCATTCGAGTGACGATAAATCGACCAAGGATGGTAGTTACCAAAGAATCGAGTTTCCCAAGGCAAAACTCTAAAAGGCTCCAATTTACGCTAATCCCCATGACGTATAAGGAGCTATATCAAAGTTTTTTGAAACACATGTGGTGTCCCCATTTTATTCGAAACCGTTGCAACCTCCGTTCCTAAAATGGTTAATGATAATGCTCAATGTGAGTACCACGCAAAAATAAATGGCCACTCAATCGAAAATTGCAATACGTTTAAGAAGTTGGTCGAAAAGTTTATTAAAATAGGAGTTGTGAAGTTCGACGATCCATTAAAACCTGATCACTTTAATGAGGTAGTGAATGCAGTGATTGAAGGAGGAGACAAGAAAGTTGCTACTCCTTAAAGAAATCAAAGAGGGAATTAGAGAACGAAGTTTCCAAACCCTTATGTACTTGGGAGTGTTTTGAATAATAAGACTGTGGAGGAAATCCCTGTACTTTTAAGGTTAATCTAGAGTAATGTTCAAAACATGCTTGTTGTCTTGAGCCTAGAGGCAACAAGAACTCTTTTGTGAAATAGGCTTATGTTCAAAATTTTATTTCAATAAAATGCATCTATTTGAGCACATATTCTTTTATTCTTTCTATTTTATAGTGTATATTCTTTTATTTTTTAGAATATTCTTTCATTCTTTATTCATGACCATACCAACAATCATCCTTAGAATCATTTATTCTTTGGATTTGTTCACCTTCGTACCTAGGTATCCATATATCAACATCATGAGCGACGTTGTTACTGACTCCCTTTTTGAACGAGATATGGGGATCTCAGGACTTTGAAGATGACAGAGATTGTGACATATCTTTTGACTTGTTAAGAATGGTTTAACAAGATGAAAAACATGCCTTACTCTACAAAGGGTCATTGGATATTGTGACTCTCAAAAAGGGGTGAAGATCGAAGCCCAGCTTACCATAGAAATAATATGAGACATCATTGAGTTATTTTCAAAAAGACTCAAAGATGTTTTACACAATCATATCAGGACATGCTTGGGATAATAGGACGCGCCCTAAATATGAGGATTGGGCATTGCCAATTTACAAAGAAAGGGATGGTATCAGCTATGTCATATCTATGGAGACAAGATTCATGGGCTTATTCCAGTTCTTCACAAATTTTCTATATGTGGGGCATGGATATTATAGGGCCAATCTAGTCAAATGCTTCTAGTTGACATCGATTCACTGTCATGGTCATTGTCTACTTTATTAAAAGGGTGAAAGTTGTTTCATATACCAATATTGAAAAGTCGACAGTTATCAGATTAAAAAAACAAAAAAACAAAAAAAGAGGAATAAAGGAAAGGATCAGATGCCAGCACAGAATGTATAACTGTACAAAATTAAAGTTTACAGTTTGTCCAAAGATCAGGTAGCATATCACTGTACAGCAAAAGCTGCCAAAACAAAAATTACATAAAAAGAAAAACAACAAAAATTATGAAAGGTGACTTAGACTTGTAAGGATTGGCATAAGAAGCTACCGTTGCCCTCTGTCTTATTGAACGTCGGCCAGAACCTTCGCTGGGGCAACATCTTACCCATTGGTTTATGGAATTGAAGCATTTTGCTAATTGAACCTAATTGAAGAAAAGGTTAAAGTTATCCAAGCTTATGACAAAGAAGTTCATTTTAGGGAATTCCATGAAGAAACCTGATGTTAAAAGAGATTTTTCTTCTACAAAATGATTTTAGAAGAAAGCATATGCCAAACTAGGAAGGACTTATATAGAGCCTGTTCTAGAGGAGCATTAATATTGACCAAGATAGACGGCAAAGACTTGCTCAATCCGACTAATTCAGGTTTAGTCAAGAGATATTTTACTTGAAAGAGGAAAGATCAAGGTGAAAACCCGTAAAGGGCACCTCAAAAAAAAAGGGGGGGAGAGGCCAAGGCGAAAACCCGCAAAGGGCGCATTGATACCAAAGGGGCTATGAGTTGAAAACCTAAAAAGGCGGCTCAAAATTTGATAAAAAGTGGGGTACACAGTAGTTGTAACACCCCAAACCCGGCCCATGCGTTATGACCGGATCTGACATGTCACATGAGGAAAACATGTTAAATTCTTTTTATTCGAACTAAAATAGGTATTAATTTATAATCAAGAAAACAAGTTTGATTTGAAATATTTGATAAAAATACTACTAACCACGCAGGTTGATTGGAAAAAATCAATAATTTGAACTAATGAACTTATAAAATCGTGACCTTTGAAAATGTCATTGATAATTTGAATGAAAGTCCGAGTTAAATCATTTGTAAAAGTTTATTTATAAAATCCTCTTATTAATCAATTTGGAAAATCGTTGATTATGCTTTTAGAAAATTCTAATTTAAAATAAATCAAGCAAAATAATAAGTACGTCAAACATAAAGCAAAAATAAAATATTCTAGAGGCTTTATTACAACTTAAAAACCCAAAATAATAAAAGTAATAAAGTAAATGAAAATAGAAATTTAAAGTTCAATGACACCATTTTTTGAAGTATGGCCTCCACCGAGTCATCCATGGCCCAAGTCCACATCATTGAGTTTTACCTACAAGGATTAAGAAAGAAGGGGGTGAGTTACAAGAACTCAATGCGTAATCCCCTTACCGTCAACCACTAGGCCTGAACCCGTTTAGTAACATCTTGGGCCTGAGCCCATATGGCATAATATTGGGTCGAAGCCCATTTACATAACAGAATATATATATTTGCAATGTATGCAACCTAACCCATCCATCCAACACACCCCCGTACCAACCATCACACCTGTGGGGATCAAGTCAACCCACCCCGCCATCACACCAAAATGCAGGCAAATTGCCATTTATAATATTTTATTGTGGCTGAGCCACTAGAAACGCTGCAGTCATCTTGCTTTTATAATATTTTTGGCTGAGCCACCGAGTCATAAGCACATTAAAGAACAAATTGTGGCAATGCCACCAGGCTACACTTCGCTTCATTCAATTTATCCCAACCCATGCGATATGTAAAATGCAACATACATAATAAAGCATAATATTCACATATATGTACAACAATCATTAATCCAATAATTTATTATGGCAAATTGGCCAATTATAAAACTTTGTAATTCGGCCCACTAAAGCATTCTAGCAATTCGGCCCAAAGGGCATTTTCGTAATTCGGCCCATAAGGGCATTTTCGTAATTTCACAACCCAAAGGTATTTCTGTAATTTTAACCATCGAGGGTATTTTCGTAATTTCGCAACCCCGGACTTAACTACTAATTTGGGGCATAAAAATTGAAATTGTCCATCCACGTCATATTGACTAAATTGACTATAACTCGAGTTAGGAAACTCAAAATTTAGATCCGTAAATTTTTCTTGAAACTAGACTCATATATCTTCTTACTAAAATTTTTCTAGAATTTTTGGCTTAGTCATTTAGTACAGTTTATTCATAAAAGTTTCCTTTATTTCACTGACCAACGGTTCTGACCTCTCTTAACCTAAATTCAAATATCTCCTCGTACAGTTTTTATATGTTGCTCCCACTTGTATCTATTGAAACTAGACTCACTAAGGAATCTATACCTATAAATTATAACTCATAATTCACTTTGTATAATTTTGAATAATTTTCCAGGACGGAACAGGGAATCACGAAGTCCTTCAGAACCAGTCTCACTAAAATTAAAATATCTCAGAATATAAAATTCCTCTTCCTTCTATGTTTCTTCCATATAGAAATAGACACAATAAGCTTTAATTTTATATCTTATTAACTTTCTAATTTCCTTTCTCCTATTTTTCGTGATTTTTCAAAATCACGTCACTACTGCTAACCAAAAACTGTTTCATTGCAAAATATGGTTTCTACTACGAACATACGCACGCCTGAGTGACCACAGATGCCGGTTCCCAATTTTTCGATCTTTCCACCAAATCACAAAACATTTCATGCAAATATTCAAAGAGGTGAGAGATTACACACCATCTCAAACATGTATTCGGAAGGGGTATGAGATTACACACCTTATTGGATTTCCTAAAGAACCACTCTTCGTTGCCCCCACAATCGTGATCCTTCCCTACTAGGTTCTAAAATCCAGCCTTGCACTTTGGCTATTTGCAACGAGTTCCTAAATAAATAAGTGATGTACCAAAGGGGTTAGCCTTCATCCAATATTGGGCCCTTCCACAAGAGTAAGAAGTTGATATCATCACCATAAAATAGAATCACATGAGCATGTAAAACATCAAAATAAAGAGTAACATCTTACCACCAATATTTGGCCAAATCACCCATTTATCAATCAACTTCTGAAACCAAGGCTAAGAGAACGATAAATAGCAGCAAAGAATGGCTTGAAAGTTTCGACAAAACAAAGAAAGAATGAATAGGATGGATTGAGGGTTACGGCACAACAAGGGGACAAAATGAACAATGACTAGGTATTTCGGCCAAAACAAGAGAAAAGTAGTTGGTAAAGAAAATGCCAAAATGAACAAAGCTTTGCAAAAATTGCTAAGAGAAATTCGGCTCTCCCTTTTATCTCCCTACCAAAACCTTGTATCATCTTTAACAAAAAGATGAGTGTTGACCCCAAAATATTCTTTCCAAAACATCCTCCACATAATAGGCCAACATGTCTCCTTCTCTTGCCTTTTTCTTTTGATTCTTTCCTTCCTTGTCCCTTATCTTCCTCCTTACCATATTCCTTAGCCTCCTTTCCATAAATAAAAAGTCTTTGTTGCCTTAATTAAGACCATGGCCGACACTTACCTTAAAGCACCAAAAAAAATTAATCCAAAACAAGTGCACTAGGTGGGATTCGAAACCAAGCTCTCCCATTAGCAAATTCACGCCACTTGCCACTAAGCCACAAGCTCCTTTTGTGCTAGCAAGTTGCCCAATTATTCCCTTATGCTAGGCGCCACTTGTTTTCTCCCCTTTAAATGCTTCAACATTAAAATTTTCCTATGGCCTAACTTGAACCCGGAACTTCCTAGAAACCCTATAACTTTCCAAAATCACCTTCCTAATAAGTCCATCTTGAAATAATGTCGTTCTCTTATTCTCAAAAAAATTTTAAACACTCCTTACGTCCAAGGCCCATTGGACCCAATTCTACTAGGCCCAATTTCGAAATGTTACAGTAGTCTTAGTACATTTGAATTAACAATGAAGAAGTATGTTACATCTTGGGGCATTGACAGAGTACTCCGGATCCCCTAAACACATATTGAGTTTAAAATGGTCCTCAAGAAATCGGAACAGAGAAGCTCAAACTGCGATATTTGGGGCACCTAGTTTTCCATTTTACCCATTTTAAATCTTTGATTATTTTATTCTTTTCAAAGAAATACCCGATTAATTTTCTTTTGTAGCCTCTACTATATTTACTTTATTCTTTTTAAGATATACCAATCAATTTTCATTTATTGCCTTGGTTATCTTTAATTAGCTTATTTATTTCGAGCTATGCTCTTGATTAATTTCTTTCTTATCTATTGTTGTAATCTTTTTCAAGCATCTTATATTGAAATAATGATTAATGGACTAAAAACACTTTCATAAAAGGAGTTTCGTAGATTACTCTAGAAGCTTCTAAATAATATGAGGAATTTGAAACATGACTATTGTTCAGAACTCACCAAACCTAAGGGCTGGAAACATTGAAAAATGATTACCTCTTTAGATTCTTATTGGATAAGACAATTTGTTGGTGATACCACATTAGCAAATGACGAATAAGGTCAATCCAAATGTAAAAGGGGATCATTGTTAGGATACCCTACATTCATTGAAAATTTCAGACACATACATTTGGTCATTACATCCAAGGAATGGTGTAACAGATCAAATTGATTGAAAGTGATACAAGTTTTGCACCTCTGAGTGGTAACAGAGGGGTGGAAGAAACCAAATGTTATTTCCCCAAAGTTGTAGTAGGAAGTACCAATTTCATGTCTCAAGATTCGAGCGGGGCTGACTCAGAAATTACATTGGGGCAAGTTGGTTGAGCAGAACATGATTGATGAACGAGAATAAAAAAACAAATGAGTGATAACACCTAAAGTAGGAATCATACTCATAACATTTTTGCATCATAGCAAATCTCATTAGGAGCAATTGATTCATTACAATCTTTGCATCCTAATCCTTTAAAAAGAATCATTTTCATGACATGTTGCATTCATGTTACTCATAATACATGTAGCTGGAAGCATTTGGTTATTCTGATCATAGCATCTTAGTCATATGACATAAGCACATGAAACCGAGACTACAGGACATGTCCTTCAATAGACGGTGTAGTGATATCAGTGAACGTTTAGATCTTATCTTCCTGAAGTTGCAGGAAGCAGATCAAAAGACACTTTTAGTCTTATCTCCCTAAAGTTGTAGTGGAGTAGATTGAAGAAAGAAGATCTTATCTTCCTGAAGTTGCAGGAAGTAGATCAGAAGGCATTTTCAGTCTTATCTCTTTGAAGTTGCAATAGAGCAGATTGAAGAAAGAAGATATTCTCTTCCTGAAGTTGCAGGAAGCAAATCGCAGACATTTTTAGTCTTATCTCCCTAAATTTTCAGTGGAGTAGACTAAAGATAGAAGATTTTATCTCCCTGATGTTGTAGTGGAGCAAATCGAAAATAGAAGATCTCATCTTCTTGAAGTTGTAAGAAGCAGATCAAAAGACATTTTCAATCTTATCTCCCTAAATTTGTAGCGGAGTAGATTGAAGAAAGAAGATCTCATCTTCCTGAAGTTGTAGGAAGCAGATCGAAAAGAATTTCAGCCTTATCTCCCTGAAGTTGTAGGGAGTAGACTGAAGACAGAAGATCTCATCTTCCTGAAGTTGTAGGAAGCAGATCGAAAAGAATTTCAGCCTTATCTCCCTGAAGTTGTAGGGAGTAGACTGAAGACAGAAGATCTCATCTTCCTAAAGTTGTAGGAAGCAGATCGAAAAGAATTTTAGCCTTATCTCCCTGAAGTTGTAGGGAGTAGACTGAAGACAGAAGATCTCATCTTCCTGAAGTTGTAGGAAGCAGATCAAAAATAATTTCAGCCTTATCTCCCTAAAGTTGTAGGGAGTATACTGAAGACAAGAGATCTTATCTTCCTGAAGTTGTAGGAAGCAGATCAAAGATATTAACTTACATCCCTGAAGTTGCTGCTGAGCAAACTGAAGACAAGAGATCTTATCTTCCTAAAGTTGTAGGAAGCAGATCAAAGCCATCAATTTGGCATTCTTGAAATTGCAAGAAGCAGAATAAAGCTAGCAGACTTACTAAAATCGAGATGAAGTTCCAACACCATTGAAGTCGCAGTGGAGTTGGAAACCATTTGGAGAAAATAAGGACTAAGAAGTCGAGGCTTGGCCAAGACCGGGCAAAATTGGTCCTTTTATAGTCTTTGCTCTATTCTCGTTACACGACAATGAGCAAAGAGGGGCAGCTGTAGAGGCCCATTTTTGCCCAGGCTCATGTAACAAATCAAAAATAGAAAATAAAAATAAAGTGTCCCTGCAACCACCCAATACATTAACCCACATACCAAAACTAAACAGATCCAGTGGCCCATTACACCCTCAACAGCCCAAATAGACTTGACCCAGCAACCTAGACCCAATCTAAACCGGAGCCCAAAAGGCCCAATGCCTAAACAGAAACCTAGGGTTCCTGAGAACCCTCGCACTACAAGAGTAGTATTCCAATCATCGCGCACACCTTCGATTGCGCCGCAATCAGCGCATGAGCCCCCACCGCATTTCGAGAAATTTTAGCCACCGTGCACGGTGGTCGACGACGATGGCGGACGGAGCCTCACCGGAGCTTGCCAGAAATCGCCCTAGTGGAGAGCATTTGAAGGCTCTCAATTTTTTTTTTTTTTGTGATGGAGAGGGAAAATAAATTTTTTTTAAAAAAAATTTTGAACTTGTATAGTAATATCAAAACGACGTCATTTTGGCTTAAGGCAATAAGCATCAAAACGGCACCGTTTGGCTTTTACCCGAAATACAACCCGATTTGACCCAAAGGATCCGCGTGTTTTAAAGTAGAAGGGTTATTTGCGCTTTTAACCCTTCCGCATTTTTGTAAAATTCAATAACATTTTTTCTTACTTTCAATTTTGACCCGAAATTTATATTTTGTTTCAATTTAGTCCTCCAGGCCTTTTCGGGGCCTGAGACAGAACGACGTCGTTTTGAAATTTGGCATAATTTCATTTTAACCCATGTGATTTAACGCGTTTTAATTTAGTTCTTTTATATTCATCTTAATTGCTTTTGTTTAACCCCTATTTTCTTTTTTATATCTTATTTTTATCCTATTACTTTATTTTATTATTTTTCATTACATTAAACTATTCTAATATTATATTAAAATATTTTATTTATTATTAATAGCATAAATTTATATATATATTTACTATCTTTATATTTATTTATTATTATATATATTGTTTTACTTATTTGATAATTTATATACTATTATATTTTTATTAGTATTACGTTACATTATATAAAACTCTATTTTATATGAAATTTATCTAATTTATTTTAATTATATTATTTATATTATGCATATAATTTTCTAGATAATGTATTACATATAGGCATATATTTTCATTATTTATTTAATATTATCACATATTTTTATATATTAATTATTATGTTATATATTTTTCTTAAAAAATTTTACACATTGTTAAATTATTCATCATTTATGTGTATTGCTTTATGTATTTCATTTGTTTATAATGCCCTTTTATTTATTCTTTTATGGTTACCCTAGTGTAGTTATTTTAGTTGTATTTTATATTGTCTATATTAAATGTTAGTATATTATAATTTCTTTTAATATTTATGTTCGATAAATGCAATATTGTTATATAGATTATTTTTTAAAATAAAAAAATACATTTTTTGCAAAATTACTATATTTTATCTGAAGTTTTTTTAAAATAAGGCAATGTTTTGGTATTTAGAAATTCGGGAAATAGTGCCCTAACGTACTGGGTTGCGATTTTTCGTTTGGCTAAATAACTAAATACCCTTTTATAAGTTTTGTAAATCATGAGATGATTTTGATTACGAAGATTTTTAAATATCGTGTCTTAACGTACTGTATGTGATGTTTATATTCCTTCTGAATAAAAAAAATCTGAAGTTTTAACTTAAATGGCTCAAAGTTTTTTAAGAAATCATATTTTTGAACACTTTTAAACTTCAAACATTTGGACATGACTTTATCGATTAGGTACCAATTTTTGGGCATTTTGAGGGTGCTAACCCTTCCTCATACGTAACCGACTCCCGAACTCATTTTCTCATTTTTTTCGTAGACCAAAACCAAATGTTTTAAAATAAAATATTTTACAAGGTGATCCAATCACATCTTAGTAAAAAGGGATTGGTGGCGACCCCATTTTTGTTTTTTAAAGTCAACCCCGTTTTCTAACCTTTTAAAAATGGTTTCGATAGTAAGTATATTGTAACATGTAAATTATTTTTATAATATACATTTTATCATAAATGTAGAATTTTTAAGATTCAAATAATATTTTTTCATAATTTTGTAAAATACACTTAAATTATTTTTTATAATATAATTTTTAAAAATTTATAATACAATTTTAAAAATCTTGTCATAATTACTCTAAATACTTGTACATATTTATACTTATAATATAATTTTATAACCTAAACTTATATAAAAAATAAATTTTAGTTAAATCGTATATGGTAATTGAAAAATCATAGAATAATTGGAAATCCACATCACGTGGGCTTATTCACCAACAAAGTCCAAATGTACATACCAAGTAAATGGGCTCGAATCAATCTCTTAGCTCAAAATCTAAAAGAGTAATTTCACATAATAAAGTTATTAAAATAGAAGAAAAAGTAGATAATATGGGAGAAGTAATAGATTTAGATTTGAACAATAAATCTAAAGAACTTTTATCCGATGTTAATAATAAATTAGATCGAGTTATTACTAATAAAAATATAGAATCGATTTAGATTTAGGACATTTATATTATGGTAATAATAATGTAATATTAACTTTATCCGATGAAAATGAAGATTCTTTGGAAGATTCTTCAGAAGAATCATCTTCTACTTATAATAAAAAAGAAAAACAAAAAAGAGAAAAATTTTAAAAATAAGAAAAATATGACTTCCAATCCTGTAACACCCCAAACCCGGCCTAAACGTTACGATCGGATCTGGCATGTCACATGAAAGGAATGTTTAAAAATTGTACGTTCGTTAAAAAGTTCGTATTCTTTTTGAAACTCCACGTTTCGTGGTTTGTATATAAAACCTGATTCATTTAATGCCCATTTTACAAAGTTGTTATTAGTTTGTAAAAATTGTATTTGTTGTGAAAATTAAGTTGAAGTAATCTTGAATAAGAAACAGTTTATTAATATTTTAGGAAAATCCCACATTAAACATTTAATAATAAGCAATAACCAATTTAAACGCTTAAAACCAAATAAAATACCAAGGCCTTATTACATGACAAAACCCAAATAAAAATAAGTCCAAATAAAAGAAATGAATTTACGAGTAAACATATGTATGGCCTCCACGAGTCCACCTCAGCTCCCAAATCCGCGATCTAATGATTACCTGCAAAATTTAACTAAGGGGTGAGTCATCGAGACTTAGTGTGTAAATCCCCATCCAACGTGTGTTAAACCCTTACACAATTTGATATGAAAATATGCATGTCATGCAACCCAAAACCTACCCATTCGTCACCCTTAAGCCTTTAAGTGGCGCATGGAAGCCACTTTGCCAATTAACTCTTTGTGTCTTGAACCATGCGCAACTAAATATAACCCTATGGCCAAGGTCTAAATTCATTTAATAAAAATAATCTAAAAGGAATGCAAACGCTACAACTAGAACCTTGGACCTCTTTCCTTCCTTGTGGCGTCACTTTGCCACTACACCACACACTCCACTTGTGTCATTTTCCTCCACATTTTATTCTTAAGGCCTACCCACCAACCTCCAGGGTTTTTTTTCACCTAAAACCAAAATTTCCCCAAAGCTAATATTTGATCCCGGGACATCATAGAAGCCCCCTAACCTTCCAAAATCACTTATCTAAAAGGTCCAACTTGCACTTAAGCCGATCTCCTATTCTCTAAAAAATTTTAAACGCTACTACGCCTAAGGCCCATTGGGCTCAATCCTACTAGGCCTAATTTCAGGATGTTACAAATCCTATAAAAGCCTTATAGAACACTGGAAAGATAAATTTTCTAAAGCAGAAGATAAATATGAAAGAATAGAATGTTTAAATTTAATAGAAGAACTTTATGAAAAACATAAAGATCTATTTACAAAGTATAATTATCAATATATGTTGACATATGATACTACAGAAAGTAGTAGTAGTAGTTCTAATAATTCTATTGTAGATATAAATGTCACTAGTCATAATTCTGATGAAGAAAATACTTCAACAAAAGAGGACGAAGATATAGAAATTCTTGAACCCATGGATACTGAACAAACAGATTTATATGATTATGAAATACCAAAACCTAGGGAAATTGATAACCAAGATCCTTATGGTAAAAGGAAAATAGATTCGGATCTTCAAACAGATTATTTTCTGAGATCTATTAATAAAAATTATGAAAATGTTGAAAACACAACAAGAATATGAGGTAATCAATTTGAAACTATAGCTACTAATGAAATAAAATCTGAAAACCCAGGAGAATCTAGTCAACCTACACCTATACCATATAGGGTAGATGATTTAAATAAAAGAAATGTTGCTCAAGGAGGAATATATTTAGACTTAACCAATATTCCTTTATTTGATTATGAAAAAACCATAGATGATTGGGCACAATCTATGACTATTGTTGTAAACAACAACAATACTATTTGGTCAAAAGAAAAGTTTTTAAAATATTTTGTAGGAACATTTCAAGGAGATGTTCTACAATTTCTCAGACGATGGGAGGAATCTGTGAAAGGTAATGAACAAACGGGTCAACTTATTAATCAAATAGGAACCCCTAAAGATTTACTAAAAGGATTACCTTCAATTCTAAAAACAAAATTTTGTGATTATAGTAATAAAAAAGATCAAGATAGCCAATCCAGTTATATCTTGACAAAATTAAAATTTTGTGATATAAGATATTTAGAAGAATTTTCAAAAAAATATTCATGAATATCAAAATTAAAGAATGATAGTATAGATTTTTGGAAAAACCAATATTTTCATAAATTACGCTACACAGGGATGAGATTTGTATAAACAAATACGCTTCTTATATGATAAAACATAGTAAAGATTCGGAATAGATTTAGCAAACATAGATTCTATAGGCAATAGAATTAATTTTGCTAAAGAAAGAATAATATTACATTGTTTACAAAGTAAAGTCGCTAAATAAGTTAAAAAATTAAGTCATAGATATTGTACAAAGATGTTAGAAAATGAATGGGAGTTTGGATGTAAACCCATACGTCCTACTAATTATAAAAATACAAAAATTATAAAATAGCTAGATGGAAACCAAGATATAAAAATTACACTCGTAATAATAATAATAATAATAATAAATTTGTTAGGAGAAAAACTTCTAATAATCTTAAAAACAAATTTGTAAATGTTTCATATGTGATGAAGAAGGTCATATAGCAACATATTGTCCTAACAAAGGGAAAAATGCTAGGAAAATAATTAAAATCTTGAAGAATAAGATTTGGAAATATGTTTCAAGTGAAGAAATAAATCTTGATGAAATATTATATAAATTAATATCGTAAATGATTTCGATATAGATTCGAAGAAGAATATATTTTTATGTTAGGAAGCGTTCTAATAATCAATTAGAAGAAATTCCTAAATCGAACAACAAGATATTAAATTAGGAAATTTAATCGGGAAGAAGCAGACTTTTCGATGAAATAATAGAGAATATTAATAAAAATCATATTTATAAAGAAGAAATTTATAAAATATCTAAGTTTAAAATATGGTCACAAAGACATATAGAAAAATTAGTGGTAACATAGTCGCTAAGGACACTAAAGGTGGATTAATGAAATCCCATTATTTACTAAAGATAAAATAAAGAGGATTAAGAAAAAATATCCTCAAAGTTAGATATATACATTTAGGAATAATTATGATAACAATTAGAGCCATATTTAGAAACGGTCATGATATTCCTATTATAGCAAGATTATTAGATAAAAGATTTGAAAATCCAATAAAAACACTTATTGGAGGAATTCAATCAATTTACATACAGGAGTTATAGGATTTAAAGTTAAACTAAATTACTTTATATCTATAACAGACCCTCTAATAGAAGAGTGTCTATGTCTTAGAATTGAGACAAAAAAAAATATGATATTAGTGATTTAGCAGAAGATTTAGCAATAAGCTGGACTTCTATTAATGAAAATACTAATACGGCAAAAGTAGAAATTAAAGAAATAAGTAATAAAATAATTGAGTTTTTTGAGCCTAATAAATTTACCACAGAAATTCAATCAAAATTATTACATTTAAAAGACCTATCAATTCCTAGAGACTGGATGATAGAAAAAGTTAATAATGAAAGTACTTCTAAACCAGTAAGTACTATAAAATATGTGTCATCTGGTGATAAGCTATATTTTAAAAATAATTTGATTACTAATATTGATGATAATTTAGTTTTACCCTCTAATTCTCAACTAGAGGAAGAAGAGGAAAATGTAAGTACCTCTACACAATAGGTATGAAAACAGTTCGTATTCCTATTTTTCCTACTACACCTAGTAGAAATTCTAGAAACACTAGAATGGAAGATATACAATCTTCAATAGAAGATATTATTAAACCACGAAAAAATACATACATTGAAATTACATTACATAATAAAGAATATAAATCATATTCTTTACATGCTTTATTTGTGATATCCGGGATTTAGGGGTTATGCATTTTCACTTGAATGAATGTGATTGCATGCTTGAGTGTGTTTTGAATGTGTTTTGGGGCTTTAGGAACCTTGGGTTGTAGGTAGAAGCCATAGAAAAATAATTGATTTTAAGCCTAAAAAGGGGAAACTAAGGGAGCTAGGCCTTAAGGAGTTTATTGTGTGGCTTAGGACACAAGAATTAAGTTGGTAAGGTGGCAAAGAGGCGCCACTTAGGGCCTTAGTCAGTGACGCCACAAGGAGTGTGGAATGGCCTAGGTTCGAATAGCAAGGGAAGCGTTTTGGAGCTTTTATTTTTCAGCAAGGAAGGGCAGTGATGGACGGCTCAAGGACACTTCAAGGATGAAGTGTAGATTAGGTCAAATAGCTTGAGAATTTAGCTAAGTAGGAGTGAAAAGGGGGATTTGGATGAGGGAAGGAGAGTTGGCCGGCCAAGGGACTTTTAGGGTGGCATATTCGGTCATGCCTAGGGGAGCTAATGCCAAATTGTTTAAGGGGTTGTAGGTACCTTTTAGTTTTCTTTTCTTTCCCTAGTGTTGTACCGAAAGGGGTAGTCAGAGACTTTTAAAACCTTTCTTTTGCAATAGCCGAATTTGAGAAGACCACTAGGGTCACTTTCTTCTTCTGTTTTCTTCTTCCATCTTTGTCATCTTGAAAAGCCAAAACCCTCTTTGTGTTCTCTTCTATTCTTTCAAGTGTTTGGTCGAATATCCTTGGCCTTATTTTCTTCCTCTTCTCACGTGATCTAGTCTCCATTAAAGTGCCGAATCTATTTCTTTCTTTTTGAAATTATAGCCGAATCTATCTGTGTTTCCAAACAAGGGTGCAATCGATCTCAACATTGTGGTAAGGGATTCTGTCATTCGATTTCTTTCTTTTCCTTTTTCCTTTGATTGCCAAAATCTAGGAGTCTAATCTCTCCTATTTTCTTTTGGCTGAACCATGAAGGGGATCTTTCGGGATTCTTATAGCTGACAGTGGGAAGGTGATCTTTTCGGGATTTAAGATCCAAGGTAAGCAGGAGGTACCATTCAGCCAAGGGCCACTTTTATTTGTTCTAAGGATATGCCGATTCTAACTATGGTGTCTTAGGGGTTTTTCGATAGATCTTTGGGATTTGGCTAAGTGATCTAGGTAAGGGCTCTAGTGCTTCGGATCTGTCTCTCATTTGTTTAAAAGCCGAAGGCTAATTGTTTGTATGTAGTAGTGCTTGGCTGATTGTAAGGGAGGTGCACTACATAGTTTCGGGATTCGGATTGGTAACCAAATCGACATCAAGGTAAGGATTATGGTTGCGTTAACCCTTCGGGATTTGCTATATATCCGAATGGCCTCTTTGCTAATGTTCTTAGTGTTGGCTGAATATAGGAAAGGGGATCTAGTGCGTGAGATCAGGATTGTCGGGATTCGGTAATCGTGTTGGTAACCAGGTGTGTAACTCTACACTAAATTCCCGATAGATTAATAATAACAATGTTAAGCATGTGTGTAACAGCCCAAACCCGGCCCAAACACTTCGACCGAATTTGGTTTGCTACAGAGAAAACCTTTTGAAATCATTTAAAACCCGGTATAAGTTTTTGATAAAAGATAGCGTTTTGTTAAAAACAGTTGAGGTGTACAAATCTTGTACTTGGATTTATTTTGAAAATATTTGTTAAGTCAAGTTATTATGTCTATTTTATATGTACCCGATGGTACTTGAAAACACTTTTCGATTTCTTTGGAAAAACATGTGAATTCATTCTTATAATCATAAAGTTTGAAACTAATACTCAAGCATATCACAAGAATAAAATAATTTTTAGGAGGCCTTATTACAACCCAATTAAAATCAACCAAAATAAAGAAAATGTAAAGAACCAAAATTCAAAGTCTAATAAATTTAAAATTCCACCGCATGGCCACCTCAAGTCCCTCCGGCCCATATCCGCGAACTATGTGTCACTGAAAAAATAAAGGAGAAGGTGAGTCACCAAGACTCAAGATGTAACCCTTCCCCGGTAAATACCACATCATACACACTATATAACACATTAATCAAGCATTGAGACATATACCCAACCTAGCCAACCAAACGCCTCTGTCTACCCCGTTGTGGTACCAAACCACTGGTGGTGCCAAACCACTGGTGACGTATAGTCACAGATGTGATACCAAATCACTGGAGGTGCCAAACCTCTGGTGTCCGAAGACACAAATCGGTTGATGGGGCCAACCCATCGCGTGATGCCAAATCACTGGCGTCAATCCCATATCTCAAAGTGGGGCCAACCCACGGTGGTGCTAAGCTACAGGGACGAGACGCTATGAGGTGCCAAACCTCTGGAGGTACCAAACCTCTGGTGACCGTAGTCACAGTGTGTTACCAAAACACTGGTGTCCGTCGACACAATATAACTGCCCCCTCCACTCATCAACCTATATCGAACAGTTATGAACAGAGTTTAAGTCAACATACATTTATTACATGTATCAAATAAGCCATGCTTCCCAAAAGCATATTTAACAATCACATATTGACAGAGACTTATCGAGATTCTCGCTTGTACCATCAAGGTACTAATTCCGTATCTACATAAAGTAGATTTACATACAACATGTACTTAATACAGTTTATTAATTGTTATAAGTGTGTATGTACACACCTGATTCTAACGCTATTTCTAAATCCCGGAAAGACGATCGACCTCCCTCAATATCCTTGCTCCTATAATCGGCCACACATGAGATTAGCCATCTAGACCTTTCGGCCAAAACAATTAATTCCAAAGGGTTATCCTTTGAAACCTAAGATCTTACCTTACACCGATTCGGTTTCTAACCACAACCCGAATCCTTACACAGGTTCCCTAGCAATCGGCCAACCTTTAAAACCATACAAGGGATTAGCTTCAGCTTTTCCAAATATCCAATGAAGAAGCTTAGAGAGATCTGACTTACCATCGACTTACCAAACTGATTAACAGAGAAAGGAGGGTCAGATCTACTGCTTGTAAATCTCGAAGTTCCTAGATGGAATTGGTTTCAAAGAGTGGTTAGTTTTCTACTTGCAAATGTCGATATTTCGGCTTTTCTCCAACCTACAAGTCGACAAAGAAAAGAAGATATGGAAAGAGGTTCGCCATCACTTACCTTCACAATCAATTGAATAAAGGAGAAATCAAGTACCTATGCCAATTGTAATATTCGGCCAAAGTGAGTTAATAGGAGGAAAGGAATTTCGGTCACCAAGGTAGGGAATAGGTTCGGTTGGAGAGAAAATAAAAAAAAGATGAGAAGAAAGGGTTGGGAGTTTGACCAACACCCAAAATAATTCTAGGCCACTCATTTGAAGTAATTCAAAAGAATTTGAATTCTTAAATGCCTATATTTTCTCCTTGAATTAATCAAGTAAAATCCAACTAAACTAATATTATCCTTATTATCCTTTATCACCTCTTGAATATATAATAAAAATAAAAGAAACCATGTGCTCTTCAATTTCCTTTCGGTAGAATGTAAAACAAAGAAATCATATGTAAAGCCAAACTCTTCACCCACGCCTTGACAAAATAAAACCACCATTCTTTGCATCTCGGGTTCGAACATGGGACCTGGGGAATCCAAGACCAAGTAGCGCCTGAGCCATTCGGCCAACCTGCCTTTTATGTCAAAAAGCCCCAACATTTATTTTTACATCCTTCCTACTCCAGCCCATAATCGCATATCAAAAATAAAACATGCAAGATGCTGCTCCAGCCCCTCGAACCAGCGCCCACGCACACCTCCAGCTCCTAAGTGATGCACGGGCACCACTTTGCCAATGAGTTCTTTGTGTCTTAAAGTCGCCCCAGCTCCTTTTAAAGCCTTCTTCCATTTGTAACGCCAACCCAAAATTTTAAAACGCCTTTGTCACGCTGCGTGCCTTGAACCCAAGCCCTTGCTGGCGTTGCTTCCAGCCCTTAAGTGGCACCTTGCAGCCACTTTGCCAAGGCCTACTTTGTGTCATAACTCACCCAAAATTTTATTAAAGCCTTATTTCATCTAGCTCCCTCCTTTATGGTACTAAAAAAAAATATTTTAACACTAGGTCAGGCCTAACTCGGGTTATTTTTAGACCCTTGAATATGTCAAATAAATCCTAGAATTTAACCCTTCAAATTCACACATGGGAAATTAGCTAAGTTACAAACAACCCCTAATTTGGGGTGTTACAATGTGTTAATAAAGTGACGAATAAACATGGCTAAGGGTACCATTTAATGGTACAGTGTATTCAGGTACGTTACCCCTTAATACTCGTTAATAATGTTTGTTAACATAGATATGAAAATATGTGGAATTTCGTTATGATTTTGGGATAAGGTAAAATTGCATGATAATTGTATGTCATGTATGTTGCATGGGCATATGGGTGAATATGTTAAAGGGGAAGTGTTCTAGTGGTTTTTACCACATTATCTGGTGACCTATGTCACATATTATGAATCTGGTGACTCTGTCACATTATTTGGTGGCTATGCGCGATGAGTAGTTGACTGCAGCGACTGCCTTCGATGGTGTGTAGCAGATGGAGGGTCGATTTAGTAATCCCCACGGTGTGATTGGTAGGTACGGGTGATGTGTAGAGGATGGATATCTAGGTGGGTTTGGGTTGCATCATTGCCTATGATTAATATATGTGATATAATATGTTTTATCGATTGGGAATCTATGATGGTTGTTACACACTGAGTCTATTGACTCACCCTTCGTGGGCTAACATTTTGCAGGTGATCCTCAGTAAATGGACCGGGTCGGCAGGGACTTAGGGGTGGCCATGCTCAGCTCAGCATTTTTGGATTTTTCATATTAAGTTTTATTTGATTTATTTTGGGTTATATTTTGATGTAATAAGGCTATTTTCATTTAGCTGTTTTAAGTTTAAGTTTTACTTTTTATTATGATACGAACACACAAACAAACGATTAAACATTTTGCATAAAACAACTTCAATTGTTTGACACCCAAACACCTATGGTTTTCAAGTTGATAATAAAAAAGCTCTAAAATTCGGCAATTCTATTAACTTGTGACTTTTGAAACATGATAATATCGTTTCAATGCAAACTTCAAAAGCGACATGGTTTTCAAATTGATCATAACTCAAACCGATTTTTCTTCAAAACCACCAGTTTTCCAACATGACAAAACGAGGATTTGCTACGTTTTACTCAAGGAGCATGCCAGATCCGGTCAGGGCTTGTGGGCCGGGTTTGGGGTGTTTCATTATTAGATACAGGAGCTACAACCAGTAGTTGTAAAAAGAATGCTATTCCTGAAGAATATTGGATACCTTAAAAAAGACAATAAAAATTAATGGAATAAAAACTAATATTTATTGTAAAGCAAAAAATATACCAATATACATAAATAATGTTAGACTTATAATTCCAAAAATATTATGTTTTCCTTATATGTATGGTGATTGTAACATCCTAAAATTTGAGTATTGAATTGATGCATGTTTTAGTGCTTAACTTGTGTATAATAAAATTTTTCATGATTAGTATAGTCTTGAGATGACTTGAGAACTATTTGGAATTAGAAAAAAATTTAGTAAGGAGTATTTAATTGAAGTGGAGCAAGTGACTTTAAGGTTTAAGTAGATTTAAGTGATAAAAACTAGCATAAGATGAGCTAGTAGCAAGGTGGTGTTGGCGCATGCATGTTTGCTTGAGGGGAGAGGTTCGAATCTCCTTGCATGCATTTTGAAAGCTTTTATTTTTTATTTTTTGCTTTCCTTAGCAAGTGTCGGTCATGGATAAGGTTAAAGGATGAGTTGGACAACATTTTTGGCAAGAAGACTAAAGGAAAAAGGTAAGTAAAGGTTTAAGGAAAAGAATCTCATGAATTAAGGTGATAAGGGGACATAAGGCATGGATCAAGGGCTTTGTTTTGGAAAGCTTTGAATGGCTAATTGTCCATGAACTTGGACGGTTTTTAGGGCTAGGGAGGTTGGCCGAATTTTTGTTAGTAGTTTGATAGGGATTAGGAGCTACTTTAGTCATTTGGTGTTTTTTTTTTTTCTCAAAGCTTGTTTCTGTCTAATTCTCTCCTCTTAGCCGAATGTTTATTGGACAAAAGGTAAACCATTTTTCTCTCTTTACTTTTGGCCATTTGAGATTTGACCATTTTGATCTTATTTTGTCTATTCTCTTAAACCATTCCTCCTAGTACCGAAATCACCAAGGCATTAGAAGGCCATCTTCTTTTTCTTTTCACCCTTGCTGAATGCACACGAGCCTCAAATTCAATTATTTGTTCATCTCCCATTCTTGAAAAGAACTGAAACATAAAAACCCTCTCTTTACTCTTTTTCTCCTTTCTTTCTTCTTGTAAAGAACACTCAAACATCTCATTTTCTCCCTTTTTATTTTCACAATGGCTGAATGTTGCTAAGCACTATCTCCTTCAATTTTCCTTCATAACTGAATCTTCTACAACTCACATATTTTCTTCTCAATCATTCTACTTTCTACTCACACTTTAATCAATAGGTAAGTAGCTAGTACAATATTTTGGAATTTGTTATTTCCTTTCTTTTGTGCTAAATCTATGTGGTGTGGGATGATCTTTTTTGATTGAGATCATCATCATACCATATCTCATTCTAATCTTTTCTCTATCATAGAAACTTAGTGGAGGGCCAAAACTCAAGTGTTCATAAACGTCGTAGATCGTTGAAATCAGATTTAAAGTGTTAAAGGTAAGGGATTATTAAGGTAAACCGATTACACTTTCAAGTCTTTAGTTTTAAGATTTTCGAAATTATTGTTAGGACTAATGATTATTTTTCTTTGAAGACAATCAAAATAGGGACGAAAAGGGTAGTAAATAGTGTTCGTAAGAGGGGTGGTTCCATTATTCCCCCTAAACTCAATAGAATGATTGTTTCGGGAATCGAGACTTTCCATCGGGTTGTGGACCCTCATCCGGTGAAAACCAATTATTCAAAGTCGTACGTACCCCCGAACCATTGTTTACTCATGGTTCTGAACCTTTTCATTGGAGAGAAATCGTAAATAGTGGTTGTTCGAGATTCCGAGGGTAAGATTTAGATCGCTCAATATTAGAATAGTTTAATATTAAATTTTAGTGTTCTAATCCTTCGTAATGTGTGTTTAGATATCGACGAGCGGGAGAGTGTAGTTCTCACCGTAATCAGGTGTGTAATCTCACACTATATCTCATGGGTTAGATGACTATACAATAGTTAAAGTTGGATTAAAAATCACAAAGTTGGTGAAATCGGAAAATATGGTATTATCGACACTTTAGTGTTAAGATCATGAAATCGGTATTAAAATCGTGAAAATTTTGGAATCACCTTGATGGCTAAAACAATAATAAGTGATAAATTTGGGCCATATATGTGATATTTGGCAAATTTGGGCCATATGTGATATTTGATAAATTTGGGCCACATATGTGATATTTGACAAATTTGGGCCATATGTGATATTTGATAAATTTGGGCCATATATGTGATATTTGGCAAATTTGGGCCATATGTGATATTTGATAAATTTGGGCCATATATGTGACATTTGATAAATTTGGGCCCATATGTGATATTTGACAAATTTGGGCCATATGTGATATTTGACAAATTTGAGCCATATATATGATATTTGGCAAATTTGAGCCATATGTGATAATTGAGAATTTGAGCCATATGTGATAATCGATAAATGAGCCATAAGTGAAATTTGATAATTGGGCCATTTATGATAATTGATAAATGGGCTATATGTGATATGTGTTTTAATGGGCCAAAATTCATAAATTATAATATGTTTTCCTTTACAAATATGTTGTAATGCATAAACATGATTGCATGGGTTGGATCAATGATGAAGAGAAGAAAGGCTTGATGCCAGAATTCTAGATAGGTGACTCTGTCACGATGGCCGTTGCTCGAAATCTAGATCGGTGGTTCTACCACAATTATTTAAATGGCCGTTGCCACAAATATTATATTAGGCTTAAAGCCTACTTTGGTGTGTTAAGGGGTGGGTGACTAAAGCTCCCACAGGTGCTTTGGTTGGGTGCGGGGTGTGTAGCGGATGGAAATCTAGGTTTGGTTTTGGGAATTGCATATCATTTGCATTATTTTTAAAATGCTAAATTATTATATTTTGAAATGGGCTTAGGCCCAAATAAATGTTTAAATGGTAATGGCCCAGTGGACTATGGTAAGTGAGTTAAGCACTGAGTTCTAAGTAACTCACCCCATTTTTTTTTACCCCACTCAGGTAATAACAATTGATGGAGACTTGGGTCGGAGGTGACTTCGTGGGGAGGCTATACTATGGTTTATAAAACTTTAAGACTTCTTTTATAATTTTTATTAAGCACTATTTTTAATGGCAATGTAATAAGGCCTTTTTAATTATGGATTTTATTATGTGGATGGATTATTTATGTTTTAGTTTTATTAAGTTGGATTGATTTAGTTTTTCATAAATGATTTTTCTAAAACTTTCAGTATAAAATAAAGGTTTTTTAAATATATTTAAAACCCAAAGAAATCCTTTAACTCTTCATTAGAATATTTTGGTTAAATAAATTTTAAAATTTTAATCAAATACTACTCTATAGATCCGATGATAATCTCTTGTGTTTTTAAACAAGGAATTCAAATAAACCTCGATTTTTCGATAAAGTCATTCTCTTAATCGTTTTGGAATTTGATTTCTACTTCGTTAAATGATTTGAATGTACGTTTATTTTGTGTGGCATGCCAAAATCCGGGCTTAATGCATAGGCCGGGTTTGGGGTGTTACATTTTATGGTATCGAGCTCGGTTTAAAACTCATTGTGGTTTGGGTTCAACGATGATTTTGTTTAAAACCACTTAAATTTCTAGACTTTATGTTTTAAAGGTAGTATGGCACCACGAGCATCCGACCCCAAGTCAAGTAAGTATATTCAGTAAGTATTTATTTATTAAATGTTTATTTTTGTGATTAGACCTAAAGAACACTTTAGAACTTCTAGTTTTAGGTGTTGTAAACGATAGAGATCGAGACTATAGGATGTGATTGCGAAAACAACCCTATCTCTTATATCTCATAAAGTATCATTAATAAACACTGAAATAATATTCTGATTCATAAAATTGTAATCAGATTAAAGCGAAATAGTCAATATGAGCACTAGAGGACGTGGTCGTGGACGCGGTAGACGTGGTCGTGGTAAAGGACGAGGTGCTACGTCTGAAGCATCGAGTCACATATCAAAAATGGATGCACCTGCGTCATTTGAGAGCGAAACTGGATCTTATGATCATGCGAATGAGGATAATGCTTTGACTCAAGCAATGTTGCGAGTCTTAGAAAGAGTAGCTGGAGCCAGAACTGGTCCAGTAGCTCACGGATCAATATCGGAATGACTCAAGTCTAGTGGTGCAGAAGTTTTTCGAGGTGTCTCTGGTGTAGCTCCGAATGTGGCAGAATATTGGCTTGAGGCTGTAGAACAAATTATGGATGATTTGGAGTGTACCGTCGAGCAAAAACTGAGAGGAGCCGTGTCTTTGCTAAGAGACGAGGCATATCAATGGTGGCTTACTGTTCGAGAAGGCACCGAGGCTGCATTGGTTAATTGGGATTTCTTTAAAGCTGCTTTTCAAGGGAAGTACGTCGGAACAAGTTATGTAGATGCCCGAAGGAAAGAATTCCTGAATTTGGTTCAAGGAAGTAAGACTATGGTAGCCTACGAGGCAGAATTTCTTTGTTTGAGTCGTTATGCTCGTACTATAGTGCAGACTAATCATGAGCACTGTGTACGCTTTGAGAATGGACTGAATGATGAGTTGCGGGTACTGATAGCCCTACAACAAGTGCGAATTTTTACCTCGCTTGTAAAGAAAGCTAAGATAGCCAAAGAGGCTAAGAATTCAGAACGCCAGAATCAGGAAAAGTAAGAGGCAAGAGGGATTTTAAGTATTCTGGTTCTTCTAAAAGGTTTTAAAAGAGGCCACGGAATGATGAGCCAGTTCAAGTTAGGGCACCTGTGACTACCAATCATATTCGAGAATGTGTTGACTGTGGTAGACGACATCCCAGAGAATGTTGGAAGAAAATTGGAGCCTGTTTTAAATGTGGATCCAAGGATCATCAGTTTAAGAATTATCCTCGATGGACTGAAACGACTCAGGAAGCTCGTAACCCTGAGGCTCAGCCAGCTAGAGGTACTAGCAGCCACCTAGAGGTCATGGACCAGGTCATAGTGGTAATGGCAACGGACGTGGACAAGGTGCACCGGGTCAAGGTAATCGTGTTAGAGGTAACACGGAGGCAAGACAGCCAGGATTGGTCTATGCTGTCAGGCGTCGTGAGGACGGCTATGCACTTGATGTTATAACTGGTACGTTCTTCATCTCTGATGTACTTGTTACTGCTTTGATAGATATCGGGTCTGCCCACTCGTATATTGCTAGTGCTATATCTGGAAACCTAAATATTAGATCTGAGATTATCGATAGAGAGATGACAGTAATTAGTCCTTTAGGACAGTCGGTAATAGTAAATAAATTATTCAGAAATGTGCCCTTAGAGATTCAAAGAGAGGTATTTCTAGCAGACTTGATGGAATTACCTTTTGATGAGTTTGATCTTATTTTGGGCATGGATTGGTTGGTGAAGCAGCGGGCGCAATTGAATTGTGCCGAAAAGCGAATGTCAATTAGGACTGTGGATGATGAGGAGATAATAATGATAGGCGAGCGAAGAAACATTTTGGTAAATGTGGTATCAGCTTTGAAGGCAGAAAAGTTGGTGCGAAAAGGGAATAGAGCATTCCTAGCATTCATCAGTGCTTTGGATGCCAAGAATTTATCAGTAGAAGGTGTGAGAACGGTGAAAGAATTTCCAGATGTCTTTCCCGAAGAACTTTCGGGTCTACCTCCAGATCGGGAAGTAGAGTTTGGCATTGAACTTTTGCCCGGAACCGCTCTGGTGTCCATTGCTCATTATAGAATGGCACCGAAAGAGTTAGCGGAGCTTAAAGCTCAAATTCAAGAACTGTTAGATTGAGGATTTATTCGACAAAGTGTGTCTCCATGGGGAGCACCGATTTTGTTCGTCAAGAAGAAGGATGGGTCGATGCGTATGTGCATTGATTATAGTTGAATAAATTGACGATCAAGAATAGGTATCCATTGTCGAGAATCGATGACCTGTTTGATCAATTAAGAGGAGCTTCAGTCTTTTCCAAGATTGAATTGAGATCGGGTTATCATCAACTCAAGGTGAAGGAGGCAGATATTCATAAGACGGCATTTCGAACTCGCTATGGACATTATGAGTTCTTAGTGATGCCATTTGGTTTGACTAATGCACTAGCTGCATTTATGGACATGATGAACTGAGTCTTTCAGCCTTATTTAGATCGGTTCATAGTAGTGTTCATAGATGACATCTTGGTATATTCGAGGAATGAAGAAGAGCATGACTCTCATTTGCGCACTCTGTTGCAAATTTTGTGAGAGAAACAACTATATGCCAAATTTAGTAAGTGTGAATTTTGGATGAAGGAAGTGACTTTCTTGGGTCATGTAGTGTCAGCTGAAGGAATAAGAGTTGATCCTCGAAAGGTAGAAGCTGTGTTGGATTTCAAACCGCCAAAGTCAGTAGCCGAGATTCGAAGTTTCTTGAGTTTGGCTGGTTATTATAGACGCTTTGTTGAGGGGTTTTTGTTGATTGCTGCACCCCTAACTAAGTTGTTACGGAAGAAAGTACCGTATGTATAGACCGATAAACAACAAGAAAGTTTCGAGATACTGAAGAAGATTCTAACGAAAGCGCTAGTATTGATTCAACCAGAGGCCAGAAAAGGGTTTACCGTTTACTGTGATGCGTCACACACGGGTTTAGGATGTGTACTGATGCAAAATGGAAAAGTGGTAGCTTATGCTTCTCGACAGTTGAGGCCGTATGAAGTCAATTATCCTACTCATGATTTGGAGTTGGCTGCAGTAGTGTTTGCATTAAAGATTTGGAGACATTATCCTTATGGTGAGAAGTCAATTATTTATACGGACCATAAGAGTCTTAAGTATCTCCTTACCCAAAAGGAGTTCAATTTAAGACAACGGAGATGGGTGGAGTTGTTAAAGGATTATAATTTCTCAATCGAGTATCATCCTGGAAAGGCTAACATTGTGGCAGACGCGTTGAGTCAAAAGGTTGTATCGGAGTTAAGAGTAATGTTTGCTCATCTCAGTTTGTATGAGGATGGCAGTTTGTTAGCGAAACTTCAAGTGAAGCCTCTGTGGTTGGAACAGATCAACGAAAAGCAAATATCCGATGAAAAGTTGGGTCCTTTAATACAATAAGCTGAAAGTGGTGTAATAGGAGATTTTGGTTTGAACAAAGATGGTGTACTGTATTTTCGTGAAAGGGTTTGTATGCCCGAGGACTCGGATTTGTGGTAAATGATTTTTCTAGAGGCGCATAGTAGCCCTTATGCTATGCACCCCAGAGGAAATAAGATGTATTGGGATCTCTATGAACAGTATTGGTGGCCAAAGTTAAAACAGGAAGTTACTGATTTTGTGGGAAAGTGTTTGACTTGTCAACAAGTAAAGGCGGAACATCAATTACCATCGGGATTGTTGCAACCAGTAAAGATTCCATTATGGAAATGGGAGCGGATAACGATGGATTTTGTTAGTAGGTTACCCTTAACACCTACTAAGAAAGATTCTGTCTGGGTGGTAGTAGATCGATTAACGAAGACTGCTCATTTTCCACCAGTTCGTACGGATTACTCATTGTAGAAGTTGGCTAAACTGTATGTATCTGAAATCGTGAGGTTGCATGGGGTACCAGTGTCTATCATATCGGACAGGGATCCTCGGTTTACATCACGATTTTGGAAAGCTTTGCATGAGGCTCTGGGTACAAAGTTAAACTTTAGTACGGCTTTTCACCCTCAGTTAGATGGTCAGTCGGAAAGAGTAATCCAGATTTTGGAAGACATGTTAAGAGATTGTGTGTTTGATTTCAGAGGTAGTTGGGAGGATTTTCTACCGTTGGTAGAGTTTGTGTATAACAACAGTTATCAATCCAATATTCAGATGGCACCTTATGAAGCGTTATATGGTCGTAGGTGTCGTACTCCTACTTGTTGGATTGAATTAGGGGAACGACAACTTTTGGGTCCTGAATTGATATCAGAGACGGAAGAAAAAGTAAAAGTAATTCGAGCGCGGTTAAAGGAAGCTTCGGATAGACAAAAGCTATATGCGGATCTAAAGCGTAGAGATATTGAGTTTACAGTGGGAGATTAGGTTTTTCTAAAGGTCTCACATTGGAAGAAGATCTTCAGATTTGGAAGGGAAGGCAAGTTGAGCCCTAGGTTCATTGGACCGTACCGTGTGTTGAAGCGTGTAGGACCAGTGGCCTATCAACTTGATTTACCTCCAGAATTAAGTCAGATTCATAGTGTTTTCCATGTTTCTATGCTGAGACGCTATAGACCGGATCCATCACACATAGTACCAGTAGAAGAAGTGGAATTAAGGCCAGATTTGTCTTTCGAGGAGGAACCAATGAAAATCTTAGACCGAGATGTTAAGGCGTTAAGAAAGAAGACCGTACCGTTGGTCAAGGTTTTATGGCGTAATCACGGAGTGGAGGAAGCTACTTGTGAGCCTGAGGATGCAATTCGAGAACAATATCCTCATCTCTTTTAGCCAGGTAATTTCGAGGATGAAATTTTCTTTAAGGAGGGTAGAGTTGTAACATGCTAAAATTTGAGTATTGAATTGATGCATGTTTTAGTGCTTAACTTGTGTATAATAAAACTTTTCATGATTAGTATAGTCTTGAGAAGACTTGAGAACTATTCGGAATTAGAAAAAAATTTAGTAAGGAGTATTTAATTGAAGTGGAGCAAGTGACTTTAAGGTTTAAGTAGATTTAAGTGATAAAAACTAGCATAAGATGAGCTAGTAGCAAGGTGGTGTTGGCGCATGCATGTTTGCTTGAGGGGAGAGGTTCGAATCTCCTTGCATGCATTTTGAAAGCTTTTATTTTTTTTGCTTTCCTTAGCAAGTGTCGGTCATGGATAAGGTTAAAGGATGAGTTGGACAACATTTTTGGCAAGAAGACTAAAGGAAAAAGGTAAGTAATGGTTTAAGGAAAAGAATCTCATGAATTAAGGTGATAAGGGGACATAAGGCATGGATCAAGGACTTTGTTTTGGAAAGCTTTGAATGGCTAATTGTCCATGAACTTGGACGGTTTTTGGGGCTAGAGAGGTTGGCCGAATTTTTGTTAGTAGTTTGATAGGGATTAGGAGCTAGTTTAGTCATTTGGTGTTTTTTTCTCAAAGCTTGTTTCTCTCTAATTCTCTCCTCTTAGCCGAATGTTTATTGGACAAAAGGTAAACCATTTTTCTCTCTTTTCTTTTGGCCATTTGAGATTTGACCATTTTGGTCTTATTTTATCTATTTTCTCAAACCATTCCTCCTAGTGCCGAAATCACCAAGGCATTGGAAGGCCATCTTCTTTTTCTTTTCACCCTTGCCGAATGCACACAAGCCTCAAATTCAATTCTTTGTTCATCTCCCATTCTTGAAAAGAACCGAAACATAGACACCATCACTTTACTCTTTTTCTCCTTTCTTTCTTCTTGTAAAGAACACTCAAACATCTCATTTTCTCCCTTTTATTTTCACCATGGCCGAATGTTGCTAAGCACTATCTCCTTCAATTTTCCTTCATAACCGAATCTTCTACAACTCACATATTTTCTTCTCAATCATTCTACTTTCTACTCACACTTTAATCAATCGAAACCTAAGTAAAAGAGGAAAGAACATTTTGGCTAGTACAATATTTTGGAATTTGTTATTTCATTAGGAAAATAAGGAAGAGTGGTGGCCAAGTTAAGGATTCTTGGCCTTTATTTTGTACATAAGGGAATCATAGCCGATTGTTCATCAAGTCTCTAATAGAAATCTATGTGGTGTGGGATGATCTTTTGGATTGAGATCATCATCATACCATATCTCATTCTAATCATCCTCGGCCCAAGTTTCTCTATCATAGAAACTTAGTGGAGGCTGAAACTCAATCTTAATCGATAATAGATCCAAAATCTTACCCTCTTGATTTTGAATCACTTGATTTTCGACTTTTCCTCGTTTATTGATTCGCTAGTCACGAGAATGCCATACGCATTATAACGGCTGGAAGTTCGTACTACTTGAATAATGGACTTCCTTTGAAGATGGCCCACAACCCAGTGGAAAATCCCATCGCCGAAACCGCTCTTCGTTTGAATGGGGATTTACGGATCCGCCCTCTTAACGTGACTAACCACCGCCTTTTCTTCCTATTTTGAAAGTCTTCAAGATCCAAAAGAATTTTAGTTAGATCTATAATATCAAATAATACTAGAGATTTTAAAGAGTGGGTTTCCTTACCACAATGAAACGTTTCCAACGTTTCCACGATTCCCCCGTTCACTTGAGTTCCGATCTCCGTTATTGCACTAAATAATAACGAAAGAGACGTTATTAGAATGAACGCTATATCAATCCAAAAAGACCCTCATAAAACCAATGATATTCGCCATGACATTAACAATAAATCAAAATGGAGAAGAACCCTTACCTATTTCCCACGGTCGAAAGGAAAGGATTGAGAGTGTTGTTTAATTGATGGAAGATTCGGCTATGTATGATTAAGGAAAAGAAAATAATTTTGGCTTATAGGCACATTAGCATTCGGCTATGGGAGTGTAGATGGAGAGAACTTCGATTGAAAAGAAATAGAATACAAGAAAAGATGGTGATGATGTTGCTTTGATTTCAAGGAGATTAGGAGAAAAGAAAAGAAAAGACAAGCTTTAGGAGAGGTGTATATTAAGCAATGGCAAAAAGAAAAGAAAAAGACTGATTTTGGTATGGTTGATTTAAAACAAGGAGAAATACCAAAGAAAATTCACAAGATGCATAAAAGTGACCAAATGGTCAAAAGACTTTGGCTTTACCAATTGAGAATTTCGCCAAGGAGAAAGTTGAAAGGAGAGGAAATAAAATTCTGCACAAAGTGCAAAGAATGACCAAAGAGAAAAGAATTTCTTAGCCAAACTAATTCAACAATTAGGCTCCTCCCTTACCAAAATGCCGTCCAACACATGGTCAATTGGCCATGATTTCTTTCAAAATTTCCCTTGATATGTGCCTTATGCCCCTATCTTTCCTTAAATCTTTGATTCCATGCCATAAGTTAGTTGTTTCCTTAATCCATTGATACACTAACCAAAAATAACATGGTCAACTCCTTCCTTATATGTTCATTGTCGACACTTCCTATCCATGAGCGTAAAATTAAAACAAAAATTTCATCTAGGTGCTATACAAGGATTGAACCTCTTCCCTCTTGCTATAACCCATGCGCCAATACCACCATGCCATATGCTCATCTTATGACACTCTTTAGCACATAATTTAACTTAAGTCCTAATGACATTTGTTTCACTTCAATAAATTCTCAATTAATAAATTTTTTTCTTCTCCAAATCATGCTTTACTCCTCTTAAGGACTTCAATAAGCACTAAAGTAAAAATAAAATTTTCCTTTAAAAAACTAAACATCAATTTATGCAATATAATAATACTCGGATTTTTAGGGTGTTACATTCTTGTTTGTTTAAAAAGCGAAACTAACCCTGATGAGATTTAGTGCTTGGCCGAATACAAGGAGGAGCATAGCATAGATTTTGGATTTGATTAGTATTGAAATCGGCAACAAGGTAAGTTTTAAGAATACTAATCCTACTAGGATTTTGAATTTATGGTCAAATGTTTTTTAATTAAAGTAGTAAGTGATTAATCAAATGTAGGAATTGAGATCTAAAGCAATAGATCGGGTTTCGGGATTTCAAGGAATTGATAAGCAAATCGGTGTGTACCTACACTAAATCTTGATAGATTCTGGCTTTAATTTTATTATATGTGCTAATATAAAAGTGTAAGAATATGGCTAAGGTACCGTGTAATGCACACTAACTTTCGATATTTCATATGGCAATTATTTTATTATGTGATTATACGTAAGAATATGAATATGGCTAAGTACCCTAATGTGGTACAAAAGTACTCGTGCACGTTGCCTACTTAGATAGGATTATGAAATATGTTATTTTATAACATGTGAATATATGTATATGATTATGAAATTAAGTATGTTATGCATGATATATATTTTGGGGCATTCGGATTTAGGTGAAAGGGAAGAAGGTGTTGACTTGGTCTCACCAACGTTTGAAGGTGTTGACTTGGTCTCACCAATGTTAGAAGGTGTTGACTTGGTCTCACTAACGTTATATGGTGACTACGGTCACAAATATTTGAAATGTGGTAACCGGTTACATTATCTGAAAGTGGTGGCGCCACAATATTATTGGAATTTGTTACGAATCTATGTGGTGTGGGAGATCGTTGAAATCTAAGAGTTTAAAGTGTTAAAGGTAAGGGATTATTAAGGTAAACCGATTACACTTTCAAGTCTCTAGTTTTAAGATTTTCAAAATTATTGTTAGGACTAATGATTCATTGTCTTTGAAGACAATCAAAATAGGGACGAAAAGGGCAGTAAATAGTGTTCGTAAGTGGGGTGGTTCCATTATTCCCCCTAAATTCAAGAGAAGGACTGTTTCGGGAATCCGAGACTTTCCACCGGGTTGTGGACCCTCATTCGGTGAAAACCAATTATTCGAAGTCATACGTACCCCTGAACCATTATTTACTCGTGGTTCTGAACCTTTTGATCGGAGAGAAATCGTAAATAGTGGTTGTTCGAGATTCGAGGGTAAGATTTAGATAGCTCAATATTAGAATAGTTTAATATTAAATTTTAGTGTTCTAATCCTTCGTAATGTGTGTTTAGATATCGACGAGTGAGAGAGTGTAGTTCTCACCGTAATCAGGTGTGTAATCTCACACTGTATCTCATGGGTTAGATGACTATACAATAGCTAAAGTTGGATTAAAAATCACAAAGTTGGTGAAATCGAAAAATATGGTATTATCGGCACTTTAGTGTTAAGATCATGAATTCAGTATTAAGATCGTGAAAATTTTGGAATCGCCCTTAATGGCTAAAACAATAATAAGTGATAAATTTGGGCCATATATGTGATATTTGGCAAATTTGGGCCACATATGTGATATTTGATAAATTTGGGCCACATATGTGATATTTGGCAAATTTGGGCCATATGTGAAATTTGATAAATTTGGGCCATATATGTGATATTTGATAAATTTGGGCCATATATGTGATATTTGGAAAATTTGGGCCATATGTGATATTTGATAAATTTGGGCCATATATATGACATTTGATAAATTTGGGCAACATATGTGATATTTGACAAATTTGGGCCATATGTGATATTTGACAAATTTGAGCCATATATATGATATTTGGCAAATTTGGGCCATATGTGATAATTAAGAATTTGGGCCATATGTGTAATCGATAAATGGGCCATAAGTGAAATTTGATAATTGGGCCATTTATGATAATTGATAAATAGGCTATATATGATATGTGTTTTAATGGGCCAAAATTCATAAATTATAATGTGTTTTCCTTTACAAATATGTTGTAATGCATAAACATGATTGCATGGATTGGGATCAATGATGAAGAGAAGAAAGGCTTGATGCCAGAATTCTAGATAGGTGACTTTGTCACGATGGCGCTGTTCGAAATCTAGATCGGTGGTTCTACCACAATTATTTAAATGGTTGTTGCCACAAATATTATATTAGGCTTAAAGCCTACTTTGGTGTGTTAGCGTGGTGGGTGACTAAAGCTCCCACAGGTGTCTTTGGTTGGGTATGGGGTGTGTAGCGGATGGAAATCTAGGTTTGGTTTTGGGAATTGCATATCATTTGCATTATTTTTAAAATGCTAAATTATTATATTTTGAAATGGGCTTAGGCCCAAATAAATGTTTAAATGGTCATGGCCCAGTAGACTATGGTAAGTGAGTTACGTACTGAGTTCTAAGTAACTCACCCTATTTTTTTTTACCCCTCTCAGGTAAAAACAATTGATGGAGACTTGGGTCGGAGATGACTTCGTGGGGAGGCTATACTACAAATGGTGGTTTATAAAACTTTAAGACTTCTTTTATAAATTTTTATTAAGTACTATTTTTAATAGCAATGTAATAAGGCCTTTTTAATTATGAATTTTATTATGTGGATGGATTGTTTATGTTTTAGTTTTATTAAGTTGGATTGATTTAGTTTTTCATAAATGATTTTTCTAAAAATTTCAGTATAAAATAAAGGTTTTCTTAAATATCTTTAAAACCGGAAATCCTTTAACTCTTCGTTAGAATATTTTGGTTAAATAAATTTTAAAATTTTAATCAAATACTACTCTATAGATCATATGATAATCTCTTGTGTTTTTAAACAAGGATTTCAAATAAACCTCGATTTTTCGATAAAGTCATTCTCTTAATCGTTTTGGAATTTGATTTCTACTTCGTTAAATGATTTGAATGTGCGTTTATTTTGTGTGGCATGCCAAAATCCATGCTTAATGCATAGGCCGGGTTTGGGATGTTACAGTGATATTTTATTAGGAAATAATTTTATAAATCAATATTTACCATTATCTATTAATAAAAAATCAGTTATGTTATCTATAGAAAAAACTTCAATAGAAATACCACTAGTAGAAAATCCTAAATTTATTTGTACTAACGATTGCTGATTTTCTTAGCAGGCCTTATGGATAGAGGTAAAAAACCTCTAGAAAAAGTTGGAGAATAGATAAATGTCCATAAAAAACCCAACAAAGGGAAACGATCAGTCCTAAACAAGGATTCATCACTGTACCTACTCAAGTACCATTTTATCCTAATCAGGGATATTATGTACCATATCCAATGGTAAGCCAACCATTTGGAACACAATCACCAAACCCGGTGAGTTATTTTAATTTTTCTCAAGATCCAAATTCGGCATCTCAAACCAGTTATGCTGAGATTTTAAAAGAAACAGAAAATTTGTTGAAACAACAACAAATTCTTGAAAGAAAAGATTTTTATAATCCAGGTTTACCTTTAGAATATTATAATTTTATAAACAAAATATGGAAAATCCATATTTCTGAACTAAAAGTAAACTTTAGAAGAGCTCTTACACAATTTTAAAATTTCTTAGTTGAAAAAACAACTAAAGAAAATGAATCTCATGATTTATTACTGTAACATCCTAAATTTTTGGGCCTATGTGTTTAATGGGTGAATATGTGGAATGAGTTAATTTAAGTGTTAGGGGCCCAAATTTTAAGTTTTAAGGAGCCCAAATCTTCTAATTTAAGTTAGTTAAATTTGGCATTAGGGATTAGGGAAGTGGACGGCACAAGGCCCTTTTTTTTATTGGGAATTTTATTATATTTATTCTATGTGGATAGTAAGCAGATAAAGGCTATTATTTAGGGATTTAGTCTTTAAAGATAATAAGCAGATAAAGACTATTTTTGAGGAGATAATAGATTAAGATAAGGGAAAAGGGATAGGAGCTATCATGTGTGGTAGTGTTGGTTGAAAATCAATCTCTGCTAAAGGGAGGAATCGGTTTTCTATATAAAGAGGGGGTGTGCCGAAATTTTGGAAGCCTTTCTTTTATTTTCTTTTCTCATCTTCTTCCTCTCAAAAGCCTAAAACCACCATTTTCTTCACCCTTTCTTCCTCTCTAAAATTTCCTGGTTGGCCGAATCTTTTAACCTCTATTGTTATTTTTCTTCTAATCCCTAAAAACTGAAATCACATCTCTATTATTCTATTCTTCTCCTTAATATTCATTGGCCAAATCTCTCTTAGCCATCTCTTCAATTCTTAAATCTTCCAAAAGCCGAAATTCTTAGATCTCACCTCCTGAAGTTGTCGAATTTTCTTGAAGAAAGTCTGCTTGCCGAATCAAGAAAACAATAGGTATGTGTCAATTTTGAGTTTCCAATATTTCTCGGCTTTTCAAAGTCCCTAGCCGAATGGCTATTTAGTGACTAATCAAGGGTTTTTCTTATTTTGGCATTTCGGGATCCAAGAGGAGTCCAACGCTTAGATCTCTAAGTCAAAGATCAAGAACACTCAAGTCGTGTTATTTTCGAGATTTCAAGGTAAGGAGATTGATTTATTTATAAATATATGAAATCGGGTAAAACACTAACCATGGCCGAATATAGGAGAGGCCCTATTTTCACATCTTTCCGTCTTTTGAGCAAAGTTGTAGATCGGGATAACAAGGATATCGACTAAGAATATTGGATTTCGCGATATCAGATGTGTAACACTTTCCCACCATCTAGATCTGTTTGATTAATATATGATAATAAGTCTTATATGTTTTGATAAATGCCGAAATCCGGGCATAATAAAGGAAACCCAAAGAGGGTAAAAACAAATCATCAGGTTAGTGAATGTTGTAGCGGTTTTTACCGTGATCTGTTGTAGCGGCTTTTGTCGTGATTTGTTGTAGTGGCTACGACCATGATCTGATGATGAGTAGCACGACTGCCATCAAGGCGTGTAGCGGTGTGGGTTGATTGTAGAAATCCCCAATGGTGTGAATGGGTGATACAGGCGTGTAGCGGATGGAAACCTAGGATTTGGGTTGGGCTTGCAAATTATTTTTATTATTCATATTAATTCTGATTATTTTAGTTGTATGAGGCTAAGGCCCAAATCTAATGGTGCATGAGGGTTGCACACTGAGTCTCGTGACTCAACCAATTAATTAACATTTCAGGTAGCATTTAGTGCATCGGACCGGGCTGGAGAGGAACGCAAGGTGGCCATGCAAAAGAACATTTGGATCCAGCAAAAAGACTCTAGTTATTATTTTATATTTTTATTTAATGGATTTTAAATCTCGTTGTAATAAGGCCATGAGCCACCAGTTTATATTTTGTTTTATTACGGATTTTATTACTTTTAGTTATTTAAATTTTATTTTTATTTGAACTAAGGCATGTATTTAAATTTGGGTTTTAATTCATAAAGGCATATTTTATTTAAAACTATAAATTATAAATTTTTCCGAATAAAAGGTTAAACTTTACCAATATGTTTTTCCTAAAATGCGACATGTTTTACAAAATTTCCTTAGTGACATACCAGATCCGGTTGTAGTGTTTGGGCCGGGTTTGGGGTGTTACAATTGCTAAAATCTATTTTATACAGAGATTGGGACGAGATCCTAATAGAATATATGGATATTAAGGAGATAAATAATCTTCTTGATATATTTCAATATTTTATTTATAAATGAACAAACAATCCTATTATTAATAAAATATTTAGAATATGTCTATATAATAAATGTAGACAAATTCTACCAAAAGATATTTTTTGATAATAAATAGAGTTATTTGCAACAAGCAAGCTCAATATAATGAAACTTTTTCAAAATACTTTTTACAAGCTTATGTTTTTACTAATGATATAGGAGAACAATTTCCTACTATCAAATTCAGGCTTGATCATGAACCATTTGATATAACCAGTATTGAATGGGTATTTGTTAAAGAAATAACAGTCCAAAATCTTTCTTTTCATTTATTAAAAGATTTTCCCACTATAGTAAAATCTAGATTAATAAATTTTACTAATATTGATGATTTTGTATATTATTTCATATAGAAATCAACAGTTTTATTGGTATTGCTAAAAAAGAATAATTTTATCAGCCATATCAAATTTGGACTATTCGTACAATGCTTTTGGGAAGATCCTTCTCAGTAGTAAATGAACATAATCAACACTTGACAAAAACCATTGACAAGTGTTATAATGATTTTTCTAATTATCAAATCCAAGCCAGAATTGATTTAATGACCAAGGCCCAGTATCTACGTCAACAAAACACTTATATGTTCTGGAATGATAGCAAAAGAATTTTAGCATACGACACTGGAAAAATCTAGGAAGAAAGAAATGAAGAAGCTTTTCAGTTATTAAAAAAGATAGCTGATATGGAGATCGATGATTATCCGATTACAACGGAAATCAAAGACACGTGGGAAAGCTGGAATACACCAGTTCTTTCACCAGAGTCATTACATCTCGATGAAATCGAGGAGATGAATCTCAAAAATATCCAAGAAGGATAACGATAAAGCACAACACGCAGAAGAATGACATCCAAGAAAGGAGCATTCAATTTTGGAGGTGACATGAAAAGAAGGAAATCACCCTCCATAAATGTCCACAAAGAAATGAGACAAAGAATGGTGAATGCATGATGGAAGCAACCATTAATGCATGAGAAATGTGGAAGCAACCATCAAATCAACAATTACTTCAAGAAGGCTACGTGGAAGCAACCATGAAGCTGACATTTAAGTCATCCTTATCAGGATACTATTCGGATTTGAATTATAAATAAACTAGAGTTTAGAATTTGTATTATAAATAGGCATTGTTGTAGCCTAAACAAGGCATTCGGAATTGCATTCAAAATCTTTCTTAAAACTAGAGAAATCTTTCCGGGTCATCTTTGTAAATTCCTTGTAAAATATCTACTTTTCTTTTGTGTAATAAAAATCCTATGATATTATTATAGCCTTCCGTTTGTGCATATCATCCCTCTCCCCCACTTTAAAATTGAATCAAACGGACCTTGCCTTTAGTGATTAAAATTAAAAATAATTATTTTATGTTCGGATGAAATTTAAAATTTAATTTTCTATAGTTATTTAAAACTTTATTTTATTTTGACAATTAAAATTAATTTATTTTAAATAATAATTAGTAAAACTATTTGTAGACATCAAATTTCATTCCAACATAAATAATTAGTTTTAACTTTTAATCATTAAAGGCAAAGTTCATTGAGTCTTTTAGCCGATTGAGTCTTTAACTTAAATGGTATGGATTTTATTGTTAATGCAGGAGAACAGGAGAACATGAATTCGAATGCGTTGGACTGCATTATCATTCGATGTCTTAAAAAGAACAGATGTGATCAGAACCTATAATGAGATTGTTTTTAAAAAATAAATTTCTTTTAAATTAGTTTAAACTAATTCAAAGTCTTACCTATTTTTCTTATTTTTATTAAACATTAATTTATTATTAATTTTTAAAGTAAATAATTATTTTGTATTTATTTTCGTTTTATGATAATCCTTTTTTTTGCTTTTTATTAAAATCATATTTTAAATATTATTTTATAATAAAATAAAAATTATTAATATTAAGAATTGTTATAAAATAAAAAGAGATGGAGAGAACAAAGAACAAAGAAAATATGAAAACAATATAGAATGTGTAAACACTAAATTTTGTCCAGTTCGATTTCTTGTTCAATTTTCAACAAAAAAAGATGAAAAACATAAAAATTACATTTTGACCCCTCAACTTTTTCAAAATTACTTTTTGACACTTAAACTTTTCCAAAATTTCATTTAGACCCCTAAACTTTTCCAAAATTTCATTTCAACCCATAAACTTTTTCAAAATTATACTTTGACCTTGATACTTTCTCAAAATTACATTTTGACCCCATTAGTTTTACTACGTTTGCAAATGGGTCCCTCTGACATATTACGCGATTTAGGTCACCCACTTTGTAACACCCCAAACCCGACCCATGAGCCCTGACCGGATCTGGTATGTCACGGAGTAAAAATGTTTGAAAGATTCTGATTCTCTGGTGAAAAATTTGAAAATTCTGCTAAGGTTATAAAACAATGTTTGATAAAACTCAGGAGGGATTGATTTATGTAAACATGGATGTGTTGAAAACCCTTTGAAAACATTTGATCATTTAAAATTTAAAAAAAAAAAATCATCAGTGTTATAGTTAACTCGGTGAATTTTGCTACCCGTTGGTAACATCTTTGAAAACTCGTAAAAGTTTCTTAATTTGAAAATGTTGCTTTTAACCGATTCGCTTAAGATTTTATGATTTCATTTGTAGTATAGCATAAGTAAAGTAAAAACAACTATGTAAACATCCAAAATAATAAACTAGCGGCCTTATTACAACCCAAATTAAAATTTAGAAAGTAAATAAACTTGAACTGAATCAAATAAAATTCCAAAACCAAGGAACAAGCATGGCCGCCTCGAGTCCTCTCCGGCTCCATCTCCGCGATCTACTCATCTGCAAAATAATATGGGAAGGGGTGAGTCACCAAGACTCAGTGTGTAAATCCCCCACCCGGAAATGCAACTCATACACAAGTTATTAATAGACATGCAAACATGCAACCCAACTAACCATCTGTACTCCTTGGTCAAAACCACTGGTGGTCAAAACCACTGGTGACTAGAGTCAAAAATCAAGTGATGGGGCCAACCCATCGTGCGGTCAAAACCACTGATAACCATAGGTCACAATTTATCAATATGTGGTCAAAACCACTGGTGGTACCAAACCACTGGGACTTAGTCACAATTTATTTACGGTGTGGTCAAAACCACTAATGACCGAAGTCACAATTAATCTGATGGGGCCAACCCATCTTGTGGTCAAAACCACTGGTGACAGTCCATAGAGATCATCCCCCTCCTCTCATCAATCCCACCATCATCATGCTTACATAACAAATATCATAATCCCATATATCATGCATTTATGTATAGCATAGCATTCAATAGCATATGATGGCATACACAAACATACATCGTAGATCACGTAATAGGGGACTTACCCGGAATCCAAGCTTATGCCCACAAGGCAAAGTCACAACACGAGAGGTTATACAGTAACATAAATAACAGTCTATGCTAATAAAGTGTGTAAGAGTTTACACACCTGTTTACTCGTGAGACTAGCAAATCCCGAATATACTAGCGAAATCCCGAGAGGTTGTTTCCCCCTACAATCGGCCAACACATAAATTCTTAGATCTAATAGCCATTCGGCTAAACTAAAGATCCCGAAGGATTAATCGCGCTCATAACCAAAATATGGCCCTAGGCCGAATCTTACCATCACTTACCAAAGCAAATCGAAATCCCGGAAGCCTTTGTTTGCCTTGGCCGATTAGTCCCTAGATCCATGGCACACAATCGGTTATACTTTAGGTATCAAAAATGGCCTTTGGCCGAATATTACTAATCACCTACCATACTTACCGAAATCTTGAAATTGTCACTTGACTTATCGAGATCCCTACCAAAACACTTGTTAGAATCGGCTTGCACACTTATACATAATCAAGGCCTATGGCCGAATGTTACTTACCACCTTATCTTAGGGAATCAAATCCTGAAAGCTTCCTTCAATCGGCTTAGAGTCCTTCCCTACAATTGGTTTAATAACTTCATTAGAGAGCTAAAGGCCATTCAGCCACAACATAAACCTAAAAGAAGTTGTCGCCCCTTACCTTGATGACTATTTCGGCCTTTAAACACCACAAGTCGCACCACTTGGTGATGTTAGGGGTTTCGGCTACCTTTAAGGAGTAATAGTAGGTTTAACATGTAGATCTATAATAGAAAGAAAGATGGAAAAGATCTACTTACCAAATGATTTGGCTAACCCGAATGGAGAGTTAGATTTCGGCTCTTGATGTGATGATGAGAAAACACAACAAGAAAAGAGAGGGTATTCGGCCTAGGTAGATCTAATGGAAGAGAGAGGGTTTCGGTAAGAAAGTGGAGTAGCTTCGGCTAGAGAACAAGAAGAAAATAATGAAAAGGGTGATAGGGGGTTGAAGAATCTTGGCAATATGGCTAGAGAGGATTCGGCCAGCAACAAATTGGAGAGAAAAGAAAAGAAATTTTGATGAATTTTGGCACCTCTCTCTATGTGATAAAACCGATTGTGGATGGCCCCAAGGAGTCCTACATTCGGCCATTACTCCTTAATGTGATAAATCCTATCTTTAATTATCACCCCTTTCAAAAAAAAAAACAAAGTTTATCTCTATTAACTAAGAGTCCTTGAGCAGGCTATTAGCTCACTCCCCCTTCACGCCAGCTTGCATAAAAAAACAAAACCTATTGCTGCCCATGCTACTTGAACATGGGACCTCATTGCCGCAGCTCCTTACAACGTCCCGAGCCACTTTACCACATCGACTTTCATGTCCAAAAATCCTCGTCATTTATTATTAAGGCCTTCCTAGGGTGATCCCCTTCCTAATGCAAAACACAAAATTAAATACTCCCATGCTGCCCTAAGACTCGAACCTTTTCCCCCTGTACTCCCTTGCACCTTTGCGCCCCAAGCCACCACGCCAATTTATTCCTTGTGTCCAACTTCTCACCAAATTTTCTCTTAACCCCTGTCTCACCTAGCTCCCTCCTCTCAAGCACTAAAAATAAATTTTAGCCCTAAGTTAGACTAGCCCGGGGTTATGACTAGACCCTAGAATATATCAAGCAATCAAGCATACATATTTCTTTAAGCACACACATGGGAAAAATAATTAAATTGCAAACAACCCCTAATTCAGGATGTTACAGTTCTACCCCCCTTAAAAATAATTTTGGCCTCGAAATTACCTGGATCAGAAGAGCTGGGGGTATTGCTGCCGCATCACATCCTCGGGTTCCCATGAGGCCTCCTCTGTACCATGGTTTCACCATAGCACTTTTACCAAAGGCACTGACTTCCTCCTCAAAACCTTGACATCTCGATCCAAAATCTGTACTGGCTCCTCCTCGAAAGACAAGTCCCAGTTCACATCAATTTCCATAACCGGCACTACGTGTGATAGATCTGACCGATAGCGCCTCAGCATCAAAACATGGAAGACGTCATGGATCTGGCTCAATTCTGCTGGCAACTCAAGCTGGTAAGCTACCGGTCCCACACGTTTCAACACCATGTACGGTCCGATGAATCTAGGGCTTAGCTTGCCCTTCCGGCCAAACCTCAGCACCTTCTTCCAAGGCGATACCTTCAAGAAGACCTTATCACCCACTGCATATTCAACCTCTCTGCGCTTAAGATCGGCGTAGGATTTCTGCCTGTCTGATGCCTCCTTAAGACGAGCCCGAATTACTCTAACCTTATCCTCCGTCTCCGCCACTAACTCTGGACCCAACATCTGTCGCTCTCCTAGTTCCGTCCAACATGTAGGAGTACGGCATTTCGACCATACAGCGCCTCATACGGTGCCATCTAAATACTCGCTTGATAACTATTGTTATAAGCGAACTCTGCCAAAGGTAGGTACTCCTCCCAACTACCACGGAAGTCCAAAACACAGCCCCTTAACATGTCTTCCAACACTTGGATTACCCTTTCAGATTGTCCATCGGACTGCGAATGAAAAGCCGTGCTGAAATTCAACTTCGTGCCCAACTCCTGATGTAAAGCCTTCCAGAATCTTGACGTGAACCGGGGATCCCGATCTGAGATAATGGACACCGATACTCCTTGCAACCGCACTATCTCTGCTATATACAGCCTGGCTAACCTTTAAAGCGAGTAGTCAACCCTTCCTGGTATGAAATGGGCCGACTTGGTCAACCGGTCTACTATCACCCAAACTGCATCTTTCTTACTAGGCGTAAGGGGAAGCCCACTTACGAAATCCATAGTAATCTCCTCCCACTTCCATTGTGGGATCTTTGCACCGTAATGACCACGATGGCAATTGATGCTCATCCTTAACTTGCGGCATGTCGGACACTTGCCCACTAACTCGATTACTTCCGCCAAGGCCGGCCACCAAAATCATTCCCTTAAATCCCGATACATCTTGATGCTTCCCAGGTGCATAGCGACGGATCGCTATGAGCTTCCCTAAGGATTTTCTGCCTCAAATCATCATCCTTAGGCATGCATACTCTCCCCTGAAAATGCAACACTCCATCACTACCCAAGCTGAACCCTTCGGCCTCACCGCTCTGTACTTGTAACCTCCGAGTACTCAAAGCTTCGTCGGTCATCTACCTTTCTTTGACCTCATCAATCCAAGATGGCTTCACTTGCAATTCTGCCAAAAGGCTCCCATCCTCATAGAGACTTAGGTGAGAAAACATTGCTCGCAAATCTGCTACCACCTTTCGGCTTAATGCATCAGCTACCACATTAGCCTTACCGGATGGTATTCGATTGAGCGCTTGTAGTCCTTGAAGAACTCAATCCACCTTCGTGCGCCTCGATTTAAATCCTTACGGGTCAAGAGGTACTTCAGACTCTTGTGATCTGTGTACACTACCGACTTCTCCCCATACGTGTAGTGCCTCCAAATCTTCAAGGCAAAACCACAGCAGACCAATTCCAAATCATGTGTTGGATAGTTAGCCGTGAGGCCTCAATTCTTCGTGACGCATAGCGACCACCTTCCCTCTTACATCAACACACACCCTAAACCGATGTCACGATGCATCACAATACAGTGAATTCCTTCCTACCTCAGTGAATCAAGACTAGTGCTTCATCAAAATCCTCTTGACTTATCAAAACTCTCTTCGCTTCTCGAGACCACACAAGCGGAACTCTTTTTCTCAAGAGTTTAGTCAAGCGGTCTTTGCAATTAAGGAGAAATTTTCCACGAATCTCCTATAATATCCTGCCAACCCTAGAAAACTCTAAATTTTCATAACCAACTTTGGTGGTTTCCATTCCAAAACTGCCTCGATCTTACGGGGATCCACCATGATTCCCTCGGCTGAAACAACATGCCCTAGGAAAGTTACCTCCTTAAGCCAGAACTCACACTTGCTGAATTTGGCGTACAACTGTTTCTCCCTTAAAACCTACAGAACCACATGAAGATATGTGTCATGCTCCTCTTCTGACTTCGAGTACCCCAAAATGTCTTCTATGAACACTACGACGAACCAGTCCAGATAGGGTTGGAAAACCCGGTTCATCATGTCCATAAACGCGGCCGGTGCATTCATCAAACCAAAAGGCATTACTAGAAACTCGTAGTGCCCATATCGAGTACGGAATGCCGTCTTGTAGACATCAGCCTCCTTCACCTTAAGCTGATGGTACCCTGACCTAAGGTCGATCTTAGAGAACACCGATGCACCCTTGAGTTGATCGAACAAATCATCAATCCTAGGTAACGAATACCTATTCTTTATTGTCAGCTTGTTCAGCTGTCGATAGTTTATGCACATTCTCATTGTCCCATCCTTCTTCTTGACAAAAAGCACTGGAGCTCCCCAAGGCAACACACTTGGTCGGATGAACCCTCTATCCAACAATTCCTGGATCTGCGCCTTCAACTCCACCAATTCTTTCGATGCCATCCGATACGGAGCTATAGATATTGGCACGATTCGGGTAACAAGTCTATACCAAACTCAACCTCGCGGTCCGGTGGTAGACCCGAAAGTTCCTCTGGAAACACATCAACATAATCCCTTACGGTCCGGACATCTCTCACAGCTGTACCCTTAGCTTCCAAAGCACAGACATGCACCACATATGCTTCACAACCTTTCCTAACCATCTTTTTTGCCTTCAATACAGAAACCATATTAGATAGGTAATCTCTCCTTTTACCTATCATCACCACCTCTTCTCCTTCCATGGTCTTTAACACCATGCGCTTAGCTGCGCAATCCAGACTAGCCTGATACTTTACTAGCCAATCCATCCCAAGGATTAGATCGAACTCCCAAAATGGTAGTTCCATCAAGTCGGCCAAGAACACGACCCGTTGGAGTTCTAGGGGTACGTCCCTATAGAGTTTACTTACTTTCACAGAGTGACCTAGAGGGCTTAATACAGTCATCTTCCTAGAAGTAAGCTCAGAGTCTAGGTGCAGAGTTTCCACTACGCTACTAGTAATGTATGAGTGAGTTGAGCCAATGTCAATTAAGGTACTATAGGGTACACCAAAGATCAAGAACATACCGATTATGACGTCTGATGCGTCGCCTCCTCTTGATGCCTCATGAGATAGACCAAACTAGGTTGCCTAGCCTCGGTACCCTTTGGTACCTCCTCTCGGTGCCCCGACCTCCGCCCGGCACCATTATCTCCTCTTCCTGTACCACGACCTCTCGGTGGCTGTTGGTTATCCCTCCTATTCAGTGCACGATCCTGACCCTCTGATCTCAGTCTAGCTGCCTTTTTCAGACAATCTCTAACTCGATGTTCCATGGACCCACATTCAAAACATCCCCGATTACCATTCCAACACTCCCCCGTGTGAGACTTCCCACATCGAGCACACCGTGGTGGCCATTGAGGATTAGCAGCAGCAGGCCTAGCAGCTTGATCTGACCCACCATACCTCGTCTTCTTCTGCTGATTACCAAAAAACTTCGAAGATCCGGAGCTCCTCTTATTCCAACTCCTATCCTGATTCCGTCTAACAGACTGTCTTACCCCTTCAGCAACCTTAGACTTCTCCACTAGGACAGCGAATTCTCGTTCCTGTTGTGGAGCTATCAGCTCATCTCTCAGCCATCTTCGAATCTGACACAGCGTTCATGCTCAGTACCCATAATACCCCGAGCATACCGCTCAACAAGAAATTCGACCTCATACTCGCCATTGTCTTATTACCTCGAACCAGTTCAAGAAAGCCTTCCGTTGCGCATCCACGTAGCTTGTTCCTATATACTTCTTTTGGTAGGCAGCCTTAAAGAACTCCCATGTGAGATCCTCCACCATCGCTCCATCCCTTACGGTGAGCCACCACTGATATGACTCATCCCGAAGCAGAGAGATTATGCCCTTCAACTTCTCCTCAGCTGTAAAATCCAGGTCACCCATGATCCTCTCAGTTGATTCCAACCAATACTCCACCGCACTGGGTGCCAATCCAGAAACTCCTCTAAACACTTCCGCTCCGTTAGCCCAGAGTCGTTCAACCACGGATTTACGGGCTCCTACACCTGTGCCTACCTTGGCAACTCGTTCTAATACTCATAGTACAGCTTAGGATACTACATCGTTACCATCACCGGTCACGAAACTTCGATTTTTTGCGCGCGGCAGAACCCAGATCACATTTCGGACCCATGACCGGACCTCATTGGCTCGACAAGGTCATCCTACCCCTACCACGGCCACGCGGCGGACGTCCACGACCTCTTGTACTCATTCTTCTCATTCTCGTTTATCTGATTAAGAATTTTATGTATTATTAATGCTGTTCACTGTTTAACCACGGGCAATTTTCAACATTTCACTACCTAGGGGTATTTTCATAATTTTAACCTATAGGGGTATTTTTGTAATTTTTCAAAAATAGAATTTCTCGGATGATTTTGTCAAAAATTATTTTGGAACTTTTAAATTCCTGGGGTATTTTGAAAATTTTGAAATTCAGGGGTATTTCGATGATTTTGAAGCTCGGGGGCATTTTGGGTAATAAACCAGGGTAAATTTGTAAAGTTTGATATTTTGGGTATTTCCAAATGTTGCAAAATTTTGAGTGTTCTTTTTGAGAATTTGTTTTCCAAGTTGATAGCGTTGCAAAAATTTTGAAAATCAGTGTCATTTTGGTAATTTTGTAGGTTAGGGGCAATTTCGTAATTTTTCAAAATCATGATATTTTCGATATTTTGCAAATTAAGGTTTTTGGGTACTTTGTATGTAATGGAAATTTTTGATTAAAACTGTGGGTATTTTGGGAATTTCATAAACCAGGGCATTTTTGTAATTTTACCACTAAGGGTATTTTTGTAATTCTACCAATCGGATATTTCTTCTTTTTTTTTTCCAGAAAAATGTTGTAAAACAATAGTTCTCACACATTAAGAGAAATTTCAAGAGTTTTAAAACTAGGGTTTTATGAAAATACGGCCAGTTCCCTTTCGGGTTTTAGTTAGGGTTTAGCCCATGATTAAGTCCTCCTGGTTAGGGTGAACCGAAGCTACGCACCAGGTAGGATTCGAGTGGAGAAGAGGTGAGTCACGCGGACTGCTTAAATACCAAGCTCCCATCGAATACCAATCCTAGACATGCGCACCATGGTTACCACACCCTAACTCGGTGACTTAGACATAGGTTTGTTTAATTAAGCAATTAAGTCTTATGTAGTAGTTGGGGTAGACTAGTCCTAGAGTTTAAGTACCTACCATTCTATTCTACGTTCCCAAGTTACCCATTTACCCCTATCAAGTATTCACAGAACAATCAGAGGTACTTACCTGGCCAGATAGGTGCCGGAGACTCGATGCCATGCTGTTCAGAACAAAACCATTTTCATAATAGTTCACAAAGGCCTACTAACAACAACAAAACATTTTGGGCCTTGGGCCCCCCACAGTCGAGTTTTGAACCTGGCTCTGATACCAAAAATGTAACACCTCAAACTCGGCCCATGAGCCCTGACCGGATCTGGGATGTCCAGAGTAAAAATGTTTGAAAGATTCTGATTCTCTGGTGAAAAATTTGAAAATTCTGCTAAGGTTATAAAACAGTGTTTGATAAAACTCAGGAGGGACGGATTTATGTAAACATGGATGTGTTGAAAATCCTTTGAAAACATTTGATCATTTAAAATTTAAAAAAAAATCATCAGTGTTATAGTTAACTCGGTGAATTTTGCTACCCGTTGGTAACATCTTTTAAAACTCGTAAAAGTTTCTTAATTTGAAAATGTTGCTTTTAACCGATTCGCTTAAGATTTTATGATTTCATTTGTAGTATAGCATAAGTAAAGTAAAAACTACTATGTAAACATCCAAAATAATAAACTAGAGGCTTTATTACAACCCAAATTAAAAATTTAAAAAGTAAATAAACTTGAACTGAATCAAATAAAATTCCAAAACCAAGGAACAAGCATGGCCGCCTCGAGTCCTCTCCGGCTCCATCTCCGCGATCTACTCATCTGCAAAATAATATGGGAAGAGGTGAGTCACCAAGACTCAGTGTGTAAATCCCCCACCCGAAAATGCAACTCATACAGAAGTTATTAATAGACATGCAAACATGCAACCCAACTAACCATCCGTACTCCTTTAACTACCCCGTGTGGTCAAAACCACTGGTGGTCAAAACCACTTGGTGACTAGAGTCAAATCAAGTGATGGGGCCAACCCATCGTGTGGTCAAAACCACTGATGACCATAGGTCACAATTTATCAATATGTGGTCAAAACCACGGGTGGTACCAAATCACTGGGACTTAGTCACAATTTATTAACGGTGTGGTCAAAACCACTGATGACCGAAGTCACAATTAATCTGATGGGGCCAACCCATCTTGTGGTCAAAACCACGGTGACGATCCATAGAGATCATCCCCCTCCTCTCATCAATCCTACCATCATCATGCTTACATAACAAATATCATAATCCCATATATCATGCATTTATGTATAGCATAGCATTCAATAGCATATGATGGCATACACAAACATACATCGTAGATCACGTAATAGGGGACTTACCCGAAATCCAAGCTTATGCCCACAAGGCAAAGTCACAACACGCGAGGTTATACAGTAACATAAATAACAGTCTATGCTAATAAAGTGTGTAAGAGTTTACACACCTGTTTACTCGTGAGGCTAGTAAATCCCGAATATACTAGCGAAATCCTGAGAGGTTGTTTCCCCCTACAATCGGCCAACACATAAATTCTTAGATCTAATAGCCATTCGGCTAAACTAAAGATCCCGAAGGATTAATCGCGCTCATAACCAAAATATGGCCCTAGGCCGAATCTTACCATCACTTACCAAAGGAAATCGAAATCCCGGAAGCCTTTGTTTGCCTTGGCCGATTAGTCCCTAGATCCATGGCACACAATCGGTTATACTTTAGGTACCAAAAATGGCCTTTGGCCGAATATAACTAATCACCTACCATACTTACCGAAATCCCAAAATTATCATTTGACTTGTCGAGATCCCTACCAAAACACTTGTTAGAATCGGCTTGCACACTTATACATAATCAAGGCCTATGGCCGAATGTTACTTACCACCTTATCTTAGGGAATCAAACCCCGAAAGCTTCCTTCAATCGGCTTAGAGTCCTTCCCTACAATTGGTTTAATAACTTCATTAGAGAGCTAAAGGCCATTCGGCCACAACATAAACCTAAAAGAAGTTGTCGCCCCTTACCTTGATGACTATTTCGGCCTTTAAACACCACAAGTCAGCACCACTTGGTGATGTTAAGGGTTTCGGCTACCTTTAAGGAGTAATAGCAGGTTTAACATATAGATCTATAATAGAAAGAAAGATGGAAAAGATCTACTTACCAAATGATTTGGCTAACCCGAATGGAGAGTTAGATTTCGGCTCTTGATGCGATGATGAGAAAACACAAAAAGAAAAGAGAGGGTATTCAGCCTAAGTAGATCTAATGGAAGAGAGAGGGTTTCGGCAAGAAAGTGGAGTAGCTTCGGCTAGAGAACAAGAAGAAAATAATGAAAAGGGTGATAGGAGGTTGAAGAATCTTGGCAATATGGCTAGAGAGGATTCGGCCAGCAACAAATTGGAGAGAAAAGAAAAGAAATTTTGATGAATTTCGGCACCTCTCTCTATGTGATAAAACCGATTGTGGATGGCCCCAAGGTGTAACACCCCAAACCCGGTCTATGCATTAAGACTAGATTTGGTTTGTTACATGAATCGAGCTATTTTTTTTAAATCTTCAATAAGTTGAAAGCTACAATATTATTTACGTGATTTAATAAAATTAGAAGAGTATTTGAATTTGATAAATATTAGAAAACATTAGTTGAAAATCATTGTATTATCAAAAACCTTTAGGTAATTTATTAAAGAGTTAACAATAATAAAATATTTATAAAAGAATTTCATATACTTGAAAACCCAAATTTATTTTAATAAAACATCATATAATCATAGCCCATATTTAAAAGTCCAAAGTATAGTTTAAAACCAAACACACATAAAATCCATAAATTATTTATAGAGGCCCTTATTACAATAACCCAAAATAGTAAAAATATTTATTAAAAAGTTCGAGTTTAAATAACCCATGTTTTGCAAATATGGCCTCCACGAAGTCATCCTCGCCCAAGTCCACGTCAATTTCCATTACGAGATGGAAAATTAAAGGGGTGAGTTACTTAGAACTCGTGTGCAACTCACTTACCACAATTATTGGGCGATCATCAAGATATTATCTTCGGGCTTGAGCCCAATTACTGAATTCAACAATATATCATAAAATGAAATAAAATAATTTAAAATGCATGTAAAATGAATTTCCCAACCAAACCTAATATCCATCCGCTAACACCCCTGCACCAACCATCACACTGTGGGGATCAAGTCAACCCACCCCGCCAACACACCAATCGTAGGCATTAAGCCTTTTTATAATTGTGGCAAAGCCATAGAACTAGAGGCAATAAGCCATATTTATTTTTGTGGCAAGGCCACGAACTAGAGGCAATAAGCCATATTTATTTTTGTGGCAAGGCCACCGAACTAGATTTTGGCAGCAGGCCATTCTTCTCTTCATATACCCCACCCCATGCAATTATGCGTATATAACAAAATATAGTCATATAACAATTTTATTTAATTCATAACATTGGTGGGTTTATCATTGAACATTTCATTTGGCCCAAAAAACATAATTTAGCAATTTGCCCATTTAGCGGTTTAGTGAGCTTTGGCCCATTTATCAAACTAGAGTATTTTGACCCATTTTATCGAACTAGAGTATTTTTGGCCCAATTTATCGAACTAGAGTATTTTGGCCCAATTTATCGAACTAGAGTATTTTGGCTCACCAATTTATTGAACTAGAGTATTTTGGCCCAATTTATCGAACTAGAGTATTTTACGGCCCATTTTCACGAAACATACAATTTACATAATAACAAATAATTTCTCGAGGCGTTTTGTAATTTTCACGATTTAGTCGTTTTACGTATTTTCGTCAAAATATCGGTTTTACATTTTACCGATCTAGTCGTTTTACGATTTTTACTTCCATACCGAAATTGACATCCAACAGAAATAGTGTGAAGTTACACACCTCGATGAGAGTACTAATCCTTCTCGCTCCTCGGCACCTAAAACATATTTCGATCCGTTAGAATACTATTTCAGATAAATATTCTTAATCGATAATAGATCCAAAATCTTACCCTCTTGATTTTGAATCACTTCGATTTTCGGCTTCTCCTCGTTTATTGATTCGTTAGTCGCCGAGAATCCACCAACGTATAATGGCTCAGAAGTTCGTACCACTTCGAATAATTGACTCCCTTTGGAAGATGGTCCGCAACCCGGTGGAAAATCTCGAACTGCCGAAACCGCTCTTCGTTTAAATGGGGGATTTACAGATCCGCCCCTCTTAACGTGACTAACCACCGCCCTTTTCTTCCCTATTTTGAAAGTTTTCACGATCAAAGGAATATTAGTTAAATCTCAAATAATATCGAATAGTACTAGAGGCTTTAAAAGATGTGATTTCCTTACCACAATAAATCGATTCCAACGTTTCTACGATTCTCCCGATCACTTGAGTTCCGATCTTCCGTTATTGCACTATATAATAACGAATGAAGCGTTATTAGAACGAACGTTTATTTCGATCCAAAAAGGCCTTCATAACACCATTAATATTCGGTCATAACACTATTAATAAATCGAAAATGAAAAGAAGAACCCTTACCTATAATCCACGATCGAAAAGAAAGGATTGAGAAGGTGTTTGTGATGGATGAAGATTTTGCTATGTATGATCAAAGAAAAGAAATAAAGATTCGCTAAGGCACTCTAGCATTCTGCCAAGAGAGTGTTTGATGGAGAAACTTTGAATGAAAGAATTAAAATATGAAAGAAAGAGATGGTGATGATGTTGTTTGATTTCAAAGAGAAGAGAAGAAAAGATGGATTTTAGGAGCTAGTACATTCGGCCATGGTAAAAGAAAAGAGAAAGGATGGTTCTTTTGGTATAGTTGATTTGGTACTCAAAGAAAAGACACAAAGCAATGGCTAAAGAAATAAAAAAAATGACCAAATGATCACAAAACTTGAGCTTTACCAATTGCACAATTAAGCCAAGATGAAAGTTGAAAAGAGAAAACAAAAATTCTGCACAAGGTGCAAGGAATGACCAAAGAGAAAAAGAAATTCTTAGCCAAAACTAACACAAAAATTGGCTCCCTCCCTATACCAAGTTGCCGTCCAACACATGGTCAATTGGCCATGATTTTGTTTCAAAATTTTCCCTTGATATGTGCCTTATGTTCCCCTATCTTTCCTTAAGTATTTGATTCCATGCCATAAGTTATCTATTTCCTTAATCCTTTGATACACTAACCAAAAATAACATGGTCAACACTTACCATATATGTTCTTGGCTGACACTTGCTATACATGTGCAGAAAATTAAAAATAAAAATTCATCTAGATGCTAAACAAGGGATTCAAACCTCTTCCCTCATGCTATAACTCATGCGCCAACACCACCATACCATGTACTCAACTTATGTCACTTAATAACACTTAATTTAACTTAAGTCTTAATGACATTTGCTTCTCTTCAATAAATTCTCAATTATTAAATTTATTCCATATCCAAATTATGCTATATTCCTCTTTAGGACTTCAATAAGCACGAAAATAAAAGAAAGGAATTTTCCTTTAAAATTTAAACACCAATTCATGCAATATATATACTCGGATTTTTAGGGTGTTACACAAGGAGTCCTACATTTGGCCATTACTCCTTAATGTGATAAATCCTATCTTTAATTATCACCCCTTTCAAATAAAAAAAATAAAGTTTATCTCTATCAACTAAGAGTCCTTGAGCAGGCCATTAGCTCACTCCCCCTTCACGCCAGCTTGCATAAAAAAAAAAAAACTATTGTTGCCCATGCTACTTGAACACGGGACCTCATTGCCGCAACTCCTTACAATGTCCCGAGCCACTTTACCACATCGACTTTCATGTCCAAAAATCCTCGCCATTTATTCTCAAGGCCTTCCTAGGCCGATTCCCTTCCCAACGCAAAACACAAAATTAAATACTCCCATGCTGCCCTCACGACTCGAACCTTTTCCCCCTGTACTCCCTTGCACCTTTTCGCCCCAAGCCACCATGCCAATTAACTCCTTGTGTCCAACTTCTCACCAAATTTTCTCTTAACCCCTGTCTCACCTAGCTCCCTCCTCTCAAGCACTAAAAATAAATTTTAGCCCTAAGTCAGACTAGCCCGGGGTTATGACTAGACCCTAGAATATATCAAGTAATCAAGCATACATATTTCTTTAAGCACACACATGGGAAAAGTTATTAAATTACAAACAACCCCTAATGTAGGATGTTACACACTCCCCAGATTTCCTAACCACCAGATGGGGGGCTACTCCTTCTTCAACCACCACCTGAAAAATGCAGAGAGAAGGTGAAAATGAGGGCAGAAAAGGAGGGAAATCATCACAAAAATGGACTCCAACAATTCGGCAAAAATAACCCCCCACCCATTCGGCTAAAAAGGATTGTTTTTGAAGCAAGAAGAAAGTAGCAAAAATTAAGAGGATCGTTCAGGAAGAAGCAAGAAGCAACAACATCATCAACCAAAACCCCATTCGGCCATCGAAAAAATAAAAGATCTTCTAGAAAATCAAACTTTTAGCACCCCCCATTTTTCTTTGTTATATTTTCCAAATACCCCATAAAAACCTTTCTTCCATCATCTATGTGAATCAAAAATTTCTTACAAACCTTTCCATCACCACCATGAGAACCACCGCTTGCCGATCTTCCTCTTTGTCGGTTACCTCACCACCATCTTCAGCTTTCTTGTGTATGCTGTTTGGTGGGGGTTGAAGGAACAAAAAAAAGGAAATAAAGAAATAAAAAGGGACAGCCCAATGCCATTTTAATATTTGACCCAAAAAAAAAATGAAATTAGCCTACACCCTCATACCCATCAGCAGTAGCCTATTACCATTGGCCCAACAACGGCCCAACATAGCGCAAGCCCACTCCAAAGTGGACTCAATTTAGTAGCCTATTAAAGCAGGCTTATTTTTGGGAGCTTTGGGTATATTCTTGACTTTTCTTATTTGTTAATTGGCCCACATGTTTAAAAGTTGTTTCATTAACATTTTTAATATTTTTTTAAGCATTATGTTGTGATTTCATTTACCAATTTTAAATTTTGATAGTTTCATAAAATATAAAAAGGCAACGAATCGATTTGACACTAAATCGTTGATTTCATTGCTATGTTGGGTGAATATCATCGATTCGTGTTAAATACGATACGCCCTTCTAAAAAATCAAAAAATAAAAATTCTCGGGTTATAAAATAAAATGATTATTTTTGTAGTTATTTTTAAATTATCAAAATTTCATTTTTAGATTATAATACGATAATATGTAATTTATCAAAGTTTTCATTTTTCAAAATTTTCGTGTTAAAAAATTTCATGTTTCAAAATTCTCTTGTTTTCAAAAAATTTTCCAATTTAAAAAATTTTCGTGTTTTAAAAAAATTCTCGGGTTTCAAAAAAAATTTCTTCAATTTCAAAATTTTGTGCTTTAAAAAAAATTCTTGTTTCAAACAGATCACAATTGAATATTAAATTGAACTTGTATTTTTGAAAATTAAGACAACACGCTTTTAACGAGATACCAATTTTGGGCGTCGCGAGGGTGCTAATACCTTCCTTGCACGTAACTGACTCCCGAACCCTATTTTTCTCTAGAATCTTGGCGTAAACCTAAACTCGGCCCTTTTTTTAAGAAAATTCAAAAAATAATTTTTCTTTTAAAAAAGAGAATTTGTTAGGTGTCCGATCACACCTAGAAAAAAAGATCGGTGGCGACTCCCTTTTTTAATAAAATCGAAACCCTATTTTCAAAAGTTCAATAATTTTCTCAATTAGCGCCCGAGCTAAATTTTACGTCGCTACAGCTGGCGACTCCACTGAGGATTTTTTTTGAGAGTCGAGTCTGGAATTAAACGCGTGTTGTGAAAATTTTCGAAACTCCTTGCTCAAATTAATATTTAGTTGTGATCCTTAAATTTTGAAAAGACATGCATTTGCATCATGTTGTAAATATTTTTCTAACTTGTTTTATCTTTTTGTTTTTCAGCTCTAAGTTTTTACGGTTTTAGTTTTTTTTAGTTTTAAAATAAAAACGAAAAGGTTTGTGAGTTTCTCCCCACACATCATGCACTTGCATTTTTGCATAACATGAGCTCTCTACCGGGCTCCGTCAGTTTAAGTGGAAGTAAACGCTATGCCTTCGTGAGTTAACTCGTTCCTCCGCACAGGCTAGTGAATAATTTCGGGCCACATATGACTTATGCTTTCGTGAGTTAACTTGTCCCTCCGCATAGGCATAAGTAAATGTAATCCCTCGAATTAAGCTCGCGAGCCTATGATGGATGATAACCGAGGCTTCGTACTAGCTTAGTAGGTGACAGTACGGGCAGTTCGAGTACCTTTTTAGAACTGAAGCCGTACATAGTGAACCGTATGAGCCACCCGATTAGAGCCATGTCAAAATTTCGTCCGTCGAATAGTCACCAAAATAAGTACATGGGAGAAACGTTTCTTACTTTTTATATCTTTTACATTTATATTTGTTTTTGCAAGAGAATTAGGTTTGTTTAATAAAATTGTATCAGGAAGATTATCTGATGACCATGTGGGGTAGGTTTTTGTAAAGCATGATGGTGCAAAAAAAAACAAAAAATAAAAAGTAGGTCGGTTTCACTAAAATGCATGATTAAATAGCTTAATTTGTTAGATTTGCCATAGTTTTTTTCTGTTTATATTTGTTGCGATTACTAACCTAGGTTATTTGTCTTTATTTTTATTTTTATTTTATCATGCATCATAGGCATCTTATTAGGAAGGTGTTGATTAGAGATTGGTTGCCAAAAACGGGTTTCTGATGGAGGAGTCAATTACACAAGTAACCGAGAAAAATGCCGTGGTTCGAGACTGGTCTTTGAAAACCTAGAAAGAAAAAGGGGATAGTTTAAAGGAAGGATGTATCTCCAATCTTCCCGAGCATGTAACTTCGAATGCTCGTCAAAATAACCTCGAAGACTTGACTTGGATCTGAAACAATGGGACTCGGACACTAGGGCATCTTCTTTGAAAATGCGGGGATATAGCTCACTTGATCGCCGTCAGCGTGAAGCGAACAGTTGATTCAAGCCATGGTTTGAGTTTGGGACCCAGCTTATCAATGTTTCACTTTCAATCAAGAAGATATGACTCCGACCATAGAAGAGTATGTCGCCTTGCTTCGCGTTGACAATGCACAATTCAGCAAGATATATGTGAAGGAGCCCAAACCAATGACCTTCAAGAAAAAGCTAATGAAGTTGACGGGAATGACTAATACATGGGTGAAAAAAAGATAAAGAAAAAGAACGAAGTCAGTTGTGTTCCGTGATTTTCTCTGCGAGACTTAGCTCAAAACCATCAAGATATTGTGAAGAGAGTGAATCTATTTGCTTTGGCCATTTACGGATTAATCGTCTTCCCAAAGGTTCTTGGGCACATAGAAGTTGCGGTAGTGGATTTCTTCGAAAAGTTGAGGCAAGGAATCAACCCCGTCCCAACTATCTTGGCTGAGACTTTTAGATCTCTAAGTAGTTGTAGGAGGAAAGGGGAAGGATGTTTTATCGGATGCATGCAGTTACTTAATGTTTGGATTCTGAGCCGCTTCTAGAAAGTGGAGCGCACACCTTTCCACATATTTTCAAAAACATTCTCTCTATTGGAAGCTTACATTGGGAAAGATTGGCCGAAGGATGTCACTAAACAACACTAGGTTTTGATTTTTCAGGACCTCTGCGCTGAAGACATAACTTGGAGAGCACTATGGATCCGTCCTTCAGTTCTGTTATACAAATGCAAAAGTCAAGATTGGGTGCCTTTACTCGAATTATGGGGAGGAGTTGGATATGCTCTGTTAATGGTTCAAAGGTAGTTTGCCTCACGTCAATTCATAGCAGCTCCTGGGGGATTGGCACAGCTTGAGTTTACTTTTACAAGTGAAGGTTACATGAAAAAAGTTCGAGATACTACAAAATCTTGGAAAGAAATTTACCTAATGGAGTTAGCTCTCTATGCTGATACTATCACTCAAGATTATGACATATGGAGACAACGACGAGTGAATAGTCAACAAATATCGCTGACGGATTACACTTTCTAGAATCCATTCTCAGCAGAAATGTCGTCCGAGATGGAAATGGCAAGACATGAATTTGAACGTGAAAAGGCCAAGCTGTTACGGGATATTAGTTCTCTTCAAGAGGAAAATGACCAGCTGAAGATCGATGTTCAAATTGAAAAATTCAGAACTAAGAAAGTCCAGAAAGAAGTTGAGATAATGAGAAATGACTTAAAGGATCTTCATTTGGAAAATAAGAAATTAAGAGGCACTTTAAGGAATAGTGGGCTGGGCAAATCATCGGTAGAATGGAAGGAAGAACTAAGCAACATCAAAGGTGGGATGGAATTTTGGAGAGGGAAAGCGAAGAAAGAAGAGGAAAAAGCTGCGCGTGCTATGATAGAGTTAAGGAAGAAGAATGTTGAATACGAAACCCTGTTTTGCAGAATTAACGACTAGTTAGTCTGAGCGTCAAGAGCTAAGAAGGAAAATACGAGATTTAGAAAATACACTGCAAGCTTATCAACAACATTTGGATACTCTCCTAAAAGCCCTAGAAGAAAAGAATGGCCAGCATGACAGAGACATTTGTGCCTACGAAAGAGCTCTCCAAGAAAAAGATATGCATCTCAGCGATTTGATCAATGAAATTCGCAAGGCGGCTGTGCAAATCATGCAATTATCGGATGAAGTCGAAGCTCTCAGTTGCCAATTCCCTCCGAGCCAAAGATCAAGCATGTCGGAGTTCCTAGAACAAGTGAAGAAACAAGGCGATGTGGCTAGGAAATTTGTGTAACTATTAAATCAGAGATGGCAAAACGTTTTGTAATGGACTCTTTTGATTAAGGAAATGCCTAAGTATGGGGCTATCTTGAAATCAACACCAAATTCTTGCATTTTTATTCATGACTAACATTCATTTTTCATTTATTTATTCATCCATCCATTGCATGCGCATATCACCCTAATCATTCACTGGGGCTAAAGCCGTATAATCCATAGTTGTGACACTACGAATCTGAAATCACGTCATTCTTAAAGGAAGCGTCTAAGAGCTAGAGCATTGAAACCAGTACACCACAAGGGTCGATACGGTTTAGGATTCAAGCCGAATAAGCGACAACGAAGAAAACAGTTGCAGAAAGATCAAGAAAGGAGGATTGCAAGAGCTTCAGGTCGAGAATTAGAATGGGGGCCCATAGCGTATCCCCCTTTATCAAAAACATTTATATCTGTAGGAATGATGTACCCAGGGCGAGATAATTCATGAAGCACGCTGTTATTGATTGAAAGGGGTCTTTAGGACATCAGTATAAATGTTATTGACAAAGGGATGATGCAATTAAAGATGTTTCAATGATACGCCCTTGTACTCCTAGATTCGTTTTGAACAATCAGACTGCTGTGGATCTTCTCGTAGTTTTTAAGTCCTCTCCAGAGTAATGCTTAATGTTAACTCTTTTTCTGTGTGCCCCTAAGTAATAGTGGGATTCTTTTGTAAGAGCTTATGTTTGCTCTTTATCATTTAAATGAACATTAATGGAGATGCATTTTTTCATGTTCTTTTCATCCTCATTAACTTCATAATTATTCCCTCTTCTCATAGCCTGTCATTACATGTACCTCATATCATGCCATAACATTATGTTTGTTGGTTCCAATACCTTGATGCTCCTCTATAGTTTGCTTTTCCATTCACCTTTCAGGTGCTCAGATATCAACGACATGAATAATCCCGTTACAAGTCCTAAAATCAATTTTGAGAAAACTATTTGTTTAGGAGAATTCGAAGCTGAGGAAAACGCTGAAGATTTTGTATCGTCTCTTTACTTACTAAGGATGGTAGAACAATAAGATAAACAGATTTTACCCCATCAAGAATCTGTTGAGACAGTAAATTTGGGAAATGAAGAAAAAAGACAAGAAGTGAAGATTGGGACTTCTATTTCAGAGAACACCAAACATGATTTGATCACCTTGCTTTGTGAGTACAAAGATGTATTTGCATGGTCGTATCAGGACATGCCAGGTTTGAACAAGGATGTAGTGGTCCATAAACTCCCACTGAAACCAGAATACAAACCCATTAAACAGAAGTTAAGACGAATGAGACCTGAAATACTATTAAAGATAAAAGAAGAAGTCAAGAAATAATTTTATGCTGGCTTCCTACAAGTCTCCAAATACCCAAAATGGGTAGCTAACATAGTCCCAGCACCGAAGAAAGACGGCAAGCTGCGAATGTACATAAATTATCACGATCTGAATTGAGCAAGCCCTAAGGATAATTTTCCTTTGCCACACATTAATACGTTGGTCGATAATACAGTAAAACATTCATTATTTTCTTTCATGGATAGGTTCTCGGGTTATAATCAGATAAAGATGGCTCCTGAGGATATGGAGAAAACTATCTTCGTAACGATGTCGGGAACATTCTGCTACAAGGTAATGCCATTGAGATTAAAGAATGCTGGGACAACATATCAGAGGGCCATGGTGATGTTGTTCCATGACACGATTCACAAAGAAATAGAAGTCTACGTCGATGATATGATTGCCAAATCTCAGGGGGAAAGAGAGCATGTTGAGAACCTCAGGAAGTTGTTCGAAAGACTAAGAAAGTTTCAATGAAGCTTAATCCAGCCAAGTGCATGTTTGGGGCTACCTCGGGAAAATTAATAGGCTTCATTGTCAGTGAGAGAGGTATTGAGGTGGATCCAGATAAGATAAAATCCATACAATAACTACCACCTCTGTGCACACAAAAAGAAGTCAGAGGATTTTTAGGGAGGATGAACTAGATCGCTCGATTCATTGCTCAACTTACCAACTAGTGTCACCTAATTTTTTGAGTCCTTCGAAAACATAATCCGGGAGAATGGAACGAGGAGTGCCAAGGGGCTTTTGACAAGATAAATCAGTATTTGTCTAACCCCCCGGTACTTGTATCGCCAACTCCCGAAAGACCGTTAATATTGTATCTGACTGTGTTCAAAAACTCAATAGGTTGCATACTGGGGCAACATGATGAGTCCGGGAAAAGAGAAAGGGCGATTTACTACCTCAACAAAAAGTTCACAGAGTATGAACCAAAGTACCCGTCAATTGAAAAATTTTGTTGTGCTTTAGTCTGGGTAGTTCGAAGGCTCAGACAATATATGTTGTATCATACGACATGGTTAATTTCAAAGCTGGACCAAGTAAAGTACATGATAGAATCACATACACTCTCAGAAAGAATGGCACGATGGTAGATCCTACTATCGGAGTACGACATCATCTATGGGAGCCAAAAGTTGATAAAGGGGAGCGCAATAGCTGACTTCTTAGCAACTCGAACGATGGAGGAATACAAGCCATTGAGATTCGATTTCCCAAATGAAGACCTGATGTGCATTACAGAAAAAAAGTGTGAGCCGTCAAAAGAGAAATGGTAACACCCCAAACTCGGCCTATGCATTAAGTCTGGATTTTGGCATGCCACACAAATTAAACATACATTCAAATCCTTTAACGATGTAGGAATCAAATTCCAAAACGATTAAGAGAGTGACTTTATCAAAAAATCAAAGTTCATTGAAAACCATAATTAAAAATACAAGAATTTATCATTTTATCTATAGAGTAGTAATTGATTAAAACTTTGGATTTATTTAGTGAAATATTTCATCGAAAAGTTTTAAAAGACTTTCCTAAGTTTCAATAATATTTAAGAAAAACCTTTATTTTATCTGAGAGTTATAGAAAAACATTTATAAAAACTAAACCAATCCAACTTAGAAAAACTAAAATAAAATAAATTCCATCCACATAATAAAATCCATAATTAAAGAGGCCTTATTACATTGCCATAAAAATAGTACTTAATAAAATTATTAAAGAAGTCTTAAAGTTTTATAAACCACCATTTGTAGTATAGCCTCCACACGAAGTCATCTCCCACCCAAGTCTCCATCAATTATTATTACAGAGAGGGTAAAAAAATGGGGTGAGTTACTTAGAACTCGATGTGTAACTCACTTACCTTAGTCCTTGGGCCAAAACCATTTAAGCATTTATTTGGGCCTAAGCCCATTACAAATATAATAATTTAGCATGTATGAAATGAAAGTGATATGCAATTCCCAAAACCAAACCTAGATTTCCATCCACTACACACCACCCGTACCAACCAGCACACTTGTGGGGAGCTTTAGTCACCCACCCCGCCAACACACCAAAGTAGGCATTAAGCCGTATTTCAAATTTCGTGGACAAGCCACCAGAGTTCTGAGTTTACATAGCATTTGCCATTTTTAATTGTGGCGAGCCACCAAAATTTTGTAGCAAAGCTACCAGAACTTCTCTTCGTCAAATAGCCCAACCCATGCAATCATATATATAATATGCATAACAATCCATTCATATAATTATTCCAACATAAGGCCCATTATAAAAGTTATTACAATCTGGCCCATTTCACATTTTTGCCACGAAATCTCATATCACATACGACCCATTTATCAATTATCATATATGGCCCAATTATCAATATCACATATGGCCCAATTATCAAATATCACATATGGCCCAATTGTCAATGTAACACCCCAAACCCACCTATCGTTAAGACAAGGTTTGGTTTGTTACATAGATCAAACTATCTCAATAATTTAGGTGAAACGATATATCAAAACCCTTTTTGAAAATAGAGTTTAATAAAAACCAAGAGAAATAATTTTAAGTTTAATGTGTTTGAGAAACATAAGTTGAAAATCTCATCATTTAATATTTAATTATCAAAACCTTAAAGTAATTTTTATAAGAGTTCAAAATATTTAAAATTAAAAAATAGATAAAGGAATTTCATATGTTTGAAAAACCCAAAGTATTTTAAGAAAACATTATAAGATAAATATAAGCCCATATTAAATATCTAAAACATAATTTAAATCCATCCACACATGTAAATCCATAAAATTTTAATAGAGGCCTTATTACATCATACCCAAAATAGTAAATTAAAGAAAGTACTTATTAAAAGTTCATAGTTTATTAAACTCATGTTCGCAGTATGGCCTCCACGAAGTCATCCTCGGCCCAAGTCCACGTCAATTTCCATTACCTGAGATGAAAAATTTGAGGGAGTGAGTTACTCAGAACTCAGTGTATAACTCACTTACATTATCCATTGAGCCAGATCATCAAATCATTATTTTGGGTTTGAGCCCATCAACAGGTTTAACAATATAAATAATGAGATGCATGCAAATAATGAAATTTCCCACCCAAACCTAATTTCCATCCGCTACACACCTCCCGTACCAAGCATCACACCTGTGGGGATCAAGTCAACCCACCCCGCCAACACACCAATCGTAGGCATTTAGCCATTTTATATTTGTGGCAGAGCCACCAAACTAGATTGTGACAAAGTCACTGAACTAGAGGCATTGAGCCATTAAAATATTTGTGGCAGAGCCACCAAACTAGAGGCAATGAGCCATTTAATTATTTTGTGGTAGAGCCTCCAAAATCTCACCAATGTCCACGATTGGAAAGATAATTGAGTAAGAATCCTTAAAATAAAATCACCTTACCTTGTTATGATTAAAGAAAATGAGTTTCTACCTCCAAAATCTCACCAATGCCGATTGGAAAGATAATTGAGTAAGATTCAATTTGTAAGTTATGATTAAAGAAAATGAAAGAAATTTTGGCACAAGAATAAATTAACATTCGCCATGGATGAAAAAAATTGAAGAAAATTGTAATGAAGAAGAAAATGAAGAATAGGGAAATAGAATGGTATGGTTCTATTTCAAGAGAGAAAAGAGAAAGAAAGGAGAAGATTAAAAGAGAAGAATTAGGTTTTGATCATTAGTCCGAAAAATTGTGCATTCGGTTTTGTGAAGGATTAATAAAACTATACTAAAAATTAGCCTTCTTTGTGTGATGATGGCTAGGAGGAATTAGTTTACGATCTAACAAGTTATGATTAAAGAAGTGATTTTCTCTTCATCGTTAATCCCAACCCATGCAACATGTATGCAAAATAGTCTATGTACATATGATGATTTTATCAAAAAGGCCCAATTTACATATGAGTCAATATTTCAAGTTTTTATTAAGGCCTTAACTAAAATTACAAAATAACATTTAGCCCATTTAGCAATTTAGCATCTTAGGCCCAATTAACGATCTAGCCTACTTCTTCAAAAGACAAGTCTGAATTTAATTCCACTTCCTCTACCAGATTATATGAGATGGATCATCCGTTGTCACCAATTCAGGTCCAACAAGTAGGAGTACGGCACCTACGACCATACAATGCCTTATAGGTGCCATCCGAATGTTAGACCGATAGCTATTGTTATATGCAAATTCTACCAATGGTAGAAAATCCTCCCAACTACCTCTAAAGTCGATCACACATCCCCTTAACATGTCTTCCAGTATCTGAATTACTCTTTTCGACTGACCATCAGACTGAGGATGAAAAGCCGTACTGAAATTCAACTTTGTCCCCAAGGTTTCATGCAGAGCTTTCCAAAATCGTGATGTAAATCTAGGATCCCTGTCTAATATAATAGACACTGGTACCCCATGCAACCTCACGATTTCAAATACATACAGCTTATCCAATTTTTGTAATGAATAATCCGTACGAACCGGAAGAAAATGAGCAGTCTTCGTCAAACGATCAACTACTACCCATACAAAATTTTTCTTAGTAGGTGTTAAAGGTAACCCACTAACAAAATCCATAGTTAAACACTCCCATTTCCAAAGAGGAATCTTTACTGGTTGTAACAAACCTGATGGCAATTGATGTTTCGCCTTCACTTGCTGACAAGTCAAACATTTTCCTACAAACTCAGAAATCTCACGCTTTAATCCCGCCACCAATCATCGCTCACAGAGATCTTGATACATCTTATTTCCTCCGGTGCATAGCATAAGGGCTACTATGCCTTCAGAGAATCATTTGCCTCAATTCGAGTCTTTAGGCATACAAACCTTCCACGAAAACACAGCACTTCATTCATGTTTATACCAAAATCCTCTATTTCACCCTTTTCAACCTGCTGCAATAAAGGTCCCAACTTTTTATCTGATGTCTGTTTTTCCTTGATTTGTTCCAACCACAGAGGCTTCACCTGAAGTTCTTCTAACAAACTACCATCCTCATACAAACTCAAATGAGCAAACATTGCTCTTAAATCGATATCGCTTTACGACTTAACGCGTCACCTACCACGTTAGCCTTTCTAGGATGATATTTGGGTGAGGAGGTACTTAAACTCTTGTGCTTCCGTAGAATCTTCTTCAATCTTTTCTGCTAACTCCAAACTTTCTTATTGCCACCACCTTTCCATTTTGCATTTTCGGTCCAAATATGAACGGAACTCTGAAACCTTCTTCGTCCAAAATAGTTTAGTTAGTTAGGGTGCACAATCAACGAAAATCCTCAACAAAGCATCTATAGTAACCACCAATCCTAAAAACTCAAATTTTAGCTACCAACTTTGGTGGTTTCCAATCAATCTGACCTCAATCTTCGAGGATCCACCTTATTCTTTTGGTGATACCACATGACCCAAGAAAGTCACTTCCTTTAGCCAAAATTCACATTTCTTGAATTTGGCATAAAGTTGCTTATCTCAAGTAGTTTGCAATACAATACGCAAATGCGTGTCATGCTCCTCATCATTCCTTGAATAAACCAAAATGTCATCTATGAACACTACCATAAACTGGTCTAAATATGGTTGAAAGACTCGGTTCATCATGTCCATAAATACGGCTGGTGCATTGGTTAATCCAAACGGCATAACCAAAAACTCATAATGTTCATAACGAGTTCTGAATGCCGTCTTATAAATATCTGCTTCTTTCACCTTAAGCTGGTGATAACCCGATCTCAAATCAATTTTAGAGAAAACTGAAGCTCCCTTCAATTGATCAAATAGGTCATCAATTCTCGGCAAAGGATACCTATTCTTGATCGTCAATTTATTCAATTGTCTGTAATCAATGCACATACGCATCGATCCATTCTTCTTCTTCACGAACAAAACTGGTGCTCCCCACGGAGACACACTCGGTCGTTTAAATCCCCAATCCAGCAATTCTTGAATTTGAGCTTTAACCTCCACCAACTCCTTTGATGCCATTCTATAAGGAGCAATCAACACTGGAGCCGTTCCGGGCAAAAGCTCAATACCAAATTCTACTTCCCGATCTGGAGGTATACTAGGAAGTTCATCGGGAAATACATCTTGAAATTCCTTTACCGTTCTCACATCATTCACAGATTACTCTTTGGTATACAAAGCACAAATAAAGGCTAGGAATGCTCCATATCCCTTCCGTACCAACTTTTCTGCCTTCAATACCGATACCACATTTGCCAAGTAATTCCTTCGTTCACCAATCATTATTACTTCCTTATCATCCGAAGTTCTTAATGACATCCGCTTTTCAGCACAATCCAAATGCGCCCGATGTTTAACCAACCAATCCATGCCCAGAATGAGATCAAACTCGTCGAAAGGCAATTCCATCAAATTCGCCAAAAATACCTCTTCTTGAATTTCTAAGGACACGTCTCTAAACAATTTATTTACAATTATCGATTGTCCTAAAGGACTAATTACTGTCATCTCGCTCTTGGTAATTTCAGATTCTAGATTTAGGTTTCCAGATATGGCACTAGCAACATACGAATGGGTAGAACCAATATCTATTAAAGCAGTAACAGGTACATCGAAGATGAAGAACGTACCAGTTATTACATCAGGTGCATTGCCATCCTCGCGGCGTCTAACTGCATGACCAATCCTTGCTGTCTTGCATCTGTGTTACCTCTAAGACCATTGCCTCGACCCGGTGCACCTTGACCACGTCCAGTCCCATTACCACCACGACCTGGTCCACGACCTCTCGATGGTCTGCTTTGAGTACCTCGCCTGGTGTGCATTAGTATTACGAACTTCTTGAGTCGTATCCATACGTCGAGGGCAATTTCTATACTGGTGATCCATTGAATCGCATTTGTAACAAGCGCTGTTTTCCTCCAAGACTCTCCGAATGCCTTTTCCCACATTCAAGATAATCTCGACTTTGATTATTAGCTACAGGTGCTCTACCTTGAGCTGGTTCATCATTCGAGGCCTCTTCAGAAACCTTTTGAAGAACCCGACTGCTTTATATCTCTCTTGTTTCTAAATCTTTCCTGATTCTGACGTTCTGAGTTCTTAGCCTCTTCGGCTATCTTGGCCTTTTCCACAAGCGTGGCAAAAGTTCTAACTTGTTGTGGGGCAATCAGAGCCCTCAACTCATCATTCAGCCCATCCTCGAATCGCACACAATGTTCATGATCCGTTGTCACTATTGTCCGAGCATAGCGACTCAAGCATAAAAACTCAGCCTCATACGCTGCCGCTGTCTTACTCCCTTGAACAAGATTCAGAAACTCCTTCCTTCTAAGGCGTCCACATAACTTGTTCCAACAGATTTCCCTTGAAGGCGACTTTAAAGAATTCTCAAGTAATCGGTGCGGCCTCGGTGCCTTCTCGAATAGTAAGCCACCATTGATACGCCTCGTCTCTTAGCAAGGACACAGCTCCTTTCAGTTTCTACTCAACAGTGCATTCCATATGATCCATAATTTGCTCCACAGCTTCGAGCCAATATTCAGCCACATTCGGAGCTACACCTGAAACTCCTCTAAAAACTTCTGCATTATTTGACTTGAGTCATTTTGAAATTGACCCACGAGTTGTTGGCCTGATTCTAGTTCCAACGACCCTTTATAGGACTCACAGCATTGCTTGTGTCAAAGCATTATCTTCTTCCATATGATCCTGTGATCCCGTCTCACTTACAAGTGACGCAGGTGCATCCATCTCGGCTTATGATTTGGTACTTCAGTTGCAGCACCTTGTCCTCTACCACGGCCACGTCTACCGTGTCCATGACCACGTCCTCTAGTGCTCATGATGACTAATTCAATTTAATCTGATTACAAGTTTTATGAATCAGAAAATTGTTTCAGTGTTTATTAACGGTGTTTTATGAGATTTGAGAGATAAAGTTGTTTTTCGCAACACATCCTATAGTCTCAATCTCCACGAATTTTAACATCTAAAACTAGAAGTTCTAGAGTGTTCTATGATCATATCATCATAATAATCATTAAGTAATAAATACTTACTTGACTTGTTGTCGGATGCTTGTGGTGCCATACTGATCTTTAAAACATAATTAAAATGATTTCAGAAGTTATTTGTTGAACCCAACCACAGTCAAGTTTTTGAAACTGGCTCTGATACCATTAAATGTAACACCCCAAACCCGACCTATGCATTAAGACGAGGTTTGGTTTGTTACATAGATCGAACTATCTCAATAATTTAGGTGAAACGATATATCAAAACCCTTTTTGAAAATAGAGTTTAATAAAAACCAAGAGAAATAATTTTAAGTTTAATGTGTTTGAGAAACATAAGTTGAAAATCTCATCATTTAATATTTAATTATCAAAACCTTAAATTAATTTTTATAAGAGTTCAAAATATTTAAAATTAAAAAATAGATAAAGGAATTTCATATGTTTGAAAAACCCAAAGTATTTTAAGAAAACATTATAAGATAAATATAAGCCCATATTAAATATCTAAAACATAATTTAAATCCATCCACACATGTAAATCCATAAAATTTTAATAGAGGCCTTATTACATCATACCCAAAATAGTAAATTAAAGAAAGTACTTATTAAAAGTTCATAGTTTATTAAACTTATGTTCGCAGTATGGCCTCCACGAAGTCATCCTCGGCCCAAGTTCACGTCAATTTCCATTACCTGAGATGAAAAATTTGAGGGAGTGAGTTACTCAGAACTCAGTGTATAACTCACTTACTTTATCCATTGAGCCAGATCATCAAATCATTATTTTGGGCTTGAGCCCATCAATAGGTTTAAGAATATAAATAATGAGATGCATGCAAATAATGAAATTTCTCACCCAAACCTAATTTCCATCCGCTACACACCTCCGTACCAAGCATCACACTGTGGGGATCAAGTCAACCCACCCGCCAACACACCAATCATAGGCATTTAGCCATTTTATATTTGTGGCGAGCCATCGAACTAGATTGTGACAAAGTCAAGAACTAGAGGCATTGAGCCATTAAAATATTTGTGGTAGAGCCACCGAACTAGAGGCAATGAGCCATTTAATTATTTTTTAGCAGAGCCACCGAACTAGATTTTTGGCAACAGGCCTTTCTTCTCTTCATCGTTAATCCCAACCCATGCAACATGTATGCAAAATAGTCTATGTACATATGATGATTTTATCAAAAAGGCCCAATTTACATATGAGTCAATATTTCAAGTTTTTATTAAGGCCCAAAAATTACAAAATAACATTTAGCCCATTTAGCAATTTAGCATCTTAGGCCCAATTAACGATCTAGCAAAGAGTTTGGCCCATTTAACAATTTGTCAGGGTTTTCGGCCCATTTAACGATCTAACAGAAATTTCGGCCCATTTATCGATCTAGCAGAGATTTTGGCCCATTTAACTATCTATCAAAGATTTCGGCCCATTTTACTAACTAGCATACTTATCGGCCGATTTTATGATCTAACACAACTTCAGCCCATTTACACATGAGACATTTAATATAAATTTTACCAACTACTCATCGAGGCATTTTCGTAATTTTCACAATTTTAACTGTTTTCATGTAATTTCACCAAAATACCAATTATTTCAGATTGTCTTGATTTTGTCGTTTTACTATTTTGCTCAATACTACGTTATGACATCTAACCCGAGATAAGTGTGAAGTTACACACCTTGATATCGTGAGTACTAAACCTTCCCGCTCGTCAACACCTAAATGTAATACGAACCATTAGAACACTTTCATTTATCAAAATACACTATTGATAAACGATCTAAATCTTTACCCTTTTGATTTTGAACCACTTCTATTTTTGGTTTCTCCTCGATTGTTGATTCGTTGTTCGAAGAGAATCCACGAATGTACAAAGGCTCGAAGTACGAATAACCTCGAACAATTGATTTTCCTCGGTTGAAGGTCCACAACCGGTGGAAAATCTGGATTCTGAAACAACCCTTCGTTTATAATTAGGGGATTAATGAACCGCCCCTCTTTTGAAGACTATGGACTGCCCTTTTCTGGCCTATCTTGAATGTCTCTAAAGACATAAGATCATTAGTCCGATTTATAAGTATTGAAATATGACTAACGTTTTATAAGATTTGGGATTTGGCTTACCACGATTATCTTCGTTCCTCGAGAAATGATCGGCGATTATGACCCTAAAAATGAAATCGATTAATAACTAACTATACTAATATAATGAATAAGAATCCTTAAAAGAAAATCACCTTACCTTGATTCTTGAAATCGATTCCAAAGTTTCAAAAATACTCAAGATTATCTTGAGTTTCTACCTTCCAAAATCTCACTAATGTCCACGATTGGAAAGATAATTGAGTAAGAAAAATTCGGTTATGATTAAAGAAAATCGGTTGTGATCAAAGAAAATGAAAGAAATTTTGGCACAAGAATGAATTAACATTCGGCCATGGATGAAAAAAAAATTGAAGAAAATTGTAATGAAGAAGAAAATGAAGAATAGGGAAATAGAATGGTATGGTTCGGTTTCAAGAGAGAAAAAGAGAAAGAAAGGAGAAGAAAAGAGAAGAATTAGGTTTTGGAAAAATTGTGCATTCGGTTTTGTGAAGGAAAAAGAAAAAAATTAGCCTTCTTTGTGTGTTGATGGTTTCGGCACTAGGAGGAATAGTTTGCAAAGAAGTGATCAAATAATTCAAAAAGAAAGAATGGTAAAAAAAATGGCTATAGTTTCCTCAAGATATTTGGTAGAAATTCAGCTATAGAGAAAGTTAGATGAAAAGAAAAATACACTAAGCCTAAGCCAAAAATAACCAAAATGAAAGGGTTCTCCTAACATCCAAGCTTACCATCCTCTCAACCAAAATCGGCCACCCCCCTTAGCCTCAATGCCGTCCAAATACAATGGTCAAAAGGCCATTAGGAAGTTTCTAAAATAGCTTCCTACACTTAAGCCTTTTTCCCCTCCTTTTTCCTTAAGTTGAAGAAACATAATCCCCCAATTCTAGCCCTTATCTTTAGCTTTCCAAAACCTTAATCTTCTTACCAAAATAAAAACAATACAACTCATCCTAACCTTATCTCCTTGAGACACATGCATAGGCTAAAGCAAAATAAAAATTCTAATTGCATGCTAGGTGATTCGAACTCCTTCCCTGATGTCCAACTTATGGCGCCATCACCACTTTGCCACTTACTCATCTTATGCCATCTTTTTGTACATAATTAATTTAAGTCTCAAGATCACCAAATTTCTTTACTCTAAATTACACTTAACTAATATTTTTATTCTAACTCCAAATAAACCCGAACTAACATTTAGCAACATAATGATACTCGAATATTTAGGATGTTACAGTCAATTATCACATATGGCCCAATTGTCAAATATCACATATGGCCCACTTATCTATTATCACATATGGCCCAATTATCAAATATCACAAATGGCTCAATTGTCAATTATCACATATGGCCCAATTATCAAATATCACATATGGCCCAATTGTCAATTATCACATATGGCCCAATTGTCAATTATCACATATGGCCCACTTATCTATTATCACAAATGGCTCAATTATCAAATATCACATATGGCCCAATTGTCAATTATCACATATGGCCCAATTATCAAATATCACATATGGCCCAATTGTCAATTATCACATATGGCCCATTTATCACTTTTATCGAATTAGCCCTTTAAGGAAAATTTCGAAATTTTCATGATCTTAATACCAATTTCAAAATTTTTATCATTTAGGTGATAACTATGCTATCCTTCCTAATTTCACTAACTTGTGATTTCATCCAACGATTAATACGATATAGTCATCTAACCCATGAGATACGGTGTGAGATTACACACCTGATTATGGTGAGAACTACACTTTCCCACTCGTCGATATCTAAACACACATCACGATGGATTAGAACACTAATATTTAATATAAAACTATTCTAATATTAAGCGATCTAGATCTTACCCTCGGAATCTCGAACAACTACTATTTACGATTTCTCTCTGATCAAAGGTTCAGAACCACGAGTAAACAATGGTTCGGGGGTACGTATGACTTCGAATAATTGATTTTCGCCGGATGAGGGTCCACAACCCGGTAGAAAGTCTCTGATTCCCGAAAAAGCCCTTCTCTTAAACTTAGGGGGAATAGCGGAACCACCCCTCTTCTAAACACTATTTACTGCCCTTTTTGTCCCTATCTTGATTGTCTCTATTGACAAAAGATCATTAGTCTGACTAATAAATTATCAAAATTTTGACTAACGGTTTTAAAAGCGAGATTAACTTACCACAATTATCCTCGTTCCACAATATGACAATCGAGTGATAACGTCCCCTAAAACGAAATCGATTAATAAACCATTTATATCCATATGTCGAGTAATATAAAAATCCTTAATAATCCCTTACCCTAACACCTTAATTTGATTCCAATGATTTACGACATTTACGAGCACTTGAGTTCCGGCCCTCCACTATCACACTATTGTCCAAGGCTTCAAAGAAGAAAAAGAAAAGAGTGAAAAGAATACTTATGTATAAGAGAAGATTCGGCTATGAAGGAAAAGTTGAAAGGGATGGTGCTTAGTAACATTCTGCCATATTGAAAATAAATGGGAGAAAAATGTTTGAGAGATTTTGTAAGGAGAAAGAGATGAAGAAAGGTAAAGGAAAATAAGGTGTTTAGGTTTCGGTTCTTTTCAAGAATGGAAGATGAACAAAGAAATGAGTTTGAGGCTTGTGTGCATTCGACAAGGGTGAAAAGAAAAGAAAAGAGAAAATGGCCTTCCAAGCTCTTAGTGATTTCGGTACTAGGGAGAAATGGTTTGAAGAGAAAAGGAACAATAAGACTGAAATGGTCAAAATGTGAATTGGCCAAAAGAAAACAATTGTTTACCTATTGCTCCAAGTGCATTCGGCTAAGGAGAGGAAATGGAGAGAAAAGTGTTGGAGAAAAACACAAAATGTCCAAATGCCAAAATGACCAAGTAACACCTAAACCTTACCAAAGCCTTCAAAATTTCGGCTATCTCCCTAGCCCTTAAACTATCCAAGTACATTAGTCAAATGGTAAAACTTTAGTCACCCCAAACTTTCCAAAACATCTCCCCTTGTTTTAAGCCTTATGTCCCCCTTACATGCCTTTTCCATATGATTCTTTTCCTTAAGTTAACACTTGCCTTTTTCCCATGGTCTTCTTGCCATAAAAATTTAATCCAACTTATCCTAATCCTTATCCATGACCGACACATGCTAAGGAAAAGAAAAAATAAAAGCTTTCAAATTGCATGCTAGGAGATTCGAACCTCTCCCCTCAAGCAAACATACATGCGCCAACACCACCTTGCTACTAGCTCATCTTATGCTAGTTTTTGACACTTAAATTTACTTAAACCTCAAAGTCACTTGATCCACTTCAATTAAGTACTCATTACAAAAATTTATTCTAATTCCGAATAATTCTCAAGTCTTCTCAAGACTATACTAATCATGAAAAATTTAATTATACACAAGTTAAGCACCAAAACATGCATCATATCAATACTCAAATTTTAGGATGTTACAATAATAGTTATTGTGATAATAGTCAAGGTGATGACGATGATGTTAAAGATCTCTAGGTATATTTTACTATGATTTATTTATTATATCATATTTATTATAATTGGAGACTAATCATGACAACATGAATAGATAGATTTTAAATTAAAATCCACACATGTTTGCGATGGTGATTATGACATAAAGAATCTATTGGGGCTTTTATAAGTTCGTCCTATTAAATCTATTGTATTCCCCGAAGTGAATGTAAACTTAAAGAAAATAAAAGATATACTCATGGACCACTAATAGTGGGAACATAGTAATAAATACAAGAACGATGAGAGTTTTCAAGATAACTTTTCAAAGGGTAAAGATAACTTTTGTTATCAATGTGATATGAAAAAGTTATTGGCCACATATGTGGTGCATGCCTAAATATTTTGTTTCTGTTAATATTCTTTGAGGAAGATATGAAAATTTTTAATGAATTCTATCATTGCAGATAGAAAATATTTATCTTATTTTGTACTAAAGAAAACAAATATTATTTCAATATTTGATAGTACAAAATTAGTCAAAAGCTCTAGAAGAGCTAATATATCACTATCTAAAAAGCACAAAATTTGTGATGGTTAATACATTATGTAACACCCCAAACCCGATCTATGCATTAAGACTAGATTTAGGTTTGTTACATAGATCGAACTATCTTAATAATTCAGATGAATCGGTATTTCAAAACCCTTTTTGAAATTAGAGTTTAATAAAAACCAAGAGAAATAATTTTAAGTTTGATGTATTTGAGAAATAAGAATAGTTAAAAATTTCTCGTATGTTTAAAAACCTAATTTATTTTAAGTAAACATTATATAATAATCATAAGCCCATATTAAAATATCCAAAACAAAATTTTAAACCAACCACATATAAAAATCCATAGAAATAATAATAGAGGCCTTATTACATCATACCCAAAATAGCAATTTAAAGAAAGTACTTATTAAAAGTTCAAATTTTATTTAGCCCATGTTTGCAGTATGGCCTCCACGAAGTCATCCTCGGCCCAAGTCCACATCAATTTCCATTACCTGAGAGGAAAAATTTGAGGGTGTGAGTTACTCAGAACTCAGTGTATAACTTACTTACTTAATCCATCGGGCGGATCATCAAGTCATAATTTTGGGCTTGAGCCCATTATCAAGATTAACAATATAAATAATGGAATGCATGCAAAAATGAAATTTTCCCAACCAAACCTAATTTCCATCCACTATACACCACCCGTACCAACCATCACACCTATGGGGATCAAGTCAACCCACCCCGCCATCACACCAATCGTAGGCATTAAGCCATTTTATATTTGTGGCAGAGCCACCGAACTAGATTGTGACAAAGTCACCGAACTAGAGGCATTGAGCCATTAAAATATTTGTGGCATAGCCACCGAACTAGAGGCAATCAGCCATTTAATTATTTTGTGGCAAAGCCACCGAACTAGATTTTGGCAACAGGCCTTTCTTCTCTTCATCGTTAATCCCAACCCATGCAACATGTATGCAAAATAGTCTATGTACATATGATGATTTTATCAAAAAGGCCCAATATATATATAAGTCAATATTTCAGGTTTTTATTAAGGCCCATAATACAAAATATCATTTATTCCATATAACTATTTAGCATCTTTGGCCCATTTAGATCGATTTAGCGGTCTAGCAAAATTTCTCGCCCATTTAGCGATCTAGCAAAATTTTGGCCCATTTAGCGATCTAGCATAGATTTTGGCCCATTTAACAATTTAACAGAGATTACGGCCCATTTACAATCTAACAGAGATTTCGGCCCATTTTCGATCTAACAGAGATTTTGGCCCACTTGGCTATCTAGCATACTTTTTGGCCCATTTTACGATCTAGCACATTTTCGGCCCATTTTTACGAGACATAAAATTTACATATTAACAACTAACTCATCGAGGGCATTTTCGTAATTTTCACAATTTTAATCGTTTTCATGTAATTTTCACCAAAATACCAATTATTACGTATTATACCGATTTTGTCATTTTTACGATTTTTCTCAATACTATTGATGACATCCAACCCGAGAAAAGTGTGAAGTTACACACCTTGATATTGTGAGTACTAAACCTTCCCGCTCGTCAACACCTAAACGTAATACGAACCATTAGAACACTATCATTTATCAAAAATACACTATTGGTATACGATCTAAATCCTTACCCCTTTGATTTTGAACCACTTCTATTTTTGGTTTCTCCTCGTTTGTGGATTCGTTGCCCGATGAGAATCCACGAACGTACAAAGGCTCGGGAGTACGAATAACCTCGAACAATTGATTCTCCTCAATTGAAGGTCCGTAACCCAGTGGAAAATCCTGGATTCCCGAAATAGCCCTTCGTTTATAATTAGGGGGATTTGCAGAATCGCCCCTCTTTCGAAGGCTATGGACTGCCCTTTTCTGCCCTATCTTGAATGTCTCTAAAGACATAAGATTATTATTAATCCGATTTATTAGTATCGAAATATGACTAACTTTTATAAGATTTTAGATTTGACTTACCACGATTTGTCTTCGTTCCACGAGAATCGATCGAGCGATTGTGTCCCTAAAACGAAATTGATTAATAACTGACTATACTAAATGAATAAGAATCCTTAAAAGAAAATCACTTTACCTTGATTCTTGGAATCGATTCCAAAGTTTCTCACTAATGTCCACAATTGGAAAGATAATTGAGTAGGAAGAATTCGGTTATGATTAAAGGAACTTGGTTGTGGTAAAAGAAAATGAAGAAATTTTGTCACAAGAGCAAGTTACATTTGGCCATGGATAAAATAAAAGGGAAAGTTTGTTTGAGAATTCTTTTTGTAAAGAGAAAGAGATGAAGAAGGGTAAAAGAACATAGGGTGTTTATGTTTGGATTCTTTTCAAGAACGAAAGATGAACAAAGAATTGAAATTGGAGACTTGTGTGCATTCGGCAAGGGTGAAAGAAAAAGAAAAAGATTAGCCTTCTTTGTGTGATGATGGTTTCGGCACTAGGGGAAAAGTTTTTAGAGAATAGGTAAAATAAGACCTAAATGGTCAAAACCCGAATGACCAAAAGAAAAGAGAACAAAAAAATATTGTTTACCTTTGTCCAATAAGCATTCGGCTAAGGGGAGGGAATTTGAGAGAAACAAGCTTTGAGAGGAAAAGAAAAAAATTATCAAATGACCGAAAGAGGAAAATGTGCACAACTAGCCCTAATTCTTCTAAATGCCTTCAAAATTTCAGCCAGCCCATTGCCCAAAAACCGTTCAAGTACTTGGCTATCAAAGGCCAACTTTTGCCACCCTTTCTTTCCATAGCACACTCCCCAATTTAAGCCATTTGTTCCCCTTACTTACCTTATCCTATTGATTTCTTTCCTCAACTTAAATATTTCCTTAATCCTTTAGCCATCATACCAAAAATAAAGAAGTCAAACTTGCCATGTTTGCTTCTTGGCCGACACTTGATAGATGAAAGCAAAAAATAAAAATTTTCAAGTTGCAAGCTAGGAGATTCGAACCTCTTCCCTCATGTCTAACTCATGGCGCCATCACCACTATGCTATTAACTCATCTTATGCCTTCTTTTAGTACTTAATTAACTTAAGTCTCAATGTCACCTAATTTATTTGCTCTAAAGTACACTTAACTAATATTTTTATTCTAACTCCAAGTAACCCGAACTAACATTTAGCAACATAATGGTACTCAATTATGTAGGATGTTGCACATTACTTTTAAAAGTTATTTGTAATGGATCTCATATTGAGATTGTGAATGAGAAAATTATTATATTTCATATGAATAAAAGGGGATTGAGTTATAATTTATATTTATTTTATAATCTTTGTGATATTCTTTTGTCATCATCCCTATTAAAGGGTTCAAAGCAAAATATTTGACTTCGAAAGATCTACTTATGAGTGATAGAATATGATAATTCTATCTAAAGCTTATTATGGTTGGATGAACCTAAAGTTGCAAATCTTTTTTTTTTAAAAAAAAAAACCGTGAGTATAACTCTATAGTATTTAGAATAAGTTCTCAATTAAAATTACATGGTAAAATACTATCGATAAGAACTTTTAAGAGAGATAACTTATGTATGAAAAGTCATTGGTTATGTACCTGTTGTACACCTAGAAAATAAGATCCACTCTCAAAGTTTGCTATTAATATATTTTTGGGCATTTGAAGATTTTGGCATATTCCTGAAGCTAATATTGCATATAATTATTTGGAAATTATATTTATTGACTTGGTGGAATTATAGACTTCACATTGATTTAGACATTTCCAGTAGTAAATGTCACAATAGTACTTATATGTGGATACAAATTAAAAGGAATGATAATAAATTTATCAATTTGTTACAATTTAGTACAATTAAAACACATGTTAAAGTAAACTAGAAGTTTACTAATACAAATGCATTTACTACTTGGCGTGAACAGTTAGACCATCCTGGATCATATATGATGCAAAATTTAATTGAGAATCCATATGGACATTCATTAAAGAACCAGAAGATTCTTTAATTTAAAAGAATTCTCATATGTTGCTTGTTCTAAATGAAAATTGATTATTACAAAATCACTAGCTAAAGTTAAGATTTAATGTATTGCATTTTTGAAACAAATATGGGCCCATTCATCCAGCATGTGGATGGTTTTAATATTATATGATTTTGGTAGATGCATCTACAAAATAATCACATGCGTTATCAACTCGTAACCTGTCATTTCAGATTATGCAATTAAAACAATTCATCTTACTAATGTTGGTAAATTTACATTCGAAGTTTTCAATGATTATTGCATGTCAATTGGGATAAAAGTTGAACTTCCTATAGCTCATGTTCACACATAAAATGATTTAGCTAAATTGTTTATCAAATGCCTTCAACTAATAGTTAAATAATTACTTCTGATAACTAAACTTTCTATTTCAGCATGAGATTATGTTGATTTATATGTTGTATGCATCAAGCTAATAAGTTATAAATACTCCCATTACAATTGGTTTTTGATCAAGAGCTAACTCTTTCTCATCTTTGAATTTTTGTATGTGTGTATAAATTCCAATTGCTCTACCACAACGCACAAAGATGAGTGAATCCTCAAAAAAAGTTGGGAATATATATTAATTACATGTTTCTTTATATTTTTAGATGTTTTGAATGCATTGGAGATTCAATTATGACATTATTTGTGAATACAATTTTGATTCGATAGTTTTCCCGACATTAGGGGAAGAGAAATAATAACTTGTAATGAGTTAAGGGGGGAGTAATTTGAACCAGAAGTTCAATAAGGATAATTCATTAAAAGTTAACTATTAGATGTATTTACAAACTTAATGAGAATAACCAAGTGTTATATACCATCTCATATTTTAATTTTAATCAAAATCCTAATAGGACAATCAATTGGAATAAATAATAGATTGATTGATTCCAAATATGAAAATTCTTCTAGATGGTCATATAGTGGAGGTGGGTGCTCCAAAAGAGACCCAAGACATAACTAATGAGAAGAGATTCAAGTACCTGAAACTGAATTTTAAAAAAAATGAAAATAAAAGATCTCGATAAGTTATATCAATTCGAGAAAATATGGAACCGAATAATAAAAGTGGTCGACAATGATTTTGCATGCAATATTATTATTGAAATAATGAAATAAAAGGAGGATCCTGAATAAATCTATTGAGAAATATAGATATAGAATAAACTGATCAAAATAGAAAGACACAACTCAAGTACAATTAAATTCATGGAGTTTTTGGACTAGTAGTCCAAATATCTAAAGGTATAAATCCAGTAAGGGTGCAATTGAAGTAGTTTTGCAAAAGCGGAATAAAAATATAAAGTATTTCGCTAAGTCCTGGCATTGATTTTGAAAAGATATAATATTCTTTTGTGGTAGATGCAATAACATTTAGATACACTATTAAATTAACAATTCATAAAAGATTTAACTTGCGCCTAATGGTTATTGTTACAACCTTTTATGAATCACTATATAGTAAAGTTTATATTAAAATCCTTGAAGGATTTAGGATGCTAGAAGCATATTGAAGTTCTTGAGAAATTGTTCATGTATATGAATTGAAATAATTTGAATATATATGGTAAATTTGACTTAGTGAATAGTAATTGAAGGAGGATTATAAAATGATCCAAAATGTAACACCCCAAACCCGGTCTATGCGTCAAGACGAGATTTGGTTTGTCACACAGATCAAACATTTTTATTTCTATCTAATGATTTATGTGAAACGGTATTTCAAAACCCTTTTAAAATAAAAAAAAGAGTTTAATAAAAACCAAGAGAATAGTTTAAGTTCGATGAATTTGAGAAAACATTAGTTGAAAAAAATCTTATCATTTGACATTTAATTAACAAAACCTTAAAGTAATTTTATAAGAGTTCAAAGGGTTTGAAAATAAGAATAGTTAGAGAAGCTCGTATGTTGAAAACCCAGAGTATTTTAAGAAAACATTATAGGATAAACATAAGCCCATATTAATAGTCCAAAACATAATTTAAATCCATCCACACATTAAATCCATAAAACATTAATAGAGGCCTTATTACATCAAACCCAAAATAGTAAATTAAAAAAAATCTTTATTAAAAGTTCAAAGTTTAATTAACCCATATTTGCAGTATGGCCTCCACGAAGTCATCCTCGGCCCAAGTCCACGTCAATTTCCATTACTTGAGAGGAAAAATTTGAGGGCGTGAGTTACTCAGAACTCAGTGTATAACTTACTTACTCTATCCACTGGGCCAGATCATCAAGTCATAAATATTGGGCTTGAGCCCATAAATAGATTTAGCAATAAAAATAATGAGATACATGCAAAATGAAATTTCCCACCCAAACCTAATTTCCATCCGCTACACACCACCCGTACCAACCATCACACCTGTAGGGATCAAGTCAACCCACCTCGCCAACACACCAATCGTAGGCATTTAGCCATTTTGTATTTGTGGCAGAGCCACCGAACTAGATTGTGACAAAGTCACCGAACTAGAGGCATTGAGCCATTAAAATATTTGTGGCAGAGACACCGAACTAGATTTTGGCAACAGGCCTTTCTTCTCTTCATCATTTATCCCAACCCATGCAACATGTATGCAAAATAGTCTATATACATATGAAAATTTGCAAAAATTCCCAATTTAAATGTGATTCAAAATTTCAGGTTTTTATTAAGGCCCATAATAAAAAAATATCATTTAGCCCATTTAAAAATCTTGCAATTTTGGCCCATTTAACGATCTAGCAGGGATTTCGGCCCATTTAATGATCTAGCAAGGGTTTCGGCCCATTTAACGATCTAGCAGGGATTTCGACCCATTTAACGATCTAGCAGGAATTTCAGCCCATTATACTATCTTGCATACTTTTTGGCCCATTTTACGATCTAGTAGGGATTTCGGCCCATTTAACGATTTAGCAGGAATTTCGGCCCATTTTACTATCTAGCATACTTTTTGGCCTATTTTACGATCTAGCAGGGATTTCGGCCCATTTAACACATGAGACATAAAATTTACATTTTACCAATTAACTCATCGCGGGCGTTTTCGTAATTTTCACTATTTTAACCATTTTCATGTAATTTCACCAAAAATACCAATTATTTCGTAATGTATCGATTTTGTCATTTTTTTACGATTTTGCTCAATACTACGGTATGACATCTAACCCTTGAGATAAGTGTGAAGTTACACACCTTGATATCGTGAGTACTAAACCTTCCCTTCGTCAACACCTAAGCGTAACATGAATCGAACCATTAGAACACTTTCATTTATTAAAAAATACTATTGGTAAACGATCTAAATCTTTACCCTTTTGATTTTGAACCACTTCTATTTTTGGTTTCTCCTCGATTGTTGATTCATTGCGAGATGGAAAAATTTTAAGGGTGAGTTACGATGAGAATCCACGAGCGAATTACAAAGGCTCGGAGTACGAATAACCTCGAACAATTGATTCTCCTCGGTTGAAGGTCGCAACGGTGGAAAATCCGATTCCGAAATAGCCCTTCGTTTATAATTAGGGGATTAACTAATCGCCCCTCTTCAAAATTTTTATTAATTAATTAAGGAAGACTATGGATTTGGCCCTGCCCTTTTACGCCTATCTTGAATGTCTCTAAAGACATAAGATCATTAGTCCGACTATAAATATCGAAATATGGCTAACGATTTGTAAGATTTGAGATTTGGCTTACCACGATTATCTTCGTTCCTCGAAGAAACGATCGAGCGATTATGTCCCTAAAACAAAATAGATTAATAACTAACTATACTAATATAATGAATAAAATAAGAACCCTTAAAGAAAATCTCCTTACCTTAATTCTTGAGATCGATTCCAAGGATCCACAATACTCAAGAATACTTTGAGTTTCTACCTCCGCTAGATTTCTATGATAGAGAAAAGGTTGGAATTAGATATGGTATGACAATGATCTAAATCCAAAAGATCATCTCACACCACAATAGATTCGACGCGATTATGAAGAATAACAAACTCCGAATACTATGCTAAACACTTACCAATCGATTAAGTTTATGCGTAGGAAAAGATACGATTATGAAGGAAAAATTGAAGGAAATAATACTTATCAACATTCGGCCATGGTGAAATAAAAGGGAAAAGTTTGTTTGAGAAATTTTTGTAAAGAGAAAGAGATGAAGAAGGGTAAAAGAAAATATGGTGTTTATGTTTTGATTCTTTTCAAGAACGAAAGATGAACAAAGAATTGAAATTGGAGACTTGTGTGCATTCGGCAAGGGTGAAAAGAAAAAGAAAATGGCCTTCCAAAACTTTAATGATTTCGACACTAGGAGAAAAGTTTTTAGAGAATAGGTAAAATAAGACCTAAATGGTCAAAACTCAAATGGCCAAAAGAAAAGAGAACAAAAATATTGTTTACCTTTTGTCCAATAAGCATTCGGCTAAGGGGAGAGAATTTGAGAGAAACAAGCTTTGAGAGGAAAAAAAATATCAAATGACCAAAAGAGGAAGATGTGCACAACTAGCCCCTAATTCATCTAAATGCCTTCAAAATTTCGGCCAACTCCTTGCCCAAAAACCGTCCAAGTACTTGGCTATCAAGGATCAACTTTTGCCAATCTTTCTTTCCATAGCACACTCCCCAATTTAAGCCATTTGTTCCCCTTACTTGCCTTATCCTATTGATTCCTTTCCTCAACTTAAATATTTCCTTAATCCTTTAGCCATCATACCAAAAAATAAAGAAGTCAAACTTGCCATGTTTGCTTCTTGGCCGACACTTGATAGGTGAAAGCAAAATAAAAATTTTCAAGTTGCATGCTAGGAGATTGAACCTCTTCCCTCATGTCCAACTCATGGCGCCATCACCACTATGCCATTAACTCATCTTATGCCTTCTTTTAGTACTTAATTAACTTAAGTCTCAAGCTCACCTAATTTCTTTACTCTAAAGTACACTTAACTAATATTTTATTCTAACTCCAAGTAAACCCGAACTAACATTTAGCAACATAATGATTTTTTTAAATATTTAGGATGTTACAATTCTACCCCTTTTAAAGAGAATTTCATCCTCAAAATTTACGATTAAAGAGGTGAGGATATTGTTGCGAATTGCATCCTCGAGGCTCCCACGTAGCTTCCTCCGCTCCGTGATTACGCCATAAAACTTTGACTAACGGCAGATCTTCTTTCTTAGCACTTTAACATCCCGGTCTATAATTTCTACTGGTTCTTCTTCAAAAGACAAGTCTGAATTTAATTTCACTTCCTCTATTTATACTATATGAGATGGATCCGATCTATAGTGTCTCAGCATGGAAACATGGAAAACATTATGAATTTGACCCAACTCAGGAGGTAATTCAATCGATAAGCCCTTGGACCAACACGCTTCATCACACGATATGGCCGATGAACCTAGGGCTTAACTTGCCCTTCTTTCGAATCGAAAATTTTCTTCCAAGGTGAGACCTTCAGAAGACACTGCTCTCCCACAACAAACTCGATATCCTTTCGCCAGTGCGCATATGACTTCTATCTATCCAAGCTTTCTTTAACCGTGCTCGAATAACTTTTACCTTTTCCTCTGTTTGAGATATCATCTCGGGACCCAACATCGCGTTCACCTAATTCGGTCCAACAAGTAGGAGTACGACACCTACGACCATACAATGCCTCATAGGGTGCCATCTGAATGCTAGGACCGATAGCTATTGTTATCTGTGAATTACGCCAATGGTAGAAAATCCTCCCAACTACCTCTCAAGTCAATCACACAACCTCTTAACATGTCTTCCAATATCCGAATTACTCTTTCCGAGTGACAATCGACCGAGGATGAAAAGCCGTACTGAAATTCAACTTTGTCCCCAAGGCTTCATGCAGAGCTTTCCAAAATTATGATGTAAATCTAGGATCCCTGTCTGATATAATAGACACTGGTACCCCATGCAACCTCACGATTTCGGATACATACGACAGCCAATTTTTGTAATGAATAATCCGTCTGAGCCAGGAAGAAAATGAGTAGCCTTCGTTAAATGATCAACTACTACCCATACGAAATTTTTCTTAGTAGGTGTTAAAGGTAACCCACAACAAAATCCATAGTTATTCGCTCCCATTTCCAAAGAGGAATCTTTACTAACGGTAATTGATTGTAACAAACCCGAAACGGTAATTGATGTTCGCCTTCACTTGGAAACTAAGCGACAAGTCAAACATTTTCCTACAAACTCGAAATCTCACGCTCAACCCCGCCACCAATAATTGTTCACGGAGATCTCGATACATCTTATTTCCTCCTAGAAGGAAGAGGGTGCATAACATAAGGGCTACTATGTGCCTCCAGTAAAATCATTTGCCTCAATTACGAGTCTTTAGGCATAGTCAAACCCTTCTCACGCTTCAACCATCAGCATCAAAGGTAAGCCAAAATGCTAAGTAATAAATGATTCACGGAGATCTCGATGCATCTTACTCCATAACATAATACTATGTGGTAAAATCATTTTCAATAGTCTTTAGGCATACAAACCCTTCACGAAAACTCTCCATTTCATCCCTATTTCACACCCTTTCAACCTCCCGGAATAAAAGTCCCAACTTTTTATCTGATGTCTATTTTTCCCTGATTTGTTCTAACCACAGAGGTTTCATCTGAAGTTCTGCTAATAAACTACCATCCTCATACAAACTCAAATGAGCAAACATTACTCTCAAATCAGATACCGCCTTATGACTTAACGCGTCAGCTACCACGTTAGCCTTTCCAGGATGATACTCGATTGAGAAATCATAATCCTTTAATAATTCCACCCATCTCCGTTGTCTCAAATTCAACTCCTTTTGGGTAAGGAGGTACTTAAGACTCTTGTGATCCGTATAAATGATAGACTTCTCACCGTAGAAATAGTGCCTCCAAATCTTTAAAGCAAAGACCACTGCAGCTAACTCCAAATCATGAGTAGGGTAGTTTACTTCGTGCGGTCTCAACTATCGAGAAGCATATGCCACCACCTTTCCATTTTGCATCAGCACACAACCCAATCCCGTGTGAGACGCATCACAGTAAACAGTAAATTCTTTTCTAGCCTCCAACTGAATCAAAACTGGTGCTTCCATCAGAATCTTCATCAATTTCTCAAAACTCTCTTGTTGTTTTTCAGTCCAAACATACGGTACTCCTTCGCAATAGCTTTAGTTAGGGTGCAGACAATCAACGAAAACCCCTCAACAAAGCGTCTATAATTACCAGCCAATCCTAAGAAACTCCGAATTTTAGCTACCGACTTTGGTGGTTTCCAATCCAGAATAGCCTCAATCTTCTGAGGATCCATCCTTATTCCTTCAGCTGATACCACATGACCCAAGAAAGTCACTTCTTTTAGCCAAAATTCACATTTACTAAATTTGGCATCAAGTTGCTTATCACGAAGTAGCTGCAATACTATACGCAAATGCGTGTCATGCTCCTCATCATTTCTTGAATAAACCAAAATGTCATTTATGAACACCACCACAAACCGGTCTAAATATGGTTGAAAGACTCGATTCATCATGTCCATAAATGTGGCTGGTGCATTGGTTAATCCAAAGGGCATCACCAAAAACTCATAATGTCCATAACGAGTTCTGAATGTCGTCTTATAAATATCTGCTTCTTTCACCTTAAGCTGGTGATAACCCGATCTCAAATCAATTTTGGAGAAAACTGAATCTCCCTTCAATTGATCAAACAGGTCATCAATTCTCGGCAAAGGATACCTATTCTTGATCGTCAATTTATTCAATTGTCTGTAATCAATGCACATACGCATCGATCCATCCTTCTTCTTCACGAACAAAATTGGTCATGATGACTAATTTGATTTAATCTGATTACAAGTTTTATGAATCAGAAAATTATTTTAGTGTTTATTAACGGTGTTTTATGAGATTTGAGAGATAAAGTTGTTTTTCGCAACACATCCTATAGTCTCAATCTCTCGATTTTAACATCTAAAACTAGAAGTTCTAGAGTGTTCCTATGATCATATCATCATCATAATAATTATTCGATGTGAATACTTACTTGACTTGGTGCCGGATGCTTGTGGTGCCATACTAATATTTAAAACATAATTGAAATAATTTCAAAAGTTATTTGTTGAACCCAACTACATTCGAGTTTTGAAACTAGCTCTGATACCATTAAATGTAACACCCCAAACCCGGTCTATGCGTCAAGATGAGATTTGGTTTGTCACACAGATCAAACATTCTTTATTTCTATCTAATGATTTATGTGAAACGGTATTTCAAAACCCTTTTAAAATAAAAAAAATAGAGTTTAATAAAAACCAAGAAAATAATTTAAGTTCGATGAATTTGAGAAAACATTAGTTGAAAAAAATCTTATCATTTGACATTTAACTAACAAAACCTTAAAGTAATTTTATAAGAGTTCAAAGGGTTTGAAAATAAGAATAGTTAGAGAAGCTCGTATGTTGAAAACCCAGAGTATTTAAAGAAAACATTATAGGATAAACATAAGCCCATATTAATAGTCCAAAACATAATTTAAATCCATCCACACATTAAATCCATAAAACATTAATAGAGGCCTTATTACATCAAACCCAAACCAGTAAATTAAAAAAAATCTTTATTAAAAGTTCAAAGTTTAATTAACCCATATTTGCAGTATGGCCTCCACGAAATCATCATCGGCCTAAGTCCACGTCAATTTCCATTACACGAGAGGAAAAATTTGAGGGTGTGAGTTACTCGAACTCGATGTATAACTTACTTATTCTATCCTTTGGGCGGATCATCAAGTCATAAATATTGGGCTTGAGCCAATAAGCAGATTTAGCAATAAAAATAATGAGATACATGCAAAATGAAATTTCCCACTCAAACCTAATTTCCATCCGCTACACACCACCGTACCAACCATCACACCTGTGGGATCAAGTCAACCCACCCGCCAACACACCAATCGTAGGCATTTAGCCATTTTATATTTGTGGCGAGCCACCGAACTAGATTGTGACAAAGTCACCGAACTAGAGGCATTAAGCCATTAAAATATTTGTGGCAGAGCCACTGAACTAGATTTTGGCAACAGGCCTTTCTTCTCTTCATCATTTATCCCAACCCATGCAACATGTATGCATAATAGTCTATATACATATGAAAATTTGCAAAAATTCCCAATTTACATGTGATTCAAAATTTTAGGTTTTTATTAAGGCCCATAATACAAAATATCATTTAGCCCATTTAAAAATCTTGCAACTTTGGCCCATTTAACGATCTAGCAGGGATTTCGGCCCATTTAACGATCTAGCAGGGATTACAGCCCATTTAACGATCTAGCAAGGATTTCAGCCCATTTAACGATCTAGCAGGAATTTCGGCCCATTTTACTATCTAGCATACTTTTTGGCCCATTTTACGATCTAGCAGGGATTTGACCCATTTAACGATCTAGCTGGAATTTTGGCCCATTTTACTATCTAGCATACTTTTTGGCCCATTTTACGATCTAGCAGGGATTTCAGCCCATTTAACACATGAGACATAAAATTTACATTTTACCAATTAACTCATCGAGGGCGTTTTCATAATTTTCACTATTTTAACCATTTTCATGTAATTTCACCAAAAATACCAATTATTTTGTAATGTATCGATTTTGTCATTTTTTTTACGATTTTGCTCAATACTACGGTGTAACATCTAACCCGAGATAAGTGTGAAGTTACACACCTTGATATCGTGACACGAACCATTAGAACACTTTCATTTATTAAAAATATACTATTGGTAAACGATCTAAATCTTTACCCTTTTGATTTTGAACCACTTCTATTTTTGATTTCTCCTCGATTGTTTATTCGTTGCCCGATGAAAATCCACGAACGTACAAAGGCTCGAGAGTACGAATAACCTCGAACAATTGATTCTCCTCGGTTGAAGGTCCGCAACCCGATGGAAAATCCTGGATTCTCGAAATAGCCCTTCGTTTATAATTAGGGGGATTAACGGAACCGCCCCTCTTTCGAAGACTATGGACTGCCCTTTTCTTCCCTATCTTGAATGTCTCTAAAGACATAAGATCATTAGTTCGACTATAAACATCAAAATATGGCTAATGATTTGTAAAATTTGAGATTTGGCTTACCACGATTATCTTCGTTCCTTGAAGAAACGATCGAGCGATTATGTCCCTAAAACGAAATAGATTAATAACTAACTATACTAATATAATGAATAAAATAAGAACCCTTAAAGAAAATCTCCTTACCTTAATTCTTGAGATCGATTGCAACGATCCACAATACTCAAGAATACTTTGAGTTTCTGCCTCCGCTAGATTTCTATGATAGAGAAAAGGTTGGAATTAGATATGGTATGACAATGATCTAAATCCAAAAGATCATCTCACACCACAATAGATTCGGCACAGAAGAATAACAAATTCCAGAATACTATGCTAACCACTTACCAATCGATTAAGTTTATGCGTAGGGAAAAGATACGATTATGAAGGAAAAATTGAAGGAGATAATACTTATCAACATTCGGCCATGGTGAAATAAAAGGGAAAAGTTTGTTTGAGAAATTTTTGTAAAGAGAAAGAGATGAAGAAGGGTAAAAGAAAATATGGTGTTTATGTTTTGATTCTTTTCAAGAACGAAAGATGAACAAAGAATTGAAATTGGAGACTTGTGTGCATTCGGCAAGGGTGAAAAGAAAAAGAAAATGGCCTTCCAAAACTTTAATGATTTCGGCACTAGGAGAAAAGTTTTTAGAGAATAGGTAAAATAAGACCTAAATGGTCAAAACTCAAATGGCCAAAAGAAAAGAGAACAAAAATATTATTTACCTTTTGTCCAATAAGCATTCGGCTAAGGGGAGAGAATTTGAGAGAAACAAGCTTTGAGAGGAAGAAAAAAAATATCAAATGACCAAAAGAGGAAGATGTGCACAACTAGCCCTTAATTCATCTAAATGCCTTCAAAATTTCGGCCAACCCCTTGCCCAAAAACCGTCCAAGTACTTGGCTATCAAGGATCAACTTTTGCCAATCTTTCTTTCCATAGCACACTCCCCAATTTAAGCTATTTGTTCCCCTTACTTGCCTTATCCTATTGATTCCTTTCCTCAACTTAAATATTTCCTTAATCCTTTAGCCATCATACCAAAAATAAAGAAGTCAAACTTGCCATGTTTGCTTCTTGGCCGACACTTGATAGGTGAAAGCAAAAATAAAAATTTTCAAGTTGCATGCTAGGAGATTCGAACCTCTTCCCTCATGTCCAACTCATGGCGCCATCACCACTATGCCATTAACTCATCTTATGCCTTCTTTTAGTACTTAATTAACTTAAGTCTCAAGGTCACCTAATTTCTTTACTCTAAAGTACACTTAACTAATGTTTTTGTTCTAACTCCAAGTAAACCCGAACTAACATTTAGCAACATAATGATTTTTTTAAAATATTTAGGATATTACACAAAATACCTATTTGTATTTTTATAAAAGAATCATGATTAAAGTTTGTTACGATTATTGTTAAATCTCCTGAAGAGATCAAAATGTATTTCCCCAAATTTTCCTCACTTATGACTTTTAAAAAAATGGCAATATAAATGTTTAGCAAATACATTCAAATAGTCATTTGAAAAACTAGTAATCAAGATTGAATACGTAGAATATGAGGAAGTATGTGATGTTTTCATGAGGGGGAGTAAATCTGCGTTGTACTCTTTTTCCCTTAACTGAGGTTTTGTCCCATTGGGTTTTCCTGATAAGGTTTTGAATGAGGCAACATATTATGTGTACTATAGATTGTGTACTTTTTTTCCCTCTTTAGGTTTTTATCCCACAGGGTTTTTTCCTAATAAGGTTTTAATGAGACACATTATCTACCAATGGACATCCAATGGTGAGTGTTATGAATATCTTATTAAGTGGATGTCCATCATGATCAAGATAAAGTTTTGATGTACTTTAAATTCAAATAGTTATTAGAATTAGATCTCTAATTATTTTATACTTCTTATGCCTATAAATAAAAACTCTGATAAAGTATTGTAAATTACCCTTTTTGATCAATAAAGTATATTCTTTATTACTTTCATATTTTTTTTGTTCCTTATTGTCTCCATCTCTCTTTATTTTATAACAATTAACACTACAAAAAAATCTCACTTTTATCAACATTTTTAAGTGTTGGTAAAAGTAAAGAAAGTCGCCAGCTTTGACCACCAACTAGGTCGATGCTCGTAAAAAGTATCCGGCAAGCTGATCATGAATACTGGTAAAATAAAAACATTTGTTGGAAAAAGTTTTCACGGCACTTTTATCCCTCACTATATTTTTTAAGACATTTATAAATGCCAAAAAAGGGAAAAAACACTAAAATCTTTATTAAAAAAATAGCATAACACCTTTAACTATGGATTTTATAATGCTCACATTTATAATGTATGTATCTCATATTGAAGTTACAAGGAAGATCAAATACAAGAAAAGAAAACAATGAAATTATCATTGTACATGTAACTTCTCTTGACAACAGAAAGTGAATCATTAAAGACAAAACAAGGTTTGTTGCTACCTTTGAAGATCCCATGGTTCAATGTTATAAAGATCAGCATCTTTGATGACATCCAGGTCAATCTTTTTCGAGGCAATCCTTTTACTCGAGTACTAATCAACAAGTTCTTCATTTGTGGGGTCTGCATTAAAGTGCCACACTATATAGTATATCAAATACCAACCCTAATTAAAATGCATGAAATATGCTACGACATCTAAAATCGGCTGTTGGTCTTGTTGAAACCATTTTTTTGTTGTTGTGAAAAACGAAAATGGAGTCGCCACCAATCCTTTTTTGAGGTGTGATCAGATCACCTTGAGATTGATCATTTTAATAAAATATTTTGATTTATTAAAATAATGATTTTGGTCTACGAAATTCAAGAAAAATGAGTTTGAGAGTCAATTACGCACGAGGAAGGATTAGCACCCTCGTAACCCCCAAAATTGGTATTGAATTGATTTATTAACATCTTAATGTCGAAAATTTGAAAAGATTTTAAAATATGATCCTCTTTATTTCAAAAAAAAAAAACTTGAATGAATTAAACTAGATGTCAAGACCCGCTTATTTCGAAGGAATAAAATATCATACCCAGTGAGTTAGGATACGACATTTCGAATCCTCGAAACTAAGCTTGTCTTTCTTTAAAACTCGTACATTTAAATTTAAGAAGGATATTCGGTTATTTGGGTTAAATGAGAAATCGAAACCCAGTAAGTTAGGGCACTATTTCTCAAAATTCCCGAATACTGAATATTGCCTTTGTTTTTGGAAATCCTTATCTCGAGATAACAAAATGTCACATCCAGTGAGTTAAGACACAACATTTTTTAATTCCTCAGAATAAGTTTTTATTTAGCTTATTCTTTAATTAAAAATAATTAGTTCTTTAGACTCGATGAGAAAAATCGAAACCTAGTAAGTTAGGGTACGATTTCTTTCAAATCTTAGAACACGGAATATTTTCTTATTTCAAAACAAAATTTTTTATGCATCGGAAAAATGTGATATGATTTTATAATAAAATGTAAAGTGAATTACAATGATAATTTGTATGACAAAATAATGATGATAACAATAAAATATAAATAACAATAATAAAGGTAAAAGTAAAATACAATAAAATAAAAGCTAGAGTGACCAATCTACATCAAATAATAGGTACAAATAAAAAATAAATAATAAAAAAAGAAAAGAAAAGAAAATAATAACAAAAATAAAAGAGAATAGTAAATTAATAAATAGGTAAATACTATATACAATAATTTAAAGATAATAAAATAATAATAATAACAAATATACAATAATAATAATAAATTATGATGAAAATATGTTAATAAACAAATAATAATAGAAAAAATAAACACATAAAAGTAATAATAATCATAAGAATAACAATAATAGTAGTTTAAATAATAATAATAATAATAATAATAATAGTAGTAGTAAAATAAACAAAGAATAATAATAGTAATAATAATATCAAAAATAATAATAATAGCGAAGATAATGGTAAAACATTAAAATCGATTAATAGTAATAATAATAATAATAATAATAATAATAATAATAATAAGAAGAAGAAGAAGAAGAAGAAGAAGAAGAAGAAGAAGAAGAAGAAGAAGAAGAAGAAGAAGAGGAAAGTAATGATAATAGTGAATATAATAATAGTAATAATAATATATAAAAATAATAGTAATAAAAATAGAAATAATAATACTAATAATAATAAAAGTAATAGTAATAATAATAATATTATTAATAATAATATTATTAAAGATAATTAATATTAAAATACACAAAATAAAATGTAAACAAATAATAAAAATACATATAATAAAAATAAAGAATACATGTATGTGTAAACAAAATGAAAATAATATGTACAAATATATAAAATTGATTAAAAAAAGACAATAGTAATAAAATATACACAAAATAAGCGAAAAAATGGATTAAATAAAATAACACAAAAAATAAAAAAATAACCGAATTAAAATATAATGGGGATCAAATTGGGCTTAAAGCAAAATTGTGGGGCTAAATTATAATAAATAATTAATTAAAAAGGATTAAATTGAAACTTAATCGAAAATCTAGGTAAAAATTAGGAATAAAAATAATGTGCAGGACCAAATAGTAACGCGCGAATGACATGGGGACCAAATGGGAAATAATCCCAATCCTCCAAAACGCGGCGTTTTAAGCCTAAATCGAGGGATCAAAGTGGAACAAAAATAAAATTCTAGGGCAAATTCATAAATAAAAAAGAAATTGAATTTAAAAAAATAAAAATGCTGAAGGACCTAACGCGCAAATAGACCAATTCACGAAAACACGCGGATCCCTTCGGGTCAGGTCGGTTCACGCGCGGGTTGAAGCAAAATAGTGCCATTTTGGGCGTTTGAAACCTGCCCCAAAACAACGCCGTATAAGGGGGCTATGAAAGTCAAAAAAATTTTACAAAAATTCATTTTCCCCATTCATCTAAAAATAAACTAAAATTTTTCTTAAAAATTCTCCTCCCTCTCTCCTATTGGCCCAGAATCGGCGAGGGCTCCAGCTAGAGGTCCGGCCAGTCGCCGTCGTGCACGACGGCTAGAGGTAAAAAACAAGTATATTTTTTCTCTTTTTTTATACTGTATTTATATATGAATAGCTTTTAAAAAAATAAAATACAAATATCTTTACATGTATTTACAAAGTTTCGAAGAAGAAAAAAAAAAAATGGAAAAGAAAACCAACCTTTCTTTCGTATTGATTTCGTATGCATAAAAAAAATTGTAGAGCCTTTACAATGATTTTTCTTTCGGTTTTATAAACCAAAAAATCAAAAATGAAAATAAATAAAAAATCCTTTTTATTTCTGTTCTTCTTGATTTGTTGTATTTTCGTCTTATTCGCAGGTGAAACCACCGTGGAGTGACGTGGAAGAGGCTGGGGCGTGTGAGCCAACATGGCTGCAGCGCTAGAGGTTACTGGAGAGTTCTAGAAACCCCTAGGATTTTTAAGTTTTTTAGAGTAATTGGGCTAAGGGGCTGGTTTTGACATTTGGGCCTATTTTTATTAGTTTGGGTTTGTTTTAATGTAATGGACCTTGTTCATTATTGGACTATTTTTATTATTTTTTGGTTTTTTATTGTTTTGTTTTTTTGGTTTAAAATGTTTAATTGGGCCCGAGAATAAATTGGGTCCTACAGCTGTCCCTCTTTGCTCGTTGTCGTGTAGCGAGAATGGAGGAAAGACTTTAAAAGGGTCAATTTTGCCCGGTCTCGCAGAACCTTAACTTCTTTCAGTACTTTTCTTCTTCGAGTAACTTCATTCCATCCCACTTCATCTTCAAAGGCATATGAACTTGCTTTTTGATCCAATTCAAGGAGATTAGACTTGTAACTTCAATCTGCTCCACCGTAATTTCAGGGAGATAAGATTTACTATCTTTAGTTTGCTCCACTGCAGCTTCAGGTAGAGAAGAATCGTGGCTTCAATCCGCTCCACTGCGAATTCAGGGAGATAAGATTCACCATGCTATATTTGATCCGACCTACTGCAAATTTAGAGGTATAAGACTTGTAACTTGTAGATTTTCCACTACAACTTCAAGGAAATAAGACTTGTGGCTTCAATCTGCTCCACTACAACTTCAGGAAGATAAGATCCGCCATAGTCTGTAGTTCTAACCTATTCTGCTGCAACGCCAGGGAAATAAGATTTGCTATCTGTAGTCTACTTCGCTACAACTTCAGGGAGATAAGGCTGGTGGCTTCAATCTGCTTCACTGCAACTTCAGGAAGATAAGATACGCTGTAATCTGTAGCTTTAATCTATTTCATTGCAACATCAGGGAAATGAGATTTGCTGTCTTCAGTCTGCTCCTCTGTAACTTTAAAGAGATAAGGTTGGTGGCTTTAATCTTCTTCACTGCAACTTCATGAAGATAAGATCCGCCATAATCTGTAGCTTTAGTCTGCTCTATTACAACACCCGGGAAATAAGATTTGCTATCTTCAGTCTGCTCCACTGCAACTTCAGGGAGATAAGGCTGTGGCTTCAATCTGCTCCACTGCAACTTCATGAAAATAAGATATGTCGTAGCTTTAATCTGTTCCACTGCGTCTTTAGGGAAGTAAGATTCGCTATCTTTAGTTCGGTCCACTACAACTTCAGGGAGATAAGGGTAATGGCTTCAAGCTGCTCTACTGCAACTTTAGGAAGATAAGATCTGTCGTAATCTGTAGCTTTAATCCGTTCCACTGCAACACTCGAGAAATAAGATTTGCTATCTTCAGTCTGCTCTGCTGCAACTTCAGGGAGATAAGACAGTGGCTTCAATCTGCTCCACTACAACTTCAGGAAGATAATATCTGCCGTAGCTTTAATTTATTCCACTACGTCTTTAGGGAAATAAGATTCACTATCTTCAATTTGTTCCACTGCAACTTCAGGGAGATAAGAGTAATGGCTTCAATCTACTCCACTGCAACTTTAGGGAAATGAGATTCGCCATGGTGGATTTGATCCGAATTGCTGCAACTTCAGAGGTATTGAACCTGTGATTCATTGATCTTGTTACACCGTCCTCTAGGGAACATGACCTATAAAATCAATTTATGGACTTATGTTTAGGCATAATTATTAGGATGCCATGATCGGAATGAATCAAATGCTCCTAACTAAATATATTATGGATGACATTTACATGAATGCAGAATGTCACGAGAATGATTCTTTTTTAAATGTATAATGATTAGGATGCAATGATCCGAATGAATCAAATGATCCTAACTAACTGTGTTTTGCATGAATGCAGAATTTCATGAGAATGATCCCTTTTTAAAATGTATAATGATTAGGATTCAATGATCAGAATGAATCAAATGCTCCTAACTAAATGTGTTTTGCATGAATGTAGAATTTCATGAGAATGATCCCTTTTTAAATGCTTAGGGTTGTCATTGCTCGTTGTTCTTCCAGGTTGTATCACTAGCGTAATATCCTGTCTTCTTGTTCAACCGACATTTTTGACAGAAAGTCCGAAGAAATGGTTACTGTTTAGAGTTTCCTTCTCAAATATTTCCAACCCTTAGGCTTGGTGTAACACCCCAAACCTGGCCTAAACGTTATGACCGGATCTGGCATGTCACATGAAAGGAATGTTTAAAAATTGTACGTTCGTTAAAAAGTTTGTATTTTTTTTTTGAAACTCCACGTTTCGTGGTTTGTATATAAAACCTGATTCATTTAATTCCCATTTTACAAAGTTGTTATTAGTTTGTAAAAAATTGTTTTTGTTGTGAAAATTGAGTTGAAGTAATTTTGAATAAGAAACGGTTTATTAATATTTTAGGAAAATCCCGCATTAAACATTTAATAATAAGCAGTAACCAATTTAAACGCTAAAACCAAATAAAATACCAAGGCCTTATTACATAACAAAAACCCAAATAAAAATAAGTCCAAATAAAAGAAATGAATTTACGAGTAAACATATGTATGGCCTCCACGAGTCCACCTCAGCTCCCAAATCCACGATCTAATGATTACCGCAAAATTTAACTAAGGGGTGAGTCATCGAGACTCGATGTGTAAATCCCCATCCAACGTGTGTTAAACCCTTACACAATTTCATATGAAAATATGCATGTCATGCAACCCAAAACCTAACCATCCAAACTCCCGATTCTACCCAGTGTGGTACCAAACCCTTTGGTGGTGCCAAACCACCGTGACTTAAAGTCACAAAAATCCATCTGTGGGGCCAACCCACGTTGTGATACCAAATCATTGGCGACGATCCCGTATCTCAAAAGTGGGGCCAACCCGGTGGTGTTAACCACGAGGGACGAGTCGCTATGAGGTGCCAAACCTCCGGTGTCCAAGACACGAATGTGATACCAAATCACTTTGGTGGTGCCAAACCACCTTGGTGGTGCCAAACCACCGGTGACCAAGTCACGAATCATCAAGTTGTGGGGCCAACCCGTGTGATACCAAATCACCGGCGACGATCCCATATCTCAAAAGTGGGGCCAACCCACGGTGGTATTAACCACGGGGACGAGTCGCTATGAGGTGCCAAACCTCCGTGTCCGAAGACACGAATGTGATACCAAATCACGGTGACCAAGTCACGATATCAATCTTCCCTCCTCTCATCATACCGTGCAATATGACATAATAATTGTGTATGCGTTATGTCATGTATGCTAGACATATATCAAATATAAGTATAACATGAATTACCATCATAATCGATAGACATAAAACAACATAATCATGCTAATCAACCTCTAAGGGTATAACAGTAATTTTACCTACCAAGGGTATTTTCGTAATTTATCCACCAAGGGTATTTTAAGTAATTTACCCACCAAGGGTATTTTCGTAATTTACCCACCAAGGGTATTTTGTAATTTACCAACCAAGGGTATTTTTGTAATTTACCTACCTAGGGTATTTTGTAATTTACCCACCAAGGGTATTTTCAGTAATTTACCCACCAAGGGTATTTTCATAATTTACCCACCAAGGGTATTTTCAGTAATTTACCCACCAAGGGTATTTTAAGTAATTTACCCACCAAGGGTATTTTCGTAATTTACCCATCAAGGGTATACCCACCAAGGGTATTTTAAGTAATTTACCCGCCAAGAGTATTTTCGTAATCTACCCACCAAGGGTATTTTTGTAATTTACCCACCAAGGGTATTTTCGTAATTTACCCACTAAGGGTATTTTCGTAATTTACCCACTAAGGGTATTTTCGTAATTTTGTACTGGATGGCCTTTCTAAAGGTGCAATAGCCTCGGCGACTCAACTACCATTTTCGGTCTTTACTTGATTTGTTGGGCCTAAAACCCAATTTTGGCCCATTCGGCCCACACGTCGTATGGCCCACCTAACACAAATCTATCCACGTATATAAGTTCCACCTAGTCTAGTTCACTATATACTATATCATCATACAATTTATTCTAATTGGGCCTCTGGTCCATTGGGCCCACTTCTACCATCGTAGCCCAAGCATTTCAACCCACAAGAATACTCTTGATGGCCTCAACTATCGTTGAAGCCCCACGTCTTCGCCGCGCTCGTGTGGCTACTATTGCCGTGATCGGCACTTGGCATTGCCGCTCTACAACTAGAGTAGAGAGTTACACACCGACAGGACTCGGTGCTAAACTGCTATGCGACCACTCCTGTGCTCAACGCCCACCAAGGTATGTTAACTCTCCTCTTGGCATGCTCTTTATATAGCTAGCTCTTCACCTTCATTCTTTGTATCTTTCCGATGTGGGATCCTTCGTCGAGAGAGTTTAAATTCAATGAAACTCTTACCATCCACTCATAAAATAAATACTCCTTGCTTCTCATAAGATTCGAACCTGGGCTCCCTTATAACATAATCCACGCTGCTAGCCACTTTACCAACTAGCTCCTTGTGCCTCAAACCATGCAATTAAATATAACCCTATGGCCAAGGTCTAAATTCATTTAATAAAAATAATCAAAAGGAATGCAAACGCTACAACTAGAACCTTGGGCCTCCTTCCTTCCTTGTGCGTCACTTTGCCACTACACCACACACACCACTTGTGTCATTTTCCTCCACATTTTATTCTTAAGGCCTACCCGCCAACCTCCAAGGTTTTTTTTCACCTAAAACCAAAATTTTCCCAAAGCTAATATTTGATCCCGAGACTTCATAGAAGCCCCCTAACCTTCCAAAATCACTTATCTAAAACGTCCAACTTGCACTTAAGTCGATCTCCTATTCTCCAAAAATTTTAAACGCTACTACGCCTAAGGCCCATTGGGCTCAATCCTACTAGGCCCAATTTCAGGATGTTACACTTGGTGAGTTTGAAACACCCCAAACCCGGCCCAAAAGCCTAACCGGATTTGATATGTTCCTCGAGTAAAACTTTAATTAAATTTCATTTAGTTTATTTAGAAAATATAATGGTTTGAATAAAGCAGATTAACTTTATGATTGCATTAAAATCATATTGTTAAATAAATTTGTATCTTCTTAAAACATTATTTTAAGAGAATATTATAAGTTAAAAGAAAACCAAATTTAATGAAAAACTTATTATTATTATAAAACATAGGTGTCAAAAACGATCTAAGTTATTTTTTGAAAATCATTTAATTATGTAGTAATAATTGTTCGTGGCGATTAAAAATCTAAAACGCAAAATTAAAACAATTCATAGCGGCCTTATTAAAAAAATAACATAACCCAAAATAAATCCTAAGTAATAAAAATAAACTTAATAGGTTTAATTGAGAGAAACTCCGAAATACTATGTTGAGCATTGGCCACCACGTAGTCCTCGCTGACCCGATCCATCGCGCTAAGAGTCACCTGAAATATATCCCATAAAAGGGTGAGTCATAGACTCAATGTGTAACATAACACTAAAAGCCCAATTTATCATAGCTATTAAGCCCATTTAAGTCATATTTAGCCATAAGCCCATTTTATATCAGATCAAATAAAATCGATTAAATCACTTATATATATAAAATGAAATGCAATCCAGAGCCCACCTAAAAATCCATCCGCTACACACCACCCGTACCTACCAAACACACCGTGGGGATTACTAAATCGACCCTCCATCCGCTACACACCATCGAAGGCAGTTGCTGCAGTCAACATGCACATCGCCCTTATAATTTTGTGGCATGGCCACCAGACAGTTGTGACCAAAGTCACCGGATTAAAATATGTGACCGATGTCACCGGATTCATATATGTGATCGAAGTCACCAGATTATGTGGTAAAAACCACCGAAACACTTCCCTTTATCAATATCACCCATATGCCTATGCACATACATATTATTCGGATTTTATGCAATATACCCCAAAATCATAACAGAGTCATACTTATTTCATATTTATGCATATAGCATTATTAACAAAGTATTGGGGGTAAACATACCTGAATATCGTGTACCACTGAATGGTACCCGCAACCATTATCAAACATATTTTCATACAAATCATATTTATTTTAGATCTATGAGGAATTTAGTATAATGTTACACACCTTATAACAGTGAGAACGATACCTTCCCGCTCGTCGACACCCAATTATTTATCACACTTGATTAGAACACACTAATACTTATAAATCTACACTATTGATGAATAATCTAATTCCTTACCCTCGGAATCTCGGATAACTGTTACATGTGGTTTCTCTCCGATAGATGGATCAAAACCTGATGACAAACCACGAATAAAAAGTGGCTCGGGTGTACATACGACTTCAAATAAATGATTTTCATTAGCAGAGGGTCCACAACCCGGTGGAAAGTCTCAGATCCCCGATACAGCCCTTCATTTGAAGTTTGAGGGTATAACAGAACCACCCCTCTTCCAAACACTCCTTACCGCTCTTTTCGAACCTATTTTGTTAGTCCCAAAATCTTATGTTTACGGGAAATGTCCGAGCGATAAAGCCCCCTAAAATGAAGTCGATTAGTAATCTATCTAAAGACGATATAACCAATAATATGACAATCCTTACCTTGAATGATCCCGAATGATCTCTCCTTAATTGTTGGCTACAAAAAGAATCCTTAAAATCCCTTTCAAAGATTCGGCCAAGGTGAAAATAAGAGAATTAGATTTCTAAAATCGGCTATTCCAAAAGAAAATAAAGAGAATGATTGATAGAAAATCCTTACTCGTAACACGGAGATTGATTCACCCTTACTTGAACTATAGAGGGATTCGGCCTTAACAATTAAAAAGAGAAGAAATGGTGATTTCGGTTTGGACAAAAAGAGAAGAGAAAAGATAGTGTTTTTGGCTATGGTGGTTTCGATTTTTAACAAAAGAAAAGAAAGAAGATGATGAAAATGGAGGATGGTTCGATTTTAACAAAAGAGAAAAAAGAGAATGGTGGTTTCGGTTATGGTGGAAGATGGTTTCGGCTAAGAGAAAGAAGGAGAAAGAGAAAGAAAAAGATGAGAAATGCCCTTAGTATGATTCGGCCAAAGTGTACAAATGGAGAATGGTAAATTTTGATGTGGTTCAACTTATGAAAGAAAAGGGTAAGATTTAAGAGAGAATGGAACAAATTTTTGTCAAAAGAAAATGGCCAATATGGCACTTTGTTGGCATTAGAATTTCGGCACCACACAAAAGAAACTCAACAAAATATACTCTCAAACCTTTAAGAGAGTTTCGGCTAAGAAGAGAGCTTTTGGAGAAAAATGAAAAGATGCACAAATTGTTAAGTTTTGGCCAACTATCACCCCCTAATCCCATTACAAAATTTGGCCAACACACATGCCAACAGAATCCCCATTTTTCCTCCTCATTACTTCCCTATCATTCCCTTAATTCCTATTACAATTAAACCAATCCCCCTTAGCCCCTTATGCCGTCTAGGTTCATGGTCAAATGACCATGGAAAAGCTTCCAAAACACTACCCACTCTTCAAGCCTTTTGTCCCCTTATCCTTCCATAACCTCATGATTCCATACCATAACTACTAACTTGCCTTTTCCCCTTAGTCTACTATCCAAAAATAAAAGAAAGTCCATCCATACTAGATAAGGCTTAACCGACACTATAGGAAAGAAAGCAAAAATTAAAATCCTTCCAATTGCTAGCTAGGAGATTCGAACCTCTCCCCTCATGCATTCACCCATGCGCCAACACCACATTGCCAATTGCCTTGATATGATTAAAACCTCTTGCCAAATTTTCTTAAAGCCTATCTTGCTTAGCTCCATCTTAAGTCTTAAAATTTTAATATTTCTCTAAGGCATTCTCTTACATACTGAAGTTCCTAAAACTTCCAAAGCACACTCAACTACACATAGGCATGCAACAACATACAATTAAGTTAAAAATGCATAGCCCCCATATTCTGGATGTTACAGTTCTATCCCCCTTAAAATAATTTCGACCCCGAAATTACCTGGCTAGAACAAGTGAGGGTATTGCTGTCGCATCGTTTCCTCCGGCTCCCACAAAGCTTCTTCCGATCCATGATTACGCCATAACACTTTGACAAGAGGAACTGATTTTCTCCGTAACACCTTTACATCCCGCTCCAGGATTTGAATTGGCTCCTCTTCATAGGACAAATCTGGTCCTAATTCCACCCCCTCAACTGGCACTACAAGAGATGGATCCGACCGGTAACGACGTAACATTGAAACATGGAACACATCGTGCATTTGCTTCAACTCCGAAGGCAATTCTAACTGATATGCTACAACTCCGACCCACTTCAAAACTCGATAAGGTCCTATGAGCGTGGGACTTAACTTTCTTTTGCGACCAAATCTCATCACCTTTTTCCAAGGTGAAACCTTTAGGAATACTTGATCCCCCACAGCAAACTCTATTTCCTTCCGCTTAAGATCTGCGTACGACTTTTGCCTGTCAGATGCTTCTTTTAACTAAGCCTGAATTACCTTAACCTTTTCTTTAGATTCAGCCACTATTTCTAAACCCAAAACTTGACGTTCCCCTAGTTCTGTCCAATACGTAAGAGTGCGACACTTCCGTCCATATAGTGTTTCATACGGTGCCATCCGAATACTGGCTTGATAACTGTTGTTGTACGCAAATTCTGCTAAAGGTAAGAACTCCTCCCAGCTTCCTCTGAAATCTATCACACATCCCCTTAACATATCCTCTAAGATTTGGATTACTCATTCAGACTGGCCGTCAGACTGTGGATGAAATGCCATACTGAAGTCCAACCTGGTGCCCAACGCTTGATGCAATGCTTTTCAAAACCGAGACGTAAACCTAGGATCCCTATCCGAAATAATCGACACCGGCACTCCGTGCAATCTCACAATCTCAGCCACATACAACTTTGCCAATTTCTGCAAAGAGTAATCAACCCGAACTGGGATAAAATGTGCAGATTTCGTCAATCGATCCACTATCACCCATACCAAGTCTTTCTTAGTAGGCGTAGGAGGAAGCCCATTAACAAAGTCCATGGTGATTCTCTCCCACTTCCACTGCGGAATCTTTATCGGCTGAAGCAATCCCGAAGGTACTTGATGTTCAGCCTTGACTTGCTGACACGTTAAGCACTTCCCTACGAATTCTGTAACTTCCCGCTTAAGACCAGGCCACCAAAACTGATCTCATAAATCTCGGTATAACTTACTTCCTCCAGGATGCATAGCATAAGGGCTACCATGCGACTCCTGAAGAATCCTTTGCCTCAACTCCTGATCCCTCGGCATACAGAGTTTACCCTTGAAACACAATACCCCATCGCTGTTAACACCATAATCTTATAATTCCCTATTCTGTACCTGCCGTAGCTTAGCACTCAGATCATCGTTTACCAATTGTCTCTCTTTCACTTGACTTAACCACGTCGGTTTAACTTTTAATTCTGCCAACAAGCTTCCGTCGTCATAAAGACTAAGATGTGCAAACATCGCCCTTAGATCTGACACCACTTTCCGACTTAGAGCGTCTGCCACCACATTCGCCTTGCCCGGGTGGTACTCTATAGAACAGTCATAGTCTTTCAACAACTCTATCCACCTTCGCTGTCTCAAATTCAGCTCCTTCTGAGTCAGTAGATATTTTAGACTCTTGTGGTCCGTGTATATCACTGACTTTTCCCCATATAAATAATGTCTCCAAACTTTAAGAGCAAAGACTACTACTGCCAACTCCAAATCATGCGTCGGGTAATTAACCTCGTGTGGCCTCAATTATCGAGACGCATATGCAACTACCTTCCCGTCTTGCATCAGAACACATCCTAATCCTGTGTGAGAAGCGTCACAATACACCACGAAATCCGTCCTTGCCTCAGGCTGAATTAAAATCGGAGCTTCAGTCAAAACCCTCTTAAGCTTCTCAAAGCTCTCTTGTTGCTTATCTGCCCATATGAAAGGTACCTCCTTTCACAACAATTTCGTTAAAGGTGCAGCTATCGATGAAAATCCTTCGACGAATCTTCTGTAGTAACCTACTAATCCCAAGAAACTGGGAACCTCGGTTACGGACTTAGGTGGTTTCCAATCTAGTACTGCCTCAATCTTCCGAGGATCCACCCTTATTTCTTCTGCCGACACCACATGGCCTAAGAACGCAACTTCTTTCAGCCAAAATTCACATTTGCTGAATTTGGCATAAAGCTTCTTCTCCTTAACACTTGCAACACTATCCGGAGATGCTCATCATGCTCTATCTCGGACTTAGAATACACTAGGATGTCGTTTATGAACACCACGATGAACTGATCCAAGTAGGGTTGGAAAACCCGATTCATCATATCCATGAACGCAGCTGGGGCGTTCGTCAATCCGAACGGCATTACCAAAAACTCATAATGCCCATATCTTGTTCGGAAAGCTGTGTTATGGATATCTGCTTCCTTCACCTTAAGCTGATGATACCCCGACCTTAGATCTATCTTTGAGAATATCGCAGCTCCTTAAGCTGATCGAACAAGTCATCGATCCTTGGCAAAGGATACTTGTTCTTGATGGTCAATTTATTCAACTGCCGGTAATCTATACACATTCTCATCGTTCCGTCCTTCTTCTTCACGAATAGGATTGGTGCTCCCCATGGAGACACACTGGGTCTGATAAACCCACGATCAAGCAACTCCTGGATCTAAACCTTAAGCTCAACCAACTCCTTTGGTGCCATTCTATACAGAGCGATAGAAACTGGCGCCGTTCCAGGCAATAAATCAATCCCAAATTCTAACTCTCGATCCGGAGGTAATCCTGGAAGTTCTTTCGGAAAGACATCCACAAATTCACTCACAGTCCTGACCTCTTCAGCAGTTGCTTCCTTAGCCTCCAAGGCACTAACCAACATCAAAAAGGCTACACATCCCTTTCTAACCATCTTTTCTACCTTAAGGGTAGATACTACATTTGATAAATAATTTCGTCTCTCGCCCATCACCACAACTTCTTTGTCATCAATATATTTTAAGGGCATCCGCTTAGTAGCACAATTCACATTTGCACAATATTTCATTAGCCAGTCCACGCCTAAGATCAAGTCGAATTCCCCGAATGGAAACTCTATTAAGTTAGCCGGAAACTGCGTCCCTTGAACTTCTAAAGGCACTTCCTTAAAGAGCTTATCTACTACTACAGTCTGTCCTAAAGGACTAAGTACAATCATCTTCCTAGGTATAGTTTCAGAAGTCACATGCAAAGTTCCAGATACTTCACTAGCGATAAATGAGTGAGTTGACCCTATATCTATCAAAACAATAAAGGGCAACCCAAAAATCAAAAACGTACCCGTGATAACATCAGGTGCGTCACTATCTTCTCTGCAACGAACTGCATATACCAGACCTGGTTGTCTCGCCTCAGAGCTACCACTGCCTCTACCTGGAGTCCCGTGACCTCTACCAGAACCATTACTTCTTCCATTTGGACCACGACCCCTTATTGGCTGCTGTCCACCTCTGCCAGCCTGATTAACACCCTAACCTGGTGGGCGATTCTTATCTGTATTCATCGGACAATCTTTAATCATATGGTCTTTAGACCCGCACTTGAAACATCCCCCGGTCTTTTTCCAACATTTTCCTGGGTGCATCTTCCCACATTGAATACAAGTACGATGTTGTCCTCCCGTAGCAATCTGCATCGACTTCATGCCCATCAACTTTAGGTTTCTTTTGAAAATTCCCGGATGACCTCAAGACCCAAAACTCCTCTTATTCTTATTCTGGCCTCTGTCCCGGTTCTGTCTCTCAGTCCACTTAACTTCTTCAGCTATCCTTGCCCTATCCACTAAGACTGCAAAGTTTCTTTCCCGGTGCGGAGCAATCAACACTCGCAGCTCATCTCTCAGTCCATCCTCGAATCTGACACACCGCTCATAATCAATAGCTACTATCCCTCTAGCATATCGGCTAAGTCACAAGAACTCTGCTCCATACTCAGCTATTGACTTATTTCCTTGCACTAAATTCAGAAACGCCTTTCTCTGAGAGTCAATGTAGCTAGCTCCAACGTATTTTCCTTCGAACTTAACTTTAAAATACCCCCAATCCACTCGATCCACAGGGGTACTCTCCTTGACAGTGAGACACCACTGGTAGGCCTCATCACGAAGTAGTGAAATAGCACCTTTCAACTTTTCCTCAGCAGTGCAATCCAAATCATCCATGATCCTCTCGACTGCTTCTAACCAGTACTCCGCTACATTCGGAGCTACTCTAGATACTCCCCTAAAAATCTTAGCTCCATTTGATCTAAGTCTTTCAGCTACTGACTTTCGAGACCCATTTCCCATACTAGCTCCTGCTACTCGTTCCAAAACTCGCAGCATAGCTTGTGATACTGCGTCATCTCCTCCATTTTGCTCTTGAAATTCCACCCCAACGGTAGGTGGTGAGCTTCATTTTGAACCTTGACCAGATCTAAGCGGTTCGACACGACCATTCTTCCTCTCTGGCGTCCCACGACGACCACGTCCCCTAGAACTCATGTCTACTACACGTCTTATCTATTTTTACGAAAAAGTTTTATGCATTAGAGTCTTTTCACTTCTTGTTTAAAGAAAGTTTTATGCGATAGAGATTTATTCAGTGGTTTTTTTCCGTAGTAGTACACATACATCTAGGGTCCATGTCTCTAAAGTATAGTTTCCTAAGGCTTATCACTTTAAATATCTTACATTCACATCACTTTATCAATAAAAGTACTTACCTGATGGACCTGGGCCGAGAACTCGGGTGCCATGCTTCTATAAAACCATTTTTTTCTTAAGAAAACTTTCAAAAAGTCATTTAAGCCAAATTTTGAAAACGTTGTGGGCTTCAAAACCCAAGGCCGAGAGTTTAACACTGGGCTCTGATACCAAGTTGAAACACCCCAAACCCGGCATAAAAGCCTAACCGAATTTGATATGTTCCTCGAGTAAAATTTTAATTAAATTTCGTTTAGTTTATTTAGAAAATATAATGGTTTCGAATAAAATAGATTAACTTAATGATTGCATTAAAATCGTATTGTTAAATAAATTTGTATCTTCTTAAAACATTATTTTTAAGAGAAAATTATAAGTTAAAAGAAAACCAAATTTAATGAAAAACTTATTATTATTATAAAAACATAGGTGTCAAAAAAAGTTTAAGTTATTTTTTTGAAAATCATTTAATTATTTAGTAATAATTGTTCGTGGCGATTAAAAATCTAAAGCATAAAATTAAAACAGTTCATAGCGGCCTTTTTACAAAAATAACATAACCTAAAATAAATCCTAAGTAATAAAAATAAACTTAATAGGTTTAATTGAGAGAAACTCTGAAATACTATGTTGAGCATTGGCCACCAAGTAGTCCTCGCTGACCCGATCCATCGCGCTAAGAGTCACCTGAAATATATCCTATAAAAGGGTGAGTCATAGACTCAATGTGTAACATAACACTAAAAGCCCAATTGATCATAGCTATTAAGCCCATTTAAGTCATATTTAGCCATAAGCCCACTTTATATCGATCAAATAAAATCAATTAAATCACTTATATATATAAAATGAAATGCAATCCGAGCCCACCTAAAATCCATCCGCTACACACCACCGTACCTACCAAACACACCGTGGGACTACTAAATCGACCTCCATCCGCTACACACCATCGAAGCGATTCTTGTAGTCAACATGCACATCACCCTTATAATTTTGTGGCATGGCCACAGCATGATTATGACCAAAGTCACGGATTAAAATATGTGACCGAAGTCACGGATTCATATATGTGACCGAAGTCACCAGATTATGTGGTAAAAACCACCAGGAACACTTCCCTTATCAATATCACCCATATGCCCATGCACATACATATTATTCATTTTATGCAATATACCCCAAAATCATAACAGAGTCATACTTATTTCATATTTATGCATAGAGCATTATTAACAAAGTATTGGGGGTAAACATACCTGAATATCGTGTACCACTGAATGGTACTCACAACCATTATCAAACATATTTTCATACAAATCATATTTATTTTAGATCTATGAGGAATTTAGTATAATGTTACACACCTTATAACAAATGAGAACAATACCTTCCCGCTAAATCGACACCTAATTATTTATCACACTTGATTAGAACACACTAATACTTATAAATCTACACTATTGATGAATAATCTTATTCCTTACCCTCGAAATCTCAGATAACTGTTATATGTGGTTTCTCTCCGATAGATGGATCAAAACTCGATGACAAACCACGAATAAAAAGTGGCTCGAGTGTACGAACGACTTCAAATAAACGATCTTCATTAGCAGAGGATCCACAACCCGGTGGAAAGTCTCGGATCCCCTATACAGCCCTTCGTTTGAAGTTTAAGGGCATAACAGAACCACCCCTCTTCCAAACACTCCTTACCGCTCTTTTCGAACCTATTTTGTTAGTCCCAAAATCTTACGTTTATGGAAAAGGTCCGAGCGATAGAGTCCCCTAAAATGAAGTCGATTAGTAATCTATCTAAAAACGATATAACCAATAATATGACAATCCGTACCTTGAATGATCCCGAATGATCTCTTCTTAACTGTTGGCTATAAAAAGAATCCTTAAAATCCCCTTCAAAGATTTGGCCAAGGAGAAAATAAGAGAATTAGATTTCTAAAATCGGCTATTCCAAAAGAAAATAAAGAGAATGATTGATAGAAAATCCTTACTCGTAACACAGAGATTGATTCACCCTTACTTGAACTATAAAGGGATCCGACCTTAATAATTAAAAAGAGAAGAAATGGTGATTTGGTTTGGACAAAAAAAAGAAGAGAAAAGATAGTGTTTTTGGCTATGGTGGTTTCGATTTTTAACAAAAGAAAAGAAAGAAGATGATGAAAATAGAGGATGGTTCGGTTTTAACAAAAGAGAAGAAAGAGAATGGTGGTTTCGGTTATGGTGGAAGATGGTTTCGGCTAAGAGAAAGAAGGAGAAAGAGAAAGAGAAAGAGAAAGAGAAAGAGAAAGGAAAAGAAAAAGATGAGAAATGCCCTTAGTATGATTCGGCCAAAGTGTACAAATGGAGAATGGTAAATTTTGATGTGGTTCAACTTATAAAAGAAAAGGGTAAGATTTAAGAGAGAATGGAACAAATTTTTGTCAAAAGAAAATGGCCAATATGACACTTTGTTGGCATTAGAATTTCGGCACCACACAAAAGAAACTCAACAAAATATACACTCAAACCTTTAAGAGAGTTTCGGCTAAGGAGAGAGCTTTTGGAGAAAAATGAAAAGATGCACAAATTGTTAAGTTTTGGCCAACTATCACCCCCTAATCCCATTACAAAATTCAGCCAACACACATGCCAACATAATCCCCATTTTCCTCCTCATTACTTCCCTATCATTCCCTTAATTCCTATTACAATTAAACCAATTCCCCTTAGTCCCTTATGCCATCTAGGTTCATGGTCAAATGACCATGGAAAAGCTTCCAAAACACCACCCACTCTTCAAGCCTTTTGTCCCCTTATCCTTCCATAACCTCATGATTCCATACCATAACTACTAACGTGGCTTTTCCCCTTGGTCTACTATCTAAAAATAAAAGAAAGTCCATCCATACTAGATAAGGCTTGACCGACACTATAGGAAAGAAAGAAAAAATTAAAATCCTTCCAATTTCTAGCTAGAAGATTCGAACCTCTCCCCTCATGCATTCACCCATGCGCCAACACCACCTTGCCAATTGCCTTGATATGATTAAAACCTCATGCTAAATTTTCTTAAAGCCTATCTTGCTTAGCTCCATCTTAAGTCTTAAAAATTTAATATTTCTCTAAGGCATTCTCTTACATACTGAAGTTCCTAAAACTTCCAAAGCACACTCAACTACACATAGGCATGCAACAACATACAATTAAGTTAAAAATGCATAGCCCCCATATTCTGGATGTTACAGAGTTCTAAATAAAAGTCATGTTTCAGGTTCTCATTTTATTTAGGAGTTTCCAGAGTAATATGCAAAACTCCTTTTGTGAAAATATTATTAGTCTATTAATCATTATTTCAATACAAAATGCTTGAAAATGATCATAATGATGGACAAAATGGAATTTATCAAAAACAAAATCTGAAAGGAATAGGATAATTAAAGAAAGCAAACATTTCTAGAATACAAAATGATGAGGGGAAAAGATAGGTGCCCCATGCCCCAGATATCACAGCCTGAGCTTCTCTGTACGGACTTTTTGAAGACCATTTTAAGCTCAATATGTGTTTAAGAGATCAAGAGTACTCTGTTGATGCCCCAAGACGTAAGATCTCTCCTTTCTTTTTAATTCAGGTATAGCAAGACCACCGCATGCCCCATCACAATTTGATCACAATTTGAGTCGACCTTTTCGGGTTTTCGACTCAAAACCCCCTTTGGTCTCAAGGTGCCCTTTGCGGGTTTTCACCTTGGCCTCTCCATTTTTCTTTTTCTTTTTTTAAGAAAGTCTCAAAGCGCCCTTTTGGGTTTTCACTTTGGCCTTTTCAATTTTTTTTTTTTTGAGAATGTCTCAAAGAGCCCTTTGCGGGTTTTCACTTTGGCCTCTTTTCCTTTTCAAGTATAGTACCTCTTGACTGAATCCGAATTTATAGGATTGGGCAAGTTTTTCCCAACTATTTCGATCAAAATCTATGCTCCTCTAGAGAAAGCCCTTTTTACCACATAAGGTTCTTCCCAATTTGGCATCCATTTTCCTCTGAAATCTTTTTGTTTGGGGAGGATCTTTTTCAATACCAAGTTCCCCTCGTGAAATTCTCTTAGATGAACCTTTTTGTCATAAGCTTGCATCATTCCCTTTTGGTACATCTGACCATGACGAATAGCCCTTAGCCTCTTTTCCTCAATCAAGTTCAACTGATCATACCGAGACTAGATCCATTTTGCTTCATCTAACTTTAGCTCTGACAAGACTCGAAGGAAGGAATTTCAACTTCGACGGGTAACACTGCCTCCATTCCATAGACTAATGAGAAATGAGTTGCCCGGTAGAAGTCCTGACTGACATTCGATAAGCATAAAGAGCAAATGGTAATTTCCCATGCCAACCTTTATAAATTTCAGCCATTTTTCCCACAATCTTCTTAATTTTTTATTGGCTGCTTCCACTGCACCATTTATTTTTGGACAATACGAGGATGAATTGTGGTGTTTGACTTTGAATTGACTGCAGACTTCTGCTATCGTGCTGTTGTTCAAGTTTAATGCATTGTCAGATATGATCCTCTTAGGCATTCCATATCGACATATGATTTCCTCTTTTAGGAATCTGCTAACTGTCGTCTTAGTAACACTGGCATATGAAGCAGCCTCTACCCACTTGGTGAAATAGTCGATGACTACAAAAATGAATCGATGCCCATTTGAAGCTTTTGGAGAGATCGGCCCGATGACATCCATGCCCAACATAGAGAAAGGCCATGGGGAAGTCATAACATGTAAAGGCGAAGGAGGTACATGAATTTGATCATTTTAAGGCGAAGGAGAAAAGCTTTTTTGAGGTGTGATCGGTTCACCTTGAGATTGATCATTTTAATAAAACATTTTGATTTATTAAAATAATGATTTTGGTGTACGAAATTTAAGAAAAATGAGTTCGAGAGTCAGTTATGCACGAAGAAGGATTAACACCTTCGTAATGCCCAAAATTGGTGACGAATTGATTTATTAACGTCTTAATGTCAAAAATTTGAAAAGATTTTAAAATACAATCCTCTTTATTTAAAAAAAAACTTGAATGAATTAAACTAGATGCCGAGACCCGTTTATTTTGAAGGAATAAAATATCATACCCAATGAGTTAGGATACGACATTTCGAATCCTCGAAACTAAGCTTGTCTTTATTTAAAACTCGTACATTTAAATTTAAAAAGGATATTCGGTTATTTGGGTTAAATAAGAAATCAAAACCCAGTAAGTTATGGCACTATTTCTCAAAATTGCCGAATACAGAATATTGCCTTTGTTTTTGGAAATCTTTATCTCGAGATAACAAAATGTCACATCCAGTGAGTTAGGACACAACATTTTTAATTCCCGAGAATAAGTTTTATTTAGCTTTTGCTTTAATTAAAAATAATTAGTTCTTTAGACTTGATAAAAAAATAGAAACCCAAGAAGTTAGTGTACGATTTCTTTCAAATCTTAGAACACGGAATATTTTCTTATTTCAAAACAAAATTTTGATGCATCAAAAAAATGTGATATGATTTTATAATAAAATGTAAAGTGTATTACAATGCTAATCAGATGACAAAATAATGATGATAACAATAAAATATAAATAACAATAGTAAAGGTAAAAGTAAAATACAATAAAATAAAAGCTAGAGTGAACAATCTACATCAAATAATAGGTAAAAATAAAAAATAAACAAATAAAATAAAATAAAATAATAACAAAAATTAAAGCGAATAGTAAATTAATAAATAGGTAAATATTATATACAATAATTTAAAGATAATAAAATAATAATAGTAACAAATATACAATAATAATAATAATAATAATAATAATAATAATGAAAATATGTTAATAAACAAATAATAATAGTAAAAATAAACACATAAAAATAATAATAATCATAAGAATAACAATAATAGTAGTTTTTAATAATAATAATAATAATAATAATAATAATAATAATAATAATAATAGGAAAGTAATGATAATAGTTAATATAATAATAGTAATAAAAATATATAAAAATAATAGTAATAAAAATAGAAATAATGATACTAATAATAATAAAAGTAATAGTAATAGTAATAATAATAATAATAATAATAATAATATTAAAGATAATTAATATTAAAATACACAAAATAAAATGTAAACAAATAAAAAATACATATAATAAAAATAAAGAATACATGTATGTGTAAACAAAATGAAAATAATTTGTACAAATATATAAAAATTGATAATAAAAAAGACAATAGTAATAAAATATACACAAAATAAAAGAAAAATGGATTAAATAAAATAACACAAAAAATAAAAAATAACCAAATTAAAAATAATGGGGATCAAATTGGGCTTAAAGTAAAATTGTGGGGCTAAATTATAATAAATAAATAATTAAAAAGGATTAAATTGAAACATAATCGAAAATCTAGGTAAAAATTGGGAATAAAAATAATGGGCAGGACCAAATAGTAACACGCGAATGACATGGGGGACCAAATGAGAAATAATCTCAATCCTCCAAAATGCGACGTTTTAAGCCTAAATCGAGGGATCAAAGTGGAACAGAACATAAATAAAAAAGAAACTGGATTTAAAAAAATAAAAATGCGGACGGACCTAATGCAAAATAAACCAATTCACAGAAACACGCGGATCCCTTCGGGTCCCGGGTCGATTCGCGCGCGGGTTGAAGCAAAACAGCGTTGTTTTGGGCGTTTGAAACCTGGCCCAAAACGATGCCATATAATGGGGCTATAAAAGTAAAAAAAATACAAAATTCATTTGCCCCATTCATCTAAAAAAACTGAAATTTTTTCTTAAAAATTCTCCTCCCTCTCTCCTATTGGCCCAGAATCCGGCGAGGGCTCGGCTAGAGGTCTAGCCAGTCGCTGTCGTCCGCCGCCGCCATGCACGGTGGCCAGAGGTCAAAAATAGGTATATATTTTCTCTCTTTTTTTTATACTGTATTTTTATATGTATAGCTTTTAAAAAAATAAAAATACAAAGATCTTTACATGTATTTACACAGTTTCGAAGAAGAGAAAAAAAAAAGAAAAAATAGAAAAGAAAATCAACCTTTCTTTCGTATTGATTTCGTATGCGAAAAAAAACTGTAGAGCCTTTACAATGATTTTTCTTTCGGTTTTATAAATCGAAAATGAAAATAAATAAAAAAATCATATTTTGAGTGTTTATATATTGCATGAATTGGTGTTTAGATTTTAAAGGAAAATTCCTTTCTTTTATTTTAGTGCTTATTGAAGTCCTAAAGAGGAGTATAGCATAATTTGGATAAGGAATAAATTTAATAATTGAGAATTTATTGAAGAGAAGCAAATGTCATTAAGACTTAAGTTAAATTAATGTTAAAGTGTCATAAATACATGGCATGGTGGTGTTGGCGCATGAGTTATAGCATGAGGGAGAGGTTATCCCTTGTTTAGCTGAATTTTTGTGTTAGTTTGGCTAAGAATTGCATTTTCTCTTTAGTCATTCCTTGCACCTTGTGCAGAATTTTTGTTTTCTTCTCAACTTTTCATCTTGGCGAATTGTGCATTTGGTAAAGCTCAAGTTTTGTGATCATTTGGTCATTTTTTTATTTATTTCTTTAGCCATTGCTTTGTGTCTTTTCTTTGAGTGCTGAAATCAACTATACCAAAGAACCATCCTTTCTCTTTTCTTTTACCATGGCGAATGTACTAGCTCCTAAAATCCATCTTTTCTTCTCTTCTCTTTGAAATCAAACAACATCATCACCATCTCTTTTTTTTCATATTTTAATTCTTTTCAATCAAAGTTTCTCCATCAAACTCTCTCATGGCGAATGCTAGAGTGCCCTTAGCGAATCTTTATTTCTTTTCTTTGATCATACATAGCGAAATCTTCATCCAACACAAACACCTTTCTCAACCCTTTCTTTTCAATCGTGGAAATAGGTAAGGGTTCTTCTTTTCGTTTTGATTTATTAATAGTATTATGGCGAATATTAATGGTGTTATAAAGGCCTTTTGGATCGAAATAAACGTTCGTTCTAATAACGCCGTTCGTTATTATATAGTGCAATAACGGAAGATCGGAACTCAAGTGATCGGAGAATCGTAGAAAGCGTTGGAATCGATTTATTGTGGTAAGGAAATCACATCTTTTAAAGCCTCTAGTACTATTCGATATTATTTTAGATTTAACTAATATTCCTTTGATCGTGAAGACTTTCAAAATAGGGAAGAAAAGGCGGTGGTTAGTCACGTTAAGAGGCGGATCTGTAAATCCCCATTTAAGCGAAGAGCGGTTTCGGCGGTCGGGATTTTCCACCGGTGCGGACCATCTTCGAAGGAGTCAATTATTCAAGTGGTACGAACTTCCAAGCCATTATCGTTGGTGGATTCTCACGATTAACGAACCAATAAGCGAGGAGAAGCGAAAATCAAGTGATTCAAAATCAAGAGGGTAAGATTTTGGATCTATTATCGATTAAGTATGTTTATACAAAATAGTGTTCTAACGGATCGAAATATGTTTTAGGTCGAGGAGGCGAGAAGGATTAGTACTCTCGGTATCGAGGTGTGTAACTTCACACTTTTTCTGGGTTGGATGTCAATTTGGTATGGAAGTAAAATCGTAAAAACGACTAGATCGGTAAAAATGTAAAAGCGATATTTTGACGAAAATACGTAAAACGACTAAATCATGAAAATTACAAACGCATACTAGAAATTACTTGTTATTATGTAAATTGTATGTTTCGTGAAAATGGTAGTAAAATACTCTAGTTCGATAAATTGGGCCAAAATACTCTAGTTCGATAAATTGGGCCAAAATACTCTAGTTCGATAAATTGGGCCAAAATACTCTAGTTCGTTAAATTGGGCCAAAATACTCTAGTTCGATAAATTGGGCCAAAATACTCTAGTTAGTTAAATTGGGCCAAAATACTCTAGTTTGATAAATGGGCCAAAGCCCACTAAAATACTAAATGGGCAAATTGCTAAATTATAGTTTTTTTTATGGGCCAAATGAAATGTTTAATGATAAACCCACCGATGTTATGGATTAATTGAAAAAAAAATTGTTATATGACTATATTTTGTTATATACGCATAATTGCATGGGGTGGGGTATATGAAGAGAAGAATGGCCAGTTGCCAAAAATCTAGTTCGGTGGCCTTGCCACAAAAATAATTATGGCTTATTGCCTCTAGTTCGGTGGCTCTGTCACAAATATGGCTTATTGCCTCTAGTTAAATGGCTCTGCCACAAATATAGCTTATTGCCTCTAGTTAGTGACTTTGCCACAATTATAAAAAGGCTTTAATGCCTACGATTGGTGTGTTGGCGGGGTGGGTTGACTTGATCCCCACAGGTGTGATGGTTGGTACGGGGGTGTTAGCGGATGGATATTAGGTTTGGTTGGGAAATTCATTTTACATGCATTTTTAAATTATTTTATTTCATTTTATGATATATTGTTGAATTCTGTAATTGGGCTCAAGCCCAGCATAATATCTTGACGATCTGGCCCAATAATAGTGGTAAGTGAGTTGCACACTGAGTTCTAAGTAACTCACCCCCTTTAATTTTTCCATCTCGTAATGGAAATTGACTTGGACTTGGGCGAGGATGACTTCGTGGAGGCCATCTTGCAAAACATAGGTTATTTAAACTCGAACTTTTAATAAGTATTTTTGCTATTTTGGGTTATTGTAATAAGGCCTCTATAAATAATTTATGGATTTTATGTGTGTTTGGTTTTAAACTATACTTTGGACTTTTAAATATGGGCTATGATTATATGATGTTTTTATTAAAATAAATTTGGGTTTTCAAGTATATGAAATTCTTTTATAAATATTTTATTATTGTTAACTCTTTAATAAATTACCTAAAGGTTTTGATAATACAATGATTTTCAACTAATGTTTTCTAATATTTATCAAATTCAAATACTCTTCTAATTTTATTAAATCGTAAATAATATTGTAGCTTTCAACTTATTGAAGATTTAAAAAATAGCTCGATTCATGTAACAAACCAAATCTAGTCTTAATGCATAGACCGGGTTTGGGGTGTTACATTCTTTCTATTCTTCTTGATTTGCTATATTTCTGTAACGCCCTAAAAATCTTGAAACCCTATTTTATATACATATGTATGTGTAGCACTTAGAATAATATTATTAAAGTAGTATCGGGATTATTTGAAGCCTTAGAGTTAGGGGTGACCATAGGGAAAAAATTATTTTTCTTACTTAGTGGACTATAGTCTCAGGCATGAAGCCTCATAAGCAGATTAAGAGAAGAGAGGACACAAATGGGCTTGTGGTCTAGTGGAAAGTGGCGTCATATAGGGGCTATGAGGTGGCGTGTTGAGCAGTTAAAGAGATCCAAGGTTCGAGGCCTAGGAGGGGAAAATTAAGGAGTTTTATTTTTGTGCCTGAACAAAAGGAGTTGGCGTTGGAGGGGACTCTGAAAGGGTGTGTTCAGCAAAGAAATTTAAGTGGAAGATAAGGAAGAAAAGATAGGGATTGGGAGGTGGATATAGTGGTGCCGATTTGGACTCTTAGGGAGGGAAAGCTTCGGCTAGGGGCTATATATATGGGTGCCTAATTAAGTTCCTAGGTTAATGCCGAATTTTTCTCACCTTCTGGCCGAATTTCTTCACATGTGAGAGGCTCAGACATTTTTTTTCTCTAAGTGTACCAAAGCTGAATCCTTCATACTCTTCCTTCTCAAGTTTCCTTCACCACTTGGTTCTACCAAATCACTTCTTTTCTTATTCTCCCTAGTGTTTCCAAATTGCCTCTGTCACCTTGCTAGTCACAAAAGCTGGACGTAAGCCGCAAGATCAAAGGAAGTTTTCGAAGAGCTTAGTTGAATTTTTAGTGTGTTTTATTAAAAGCCAAAGGGCTATCTAACCCCTCTTTTCCGTTAACATGTATTAACAAGGGTGTGGCTCAACAATCGCAAGCATGGTAGGTAAGGATTGTTATCAAGGCAGAAAGTATTCTCAACTCAGACACAGTTTAGTAAATGGTCGAATCCATTGTGGCTCATAGGGGTGTCTTATGAACAATATGGGTCACTTAGTTTTGACGTTATAGCCATTTGGGTGCAGATTTAGAGGATAAACGCCAATAGTAGCAAAAGAAGGGCTACTAGAACGTGAGGTACACAGTAAGGGCACGGTGAGGTTTCGGTTTTTGATCAGTATGTGTTAAAACTTTGGTTAATCGCTAATAATGTCGATTGTAGGTTTGTGACTAAGGGGCTTGCAGCACGCAAGGTTTCCAGGTGTGTACAAACACTACACACACAAAATCGACAATGCCGAAAAGTTGAAAAGCGAAAGTTGCTAAATGGGCCCGATGGGCCCTTAGGCTAAGTTTGATGGAATGGTTTGGTTTGTTATACGAATTAAGTTAGTCACGCGTGATACACGATCTGGATTTGTTTTGGGCCTAATAGGCCATTTGATAATATTCGGGCCTAAGGGGCCGTAAGGTTGGAATTTGGGTTTGATAGGCTTTATGGGGACGTAGACAAATATGCTAGGGTTCATGGACTTAGGCCTACTTTGAACAACTCTTAAATTTCATAAGACTTAACTTAATTAAACATGTTTGTGAATAAGTCGCTGGGTTAGGGTGTGGCAACAGGCATACGTATGTCTAAGACTGGATCTAGGGAGAGCTTGGTACTTAAGCGGTCTTAGTGGCCCACCTCCTCTTTTCTAGAATCCTACCTGGTGCGTAGTGTCTATTCACTTTAGCCGCAAGGACTTGTTGATGGGCCAAAGTTCATAACTAAAACCCGAGAGGGACCAAATACCCTTATATTTGTAAAATTACTAAAATACCCTTATATTTGTAAAATTACTAAAATACCCTTATATTTGTAAATTATCAAAATACCTCTATTTTGTAAAAGTATTGAAATACCCCTATTTTGCAAAAGTACCAAAGTACCCCTATTTTGCCAAGTTACCAAAATACCCTTGTAGGGTAGAATTACGAAAATACCCCTAGGTAGTGAATGACGAGAATACCCCTATGTGATAAATATGAGTTTATGGATGTTACTCATGTGTTTAATGCATTCATATGTTATTCTGCTTAGGATGCATATGGGTGGGAATTATGGTACGGAGGAAGATTTGTCGATCGCATGGCCATATGGTATGAATCTACCGGAGGCTTTAAGCCCAATATATGATTAGCAACTTTGCTGCAACGTTCAGTAGTACCGCAACCAGGCTACCCTTGGTGTGTAGCGGAGGGGTGGGTCGAGCTAGAATTCCCACAAGAGTCATAAGGTTGGAAGGGAAATGGTGTGTGTAGCGAATGGATTTTTGTGGTGGGTTTTGCATTATCTTGTTTGTATGTGATGGGTTATGGTATGACATGAGGTCATTATGGGCTAACACCCAAGACAACCGATTTTGATAGGGCTTAGGCCCAATGTGAATGTTTGTATGTGATTTGATTGCCAAGGGTTGTACATATTGAGTTTCGAAACTCACACCCTTTAATTTAATGTTTCAGGTAATCCCGAATAGACGGCTCGACATGGGAGAGGACTTGGAGATGGCCACACTACAAGATGTTTGAATTTTTATTTATTTGTTTCAAAATACATGTTTTTATTTATTTAATTTTCGGTGGATGTAATAAGGCCTTGTACTCCGTTTTGACTTCAGATTTATTTTGGGTTTTGAGGTTAATTATTTATTTAATTATTAAATCAAAGCAAGCTCTTATGTTTAACCTTGGTTTCTGAAATACTTAAAACAATGAAATGGGTTTTTATCTTTACTTAATAACACTCATAGATTTTTGGGCTTTTGGGCCTTAAACTTTTAATTAGTAAATTGTTTTGAATTGTGCCTTTAATGTGACATTCCGGATTCGGGCCTAACTTTTAGGCCAGGTTTGGGGTGTTATATTTAGTGGTATTAGAGCCCGATTGTAAAGCTCAGGCTGTGAATGGGCCTTAAATTTTGGGTTTTAAAAAGTTTTTGCAGGATTCTTAAAGTGTGGTTCACCGAGCCCTCGACGTTGAGCCAAGTAAGTTCTCTGTACTACATTTGGTTAAAGTACTGAATTGTGTAGATAATGGGCTACTTAAAGATAGGCTTTTAGAGACTAAAGCCCGTAGGGAACCTAAGCCTGTAGTGAATTCTCGATCACGGAATAACTTTAAGAAAATTGTTATTACTTACATGAGGCATGTATTTTAAACAAGTGGAACTAAGTACTAATTGCATAAAATTCTTAATTCAGAGCTACGCAATGATGAGCGCTACGCGAGGTGGAAAAGGCCGCGGCAGAGGCCGCGGCAGAGGCCGTGGAGGTGTTAAGCAGGATTATCTGAGTCCGGCCATATGCCCAATGTATGAGTAGGGGAGGCTCGGCCTCACCAGTAGCTGAAAAAAAGCAAATGAACAGGCTACCACTTCAGAAGATGCTATATCGTAGGCCATGTTAAAAATCTTGAAAAGGGTCGTTGGGCCCAATAATGGTACGGAGAGTTGTGGGTCGATGTGGAGAGACTCCGAGCTAATGGGGCTAAGATTTTAAATAAGTAGCGGGGGTGGCCCCAAATGTGGAAGAGTATTAGTTGGAAGCTATTGAAAGAATAATGGATGACCTGGATTGCACTGTTGAACAAAAGCTGAAAGGAGCAATATCCCTACTCAGAGAAGAAGCCTACCAGTGGTGGTTGACCATAAAGAAGGGCAACTAATTGGAGCAGATCACTTGGGAGTTCTTCAAATTGGTATTTCAGGGGAAATACATTAGAGCAGCCTATGTGGATGATTGAAAGAAGGAGTTTTTGAGTCTGACTCAATGTGATAAGTTAGTAGCAGAGTACGAGACTGAGTTTTTATACGCCAAAAGGATAATAGCAACCGAGTATGAAAGGTGCGTACGATTCGAGGATGGGTTAAGGAATAGTCTTAGGGTATTGATAGCTCTACAAAGGGAGCGAGATTTGGCGATCTTGATAGAGAAAGTAAAAATATCAAAGGAGGTAAAGAGCACGGAGTGCCGCAACTGAGAGAAAGAGAAGGGCAAGAATAAGCGGAATATGAAACCTATGGGAGCCGGACAAAGGCCCATGAGGAGGGACAGAGTGAATGGACCGGTTAGAGGTGTGGCCCCTATTGTCGCTACTAATAACGGAGTAACACGTTATGTAGAATGTGGGAGAAGGCATCCGGGCGAATGTTGGATGAGGACGAGAGCATGTTTGGCCTGTGGATCGATGGAGCATAGGGTTAGGCAGTGCCCAAGAAGGCTAGATCAGAAGCAAGCCGATGGTAGAGGCAATCTTTAGCCCCAGAGGGATGGACAACAACCACCAAGGGGTCGTGGTCAAGCCGGAGGTGGAAATGGCGCAGGACGAGGACGTGGGGCACCGGGCAGAGGTGCAGGTCAGGCAGAGGCAAGACAACCAGCGTTGGTCTATGCTGCTCATCGCAGAGAGGAATGTGATGCGTCAGATGTGATAACGGGTATGTTTCTTATTTGTGAGCTAACTTATATTGCGCTTATTGATGTGGGGTCGACACACCCGTACATTACTTGTAATAAGACTGAAACTGTAGAGGTGAAATTTAAAATAGTTGAGAATGAAATGACTGTATTAAGTCATTTAGGACAGTCGGTGAAAGTTAGTAAGCTATTTAGGGATGTACCATTGATGGTTCAAGAGGTTATTTTCCTAGCGGATTTGATAGAATTGTCGTTTGATGAGTTCGACCTCATTTTAGGCATGGATTGGTTAACGAGGCACCAAGCAACTCTAGACTGTGCTATGAAGCGGATAGTATTAAGAAATGTGGAAGGTGATGAAGTGGCAGTGATCAGGGAACGACGTGATTATTTTTCGAATGTGATTTCAAGATTAAGGGCGGAAAAGTTGGTAAGGAAGGGCTATGAAGCTTACTTAGCTTATATCAGTGATTCGGAGTAGAAGAGTGTTACTGTCAATGAATTGGAAACAGTAAAAGAATTCCCTGACGTTTTCCCAGAGGAATTACCGGGATTACCCTCAATAGGAGGTGAAGTTTGGAGTAGAGTTGTTACCGGGTACTGCGCCAGTGTCTATAGGATGGCACCGAATGAACTAGTGGAGTTGAAGGTTCATATTTAGGAGTTGTTGGATCGCGGGTTTATTAGACCAAGTGTGTCTCCATGGGAAGCCTCGGTATTATTCGAAAAGAAGAAGGATGGGTTCATGAGGATGTACGTTGATTACAGGTAGCTGAACAAGTTAACCATTAAGAATAAATACCCTCTGCCTAGGATAGATGACCTTTTCGACCAACTTAGAGGAGCCTCAATTTTCTCACAGATTGATTTGCATTCGAGGTACCATCAACTGAGGGTTAAGGAAGTCGATGTGTATAAGATAGCCTTCAAAACTCGTTATGGACATTACGAGTTTTTGGTGATGTCGTTTGGGTTAACAAACGCATCGACTACTTTTATGAATCTCATGAATCAGGTTTTTTCAATCGTATCTAGATCAGTTTGTAGTAGTTTTCATAGATGACATCCTAGTATACTCGAGAACAGAGGTGGATCACGATGCACACTTACGGATTGTGTTGCAAGTTCTAAGGGAGAAGCAACTGTACGCTAAGTTTAGCAAGTGTAAATTTTGGCTAAGGGAAGTCAGTTTCTTAGGACATGTCGTCTCCGCTGAGGGAATTAGGGTTGACCCTCAGAAGGTAAAAGCAGTGTTGGATTGGAAACGACCTAAGATAGTGTTAGAGATTGGGAGTTTTCTAGGCCTGGTAGGATACTATAGGCGGTTTGTTGAGGGGTTTTCCTTAATCGCGGCACCTTTGACTAATCTACTACGGAAGGGAGGTGACGTTTGTATGGACGGATAAGCAGCAGGAAAGTTTCGAGAAGCTTAAGAAGGTTTTAATAGAGGCTCCTATTCTAATTCAGCCGGAGCACGAGAAGGAGTTTACGGTTTATAGCGATGCGTCGCACGTGGGCTTGGGCTGTGTTTTGATGCAGAAATGGAAGGTGGTTGCTTATGCATCGAGCTAACTTAAGACTCATGAAAGAAATTACCCAACCCACGATTTGGAATTGGCAGCAATAGTCTTCGCGCTCAAGATTTAGAGGCATTACTTGTATGGAGAGAAGTGCACCATCTATACGGATCACAAGAGTCTGAAGTATCTCTTGACTGAGAAGGAGTTGAACTTGAGATAGCGTAGGTAGATTGAGTTGTTAAAGGACTACGATTGCACGATCGAATATCACCCGAGTAAAGCAAATGTAGTGGCTGATGTGCTAAGCCATAGGACTATGTTGGATTTGAAGGCAATGTTCGCTCGGTTGAGTCTTTATGACGATGGGAGTTTGTTAGCCGAATTGCAAGTGAGACCACTATGGGTTGAGCAGATTAAATCTAAACAGTCATTGGATGAAACTCTGTGTTCTCGATTCAAGCAAGTTGAGAATGGGGAAACGGTGGATTTTGGAGTGAATGGTGAAGGGTTATTGTGTTTTCGTGGTAGAATTTGTGTGCTAAGGGACAAAGAGCTAAGGAATTCTATACTACGGGAAGCACATAGTAGTTCCTATGCTATGCACTCTAGAGGTAACAAGATGTACCGAGATTTACGAGAGCTTTATTGGTGGCCAGTATTGAAATGCGAGGTTACGGAGTTTGTGGGCAAATGTTTGGTATGTCAGCAAATGAAGGCAAAACATCAGTTGCCACCGAGATTACTTCAGCTGATTAAGATCCCACAATGGAATGGGAGTGGGTTACTATGGATTTTGTCAGTGGGCTACCCTTGACGCCTGCTAAAAAAGACTCTGTGTGGGTCATTGTGGATCAGTTAACTAAGTCTGCCCATTTTATACTAGTACGCACTGACTACTCACTACAGAAATTGGCAAGATTGTATGTGACGAAAATTGTGAGGTTACATGGAGTTTCGGTCTCGATCGTATCTGATAGAGATTCTCGGTTTACATCTCACTTTTGGAAAAAGCTACATGAAGCGCTAGGTACGAGGTTGGATTTTAGTATGGCATTTCACCCTCAAACTGATGGTCAGTCGGAAAGGGTAATTCAAGTCTTGGAATATATGCTTAGAGGTTGTGTGCTTGAGTTTCGAGGAAGTTAGGTGGATAACTTACCGTTAGCTAAATTTGCGTATAACAATAGTTATTAGGCAAGTATTGGAATGGCACCTTATGAAGCACTGTGATGGACAAAGATGTCGTACTTCGACGTGTTGGACTGAGTTGGGGGAGCGATGAATTTTAGATCCGGAGTTGGTAGCAGACACAAAAGATAAGGTAAAGTTGATTTGGGATTGGTTGAAGGAGGCGGCAGATAGGCAGAAGTCGTATACTGACCTCAAGCAAAGAGAGATCGAATATGCTGTGGGGGGCATGGTTTTTCTCAAGGTTTCCCTTGGATGAAGGTGTTAAGGTTTGGTCGGAAAGGCAAATTAAGCCCAAGGTTCATTGGGCCTTACCGAGTGTTGAAGCGAGTTGGACCAGTAGCCTATCAGCTAGAATTGCCTTTGGAATTGAGCCAAATACACGATGTGTTCCATGTGTCAATGCTAAGGCGTTATAGCTCAGACCCTTCTCACATTGTGTCAGTCGAGAAGATCGAGGCTAGACTAGATCTAACTTTTGAGGAGGAGCGGTTTAGATAATTAATCAAGATATCAAAGTACTAAGAAGGAAGTTTGTTCCTTTAGTCAAGGTGCTTTGGCGTAACCATAATGCCGAGGAGGCTACTTGGGAACCTGAGGAAGCAATGAGTCGACAATACCCTCATTTGTTTCCACTAGGTAAATTTTGAGGCCGAAATTTTTTTTAGATGGGTAGAATTGTAACGCCCTAAAAATTCCAAAACCCTAATTTCTGTACATATGTATGTGTAGCACTTATAATAATTTTATTAAAGTAGTATTGAGATTATTTCAAACCTTAGAGTTAGGGGTGACCATAGGGAAAAATTTATTTTTCTTACTTAGTGGACTCTAGTCTCAAGCATGAGGCCTCATAAACAGATTAAGAGAAGAGAGGACACAAATGGGCTTGTGGTCTAGTGGAAAGTGGCGTCATGTGGGGGCTATGAGGTGGCCTGTTGAGCAGTTAAGTAGATCCAAGGTTCGAGGCCTAGGAGGGGAAAATTAAGGAGTTTTATTTTTGTGCCTGAACAAAAGGAGTTGGCGTTGGAGGGGACTCTAAAAGGGTGTGTTCAGGAGAGAAATTTAAGGGGAAGATAAGGGAGAAAAGATAGGGATTGGGAGGTGGATATAGTGGTGCTGATTTGGACTCTGAGGGAGGGAAAGTTTTGGCTAGGGGCTATATATATGGGTGCCTAATTAAGTTCCTAGGTTAATGCCAAATTTTTGCTCACTTTCTGGCCGAATTTCTTCACTTATGAGAGGCTTAAACATTTTTTCTCTAAGTGTGCCAAAGTCGAATCCTTCATACTCTTCATTCTCAAGTTTCCTTCACCACTTGGTTCTACCCGAATCACCTCTTTTCTTATTCTCCTAGTGTTGCCAAATTGCCTCTGTCACCTTGCTAGTCGTAAAAGCCGGACTTAAGCCGTAGGATCAAAGGAAGTTTTCGATAAGAGCTTAGTTGGATTTTTAGAGTGTTTTATTAAAACCAAAGGGCTATCTAACCCCTCTTTGCCATTAAGATGTATTAACAAGGGTGTGGCTCAACAATCGCAAGCGTGGTAGGTAAGGATTATTATCAAGGCAGTAAGTATTCTTGACTCAGTCACGGTTTAGTAAATGGTCGAATCCACTGTGGCTCATAGGGGTGTCTTATGAACAATATACTCACTTGGTTTTGATGTTATAGGTGTTTGGGTGCAGATCTAGAGGATAAACGCCAATAGTAGCAAAGGAAGAGCTACTAGAACGTGAGGTACACGGTAAGGGTACAGTGAGGTTTCGATTTTTGATCAGTATGTGTTAAAACTTTGGTTAATCGCTAATAATGTCGATTTTAGGTTTGTGACTAAGGGGTTTGCAGCACGCGAGGTTATCGGGTGTGTACAAACACTACACACACAAAATCGGCAATGCCTAAAAGTCGAAAAGCCGAAAGTGGCTAAATGGGCCCGGTGGGCCCTGAGACTAAGTTTGATGGAATGGTTTGGTTTGTTATACGAATTGATTTAGTCACTCATGATACACAATCTAGATTTGTTTTGGGCCTAATGGGCCATTTGATAAGATTTGGGCCTGATGGGCCGTAAGGTTGGAATTTGGGTTTGATGGGCTTTATGGGGACGTAGACAAATATACTAGGGTTCATGGACTTAGGCCTAGTTTGAACAACTCTTAAATTTTATAAGACTTAACTTAATTAAACATATCTGTGAACAAGTCGTTGGGTTAGGGTGTGGCAACAGGCATACGCATGTCTAGGATTGGATCTAGAGAGAGCTTGGTACTTAAGCGGTCCTAGTGGCCCACCTCCTCTTCTTTGGAATCCTACCTGGTGCATAGTGTCTGTTCACTTTAGTCGCGAGGACTTGTTGATGGGCCAAAGTTCATAACTAAAACCCGAGAGGGATCAAGTACCCTTATATTTATAAAATTACTAAAATACCCTTATCTTTGTAAATTATCGAAATACCCCTATTTTGTAAAAGTACAGAAATTACCTTATTTTGCAAAAGTACCAAAATACCCCTATAAGGTAGAATTACGAAAATACCCCTAGGTAGTGAAATGACGAGAATACCCCTATGTGACGAATATGAGTTTATGGATGTTACTCGTGTGTTTGATGCATTCATATGTTATTCTGCTTAGGATGCATATGGGTGGGAATTATGGTACGGAGGAAGATTTGAGGATCACATGGTCGTATGGTATGGATCCACCGGAGGCTTTAAGCCCAATATATGATTAGCAGCTTTGCTGCAACGTTCGGTAGTACAATAATCGGGCTACCCTTGGTGTGTAGCGGAGGGTGGGTCGAGCTAGAATTCCCCACAAGAGTCATAAGGTTGGAAGGGAAATGGTGTGTGTAGCGGATGGATTTTTGGGGTGGGTTTTGCATTATCTTGTTTGTATGTAATGCGTTACGGTATGATTGTGGGCTAAGGCCCAAGACCACCGATTTTGATAAGGCTTAGGCCAAATGTGAATGTTTGTATGTGATTTGGATTGCCAAAGGTTGTACACACTGAGTTTCAAAACTCACACCCTTTAATTTAATGTTTCAGGTAATCCTGAATATACGGCTCGACGTGGGAAAGGACTTTGAGATGGCCACACTACAAGATATTTGAATTTTTATTTATTTGTTTCAAAATACATGTTTTTATTTACTTAATTTTCGGTGGATGTAATAAGGCCTTGTACTCTGTTTTGACTTCAGATTTATTTTGGGTTTTGAGGTTAATTGTTTATTTAATTATTAAACTGAAGTAAGCGCTTATGTTTAAACTTGGTTTCTGAAATACTTAAAACACTGAAATGGGTTTTATCTTTACTTAATAAGATTCATAGATTTTTGGGCTTTTGGGCCTTAAATGTAACACCCCAAACCCGGCCCAAACACTACAACTGGATCTGGAATATCACTAAGCAAATTTTGTAAAACATGTTGCATTTTCAGAAAAACATTTTGGTAAAGTTTAACCTTTTATTCGGGAAAAATTATAATTTATAGTTTTAAATAAAATATGCCTTTATCAATTAAAACCCAATTTTAAATACATGCCTTAGTTCAATTAAAATAAAATTTAAATAACTAAAAGTAATAAAAGCCCGTAATAAAACAAAATATAAACGGTGGCCCATGGCCTTATTACAACGAGATTTAAAATCTATTAAATAAGAATATAAAATAATAACTAGAGTCTTTTTTTGGATCCAATGTTCTTTTGCATCGCCACCTTGCGCCTCTCGGCCGGTCCAATGCACTAAATGCTACGAAATGTTAATTAATTGGTTGAGTCATGAGACTCGGTGCAACCCTCATGCACCATTAGATATGGGCCTTAGCCCCATACAACTAAAATAATCAATTAATATACATAATAAAATAATATGCAAGCCCAACCCAAATCCTAGGTTTCCATCCGCTACACGCCTGCATTAGCTAGCTATTCACACCATTGGGGATTTCTACAATCAACCTACACCGCTACACACGCCTTGATGGCGGTCGTCTTGCTCATCATCGATCATGGCCGTAGCCACTACAACAGATCACAGGTAAAAGCCGCTACAAGATCACGGTAAAAATCACTACAAAGATCACGGTAAAACCGCTACAACAGATCACCAAAAACCGCTACAACAGATCATGGTGAAAATCGCTACAACATATAACTTCCTCCTTTCATCAAACCCAACCCATGCAATCACATAAAATCAATATACTTATATCGCTTAATCGTAACATTCACTAACACGATGATTTGTTTTTACCCTCTTTGGGTTTCCTCTATTATGCCCGGATTTTGGCATTTATCAAAACATATAAGACTTATAATCATATATTAATCAAACAGATCTAGATGGTGGGAAAGTGTTACACACCTGATATTGCGAAATCCAATATTCTTAGTCGATATCATTGTTATCCCGATCTACAACTTTGCTCAAAAAACCGAAAAGATGTGAAAATAGGGCCTCTCCTATATTCGGCCATGGTTAGTGTTCTACCCGATTTCATATATTTATGAATAAACCAATTTCTTTACCTTGAAATCCCGAAAATAACACGACTTGAGTGTTCTTGATCTTTGACCGAGAGATCTAAGCGTTGGACTCCTCTTGAGATCCCGAAATGCCGAAAATAAGAAAAACCCTTGATTAGTCACTAAATAGCCATTCGCTAGGAACTTTGAAAAGGAGAAATATTGGAAACTCAAAATCGACACATACCTATTGTTTTCTTCATATTCGGAACAAGGACTTTCTTCAAGAAAATTCGGCAACTTCAAGAGGTGAGATCTAAGAATTTTGGTTTTAAAAGATTTAAGAATTGAAGAGATGGCTAGAGAGATTTGGCCAATGAATATTAAGGAGAAGAATAGAATAATAGAGATGTGATTTCGCTTTTAGGGATTAGAAGAAAATAACAATAGAGGTTAAAAGATTCTACCAACTAGGAAATTTTAGAGAGGAAGAAAGGGTGAAAAAATGGTAGTTTTGGCTTTTGAGAGGAAGAAGATGAGAAAAGAAAATAAAAGAAAGGCTTCCAAAATTTTAAGACACCCCTCTTTATATAGAAAACCAATTCTCCCTTTAGCGAGATTGATTTTCACCAACACCGCCACACATGATAGCTCCTATCCCATTTCCCTTATCTTAATCTATTATCTCCTCAAAAATAGTCTTTATCTGCTTATTATCCTTAAAGACTAGATCCCTAAATAATAGCCTTTATCTGGTTATTATCCACATAGAATAAATATAATAAAATTCCCAAAAAAAATAGCCTTGTGCCGTCCACTTCCCTAATCCCTAATGCCAAATTTAATTAACTTAAATTAGAAGATTTGGGCTCCTTAAAACTTAAAATTTGGGCCACTAACACTTAAATTAACTCATTCCACATATTCACCCATTAAACGCATAGGCCACATTAAACTTTTAATTAGCAAGACTGTTTTGAATTGTGCCTTTAATGTGACATTCTGGATTCGGGCCTAACTTCTAGGTCGGGTTTAGGGTGTTACAATTTCCATCTTATTCACAGGTGAAACCACTGTAGAGTGACGTGGAAGAGGTTGGGGCGTGTGAGGCGACGTGGCTGCGGTGCTAGAGGTTACTGGAGAGTTCTAGAAACCCCTAGGGTTTCTAAGTTTTTTAGAGTAATTGAGCTAGGGGGCTGGTTTTGACATTTGGGCCTGTTTTTATTAGTTTGAGTTTGTTTTAATGTAATGGACCCTGTTCATTATTAGACTATTTTTATTATTTCTTGGTTTTTTATTGTTTTGTTTTTTGGTTTAAAATGTTTAATTGGGTCCGAGTATAAATTAGGTCCTACAGGCCTATAAACAGTTCAAGAAGTAACCTTTTAGCCTACTGCAGTCTAATCAATTCCCAATTACAGGAGTTTTGCCACCAAATGAAAAGGAAACAATCAACAAAAGAGATTCATGTTACACACAATATGATATAATTTTGAATACCTCAACCTCGAAAAGCTTCATTATCAATCATCTTGTTATGACCCTGAGATTCAAGTTTCTTAGTAGGATTCATTCAATAAAAGATATATTTAAACAAAACAAATATACAGATTAGAAGTGATACATTACTTTGTTGATAAAATTTGAGGGTTGTTCATCAGCTTTTTTGACAAAACTGGAGTGAATCCAGGGCAGAAATGACATATAAGATTTCAAACCAAATACTCCCTAAGCAAACGTAAATAGCTAATGAGATTCTAAAAGTTTGAGGTCAAACTGAATACCTTAAGGACCACCATAGGTTGAAAAAGTGCAATGGATTGAAGCGACTCTTTACCTTAATATACATGACCCTGTAAGAGCATCTATTAGAAACACAAGCGTTAGGATAACCATAGTTAGCCAACGGTAATATATGATACCTGGGCCTCCCCCTTATTACATTGTATTAGCCAACTCAGCAGCTGTCTTTCGGTCCTCTTGAATTAAGATCTATATATATATATATATATATTTAGAAAATGAAATTTTTAAGTAGTGATGACCATCATCGAAATGAAGCCATCAAGTTAACATGTGACTACATAAGCACCTTTTTCTTCTATGAAAGAACAAGACGGGTGGCAGCTACAAATGGGAAAATGATGAAAAGAAGGGATTTAGATTCCGGGTTAATTTAGTAATACTTTTAAAAAATACTTTTAAAAAGTGCTCTGTAAAAATGATTTTGAGAAATTTAGTTTAAAATTTAAGTGTTTAGCATTGATGTCAAAAAGTATTTTTGAGAAATAAAATATCCATTTTAGACATGTTATTATCAAGTAACAAATATGCATTTAAATAATATTTAAATTAGTTAATATTATTATATTTTAGTAAGAATATAAAAAATTATAATAACTTGTTGTTAATATTTTAATATATGAAATATAAAATTTAAATATTTTTAAGCAATAAATATTAATTATTTATAATATTTAATTAGAATATGTAAACTATATTTTAAATATTTAAATATAACTATTAAATATTTGTAATTAGTATTTTATTTTTTTAATTTTAATTAATAATTTTAACATATTTATAATTAACCACTAAAAAAAAAATATTATATTATTAGAAAGGTAAAAAGTAATTAAGTAATAAAAATATTTTTGGGAGGGAAAATGGCAGTCCAAATTGGTGTGCGCGAAATTCAAAAGGCAACTTCTAAATTCTATCAGTAGGAGGCATTTAGATCATGGTATAAGGGGTGGTCCTCGCTACGATAATAATCTAAAGCCTTAGCAATGCAGAAACCTACTTTTAATCCCATTGTCCGCTAGATGGTTTGATTTTCCCCTGTATAATGTGAAGAAAGACTCAAACTTAGCTTGAGATAATAAAAAAAGTCAAGATATAGATTCAACTTAAAAGCATTTAATTAGAAAAGGAAAATGATCAAATAATGTTATCCTTTATATCAAACATTCTAAGAAAAATCTACCTCTAGCATAGCTTATCGTACCTTGCCAAATAGATAATAGTGATGGAGATGGAGACGAAGACGATAGATCAGCATATTAGAGTGGGAAAAATTAGGGATTCAAGAGAAATATGAGAATTCTGAGGAATAGAGGCTGATATTTAATTATTTTAACAAAAATTAGGGGTTGTAAGCAAGGAAAAAAAGAGATTTAGGGATTCATTTTGAACAACAGAGAAGATTTCAGAGAGTAGTTGATAGCAGGAAAGAATAGAGAGAACATATCAAGACAAAAACGATGTGACATTTTAAATTGGGTTTAATAGTGCCATTAAATTACTGGCACTTATTTCAAGTGTCAAAAGAATAGTGCCCTTAAAATCATGTTAAAGATTTTCAAAATGTAGTTCATTTGTTTTGATAAACAATTAAATTTGTGCATTTAACAATTATGAATATAACCAACATTAATGCAAGCATGAAGCTTGCCCCCGCTCCATTCCCATTCATAATCCAACCACAGGTAGTCATACTACTATTTCAATTGTTTACATCGTCTAATGTTGAAGGAAAAATGTAAGACTGTAATTCTAGATGTCTAACAACAAGCCATCTTTGTTAGAAGAAGCATTCCTACTGCTTGACAAACTCCATTGATCCGAAAATCCAACAGAAGTTTCTACTCTATTTCCACACTTAGCGACAGTCCTAACACTCTCAATCAATTCTTGAGTCCGAGCTTCCTGTGACAAAATTTCCAACAGCTGTTCTGGGGTGATCACTAACTTCACTTTCCAAAACCCATTGTCGTCATGCCTCGACAAAACATCCGTATGAGACCTCTTCAGTGTCCCCTGACCCTGATAATCACATGACATCCTGTAAGGCGCAACAAGAGATGCCGGGATGCTGTTCGACCTTAGATGCCCTTCTCGCACAATCTGGCCGCTATTACCTGAACCCTCTTTGCTGTGAAGTGGAAGTAGATAGTAGGATTTCCCAGGCAGGAGTTCTTCATGGTGAAACAGTGGTTTCCAAAAGAGATCTTGGCTTCGAAATATGGCGTGCCCTGGGAACTCATCTGTGATGGTTCCTGCCGTAACGAGACCTGAAAACTCCATGACGCCACCGTTTGATGTTATGACTTTGATCACTCCATCACCTTCCCCCAAGCCTCCAAACAAACAGTTCCCCATCTTGTTGTCATACAACAAACAATCTCAAAGACCGTATGATCTTAATTTTCTTGGTTTTTTGTATGTTGAAATTGTAAATGGAGTAGTATTAAAGGGAGGGAAAGTTATGGAGCGAAAGAAAAAATATATCGTCGGTGGGATTCTTCTTTAGACCTACCTCAATCCAACCATTGATAACACAAATCCAAAAAAAAAAAAAAAGCATAAAGAAAAGAGAAAAAAATAAAAGAAGATATGCCACCACTATCATCATTAGGTTTATTAGTTAGTGGCCCAACTATTCATACACGGAAAGCAAGGTTTTCTAAAATCAAATATAATTTATTTTATTCCTACAATTATCTCTATGATATGAAAAATAAAAGAAGAGGATTTATTACTCTGTATTTGGCATGTAACATGGAAATAAATAAACCAAGCCTCATCAGTCATCACATCACTAGCAGCTGCTAAGATAAAATGGTGCGGCAAAGCCAACTCTTCGGTCTTTTGGGACCCATGTAGCCCGAGAATCCTAGAGATCAACGGAGCCGAAAACAAACTGGCCCTTGGTTCTTTTTTACCAGATCTTGTTTTTAGTTTAAACTTTAAAGGTCTAGTATAAGTTTTTACCGGTTTTTTTTATCAACTTTTTATTATTAAGTTTTTGAATTTTGAGGTTTTTATAATATTTAATGATGCCTATACAAGATAAGTTCTAACATGTCTGAATTAAGTATATGGGAAGTCACATTGATTATCACGTCAACATCGGTAAAATTAATATTTTAATTATTATTTTTTAATGGTTAAATTTAACTTTAAAAAATAAAATTAAATTGATAAAAAATATAAATATTGAGAATTAAATTTATTATTATCTCTAATTTAAATATACTAAAAAATGATATTATTGAAAAGAAAAATATGATTTAGTTATGTGTTTATTGCAACATAAATGGGGCAGATAAGCATTTAGAGGAAGCAAAAAGCAATGGTCAATGAACAAAAAAACAGGGTCCATTCAAGCTTCTTTATCACTTTTTCGTCAATTTACTTTGACAGCTTTGTGAACTAAAGTTAAATATAAAAGAGAAAAATTACAAAAATGACCAATTTGTAGGTTTCTTCAATGGTTTCTAAATGTAATACATTCTTTTTTCATAACAAATTATTAAATAAGAAATTAATAAATCTCCTAAATTCGAGTCTAATGTTTAGTTCGAGTTGTAGATGTTATAATTGAAGTTATGAAATATGCATGTTAAGGTGATGTTGTTAATACGAGAATTTTTTTTTAGAATAACAAATATATTCTCAATCACGTTTTGAAACCTTAATTATCTCAAATTAAAGAGCTCAGAAGTTGTCTATGGTGTTTATGTCTGGCACAATTTTTCTCAAATAGTATAATATCTCACAATATGATGCAAGAAAAGTTTTCCATTTATATAAATAGTATCGACCTAATAATATTTAAGTTCATAGTCCAAATAATTTGTAGTTTTAATTATATAAACTTAATTAGGAAAAAACTTATATTAGGTTATATCTTTTTATAATATGTAATTTAAATAAAAATAAAATAAAAAATTATAATATATATCCTTTATCAAAAGGTTTTATAGATTATCCAAAAATTTTATTACACTTCTTATAAATGATATAATTTTTCCATAATTTTAAAAATTATTTTTATAAATAAGTTATGATAAAAAAGTTATAACATTTTTTATAAATAAATATATATTTTTATAATATATAGTATGGATAACAGTGGTGGAACCAAGGGGGCTAGCAGGGCCCCGACCCCCTCTAAAATAAAAAAATTTCATTTACACCATTTATAATTTATAAAATTTTAAATTAATAATAGTAAAATTGCACTTTGACCTCAAAGAATAATAAAATTTGATTTAAACATTTAAAATTATAAATATATATTATAAAATGATGAAATTGCATTTTTACTAAAAATATATAATTTAATTCGCCAAAAAAAAAATTTCTAGCTTTGTCACTGATGGATAAATAAATAAGTTATCTCTATACTTGACCATGACTTTTATAAATAAATATATTATAACATATAAATTATAAACTTTTTCACCGTAACTTTAGAATTTTTAAGATTTAAATAACATAATTTTTGTTATAACTTTATAAAATATAAAAATATTTTTATAATATAATTTTTAAGATTTACAATATAATATTTTTTATAAGACTTCTAAATATTTATACGTGTTCATGCTTATAATATAATTTTTATAACTTGTATAAAAATAGTTTTTTAAAATTAAATTTGAGTGTAATCACTCCAATTCTCACTCTCTCCCTAAAAATTGAAAAGTGTAATTGGGGTGCTCTAATTACACCTAATTCAATGTGATCTAAAAATTATAATGGTTACCCAAACATGTCACAATTGTGTAATTACAAACAGTTACATCCAAATTCAATTATTAAACGTCTTTCCAAACACTACTTTAATAAAAATAATTGAAACATAACTTTTAAATTAATATATGCACCATATCCAGAGTATTAATATATCACAATTAATCACTTGGTTGTCGTTTCTATGAAATTAAAATTAAAATATTAATATTTATTATCTATTGTTATTTTAAAATCCTCTATCATAGGGATTTAACCAAATCGGTCCATCTATTATTAAATGAATCAATTTAATTTTATACTATTAAAAAATTAAATAAAGTCAAATTGATAAAATTAATATTTACTGTTTAATAGAGTTAATATTTTTATTATTCTATAAATAAATTTTTTGTTTGAAATAAAAATGCTATTGAAAAAGAAAATTAAAGATATTTTTCTATAATAAATATTTACTTTATTACAAAATTTATTTAATTTTTTTAATAGTATAGAGACTAAATTAATTTAAGTAATAATATAACAAACGATTCTTATAAAATTATGAATGTTTGGTGAGAGAAAAAAAACAACATAATAATGCATAACAAATTTATACTTTAACCGACAATATGGGAAAGAAGAGGATAGTGGGAGACCGCGGAATCCGTGAGAAGAGCCATTTTGTCGGCCCATGTAATGAATACTGCTAGAATTTGGCTACTTGGCTCCTTAATGGTTAGCAAGTGTTATGAATATATAACAAAAGTGGGTCGAGAAATTAAGCTTGAATCAAAGAAAACAACTTCTGGCCGCCATTGTTGAAGGTAAGATATATATAGCAAGAACCTCAGATTTTACAATTTAGGTTTCCAACTTGATAATTGAATCAAAGGTCCACTAGTTTATATTGTTATGCAATTTGATGCCGTAAGTCTAGTGAAGGAGGGTTTTCCTAAATAACATTTCTTATTACAAAAAACTTAATGCTTCCTTTCACTTTAATGCTTAATTATTTTTTTATACTTAAACCATCCTCTATTATTCAAATTGGCCCACACCATTGAAAATAGAAAGACGGACACATTGTACCAATAGAATAGGCCACGTCTGTCTTTTTATATCTTTTAATTGATTAAAAGTAAAAAAAAATCATATATAATATATAAATAATTCACATTTTAAAAAAATTAATAAGTCAAAATAATATATAAAAATTGAAATTTTTGTAAAATGGAAAAATATTTAAATTTTAGAAAATTTCAAAAAAACTTAAAAAAAACATAATCTTCTCTCAATATATATTCTAGAAATTTTGTAATAAATTTCAAAAAATAAAAACACTAAATTCTAAAATTGAAAACAATAATTCAAAAATTCAAAAATAGGAAAAAGTTTAACTAAAAAATATAAAGTCTAGAAATTGAAATTTTGAAAACTGAAAATTTGAACAAAAAAACCAAAATATATAATTTTAGAAATTTTTACAATTTTAAAAATTACAAAAAAGTATATATATTTAAAAATTATGAACATTTGAAATTATTTAAAATTCAAAGTAAACACAGGACTACAATCCGTCAATGCCAGATAACATGGTGAACTATCCAAAGGTACTTTTAGAAATATTTAATTTTTTAATATTCTTTTTTTAATATTTTATATTTTATATTTTATATTTTAAAAACCTGAATGATATATGGCACATTTTTATTGGCTGAAAGTGCCATGTAGTATATTCTGATTCACGTCGCATGTCAACTGAATTTTTAATGTCGTAACAAAAATTGAATTAAATCGGATAACAAAAGGAAAAATTAGGTACTAAAATGAGATAAAGAAAAGTTTTAAGTATCAAAAGGGAAAATAAATGTCCATTGAGGGGAGGGGGGCAAAGTCAGAATTAAGCCTAAAAAAGTACCAATCATTTAAAATTGACTTAATACCTATTTTGGCCCCTGTCTTAGAGACAAATTCTCAATTTGGTATTTTGAAAAAAAGAAGAAAAAGATTAGCCCGTGTAATTTCCTTTCATCCATTTGGTAACCCATTCTAAATTTTCCTTAAAAAATGTTCAGTTAATCAATGAAACGTTGACACATGTCAAGAAAAAAAGTAAAAATTGGTTAATTTCTATAAAAATTCAATAAAATCATAAAAATCCAAAACAATATCTGAAAACTTTGAAATTTCTAAAACTTAAAATTTCATAATTTATTTTTGAAAAACTATTTATTTTTTCTAAATGATAATTATGAGAAACTTCAAAATTTTAAAAAATCATAAATGATAAAAAACTTAAAGTATTTAAAAATTGAAAATCTAATAATTTATTAATGAAAATTATAATAAATATTTTTAAAATGATAATTATGTAGAACTTCAAAAGATTCCAATAAAATAAAAACCTAATGTTCCGAAAAAAAAAATTCAAAATGGAAAATTGAGAATTTATTTTGAAATTACAATGAAGTATAAAATTGTTGAAAATGCTTCCAGAATAAATCTTGGCAAAGGTACGTCGGGTTCATCAAATAATAATATTCTAAAATATTTTTTAAATTTTTGATGGGTTGAACCTGGTACTTTTTTATGTCCAAGTCATAAATTGTATTTCTATTAATTTCTTACTATTTTAATTTAAAAATAATAAAAAAATTCCAAATTCTTAGGTTTGTTTTAGAGGACCTATTTACCCAAAAAGGCCAATTTTCAAAAGAAATTACGGAAATGAGTCAAATTAAACAATATTTACAGAAAAAGGCTAGTTTTGGCAAAACGCGCTTACGTGGTCGCGTTTAAGGGATAAATTTCCAGCAAAGCGCGTCCTTGGGGCGCTTTGTGCCACGTCAGCAAATCATGGCTACGTGGACGCGTTTTTTTAATGATGTTCCCCAAGCGCCTTTGGTACCAACAACTATTTTTTTTAATTTTTTTGACCGTTGGGGGGTCCAACAGTAAAAAAAAAACTATAAACCCCCTTTTCTTATATTTTACACATAATTTCTTCGAAAATTATTCAAAATTCTCTACAATTTCTCCCTAAAGCTCTCAAATTTCTCATTAAATTTCTCAAAGCTCTTTATAATTAGTTATTTACTTTATTTTTTTAAATTACTATTTTTTATAATTTTAAAAATATCTGGTCGTGTTAGCAATGGCCGGAAAATTAATTCGTCTTGATCATAAACATATCTCCGTCGAACAAATAAAAATGATAACAGTTTATTTTAAATTTTGATTATTATTTAATATTTTTTCATTTATGTAATTTTAATTAATTTTAATTTTTAAATATTATTGAATATTTTTTTTCATTTATGTAAGTTTAACTAATTTGTATTTTATAATTTTTTATAACAGTCTGTAGATCGGGTATTACAATGTTATATTCGTAACATGCCTGGTCGGCCATCACCGTTGATAGAAAATTACTTGAGGGAAGCGGGTTTTTGGCATGCGGCCACTATAGGCCGAGGGTGCAAGTTGGACCCAAACTCATCAGCGTGTTAATAGAGAGGTGGAGACCAGAGACGCACACATTCCATCTTCCATGCCAATAGTGTATTATAACTTTGGAGGACGTCCAGTTACAGTTAGGATTGTCGGTGGATGGGGCCACAGTCACCTTGTCCATTCAATGTGCTGATTGGGGAGCCATATGCTACGATCTTTTGGGTGCGATTCCGAATAATATTTTCGGAGGTCGGATCGAGATGGGCTGGTTACGAGACACATTCCCGAAGCTGGGGAATGATTCGACTGAATTAGAAAGAATACGATATTCTCGAGCATACATCCTTGAGATGATTAGAGGTTATCTGATGCCGGACTTGTCACGAAACCTCGTACATCTGAGGTGGCTGCTGAAACTCGTTGATTTTAGAGCAACTGGCGAACTTAGTTGGGGGTCTACCATGTTGGCAACATTGTACCGGGAGATGTGTAGGGCGACGCGACCAAATAAAGTCAAAATTGGATGTTGTCTATCACTACTACAATCATGGGCTTGGTTTCGCTTTCTATTTTTACGTTTTCGAGTGAACCACCTATATGCATTCCCACTCATAACGAGGTAAAATTTTTATTTGATTTTACAATTATTCCATAGATTTGAAATAAAATTGTATGCTAAAAATTTATTTAATTAGGTGGAACCATCCAGCAAGTTATATTGGAATACCTATTGCCCTTGAAGATATACGACTTCTATTAGACCAACGGTCAGAAGCGCAAGTAAGTATTAAATAAAATATATATACATAAAATAGTCATTTCATATTTAGTACTTAGTATTTAGTATTTATTATTATGTATATAACTAATATTTTTATCCCGTTCATAGAGTTTCAATGGACGCCATACGATGATCCGACAATATAGGCAGTAATTCCGGAAGAATTCTTTTAAAATCCGAACATTTGGCACATTAAGGTCCCATTGGTAAACTATGCTATTGCCGAGATACACCTGACGAGTAGAGTATTGCGACAATTTGGATTCCGACAATCGATTCCTGAGGAACCTGAGGTGCTTGATGAACAGCACAAAATCAACTTACGGCTAACGAATACGAATTGGCTGGTATACTGGTTGGAATATATCGAAATTTGGGAAAACCAGTATGATTATATACCTGACCGCGAACCGATCATCATTCTAGAGTTAGCGTGTACCGGGTTACATGCCATGATTTAGGATCCATGGCAAGCCATATTTGTTATTGAAAGAGCAGAGGTGTCAACAAATCCGTGTGGAAAGGGAATAACAGGGCCTTTTAAATCTAAGGAGATAGGATGACGGCATGGGCCCATCAACAACGGCCACATAATCACCGAGCCCATCAATAGCGCTCACACAATCACTAGGCCCAATGCCTCAATCGACGACACCCACATTACAGCCATTTCAGCTTATGCCAGATGCATATCTTAGCCCTTATATGTTTCCTTTTCTTAGTCCTATAGCAGGTTGGAAATCATGGCCCTGTGCATCTCCTTTTCCGATGACTCGACTACTCAACCGATGATATATAGGCCATCGTCGCATGAGGAATCGCACGAGGCATCATCGATGAGCTCATCTCATTACCATTCCCTATCGCCTTATGGGATTCAAACACCTCCGCCGCGGGTGATGCAAATACCTCCACATTCTTTATTCTACCAAGGTGGGTAATCCTCCCAACACCCACAACCGGAGTAGCCACAACCTCCGCCGGAGCAACCACAACCTCTGCCGGAGCAACTAAGGAGGAATCTAACGTGTAATCGTCGTCTACCCCCATGTGGCACTGATTCCGACTGGTATATACATTGATTTTTTTAATATATTTATAGATATTGTTTCTATATTGTTTCATTTTATAAAAAAGTTGTTTATAATATTTTAATTGTAAATTAATTTTATATTTTTAATAAAATATAAATTCTTTTGAATAAGGCGGAATAGAAATAATGCAACATCGTTTCATTACAGCAATTATCAACTATTTTGGTTTGGACATGATCGAATTGTATGCCCTGGGTTCCTATACCATCAACACAAATTTCGTTAGTTCGTTCTTTCCCGGATATCCATATTATTAAGTATTCTACTCGAGCAAGGTCGACCTTTCGATTTGTGACGTAATTCTCTATTTGGTAACAACTTAAATGGAGCAAGCGATACAGACGACCACTTATGTTCATCTAGGACCGGTGGGAATACGTGTCTCCACACATTATACATGTTTTTATTTTGTACGCTTCGTCGATATATCTCATGGGATCCAAACGAAGATTCTGACAAGCTACAATTGCATGAGCGCACGGATAACGAAGTGCGTCAAATGTCCCACAATCGCAAGTCCTATTTATCAAGTGTACACGATATTGCCCACCTGTAATACATTGGCTCAGTTTGTCAAACTTCGTCATATGAAACCATAAGTTGTTGCGATCATGACACACTACGTGTATAGTGTTGGCGCGGGCCTTCACTTTGTTAATTTCTTGCAATACCTTTCGGGACCATCATGGCCTCCTTGTATTTGGCCTTTATAACTCGCTGCTCGCTTTGGAAATAGTTCTACCAAACGAAAATATGTCTCTTGCACAACCGAGGTTATAGGCAAATGATGCGTTCCTTTTAGAATAGAATTTATGCATTTAGCTAGGTTGTGGTCATATGACCATATCGTAGGCCGCCATCGTATGTTTGTGTCCATTGTTCGAAAGGTATGTTACGGAGGTACTTTGAGTCTTGATCGTTAACTGAACGCAAAATCCCCAACATCTCATGAAAACGGTCCTTATTGATCTTGTACCTTGCCAATATAAGTTGACAGCGAAAATTACATGCCAATACAAATATTTCATTTAGATTAAATTGAATATTACAACCAAAAGTATATTAATAGAGATTAAATACCCATGTTGGTTACTTGCTTTCGTTCAATTGTAGACCGATATTGCCCATAGTAGTTGGACGCAACGTGCCTTAAACAATACCGATGGTGTGTGCAATCCATAGGCTTCCATGTCACTCAATTGCGGCTAGTATTCTAGTGTCTCGATCCGATATAATGCAGATATCAGGTTAGGGGCATACATGCCTCCTTAACTTAGAAAGAAAGAAATCCAGTCATCAGCTGACTCCCCCGGTGTTATTGCAAACGCAATTGGAAGGATTCTCTCACCACCATCCTGTGCCACAGCTAGCAATAGCCGATGGGTATATCTACCATACATAAATGTACCGTCAATTTGTACCAATGGCTTGTAGTACAGAAATTCATCCCGACATTGCTTAAAGCTCTAGAACAGACTTTTGAACACTTGGCATCCACAAAGCAATCGGTCGTTATAGCATGCAGGGACCGTTTCAAGGTCTGTTATGCAACTTAGGACGTACCTCTCCAGCACCTGACACCACTATCAAACCTCATTATATGAAGCATCCCACCCACTATGCATCTTTTCCAACGCCTTTTGCTTAGCAATCCAAGCCTTGCGGTAAGAGGGCGTGTACCTCAATTGGCTACGAATACTGGCAATTATGCATGACACAGAAGTCCTAGGATCCGCCTTCAACATCGGTAGTATTAAGGTAGCTATCATGCCTGAATCCATCTTGGGATGATCTTGAGAAACACCTGTCAATGAAGTACATTAAATAGTGTAACATTAAGTAATAACATTATTATTTAAAACCTTAAACACCCAGTGATTGTAACACCCTAACCCATATCCGTTACCGGAATGAGTTACGAGGCATTACCAAACAGTCACAACCTATACACAATCATATAACCATTCAAGTCATTTTCAAAAAGAGGGAAAAAATGTATGTACCCTTACAGTATTCACGAATTATAAATCAAATATTCAACTAAATTTAATTCGAACTCATATACATATACATGTATGACATAAGATTTCATAATAATATACATGCACTCACTAAACTCAAAATCATATGTGGCATCTTCATTATAAAACATGACCAACCATATTAAAATATTTATTTGAATCACAAAATAATACATCATTCATATTATTCATTATCCATGAACTATGTACCCAAAACAACCAAACTATTAATTTATAACCATTTGGATAATATTTCAATCACCATTTTCGATTTCATTAGATAAGTTCATAATATAATTAACTAAATAACATTTAACTTATACATTTGCAGCACAAAAGTCATATACATATATATTTAAATTATGCATAACCGAATATATTCACACATTAAATAACCTATTATATATCATTCAAGTAATCAAATCTATCACATGAACATGTAACATAAATACAATTCCAAAATGACTTTAAATCAAAACCCAATATACACAACTCTATCATACCTTTTAGCAAAATCATAAAATAAAATATAACCATCTAATTCATATGTATTACATAACCGAAATGATCATTCTTTAATCTTAATAAACCTTGCATTTTATCTCACTAACCAAACCACATTTCAAATCTATATCACCAAGCATCTACTAAATATATATATCACATACATAATATAAGCATATTATATTCAAAACATGATTAAACCATAACCAAATCAACCAATTATTTGTAAAACTTACTAGGCACATCTCAAATATATATATCATGAGTGGATTTGCATTAACTTAAGCATTAAAACTAGCCATTTTCGCATGGCTTGTAATTACAACATCAAAATTTACCAAAACATAGGCTAGCTTATACATGCCATAAACCTTAAGTTATTACACAAAAGAGGTACCAAAACTTTTTCGATAGTGTAACGAGCTTCAACTATGACCCCCAAGCAAGAGATGAGCATCCAAAAGAAATCTACAAAACATAAACAACCACATTCGAAGTAAGCTTCCAAAGCTTAGTAAGATTTAAACAATTCAAAACTTCATATTGAAATTACATTTATAAAGTCCATACCGAATTATCAACAATTAAAAACAGTGTTCATAGTAACTTATATAAATATATTCTATCTTATACCAAACTTTATGTATCACCACCACATAATAGTAATAGGTATTCACACCATCTACTTATCAAATTCGATACTTCTATTTCGAGTTACCAACAAATTTCTAAGCCATACATATGTGTGTATGTATATTTTTGTACATACCTTTAATTTACTTACTTTTCTACACTTAATCATTTATGCATAATGTATGATATTATATTCAACCCCTTTTCCGCATACATAACAATATTAGTAATTACGATCATATAACGAACATTGTACCTGCACTCTTAATGATAATATTTAGTAACGTATCGCACACTTAGTGCCGTTACTCATCTTTTCTGCACACTTAGTGCAAATCTTCCCATAACGTATCGCACACTCAGTGTCGTTACTTATCTTTTTCGCACTGTAACACCCCAAACCCGGCCCAAACACTACAACCGGATCTGGTATGTCACTAAGGAAATTTTGTAAAACATGTCGCATTTTCAGAAAAACATTTTGGTAAAGTTTAACCTTTTATTCGGGAAAAATTTATAATTTATAGTTTTAAATAAAATATGCCTTTATGAATTAAAACCCAAATTTAAATACATGCCTTAGTTCAATTAAAAATAAAATTTAAATAACTAAAAGTAATAAAAGCCCTTAATAAAACAAAATATAAACGGTGGCCCATGGCCTTATTACAATGAGATTTAAAATCCATTAAATAAGAATATAAAATAATAACTAGAGTCTTTTTTTGGATCCAAATGTTCTTTTGCATGGCCACCTTGCGCTCCTCTCGGCTTCTATCCGATGCACTAAATGCTACTTGAAATGTTAATTAATTGGTTGAGTCATGAGACTCGGTGCAACCCTCATGCACCATTAGATTTGGGCCTTAGCCCTATAAAACTAAAATAATCGAATTAATATACATAATAAAAATAATACGCAAGCCCAACCCAAATCCTAGGTTTCCATCCGCTACACGCCCGCATCACCATTCACACCATTGGGATTTCTACAATCAACCCATACCGCTACATCGCCTTGATGGCGATCGTCTTGCTCATCATCGATCATGGCCATAGCCACTACAATGATCACAGTAAAACCGCTACAACAGATCATGGTAAAAATCGCTACAACAGATCACGACAAAAGCCATAATGTGTCACGGCAATGTACCGCCATAATAGAGTACTTCCCCTTTCATCAAACCCAACCCCATGCAATCATAGAAAATCGGCATAATCATATCATTTAATCAGAACATTCACTTAGAATGACAGAGATCACTAACCTGGTGATTTGCTTTACCCTCTTTGGGTTTAAATCGTTATGCCGGTATTTCGACATTTTCAGAACATATAAGACTTATAAACATGTATTTAGCAAACAGATCTAGATGGTGTGGAAAGTTACACACCTGATATCGCGAAATCCAATATTCTTAGTCGATATCCTTGTTATCCCGATCTACAACTTTGCTCAAAAAGTCAAAAAGATGTGAAAATAGGGCCTCTCCTATATTCGGCCATGGTTAGTGTTCTACCCGATTTCATATATTTATAAATAAACCAATCTCCTTACCTTGAAATCCCGAAAATAACACGACTTGAGTGTTACTGATCTTTGACTTAGAGATCTAAGCGTTGGACTCCTCTTCAGATCCCGAAAATAAAATAAGAAAAACCCTTGATTAGTCACTAAATAGCCATTCGGCTAGGGACTTTGAAAAGTGGAGAAATATTGGAAACTCAAAATCGACACATACCTATTGTTTTCTTGATTCGCACAAGCATTTTATCAAGAAAATTCGCAACTTCGAGGAGGTGAGATCTAAGAATTTCAATTTTAGAAGATTTAAGAATTGAAGAGATGGCTAAGAGAGATTTGGCCAATGAATATTAATGAGAAGAATAGAATAATAGAGATGTGATTTGGCTTTTAGGGATTAGAAGAAAAATAACAATAGAGGTTAAAAGATTCAACCAACCAGGAAATTTTAGAGAGGAAGAAAGGGTGAAGAAAATGGTGGTTTTCGGCTTTTGAGAGGAAGAAGATGAGAAAAGAAAATAAAAGAAAGGCTTCCAAAATTTTGGCACACCCCCTCTTTATTTAGAAAACCAATTCCTCCCTTTAGCAGAGATTGATTTTCAGCCAACATTGCCACACATGATAGCTCCTATCCATTTTCCCTTATCTTAATCTATTATCTCCTCAAAAATAGTTTTTATCTGCTTATTATCCTTAAAGACTAAATCCCTAAATAATAGCCTTTATCTGCTTATTATCCACATGGAATAAATATAATAAAATTCCCCAAAAAAAATAGCCTTATGCCGTCCACTTCCCTAATCCCTAATGCCAAATTTAACTAACTTAAATTAGAAGATTTGGGCTCCTTAAAACTTAAAATTTGGGCCCCTAACACTTAAATTAACTCATTCCACATATTCACCCATTAAACGCATAGGCCCAAAAATTTAGGATGTTACACACACACTTAGTGCAAATCTTCCCGTAACGTATCGCACACTCAGTGCCGTTACTTATCTTTTCCACACACTTAGTACAAATCTTCCTGTAACGTATCGCACACTCAGTGCCGTTACTTATTATTCCTAAACACTTAGTGCAATATGACCGGTATCGCACACTTAGTGCCCGGTTCTGTATTTGTGCGCTTAGTACCCTTTATAAGAATAGTCAAGATCTAATTTGCCGCAAAAACATATAATCCTAACTTAATGAATCCATACCTCAATTAGAAACATTTTATTCGGCAATTCCCAAAAAATACAACCAAATTATAAATACAAATTTTCATGTCATAGTTTAATATCTTTCAATCTATATGCATCATTAATCATTAATATATATATATATATATATATATATACATCTCATCAATACATAACCAAAGTTCTAAAGGAAAACACATAAAGTCAAACATGACTATATATCCAATTCATAATCACCATATTCGGCAATATGCCCATTTTTATACTTACGAATATTTACATGGATTCACATATATATATATAAAAGATATCGAATTAACTAAATTGCTTAAACCTTACCTCGGATATCGATGGATCAACTTCCCGACTAATCGTTCAACTTAGCTTTTCCCCGGTCTAATTTTTTCCTTTTGTTCTTGATCTAAAAATTCCAATTAAACTCATTTAATTACATTACCAATCAATAAAATCCATAAATTCTATTTTTTGAAATTTACTATTTTATCCCCCAACATTTACATTGTTTACAACTTAGTCCTTATAGTTTCAAAATACAATAGTAAGAATTTGACCTCTCCTATTAAGGGCCGAATGTTCATAGTCCCTCTAGCAACTCATTTCTTCCATTTATTTTGCTATTTAATCCTTTAAAGATTTTCTTTTTATGAATTCATCCTTAAACTAAGCTACAACAAAATTCCAAAGAAAAATCTTGTTTATCAAACATGCTTTTATACTATTCTATCATTAACCACTCAAACCTCAAATTTCCATCCATGGTAACATTAGATTTTTAGTACCAAATCCAAAAATTAGGGTATAGCTAGATAGATTTCATGTCAACAACTTCAAAAATGCTAAAATTAACAAAAACCAAGTGAAATTACTCACCTTATTAGAGCATGCATTAGCCAAATATTTGAGAGCTCAAACCCCTCTCTTCTTCTTCTAGTTTCGGTGATGATGAGAGAAGAAGATGATGATATTTTCTATTTGTTTTTCTTATTTTAATGATAACATATTATAATATAATATATTTTTTTACGTCATTTCATTTATCATATAATATAATTTAAATACTCTCCACTAATTCTTTACAATCAATGCCGTCCATTACCTCTCAAATAAGGCAAATTTACCACTCAAGTCCTCATGTAAAAGAAAACATTTAAATTTTAATTACCCTATTTAATGATTAGCTATTTTACCACATATGCAATTAAATCCCTTATCTAAAATTAAACATCCAAACAAATAATATATCCTACCATATTTTAAGACATGCCCAAACACATAACATAAATATTAAATTATATATATATATATATATATATATAATGTTTATCAAACCCGGATTCGTGGTCCCGAAACCACTGATCCAATTAGGGCCAATTTCTGGCTGTTACAACTCCTCTCTTATGGGATTTTCGTCCCTGGAAATCTTACCAATGAATGAGTGTGGATAGCGTTCCATCATTGAATCTTCGGTTTCCCAGGTTGCTTCCTCAACCCGGTGCTTATGCCACATTACTTTAACTAGCGATATCTTCTTATTTCACAACTCTTTTACTTCACGAGCTAAGATGCAAATCGGTTCTTCCTCATAAGTCAAGTCGGGCTGAATTTCCACCTCTGATGGACTGATCACATGAGAAGGATCGGATCTATATCGCTGAAGCATTGACATGTGAAAAACATTATGAATCTTGTCTAATTCATACGGCAACCTCATTCTGTATGCAACCGGCCCGATATGCTCGATAACCTCATACGGCCCAATAAACCTCGGACTCAGTTTTCCCTTACGACCAAATCTAAGTATCTTTTTCCACGGCGATACTTTTAAGAACACTCGATCACCCACTTGAAACTCTATATCTTTTCGTTTCAAATTCGCGTACGACTTCTGACGATCTGATGCAGCTTTCAAACTTTCTCGAATTACTTTAACTTTCTGCTTCGTCTCTCTAATTAAATCAACCCCGTGTATCTTGCCTTCACTTAGCTCGGTCCAATATAAAGGTTTACAGTATTTTCAACCGTACAATGCTTCATAGGGTGCCATTTTAATACTTGATTGAAAGCTGTTATTATACGCAAATTCAATCAAAGGCAAGTATCGTTCCCACTTACCCTCAAACTCAAGAACGCAACACCTCAACATATCCTCGAGTATTTGAATAACACGCTCGGATTGACCATCCGAATGAGGGTGAAAAGCTGTACTAAAGTGTAACTTAGTACCCAAAGCATCCTGCTGTTTCTTTCAAACCTGTGATGTGAACCTCATATCTCTATCCGAAATAATAGAAACAGGTACTCTGTGTAATCATGCGATCTGCGATAGGTAGAACTCAACTAACTTATCGAGTGAGAAATTCATACGTACCGGAATAAAATGGGCTGATTTTGTCAATCTATCAAAAATAACCAGATTGAATCTTTCTTACTTGGCGTCAAAGGCAAACCCGATATGAAGTCCATAATGACTTGATCCCACTTCCACTCAGGTATCATAATCGGCTGAAGTAATCTCGATGGCACTTGATGCTCAGCTTTCACTTGTTGGCATACTAGACACTTTGACACAGTCTGAGATGTCTCGTTTCATACCATGCCACCAACAGTATTGTTTCAGGTCATTATACATTTTTTTGCTACCCGGATGAATTGAAAATCTACTATTATGAGCTTCATCACAAATCATTCGAATCAATTCAGGATTTTTAAGCACACACATTCGATTCTTAAATCGTAGACATCCTTTAGCATCTATCTAAAAATCTGAATCCTCACCCTAGCCACAATGACTCCTTTTTGCTTTTAAATCATCATCAAACTCTTGAGCTTCTCGAATCTGCTGCACAAACAATGGTTTCATTTTCAATTCAGCAATGATCACACCATCATCGCTTATAGCCATATCCGCACTCATTGCCCGAGAGAAAATAGTGATTTTTGGCTAAGTGCATCGGCAACCATGTTAGCCTTTCCCTGGTGATAATTGTAACATCCCCAAACCCAGCCCATGCGTTTCGACTAGATCTGGTATGCTACGAGTTGTACATTGAAAACTTTTGCTTTGTTCGTTATGGAAATCATAAGTCAATTGGACATTATTTGGATAAATAAATGACATTTTAAAATTTAAAATCCCTTGTATTACTATTATTAAGTATAAATAAACCTTATCATGATTTCATAAGTTGCATAACATTAAAACTTCTTAGTTAAATAAAACTAGGGCCTTATTACATAAATATTCCCAAATAAAATAAAATTTAAAGAAATCCCAAAAATAATTTGTAGAAATAAAACTTGATGGCCCTCGAGTCCGTCTCGGCTCCCATGTCCACAATCTATCGCTCATCAGAAGAGCAGAGAAAATGAAAGTGTGAGTCACCAAGACTCAGTGTATATATCTCAAAACACACAATGACCGAGCCCATTAAACACATTATGGGCCCCGCCCATACATGAAGGTAACAATCATAATCACATGGTAAACGATAAATAATGAATAACCCAACCCATCCTAAGTTTCCATCCTCTACACACCAACCTGTACCAACCATCACACCTTGGGGATTTCTACAATCAACCCTTCATCCGCTACATACCAAAACGACAGCCGCACTGCCTATTCCTATTAATTAGAATCATTGAATGTGGCATAGCCACCGATCACTATGTGACCTAATATTTGTATATGTGGATTTCCACCACCGATCACCAAGTGACCTATCATGCACTTCCCTTCAATATCATATTCCCACCCCATGCATACACATAAAAAAAACATCATGCAGTCATCTATATTTTTCGATACACATAGGGAGTTCTATGTTTACGTACCTGGCATCCTTGCCTAACCCTTTTAGGGTTCCATTCGACTGTCTATATAGCCTCATTTCGGCTTTTAAGCCCATAACATATATATATATAGTCATACATACATGTTTATTAGTGTGTTAGAGACCTACACACCTAATTATCGATAAGACGATGCTTTCCATGTCGATGCTATCCTTAGTAGACACTACTGCTACCTGCCTAAGGTGTTGTTCAGAAGTCGGTCCACAACCAAGTGGCCAATCTCGAATGGCAGATACTACTCTTTTCTTAGCCTGATCCATATTTAGTTCCATCACAGGTCCTTATCAGAATTATTATCACAATATTTAATCGTTAATTCTTATTATAACCTTAAGATCTTGCATATAATGATCAAATCTAATAGAAATCTAGGGAAATCTTCTTACCTTAAAAATCTCGAAAGTGGAGGCTAGCTATTTTCGGCTTCTAGATCTAATTGACCAAGCTTCCTTCAAATCCCGAATTGCAGCCCATCATAAAACCATTAAACTATTAGCTTTTGGATTTTGCCTTTCAAAAATCGAGAATAGTTCATGAGAACTAATCAAAAATCGACACTTACCTTAGCATAAGAGATTCGGCTAGCACTAGAAAGAGGATTCGACAATGCCAATGGAAGATTTAAATGCTGGAAGTATAGAACTAATTCTCAAATAAGATGAATAAAAGAGAAGACTATGTATGCTTTGGCTTTTTAGAGAAATCGACACAAGGAGGAAAAAGTGGAGAAGAGTTTTGGCTTTTGAAGAAATTGGAGAAGGAGAAGCTAGGGAAATTTGGCACAATGGGAGAGGAATTTAGGATTTTCAGTGTCAGAAACAAGGAGCTAGCCCCTCCTATTTATAGATATTTCGGCACCTACTGCTAAAAACTGAAAACGCCCTTAAATTCAAGCTAAAGAGAGGGAAATTAGGCACCCTCTTTGCCATATAGTAGCCAATTTTACACTCCTCTAGGTAGTGGATTTTCACCAACACTTCCTTGAAGATAAGCTCCTAACTTTTCTCCTTTTATCTATGATATTATCACTTATAAAATCCACATAATTTCTCCTATTTTTTTGAGCCTTGTAGCCATCCACCTTTACTAACCCTAATGCCGAAATTTAACTTACTTAAATTAAAAGATTTGGGCCTCACTAAACTTAATATTTGGGCCCCTAATTTCTTGTATACGGTGTCACCCTATTTTCATTTAAAGTGCCAAAATTGGCCTAAAAACATGGGCTCCTTGCGACCCAAAACTTGTTCCTTTTTAATTGTTAATGATGCCACCTTAAAATAATTTAATATGGGCCTTTGCTTAATTCTAAGCCCAATTTAAACCCATTTCACCATATTAAACATATTCGTATAATAAACGCATAGACCCGTAAATTCAGGATGTTACAGTTATACCCCCTTAAAGAAATTTCGTCCTCGAAATTTCTAATTAACTAGTAATCAAACTACCTAAGTCTCACTACTATGCTTTCACTGCGCACTCTTATTCTAAAGCCAAAATAAACACTTAGTATACTATGGTAGGGTACACACCGATATTCACATCTAGAGCATCCTCGTCCCCTTGGCGACGTGCTGTATAAACCAAGGCTGGCTGCCTTGCCTTAGCATAGCCTGCACCTCCACAACCATGTCCTACATCATTGCCACCATTGACTTGACCACGACCCCTTGGTGGTTGTTGACCTCCTCTTCCTGGAGGTGCATTCTCTTGACCTGTGGGCCCTTCACTGCCCTGTTGCTGCGGACAGTTTCTAACTTGGTGGTCCGTAGATCCACACTTAAAACACTTCCCAGTGCCTACCCAACACTCACCGGTATGGAACTTACCACATCAAGCACACTTTTGTGTCTGGTTAGCAGCAGCCGATCTCTCATCCTGTTTCGGCCTGTCTAACCTAGGTCTTTTTTGAGTTTACCCAACTGCCCCTGACGATTCAAAATTCCTCTTACTTCCACTCCTATCTCTGTCCCTATTCAGTTTTTCAATCCGCTTTACCTCCTCAACTATCTTAGCCTTTTCCACAAGCACAGCAAATTCCCTCTCCCGCTGTGGGGCTATCAAAATACGCAAGTCATCCCTCAGGCCATCTTCGAACCTAACACAACGTTCATGCTCCGTGGCTACCATCCCACGAGTATAATGGCTAAGACGTAAAAATTCAACTTCATATGCAGCCACTAACCTACTCTCTTGCACCAGATTCAGAAATGCTCTGCGCTGCGCATCCACATAACTTGATCCAATATACTTATTCTGAAACGCCATTTTAAAGAGATTCTAGGTAATACAGGTCAGCCACTGTTCCATCCTTAACCGTAAGCCACCATTGGTAAGCTTCATCCTGCAGGAGAGATATAATTCCTTTTAACTTCTCCTCCACCGTAAAGTCTAAATCATCCATTATGCGTTTTACCGCCTCCAACCAATACTCAGCTGAACTTAGGGCTACACCAAAATTCCTCTAAACACTTCTGCCCTATTGGCCCCGAGTAGCTCAAGACATGATTTTCTAGCTCCTATGCCCATACCATTTCAAAGAACCTCTCTAGAACCCTTAGCACCGCCTGAGATACCGCATCGTCTCTGGCAGTCTGATCTTGAAATTCCTCCTTTGCAGCTGGTGGAACTGGCATCTCATTTCCAGATCTATGGCGGATCCTACTGGCTCCGACACAGTCATCCTACCCCTACCCCGACCATGTGGCGGACGTCCTCTACCCCTTGTACTCATTCTACTGCTTCACATTTATCTAATTAGAAATTTTATGAACTATTAGTTTTCTTCCACTGATTAATCACGAACAGTCTTATGGATAATAGTTTTAAAAGTAGTTCTTTCAAATTCGTATTCACAATAAAGTCTCAAGTTCATATCCTCTAGGAAACACATACATTCAATCATCAACATCCATGATCACTGAAAATTGTTGTTGTTGTGGTTGTTGTTGTTTTACTACCCAGGGGTATTTTCGTAGTTTTACCCTATAGGGGTATTTTCGTAATTTTCAAAATAAGGTTCCTTGGTGATTTTGTAAAATAAGGGTATTTTAGTAATTTTGCAATCTGGGGGTATTTCGATAATTTTTGAGATCTAGGGGTATTTTAGTAATTTTGACATCTAGTGGTATTTCGATAATTTTTCAAATTAGGGATATTTTGATGTTGATGTTGTTTTTTTTGTTTTTTATTATTTTTTCAAAGGGTATTTTGGAAAAAAAATCTAGTTACTCTTGTAAACATACGGTTTTTGGGTAAATTTTCAAAACATAGGCATTTTATAAATTCATTGTTGGTTGGAAATTTTCACAAATCAAGTGTATTCTTTGAAAATTTACAAAATTTAGGGTTTTTGTTTGCAAAATAGGTGGTGGTCCCTTTCGGGTTTTAATTATAGGTTTGGCCCATCAACAAGTCCTCATAATTAGAGTGAACAACCACTATGCACTGTAAGATTCCAACGAAGAGGAGGTGAGTCACTAGGATGCTTAAATGCCAAGCTCTTCCGGATCTATTCCTAGACATGCGTATGCTGTTGCCACACCCTAGCCTTGCGACTGCTCATGGGTTTTGTTTAGTGAGGTTAAGTCTTATGAAATTTAAGGAGTTGTTTCAGCTAAGCTTAGAGTCCATCAAGTTCTAGATCTAATTAGTCTACGTCCCATAAAGCCCATCAAGCCTACATAGATATATAACACACAGAGAGTTCAGAATACTTACTGCGTGGATCGGGTGCGATGAGACTGAAAGCCATATCCTCAAACTAGACATTTTCTAAATTTTTTCCAAAACACCTTTAGGCCCATTTCACAGCCCGAGTTTTGAACTGGGCTCTGATACCAAAATGTAACATCCCCAAACCCGGCCCATGCGTTTAGACCAGATCTGGTATGCTATGAGTTGTACATTGAAAACTTTTGCTTTGTTCGTTATGGAAATCATAAGTCAATTGGACATTATTTGGATAAATAAGTGTCATTTTAAAATTTAAAATCCCTTATATTACTATTATTTAGTATAAATAAACCTTATCATGATTTTATAAGTTGCATAACATTAAAAACTTCTTAGTTGAATAAAACTAGGAGCCTTATTACATAAATATTCCCAAATAAAATAAAATAAAATTTAAAGAAATCTCAAAAATAATTTGTAGAAATAAAAACTTGATGGCCCCTCGAGTCCGTCTCGGCTCCCATGTCCACGATCTACTGCTCATCTGGAAGAGTAGAGAAAAGGAAAGTGTGAGTCTCCAAGGCTCAGTGTATAAATCTCAAAACACACAACGACCCGAGCCCACAAACACATTATGGGCCCTGGCCCATACATGAAGGTAACAATCATAATCACATTGTAAACGATAAATAATAAATAACCCAACCCATCCTAGGTTTCCATCCTCTACACACCAACCCATACCAACCATCACACCTTGAGGATTTCTACAATCAACCCTCCATCCGCTACACACCAAAATGACAACCAGACCGCCTATTCCTATTAATTAGAATCATTGAATGTGGCATAGCCACCGATCACTATGTGACCTAACATTTGTATATGTGGATTTCCACCACCGATCACCAAGTGACCTATCATGCACTTCCCTTCAATATCATATTCCCACCCCATGCATACACATAAAGAAAACATCATGCAGTCATATATATTTTTGATACACATAGGAGTCTATGTTTATGTACTGCATCCTTGCCTAACCCTTTTAGGGTTCCATTCATTGTCTATCTGACCTCATTTCGGCTTTTAAGCCCATAACATATATATATATATATATCATACATACAGGTTTATTAGTGTGTTAGAGATCTACACACCTGATTACCGATAAGACGATGCTTTCTATGTTGACGCTATCCTTAGTTGACACTACTCCTATTTGCCTAAGGTGTTGTTCAGAAGCCGGTCCACAACCAAGTGGCCAATCTCGAATGAAAGATACTACTCTTTTCTTAAACTTAGGTATTTTCTCCTTTGCCTTGTCCATATTTAATTCCATCACAAGTCCTTATCAGAACTACTATCACAATATTTAATCGTTAATTCTCATTATAACCTGAAGATCTTGCATATAATGATCAAATCTAATAGAAATCTAGGGAAATCTTCTTACCTTAAAAATCCTGAAAGTGGAGACTAGCTATTTTCGGCTTTTAGATCTAATTGACCAAGCTTTCTTCAAATCCCGAATTGCAGCCCATCATAAAACCATTAAACTATTAGCTTTCGACTTTTGCATTTCAAAAATTGGGAATAGATCATGAGAACTAATCAAAAATCGACACTTACCTTAGCATAGGAGATTCAGCTAGCACTAGAAAGAGGATTCGAAAATGCTAATGGAAGATTTAAATGCCGAAAGTATAGAATGAATTCTTAAATAAGATGAATAAAAGAGAAGACTATGGATGCTTCGGCTTTTTAGAGAAATCGGCACAAGGAGGAAAAAGTGGAGAAGAGTTTCGGCTTTTGAAGAAATTGGAGAAAAGAAATTAGAGAAGGAGAAGCTAGGGAAATTTGGCACAATGGGAGAGGAATTTAGGGTTTTCAGGTCGTAAACAAGGAGCTAGCCCTCCTATTTATAGATATTTTGGCACCATCGCTAAAGCCCAAAAATGCCCTTAAATTCAAGCTAAAAGAGAGGGGAAATTCGGCACCCTCTTTGCGATGCAGTAGCTGAATATTATACTCCTCTAGGTAGTGGATTTTCGGCCAACACTTCCCTTGAAGATAAGCTCCTAACTTTTCTCCTTTTTATCTATGATATTATCACTTATAAAATCCACATAATTTCTCCTATTTTTTTGAGCCTTGTAGCCGTCCACCTCTACTAACCCTAATGCCGAAATTTAACTTAAATTAAAAGACTTGGGCCTCACTAAACTTAATATTTGGGCCCCTAATTCCTTGTATGTGACGTCACCCTATTTTCATTTAAAGTGCCAAATTGGCCTAAAACATGGGCTCCTTGCACCCAAAACTTGTTCCTTTTAATTGTTAATGATGCCACCTTAAAATAATTTAATATGGGCCTTTGCCTAATTCTAAGCCCAAATTTAAACCCCTTTCACCATATTAAACATATTCCTATACTAAACGCATAGACCCATAAATTCAGGATGTTACAATAATCAATCACGAGCTCATAGTTTTTCAATAATTTTAACCATCGTCGCTGTCTCAAATTAAGATCTTTCTGAGTCATTAAATACTTAAGACTCTTATGATCCGAATAGACGTGACATTTCTCACCGAATAGATAGTGAAACCATAATTTTAAAGCAAAAACTATGGCGGCCAACTCAAGGTTGTGCGTCGGATAATTTCTCTTGTGCGGTTTCAACTATCTCAAAGCGTAGGCTACAACTTTACCCTCCTGCATCAATACACAACCCAACCCATTTAAAGATGCATCACTAAAAATAACAAACTCTTTACCCGATTCTGGCTGAACTAATACTGGAGCCTCCACTAGCAAAGTCTTCAGCTGATCAAAACTCTTTTGACTCCTGTCTGACCACTTGAATTTAACATCTTTCTGTAGTAGCTTTATATCGGGGCTGCTACATAGAAAATCCTTTCACGAAACGTCTATAATATCCGGTAAGTCCCAGAAAGCTATGAACCTCAAAACATTCCGCAGGGGTTTCCAATCCAGTATAATCGAGATTTTACTCGGGTCAACTCGAATACTCGATGCTAAAATGACATGCCCCAAAAAGCTGACTTCTTTCAACCAAAACTCATATTTACTAAATGTTACGTACAATTGCTTATCACGCAAAATCTGTAACACTAGCCTCAAATGCACAGCATGTCCGATTTCGTCTTGTGAATAGATCAGTATGTCATCTATGAATACACCCACAAACCGATCTAAATACGGTCTGAATACCCAATTCATCAGATCCATAAAAATAGTAGGGGCATTAGTGAGCTCGAACGGCATCACAAAGAACTCGTAATGACTGTACCTCGTCCAAAAAGTAGTCTTTGGTATGTTCGATTCCCTAACTCGTAGCTGATAATATCCTGATCTCAGATCAATTTTGAAAACACCAAGGCTCCCTTAAGCTGATCAAATAAATCATCGATATGTGGTAACGGTATTTGTTCTTTACAGTCACCTTATTGAGCTGTTGATAATCAATACACATTCTCAAGGTTCCATCCTTCTTTTTCACAAATAGAACGGGTGCACCCTAGAGAGAGAAACTCGGTCTAGTAAAACCTCTATCCGTCAATTCTTACAACTGAGCCTTCAATTCTTTTAATTCAGTCGGTGCCATTCTATATGGAGCTATCAAAATCGGGGTGGTCCTTGGCACTAGCTCAATCCTAAACTTTACCTCACGAATGGGTGGCAATCCTGGTAATTCCTCTGAAACACATATGGATATTCACTAGAAACCGGTACAGATTCAAATTTTCTTTTGTTGACCTTGTTGTCAATCACATATGCAAAATAGGCTGTACAACCCTTTCTCAAATACTGCCGAGCCAACATCGAAGATATCACAGCAAGTAGTCCATTTAAATCCGCAGACTCAATTCGATTATCTCGTTATTCTAGCATATTAAATCAATAGTCTTTCATCTGTAATTCACTACCGCATCATGACCTGTTAACCAATCCATATCGAGGATAATGTCGAACTCATCGAAAGGTAATAGTATTAGATCAACCGAAAAACACAAGTCTCGAACCATCAAAGGGCAGTTCTTGTACACTTTATCAACCACTACACATCGACCCGGGGGTTTGAAACCCGAATCACAAATTCAATAGACTCAACAGGTAGAGTCTTACTGGATACTAATGTTTCACATACATAAGAATGAGTTGAGCCGAGATCAATTAAAGCAGTTACACTAGTATCAAAGAGAGTGAAGATACCGATAATGATGTCTGGAGATGAGGCCTCCTCTCTAGGACGGATGGCGTAAGCTCTAGCCGGTTCATGGGCCTCTGATCAAATAGTCACATCTGTAGTCCCCCCTGTACACCACTTTTACCTCCCCCAATCCGATATGGTCTATCTCTAGCTATAGTGCCGCTAGGTCTCACACTCTGAGCAATTCCCTTTTCAGCGGTCTCCGGGTAATCCCGAATGATGTGATCCTGCGAGCCACACCTATAACAAGTGTAAGTTATAGGTAGCACTCTCCAAAATGTCATCTGCCACATTGCTGACACTCAGGTTTGCTCAATCGAGCATTTCCAACACTAGCCACTGATGTAGCCCGAGAACTCACTGGTGGTCATTCTCGTATAGAAATCCTAGTATTAGGTTTGGATCGGCTACCTTCATTCTTGAACTTCTTCGTTACCATCTGCAAAAATTTACTCGCTGATCTCTTCCAAAAATATTTAGATTCAAGCTCAGCTTTCCGTTTTTCTTTCCCCAGCTTTTCAGCTTTGCAAGCTCGTTCAACCAACACGACGAACTCGTTAATTTCAAGAATACCAATCAGAAGCTTTATATCTTCATTTAGACCATCTTCAAATCTCCAGCACATAGTAGCCTCAAGCAAAACACATTTACGAGCATAGCGACTAAGTCGCACAAACTTACGCTCGTATTCGGATATGATCATACAACCCTGTTTGAGCTCAAGAAATTTCTTACGCTTAGAGTCTATAAAGCGTTGACTTATGTACTTCTTACGAAATTTCATCTGAAAGAAGTCCTAAGTAACCCTCTCTTTTGGAAGCATTGACACGAGTGCATTCCACCAATAGTAGGCAGAATCTCGTAATAATGATATGGCACACTTCAAACACTCATCGGGTGTGCAAGACAGCTCATCGGAAACTCGCACGGTATTATCAAGCCAAAATTTAGCTCGCTCTGCATCATCACCATCCTCAGCTCTAAATTCTTGAGCTCCGTGTTTTCTAATGCGATCAACTGGAGGCTTGCTTATTCTTTCAGGATTTATAATCGGGGGTACCACTAGTACTACAGGGGGATTGTTCAGATTTAGGGGTGGTTGAATAGCCGGATTGGTTCATATGTACTAACTGAACCAATCATTCATCATGCTATAGAAGGCTTGTTTGGCCCCTTCATCAGGATTACTTGTAGCCGGTCGAAATTCCTCTGGCGAGGTCCCTTGCACGAGAGCGGGCGCCACACTCTCGACGTCATCAGCTATAGCTCACTCGGAATCGGGATTCATTACTATATGGAAGAAATAAACACATTTCACTGTCAGAAGTAATCACACTATCACAACATAAAATATGGCATGTATAGCTAGACTCACACGCGCTACGTTAGTCTGAGAACCGACTAAACCGTAGCTTTGATACCAATTAAAATGTAACACCCCTAACCCATATCCGTTACTGGAATGAGTTATGAGGCATTATCAAACAGTCACAACCTATACACAATCATATAACCACTCAAGTCATTTTCAAAAAGAGGAAAAAAAATATATATACCCTTATAGTATTCACAAATTATAAATCAAATATTCAACTAAATTTAATTCGAACTCATATACATATACATGTATGATATAAGATTTCATAATAATATACATGCACTCACTAAACTCAAAATCATATGCGGCATCTTCATTATAAAACATGACCAACCATATTAAAAATATTTATTTGAATCACAAAATAATGCATCATTCATATTATTCATTATCCATGTACTATGTACCCAAAACAACCAAACTATTAATTTATAACCATTTGGATAATATTTCAATCACCATTTTCGATTTCATTAGATAGGTTCATAATATAATTAACTAAATAATATTTAACTTATACATTTGCAGCACACAAGTCATATACATATATATTTAAATTATGCATAGTCGAATATATTCACACATTAAATAACTTATTATTTATCATTCAAGTAACCAAATCTATCACATGAACATGTAACATAAATACAATTCCAAAATAACTTTAAATCAAAACCCAATATACACAACTCTATCATACCTTTTAGCAAAATCATAAAATAAAATATAACCATCTAATTCATATGTATTACATAACCGAAATGATCATTCTTTAATCTTAATAAACCTTGCATTTTATCTCACTAACCAAACCACATTTCAAATCTATATCACCAAGCATCTACTAAATATATACATCACATACATGATATAAGCATATTATATTCAAAACATGATTAAACCATAACCAAATCAACCATTTATTTGTAAAACTTACTAGGCGCATCTCAAAATATATATATATCATGAGTGGATTTGCATTAACTTAAGCATTAAAACTAGCCATTTTTGCATGGCTTGTAATTACAACATCAAAATTTACCAAAACATAGGCTAGCTTATAAATGCCATAGACCTTAAGTTATTACACAAAATAGGTACCAAAACTTTGTCGATAGTGTGACGAGCTTCAACTATGACCCTCGAGCAAGAGATGAGCATCCAAAAGAAATCTACAATACATAAATAACCACATTAAAACTAAGCTTCCAAAGCTTAGTAAGATTTAAATAATTCAAAACTTCATATCAAAATTACATTTATAAAGTACATACCGAATTATCAAACAATTAAAAACAGTGTTCATAGTAACTTATATAAATATATTCTATCTTATACCAAACTTTATGTATCACCACCACATAATAATAATAGGTATTCACACCATCTACTTATCAAATTCGATACTTCTATTTCAAGTTACCAACAAATTTCTAAGCCATGCATATGTGTGTATGTATATTTTTGCACATACCTTTAATTTACTTACCTTTCTCCACTTAATCGTTCATGCATATTGTATGATATTATATTCAACCCCTTTTTCGCATACATAACAATATTAGTAATTACGGTCATATAATGAACATTGTACCTGCACACTTAATGATAACATTTAGTAACGTATCGCACACTTAGTGCTGTTGCTCATCTTTTCTGCACACTTAGTGCAAATCTTCCAGTAACGTATCGCACACTCAGTGCCGTTACTTATCTTTTCCGCACACTTAGTGCAAATCTTCCCGTAACGTATCACACACTCACTGTCGTTACTTATCTTTTCCACACACTTAGTGCAAATCTTCCCGTAACATATTGAACACTCAGTGCCGTTACTTATTATTCCTGCACATTTAGTGCAATATGACCGGTATCGCACAGTTAGTGCCCGGTTCTGTATTTGTGCACTTAGTACCCTTTATAAGAATAGTCAAGATCTAATTTGCCACAAAAACATATAATCCTAACTTAATGAATCCATACCTCAATTAGAAACATTTTATTTGGCAATTCCCAAAACATACAACCAAATTATAAATACAAATTTTCATGTCATAGTTTAATATCTTTCAATCTATATGCATCATTAACCATTAATATATATATATATATATATACATCTCATGAATTCATAACCAAAGTTCTAAAGGAAAACACATAAAGTCAACCATGACAATATATCCAATTCATAATCACCATATTCGGCAATATGCCCATTTTTATACTTACCAATATTTACATGGATTCACATATATAAAAGACATCGAATTAACTAAATTGCTTAAACCTTACCTCGGATATCGACGGATCAACTTCCCAACTAATCGTTCAACTTAGCTTTTCCCTGGTCTAATCCTTTTTCCTTTTTTTCTTGATCTAAAAATTCCACCATGATCTGTAACGTACGAGGTCCCTTCAGCTGGTGAACATTGTTGGGAGTACATCATCCCTTCTTGTGGACATTTTGTAACGTCCTCAATTAGATGTGGATTGCCAACCACTAGAAGTTGATGTCATTCCCCAATACGTATTTCCAGCATCGAACATCGACCCACCATGTGTATGTCCTATCCACTAATCGAGTGTCTTGCAGGAGTAGTGTTTTCCATACTCCCACCAAATACGGGCATTTTCATATTTTTCCTTCCATTAACGAAGTGTCGACTAGGGGTCGTGTATTCCTCTTGGACAATAGTTGATGTTGAAGTCGCAAATGCTTCATTTGGCGATGAAAATTGAACATATACCTCAAGATAGGGTGATCCACAAGTGAGATGAGTCTGCACCATTGCCTCAAAGCTACGAACACCTTTGATATCAAATGCATCATATGTCATGGGATCAATCAAAGCATAAAATTGATACTTAATAGAAGAAACCCTAGTTGGCATTGTTTCAAAGATTTTGCGCCTAATTCTTTTACGAAATTCTATAAAATCTATACTCTGGTTAAAAACCATTCACGCTGTGTTCTTCGATAAAAAAAACACCATTCTCAGTGTCATGGACCTCACCATCATAGTAAATAATATCACTAATACGTTCACTCATCTTCAATTTCTATTCTGCTTAGCCTTTCTAATTTTTCTTGCTGTAACTTATGCAACTTGAGAATGATATTTGCCTCGTTTATAGATTAAGGCCAAGCATGAACTACTGTAGAAAAAGAGCGTCCACGTGGGAGTTTTTTTGTAATTTTGCTGACAGTGCATCCTTCTTGAAATGTTTTTGACACTATTTATTCAGAAACGTCTCTTCAAAATTATTTTTTTAGGGTCAAAATAGTCAATTTTGTTAAAAAATCACAATGTTATTTTTAAAAAACACTTAATTTATTTAATTTTAACCATAAACCCTAATTTAATTTATTTAAAACCCTAGAACCTTAATTTGATTAACTTATTTAAACACCTTAAACCTTAAACCCTATTTAAAACCCTAATTTAATTTAATTAAAACCCTAAACCATAATTTAATTAATTTATTTGAACACCATAAACCCTAGTTTAATTTATTTATAACCCTAATTTAATTTATCTTAAACTTTAAACCCTAAACCTAATTTATTTAAACACCATAAACCATAAACCCTATTTAAAACCTTAATTTGATTTAATTAAAATCTTAGAACCCTAATTTATTTAATTTATTTGAACACCATAAACCCTAGTTTAATTTATTTAAAATCCTAATTTAATTTACCCTAAACCCTAATTTACTTAGTTTATTTAAATACCAAACCCTAATTTAAATAAATTTTCTAAATCCTAAAACCCTAAATCTTAAAAACCCTAACCCTAAAAACCCTAAAAAACCATAGGGACTAAACATGAAAATAACCCTAGATATAAAACAAGGAGTAAAGCGGCATACAGGGGGCGCTTTGTGCCACGTCATCAAAGCGCCCATGTAGGTGCAATTTGCTGACGTGGCACAAAACGCTCCCCAAAGGCGCTTCTTGGATATTTCCCCCTTAAACACGGCCACGTAGGCGCCTTTTGCCAAAACCGACCATTTTTCGTAAATATTGTTTAATTTGGCCCATTTTCATAATTTCTTTTGTAATGGGTCATTTTAGAGTTTGATATTTTTTAAAATTTTTAGAATTTTATGAAAAATTTTAGAAAATTCTTTGTATTTTTTAGTATTTCTAGGTTTTTGTTAATATTTAAGATTTTTTTATATTTTAAAGGGAATTTGAATTTTTCCTAAAAATGCGGCAGTGTTTGATTAGCCGAGGAGATTTTCTTAACAGAAATTCAAATTGGGGCAACGTGATGAATAAAAGGAAAGCAAATGGGCCAAAGTGACCAAAAAAATTATTGAGGTGCCAAATTGAGAGTTTTTGCATATTACAAAGGCCAAAATAATTATTTTGAAATTTTGATCCTATTCCAATTTTATGCATTGTTTTTCTAATTTGGTATGCAATTTTAATTGAATTGTTTTAAAGAAAAATATTAATAAATAGTTAAATTTTCTATATTTATTTATGAATTATCAAAATAAATATTTAATTGTGAATTTGTAATTGGTCTTCCATTCACATGTGTTTCTTCCCCCACGAAAATGGGCGACAAAGTAGCTAAAAAATGGTTTCTGCTTCTGCCCAAAACAATAGTGGACGTCCAAGTCAACACACACATGAAAAGTGCTGATTTGTTCCAACTATAAATTTAGTAAAATAAATTCAAAATTGCACACTTCACCTTGACTGCATTTTTCATTTAATAATATCCTCCATTGCTGAAAATCCTGCCTCTCCGTCAGAGCTATGATCACGGACAACTACTCCCTAATAAAATTCGTTATTCAATGTTCAAAAACATTTGTCTCTAAGAATTTGATCTCTATAATTTTAAAATATAAATCCAATTAATAATATTGTTAAGTTTAAATATGTATTATCAATTAAATTTTAATAATTAAATTTTATGAAATTTCATTAATTGTAACACCCCATGCCCGTATTCAAGTCAAAACAGGGTTTAAGGCATTACCTAGCTAATCTTGTTTAAACATCTAGAATAGGGTTATAAAATTTCGTTTAACCCCATCGTTCGCACATACTCGGCCTAGGAGGTCCTAAACATTCTTCCGAGAAGTATCGGAATCCTTCTGGGAACTTTCATAAGTTCGAGAAAATTTTTAACAAAACAAGGGCCACACGCCCGTGTGCCCCTAAGGCATGCCCGTGTCTTCCACCCGTGGTTGACACTGACTAATTTCACACGGCCTTGACACGCCCGTGTCACTAGTCCGTGTGCCAAACCTTTACATTCTGACTTATCCACACGGCCTATACACACGCCCGTGTACTCCAGCCGTGTGGAAATTTTAATACCAAGTGCAAGGTGCAGACTTCACACGGCCAGGGCACACGCCCATGTGCTAGCTGTGCCTCCCACACGATCTAGACAAACTCCCGTGTGTCTACTCATGTGGACAATTAGCAGGCTATATACCAAGCCCTTGCCACTCTACGATGCATACATACATACTTCCACTCAAAACAATACAACTCCTATCCCGTAAGTAAGTCTAAGAACTCATTCCAACATACAAGATAATTAAAGGGACATACACTTCATGAATTTCATCTTCATTAAGCAAAAGAGTTTGCCAAGTATTTGCCTAACTCATAAGGCCATTTACAAAATGACTTTTACGAATTTACATAGCCAACACTTTGACTAACAATTACAACTTAACAAAATACTTGAGCTCTATACATGCCATAATCAAAATAAGTCTAAATTGTTATACCAAAGTGATGTCGATAGTGTGATTTTCGAACTCCTACGTCCACGATCCTTGAGTTACCTTGGCAATACTACAAGAAAGAAGGGCAATGAAAAAGGAGTAAGCATAAAGCTTAGTAAGTTTGAATGGAAATAAATAGAAATAATAAGATCATAAAATAATCCACCCACGGTATTAGCTAACCGTACATAAGTCAAGGCTTCTTGACAATACTTACTTACAATTGCCCTTATCTAGCACATACCATGCCACATATCGAAACCAATTCTTCGTGACTCATTCACGAGTACCTGTATTCACTCATTCACATGACTTAAATATCATTCACATTTCTACTTCTAAATTCATCTACTTATCCCACTACTCACAAGGGATAGTCAAAGACATGGGTTTATCATCATTACTGTAAATATAAAGCTAATGCCACATCCTCAAGGTGGTCTTACGTGAAGTCACCTCTAGATGCCAATGTCATATCCGGAATATGGTCTTATATGGAATTACCTCTAGATGGTAATGCCATATCCCAGATATGGTCTTATATAGAATTTTCTATCATGTATCGATGCCATATCCGGAATATTATCTTATACGATTTTCATATTCATTATTGAAGCCATATCCCTGATATGGTCTTATACGGGATCTCAACTCGGTGCCGAGGCCATGTCCTGGACATGGTCTTATACGGGACCTTATCTATTTCATATATCAATGATAGCATTTTTATAATCAATATGGCCTATGAGGACTTCATCATCTCATTCACATTAACTACTCAATTTAGCAGAGTATCATGCATTAATATAATGCCAAGCATTCTCAACATGCTAACATAAATGTTGCTTTAATCACATACAAACTTACCTCGATTTCAAAAGGAGCTAGCTTGTCGATCTAGTCCGAGACTTTGTTCTTTCCTCGATCGAGACGGATTCTTGGTTCTTCTTGATCTATAATAGCAATTTAACTCATTTTAACCACTATGTTAATAAAATTATTTTAAAAATCATGCTTAGGCAAAATTACTATTTTGCCCCCAGAATTTGGCAAAATGACCATTTTGCCCCTAGGCTCGGAAATAGATTCTAATCACATTTCTACCTTCAACAAGCCTAGGTGAACATTTAATGCTCTTTAAGCTATCATCAAAAAATCAATATCTCACATATTAACTACAAAGTTTATAACTTCTTCATCAAGGTCCTATTTGGTGTTTTCATGCTAACACCTTTCACAAAAGTTGTTCATCTAACAACTAAGACTCATTTTCTTCCATAAAAATGCATCAATAACAATGATAGATCTCATGCTTTTCACAATATTGTACAATAGCCCCCTCATTTGAAAGCTCAAGCCTTAGAGGTCTCAAAAGTACAATAATTTTCAAGAAAAGATCACTATTTCACTTACTTGAATGGATGAGAGCTTACTGAAATTTTGAGCTTCAGAAAACCCTTATTTGCTTGCTAGTTTTGGTGGAGAAGGATGAGCAAAAAGATGGACATCATATTTCTTTATTCTAATATTAAACTCACAATTTAGTCCACCAACCACCACCAACTTTGAGCAACTTGGTCAATCCTTGTCCCCCTTTGAAATCTATGGCCGGCCAAGCCAATTTTGAGGGGTCTAATTACCCCTTAAAGACCCCCAATTGATCATATATGGTTATTTGGTGCCTTTAGTTTATAGAATGGAACTTTCACACTTTATGCGGTTTAGTCCCTTTTCTTGATTAAACATGAAATCGCTAAAATTAAAGCACCAAATTTCTTATGCACATATACTATCATGCTCTAACTCATAATATAACATGGAAATAAATTTATTAAATCTCAGAATAGTGATCCGAGATCACTATTCTGACTAGCCCCTAAATTGGGCTGTTACAATTCTCCACCTTAAGAATTTTCGTCCCCGAAAATCTTACCGGTGAAAAGGTTGGGATATTGGTTCTTCATCATTTCCTCGGGCTCCTATGTATCCTCTTCTATTCCATGCCTTTGCCATAGGACTTTTACTAAGGCTATGCTTTTGTTTCTTAACTGCTTGACCTCATGAGCCAAAATTCTAACTGGTTCTTCACCATACATCAAATCCGGTTGTATCTCTACTTCTATTGGCTCTATGACATGTGAAGGGTCTGAACGGTATCGGCTCAACATAGATACATGAAATACGTCATGAATCTTTTCTAGCTCAGGTGGCAAGGCTAACCGATAAGCTACTGGTCCTATCCTTTTGGTAACTTCATAAGGTCCGATAAAGCGTGGACTCAATTTGCCCTTTCGACCAAATCTGAGGACTTTCCTCCAAGGTGATACTTTCAAGAACACCTTATTACCGACTTTGAATTCTATCTCTTTCCTTTTTAAATCCGAATAGGACTTTTGTCTAACTAAGGCGACTTTCAAACAGTCACTTATCACTTTTACCTTCTCTTCAGTTTTCTTAACCAAGTCGACCCTATGTATCTTTCTCTATTTGAGCTTAGACCAATATAAAGGCGTTCGACACTTACGCCCATACAATGCCTCATAAGGCGCCATTTTTAGACTTGATTGAAAGCTATTGTTGTAGGCAAATTCCAGTAAGTATTTCTCCCAATCACCTTGGAATTCTAAAACACAACATCGAAGCATGTCTTCAAGTATCTGGATTACTCTCTCTGACTGCCCGTCAGTTTGTGGATGGAAGGTTGTACTGAAACTCAATTTCGTGCCCAATACCTCTTGCAGCTTTTTCCAAAATCGTGACGTGAATCTCGAATCTCTATCTGAAATGATCGACAATGGTACACCGTGAAGTTTTACTATCTCAGACATGTACAAGTCTGCCAATTTATCGAGCGAATAGTCGACTCGCACTGGTATAAAGTGGGCTAACTTAGTGAGTTTATCAACTACTACCCATACTGCATCTTTCCTCTTTGGAGTTAACGGTAAGCTCCGTCACGAAGTCCATAGTAATACGGTCCCACTTCCACTTAGGAACCATAATGGGCTGAAGTAAACCCGAAGGTACTTGATGTTCAGCCTTCAGTTGCTGACAAATCAGGCATTTCGATACAAACTCAAAAATATCTTTCTTTATATCGAACCACTAATACCATTTCTTCAAATCATTGTACATCTTCGTGCTGTCCGGGTGTACATTCAAACATCCACTATACACTTCATGCAAGATTTTAAAAAATAAGCTCGTCATTCCTGGGTACACAGACTCGATCTCAAAATGCTAGACATCCATCAAGATTTACACGAAAGTCTGTCTCAACGCTCGACTCACATAAAACTCTCTTGGCTTGCAAGCTGTTATCATTTTTCTGAGCTTCACAAATCTCTTGAAGGAACAATGGTTTAGCCCTCAATTCAGCTAAGATGGAACCATCATCCAACAAGGTCATCTGAGTACTCATGGCTCTTAACGCGAACAATGATTTTCTACTCAAAGCATCAGTGATCATGTTCGCCTTTCCTGAATGGTAGTCAATTGCCAACTCATAATCCTTAATCAGCTCTAACCATATTCGTTGCCTCAAATTCAATTCCTTTTGAGTCATCAAATATTTTAGGCTTTTATGGTCGGTGAAAATTCGAAACCTTTCACCATATAAATGATGCCTTTAAATTTTTAACGCGAACACAATTGTGACCAACTCTAAATCATGAGTCGGGTAATTCTTCTCTTGCGGCTTCAATTTCCTAGAGGCGTATGCAATCACTTTACCTTCTTGCATAAGTACACAACCCAATCCGTTCAAGGACGCATCACTATAAACCACAAATTCTCTTCCCGGCTCTGGTTGCACCAAAATGGGAGCCTTAGTCAACAGTGTCTTTAATTTCTCAAAACTCTGTTGACACTTTTCCATCCAATTGAACTTTACATCTTTCTGCAAAAGTCTCATCATTGGGGTAGCTATCATGGAAAACCCCTTGACAAAACGCCTATAATAGTCGGCTAGGCCTAGAAAACTCTTCACTTCAGTTACACTCCTCGGCGGTTTCCATTCAATAATCGCTGAAATCTTACTCGGGTCGACTCTAATCCCATCTCTTGAGACAATGTGCCCCAAAAATCCCACTTCCTTGAGCCAAAATCCACTCTCACTGAATTTGGCATACAATTGTTTCTCTCAAAACTTGTAGAACCATACTCAAATGCTCGGTATGATTGTTCTCATCTCGAGAGTAGATCAGTATGTTGTCGATGAAGACCACAACAAATATATCCAAGTGCGGTTGAAAAATGCGATTCATCAAATCCATGAAGATCGCGGGGGCATTCATTAGACCAAAAGGCATGACCAAAAATTCATAGTGGCCATACCAAATCCTAAATGCGGTTTACGACACATCTAAGTCCTTGACTCTCAACTGATAGTACCCTGACCTCAAATCTATCTTGGAAAATACTGTGGCTCCCTTCAATTGATCAAATAGGTCACCGATCCTCGACAACGGGTACTTATTCTTCACCATCACCTTGTTGAGTTGCCGATAATCTATACATAGTCTCATGGAACCATCTTTCTTCTTCACGAATAGAACGGGAGCACCCCACGGGGAGAAACTCGGCCTTGCGATGTCCTTTTCTGTTAGCTCTTGCAATTGTGCTTTTAGCTCTTTTAGCTCGGTTAGAGCCATTCTATATAGAGCAATAGAAATAAGGGCAATATCCAGAGCTAATTCAATCCCGAATTCAATCTCTCTATCTGGAGGTAGCCTTGGCAACTCTTTTGGAAAAATATCAAGTACCTGCATACTATGGGTACTGACTCAATTTTCAACTCAGTCTCTTTAGTGTTCAACACAAAGGCAAGATAAGCCTCATATCCCTTCCTTAGATACCTTTGAGTCGACATGGTTGATATCACTACTGGTGATCTATCCGACTTATTTGATTCAACACGAATAAAATTACCATTTTCATCTCTTAACTTGATATGCTTCTTCCCACAATTCACAATTACTCCATGGATAACTAGCCAATCCATCCAGAGGATGACATCAAACTCGTCAAACGGTAATAACATAAGATCGACTGGGAAACAATGACCCTTAATTATCAAAGGCCCTTTGCAAACTTTATCAACTAACACACACTTGCCTAGGGGATTAGACACTCTTATGATGAATTCGGTAGACTCTATAGGCATGCTCATGCTAGAGACTAATTTCATGCATATGTATGAGTGGGTAGATCCCCGGTCAATTAAAGCTATAACACGAGTATTATGGAGAGAAAAGATACCCGTGATCACGTCGGAGGAGGATGCCTCTTCACGAGCACGAATGGCATATGTCCTCGCCGATGCTCTACCCTCGACTCTAGCAGCTTGCTCTCTAGATGGATTCTTGCTTCCCATCTCAATCCTCAAGTTTCTCAATGGTCTTCCCCTAGTGGTACTTCCCGATCTTGCATTCTGAGGTCTTTCTTTTTCTCTCACCTCGGGACAATCTCTGATAAAGTGGTCTAAGGACCCACATCTGAAGCAAGCTTTCTCATAAGCTCGACACTCACCAGAATGGCGCCTGCCATACTGAGGGCATTTCGATCTACTTGGTCAGACGTTGCCCACGCTAGCAACTGATGTGGTTTGCCCTTTTGATCCCGAGAATTGCTTGCCCTTACTTCGGGTTGAAAACCCCACTAAAGTAACTGATCGAGTAGTAAGATCCCTCGATTTCTTAGATGAGGATTGGTGAGACTTATTCAGTTGTCTCTTCCTCGAGTCACGAGACTCGTACTCAGCTCTTCTCTTCTCTTTAGCCAACTCATTAGCTTTATAGGCTCTATCCACCAACACTACAAACTCCTTTAATTCGAGAACTCCCACGTATAGGCGGATATATTCATTCAATCCATCCTCGAATCTCTTGCACATGATGACTTCGATAGACATGCATCCCCATGCATACTTGCTAAGCCTTACGAACTCCCATTTGTAGTCATCACTGACATACGACCTTGCTTCAGTTTCAAGAACTCCTTTCTCTTGTGGTCGATGAACCTCTGGCTGATATACTTCTTCCGGCATTCCTCTTGGAAGAATTCCCAACTAACTCTCTCCCTTGGCACCACCGACACCAGGGTGTTCCACCATCGGTAGGCTAAATCTCTCAGGAGAGATACCGCACACTTTAAGCACTCCTCAAGCGTACAAGATAGCTCATCGAATACCCAGATGGTATTCTCGAGCTAGAATTCCACTTTCTCTGGGTCATCATCTTTATTCGCTCGAAATTCCTCGGCTCCTTGCTTCGGATCTTATCCACCGGAGGCCCTTCTCTTCTCACCACCTCAACCACTTAGGGGGCTACTAGAACGGGTTAAGGAATTGGTGGGGGTGGAGGGGGTTGAGCATTAGGATTTGCTCGGGTATTTTCCGTAAACCAATTGCTCATCATGTGGAGAAAGGATTATCGAGCCTCTTTCCCCTGACTCAAGGACTCGGGTCTACTATTAGATGGTACGGTCCCTTAAGCGAGAGCCAGCGCATTACTCGCAGCATCATCGGCTGTAGTTTGGTCCGGATCAGAATTCATATACTACATAAAACACGATTTTATACGTTAGGAGCCATCACACTATCATTATTCGGACATTCTTATATATGGCATGTATAGCTAGACTCGTACTTATACTACGTTAGTCCTAAATCGTAGCTCTGATACCAATAAATGTAACACCCCTTACCCGTATTCAAGTTGAAATAGGGTTTGAGGCATTACCTAGCTAATCTTGTTTAAACATCTAGAATAGGGTTATAAAATTTCATTTAACCCCATCGCTCGCACATACTCGGCCTAAGAGGCCCAAAACATACTTCCGAGGAGTATCAAAATCCTTCCAAGAACTTTCATGAATTTGAGAAACTTTTTAACAAAATAGGGGCCACATGCCCGTGTAGGCCTAAGGACACGTCCGTGTAGGCCTAGGGACACGTCCGTGTGCCCCTAAGGCATGCCTGTGTCTTCCACCCGTGGTCGACACTGACTAATTTCACACGGCCTTGACACGCCCGTGTCACTAGTCCGTGTGCCAAACCTTGGCATTCTGACTTATCCATACGGCCTATACACACGCCCGTGTACTCCAGCCGTGTGGTGATTTAAATCCCAAGTGCAAGGTGCAAACTTCACACGGCCAGGGCACACACTAATGTGCTAGTCGTGCCTCCCACACGGTCTAGACACATGCCCATGTGTCTACCCATGTGGACAATTAGCAGGCTATATACCAAGCCCTTGCCACCCTACGATGCACACATACATACTTCCATTCAAAATAATACAACTTCTATCCCGTAAGCAAGTCTAAGAACTCATTCCAATATACAAGATAATTAAAGGGACATACACTTCATGAATTTCATCTTCATTAAGCAAAAGAGTTTTCCAAGTATTTGCCTAACTCATAATGCCATTTAAAAAATGACTTTTATGAACTTACATAGCCAACACTTTGACTAACAATTACAACTTTACAAAATACTTGAGCCCTATACATGCCATAATCAAAATAAGTCTAAATTGTTATACCAAAGTGATGTCGATAGTGTGATTTCTGAACTCCTACGTCCACGGTCCTCAAGTTACCTTGGCAATACTACAAGAAAGAAGGGCAATGAAAACGGGGTAAGCATAAAGCTTAGTGAGTTTGCATGGAAATAAATAGCAATAATAAGCTCATAAAATAATCCATCTACGGTATTAGCTAACCGTACATGAGTCAAGGCTTCTTGACAATACTTACTTACAATTGCCCTTATCTAGCACATACCATGCCACATATCGAAACTCATTCTTCGTGACTCATTCACGAGTACCTGTATTCACTCATTCACATGACTTAAATATCATTCACATTTTTACTTCTAAATTCATCTACTTATCCCACTACTCACAAAGAATAGTCAAAGACGTAGGTTTATCATCATTACTATAAATATAAAGCCAACGCCACATTCTCGAGGTGGTCTTACATGGAGTCACCTCTAGATGCCAATGCCATATCCCGGATATGGTCTTATATGGGATTACCTCTAGATGCCAATGCCATACCCCGGATATGGTCTTATATAGAATTTTCTATCATGTATCGATGCCATATCCCAAATATGGTCTTATAAAATTTTCATATTCATTACCAAAGCCATATCCTGGATATGGTCTTATACGGGATCTCAACTCGATGTCGAGGCCATGTCCTAGACATGGTCTTATACGGGACCTTTCTATTTTATATCTCAATGATAGCATTTTTATAATCAATATGGCCCATTAGGACTTCATCATCTCATTCACATTAACTACTCAATTTAGTATAGTATCATGCATTAATATAATGCCAAGCATTCTCAACATGCTAACATAAATGTTGCTTTAATCACATACAAACTTACCTCGATTTCAAAAGGAGCTAGCTTGTCGATCTAGTCCGAGACTTTGTTCTTTCCTCGATCGAGGTGAATTCTCGGTTCTTTTTGATCTATAATAGCAATTTAACTCATTTTAACCACTATATTAATAAAATTATTTCAAAAATCATGCTTAGGCAAAATTACTATTTTGCCCCTAGACTTTGGCAAAATGACCATTTTGCCCCTAGGCTTGAAAATAAATTCTAATCACATTTCTACCTTCAACAAGCCTAGGTGAACATTTAATGCTCTTTAAGCTATCATCAAAAATCAATATCTCACATATTAACCACAAACTTTATAACCTTTTCATCAAGGTCCTATTTGGTGATTTCATGCTAACACCTTTCACAAAAGTTGTTCATCTAACAACTAAGACTCATTTTCTTCCATAAAAATGCAGCAATAAAAATGATAGCTCTCATGGTAAAACTCTAAACTTTTCACAATATTGTACAATAGTCCCCTCATTTGAAAGCTCAAGCCTTAGGGGTCTCAAAAGTACAATAATTTTCAAGAAAAGATCACTAGATCACTTACTTGAATGGATGAGAGCTTGCTGAAATTTTGAGCTTCCATAAACCCCTATTTGCTTGCTATTTTCGGTGGAGAAGGATGAGCAAAAAGATGGACATCATCTTTTCTTTATTGTAATATGAAACTCACAATTTAGTACACCAACCACCACTAACTTTGACCAACTTGGTCAATCCTTATCCCCCTTTGAAATCTATGGCCGGCCAAGCCAATTTTGGGGGGTCTAATTGCCCCTCAAAGACCCCCAATTGATCATCTATGGTTATTTGGTACCTTTATCTTATAGAATGGAACTTTTGCACTTTATACGGTTTAGTCCCTTTTCGCGATTAAACATGAAATCGCTAAAATTAAAGCACCAAATTTCTTATGCACATATACTATCATGCTCTAACTCATAATATAACATGGAAATAAATTTCTTAAATCTCGAAATAGTGATCCAAAGATCACTATTCTAACTAGTCCCTAAATTGGGCTGTTATAATTCAAATTTAGAAACTAAATTTTTCCAACATAATAGAAAAGAAACGGACATAAGTCCTTAATAGAATCAAATCATATTAGAATCATGTAGATATGCAAAGTCCTACCCCCATCCTCTACACACCAACACCGACCATCCCAATACACCACGTGGGGTATAAAACACCCACCTATCCCTACATACCACATAGTGTCTATGATAAACCGTAAAAGCAACATATTTTAACCCCATATTTAATAGGCTTTTGGATGATTTAGCCCTTGATTTATGTAAAAAGGTGCTTTTAATCCTTTCTTTTCATGTTTATACTCAGGAAAGCACCCGAGGATAAAAAGAACACAAAACGAGATTAAAACAGAGTAATTTGGCCTTAGCAAGCAATCAACACGGCCTGGTCCAAAGCCCACACGACCGTGCCTCACCAATTACCTAGAGAACGGCCTTAACTATGTAACACACGGCCATGCAGCATCTATTAATCACACGGACGTGCCTGGTGATCTACATGGTCGTGCCCAAATCTACAGACCTAAAGCACGGCCTGAATCCTGACTCACACGGCCATGCCCAAAATGACAGAATCGAGACATGGCCCAACTACGATTTACACGGGCGTGTGCCATGGCAGTGCCCTACTGAGGGGAGAGAGCAATTTCACTTGGATTTGGATGCTTGAAGCCAAAGAAACAAACTCTAAGTCTACTCCAACACCCTAATAGTAATTCTACTTGAAGGAGATACTTAGGAGCTAAGTATAGCATCCCAAAGCCTATATAAACAACCCAAGGCAAACATTAAATAGGGCTTTTTGGCAGAGGCTTTTGCCAAAGCGTTCATCTTTTAGGGAATCACTTGAAGATAGCCAGTTGATTCATCTCAAGAAGCTGGAACTCCATTCAAGACGGAGGATCTCTCCTTTAATTCCTTCAGGGGGTTTTAGGGATTTCTTATGTTTTGTTTATTCTTTACTCTTGAGATGTTTTCATATTTAGTTATGCACTAAACCCCTCAGATACCTGAAGGGGATGAAACCTATGATGGATTTTGTTATTTGATTTCTAAATTATATGATAAGTACTTGGTTTGTTCTTAATTATGTTGCTTAATTTTATCTGATGTGCTTAGGTGGATGAGGAATAGACCCTACCTAAGAGTAGATCTAGCATAATTGAGCAGAGTTGATCGGGCGCCTAGAGATAGGGTTACGAGATTTTTTTGGATTAGGGTGAAACCTAATATGGGAATCCATTGATCGATTTACTACTTCTTTAGGGGGTTATTATAAGAGAACGAGAGTTCCACTAATTAACCTAAGGTTAGACGTTATTCGCCTCGAGGGAGGGTTTAATATAGGTTAAGGAGTCTCACGGATTAAGTTAAGTAAAGAAATCATATGGTTTGGGGAATAAATAATAAGTGAAGTCATAGGTGGATTCTTCACGAGGTATAAATCGTTATCAACCGAGTTTTCCTAAAGTCTTTCTCCAATTCAATTTTTGTCTTTGCATTTAGTCTACGTATTTCGTTAGTTTACTAATTCAATCACTACAAATTTTAGGCTAAATAATAAAAAGAAAGTGAGTAGTAGTAATTTTGGGTTCCTTTGGGTTCGATAAGATATTCTTGCCTGAGCTATACTATTGTTCTATAGGTGCATTTGCCTCTATCGTTGTCACAGTTAGTCTACAGGTTCGATCACTCTTTTATAAATATTAAAACTCGATAGTTTGACATGATCAAGTTTTTGGCGCCATTGTCGGGAATATCTAAAATATTAAGAAAGCTCTATTTCTATTACTTTAGCCATTATTTTTTATTTTTTTAATTTTTCTTATTTTTATACATATATTTTTTTGTTTTTCTAAATTTCTTTCATTCTTTTCATAATAGGTACCTCTAGTTTATGACTAGAAGGAATCCAAGAGGACCATTAGAATATGAGAGTGACATTGAAGCTACCGCTCGCAAAAATCACAATGAAATTAGACGAGCCCTAGACTATCAAAGAGAAGAACAACAAAGATCCAATCCTACTGAAGGGATGGACGAGAACAACCCACCAAATGTGCAAGAACAGAATGCTCCGCGTACTATGTATGATTATGCTAAACCTAATTTGACAGGAGTAGAATCTAGTATTGTTAGGCCTGCTATAGCTGCTAATAATTTTGAATTAAAGCCTAACACAATATGAATGATTCAACAATTTGTTCAATTTGATGGTTTACAGGATGAGGATCCAAACACTCATATATCTAATTTTTTAGAATTCTGCGATACCTTCAAAATAAATGGCATTTCTGACGATGCCATACGTCTTCGGTTATTTCCTTTTTCATTAAGGAATAAAGCAAAGCAGTGGTTGAACTCGTTACCACGAGGGTCAATCACCACATGGGATCAAATGACCGAAAAATTTCTTTTAAAATATTTTCCATCAGCCAAAATGGCTAAATTTAGGAATGACATATCTTCTTTTCTGCAGAATGATGCAGAAACATTATATGATGCATGAGAAAGATACAAGGATCTCCTAAGGAGATGCCTACACCATGGATTACCTTTGTGGCTTCAAGTCCAAACTTTCTACAATGGTGTAAATTCTCCAACTAGGCAAATGATTGATTCATCAGCCGATGGAACATTGAATAATAAAACTCCTAAAGCGGCTTACAATTTTATTGAGGAGATGTCGTTGAACACCTACCAATGGCAAATTACAAGAGCTAAATCGACAAAATCAGCTGGAGTTTTTAACATAGACACAGTGACAATGCTGTCAACATAGGTGGAGTTAATGAATAAAAAGCATGATAATTTATGTTCTTCACAGGTACATCCAGTCATCCAATGCGAAGCGAGTGGGAATGTGGAGAATTTTGAGTACCCACCCTACCAACTAGGAGCAGAAAAAGAATAGACAAACTATATAGGTAACAATTTCCGATCTAATAATAGTCCTTATAGTAACACTTATAATGCAGGTTGGAGGAACCACCCAAATTTTTCGTGGGGAGGACAAGGAAATCAAGGAAATCAAAGGTAGCAACCAACTCCAAATTACCAAAATCAGCCCTATCCACAGGAAAAGAAATCAAACCTTGAAGAGATGCTGACCAAATTCATGGCAGCTATAGATACTTGTCTCCAAAAGATTGAAGCAATACGTGATGAACAACAAAAATCGATCAAAGGAATCGAGAATCAACTTGGAGAACTTACTAGGTCAGTGGGACATCTCACAAAGGTGATTTCTAAATGTCAACAAGGACATCTACCAAGCAACACAGAAATAAGCCCAAAAGAGCAAATCCAAGCCATCACAGCTCAAGAGGATACAAAAGTAGACGAGCCCACCTCAATACAAGAAACTAAGGAAGAAAAAGGTAAAATAGAGGTAGCACAAGAGAGGCCAAAATCAGTAATCAAAGAATACCAACCTCGCATACCTTATCCCAAAGCATTGAAAAAAGATGATTCAGAGGAACAATTTGGTAAGTTTCTAAAACTTTTAAATAAATTACATATTAACTTACCTCTTCTTGAAGCTCTTTTTCAGATGCCCGACTCAAGAAGATTTTTAAGATGACTCTTGACTTAATAAACGCATAAAATAGATAAAGAGCACCATGTGGAACTTAACGCAACATGCTCGACAATGCTACTGTAATGACTACCACGTAAACTAAAAGATCCGGGGAGTTTTACGATTCCATGTTTAATTGGTAGTTTAACTATTGATAATGCGTTAATGATTTAGGGCAAGTATAAATGTCATGCCTTATTCCATTGCTTAAACGACTAGGTCTAGGAAGCCCAAACAAACTAGGATGAGTATCCAACTAGCTGATAAAATTGTTAGAATTCCTAGGGGAATTATTGAAGAAGTTTTAGTAAAAATCGATAAATTCATTTTCCTAGTAGATTTTGTTGTTTTAGACATGGATGAGGAAAATTCAATCCCTTTAATTTTAGGAAGACCTTTTCTTGCAACTGCCAAGACTAAAATTGATGTTGCCACAGGAGAACTCATACTTCATGTAGGAGATGAATCAGTCAATCTTCAAGCTCTCGACTCAGCCAAAACAATAGAAGATGAAGGTAAGAAAGTCATTTCAATAGATAATCAAATTGTTCAAACTTCATCGGAGGAAACACCATCACCGCCACCAAAGACGCCAGGGATCATCCAGATTTCAAGGGTATTACTTTCCTCACTTATCTTTTTGATTTGGCACCTAATTATCATTATCTATCTTTGTACATTGAGGGCAATGTACACCTTAAGTGTGGGGTTAATAGTGCCTAACTTTTTGCATAATTCTCAAAACCCTAAAATTAGTCTTGATCTTAAGTATTTTTCTCATATTATTAATTAGGGTGAAATTTCTAATGATCTATGATTTTTATCAATATGTTTTAGAATAAGTCTTAGTTAATTGTGCATTGATAATTAAATTTGAAGAATACTAGAGAATCGAGCATGGTAAGTTTACTTAATAAAAATTAAAATTGATAGGTTGTTGAACCTGATTTGAGTATCACCTTGAAGTTCAAAATTTATAAAGATTGATGTCAAAACACCTATAATTTTTTGTGAGATTTTGAGCCTTATAGAGCATATATCCTTTTTCGTGCTCACTTTAATTGATTATGAGTGTGTCAACTTTGAACTGTTATTCTAGAACTTGCCTTGGTTATGCATGTCGAGACCACATTAATGATTTGATATACTGAGATGATAAGGCACCTAGGTTTTAACCCGTTCACTCCACTAAAAAGCCACCTACATAAATAACCCCTAGTGAACCCCATTGAATCTTAACAACCTTTTATTGACTCACCCACTAATATTAACCCAAAATCCTTTGTATTTGTTATCAACATTCCTTTGACTACCCTCTATCGAGAATTGATTTGATCGATTCTTTGAATTAGGTTATTTCAATTATCAAAGTTCCTTCTATTATGTTTATTTTGGTTCGTTCTTAAAAAAATCCAAGTTTATTCAATATTAGTAGTATAATAAAAGTAGAGCATTTAAACTCCAATTGTTGAAGAAAAAGCTCGTATTAAAGTATTATAAAATTTTAAGTAATGAAAATATTCGTTATTATATAGTAATTATCTATAGTGGTATTATTAGTTTGCATTCGAAGTAAATATTCATATTTAGTTTAGTGTTTCTAGTTAGGCAACTTGTCAAGTCAGTCTCGATTCTAAACCTCTAATCCAGCCTTTATCCACACCTTTTAACCCTAGCCCCATTACAACCCTAATTAAAGACCTTTTGATTTGTGTATCATCTCATATACTGTGGTGGAGACTTGATTTTCAGGCAAGCCTATGGGATTAACTTTTCAGGTTCGACTTAGAGTGCTTATTCTTGAACCTTAAACACTTTTGAGTGATTTGAGTGAATCTTTAGTGAGGATGTCAGTTCTTGTCGATTTTGAATTAAAGGTAATCACTTAGATAAGGGAAGACACCTATGTTTTCGTACTACAAAGGTATGACTTATCGTAATTGAATCTTTAGGGTTCTTTGAGTTGAACTATCCATGTATAAATTATCTATGAATTATGATGAGACATTGTCGATAGGAATTATGAATTATGGAAAGTTCGTTTAAATTGTAAGTTGAGAATTTTGCTTGAGGACAAGTAAAAGCTTAAGTGTGGGGGTATTTGATAAACCGTAAAAGCAACATATTTTAACCCCATATTTAATAGGCTTTTGGATGATTTAGCCCTTGATTTATGTAAAAAGGTGCTTTTAATCCTTTCTTTTCATGTTTATACTTAGGAAAGCACCCGAGGATAAAAAGAACACAAAATGGGCTTAAAATGGAGTAATTGGGCCTTAGCAAGCAATCACACGGCCTGGCCCAAAGCCCACACGATCGTGCCTTTCCAATTACCTAGAGCATGGCCTCAACTACGTAACACACGGTCGTAGCAACATCCATTGATCACACGGATGTGCCTGGTGATCTACATGGCCGTGCCCAATTTGACAGGCCTAAAGCATGGCCTGAATCCTGACTCACATGGCCGTGCCTAAAACAACAGAATCGAGACACGGCCCAACAACGATTTACACGGACGTGTGCCATGGCTGTGCCCCTGCCGTGGAGAGAGCAATTTCACTTGGATTTGGATACTTGAAGCCAAAGAAACATACTTCTAAGTCTACTCCATCACCCTAATAGTAATTCTACTTGAAGGAGATACTCAAGAGCTAAGTATAGCATCCCAAAGCCTATATAAACAACCCAAGGCAAACATTAAAGAGGGCTTTTTGGCAGAGGCTTTTGCTGAAGCGTTCATCTTTTAGGGAATCAATTGAAGTTAGCTAGTTGATTCATCTCAAGAAGCGAAACTCCATTCAAGACGGAGGATCTCCCTTTAATTCCTTCAAGGGTTTTAGGGATTTCTTATGTTTTGTTTATTCTTCACTCTTGAGATGTTTTCATATTTAGTTATGCACTAAACCCTTCAGATACCTGAAGGGATGAAACTTATGATGGATTTTATTATTTGATTTCTAAATTATACGATAAGTACTTGGTTTGTTCTTAATTATGTTGCTTAATTTTATCTGATGTGCTTAGGTGGAAGAGGAATAAACCCTACCTAAGAGTAGATCTAGCATAATTGAGCTGTGTTGATCGGGCGCCTAGAGATAGGGTTACAAGGCTTTGCCAGATTAGGGTGAAACCTAATATAGGAATCCATTGATCGATTTACTGCTTCCTTAGGGGGTTATAAGAGAACAAGAGTTTCACTAATTAACCTAAGGTTAGACGTTATTCGCCTCGAGAGAGGGTTTAATATAGGTTAGGGATCTCACGGATCAAGCTAAGTAAAGAAATCATATGGTTTGGGGAATAAATAATAAGTGAAGTCATAGGTGGATTCTTCCTGAGGGTATCGTCTTTATCAACTGAGTTTTCCTAAAGTCTTTCTCCAATTCAATCTTTTGTCTTTGCATTTAGTCTAAGTATTTCGTTAGTTTAATAATTCAATCACTCTAAATTTTAAGCTAAATAATAGAAAGAAAGTGAGTAGTAGTATTTTTAGGTTCCTTTGGGTTCGATAAGATATTCTTGCCTGAGCTATACTACTATTCGATAGGTGCACTTACCTCTATCGTTGTCACAGTTAGTCTACAGGTTTGATCACTCTTTCATAAATATTAAAACTCGACTGTTTGACACGATCAGTCTATACGACACTTATCAGAATAGTTTGTAGCCAAGCTACTAATATATTGGTGAAATGTCGCCTCACAGATCACTTCCTCCACATATACAAATCCCACCCCATATACAGATAACAGATAAACAGATATTACAGAATTAACATGTCCCGCATGCCTGTATTCTGATATCATACATACTTATACAAAACAGTCAAACCATACATATTTGTTTTCTAAATACTCAAATTAGTCTATCAGGTTAGAAGATTTCATGCATTAGGGTTTGTTTTTCCCTTACCGACCCTACAAAAGGCCCACAGTCGATCGGAATTACATGTCTGACCCTAGGGAAAAATACTAAATTTTGGGCCCACATGCACGCCCAAATTGGACACATGGTCGCACACTCTCCCGCCACACGGCCAGGCACAAGCTCGTATAGCGTCGACTAGCCACTTTTTCGACTTTCACCGAACTTCATTTTTTGCATTTTTATTACACAACTGGTTCATTTTTGATGCCACGGCAAACTCGAGACTTTTGAACCCTAAAATAGTATACCAAACATCGTTTTAGCAATTTAATTTATGAATTCATCAACAATAATCCTACAAAGCACCTAACTTACCGCCGACAAAAACCTCCGATGACAGTTTGGGTAGTTGGAACGAAACCCACTATTTCACATCCTTCTCCTACATAACAATGGTTGTAGAAAATCAGATTCCCTAACTACACCATTACGCTTTTACAAAAAGAATAAATTCAAATGACCTTACAGAAACTAAAACCTACAAAAGAGTGAAACCTCACTTACCAAAACCACAGGAAAAACACCAAAAATTTGGATGCAATGATAAGAATAATAGGTTGTGGACAAATTTGAAGGGAAATGAAAAAGAAAAGAAATTGCTGAGAAGGGAAAAATGGGGAACATCAAGAAGAGACGAAATATTTTTGGGAAAAGAAATTTAAATAAAAATAAAAATTTTAACACAATATCACTAAATTTCCCCAACTCCCCACTAACCCAATAACCAACCTAATCCCACCAAATCCAACACCTCAATCCACATCCAACTCCACCAAATCTTTGTCAAACAACCGCAACAAAAATTATTATTCATGCTCGTACGGGGATTTGAACATGAGATCATAGGGTAAGCTAACACCTTACCACTCGAATCAGCAGGCTCATTCTAATATGATTTGACTAGCAATGGAATATAAGCCAAACTGCCAAGGATAAGGCTAGGTTCAAAAATAATAGAATTTTCCATAAATGGAACTTAAACCCAAAACCTCAAACACAGACAAATCACTTAACCACTAAAGTAGATACTCATTTATGATAGAATTCACATAAACAAAGTTAAATAAATCAGGACGTTACAAATTTACCCCCTAAAAGGAATTTCAGCCTCAAAATTTACTTGATCCGAACAGATGAAGATACTATTGACGCTTCGAGTCATCAGGTTCCCAAGTTGCTTCCTCAGTGCCCTGATTCTGCCATAGAACCTTAACTAACGGAATAGACTTCCTCCGTAGAATCTTTGCATCTCGATCCAAAATTTGAACCGACTCCTTCTCAAATGTAAAATTTGGTCTAACCTCGATCTCTTCAACTGATACTGCCCAAACATAGAGATGTTAAATACGCCATGGATACTATTTAACTCTAGAGGTAGCTCTAAGTAATAAGAAATTGGTCCCACACGCTTCAAAATCCAATACAGCCCAATAAATCTAGGGCTCAACTTTCCCTTACGTTCAAACTGCAGAACCTTCTTCCATGGAGGTACCTTAATAAAAACAAAGTCACCTACGGAGTACTAGATATTTCTCCTTTTTAGATCTGCATAGAACTTCTGTCTATCAGATGCTACCTTAAGACGATGCTGAATTAATCTAACTTTGTCCTCAGTCTCGAAAACCAACTCAGGACCCAAAACTTGTCGTTCACCCAACTTAGTCCAACACAATGGAGTATGACACTTACGACCATACAGTGCCTCATAAGGTGCCATCTGAATGCTAGACTAAAAACTATTATTATAAGTGAACTCAGTTAGAGGTCAAAAATCCTCCAAACTCCCTCAGAAATCAATTACACAACTCCAAAACATATCCTCTAGTATCTAAATCACCTTCTTAGATTGACCATCAGTCTGAGAATGGAACGCAGTACTGAAGTCTAATCTCGAATCTAGAGACTCATGAAGCTTTTTCCAAAACTGAGAAGTGAAGCGAGGATTCTTATATGAAATTATCAAAATCAGAACCTCATGAAGTTTCACAATCTCAAAAATGTAGATTTTGGCCAACTTCTATAGTGGATAATCTATCCGAATCGAAATAAAATGAGTGAACTTGATCAACCTATCCACGATGACCCAAACAAAATCCTTCTTAGTAGGTGTTAATGGCAACTCACTAACGAAGTCCATTACACATTTCTATTTCCATAAGGGAATCTTTTCGGGTTGTAGTAAACGCAAACGCAACTGGTACTCAGCCTTAATTTGCTGGCACGTCAGACAACGAGAAACAAAATTTATTACCTTTTACTTCAAACCTTGCCACCAATATAGTTCACGGAGATCCCGATACATCTTATTTGCACTGAGATGAATAGCATAAGGTGTAACACCCTTTACCTGTGTTTGAAGTCGGAACCGGATACGAGGCATTACCTAACTCAACTTACTTCAACATGACGTTTCCGGCTAAAATTTTGTTTCGTCTTAAAAACTTTCCATTCAAACCCATAACATACTCATCCTAGGCCTACGAGGCCTTAAACATACTTCCGGAAGGTTTCAGGAACTAATTGAAAACTTTTACGCACTAAGGAAAATTTTGCCCAAACAGGGACCACATGTCCGTGTTGTTCAAGGGACACACCCGTGTGCCCTTAGGACATGGCCGTGCTCCTCACCCGTTGTCGACACTGACTTAATACACACGGCCGAACACACGCCCGTGTCCCTGGTTTGTGTCCTTCACACGGCCTCGACACTCCGTGTCTTAGCCCGTGTGCCAAAACCTTGGCATTTTGTTTATGACATCATCATCTCACTATGGTCACACGGCCAAGGCACACTCTCGTGTCCTTAGACCGTGTAACACCCCAAACCCGATCTATACACCACGACCAAATCTGGTATGTTACAGGGAAAATGTATTTGAGAGGTTTAGGTTGCCGGTTAAAAGTCTGATGAAAACTCCTTTGTATGTTTTATTCTTGCATAAAACTTGAGCATGATAAAAAAACGATAGTGTGCTTGAAAAAAAACCCGGGAATTTTAAAAACTTAATCAGATTTGTAAGTAAAACAAGTTTATCTCATTTAAAAATCCAAGTAATTCTTGTGGTTGCTTAAAAACATTTTTACTCAATAAGAAATTGAATTCAAGTTTGGAAGACAATTGAGTTTCATTTATTTTGAATTACAGTGTGATACCCGACGGTAAAGTTTAAAACATATCGCTTTGAAGTTTGAAAACTTTATCTTTACAAGTTTTAGCCAAAATTTAACCCAATAGATTATTAAGGCATATTTGAAATCCAATCTAAGCATATAAATAACAAAACAAAATTTTAAAAGGCCTTTTTACAATCCAAATAAACCAAATGAAAAATCAGTCAAACAAAGTACCAAGTTTAAAATCGATTAAATCGACTTTTATTCATGGCATGGTCACCTCGAGTCCACCCCGGCTCCATGTCCGCGATCTAGGTGTCACCTGAAATGATAAGGGAGAAGGTGAGTCGCAAGACTCAGTGCATAAATCCCCCTCCCCGGTATATACAACATGCTAACACACATCATAACAAAGCAATACAATTAATACACCCGATCCTAAACATCCGTAACACCTTTTCTACCCCGTGTGGTACCAAACCACTGGTGGTGCCAAACCACTGGTGACCCAAAGTCACGATATCCATCAATGTGATGCCAAACCACTGGTGACCCAAAGTCACGAAAATCCATCTGTGGGGCCAACCCACGTGTGATACCAAATCACTGGCGACGATCCCGTATCTCAAAAGTGGGGCCAACCCATGGTGGTGTTAAACCACAGGGACGAGTTGCTATGAGGTGCCAAACCTCTGGTGCCCCAAAGACACAAGTGTGATACCAAATCACTGGTGACCGCAGTCACAAATCAAATGATGGGGCCAACCCATCGTGTGATACCAAATCACTAGCATCAATCCCGTAAAATCAGCCGTGGGGCCAACCCTTTGTGGTGCTAAGCCACCGACGAGGCGGAGGTGCCAAACCTCCGTGACCCAAAGTCACAAAGTATTATCTGTGGTACCAAACCACTGGAGGTGCCAAACCTCTGGTGTCCTAAAGACATGGATATCATATTCCCCCTCCACTCATATCACCCAATAACACATCATACTAATGCAAATCGTACAAATCATGCAATCATGCTCACATGCTCAATATGGATCTCATAATACATACACCATAAATCATGATATCTTATATCACTACAGATCTCGTAATGAAACGGACTTACACGAATCCGTATCCATACCTCATTGGGTATTATATCACCAACCATCTTGTTTCACTTTACACAATCAGGTTATTAACATATTACTCAGTAAAAAGGTGTGTTAGTTTACACACCTGTTAAAACGCACGCTTAATCCCAAAGAACCAGTTTAAATCCCTCGATTAACTTGCTCCTAAAATCGACCAAACACGAGATTAGTCACTTATACCATTCGGCCAGAACCATTAAACCAAAGGGGTTAGCGTTTGAACCCTTACCTTGCAAATGGTTTGGTTTCCTACCAAACTCGAACCAACAATGGTTCTTCCTTAAGCAATCGGCACACCCTAAAATGTAAACAGTTAGTTCTTTGGAGACTTGATTAAATGAAACTAACGGTTAGACCATGAACCAAAATCTCACCATCACTTACCAATCAATCAACTTAAGATAAATGCCTCGTTTGACTGCTTCAGAATCCCGGATACCCTATGAAGAAATCGATTACCAAAACAAAAGGTTAACTCCATTCAACAAATGCCGAAATCGGCCCTTAAACAAACTCAAAATCGATAAAGAAGAAGAGAGGGAAGAAATAGCCCTTCGGCTACACCACATACCTTCTTCTAACCCGATTTGAAACCACTAGGAGAGATCCACACCACACCTAGATTCGGCCAAAGGGCAAAACTGAAGAGAGACGGGGAAGTTTCGACAACACAAGGGATAGATTCGGCTAGAGTCTTTGAAGGTACAAAGCAAAAGAAATGCGGTTCAAAAGGAGAAAAGAAATCGGCAAAGGTTGAAGAAAGATTCGGCTCAAATATAATGGAGAGAATTAAGTGGAGAATTCGGCTAAGAGGTTTTGGAAAAGAAAGAAAATAAAAGATGAAAAGAGGGAGGATGCTTTCGGTTTGAAAGAAGAAGAAATGGAGTAAAGTATTTTTGGAAAATGGAGTTTCGGCTATCAAGGTTTCCAAAGAAGAAAAAGTATGAGAAGAAAAGGGGTACTAGCTTCGGAACTTATGAAATAAAGAAAGGCAAAATATATGAGAAGAAAATGGCTATTTCGGCTTAGCACAAATGAACAAAAGAGAAAGAGTTGGAAAAGAGCATTCGGCCACACACACCAAATTCAAGAGAAGCAAAGCAATTTCGGCAAGCTCAAGAGGTTTTGGTCTTTCGATTTCAAAAAGAAAAAGAAGAAAATCACTTGAAGTTTCGGCTTGTTTTTGACAAAAGAAGAATTTGCTTTGGCACAAAGTGACCGAAAATGCACAAGAATGAAAAGGAAAATCGGCACTCCATAACACACCTACCAAAACCGCCCACTCACCCCCAAAATCTCTCCAAAATCCGCCACAACTCCCCAAACACTCCAAGCCACCCATTCAAACTAGTTTGAACTAGTCTCCCTCCTAAATTCACTCTCCACCCACCATTTGAACATTTGACTTGGTCCATGGCGAGTTTGAGCGCCAACAACTTCTCTCCTCCATGCCGTCAAAATGGAAACCAAAATAGGAGCACTCTGGCTTGAACAGGACCTCCTCCACAAGTGGCGTCACACACACAAGCCTCAAGTGGCGCCTATCCCGCCACTCCACCGACTTATTTGTTATGCCAAAATTCACCTAAAATATTTATAAACCCCACTCCTGCGGCTCCTCTCACCTAAGCCTAAAACAAAGATTTCTCCTACCACTCAAAGCTTACACCTAGCTTACAACTAAGCCCCAAAACATCAAAACAACAACATAATCAGACCAAACACATGCAAACCATGCCATAACAAAATAACCCCTAACCCGGGATATTACAGTTCTACCCCCCTTAAAATAATTTCGACCTCGAAATTACTTGATCAGAAGAGTTGCGGGTATTGTTGTCTCATTATATCCTCGGGTTCCCACGTAGCTTCTTCCACGCCATGATTCCGCCATAGTACCTTAGCCAAAGGCACAGACTTCCTACGCAGAACCTTCACATCCCGATCTAGAATCTGCACAGGTTCTTCCTCCATGGTCAAATCTGGATTTACCTCGATCTCTTCTCACTGCCGCCACGTCGATGGATCTGAGCGATAGCGCCTAAGCATCGAAACGTGGAATACGTCGTGAATCTGACTTAGCTCTGCTGGCAACTCAAGCTGATATGCTACTGGTCCCACTCGTCTCAGTACCTTATACGGCCCAATAAACCTCGGACTTAGCTTGCCTTTCCTTCAGAACCTTAACACTTTCTTCCATGGTGAGACCTTCAGAAAAACTTGATCCCCACCGTAAATTCAATATCTCTCCGCTTAAGATCGGCATAAGACTTACGCGGTCCGAAGCTTTTCAATCGAGCAGTATCAACTTAACCTTGTCTTGGTCTCAAAGAACCAACTCTGGTCCCAACAAGCGACACTCAACTCCGTCCAACAAGTAGGTGGCGACACTTCCTACCATACAACGCCTCATAAGGTGCCATCTTGATGCTTACTTGGTAGCTGTTGTTGTGGCGAACTCACTAATGGTAGAAACTCCTTCCAACTACCTCGAAGTCCGAACACAACCACTCAAAGATATCCTCTAAGATCTCGAATAACCCTTTCCGATTGCCCGTCGATTGCGGGTGAAATGCCGTCTTTGAAATCCAACCGTGTACCCGAGCTCGATGCAACGCTTTCCGAACCTTAGCGTAAATCTGGGATCCCTATCCGGATGATCGATCTTGGCACACCGTGCGACCTCACTATCTCGACACATACGTTTTGCCAACCTCGAAGTAGGTAATCCACCTCACCGGATAAAGTGAGCTGATTTAGTCGACGATCCACAACTACCCAAATCGAATCCTTCTTGCTAGGCGTAAGAGGTAATCCACCGACGAAATCCATAGTTATCCTTTCCCATTTCCACTGTGGAATCTTCATGGTCAAGCAACCTCGACGACATCGATGTTCGCCTTGACCACGACATGTCGGACACTTCCCTACAAACTCTGTCACTTCCCTCTTTAGACCGGCCACGTAATCGCTTCTCTCGAGATCCCTATACATTTTGCTACCTCCGGGATGCATAGCGTAGAGGTCGCTATGTGCGTCTGAAGAATCTTACGCCTTAACTCAATATCCCTCGGATACAAGCTTTCCCAAAATACAGACTCCATCACTAGACAAGCAGTAACCCTCCAAACCACCATTACGCACTTGCGACCTCTGCAAGACTCAAAACCTCATCTATTAACTATTTTTCCCTGATCTGCTCAACCCAAGTAGGCTTAACCTGCAGCTCTGCCAGAATACTTCCGTCATCGTACAAACTCAAATGGGCAAACATCGCTCTTAAGTCCGAAACAACCTTACGGCTCAACGTGTTTGCCACTACGTTAGCCTTTCCCGGATGATACTCAATCGAACAGTCGTAGTCTTTTAGCAACTCAATCCATCTGCGCTGCCTCAGATTCAAATCTTTCTGAGTCAAAAGGTATTTCAGACTCTTGTGATCTGTGTAGACTATCGATCTCTCTCCGTACAAGTAATGCCTCCAAATCTTCAAGGTAAAGACTACAGCCGCTAACTCCAGATTGTGCGTCGGATAATTGACCTCATGTGGCCTCAACTGTCGAGATGCGTAAGCCACAACCTTCCCTTCCTGCATCATCACACAACCCAAACTCAGTATGTGATGCATCGCAATAAAGCTGTGAATTCCTTTCACGCCTCGGGTTGAATTAGAATCAGACTTGGTCAAAATCTTCTTCAACTTGTCGAAGCTCTCTCGCCGCTTCTCGGTCCAAATGAACGGAACCCCTTTTCTTAACAGTTTGGTCATTGGTGCTGCGATCAACGAAAATCCCTCTACAAATCTTCGGTAGTATCCTGCCAAGCCCAGAAAACTCTGAATCTCAACTACTGACCTAGGCGGCTTCCAATCCAAAATTGCCTCAATCTTTCGAGGATCCACTCTAATCCCCTCAGCCGACACTACATGACCCAAGAACGTCACCTCTCTAAGCCTGAACTCGCATTTACTAAACTTAGCGTAAAGCTGTTTCTCCCTCAAAATCTGTAACACAATTCGCAAATGTGCATCATGCTCCTCCTCAGTCCTTGAATACACCAAGATGTAGTCAATAAAAACCACGACGAACTGATCCAAATACTGCTGGAACACCCTATTCATCATATCCATGAATGCTGCCGGCGTGTTGGTCAACCCAAACGGCATTACTAAGAACTCATAGTGCCCATACCGAGTACGAAACGCCGTCTTGCAGATATCCGCCTCCTTCACCTTTAACTGGTGGTACCCAGACCTCAAATCGATCTTTGAGAATACCGATGCACCCTTCAGCTGATCAAACAAGTCATCAATCCGTGGCAGCGGATACTTATTTTTGATCGTCAGCTTATTTAATTGGCGGTAGTCTATACACATCCGCGTAGTACCGTCTTTCTTCTTAACAAAGAGTACCGGCGCTCCCCAAGGTGAGACACTTGGCCTGATGAATCCTCGGTCCAACAACTCCTGGATCTGAGCCTTAAGCTCTACTAACTCTTTAGGCGCCATCCTATACGGAGCAATAGACACTGGCGCATTAAGATATGATCTATCCGAACTCCACCTCACGATCCAGTGGCAAACCCGGAAGCTCCTCAGGAAACACATCGGCAAATTCCCTAATTGTTCGAACCTTCCCCACAGCAGACTCCTTAGCTTCCAAGGCATACACGTGAACCACACATGCTTTCTGACCCTTCCCGACCATTTCTCACCTTGAGGCGAGATACCACGTTGGACAAGTAATTTCTTCTATTGCCGATCAGGACTACCTCATCTCCCTTAGCTGTTTTCAGAACCGTATGCTTAGCTACGCAATCCAACTTCGCCTGGTACTTAACCAGCCAGTCCATCCCAAGAATCAGATCGAACTCCCCAAACGGCAGTTCCATCAGATCAGCTATAAACACTATCCCTTGGAGTTCTAGAGGTACATCTCTATCTGACTTATCTACAACTCTGAGTGACCTAGAGGGCTTATTACGGTCATCTGCCTAGAAGATATCTCAGAGTCTAGATCCATGGTCTTCACTATGCTACTTGCAACATTTGAATGCGTTGAACCCATATCAATTAAAGCAGTAAATGGAGAACCAAAGATTAAGAACGTACTGGTTATGACGTCCGGTGCGTCGCCCTCCTCTCAGCGCCTCACTGCATACATTAGCCCAGGCTGTCTGACCTCAAAACTACCCTCACCTCTGCCTGGTGCTCTACGGCCCCGACCAGAACCATTACCTCCTCTGCCATTACCACGGCCCCTCTGTGGTGGTGGTCCATTATTCCTGAACTGAGTACGGCCCTGACTCTCAGACTGAATCCTAGCCAACTTACGCGGACAGTCCCTCACACGGTGGTCCAGCGAGCCGCACTCAAAATATCCTCTTCCACCAGTCCAACATCCTCCTCAATGAGCTTTCCCACAACGGTTACACTGCGGCGGTCCCTGACTAGCAGCAACAAACCTACCAAACTGATTTGGCCCACTCGGTCTAGCCCTTTTCTGAGGATTACCTGATGACCCAGAAGACCCAAAACTCCTCTTATGTCAGTTCCTATCCATGCCTTGCCTCACCGACTCCTTAATACCCTCGGCTACCTTAGCCTTTTCAACCAGGACAGTAAATTCACACTCCTGCTGGGGAGCAATCAGTAACCTTAATTCATCTCGCAGCCATCCTCGAAACGAACACACCTCTCGTGTTCAAGTAGCAACCATACCCTAGCATACCGACTCACCTCGTGAACTACGCCTCGTACTCGACACGATTTATTCCCTGAACTAACCTCGTAAATGCTTTTCGTTGCTCATTAATGTAGTTAGCTCAATGTACTTTTTCGATATCGCACCTTGAAATAATCCCGAGTAAGGTCTTCCATTGAAGCCTCGTATCTCGAACCGTGAGCCACCATTGGTATGACTCATCTCAAGAAGTGATACTATCCCTTTAGTTTCTCTTCAGATCAGTCCAGATCATCCATGATCCGCTCCGTCGCTTCCGGTAATAATACTGCCGTCTTTGGGAGCCACACTGGACACTCCCAAAATACCTCGGCCCGTTTGCTCGGAGTCACTCAGGCATAGATTTCCTAGCTCTTGTGCCTCCACTTACTCCAGCTACCCTTTCCAGAACTCGCAAAGATCGCTGCGACAACGCATCATCCCGATGCGCTCCTGAAACTCACCACCTCTAGTCGATGGCGATCGGTATCTCATTCTCGACTTCGACCGAACCTACGGGTTCGTAAAGCTGTCATCCTACCTCGACCACGCCCACGACCACGTCCACCTCGTGTACTCATGACTAAAATCTTATGCGATTTAAAGAATTTTATGCATCAATAATTATTCCTTTGTTTAAAAGTAAAGTCTTATGAATATTAAAGAAGTTTTGTTTTCGCAAGTTCACGAGTCCTATCGGTTTGGTTTCTAAAGTAATCCTTGTTGCTAGTCATCCAATCACCTCAACATCAAAATCGAAGCGGAAGAAGGGTACTTACAGGCGGATTGGTGCCGGAGACTCAGTGCCATGCCTTTCAAACCATGCTTTTTAAAACAAAACACTTAAAACCAGTATTTAAAACATTTTAGGCCTCGGGCCCATAGCCGAGCCTTTGAACTTGGCTCTGATACCACAATTGTAACACCCCAAACCCGGTCTATACACCACGACCGAATCTGGTATGTTACAGGGAAAATGTATTTGAGAGGTTTAGGTTGCCGGTTAAAAGTCTGATGAAAACTCCTTTGTATGTTTTGTTATTGTAGAAAACTTGAGCATGATAAAAAAACATAGTGTGCTTGAAAAAAAAAACCCGGGAATTTTAAAAACTTAATCAGATTTGTAAGTAAAACAAGTTTATCTCATTTAGAAATCCAAGTAATTCTTGTGGTTGCTTAAAAACATTTTTACTCAATAAGAAATTGAATTCAAGTTTGGAAGACAATTGAGTTTCATTTATTTTGAATTACGATTATTGTTACCCGACCAGTAAAGTTTAAAACATATCGCTTTGAAGTTTGAAAACTTTATCTTTACAAGTTTTAGCCAAATTTTAACCCAATAGATTATTAAGGCATATTTGAAATCCAATCTAAGCATATAAATAACAAAACATAATTTTAAAAGGCCTTTTTACAATCCAAATAAACCAAATGAAAAATCAGTCAAATAAAGTACCAAGTTTAAAATCAGTGCAAATCCGACTTTTATTCATGGCATGGTCACCTCGAGTCCACCCCGGCTCCATGTCCGCGATCTAGGTGTCACCTGAAATGATAAGGGAGAAGGTGAGTCGCAAGACTCAGTGCATAAATCCCCCTCCCCGGTATATGCAACATGCTAACACACATCATAACAAAGCAATACAATTAATGCACCCGATCCTAACCATCTCAGAACACCTTTTCTACCCGTGTGGTACCAAACCACTTGGTGGTGCCAAACCACCGTGACCCAAAGTCACGATATCTATCGTGGGGCCAACCCGTGTGATACCAAATTCTGGCGGCGATCCGTATCTCAAAAGTGGGGCCAACCCACGGTGGTGTTAAACCACGGGACGAGTCGCTATGAGGTGCCAAACCTCCGGTGTCCCAAAGACACAAGTGTGATGCCAAATCACTGGTGACCGCAGTCACGAATCAAATGATGGGGCCAACCCATCGTGTGATACCAAATCACTAGCGTCAATCCCGTAAAATAAACCGTGGGGCCAACCCACTGTGGTGTTAAGCCACTGGGACGAGACGCGGAGGTGCCAAACCTCTGGTGACCCAAAGTCACAAAGAATTATCTGTGGTACCAAACCACTGGAGGTGCCAAACCTCTGGTGTCCCAAAGACACGGATATCATATTCCCCCTCCAGTCATATCACCCAATAACACATCATACTAATGCAAATCGTGCAAATCATGCAATCATGCTCACATGCTCAATATGGCATCTCATAATACATACACCATAAATCATGATATCTTATATCACTGAGATCTCGTAATGAAACGGACTTACCGAATCCGTATCCATACCTTATTGGGTATTATATCACCAACCATACTGTTTCACTTTACACAATCAGGTTATTAACATATTACTCAGTAAAAAGGTGTGTTAGTTTACACACCTGTTAAAACGCACGCTTAATCCCAAAGAACCGGTTTAAATCCCTCGATTAACTTGCTCCTAAAATCTACCAAACACGAGATTAGTCACTTATACCATTCGCCGAACCATTAAACCAAAGGGGTTAGCGTTTGAACCTTACCTTGCAAATGGTTTGGTTTTCTACCAAACCCAACCAACAATGGTTCTTCCTTAAGCAATCGGCACACCCTAAAATGTAAACAGTTAGTTCTTTGGAGACTTGATTAAATGAAACTAACGATTAGACCATGAACCAAAATCTCACCATCACTTACCAATCAATCAACTTAAGATAAATGCCTCGTTTGATCGCTTGAATCCCGGATACCCTATGAAGAAATCGGTTACCAAAACAAAAGGTTAACTCCCTTCAAAGCAAATACAGAAATCGCCCTTAAACAAACCCAAAATCGATAAAGAATAAGAGAGGAAGAAATAGCCCTTCACTACACCACATACCTTCTTCTAACCGATTTGAAACCACTAGAGAGATCCACACCACACCTAGATTCGCCAAAGTGAAAAACTAAAGAGAGAAGGGAAGTTTCGGCAACACAAGGGAGTGATTGCTAGAGTCTTTGAAGGTACAAAGCAAAAGAAATGCGGTTCAAAAGGAGAAAAGAAATTGACAAAGGTTGAAGAAAGATTAGGCTTAAATATAATGGAGAGAATTAAGTGGAGAATTCGGCTAAGAGGTTTTGGAAAAGAAAGAAAATAAAAGATGAAAAGAGGGAGGGTGCTTTCGATTTGAAAGAAGAAAAAATGGAGGAAAGTATTTTTGGAAAATGGAGTTTTGGCTATCAAGGTTTCCAAAGAAGAAAAAGTATGAGAAGAAAAGGGGTACTAGCTTCGGCACTTATGAAATAAAGAAAGGCAAAATATGTGAGAAGAAAATGGCTATTTCAGCTTAGCACAAATAACAAAAGAGAAAGAGTTGGAAAAGAGCATTCGGCCACACACACCAAATTCAAGAGAAGCAAAGCAATTTAAGCAAGCTCAAGGGTTTTGGTCTTTCGATTTCAAAAGAAAAGAAGAAAATCACTTGAAGTTTGACTTGTTTTGACAAAAGAAGAATTTGCTTTGACACAAAGTGACCGAAAATGCACAAGAATGAAAAGGAAAAATCGGCACTCCCACAGCACACTTACCAAAACCGTCCACTCACCCCCCAAAATCTCTCCAAAATCCAGCCACAACTCCCCCAAACACTCCAAGCCACCCATTCAAACTAGTTTGAACTAGTCTCCCTCCTAAATTCACTCTCCACCCACCATTTGAACATTTGACTTGGTCCATGGCAGAGTTTGAACTGCCAACAACTTCTCTCCTCCATACCGTCAAAATGGAAACCAAAATAGGAGCACTCTGCAGCTTGAACACAGGACCTCCTCCCTGCAAGTGGCGTCACATACACAAGCCTCAAGTGGCGCCTATCCTGCCACTCCACCAGCTTATTTGTTATGCCAAAATTCACCTAAAAATATTTATAAACCCCAGCTCCTGCAGCTCCTCTCACCTAAGCCTAAAAACAAAGATTTCCCCTACCACTTAGGCTTACACCTAGCTTACAACTAAGCCCCAAAAACATCAAAACAACAACATAATCAGACCAAACACATGCAAACCATGCCATAACAAAATAACCCCTAACCCGGGATATTACAGACCGTGTGTCAAATTAAATTCCTAACTTCAGGTGCAGACTTTACACGGCCTAGGCACATGCCCATGTTCCTGCCGTGCCTCCCACACAACTGAGACACACGGCCATGTCTCTGCCCGTGTGTTTACTACTGAGCATACTGACTTTGTAAACCTAGCATGTAGGGGACGTACGGTCGATTGACACGCCCATGGGGCTGACCGTGTGTCCCATATGGCCTAGACACACGCCCGTGTGTCTACCCGTGTGGACATAAAAAGGCTATATTCGAGCCAAATACCACCCTGCATAGTAAACATACTAACTTCAACTCATATAAACATCATTCATGACCAAAAGGCACATCCAAGAACTCAATTTAAAACATTCACACATGCATAAACTTCATAATTTTATTATCATTGAATATATATATAAACTTAAAAGTGATGGCCCATTTCTAATGACAATTTACAAAATGACTATGATAACATACATAGCCAACACTTTGGCTAACAATTACGACCTAACAAAATACCAAGTCCTATACATGCCATACTCAAAATAAGTCTAAATTGTTATACCAAAGTGACATTTATAGTGTGATTTTTGAACTCCTGCGTCCAACGATCCCCGAGTTATCTCAGTATTACTACAAGGAAAAGGGAAATGAGAGGGGTAAGCACAAAGCTTATTAAGTTTGCATGAAAATAAATAGCAACAATAAGCTCATAATGACATCAATCCATATCATTAGATAACCATACAAAGTCATAAGCACTTTGCCATAGTTACTTATACTTGTTCTTATCTAGAACATACCACGCCACATATTGTAAACATTCATCGTGAATTTCTCACGGGTACCTATATTCACTCATTCACATGACTTTAATACAATTCTCATTTTTATTTCCAAGCAAATCTATTTATCCTAATAAATCAATAAGGATACTCATAGATGCATATTCATTATCATTAGCATAAACATGAAGCCAATGCCACATCCCCGGATGTGGTCTTACATGGATCATCTTTGAGTATCAATGCTATATCCCAGATATGGTCTTATACAATTTTTTTTTTTGATATTCAATGCCAAAGCCATATCCGGATATGGTCTTATATGGGATCTCAATTTGGTGCCGAGGCCATGTCCCCAGCATGGTCTTACACGGGACCTCATCCATCTTAACTTTCTCATTCAATAACAAATACTTAATTTTATAGAGCATCATGTATAATTATAACATCAAACATTCTCAAACATGCTAGCATAAATGTTGAATTTATCACATACAAACTTACCTCGATTTCAAAATGAGCTATATTTTCAATCTAGTCCGAGACTTTACTATTGCCCCGACCAAGATTGATTCTTGGTTCTTCTTACTCTATAATATCAAATTAGCTCATTTCAATCATCACATTAATAAAAGCATTTTAATAATCATGCTTTGGAAAAATTACTATTTTGCCCTTATATTTTGGCAAAATGACTATTTTACCCTAGGCTTGGAAATCAATTCTAATAAAATTTTTACCTTTAATGAGCCTAGGTGAACATTTATTTCTCTTATGGCTATCATCAAAACCCAACATTTCACACATTTTACTACCAATTTTATAACCTTTACAAAAAAGGTTCATTTAGGTGTTTTCATGGCAACACCTTTCACAAAAGTTGTTCATCTAACAACTAAGACTCATTTTATTCCATAAAAAATGTAGCAAATAACATCGAAAGCTTGGTAAAACTCTAATCTTTTCACCATATTGCAAGATAGTCCCCTTATTAGAAAGCTTAAGCTCTAAGGGTTCTAAAAGTACAACTATCTTCAAGAAAAACCATTAAAATCACTTACTTGAATGGAGATGAGTTTGATGAAATTTTGAGCTTTCAAAACCCCTATTTTGCTTGCTATTTTTGGTGGAGGAAGATGGAGAGAAAAGATGATATCTTTTCTTTCTTTATTTTATTAATACTAGTCAATTTAGTCACCAACTTTTACCAACTTTGACCAATTTGTCAATTTTTGTCTCCTATGACCGGCCACCTTATGTCTAAGGGTCTATTTCCACATTAAAGACCTCCACTTAATATTCTATGGCTATTAGGCACCTTTAGCTTATAAAATAGAACTTTCACACTTTATGCGATTTAGTCTTTTTTCATAATTAAGGTTGAAATCGCTAAAATTAAATCACCAAAATTTTCATGCACTTATGCGATCATGATCTAATTCATAAAATAACATTAAAATAAATTTTATTTGACCTTGAATTAGTGATCTCGAGATCACTGTTCGACTAGCCTCTAAGTCGGGCTGTTACATAAGGGCTACTATGCGCTTCTCTCAAAATAGACTGTCTCAAATAAGAGTTATTTGGTATACAAACCTGTCCTCGGAAGCATAGAACCCCATCATTATTTAGCCCAAAATTAGACATATTGCCACTTTCAACTTGACGGAAACGTAAAACCAAAAAATCATCCTTCAACTGTTCATCCCGAATCTAATTAATCCAAGTTAGCTTAACTTGCAACTCGGCTAATAGACTCCCATCCTCGAACAGACTTTGGTGAGCAAATATCGCCCTCAAATCAGACATGGCTCTACGACTAATAGCATCGACCACCAAATTGGCCTTACCAAGATGATACTCTATTGTGCAGTCATAATCTTTAAGTAGCTTGATCTATCTACGCTGCCTAAGATTCAACTCCTTTTGAGTAAGGAGGTACTTGAGGCTTTTGTGATTGGTGCAGATGATATACCTCTCACCATACAGATAGTGCCTCCAGATTTTTAAAGCAAAAACCACAACAGCTAGCTCAAGATCATGCGTCGAATAATTTCCCTTGTGTGACTTAAGTTGTCGGGAAGCATACGCACAACCTTACCATATTGCATTAGAACAAACCCCAACCCGACATGTGACGTATCACTATAAACCACGAACTCCTTATCAGACTTAGGCTGTATCAGAATAGGAGCCTAAGTCAAAGTAGAATTGAGCTTCTCAAAGCTTGATTGTTGCTCATCAATCCAGAAAAAAGGAGCATTCTAGCGTAAAAGCTTAGTTAGAGGAGCTGCAATCAACGAAAACCCCTCAACAAACCTCTAATAATAACCCGCAAGACCTAGAAAACTGTAGATCTTAGAAACATTCTTAGGTTATTTCCAATCAAGTACTACCTCAATCTTCCTATGATTAACTCAAATCCCCTCAGTAGAGACCACGTGCCCCAGAAATGTTACTTTTTATAACCAGAATTCACACTTGCTCAACTTAGCGTTGAGCTGCTTCTTTTGAAGTATCTAAAGCACTACTCTAAGATGCTTATCATGCTCATTTTCAGTCTTAGAGTAAACTAGAATATCGTCGATAAATACTATAACAAACTAATCCAAATATGACTGGAAAACCTAGTTTGTCGGATCCATGAATGCAGTCGGAACATTCGTCAAACCAAAGGGCATGACAAGGAACTCGTAATGCCCATAACGGGTCCTAAAAGCCTTCTTATGAACGTCAGCTTCTTTAACCTTAATCCGATGATACGTAGAACAGAGATCTATCTTAGATAATATTGAATCCCCATGAAACTGATCAAATAGATCGTTGATTCTCAAAAGTAGGTGCTTATTCTTCACAGTTAGCTTATTCAACTATCGATAGTCGATACACATCCTCATGGTACTGTCTTTTTTCTTTACAAACAAAACCAATGCCCTCACGGAAACACACTAGGATGGATGAATCCATGATCCAAAAGCTCTTAAACCTAAGCTTTTAGCTCTATAGCTCCTTCGGTGGCATACGATAAAGAGTGATAGACACCGTAACTGTACCCGGTAGAAGCTCAATGCCAAACTTAATTTTCTGATTCAGAGGCAAACCTGGTAACTTCTCGTGAAAAACTTCTAAAAATTTCCTCACTACTCTGATGTTCTCAATAGAAGAGTCCACAAAAGCTGAAATACTTATGTAAGCTAGATATGCTTCACACCATTTTTGAACCAGTTTTTCAACCACTAGAATAGAGATTACGTTAGACAGGTAATCCTGATGCTCGCCAATCACAATAACTTTCACATCATCCTCGGTTCTCAGAACTACTCTCTTAGTTATGCAATCCAAACTGACTCAGTGCTCTACAAGCTAGTCTATTCCCAAAATCAAATCGAACTCTCCAAACGATAGCTTCGTCAGATTTGCCAGAAACACATCCTCTTGAACTTCCAACGGTACACTCCTATATAGTCTATTTACTCAAACAGATTGACCCAATAGACTCAATACAAAAATCTCACTAGAAGTACTCTCAATAGTAATCCCCAAGTTTTTAGAGACAGAACTAGCTATGTAAGAGTGTCTTAACCCTATGTCTATCAGAGCAATATAAAGAACATCATGAATAATGAATGTACCCGTAATCACGTTAGGGGCGTCTCTGTCTTCACAGCATCGAGCAGCATATACCAGCATAGGCTGTCTCACCTTAGTTTGATTAGCGCTTCTGTTTGGTTCTCTTTACCCTCTACCCAATCCATTTCCACCTCTGGCCAGACGACGGCACTTAGGCGGCTGCTATCTTGCCCTTTAAGGCCGGGTAAAACCCAGACTGAAGCTTGCATCTTATCAAAATACTGTGGGCACTCTCTAATCCGATGCTCTATTGACCTACAATGTAAACATGCCCCTAATCTCCTCTAATACTCGCCCGGATGGTGCCTACCACAGTACTACATGGCTGAACCCCAGTAGGAGCAATTAGAACTCCCACTCTAAAAGGCCCATCAGGTTTGACCCCTTTTTTAGGCCTTTGAGTAGAATTAGAGGGCTCCAAATCCCTCTTACTCTTACCTTTCTCTCGATCCCTATTCTGGCGCTCCATGCGCTTAACCTCTTCAGTGATCTTCGTCTTGTCTACTAGAACAAAAACTCTCATTCCCTCTATAGAGCTATCAAAACCCTCAGACTATCCTTCAAACTATTCTCAAAATGAACACACTTTTCGTACTCAAATGCCTCCATCCCTCGAGCGTAACGACTCAATCTCAAAAATTCAACCTCATACTCGACCACATCCTATCTCATTGCATGAGATTCATAAACTCAAACCTACAAGCATCTGCATAGCTTGTGCCCATATACTTCCTCTGGAAAGTGGTATTGAAATAATCTCAATTAAGATGATTCAATTGAGTACCCTCTTCAATCGATAACTACCATTGGTATGCCTCGTCACAAAGTAAAGGAAACTGCACCCTTCAGTTTCTACTCAGGTGTGCAATCAATATCATTCATTATTCTCTCGGTGGCCTCTAACTAGTATTCGGTCACAGTAGGGTTGACTCTAGTGATGCCCTAAAACAGTTTAGCTCCATTGGATTGGACTCGTTCAGTTATTGACCCATGCCCCCTAGATCTAGAATGGGGCCCAGTGACCCTCTTCAAACATTTAGCATTGCTTGGGATAGTGCGTCATCCGCAGCCAAGCGACTTTGAGGCCTGGTTTTAGCAGTAGGTGAAGTTGGAGTCTTGCTTGTATCCAGATTTGGCATACTTCCAAATGAGGAAGACTCAACTTGAGTCCCTCTAAGGTGCCCACTGCGCCTACGAGTACCACGACCACGCGTTCCACGAGTGCTCATCGTTTTCAAAGTTTTATCTACATTACGAAATTTTATGCATTAGTTTCAATGTTTATTAACAAGTATATTATGCTTCAAGTACTTATTAGAAGTTTTAGAAATTTTCCAGAAGTTTTAGTCACTAACTAACTCAGTAAAGTTTCAGACAATTCAGAGTTTTCTAACAACATTATTTCTAAGTTTATAAGTACTTACAATATCACGACAGAGACTCGGTGTACCACATACTTTACTAAAAAAGAAACAAACTTTTTTTGAAAACCAATTCTTTAACAAATACAAATTTGAACCCAAAATTCACAGCTTGAGTTTCACAACCTCATTCTGATACTACTAAATGTAACACCTTAAACCCAACCTAGGCGTTATGGTTTAATCTGGAGATGTTACGAAAGAGATTTATAAAACCAACCTTGTACTAATGAAAATCCTATTTAATTTGTTACTAAAAGAGTCTACATTTTAGGAAAAACAAATTTCACTCTTTTATAAAACCGTCGTTTGTTTGTCTTTTTAAGTAAAACATAAATTTGCAGTAGTAATGTAACATCCCATTTTCGTCAAATCAAAACAATGGTTTCGGAACCACAAATCCAAAGTCAAAATATTTATTTTATTATTTTATTAGAGTTTACAGCATGATAGAATTATTGTGTGAAAGTTTCGTAAAGAAATTTTACTGTTTGAATGCTTAATTCGGTAAAAAAGACTAAATCGCATAAAGCATAAAACTTGTGTTCTATTAGCTAAAAGTGTCAAAGAGCTATAGAACATTAATGTAAAGGTCCTTAAGTGGTAAATATGCCATTTATGGGTTATTGGATGATGATAGCATGACAATTGGTGTAATTTATAATATTTTAAAGGTTAATTTAGTAATTTGGTAAATAAAGGTTAATTTAATAAAACCAAAAGTTATATTTATTCATTTTTATCTTACTTAGCCAAAAATAAGAATAAATAATAGCCATTTTTGTTCTTTAAGGTTCGGACACTTGAATCCTTGATTAAGGTACGAATTTTGCTCAATTTTTAATGATTTCTATGTTTTTGAGTTAGTTGCAGCTTAATCTAGCTAGCCCGTACCTTTGATTTCGAAACTGTTAAAGATTTAACATGTTTCCATTGTTGAATGTTTGATTAAATTGATATTGATGATAGACTATGAAGGTTTATTGATAGATTTACTAGTTTTGTAAAGTGATTTTTGACAAAAATGTCAAAAAGGGATTAATTTGTGAAAATATAAAATTGTCTGGGTAATAGTGTAAATAAATAAAAGATATGGGCTGCTAGGGACTCCATTAAAATTTGGCTAAGCATGGGTTTGTTATTAATTGCATGAATTTGCAATTTTATATGACAAGGACTAAATTGTAAAAGATGTGAAATATTAGGGGCAAATGTGTAAAAATGCCTTAAAGTGAAATTTGGACTAAATTGAATAGACCGAATACTGAATGTGCTAATTTTGAAATTTATATAGATAAAGATAAGCAAGGATTGAATCTAGATCGGGGAAAAGGAAAGGTTGACGATTAGCCGATATTTGTTGTCCGAGAGATACGAGGTAAGTTCGTATAATTAGAATCAAACTTTTAAATACTTGTAATTATTTGAAATGAATGTATGTAATTGAGTAAATGATCTACTTGAAATTCGAATGCCTTATTGATATAGTCTGCTGGTTACCGAGCCCTGTTTAAACCATAGAAAGTCGTAGGATACAAGTGACATGATAATTTCGTATAATTAGTATAATTAGAATTGAACTTTTAAATACTTGTAATTATTTGAAATGAATGTATGTAATTGAGTAAATGATCTACTTGAAATTCGAATGCCTTATTGATATAGTCTGATGGTTACCGAGCCCTGTTTAAATCGTAGAAAGTCATAGGATACGAGTGACGTGTCACTAGGGTTACCGTTTTGGTCGAGATCCTGAATATGTTACTGAGACTCAAACATTTCGTATGAGCTTCTTGATATATCGATCAGAAGAGCTTATTGTTTTCAGCTCATCAGAGCTTATCATTTCAGCTCGATAGAGTTTACTATCCATCAGCTCAAGAGGAGCTTACTGATCATAGCACGAAAGAGCAAAAATGATAATGAATTGATAGATTATTGATTTATATACGTAAAGTATATCACCCAAGTATCTCACGATATTCTAATAGGTTCAACGGGTATAAATTTTATTATTGATTATATGATAAAACTATGTGTTTATACATATGAATTACTATTTATCTGAGATGAATTCATTGTTTATAAGAATGAGTTCTTGTTATTGAATGAATTATTAATTATATGATTGATAGTGAAATGTTACAAATGATGTACATGATAAATGAATTTGATATGATACAATGTATTAAGTACTAAATTGAGTTAATCGATGATTATATGCACTTATGTGACTAACTTGTTGATAAATGCTTGTGTTTAGGGATTTGATAATTGAATTGAATACACCTTATTTATTTTCTTGATCATGTTTAAATGGTAAGTTTAATTCTGAATTATACGAGCTTACTAAATTATAAAGCTTACTCTGTTTCTTTTCCATGTTTTATAGAGGTTCGATAGCTCGCTCGATTCGGATAAAGTCAGAGTTACGCATCACACTATCCAGTTGCTGATTGGTACTTTTGAACTCATGGATATATGTACATATGACATGTATAGGTTAGTTATAAATATGATAGTTATGGTTACTTGAACTAGTGATTTTGGGTACATGTTGTGGTATAAAGTAAAGCCATTTGATTTGGCTTAATTTGGTATAATACTTTGGTTGCATATAAGTATTCAAATATGTGTATGAAATGGTATGGGTTGGCTACCTATTGAGTTATAAAATGTTGCAAATTATGCTTGTGCAGGTATATGAAAATAGGGTGGCAAAATGGCTTTGCAAAAAATAGCCTATTTTTGTCCATACGGGCAGAGACATGGGTGTGTGTCCATTGGTGTTGAAATTAAAATGAAGTTAGTATGCTCCACACGGTCTCACACACAGCCGTGTGATTAGCCGTGTGGGACAAGCTAGTATACCCCTAATTGGCACACGGCCTGGCACACGGGCGTGTGTGGCCACTGCGAAGGGCACACGGGCTAAACACTTGGGCATGTGATTAGCCGTGAGACCCAAGTCAGTATGTACCCTCTGTTTTCACACGGCCAATGACAACGGCGTGTCTGGTGGTCATGTAAGACACACGGCCTAGCCACATGGGCGTGTGTCCTCTATTTGAAACAAAATTTTCTAAGTTTCACAAAAATTTCCCGAGTTATTAGTTTAGTCCCGAATCATTTCTAATACATGTTTAAGGCCTCGTAGGCTCGTTTAAGGGACACTGTCATTGGATGTGATTGAATTGTATATGAAATGATAAACTGTATATGAAATGTATGTTTAAAGGTATTGAAAGTCCGGTAATACTCTGTAACCCTATTTTGACGGTGAATACGGGTAAGGGGTGTTACAAGTAATCTTAAGAGTCTTTATATTTTGAAAACCAAGTTGTATTTTTGAAATGTTTATTTGCGTGAAAACGTTATTTCTATGAAATTTTTTGTTGTGCATAGCAGAAAACTTAATCAAAACCAAAACCAACAACAAAACCAAAACAAATCCCAAAGTCCATAGAGACCCAAAATTACAAAACTCTCAAGGAAAACCAAAATTTAAATATAACTGTAAATTAAAAACAGTTCGTGGACTAGTGGTCACCACTGAGCCTCCGTCTCACTGACCTGTCTATGCCTGAGGATTACCTAAATAGAACAGACAATAGAAGTGAGTTTTCAAAAACTCAATGAGTAACTCAACGAAAACATACATGCATATAAGTCATATTTCCAACATAACAGAACAGAAGCGGACATAAGCCCTTAACAGAATCAGATTATATCAGGATCATGAAGATATGCAAAGTTCTACTCCCATACTCTACACACCAACTCTGACCATCCTAACACACCACGTGGGGTATAAAACACCCACCCATCCCTACACACCACATAGTGTCTATACGACACTTATTAGAATAGTTTACAACCAAGTTGCTAGTATATCAGCGAAATGTCGCCTCACAGAACACTTCCTCTACATATACAAATCCTACCCCATATACAAATACAGATAACAGATAAATAAATATTATAGAATTAACATGTTTTGTATGCTTGTATTTAGATATCATACATACTTATACAAAATAATCAAATCATACATATCGGTTTTCTAAATACTCAAATCAGTCTATTAGATTAGCAGATCTCATGCATTAGGGTTTGTTTTGCCCTTACTGACCCTACGAAAGGCCCACAATCGATCGAAACGACTTGTGTGACCCAGGGTAAAGACTAAATTTTGGGTCCACATGCCCGTGTAGCCCATACGCCTAAATTGGCCTTGCCCATGTGGCTCACACGCCCAAATTGGCCTAGGCCGTGTGACCCACACTGCTACGCACTCACCCGTCACACAACCGTGTCTCGCACACGGCATACCACATTGCCAGGAACACACCCATGTGGTGTCGATAGGGCACTTTTTGGCTTTCACCGAACTTCATTTTCTTGCATTTTCGTTACACACCTAGTTTGTTTTTTATGCCACAGTAAACCCAAGACTTCTGAACCCTAAAATAGTATACCGGACACCATTTTAGCAATTTAATTTAAGAATTCATCAACAATAATCCAACAAAGCACCCAACTTACAGCAGCGAAAACCTCCGCTGACACAGTTTAGGCTGTTGGAATGAAACCCACTACTTCATAGCCTTCTCCTACATAACAATGGTCGCAGAAAATCAGATTCCCTAACTACACCATTACTCTTTTACAAAAATAATAAATCCAAATGACCTTACAGAAATTGAAACCTACAGACGAGTGAAACCCCACTTACCAAAATTGCAAGAAGAACATCAAAAATCTAGACGCAACGATAAGAATAAAGGTTGTGGACAGATTTGAAGGGAAACGAAAAAGAAAAGAAATTGCAGAGAAGGGAAAAATGGGGAACGTTAGGAAGAGAGGAAATATTTTTGGGAAAAGAAAAATAAATAAAAATAAAAATAAAAATAAAAATTTTAACACAATATCACTAATTTCCCCTAACTCCCCACTAACCCACTAACCAACCTAATCCCACCAAATCCGACACCTTAATTCACATCCAACAACTTCAGAATTCCAACTCTACTGAAAATTTATCAGACAACCGCAACAAAAATTATCATTCACGTTCGTGCGAGGATTCGAACACAAGACCACAGAGCAAGCTAACACGTTACCACTCGAACCAGCAGGCTCATTTTGATATGATTTGACTAGCAATAGAATATAAGCCAAACCGCCAAGGATAAGACTAGGTTTAAAAATAACAGAATTTTCCATAAATGGAACTTAAACCCAAGACCTTAAACACACACAGAGATCACTTAACCACTAAAGCAAATACTCATTTATGAAAAAAATAACATAATCAAAGTTAAATAAATCAGGATGTTACATTTTATATAATTCCGTTAACTTCCCTACCCATATCCTCTCCCCAACCCTTAAATAGGAGGACTAATGCAGTTCAAGTGCTCAAACTCACGTCCTCCTGCATTGGCAATAATGTCGATGTCACTCAAGTTAAGACTCAATCAGCTTACCCTTGGATTTATAAACAACCTTGTGTGTGTCAATTGGAGAGTCCCACTGCAATTTTAGGTGTTGTTAGGATATTCTTTTGTGCACTGAATAAAAAAGTTTAGGGTAAACTACACCATTAGTCACTAAACTATGGGAGAGTTTTTGTTTTGGTTATTGAACTTTTTGAAAGTTTCCATTTGAGTCACTGAACTATTCAAAAGTTTGGAGTCACTAGGCTATTAAGTTTGTTTGTTTTTTTTTTTAAAGTTTCACTAGTGAGCTCCAAGTAATGATTCAACGATTGGTATGGTAGATCAGTACCCATCAACAAGTAGCATAATATACCTTAGATCCAAGTCAATCTAATGGTCAGTGTTGGAGATAGGGAAATTTTTTTTTTTTGAATTTTGATTCGTAGATTCGTGATGTCCAAAGTTCTTTCATAAAAAAAACTGAATTATAGAAGAGAAAGGAAAATAGAGCTTTCAATTGGTACAGATAGTGTGAACAAAGAAAGCCATATAACATAAATTTTAACAGCCTAATGACTTAAATGAAAAATTTTAAATAATTTAGTGACCAAATTATAACTTTTTTAGTTAAGTGATCAAAACGAAAATCTACCCATAATTTAGTAACTAATGTTTCAATTTATCAATTTTCTTAAATCATTACATGTTCGCTGAATATTTTAACTAATTCCACTAAAATTGTTCATTCTTACCTTTGTTTTCCTGTTACTCTTTTTTAATGTTTCGTAATTATTAAGGGATAAATAAATTTATAGTAGCTTATTTTATTAAATATTAAATAATTTTTTATCAATTTCATTATAAGTTCTAATCATATTTGCTATTTTTAGCACAATGTTTAAAACTACTAATAGCCCCTCCTTAACCTTTAAATAGGAAGGTGATGCACTTCAATACACTCAAACTTACGTCCTCATGCATTAATAATAATACTTATACTAATCGAATTAAAATTCAATCAATAAATTTTAAATAATTGTTTCATACGTTGCTCGTACACAATAGGATGCCCAAATCCTTAAGTTTATCATTTCCAAAACCTAGTGTTAATAGAAACACTTAAAAATACATGTTTATATAATTTTATTTACCCACAATATGTGAAGCTTTCAAATTATTTTTTCGAAGATGACAAGCTTTAAACACTCGTGATCTAGGTGTCATACTAAAACTTTTAACTGCTTCAATTAAATACTCAAAGATTAAACAAATATTACTCTGACAAGTTTCAGTTTTAAAATTTATTAACAAATCTTCCATTTTCAATCTATTTCATTTCCATTTTTTAACTGTTAGTTTAACATAATGTTAAATTTTATTATATAACAATGCAAATGCGACAAATATAATATATAATATAATGTAAGTATAAAATAATATATTCTATATTTTGATGCATGTTGATACAGCACAACATGGTTTTTGACTATATTGCAACAGAAGCTGCTAGCGATGCTGATCTTTTAATTATTCTTAAGGAGTCTTCCCTATTTGTGAGACACATCGTGGAAGAAGACATTAAACATTTTATAAAAAATATAATAAAAGTTATTAAACACTCTATATAACACTTTTTTTATAAAGCTGATATTATGAATTCTATATGATTATTTTGCTTAATTTACGTAGGATGATAGTAATCGAAATACTATAAATAGGATCATAAAGTTGGTTTGTTATTGGAAACTCTAGAACAAGTCAACTACTAATTAGATTTATAAAACCATTATAATTAAATGATTCTAATGTTGGTTTCCACATAATATTTTAGAGTTCTAAGAATTAAGAAATATTGTTAGGAGATATCTCAAAATAAGTTAAAATTACATTGTGTAATCCATTAATATTATTATCACCTTTTCGTTATTTATTTTATTTTTCTTATAGAAGTTTCAGATTGTTGAATGTTCTTTTTTAGGAAAATATTATTTAGTAAATGATACTGATGCAAATAGAAAAAAATTCTTATACTATATCGTGAGGTATAATACCATTTGAGAGAATAGAGATAAACACAAGCATCAAAGATAGTAGTTAGGCATATATTGTAATCTCCCCAACTTGGCTTAGAAGTTAGGCTAGAATTCGGGAGATTACATCGGCCACTGAAATAGCCTAGTATGATCAGTGACTTATAAAACAACCATATTTAAACATTTGTTTATTTTAGAAGAAAATTTTAGCCAATTTTCATAAATACTCACAAGTTTAACAAAACTGTATAAGTAAAACGTATTTCTTGTAAAGGTGACTATTTTTGAAAACTTAGTTAATTTTCAATTTAATTATTACTCAAAATTTTATTTATAATCTAGCAATGGAAAAATGATATCTAATTTAGTTTAAATAAAAATCATATTTCATGTATAATTTAAAATCCATAGTTCAATATCCTAAAATTGAATTAAATACCATGCATGCTACATAATCCAAAATAGAAGTCTCATGCCACAATTCAAATAAAACAATACAGGTTCCCAAGTTAATGAAATTTCAAGTAGAAAATCTAAAATAGTTTTTAATAAAAATTAATCCGAGCCTAGCTCTCCATATGCCGAGCCTGCGTCCTATTCTAGTGGGTTATCTGTATAGATGGAAATAATGGGGGAGTGAGCTTATGAAGCTTAGTGTGATTCAATCACAAGAAAACCAGTGCAAACAGTAGACAAATCATGCAGAAGATCAACTCATAGAATAAATCACAATTAATTTGCAACACAAAAGATTGATAATTCAGATAAACTAATCAACATAACATCCCAGTGTTCATAGCCATGTAAATGCTTTTGAAAGCAATGCAATTTCAATTTATCAGAAAATAGATCTTACCCAACTCTGCAACACACCTCAGTGGGAGTTGCCTTGAACTCAAACATCCTTATTACTCTGGGTTATAGTTTAACCATCACTGGTTTGCAAATAATCTGCCACTGGGTTGTGCGTGCACAACAAGATTCACAGATAAAATCTACAACTAGGTTGTGGATACACAAAAAAATTGCAGATAAAATTTGCCATTGGACTGTGAATACATAGCAAAATATTGCATATAAAATTTGCCATTGGGTTGTAGATGCACAACATATTTGTAGGTAAAAGCTGTCGATGGGTTGTGAATGTACAACATATTTGCAGTTAATAGGAAAAATATTTCCATTGGGCTGTGGGTGCACAGTAAATTTGCAGATAAACTGCCAATTCTTCCTCCATACATATCATTCGACCCCATGCAATGCAATATTCCATGTTTTGTAACAGAACAACTCAACACTAGCAATAGACATGTATAATGTGTACTCAATTCATTAATAACAGTAGACATGTTTTAACATGTACTCAATTCATCAATAACAGTAGACATGCTTATCATGTTCTTAGTAGGGTGATAACAATATTAATAGTTTATCAATTTCACTTTAATAGAAAGCATATAATATTCATGTATCATGTGATGTATGAATAACACTTTAGGCCTTAAATCACAAAATCTAGAATTAATGCAATATCATGGACTTAATTGAGCAAATAGAAACTCTAGAAACAATTCAGGGAATATACATAGACTAAACTAAATATAACATAAAATTTTGGGTAAAACCGTAAAATTTGCAAAATATGGGTCACATGACCATGTGGCCAAGCCGTGCGAAAGGGTTACACGGCCGTGTGGCCCCAAACCTAGGCACGATTAGCCCCGATTCACTAGTAAAAGAGCACACACCTTTTATCGGGAGCCTAAAAGTCATCTCTCACATTCCAATATGATCCGATGCACCTCAAACGGGTCCTTCAAATGATATTTATACACGGGTTAACATTTGTGTCCAAGATTTGTCAAGATTACTGGGAATTTCGACAAGATTCATAAAAGATTCATTAATTTGAATGAAAGATTGACATTAGATGTAAATACTACGAGAATTTGGGTTTAATTATCGGGATTGAATTGTACTTACCGGTTCTTGAAAAAGATCGAGATTCTACTGATGATAACTCTAAAATCGGTGGGCAGGATGATCGAAGTGAGGATATTTTAATTTAAAAATAAAGCAAAATATTCAAGATCTAAAATATGTAAAATTTTATGTAAAATAGAGGAAAGAAAAAAAAAGAGAGAAGAATTGGGAAGAGGTAGAAAATCCTATTTGGATTTGAAGAGAAAACAAATCCTAATTCAATTAGGGTTTGGATTCAATTTCTAGGGTCTGGGAACCCTAGGGTAGAAATGGGAGACGAGTGATTTGAACCTAGTATCTCTAAGGAATGAACTAACAACTTAACCTTCAAGCCAAAGTCATTTCTTAATTGTTTATTTCAATTAACCCTTTATATTTTTGGGTGTGACATATACCTTAAGAAAAATCTCGATAAAATATAGATGTTGTTATTATTAATGAATTATAATAATATATAAAAAAGAATGAAACATTAAAGAAATATATTTTTAAAGGGGTAATATTGAATCATATTTGAACAACAATGACACTTCTGAAGCCTAGTAATAATTGTAATGACTCAAAAGTCAGTGAAGTTGGAAACGGTGGTTTTGGAATGTTGTTTTCCGATGATAGAATTAGTGAATATTATTTACTCATAGTTAGGAAGGTATTACAATATTATATTGAGGTTGATCTAATAACTTTAATTATTTGGAAAGTTAGACAAGGTACAAATGTATCGGTTCTAAAGTTGATGATTTTGGAAACCGAGGTATTGGGACCTTGTTTCCATAAACCAGACTCGTGAATATTTTTATTAAATATTTACATAGTTATATTAGAAGTGAATTAAATTTTGGTTATATAATTTTGACGAAAGAGTGTTTAATTAGAGTACATGGGCTAAATCGCATAATTGAAAAAAGTAAGATTTATAAATAGAATTAAATATATAGGACTTACATAATAAATAGACCGTAAGATATGTGATCTTATTAGTGGCCGACTATGACTTTATTATATATGCATTTGAATATATATTATAAAGTTTAGTTATTATTATGTTAACTAATATTATAACGTAAATCAAAGCTAAGGGATTTATAATGCAATTATACTTATGTATTTATGTAGCGGACGGTGGTGGGGGCTTAAAATGTTTTAAATGTTATAAATTTATTATTAATAAATATTTTATAATATAAAAACATTATTCATAACAAATCATAGTTAGTGGGGAAATTAAATGAAATGAAAATCAATTTTCATTATTCTTCATGCAAGACGAATATTTAAGGGAAAAGATAGAACTTTCGGCATTAGGGTTGAAATTGTTGCAAGCTTCATTTGGTTAGTAGATTTTAGTTCTTTTTACTTGAATTTTATGATTTTGAAAACCTAGCATGAAACTAGCATACCCATGTTGAAATTTGTAGAATGATTGTAGTTAATAAAAATTACTATGGTAGAAAATATAAGTTCTTAATATTATTTTGGTAAAATTTTAAAGTTGGAAGGAATGTGAGATGATTTGTAATGTCAATTCATGAAATTGTACATTGAGAACTAAATTATGGAAAAAAAAATTGAAAATATGGGGGTTAAATTGTTTAATTATGTGAAGTTTAGGGATTGTTTTGGAAGTTGTTCTTTGTGCTGAAAATTTTGGGTTGAATTACTAAGTTTTGTGAGCAATTAAAATATTTTGTACCTTGAGTTTTGTTAGTATTAGCTTTTAAGGAATTAAATGCTATAAATTGAATTAGCATAGTATTAAGTTGTAAAATTCAAGAATGTAGGGATTGTTAATAAATTATATGTATCTTTGGTTAGATATGGAAATTAGATGAAGATGTGATTAAGTTAATTTTGATGTTAATGACGGAATTGTGTAATTCCCAATCGTTGAGGGTTAAATGTATAAATATGATTTAAGAGTAATTGATTGAATTGAAATAAAAATTATGGTATTCAAATGGAGTAATTGAATTAAATTGTTAAACTTAGATCAAGAGAAGAATAGTTTGGGTATCAACCATGGAAAGGAAAAGGTCACCGAGTAGCTATCTCCGATCCTTAGCATCTATCATATTTTGGTAGGTTCGCGGTCCTAGAACTCGAATGTAATTTATTTAATTTCATTAGATAATCTTTAATTATTATTGAACTATGTTCTTAATTGTGTAATTGGATAATTTATATTGAATGGATATTGATAAGATTATATAATTATGTATATGAAATGTGGCATTATGGAATTAATCAATGTATGATTAGTAGTTAATTGAGGTGAATGTGATATTGAATTATGAAATGTGATATTGAATTATTTAATGTGATATTATGGACTTGCAAGGGTGTAATTGATATTTTCGATTATCCAACTAGCATTGGCTGCAATTATTTGTCGATTATTCGGCTAGTGCAAGGCACAACTATTGTTGGTTATTTGACTAGCGCTAGGCGCAAAACTCTATTACAGTTAATCCGTAGAGCATTGGGTGCTAATAACAGGTTGGTTAATATTGAAAATGTTTGTATGATCCCTTGATGATAGTTAGTAAATGAATGATGACTTGAATTTGCATATGAAATGTCAAGAGGACTTATTGTGCACTATGTGGTAACAACCAATATAAATATATTAGATATGAGAATTGATGGAGTATTAAACTTTTATGTAGCTATTTAAATTAATCTATAGTTGATCATTCCTTTGTGTGCAGGTTAGGTACTTATTTCGATTGTCGAATCAACATCCAACATCAATCCCGAACTCAATGTTGGTGATGTATTTCTTTTTGTATGACTTGGCATGTACCTAAGATAATGATATTTGATTAATGGTCTTTTGATATGTGGTTACTTGCATAGAATGTCATATAAACTTTTGAGTTATGTTTTTCTTGAAACAAAAGCTTGTAAATGGCTATGAACTTGACTCTTTTGAATGTGTATAAATGTTGATGTGAATTGGAAAATGTGTTGTATATGGCAACTTGGTGAGATTGGTTATATTTTTATATTTAGTTAAAGTTTGATTGAGTATGAATGAGTGGATTATGTCATATGTTCTTAACTTTTTTATGAAATGTTAAACTTTGTTTGAGGTGCCTTTGAATGACATATTGGTTAGGCACATAAATTATAGGAAATTGACTTGTTTTGCTTATTTGAGGAGTGTTTTTGGTGATGTTTATATGGATGTTTATGATTGGTTTGTTACTTAAGAGAGGTGTGATTTATGCCTTGTTTAGGAAGCAAATTTGAGTGCACGGCCTAAGACAGAGACTGTAACATGGCTGTGTGACGCACACAGCCGTGTGTCTTAATGATTTTATGTGCAAGGTACACACTGCCTGACACACGGCTTGTGACATGGCCGTAAGTATCAAAAATGTTTTGAATATGATCAAGCACACGGCCTGTGACACGGTCGTGTGACCTTAATTTGAATATACACATGGGCGGACACATGGGCTAGGACACGGTCGTGTGTCTGGACTTTGAATGTCCATACAGTCTGGGCTGTGACACACGACTTGGTCACACGGTCATGTGTCCCCTATTTACAAAATCTTTAAAATTTTCCTAACTTTTCCATTTTGTTTTGAATTGATCCCCAGAATGTTTCTAACCTATTTTAGGGCATTGTCAACCCGATTTAAGGCTCCTAAATGTATGTTTATTGTGAATGGATTGTGATTTGATAATTTGTAAATTCAATTGAATATTTGTTTTGTAAGTAGTTTTCAATGTTAGAAAAGTTATCGTAATACCTCGTGACCTCAGTCCGACGATGGAGACGATTTATGGGTGTTACAATAATACTGCCCCTTCTGAATATGGATTTTGAAAGAAAGGGTGGCGTTCACAATTGCCTTTTTATGCTAGTGGGTAGAATATTTTCCAACTCTTCTTTATAGAAATAAGTCTTTCGCTTAGGTTTCTTATTTACAATTTCATTGAGAGGATTCCTCCTTGTATACTTGTCCATATTTGCTCTGGGAGCTAGGAATCATTTGTTCTTGTTGCTTGGGGTCATCATGCCCCAACGGATTATCAGGATCCATCTACTGCTGCCCTGTGGGGTCATCATGCCCCAACTGATCATCCTTTACATCTATGACATTCCAAAAAAATTAGAATACAAAGGAAATAACAAGTAAGAAAAAAAATTAGAATACAAAAGAAGAAACATTTCAAGATTACCTGCAATATATAAACATTACCAACAATCAAACAAAACTAAAATGAATTTTTCATGTACAACGGTTCAATCTCTTTTCTTTCCTCCCATATATTTGTGTGTTTTTTTTCACAATTATTATGTCTTTTGTGAATAGTAGGGATAAGACCCATCATGGATTGAAGATGATCAAATACATATAGCTGCTTTTGCTTTGACACCACAGGATCATGGATAACTACCTTCTCTAAAGATATAAGAGATGTCAAAGCCCATTACAGGGGCACTTAACCATCATATAGAGAAGGTAAAAAATTTATGGGTAGTCTAGAATAGGGGGTCCAGACAACCTGTTTGAAACATTGAAATAGGAAAGAATAAAAAATAAAAGTCATTTGAAAGAATTAAAATCAAATCATTAGAAAGAAGAAAATGATTTCACTTACTCTAGTTGACCTCAACTTTCTAAAATACTTACCAAATTCAAAAACAATTGGGTGATTTTTGTGGTTCTTGGGTGGTATGATCAGCTTTTCTTGCCATCCAACTAGCAACGAGAAGTCTTTAGGACAATTTTCCTTATCTTTGGCTATGACAACTTCATTTATTTCTTTAGCGGTGAATGAAGCAACTGGGACGCAACTACGGTAAGTGCTCCATTATAAATACCTACAACAAAGAAAAATAAAATGTTAATCCACATAAAATAAAGGGAAAAACTACTAAACAAATGAAACTATAAATATAACTTCTATCCTCACTATACCAAAATGAAAATTGCCATATAGATCTCTTTCCTTTGATTTGTAGTTTTCCAAGCTACGATGGAGAGTTGCTAGCATGGCTGCAACCAATGCATAAGTTCCAATATCATCAACATTCCTCAAGAATGCTAGAAAAAAGGAAACACCACCTTAGCACTACTAGGGAATACAATAGAGCCTATGATGTAGAATACAAGCAATGGAAAAATTAGAATTGTACTCAGAATAGAAAAATTCAGAGATAACAATGTTGGTAGTGGAAAAATCAAAGAAAATTTTACCTAATAATTCAAATGAAAAGTATAATTATAAGAAAGTATATGCCAATTGAGCATAATTGATATAACTTGTTAGTAGTGTTAAAAAAGTATAATCTAAAATGACCAAAAATGCACAGCAAAATCATTGAACAACTCTCAAAATGAATAAATGAAAAGTATAATTATAAACATGTAAAGCCCCAAATTCTGAGACTAGAAGTTTTGAGTTTTAAGTGCAGGGACAGTGGGGAGATTGCACATATGTGTGTGGATATGCAATTTAGTGTCAAAATGGGCTTGCTGGTCTAGTGGTTGAGAGAGTGTTAGGGAACCTCATGGTTCTAGGTTTGAGTCTTAGTGTGAATGTTTTGGTAGGTATTTTGTTTTGTTTTTAGTTAATAATTATAATTATTTATAAATATTAAATTATTAGTTTATGACTAAAGCTGCTTTTATTTTTCTCTTTTATTTTATTTTTGAATTTTTGTTTTCACATTCTCCTCTCCTTCCCTCTTTTCTGCTTTCTAAATATTTCTCCAAAAGGTTGATTGGTGGATTCAGGAATTTTGCGCCTCAGCTGTCTTCTTTGATCGCAAACAGGTGTGGGATTCAAACTTTTACTACACTGTTTTATTCTTTACAAAGTTTATGTCGGTTTCTATTTACTATAGGCTAAACCGTTGGATTTGGGGTTTTAGTCGATGGAAGTGATCGAAAATTATCACTTTTTAATATATGTTGATAGGGCAAAAGTTAGGGACGGTTTTGGTGGCTAAAACGACGATTTTGGGGCTGTTGTAGGGTGGTTTTGTGATCACTCTGACGGCCACACGGGCGTGTGCCGTGGCATACGGCCGTGTGAATTTGGGAATTATGATTTTCGGGCCAAATTGGGTGCCATACGGTCCGTGTGGTCAATTTGGGGATTTTTGTCGACTTTCACACAGCCGTGTCCCTCAGGCAAATGAGTGCTTGAGATTGGGAATTAGGGTTTTAGGTTTTGGGGTCACATGATCGTGTGACTGATTTGGGGATTTAGGGATCCCACACAGGTGTGTGTTTCAGAACACACGGTCGTGTCTACCCTGCACTTGATTTTAGTAAAATTAGACAGTGAGTTACATGGCCTATTCACACGGTTGTGTCCCTGCTTCACATGGGAGTGTGCCTCTATCACACAGTCGTGTGCTACCCTTCACACGGGCATTTGGACCCCCATACGGCCTGGGTTGCTCCACATGGCCAGAGCACATGGGCGTGTGGACCTATCTCGCCAAATAATGGTTTTATGTCAAATTTAAGTGTAATCGCAACTCTATGTTTTCCAACCCTCGACTAAGCTTTCTTGAGGATAATTATGACTCTGACCTGGGCTTGATGTGTGTGTGTTATTTGTGATTGGTTGTGCGACAAGCTTGATACTGAACTCGAGTTATGAGTGTACACATGTCTGATTCTGTAACTGACTGATTGGATGGGAGTGTTTGCTTCTGATTAACTATTTGAAACTGGTATTCTCCTCGTGTACATCTGACTGCATACATACATATGCATATACTTTTTTGGGTGGGATTTTGAAGAGAAGGAAGATTGATCAATCGGTAGTCATTACGCTAGTTATTGATAGCCCCTAATACCTAGAGGGTCGAGGGCGGTGCCAATACGCTGAGGGTCGTGGACTTTACTAATAACGGTATAGTGGATTACCGAATTGCACTATACCACATGTACGTTAGCTACGCTACGTACCATTAACTGAACTGGCAGTTTAACTACAACCTAACAATATCGCATTGCACTATACCACATGTATATTAGCTATGCTACGTACCACTATCTAATTTGGCAGTTCATACTGCATGTCTGTATCGTGGTTTATCGCCTTACACAATATAGCTTATACGCTAGCTTTACTATATAATATCGTGACTAGTAGTCTATCTGCATACTGTTAGCCCCAATACCCAGAGGGTCGAGGGCAATCGCAATACACGGAGGGTCGTGAACAATGCTGATTGCCATCGTTTCCGCGTAACACGGGATGGCATCATATGGAGTGTAGGGTTGGATGGGCTTTTCGAGGTCCTAGATGGAGTGATTGGTTGGACGAGTTTAATAGCTCTATTGAGGAGTGATAGTGGACAGAGAGGTGTGTTGACTGGATGGGTGGGTTTTCTTTAATTCAACTACATTCATATGCATCTTATTGACTGATTTGTGAGTGCAACTTTCTGTTTTACGGTTCGAATGAAAAGCATTTATGACACTATGAAATTGTTAAACTCTGATTGTATCTGACTAACTGAATTGAGACTAGTGGCTATTGAGAGTTTTGTTACTGGAGTGAGTAGTATTTGCGATTGTGTAACTGAGTGTGATTTTGATATGCTCTAAATATTACTGTCTGCCGGTACGTTCGTTTCGAACGTACCAACTATTTCTGTACAACTTTATAAGTATGTTCCATTTCAGGACTACTACTGGCTTTTTGTGTCTGATTCCATAGTTATTTGGTTTTGATCTCACACTGAGCTCGAGTAGCTCACCCGCTCTTCTATATCCCTTACAGTGTACATTTGAATTTGGATTTGGACTTAGTACGCGGAGGCCTAGGATAGGCTTGTGAACAACAATCATGCACTTTTTGTTTAATGATACTATCTTGGTATTTGTTTCATTTCGTCGCGAGAGAAAGCGATGGCCTTTTGATGTTATTACGATGCGTTTGATTTACAGGTTGCCCTTTATTGCTTTAATAGATATAGGGTCAACTCATTCCTATATCGCTAGTGAAATATCGGGACTTTGCATGTGACTTACGAATCGTACTAGGAAGATGGTATGCTTAGTCCTTTAGGACGGAGCGGTGATTATGAACAAACTTTTAAGGAAGTGCCTAAGAAGTCCAAGGGATATAGTTTCGGTGATTTAATGGAGTTGCCATTTGGAGAATTCGACCTTATCTTAGGCATGGTGGCTTGTGAAGTACCGTGCAAATGTGGATTGTCTTTGCTAGCGGATGTCATTAAGGACTTTTGATGACAAAAAGTTGTAGTGATGGGCGAGAGGCGGAACTACTTATCTAATGTAGTATCCGCTCTTAAGGCGAAAAGATGGTTAGAAAGGGATGTGAAGCCTTCACGATGTTAGTGAGTGCTTTGGAGGCTAAGGAAGCAATGCGATTCCATAGTTATTTGGTTTTGATCTCACATCGAGCTCGAGTAGCTCACCCGCTCTTCTATATCCCCTTACAGGTACATTTCAGAATTTCGGACGCTGGACTTAGTACGCGGAGGCCTAGGATAGGCTTGTGAACAACAATCATGCACTTTTTGTTTAATGATACTATCTTGGTATTTGTTTCATTTTGAACTGTAAGATTTTATAAAGCAGTGGTACAAATTCTATTTTAAGTTTTATACACTTTTATTCCATTTATATAAACATATATTTTAACTGAAATTTTTCTGATATGATTTTAAACGATTAAATGGTACGATTCAACATGTTAACTTTTTTACAAAAAATTCACCTACAATCACTTCAATAATCAATGTGGCATCCCAGATTAGGTCTAGACTTCTAGGCTGGGTTTAGGGTGTTACAAATCATGTATATACCAATCTAGCATAAAAGAATAAAACTGATGAAAAACAACTATAAGACAACTATAAACAAAGTTTTCCACAGGCCAATCACCCCAACAATTCATCAAGACAAACAAAATTTCATACCAAGGGTATATTCATGGAATTCTTATGAAAATAGCATATATGACAATCAAGACACAACAAGGAGTTCAGGCTAATTGAATACAAGCAATGGAAAAATCAACATTGTACTCGGAATAGAAAATAAGAAATAACAATGATGGTTGAAGAAAAATAAAAAAAATTCAAGTATATACCTATGATGTAGAGCACTACAACCCTAACATAGCACTCAAGGTCTTGGCCTTCAAGAACAAGGTTCTTTTCCCAATGCCTGTAAGTTTTCTTAAGCCAAGATAGAGGAATTCCACTTTTTTTTTTCCACTTATGCACTCGTCTGTGCCAAAACATTCCATACACTAGTCCTTTAAATTTACATCTTTCTCATTTCCTATAATAGGACAACTATGTATCGATAGGCTAGTAATCCTATGAACATCCCTTAATCCTATGAAAAGCTTAATAGGAGAACTTTCCCTTCCAAAAACAAAGCATCTATCATCTACACTATATCTATCTACCACTATTGTTATACATGATAGAAAATGTCGTGAGGGACTTGTGAGCTTCAATAGGTTATCGAAGCCCATTCCCCGTAATCTTAACTCTGCGACCAGGTGAAAACTTAAATGTATTGGTAACAAATTTTCAGCATTCTCAAAAACACTTAAAACAAACCTAAAAAACAATCAAACTGCAGGTAAGCATCAAGTTATCAACAATATTAAACAAAAACATGTGAAAAGTGCAAAGCATACTTAGGAACTTTTTTACATTGGTGATCCATTTTTTTATTGGTGAGTATTGGAAAGTGAAAAGGATGTTATATATAACTTATTAGTAGTGTTAAAAAAGTATAATATTTGATAAAAACATTGAGGAAAATATTGAATCATCAAATAATAAGAAAAGTCAAAATGGCCAGCAATGCATAGCAAAACAGAACAAAACAAATGAAAGGCAAGGATAAGACAACAATAAATAGAGTTTTCTACAAGCCAGCCACCTCAACAATTTATCAAGACAAATAGAAGTTCATATCAAGAGCATATTCAGGGAATTCTTATGGAACTAGCATATATGGTAATAAAGATACAATAGGGAGTTCAAGTTAGTAGAATACAAGCAATGGAAAAATAAGCTTTGTACTAAGAATAGAAAAATCAGAGATAACAATGTTGATAGCTGAAAAATCAAAACAAAATTTACCTAAAAATTCAAATGAAAAGTATAATTATAAGCAAGTATATACCAATAGAGCATAACATATATAACTTTCACATTTTTCACAAATATTCATTTTTTTAACTTATGCAATTTCTTATAATTTAATCTATAACAATTTTTGAATTGAACCCACAAATACTTTTATGACAATAAAGACACAATAGGGAGTTCAAGCTAGTAAAATACAAGCAATGGACAAATTAGCACTATACTCAGAATAGAAAAATCAGAGATAACAATGTTGGTAGTGGAAAAATCAATGCAAATTTTACCTAATAATGAACCTCGATGTTGAAAGAGATTGAGCAAGAACAATGGTTTTCGGTCTCAGTGTTGAAAGAAATTGAGCAAGAACGATGGTTTTTCGGCCTCGATGTTGAAAGAGGTGAAGCGAGAGTGATGGATTTTAGTGATAATATTCAGTCAAAAGGGAGATTTTATTATATTGACCTTCGATCCAGTAATCTTGCAAAATGGGAGGGAAAGAGAGATTTCTTACCTGAGTTGGGTTCGAGTTCTCAGTCTTACTGCAATAGTGGAAGTAGATGAAGCGACAGAGGAAGAAGGCGATAGAGGTTAGGTCTAATGAAATTTAGGCTACCTATTCTACTACTCAAAATACTCTAGTTGTTGTTCTAGTTGCTTGGAAAATACTCAAAATACTAGTTGCAATATTGTTCCATTCTTTTGGCTTTTTTTCAAAATTTGACCCAAAATTGTTGATTAGTTAAAAAAAAAACCCATTTGAAAATTCTAGTACGAAAATTTTAACTTTTTGTCTATTTGTATGTTAGGTCTATCTCCTTTTGAAATTAAATTTAAATCGCCTTTAAAATATTTTAGAATCGAATTAAAATTGAATTTGACCATTTTAACGCGATTTAAGTATTTTAAATTGAATTAAACTTTTAGTGCAAGCATTTGAGGGATGAAGGAAGTCTTTACACTAGTGCAATTAAGTATTGAAAACTTAGAGCTAGTCAAGGGGAAAACTAGAAATGTATTATGTGCTAACTTTTTTCTTTTTCTAACATATGTTTCTAACATATGCGTTAACTTATGCGGAAATCAAACTCTAAAATTCTTGCCTGTGGATGTTTTACCAAGTTGCAAATGGGTGGGGATAATGTTCCAATAGGTTGAAGTGCGCCTATCACTGCCTGTGACCTTGAATGAGAGTGACTAACCAACTAGCACAGCATTTGACTGCCAGTTTTGACATCGATTTTAGCTCATGCTCATCCACCCTGTCCTTGATCCTTTCACGCTAGCCTTCACGATATCCCTTGAACCCGCCATGTTGAAGGCCGACACCAAGTTGAAGTATCAAAATCCGTTGAATGTGAACATTATGCCTTCTATTTTTTGGCCTGGCACCCTGCGTAATTTAAATCAAAACACCCACCCTTTCTAATCTTATGCCAGTCTCATTATAACAATGATTAAATAAATTTTATTCTTTGAAAAATATATATAATAATGATTTGACTCTTAAAAAGGTTTTGAAAAAGAAATCCATACTTTTTTGCCTTCAAATCCTCATATGTAAAGAAAAGAAAACACTATTTCTAAATGCAATTTTGTAGCATTTTATGTTACTAACAAGTGACCATTAAATAAATTAAACATGAAACATCATTACGAAATTCATATTAGAAAGAAAAAGAAGTGGAAGGAAACAGAGTGGCATATCAGCAGTAGGAAACAGGAACAATACCGTTACAGTACTCAACAATCTTAAGGATTATGGGCATGGCAAGGTTGAAGTAAGGGCGAGGAGGGTTACACCAGCCGCCATTAGCTATCAGTAGAGTTTACCCTTGAGGTAATAGAGAGTGTAACACCCCCAAACCCGACCCACGAGCCTTGACCGGATCTGGTATGTCATTGCAGAAAAACGTTGGAAAAGATTTTTGACTTAAAAGTAAAACTTAAAAATTTGTGGTTGTTTGTAAAACCTCGTGTATTTTAAAATTCCAAATAAAACTAAGTTATTACAATTTCTCAGATTAAAAACTTTAACATATATTTTAAAGTGTAAGTTGCTAAATCATAAACTCATTTCCACATAGTAGTTTAACCATCAATCCATAATAAAAATAATAACAAATACTATAAGTGGCCCTTATTACATCAAATAATTATTCAAAAATTACTTAAAATATAAAGTACATAAAATTAAGTAAAACATCTTCTGCATGGGCCACCTTTGTATCCGCTCCGACCCGTCCAAGCTTTATGCATCACCTGCGATGTTGGTAAAAATTAGGTGAGTCAAACAGACTCAGTGCATAGTTATTTCACATGTCTCCACATATGGGCTTGACCCATATCCACACAGTCCACTTACATAATCATGCAACATGAAGCCCAACCCAACCTAGTGTCCATCCGTTACACCTACCTTGGCAGACCCGCTGTCTAAGGTAGTGTTTAATCCACCGATCAACCAAGTGATCCACATATCTTACCTTGGCGGACACTGCTTTGACAAGGCCGTGGTCGAGCCACCGATCACATAAGTGATCCCACATATCAATCGATCCACGGTGATGCACACACTATCAACCGCCGAGATGTGGCACCTAGCCAACACCTCCTTGATGAGGCACATAGCCAACATCAAGCGCCAATGTAACACAAGGCTAACATTAGACCACGGACATAAAGTACACCCTTTCCTTCGATAGTCACATCCCAAATCCCATGCATACATATATATCATGGCAACATATCACTTGAACAATTATACATCACATGCCATCACATTTCATGCATATATAAAATGTAAATCAACGTCATAAAATACTGACCTGGTTGAACGATTACCCATCATGGATATCCACCATTTTAGCCCTTACTTCGGCTACCATTCACATTATATCACATATACATAAATATAACACATACACACAACAAGAGAACAGCGCGATAACTACGCACCTTATAAGTAAAAGTCGCCTAAACCCGAACCCCGTAGCCTACACAATTTGCACCTTGTGATTTGTTGAACTCCTCCTACACAACTATGTTAGATTCGGCTCTTACATAAATGAATGAAATGTGACCTTCAGCCTACTACTACTATCATCTTACCTCAACTGATCAAATCCCGATATCACCTTTCATAGATTTGGCCATAACAAGAAAATAGAGTTAGACTTCTTGACTTTCGACAATCAAAAGAGATAGAAGAAAAATGATTAGAAGAGAACTCTTACCCACTATTGTGAAACGATTGGAGCAGATTCCAGCCTATGGTACTTTCGGCTTTAAAGAAAAGAAGTGAGCCAAAGAAATTTGGGGAGGTTCAATAGAGGTTCGGCTATTGAGAGTTATGAAGAGAAAAGAAAAGTTAGGGTTGAAGAAGTTTCGGCAATGGGGAGATTGAGAGAGATTCCTTGGCTTTTTGAAGATGGTTGAATTGGTAAGAAGATGAAGAAGAAAGAAGGTAAGGTTTTAGAGGTTTGAGCTTCTAGTCACAAAAGAAAAGAAAAAGAACACAAGAGCTTTCAAGAAAAGAAATCGTACAAGGAAATGCCTAAACCTCCCTATGCAAATTCGGCTACAAAAGAAAAGGTGTTTTTGGAAGTACAAAAATGACCAAATGGAAATACACCCAACCACTCATCCTTACCAAAGTCTACCACAAAAATTTGGCCACCCCCTAGTCCATAATGCCGTCCATATTCATGGTCAAAATGGCCATGAAATAATTTCCAAAACATCCACCTTGATACATGCTTTGTAATCCTCTTATCATACTAAATTTTCTTGTTATGGCCAAATCTATGAAAGGTGATATCGGGATTCGATCAGTTGAGGTAAGTTGATGGTAGTAGTAAAATTCTAGGTAAAACTTTATTATTACAAACTGTCCGAATTGAAAACTGTAATGCATATTTTTAAGGGATTTGAGGTTTATTATTATGTTTAAAGTGGATTGACGATTAAAGTATTATTTGAAAATGTTTTTATTCTCGGCAATTTATACCTTAAAAATATGCATTACAGTTTTCAATTCGGACAGTTTGTAATAATAAAGTTTTACTTAGAATTTTAAACAAACAATGTTTTACAAAGGACATCAAATTTTTATGTTTTTAACTTTAAGTCAAAAGTTTTTCAAACGTCTTCCGCAGTGGCATTTCAAATCCGGTCGTAGTGAATGGGCCGGGTTTGGGGTGTTACAGAGAGGGGAAAAGAGTTCAAATACTATATTAAAAAGGGAACACATATAACCAATAACTAAACTAAAAGCTTGAAAGAATCACCTTTTGAGCTTATAAGAGAAGCAATTATCCCAAAAATCCTAGGAAGATTAGATACATGATCTTCTAACAAGTGATGATAGAATTCGTATAACACAAACAATCCTTAAGCAATATGAGAAAACGTAGAAACCATGCCTGGATAAAGCTATGAGAAAGTAAAACACACTTAGGGTAAAAGATAGAAATCAACATTTGACAACTCTGTAAGTGTGAGCCGTTAATGTATATAATTTAATTCAACATAGTTAAGTGCATAGCTTTCCAATATTTGCCATACATATAATTTTTTTTTGGAGAACTATCTTTGAAATTGGATACAAGAGGTAAGGGATGATTCAAAATACACAAAAAATACAAAAGTGACCCCTATGGTTCAAGTAAATTTTTTCTGAAGAAATAAATACAAGTCTTGCCACATTATCATCTATATACACAAGTCAAGCCTTCTAAATCAAAGGCAAATAACACTCTAGGTGCAGTCTTTGGTTGTAGAGGGAATATGACTTTCGACTCTATTTGAGGCTCAAGATCAAGCCGTCCAGAGTTGACTGACTGCACTAGTTTGACAAATTTACCATTTCTATGTTATGGCACAACTAAAGAAATTTCCAAGGTAAATAACGAAAGGAACAAAAAAAAATGATGAAAACCAACAAAAACCCATTTCCATGATCCATCTGAAATTACAAAGAAAGAAATTGAAAATAGAATCAATACGAACATACTTAAACTACATGAGAAGAAATGAAAGGTTAGAGAATACCTAGACAGAATAAACAAATACAATAAAGAAGTAAAAACTATCAATCCATGGACATAATGATAAACAATACAAGAAAGAAGTAAAAGCTATAAAGCCATGGTCATAAAGATAAATATTGCCCTAACTAAATATGTAACACCCCAAACCCAAACCAAACGCCATGACTGGATCTGGCATGCCACAGGTTGAATGTAAAAGTTCAAACTCTCTGGTTACTTTGAAGAAATCATGGATTTGGAAAAAAATAACTTTCAGGTGGAACGTTGAGTTGAAAACTTTGCTTTGTTGGTTTCAAAAATCACATTTTGTGCTATTCCAATATCCGTTAAATAAGTGATTTTTGATGAAAACTGTTGCTTTGCGTTAAGCATGTTTGAAACTCCCATTTTTATTACTTCTTATAATTAAGCCCTTGAAATATAAATCTACAATCCATAATCATTAACTGCTAGGAACCGAAAATTTAAGCTAAGAGGCCTTATTACATGCTAACAAAAACAAACCCAAAATTTAAAATTAAAGAAAAAATGGAAATAAGTTTAAGTAAATGAAAGACTTTATGGCCCCTCGAGTCCGCCTCGGCTCTCGTATCCACGATCTACTGTTCATCTGAAAGATTGAGAAAAATAAAGGGTGAGTCACTAAGACTCAGTGTGTAAATCCCTTGATCACATAAGTGGCCTGAGGCCCATAAACACATTCTGGGCCTTGGCCCACACAAAATGGCAATAGAACAGGTACATGCTGAATGACCCAACCCAACCTAAAATTCCATCCTCTACACGCCAACCCTTACCAGCCATCACACCGCGGGGATTTCTATGATCAACCCACCAACCGCTACATGCTATCTTGACAGTCATGCTGTCAGTTAAATTTCCGATCACTATGTGACCTTAAAATCAAATGTGGCAAAGCCACCGATCACCATGTGGCCTTAAAATCAAATGTGGCAGAGCCACCGATCACCATGTGACCTTATAACATATCGTGGTTTAACCACCGATCACTAAATGACCTACTAAGCATGCTCTTCCCCTTCATCACATTAAACCTATCCCATGCAAGCATACATGCTAACACAAGATTAATATACCATCTACAATATAACAGACTATCACATACATCGATACACATAGAGAATTTGCTATGTTTACGTACCTGGCATCCCTTGCCTAACCCCTACGGGTTACTCGACTGTCAATATAGCCTTTTTGGGCTTTTCAGCCCATAACAGGTATAATACAGAGAACTAATGCGATAAAGATCTACACACCACATTGTAGACAAGATGATACTTTCTATGTTGACACTGTCAATAGCTAATATGACTGCTAACTACCTACGATTTTATTCTATAGCCGGTCCACAATCTGGTGGCCAATGTCTGACGGAAGGCACCGAATGCTTCTTAAACTTAGGGGTTGGATTTACGGGTCCAATTCCCTCCTTCGCTGATCGACATTTGATTCCATCAAAAGACCTTATCAGTTGCTGCCATCACAACATATAGTTGTTAATCCATAACATAGGATTAAGATTACGAACACAGTAATCGAACTTAATGAAAATCTATAGAGAACCCCTTACCTTGAAATCCCGAAGGAGATAGAGTTTGGAAAACTAATGATTTTCGACTTTTGGGATCTAAATAACCCGTTTTACTTTGATTCTCAAAATGTCGCCCCAAAAGGAAACGCAAGAAGATAGAAAGTGTTAGACCAAACGATAGCCTTAACAAGCCAATTAGCCATTTGGCTTTGGCCCCAAGATTGAAGGAGAAAAGAAATAGAAGAAATAGGCTCTTACCTTAACACCAATCAGATTCGGCTACTCCAACAGGTTTTAGCTTCAGCGAAAATCAAAAGAAAGATGATGCAAAGGGATCTATGGAGATTCGGCTATTGAGAAAGAGATGATTGAGAGAAGAGGAGTAGGATGGAATGAAAAGAGGCAATAGAAACGGTAAAGAGAAAGAAAGATTTCGGCAAGACTTAGGGTAGATTCGGCTTATACTTAAAAAAGAAAGAAAAAGAGAACAATGCCGAAAATGAAGAAGTACTCCCCTCTCACTTAAACAGAATTTCGGTACTCACCAAACAAATGATGAAAATGCCCATTCCGAAAACTAAAACCCATCCTATCAACAGGGAAATTTCGGCACCCCTTAGCCACTCAAAACCGATTCTTCCATCCTCTTAGAGTTTGAAATTCGGCCACCACCTAGTCCTCTAGAAAATTCCTAGATTTTCCCCCTTATCTTCATATGATCACTCATCCACAAGTGGCATGGATAACACCACCTCTTTTTCCCTCTATCAGACACCTTATCAGCCACATTATCCAACTCAGGTAATTTCCCTATTTCTAAGCATCCTAGCCGACTCCAACTCTGTTCCTTGCTAACGCCAAAAATAATTAAAATAAAAAATGTATCATGCAACTCGAACCTTAGACCTCCTTAACTGCTTAACACGCCACCTCAAGGCCCTTGAATAACGCCACTGACCACTGGGCCACAAGCCCATTTTTGCCTCTTACTCACAGATAATATCTATTAAGCCCTATCCTACCTGGCTTTCCACTAGAGTGCCCAAACAGAAAATTTTTGCTAAGGCCTCGACCCAACTCCGAGCCCATTCTGGACCCCTAAAATACTCTAACTAGCATATTAAGCACAACAACACATCACAGCACATCCAATGCAAAGCCTCACAAATTTAGGATGTTACAGTTCTACCGTCCTTAAAGAAATTTTGGCCTCGAAATTACCTAGTCAGAATAGATGTAGGTATTGTTGCCGCATTGCTTCCTCTGGTTCCCATGTAGCCTCTTTAGAACCGTGATTCCGCCATAGAACCTTAACCAATGGAACCGCCTTCCTACGCAATACCTTGACATCACGATCTAAGTTTCCACTGGTTCCTCTTTAAAGGATAGGTCAGGTCTCACTTCGATTTCTTCCACAGGCACCACATGAGATGGATCCGAACGATAGCGTCTTAACATAGAGACATGAAACACGTTGTGAATCTGGATTAATTCTGAAGATAGCTCAAGCTGATAGCCTACCAGTCCCACTCGTTTCAACACCGATAAGGTCGATGAATCTGGGACTTAATTTACCTTTCCGTCCAAACCTTAGTACTTTCTTCCATGACGGCACCTTTAAGAACACCCTGTCAACTACTGTAAACTCTATGTCCTTATGCTTCAAATCAGCGTAGGACTTCTGTCTGTCCGACGCTTCCTTTAATCGAGCCCGAATTAACTCAACCTACCCCTCTGTCTCGACAACCAATTCAGGCCCTAAAAGTTGACGTTCCCCTAACTCCGTCCGATAGGTAAGAGTATGACACTTTCGCCCGTACAATGCTTCATAGGGCACCATCTGAATACTAGACTGGTAGCTGTTGTTGAAAGCAAACTCCGCCAATGGTAAAAACTCTTCCCAACTACCACTGAAGTCAATGACACAACCTCTCAACATGTCCTCTAAGATCTGAATTACCCGCTCAGACTGACCATCGGTCTGAGGATGAAACGCTGTACAAAATTCTAATTTCGTACCCAACGCTTGATGCAACGCCTTCCAAAATCGCGACGTGAACCTCGGGTCCCTGTCCGATATGATTGATACCGATACTCCATATAGCCTCACTACCTCCGCTAAATATAACCTAGCCAATTTTTGCAGAGAGTAATCAACACGTACAGGTATGAAATGAGAAGACTTCGTCAAGCGGTCAACAATCACCCAAACCGAATCTTTCTTAGTAGGCGCGCGAGGTAGCCCACTAACAAAATCCATTGTGATTCTTTCCCATTTCCACTATGGAATCTTCACCGGTTGCAACAACCCTTATGGTAACTTCTTCTTTAGTAACTCATCGGTCTGCTGCTTCTCCTTAACCTGACTGACCCAAGAGGGTTTCACTTGAAGTTCAGCTAATAAACTTCCATCATCGTATAAACTGAGGTGAGAAAACATTGCTCTCAAGTCAAAGACCACTCTACGACTTAGAGCATCCGCCACCACGTTAGCTTTACCCGGATGATACTCGATCGAGCAGTCATAATCCTTTAACAAATCGATCCACCTCCTTTGCCTTAAATTCAACTCCTTTAGGTCAAAAGGTATTTTAGGCTCTTATGGTGCATATAAATGGCGATTTCTCCCGTCATGATAATGTCTCCAGATCTTCAGGGTAAAAACTACTGCCGTCAATTCCAAATCATGGGTGGGATAATTTGATTCGTGCGGTCTTAACTATCGAGATGCATACGCAACAACCTTTCCATCTTGCATCAATACGCATCCTAGTCCCGTGTGCGAAGCATCACATTAAATCACGAACTCCTTTCGAACTTTCGACTGAATCAACACTGGAGCCTCCATCAATATCCTTTTCAACCTCTCGAAACTTTCTTGCTGCTTATCTGACCAAACAAACTGAAACCCTTTTCGTAGTAACTTAGTCAATGGTGCCACAATAAGCGAAAATCCTTCAACAAACCTTCTGTAATACCCTGCCAGACCAAGAAAACTCTAAATTTCTGCTACAGACTTAGGTGGCTTCTAATCCACCACCGCTTCAATTTTTCGAGGATCAACCCTAAGCCCCTCTACCGACACAACGTGGCCTAAAAAAGTAACTTCCCTTAGCCAAAATTTGCACTTATTGAATTTGGCATACACCTGCTTCTCCCTCAGAATCTGCAAAACCACTCGAAGGTGTGAATTATGCTCCTCCTCTGATTTTGAATAGACCAGGATGTCATCTATAAATACCATGACAAACCGATCCAAGTAGGGTTGGAACACTCGATTCATCATGTCCATGAATGCTGCTGGCGCATTGGTCAATCCAAATGGCACCACTATGAATTTGTAGTGACCATAGCGAGTCCTAAAAGCTATCTTATGAATATCCGCCTCCTTGACCTTAAGCTGATGGTACCTTGACCTCAGATCTATCTTTGAAAAATGAAGCCCCCTTCAACTGATCGAATAAGTCATCGATCCTCGGCAATGGGTATTTGTTCTTGATTGTTAACTTATTCAACTAGTGATAGTCGATGCACATACGCATTGATCCATCCTTCTTCTTAACGAATAACACCGGCGCTCCCCAAGGTGATACACTTGGTCGAATAAACCCTCTATCCTAGCAACTCTTGTATCTGCGCTTTTAACTCCACCAATTCCTTCGGCGCCATTCTATATGGGGCGATAGATACTGGCACTGTTTCCAGAAAAATTTCAATACCAAACTCCATTTCACGGTCCGGAGGTAATCTCGGAAGCTCTTCTGGGAAAACATCAGGAAATTTTGTTACTATCCTAACATCTCCGACAGTTAGTTCTTTGGCTTCCAGAGCCCGAACAAACATTAGAATTACCTTGCATCCTTTCCTCACTATCCTTTCTACTCTTAGGGTAGTCACCACATTTGACAAGTAGTTCCCCCTTTCACCTATTACCAATACTTCGCCACCCTCGGGAGTTTTTAACACCATACGCTTGGCTGCGCAATCTATATTAGCTTGATACCTCACCAGCCAGTCCATGCCTAAGATTAAATCAAACTCCACGAATGGTAATTCCATCAGATCTGTCAGGAAAACTATTCCTTAAACTTCTAAAGGGACCTCCCGATAAAGCTTATTTACCACTACAGAGTGTCCTAACGGGCTAATTACAGTTATCTCCCTAGAGGAAATCTTAGAATCTATGCTTAAAGTTTCGGACACCCTACTAGCAACATATGAATGCATCGACCCAATATCAATCAATGCAGTGTAAGGCAATCCAAAAATTAAAAACGTACCGGTTTTGACATCCGGTGCGTCGGTCTCCTCTCAATGTCTGGCAGCATAGACTAACCCCGGCTGTCTCACCTCAGTGCTTCCAGCCCCTTGGCCTAGTGCTCCACGACCCCAACCAAAACCGCTACCACCTCTGGCTGGACCACGACCTCCTTCCGGCTGTTGACCTCCACTACCCGACTGGCATTTCCTTGACCTGCAAACCCTGCACCACCCCGTGGCTGTGGACAGTCTCTAATTTGATGGTCCGTAGATCCACACCCGAAACACTTCCCATTGCTCGACCAACACTTCACCGAAATGGAATTTACCGCATCGAGCATACCTTGTGTCTAGCTAGCCGCAGTAGGTCTCTCACCCCGACTCGGCCCATCTGACATAGGTCTTTTCTGAGTATGCCCAGCTGCCCCTAACGATCCAAAATTCCTCTTACTTCTACCCCTATCTCTATCCCGATTTAGTTTTTTCGTCCGATTCCCCTCCTCAACTATCTTAGCTTTTTCCACAAGAACAACAAATTCCCTCTCCCGCTGTAGGGCTATCAATACATGCAGATCATCCCTCAAACCATCTTCAAATCGAACACAATGTTCATGGTTTGTGGCCACTATCCCTCGAGCATAACGGCTAAGGCGTAAGAATTCCACTTCATACGCAGCCACCAACCTACTTCCCGAACCAGATTCAAAATGCCCTACGCTGCGCATCCACATAGCTCGACCCGGTGTATTTACTCTGGAATACCATTCTGAAGAAATCCCAGGTGATATGGTCAGCCACCGTACCATCCTTAACCGTAAGCCACCATTGATACGCCTCATCCCGTGGGAGAGATACAACCCCTTTTAATTTTTTCTCCTCCGTGAAATCAAGATCATCCATTATGCGTTCAACCGCCTCCAACCAATACTCAGCTGCACTCGGGGCTATACTAGAAATTCCCCTAAACATTTCTACCCCATTGGCTCTAGGTCGCTCCGATACAGATTTTTGAGCTCCCATACCCATGCCTGCCCCTGCAACTCTCTCCAAAACTCGTAACATTGCCTGAGATACTGCGTCATCTCTGACCATTTTGTCCTAAAATTTCATCTCCATAGATTGGTGGGCGGCATCTCATCTCGACGACCCATGGTCGGATCCTCATCGTTCGAATGGCCATTCTCGCTTCTACCACGGCCACGCGTAGGACGTCCTCGTCCCCTTATACTCATACTAACGATTCGCTTTTATCTGATTAAAAGTTTTATGGATTAATAATTTTTTTCACTGATTAATAACGAACAATCTTATGGAAAGTAGTTTCAATAGTAGTTCTTTTGAATTCGAAATTATATCTACAAGGTTCAGTCTCAAATCTGTATCTCCTAGTTCTAATACATTCAACATCCATATGCATCCCAAGCAGAGTATCACATCAATGCATCAAACATATGAGTAACATCCATCAACACACCTTCATCACACAAGGGTATTTCTATCATTTCACTATCCAAGGGATTTTCATAATTCTACCCTATAGGGGTATTTTTGTAATATCACAAAATAGGGTATCTTGGTGATTTTACAGAATATGGGTATTCTGGTATTTTCGTAAAGCATGGGTATTTTCATAATTTTTACAAATTAGGGGTATTTCGATAATTTTCACAACCTAAGGGTATTTTAAAAATTTTCAAAACTAGGGTATATTAGTAATTTTACAAAATTAAGGTATTTGGTCCCTTTCGGGTTTTAGTTATGAACTTGTAACATCCCAAATTATTGGGCCTGTGCATTCTATGAGATGTATGCTTAAAATGTTAATTTGAGGTTTAGAGGTGCAAATTGGGCTCAAAATGGGCCGAGGTCTTGGCTAGATATTTTGTTTAGAGACTATTGGGTTTAAATAAAGTATTGAGAGTGTAATAGGCATAATGGGCTTGTGGCCCAGGAATAAGAGGCGCAGTAGGAGGGAGCTATAAGTGGCGCCAATAGGCAAAGGAAGGGGGTCCTAGTGTGGCCGCTTGGAGCCCAAGGAATTGGGACATTTTCGGCAGCCCAAGGGGAGCTAGGGGGACGACAATGTTGCTACAAAATAGGGGATTTTATGTTTTAAATTATGTGGATATAATGTTGATAAAGGGGAAGTAGTGGTGTGGTGTAGGTCTCTGTTGGATGAGTGTTCTGTTAAGGATAAGGGATAGAATGATAAGAGTGATCTCTTGGTTGCAGAGTTGGCCGAAAATCAAACACAGAAGAGGGGAGAAAATCGGTTCAGTATAGGCAAGGGGGTGTGCCAAATTTTTCATTGTGTTATCTGAAAGTAGCCTCAAGCTTTCTCTCTTTTCGACAAACTAGAATCATCTTTTCTTCTTCTTTTTTTTCTTCTGTCAAAAATCGAAACCCCTGCAATTTACCTTCTCTTCTTTTGCAAACACTTTGGCCGAATCTCTCAATCTATTTCCTTACCCATCTTTTCAATTCCTAGTTCTTTCAAAAGCCAAAAACGCATCAGCATTTCTCTCGTTCATCTTTTTAGGATTTTCTTAAAAGCCGAAATCCCTAAATCTCATCTCCTATGATTGTCGAATTCCTTCTGTGGTGTTTGCTTGTGCCGAATCTTGAAGAAAACTAAAGGAAAGTGTCGATTCGCAAGATTTCAATCTTTTTTTGGCTTATAGAGATCTTAGCCGAATGGCTATATGGTTAACTAATTGGGTGTTTTCTCTCATTTGTGGCATTCCGGGATTTGAAGAGGATTCAATCGCTTAGATTTCTAAGCCAGAGTTCAGTAGCACTCTGATCGTATTACTTTCAGGATTTGAAGGTAAGGAGATCTGCTAATTTAAACGTATAATTCGGGTAAAACACTAACCCTTGGTAGAATATAAGAGAGGCCTTATCTTCGCGTTCTTCCAGCTTTTGAACAAAGTTGTAGACAGAAGGCAGTAGATCCGATTAGCGAGGGTATCGACATAGAGGGTAGTCCTACGCATTAATCAGGTGTGTAACATTCTCACACCATTTGGATTGCCTGTTAATATATGCTTATAAATCTGTTATATTCTATTAAATGCCGAAATACCGGCATGGCTATTGAAAACCCGAGGAGGGTAATTGCGAATCACCAGGTTAGTGATCTATGTCATTCTAAAGTGAATGGTTCTGTTGATTTGATATGATAAACAAGTATGCCAATTTCTGTGATTGCACGAGGTTGGGTGATTGATGAAAGGGGAAGTGTTCCGTTGTAGTGGCTATTGCCATGATCTGTTGTAGTGGCTATTGCTATGATCTGTTGTAGTGGCTTTTGCCATGATCTGTTGTAGTGGCTTTTTCCATGATCTGTTGTAGTGGCTTTTTGCCATGATCTGTTCTAGTGACTATTGCCATGATATGACGATGAGCAGCTAACTGCAGCATGACTGCCATCAATGGTGTGTAGCGGTGTGGGTTGATTGTAGAAATCCCCAATTGTGTGATCGGCGGGTAAGGGTGGTGTGTAGAGAATGGAAACCTAGGATTGGGTTGGGCTTTGCATAATTCTTGACATATTATATTTTGTTATCTGTTCTATGGGGCTAAGGCCTAGTCTGATGGTGCACGAGGGTTGCACACTGAGTCTTGTGACTCACCCTATTATTTAACATTTTTTTCAGGTAACATTTAGTGCATCGGGCCAAGGCCGAGGGGGCGCAAGGTGGCCATGCAAGAATTCTAATTGTTACAACAAAGACGCCATTTATTTAAATTTTCCTTCAATATGTTAAATTGTTTTGGGTTTTATATTTTATTGTAATAAGGCCATGGGCCACTAGCCTTATACTTTGTGCTTTCTTTTGGGTTTTTACTATTATTGGACACCTAATTTTGGCAAAAAATATAAACTAAGGCATGTGCTAAATTTCGGTTTTTAATTCATAAAGGCATCATATAAAATTTATATCTTTTATAAATTATCAAATCATTAAGTTTTTTGGAATACATGTTTAAATTCGACAAATGTTTTCCAAAAATACGACATATTTTACTAAATCTTCTTAGTGACATGCCAGATCCGGTCATGGTGTTTGGGCCGGGTTTGGGGTGTTACAGAACTTTGGCCCATTAACAAATCCTCGCGACTAAAGTGAACAAACACTATGCACCAAGTAGGATTTTAGTGAAGAGGAGGTGGGCCACTAGGGCCACTTAAGTACCAAGCTCTCCCTATATCCAATCCTAGACATGCGTATGCCTGTTGCCACACCCTAACCCGACGACTTGTTCACGGACATGCTTAGTTATTAGAAAGTCTTATGGAATTTAAGAGTTGTTCAAACTAGGCCTATAACCCTAGCATACTTATCTACGTCCCCATAAAGCCCATCAAACCCAACATGTATACCTTATGAAGAGTTAGAATACTTACCTGTGTGGATCAGGTGTCGTTAGACTCGGAGGCCATATCTCATCCCAAAGCATTTTCCTTAAATTCACATCAGTCTATAAATCACTACTAGACCCATTTCACAGTCTGAGTTTTGTAACTGGGCTCTGACACCAAAATGTAACACCCCAAACCCGGCCCAAATGCAACGACCGGATCTGGCATGCCACAGGTTGAATGTAAAAGTTCAAACTCTCTGGTTACTTTGAAGAAATCATGTATTTGGAAAAAAATAACTTTCAGATGGAACGTTGAGTTGAAAACTTTGCTTTGTTGGGTTCGAAAATCACAGTTTGTGCTATTCTGATATCCGTTAAATAAGTGATTTTTGATGAAAACCGTTGCTTTGCGTTAAGCATGTTTGAAACTCCCACTTTTATTACTTCTTATAATTAAGCCCTTGAAATATAAATCTACAATCCATAATTATTAACTACTAGGAACCAAAAATTTAAGCTAAGAGGCCTTATTACATGCTAACGAAAATAAACCCAAAATTTAAAATTAAAGAAAAACCGGAAATAAGTTTAAGTAAATGAAAGACTTTATGGCCCCTCGAGTCCGCCTCGGCTCCTGTATCCGCGATCTACTGTTCATCTAAAAGATTGAGAAAAATAAAGGGTGAGTCACCAAGACTCAGTGTGTAAATCCCTGGATAACATAAGTGGCCTGAGGCCCACAAACACATTCTGGGCCTTGGCCCACACAAAATGGCAACATAACAAGTACATGCTGAATGACCCAACCCAATCTAAAATTCCATCCTCTACACGCCAACCCTTACCTGCCATCACACTACGGGGATTTCTACAATCAACCCACCAATAGCTACACGCCATCTTTACAGTCATGCTGTCAGTTCTAATGCCGATCACTATGTGACCTTAAAATTAAATGTGGCAGAGCCACCGATAACTATGTGACCTTAAAATCAAATGTGGCAGAGCCACCGATCACCATGTGACCTTATAACATATTGTGGTTTAACCATCGATCACTAAGTGACCTACTAAGCATGCTCTTCCCCTTCATCACATTAACCCTATCCCATGCAAGCATACATGCAAACACAAGATTAATATACAATCTACAAGATAACATATTATCATATACATCGATACACATAGAGAATTTGCTATGTTTATGTAGCTGGCATCCCTTGCCTAACCTCTACGGGTTACTCGACTGTCCATATAGCCGTTTCCAGCTTTTCAGCCCATAACAGGTATAATACAGAGAACTAATGTGATAAAGATCTACACAACTATTATAGACAAGATGATACTTTCTACGTCGACATTGTCAGTAGTCGATACGACTGCTAACTGCCTACGATTTTGTTCTATAGCTGGTCCATAACCCGATAGCCAATCTCTGACAGCAGACATCGAACGCTTCTTAAAATTAGGGGTTGGATTTACGGGTCCAATTCCCTCCTTTGCCTGATCGACATTTGATTCCATCAAAAGACCTTATCAGTTGCTACCATCACAACATATAATTATTAATCCATATCATAGGATTAAGATTACGAACACGGTAATCGAACTTAATGAAAATCTACAGAGAACCCCTTACCTTGAAATCCCAAAGGTGATAGAGTTTGGAAAACTAATGATTTTTGGCTTTTGGGATCCAGATAACCCATTTTACTTTGATTCCCGAAATGTTGCCCCAAAAGGAAACGCAAGAAGATAGAAAGTGTTAGACAAAATGATAGCCTTAACAAGCCAAGTAGCCATTTGACTTTGGCCCCAAGATTGAAAGAGAAAAGAAATAGAAGAAATTGGCTCTTACCTCAACACCAATTAGATTCGGCTACTCCAACAGGTTTCGGCTTCAGCAAAAATCAAAAGAAAGATGATGCAAAGAGATCTATGGAGATTTGGCTTTTGAGAAAGAGATAATTGAGAGAAGAGGAATAGGATGGAATGAAAAGAGGCAATGAAACGGTAAAGTGAAAGAAAGATTTCACGAGACTTAGGGTAGATTCGGCTTATACTTAGAAAAGAAAGAAAAAGAGAACAAATGGGGACCCTAAATGCCGAAAATGAAGAAGTACTCCCCCCTCACTTAAACAGAATTTCAGCACTCACGAAACAAATGTCAAAATTGCCCATTCCAAAAAATAAAGCCCATCATATCAACAGGGGAAATTTCGGCACCCCTTAGCCACTCAAAACCGATTCTTCCTTCCTCTTAGAGTTTGAAATTCGGCCACCACCTAGTCCTCTAGAAAATTCCTAGATTTTCTCCTTTACCTTCATCTGATCACTCATCTATAAGTGGCATGGAAAACACCACCTCTTCTTCCCTGTATCAGCCACATTATCCATCTCAGTTAATCTCCCTATTTCTAAGCATCCTAACTGACTCCAACTTTGCTTATTGCTAATGCCAAAAATAATTAAAATAAAAAGGTATCATGTAACTCAAACCTTGGACCTCCAGAATCGCTAACACGCGCCTCAAGGCCCCGAATAACTAAGATCGACCACTTTGGGCCTCAAGCCCATTTTTGCTTCTTACTCATAGATAATATCTATTAAGCCCTATCCTACCTGGCTCTCCACTAGAGTGCCTAAACAAAAAATTTTTGCTAAGGCCTCAGCCCAACTCTGAGCCCATTCTAGACCCCTAAAACACTCTAACTAGCATATTAAGCACAACAACACATCACAACACATCCAATGCAAAGCCCCACAAATTAAGGATGTTAAAGTTCTACCCCCTTAAAGAAATTTTGGCCTCGAAATTACATGGTCAGAACAGATGCAGGTATTGTTGCCGCATTGCTTCTTCTGTTTCCCATGTAGCCTCCTTAGAACCGTGATTCTGCCATAGAACCTTAACCAACGGAACCGCCTTCCTATGCAATACCTTGACATCACGATCTAAGATTTCCACTGGTTCCTCTTCAAAGGATAGGTCAGGTCTCACTTCGATTTCTTCCACAAGCACCACATGAGATGGATCCGAACGATAGCGTCTTAACATAGAGACATGAAACACATTGTGAATCTAGCTTAATTCTAAAGGTAGCTCAAGCTGATAGGCTACCGGTCCCACTCATTTTAACACCCGATAAGGTTCGATGAATCTGGGACTTAATTTTCCGTCCAAACCTTAGCACTTTCTTCCACGATGACACCTTTAAGAACACCTTGTCAACTACTGCAAACTCTATGTCCTTACGCTTCAAATCAGTATAGGACTTCTGTCTGTCTGACACTTCCTTTAATCGAGCCCGAATTAACTCAACCTACTCCTCTGTCTCGGTAACCAATTTAGGCCCCAAAAATTGACGTTCCCCTAACTCCGTCCAACAGGTAGGAGTACGACACTTTTCCCGTACAATGCTTCATAGGGCGCCATCTGAATACTAGACTGGTAGCTGTTGTTGTAAGTAAACTCCTCCAACGATAAAAACTCTTCCCAACTACCACTGAAGTTAATGACACAACCTCTCAACATGTCCTCTAAGATCTGAATTACTCGCTCAGACTGACCATCGGTCTGAGGATGAAACGCTGTACTAAATTCTAATTTTTTACCCAACACTTGATGCAACGACTTCTAAAATCGTGACGTGAACCTCGGGTCCCTGTTGATATGATTGATATCGGTACTTTATGTAGCCTCACTACCTCCGCTACATATAACCTAGCCAATTTTTGAGAGAGTAATTAGCACGTACATGTATGAAATGAGAAGACTTCATCAAGCGGTCAACAATCACCCAAATCAAATCTTTCTTAGTAGGCGTGAGAGGTAGCCCACTAACAAAATCCATTGTGATTCTTTCCCATTTCCACTATGGAATCTTCACCGGCTGCAACAACACTGATGGTAACTGGTGCTCCGCCTTTACCTACTGACAGGTCAAACACTTACCCACAACCTCGGTCACCTCTCGCTTCAGGCTCGGCCACCAAAACTATTCTCGCAAATCTCGATACATTTTACTCCCTTCAGGGTGCATAGTGTATGAACTACCATGCGCTTCTAGCAAAATCTTACGCCTCAACTCAGGATCTCTTGGCATGCAAATTCTTCCTTGGAAACATAATAGCCCTTCCTCGTTCACACAGAATTCTATTGATCCATCACTTGATCCTACTCAAAACTTCTCCTTTAGTAACTCATCATCTGCTGCTTCTCCTTAACTTGACTGACCCAAGAGGGTTTCACTTGAAGTTTAGCTAATAAACTCCCATCATCGTATAAACTGAGGTGAGCAAACATTGCTCTCAAGTCAAAGATCACTCTACGACTTAGAGCATCCACCACCACGTTAGCTTTACGAATGATACTTGATCGAGCAGTCATAATCCTTTAACAACTTGATCCACCTCCTTTGCCTTAAATTCAACTCCTTCTAGGTCAAAAGGTATTTTAGGCTCTTATGGTCGGTATAAATGACGGATTTCTCCCCGTACAGATAATGTCTCCAGATCTTCAGGGCAAAAACCACTGCCGCCAATTCCAAATCATGGGTGGGATAATTTGATTCATGCGGTCTTAACTGTTGAGATGCATACGTAACAACCTTTCCATCTTGCATCAATACGCATCCTAGTCCTGTGTGTGAAGCATCACAGTAAATAACGAACTCCTTTCTAGCCTTCAGGTGAATCAACACCGGAGCCTCCGTCAATATCCTTTTCAACCTCTCAAAACTTTCTTGCTGCTTATCTGACCAAACAACCGAATCCCTTTTTCGAAGCAACTTAGTCAACGGTGCTGCAATCAACGAAAATCCTTCAACAAACCTTTTGTAATACCCGGCCAGACCAAGAAAACTCTAAATTTTTGCTACAGACTAAGGTGGCTTCCAATCCACCACCGCTTCAATTATTCGAGGATCAACTCTAAGCCCCTCTACCGACACAACTTGGCCTAAAAAAGTAACTTCCCTTTGCCAAAATTCACACTTACTGAATTTGGCATATAGCTGCTTCTCCCTTAGAATCTGCAAAACCACTCGATGGTGTGAATCATGCTCCTCCTTCGATTTTGAATAAACCAGGATGTCATCTATAAATACCACGACAAATTGATCCAAGTAGGGTTGGAACACTCGGTTCATCATGTCCATGAATGCTGCTGGCGCATTGGTCAATCCAAATGGCATCACCATGAATTCGTAGTGACCATAGCGAGTCCTAAAAGTTGTCTTATGAATATCCGCCTCCTTAACCTTAAGCTAATGGTACCCTGACCTCAGATCTATCTTTGAAAAGACTGAAGCCCCCTTCAGCTGATCGAATAAGTCGTCGATCCTCGGCAATGGGTATTTGTTCTTGATTGTTAACTTATTCAACTGGTGATAGTCAATGCACATACGCATTGATCCATCCTTCTTCTTAACGAATAACACCGGCGCTCCCCAAAGTGATACACTTGGTCGAATAAACCCTCTATCCAGCAACTCTTGTATCTGCGCTTTTAACTCCACCAATTCCTTCGGCGCCATTCTATATGGGGCGATAGATACTGGTGCTGTTCCTAGAAAAAGTTCAATACCAAACTCCATTTCACGGTCTGGAGGTAATCTCGGAAGCTCTTCTTGAAAAACATCAGGAAATTTCTTTACCGTCCTAACATCCCCGACAGTTAGTTCCTTGGCTTCAGAGCCCGGACAAACATTAGAATTGCCTCACATCCTTTCCTCACCATCCTTTCTGCTCTTAGGGTAGTCACCACATTTGACAAACAGTTCCCCCTTTCACCCATTACCAACACTTCGCCACCCTCGGGAGTTTTTAACACCATACGCTTGGCTGTGCAATCTACATTAGCTTGATACCTCACCAGTCAGTCCATGCCTAAGATTAAATCAAACTCCATGAATGGTAATTCCATCAGATCAGTCAGGAAAACTATTCCCTGAACTTCTAAAGGTACCTCCTAATAAAGCTTATGTACCACACAGAGTGTCCTAACGGGATAATTACAGTTATCTCCCTAGAAAAAATCTCTGAATCTATGCTTAAAGTTCCAGACACCCTACTAGCAACATATGAATGCGTCGACCCAATATCAATCAATACAGTGTAAGGCAATCCAAAAATTAAAAACGTACCGGTTATGACATCCGGTGCGTCGGCCTCCTCTCAACATCTGGCAGCATAGATTAATTCTGGCTGTCTCACCTAGTGTTTCCAGCCCCTTGGCCTGGTGCTCCATGGCCCCAACCGAACCGTTACAACCTCTGGCTGGACCACAACCTCCTTGCGGCTATTGACCTCCTCTACCCGGCTGAGCATTTCCTTGACCTGCGGACTCTGTACTGCCTCGTGGCTGTGGACAGTCTCTAATCTGATGGTCCGTGATCCACACCTTAAACACTTCCCATTGCTCGACCAACACTCATCGGAATGGAATTTACCGCATCGAGCACACCTCTGTGTCTGGCTAACAGCAGCAGGTCTCTCACCCCGACTCGGCCCATCTGACATAGGTCTTTTCTGAGTATGCCCAGCTGCGCCTGACGATCCAAAATTCCTCTTACTTACACCCCTATCTCTATCCTGATTTAGTTTTTTCATCCGCTTCCCCTCCTCAGCTATCTTAGCTTTTTCCACAAGAACAGCAAATTCCCTCTCCCGCTGCGGGGCTATCAATACACGCAGATTATCCCTCAAACCATCTTCAAATCGAACACAACGTTCATGGTCTGTGGCCACTATCCCTCGAGCATAACGGCTAAGGCGTAAGAATTTCGCTTCATACGCAATCACCAACCTACTTCCATGAACCAGATTCAGAAATGCCCTGTTGTGCATCCACATAGCTCGATCCGGTGTATTTACTCTGGAATACCGTTCTGAAGAAATCCCAGGTGATATGGTCAGCCACCGTACCATCCTTAATCGTAAGCCACCATTGATACGCCTCATCCCGTAGGAGAGATACAACCCCTTTTAATTTTTCCTCCTCCGTGAAATCAAGATCATCCATTATGCACTCAACTGCCTCCAACCAATACTCAGCTGTACTTGGGGCTATACTAGAAATTCCCCTAAACATTTCTGCCCCATTGGCTCTAGGTCGCTCCGACACAGATTTTTGAGCTCCCATACCCATGCCTGCCTCTACAACTCTCTCTAAAATTCGTAACATTGCCTGAGATACTGCGTCATCTCCGACCGTCTTGTCCTGAACTTTCACCTCCGCAGCTGGTGGAACTTGCATCTCATCTCCTGACCCATGGCCGGATCCTACTGGTTCCGACACGGCCACGTGTAGGACTTTCTCGTCCCCTTGTACTCATACTACCGATTCGCTTTTATCTGATTAGAAGTTTTATGGATTAATAATTTCTTTCACTGATTAATAATGAACAATCTTATGGAAAGTAGTTTCAATAGTAGTTCTTTCGAATTCAAAATTATATCTACAAGGTTCAGTCTTAAATCTATATCTCCTAGTTCTACATACATTCAACATCCATATGCATCCCAAGCAGAGTATCACATCAATGCATCAAACATATGAGTAACATCCATCAACACACCTTCATCACACAAGGGTATTTCTATCATTTCACTATCCAGGGGTATTTTTGTAATTCTACCCTATAGGGGTATTTGTGTAATCTTAAAAAATAGGGTATCTTGGTGATTATACGGAATATATGGGTATTCTGGTATTTTCATAAAGTGGGTATTTTGGTAATTTTCACAAATTAGGGATATTTTGATAATTTTCACAACCTAAGAGTATTTCAAAAATTTTCAAAACTAGGGGTATATTAGTAAATTTACAAAATTAAGGTATTTGGTCCTTTTGGGTTTTAGTTATGAACTTGTAACATCCGAATTATTGGGCCTATGCATTTTGTGAGATGTATGCTTAAAATGTTAATTTGAGGTTTAGATGTGCAAATTGGGCTCAGGAATGGGCCGAGGTCTTGGCTAGATATTTTGTTTAGAGACTATTGGGTTTAACTAAAGTATTGAGAGTGTAATAGGCATAATGGGCTTGTGGCCCAAGAATAAGAGGCGTAGTAGGAGGGAGCTATAAGTGGCGCCAATAGGCAAAGGAAGGGGGCCCTAGTGTGGCCGCTTGGAGCCCAAGGAATTGGGCCATTTTTGGCAGCCCAAGGAGAGCTAGGGGACGGCAATGTGGCTACAAAATAGGGGATTTTATGTTTTAAATTATGTGGATATAGTGTTAATAAAGGGGAAGTAGTGGTGTGGTGTAGGTCTCTGTTGGGTGAATGTTCTGTTAAGGATAAGGGATAGAATGATAAGAGTGATCTCTTGGTTGCAGAGTTGGCCGAAAATAAAGCACAGGAGAAGGGAGAAAAATCGGTTCAGTATAGGCAAGGGGGTGTGCTGAATTTTTCATTATGTTCTCTGAAAATAGCCTCAAGCTTTCTCTCTTTTCGGTAAACTAGAATCATCTTTTTTCTTCTTTTTTTTCTTCTGTCAGAAATCGAAACCCCTGTAATTTACCTTTTTTTTTCTTGCAAACACTTTGGCCGAATCTCTCTATCTACTTCCTTACCCATCTTTTCGATTCCTAGTTCTTCCAAAAGCTGAAAACGCATCAACATTTCTCTTGTTCATCTTTTTCAGGATTTTCTTAAAAGCCGAAATCCCTAGATCTCATCTCCTGTGATTGTCGAATTCCTTCTGTGGTGTTTGCTTGTGCCGAATCTTGAAGAAAACTAAAGGTAAGTGTCAATTCGCAAGATTTCAATCTTTTTTTTGGCTTATAGAGATCTTAGCCGAATGGCTATATGGTTAACTAATCGGGTGTTTTCTCTCATTTGCGGCATTTCGGGATTTGAAGGGGATTCAATCGCTTAGATTTCTAAGCCAGAGTTTAGTAGCACTCGAATTGTATTACCTTCGGGATTTGAAGGTAAGGAGATCTGTTAATTTAAACGTATAATTCAGGTAAAACACTAACCCTTGGCCGAATATAGGAGCGGCCTTATCTTCGCGTTCTTTCTGCTTTTGAGAAAAGTTGTAGACAGAAGGCAGTAGATCCGATTAGTGAGGGTATCGACATAGAGGGTAGTCCTACGCATTAATCAGGTGTGTAACATTCTCACACCATTTGGATTGCCTGTTAGTATATGCTTATAAATCTGTTATATTCTATTAAATACCGAAATACGGGCATGGCTATTGAAAACCCGATGAGGGTAAAGGTGAATCACCAGGTTAGTGATCTCTGTCATTCTAAAGTGAATGGTTCTGTTGATTTGATATGATAAACAAGTATGCCGATTTCTGTGATTGCACGGGGTTGGGTGATTGATGAAAGGGGAAGTGTTCTGTTGTAGTGGCTATTGCCATGATCTATTGTAGTGGCTATTGCCATGATCTGTTGTAGTGGCTTTTGCTATGATCTGTTGTAGTGGCTTTTGCCATGATCTGTTGTAGTGGCTTTTTGCCATGATCTATTGTAGTGACTTTTGCCATGATCTGACGATGAGCAGCTAACTGTAGCATGACTGCCATCGATGGTGTGTAGCGGTGTGGGTTGATTGTAGAAATCCCCAATGGTGTGATCGGCAGGTAAGGGTGGTGTGTAGCAGATGGAAACCTAGGATTGGGTTGGCTTTGCATAATTCCTGACATATTATATTTTTTTATCTGTTCTATAGGGCTAAGGCCCAGTCTGATGGTGCACGAGGGTTGCACTGAAACACCCCACACCCGGCCCACGAGCCTGAACCGGATTTGGTTTGTTCCCTAAGTTAACCGATTTTCAAGTTCTTTGTTACTTGGACAAAATTTGTATAATTTTTGGAAAAATGTTGTTGTGGATTGGGCTCAGATTGGGAACCCATTTAATCTATTTAAAAGTCAAATTTTATTAAGGTGACAAAACAATTTTTAAGGTTTATTAAAAAAATATATCTTAAACTTTAGTCTTAAATAGTTCGTGATCGTGATAGTTAAGAGTAAAGCAAAATAAGAAAAATCCATTGGGCCTTATGGCCTTATTACATCAAGTAAAACCCAAAAATAAAATTAAAGGTACTAAAAAGAAATAAAGTCCAAATTAAATAAAATCTTCAAATGAAGCATGGCCACCTCAAGGTCTACCGTCCTGGCGATCCACCGTTCATCACACGAAAAAAAGTCCCACAATGGGGTTAGTCAATGACTCAATGTGTACACAATACTAACATTCAATGATCAAGCATACATGTTCATATTCATATAAAATGATGATGCAACCCAAACCCAAGCCTAATGGTCCATCCGCTACACACCACCGTGCACCGGTCACCACACGTGGGACTACTAAGTCAACCTCCATCCACTACACACCATCAAGGCGATCATTGCGATGACGTGCTCATCATCGCCTATATAATTTGTGTCATTAGACACCATATTCAAATAATGTAACCGAAGTTACCAAATTCAGATAATGTAACCGAGTTACCATATTCAAATTTTGTGACCGTAGTCACCATATTCCGTTAGTGAGGCCTCAAGTCAACACCTTCTTCCCTTTCACATAGATCCCGAATGCCCCATAAATTTTTATATCATGCATAACATACTTAATTCTCATTCATGTTACTATTCATATGTTCAAAATATATCATATTCATAATCCTATCAAGTAGGAAACGTGCTGGTACTCTTACCACATCTCGTGGTACTTAGCCACATTCACATTCTTATGCATATTCATATATTAAAATAATTGCCATATGATATATCGAAGGTTAGTGTGAGTACACACCGATCCGCTTAATAGGTTCCTTGAGATCTCGAAAATCCCGATCTAACTTTAGATCATTAATTCCTATATTCGCCCATCATATAAAACACATTAATAACCTTTTCGCTTTTAAAACCAAATCCTAATAGGAATGGTATTACTAATACTTACCTTACTTGCCGATTTGATTGGTGATCAAATCAAGATTTGTGTTCTTCTCCTTGAAATCGGCTAACCATTAAATCCATTGATTTGATTAGTCTCGGTTAAAACAAATAGATCTAGACACTTAAGAGAGAACCTTGGCGATTATAACCACCTACCTTATGATGAGATTCCCAAAATCGATTCCTTGCTCCCTTAGTGATGTCGAAATTCCTAAAATTCATATGTTAGATCCGATCTAACTTTAATAAATAAAATTTGGCCTTTGGTAGAATGTGCCTCACCTTAAATTCCTTGAATCAAATCCCAAAACTCTTCCTTTGATATTCGCCGGAGACATAAAAGGGGTTATTTCTTAGATCTTGATTAAAAGAATTAGAAGAACAAGAATTAATTGTTCTTACCTTAATACCTCGATCAATCGCACCTCTTGCTTGGAGTTACAAAGATTAGGCTATGGAGTCTTTGAATAACTAGAGAAAGGTTGAAAGAGAAAGGTAGATTTGGCGGACTAGCAGAGAAAAGGAGAGGATTTACCTTAGGAAAATTTCTGCAGAGAGAAAGAGGAGCTAGGAAAATTTGCACACTTAGGAAAAGATGGGAGAAAAGCCTTTAATTCTCCTTCTTTAGTGAAATTATCAATAGGAGAGTCCTTACACAGCCACTACTCCTCATAAGTGATAATATTATCTTTTAATTATCACCTTATTTAAATTAAAAGTATTTAATCCATCCTTTATCTCTTTAAATTAAAAATCCTTTATATATCACTTAATTTATCAAGTATTAATGTAAATAAAACTCCTCCCTTTCTAGAAATAGGTGTCGTCCACTCAAATTTACGGAAGCAAAATTAAAACCTTCATTATTTGCTTCCCAAGTGACTCAATTCAGGCCCTTCCTCCCAGATATGGCGCCATTTCCATAGACCCTAAGTGGCATCTTCAGCCACATTTCCAAGCCTGCTTGTGTGTCAAAATTCTCCAACTTTTTCTTTTAAGGCCCTCTTGCCCTTATTTCTTATTTTAAACTTTAAAATTTGACATTTCATCATTTCTAAGTTTCCTAAAATTTTCGATCGGCTCAGTAAACTTGCCATTTTCTTACATTTCCAAGTTTCGAAATGTTTACTTTCCATTTTGAATCATTTCCAAAATGTTCGTGTTTCAAAAATATTCGTGTTTCCAAAATGTTCGGGTTTCCAAAATGTTCATTTCCACTTCCATGCATTTCTAGGTTTCAAAAGTATCAAAATTTATTCATAGTACGAGACTTGACATTTCATACAATTAAACTGAAAATGCATAGACCCTTTTCGGGATGTTACATGCACTGCGAGTCTTGTGACTCACCCTATTATTTAACATTTTTTGGTAGCACTTAGTGCATCGGACACGGTGGAGGGGAGCGCAAGGTGGCCATGCAAGAGTTCGAATTGTTACAGCAAAGACGCCATTTATTTAAATTTTCCTTCAATATGTTAAATTGTTTTGGGTTTTATATTTTATTGTAATAAGGCCATGGGCCACTAGCTTTATACTTTGTGCTTTCTTTTGGGTTTTTACTATTATTGGACACCTAATTTTGGCAAAAAATATAAACTAAGGCATGTTCTAAATTTCAGTTTTTAATTCATAAAGGCATCATATAAAATTTATATCTTTTATAAATTATCAAATCATTAAGTTTTCTGGAATAAATGTTTAAATTTGAAAAATGTTTTCCAAAAATGCGACATGTTTTACTAAATCTTCTTAGTAACATGCTAGATCCGGTCGTGGTGTTTGGGCCGGGTTTGGGGTGTTATAGAACTTTGGCCCGTTAACCAGTCCTCGCGGCTAAAGTGAACAGACACTACGCACTAGGTAGGATTCTAGTGAAGAGGAGGTGGGCCTCTAGGGCCGCTTAAGTACCAATCTCTCCCTAGATCCAATCCTAGACATACGTATACCTGTTGCCACACCCTAACCCGGTGACTTGTTCACGGACATGCTTAGTTATTAGAAAGTCTTATGGAATTTAAGAGTTGTTCAAACTAGGCCTATAACCCTAGCATACTTATCTACGTCCCTGTAAAGTCCATCAAACCCAACATGCATACCTTATCAATAGTTAGAATACTTACCTGCATGGATCAGGTGTCGTTAGACTCGAAGGCCATATCTGAACCCAAAGCATTTTTCCTTAGATTCACATCAGTCTATAAATCACTACTGGACCCAATTCACAGCCCGAGTTTTGCAACTAGGCTCTGACACCAAAATGTAACACCCCAAACCCGGCCCAAATGCCACGACCGGATCTGGCATGCCACAGGTTGAATGTAAAAGTTCAAACTCTCTGGTTACTTTGAAGAAATCATGGATTTAGGAAAAAATAACTTTCAGGTGGAACATTGAGTTGAAAACTTTGCTTTGTTGGGTTTGAAAATCACAGTTTGTGCTATTCCGATATCCGTTAAATAAGTGATTTTTGATGAAAACTGTTGCTTTGCGTTAAGCATGTTTGAAACTCCCATTTTTATTACTTCTTATAATTAAGCCCTTGAAATATAAATCTACAATCCATAATTATTAACTACTAAGAACCGAAAATTTAAGCTAAGAGGCCTTATTACATGCTAACAAAAATAAACCCAAAATTTAAAATTAAAGAAAAACTGGAAATAAGTTTAAGTAAATGAAAGTCTTTATGGCCTCTCGAGTCTGCCTCGACTCCTGTATCCACGATCTACTGTTCATCTGAAAGATTGAGAAAAATAAAGGGTGAGTCACCAAGACTCAGTGTGTAAATCCTCGATAACATAAGCGGCACGAGGCCCATTAAACACATTCGGGCCTTGGCCACACAAAATGGCAATGTAATAGGTACATCTTTGAATGACCCAACCCAATCTAAAATTCCATCCTCTACACGCCAACCCTTACCAGCCATCACACTGTGGGGATTTCTACAATCAACCCATCAATCGCTACATGCCATCTTGACAGTCATGCTGTCAGTTGTAATGCCGATCACTATGTGACCTTAAAATTAAATGTGGTAGAGCCACCGATCACCATGTGACCTTAAAATCAAATGTGGCAGAGCCACCGATCACCATGTGACCTTATAACATATCGTGGTTTAACCATCGATCACTAAGTGACCTACTAAGCATGTTCTTCCCCTTCATCACATTAACCCTATCCCATGCAAGCATACATGCAAACACAAGATTAATATACCATCTACAAGATAACAGATTATCACATACATCAATATACATAAAGAATTTGCTATGTTTACGTACCTGACATCCCTTGCCCAACCCTTACGGGTTACTCGACTGTCCATACAGCCTTTTCTAGCTTTTCAGCCCATAACAGGTATAAAACAGAGAACTAATGTTATAAAGATCTACACACCTGATTACAGACAAGATGATACTTTCTATGTCGACACTGTCAGTAGTCGATACGACTACTAACTGCTTACGGTTTTGTTCTATAGTTGGTTCACAACCCGGTGGCCAATCTCTGACGGCAGACACCGAACGCTTCTTAAACTTAGGGGTTGGATTTACGGGTCCAATACCCTTCTTCGCCTGATCGACATTTGATTCCATCAAAAGACCTTATCAGTTGCTACCATCACAACATATAGTTATTAATCCATAACATAAGATTAAGGTTACGAACACGGTTATCGAACTTAACAAAAATCTACAGAGAACCCCTTACCTGGAAATCCTAAAGGAGATGGAGTTTGGAAAACTAATGATTTCTGGCTTTTGGGATGCAGATAACCCGTTTTACTTTGATTCCCAAAATGTCACCCCAAAAGGAAACGCAATAAGATAGAAAGTGTTAGACCAAATGATAGCCTTAACAAGCCAAGTAGCCATTCGACTTTGGCCCCCAAGATTGAAAGAGAAAAAAAACAGAAGAAATAGGCTCTTACCTTAGCACCAATTAGATTCGGCTACTCCAACAGGTTTCGGCTTCAGTGAAAATCAAAAGAAAGATGATGCAAAGAGATCTATAGAGATCCGATTTTTGAGAAAGAGATGATTGAGAGAAGAGGAGTAGGATGGAATGAAAAGAGGCAATAGAAAACGGTGAAGAGAAAGAAAGATTTTAGCAAGACCTAGGGTAGATTCGGCTTATACTTAGAAAAGAAAGAAAAAGAGAACAAATGGGGACCCTAAATGCCGAAAATGAAGAAGTATTCCCCTCACTTAAACAGAATTTCAGCACTCACGAAACAAATGTTGAAAATGCCCATTCTGAAAACTAAAACCCATCCTATCAACAGGGGAAATTTTGGCACCCCTTAGCCACTCAAAACCGATTCTTCCTTTCTCTTAGAGTTTGAAATTCGGCCACCACCTAGTCCTCTAGAAAATTCTTAGATTTTCTCCCTTATCTTCATTTGATCATTCATCCACAAGTGGCATGGATAACACCACCTCTTCTTCCCTCTATCAGCCACCTTATCAGCCATATTATCCAACTCAGTTAATCTCCCTATTTCTAAGCATCCTAACCGACTCCAACTTTGCTCCTTGCTAACGCAAAAAATAATTAAAATAAAAAGGGTATCATGCAACTCGAACCTTGGACCTCTTTAACTGCTTAACATGCCACCTCAAGGCCCCTGAATAATTCTACTGACCAATGGGCTTCAAGCCCATTTTTGCCTCTTACTCACAGATAATATTTATTAAGCCCTATCCTACCTGGCTCTCCACTAGAGTGCCCAAATAAAAATTTTTGTTGAGGCCTCAGCCCACTCCGAGCCCATTCTGGACCCCTAAAACACTCTAACTAGCATATTAAGCACAACAACACATCACAGACATCCAATGCAAAACCCCACAAATTCAGGATCTTACAAAACAAAAAGCAGACTAACGATTGCAAAATGAGAGGGAAAGGGAGATTTCTTACCTAAGCTTCCAAGAAAAACAGAAGTTCATACCAGAGGATTCTTATGACAATAGCATATATGACAATAAAGACATAACACAAAATTCAGGCTAGTAGAATACAAGCAATGGAAAAATCAACATTGTGCTTAAAATAGAAAAATTCTTATGGCAATAACATATATGGGAATAAAGACACAACAGGGACTTCAAGCTAGTAGAATATATGAAATGGAAAAATCAACACTGTACTCAGAATAGACATATCAGAGATAACAATGTTGGTAGCAGAAAAATCAAAGCAAATTTTACTTAGTAGTGTTAAAAATTAGCATTGTTACTCAGATGAAGTGAGAGATGAAGCGAGAATGAAGGTTTTTGGCCTCGGTGTTGAAAGAGAGGAAGCGAGAATGATTGTTTTCTGCAATGGTTTTCAGTGATGTTTGTTGGTGATAGGATTCAGTCGAAAGGGAGATTTTATTAGGATTGAGGAAGCAGATGAAGCGGTAGGCGAGTGACAGATGAAGCGACAGAGGAAGTAGGCGATAGGGATTAGGACTAAGGAAACTTGGGGGATGAGAAATGTTCTTTGCTCTACAAATCAATTAACTCGCATTTAATGCCTACAATACTGATGGCTTAAGGGACAAGTATTTCAAATGTGTTTCGATGTAGTTTATGTAGCATGTGCTTATTTATACTATTACTTTTTTGAATAAAATTATATATTTAATGAGGGTAATTTTTTTATATTTATATTGTAACACCCCAAACCCGGTCAATCACCACAATAGAATCCGTATGTTACAGGAGAAATCGTGTTTTGGTGAAGATAGGTTTCGTTTAAAAGTTTGATAAAACCCTTTGGTAAATTTCATACTTGCGTAAATCTTGGGCATGATTGTTTGAAAACCGATGTTTCGTTTAAAACTCGAATTTGAAAACTTAATCGGTTATGAAGTTAAAAACACGCTTATTTCATTTAGTAATTCAAGTCGTTCGATTGTTACTAGAACATTTTGACTTAGAAGAAAATCGAGTTTAAGTTAGAAAAACATTTGAGTCCCTTTATTCCAAATCTTAGTGTGATACCCGTTGGTATAGTTTAAAATATCGCTTTTGCAGTTTTGAAATCGTTGTCTTTCCAAGTTTTAGCGAATCTTAACCCAATTAATTTATTAAGGCATATCAAGAACCTATTTTAAACATAAACATAGCAAACCATAATTTTAAAAGGCCATTTACAAACCAAAATAAAACCAAATAGTAATAAATAAGCTTAAGTACCAAATTTTATAAAAGTCCGAGCAAATCCTTATTTAAGCATGGCATGAGCACCTCGAGTCCATCCGGCCCATGTCGCGTCTAAGTGTCACTGAAATGTCAAAGGAGAGAGTGAGTCGCAAGACTCAAAGTGTAAATCCCTCCCGATAATACAACATGCTAACACACATCATAGCAAAGCAATACAATTAATGCACCCGTTCCTAACCATCCATTACACCTTCTCTACCCCATGTGGTACCAAACCACTGGTGGTGCCAAACCACTCGTGACCCAAAGTCACGATATCCATAATGTGGTGCCAAACCACCGTGACCAAGTCACGAATAATCCAATGATGGGGCCAACCCATCGTGTGATACCAAATCACTAGCGACAATCTCAGATCTCATAAGTGAGGCCAACCCACGGTGGTGTCAAACCATAGGACGAGTCGCAATAAGGTGCCAAACCTCGGTGTCCCAAAGACACAAGTGTGATACCAAATCACCGTGACCGCAATCACAAACCGATGATGGGGCCAACCCATCGTGTGATACCAAATCATGGCGCCAATCCCAGATAATCAAGCTGTGGGGCCAACCCATCGTGGTGCTAAGCCACTGGGACGAGATTGAATGCCAAAAATATCATTTGTGGTACCAAACCTTTGGAGGTGCCAAACCTCTGGTGTCCCAAAGACACAAGGTCCCAAAGACACGGATATCATACTCCCCTCCTCTCATTTCACCCATCATCATGCCATACTCATGTAAATCATGTATATCATGCAAGTCATGCATATCATACCAACATGCCTACTTTTGCATCTCATAGCACATACCTCATAATCATGCTAGTATATATCAATAACAAACTCATATTGAAACAGCTTACCCGATTCGTGTTCATACCCATAGGGTATCATATCAATCCATCAAAGCTGTCTCGATTTTAGAATCACTCTTATTAAGCAATCGGGTTTATTAACACATATTACTAAGTATAGAGTGTATTAATTACACACCGTATATATAAGCCTTAATCCCAAAGAACCCGATCTAAAACCCTCAATCCTCTTGCTCCTAAAACAATCGGCCAACCATGGGTTAATCACTTAAACCATTCGCCATAACCATTTAAACCAAAGGGTATATCGATTAACCCTTACCCTAAACTTGATTTGGCTTTCTACCAAATTCGGAACCAACAATGGTTCTTCCGACAATCGGCCTCACCCTAGAAAGAAAATGGTTAATCCCTTAACAGCTTGACTTAACGAAGACTAAATGAATAGACTAAAAGAAACTACTCTTACCACCACTTACCGATTGCTTACAGAGAAATAAGGCTCCTCTCAATTGTTCCCAAAATCCGGATGTCCTATAATAAAATTGGTTTACACAATAGATTAATACCTTCAACAAATAACAAAATCGCCCTTATCTAAACCACAATATATATAAGAACGAGAGAGAGGAAAATGGCCATTCGCCAAGCTCTTACCCACTACCAAATTGATTGAAAACAAGCACCCAACAACAACCAATATTCGCCAACAAAACACCACTAGGAGAGAAGAAAGATTCGGCCTAGATGTTAACACTCCTACTTTCGACTTTGTGTGAAAAGAAAAGAGAGTATAGATGAGAAGAAATGGGTTGATATTCGCCAGAATCGAAATGGAAAGAGAAGAAGTAGAGAAGCACCTTCGGTTTTTCTTGGAAAAGAAAAGGAAATGGAGAAGAAAGCTTTGGGGAGACTTCAGGCTATCAAGGTTTCAAAAGAGGAAAGAGATGGAAGTGGGATGCTAGGTTCGGCTTTGTTCAAATGAAGAAAGAGAAGAAGAAACAAGGCAAAATTTCAAGAACACAAGTGTTTGGGTTTTCGGCCCAAGAAGTAAAGAAAATGAGAGAAACTCTTTGGAAATTTTGGCTTGTTTTTGACCAAAAGAAATGAACTTTGTTTACTACTCCCTATGACCTAAAATGCACCAAAATCCAAGTGGATTTGGCACTTCCCCACTCCCACACAACCAAGCCGTCCACTTCCCCAAAACCTCCCCAACATTCGCCAAACACCCTCAAACACTCCAAGCCACCCATTCAAAATACTTTGAATAAGTCTCCTTCCTACAATCGCTCTCCACTCACCATTCCACCATTTGACTAGGTCTTAGGCAGAGTTTGAACTGCCTACAACTCCTCCCCTCCATGCCGTCAAAATAGAACAAAAATGTGGGATTTTCGCAGCTTGAACTTAGGACCTCACCCCTTGTCAAAGGCGTCACACCCACAAGCCATTAGTGGCGCCTATTCTGCCACTCCACCAACTTATTTCTTATGCAACAATTCACCAAATAATATATATCAACCCCACTCCTTGGCTCCTCTCACCTAAGCCCAAAAACTAAAATTTTTCCCACCTACTCAGGCATACCCCTAGCTTACAACTAAGCCCCGAAACCACACAAACAACAACATAGCAAGCCATTAACATGCAAACAATGCCACCACAAAATAGCCCCAACCCGGATATTACGCTTCTACCCTTAAAATAATTTTGACCTCAAAATTACCCGATCAAGAGTTATGTATTGTTGTCTCATCACATCCTCGGGTTCCCACGTAGCTTCTTCCATGCCATGATTCCGTCAAAGAACCTTAACCAAAGGCATGACTTCCTACACAAAGACCTTCACATCCCGATCTAGGATCTGCAGACGGTTCTTCTTCCATGGTCAAATCTGGATTTACCTCGATCTCCTCATCGCTACCACATGTGATGGATCCGAACGATAACGCCAAGCATCAAACGTGAAATACGTCGTGAATCGACTTAGCTCTGCGGCAAATCAAGCGATACGCCATCGGGTCCCACTCGTCTCAATACCTTATACGGTCCAATAAATCTTGGACTTAGCTTACCTTTCCTTAGAACCTCAACACTTTCTTCCATGGCGAGACCTTCTAAAAACTTGATCCCCACAACAAACTCTATATCTCTTCGCTTAAGATCGGCATAAGACTTCGCGGTCCGAAGCTTCCTTCAATCGAGCTGAATCAACTTAACCTTGTCTTCGCCTCAAGAATTAACTCGTCCCAACAATTGACGTTCACCTAACTCCGCCCAACACGCAGTGAGCGACACTTCCTACCGCATAACGCCTCATATGGTGCCATCTTGATGCTTGCTTGGTAACTATTGTTGTAGGCGAATTCAGCTAACGGTAGATACTCCTCCCAACTACCCTCAAGTCCAATACACAACCTCGTAACATGTCCTCCAAGATCAGATAACCCTTTCCAATCGCGTCTGCATTCATGGATGAAATGTCGTTTGAAATCCAGCTGCGTGCCAGAGCTCGATGCAACGCTTTCGTAACCTTGACGTAAATCGGGAACCCTATCCGAGATGATCGATCTCGCACCCCGCATGATCTCACTATCTCTCGACACAAACTTCGCCAACCTCTCAAGTGAGTAATCCACCTCACCGAATAAAGTGAGCTGATGAATAATCGATCCACAATTACCCAAATCAATCTTTCTTGCTTGGCGAAGCGATAAACCACCGATTTAAATCCATGGTTATCCTTTCCCACTTCCATCGAGGAATCTTCATCGGTCAAGCAACCTCGACGGAATCGATGCTCACTTTGACCACCGACATGTCGACACTTCCCTACAAACTCTGTCACTTCCTTTTTTAGACCCTTACCACCGTAATCGCTGTTCTCGAGATCCCTATACATTTTGCTACCTCCAGATGCATAGCATAGAAATGCTATGTGCATCTGAAGAATCTTTTGCCTTAACTCAAGATCCTCGGCATACAAGCTCTCCTCCAAAATACAAGACTCCATCACTGCACAAACAGAACCCTCCAAACCATCATTACGCACTTGCGCCCTCTGCGCACTCAAAACCTCATCCATCAACTGTTTTTCTCTGATCTGCTCAACCCAAGTAGGCTTAACCTGCAGCTCTGCCAGAATACTCCCGTCGTCATACAAACTCAAGTGGGCAAACATCGCTCTTAGATCCGAAACAACCTTACGGCTCAACGCGTCTGCCACAACGTTAGCCTTGCCCGGATGATACTCAATTGAGCAATCGTAGTCTTTTAGCAACTCAACCCATCTGCGCTGCCTCAAATTCAAATCCTTCTGAGTCAAAAGGTACTTCAGACTCTTGTGATCTGTATAGACTATCGATCTCTCTCCGTACAAGTAATGCCTCCATATCTTCAAGGCAAAGACTACGATCGCTAACTCCAGATCGTCGTTGGATAATTGACCTCATGTGGCCTCAGCTGCGGAGATGCGTAAGCCACAACCTTCCCTTCCTGCATCAAGACACAACCCAAACTCAGATGTGATGCATCGCAATAAACCGTGAATTCCTTTCCAATTTCAAAGTTGAATTAGGACCGAGCTTCGGTCAAAATCTTCTTCAACTTGTCGAAGCTCTCCGCCGCTTCTCGGTCCAAATGAACGGAACCCTTTTCTTAATAATTTGGTCATCGGTCTTGCGATCAACAAAATCCTCTACAAACCTTTAGTAGTATCCCCGCCAAACCCAAAAACTCTAAATCTCGACCATCGACCTAGGCGGCTTCCAATCCAAAAGCGCCTCAATCTTTCGAGGATCCACTCTAATCCCTCACCGATACTACATGACCCAAGAACATCACCTCCCTAAGCGTAACTCAGATTTACTAAACTTCGATAGAGTGTTTCTCCTTGAATCAGCAATACTACTCGAATGCGCATCATGTTCCTCCTCGGTCCTTGAATATACCAAGATGTCGTCGATAAAAACCACTACGAACTGATCCAAATACTGTTGGAACACCCTATTCATCATATCCATGAAGGTCGCCGGCGCGTTAGTCAACCCAAACGGCATAACTAAGAACACAAAGTGCCCATACCGAGTACGCAATGCCGTCTTGCAGATATCCACCTCCTTCACCTTTAATCGGTGATACCTGCATCTTAAATCAATCTTCGAGAAAAGCGACGACTCTTCGGTGATCAAACAAGTCATCTATCCGAGGCAATGGATACTTGTTTTTGATCGTCAAGATATTCAATTGGCGGTAGTCTATACACATCCGCATAGTACCGTCCTTCTTCTTGACAAAGAGTACCGGCAAGGCTCCCCAAGGCAAAACACTTGGCCCGATAAAGCCTCGGTCCAACAATTCCTAGATCCGAGCCTTAAGCTCCACTAACTCTTTAGGCGCCATCCACATGCGGAGCTATAGATATTTGGCGATTTGCAATGATCTATCACGAACTCTACCTCACGATCGGTGGCAAACCCTAAGCTCCTCAGAAACACATCAACAAATTCCCTAATCGTCCAACCGCTCTCCAAGAGACTCTTTAGCCTCCAAGGCATACACATGAACCACATATGCTTCATGACCTTTTCGACCATCTTCTGGCCAGAGTAGATACCACATTGGATGATAATTTCTCCTATTACCGATCGTAATTACCTCATCACCCTTAGTTTGTAACCATGCGCTTAGCCGCAATCCAACTTCGCCGGTACTTAACCACCGGTCCATCCCAAGAATCGATCGAACTCCCCAAACTAGCCCATCAGATCGACCACCAACACTACCCCTTGAGTTCTAGAGGTGCGCCTCTATCTGACTTATCTACAACTACAGAGTGACCTAGAGGGCTTATTACGGTAATCGCCTAGAAGATATCTCGTAGTCTAAATCCATGGTCTTCACTATGCTACTTGCAACATATGAATGCGTCGAACCCACATCAATCAAAGTAGTAAATGGAGAACCAAAGATTAAAACGCTGGGTTATGGACGTCCGGTCGGCCGCCTCCTCTCGGCGCCTCACCGCATACACTAGCCCCGACCGTCTGCCTCAAGATTACTCGCACCTCCGTCTGGCTCCACGGCCCCACCGTAACCATTACCTCCTCGCCATTACCTCGGCCCTCTGCGGTGGCGGTCTATTATTCTCAGATCGAGCACACACGACTCTCGGCGAATCCTAGCCAACTTGGGCGGACGGTCCCTCACACGGTGGTCCAGTGAGCCACACTCAAAATAGCCTCTACCACCAATTCAACATCCTCCCCAATGAGCTTTCCCACAGCAGTTACACTACGGCGGTCCCGACTAGCAAAGAACAAACCTACTCGATCGATTCGCCCACTCGGTCTAGCTCTTTTCTCATGGATTACCTAACGACCGTAAGATCTAAAACTCCTCTTGTTTCGTTTTATCCATGCCTTGCCTCACAGACTCCTTAATACCCTCGGCTACCTTCGCCTTTTCAACCAGAATAGTAAATTCACGCTCCTGCTAGGGCACAATCAACAACCTTAATTCATCTCGCAGGCCATTCTTAAACGAACACACCTCTCGTGTTCAAGAGCCACCATACCCCCGCATACCGACTCACCTCGGGAACTCGCCTCGATCTCACGAGTTACTCCTCGAACTAACCTCGAAATGCTTTCCGTTGCTCATTAATGTAGTTAGCTCCAACGCATTTTTTCCGATAAGCGTACTCAAATAGTCCCAAGTCGATCTTCATTGCGGTATTGTTCCGAACCGTGAGCCACCATCGGTATGACTCATCTCGAGAAGTGATACTATCCCTTTAACTTTTCTTCAACGATGTGTCTAGATCGTCCATGATCCTCTGTCGCTTCCACCAATATTCAAAGATCTAGGAGCAACACCGAGACACCGAAAGAATTTGGCCCGCTTGCTCGGTTTCGATCAGAATGATTTCCTAACTCCGCGCCCCATCTACTCCAGCTACCCTTTCTAAAACTCGCGAGATCGCTCTGTGACATCTGCGTCATCCCCACCGATCTTGGAACTCACCACCTCCAATTGGTGGCGATGCAGATCTCATTTTCTAACCCCTAACCGGATCCTACGGGTTCGAAAGCAAATCATCCTACCACGAGCTCGTCCACGACCACGTCCACCTCTAGCGCTCATGACTAAATTCTCTACGTATCTGATTTAGAAGTTTTATGCATCAGTATTTATTCCACTATTTTTAAGCAAAGTCTTATGAACATTACAAAAGCTTTGTTTTCGCGAGTACACAGAATCCTATCAGTTTCAGTTTCTAAAGTCATCCTACTATTGCAAAACATTCAATCACATCCCATCGATATCAAAATCACAAGTAATGGTGAGGGGTACTTACCTGGGCGAACTGGTGCTGGAGACTCGATGTCATGCCTTTCAAGCCATAAAAACACTTAAAACAGACTTTTGAAAACATTTTGGGCCTTAGGCCCACAGTCGAGCCTTTGAACCTGGCTCTGATACCACAATTGTAACACCCCAAACCCGGTCAATACACCACGACCGAATCCGATATGTTACAGGGAGAAATCGTGTTTTGGTGAAGATAGGTTTCCGTTTAAAAGTTTGATAAAACCCTTTGGTAAATTTCATACTTGCAGAAATCTTGGGCATGATTGTTTGAAAACTGATGTTTTGTTTGAAAACTCGTGAATTTCAAAACTTAATCATATGAAGTTAAAACACGTTTATTTCATTTAGAAATTCAAGTCGTTCGATTGTTACTAGAACATTTTGACTTAGAAGAAAATCGAGTTTAAGTTAGAAAAACATTTGAGTCCCTTTATTCCAAATCTTAGTGTGATACCGATGGTATAGTTTAAAATAATGCTTTTGCGCTTTGAAATCGTTGTCTTTCCAAGTTTTAGCAAATCTTAACCCAATTAATTTATTAAGGCATGTCAAGAACCTATTTTAAACATAAACATAGCAAACCATAATTTTAAAAGGCCATTTACAAACCAAAATAAAACTAAATAGTAATAAATAAGCTTAAGTACCAAATTTTATAAAAGTCTGAGCAAATCCTTATTTAAGCATGGCATGAGCACCTCGAGTCCATCCCGGCTCCATGTCCGCGTCTAAGTGTCACCCAAATGTCAAAGGAGAGAGCGAGTCGCAAGACTCGGTGTGTAAATCCCTCCCGATAATACAACATGCTAACACACATCATAGCAAAGCAATACAATTAATGCACCTGTTCCTAACCATCCATTACACCTTCTACCCGTGTGGTACCAAACCTTTGGTGGTGCTAAACCACCGTGACCCAAAGTCACGATATCCATAATGTGGTGCCAAACCACCGTGACCAAGTCACGAATATTCCAATGATGGGGCCAACCCATCATGTGATACCAAATCACTAGCGACAATCTCAGATCTCATAAGTGGGGCCAACCCACGGTGGTGTCAAACCACGTGGATGAGTCGCAATGAGGTGCCAAACCTCCGTGTCCCAAAGACACAAGTGTGATACTAAATCACCGGTGACCGCAATACAACCGATGATGGGGCCAACCCATCGTGTGATACCAAATCATCAAGCGCCAATCCCAGATAATCAATCGTGGGCCAACCCATTGTGGTGCTAAGCCACTGGGACGAGACGCCGAGGTGCTAAACCTCGGTGACCCAAAGTCACAAAATATCATTTGTGGTACCAAACCTTTGGAGGTGCCAAACCTCCGTGTCCCAAAGACACAAGGTCCCAAAGACACGGATATCATACTCCCCCTCCTCTCATTTCACCCATCATCATGCCATACTCATGTAAATCATGTATATCATGCAAGTCATGCATATCATACCAACATGCCTACTTTTGCATCTCATAGCACATATCTCATAATCATGCTAGTATATATCAATAACAAACTCATATTGAAACAGGCTTACCCGATTCCTTGTTCATACCCCATAGGGTATCATATCAATCCATCAAAGCTGCCTCGGTTTTAGAATCACTCTTATTAAGCAATCAGGTTTATTAACACATATTACTAAGTATAGAGTGTGTTAATTACACACCGTATATCGCAAGCCTTAATCCCAAAGAACCCAATCAAAACCCTCAATCCTCTTGCTCCTAAAACAATCGCCAACCATGGGTTAATCACTTAAACCATTCGCCATAACCATTTAAACCAAAGGGTATATCGATTAACCCTTACCTTAAACTTGATTTGGTTTTCTACCAAATTGAACCAACAATGGTTCTTCCGACAATCGGCCTCACCCTAGAAAGAAAATGGTTAATCCCTTAACAACTTGACTTAACGAAGATTAAATGAATAGACTAAAAGAAACTACTCTTACCACCACTTACCGATTGCTTAACAGAGATATAAGGCTCCTCTCAATTGTTCCCAAAATCCGGATGTCCTATAATAAAATTGGTTTACACAATAGATTAATACCCTTCAACAAATAACAAAATCGGCCCTTATCTAAACCACAATATATATAAGAGCGAGAGAGAGGGAAAATGGCCATTCGGCCAAGCTCTTACCCACTACCAGCCGATTGAAAACAAGCACCCAACAACAACCAATATTCGGCCAACAAAACACCACTAGGAGAGAAGAAAGATTCTGTAACACCCCAAACCCGGTCTATGCATTAAGACTAGATTTGGTTTGTTACATGAATCGAGCTATTTTTTTAAATCTTCAATAAGTTGAAAGCTACAATATTATTTATGTGATTTAATAAAATTAGAAGAGTATTTGAATTTGATAAATATTAGAAAACATTAGTTGAAAATCATTGTATTATCAAAAACCTTTAGGTAATTTATTAAAGAGTTAACAATAATAAAATATTTATAAAAGAATTTCATATACTTGAAAACCCAAATTTATTTTAATAAAACATCATATAATCATAGCCCATATTTAAAAGTCCAAAGTATAGTTTAAAACCAAACACACATAAAATCCATAAATTATTTATAGAGGCCCTTATTACAATAACCCAAAATAGTAAAAATATTTATTAAAAAGTTCGAGTTTAAATAACCCATGTTTTGCAAGATGGCCTCCACGAAGTCATCCTCTACCAAGTCCACGCCAATTTCCATTACCTGAGATGGAAAATTAAAGGGGGTGAGTTACTTAGAACTCAGTGTGCAACTCACTTACCACCATTATTGGGCCAGATCATCAAGATATTATGCTGGGCTTGAGCCCAATTACAGAATTCAACAATATATCATAAAATGAAATAAAATAATTTAAAAATGCATGTAAAATGAATTTCCCAACCAAACCTAATATCCATCGGCTAACACTCCTGCATTCAACCATCACACCTGTGGGGATCAAGTCAACCCACCCCGCCAACACACCAATCGTAGGCATTAAGCCTTTTTATAATTGTGGCAAAGCCACCGAACTAGAGGCAATAAGCCATATTTATTTTTGTGGCAAGGCCACCGAACTAGAGGCAATAAGCCATATTTATTTTGTGGCAAGGCCATTTAACTAGAGGCAATAAGCCATATTTATTTTTGTGGCAAGGCCATTTAACTAGATTTTGGCAACGGCCATTCTTCTCTTCATATACCCCACCCCATGCAATTATGCGTATATAACAAAATATAGTCATATAACAATTTTTATTTAATTCATAACATTGGCGGGTTTATCATTGAACATTTCATTTGGCCCCAAAACATAATTTAGCAATTTGCCCATTTAGCGCTTTAGTGAGCTTTGGCCCATTTATCAAACTAGAGTATTTTGACCCATTTTATTGAACTAGAGTATTTTGGCCCAATTTATCGAACTAGAGTATTTTGGCCCAATTTATCGAACTAGAGTATTTTACTACCTATTTTCACTTAAACATACAATTTACATAATAACAAATAATTTCTCGAGGCATTTTGTAATTTTCACGATTTAGTCATTTTACGTATTTTCATCAAAATATCGGTTTTACGCTTTTACCGATCTAGTCGCTTTTACGATTTTACTTCCATAATCGAAATTGACATCCAACCGAGAAATAGTGTGAAGTTACACACCTCGATACCGAGAGTACTAATCCTTCTCGCTCCTCAAGACCTAAAACATATTTCGATCCGTTAGAATACTATTTCAGATAAATATTCTTAATCGATAATAGATCCAAAATCTTACCTCTTGATTTTGAATCACTTCGATTTTCGGCTTCTCCTCGCTTATTGATTCGTTAGTCGCCGAGAATCCACCAACGATAATGGCTCGAGGTTCGTACTCACTTCAATAATTGACTCCTTTCAAAAGATGGTCCGCAACCGGTGGAAAATCCTGCATCGCCGAAACCGCTCTTCGCTTAAATGGGGATTTAGATCCGCCTCTTAACGTGACTAACCACCGCCTTTTCTTCCCTATTTTGAAAGTCTTCACGATCAAAGGAATATTAGTTAAATCTCAAATAATATCGAATAGTACTAGAGGATTTAAAAGATGTGATTTCCTTACCACAATAAATCGATTCCAATGTTTCTACGATTCTCACGATCACTTGAGTTCCGATCTTCCGTTATTGCACTATATAATAACGAATGAAGCATTATTAGAACGAACCTTTATTTTGATCCAAAAAGGCCTTCATAACACCATTAATATTCGGTCATAACACTATTAATAAATCGAAAACGAAAAAGAAGAACCCCTTACCTATAATCCACGATCGAAAAGAAAGGATTGAGAAAGGTGTTTGTGATGGATGAAGATTTCGGCTATGTATGATCAAAGAAAAGAAATAAAGATTCGCTAAGGCACTCTAGCATTCGCCAAGAGAGTGTTTGATGGAGAAACTTTGAATGAAAGAATTAAAATATGAAAGAAAGAGATGGTGATGATGTTGTTTGATTTCAAAGAGAAGAGAAGAAAAGATGGATTTTAGGAGCTAGTACATTCGCCATGGTAAAAGAAAAGAGAAAGGATGGTTCTTTTGGTATAGTTGATTTCGTACTCAAAGAAAAGACACAAAGCAATGGCTAAAGAAATAAAAAAATGACCAAATGATCACAAAACTTGAGCTTTACCAATTGCACAATTCGATCAAGTTGAAAGTTGAAAGAGAGAAAACAAAAATTCTGCACAAGGTGCAAGGAATGACCAAAGAGAAAAAGAAATTCTTAGCCAAAACTAACACAAAATTTGGCTCCTCCCTATACCAAGTTGCAGCCCAACACATGGTCAATTGGCCATGATTTTGTTTCCAAAATTTTCCCTTGATATGTGCCTTATGTTCCCCCTATCTTTCCTTAAGTATTTGATTCCATGCCATAAGTTATCTATTTCCTTAATCCTTTGATACACTAACCAAAAATAACATGGTCAACACTTACCATATATGTTCTTGGCCGACACTTGCTATACATGTGCAGAAAATTAAAATAAAATTCATCTAGATGCTAAACAAGGATTCGAACCTCTTCCCTCATGCTATAACTCATGCGCCAACACCACCATACCATGTACTCAACTTATGTCACTTATTAACACTTAATTTAACTTAAGTCTTAATGACATTTGCTTCTCTTCAATAAATTCTCAATTATTAAATTTATTCCATATCCAAATTATGCTATACTCCTCTTTAGGACTTCAATAAGCACGAAAATAAAAGAAAGGAATTTTCCTTTAAAATCTAAACACCAATTCATGCAATATATATACTGGATTGTTGGCCCACGAGTTGTTGGCCCAATTCTAGTTCCAATGACCCTTTCCAAGACTCGCAGCATTGCTTGAGTCAATGCATTATCTTCTTCCATGTGATCGCGTGATCCCGTCTCACTTTCAATTGACGAAAAGCGCCTACTTTCTGACATATGATTTGGTGCTTCAATCAGTAGCACCGGCCTCTACCACGGCCACGTCACCGTATCCACGACCACGCCCCTCCGGTGCTCATGATAGCTTGTTCGCTTTTTATCCGATTACAAGTTTTATGAATCGTAAAATTTGTTTCGTGTTTATTAACGATATTTTATGAGATTTGAGATATAAAGTTGTTTTCCGCAACATATCCTATAGTCTCAATCTCTACGGTTTTTTTTTTCACATCTAAAACTAGAAGTTCTAGAGTGTTCCTATGATTATATCATAGTAATTATTAAGCAATAAATACTTACTTGACTTGTTGCTTGGATGCTTGTGGTGCCATAACCGATCTTTCAAAATTTGAACGATTTCATATGTAAATTATTTGCGAACCCAAACCACGTACCGAAGTTTTTGAAATCGGCTCGATACCACTAAATGTAACACCCCAAACCCGTCTATGCATTAAGACTAGATTTGGTTTGTTACATGAATCGAGCTATTGTTTTAAATCTTCAATAAGTTGAAAGCTACAATATTATTTCGTGATTTAATAAAATTAGAAGAGTATTTGAATTTGATAAATATTAGAAAACATTAGTTGAAAATCATTGTATTATCAAAACCTTTAGGTAATTTATTAAAGAGTTAACAATAATAAAATATTTATAAAAGAATTTCATATACTTGAAAACCCAAATTTATTTTAATAAAACATCATATAATCATAGCCCATATTTAAAAGTCCAAAGTATAGTTTAAAACCAAACACACATAAAATCCATAAATTATTTATAGAGGCCCTTATTACAATAACCCAAAATAGTAAAAATATTTATTAAAAAGTTCGAGTTTAAATAACCCATGTTTTGCAAGATGGCCTCCACGAAGTCATCCTCGGCCCAAGTCCACGCCAATTTCCATTACCCGAGATGGAAAATTAAAGGGGTGAGTTATTTAGAACTCGAAGTGCAACTCACTTACCACCATTATTGGGCCGGATCATCAAGATATTATGTCGGGCTTGAGCCCAATTACTGTAATTCAACAATATATCATAAAATGAAATAAAATAATTTAAAATGCATGTAAAATGAATTTCCCAACCAAACCTAATATCCATCCGCTAACACCCCGTACCAACCATCACACCTGGGATCAAGTCAACCCACCCGCCAACACACCAATCGTAGGCATTAAGCCTTTTTATAATTGTGGCAAAGCCACCGAACTAGAGGCAATAAACCATATTTATTTTTGTGGCAAGGCCACCGAACTAGAGGCAATAAGCCATATTTATTTTTGTGGCAAGGCCACCGAACTAGAGGCAATAAGCCATATTTATTTTTGTGGCAAGGCCACCGAACTAGATTTTGGCAACAGGCCATTCTTCTCTTCATATACCCCACCCCATGCAATTATGCGTATATAACAAAATATAGTCATATAACAATTTTTATTTAATTCATAACATTGGCGGGTTTATCATTGAACATTTCATTTGGCCCCAAAAACATAATTTAGCAATTTGCCCATTTAGCAGTTTAGTGAGCTTTGGCCCATTTATCAAACTAGAGTATTTTGACCCATTTTATCGAACTAGAGTATTTTGGCCCAATTTATCAAACTAGAGTATTTTACGGCCCATTTTCACGAAACATACAATTTACATAATAACAAATAATTTCTCGGGGGCGTTTTCATAATTTTCACGATTTAGTCGTTTTTACGTATTTTCGTCAAAATATCAGTTTTTACGTTTTTACCGATCTAGTCGTTTTTACGATTTTTACTTCCATACCGAAATTGACATCCAACCGAGAAATAGTGTGAAGTTACACACCTCGATACCGAGAGTACTAATCCTTCTCGCTCCTCGGCTCCTAAAACATATTTCGATCCGTTAGAATACTATTTCGTATAAATATTCTTAATCGATAATAGATCCAAAATCTTACCTCTTGATTTTGAATCACTTGATTTTCGGCTTCTCCTCGTTTATTGATTCGTTAGTCGCCGAGAATCCACCAACGATAATGGCTCAAGTTCGTACCACTTGAATAATTGACTCCTTTCAAAGATGGTCCGCAACCCGGTGGAAAATCTCGAATCGCGAAACCGCTCTTCGCTTAAATGGGGATTTACTGGATCCGCCTCTTAACGTGACTAACCACCGCCCTTTTCTTCCCTATTTTGAAAGTCTTCACGATCAAAGGAATATTAGTTAAATCTCAAATAATATCGAATATAATCGAGGCTTTAAAAGATGTGATTTCCTTACCACAATAAATCGATTCCAACGTTTCTACGATTCTCCGATCACTTGAGTTCCGATCTTCCGTTATTGCACTATATAATAACGAATGAAGCGTTATTATAACTAACGCTTATTTCGATCCAAAAGGCCTTCATAACACCATTAATATTCGGTCATAACACTATTAATAAATCGAAAATGAAAAGAAGAACCCTTACCTATAATCCATGATCGAAAAGAAAGGATTGAGAAAGGTGTTTGTGATGGATGAAGATTTCGCTATGTATGATCAAAGAAAAGAAATAAAGATTCGCTAAGGCACTCTAGCATTCGCCAAGAGAGTGTTTGATGGAGAAACTTTGAATGAAAGAATTAAAATATGAAAGAAAGAGATGGTGATGATGTTGTTTGATTTCAAAGAGAAGAGAAGAAAAAGATGGATTTTAGGAGCTAGTACATTCGGCCATGGTAAAAGAAAAGAGAAAGGATGGTTCTTTTGGTATAGTTGATTTCGGTACTCAAAGAAAAGACACAAAGCAATGGCTAAAGAAATAAAAAAAAATGACCAAATGATCACAAAACTTGAGCTTTACCAATTGCACAATTCGGTCAAGATGAAAGTTGAAAAGAGAGAAAACAAAAATTCTGCACAAGGTGCAAGGAATGACCAAAGAGAAAAAGAAATTCTTAGCCAAAACTAACACAAAAATTCGGCTCCCTCCCTATACCAAGTTGTCAGTCCAACACATGGTCAATTGGCCATGATTTTGTTTCCAAAATGTTCCTTGATATGTGCCTTATGTTCCCTATCTTTCCTTAAGTATTTGATTCCATGCCATAAGTTATCTATTTCCTTAATCCTTTGATACACTAACCAAAAATAACATGGTCAACACTTACCATATATGTTCTTGGCCGACACTTGCTATACATGTGCAGAAAATTAAAATAAAAATTCATCTAGATGCTAAACAAGGATTCGAACCTCTTCCTCATGCTATAACTCATGCGCCAACACCACCATACCATGTACTCAACTTATGTCACTTATTAACACTTAATTTAACTTAAGTCTTAATGACATTTGCTTCTCTTCAATAAATTCTCAATTATTAAATTTATTCCATATCCAAATTATGCTATACTCCTCTTTAGGACTTCAATAAGCACGAAAATAAAAGAAAGGAATTTTCCTTTAAAATCTAAACACCAATTCATGCAATATATATACTCGGATTTTTAGGGTGTTACAACTCTACCCTCCTTAAAGAAAATTTCATCCTCGAAATTTACCTGGTTGAAAAGAGGTGAGGGTATTGTTGCCGTATTGCATCCTCAGGCTCCCACGTAGCTTCCTCCACTCCGTGGTTACGCCATAGAACTTTGACCAATGGCACGGTTTTCTTTCTTAGCACCTTGACATCTCGGTCTAAGATTTCCACTGGTTCTTCTTCAAAAGACAAATCTGAATTCAAGTCCAATTCTTTTATCGGTATAATGTGCGAAGGATCCGATCTATAACGCCTCAACATGGAAACATGAAAAACATTATGAATTTGATCTAATTTCGGAGGTAACTCAATCTGATAAGCCACTGGACCAACACGCTTCAGCACACGAGAAGGTCCAATGTATCTAGGACTTAGCTTGCCCTTCCTTCCGAATCTGAAGATCTTTTTCCAAGGAGATACCTTCAAGAAAACCTGATCTCCCACATCATACTCGATATCCTTTCGCTTCAGGTCTGCATACGACTTCGTCTATCTCGAGGCTTTTTTCAACCGTGCTCAATAACTTTTACCTTATCCTCTGCTTGAGATATCATCTCGGGACCTAACATCTGCTGCTCGCCCAACTCGGTCCAACAAATAGGAGAGCGACACTTACGACCATACAATGCCTCGTAAGGTGCCATCGAATGCTAGATCGATAAGCTTGTTGTTATCTGTGAATTACGCCATGGTAGATAATCCTCCCAACTACCCTCAAGTCGATTATACATCCTCTTAACATATCTTCCAATATCCGAATTACTCTCTCCGATCGACCATCGATCGAGGATGAAAAGCCGATCAATTCAACTTTGTCCCCAAAGCTTCATGCAGAGCTTTCGAATCGTGATGTAAACCTAGGGTCCCTATCCGATATAATAGATACAGGTACCCCATGCAACCTCACAATTTCGGATACATACAGTTTTGCCAACTTTTGTAATGAATAATCCGTACGGACTGGCAGGAAATGAGCAGTCTTCGTCTACCGATCAACAATTACCCACACAGAATTTTTCTTAGTAGGTGTTAAAAGTAACCCACTAACAAAATCCATGGTTATCCGTTCCCATTTCCAAAGAGGAATTTTTATCGGTTGCAACAATCCAGACGGTAATTGATGTTCTGCCTTCACTTGTCGACAAGTCAAACATTTTCCCACAAATTCTAAAATCTCACGCTTCAACCTCGCCACCAATACATGCTCACGGAGATCTTGATACATCTTATTTCCTCCGGATGCATAGCATAAGGGCTACTATGCGCCTCCGTAGAATCATTTGCCTCAGATCCGAATCTTTAGGCATACATACTCTTCCTCAAAGCACAACACACCCTCCATGTTTATTCCAAAATCCTCAATTTCACCATTTTCAACTTGTCAAGTAAAGGTCCCAACTTCTCATCGATGTCTGCTTTTCCTTGATTTGTTCCACCACGAGGCTTTATCCAAGTTCGCTAACAAACTGCCATCCTCGTACAGACTCAAATGGGCAAACAAAGCTCTTAATTCAGATACTGTCTTACGACTTAACGCGTCAGCTACCACGTTAGCCTTTCCAGGATGATATTCAATTGAGAAATCATAATCTTTTAATAATTCTACCCATCTTCTTTGTCTCAAATTTAACTCCTTTTGGGTAAGGAGGTATTTAAGACTCTTGTGATCCGTGTAGATTATAGATTTCTCACCATAGAGATAGTGCCTCCAAATCTTTAGAGCAAAGACAACGGCAGCTAACTCCAAATCATGCGTAGGGTAGTTTACTTGTGGTCTCAATTGACGAGAAGCATAGGCCACCACCTTCCCATTTTGCATCAACACAAAACCTGCACCCGTGTGAGACGATCACAATAAGCGGTGAATTCTTTTCCACCTCCTATGAATCAAACTGGAGCTTCCATCAGATCTTCTTCAATTTCTCAAACTCTTTTTGCTTTTCGGTCCAAATATACGGAGCTCCCTTTCAACAGCTTTAGTTAGAGGTGCAAAGAATCAACGAAAACCCTCTACTGAAATGTCTATAGTATCCACCAAACCCAAGAAACTCAATTTTAGCTACCGATGTTGGTGGTTTCCAATCCGAATAGCCTCAATTTTCCGAGGATCCACCCTTATTCCTTGGTGATACTACATGACCAAGGAAAGTCACTTCCTTTAGCCAAAATTCGCACTTACTAAATTTGGCATACAATTGTTTATCACGAAGTAGTCAGTAATACTATCCGCAAATTGGTCATGTTCCTCCTCATTTCTCGAATAAACCAATATATCATCTATGAACACTACCACAAACCGGTCTAAATATGGTTGAAAGACTCGGTTCATCATGTCCATAAATGCATTTGGTGTATTGGTTAGTCCAAACGGCATCACTACAAACTCATAGTGTCCGTAAGCGTGTCCGAAATGCCGTCTTATAAATGTCCGCTTCTTTCACTTTGAGTGGTGATAACCCGACCTTAAATCAATTTTGAGAAGCTCAAGCTCCTTTTAATTGATCAAACAGTCGTCAATTCTCGGCAGAGGATACCGATTCTTGATCGTCAATTTATTCAATTGTTCGTAGTCAATGCACATACGCATCGATCCATCCTTCTTCTTGATTTAATGTAACCGGTGCTCCCACGAGACACACTTGGTTGAATAAATCCCGATCCAATAATTCTTGAATTTGAGCTTTAAGCTCACCAACTCCTTCGATTGCCATTCTATAAGGAGCAATGGACACTGGAGCTGTCCCAGGCAAAAGCTCAATGCCAAATTCTACTTTCCGATCTGGAGGTATACTAGGAAGTTCTTCGGGAAATACATCAGGAAATTCCTTCACCGTCCTAACATCATTCACAGATAACTCCTTGGCATCCAAAGCACAGATAAAGGCTAGGAATGTTCCATATCCTTTCCGCACCAACTTCTCTGCCTTTAATGCAGATACCACATTTGCCAGATAGTTCCTTCGCTCACCAATCATTATGACATCCTTATCATCCGAGGTTCTTACTGACATTCGTTTTTCAGCACAATCCACTTGCGCCCGATGTTTAACCAGCCAATCCATGCCTGAATGAGATCAAACTCGCGAAAGGTAGTTCCATCAAGTTTGCTAAGAATACCTCTTCTTGAATTTTTAAGGGCACGTCTTTAAATATTTTATTAACCATTACCGATCGTCTAAAGGACTAATTCATCGTCATCTCACTATCGGTAATTTGATTCTAATTTCGTGTTTCGGATGTGGCACTAGATACATATGAATGGGTAGAGCCAATATCTATTAAGGCAATAACAGTACATCAAAAATGAAGAACGTATCAGTTATCACATCGGTGCATTGCCGTCCTCATGGCGCCTAACCTGCATAGACCGATCCAGTCTGTCTTGCATCTGCATTTCCTCTAGGACCATTGCCTCGACCCGGTGCACCTTGACCACGACCAGCTTCATTACCACCACGACCTGGTCCACGACCTCTCGGTGGCCTGATTTTAACCCCTGGCCGCTGTGCATCATTATTACGAACTTCTTGAGTCGTATCCATACGTCGAGGACAATTTTTGTACTGATGATCCATTGAACCGCATTTGTAGCATGCGCCCGTTTTCCTCCAACATTCCCCAAAATGTCTTTTCCCACACTCAGTGCAATCTCGACTCCGATTATTTGTTACCGGGGTTCTACCTTGAACTGATTCATCATTCCGAGGTTTCTTCTAGAATCTCTTTGAAGAACCAGACTGCTATGTCTCTCTATTGTTTCGGAATTTTTCTCGGTTTTGTCGTTCTGAATTCTTAGCCTCTTCGACTATTTTGGCTTTCTCCACAAGAGTCGAAAAATTTCTAACTTGCTGTGGAGCAATCAGAACCCTCAGCTCATCATTAAGCCCATCCTCAAAACGCATACAACGTTCGTTATCTGTTGCTACAATTGTCCCGCATAACGGCTCGACGTAAAACTCGAGTTCATATCGCCACGGCCTTACTTCCTTGGACAAGATTCGAAATTCTTTCCTTCGAGCGTCTACATAACTCGCTCCAACGTATTTTCCTTGGAAGGCGGCTTTAAAGAATTCCCAATTAATCGGTCGACCGGTGCCTTCTCGAACGATGAGCCACCACCGACACGCCTCATCTCTTAACAATGATCTGACTCCTCTCGCTTTTTGCTCGACAAGACATTCCATATCATCCATAATCCGCTCCACGAAGATCGAGCCAAGATTCACTACATTCGAGCTACACCGAGACTCCCTAAAACTTACGCATTATTTGACTTAAGTCGCTCTGAAATTGACCCACGAGTTGTTGGCCCAATTCTAGTTCCAATGACCCTTTCCAAGACTCGCAGCATTGCTTGAGTCAATGCATTATCTTCTTCCATGTGATCGCGTGATCCGTCTCACTTTCAATTGGCGCAGTGCGTCTACTTTGACATATGATTTGGTGCTTCATCAGTAGCACCTCGGCCTCTACCACGGCCACGCCTATCGCGCCCACGACCACGCCCCTCTCGGTGCTCATGATAGCTTGTTCGTTTTTATCGATTACAAGTTTTATGAATCGTAAAATTTGTTTCGGTGTTTATTAACGATATTTTATGAGATTTGAGATATAAAGTTGTTTTTCCGCAACATATCCTATAGTCTCAATCTCTCGTTTTTTTTTCACATCTAAAACTAGAAGTTCTAGAGTGTTCCTATGATTATATCATAGTAATTATTAAGCAATAAATACTTACTTGACTTGTTTAGGATGCTTGTGGTGCCATCTTGATCTTTCAAAATTTGAACGATTTCATCTGAAATTCTTTGCGAACCCAAACCACGTAGAGTTTTTGAAGCGGCTCGATACCACTAAATGTAACACCCCAAACCCGGTCTATGCATTAAGACTAGATTTGGTTTGTTACATGAATCAAGCTATTGTTTTAAATCTTCAATAAGTTGAAAGCTACAATATTATTTACAGATTTAATAAAATTAGAAGAGTATTTGAATTTGATAAATATTAGAAAACATTAGTTGAAAATCATTGTATTATCAAAACCTTTAGGTAATTTATTAAAGAGTTAACAATAATAAAATATTTATAAAAGAATTTCATATACTTGAAAACCCAAATTTATTTTAATAAAACATCATATAATCATAGCCCATATTTAAAAGTCCAAAGTATAGTTTAAAACCAAACACATAAAATCCATAAATTATTTATAGAGGCCCTTATTACAATAACCCAAAATAGTAAAATATTTATTAAAAAGTTCGAGTTTAAATAACCCATGTTTTGCAAGATGGCCTCCACGAAGTCATCCTCGGCCCAAGTCCACGTCAATTTCCATTACGAGATGGAAAATTAAAGGGGTGAGTTATTTAGAACTCGGTGTGCAACTCACTTACCACCATTATTGGGCGGATCATCAAGATATTATCTTTGGGCTTGAGCCCAATTACGAAATTCAACAATATATCATAAAATGAAATAAAATAATTTAAAAATGCATGTAAAATGAATTTCCCAACCAAACCTAATATCCATCCGCTAACACCCCGTACCAACCATCACACTGTGGGATCAAGTCAACCCACCCCGCTAACGCACCAATCGTAGGCATTAAGCCTTTTTATAATTGTGGCAAGGCCACCGAACTAGAGGCAATAAACCATATTTATTTTTGTGGCAAGGCCATCGAACTAGAGGCAATAAGCCATATTTATTTTTGTGGCAAGGCCCACCGAACTAGAGGCAATAAGCCATATTTATTTTTGTGGCAAGGCCACCGAACTAGATTTTGGCAGCAGCCATTCTTCTCTTCATATACCCCACCCCATGCAATTATGCGTATATAACAAAATATAGTCATATAACAATTTTATTTAATTCATAACATTGGTGGGTTTATCATTGAACATTTCATTTGGCCCAAAAACATAATTTAGCAATTTGCCCATTTAGCAGTTTAGTGAGCTTTGGCCCATTTATCAAACTAGAGTATTTTGACCCATTTTATCGAACTAGAGTATTTTGGCCCAATTTATCAAACTAGAGTATTTTACGGCCCATTTTCACGAAACATACAATTTACATAATAACAAATAATTTCTCGAGGGCGTTTTCATAATTTTCACGATTTAGTCGTTTTACGTATTTTCGTCAAAATATCGCTTTTTACGTTTTACCGATCTAGTCGTTTTACGATTTTTACTTCCATACCGAAATTGACATCCAACCAGAAATAGTGTGAAGTTACACACCTCGATACCGAGAGTACTAATCCTTCTCGCTCCTCGGCTCCTAAAACATATTTCGATCCGTTAGAATACTATTTCAGATAAATATTCTTAATCGATAATAGATCCAAAATCTTACCCTCTTGATTTTGAATCACTTGATTTTCGGCTTCTCCTCGCTTATTGATTCGTTAGTCGTCGAGAATCCACCAACGATAATGGCTCAAGTTTGTACCACTTGAATAATTGACTCCTTTCTAAGATGGTCCGCAACCCGGTGGAAAATCTCAATCGCTAAAACCGCTCTTCGTTTAAATGGGGGATTTACAGATCTGCCCCTCTTAACGTGACTAACCACCGCCCTTTTCTTCCCTATTTTGAAAGTCTTCACGATCAAAGGAATATTAGTTAAATCTCAAATAATATCGAATAGTACTAGAGGCTTTAAAAGATGTGATTTCCTTACCACAATAAATCGATTCCAACGTTTCTACGATTCTCCCGATCACTTGAGTTCCGATCTTCCGTTATTGCACTATATAATAACGAATGAAGCGTTATTAGAACGAACGTTTATTTCGATCCAAAAAGGCCTTCATAACACCATTAATATTCGGTCATAACACTATTAATAAATCGAAAACGAAAAAGAAGAACCCCTTACCTATAATCCACGATCGAAAAGAAAGGATTGAGAAAGGTGTTTGTGATGGATGAAGATTTCGGCTATGTATGATCAAAGAAAAGAAATAAAGATTCGGCTAAGGCACTCTAGCATTCGGCCAAGAGAGTGTTTGATGGAGAAACTTTGAATGAAAGAATTAAAATATGAAAGAAAGAGATGGTGATGATGTTGTTTGATTTCAAAGAGAAGAGAAGAAAAAGATGGATTTTAGGAGCTAGTACATTCGGCCATGGTAAAAGAAAAGAGAAAGGATGGTTCTTTTGGTATAGTTTATTTTGGTACTCAAAGAAAAGACACAAAGCAATGGCTAAAGAAATAAAAAAAAATGACCAAATGATCACAAAACTTGAGCTTTACCAATTGCACAATTCGGTCAAGATGAAAGTTGAAAAGAGAAAACAAAAATTCTGCACAAGGTGCAAGGAATGACCAAAGAGAAAAAGAAATTCTTAGCCAAAACTAACACAAAAATTTGGCTCCCTCCCTATACCAAGTTGCCGTCCAACACATGGTCAATTGGCCATGATTTTGTTTCCAAAATGTTCCCTTGATATGTGCCTTATGTTCCCCCTATCTTTCCTTAAGTATTTGATTCCATGCCATAAGTTATCTATTTCCTTAATCCTTTGATACACTAACCAAAAATAACATGGTCAACACTTACCATATATGTTCTTGGCCGACACTTGCTATACATGTGCAGAAAATTAAAAATAAAATTCATCTAGATGCTAAACAAGGATTGAACCTCTTCCCTCATGCTATAACTCATGCGCCAACACCACCATACCATGTACTCAACTTATGTCACTTATTAACACTTAATTTAACTTAAGTCTTAATGACATTTGCTTCTCTTCAATAAATTCTCAATTATTAAATTTATTCCATATCCAAATTATGCTATACTCCTCTTTAGGACTTCAATAAGCACGAAAATAAAAGAAAGGAATTTTCCTTTAAAATCTAAACACCAATTCATGCAATATATATACTCAGATTTTTTGGGTGTTACAGATTCGGCCTAGATGTTAACACTCCTACTTTCGGCTTTGTGTGAAAAGAAAAGAAAGTATAGATGAGAAGAAATGGGTTGATATTCAGCCAGGAATTGAAATGGAAAGAGAAGAAGTAGAGAAGCACCTTCGGTTTTTCTTGGAAAAGAAAAGGAAATGGAGAAGAAAGCTTTGGGGAGACTTCCGGCTATCAAGGTTTCAAAAGTGGAAAGAGATGGGAGTGGGATGCTAGGTTTGGCTTTGTTCAAATGAAGAAAGAGAAGAAGAAACAAGGCAAAATTTCGGCAACACAAGTGTTTGGGTTTTCGGTCCCAAGAAGTAAAGAAAATGAGAGAAACTCTTTGGAAATTTCGGCTTGTTTTTGACCAAAAGAAATGAACTTTGTTTACTACTCCCTATGACCGAAAATGCACCAAAAATCCAAGTGGATTTGGCACTTCCCACTTCCACACAACCAAGCCGTCCACTCCCCAAAACCTCCCCAACATTCGCCAAACACCTCAAACACTCCAAGCCACCCATTCAAAATACTTTGAATAAGTCTCCTTCCTACAATCGCTCTCCACTCACCATTCCACCATTTGACTAGGTCTTAGGCGAGTTTGAACCGCCTACAACTCCTCCCTCCATGCCGTCAAAATGGAACAAAATGTGGGATTTTCGCACTTGAACTTAGGACCTCACCCCTTGTCAAAGGCGCCACACCCACAAGCCCTTAGTGGCGCCTATTCGCCACTTCACCAACTTATTTCTTATGCAACAATTCACCAAATAATATATATCAACCCCAGCTCCTTGACTCCTCTCACCTAAGCCCAAAACTAAAATTTTCCCCACCTACTGGGCATACCCCTAGCCTACAACTAAGCCCGAAACCACACAAACAACAACATAGCAAGCCATTAACATGCAAACAATGCCACCACAAAATAGCCCCAACCCGGATATTACATATATATTAAATTAATAAAATAAATTATGATAAGATCTAAACTTATAATATTATGATTCATAATCCTTTATTCTTTAGATGAAATTTTAATAAATATATTTTACATACTTTTTACTCACATCATGATAATACTTGTTTTTATATTTATATATAAAATTAATAAAAATAATTTATGAAAAGATTTAAACTTATAATATTATGATTCATAATATTTTAATTTTTTATCTGAAATTTTAAGAAATATAGTTTGCATATTTTTTTACTCACATCAGTGATAACACTTGTTGTCTAAAATTCTTTTTGTTCTCCCTTTTTCAGCGTAGTGATCCTCTGTTTGATGTATTCAATGAGATGAACCATAGTAGAGGCCTTTCAACTATGGTTAGAGTTGAAAAAAATGTTTGAACATATACAATCTACACTTCATGTTTTATTATATTAACCTTCTTTTTGGTAATCTTGCAAAATGGGAGGGAAAGAGAGATTTCTTACATGAGTTGGGTTCGAGTTCTCAGTTTTGATGTAACAGTGGAAGCAGGTGAAGCGAAAGAGGAAGAAGGAAACAGATATTAGGTCTAAGGAAATTTAGGCTACCTATTCTGCTACTCAAAATACTCTAGCTATCGTTCAGGTTGCTTGGAAAATACTCAAAATACTAGTTGCAATGCTGTTCCATTCTTTTGGTTTTTTTTTTCAAAATTGACCCAAAATTATTGATTTGTAACCTCCCTAACCCGGCCTCGGTGTTATGGCTAGATTGAGAAGGCTAGATTAGCCATCGAAATGGCTAAGCTAACTTACGTTACTTTTGAAGACTTTAAATAAACTCATTTTAGAGAAAAGCAGTATTTGCACTTTGAGTTAGTTTAAAAGATTTCATTTATTAGATAATATGAACTTAAGACTCATTTTATTATTGATGGTGTTGTTTAAGAAAAAAAAACAATTTTTTGTCACTTTTCTTTGTAAAAACTCGATGGTAAATTAATGCAGCTGAAAAACTATTTTTCAAGTAATTTTAGAAACTTAGTTGCCTTATCGATTTGTTTTTCAAAAACGGTTCATTTGCAATGCAGCACAAAGTAGCGAACAATGTCAAATTTTACTTATGCCCGATATCATACATTTTTCAGTTATTATGCTTGAGTAATCCATGCATGCAAAATCCCTAAAAGAAAACTTACCAAGCCAAAGACCAGAAATAATTAAAAATTACAAACCAAAACCAATAAAGACTTAATAAAACTTATTAAGAATAGTCCAAGGTCCAAGGTGATTCTTTGACTGCCGAGTCTGTTTCTAATTTCGAGGGTTACCTGAAAAGTTAAACTCTATTGGGGGTAAGCTTATGAAAGCTCAGTGTGAGTCAAAAAATTATTAAAATAGACATAAGTATAAAATACAGTGAGACATATTAGCTTTAACAGAAGAACACGGAACCATCATTGGAATTTCATATCATTACATAACCATTATCAAATTGATGTCAAGCGTTGTATGAGCACGAGTCATCATTCATTCGAGTAACAATTGAAACACCCACACCCTACCACGAGAATGGACCGGATCCGGTATGTTCCTCAAGTAACTTGGTTCAAAATTCATTCAATACTTGAAAACGTGTGTTTTGAAAGATAGTTTGTTGTGGGTTGGGCTCGAGTTGAAAACAAATTTATCTTATAACAAAAACCCATTTGTTTCGGGTGACAAAATATTTAAACTTATTTTAAATTAAATGGGCTTATTCTTTGTAAAGCCCTAAATTCATAACATAGTAATTAAAGCGTAAATAAAATGTCACGATGGTCTTATTACATAAAATGAAACCCAAAATAAAATTGTATAGTACTTAAAATAAAATAAAGATTCAAATAAAATTAAACTTCAAGTGAACATGGCCACCACAAGTTCTCGCCGTCCGATCCATTATTGCCCATCACGAAACATGTTCCCACAACGGGTGAGTCGATAGACTCAATGTGTAACCAACACCAAAACATAATAGAAATAGGCACACCATACATATCATATTCATATAAAAATTCAAGATAATGATGCAAACCCGAACCCAAACCTATATAGCCATCCGCTACACACCACCCGTATTCATCACGCACACCGTGGGGACTACTAAGTCAACCTCCATCCGCTACACACCATCGAAGGCGATCCTTTGCAATGACGTGCTCATCGCCCACTTATAATATTGTGGCATAGCCACTGATATTTGTGTCATGAGACACCACATTTAGATAATGTAACCAAGTTACCACATTCACTTAGTGAGACCAAGTCATCACATATTCTTAGTGAGACCAAGTCATCATGTTTCACTTAGTGAGACCAAGTCATCACATATTCTTAGTGAGACCAAGTCATCACGTTTCACCGAGTGAGACCAAGTCATCACATTCACTTCCCTTTCTCAAATAACCGAATGCCCCAAATTATACATATCATGCATATCATATTTAATTTCACATTCATATCACTTTTCACATGTTAAATATAACATATTTCAAATCCTAGTAGGAGTAGGAAAACGTGCACAGTACTTTGTACCATAATATGGTACTTTAGCCACATTCTTACACTTTCATATTAACATATATATCATATTTAAGCCATAAATCTATTAAGATTAGTGTGGGGTACACACGGTACCTTAGCCATATTCTTACACTTTCATATTAACACATATAATGAATTAAAATCGTAAATCTATCAAGATTTAGTGTAGGGTACACACCTGATTTGCTTATCAATTCCTTGAAATCCCGAAAACCCGGTCTATTGCTTTAGATCTCAATTCCTACATTTGATTAATCACTTACTACTTTAATAAAAAAAACCATTTGACCATAAATCCAAATCCTAGTAGGATTAGTATTCTTAAAACTTACCTTGTTGCCGATTTCAATACTAATCAAATCCCGAAATCTATGCTATGCTCCTCTTTGTATTCGGCCAAGCACTAAATCTCATCAGGGATTAGTTTCAACTTTTTAAACAAACAAGAATTAGATCTAATTATCAAAATAGGCCTTAGCTGAAAGCTATAGACACTTACCTTATGGATTTTAAATCCCGAAACTCACCGAATAACTAGGGAACACGCGCCTATGGTGTACCTTCGGAAAAGAACTTCTCCTTCCTTGTAGCCTACACTTAGTAAATCCCGAAAGATCTCTTCAAAGTTTTGGCAACCATGAACATTAATGGGATTAGCCCTAGAGTTCGATAAGTCTAAAATATAAAAGAATGGAAACCAAACTTGGATCTTACCCTTATTTGAAGGAATCGATTGCACCTTCACTTCAACCTTCGAGATTCGCTTAGAGACTTGATGAACAATCGGCTATGATTCCCTTATGTATTCGGTTTCAAAGATGAAAGAAGAGAGGAATAATAGGCTTAGAAGAAATCGGCTAGGAGGCTAAAAGAAAAGAAGAAAAGAATGGAGGCTCAAGAAGAATATTGACGATGGAAAAGAGAGAGGAGAATGAATAATGAATGGCCCTAGTCTCATCCTTTTATAGCCGAAATTACTAGGCCAAGAATCCTTAACTTGGCCACCACTCTTCCTTATTTTCCTAATTAAAGAATAATTCTTCATTTATCCACCTATTTAGTCAATTTTAAAGAGAGTGAAACTCCTTTTTGCAAGCCTTGTGCCGCCCACCTCTTGGGCTTCTAGAAGCAAAATAAAACTTATTTTATTTGCTTCTTATGTGACTCGAACTCAAGCCCAACACCCTTGCATGAGGGCCATTTCACGAGGCTTTAAGTGGCATCTTTAGGCCATTTTTCCAAGTCCGTTAATGGGTCAAATTTCACATACTTTATATTTTAGGGTCACCTGCCCTAAGTTCCCTTTGAACTTTAAAATTCGACATTTCGGGGTCATTTTAAGTTTCCAAAAATTTCACATGCTACTCAGTAAACTTGACATTTCCTAGGTTTCCAAAATGTTTAGTTTCCTCTTTTAGCATAGTTTCCAAAATGTTTACTTTCCTCTTTGGCTTAGTTTCCAAAATGTTTACTTTCCTCTTTTGGCTTAGTTTCCAAAATGTTCACTTTCCTAATTTACTTAGGTTTCCAAAATGTTCACTTTCCTAATTTGCTTAGGTTTCCAAAAATGGTCATTTTCCTACTTTCAACGTAACATTTCCATACATTCTCAGGTTTCCAAAATTATTCCAAATTTATTCCAAAACACATAAAACATGTCTTTTCGCACAATTTGGCCAAAATGCATAGGCCCTTTTCAGGATGTTACAACAATCATTAATTTCGATACTATTCAATACAACACAATACAATATGTAGCATAAATCAATAACATTCAAATATGTCGTGAGCATGATGCAATTCAAAAAGGTTACTACCCATATCATCCGCTACACACCACGAGTTCCTAAGAACCTGTCTGCCCAATGGAACGGTGGAAATGTGCAAGTGTACACAATCATAACAAGTAATAAAGTAACAAGTAAATGTTGAGTTATCATACCCATAGGGACTGTGCAAAGAAATATTTATGAAATAAATAATTTAACAAGTTAGTGGTGAAAATTTGATGATTTGAAAAGGGGTTTAATTAAGATTAAAAATTAAACTAAGTAAAACAATTTCCAATGCACGATTTCAAAACATGTTTTAATCAATATGACAAAAATGTGTTAGATCAATTGCATTCTTTAACTTACCATTATCAGAACCATATTCATGTTTGTTATAAATTTAATTCATGGTAACTCGACAATTTTCTAACTTATGAATATACTCAGCTACCAAAATCCATTTATCTCTTGACTATATCTCTATGTCAAGTCAACTGATTAAACAAATTTTAATAAGCAAATGTGTTAATGCACATACATACTTATGAAATTAAAATAATCTCTTGTTCATATCTCTATGCCAATTCAAACAAGTAATTCAATTTTCATAAGCAAGGAAAAGATTAAGTGAGGTAACAATATATCTCTATATTGAAACAATTTTATCACAAAATCCTACAAGTTATGCAAGGTTAAAGTATTGTTTAATCATCGCTAATTTAACCTTTAGCTACCTTAGAATATTAAACATGCACCAATTAAATATTGTGTCTATTAATTAAAATTTCAATCTACTTAATAATTAATTCAATTGTTACCTTACAATTTAAATGCAAGCATAACATAAACATGATTTTATTTAATTGAACAAATCAACAAAGCCTATAACAACACAAACATGATTTTTAATAAATTAAGCAATAGAACACAATCAATCTAACTCAAATTAAATTTAAGCCATTTTAATTAAATCAATAGTAACAAAAAAATGATCATTCATCATAATAGAATCAAGAAAATAAAAGAGTAGGGAACTAGAAAAAAATCCAGTGTCTCTCTGAAGTCACTAGTGCACTCCTCTTCTTTTCTGCTAGTTCTGCCAATTCGAGGCCTCTATGAACACTTGAGTGCTGCTAGTCTAAGGAGAAAGAAGGCTCTTTCTCAAGAGGAGAAATTGAAAAAGGAAGGGACAAGAAAGAAGATGGAAAATAGAGGGAGAAAAGTGAGTGAAGAGAGAATGTGTTGTGAATGAATTGAGTTGAGTTCAATTATGAAATGAGTAGCAAAGGGAGGTGTTCATAGGTGGGATTGGCTGCTAATTTTAGCAAAGAAATATCAGCCATTAAATCCCCCCCATGGCCGGCCACCACTCATGCATTTATTGATGATTTCAACTTGCTATATTTGGCTAGGGGCAAATCTACAATATTATAATAAGTGGAGGGGTTCGAATGCGATTTCAAGGAGAATTCAAGGGCTGATTTGCAAGTCAATAAATCATCTGATTTGAGCTGATTGTGTCAGCATTTTGGATGGGTTTGGGCAGCCCGATTGCTCGTTTGGATCAATCTTTCGTATTAGCACAACTAGGCCTCCTTTCCATAATATAATCGATAATAATTATTTAACCCAAAATAAATTGGATTAAAATTAAAATTAAAATAAATTATATTACGTATTAATATTCATAATTTGGACTGTTTTAGGCTGAAAAATTAATTCGCCTCAATGTTTCAGAAACCACTTCACGGTTTGAGCTTCTAGTAGTGTCTGCCGAGCCAATTTTCACCCTTTATGCAAATCTGTCGAAAATAAGTCAAAATTTATGAAAAATTTATTATAAAATTAATTAAAGTTAAATATGTTAATAATTTAAGTACAATTTAATTATTTTATAATTATATTATATTTTTCAACAAGAATTACCAAGAATTTAATTATTTTATAATTATATTATATTTTTCAACAAGAATTACCAAGAATTACTAAGAAACTGCATGAATTTGAGTTAAAAAGGGCATGTAAAAGTTTATATATTTTTATGTTTCCACACTCCCAAATTTAATTCATTGTTCATCCTGAGTAATGCACAAATTTAAAAGAATCTCTTGGAAACACCTTTGAAAAATTCCTTCAGAAAACATTCTTCCCATAATTATGAACTTAGTATACTTATGCTCAAGAACAAAAATTTTTGAGATTTATGCCACTTAAGTATACATATCGTTCAAATTAATCTAAATTATTATGATAGCAAAAATAGACTAACATCTTTCTCAATGAAGACATGTTAAATCCCTACCAATTTGATATTTTTCCTTTATTTAAGATTAAGCTACAATCATTAAGTTTAATTTATGCCTTCATATGTTGAACATAACAATTTCTCTCCATTAATGTAGGTAGCACAAAAACTTGAATAAGTAGGTCTTTTAAATAGGTTGTAGCATGGCTAGGCTAGTGGTAGGTAAAAGATAGATAAATTTAGGCTAAAACCCCTAGACTCAGCTTGCATCGGACCTTCAGAATAGTTACCTTCAATACACCAACTCATTTTACTTTCACCTGCTATTTTGTACATCTATTTCTTTCGTGTACATATGCTCTCTTTTTTTGAGAATTTGATATTTCTTTTCAACTTTCCCAAACTTATTTTCAAAGAATATTCCAAATAGACTGATTCTAGTGTTTGGGATAATTTAAAGATAATTATGAGAGAAGTGATGGCTAAATATTGCAAAGGTTCAAATAAAATTAGGCCATATAGTCTCAAAGTTGGGTTTCAAGGGATAAATATTCATCATGGTTGGTTTGAACAGCTCAAACGGTCCAAACAAAAGTTTGCCTAAATCATTTTCAACATTTCATGCTTCCTAGGATTTTGTCTCAAGAAATGACTAAGTAAATTCTAGAGACTTAAACTTTCATGCATGCCTAGCTTTCCTAAAGAACTAAAAATTTTATGGTATGATTTATATAATTTATTAAGAGTACATTTATGTCATAATCCAGCTAACATAAAAATTATTGAGATAATAGAACTTTATTCATACTAAAGTTTAGCATACTTAACAAAATTTCAAATTTTTGAACAAAATATAACCTAACCATAATTAAAAGAAAATTTTTTTTGAGAGGAAATAATTTCAATTTTTTTGTTCCCCTACTTAAGATGAACAATGTCCTCATTGTTAGAACTGAAAAGATCCTATACAATAGGTAAGATTCTAAAAAAGAGGAGGTGAGTCAATTTGACTGCTTAAGTACCAAGCTCTCTCTAGATACAATCCTAAACATGTACATATCTATCGCCACACTTTTTATTTTGTAACTTGTTCATTTTTATTTATGGTTTCTACCTCTTATTTTATTATAAGAGAAATAAAAATCCTAATAGAACCTAATTCTGAAAACATTAAATATCCTAGGAAAGAAAATAATATAAACTAAAGTCCCCCTTTTTATTTATTTGCAGATCCCTTAGAATTCGACTCATCGTTTGCTCCATTGTCTTTGTTTTTGCATGAATTGATTCGTTCCCTTTTCGATATTGGACTCCATGGTTCAAATATAAAATTTGGAAACTCAGGCATAAAAATAAATGTGTCATTAAATATTTTCGTACAAATGCTTCTTATTGAGTCATCCTGTAACACCCCAAACCCGGCCTTGAAGTTAGGCCCGAATCCGGTGTGTCACACTAAAAAGTTTTTCGATAACGTATAAAGAAAATATGTCAAATGAGATAAAAAAAAACATGTTAGATCCTTTTTATTCGTACAAAAAAAGATGTTGATCGATATTTAATAAAATATTACTAACCTCAAGATTGATCGATTAAACTTGAAGTAATAATTTTATAAAACTATGACTTTTGGAAATATCGTTGATAGTTTGAGAGAAATTTCCGTATTAAAAATATTTGTAAAAGTTTATTTTGAAATTCATTTGTTAATCAATTTTGAAAAACCTTTATTATGATTTTAGAAAATCCCATTTAAAATAATTTGAGTAAAATATAAACACGTCAAATATAAAGCAAAATAAAATAATCCAGAGGCCTTATTACAACACATAACCTAAAATAGTAAAGTAATAAAGTAAACGGAGTAAGAAACTAAAGTTCAAATGAAACCATTTCTGAAGTATGGCCTACACCGATTCATCCATGGCCCCAAGTCCTCGTTACTGAGCATTACCTACAAAGGTTAAGAAAGAAAAGGGGGTGAGTTACAAGAACTCAGCGTGTAACCCACTTACCATTGTCCACTGGGCCAAAAATCCAATTAAGCATTTATTGGGCCAAAGCCCATTTACAATTATAACATAATAACATGTATATAATATGCATGTAATATGCAATTCCCAAACCAAACCTAGTTTTCCATCCTCTACACACCACCCGTATCAACCAACACACCTGTGGGGAGCTTTAGTCACCCACCCCGCCAACACACCAAACTGGGCATTAAGCCATATATCAAACTGGGCATTAAGCCACATATCAATTTATGGACAAGCCACCAGAATTTTGTGGAAAAGCTACCAAAACTTCTCTTCATCATTATCCCATCCCATGCAAATCATGTCTATAATGCGTAACAATTCACAATGATGTATTCAGATATTCTTTACAAATTTTATGGCCCATTATAACAATTTATCAAAGTTGGCCCATTAAGCAAATATCATCTTGGCCCATTTTGCATATTTTCAGATCGGCCCATATAATCATATATCAATTTGGCCCACATAAAAAAATATATCAGATTGGCCCATTAATCAATATGTCCATTCGGCCCATAAGGAAATATGTCAATTCAGCCCCATTAAGCAATTTCGTATTTCAGGCCTTTAACACCTTACAAATCGGCCCAATAGGGGCATTTCCATAATTCAGCCCATAAGGGCATTTTCGTAATTTGGCAATCGTACCCACTAAGGTTAATTCGGTAATCTTACCCACTGAGGGTATTTCAGTAATTTGCCCTCTAAGAGTATTATGGTAATTTCGTAACCAAGGCTTAACTACTAATTTGGGGCATAAAAGTTTGAAACTGTCCATCTACGTTATATTGACCAAATTGACCATAACTCGAGTGAGGAATCTCAAAATCTAAATCTGTAATTTTTCTTGAAACTAGAATAATATATCTCCTTACTACAATTTTTCCAGAATTTTTGGCTTAACCATTTAGTACAGTTTATTCCTTAAAATTTCCCTTGTTTTACTGTCCAACAATTCTGACCTCTCTTACCCAAAATTCAAATATCTCACTATACAGTTTTCATATATTGCTCCCACTTGTTTCTATTAAAAATAGGCTCACTAAGGAATCCATACATATAAATTATATCCCATACTTCACCTTGTACAATTTTATTCAATTTTTCCAAGATAGATTAGGGAACCACAAAGTTATTCAGAACCAGTCTCACTAAAATTAACATATCTCAGAATATAAAATTCATTTTCCTTCTCCATTTCTTCCTTATCAAAATAGATACAGTAATATTTGATTTGATATCTTATTCACTTATTAATTCCCTTTATCCTATATTTCATGATTTTTCGAAATCACATCACTGCCACTGATCAAAACTATTTTATTACAAAAACATGGTTACCACTATGAACCTACGCGCCCTCGAGTGATCCCGGATGCTGATTTCTGGTTTTCTTTGGTGTTTTGACCAAATCACAAAACATATCATACAAACTTTTAGAGAGACGTGAGATTACACACCATTTCAAACATGTTTTTGGAAGGTACGGGATTACACACCTGATTTCGATTTCCTAACGAACCACTCGTCGTTGACCTAGAACAATACAAACCAAAAGTTAGACTCGGATTTCCAAAAGATTTCATATCACTTAAACTTGAATCACTTACCACTATATTCGAAGGTAGAACTATATCGAGTGATTTGTCCCTAAAACATATAGTCGATTAGTCGAAACTTCAATCCGGTTTACAACATAGCCGAATAGAGATATAACGGAAAATCCAAAAATGAACCCCCTTACCTTATCGATATTGGATCCAATTACTATCGTTTGACTTTGGATAGAACAATACACGGTCTCCCACTTAAAGCACGATTGTTCAAGAGATGAATGACAACTCGAATGGAAAGAAGATCAATGAAAGATGGAATATTCGACTATGGTGAAAATATTAGAGTGAAAGTGATGCTTGAAGGATTTTTGCTAAAAGAAAAGAAGAAGAAAGATGATGGATTAGTTTTGGTTTTCAAGGATGATGAATGAACAAAGAAATGGTCTCCAAGTTGTATGCATTCGGCAAAGAAAAGAAATGGAATAATTTTCTTCAAGGTTGCATGGATTCGGCAAAAAGAGGACAAAGAAGTTTGGGAAGAAAAGAAAATGATACCAAATTGTCAGTGAAGAATAGGCCAAAATAACCAAAATTTACCAATTACCAATGATCATAATCGGCTAGGAGAGGGAGTTTTGAGAGAAAAAGAAACAATTGATGTATTGATATTTTGTCCAAACTATCACTTTTGTTTTTATCAAAACATGAAGCACCAAATTGGCTATCATCCTAGCCCCAAGCCGTCCACATTCATCCCCCCTAGGATAAGAGTCTGGCTACCCAAACTTTCCAAAACACCATCCTCAAAATAAGCCCCTTGTCCCCCTTACTTACCTAAATCTCATGATTCCTTTCCCCAACTTCAACCTTGCCTTATTGTTTTAGCCACCTTACCAAAATAATGAAGTCCACCCTTGCCATATTTATTCCTTGACAGACACATAAGGAAGGGAAGTAAAAATAAAAGTCAAATTGCACACAAAGTGATTCAAACTCCTTCCCTCAAGGTGCTACAAGTGGTGCCATATCCTCTCTACTAATAGCTCTTTTATGCTAGCTATTTAATCAATTATTTCCATATGCTTTAAGGTCACTTACTCCATCTCCTTAAAGTGCTAAAATACCAAATTTTTCCTAAGGCCCAATGAAACCCAAGGCTCCATAGAAACGTCGTAACCTTCCAAATTCACTTAACTAATAGTCCAATTTGAAATAATGCCATTCTCTTGTTCTCAGAATTTTAAACATTCCTACGCCCAAGGCCCAATGGGCCTAATCCTACTAGGCCCAATTTCAGGATGTTACACATCCCGTATTTTTGAATATCACTAATAAGCTTGTTGCTGCCATTGCATATGTTGCACTATGTCCATCAATTTTGATAGCTCATCACAAGGATCTAGGCGAGGCTATTGAGTTCTAAATGTTGAGGTTGCCATTTTAGGTTCGGTTTTTGGTTTTGCCTTATCAGGGATTCTAGATGATTGCATTGGTTTGACCTCTGTGGGATCTTCTTCTTCTTCTTCTTGGGGATCCTTGTTCAATTCAACACGTTGTTGCAGAACAAAATCTCTGGCTATTTGGTAGAGGTTTCAATTTGTGATTATGCCTTAGCCATAACCTGTCTTCTTTACGTTTGCAAGAATTTTAGCTTTCAAGCACAAAATTGTTATCGTAAAGGGAAAGGATGCTGGGCCAGAACATCTAGCGGCACAATTTTGAATTTCTTTCAGAATGATCTTTCCCACATTAATGGTCTTTTTCGTTAAAATCGAGTATAACAAGACCATTCGCTCTAATGAAATTGTGGTCCCATGTGAAATAGGCATAAGGCTAGATAGAATGAAATAGAACCATACCTTCGCTAATGGTGTCAAATATTCTTTATGACAAGCATGAGATCCATGCTTTGACACAGTCCACTTAGAACCCAGAACTATAAGTTCCTCGAGAATTTCTTGCAATTTTTCAGCCTCAATATATCTCATCAAAGAAGAATATTCATTGTCTTCAAAATTAGGTAATTAAAAGAATTCATTAATAGCGTTTGAGCTAATTAGTACCTTGATTCCTTGAATAGAAACTTCCATTAATTCGCTTGAGGTCAAATCGCATAAAATTCGCGAACTAACTCTTCATCTGCACTTGGTCTTTTCTTACAAAACAACTCCCAATTGAGGACTTCAACAAATTGTCAAATGTGGGCCATGAAATCGGTATAGTTGGTCTCTCACAGTGTAAAGCCTTTTTCCGAGATCATTTTTTGATTCTTGAAAATGCTATCACCTCTTGCTTTGGCCTCTTTATAGTGAAATTTGTTTTGTGATTCTTCAACTTGGACAGAGACACGAGTTTTTTTGCGAGACATAATTTAACCTAATTGTCACATAAGATGAAGACAAATAATATTTTCCCAAAATTTAATTAGTATAAAATATTAACATTCAAAATAAATTAAAGAGTTAAATAATTAAAACAAATTAAAATTTAGGAGAAAACTTTCTTACCACCTTTGTATGGAAAAAAACTCAAATAAAATAAATATAAAGCTAAAGAGGTTGGTTTAGGGATGGTTGGAGGGTGTCTTGATTGTATGGTGCGTGCAAGGAAAGGGTGCACTCGACAACAGCAGCAGCAGTAGCGCGCAAGGAAGGAATGAGGCGCGGTCATGTTGGCGCACGTGAGCCGGAGCTGAAAGCAACAATGGCGTGCCAAAGTTGAAAGCAACAATGGTGTGCAAGGCAGTAGCAAAGCACGATGGTCGACTGAAGCAACCAGTCGGTGCGCATGAACAGGGGTAGGAGCTGGCGTGTGCGTTGGGGCTACTAGGCGTGTGCTGGTACACCGATGGTGGGTGTTGGTGTGGTTGGTTAAACTGATATGATTAGAGGAGAAGGTTGGTGGAATTTATAGGGAAGGAAGAAAAGAATTCAACTTAATTCCTAGAGTAATTTTATTATAAAATATTATAAGTCCTAATGCTACAATAAGTTAATAACAATTAACATATAATAAAATATATTATTCGCTATCACTTCATTTATTAAAATAAAACTCTTAAGTAAATTAAAAGCAATTCTATTCCAATAAAAACTTGATAATATTTAATATTATATTATAATAAAGATAATTATATATTAGTTATTATCAATTTATTAAAAAATTAAAACCTTTATTTTAGCTATTTGTTTTAAAAAATATTTATAAAAGAGCAGTTAATTTTGATATTTAGAAAAACACAATCAAATTTTGTAAATAATTCAATTAAGTACCGAACATAAAGAAAATTTGAAATTAGAGTTGTAATTAAAACTTGGATCAAAATTGACCCTTTCATTTGAAAAATAAAAATTTATTTTGTCTCTTAGGACATAATTTCTCAAAATATTATGTAAAAATCAATTCTCAGGAAAGATTGGAGGGGTTACAAGCGGTCCCGCTTAAGTTCTAATCTCCTAGATAGAATTTATTTTGAAATACTAATCCAGAAAGGATAGCCTAAGTCATTTATTTAATAAAAACAAGAAAAATTAAATATCTGATAAAATGAGTGATGATTTGTCCCGCTCAATTTTATCCCTCCAATAGTGTTTCAAACGCTGAGCATGGACTTGAAAATTACATCTCTTATTGTGGAGTTCAACAACTTTATATGGAAAAACTTGATTAATGGTGAATGGAATGGACCATCGTGATTTCAACTTAGCTGGAATGAGTTTTAACCTGGAATTAAATAGTAAGACTTGCTGACCTGATTTAAATTCTCGAACTTGAATGTGCTTGTCATGCCATCTTTTTAATCTCTCTTTGCATAACTTGGTACTTTCATATGAGAACATTTGGAATTCTTCTAACTCGTTAAGTTGAAGAATCCATTTTTCTTTAGCAAGCTTGAGATATAAGTTGAGTGGCTGTGTTTTGCATGTTGTCCTGTAGGCCCATAAAGCGTCATCCAGTCTTTGAACCAATCTCATCGGTTCAGACAAACTACCTTCTCAAGTATACCCTTTATCTCTTTGTTTTCCAGTTTAGCTTGCCCATTTGTCTGCGGATGGTAAGCTGTGACAACCTTGTGCTTTACTCCATGTCTATCGAGTAACCATTTCAGCCATTTGTTCACAAAATGAGACCCCTCATCACTAATGATAGCCCTAGGAGTTCCAAACCTTGTGAACACATGTTTATACAAGAACTTCGTCACTACCTTAGCATCTTGTTTTGGATAGCCTCGGACTCAACTTACTTAGATATGTAGTCTACTTCTACCAATATGTACTTGTTACCAAAAGAAAGAGGGAATGGACCAAGGAAATCAAGGCCCCAAACATCGAACAATTCTACTTCAATGATGTTTGTTCAAGGCATCTCATTTCTATTAGTAACATTTCCAACCCCTTGGCATCGATCATAGCTTTTTACATAGGCGGACACATCTTTAAATAAAGTTGGCCAAAAGAATCCAGCTTGTAATACTTTGGCTGCAGTACATGAACCTTCGAAGTGTTTGCCACTCAGAGCTGTGTGACATTGATATAATATTTCATGTACCTCATCTTCTACCACGCATCTCTTGATCATCTAATATCCACACTTCTTGAACAAGTATGGCTCTTTCTAGAAATAGTACTTCACATCATGAAGAATCTTTTTCCTTTGTTGATATGTCTTATCAAAAGGCATTAAAGCACAGGCTAAATAGTTAGCGAAATCAGCAAACCAATGGATGTTATAGACATGACTTACCTTAAGTATGAGTTCATCTAGGAATGTTTCTTGTATGGGTACAAGAGTAGAAGTTCCCTATTGCAGCTCCAATCTAGATAAGTGATCTGCTACTTGGTTTTCTACCCCTTTCCGATCATGAATTTCTAGATTGAATTCTTGAAGTAGAAGTTTCCATCAGATCAATCTAGGCTTGACATCTTTCTTAGTGAGCAAATATTTAATTGTTGAATGATCTGTATAAATAGTCACTTTAGTACCTATAAGATAAGATCAAAACTTTTCAAAAGTAAAAATAGTAGCAAGTAATTATTTTTCAGTTACCGTATAATTCAGTTGAGCTCTCGTCAAAGCCCAACTTCCGTAGTAGATGAGATGAAAAATTTTGTTCCTCCACTGGCCTATCACATTTCCTACCGTAAAGTCACTTGCGTCACATATGAACTCAAATGGCAATTCCCAATCCCATGTGACGATAATTGGTGTCAAAACTAGCCGATTCTTTAGATCATTAAAAGCTTTCAAAGATTCTTCATCAAATTTGAATGTTGTATCCTTTTCCAACAATTTGCACAAAGGTTTAGCAATCTTATTAAAGACTTTGATGAATCTACGATAGAATCCGACATGTCCTAAAAAGCTCCTAACACCCTTTACAGATGTTGGAAGTGGGAGTCTCTTAATGACATCTACCTTGGCTTTATCAACCTCGATCCCTTGTCTTGTTATTTGGTGCCCCAAATCAATACCTTATCGTACCATGAAATGACACTTTCCCCAATTCAGTATAAGGTTTGTTTCTTTACACCGGTTTAGTACCTTCGCTAGATTGAATAAGAAATCATCATAAGTATCTTTGAACACTAAAAAATCATCCATAAAAACTTCCAAGTACTTCTCAACCATGTAAAAAAAACCATCACGCATCTTTGAAACATAGCAAGTGCTTTACATAAACAAAATGGCATGCGTCTAAATGCAAATGTACCGTACGAGCATGTGAATGCCATTTGTGTTGATCCTTCGGTGCTACTGTAATCTGATTGTACCTTGAGTACCCATATAAAAAATAGTAGTACTCTCATCCTGCGAGTCTATCCAACATTTGATCCAATAACGACAGAGGAAAATGATCTTTCCTAGTCACTTTGTTCAATTTCTGGTAAACAATAAAAATTCTCCATCCCATAACCATTCTAGTCGGTATCAACTCATTGTTTTCATTCTCTACAACTGTGATACCTCATTTATTTGGCACGCACTGGACCGCACTTATCCATGAGCTATCAGAGATGGGCTAAATTATACCCGTACCTAACCACTTGATGATTTTTTTCTTTACCACGTCTTTCATAATGGGGTTCAGTCTCAATTGTCCATCAATCGTCCCTTTCTTGTCATCTTCTAGGATGATCTTATGGATGCAAACAGATGGACTAATACCACGAATGTCAGCTATGGTCCATTTGATAGCCTTCTTGAATTGTTTCAACACTCAAATACATTTTTCTTCTTGTACTTTAGCTAGCTGAGCTGAAATAATGTTTCAACACTCGAATACATTTTTCTTCTTGTTCTTTAGTTAGCTGAGCTGAAACAATCACGGGAAAAGTAGAGGCATCACCTAAATAAACATATTTCAAATGTGATGAAAGTACCTTGATTTTTAATTTAGGTGGATCTTCAATTGATGCTTTTGGCTGAACACAATCTTTGCATTCTAATTCCAAAGGCTCAAAAAGGAATTGTGGATTAAATCCCCTCTAGTTAGCTTCCAAAAAGCTAAGTGTTCCTCCTATCATCATCACATGGAAGGTCTAACAATAAAATTTGTTCCAAAGGATCCTCAGTAGAGTTGAGTTCCTCTTCCAAAACTAATTCCTCTAACTTAGATACTGTAGAATAATCATCAACTACCTTAGAAAATCGCATGGATTTAAAAAAATTAAACGTTACCTGATGGTCCTAGACATGCATTGTAACAGCCCATTTTTGGTCAAATCAGAACAGTAGTTTTGGGACCACAAATCAGATGTAAAAATATTTATTTATCATTATTTTAATGTTTACAGCATGATTGGATGATTGTGTGAGAATTTAGTTAAGAAATTTTATCGTTTAGATGGTCAATTTGAGAAAAAGGACTAAATCGCATAAAGTGAAAAATTGATGTTCTATTAGCTAAAAGTGCCTAATAGCTATGGAAATTAAAAGAGGAGGTCCTTATGTTGTAATTAGACCATTAATAGCATGAGTGGACATATATGGACATTAAATTGATGATATTAAATGGTTCATAATAAGGTTAAAATAGTAAATGAGTAATAATGTTATAATTTAATAAAACAAAACATAAAATTTAATTCATTCATCTTCATTAGCCAAAAATAAAAAGAAGAAGAAGTCATAGAAGTTTTTTAGGGTTTGGCACTTCCAAAGATAAATTGGTAAGTGATTTTGACTTAGTTTTTAATGATTTCTATGTTTTTAAGATCGTTGCATCTAGTACAAGCTAGCCTAGATACTATTTTGCAAAACTGTTACAGATTTTGAATGTTTCCATTGATGAATAAGCTTTTATTTTGAAGTTTCTTGATAGATTATGAATGTTGATTGTGAGTTATACAAGTTTTATTAAGTGATTTTTATTGAAAATGCAAAATAGGGATTAAATTGAGAAATGTTGAAACTTTGTGGTTAAAATATGAAATAAATGAAAAATATTGGCTTCTAGGGGCATAAGAGACACACGCCCGTGCCTCTACCTGTGTGGAAAAAAATAGGCTATTTACCAAGCCAATTTGCCACCCAAATTATGCACACCTAAACCAAATTTAATGGCACCAAAAACATAACACTTAAAGTCATTATACAACCTCAATTATACATCATTCATACCAAAACACATATATCAACCAACTAACTAAGCCTTTACCTAGAATACATCACTTTGCACTAATTCACAAACATAACCAATCTCAATTCATCCACCATTAGCTACCCTTAGAATTACATTAAACCAACCATTTTCAATCAAACATGAACCACATTCCTAAAAAGCATTAACACATACATATATATGTACATTACATAATAACCAAAATAAGCCAAGTCACATGGCTAACATACAACCAATTTTGCAATATAAACAAGTTAACACAAATAAACAAAATCATGCTACAATACCAAAATGACTTAAAGTTCCTATACATGCCATATGACCAAACCATAAGTTCAAAAGTACCAAATTGATGGTTGGATAGTGTGCGTATCAAAATAGTTTTGACTATATATGGAACTTAGTGTGCGAGACCGAGATAGCTTTGGCTATGTAAGGTACTTAGTGTGCGAGATATCGAGTATTCGACGGTATTCCAAAAAGGTATGAGTTCATTATGAATTTGTACAAGTATGTACATGTAAAGTATGAGATTCAAATAGAAAAAGTTTATGAATTTTTGCATATAAGCATATGATTAAACATATGGAAGGTTTGTTGTTATCATGAATTTTATGTTTAATAGTTCAAATTGATGATTTTGTGTATTATGATTTGTTGAGTATATGTCGTATGAGCTTACTAAGCTATAAAGCTTACTTCATTTATTTTTCCCATGTTTTATAGTGAATTCAAAGGTAGCTCGGATTCAGGAATCGTTGGAGACAACGTCACACTATCCAACCATCAATTTGGTAATTTTGAACTTATGGTTTGGTCATATGGCATGTATAGGGACTTTGAGTCATTTTGGTATTGTAGCATGATTTTGGCCATTTGTGTTGGCTTGTTTATATTGTAAAATTGGTTGTATGTTAGCCATGTGACTTGGCTTATTTTGGTTATTATGTAATGTACATATATATGTATGTGTGTTAATGCTTCTTAGGAATGTGGTTTATGTTTGATTGAAAATGGTTGGTTTAATGTAATTCTAAAGGTAGCTAATGGTTGATGAATTAAGATTGGTTATGTTTGTGAATTAGAGTAAAGTGATGTATTGTGGATAAAGGCTTAGTTAGTTGGTTGATATATGTGTTTTGGTATGAATGATGTATGATTGAGGTTGTATAATGCCTTTAAGTGTTATGTTTTTGGTGCCATTGAATTTGGTTTAGGTGTGCATCATTTGGGTGGTAAATTGGCTTGGTAAATAGCCTATTTTTGTCCACACGGGCAGAGACACAAGCATGTGTTTCAGCTGTGTGACACACGGTCCTGTTACACGGCCGTATGTCCCCTGGTGTTAAATTTGAAATGAAGTCAGTATGCTCCACACACCTCACACACGGGCATATGATCGGCCCTGTGGCACAAGTTAGTATACCACCTAATTGGCACACGGCCTAGCACACAGGAGTGTGACTTGGCCATATTGCATAAGTCAGTATACCCTACAGGTTTGGCACGGCCTAGCACATGAGCGCTTGTGGCCACTTCGAAGGGCACACGGGCTAGACACACGGGTGTGTGGTTGGTTGTGTGACCCAAGTCAGTAACCTCACTTGTTTGGACACGGGGTAGGGCACGAGCTGGGACATGGCCATATTCTTCTATTTTGAATATTCACACGGCCTATGACATGGGCGTGTCTGGTGGCCGTGTAAGACACATGGCCTGGTCACACGGGCGTGTGTCCCCTATTTTAGAGAAAAAAATTATAAGTGTTGAAAAATTTCTCGAGTTATCGGTTTTGTCCGAACCATTTCCAATGTGTTTAAGGCCTAGTAGGCTCGTATTAGGGACAAAGTGATTAAAATTTAATGATGATTACATGTATTGATTGAATGTTTATGAAAGTATGTTTAAATGTGTTATAAGTTTGGTAATGCCTCTGTAACCCTATTCTGGCGTTGAATACGGGTAAGGGGTGTTACATGCATAGTTAGTTCGCCCTTCTACACATCAATAAGGGTCCTTCCTGTTGCTAGGAAAGACCTTCTTAGGATAAATGAAACTTATTTATCTGCTCTAAAGTCTAAGATAACAAAGTTATTAGGAAAAATAAATTTGTCTACATGTACTAATACATCATTGATTTTTCCTTTTGTTTGTGCAAAAGATCGATCTACTAATTGAATTGTAACCGTAATAGGTCTAACTTAACCTATCCCCAACTTTCTAAATATTGACATGGGCATCAAGTTAATGCTCACACAAAAATCACATAATGCCTTATGACAATAAATTGTTCCAATGTTGCAAGGTATGGTAAAACATCCAAGATCCTTCAACTTTGGAGGTAGTTTGTCTTGAAGATATGGACTACATTTTTTTGTCAGGGCTACCGTCTCAAATTTTCCAAGTCTTTGTTTCTTGGAGAAGATATCCTTCATAAATTTAACGTAATTCGACATTTGTTCAAGTACTTCTACCAACAGAATATTGATATGAAGTTTCTTGAGTATGTCTAGGAACTTCTTAAACTGGATTTCCTGCTTCTTCTTCAAAAGTTTTTGAGGGTTGTGTGGTAGTGGATTTTTTACTTGAACTAGCTGATTCATCTTCTATGGCACTTCTGCATCTAACGAAGTTGTTTTATCACAGTTGACTAGTTTAAAGTTACCTTTCCAGAGTTCACGTGTTCTGATTCTGGAGAGATTGGAGTTTCAATACTTAGTTAAACTTCCACTGCATCTTGAGCATTAGCTGGCTCCTCTTCAACTTCGACAGTGTTAGGCTTTAATGTCTTTCCACTCCACAATGCTCCTTCCTAAGATTTCTCAGATTCTCCATACCACTAGGCAAAGCACCTTGTGAACGGTTTCTGAGTTTAGTGGCAAGTTGACCCACTTGGTTTTCAAGGTTTTTTAATGTGCTTTCTTGGCTTTGATTAAGGCATCATTTTTTTTCTATGTATGCCTTTAATAGGTTTTCCAAACTATTGGATGGTTCAACTTGGGTTCGTTCCTAAACTTATTAGGTAAATCTAGTTGGCTGGGTTGGTCTGGGTTGTGCATAAGTGTTACTGGGCCCAGTTCCTTGGTTACTCCAAGAGAAATTAAGGTGGTTTCGCCAAGATGGGTTATAAAAATTGGATTGCAGTCCTTGTTTTCCTCAGTTTTGGTTTTGGTTACCCATGTAATACACGGATTCTGGGTTTGATGGAAATTCTTCGAACAAGTGTCCTTCCCCACAATAAAAAAAGGCTACATTTTCCTATTGATTCGGTGGCTAAGCTGTAAAATTATTAAACCTATTAGTGGTAAACTTTTTAAGCATTAATGAAATCAAAGATACCTGAGATGCTAGTGAAGTGGGAGCATCCACTTCATGAACTCCAATGACTCATCTTCCTTATGCTACTCGATTAGTTGGCCATTGATAATTATTGCTGGCAATTCTTTCAATGATTTCATAGGCCTCATTATAAGCTTAGAAATGAGAGCTCTATTAGCTGATACGTCTACTACCATTCTTGTGTGAGCATTGTAACCATTATAGAATGCCTCACGTTGAATGAAATATGGGATTCCATGATGAGGCACTTCCATAATAATTCTTTGTATCTTTCCAATGCCTCATATAAGGACTTGTCATCTATTTGTTGAAAAGTAGTGATCTCGTTCCTCAACTTAGCATTCTTGCTAGGTTGGAAGTATTTCATAAGGAATCTTTGTGCTAACACTTGCCATGTGGTAATGGAATTTGCTGGCAATAAATTCAACCAAGCTCGAGCTCTATTCATTAGTGAATATGAGAACAACTTTAATCGTAGTGCATCTTCAGGTTGTAACAGCTCGATTTTAGCCCTAATTGGAGCGGTGGTTTCGGACCATGAATTCGAGTCAAAAATATTTTAAATATTATTTTCTGAGTTATTTATATGTGAATTGCTATGTGTGAAATTTTCGTGATTTAATTTTATTGTTTGAGTGTCGAATTATTAAAATGGGCTTAATCGCGTAAAGTGAAAACTTGATAGTTTAATGTGTTAGGACCAAATTGTGGATGTCTTTTTAATTGGAAGCATTTAAGATGCAAAAATTTGATTTTAATAGATAGTGGCTGGTCATGGACTATAATGACCTTATATTGTAATGTTTTATTAAATTATAATAAAGGTTATAAAAGTAATTAAATATTAAGTTAATATATATGTTAATAAAAATTAAAATAATAGCATTTTTTCATCTTGTTTCTCTTGACCGAATACATGCAATAAAAGAAAGAAATAGACAAATCTTAGGTTCGGCCACTCTTAAGCTTGAATCAAGGTATGTAACTAGCTCGATTTTTGATAATTTTTACGTTTTTGAGATCGTTGCTTCGAATACTATCCGACCCATGCTAGAATTTCTAATTTTGATGCATGTTTAGAGTTTAGTCATTGATGAGAATTTGTGTTTGTGATGTTTGATGATTATATATTAAAGATATGTTTTAGATTAATATGTTTTATATTGGAAATTTTTAATGATTTTGAGTAATTAGGACTAAATTGTGAAATTTTTAAATTGAAGGGTTAAAATGTGAAATAAATGGATTGTATGGATTTGTATGGACATGAATAACATTCGGCCCTAAAGGGGTACGTTCAAATTTTGTGTATTTTGTGTTTTGTGCAATAGGGACTAAATTGTAAAAATTATAAATGTTAGGGGTAAAATGGTAATTTTCATAATTATGTGTTTTTGGATTAAATTGAATGAAATTATTTTGAATGAGCTTAATTTGAAATTATTTAGATCAAGAACAAAAAGAATCGGGATTGGATCGGGGAAAAGCAAAGTTGAACGAATAGCCGGGAAACTTAATCCGTCAATTTCTGAGGTAAGTTTTTAAGTAATTGGGTTGAATTGAATTGTAATCTATATTTAGGTGCATATGTTAAATAGAAGTAAGCATGTTAAATTACTTAAGGCTGAATGTGACATTGGATAATTTATGTGCTAGCCGAATATAAGGTTGATTTATGTATAAGCTTTGATTTATTTGAGTTAAATGATTAAATATAGATTGAAAGGTAGTTAAATGTGGAATTTGTAATGGGTGATGCTTGTATATGAATATGTGAGTATACATGTTTAATGAGTATGGCCGAATGTGATGGTAATTTATAGGAAGAATGGGTTGGTTCGAACATGTACATATATGTATGTTTATATGTAGAAAATGTGATTATATATGTCTATATGAAAGAGGAGGAGATCAGGTTAATGAGCACTATGTGTGCGAACTTATACATTGAGCACTAAGTGCGCGAAATCGGTCATTTGGCACTAAGTGTGTGGAATATGATGTAAAGGCATTGTGTATGAGATACATTACAAGAAATTGGTACTATGTGTGTACTTTATCAAAGTAATGGCACTAAGTGTGCGATGCGTTACTTGGTTTGCACTAAATGTGCGGGTTTACGGATCCTCCCAGGGGTATCAACTAGTGAATTGTGATAAACGAGATGAAATTAAATAGGTAAGTGATTTATGATAGTTGGATGATTTAGTACTAATGAGGTAAGCTATTCTTGTTCAATAAACTAAAGAAATGAGATGTGTTTATAAATTTTTGAGTTTGTTAGAAATGGGACATTGATGCACGAGTATTCGATATTGAGATTACTAAATATGGTAGTAATGAAAGGTGATATGATCCATACTTATGTTTATGAGTTTCGTTGATAATCATTTTAAAATTGATTTAAATTGTATGTTTTACAATTGCTTATAACTTACTAAGCTATGTTACCTTCTTGGTGTGTTCATTTGACTATTTTATAGATTTTGAAGTCTAAGTTCAAGCTTGGGGATCATCGTCAAAGTCAACCACACTATCAACTATCTTTGGTACCCTTTTTATAAGTTGAACTTTTGGAACTATGGCATGTATAGACTATATTATTCTTTTGAGTTTATTTTGAATATGATGTATAAAGGCCATGCGAAAATGGCTATACTTCTATACTTGAATATGGTTTAGTGATGCTTGATTATAGTGTTATTGATTTTGCATGTTCGGATATATTATAAGCCTATCATGAAAGTTTATTTCATATTATGTTATGTGTGAAATATTAATGATCAAATTATAGTATACTTACTTGTAATATTCGGCCATGGCGTTGACTTAGTTTGGAGTTTATATTTTTTTATTGGATGCTCATATGTATTAGGACATGAGGTTTGAATGGTTAAATTATTGTTGTGAACATTTAGTGATGGGGCGCATGTGATTAAATAAATATAGTTATATGATTGGTATTAATAACATTATAGATATATTCCTGAGTTAAGTACATTTGAAAATGATATGAGTAAGTTTATATGAGGGATTTAATCTTTTATGTTTTAGGTCATATATGAGTTTGGTTTTGCGTAATTTGATCATGTCATCTATAAGGAATTAACTGATAATGGTAATTGGCAAAGCTTTGGCATGTAGGTATATTTGTCTTAAATATTAATGCATTTGATTGCTATAAATTGACAAGGGTAGATGTACATATTCGACTATTGTATTCAAAATGACCAAATGAATAGTATTTTTACTATTTGATTGAAACTTATTTTATATGATACTAATGATATTATTTGTAATAAGTTTGTTAACATTTTAATTTTTAAAATGAAAGTACATGTTTGATCATGATAGCATAGATTAATTATGTATTAATTAATGTAGTAATATTTTTATGAGTGTGTTGACTGGTGGTTTGACAAGTAATGCCTCGTAACCCTAATCCAATGACAAATACGAGTTAGGGGTGTTACACAGGTATTCCGGCTAGCTTGAAAGAATTTCTCACCTCCATAAACAGCTGTAAGTGAAGGTGAGGGTCTTTGGTAGGCATTCCACTGAATTTGCCCACTGTCTAAAGCATTTGGGACTTGATTGGCTTCAGCTCTAATTCTTGTGCCTCGATTTCGGGTCCCCTAATACCTGGATTAAGCTTATGAAACACTGGCATGAGATACTGTCTTAGAGCTCTATCCCTATCATCCACAATAAGGATAGTATTTTGAGCAGGGTTTTCTCCATTTCCTCAATCCGGATCTTCAAAGTGTAACATCCAAAATAATTGAGTATCTTTATGTTGCTAAATGATAGTTCGGGTTACTTGGAGTTAGAATAAATATTTTTTTTATTTATTTTACTTTAGAGTAAAGAATTTAAATGACCTTAAGACTTAAATTAATTAAGTGCTAAAAGTTGGCATAAGTGAGCTAGTAGTAAAGAGGAGATGGCGCCATAAGTGTTCCTAGAGGGAAGGAGTTCGAAACACCTGGCAAGCAACAAGGAAATTTTATTTTTTTGCTTTAACCTATGCATGTGTCGGCAAGGGGATAAGGTTGGATGAGTTGTATTGTTTTATTTTTGGTAAGTAGACTAAAGGAAAAAGGTAATTGTTAACTTATGGTAGGGAATCAAGAAAGTTTGGAAAGATAAGGGGACATAAGGCATGTATCAAGGAAAAGGTTTTGAAATTATTTCATGGTCATTTGACCAATAAATTTGACTGACAATGTGGCTAGGGAGAGGTTGGCGATTATGTTAGTACCTTGCTAGGATTAGGAATTAGTTTTGGTCATTCCTAACATCTTGTGCAAAGTTTTGCAATTCTTTTCTCAACCTTTTCTCCTTTGGCGAATTTGAGCTTTGGTAAGCCTTAACCTTTTGACCATTTGGTCATTTTGCCTATCACTTTAATACTCTTTTGTATGTTTTTTTCAAAGTGCCAAAATCTCCAATACCAAAAAGGCCATTCTTTTCTTTTCTTCTTCCCATTGCCGAATGTACTTTGCTCCTAAACTCATCTCTTTCTTTCTCTTTTCTTCCCTTTGAAAACCGAAACAACATCATCATCATCTCTTTCTCTCATCTTTTAATTTCTTTTCAATCATACTTTCTCCAATATATTTTCTCATGGCCGAATGTTAGTGTGCCTTTGCCAAACCATTTCTCTTTTCTTTGGTTATTCATAGCGAATCTCTCTATTCATAAACATCCTTCTCAATTGTTTCTTCTCAACCGTGGACAATAGGTAAGAGTTATTTTTAGTTATTTTTAGTTAATAATGGTTTTGGCCGAATCTTGATGGTGGTAAGAAGGATATCTTGGATTGAAATAATTATTCTTTCTATTAACTTTTCTTTGTTATATTTTAAGGCGATAGTAGAGGATCGGAACTCAAGTGTTCATGAGTATCATAGAACGTTGAAATCGATTTAAGGTGTTAAGGGAACGTTTTTGGTCGATTCTCATATTCTGGAGCAAGGATCTTTGTGGTAAGGAAATCTCACCCTTAAAACCTTTAGTATTATTTTCGATATATTCTTAAGTGGGATTAATGATCTTTTGTCATTGAAGACATTCAAAATAGGGCAAAAAAGGGCAGTCCATAGTCTTCGTAAGAGGGGTGGATCCGCTATTCCCCCTAAATATAAAAGAAGGGCTGTTTCGGGAATCCGAGATTTTCCACCGGGTTGCGGACCATCAACCGAGGGAAATCAATTATTTGAAGTAGTTCGTACTCCCGAGCCTTTGTACGTTAGTGGATTTTCAGCGAGCAACGAATCGATGAACGAGGAGAAACTGAAAATAGAAGTGATTCAAAATCAAAGGGGTAAGGTTTTGGATCAAATCCCAATAGAATATTTTTGATAAATGATAGTGTTCTAATAGATCGTATTATGTTTAGGTGTTGACGAGCGGGAAGGTTTAGTACTCACGATATCAAGGTGTGTAACTTCACGCTTTTCTCGGGTTGGATGTCATTCGTGGTATTGAGTAAAATCGTAAAGGCGACTAAATCGGTATAATACGTATTAATTGGTATCTCAGTGAAATTACATGAAAATGATTAAAATTGTGAAAATTACGAAAACACCCTCGTGAAGTTAGTTGTTAATATGTAAATTTTATGTCTCGTAAAAATGGGCCGAAAATATGCTAGTTAGTAAAATGGGCCGAAATCTCTGTTAGATCGATAAATGGGCCGAAATCTCTGTTAGATTGATAAATGGGCCAAAATCTCTGTTAGATCGATAAATGGGCCGAAAAGCCTGATAAATTATTAAATGGGCCGAAAAGCCTGATAAATTGCTAAATAGGCTGAAAAGCCTATAAATTGTTAAATGGGGTTTAAGATGCTAGATTGCTAAATGGGCTAAATGCTATTTCGAAATTTTGGGCCTTAACAAAAACTAGAAATATTGACTCTTATGTTATTTAAATCTTTTTTTAAAATCATCATAAGAACATAGACAAATTTTTGCATACATGTTGCATGGGTTGGGATTAATAATGAAGAGAAGAAAGGCCTGTTGCCAAAATCTAGTTCTGTGGCTCTACCACAAAATAATTAAATGGATATTTGCCTCTAGTTCGGTGGCTCTGCCACAAATATTAATGGCTCAAATGCCTCTAGTTCGATGATTTTGTCACAATCTAGTTCGATGGCTCTGCCACAAATATAAAATGGCTTAATGCCTACGTTTGGCGTGATGGCGGGGTGGGTTGACTTGATCCCCACAGGTGTGATGGTTGGTACGGGGGTGTGTAGTGGATGGAAATTAGGTTTGGGGTTGGGAACTTCATTTTTGCATACATATTATTATTTATATTGTTAAACCTGTTGGCGGGCTCAAGCCCAAAATAATGATGTGATGATCTGGCCCAATGAATAAGTAAGTGAGTTATACACTGAGTTCTAAGTAACTCACTCCCTCAAATTTTTCATCTCAGTTAATGGAAATTGACGTGGACTTGGGCCGAGGATGACTTCGTGGGGGCCATACTACAAATAAGGGTTAATTAAACTTTGAACTTTTATTAAAGACTTTCTATAATTTATTATTATGGGTTGATGTAATAAGGCCTCTATAAATATTTTATGGATCTTATGTGTGGATGGATTTAAATTATGTTTTTGGATTATTAATATGGGCTTATAATTATTTTGTTTTCTTAAAATAATTTGGGTTTTCAAATATATGAAATTCCTTTATCTAAATATTTAAAATTGTAAATATTTGAAACTCTTATCAAATTACTTTAAAGATTTTGACAATTTAGTATTAATGATATTTTCAACTAATGTTTTCTCTTATTCATCAAATTTAAATTACTCTTTTGGTTTTTATTAAACCTTATAAATAAAACGATGATTTTTGAAATTTCCGATTTACTTTAAATTATTAAGATAGTTCGAACTATGTAATAAACCAAATCTCATCTTTACGCATAGACCGGGTTTGGGGCGTTATACAAAGTCCATCTCTTCGGTCATTCTTTGACTTGATTGTCTTCTTCTTTGTTGAAAAGTTATTTCAATTTTAGGATCTACGGGGAGTAAATCGATAATTTGATCAATACTCATAAACAACTGAAACAATTACGGAAAAATTAATTAAGTTAAAATTGAAAAGAAAAATAAATCAAAAAGCAAAATTAACAATTTCATAAATAATGACTTTTCAAAACAATCCCCGACAACGATGTAAAAAACTTGGAACGATGGAAATGTGCAAGTGTACGTAATCGCAACAAGTAATAAAGTGACAAGAAAATGTTGAGTTATCGTACCGACACCCACAGGAACTGTGCAAAGAAATATTCATGAAATAAATAATTTAACAAGTTGGCGGTGAAAATTTGATGATTTGAAAAGGGGTTTAATTAAGATTAAAAGTTAAACTAAGTAAAATAAAATAAAAATAACAATTTCCAATGCACGATTTCAAAACAAGTTTTAATCAATATGAAATAAATGTGCTAGATCAATTGCATTCTTTAACTTAACATTATCAGAACCGTATTCATGTTTATTACAAATTTAATTCATGGCAACTCGACAATTTGCTAACTTATGAACATACTCACCTACCAAAATCCATTTACCTCTTCACTATATCTCTATGTTAATTCAACCGATTAAACAAATTTTAATAAGAAAATGTGTTAATGCACATACATACTTATGAAATTAAAATAATCTCTTGCACATATCTCTATGCCAATTCAAATAGTTAATTCAATTTTCATAAGCAAGTAAAAGATTAAGTGAGGTAACAATATATCTCTATATTACTGTAACACCCTAAAAATCCGAGTATTTATATATTGCATGATTTGGTGTTTAGATTTTAAAGGAAAATTTCTTACTTTTATTTTCGTGTTTATTGAAGTCCTAAAGAAGAGTATAGCATAATTTGGGTAAGGAATAAATTTAATATTTGAGAATTTATTGAAGAGAAGCAAGTGTCATTAATACTTAAGTTAAATTAAGTGTTAATGAGTGACATAAGTTGAGTACATGGCATGGTGGTGTTGGCGCATGAGTTGTAACATGAGGGGAGAGGTTCGAATCCTTTGTTTAGCATCTAAGTAAATTTTATTTTTAATTTTTCTGCACATGTATATCAAGTGTCGGCCAAGAGCATATTTGGTAAGTGTTGACCATGTTATTTTTGGTTAGTGTATCAAAGGATTAAGGAAATTGTTAACTTATGGCATGGAATCAAAAACTTAAGGAAAGATATGGGACCATAAGGCACATATCAAGGAAAAATTATGGAAACAATATCATGGCCTATTGACCATGCATAGGGACGGCAACTTAGACTATAGGGGGAGCCGAATTTTTGGTGATAGTTGGCTAAGAAATGAATTTTCTCTTTGGTCATTCCTAGCAACCTTGTGCAGAATTTTGCATCCCTCTTCTCAATTTTCTCCTTTGGCCGAAATTGAACCTTGGTAAAGTTCTAATCTTTTGACCATTTGGTCATTTTTGCTTATTGCTTTAGCCTTTTTTTGTACCTTTTTCTTTGAGTGCGAAATCATCTAAACCAAAGCCATTCTTTTCTTTTCTTTTTACCATGGCCGAATGTACCTAGCTCCTAAAATCCATCTTTTTCTTCTCTTCTCTTTGAAATCAAACAACATCATCACCATCTCTTCTTTCATATTTTATTTCTTTTCACTCAAAGTTTCTTCATTAAACTCTCTCATGGCGAATGCTAGAGTGCCCATAGCGAACCTTTCTTTCTTTTCTTTGATTCTTCATAGCCAAATCTTCATCCATCACAAACCCCATTCTCAATCCTTTATTTTCGATCGTGGAAAATAGGTAAGGGATTTTTTTTCGTTTTGATTAATTAATAGTGTTATGGCGAATATTGATGGTGTTATGAAGGACCATTTGGATCGAATTAAACGTTCGTTCTATTAACATTTTATTCGTTATTATATAGTGCAATAACGGAAGATCGAAACTCAAGTGTTCGGAGAATCGTAGAAATGTTGGAATCGATTTATTGTGGTAAGGAAATCACATCCTTTAAAGCCTCTAGTACTATTTTGATATTATTTTAGATTGAACTAATATTCCTTTGATCTTGAAGACTTTCAAAATAGGGAAGAAAAGGGCGGTGTTTAGTCATATTAAGAGGCGGATCCAGAATCCCCATTTAAGCGAAGAGCGGTTTGGCGGTCGGGATTTTCCACGGGTTGCGGACCATCTTCGAAGGAAGTCAACTATTTGAAGTGGTACGAACTTCCGAGCCTTTGTACGTTAGTGGATTCTCGACGACTAACGAACCAATAAACGAGGAGAAACCGAAAATCGAAGTGATTCAAAATCAAGAGGGTAAGATTTTGGATCTATTATCGATAAAGTATATTTATACGAAATAGTGTTCTAACGGATCGAAATATGTTTTAGGTGCCGAGGAGCGAGAAGGATTAGTACTCTCGGTATCGAGGTGTGTAACTTCACACTTTTTCTCGGGTTGGATGTCAATTTTGGTATTGAAGTAAAATCGTAAAAACGACTAGATCGGTATAAAACGTAACAACTGATATTTTGACGAAAATACATGAAAACGACTAAAATCGTGAAAATTACGAAAACACCCTCGAGAAATTATTTGTTAATATGTAAATTGTATGTTTCGTGAAAATGGGCCGTAAAATATGCTAGATCGATAAATGGGCTTAAAAGCCTACTAGATTGATAATTGGGCCGAAAACTCTGTTAAATTGATAATCGGGCCGAAACCTCTGCTTGGTTGTAAATTGGGCCAAAATCTCTGCTAGATCGATAAATGGGCCGAAAACTCTGTTAAGTTGAAAATCGAGCCGAAATCTCTGTATGAATGTAAATTGGGCCGAAATCTCTGCTAGATCGATAAATGGGCCGTAAACTCTGTTAAATTGTTAAATGGGCTAAAATACTTGCTAGATCGTAAAAATTGGGCCTAGGTTGATAAATAGTTAATTAGGCCAAAATGTTATTTATGGGCCTTAATAAAGATTTGGAAATATTAACTCTTGTTAATGGGCCTTTTATAAAATTATTGTATGACCATAGTTTACTATTGCATACATATTGCATGGGTTAGGAAATGATGAAGAGAAGAGGGCTGTTGCCAAAATCTAGTTCGGTGGCTCGCCACAAAATTATGGCTTTTTGCCTCTAGTTGGTGGCTCGCCACAAAAGTTATAAATGGCTATTTGCCTCTAGTTAGGTGGCTCGCCACAAAATAATAATTGGCTCAATGCCTCTAGTTCGGTGACTTTGTCACAATCTAGTTCGGTGGCTATGCCACAAAATATAAATTGGCTTAATGCCTATGATTGGTGTGATGGCGGGGTGGGTTGACTTGATCCCACAGGTGTGATGGTTGGTACGGGGTGTGTAGCGGATGGAATTAGGTTTGGGAGGAAAATTCATTTTACATGCATGCTATTAATTATGTTATTCATTATATTATTTTGCTTATGGGCTCAAGGCCCAAACCCGTAAATTGAAAATCGGCCCAATGGACAAGTAAGTGAGTTATACTCGAGTTCTAAGTAACTCACCCCTTTAAATTTTTCCATTTCGGGTAATGGAAATTGACGTGGACTTGGGCGAGGATGACTTCGTGGAGGCCATCTTGCAAAACATGGGTTTATTAAACTCGAACTTTTTAATAAGTATTTTACTATTTTGGGTTAATGTAATAAGGGCCTCTATAAATAATTTATGGATTTATATGTGTGTTTGGTTTTAAACTATATTTTGGACTTTTAAATATGGGCTATGTTTATATGATGTTTTATTAAAATAAATTTTGGGTTTTCAAATATATGAAATTCCTTTATAAATATTTTATTATTGTTAACTCTTAAACAAATTACCTAAGGGTTTTGATAATACAATGTTAATAATGTTTTTTCAACTAACGTTTTCTAATATTCATCAAATTAAAATACTCTTGATTTTTATTAAACCCGTAATTAAAAATAATATTGTAGTTTTCAACTTATTGAAGATTTTAAAATAGTTTCGATTCATGTAACAAACCAAATCTAGTCTCAATGCATAGATAGGGTTTGGGGTGTTACATTTAATGGTATCGAGCAGATTTCAAAAACTCGGTTTGTGGTTTGGGTTCATAAATAATTTCAAGAAATCATTCAATTATATTTTAAAGATCAGCATGGCACCACAAGCATCCGCAACAAGTCAAGTAAGTATTTATTGCTTAATGATTACTATGATATGATCATAGGAACACTCTAGAACTTCTAGTTTTAGATGTGAAAACCGTAGAGATTGAGACTATAGGATATGTTGCGAAAAAAACAACTTTATATCTCAAATCTCATAAAATATCATTAAGAAACACCGAAACAAATTTTCTGATTCATAAAACTTGTAATCAGATAAAAACGAACATGTTATCATGAGCACTAGAGGACGTGGTCATGGACGTAGACGTGGCGTGGTAGAGGCCGAGGTGCTACTGTTCAAGCACCAAATCATATGCCTGGAAATGGGCCTTTTGTGTCAATTGAGAGTGAGACGAGATCACGCGATCACATGGAAGAAGATAATGCATTGACTCAAGCAATGCTTTGCGAGTCTTGGAAAGGGTCGCTAGAACTGGAATTGGGCCAACAACTCGTGGGTCAATTTGGAGCGACTTAAGTCAAATAATGCGAAGTTTTTAGAGAGTCTCGGTGTAGCTTCGAATGTGGTGAATCTTGGCTCAAGTCGTGGAACGGATTATGGATGATATGGAATGCAATTGTTGAGCAAAAACTGAGAGGAGCTGTATCCTTCTTAAGAGATGAGGCATATCAGTGGTGGCTCACTGTTCGTGAAGGCACCGAAGCTGCACTGATTAATTGGGAATTCTTTAAAGCTGCCTTCCAAGGAAAATACGTTGGAACGAGTTATGTAGACGTCGAAGGAAAGAATTTCTAAATCTTGTCCAAGGAAGTAAGGCGGTGGCGACATATGAAGTCGAAGTTTTACGTCCGAGCCGCTATGCGAACAATTGTAGTAAGATCACGAACGTTGTACGCGTTTCAAGATGGACTTAATGATGAGTGAGGGTTCGATTGCTCCTGACAAGTTAGAAATTTTTCCACACTTGTGGAGAAGGCCAAAATAGCCAAGAGGTTAAGAATTGAGCAACGTAAGGCGAGAAAGATTTCAAACAAGAGAGAGACCTGCGATCTGGTTCTTCAAAGAGATTCCAAAAGAGACCTCGGAATGATGAACCAGTTCAACGTAGAACCCCGGTAGCAAATAATCGAAGTCTAGATTGCACTGAGTGTGGGAAAAGACATTTTGGAGAATGTTGGAGGAAAACGGGCGCATGCTACAAATACGATTCAATGGATCATCAGTACAAAAATTGTCCTCGACGTATAGATACGACTCAAGAAGTTCGTAATAATGATGCATAGCCGGCCAGAGGTAATCAGCAGCCACCAAGAGGTCGTGGACCAGGTCGTGGTGGTAATGGGGCTGGACGTGGTCAAGGTGCACCGGGTCGAGGCAATGGTCCTAGAGGAAATGCAGATGCAAGACAGCCTCGACTGGTCTATGCAGTTAGACGCCGCGAGGACGGCAATGCACCAGATGTGATAACTGGTACATTCTTCATTTTTGATGTACCTGCTATTGCCTTAATAGATATTGGCTCTACCCATTCATATGTATCTAGTGCCATATCTGGAAACCTGAATTTAGAATCTAAAATTACCAAAAATGAGATGACAGTAATTAGTCCTTTAGGACAGTCGGTAATTGTTAATAAAATGTTTAAAGACGTGCCCTTGAAAATTCAAGAGGAGGTATTCTTAGCAAACTTGATGGAACTACCTTTCGGCAAGTTCGATCTCATTCTGGGCATGGATTGGTTGGTTAACCATCGGGCGCAAGTGGATTGTGCTGAAAAACGAATGTCAGTAAGAACCTCAGATGATAAGGAAGTCATAATGATTAGTGAGCAAAAGAACTATTTGGCAAATATGGTATCTGCATTAAAGGCAGAGAAGTTGGTGCGGAAAGGATATGGAGCATTCCTAGCCTTTATCTGTGCTTTGGATGTCAAAGAGCTATCTGTGAATGATGTGAGGACGGTGAAGGAATTTCCGATGTATTTCGAAGAACTTCTGGTATACCTCGGATCGGAAGTAGAATTTGGCATTGAGCTTTTGCAGGATAGCTCCAAAGTGTCCATTGCTCCTTATAGAATGGCACCGAAGGAGTTGGCTGAGCTTAAAGCTCAAATTCAAGAATTGTTGGATCGAGGATTTATTCGACCAAGTGTGTCTCCATGGGGAGCACCAGTTTTGTTCGTCAAGAAGAAGGATGGATCGATGCGTATGTGCATTGACTACGCATAATTGAATAAATTGATGATCAAGAATCGGTATCCTCCGCCGAGAATTAACGACTGTTTGATCAATTAAAAGGAGCTTCAGCTTTTCTAAAATTGATTTAAGGTCGGGTTATCACCACCAAGGTGAAAGAAGCGGACATTTATAAGACGGCATTTCGGACACGTTACGGACACTATGAGTTTGTAGTGATGCCGTTTGGACTAACCAATGCCCATTGCATTTATGGACATGATGAACCGAGTCTTTCAACTATATTTAGACCGGTTTGTGGTAGTGTTCATAGATGACATATTGGTTTATTCGAGAAATGAGGAGGAGCATGACAAGCATTTGCGGATAGTATTACAGCTACTTCGTGATAAGCAATTGTATGCGAAATTTAGTAAATGCAAATTTTGGCTAAAGGAAGTGACTTTCCTTGGTCATGTAGTATCAGCCGAAGGAATAAGGGTGGATCCTCGGAAAATTGAGGTTATTCTAGATTGGAAACCAAAGCAACATTGGTAGTGAAATTCGAGTTTCTTGGGTTTAGTGGATACTATAGACATTTTGTGAGGGGTTTTCGTTGATTGTGCACCCTAACTAAAGCTGCATTGCGAAAGGGAGCTCGTATATTTGGACTTGAAAGCGAAGAGAGTTTCGAGAAATTGAAGAAGATCCCCGATGAAGCTCGGTTTGATTCATGGGAGGCTGAAAAGAATTCACTATTTATTGTGATGCGTCTCACACGGGTTTAGGTTGTGTGTTGATGCAAAATGGAAAGGTGGTGGCCTATGCTTCTCGTCAATGGAGACCACACGAAGTAAACTACCCTACGCATGATTTGGAGTTAGCTGATGTTGTCTTTGCTCTAAAGATTTGGAGGCACTATCTCTATGGTGAGAAGTCAATAATCTACACAGATCACAAGAGGCTTAAATACCTCCTTACCCAAAAGGAGTTAAATTTGAGACAAAGAAGATGGGTAGAATTATTAAAGGATTATGATTTCTCAATCGAATATCATCCTGGAAAGGCTAACGTGGTAGCTGACGCGTTAAGTCGTAAGACAGTATCTGATTTGAGAGCATTGTTTGCCCATTTGAGTCTGTATGAGGATGGCAGTTTGTTAGCAGAACTTCAGGTGAAGCCTCTGTGGCTGGAACAAATCAAGGAAAAACGGACATCAGATGAGAAGTTGGGACCTTTACTTCGGCAAGTTGAAAATGGTGAAATCGAGGATTTTGGAATAAACACGGAAGGTGTGTTGTGCTTTCGAGGAAGAGTATGTATGCCTAAGGACTCAGACTTGAGGCAAATGATTCTACGGGAGGAGCATAGTAACCCTTATGCTATACATCCCGGAGGAAATAAGAAGTATCGAGATCTCCGTGAACAGTATTGGTGGCCAGGGTTGAAGTGTGAGATTTCAGAATTTGTGAGAAAATGTTTGACTTGTCGCAAGTGAAGGCGAACATCAATTAAATGCGGATTATTACAACTGGTAAGGATTCCTCTTTGGAAATAGGAACGGATAACCATGGATTTTGTTAGTGGGTTACCTTTAACACCTACTAAGAAAAATTCTGTGTGGGTAATTGTTGATCGTTTGACGAAGACTTTCATTTCTCGCCGGTTCAGATGATTATTCATTGCGAAGTTGGCGGCTAGACGTATCCAAAATTGTGAGGTTGCATGGGGTACCTATATCTATTATATCGGATAGGGACCCTAGGTTTACATCACGATTCTGGAAAGCTCTGCATGAAGCCTTGGGGACAAAGTTGAATTTCAGTACGGCTTTTCATCCTCGATCGATAGTCGACGGAGAGAGTAATTGAGATATTGGAAGATATGTTAAGGGGATGTGTAATCGATTGCGGGGTAGTTGGGAGGATTATCTACCTTTGGCGTAATTCGCGTATAACAACATGACTATCGCCTAGCATTAGGATGGCACCTTACGAGGCATTGTATGGTCGAAAGTGTCGCTCTCCTATTTGTTGGACCGAGTCGGTGAACGACGGATGTTAGGTCTGAGATGATATCTCAAAGCAGATGATAAGGTAAAGTTATTTGAGCACGGTTGAAAGAAGCCTCGGATAGGCAGCGAAGTCGATATCAGACTGAAGCGTAAGGACATCAAGTATGCTGTAGGGGATCAGGTTTTCATGAAGGTCTCTCCTTGGAAAAAGATCTTCAGGTTTGGAAGGAAAGGCAAGCTAAGTCCTAGATACATTGGACCTTATCGTGTCTTTCAAGCGTGTTGGTCCGATGGCTTATCGATTGAGTTACCTCCTAATTGGATCAAATTCATAATGTTTTCATGTTTCCATGTTGAGACGTTATAGATCGGATCCTTCGCACATTATACTGGTAGAAGAATTGGAGCTGAATTCAGATTTGTCTTTTGAAGAAGAACCAGTGGAAATCTTAGACCGAGATGTCAAATTGCTTTAGCCTTTTTTTTGTACCTTTTTCTTTGAGTGCCGAAATCATCTAAACCAAAGCCATTCTTTTTCTTTTCTTTTTACCATGGCCGAATGTACCTAGCTCCTAAAATCCATCTTTTTCTTCTCTTCTCTTTGAAATCAAACAACATCATCACTATCTCTTCTTTCATATTTTATTTCTTTTCACTCAAAGTTTCTTCATTAAACTCTCTCATGGCTGAATGCTAGAGTGCCCATAGCCGAACCTTTCTTTCTTTTTCTTTGATTCTTCATAGCCGAAATCTTCATCCATCACAAACCCCATTCTCAATCCTTTATTTTCGATCGTGGAAAATAGGTAAGGGATTTTTTTTTCGTTTTTGATTAATTAATAGTGTTATGGCCGAATATTGATGGTGTTATGAAGGACCATTTGGATCAAATTAAACGTTCATTCTATTAACTTTTTATTCGTTATTATATAGTGCAATAACGGAAGATCGGAACTCAAGTGTTCGGGAGAATCGTAGAAACGTTGGAATCGATTTATTGTGGTAAGGAAATCACATCCTTTAAAGCCTCTAGTACTATTTCGATATTATTTTAAATTGAACTAATATTCCTTTGATCTTGAAGACTTTCAAAATAGGGAAGAAAAGGGCGGTGTTTAGTCATATTAAGAGGGGCGGATCCGTAAATCCCCCATTTAAACGAAGAGCGGTTTCGCAATCGGGATTTTCCAGGGTTGCGGACCATCTTCAAGGAAGTCAACTATTTGAAGTGGTACGAACTTCCGAGCCTTTGTGCGTTAGTGGATTCTCGACGACTAACGAACCAATAAGCGAAGAGAAACCGAAAATCAAGTGATTGAAAATCAAGAGGTAAGATTTTGGATCTATTATCGATAAAGTATATTTATACGAAATAGTGTTCTAACGGATCGAAATATGTTTTAGGTGCCGAGGAGTGAGAAGGATTAGTACTCTCAGATCGAGGTGTGTAACTTCACACTTTTTCTGGGGTTGGATGTCAATTTCGGTATTAAAGTAAAATCATAAAAACGACTAGATCGGTATAAAACGTAACAACTGATATTTTGACGAAAATACATGAAAACGACTAAAATCATGAAAATTACGAAAACACCCTCGAGAAATTATTTGTTAATATGTAAATTGTATGTTTCGTGAAAATGGGCCGTAAAATATGCTAGATCGATAAATGGGCCTAAAAGCCTGCTAGATTGATAATTGGGCCGAAAACTCTGTTAAATTAATAATCGGGCCGAAACCTCTGTTTGGTTGTAAATTGGGCCGAAATTTCTGCTAGATCGATAAATGGGCCGAAAACTATGTTAAGTTGAAAATCGGGCCGAAATCTCTATATGAATGTAAATTGGGCCGAAATCTCTGCTAGATCGATAAATGGGTCGTAAACTCTGTTAAATTGTTAAATGGGCTAAAATACTTGCTAGATCGTAAAAATTGGGCCTAGGTTGATAAATAGTTAATTAGGCCAAAATGTTATTTATGGGCCTTAATAAAGATTTGGAAATATTAACTCTTGTTAATTGGCCTTTTTATAAAATTATTGTATGACCATAGTTTACTATTGCATACATATTGCATGGGTTGGGAAATGATGAAGAGAAGAAGGCCTGTTGCCAAAATCTAGTTCGGTGGCTCTGCCACAAAATTATGGCTTTTTGCCTCTAGTTCGGTGGCTCTGCCACAAAAGTTATAAATGGCTATTTGCCTTTAGTTCGGTGGCTCTGCCACAAAATAATAATTGGCTCAATGCCTCTAGTTCGGTGACTTTGTCACAATCTAGTTCGGTGGCTATGCCACAAAATATAAATTGGCTTAATGCCTATGATTGGTGTGATGGCGGGGTGGGTTGACTTGATCCCCACAGGTGTGATGGTTGGTACGGGGGTGTGTAGCGGATGGAATTAGGTTTGGGAGGGAAAAATTCATTTTTACATGCATGCTATTAATTATGTTATTCATTATATTATTTTGCTTATGGGCTCAAGGCCCAAACCCGTAAATTGAAAATCTGGCCCAATGGACAAGTAAGTGAGTTATACACTGAGTTCTAAGTAACTCACCCTTTAAATTTTTCCATTTCGTAATGGAAATTGACGTGGACTTGGGCGAGGATGACTTCGTGGAGGCCATCTTGCAAAACATGGGTTTATTAAACTCGAACTTTTTAATAAGTATTTTACTATTTTGGGTTAATGTAATAAGGGCCTCTATAAATAATTTGTGGATTTATATGTGTGTTTGGTTTTAAACTATATTTTGGACTTTTAAATATGGGCTATGGTTATATGATGTTTTATTAAAATAAATTTTGGGTTTTCAAATATATGAAATTCTGCATAAATATTTTATTATTGTTAACTCTTAAACAAATTACCTAAGGGTTTTGATAATACAATGTTAATAATGTTTTTTCAACTAACGTTTTCTAATATTCATCAAATTAAAATACTCTTACGATTTTTATTAAACCCGTAATTAAAAATAATATTATAGTTTTCAACTTATTGAAGATTTTAAAATAGCTCGATTCATGTAACAAACCAAATCTAGTCTTAATGCATAGACCGGTTTGGGGTGTTACATTTAATAATATCGAGCCGATTTCAAAAACTCTACCGTGGTTTGGGTTATAAATAATTTCGTAAGAAATCGTTCAATTATATTTTAAAGATCAAGATGGCACCACAAGCATCCCACAACAAGTCAAGTAAGTATTTATTGCTTAATGATTACTATGATATGATCATAGGAACACTCTAGAACTTCTAGTTTTAGATGTGAAAAACCGTAGAGATTGAGACTATAGGATATGTTGCGAAAAAAACAACTTTATATCTCAAATCTCATAAAATATCGTTAATAAACACTGAAACAAATTTTCTGATTCATAAAACTTGTAATCAGATAAAAACAAACATGCTATCATGAGCACTAGAGGACGTGGTCGTGGACGCCAGTGAGGCGTGGCCGTGGTAGAGAGAGGTGCTACTGATCGAAGCACCAAATCATATGCGGAAATGGATGCACTGCATCAATTGAGAGTGAGACGGATCACGCGATCACATGGAAGAAGATAATGCATTGACTCAAGCAATGCTGCGAGTCTTGGAAGGGTCGTTGGAACTAGAATTGGGCCCACAACTCGTGGGTCAATTTGAGCGACTTAAGTCAAATAATGCGAAGTTTTTAGATGAGTCTCGGTGTAGCTTGAATGTGGTGAATCTTGGCTCAAGTCGTGGAATGGATTATGGATGATATGGAATGCAATTGTTGAGCAAAAAGCGGAGGAGCTATATCCTTGTTAAGAGATGAGGCATATCGCTGGTGGCTCACTTTGCTCGTGAAGGCACCAAGTCGCATCGATTAATTGGGAATTCTTTAAAGTCGCCTTCCAAGGTAAATATGTTGGAGCGAAGTTATGTAGACGCTCGAAGGAAAGAATTTCGAATCTTGTCCAAGGAAGTAAGATAGTGGCGACATATGAAGCTGAGTTTTTAAGTCCGAGCCGCTATGCAGAACAATTGTAGCAACAGATCACGAACGTTGTGTGCGTTTCGAAGATGGACTTAATGATGAGCTGAGGGTTCTGATTGCTCCACAGCAAGTTAGAAATTTTTCCACACTTGTGGAGAAGGCCAATATAGCCGAAGAGGCTAAGAATTCAGAATGGCAGAACCGAGAAAGATTTTGAAACAAGAGAGAGACACAGTAGTCTGGTTCTTCAAAGAGATTCCAAAAGAGACCTCAGAATGATGAACCAGTTCAAGGTAGAACCCCGGTAGCAAATAATCGAAGTCTAAATTGCACTGAGTGTGGGAAAAGACGTTTTGGAGAATGTTGGAGGAAAACGGGTGCATGCTACAAATGCGGTTCAATGGATCATCAGTACAAAAATTGTCCTCGACGTATGGATATGACTCAAGAAGTTCGTAATAATGATGCACAGTAGGCCAGAGGTAATCAATGACCACCAAGAGGTCGTGGACCAGTCGTGGTGGTAATGGGGTGGACGTGGTCAAGGTGCACCGGTCGAGGCAATGGTCCTAGAGGAAATACAGATGCAAGACACTGGATCGGTCTATCACGGTTAGACGCCGCGAGGACGACAATGTACCAGATTTGATAACTGGTACGTTCTTCATTTTTGATGTACCTGTTATTGCCTTAATAGATATTGGCTCTACCCATTCATATGTATCTAGTGCCATAACTGGAAACCTGAATTTAGAATCTGATATTACCAAAAATGAGATGATGAATTAGTCCTTTAGACGATCAGAATTGTTAATAAAATGTTTAAAGACGTGCCCTTGAAAATTCAAGAGGAGGTATTCTTAGCAAACTTGATGGAACTACCTTTCGGTGAGTTCGATCTCATTCTGGGCATGGATTGGTTGGTTAACCATCGGACGCAAGTGGATTGTACTGAAAAATGAATGTCAGTAAGAACCTCGGATGATAAGGAAGTCATAATGATTGGTGAGCGAAAGAACTATTTGGCAAATGTGGTATTTGCATTAAAGGCAGAGAAGTTGGTGCGGAAAGGATATGGAGCATTCCTAGCCTTTATCTGTGCTTTGGATGCCAAAGAGTTATCTGTGAATGATGTGAGGACAGTGAAGGAATTTCCCGATGTATTTCCCGAAGAACTTCTTGGTATATCTCTAGATCGGGAAGTAGAATTTGGCATTGAGCTTTTGCCTGGGACAGCTCCAGTGTCCATTGCTCCTTATAGAATGACACCGAAGGAGTTGGCTGAGCTTAAAGCTCAAATTCAAGAATTGTTGGATCGGGGATTTATTCGACCAAGTGTGTCTCCGTGGGGAGCACCGGTTTTGTTAAATCAAGAAGAAGGATGGATCGATGCGTATGTGCATTGACTATAGACAATTGAATAAATTGACGATCAAGAATCGGTATCCTCTCGAGAATTGACGACTGTTTGATCAATTAAAAGGAGGTTCAGTTTTCTCCAAAATTGATTTAAGGTCGGGTTATCACCAGCTCAAGGTGAAAGAAGCGGACATTTATAAGACGGCATTTCGGACACGTTACGGACACTATGAGTTTGTAGTGATGCCGTTTGGACTAACCAATGCCCCAGCTGCATTTATGGACATGATGAACCGAGTCTTTCAACTATATTTAGACCGGTTTGTGGTAGTGTTCATAGATGACATATTGGTTTATTCGAGAAATGAGGAGGAGCATGACAAGCATTTGCGGATAGTATTACAGCTACTTCGTGATAAGCAATTGTATGCCAAATTTAGTAAATACAAATTTTGGCTAAAGGAAGTGACTTTCCTTGGTCATATAGTATCAGCCGAAGGAATAAGGGTGGATCCTCGAAAAATTGAGGCTATTCTGGATTGGAAACCACCAACATCGGTAGCTAAAATTTGGAGTTTCTTGGGTTTAGCTGGATACTATAGACGTTTTGTAGAGGGGTTTTCGTTGATTGCTGCACCCCTAACTAAACTGTTGCGAAAGGGAACTCCGTATATTTGGACCGAAAAGCGAAGAGAGTTTCGAGAAATTGAAGAAGATCGTGAAGCTCGGTTTTGATTCAACGGAGGTCGGAAAAGAATTCACTTGTTTATTGTGATGCGCCTCACACGGGTTTGGGTTGTGTGTTGATGCAAAATGGAAAGGTGGTGGCCTATGCTTCTCGTCAATTGAGACCACATGAAGTAAACTACCCTACACATGATTTGGAGTTAGCTGCTGTTGTCTTTGCTCTAAAGATTTGGAGGCACTATCTCTATGGTGAGAAGTCAGTAATCTACACAGATCACAAGAGTCTTAAATACCTCCTTACCCAAAAGGAGTTAAATTTGAGACAAAGAAGATGGGTAGAATTATTAAAGGATTATGATTTCTCAATCGAATATCATCCCGAAAGGCTAACGTGGTAGCTACGCGTTAAGTCGTAAGACAAGATTCGATTTGAGAGCATTGTTTGCCCATTTGAGTCTGTATGAGGATGGCAGTTTGTTAGCAGAACTTCAGGTGAAGCCTCTGTGGCTGAAACAAATCAAGGAAAAACAGACATCAGATGAGAAGTTGGGACCTTTACTTCGGCAAGTTGAAAATGGTGAAATCGAGGATTTTAGAATAAACACGGAAGGTGTGTTGTGCTTTCGAGGAAGAGTATGTATGCCAAAGGACTCAGACCTGAGGCAAATGATTCTACGGGAGGCGCATAGCAGCCCTTATGCTATGCATCCCGGAGGAAATAAGATGTATCGAGATCTCCGTGAATAGTATTGGTGGCCAGGGTTGAAGCGTGAGATTTCAGAATTTGTGGGAAAATGTTTGACTTGTCAGCAAGTGAAGGCAGAACATCAATTATCGTCTGGATTGTTACAACTGGTAAGGATTCCTCTTTGGAAATGGGAACGGATAACCATGGATTTTGTTAGTGGGTTACCTTTAACACCTATTAAGAAAAATTCTGTGTGGGTAATTGTTGATCGTTTGACGAAGACTGCTCATTTCTTGCCAGTTCGCATAGATTATTCATTGCAGAAGTTGGCGAAACTGTACGTATCCAAAATTGTGAGGTTGCATGGGTTTTGTATCTATTATATCGGATAGGGACCCTAGGTTTACATCACGATTCTGGAAAGCTCTGCATGAAGCCTTGGGGACAAAGTTGAATTTCAGTACGGCTTTTCATCCTCAGTCTGATGGTCAGTCGGAGAGAGTAATTCAGATATTGGAAGATATGTTAAGGAGATGTAATCGATTGCGAGGGTAGTTGGGAGGATTATCTACCATGGCGTAATTCGCGATATAACAAAAACTATCGTCTAGCATTCAGATGGCACCTTACGAGGCATTGTATGGTCGTAAGTGTCGCTCTCTATTTGTTGGACCGAGTTGGGCGAACGACGGATGTTAGGTCTGAGATGATATCTCAAAGCAGAGGATAAGGTAAAAGTTATTCGAGCACGGTTGAAAGAAGCCTCGAGATATGCGAAGTCGTATGCGGACTGAAGCGTAAGGACATCGAGTATCTTTGTAGGGATCAGTTTTCTTGAAGGTCTCTCCTTGGAAAAAGATCTTCGTGTTTGGAAGGAAGGGCAAGCTAAGTCCTAGATACATTGGACCTTATCGTGTCTTTGAAACTTGTTGGTCCAAATGGCTTATCGATTGAGTTACCTCCGGAATTGGATCAAATTCATAATGTTTTTCATGTTTCCATGTTGAGGCGTTATAGATCGGATCCTTCGCACATTATCTTGGTAGAAGAATTGAGTGAATTGATTTGTCTTTTGAAGAAGAACCGGTGGAAATCTTAGACCGAGATGTCAAAGTGCTAAGAAAGAAAAGCTGCTGTTGGTCAAAGTTTTATGGCGAAACCCGCGAGTGGAGGAAGCTACGTGGGAGCCTGAAGATACAATTCGGCAACAATACCTCACCGCCTTCAACCGGAGTAAATTTTGAGGCGAAAATTTTCTTTAAAGAGGTAGAGTTGTAACACCCTAAAAATTCGAGTATTTATATATTGCATGATTTGGTGTTTAGATTTTAAAGGAAAATTTCTTACTTTTATTTTCGTGTTTATTGAAGTCCTAAAGAAGAGTATAGCATAATTTGGGTAAGGAATAAATTTAATATTTGAGAATTTATTGAAGAGAAGCAAGTGTCATTAATACTTAAGTTAAATTAAGTGTTAATGAGTGACATAAGTTGAGTACATGGCATGGTGGTGTTGGCGCATGAGTTGTAACATGAGGGAGAGGTTCAATCCCTTGTTTAGCATCTAAGTAAATTTTATTTTAATTTTTCCGCACATGTATAGCAAGTGTCGCCAAGAGCATATTTGGTAAGTGTTGACCATGTTATTTTGGTTAGTGTATCAAAGGATTAAGGAAATTGTTAACTTATGGCATGGAATCAAAACTTAAGGAAAGAAATGGGAACATAAGGCACATATCAAGGAAAAATTATGGAAACAATATCATGGCCTATTGACCATGCATAGGACGACAACTTAGACTATAGGGAGCCGAATTTTGGTGATAGTTGGCTAAGAAATGAATTTTCTCTTTGGTCATTCCTAGCAACCTTGTGCGAATTTTGCATCCTCTTCTCAATTTTCTCCTTTGGTAGAAATTGAACCTTGGTAAAGTTCTAATCTTTTGACCATTTGGTCATTTTTTGCTTATTGCTTTAGCCTTTTTTTTGTACCTTTTTCTTTGGGTGCCTAAATCATCTAAACCAAAGCCATTCTTTTTCTTTTCTTTTTACCATGGCCGAATGTACCTAGCTCCTAAAATCCATCTTTTTCTTCTCTTCTCTTTGAAATCAAACAACATCATCACCATCTCTTCTTTCATATTTTATTTCTTTTCACTCAAAGTTTCTTCATTAAACTCTCTCATGGCTGAATGCTAGAGTGCCCATAGCGAACCTTTCTTTCTTTTTCTTTGATTCTTTATAGCCGAAATCTTCATCCATCACAAACCCCATTCTCAATCCTTTATTTTTGATTGTGGAAAATAGGTAAGGATTTTTTTCGTTTTGATTAATTAATAGTGTTATGGCGAATATTGATGGTGTTATGAAGGATCATTTGGATCAAATAAACGTTCGTTCTATTAACGCTTTATTCGTTATTATATAGTGCAATAACGAAGATCGGAACTCAAGTGTTCGGGAGAATCGTAGAAACGTTGAAATCGATTTATTGTGGTAAGGAAATCACATCCTTTAAAGCCTCTAGTACTATTTCGATATTATTTTAGATTGAACTAATATTCCTTTAATCTTGAAGACTTTCAAAATAGGGAAGAAAAGGCGGTGTTTAGTCATATTAAGAGGCGGATCGTAAATCCCCATTTAAACGAAGAGCGGTTTTGCAATCCGAGATTTTCCACCGGTTGCGGACCATATTCAAGGAAGTCAACTATTTGAAGTGGTACGAACTTCCGAGCCTTTGTACGTTAGTGGATTCTCGACGACTAACGAACCAATAAACGAGGAGAAATCGAAAATCGAAGTGATTCAAAATCAAGAGGGTAAGATTTTGGATCTATTATCGATAAAGTATATTTATACGAAATAGTGTTCTAACTGATCGAAATATGTTTTAGGTGCCGAGGAGCGAGAAGGATTAGTACTCTCGGTATCGAGGTGTGTAACTTCACACTTTTTCTCGGGTTGGATGTCAATTTCGGTATTAAAGTAAAATCGTCAAAATGACTAGATCGGTATAAAACGTAACAACTGATATTTTGACGAAAATACATGAAAATGACTAAAATCGTGAAAATTACGAAAACACCCTCGAGAAATTATTTGTTAATATGTAAATTGTATGTTTCGTGAAAATGGGCCGTAAAATATGCTAGATCGATAAATGGGCCTAAAAGCCTACTAGATTGATAATTGGGCCAAAACTCATTAAATTGATAATCGTCAAACCTCTGCTTGGTTGTAAATTGGGAAATCTCGCTAGATCGATAAATGGGCGAAAACTCGTTAAGTTGAAAATCAAATTCTATATGAATGTAAATCTCAAATCGCTAGATCGATAAATGGGCCGTAAACTCTGTTAAATTGTTAAATGGGCTAAAATACTTGCTAGATCGTAAAAGTTGGGCCTAGGTTGATAAATAGTTAATTAGGCCAAAATGTTATTTATGGGCCTTAATAAAGATTTGGAAATATTAACTCTTGTTAATTGGCCTTTTATAAAATTATTGTATGACCATAGTTTACTATTGCATACATATTGCATGGGTTGGGAAATGATGAAGAGAAGAAGGCATGTTGCCAAAATCTAGTTCGGTGGCTCGCCACAAAATTATGGATTTTTGCTCTAGTTAGGTGGCTCGCCACAAAAGTTATAAATGGCTATTTGCCTCTAGTTCGTGTGGCTCGCCACAAAATAATAATTGGCTCAATGCCTCTAGTTCGGTGACTTTGTCACAATCTAGTTCGATGGCTATGCCACAAAATATAAATTGGCTTAATGCCTATGATTGGTGTGATGGCAGGGTGGGTTGACTTGATCCCCACAGGTGTGATGGATGGTACGGGGGTGTGTAGTGGATGGAATTAGGTTTGGGAGGGAAAAATTCATTTTTACATGCATGCTATTAATTATGTTATTCATTATATTATTTTGCTTATGGGCTCAAGGCCCAAACCCCGTAAATTGAAAATCTGGTCCAACGGACAAGTAAGTGAGTTATACACTGAGTTCTAAGTAACTCACCCCCTTTAAATTTTTCCATTTCAGGTAATGGACATTGACGTGGACTTGGGCCGAGGATGACTTCGTGGAGGCCATCTTGCAAAACATGGGTTTATTAAACTCGAACTTTTTAATAAGTATTTTACTATTTTGGGTTAATGTAATAAGGGCCTCTATAAATAATTTATGGATTTATATGTGTGTTTGGTTTTAAACTATATTTTGGACTTTTAAATATGGGCTATGGTTATATGATGTTTTATTAAAATAAATTTTGGGTTTTCAAATATATGAAATTCCTTTATAAATATTTTATTATTGTTAACTCTTAAACAAATTACCTAAGGGTTTTGATAATACAATGTTAATAATGTTTTTTCAACTAACGTTTTCTAATATTCATCAAATTAAAATACTCTTCCGATTTTTATTAAACCCGTAATTAAAATAATATTGTAGTTTTCAACTTATTGAAGATTTTAAAATAGTTTCGATTCATGTAACAAACCAAATCTAGTCTCAATGCATAGACCGGTTTGGGGTGTTACATTTAATGGTATCGAGCCGATTTCAAAAACTCTACCGTGGTTTGGGTTCGCAAATAATTTCGTAAGAAATCGCTCAATTATATTTTAAAGATCAAGATGGCACCACAAGCATCCGCAACAAGTCAAGTAAGTATTTATTGCTTAATGATTACTATGATATGATCATAGAACACTCTAGAACTTCTAGTTTTAGATGTGAAAAACCGTAGAGATTGAGACTATAGGATATGTTGCGAAAAAACAACTTTATATCTCAAATCTCATAAAATATCGTTAATAAACACCAAAACAAATTTTTCGATTCATAAAACTTGTAATCGATAAAACGAACATGCTATCATGAGCACTAGAGGACGTGGTCGTGGACGCGTAGACATGGCCATGGTAGAGGCCGAGGTGCTACTAATCAAGCACCAAATCATAAGTCGGAAATGGACGCACTGCATCAATTGAGAGTGAGACGGATCACGCGATCACATGGAAGAAGATAATGCATTGACTCAAGCAATCATGCGAGTCTTGGAAAGGGTCATTGGAACTAGAATTGGGCCAACAACTCGTGGGTCAATTTCAAAGCGACTTAAGTCAAATAATGCGAAGTTTTAGAGGAGTCTCGGTGTAGCTTGAATGTGGCTGAATCTTGGCTCAAGCTTTGGAACGAATTATGGATGATATGGAATGCAATCGTTGAGCAAAACCGAGAGGAGTCTGTATCCTTGTTAAGAGATGAGGCATATCGCTGGTGGCTCACTGCTCGTGAAGGCACCAAGCCGACCGATTAATTGGGAATTCTTTAAAGTCGCCTTCCAAGGAAAATACGTTGGAACGAGTTATGTAGACGTCAAGGAAAGAATTTCGAATCTTGTCCAAGGAAGTAAGAGTGGCAAGATATGAAGTCGAAGTTTTACGTCTGAACCGCTATGCCCGAACAATTGTAGCAACAGATCACGAACGTTGTGTGCATTTCGAAGATGGACTTAATGATGAGCTGAGGGTTCTGATTGCTCCACAGCAAGTTAGAAAATTTTCCACACTTGTGGAGAAGGCCAAAATAGCCAAAGAGGCTAAGAATTTGAGCAGAACCGAGAAAGATTTCGAAACAAGAGAGAGACACAGTAGTCTGGTTCTTCAAAGAGATTCCAAAAGAGACCTCGGAATGATGAACCAGCTCAAGGTAGAACCCCGGTAGCAAATAATCGAAGTCTAGATTGCACTGAGTGTGGGAAAAGACATTTTGGAGAATGTTGAGGAAAACGGCGCATGCTACAAATGCGGTTCAATGGATCATCAAGACAAAATTGTCCTCGACGTATGGATACGACTCAAGAAGTTCGTAATAATGATGCACTATGGCCAGAGGTAATCAGACCACCAAGAGGTCGTGGACCGGTCGTGGTGGTAATGAAATTTGGATGTGGTCAAGGTGCACCGGTCGAGGCAATGGTCCTAGAGGAAATGCGATGCAAGATGACTGGATCGGTCTATGCGGTTAGACGCCGCGAGGACGGAATGCACCGATGTGATAAGCTGCACGTTCTTCATTTTGATGTACTGTTATTGCCTTAATAGATATTGGCTCTACCCATTCATATGTATCTAGTGCCATATCTCGAAACACGAATTTAGAATCAAATTACCAAAATGAGATGACGATAATTAGTCCTTTAGGACGATCGGAATTGTTAATAAAATGTTTAAAGACGTGCCCTTGAAAATTCAAGAGGAGGTATTCTTAGCAAACTTGATGGAACTACCTTTCATGAGTTCGATCTCATTCGGGCATGGATTGGTTGGTTAACCATCGGGCGCAAGTGGATTGTGCTGAAAAACAAATGTCAGTAAGAACCTCGGATGATAAGGAAGTCATAATGATTGGTGAGCGAAGAAACTATTTGGCAAATGTGGTATCTGCATTAAAGGCAGATAAGTTGGTGCGGAAAGGATATGGAGCATTCCTAGCCTTTATCTCGTGCTTTGGATGCCAAAGAGTTATCTCGTGAATGATGTGAGGACGGTGAAGGAATTTCCGATGTATTTCCCGAAGAACTTTCTAGTATACCTCCAGATCGGGAAGTAGAATTTGGCATTGAGCTTTTGCCTGGGACAGCTCTAGTGTCCATTGCTCCTTATAGAATGGCACCAAAGGAGTTGGCTGAGCTTAAAGCTCAAATTCAAGAATTGTTGGATCGGGGATTTATTCGACCAAGTGTGTCTCCGTGGGAACACCCGCTTTGTTCGTCAAGAAGAAGGATGGATCGATGCGTATGTGCATTGACTATAGACAATTGAATAAATTGACGATCAAGAATCGGTATCCTCTGCCGAGAATTGACGACCTGTTTGATCAATTAAAAGGAGCTTCAATTTTCTCCAAAATTGATTTAAGGTCAGGTTATCACCAGCTCAAGGTGAAAGAAGCGGACATTTATAAGACGGCATTTCGGACACGTTACGGACACTATGAGTTTGTAGTGATGCCGTTTGGATTAACCAATGCACCAGCTACATTTATGGACATGATGAACCGAGTCTTTCAACTATATTTAGACCGGTTTGTGGTAGTGTTCATAGATGACATATTGGTTTATTCGAGAAATGAGGAGGAGCATGACAAGCATTTGCGGATAGTATTACAGCTACTTCGTGATAAGCAATTGTATGCCAAATTTAGTAAATGCGAATTTTGGCTAAAGGAAGTGACTTTCCTTGGTCATGTAGTATCAGCCGAAGGAATAAGGGTGGATCCTCGGAAAATTGAGGCTATTCTGGATTGGAAACCACCAACATCGGTAGCTGAAATTCAGAGTTTCTTGGGTTTAGCTGGATACTATAGACGTTTTGTAGAGGGGTTTTGTTGATTGTCGCACCCTAACTAAACTGCTATTGCGAAAGGGAGCTCCTATATATTGGACCGAAAACAAAGCAAGAGAGTTTGAGAAATTGAAGAAGATCCCGTGAAGCTCGGTTTTGATTCGGTAGGAGGTCTGAAAAGAATTCATCGCTTATTGTGATGCGCCTCACACGGGTTTTGGTTGTGTGTTGATGCAAAATGGAAAGGTGGTGGCCTATGCTTCTCGCCAATTGAGACCACACGAAGTAAACTACCCTACGCATGATTTGGAGTTAGTCATTGTCTTTGCTCTAAAGATTTGGAGGCACTATCTCTATGGTGAGAAGTCAATAATCTACACAGATCACAAGAGTCTTAAATACCTCCTTACCCAAAAGGAGTTAAATTTGAGACAAAGAAGATGGGTAGAATTATTAAAGGATTATGATTTCTCAATCGAATATCATCCTGGAAAGGCTAACGTGGTAGCTAACGCGTTAAGTCATAAGACAAGATTCGATTTGAGAGCATTGTTTACCCATTTGAGTCAGTATGAGGATGGCGGCTTGTTAGCGTAACTTCGTGAAGCCTCCGTGGCTAGAACAAATCAAGGAAAAGCAGACATCGATGAGAAGTTGGGACCTTTACTTGGCAAGTTGAAAATGGTGAAATCGAGGATTTTGGAATAAACACTAAGGTGTGTTGTGCTTTCGAGGAAGAGTATGTATGCCTCAAGGACTCGGACACGAGGCAAATGATTCTACGGAGGCGATAGTAGCCCTTATGCTATGCATCCCGGAGGAAATAAGATGTATCGAGATCTCCGTGAATAGTATTGGTGGCCAGGGTTGAAGCGTGAGATTTCAGAATTTGTGGGAAAATGTTTGACTTGTCGCAAGTGAAGGCGTAACATCAATTACCGACTGGATTGTTACAACCGGTAAGGATTCCTCTTTGGAAATGGGAACGGATAACCATGGATTTTGTTAGTGGGTTACCTTTAACACCTACTAAGAAAAATTTCGTGTGGGTAATTGTTGATCGCTTGATGAAGACCGCCATTTCTGCCGCCAACAGACAGATTATTCATTGCGAAGTTGGCTAAACTATGACGTATCCAAAATTGTGAGGTTGCATGGGTTTTGTATCTATTATATCGGATAGGGACCCTAGGTTTACATCACGATTATGGAAAGCTCGCATGAAGCCTTGGGGACAAAGTTGAATTTCAAGACGGCTTTTCATCCTCGGTCGATGGTCACGAGAGAGTAATTCAGATATTGGAAGATATGTTAAGGGATGTGTAATCGATTGCGTGGGTAGTTGGGAGGATTATCTACCACCGCGTAATTCGCAGATAACAACAATATATCGTCTAGCATTGGATGGCACCTTACGAGGCATTGTATGGTCGTAAGTGTCACTCTCCTATTTGTTGGACCGAGTTGGGCGAACGACGGATGTTAGGTCCCGAGATGATATCTCAAAGCAGAGGATAAGGTAAAAGTTATTCGAGCACGGTTGAAAGAAGCCTCGGATAGACGTAAGTCATATACGCACACAAGCGTAAGGACATCGAGTATCTTTGTAGGGATCAGGTTTTCTTGAAGGTCTCTCCTTGGAAAAAGATCTTCGTGTTTGGAAGGAAGGGCAAGCTAAGTCCTAGATACATTGGACCTTATCGTGTCTTTCAAGCGTGTTGGTCCAAGTGGCTTATCGATTGAGTTACCTCCTAATTGGATCAAATTCATAATGTTTTTCATGTTTCAATGTTGAGGCATTATAGATCGGATCCTTCGCACATTATCTTGGTAGAAGAATTGGAGCTGAATTGATTTGTCTTTTGAAGAAGAACCAGTGGAAATCTTAGACCGAGATGTCAAAGTGCTAAGAAAGAAAAGCGTGCTGTTGGTCAAAGTTTTATGGCGTAACCACGGAGTGGAGGAAGCTACGTGGGAGCCTAAAGATACAATTCGGCAACAATACCCTCATCTCTTTCAACCAGGTAAATTTCGAGGACGAAATTTTCTTTAAGGAGGGTAGAGTTGTAACACCCTAAAAATTTGAGTATTTATATATTGCATGATTTGGTGTTTAGATTTTAAAGGAAAATTTCTTACTTTTATTTTCGTGTTTATTGAAGCCCTAAAGAAGAGTATAGCATAATTTGAGTAAGGAATAAATTTAATATTTGAGAATTTATTGAAGAGAAGCAAGTGTCATTAATACTTAAGTTAAATTAAGTGTTAATGAGTGACATAAGTTGAGTACATGGCATGGTGGTGTTGGCGCATGAGTTGTAACATGAGGGGAGAGGTTCGAATCCTTGTTTAGCATCTAAGTAAATTTTATTTTAATTTTTACGCACATGTATAGCAAGTGTCGCCAAGAGCATATTTGGTAAGTGTTGACCATGTTATTTTTGGTTAGTGTATCAAAGGATTAAGGAAATTGTTAACTTATGGCATGGAATCAAAAACTTAAGGAAAGAAATGGGAACGTAAGGCACATATCAAGGAAAAATTATGGAAACAATATCATGGCCTATTGACCATGCATAGGGACGACAACTTAGACTATAGGGGGAACCGAATTTTTGGTGATAGTTGGCTAAGAAATGAATTTTCTCTTTGGTCATTCCTAGCAACCTTGTGCAGAATTTTGCATCCCTCTTCTCAATTTTCTCCTTTGGCCGAAATTGAACCTTGGTAAAGTTCTAATCTTTTGACCATTTGGTCATTTTTGCTTATTGTTTTAGCCTTTGTTTTGTACCTTTTTCTTTGAGTGCCGAAATCATCTAAACCAAAGCCATTCTTTTTCTTTTCTTTTTACCATGGCCGAATGTACCTAGCTCCTAAAATCCATCTTTTTCTTCTCTTCTCTTTGAAATCAAACAACATCATCACCATCTCTTCTTTCATATTTTATTTCTTTTCACTCAAAGTTTCTTCATTAAACTCTCTCATGGCTGAATGCTAGAGTGCCCATAGTAGAACCTTTCTTTCTTTTCTTTGATTCTTCATAGCCAAATCTTCATCCATCACAAACCCCATTCTCAATCCTTTATTTTCGATCGTGGAAAATAGGTAAGGGATTTTTTTTTTGTTTTTGATTAATTAATAGTGTTATGGCCGAATATTGATGGTGTTATGAAGGACCATTTGGATCGAATTAAACGTTCGTTCTATTAACATTTTATTCGTTATTATATAGTGCAATAACGGAAGATCGAAACTCAAGTGTTCGGGAGAATCGTAGAAATGTTGGAATCGATTTATTGTGGTAAGGAAATCACATCCTTTAAAGCCTCTAGTACTATTTCGATATTATTTTAGATTGAACTAATATTCCTTTGATCTTGAAGACTTTCAAAATAGGGAAGAAAAGGCGGTGTTTAGTCATATTAAGAGGGCGGATCCAGTAAATCCCCATTTAAATGAAGAGCGGTTTGACAATCGAGATTTTCCACCGGGTTGCGGACCATCTTTCAAGGAAGTCAACTATTTGAAGTGGTACGAACTTCCGAGCCTTTATGCGTTAGTGGATTCTCGACGACTAACGAACCAATAAACGAGGAGAAACCGAAAATCAAGTGATTCAAAATCAAGAGGGTAAGATTTTGGATCTATTATCGATAAAGTATATTTATACTGAAATAGTGTTCTAACGGATCGAAATATGTTTTAGGTGCCGAGGAGCGAGAATGATTAGTACTCTCAGATCGAGGTGTGTAACTTCACACTTTTCTCGGGTTGGATGTCAATTTCAGTATTAAAGTAAAATCATAAAACGACTAGATCGGTATAAAACGTAATAACCGATATTTTGACGAAAATACATGAAAACGACTAAAATCGTGAAAATTACGAAAACACCTCGAGAAATTATTTGTTAATATGTAAATTGTATGTTTCGTGAAAATGGGCCGTAAAATATGCTAGATCGATAAATGGGCCTAAAAGCTCGCTAGATTGATAATTGGGCGAAAACTCATTAAATTAATAATCGGGTCAAACCTCTGCTTGGTTGTAAATTAACGAAATTTACGCTAGATCGATAAATGGGCCGAAAACTCGTTAAGTTGAAAATCGGTCAAATCTCTATATGAATGTAAATTGGGCGAAATCTCGCTAGATCGATAAATGGGCCGTAAACTCGTTAAATTGTTAAATGGGCTAAAATACTTGCTAGATCGTAAAAATTGGGCCTAGGTTGATAATAGTTAATTAGGCCAAAATGTTATTTATGGGCCTTAATAAAGATTTGGAAATATTAACTCTTGTTAATGGGCCTTTTATAAAATTATTGTATGACCATAGTTTACTATTGCATACATATTGCATGGGTTGGGAAATGATGAAGAGAAGAAGGCTGTTGCCAAAATCTAGTTCGGTGGCTCTGCCACAAAATTATGGCTTTTTGCCTCTAGTTCGGTGGCTCTGCCACAAAAGTTATAAATGGCTATTTGCCTCTAGTTCGGTGGCTCTGCCACAAAATAATAATTGGCTCAATGCCTCTAGTTCGGTGACTTTGTCACAATCTAGTTCGGTGGCTATGCCACAAAATATAAATTGGCTTAATGCCTATGATTGGTGTGATGGCGGGGTGGGTTGACTTGATCCCCACAGGTGTGATGGTTGGTACGGGGGTGTGTAGCGGATGGAATTAGGTTTGGGAGGGAAAATTCATTTTTACATGCATGCTATTAATTATGTTATTCATTATATTATTTTGCTTATGGGCTCAAGGCCCAAACCCAGTAAATTGAAAAAATCGCCCAATGGACAAGTAAGTGAGTTATACATCGAGTTCTAAGTAACTCACCCCTTTAAAATTTTCCATTTCGTAATGGAAATTGACGTGGACTTGGGCCGAGGATGACTTCGTGGAGGCCATCTTCGCAAAACATGGGTTTATTAAACTCGAACTTTTTAATAAGTATTTTACTATTTTGGGTTAATGTAATAAGGGCCTCTATAAATAATTTGTGGATTTATATGTGTTTGGTTTTAAACTATATTTTGGACTTTTAAATATGGGCTATGGTTATATGATGTTTTATTAAAATAAATTTTGGGTTTTCAAATATATGAAATTCTGCATAAATATTTTATTATTGTTAACTCTTAAACAAATTACCTAAGGGTTTTGATAATACAATGTTAATAATGTTTTTTCAACTAACGTTTTCTAATATTCATCAAATTAAAATACTCTTCCGATTTTTATTAAACCCGTAATTAAAAATAATATTATAGTTTTCAACTTATTGAAGATTTTAAAATAGTTCGATTCATGTAACAAACCAAATCTAGTCTCAATGCATAGACCGGTTTTGGGTGTTACATTTAATGGTATCGAGCCGCTTCAAAAACTCTTTGTGGTTTGGGTTCGCAAATAATTTCGTAAGAAATCGCTCAATTATATTTTAAAGATCATTATGGCACCACAAGCATCCAAGCAACAAGTCAAGTAAGTATTTATTGCTTAATGATTACTATGATATGATCATAGGAACACTCTAGAACTTCTAGTTTTAGATGTGAAAACCGTAGAGATTGAGACTATAGGATATGTTGCGAAAAAAATAACCTTATATCTCAAATCTCATAAAATATCGTTAATAAACATCGAAACAAATTTTTTGATTCATAAAACTTGTAATCAGATAAAAACGAACATTCTATCATGAGCACTAGAGGACGTGGTCGTGGACGCGAGACGTGGCCGTGGTAGAGGCCGAGGTGCTACGATCAAGCACCAAATCATATGTCGGAAATGGGCACTGCGTCAATTGAGAGTGAGACGGATCACGCGATCACATGGAAGAAGATAATGCATTGACTCAAGCAATGTGCGAGTCTTGGAAAGGGTCACTGGAACTAGAATTGGGCCAACAACTCGTGGGTCAATTTCGAGCGACTTAAGTCAAATAATGCGAAGTTTTAGAGGAGTCTCGGTGTAGCTTTGAATGTGGTGAACATCGCTCAAGTCGTGGAACGGATTATGGATGATATGGAATGCATCGTTGAGCAAAAACCGAGAGGAGTCAGATCCTTGTTAAGAGATGAGGCATATCGGTGGTGGCTCATTGCTCGTGAAGGCACCAAGTCGCGACCGATTAATTGGGAATTCTTTAAAGCGCCTTCCAAGGAAAATACGTTGGAACGCAAGTTATGTAGACCTTTCGAAGGAAAGAATTTCGAATCTTGTCCAAGGAAGTAAGATAGTGGCGAGATATGAAGTCGAAGTTTTACGTCCTGAGCCGCTATGCCCGAACAATTGTAGCAATGAGATCACGAACGCTGTGTGCGTTTGAAGATGGACTTAATGATGAGTGAGGGTTCGATTGCTCCACACAAGTTAGAAATTTTTCCACACTTGTGGAGAAGGCCAATATAGCGAAGAGGCTAAGAATTCAGAACAGCAGAACCGAGAAAGATTTTGAAACAAGAGAGAGACACAGTAGTCTGGTTCTTCAAAGAGATTCCAAAAGAGACCTCGGAATGATGAACCAGCTCAAGGTAGAACCCCAGAGCAAATAATCAAGTCTAAATTGCACCGAGTGTGGGAAAAGACATTTTGGAGAATGTTGGAGGAAAACGGGTGTGATGCTACAAATGCGGTTCAATGGATCATCAAGACAAAATTGTCCTCGACGTATGGATACGACTCAAGAAGTTCGTAATAATGATGCACTGTTACCGAGAGGTAATCAATGACCACCAAGAGGTCGTGGACCAGGTCGTGGTGGTAATGGGGCTGGACGTGGTCAAGGTGCACCGGGTCGAGGCAATGGTCCTAGAGGAAATACAGATGCAAGACAGCCTGGACTGGTCTATGCAATTAGACGCCGCGAGGACGGCAATGCACCAGATGTGATAACTGGTACGTTCTTCATTTTGATGTACCGTTATTGCCTTAATAGATATTGGCTCTACCCATTCATATGTATCTAGTGCCATATCCGAAACCGAATTTAGAATCAAATTACCAAAATGAGATGATGAATTAGTCCTTTAGGACGTTTCGGAATTGTTAATAAAATGTTTAAAGACGTGCCTTGAAAATTCAAGAGGAGGTATTCTTAGCAAACTTGATGGAACTACCTTTCGCGAGTTCGATCTCATTCAGGCATGGATTGGTTGGTTAACCATCGCGCAAGTGGATTGTCTTTGAAAAATGAATGTCGAGAAGAACCTTGATGATAAGGAAGTCATAATGATTGGTGAGCGAAGGAACTATCTGGCAAATGTGGTATCTGCATTAAAGGCAGAGAAGTTGGTGCGGAAAGGATATGGAGCATTCCTAGCCTTTATCTATGCTTTGGATGCCAAAGAGTTATCTGTGAATGATGTGAGGACGGTGAAGGAATTTCCGATGTATTTCAAGAACTTCGGTATACCTCCGGATCGGGAAGTAGAATTTGGCATTGAGCTTTTGTTCGATAGCCCAAAGGTCCATTGCTCCTTATAGAATGGCAATCAAGGAGTTGGTGAGCTTAAAGCTAAAATTCAAGAATTGTTGGATCGGAGATTTATTCGACCAAGTGTGTCTCAGTGGGAGCACCGGCTTTGTTCGTCAAGAAGAAGGATGGATCGATGCGTATGTGCATTGACTACGATAATTGAATAAATTGACGATCAAGAATCGGTATCCTCCGCCGAGAATTGACGGCCTGTTTGATCAATTAAAAGGAGCTTCAGCTTTTCCAAAATTGATTTAAGGTCGGGTTATCATTTCAAGGTGAAAGAAGCGGACATTTATAAGACGGCATTTCGGACACGTTACGGACACTATGAGTTTGTAGTGATGCCGTTTGGACTAACCAATGCACCAGCTGCATTTATAGACATGATGAACCGTATTTAGACCGGTTTGTGGTAGTGTTCATAGATGACATATTGGTTTATTCGAGAAATGAGGAGGAGCATGACAAGCATTTGCGGATAGTATTACAGCTACTTCGTGATAAGCAATTGTATGCCAAATTTAGTAAATGCGAATTTTGGCTAAAGGAAGTGACTTTCCTTGGTCATGTAGTATCAGCCGAAGGAATAAGGGTGGATCCTCGAAAAATTGAGGCTATTCTGGATTGGAAACCACCAACATCGGTAGAGTGAAATTCGAGTTTCTTGGGTTTAATGGATACTATAGACGTTTTGTAGAGGGTTTTTGTTGATTGCTGCACCCTAACTAAACTATTGCGAAAGGGAGCTCCGTATATTTGGACTGAAAAGCAGCAAGAGAGTTTCGAGAAATTGAAGAAGATCCTGACGGAAGCTCCAGTTTTGATTCAGCCGGAGGCTGGAAAAGAATTCACTGTTTATTGTGATGCGTCTCACACGGGTTTGGGTTGTGTGTTGATGCAAAATGGAAAGGTGGTGGCCTATGCTTCTCGTCAATTGAGACCACACGAAGTAAACTACCCTACGCATGATTTGGAGTTAGCTGCTGTTGTCTTTGCTCTAAAGATTTGGAGGCACTATCTCTATGGTGAGAAGTCAATAATCTACACAGATCACAAGAGTCTTAAATACCTCCTTACCCAAAAGGAGTTAAATTTGAGACAAAGAAGATGGGTAGAATTATTAAAGGATTATGATTTCTCAATCGAATATCATCCTGGAAAGGCTAACGTGGTAGCTGACGCGTTAAGTCGTAAGACAGTATCTGATTTGAGAGCATTGTTTGCCCATTTGAGTTTGTATGAGGATGGTAGTTTGTTAGCAGAACTTCAGGTGAAGCCTCTGTGGCTGGAACAAATCAAGGAAAAACAGACATCAGATGAGAAGTTGGGACCTTTACTTCGGCAAGTTGAAAATGGTGAAATCGAGGATTTTGGAATAAACACGGAAGGTGTGTTGTGCTTTCGAGGAAGAGTATGTATGCCTAAGGACTCAGACCTGAGGCAAATGATTCTACGGGAGGCGCATAGTAGCCCTTATGCTATGCATCCCGGAGGAAATAAGATGTATCGAGATCTCCGTGAATAGTATTGGTGGCGTGGTTGAAGCGTGAGATTTGAATTTGTGGGAAAATGTTTGACTTGTCGCAAGTGAAGGCGTAACATCAATTACCGTCTGGATTGTTACAAGCGGTAAGGATTCTCTTTGGAAATGGGAACGGATAACCATGGATTTTGTTAGTGGGTTACCTTTAACACCTACTAAGAAAAATTCGTGTGGGTAATTGTTGATCGCTTGACGAAGACCGCCATTTCCGCCCATCAGATGCAGATTATTCATTGCGAAGTTGGCGAAACTAGACGTATCCAAAATTGTGAGGTTGCATGGGGTACCAGATCTATTATATCGGATAGGGACCCTAGGTTTACATCACGATTCTGAAAAGCTCGCATGAAGCCTTGGGGACAAAGTTGAATTTCAAGACGGCTTTTCATCCTCGGTCGATGGTCATCGGAAAGAGTAATTCAGATATTGGAAGATATGTTAAGGGATGTAATCGATTGCAAGGGTAGTTGGGAGGATTATCTACCACCGCGTAATTCACAGATAACAACAAGACTATCGGCCTAGCATTCGATGGCACCTTACGAGGCATTGTATGGTCGTAAGTGTCGCTCTCCTATTTGTTGGTGAGTTGGGTAACGACGGATGTTAGGTCCCGAGATGATATCTCAAAACAGAGGATAAGGTAAAAGTTATTCGAGCACCGGCTGAAAGAAGCCTCGATAGACGTAAGTCGATGCGCACTCAAGCGTAAGGACATCGAGTATCTTTGTGGGGATCGTGTTTTCTTGAAGGTCTCTCCTTGGAAAAAGATCTTCGAGTTTGGAAGGAAGGGCAAGCTAAGTCCTAGATACATTGGACCTTATCGTGTCAAGCGTGTTGGTCCGAAGTGGCTTATCGATTGAGTTACCTCCGAATTGGATCAAATTCATAATGTTTTCATGTTTCCATGTTGAGCGTTATAGATCGGATCCTTCGCACATTATCTTGGTAGAAGAATTGGAGTGAATTGATTTGTCTTTGAAGAAGAACCGGTGGAAATCTTAGACCGAGATGTCAAAGTGTTAAGAAAGAAAAGCGTGCCGTTGGTCAAAGTTTTATGGCGTAACCACGAGTGGAGGAAGCTACGGGAGCCTGAAGATACAATTGGCAACAATACCTCATCGCCTTCAACTGTGTAAATTTCGAGGACGAAATTTTCTTTAAGGAGGGTAGAGTTGTAACACCCTAAAAATTTGAGTATTTATATATTGCATGATTTGGTGTTTAGATTTTAAAGGAAAATTTCTTACTTTTATTTTCGTGTTTATTGAAGTCCTAAAGAAGAGTATAGCATAATTTGGGTAAGGAATAAATTTAATATTTGAGAATTTATTGAAGAGAAGCAAGTGTCATTAATACTTAAGTTAAATTAAGTGTTAATGAGTGACATAAGTTGAGTACATGGCATGGTGGTGTTGGCGCATGAGTTGTAACATGAGGGGAGAGGTTCGAATCCCTTGTTTAGCATCTAAGTAAATTTTATTTTTAATTTTTCTGCACATGTATAGCAAGTGTCGGCCAAGAGCATATTTGGTAAGTGTTGACCATGTTATTTTTGGTTAGTGTATCAAAGGATTAAGGAAATTGTTAACTTATGGCATGGAATCAAAAACTTAAGGAAAGAAATGGGAACATAAGGCACATATCAAGGAAAAATTATGGAAACAATATCATGGCCTATTGACCATGCATAGGGACGACAACTTAGACTATAGGGGGAGCCGAATTTTTGGTGATAGTTGGCTAAGAAATGAATTTTCTCTTTGGCCATTCCTAGCAACCTTGTGCAAAATTTTGCATCCCTCTTCTCAATTTTCTCCTTTGGCCGAAATTGAACCTTGGTAAAGTTCTAATCTTTTGACCATTTGGTCATTTTTGCTTATTGCTTTAGCCTTTGTTTTGTACCTTTTTCTTTGAGTGCCGAAATCATCTAAACCAAAGCCATTCTTTTTCTTTTCTTTTTACCATGGCCGAATGTACCTAGCTCCTAAAATCCATCTTTTTCTTCTCTTCTCTTTGAAATCAAACAACATCATCACCATCTCTTCTTTCATATTTTATTTCTTTTCACTCAAAGTTTCTTCATTAAACTCTCTCATGGCTGAATGCTAGAGTGCCCATAGCCGAACCTTTCTTTATTTTTCTTTGATTCTTCATAGCCGAAATCTTCATCCATCACAAACCCCATTCTCAATCCTTTATTTTCGATCGTGGAAAATAGGTAAGGGATTTTTTTTCGTTTTTGATTAATTAATAGTGTTATGGCCGAATATTGATGGTGTTATGAAGGACCATTTGGATCGAATTAAACGTTCATTCTATTAACGTTTTATTCATTATTATATAGTGCAATAACGGAAGATCGGAACTCAAGTGTTCGGGAGAATCGTAGAAACGTTGGAATCGATTTATTGTGGTAAGGAAATCACATCCTTTAAAGCCTCTAGTACTATTTCGATATTATTTTAGATTGAACTAATATTCCTTTGATCTTGAAGACTTTCAAAATAGGGAAGAAAAGGGCGGTGTTTAGTCATATTAAGAGGGGCGGATCCGTAAATCCCCCATTTAAACGAAGAGCGGTTTCGGCAGTCGAGATTTTCCACCGGGTTGCGGACCATCTTCCGAAGGAAGTCAACTATTTGAAGTGGTACGAACTTCCGAGCCTTTGTACGTTAGTGGATTCTCGACGACTAACGAACCAATAAACGAGGAGAAACCGAAAATCGAAGTGATTCAAAATCAAGAGGGTAAGATTTTGGATCTATTATCGATAAAGTATATTTATACGAAATAGTGTTCTAACGGATCGAAATATGTTTTAGGTGCCGAGGAGCGAGAAGGATTAGTACTCTCGGTATCGAGGTGTGTAACTTCACACTTTTTCTCGGGTTGGATGTCAATTTCTAGTATTAAAGTAAAATCGAAAAACGACTAGATCTAGATAAACGTAACAACCGATATTTTGACGAAAATACATGAAAATGACTAAAATCATGAAAATTACGAAAACACCTCGAGAAATTATTTGTTAATATGTAAATTGTATGTTTCGTGAAAATGGGCCGTAAAATATGCTAGATCGATAAATGGGCCTAAAAGCCTGCTAGATTGATAATTGGGCCGAAAACTCTGTTAAATTGATAATCGGGTGAAACCTCATTTGGTTGTAAATTGGGCGAAAATTACGCTAGATCGATAAATGGGCGAAAACTCGTTAAGTTGAAAATCGTCAAATCTCTGTATGAATGTAAATTGGGCCGAAATCTCTGCTAGATCGATAAATGGGCCGTAAACTCTGTTAAATTGTTAAATGGGCTAAAATACTTGCTAGATCGTAAAAATTGGGCCTAGGTTGATAAATAGTTAATTAGGCCAAAATGTTATTTATGGGCCTTAATAAAGATTTGGAAATATTAACTCTTGTTAATGGGCCTTTTTATAAAATTATTGTATGACCATAGTTTACTATTGCATACATATTGCATGGGTTGGGAAATGATGAAGAGAAGAAGGCCTGTTGCCAAAATCTAGTTCGGTGGCTCTGCCACAAAATTATGGCTTTTTGCCTCTAGTTCGGTGGCTCTACCACAAAAGTTATAAATGGCTATTTGCCTCTAGTTCGGTGGCTATGCCACAAAATAATAATTGGCTCAATGCCTCTAGTTCGGTGACTTTGTCACAATCTAGTTCGGTGGCTATGCCACAAAATATAAATTGGCTTAATGCCTATGATTGGTGTGATGGCGGGGTGGGTTGACTTGATCCCACAGTGTGATGGTTGGTACGGGGTGTGTAGCGGATGGAATTAGGTTTGGGAGGGAAAATTCATTTTACATGCATGCTATTAATTATGTTATTCATTATATTATTTTGCTTATGGGCTCAAGGCCCAAACCCCGTAAATTGAAAATCTGGCCCAATGGACAAGTAAGTGAGTTATACACTGAGTTCTAAGTAACTCACCCCCTTTAAATTTTTCCATTTCAGGTAATGGAAATTGACGTGGACTTGGGCCGAGGATGACTTCGTGGAGGCCATACTGCAAAACATGGGTTTATTAAACTCGAACTTTTTAATAAGTATTTTACTATTTTGGGTTAATGTAATAAGGGCCTCTATAAATAATTTGTGGATTTATATGTGTTTGGTTTTAAACTATATTTTGGACTTTTAAATATGGGCTATGGTTATATGATGTTTTATTAAAATAAATTTTGGGTTTTCAAATATATGAAATTCTTTATAAATATTTTATTATTGTTAACTCTTAAACAAATTACCTAAGGGTTTTGATAATACAATGTTAATAATGTTTTTTCAACTAACGTTTTCTAATATTCATCAAATTAAAATACTCTTCCGATTTTTATTAAACCCGTAATTAAAAATAATATTATAGTTTTCAACTTATTGAAGATTTTAAAATAGCTCGATTCATGTAACAAACCAAATCTAGTCTCAATGCATAGACCGGTTTGGGGTGTTACATTTAATGGTATCGAGCGATTTCAAAAACTTCACCGTGGTTTGGGTTCGCAAATAATTTACGTAAGAAATCGCTCAATTATATTTTAAAGATCAAGATGGCACCACAAGCATCCGGCAACAAGTCAAGTAAGTATTTATTGCTTAATGATTACTATGATATGATCATAGGAACACTCTAGAACTTCTAGTTTTAGATGTGAAAACCGTAGAGATTGAGACTATAGGATATGTTGCAAAAAACAACTTTATATCTCAAATCTCATAAAATATCGTTAATAAACATCAAACAAATTTTACGATTCATAAAACTTGTATTCAGATAAAACGAACATGCTATCATTAGCACTAGAGGACGTGGTCGTGGACGCCGATAGACGTGGCTATGGTAGAGGCCGAGGTGCTCGATCAAGCACCAAATCATATGTCGGAAATGGACCTTTTCGTCAATTGAGAGTGAGACAGGATCACGCGATCACATGGAAGAAGATAATGCATTGACTCAAGCAATCTCTGCGAGTCTTGGAAAGGGTCATTTGGAACTAGAATTGGGCCAACAACTCGTGGGTCAATTTGGAGCGACTTAAGTCAAATAATGCGAAGTTTTAGAGGAGTCTCCGGTGTAGCTTTGAATGTGGTGAATCTTGGCTCAAGGCATGGAATGGATTATGGATGATATGGAATGCCTCGTTGAGCAAAAGCGAGAGGAGTCAGATCCTTGTTAAGAGATGAGGCATATCAGTGGTGGCTCACTGTTCGTGAAGGCACCGAAGCTGCACTGATTAATTGGGAATTCTTTAAAGCTGCCTTCCAAGGAAAATACGTTGGAACGAGTTATGTAGACGCTCGAAGGAAAGAATTTCTGAATCTTGTCCAAGGAAGTAAGATAGTGGCAGCATATGAAGCTGAGTTTTTACGTCTGAGCCGCTATGCCCGAACAATTGTAGCAACAGATCACAAACGTTGTGTGCGTTTCGAAGATGGACTTAATGATGAGTTGAGGGTTCTGATTGCTCCACAGCAAGTTAGAAATTTTTCCACACTTGTGGAGAAGGCCAAAATAGTCGAAGAGGCTAAGAATTTAGAACAGCAGAACCGAGAAAGATTTCAAAACAAGAGAGAGACACAGTAGTCTGGTTCTTCAAAGAGATTCCAAAAGAGACCTTGGAATGATGAACCAGCTCAAGGTAGAACCCCGGTAGCAAATAATCGAAGTCTAGATTGCACCGAGTGTGGGAAAAGACATTTGGAGAATGTTGAGGAAAATGGGGCATGCTACAAATGCGGTTCAATGGATCATCAAGACAAAAATTGTCCTCGACGTATGGATACGACTCAAGAAGTTAAGTAATAATGATGCACAAACGGCCAGAGGTAATCGCAGACCACCAAGAGGTCGTGGACGTCGTCGTGTGGTAATGGGGTGGACGTGGTCAAGGTGCACCGGTCGAGGCAATGGTCCTAGAGGAAATCTGAGATGCAAGACAAACTGGATCGGTCTATGCAATTAGACGCCATGAGGACGGCAATGCACCGATGTGATAACTGTACGTTCTTCATTTTGATGTACTGTTATTGCCTTAATAGATATTGGCTCTACCCATTCATATGTATCTAGTGCCATATCCGAAACCCTGAATTTACAATCAAATAACCAAAATTGAGATGATGAATTAGTCCTTTAGGACGATCAGAATTGTTAATAAAATGTTTAAAGACGTGGCCTTGAAAATTCAAGAGGAGGTATTCTTAGCAAACTTGATGGAACTACCTTTCGCGAAGTTCGATCTCATTCTGGCATGGATTGGTTGGTTAACCATCGGCGCAAGTGGATTGTCTTTGAAAAACAAAAGTCAAGAAGAACCTCGGATGATAAGGAAGTCATAATGATTGGTGGCGAAGGAACTATTTGGCAAATGTGGTATCTCGCATTAAAGGCGAGAGAAGTTGGTGCGAAAGGATATGGAGCATTCCTAGCCTTTATCTATGCTTTGGATGCCAAAGAGTTATCTCGTGAATGATGTGAGGACGGTGAAGGAATTTCCGATGTATTTCCCAAGAACACCCAATTGGCTGGGGAGACCCGTTTGGCCGAAAAGAAAGAGGTTTCGGAAATTGAAGGAAATTGACTAAGTAATTGAATTAAATTTTAGGTCAAAGAAATCGATTTATCCCTCACGGGTTTGGGGTTTGGTTTGATCAAATTAAAAGAGGCTTTTCCCAAAATTGAAAACCGGTTAAATCCCCAAATTTTAAGGTTTGAAAGAAAGATTTTGGAGGCATTTCTATTAAAGCTAATTACACTAAAGAGTTTTAAATATCCTTTGGATTAAAATTTGGAACCAAAAGGATTTTAGAATTATTGAATTAGTTTTCAAAATATTTAAAGGAACCGGTTTGTGTAAGGTTCATTTGAGACAATTGGTTTATTTGAGTTGAGGAGGGATGGCGCTTTTATGAATTTAAGCCTCTTGAAAATAAGGAAAAATTGTAATGGAAAATTTATTTAAATTCGAATTTTGGAAAGGGAAAGGGATTTTTCCTGGTTGTTGTTAAAGGAATTAAGGGTGGGACCTAAAATTGAGGTTATTTCGGAGGAAACCCACCAACATCCCGTGAGGTAAATTTCGAGTTTCCGGGTTTTGGCCGGTTACTATAACGTTTTGTGGGTTTTTTGATTGTCGCAAACCCAACTAAACCTTTTGCAAAGGGAAGGATTTTTGGAAAGAAAAAAAAGGAGAGTTTCCAAAATTAAGAAAAATTCCGAGGAAGTTTCCGCTTTGATTCAAAGAGGCCTTTGAAAAGAACATGTTATTTTGCTGTTCAACACGGTTTAAATTGTGGGTTGATGGGAAATTGGAAAAGATGGTGGTTTAATCCTTCTCGGCCCAATTGAAGCCCACAAAGGAATTTAAACCTTTACCCTAGATGGACGGAGAGTTTGTATTTGGATTTGGGAAGGCCAAAATTTTTAAAAAAAAAAAATTTTTAACAAAAAAAAATTTTTTAAAACCCAAAAATTAAATTTAAAAAAAGGGGAAAAAAGGTTAATTTTAAACCTTTTTAAAAGGCCCGGTTAAAAAAGGGTTTAAAAAAACCCCTTTGGGAAAAAAAAAAGGGGGGTTTTGGGAATTTTTTAAAAATTTAAAAGGTTTTGGGCAAAAAAGGGGTTTTTTAAAAAAGGGGTTTATTTAAAAAAAAAAAATTTTTTTTAAAAAAAAGGGGGGTTTAAGATTTTTTTGGGGGTTTTGGGAAAAAAATTTTTTTTTTTAAAAAAAACAAAAAAGGGGGGGGGGATTTTTAAATTTGGGGGAAAAATTTGGAAAGGGGGAAAAAAAATTTTTTTTTTTTAAAAAACCCCCCCCAAAAAAAATTTTTGGGGTTTTTTTTTTTTTAAAAAGGGAAAAAAGGGGGGGGTTTTTAAAAAAACCCCCCCAAAAAAAGGGGGTTTTAAAACCCCCCCCAAAAAAAGGTTAAAATTTAAAGGGGAAAAATTTTAAAGGGGGGGAAAACCCCCCAAAAAAAACCTTGGGAAAATTTTTCCCCAAAGGAGGGGTTTTTCCCCCCATTTTAAAAGGGTTTGGTTTAAGGGAAAATTTTAGGGAATTAAAAATTTAAGGGGAAAGTTTTGGGGGAAAAAAAGGGCAATTTCCCCAAGGGGAAAATGGGCCCCCTTTTTTTTTTGGGGGTTTTTTTGGGGGGGAAAACCCAAAAATTTTCCCCTTTTCTTTTAAAAAAAATTTTTTTAAAAAATTTTTGGGCCCCCAAAAACCCCAAACCGGGAAAAAAAAGGGGTTTTTAAAAAGGTTTCCCAAAAAAAAAAATTTTTTTGGGGGGAAAATTTTAATTTCCCCTTAAAGGGGAAAGGGGGCCCAAATTTTTAAAAATTTCCCCCTTTTTTTAAATTTTTTTTTGGGGTTTTTTTTGAAAAAGGAATTTTTTTTTAAAAAAAATTTTTTGGTTTTTTTCCCAAAAAAAAAAAGGAAAAATTTAAAATTTTAAATTTTAAAAAAAAAAAAAATTTTTGGGAAATTTTTAAAAAAAAAAGGGGGGGGGGGGAAAAAAAAATTTTTTTAAAACCAATAAAAACCCCCCTTTTTGGGAAAATTTTTTTTTTAAAAGGGAAAAAAATTTTAAAAATTTAAAAAAAAATTTGGGCATAAAAAAAATTTTAAAAAAACCCTTTTTAATTTTGGTTTTTTAAAAAAAAAAAAGGGTTTAAAAATTTTTTTGGAATTTAAAAATTTTTTTAAAAATTTTTAAAAAAAATTTTTTTTTAAATTTTAAAATTTGGTTTTTTTTTTTTACTTTTTTTTTTCCAAATTTAAAAAAAATTTTTTTTTTTTTTTTTTTTTTTTCCCCCCTTTTTTTTGGAAAAAAAAATTTTTTTTAATTTTTTTTTTTTAAAGGTTTTTAAAAAAGGGGTTTTTTAAAATTTTTTTTTTTTTAAAAAAAATTTTCCCCCCAAATTTTTTCCAAAAAAAAATTTTTTTTTTAAAAAAAATTTTTTAAAAGGGTTTAAAAATTTTAAAAAATTTTTTAAACCTTTTTTAAAAAAATTTTGGCCCCGGGGGGGAAAAATTTAAAACCTTAAAAGAATTTTTTTAAAAAATTTTAAATTTTTTTTTTTTTTTTTTTTTTTTTTCCTTTTTAAATTTAAAAAAAAAAAAATTTTTTTTTTTTTTTTAAAAAAAACCCCCCCCAAATTTTTTTTTAAAAAAAAAAAATTCCCCTTTTTTATTTTAATTTTTTTAAAAAATTTTTAAAAAAACCCCGGGTTTAAAACGGGGAAATTTTTTTTTTTTTTTTTTTTAAGGGTTTTTTAAAAAAAAAATTTTTTTTTTTTTAAAAAAAAATTAAAAAAAAAAATTTTTTTTTTTGGAAAATTAAAAATTTAAAATTTTAAAATTAAAAAAAAATTTTTTTGGATTTTTAAAATTTAAATTAAGGTTTTTTTTTTTTTAAAAAAAAAAATTTTAAAAAAAAAAAAAATTTTTTTTTAAAAAAAAAAAAAACCAATTTTTCCAAAAATTTTTTTAAATTTTTAAATTGAACAAAAAATTTTTTTTTTTAAAAAAAAAAAATTTTAGGGAAATTTAAAAAAAAATTTTTTTTCCAAAAAGGGTTTTAAAATTTTTTTTTTTTTAAAAAAAATTTATTTTTTTCCCCCTTTTTTAAAAAGGGGGCCATTTCCAAAAAAAAAAAAATTTTTTTTAAGTGGTTTAAAAAAAAATTTAAATTTTTTTCAAATTTTAAAAAAAAAGGAAAATTTTTTTTTAAAAAAATTTTTTAAATTTGGGGGAAAAAAATTTTTTGGTGGGTTTTTCCCAATTTTTGGGTTTTAAAAAAATTTTTTGGGGAAAAAAAAACCCTTTTGGAAAAAATTTTTTGGAAAAAAAAAAAAAAAGGGAAAAAATTTAAAATTTTAAAAAAAATTTTTTTTTTTGGAAAAATTTTTTTGGGGAAAAAATACCGGGACCCAAAAAAGGGAAAACCCGTTTTTTAAAATTTAATTTTTTTTTAAAAAAAAATTTAAAAATTTTTTAAATTTTAAAATTTTTGGTTTAAACCAAAAAAAATTTTTAAGGGGTTTTTTTAAATTTTTTCAAATTTTTTAAAAAAAATTTTTTTAAAAAAAAATTAAATGGGGTTTGTTAAAAATTTTAAAATTTTTTCCAAAAAAATTTTTTTAAAATTAAAATTTTTTTTTTTTAAAAAAAAAAATTTTTTTTAATTTGGGTTTTAAAAATTTTTAAAAAAAATTTTTTTTTTTTTGCCTTTTTTTTCCCCAAAAAAAAAAAAAAATTTTTTAAAATTTTAAATTCGGGGCCCCCCCAAAAAAATTTTTTTTTTCGTTCCAAGGGGGAAAAAAAAAAAACCAATTTTTTTTGGGGGAAAAAAATTTAATTTTTTTTTAAAAAAAAAATTTTTTCCCCTTTTTTTTTTTTTGGGGGGCCCCGGGGGGGGGGGGAAAAAAAAAAAGGGGGGAAATTGGGGGGAAAAAGGGGGGTTTTGGGAATTTTTTTGGGGGGGGGGAAAAAACCCAAAACCGGGAATTTAAAATTTAAAAAAATTTTTTTTTTTAAAGGGCCCCCCCCCAAAAGGGGGGGAAAAAGGAATTTTTAAAAAATTTAATTTTAAAAAATTTTTTTTTTAAAGGAAAAGGGGGGGGGTTTTAAAGGTTAAGGAAAATTAAAAAATTTTTTAAAAAAATTTAAATTTTTTAAAAAAAAATTTTTTTTTGGGGGGAAAAAAAAAAAAAAGGGTTTAAATTTTGGGTTTTGGGTTTTAAATTTTTTTTTTTTTTTTAAAGGAAAAAAAAGGGTTTTAAAAAAAAAGAAATTTGGGAAAAATTTTTAAAAAAAATTTTTTTTAAAAAAACCAAAATTTTTAAAACCCTTTTTTTTTTTAAAAAAGGGGTTTTTTAAAAAAAAGGTTTTAAAAAAAAAAAAAAATTTTTTTTTTTTAAAAAATTTTTTTAAAAAAAAAATTTTCCCCCGATTGGGCCGGGGTTTTTTTGGGGGTTGGTGGGCCCCCCCGGGGGGGGTTTTCAAAAAATTGGAAATTCCTTTTAAAAAAACCCACCAAAAAACCCCCCGGGAAAAGGTTTTTTTTTTTTAAAAAAATTTTTTTTAAAAAAGGGATTGGTTTAAAAATTTTAAAAAAAAAAAAAATTTTTTTAACCAAAAAAAAAATTTTTTTAAAAAAAAAAATTTTTTTAAATTTAAAAATTTTTCGGGAAAAACCCCGCTTTTTGGGGGGAAAAATTTGGAAAAAAAAACCCCCGGGGGAAAAAAAAAATTTTAAAAGGGGCCAAAAGGGGGGGGAAAAACCCCCCCGGGGAAAAAGGGGGGGGGGTTTCCCAAAAAATTTTTCCCCGGGGGGGAAAATTTGTTTTTTTTTAAAAAATTTAAAATTTTTTTAAAAAAAAAAAAATTTTTTTTTTTTCCCAACCCCCCAAAAAAAAAAAGGGGGGGGGGGGAAAGAAAATTTTTAAAAAATTTGGGAATTTGGGGGGGAAAAAAAGGGGGTTTTTTTTTTTTTTAAAAAAAAAAAAATTTTTTTTTTAACCCAAGGGGGAACCCCTTTTCCCCAAAATTTAAAATTATGGAAAAAAATTTGGGGGTTTTTAGGGGCCCTATTGGGGAAAAAAAAAAAATTTTTTTTTTGGGGGGAAAATTTTTTTTAAAAAAAATTTTTCCCTTTGGGGAAAATTTTTGGGGGGTTTTAAAAAAAAGGGGGTTCCCAAAAACCAAAAGGGGAAAAAATTTTTCCGGGGGAAAAGGGCCTTGAATTTTTTCCACCCCAAAAAACCCCGGGGAAAATTTTAAAAAAAAGATTTGGGGGAAAAAAAATTTTTTAAAAAGGGGGAAAAAAAAATTTTTTTACCTTTGGGTTTTTGGGGAAAAAGGGGGGTTTTCCCCCAAATTGGAAAAAGGAAAAAATTTTTTCCCCCTTTTTTTCCCCCAAAAGGGGGTTAATTAAGGAATTTTTCCCCCAAAAAATTTGGAAAGGAAATTTAGAAAAAAATTATGGAAATTTCCCCCCCAAAAAAAAAAAAATTCGCACATTATCTTGGTAGAAGAATTGAGCTGAATTCAGATTTGTCTTTTGAAGAAGAACGGGAAATCTTAGACCGAGATGTCAAAGTGCTAAGAAAGAAAAGCTGTAGTTGGTCAAAGTTTTATGGGCGAACCACAGAGTGGAGGAAGCTACGTGGGGAGCCTCAAGATACAATTAAGCAACAATACCTCACCTCTTTCAACTGTAAATTTCGAGGATGAAATTTTCTTTAAGGAGGGTAGAGTTCATTATTTATATATTGCATGATTTGGTGTTTAGATTTTAAAGGAAAATTTCTTACTTTTATTTTCGTGTTTATTGAAGTCCTAAAGAAGAGTATAGCATAATTTGGGTAAGGAATAAATTTAATATTTGAGAATTTATTGAAGAGAAGCAAGTGTCATTAATACTTAAGTTAAATTAAGTGTTAATGAGTGACATAAGTTGAGTACATGGCATGGTGGTGTTGGCGCATGAGTTGTAACATGAGGGGAGAGGTTCGAATCCCTTGTTTAGCATCTAAGTAAATTTTATTTTTAATTTTTACGCATATGTATAGCAAGTGTCGGCCAAGAGCATATTTGGTAAGTGTTGACCATGTTATTTTTGGTTAGTGTATCAAAGGATTAAGGAAATTGTTAACTTATGGCATGGAATCAAAACTTAAGGAAAGAAATGGAACATAAGGCACATATCAAGGAAAATTATGGAAACAATATCATGGCCTATTGACCATGCATAGGACGACAACTTAGACTATAGGGGGCGAATTTTTGGTGATAGTTGGCTAAGAAATGAATTTTCTTTAGTCATTCCTAGCAACCTTGTGCAGAATTTTGCATCCCTCTTCTCAATTTTCTCCTTTGGTAGAAATTGAACCTTGGTAAAGTTCTAATCTTTTGACCATTTGGTCATTTTGCTTATTGCTTTAGCCTTTGTTTTGTACCTTTTTCTTTGAGTGCCGAAATCATCTAAACCAAAGCCATTCTTTTTTCTTTTCTTTTACCATGGTAGAATGTACCTAGCTCTAAAATCCATCTTTTTCTTCTCTTCTCTTTGAAATCAAACAACATCATCACCATCTCTTCTTTCATATTTTATTTCTTTTCACTCAAAGTTTCTTCATTAAACTCTCTCATGGCTGAATGCTAGAGTGCCCATAGCCGAACCTTTCTTTCTTTTTCTTTGATTCTTCATAGCCGAAATCTTCATCCATCACAAACCCCATTCTCAATCCTTTATTTTCGATCGTGGAAAATAGGTAAGGGATTTTTTTTTCGTTTTTGATTAATTAATAGTGTTATGGCCGAATATTGATGGTGTTATGAAGGACCATTTGGATCGAATTAAACGTTCGTTCTATTAACGTTTTATTCGTTATTATATAGTGCAATAACGGAAGATTGGAACTCAAGTGTTCGGGAGAATCGTAGAAACGTTGGAATCGATTTATTGTGGTAAGGAAATCACATCCTTTAAAGCCTCTAGTACTATTTCGATATTATTTTAGATTGAACTAATATTCCTTTGATCTTGAAGACTTTCAAAATAGGGAAGAAAAGGGCGGTGTTTAGTCATATTAAGAGGGGTGGATCCGTAAATCCCCCATTTAAACGAAGAGCGGTTTCGACAGTCCGGGATTTTCCACCGGGTTGCGGACCATCTTTCGGAGGAAGTCAACTATTTGAAGTGGTACGAACTTCCGAGCCTTTGTACGTTAGTGGATTCTCGATGACTAACGAACCAATAAACGAGGAGAAACCGAAAATCGAAGTGATTCAAAATCAAGAGGGTAAGATTTTGGATCTATTATCGATAAAGTATATTTATACGAAATAGTGTTCTAAAGGATCGAAATATGTTTTAGGTCTTGAGAGCGAGAAGGATTAGTACTCTCGGATCGAGTGTGTAACTTACACTTTTCTCGGGTTGGATGTCAATTTCGGTATTAAAGTAAAATCGTAAAACGACTAGATCGGTATAAACGTAACAACTGATATTTTGACGAAAATACATGAAAATGACTAAAATCGTGAAAATTACGAAAACACCCTCGAGAAATTATTTGTTAATATGTAAATTGTATGTTTCGTGAAAATGGGCCGTAAAATATGCTAGATCGATAAATGGGCCTAAAAGCCTGCTAGATTGATAATTGGGCCAAAAACTCTGTTAAATTGATAATCGGGCCGAAACCTCTGTTTGGTTGTAAATTGGGCCGAAATCTCTGCTAGATCGATAAATGGGCCGAAAACTCTGTTAAGTTGAAAATCGGGCCGAAATCTCTGTATGAATGTAAATTGGGCCGAAATCTCTGCTAGATCGATAAATGGGCCGTAAACTCTGTTAAATTGTTAAATGGGCTAAAATACTTGCTAGATCGTAAAAATTGGGCCTAGGTTGATAAATAGTTAATTAGGCCAAAATGTTATTTATGGGCCTTAATAAAGATTTGGAAATATTAACTCTTGTTAATGGGCCTTTTTATAAAATTATTGTATGACCATAGTTTACTATTGCATACATATTGCATGGGTTGGGAAATGATGAGAGAAGAAGGCTGTTGCCAAAATCTAGTTCGGTGGCTCGCCACAAAATTATAGCTTTTGCCTCTAGTTAGGTGGCTCGCCACAAAAGTTATAAATGGCTATTTGCCTCAAGTTGGTGGCTCACGCCACAAAATAATAATTGGCTCAATGCCTCTAGTTCGGTGACTTTGTTACAATCTAGTTCGGTGGCTATGCCACAAAATATAAATTGGCTTAATGCCTATGATTGGTGTGATGGCGGGGTGGTGACTTGATCCCCACAGTGTGATGGTTGGTGCGGGGTGTGTAGCGGATGGAATTAGGTTTGGGAGGAAAAATTCATTTTTACATGCATGCTATTAATTATGTTATTCATTATATTATTTTGCTTATGGGCTCAAGGCCCAAACCTCAGTAAATTGAAAATGGCCCAATGGACAAGTAAGTGAGTTATACATCTGAGTTCTAAGTAACTCACCCCTTTAAATTTTTCCATTTCGGGTAATGGAAATTGGCGTGGACTTGGGTAGAGGATGACTTCGTGGAGGCCATCTTGCAAAACATGGGTTTATTAAACTCGAACTTTTTAATAAGTATTTTACTATTTTGGGTTAATGTAATAAGGGCCTCTATAAATAATTTATGGATTTATATGTGTGTTTGGTTTTAAACTATATTTTGGACTTTTAAATATGGGCTATGGTTATATGATGTTTTATTAAAATAAATTTTGGGTTTTCAAATATATGAAATTCCTTTATAAATATTTTATTATTGTTAACTCTTAAACAAATTACCTAAGGGTTTTGATAATACAATGTTAATAATGTTTTTTTCAACTAACGTTTTCTAATATTCATCAAATTAAAATACTCTTGATTTTTATTAAACCCGTAATTAAAAATAATATTGTAGTTTTCAACTTATTGAAGATTTTAAAATAGCTCGATTCATGTAACAAACCAAATCTAGTCTCAATGCATAGGCCGGGTTTGGGGTGTTACAATTACAACAAATGTAACACCCAAAACCCGGCCTAGATGTTATGGCCGAATCTGGCGTGTCACATTGAAGTGTTTTTCGAAAACCATGTTTTCATTGAAAACCCTTCTTGAAATTTAAAACTTCTTGTACAAAACCTCAGTTTGCGTTTGTTTATTTTTAATTGTGGTTTATTAAAAAGGCATTCCCTTTTTAAAATGTTATTACCTTTAAAACCTTATATGTTGCAAAAGCTTAATTTAAAACAAATGATTTACGAAAACGTGATATTTAAAAAAAATGAGTTCTGGAAATGTAGTGTTTTGAAAACAAGAATTGTTTTGGGAATATCACGTTCTACTTCTATCAGGTATAAATCGTAAGAAATTAAAAATCCCAAATTAAAAACCAGAAATCAAAAGAGGCCTTATTACAACCCAATAAGCAAGCGGTTTAAGTAAGGTAAAGTAAAATACTAAAATTTAAAGCTATTCGTAGTGTGGCCACCTCCGAGTCCTCCAGTATGTCAAACTGCCTACTGAGGATTACCTGAAAAATTAAAAAGAGGGGTGAGTTTACGAAAACTCAGTAGGTACAAACCTCATCGATCATAAAGCATACATCACATCAATACGGGCCTAAGCCCATCATAGTAATCAATGTGGGCCTAAGCCTAATACAATAATGGTGGCATTTGGGCCTTAGCCAATAATAGCCTCAGTAGGGCCTTAGCCCATATCAAATGTCACAGATCACATCTATCTGGGCCTAAGCCCATCTCAATAAAAGAACAAGTGTATGCAATGCATTAATGCCCATAGCAACCCTGAACTTTGTCTCCTGTCCAATCTTGCACTCTTGTGGGGATTTGATCGACCCACCCATCCCTACACTCCTTATGTAGCACCAGTTGCGGCACTAACCAATGTTGCAGCAGAGCTGCCAATCACATAATTGGCTTAAAGCCATTGGTGGAACCACAGTCGTCAAGCGACCATGCGATCCTAACAAATCATATACTTCCTCCAAATCAATGATCCCATCCCCCATGCAACATAATATAACATGAATGCAAACATACCATAAATAGCATACAATAACAATCATATAACATGTCGGGGAACTTTAGTCATTTTGCCCTTCAGGGGTATAACAGTCATTTTACCATATGGGGGTATTTCGGTCATTTTACCCTAAAGGGGTATTTCGGTCAATTTACAACCTTCCCAAAGGTCTACAGTCACTTCGAGTGACACAGATAACGTATATGATCAAAACGGTGTATTTGGGCCCAAAGCACAATATTCGGCCCAAGTGGGCCCCTAAGCCCAAAACTGCCTTTGGCCATGTGATCGTCATGGCCGGCTCAATAATTCCTATCCATCCAAAAATTACTCGCGTAGGGCCCACAGGCCTATTGGGCCCACTCGACCCAATCCGATCCATTTGACCCCAAAAGTGACCTAAGACCACGAGATGCTCAAGGTTACCTCTATCGTTGTATCGACTTATCCACACGCACGTTTGTGCGCTCGAGAGATAGCCGTAGCAGTACTTTCAACCTTTTAGCTTTTCAGGATTTTGGCATTCGCCAATCTACAATTGATGTGGTGTGTGTGTACACACCTGGTTTATGAAACATACTTTCAAGCCCTCAGCAACGAACCTATATTCAGTCAAAGAGTATAGTTAGCCTCTTCATCTTTAAAGATCACTACACTTATTCCCCAAACCAATTAACCGCTACCTACCTTGACTGAATAACAATAGCTTATACTTTTCCTTAGATCGCTTGGTTAAGAATCGATTCCCCCTCCTTGTGGCTTATTTGAACCGCAAAGGTAATCTATCAGTTAACATTATCTACTAGCTAGAGTAAATTATATGCTAATTCAACGAAAACACATGCCCAAGCAAGAACTAATATTTGGCCTTACCCAAGATTCCTTGATCGAGTACTTACCTTGATCGAAACCTTAGAGTAAGAAGTCGACTACTACTAATCACTTGCCCTTTAATCGCCCTTCGAGGAACCTTAAATAAACCAATCATCAGTCAAGATAAGAAAGGGAGATTCGACAGATAAAGTGGAATACCATCAATACAAAAATCATTAAAAGCATTAACCATCACTTACTATCACATTCGCAAAGATGAGAGATCTTTAACTCGAGCTCACTGGCTAAACAGAAGAAGATTTAAAACTAAGGGGATTGGAGATGGATGACAAAAACAAAGAAGATAGAAGAAGGAAAGTGTAGAAGTCGACTAAAGATTCTCAATAGGCAAAGTGAAAGTTTTCTGCCTTATGTAAATAAGCGGCACTGCAGAAATTTCAAAGAGCAGGAAGAAGAATTTAGTTTAGAGATGAAAAGGTAAGAAAGGAAGGAAAAGAAATCGTGAAGAGAAGAATGAGAAATAAATTAGCCTAAGGTTGAACAAGTATATTCGGCACCAAGAATGACATAAATGATGATGCTATTTTGGCTAAAAACAAAGTGAACCCGAAAATAAAGAGTCTTGAAACCGAGTGGACAAAAGGGACAAAACAAAAAAGAAAACGATAGAACTTACACAAGAAAAAATCGCCTATCACAAAAAACAACACTCCAACACCCAAAAACAAATGGCCAAAACCGAAACCTGTGCCAACCTATTGTCCATTTCGGCTCCAACTCCCCAACAAATCAAATCCCCTTGATTTCCTCCCCTTATCACTCCATAATCCACTCCTTAAATCCCTCACTTGATCAATTCAAACATTCTCTACCAGAGTTCAATTCCAACTCAACCACTTGCCGACCACAGGTGCAAAATAAATGCTCAAACAACGCAATCCAAGATTTCAACATCTGACCTCTTTGCCACCCTTGTGACTCCACCTTGCCACTCCACCACAGGCTCTCTTTGTGTCCCTTTTAATCACAATTATTTAAAAGGCTTAATACCAGGAGTTAGGGTTCCCCTAATGCTAAAAATTAAAATTTTCCATATGACATGGCTTGAACCCAAGACTTCATAGAAGCCCTTTAACCTTCCCAAATCACTCACCCAACAGATCTAATATACAATTGTGCCGCTTTCTTGTTCTCAAGAATTTTAAACGCTCCCACACCCAAGGCCCAAATCTCCTAGGCCCAAAATTTGGGGCGTTACAGCTCTACCCCCTTAAAAAAGTTTTATCCTCAAAATTTTCAACTATCTAATAGTCGCACAACATAGGTTACGCCACTACGCTTTTGCTGCACACTCTACTTCTAATAGCAAATTAGGTAAACGGTGCACTATGGCTAAAGTACATACCAGTATTTACGTTTGGAGCGTCTTCGTCTTCTATGTGACGTGCTGCATAAACCAAAGCTATCTGCCTCGCCTCCATATGATCATCACCTCTACCTAGAGCTCTACGACCTAAACCGGTTCCACCCCTGGATCTGTCGACGGCCTCTAGGCGGCTGCTGACTACCCCTCGGTGGCTGTACATCACCCTTACCAAAAATTTGCATCTGATCCGGTCTTCTGGGACACTCTCTGAGACGGTGTTCCATGGAGCCATAACTTAGACAAGCTCCTGTCCTCCTCCAGCACTCGCCCACATGACCTTTCGTACAAATAACACAAGGTGGTAATCCAGTAGTAGCAACAGGGGGCCTAGCTCTGACTGGCCCATCCACTTTGGCTCTTCTCTTAGGTCTCTGATCAGAATTGGAATGCTCAGAATCCCTTTTGTTTCTGCCCCTTTCTCTATCTCGGTTTAGGCGCTCAGAGCGCTTCACATCTTCAGCAATCTTTCCTTTCTCCACTAATGCTAAAAAATCCCGCTCCCTATTGGGGAGCAACCAGATCAAGACCTGCCTCTGGGCCATCTTCAAATCGAACATGTTGTTCATAATCATTGCCACTATTCCTTTAGTATACCATCTGAGTCGCAGGAACTCCGCCTCATATTCTGCCACAGACCTGTTGGTATGGGTCAAATTCAAGAATTCCCTCCTCCGAGCATTCACATAGCTTGCGCCCACGTACTTCCCTTGAAGTGTGGATTTGAAGAACTCCCAAGTGACCCGGTCAGGCTGAGTGCCCTCTTTCACAGTAAGCCACCACTGGTAGGCTTCCTCTCGCAGCAACGACACCATACCTTTCAATTTTTGTTTCGAAGTGCAATCCAAGTCATCCATTATTCTTTCAGTGGCATCCAACTAATATTCAACCACATTAGGGGCCACTCCTGCGATACCTTTGAAAATCTTTGCTCCATTTGATCAAACTCGCTCCAAAATTGACCCACGGCTTCTAATGCCATTGTTGGACCCAGCGACCTTTCCATAATTCTTAGTATTGCTTGGGATAATGTGTCATCCCCAGCTGCCCGATCATACGACCCTATCTTGGTCACCGGTGAAGCTAGAGCCTTTATCGCTTCAACGTTGGGCATATGGCCTGATACTGAAGATCCAGCCCTAGCACTTCCACGGCCTCTACCGTGGCCTCTTGCACCTCTTCTAGTGTCCATTATCGCTTCGCATATTATCTAAATTAGAAATTTTATGAATTTAGCTCATAGTTTCAATAATTAAACAAATGTTTTATGGAAGCAGTAGTTAAGAGTTGTTTTCGCAATCGCAAGCTCACTACAGTTTTAGTTTCCTATAGTTTCTCAGTTTACTCTAGCTAAAGAGTCTTAGTGTAGTCTATAATCTAAAGTAAGTCCAGTAACTATTTACAGTATAACAATTTTAAACAGATTTCAATATCTGGTGAACTTACTTGGTTCAACGTCAGAGACTCGGTGTGCCACTCTTTTCAAAGGAAATATCTCAAACCCTTCACATATTGAAAAATAACTTATTGAAACCCAAGGTTTGAAAATGCATGTGACAGTCAAGTTTTACAACTTGGCTCTGATACCACTAAATGTAGCACCCCAAACCTGGCCTAGATGTCATGGTCGAATCTGGCGTGTCACATTGAAGTGTTTTTGAAAACCATGTTTTCATTGAAAACCCTTCTTGAAATTTAAAACTTCTTGTACAAAACCTCAGTTTGCGTTTGTTTATTTTTAATCTTGGTTTATTAAAAAGGCATTCCCTTTTGAAATCGTTATTACCTTTAAATCCTTATATATATTTTGGAAGCTTAATTTAAAACAAATGATTTACGAAAACATGATATTTAAAAAAATGAGTTGTGGAAACATAGTGTTTTGAAAACAATAATCCTTTTGGGAAAATCGCGTTCTACTTCTATCAGGTATAAATCGTAAGAAACTAAAAATCCCAAATTAAAAACCAGAAATCAAAAGAGTCCTTATTACAACCCAATAAGCAAGCGGTTTAAGTAAGGTAAAGTAAAATACTAAAATTTAAAGCTGTTCGTAGTGTGGCCACCTCCGAGTCCTCGAGTATGTCAAACTGCCTACTGAGGATTACCTGAAAAATAAAAAAGAGGGGTGAGTTTACGAAAAATTAGTTGGTACAAACCTCATCGATCATAAAGCATACATCACATCAATCCGGTCCTAAGCCCATTATAGTAATCAATGTAGGCCTAAGCCCAATACAATAATGGTGGCATTTGGGCCTTACCCCATAATAGCCTCAGTAGGGCCTTAGCCCATATTAAATGTCACATATCACATCTATCTAGGCTTAAGCCCATCTCAATAAAAGAACAAGTGTATACAATGCATTAATGCCCATAGCAACCCTGCACTCCGTCTCCTGTCCAACCCTGCACTCTGTGGGGATTTTGATAGACCCACCCATCCTTACACTCCTTATGTAGCACCAGTTGCAGCACTAACCAATGTTGCAACAGAGCTACCAATAACATAATTGGCTTAAAGCCATTGGTGGATCCACAGTCATCAAGCGACCATGCGATCCTAACAAATCATATATTTCCTCCAAATCAATGATCCCATCTCCCATGCAGCATAATATCACATGAATGCAAACATACCATAAATAGCATACAATAACAATCATATAACATGTAGGGGAATTTTAGTCATTTTGCCCTTTAGGGGTATAACAGTCATTTTACCATATGAGGGTATTTCGGTCATTTTACCCTATAAGGGTATTTCGGTTAATTTACAACCTTTCCAAAGGTCTACAGTCACCTCGAGCGACACAGATAACATATATGATCAAAACGGTGTATTTGGGCCTAAAGCCCAATATTCGGCCCAAGTGGGCCCATTAAGCCCAAAATTGCCTTTGGCCATGTGATCGTCATGGCCGGCTCAATAATTCCTATCCATCCACAAAATTACTCGCGTAGGGCCCACAAATCTATTGGGCCCACTCGGCCCAATCCGGTCCATTTGACCCCAAAAGTGACCTAAGACCACGAGATGCTCAAGGTGACCTCTGTCGTTGTATCGACTTATCCACACGCACGTTTGTGTGCTCGAGAGATAGCCGTAGCTGTACTTTCGACTTTTCGACTTTTAGGCATTTCGGGATTTTGGCATTCGTCGATCTAAAATTGAAGTGGTGTGTGTGTACACACCTGGTTTATGAAGCGTACTTTCAAGCCCTCAGTAACGAACCTATATTCAATCAAAGGGTATAGTTAGCCTTTTCATCTTTAAAGAACACCACACTTATTCCCCAAACCGATTAACCACTACCTACCTTGACTGAATAACAACGACTTATACTTTTCCTTAGATCGCTTGGTTAAGAATCGATTCCCTCTCCTTGTGGCTTATCTGAACTGCAAAGGTAATCTATCGGTTAACATTATCTACTAACTAAAGTTAATCATATGCTAATTCAACGAAAACGCATGCCCAAGCAAGAACTAACATTTGGCCTTACCCAAGATTCCTTGATCGAGTACTTACCTTGATCGAAACCTTAGAGTAAGAAGTCGACTACTACTAATCACTTGCCCTTTAATCGCCCCTCGAGGAACCTTAAACAAACCAATCATTGGTCAAGATAAGAAAGGGAGATTCGATAGATAAAGAGGAATACCATCAATGCCGAAAATCATTACAAGCATTAACCATCACTTACTATCACATTCGGCAAAGATGAGAGATCCTTAACTCGAGCTCACTAGCTAAACAGAAGAAGATTTGAAACTACGGGATTGGAGATGGATGACGAAAACAAAGAAGATAGAAGAAGGAAAGTGTAGAAGTCAACAAAAGATTCTCAATAGGCAAAGCGAAAGTTTTCTGCCTTATGTAAATAAGCGGCATTGCAGAAATTTGAAAGAGTAGGAAGAAGGATTTAGTTTAGAGATGAAAAGGAAAGAAAGGAAGGAAAAGAAATCATGAAGAGAAGAATGAGAAATAAATCACCTAAGGTTGAACAAGTATATTCGACACTAATAATGACCTAAATGATGATGCTATTTTGGCTAAAAACAAAGTGAACCCGAAAATAAAGAGTCTTGAAACCGAGTGGACAAAAGGGACAAAACAAAAAAGAAAACGATAGAACTTACACAAGAAAAAATTGTCTATCACAAAAACAACACTCCAACACCCGAAAACAAATGGCTAAAATCGAAACCTATTTCAACCTATTGTCCATTTCGGCTCCAACTCCCCAACAAATCAAATCCCCTTGATTTCCTCCCCTTATCACTCCATAATCCACTCCTTAAATCCCTTACTTGACCAATTCAAACCTTCTCTACCAGAGTTCAATTCCAACTCAACCACTTGCCGACCACAGGTGCAAAATAAATGCTCAAACAACGCAATCCATGATTTCAACCTCTGACCTCTTTGCCACCCTTGTGACTCCACCTTGCCACTCCACCACAGACTCTCTTTGTATCCCTTTTTAATCACAATTATTTAAAAGGCTTAATACCAGGAGTTAAGGTTCCCCTAATGCTAAAAATTAAAAATTTCCATATTACATGGCTTGAACCCAAGACTTCATAGAAGCCCTTTAACCTTCCAAAATCACTCACCCAACAGATCTAATATGCAATTGTGCCGTTTTCTTGTTCTTAAGAATTTTAAACGCTCCCACACCCATGGCCTGAATCTCTTAGGCCCAAAATTTGGGGCGTTACAGCTCTACCCCCTTAAAAAAGTTTTATCCTCGAAATTTTCAACTGTCTAATAGTCACACAACATAGGTTACCCACTACGCTTTTGCTGCACACTCTACTTTTAATAGCAAATTAGGTAAATGGTACACTATGGGTAAAGTACGTACCAGTATTCACGTTTGGAGCGTCTTCATTTTCTCTGCGACGTGCTGCATAAACCAAATATGCCTGCCTCGCCTCCGTATGATCATCACCTCTACCTAGAGCTCCACGACCCAAATTGGTTCCACCCCGGCCTGTCCACGGCCTCTAGGCATGCTGACTACCCCTCGGTGGCTGTACATCACCCTTACCAAAAATTTGCATCTGATCCGATCTTCTGGGACACTCTCTAAGACAGTGTTCCATGGAGCCATAACTCAGACAAGCTCCCATCCTCCTTCAGCACTCGCCCACATGACCTTTCCCACAAATAACACAAGGTGGTAACCCAATAGTAGCAACAGGGGGCCCAACTCTAACTGGCCCATCCACTTTGGCTCTTCTTTTAGGTCTCTGATCAGAATTGGAATGCTTAGAATCCCTTTTGTTTCTGCCCCTTTCTCTATCTCGGTTTAGGCACTCAGAGCGCTTCACATCTTCAGTGATCTTTACTTTCTCCACTAATGCTAAAAAATCCCACTCCCTATTGGGGAGCAACCAGTACTCGAAGACTGTCTCTGAGGCCATCTTCAAACTGAACACAGTGTTCATAATCTGTTGCCACTATTCCTTTAGCATACCGACTGAGTCTTTAGAACTCTGCCTCGTATTCCACCACAGACCTGTCTCCCTAGGTCAAATTAAAGAATTCCCTCCTTCAAGCATCCACATAGCTTATGCCCACGTACTTTCCTTGAAATGTGGACTTAAAGAACTCCCAAGTGGCTCGGTCAGGCTGAGTGCCCTCTTTCACGGTAAGCCACCACTGGTAGGCGTCCTCTCGCAGAAACGACATCACACCTTTCAATTTTTGTTTCAAAGTGCAATCCAAGTCATCCATTATCCTTTCGTTGGCATCCAATTAATATTCAACCACATTAGGGGCCACTCCGCGATACCTTTGAAAATCTTTGCTCCATTTGATCGAAGTCGCTCCGAAATTGACCCACGACTTTCAATGCCATTGTTGAACCCAGTGACCCTTTCCGAATTCTTAGTATTACTTGGGATAATGTGTCATCCCTAGCTGCCCGATCATACAACCATCTCTTGGTTACCGGTGAAGTCGGAGCCTTTATCGCTTCAACGTTGGGCATATGGCCCGATGCCTAAGATCCAGCCCTAGCACTTCCACGGCCTCTATCGTGGCCACTTGCACCACTTCTAGTGTTCATTATCCCTTTGAATATTATCTGAATTAGAAATTTTATGAATTTAGCTCGTAGTTTCAATAATTAAATAAATGTTTTATGGAAGCAGTAGTTAAGAGTTATTTTCGAAATCGCAAGCTCACTACAGTTTTAGTTTCCTATAGTTTCTCAGTTTACTCTAGCTAAAGAGTCTTAGTATAGTCTATAATCTAAAGTAAGTCCAATAACTATTTATAGTATAACAGTTTTAAACATATTTCAGTATCAATAGAACTTACTTAGTTCAACGTCAGAGACTCGGTGTGCCACTCTTTTCAAAGGAAATATCTCAAACCCTTCACATATTGAAAAACAACTTATTGAAATCCAAGATTTGAAAATGCATGCCATAGTCGAGTTTTGCAACTTTGCTCTGATACCACTAAATGTAACACCCTAAACCTAGCCTAGATGTCATGGCCGAATCTGGCGTGTCACATTAAAGTGTTTTTCGAAAATCATGTTTTCATTGAAAACCCTTCTTGAAATTTAAAACTTCTTGTACAAAACCTCACTTTGCATTTGTTTATTTTTAATCGTGGTTTATTAAAAAGGCATTCCCTTTTTAAAACGTTATTACCTTTAAAGCCTTATATATATATATATATTGTGTAAGCTTAATTTAAAACAAATGATTTACAAAAATGTGATATTTAAAAAAATGAGTTGTGGAAACATAGTGTTTTGAAAACAATAATCGTTTTGGGAAAATCGTGTCCTACTTCTATCAGGTATAAATCGTAAGAAACTGAAAATCCCAAATTAAATACCAGAAATCAAAAGAGGCCTTATTACAACCCAATAAGCAAGCGGTTTAAGTAAGGTAAAATAAAATACTAAAATTTAAAGCTATTCGTAGTGTGGCCACCTCCGAGTCCTCCAGTATGTCAAACTGCCTACTGAGGATTACTTGAAAAATTAAAAAGAGGGGTGAGTTTACGAAAACTCAGTGGCTACAAACCTCATCGATCACAAAGCATACATCACATCAATACGGGCCTAAGCCCATTACAGTAATCAATGTGGGCCTAAGCCCAATACAATAACGGTGGCATTTAGGCCTTAGCCCATAATAGCCTTAGTAGGGCCTTAGCCCATATCAAATGTCACAGATTACATCTTTTTGGGCCTAAGCCCATCTCAATACCAGAACAAGTGTATGCAATGCATTAGTGCCCATACCAACCTTGCATTTCGTCTCCTGTCCAACTCTGTACTCCTGTGGGATTTTATTGACCCACCCATCCCTACACTCCTTATGTAGCACCAGTTGCGGCAATAACCAATGTTACAGCAGAGCTGCCAATCACATAAACGGCTTAAAGCCTTCGATGGATCCATAGTCGTCAAGCGAACATGCGACCCTAACAAATCATATACTTCCTCCAAATCAATGATCCTATCCCCCATGCAGCATAATATCACATAAATGCAAACATACCGTAAATAGCATACAATAACAATCATATAACATGTGGGGGCATTTTAGTCATTTTTCCCTTCAGGGGCATAACAGTCATTTTACCCTATAGGAGTATTTCGGTCATTGTACCCTACAGGGGTATTACAGTTAATTTATAACCTTTCCAAAGGTCTACAGTCGCCCCGAGCGACACAGATAACATATATGATCAAAACTGTGTATTTGGGCCCAAAGCCCAATATTTAGCCCAAGTGGGCCCACTTAGCCCAAACTACCTTTGGCCATGTGATCGTCATGGCCGGCTCAATAATTCTTATCCATCCACGAAATTACTCACATAGGGCCCACGGGCCCATTGGGCCCACTCGGCCCAATTCGGTCCATTTGACCCCAAAAATGACCTAAGACCACGAGATGCTCAAGGTGACCTCTGTCGTTGTATCGACTTATCCACATGTTCGTGTGCGTGCGCTCGAGTGATTCTTTAGCCGTACTTTCGGCCTTTCGGCTTTTTGGCATTTTGGGATTTTAGCATTCGCCGATCTATAGTTGAAGTGGTGTGTGTACACACCTGGTTTATGAAGCGTACTTCCAAGCCCTTAGCAACGAACCTATATTAAGTCAAGGGATATAGTTAGGCTTTTCATCTTTAAAGACCACAACACTTATTCCACAAACCGATTAACCACTACCTACCTTGACTGAATAACAACGGCCTATCCTTTTCCTTAGATTGCTTGGTTAAGAATCGATTCCCCCTCCTCGTGGCTTATCTGAACCGCAAATGTAATCTATCAGTTAACATTATCTACTAACTAGAGTTAATCATATGCGAATTCAATGAAAACACATGCCTAAGCAAGAACTAACATTCGACCTTACCCAAGTTTCCTTTACCGAGTAATTATCTTAATCGAAACCTTAGAGTAAGAAGTCAACTACTACTAACCACTTGCCCTTTAATCGCCCCTTGAGGAACCTTAAACAAACCAATCATCGGTAAAGTTAAGAAAGGGAGATTCAGTAGATAAAGAGGAATACCATCAATACCGAAAACTGTTAAAAGCATTAACCATCACTTACTATCACATTCGGCAAAGAGGAGAGATCCCTAACTCGAGCTCACTGGCTAAAAATCGAAGATTTGAAACTAAGGGGATTGGAGATGGATTACGAAAATAAATAAGATAGAAGAAGGAAAGTGTAGAAGTCGACTAAAGACTCCCGATAGGCAAAGTGAAAGTTTTCTGCTTTATGTAAATAAGCGGCACTGCAGAAATTTGAAAGAGTAGGAAGAAGGATTCAGTTTAGAGATAAAAAGGTAAGAAAGGAAGGAAAAGAAATCGTGAAGAGAAGAATGAAAAATAAATCGACCTAAGGTTGAAAAAGTATATATGGCACCAAGAATGACCTAAATGATAATGCTATTTTGGCTAAAAACAAAGTGAACCCGAAAATAAAGAGTCTTGAAATCGAGTGGCCAAAAGGGACAAAACGAAAAAGAAAATGAGAGAACTTACACAAAAAAAAAAATTGACTATCACAAAAAAACACTCCAACACTCGAAAACAAATGGTCAAAGCCAAAACCTGTGCCTACCTATTGTCTATTTCGGCTCCAACTCCCCAACAAATCAAATCTTCTTAATTTCGTCACCTTATCACTCCATAATCCACTCCTTAAATCCCTCACTTGACCAATTCAAACCTTTTCCACCAGAGTTCAATTCCAATTCAACCACTGGCCGACCACAGGTGCAAAATAAATGCTCAAACAACGCAATTCAAGATTCAAACCTTTGACCTCCTTGCCACCCTTGTGACTCCACCTTGCTACTCTACCATAGGCTCTCTTTGTGTTCCTTTTTAATCACAATTATTTAAAAGGCTTAATACTAGGAGTCAGGGTTCCCTAATGCTAAAAATAAAAATTTTTCATATGACATGGCTTGAACCCAAGACTTCATAGAAGCCCCTTAACCTTCAAAAATCACTCACCCAACAGATCTAACATGCAATTATGCCGCTTTCTTGTTCTCAAGAATTTTAAAAGCTCCCACGCCCAAGGCCCAATTCTCCTAGGCCCAAAATTTGAGGTGTTATAACAATTTAATCACAATCCTGCAAGTTATGCAAGGCTAATGTATTGTTTAATAATATCGCTAATTTAACCTTTAGCTACCTTAGAAGATTAAACATGCACCAATTAAATATTGTGTCCATTAATTACAATTTCAATGTCCTTAATAATTAATTCAATTGTTACCGTACAATTTAAATGCAAACATAACATAAACAAGATTTTATTTAATTGAACAAATCAACAAAGCCTATAACAACACAAACATGATTTTTAATAAATTAAGCAATAGAACACAATCAATCTAACACGAATTAAATTTAAGCCATTTTAATTAAATCAAGAGTAACGAAACAATGAGCATTCTGTTGGAAAATAGGGACTTCACATATAGAATAAGGGTAATTACATGTTATTATTTACTATCATGATAGGTTAGCCCAAATTAAAAGTGATCTAATTTGGTTAGAATTTTATTGGGTTTTAATTATTAAATAAAGTATGGGTCAAATATGTGTAGATACTCTAGTAATTGAGTTCTAATCAAATACTAATTCATGATGGGCTAATTAGAATTTGATTAGAACTAATATGCCAATGTTATAAATATTAGGGTTATGGTCCCCAAATTATACACAAGATATCTCTTCTAATATCCCATCATTAGGGAAGAGAGAGAAGATATTCTCTAAATTTATTGTGTGCTAAGTTGGAAGATCAAATCCCCAAAATCCGATAAAACTTCAAGGAATTCATGGATTCAGGTACGCTTCCGCATTTAGTTTTATTTTTGATTTGTTCTTGCTGATTTGACATGATAGATCCTGGTTTATTCAGTTTTATTTTAGATTTATTTTACAAATCTAACAAGTGGCTTTCGAGCCTCGTCATATCGAATCATTGAGATTTGATTAAGGTTCTTCTTTTGAATAATTGATTCATGAAATTTCATGGGTTTATATATTGATCTTTGAAGGTTTATATTAAAGTAATTTTTTTTAAGATTTTGATTATCTTGAATTCATCTTAAAATTTTAAGATTTTTTTATAAAATTTTTAATATGAGTGATTTTCAAATTGATGAATTCTATTACAAAAGTTTTTGCTTTTAATCTTTTTCTTATGATTCAATTGTTTTCTTTATTCATGATTTGTGCTCTTGTATTTGCAAAATCTCTTCTCGAATCTCTTTGAGGAACCAGATCGGTGTGGTTCTCTCTTATTTCGTAATCTTTCTTGCTCGCTGCTCAATTCTTAGCCTCCTCGGCAATTTTGGCCTTCTCCACAAGAGTGGAAAAATTTCTAACTTGTGTGGAGCAATCGTAACCTCATTTCATCATTAAGTCCATCCTCAAATGCACACAACGCTTGTGATCTGTTGCTACAATTGTCCCGCATAACGGCTCGACGTAAAACTCAACTTCATATGTCGCAATCGGTCTTACTTCCTTGGACAATATTCAAAATTCTTTCCTTCGAAGGCCTACATAACTCGCTCCAACGTATTTTCCTTAAGGCGCTTTAAAGAATTCCCAATTAATCTGGCTTGGTGCCTTCTCGAACGATGAGCCACCACCGACACGCCTCATCTCTTAACAAGGATACAGCTCCTCTCGCTTTTTGCTCGATAGTGCATTCCATATCATCCATAATCCGCTCCACGCCTTCGAGCTAGTATTCACCACATTCGAGCTACACCGAGACTCTCTAAAAACTTCGCATTATTTGACTTAAGTCGCCTCAAATTGACCCACGAGTTGTTGGCCCAATTCTAGTTCCAGGACCCTTTCCAAGACTCGCAAAGATTGCTTGAGTCAATGCATTATCTTCTTCCATGTGATCGCGTGATCCCGTCTCACTTTCAATTGACGCAGTGTGTTTCGCCACTTTGTGCTTCAACAGTAGCACCTCAAATTTCTACCACGGCCACGCTTCACTGCTGGCCCACGACCACGCCCTCTAGTGCTCATGATAGCTTGTTCGTTTTTATCGATTACAAGTTTTATGAATCGTAAAATTTGTTTCGGTGTTTATTAACGATATTTTATGAGATTTGAGATATAAAGTTGTTTTTTCGCAACATATCCTATAGTCTCAATTCTACGGTTTTTCACATCTAAAACTAGAAGTTCTAGAGTGTTCTATGATTATATCATAGTAATTATTAAGCAATAAATACTTACTTGACTTGTTGCCAATGCTTGTGGTGCCATACTGATCTTTAAAATATAATTGAACGATTTCATGTAAATTATTTATGAACCCAAACCACAAGTAGAGTTTTTGAAATCGGCTCGATATTATTAAGTGTAACACCCCAAACCCGGTCTATGCATTGAGACTAGATTTGGTTTGTTACTTGAATCGAACTATTTTAAAACCTTCAATAAGTTGAAAACTACAATATTATATTTTATTTATTTCGGGTTTAATAAAAATCGGTGAGTATTCAAATTTAATGAATATTAGAAAATGTTAGTTGAAACACATTAATCATTGAATTATCAAAACCTTTAGGTAATTTGTTTAAAAGTTAACAATAATAAAATATTTATAAAGAAATTTCGATATTTGAAAACCCAATTTATTTTATTAAAACATCATATAACCATAGCCCATATTTAAAAGTCCAAAACATAGTTTAAAACCAAACACACATAAAAATCCGTAAATTATTTATAGAGGCCCTTATTACATTAACCCAAAATAGTAAAATACTTATTAAAAGTTCGAGTTTAATAAACCCATATTTTGCAAGATGGCCTCCACTAAGTCATCCTCGCCCAAGTCCACGCCAATTTCCATTACCCGAGATGGAAAAATTTAAAGGGGTGAGTTACTTAGAACTCAAAGTATAACTCACTTACTTGTCCACCGGGCCGATTTTCAAATTACTGATTTGGGCCTTGAACCCATAAGCAAAATAATATAATGAATAACATAAATAATAGCATGCATGTAAAATGAATTTTTCCTCCCAAACCTAATTCCATCCACTACACACCCCTGCATCAACCATCACACTGTGGGATCAAGTCAACCCACCCCGTCATCACACCAATCATAGGCATTAAGCCAATTATATTTTGTGGCATAGCCACGAACTAGATTGTGACAAAGTCACCGAACTAGAGGCAATAAGCCAATTATTATTTTGTAAGAGCCACCTGATGTTGTTTGATTTCAATGAGAAGAGAAGAAAAGATGGAATTTAAGAGTTAGGTACATTCGCCATGGCAAAAAGAAAGGAAAAAGAATGGCTTTGGTGTAGATGATTTCGCACTTAGAAGAAATACAAGAGAAAACTCACAAGATGAATAAAAGTGACAAAATGGTCAAAAGAATTTGGCTTTACCAAGGTTCAATTTCGGCTAAAGGGAAAATTTGAGAAGAGAAAAGCAAAATTCTGCACAAGGATGCTAGGAATGACTAAAGAGAAAAATACAATTCTTAGCCAAACTAACACAAAAATTCAGCTCCCTCCCTATACCAAGTTGCCGTCCAAAAACATGGTCAATTGGCCATAATTTTGTTTCCAAAATTTTCCCTTGATATGTGCCTTATGTTCCCCCCATCTTTCCTTATGTTTTTGATTCCATGCCATAAGTTAACTATTTTCTTAATCCTTTGATACACTAACCAAAAATAACATGGTCAACACTTACCATATATGCTCTTGGCCGACACTTGCTATACATGTGCAGAAAATTAAAATAAAATTCATCTAGATGCTAAACAAGGGATTCGAACCTCTCCCCTCATGCTACAACTCATGCGCCAACACCACCATGCCATGTACTCAACTTATGTCACTCATTAACACTTAATTTAACTTAAGTATTAATGACACTTGCTTCTCTTCAATAAATTCTCAAATATTAAAATTATTAGTACTCAAATTATGCTATACTCTTCTTTAGGACTTCAATAAGTAAGAAATTTTTTCCTTTAAAATCTAAACACCAATTCATGCAATATATAAACACTTCGATTTTTACATCACTTGTTGCTTTTTCTTTTAAAGCATTATATATTTTTATTTTTTAATGGTATAACGAATTTATTTTGATGTTTAAAAAAGTTAACATATATGCATGGCTTAGTTCTTTAATATATATTTTATTGTATATAAATATATAATATATGCATGCTTTGATTGGTTTAATGCATGTTGTAGTTTCGTATGTATAAATATATAATATATACATGCTTTGATTGGTTTTATAACATCCCGAAATTGGGCCTAGTAGAATTGGCCCCATTGGGCCTTGGGTATAGAAGTGTTGAAATTTTTGAGAATAAGAGAATGACGTTATTACAAGTTGGACTTATTAGGAAGGCAATTTTGTAAAGTTACGGGGTTTCTAGGAAGTTCCGGGTTCAAGTTAGGCTATAGGAAAATTTTAGTGTTGAAGCATTTAAAGGGAGAAGGCAAGTGGCGCCTAGCATAAGGGAATAATTGGGCAACTTGCTAGCATAAAGGAGCATGTGGCAAGGTGGTGTGGCGTCAAAGGGAGTGCAAAGAGATTGGAGGTTCAAATCTCACCTATCACAACTTTTGGGATTTTAATTTTTGTGCCAACCATGTGTTAGATGGCAAATGTCGGCCAAGCTTTAAATTTGGTAAGAGAAGACTTTTTATTGATGGCAAGAAGAATAAGAAAATATGGTATGGATGAAAACAAGGGAAAATGAAGGAAAGAATCAAAAGAAAAAGGCAAGGGAGACATGTTGGCCGATTTTGTAGAAAGTGTTTTGGAAAGAACTTTTGGTCAACTCTCATCGTTTTGGTACTAGGAACACGGTTTTGGGGAGGGGAAACTTGGTAGCCAAAATTCCTTTAGCATTTTGCAATTTCAGTGCTTGAAAGGCTAATTTCTATTTAGCATTTCGAGTTTTCTCTTTTCCAATTTCTTCCCTCACTTGCTGAAACTCTAAAGCCAAAATTGTGCACCTTTCTCCTTTGTTTTGCTAAAACTTTCAAGCCATTCTTTGCTGCTACTTATCATTCTCTTAGCATTGATTTGGAAGTTGATTAGAACTCATTACAATAGCCAAAGTGCAAGGCTGGATTTTAGAACCTCTTAGGGAAGGATCACGATTGTGGGGGCAACGAAGAGTGGTTCTTTAGGAAATTCGAATAAGGTGTGTAATCTCATACCCCTTTCGAAAACATGTTTGAAATGGTGTATAATCTCATACTTCTCTAAATATTCGCATGAAATATTTTTTGATTTGGTTGAAAGATCGAAAAACTAGAAACCGGCATCTGTGATCACTCAGGCGTGCGTATGTTCGTAGTGGTAACCATATTTTGCCATGAAAAAGTCTTTGGTTAGTAGCAGTGACGAGATTTTGAAAAATCACAAAAAATAGGCGAAAGGGAATTAGAAAGTGAATAAGATATAAAATTAAAGCTTATTGTGTCTATTTTTATATGAAAGAAACAGAGTAGGAAGAGGAATTTTATATTCTATGATATTTTAATTTTAGTTAGACTGGTTCTAAATGACTTTGTGGTTCCCTATTCTGTTTTGGAAAAATCATTCAAACTTTTACAAAGTGAATTATGAGTTATAGTTTATATGTATAGATTCCTTAGTAAGTCTATTTTCAATAGAAATAAGTGGGAGCAACATATGAAAACTGTAAAATGAGATATTTGAATTTAGGGTAAGAGAGGTCAGAATCATTGGCCAGTGAAATAGGGGAAACTTTAATGAATAAACTGTACTAAACGGCTAAGCCAAAAATTCTGGAAAAATTGTAGTAAGAATATATATGAGTCTAGTTTTAAGGAAAAGTTATGAATCTAAATTTTGAGTTTCCTAACACGAGTTATAGTCAATTCGTCAATATGACGCATATGGACAATTTTAATTTTTATGCCCCAAAATACCCTCTATGGGTAAAAATTACATAAATACCTTTGGGTTGTGAAATTATGAAAATGCCCTTATGGGCCGAATTATGAAAATGCCCCTATGGGTTGAATTGCAATGTTCTATAATTGGTCGATTTATCGTAACAAATCTCTGGATTAATGATTGTTGTTTATATTTTGTAAATATTATGCTTTATTATGTATGTTGCATTTACATAATTTAGCATGGGATGGGAAAAATGTTGAAGAGGAGTGTAGCCCGGTGGAACTACCACAAAAATGATTGTTATTATGATTCACTATGATTTCGGTGGCTTGGCCACAATCAAAAAATATTATAAATGGAAACTTGCCTGTGATTGGTGTGTTTGGCGGGGTGGGTTGACTTGATCCCCACAAGTGTGATGGGATGGTACAGGTGGTGTGTAGCGGATGGATTACTAGGATGGGTTGGGTTGCATACATTGAACACACACATATATATATATATTGTTATGTAAATGGGCTTCGGCCCAAGATTATGCTATATGGGCTCAGGCCCAAGATGTTGCTTTACGGGTTCAGACCCAGTGGATTACGGTAAGGGATTATACACTGAGTTCTTGTAACTCACTCCTTCTTAATCCTTATAGGTAATGCTCAGTGACGAGGACTTGGGCCATGGATGACTCAGTGGAGGCCATACTTCAGAAATGGTGTTTTTGAACTTTAGTTTTCTATTTCCGTTTACTTTATTACTTTTACTATTTTGAGTTTTTAAGTTGTAATAAGGCCTCTGGAATATTTTATTTTTGTTTTATGTTTGACGTATTTATTATTTTGCTTGAATTAATTTTAAATGGGGGTTTTCTAAAAGCATAACCAATGGTTTTCCAAAATTGATTAAGAAATAGATCTTATAACAAACTTTTACAAATGATTTAACTAGGACTTTCTTTCAAATTATCAAACGTCATTTTCAAAAGTCACGGTTTTAAAATATCACGAATTTGAATATCAAATCTTCAATTAACCTCTCAAGATTTATAGTATTTCATCGAAGGTTTCTATTCAAAGTTGATTACTTGAATAACACCTATTTTAGTACGAATCACAAGTTCTTTACTCGTTTTCTTCGTGTGACATGCCAGATCTAGTCATACCGCATGGGTCGGGTTTGGGGTGTTATAGGTTTAATGCATGTTAGTTTTGGAAATTTATATAAATATATATGATTATCTTTTAATTTGATTGAAAGATGAAGTTAAGGTAAATATTCTGAAACAAATAAATTCAGATTTTGGCTTTTAATTAAGGATGTCTAATATTTTAAATAAATTAGTTGAAACAAAATGCCACCAAAGTGACCTCTTTTGTGTAGATTAGTTTATTTGAAATATTAAGATGATTATATGTTTTTGTGATTCATGCGTTTATTGATTGACCCAAAGGTAAGTTAATATTTGGCAGAATTTCAAAGACATCTGTGGTGATAAATGTGTGACAATTGTATTGTATTTTATGTGAGCAATAAGTTAGTCCAAAGATTAATTCATTGTTTGACATAATTTATTGTCAATGTTTGATTGCTACTGCAAGAGTTCCGCTTACTGTCAATATTACTTTCCAAAGACTTGATATTAATGTTGTGTTTGGTATCTTGAGATGGGATTAGCCATTATATTGAATTTATTGTTTACTTATGAATATTGATTTAAGCTTGTTTTTATTTATTCTATATTCAGCTAATTCATCTTCTGCGCCACAATATTTGCTAATATAAATTCTATACCCATGCTTAATGGGACTAATTTTAAGGAATGGAAAAGGCACTTGCATATAGTGCTTGGCTGCATGGACATAGACCTTGCACTAAGGGAAGAACAACCTGCATCTCCCACTGTGGAAAGCACCTATGATGTTAAAAGGAATTTTGAGAGGTGAGATCATTCAAATCGCATGAGTCTAATGATCATGAAACACAGCATTCCAAAAGCCTTTAGGGGCACAGAATATGAAGAGATTACTCAGGCCAAGGGATTCCTTGATGAAATTGAGAAACATTTTACTAAAAATGATAAGGTTGAGATGACATCACTTCTGACTTCTTTAATGTCTATGAAGTATAAGGTTTAAGGAAACGTAAGGGAGTACATTATAGAGATGTTCCATACTGCTTCAAGACTTAAGGCACTTAAGATCGAGCTTTCTGAGGAATTGCTTGTTCTTATGGTTTTGGCATCGCTTCTTGCACAGTTTAATCAATTTAAAATTAGTGGAAGCGATTGGGCATTTTAGGTTGTTTTTAGGAATTGGTTTTTATTTGGATTTAAAAGACACTTTTATTGTTCCGTCATTTAGATGGAATTTAGTTTCTGTTTCTTCGTTGGGTAAATTTAGATATTATTGTTCATTCAGAAATAATCAATTTAATTTGTCTTTATATTCAAGTGTTATTAGAACTGGTTATTTAAATACTTATGACAACATTTATTTGTTAGAAACAGTTGCATCCTATAATGAAACCTTGCATGTGGAATCATGTGGTATTAAATGCAAATTAAATAAGGAAAATTAAGCATCATTATGGCATAAGCACTTAGGTCATATCTCAAAAGGTAGAGTTGAATGCCTTGTGTTTGATGGTATTTTAGAGTCCCTTGACTTCACAGAATTTGATGTCTGTGTCGATTGTAATAAGAGAAAACAGACCAAAACCAAGAGATTGGGTGGCAATAGATCTTCAGACGTCTTAGAATTAATTCATACAGATATTTGTGGGCCATTCTCTATGGCATCCTTGAATGGTCAACAATATTTCATAACATTCATAGGCGATTACTTACGTTATGGGTACCTATATCTCATTCATGAGAAATCTTAGTCTTTGGACATGTTCAAAGCTTATAAAGGTGAAGTTGAGAATCAACTCAACAATAGGATTAAAAAAGTCAGATCTTATCATGGTGGTGAGTACTACAGTAGATATGATGGCTCAGGTGAACAATGTCCAGGACCATTTACGAAATTCCTAGAGGAATACGGTATTTTCCCACAGTACACCATGCCAGGATCACCTAGTATGAATGGTGTGGCTGAAAGACAAAACAGAACTCTTAAGGATATGGTAAGGAGCATGATTGCTCATTCTACCTTACCTGAGTCCTTATGGGGAGAAGCATTAAAGACAACAGCTTAGATTATAAATAGAGTACCCAATAAACCAGTTGCAAAAACACCTTATGAGCTTTGGACAGGTCAAAGGCCTAATCTAAAGCATTTTCACATTTGCTGATGTCCAGCTGAGGCAAGGCTATATAGGCCACATGAAAAGAAATTGGACTCCAAAATAGTAAGCAGCTACTTTATTGGTTATTCTGAGTGATCTAGGGGTTATAAATTTTATGATCCCATAATAAGGAATATTTTTGAGATGGGAACTGTAATATTTTTTGAGGATGTTGAGTTTGAGGGGAGAAATAAGGTTAGAGACATTGCTTTTTAGGAGGAATTGGATTCTAACTCAATTCCTACTATCACTTTTAACGATGTTCAGGTTCTTATACCTATCATTGACCAAGAAGTGAATCCAGAACCTCTACAAGACAATGTTGAACAACTTCCAATTCAAAATGAGGTAATTATTCCAGAAGAACAAACTCAACAACCTCAAGAGCAAGTGCCATTAAGGAGGTCCACAATAGAAAAGAGAAATGTTATTCCAGATGATTATATTGTATTTCTCCAAGAACATGAGGATGATGATGGAATGATGGAAGATGATCCAATCAGCTTTCATCAAGCCATGAAAAGTTCTAATTCTCAAAAGTGGATTGATGCCATGAAAGATGAGTATAAATCTATGCAAGACAATAAAGTTTGGGAACTTGTCCCATTACCTGAAGGTACAAAACCAATTGGTTGTAAATGTATATTTAAAACCAAGAGGGATGCAAATGGTAATGTGGAGAGGTATAAGCCGTGTCTTGTAGCTAAAGGATTTACTTAGAAAGAAGGTATTGATTTTATAGAGACTTTCTCTCAAGTTTCATCAAAAGACTCTTTCAGGAAAATCATGGCGCTTGTTGCTCATTTTGATCTTGAGTTACATCAAATGGATGTTAAGACTACGTTTCTTTATGGCAATGTAACACCCCTAACCCATAATCGTTGTCGATTTAGGGTTAAAGGCATTACCGAACATTTCAGATCTTTACAGACATTTCATAATATTATTCAATGAATCAAATCAAAGTGCCTCTTGAGTAGGCCTACAAGACCTTAAACACGCTTTAGAATAGAGCTGGGACTAAACCGAACACATACAAAAAGTCTAGGAAATTTAATTTTTTTTTCAAAGTTACAGAGGTTACACGCCCGTGTGGGCAGGCCATGTGCCTCCCACGGCCTCAGATACACCTGTGTGTCTAAGCCGTGTCAAAACAGGGCATACATACTGACTTGTCCCCACGGTGTGAGACACGCTCGTGTGCCTCACCCGTGGTCAACACTGACTTACACCACATGGCCAGTCACATGGCCGTGTGTCTTGCCCATGGTCGAGTCTGACTTGTTTTGTTTTGCAACCATGAAGGACACGATCAAGCCACATGCCTGTATGCTCAACAGTGTAGGAAATTATAGGCCATTTGTAAGGCCAAAATGCCACCCACACTTTGGGTCATCCCTATAAGCACATACAAGCATATTTTTAAACATAATTGGCAACCAAAAACACACCAAATGTTCATCATATCATCCCACTCAATCTCATTTCTAAGTATACCAAATTAGATGCCAAATAGCTCAACTAATTCACAAATAAACCAAGCATGATTCATCCACAACTTACCACTTCATCATAACCATCATTCATCAAACACATATACTCACTTTACATCAATAAGCTTACCATTACCTTGATTATTTCATAACCATGGAATTATACCAAAACCAAACATCATATCACATGACTTTTCATTCATTACACAACCATTTAACTAGCCATATCACATGGCTATACACATATTTCAAACATAACTTAAGGTAACTAGCCTATACATGCCATACTTTAGTATATACATTTTCAAAAAGGTACCAAAATAAGATTGAGTAGTGTGATGACGATCCTTGACGATTCCCTGAGCCTTCAATAGCTTTGACGATCTATTAAACAGAGTAATCACACATAAAGTAAGCTTTCAAAAGCTTAGTAAGCCATATACAAATAAACTTAACATATAATTCACATTATCATATCAATACATGAATCATTAACATATCTCAATAGAAAATTCATAATTCTTCATTGGCTCATTATTTAGCCATTGCTTCTCAACCATCATATCTCCATCTATCTCATTTGCTCATATCACATTCATTCATATATCACATTTTAACTCATTGCATCAATGTACATGTTTACTCACCTTTCATGCCTATTCAAAGCATATACATCAAACGTACCTGAAACGAATATACAACTCACATAGTAATTCATTCTCATACTTTCCTATTGAACTGTTCAGAAACAAATAGGATACTCAGAATGCTCAGAATAGTCGTACAATGGCAACATCCTGACGTGGTCTTACATGTAACAAAATATCGATGCACTATCCCAGACAGGGTTTTACACGAATCAATATGAAGACAATGTCTGAGACATGGTCTTATACGTATATCTAAAATTGATGCCAACGTATCAGATGTGGTCTTACACGATATCACATAACGGACACCTATGTCATGACATATGTAATCCTATCTATTCCTAGGTTCGTATGGGACTTCTCGGACACTGATTTATTGTCGATACATCCTCGGATTTCATGTTCTCATCATTTCATACACATTCATCATCATAAATTTTCTTATAAACATACATATATCAATCTAAATACATTTATTTGTATATCGACTTACCTCGGATTCGGATAAACGTACGGACTCGACTATTCGATCACTTTCGACTTTTTATGATCTAAATCCGTTTTCTTCGGTTCTTGATCTATACATATTCAAATTTAATTCATTTATTCACCAAATCATTCAATTCAATCCAAAAGCACATATTTAGGGAAATTTACAAATTAGCCCCATATTTTCACATTTTGACATTTTAGTCCTTATTTTACAAAATCACAAAATGCACAAAATCTCTATTCACCCATGCTTAGCCGAATTCTCTATAGGTCTCTAGCAACCCATATTTTTCATTTATTTCACAATTTAGTCCTTCAAAATATTATTTTCTCAATTTAATCCAAATTACTCAAAATCACCAAAAATTCAAAGACAACCTATGTTAATCTAACACATATATTTCATATTTCATCACAAAACTTCATAAAGCTCATGAATTCATCCATGGCACATTTCAAAATTATCATCAATTCAAAAAATTAAAACATATAAGAACACGAAGCAACGATTACAAAAACATAGAAATTATCAAAAACTGAAGCAAAACATACCTTGAATCAAACCAAAACTAGCCGAAACCTAGATGTTCTTCGTTCTTTTTATTTTCTTTGTTTTTAGGCAATATAAGATGATAATAATCATCTTTTTAGTGGTTGTTTTATTATATTACATATTAATATACAAATGACAAAATTAACCTTTATAATTTAGTCATAAAGCCATATAATATAATAGCCTTAACCGTCCATCCCATAATTCCATGGCCTAATTTCACTTTAAGGCCTTCACATTAATATCCAACTCAAATAAACACTTTAACATATGTATTGCCACTTTTACCTTTTATGCAATTTAATCCTTTTTTTCAAATTGAACACACAAATAGACAAATTAATTCACAAAACTTTCATGCATGCTTAATCACGTATCATGGGCACGGAAAATAATACTAAAATATTTTTTAACTTGATTTGTGGTTTGAAACGACTATTCTGACTAGGGTTTAAACCAAATGATATAGGCGACATTGAAGAAATAATTTATATGGTACAACCAGAAAATTTTGAGTCAGAAGACTCAAAGAACATGGTTTGCAAATTGACAAAATCCATCTATAGACTCAAACAAGCTTCTCGTTAATGGTACCATAAGTTTCATCAAATAATTGTTTCATTCGGTTTTGAGATGCATATTGTTGAAGATTGTGTGTATCACAAATTCAATGGGAGTAAGTACATATTTTTGGTTCTATATGTTGATGACATTTTGCTTGCGCTAATGATACAGGCTTATTGCACGAAACCAAGAGTTTTTTATCTAAGCATTTTGAGATGAAAGATCTTAGGGATGGCTTTTTTGTTTTAGGAATTCAAATACATCGAGATCGATCTCGAGGCATTCTTGGATTATCACAAAAGAGTCATATCAATAAAGTACTCAAAAGGTTTGGCATGCAGAGTTGTAGACCATGTGACACCCCTTGAAATTCAGGAAATGCAAAAGATTCCCTATGCATCAGCTGCTGGGAGTTTAATGTATGCTTAAGTATGTACGTGTACGGACATTGCGTACATTGTTGGGATGTTAGACAGATATTTAATCAACCCTGATATAGACCATTGGATAGTAGCCAAAAGGGTTATGAGATATCTTAAGTGAACAAAACATTACATGCTTACTTATAAGAGATCAGATCTTATGGAGGTCGTATGGTATTCTAATTAAGATTTCACTAGGTGCCAAGATTGTAACACCCCTAACCTTTAACCGTCGCAGGTATAGGGTTAAAAGCCGTTACCAAATAATTAAAATTTTTTTTTTGACAATTTATAATTTAATTCAACCATTCAAGTCAAAGAGTCCCCTCACTAGGTCAATGAGACCTAAATCATACTTTAGAATAGGGCCGGGACTAAGCTGAACACATATGGAAATTCTCAGAAATTTAAAATTTTTCTAAGTTCCAGAGGTCACACGCCCGTGTGGGCAGGCCATGTCAAAATAGGGCATACATACTGAATTGTCCCCATGACCTGAGACATGCCCATGTGTCTCACAAGTGGTCGAGCCCAACTTGCACCACACGGCCAGTCACACGCCCGTGTGTCCAGCTCGTGGTTTATAAACCGTAATAGTAACATATTTTAATCCCACATTTAACATGCTTTTGGATAGTTTTCCTTTAATTATGGAAATAGGTGCTCCTAATCCTTTGTTTTCATGTTTTATACTCAATAGAGCACCGAAGGATGAAAAGAATGAATAACGGACTAAAAACAGAGAAAATGGGCCAAAGTAAGAAATCCATATGGCCTGGGCCCAAGACCACACGGCCGTGCCTCTTTAGAAGAGCTGAACACGGTTTGAACCCCAAAAAACACAGTCGTGCCTCATCAATAGGTTCAACCACGGCCTGGCTACAATTTACACTGGCGTGTGCCATGGGCATGTCTCTATCACAAGAAAGAAGAATTCTATTCAGATTAGGGTACTTAGAGGCAAAGAAACATATTCCAAAAGCCTATATAAAGACCTTAAAGGCCAACCTTTAAGGGGGCGTTCAACTAGGCCAAAGAGCTGAGCCAGAGTAGTTAATTTCAGGGATTTACTCGAAGAAAGCTAGTTGATTCATCTCAAGAAGTCGGAATCATACTCAAGACGGAGGATCTCTCCTTCAATTCCTTCAGTGGGTTTTAGGGATTTGTTATGTTTTGTTTTATATTTTCTTCTGAGTTTTTTTTTTTACAATTATGAACTAAACCCTCAGATACTTGAGGGGGATGAAACCTAAGACGGATCTTGTTATTGTTATCTTAGTTGTATGATAAATACTTGATTTGTTCTTAACTATGTGTTCTTAATTCTTGTTTTGATATTTCTGGGATATTGATTCAAGTGTGATGTGCTTAGGTAGAGGAGGAAGAGACCCTGTCTAAGAGTAGATCTAGCATAGTTAAGCGGAGTTGCTCGCGTGCCTAGAGATAGGGTGATGAAAATCTGTCGGATTAGGGTCAAACATAATATGGGAGTCCATAGATCTAGTTAATGCAATTCTAGGAGTTTTAATTAGAAAGAGATTTCAATTAATCAAGCTAGGGTTAGATGTTAGTAGCCTTGAAGAGAGGTATTAATATAAATTAGGGAATTCTATGGATCAAGTCAAGTAAATAAATCATCTGGTTTAGAGTTAGCTAACAAGTGAAGTCTAGGTGGATTCTTCCTCAGGTGTTGTCTAAATCAATCGGTTCTCCCTCAAGTCCTTCCCTAAATTTTTCTTTGTCTTAGCACCTTTATTTTAGTGGATTAGTTTGTTTTAGATTAGATAAAAGATTCCCTTAATTCGTAGGCTAAATAATATAAAGAGAGTTAATATTAGTACTTTTGGTTCCGTTGGGTTCGACAATCCAGTCTTGTCGCTAGCTATACTACTATTCGATAGGTGCACTTGCCTTCATCGTTGTCTTAGTTAGTTTCCAGGTTCGATCATTCTTTTTATAAATTTTTAAGACTCAACAGACACGATCAAGTTTTTGGCACCGTTGCCGGGGAACTAAAATATTAAAACACTCAATTTTTATTACTTTAGCCATATTATATTTGCAATTAAATTTTACTTTTACTTTTCTAAATTTCTTTCTTTTTTTCTTTTCCTAGCAGGTACTGCTAGTTTATGACTAGAAGGAACCCAACAAGACTACTACTTTACAACAGTGATATTGAAGGAACTGTGCGCAGAAATCATAGAGAAGTAAGGCGAGGCTTAGATAACATACAAGAAGAGCAAGAGGAAGAATCCAATACCACCGAAGGGATGGCCGAGAATAATCTGCCACATCAAGATATGGCCGATCATCATGCTCCTCAAACTATGTATGATTATGCTAAACCTAATTTAACAGGAGCTGAATTGAGTATTGTTAGGCCTGCTATAGCCGCTAATAATTTTGAATTAAAACCTAACACTATACAAATAATTCAATAGTTTGTTCAATTTGATGGTTTGTAGGACGAAGAACAAAATACTCATTTAGCTAATTTTCTAGAATTTTGTGATACCTTCAAAATAAATGGCGTTTTTGATGGTGCCATTCATCTTCGCTTATTTCCCTTTTCTTTGAGAAATAAAGGCAAACAGTGGTTACATTCTCTTCCACAAGGATCAATCACTACATGGGACCAAATGATGGAAATTTTTTTACTAAAATATTTTCCACCGGCCAAAACGGCCAAATTAAGGAATGATATCTCTTTTTTTGTACTGATGGATTTAGAAACATTATACGATGCATGGGAGAGATACAAAGATTTGTTGAGAAGGTGCCCACACCATGGTTTGCCCTTATGGTTGCAGGTCCAAACTTTTTACAACGATGTGAACCCATCAACCCGGTAGTTAATTGACTCGGCCGCCGGTGGAACCCTGAATAACAAAACTCCTGAAGTAGCTTACAAGTTTATAGAGGAGATGTCACTGAATAACTATCAGTGGCAATTTACAAGGACAAAGCCAACTAAAACAGCCAGAGTTTTTAATCTCGACGCAGTCACAATTCTATCCAGCCAGGTAGAAATGATTAATAAAAAGATTGATGGTTTATGTGATTCTTTGCAAGTACATTAGTTATACAATACAATACGAATGGAGGATGGATGAACAATACAGAATATCCACCTTACAATCCGAGTACTAAAACCGAGCAATTTTACTATATGGGTGACAATTTCAAACCTCAAAATAACCCTTATAGTAAAGCTTGTAACTCAGACTGGAGATACCACCACAATCAAGGGCAGCAGCCCTACCCATAGGAAAAGGAAGCCAAACCTTGAAGAGACACTAGCAAAATTTATAGAATTGTCAGAAACCTGCTTCAAAAAATACTGAAACGATATTAACTAATCAACAAGCATTAATCCAAGGGCTGAAGGATCAAATCAGACAACTAACTAAGTTAGTTTCTGTTAGGCAACTAGAAAGTTTAACTAAACAAAAAGAGCATGTGAGGGAAGTTACACTAAGGAGTGGAAAAGAGTTTGTTGAAATAAAAAGAAGATACCACATGAAACTAATAAGACAAAGGACGAGAAAGTTGGAAATGTAACACCAATACGTGAAGAATGTAAACCATCAATACCATATCCGTCAAAGTTGAAGAAAGACCGCCTAGATGCACAATACGATAAATTTCTTGAACTTTTTAAACAATTACATATCAATTTACCTTTTGTTGAAGCTATTTTGTAGATGCCGACATACGCAAAATTTCTAAAAGAACTTCTAACAAATAAAAGGAAGTTTGAAAAGATATCAACAGTAGAACTCAATGAAGAATGCTCAGCCATCCTCCAAAACAAGCTACCACCAAATTGAAAGATCCAGGAAGTTTCACTATTCCCTGTTTAATTGGTAGTTTAACCATAGAGAAAGCACTAGCTGATCTAGGTGTCAGTATTAATTTAATCCCTTATAAAATGTTTAAGCAACTTGGTCTCGGGGAACCTAGACCCATTAGGATGAGTATTCAGTTAGCTGACGGATCTATTAAATATCATAGGGGAATTATCGAAGATATTTTGGTAGAAGTTGATAAATTTATATTCCCTATTGATTTTGTTGTGCTTGACATGGATGAAAACACTGCGATACCTTTAATTTTGGGTCGCCCCTTTTTAGCCACTGCTAGGGATGTTATCGATGTAGGAGATGGTAAACTTGCACTAAGGGTAGGCGACGAAGAAATTATTTTTCAAATTTATGATGCTATGTGATATTCTAGAGAACAATGTGATTCCTATTATTTTATTAATTCCATTGATCATTCTATTCAAGATTCTTTGCAGAAAATCATACAAAATGACATGGTGGAACTGTGTCTTACTCAAGGTGAGGGGATAGATGATGATGCCAATGAATTAGATCCTGACACATTTTCCCCTAGACAAACGAAAGAAGAGGGTATTGAAATTAATGACGAACTAAAACAAAAACCCTCTATAGATGAACCACCCAAATTAGAATTAAAACAATTACCAAAACACTTAGAATATGCATTCCTCGGGGATAATTCTACACTACCAGTGATCATCTCTTTGGAACTGAAACCCAAAGAGAAGGATGAGTTGTTACAGGTACTAAGGGAACATAAAAGGGCCATAGCTTGGAAAATTTCTGACATTAAGGGTATAAGCCCATCACCCATCATTTTGTACCTACAAAATTATAATGGAAGAGGAGTATAAACCATGCATGCAACCTCAGAGATGATTAAATCCCAACGTGAAACAAGTTGTTAAAGATAACGTAATTAAACTTCTAGATGCTAGAATAATTTATCCTATTTTTGACAGCACTTGGGTGAGTCCTATACAGGTTATTGCAAAGAAAGGAGGCATGACTATTGTACCAAATGAAAAGAATGAATTGATTCCTACAAGAACAGTCACAAGATTGAGAGTCTATATTGACTATAGAAAGTTAAACGATGCAACCAGAAAAGATCACTTTCCTCTGCCCTTTATTGACCATATGCTAGAAAGATTATCCGGGCACATGTACTACTGTTTCGTAGACGGGCTTTTGGCTATTTCCAAATCCTGATGGCCCTTGAGGATTAAGAGAAAACTACATTTACATGTCCATACGGTACATTTTCTTATCGTAGAATGCCTTTTGGATTATGTAATGCTCCTGCTACTTTTCAGCGTTGCATGCTAGCCATATTTGATGAACTTGTGGAAGACATTATGGAGGTCTTTATGGATGAATTTTTAGTATTTGGTAATTCTTTCCATCTTTGCCTTAAGAATTTAAAACGAGTACTAATAAGGTGTGAGGAGACGAACCTTGTTTTAAATTGGAAAAAGTGTCACTTTATGGTTCGAGAAGGGATTATGTTAGGACATAAAATTTCTAGTAAAAGGATTGAGGTAGATAAAGCAAATGTTGAAACCATAGAAAAATTACCTCCTCCTAGCTCAGTTAAAGCTATTAGAAGCTTTTTAGGACAAGCTGGATTTTATAGAAGATTCATTAAAGATTTCTCTAAAATAGCTAAACCTTTAACGAAACTACTAGAAAAAGATGTACTTTTCAATTTTGATCAGGAATGTTTAAACGCATTTAATACCCTCAAAGATAAATTAAAATGCCCCAATTATAATTGCTCCTGATTGGAACTTACCCTTTGAACTAATGTGTGATGCGAGTGATTTTGCAGTAGGTGCAGTTTTGGGACAGCGAAGAAACAAGCACTTCCTGCCAATTTACTATGCTAGCAAGGCATTAACATCCGCACAATAAAATTACACAACCATAGAAAAAGAATTACTAGCTGTAGTCTTTGCATTTGATAAATTTAGACAATATTTGATCCTATCTAAAGTTGTCGTCTACACTGACCATTCAACTTTTCATTATCTTTTAACTAAACCTGATGCAAAACCTCGACTTATAAGATGGATTCTACTCTTACAGAATTTGACTTGAAAATTCAAGATAAGAAAGGAGCTGAAAATCTTGCAGCAGAACATCTTTCTAGACTTGAAAACCCGTATATCAAAAAACTCGACAAAAGTGAGATAAACGACTCGTTTCCTGAAGAGCAACTCTTTTCGATAACCAACTCTGAGGTACCTTGGTTTGCAGACATTGCCAATTACTTAGCTGCTAACGTCTTACCAAAAAAGTTAACACATCATTAAAAGAAGCAATTCTTTTCTAATGTGAAAAACTATTTCTGGGAAGATCTTTTTCTTTTCTGCATAAGTGCAGATCAAGTGATTCGAAGGTGCGTTACAAAAGAAGAAGCAAGTAAAATCCTAAAGCATTACCATTCAGGACCTTTAGGAGGACATTACAGCAGGATTAAGACAGCACACAAAACACTCAAATCAGGTTTTTATTGGCCAACTTTATTTAAAGACGCCAACAGGTATGTTGTTTCGTGCGATAAATGCCAGAGAACAGGTAATATCTCTAAACGCGATGAAATGCCTCAAACATTTATACTATCATGTGAAATATTTGACGTATGGGGTATTTATTTTATGGGTCCATTCCCTAGTTCATTAGGAAATAAATACATTTTATTAGCAGTCGATTTTGTGTCAAAATGGGTAGAAGCCCAAGCTTTACCTACTAACGATACTAGAGTAGTAGTAAAAATTTTTGAAAAAACTCTTCTCCCGATTTGGAACACCTAGAGCAATTATTAGTGATAGGGGCACTTACTTTTGTAATACTCAATTTGATAAAGTCCTAAAGAAATATGGAGTACACCACAAGACAGCTACCCCTTATCATCCTCAAACCAACAGACAAATGGAAGTAGCAAATTGAGAAGTTAAGCGCATCTTAGAGAAAACAATCGAAGCAAAGAGGAAAGATTGGGCAGTAAAAGTAGGCGATGCTCTATGGGCATATAGAACGGCATTTAAAACCCCCATAGGAACATCCCCATACAAACGTGTTTATGGAAAAAGCTGTCATCTACCATTTGAGTTAGAGCACAAAGCTTTCTGGGCTATAAAATTTCTAAATTACGATCTTAAACATGCGGGTGAGAAGAGGATGATGCAGTTGAACGAGTTAGATGAATGGCAAGCTAATGCCTATGAGAACTCGTGTTTATATAAGGAGGTAACAAAGTGACGTCATGATGCTCATTTAAAGCAATCAGAGTAATTCGAAGTAGGTGACTTGGTTCTATTATACAATTCAAGATTAAAACTGCTCCCTAGAAAGCTTAAATCGAGATGGTCAGGTCCATTCGTGATCAAAGCTATTTTTCCCTATGGCACAATCGAGGTAACCCATCCAACTCGTGGTGCATTCAAGGTAAATGGCCAGTGACTGCAAATTTATACTGGAAACAATTTTGGGATATAAGAGAGGAACTTTGACTCCGTGAACCTCTATTTAGAAATGAAAATAGGGTAAGTCTAGCTTAAGACTCTAAACGAGCACTTTTCGGGAGGAAACCCGAGCACTAAACTTTACTAATGTTATATTTCACCTAAACTATAGGTTTCCTTACCACACGGCCTTGCACACGGGCATGGTCGTGGCCATGTGAATACCACGAATAGCCACATGGTCGTGGCAAAGATGGTGTAGAAACAGGATAATAATTTTTCCAAGCCACGAGCTCCGACTAAACGGCACGGCTGTGTGACTTGACCATGGACAAAACTGATTAAAGGGCACGAGCTTGAGACACGCCCGTTCCTCCAAGTCGTGGTTGATCCTGAGTAAATGACACGGACAAATTGAAACGCCCGTGCCTCGAGACCGTGAATGACACTGATTTATGGGAATAGGCGTAGGACCATAACCACAGGCATAGAAGAAGCGAACAAGGCCAAGCACGCCCAGGTAACACGGGCGTAGATGGCATCATGAACATGCCCAAATTTGAAATCGCAAAAAAAAAACGGGCTAAAGAAATTGGAACACGGGCGTGGGCTGAGAACGTGTCCCCCACTCCCTATTTAAAGTAGCACACAGTCGTACATTCCCCCTAAAATTTTCTTTTCAACACTAGCCCCTTCTCCCTCAAAATCTTAAAAGAAACTCCGCCACAAGCAAAACCCCTACCCCTCTCTTTATTTCATCGGTCCCTTACCTATAAAAGCAAGTACATGACCGTGCCAACACACCCGCGATGGTCGTGCTCCCCTATTGAGTTACAGCACACGCCCGTGTAGCACCCTCCAACGCCGTGTGTCGACCAACCGTGTAACTCCTCTCCAAGCACTCCACTGGAACACAATGTCGTCATCCCGAGGAAAGAAAATCGCGGTCCCTAGTTCTAAAAAATGAAAGAGACCCGGCTCGTCATCGGCCAGCGCATCCGCTGAACTACGACATCCGTTCTTGCAATTCCTACGAGGACCCCAGGATGACCTCTACAGGATACTCCGCGCATGACTCCTCGACACAGGGAGGTACATTGATTGGGCCGCTCTAGAGCAGGTCCGATTAGCCGACGATGTTGAGCTCTCTTAACCACGAATCCATGGGACCAAATCTTCACAATCATTAAGCCCACCTGTAACACCTCTCACCCGTGTCTGTCATCAGATTTGGGTTATGAGGTATTACCTAATAACATGCACTTAAAAATAGACATTTCGATTAGACATTCATTACTTCCATGTTTCAAATGAAATACATTAATACACTTATCTTATTCAAAATTTCAAACCTTAATACTCTTGAGTTCAAATCAAACACATGTCAATAATTATATATGTTACAATCTTATAACACACCATAATATATATCAAATATATAAATACATTGCACAGACAAGACATACTATTTTCTATTTCTGAATATTCACCTATCAAAGATCCAGTCTAAGTTCGCATATAACAAAACCAACTTCACAAAATTTTCCCTTTATAATAACAAATTAATCACATATGTAATTATGATAACTTATACATGTTCGAATCTATTATTGTAACTTATACAAACATATATGCATATTTTCCATAAATTCAAAAGTCAAATCTTAAACATTAAAACACAGTCAACATCTCTTTAAATGCCCAAATCAATAATTACTTCAATGAAATTCCATTTACAAAGACACCACACCTATCATATACATAAATCAACTCATTCACCACCTTGCTTACGAGACATAGCAACCAAATGTTAACTATAATTAACCCATAGCTGAATTGATAAAACAAACACTCTTAACACTTGATTTAAGAATTCATAATAACCACGCTAAATTTTAATGATCCAATTCAAATCATTTTCGTATGACTAATATACATAAACATACATTTGAAAGTTTATATATATATATATATATATCAAGAATAATCCCATTCTTAATAAATTCCTACCTATGTCCATTTCCAACAGTTAACAAAATTTACACCTAATGACCTCACGGCAATCATTCATGCACAAACATACCTATTCAGCATGAAACATATATACATATATATATCATCCTCATTCATTTTCCAAACAAAATATTCATGCATATCACATCAAGGATAGATTTATATCATTGAGCATCAACATTAAGAACTAGCCACTTTCGCATGGCTTTTATACATTATTATAATATCATTCTAAAACTTAACTAGCCTATACCTGCCTTTGATTCAAAAAGTAAACAAAACATATATATACCAAAGAGAGTGATAGTGTGGTCGACTTTCTTGATGATCCCCTAAGCCCGTAGTTGAATCACTGATCTACAAAACGAAACAATGAACACACACAAGTAAGCTCACTAGCTTAGTAAGTCTTAAGCAAAAGATAATTCACTAATCAAGCACTTTAACATTTTTAATCAATAAATGTAAAACATTGTATATGTATATTTCGACATGCAATTGATACAAAACCGAATACTAGTGATGTATTAACTCAATTACTTATACTTCACTACCATCAACCTGCAACTCATCAAAGCACAAAGTACATATATTACATGTCGATTACCAGCTCAATTCACATAACACCATTCTTAACATAATATTTCAACTCAAGTAACATTAATCTCAACTTACCTTACTTCTGATGAATTCAATGGGACTTAAGCTTACCTGATTTTTTAACTCAATAGTTTCACTATGCTACACCTCGATAAATTATGGTTTCTTCATTTTAAAGTATCACCGGCATTAAGCCTGCTAGGCACGAAGCCCGAACATATCACCGGCACTAAGCCTGTTAGGCTCAAAGCTCGAATATGTCATCGGCACTAAGCCTGCTAGGCACGAAGCCGAATATGTCACCTGGCACTAAGCCTGCTAGGCACGAAGCCCGAATATGTCATCGACACTAAGACTGCTAGGCAATAAGCCCGAATCAAATCATCGGTACAAGGCCTACTAGGCAATAAGCCCGAAATAATTCATAAACTAGTCCATCAAATTTCATTCCTTAACAATATCATCATTAACTAAACATATACACAATTCACATTCACATATCACCACTAATGTACATATTCTTATTATATATACAAAAACACATCTAATCCATTTTAAAGCCTTTATATTCGACTAATACATATATTCATACTCAAATTCATCAAATAATTTCATTGAACCTATTCATAAATAATTCTTTAACATACTTTAGCTTAAGGACTTACCTCGACTATCGACGGACAACTTAGACTGGCTATTCGAGAATTTTTGTCTTTCCTCGATCCAATTCCGTTTTTCTTTGCTCTTGATCTAAAACACATTAAATTTAGCTCATTCAAGTACATTTCAATTCAATTTAGTCCCAAAACACATAAACATGCAAATTACCATTTTACCCCTAAGATTTCACATTTTTACTATTTAGTCCTAATTGTACAAAACACAAAATGCACACAATTTGCCAAGACTATACAAGGGCCGAATATTCCTAGGGACTTTATAAGCCCTATCATTTCATTTATTTTGCAATTAAGTCCCTCTAAAATTTTATTTTTACAAAATAGCCCTAAATACAGCATTTCACCAAAATTTCTAATACAAAACTTGTAAATCTTTAACACATCTTTAATCTAAAACCATCAAATATCAAAACCATAAGAACACATCAATGGCCGAATCTCATATACACATGATTCTCAAAAATTCAAGCATGGGTCGGGTAATATACGAAGCAACGATCTCAAAAACGTAAAAATCAACAAAAACCAAAGATTAAACTTACCTTAATCAAGCTTTATAATTGTCGAAATTCAAAGCTTTCCCTAACCCCTTTTCTTAGTTTTTATTCAGCCTTGAGAAAAGTAAGATGATAATGGTTTCATTTTGATAATAATAATAACATGTATTACTTATTTATCAATTTACTAAACTAACCTTTTAATAATAAAAATTTAAAACATAACCATAAGGTCATGTAAGACCATTACCATCCACTATCATGAATAATGGGCTAATTTCCCTTTTTGGACTTCCATTTATAAAGCCACAATCAATTTGCTACATTTTACTATAGTTTGCAACTTTTACCATTTATGCGTTTAAGTCCTTTTTCTAAATTAAATCCACAAACAATAAAATTTTTCTACAAAACTTTCACACACATTAATTCACATATAATAAATTTAAAATATAATATTTAAATATTTCTCAGACTCAAATTCATGGTCCCAAAACCACCATTCCAATTAGGGACAAATTCGGTCTGTTACACCACCTATTTGGAGCTCACTCTAGAATTATGCTCCACATTCCACCTTCAGACGGTAATGAAAAACTACGACAACCCTGGCACAATCCAGTTTCATCTAGGAGGAATCGTGAAAGAAATGAATGTACCACAATTCGGAGCCCCTCTGGGACTCTATAATGAGGAATTTATGGAGGAACATGACCTCTCAGAGCTCCACCGCCACCTCCACTCCTGTAACATCTTGAATTAATGAGCCTATGCATTTAATGTGTGGTTATGTGTAATGTGTTAATTAGAGTGTTAGGGGTCCAGATTGGGCTTAGGATAGGGCCGAGGCCTTGGTTAAATTTTTTGTTTGGACACTATAGCGTTTAAAAGATGGTATCTATGGTTTAAATTACAAAATGGGCTTGTGACCCAACAGCAAGTGGTGCTGTAAAGGAACTATAAGGTGGCATCATTAGCAGGTGAAGGGGCCCAAGTTATGGTCGCTTGGAGCCCATGTATTTGGGCCATTTTTGGCACTTAAAGGAGGAGCAAGTGGGATGGCAATAAGGCTTAAAATTAGGAGGGATTAAATAACTTGGATAATGTGGATAATGTGCTAATAAAGGAAGGAAGAGGTGGTGTTATTTAGGCCTCTTTTGGAGGTGTGAATGGATAAAGATAAGGGAGAAAGAATAGGAGTTACCTGCTGAACAGCCAATGGTGGCCAAATTTCCATCTCTTAGAGGGAGGAAGGAATCGGTTTTAATATGCCAGAGGGGTGCCAAAATTTCCCTCATTAATTGATTAGTTTTTAGTTCGAGGAAGGGGCTTTTTCGGGTTTTAGGTAGTAGGTGCTGAAATTATGTGTTTAGGTGGGGGGAATATCCTTTTATTATTGACAATAGGGTTTTATTTCTCATTCTATTCTCTCATTATTCAAAAGCCAAAACCTCTAATCTTAATCTCTCATCTCCACTTTTATGCAAAAGTCAAAATTCCATTGTTTTCTCTGCTTTCATCTTCATAGCCGAATACCCTTGTCTATTCTTTTCTCTTTGTCGATTTCTTCATCAAAGCCGAATCTTCATAGATCTCTTGAGATCATCTTTTCTTTCTGATCTTCTCAAAAGCCGAAATTCCCTAGGAGTTATTGAATTATCTGTGTTAAGGTAATTGTCGATTTCTTCTGTTTTTTTTTCTTCTCTTTCGATTTTTGAGACCATAGTCGAATGGCTAGTTGGTTGTTAGGCCATCTTTAGTTTGACATTTTCACTGATCACGTGTTCTTTTTGGGTAGCATTCCGGGATTTGAAGAAGATCTAATCGCCTAGGTTTCTAAGCTAGAAATCTTTAGCCTTCGAACCACATTACTTTTTTGGGATTTCAAGGTAAGGGTTTTGATTCTCCCTAAGTGTTCAATCAGTTTCTTTTCCTTATTGTACCTTAATCTAATGCCTCGTTAAGCAATCATTTTAGTATCCTCTTACTAAAGTCATTCATGGACTCAAATGTCAGCAAATTGAAGGAAGGGGTTGGATTTGTAGTCCCAGCCCCAAAGTTTAAAAATGCTTGGTGTCAACAGTACGGGATTGGCCACCGTGTTATGGACGAACTTCAGAACAAAACCTTAGACAGTTAGCCATCGTATCAGTTTTTGATAGTGTCGACATAGAAAGTACTATCCTATCGATAATCAGGTGTGTAAATCTCTATCACACTAGTTAATTTGTATTATATGTATGTTATGGGCTAAAAGCCGAAAAATGAGGCTGTGTGAACAGTCGTGTTACCCAAAAAGGGTAGGCAAGAGAATGCCAAGTACGTAATCATAGAAACTTCTCTATTGTATCTAAGTATGTGAAAGTATGTGATATGTTTAGGTAGTTTAATGTTCTAATTCTTGCATGTATGTATGCATGAGATGGGATTGATATGATGAATGGGAGCAGGTCACATATCGATCGGTGGCTTTTCCACGTAGGTCACATAGTGATCGGTCTTTATGACAGGCAGCACAACTATTGATATATTATTCATGTCGCATAGCGATCGGTGGCTTTGCCACATGGGTTACATAGTGATAGGTCTTTATGACAGGCAGCACAGTTGTCCATATGGTGTGTAGCGGATGGAGGGTTGATTGTAGAAATCCCCACGGTGTGATGGTTGGTACGGGGGTGTGTAGAGGATGGACTCTTAGGTTTGGGATGGGCCATATTGCATGTAAATATATTCTGTTGCCATTGTGTATGGCCCAAGGCCCGTAATGTGTTTGTAGGCCCAAGGCTTTTATGTGTTTTTGGTATTTACACACTGAGTCTTAGTGACTCACCCATTTATTTTTCCCAACTTTTCAGATGAGCAGGAGATCGTGAACATAGGAGCCGAGACAGACTCAAGGGGCCATCAAGTCTTTTATTTTCATAGACTATTTTAGGTTTTTCATTGAGTTTTAATTTTGGGATTATTTTTGTAATAAGGCCTCCATAACTTAGGTTATCGATCTATATTTTTTTTATGTTACAATTTATAAGCTTATGTTTTCAAAGTCTTAATTATAAGTGAAATGGAAATGGGCTTTTCAAGCACATTCAACGTAAATGTTAAAGTTCCTTTCAGAAATGTCACAATTAATAATTAGTCGGTTAAAATAAACTGAGATTTTCAAAACCCCTTTAAAACAAAGTTTTCAACCTTCAACCCGTAGCATACTAGATCCGGTCATGCCATATGGGCCGGGTTTGGGGTGTTACATTTTTGGTATCAGAGCCTAGTTCAAAACTCAGGCTGTGAAATGGGTCCAGTAGTGATTTGTCAAAGTGATGTAAGTTTGAGAAAAATTCGGTTGAGATATGGCCTTCGAGTCTATTGGTACCCGATCCACGTAGGTAAGTATTCTAAACTCATTATGTGATATGCGTGCTGGGCTTGATGGGCTCTATAGGGACGTAGGCTAGTATGCTAGAGTTTATGGACTTTAGGTTTAGTATAAATAATTCTTCAAATCTCATAAGACTTAATTTCTAATTAAACATGTCTGTGAACAAGTCACAGGGTTAGGGTGTGGTAACAGGCATATGCATGTCTAGGATTGGATCCAGGGAGATCTTGGTATTTAAGTGGCCCTAGCGGCCCACCTCATCCTTTCTGGAATCCTACTTGGTGCGTAGTGTTTGTTCACTTTAAATGAGAGAGCTTGTTGACATGCCAAAATTTATAACTAAAACCCGAAAGGGACCAGCCACCCTATTTTTAAAATTACTTATATCCCTAGTTTTATAAAATTACCAAAATTTGTAAAAATTACCGAAATACCCCCAATTGGCAAAATTACCGAAATACCCCCAGATTGTAAAATTACCAAAATACCTTTATTTTGTAAAATCACCAAGATACCCTATTTTGGAAAATTACAAAAATACCCTTGTAGGATAAAATTACGAAAATACCCTTAGGTAGTGAAATAACAAAAATACCCCTATGTGACGAATGTGAGTTCATGGATGTTACTTGTGTGTTTAATGCATTTATGTGGTGCTTTGTTTGGAATGTAAATGGATGGTTGAATGTATGTGGATTCTAGAGCTAGGAAATACAAATTTGAGAACTAAACCTTGTAGATAAAGTTTGAATTTGAAAGAACTACTATTAAAACTACTTTCCATAAGATTGTTTATTATTAATCAGTGGAAGAAATTAATAATTCATAAAATTCCTAATCAGATAGATGCAAATCGGTAGAATGAGCACTAAAGGACGTGATGTGCGTGGCCGAGGTAGAGGCAGGATTGTAGTGTTGGAACGGTGGGGTCTGGTCACGAGTCAGGGAATGAGGTACCAGTGCCACCAGCTGTGGAGGCATAATTTCAAGATCAGATGACCAGAGATGATGCGGTATCTCAGGCAATATTGAGGGTGTTAGAGAGGGTTGCTGGGGCAGGCATAGGCACAGAAGCCCGAAAATCTGTGTCGGAGCGACTTAGAGATAATTGGGAAAAAGTGTTTAAGGGAATTTTTGGGGTAGCCCCGAGTACAGCTGAATATTGGTTGGAAGCGGTGGAGCGCATAATGGATGATCTCAACTTTACGAAAGAAGAGAAGCTGAAAAGAGTAGTGTCCCTTCTCCGGGACAAAGCTTATCAATGGTGGCTTACAGTTAAGGATGGTGCAGTGGCTGACCGTATCACTTGGGATTACTTCAGAACGGCGTTCCAGAGTAAGTACATTGGAACAAGTTATGTGGATGCGCAGCGCAGAGCATTCCTGAATCTGGTTCAGGGAAGTAGGTCAGTGGCGGCGATTGAAGCGAAATTCTTACGCTAGAGCTATTATGCTCGAGGGATAGTGGCCACAGAACATGAGTGTTGTGTTCAATTTGAAGATGGCCTGAAGGATGATTTACGTGTTTTGATAGCTCCACAGCGGGAGAGGGAATTTGCTGTGCTTGTGGAGAAGGCTAAGATAGCTGAGGAGGTAAAGCGAATGGAAAAGCTAAATCGAGATAAAGATAGAAGTGGAAGTAGGAGGAATTTTGGATCATCAGAAGTAGCTGCGTGTACTCAAAAAAGACCTAGGTCGGATGGGCCGAACCGGGTAGAGAGACCTACTGCTAACCAGACACGGAGGTGTGATCATTGTGGTAAATTCCATATAGGTGAGTGTTGGGCAGGAAGTGGAAAGTGCTTTAGGTGTGGATCTTTGGACCATCAGATTAAGGACTGTCCACAGCCACGGAGTGATGTAGGACCCGTAGGGTAGGGAAATGCTCAGCCAGGTAGAGGAGGTCAGCAGCCGCAGAGGGGTCATGGTCCAGCTAGAGGTGGTAACGATTTCGATCAGGGTCGTGGAGCACCAGGCCAAGGGGCAAGAAACACTGAGCGAGGCAACCGGGGTTGGTCTATGCTGCTAGACGTCGAGAGGAGGCTGACGCACCGGATGTTATAACCGGTACGTTTTTAATATTTGGTTTGCCTTACACTGCATTGATTGACATTGGGTCGACAAATTCATATATTGCTAGTAGTGTGTCAGGAACTTTAAGTTTAGATTTTGAGATTACCCCTAGGGCGATGACTGTAATTAGCCCATTAGGACAATCGGTGGTAGTAGATAAACTCTATCCGAGGTACCCTTAGAATTTTAGGGAATCGCCTTCCTGACTGATCTGATGGAGTTACCGTTCGGGGAGTTCAACTTAATATTAGGCATGGATTGGCTGGTGAAGTACCGAGCTAATTTAGATTGTGCAGCCAAGCGTATGGTGTTAAGAACCCCGAGGGTGGTGAAGTGTTGGTGATAGGAGAAAGGGGAACCGTCATCAAATGTAGTGGCGCCTAAGTGCAGAAAGGATGGTGAGAAAAGGATGCAAGGCGGTATTAATGTTTGTTCGAGCTTTGGAAGCCAATGACTTAACGGTGAAAGAATTTCCTGATGTTTTCCCAGAAGAGCTTCCGGGATTACCTCTGGATCGTGGAGTGGAGTTTGGTATCGATCTTCTTCCGGGAATAGCACCAGTGTCTATCGCTCCATATAGGATGGCACCAAAGGAGTTGGTGGAGTTAAAAGCACAAATATAAGGGTTGTTAGATAAAGGATTTATTCGACCAAGTGTGTCGTCTTGGGGAGCGCCGATGTTATTTGTTAAGAAGAAGGATGGATCAATGCGTATGTGCATTGACTACCGTCAGCTGAACAAGTTGACTATCAAGAATAAGTATCCGTTGCCAAGGATTGATGACTTGTTCGATCAACTGAAAGGGGCGTCAGTGTTCTCAAAGATAGATTTGAGATCAGGACACCATCAGCTTAAGGTCAAAGAATCAGATATTCATAAGACAGCTATCAGGACCCGTATGGCCATTACAAGTTTTTTGTACTGCCATTTGGATTGACTAATGCACCAGTGACGTTTATGGATTTGATGAACCAAGTGTTTCAACCCTACTTGGATCGGTTTGTCGTGGTATTTATAGGTGATACCTTGGTTTACTCAAGATCGAAAGAGGAGCATGATTCATATCTATGAGTGGTTTTGTAGATTCCGAGGGAGAAGCAATTGTATGCCAAATTCAGTAAGTGCAAATTTTGGCTAAGTGAAGTTACTTTTCTAGGCCACATTGTGTCGGCAGAGGGGATTAGGGTTGACCCTCGAAAAATTGAAGCGGTGTTGGATTGGAAGCCGCTTAGGTCTGTGGTAGAAATTTAGAGTTTTTTTGGTCTGGTCGGGTACTATCGAAGGTTTGTTGAAGGATTTTCTTCAATCGTGGAACCATTGGCTAAGTTATTACGGAAAGGAGTTCCGTTTATTTGGTCTAGTAAGCAGTAAGAGAGTTTTGAGAAGTTGAAAAGGATTTTGATGGAGGCTCCGGTATTGATTCAACCGGAGGCTGGAAAGAAATTCGTGATTTATTGTGATGTGTCACACACGGGACTACGATACGTGTTGATGTAAGATGAAAAGGTTGTTGCGTATGTATCTCGATAGTTAAGACCGCATGAAGCAAATTATCCCACCCATGATTTGGAGTTGGCGGCGGTAGTTTTTACTTTAAAGATTTGGAGACATTATCTGTATGGGGAGAATCTGCTATTTATACAGATCATAAAAGCCTAAAATACCTTTTAACCCAGAAGAAGTTCAATTTAAGGCAGAGGAGGTGGATCGAGTTGTTAAAGGATTATGATTGCTCGATCAAGTACCATTTGGGTAAAGCTAATATGGTGGCGGATGCCTTATGTCATAAAGTAATCTCTGACTTGAGGGCAATGTTTGCTCACCTTAGTTTGTATGATGATGGGAGCTTATTGGCTGAACTTCAAGTGAAACCCTCTTGGGTCAGTCAAGTTAAGAAGAAACAGCAGACCGATGAGTTGCTAAAGGAAAAGTTTCATGTAGGATCAAATGATGGATCGACGGACTTTAGTATGAATGAGGAAAGACTGTTATGTTTTCAGGGGAGACTTTGCATGCCAAAAGATCCAGAATTGAGGCATAGGATTTTACAAGAAGCGCATGGAAGTTCATACAATATGCACCCCGAAAAGAGTAAGATTTATCGAGATTTACGAGATTAGTTCTGGTGGCCGGGCTTGAAGCGAGAGGTAACTGAATTGGTGAGTAAGTGTTTAACCTGTTAATAGGTAAAAGCGGAACATCAGTTACCATCGGGGTTGTTGCAGGCAGTGAAGATTCCCCAATGGAAGTAGGAAAGGATCACAATGGACTTTGTTAGTGGGCTACCTCTCACTCCTACTAAGAAAATTCAATCTGGGTGATTGTTGATCGCTTGACGAAGTCTGCTCATTTCATACCAGTACGGGTCGATTAGTCTTTACAAAAATTGGCTAAGCTATACATAGCGGAGGTGGTGAGGTTGCATGGAGTACCAATATCAATCATATCGGACAAGGACACAAGGCTCATGTCACGATTTTGGAAGGCATTGCACCAAGCATTGGGTACGAAGTTAGATTTTAGTACAGCGTTTCATCCTCAGACAGATGGACAGTCTGAGCGGGTAATTCAGATCTTGGAGGACATGTTAAGGGGATGTGTCATTGATTTCGGAGGTAGTTGGGAAGAGTTTTTACCGTTGGCAGAGTTTACTTACAACAATAGCTACCAGTCTAATATTTAGCTGGCGCCTTATGAAGCATTGTACAGGCAAAAGTGTCGTACTCCTACCTATTGGACAGAATTAGGGGAACGTTAGATTTTAGGTCCAGAGTTGGTTACCGAGACAGAAGAGAAGGTTGAGTTAATTTGAGCTAGACTAAAGGAAGCGTCGGACTGACAGAAGTCCTATGTAGACTTGAAGCGTAAGGACATAGAGTCTACAGTGGGTGACAAGGTGTTTTTGAAGGTGTCACCATGGAAGAAAGTACTGAGGTTTGGACGGAAGGGTAAATTAAGTCCCAAATTTATCGGGCCTTACAGGTTATTGAAACGAGTCAGACCAGTAGCCTATCAGCTTGAGCTACCTTTACAGTTAAGCAGATTCACAATGTATTCCACGTTTCCATGTTGAGACGATATCATTCAGATCCATCTCATGTAGTCCCTGTGGAGGAAATCGAGGTAAGACCTGACCTATCCTTTAAAGATGAACCAGTGAAAATCTTGGATCGTGATGTCAAAGTGTTGCGAAGGAAGATGATTTTGTTGGTTAAGGTTCTATGGCGGAATCACAGTTCTGAGGAGGCTATATGGGAACCAGAGGAGACGATGCGACAACAGTACCTGCATCTATTCTGATCGAGTAATTTCGAGGCTGAAATTTCTTTAAGGGGGTAGAATTGTAACATCCTGAATTAATGGCCTATGCGTTTAATGTGTGGTTATGTGTAATGTGTTAATTAGAGTGTTAGGGGTCCAGATTAGGCTCAGGATAGGGCCGAGGCCTTGGTTAAATTTTCTATTTGGACACTATAGGGTTTAAAAGATGGTATCTATGGTTTAAATTACAAAATGGGCTTGTGGCCCAACAGTAAGGGGCGCTACAAAGAAACTATAAGGTGGCATCATTAGCAGATGAAGAGGCCAAAGTTATGGCCACTTGGAGCCCATGTATTTGGGCCATTTACGGAACTTAAAGAAGGAGCAAGTGGGAGAGCAATAAGGCTTAAAATTAGGAGGGATTAAATGACTTGGATAATATAGATAATGTGCTGATAAAGGAAGGAAGAGGTGGTGTTATTTAGGCCTCTTTTGGAGGTGTGAATTGATAAAGATAAGGGAGAAAGAATAGGAGTTACCTGTTGAACAGCCAGTGGTGGCCGAATTTCCATCCCTTGGAGGGTGGAAGGAATCGGTTTCAATATGCCAAAAGGGTGCCAAAATTTCCCTCATTAATTGATTAGTTTTTAGTTCGAGGAAGGGGCATTTTCGGGTTTTAAGTAGTAGGTGCCAAAATTTTGTGTTTAGGTAGGGGAATATCTTTTTATTTTCGGCAATAGGGTTTTATTTCCCATTCTCTTCTCTCATTATTCAAAAGCCGAAACCCCTAATCTTATTCTCTCATCTCCACTTTTTTGCAAAAGTCAAAATTCCATTGTTTTCTCTGCTTTCATCTCCATAGTCGAATACCCTTGTCTATTCTTTTCTCTTTGCCGATTTCTTCATCAAAGCCGAATCTTCATAGATCTCTTGAGATCATCTTTTCTTCTTGATCTTCTCAAAAGCCAAAATTTCGTAGGAGTTGTCGAATTCTCTGTGTTAAGGTAAGTGCCGATTTCTTCTGTTTTTTTTTTTCTTCTCTTCCGATTTTTGAGACCATAGCCGAATGGCTAGTTGGTTGTTAGGCCATCTTTAGTTTGACGTTTTCACTGATCTCATGTTCTTTTTGGGCGACATTTCGAGATTTGAAGGAGATCTAATCGCCTAGGTTTCTAAACCAGAAATCGTTAGCCTTCGAACCACATTACTTTTTCGGGATTTCAAGGTAAGGGTTACGATTCTCCCTAAGTGTTCAATCGGTTTCTTTTCCTTATTGTGCCTTCATCTAATGCCTCGTTAAGTAATCATTATAGTATCCTCTGACTAAGGTCATTCATGAACTCGAATGTCAGCAAATCAAAGGAAGGGGTTGGATCTGTAGTCCCTGCCCCAATGTTCAAGAAACGCGGTGTCAGCAGTACGGGATTGGCCACGGGTTGTGGGCTAGCTTTAGAACAAAACCTTAGACAGTTAGTCGTTGTATCGGTTTCTAATAGTGTCAACATAGAAAGTACTGTCCTATCGGTAATTAGGTGTGTAGATCTCTATCACACTAGTTAATCTGTATTATATGTATGTTATGGGCTAAAAGCCAAAAAATAAGGCTGCATGAACAGTCATGTTACCCAAGAAGAGTAGGCAAGGGATGCCAGGTACGTAATCATAGAAACTTCTCTATGTGTATCAAAGTATGTGAAAATATGTGATCTGTTTAGGTAGTTTAATGTTCTGATTCTTGCATGTATGTATGCATGGGATGGGATTGATATGATGAAGGGGAGCAGGTCACATAGCGATCGGTGGCTTTGCCACATAGGTCCCATAGTGACTGGTCTTTATGACAGGCAGTGTAGCTTTCGATATATTATTCAGGTCGCATAGCGATCGGTGGCTTTGCCACATAGGTCACATTGTGATCGGTCTTTATGATAGGCAGCACAGCTGTCCATATGGTGTGTAGCGGATAGAGGGTTGATTGTAGAAATCCTCACGGTGTGATGGTTGGTACGGGGGTGAGTAGAGGATGGACTCTTAGGTTTGGGATGGGCCATATTGCATGTAAATATATTCTGTTGCCATTGTGTATCGCCCAAGGCCCATAATGTGTTTGTGGGTAGAAGGCTTTATGTGTTTTAGGATTTGCACATCGAGTCTTGGTGACTCACCTTTTATTTTTCCCAACTTTTCAGATGAGCAGTAGATCGTGGATATGGGAGCCGAGGCAGACTCGAGGGGCCATCAAGGCCTTTATTTTCATAGACTATTTTTGGTTTTTCATTGAGTTTTAACTTGGGATTATTTTTGTAATAAGGCCTCCATAACTTAGGTTATCGATCTATATTTTTTTTTATGTTACAATTTATAAGCTTATGTTTCCAAATTCTTAATTATAAGTGAAATGAAAATGGGCTTTTCAAGCACATTCAACGCGAATGTTAAGGTTCCTTTCAGAAATGTCACAATTAATGATTAGTCGGTTAAAAAAACTTACATTTTTAAAACCCCTTTAAAGCAAAGTTTTCAACCTTCAACCCATTGCATACCAGATCCGGTCATGACATATGGGCCGGGTTTGGGGTGTTACAACTCCGACGAGATGTTGGTACAATATAGCTATCAGTTCAAACTCATACGACCCTAGCCGCTCGAAAGCAACAGCTCTCGCCCCATCTCTATGATACTTACACGCCATAATAGCTCACACATTGATAGGAAGGCGCGAGAGCACCGGCGTCATCAACACTCACGACACTTATTTCCTATGGTGTATGGAAAATGGCCAAGTTTTGACCTAACATATTTTATAGCCCGTGCCATCCAACACTAAATAGAGCAACACAAGAGAGGGGTTATATCTATAGGCCCGTACATCACACGATTGACTTGACATTTCGGGCTCCTTACCACTACCACTCAGGTCTCCTCATTGATGCTGATAGGACAGATATTCCACAAGGCATCCAGATAATGCTACACATGAGGATGATCCAACGATGACGTGGGAATGATCCTCCCAATATCGACTAGCTACTACTACTGAGGAGGAAGATCCCGAGGACATTACTGATGATGTCCCACACCCACACGAGGAGCCACCACCGAGCCATCGCACTTCTCATGCAGCTCCATCATTTTCGAACATTTCTGGACAGCTCACTCAGTTCGAGCAGTATTGCACCCAACAATTCAATGACACCACTCGAAGATTCGATGGCATTGAAGTAACCCTTCAGCTGATCTGTCATCACCTCCACATATCATCGCCACCTCCACCTACCGATCTAGCCGACGACGAGGACTTTTGAGGCCCTTATTATTATTATTATTATTATTATTATTATTATTATTATTATTATTATTATTAGTTTTTTTCACTTTATTTTATTTCCCTTATCTATTTAAGCTTTTTATTATTTCATTTCAAACTCTTATTATTACAATTTTATTCCTTTTATAACTGGCTATCTAACCATTGAATATCCCTAACATCATCAATTAATTAGTACCCCTAAAAATTTAACTGATGAATTCACTGTTTAAAGGTTCAATGTGCCACTCGGAGAATGGAAAACATCATTTTCACCACCACATTCACTTTTGTTAAGTCATCAACACTTCCAAACTCAAGGAATCCATCCAAAAATTTAGGAAGTTTCACCTCTCTCCCTCTTTTTTGATTTTCTTATTATATGATTATTATATATCTTTGTACATTGAGGGCAACGTATATCTTAAGTGTGGAGGTGAAAGTATATTAGAAAAAGTGCCTAACTTTTTGCATTATTCTCAAATCCCTGAATGATATTCTATCTTAAAGTAATTTTCTTAGATCACTAATTAGAATGAAATTCCTATTGATTCATGATTTTTAGTAATATGTTTAGATTAAGTCATTGATATTTGTACAATGATGATTTAAACTTTAAGATACTAAAGAATCAAGCATAATGAGTCTATTTTCAAAAAATTAAAATTCTATTAGGCTGTCTACCTGAATCTAAATTGTTAACTTGAAGTTTGAAATTTACGAGGTTGACATCAAAATACCCATAATTTTTGTGAGATTTTGATCCTTTTAGAGCATATATTCTTTTCGTGCTCACTTTTTTTTTTTTTGATTATGAGTGTGTCAAAATTGGTTTGTTATTCTAGAACTTGCTTTGATTATACATGTCGAGACCACACTATTGAGTTGATATAAGAGATGATTAAGGCACCTAGGATTTAACCCACTTACTCCACTAAAAGCCTACCCTCATAATTGACGCCTAGTGAACCCATTTGATTCTAACAACCCTTTTATTGACTCAACCCACTAATATTAATGAAACCCATCTCATATTTGTTATCACCATTCCTTTTGATTACCCTTCTATCGAGACTTGTTTTGATTAGATGCCTAATTAGATTACTTCAATTGTTAAAGTTTTATTTTATATTGATTTGTTCTTAAAAAAAATCAATCAAAGTATATTCATTATTATAAAAGTATATTCATTATTAGTTCTGTGATTAAGCGAGCCTATACGTTTAATTTCAACATCTTGAAGAAGAAGCTCGTATTATTAGTATTACAAGTTTTCAATTGATGTAATTATTCAGGTTATTATTCATTTTTCTAGTTAGGTAATTTGTCAATCCAATCTCGATTCTAACCCTTCTAATTCAGCCTTTATCCACACCTTTAACCTAAGCCCCGTTACAACCCTTTTTAAAGACCTTTTGATTTGTGTATCATCTCATTTTACAATGGTGGAGATTTGATTTTCAAGCAAGCCTATGGTAATAACTTTTCATGTTCGACTTTTGAGATCTTTATTTTGGAACCTTAAACACCTTGAGTGATTTGAGTGAATCTTAAGTGAGGATGTCAACTTTTGTTGATTTTGAATTAATGGTGATTATTTAGGTAAGGGGAAACACCTATCTTTTTCGTGCTACAAACTCATGACTTTGATTGTTTGAATCTTTAGGACTCTTTGAGTTGAATTATCCATGTATAAATTATCTATGAATTATGATGAGACATTATTGATGAATATTATGAATTGAGGAAGTTTATTTTAATTGTGAGTTGAGAATTTTGCTTGAGGACAAGCAAAAGCTTTAGTGTGGGAGTATTTGATAAACCGTAATAGTAACATATTTTAATCCCACATTTAACATACTTTTGAATGATTTTTCCCTTTAATTATGGAAATAGGTACTCCTAATCCTTTGTTTTCATGTTTATACTCAGTAGATCACTAGAGGATGAAAAGAATGAATAATGGGCCGAAAATGAAAAAATGGGCCAAAGTAAGAAATCCACACGGCCTGGGCCCAAGACCACACGACCGTGCCTCTTAAGAAGAGCCAAACACGGTTTGGACCATGAAAAACACGGCCGTGCCTCATTAACAGGTGTGTGCCATGGGCGTGTCTCTGACGCAGGAAAGAAGAATTCTATTAGGATTAGGATACTTAGAGGCAAAGAAACATATTCCAAAAGCCTATATAAATATCTTAGAGGCCAACCTTTAAGGTGGAGTTCATCTAGGCCAAAAAGCCGAGCTAGAGCAGTTAATTTCAAGGATTTACTCGAAGGAAGCCATTTGATTCATCTCAAGAAGCGGAATCATACTCAAGACTCTCCCTTCAATTCCTTTAGGGTGTTTTAGGGATTTCTTATTTTTTTTATATTTTCTTCTAATATGTTTTCTTTTACGATTATGAACTAAACCCTCAGATACTTGAAGAGGACGAAACCTAAGACGGATATTGTTATTGTTATCTGAGCTGTATGATAAATACTTGATTTGTTCTTAACTATGTGTTCTTAATTATTGTTTTGATATTTCTGGGATATTGATTCAAGTGTGATGTGCTTAGGTAGAGGAGGAAGGGACCCTGTCTAAGAGTAGATCTAGCATAGTTAGCGGAGTTGCTCACGCGCCTAGAGATAGGGTGACAAAAATTTGTCGAAATAGGGTCAAACCTAATATGGGAGTCTATAGATAGAGTTAATGCAATTCTAGGGTTTTAATTAGAAAGAGATTTCAATTAATCAACTTAGGGTTAGATGTTAGTAGCCTTGAAGAGAGGTATTAATATAAATTGGGGAATCCTACGGATCAAGTCAAGTGAATAAATTGTCTGGTTTAGAGTTAGATAACAAGTGAAGTCTAAGTGAATTCTTCCTCAGGTATTGTCTAAATCAATCGGTTTTCCCTCAAGTCCTTCCCCAAATTTCTTCTTTGTCTTAGCACCTGTAGTTTAGTGGATTAGTTAATTTTAGATTAGATAAAAGATTCCCTTAATTCATAGGATAAATAATAGAAAGAGAGTTAATATTAGTACTTTTGGTTCCTTTGGGTTCGACATGTAACACCCCAAAATTAGGCCTAGTAGGATTGGGCCCATTGGGCCTTGAGCACGGAAGCATTTGAAATTTTTGGAGAGCAAGAGAATGGCTTTATTTTAAGTTGAACTTATTGGGAGGGTGATTTTGGAAAGTTACGGGGTTTCTAGGAAGTTCCGGGTTTAAGTTGGGCCTTAGTAAAATTTTGTGTTTAAGCCTATTAAGGAGAGATAGTAAGTGGCATCAAGGCTTATGGAAATAGGTGAGTAATGTACTAGCAAAAAATGAGCATATGGCAAGGAGGGTATGGCATCAAGTGGAGGACATGGAGAGAAGAGGTTCAAATCCCATCAAGTGCAAATTTTTGACTAATTTTTTTATATTCTTTCCCTAAGTGTCGACCATGGGTGTTTTTTGGTAAGGTGGACTTTTTAATTTTGGCATGGTGGCTAAGGAAATATGATAAGGAAAAATGGATGGAAATGAGTAAAAGAAAAAGGAAGGAATAAGGAACATGTTGGCATTTTTCGTGGGGGATGTTTTGGAAAGGTTTTATTTGGTCTATGTTCATCTTTTGGTAAAGATGATAATGGTTTGGAAAAGGGAGAGGGTAGCCGAATTTTGATGGAAGCATTTTGATAGTTTTGGTGTTTGTTAGGTCTAATTCTTTTTGGCATCCTTTGTGTTCATTCTTCCAACTTCTCCTCCCATTGCCGCAACTTCAAGGCAATAGTGGACATTTTCTCTTTTCTTTCTTGCCTTGCCGAAAACACCTAGCCTTTATGATCAATTATTTTTCACTCATCTTCTCTTGAAAACCGAAACTACCGATCCTTCTTTGTTGTCTTGCTACTAGTGCCAAACCGTGTTCTTCATTTCGGTTCATCCCTATTATTAAGGTAAAGGTTCTTTCTTCTTATTCATGTTGTTTATTCTTTCTTCTCTTGACTTGGCTAAGCCAAAACTCTCATCCTTGGCTAAGCTGAACCTAGCTACTTATTGTTATTTTAAACTCCTCTTATTCTCTTTTGATGAAGGCCGAATCAAGTAATCCTTTGCTGCTACTTATCTTTCTCTTAGCCTTGGTTTCGAAAGTTGATTGGGACTCGTTGCAATAGCCAAGGTGCAAGGCTGGATTTTAGAATCTAGTAGGGAAGGATTGCGATTGTGGTAAGTGACTCTTGTGAGTGAGTACTTTTGGGCTTTTGGAAACTTTAAGAAATCGAGGCTAACTCTTGATCAATTTTATTTTTAGGGGGCAACGAAGAGTGGTTATTTAGGGAGTCCTAATCAAGGTGTGTAATCCCATACTTTCTGAATACATGTTTGAAATGGTGTATAATCTCACACTTCTCTGAAAATTTTCATGAAATATTCTGTGATTTGGTCGAAATACCAAAAAAATCGAAAATCTGCATCTGTGATCACTCGAGCGTGCGTGGGTTCATAGTGGTAACCATATTTTTGCAATGAAACAGTTTGGTCAGCAGCAGCGATGTGATTTAGAAAAATCATGAAAAATAGGAGAAAGGGAATTTGAAAGTGAATAAGATATCAAATAAAATCTTACTGTGTCTATTTCGATATGAAAGAAACAGAGAAGGAAAAAGAATTTTATTTTCGTGATATTCTAATTTTATTGTATTTGGTTTGATTGACTTTGTGGTTCCTCGATCATCTTGGAAAAATCTTATAAAATTGTACAAAGTGAATTATGGGTTATAATTAATATGTATAGATTCCTTAGTGATCCTATTTTCATTAGAAACAAGTGGGACCAATATATGAAAACCGTACAGTGAGATATTTGAAATTAAGGTAAGAGATGTTAGAATCGTTGGACAGTGAAACAAGGGAAACTTTAAGGAATAAACTGTACTAAATGGCTAAGCCAAAAAAATTCTGGAAAAATTGTAGTAATAATATATATAAGTCTAGATTCAAGGAAAATTTACGGATCTAAATTCAGGCTTCCTAACTTGAGTTATAGTCAATTTAGTCAATATGATGCAGAGATGGACAGTTTCAATTTTTATGCCTCAAATTAGTAGTTAAGTTTGGGGTTGCGAAATTATGAAGATACCCTTGGATGATAAATTACCGAAATACCCCTAGGTTGCGAGATTATCGATTTACCAAAATGTCCTTATGGGCTGAATTACGAAAATTGCCCTTATGGGCTGATTTTGTCAAAATGCCTTAACAGGCCGAATTGCTGAAATGCCTTTAAAAGTGCCGAATTACGGAAATACCCTAATGGGCCAATTTGATATATTGCTTAATGGGCCGCTTTGATATATTGCTTAATGGGCTGAATTGATATATTGCTTAATGGGCTAAATTTATATATTGCTTAATGGGCCGATTTGATAATTTGCCTTAAAGGGCCGATTTGCAAAGTGTTAATGGGCCGAACTTTTGTCTGAATTAATTATTGTTGTTATATTTGTAAATATCATGATTTGCTATGTATGATGAATTTACATGATTTTGCATGGGTTGGGAAAATGTTGAAGAGAAGAAATTCCGGTGGCACTGCCACAAATATGTTTGATAATATGATACCATGTTATTCTTGTGGCTTGCCCACAATTAAATTTGTTATAAATGGCATAATGCCTACGATTGGTGTGTTGGTGGGGTGGGTTGACTTGATCCCCACAGGTGTGTTGGTTGGTATGGGTGGTGTGTAGCGGATGAATTATTAGGTTGGTTTGGGATTGCATTACATTCATTTGATTTATTTGATATATTATGTTTTGTAAATGGGCTTTGGCCCAAGATTATGCTTTATGGGCTTCGGCCCAAGTTATTGTTATATGGGCTCAAGCCCAAATTTTTGTTAAATGGGTTCAAGCCCAGTGAAAAACAGTAAGGGGATTATACACTAAGTTCTTGTAACTCACCCCCCTTTCTTTTCTTAATCCCTGTAGGTAAAGCTTAATGATGAGGACTTGGGGCCATGGATGACTCGGTGGAGGCCATACTTCATAAATGATGTTTGCAAACATTAGTAAACTACTTTTCAGTATTATTTCGTTACCTTTAGTATTTCGGGTTTTAAAGTTGTAATAAGGGCTCTAGGGTAAACTTTAATTTGCTTTATGTTTGGACGTATTTATTATGTTGCTTGGATTATTTTTAAAATCGGGATTTTTCTAAAAGCATAACAAACGGTTTTTCCAAAGTTGATTAATAAATGGATTTTATAATAAACTTTTACAAATGATTTTAACTCGGACTTTCTTTCAAATTATCGATGACATTTTTAAAAGTCACGGTTTTAAAGTTCACTACCTTGATTTTTGATTCATCAATCAACCTCTCAAAAATAGTTGTATTTTATCAAATATTTACATCCAAACTTGTTTACTCTGTATTTTATCAAATATTTCAAATCAAATTTATTTTCTTGTTTTTAACAAATCAATATCTATTTTAGTATGAATCACAAGGATTTTATACATTTTCCTCATGTGACACATCAAGTTCGGTCATAACACATGGGTCAGGTTTGGGGTGTTACACGACAATCCGGTCTTGCCGCTAGCTATACTACTGTTCGATAGGTGCACTTGCCTCCATCATTGTCTTAGTTAGTTTCCAGGTTTGATCATTCTTTTTATAAATTTTTAAGACTCGACAAACACGATCAGTGGTCAAGCCTAACTTGTTTTGAAATAAAACCACGAGGGACACGGTCAAGCCACACTCCCTTGTGCTCAACTGCGTTGGCAAATATAGGCCATTTGTAAGGCCAAAATGCCACCCACACTTGGGTCATTCTTCCATGCACATTCAAGCATCATCCTATACACATTTGGCAACCAAAACACATCAAATTGTACACCATATCTACACAATTAGGAGCCTAACAATCATACCAAATTAATTGCTATTTAACTCAACATGACCACAAGCCCTTCAAGACAAATCCATCACAAACTTACCATCAATAATGTGCTAATATTTCATCACTAAGCTTACCATTCATATGACCATTTCATTTGCTATCAAGCTATATCAAAACTAGTATCATAGGACATAATTAACCATTTATAGCACAACCATATATCTAGCCATATCACATAGCCATGTACATATTTCAAACATATCTCAAAACAGCTATCCTATACATGCCATATTTAACTATATACACATTTTCAAGGTACCAAAATATGATTGAGTAGTGTGATGATGATCCTCGACGATTCCCCGAGCCTGCAGTAGCTTGATGATATATAAACAAAACAAACACACACAAAGTAAGCTTTCAAAAGCTTAGTAAGCTATATACAAATAAACTTAGCATAAAATGCACATAACCATATTGATACAATAACATTAATGTGTCTCATTTGCAAAATTCATCACATATCTTTTGGCTCATTTGTTTAGCCATTACTTATCCATATTTCATTGCTCAAAGTATCACTTAACTCATAGCTCATTCAAGCATGTATCATATATTATCTCATCAAATCTGTGCACATATTCACTTTAGTGATCTCATATAAGCACTTACCTTTCATACACATACATAGTGTACCTTTCAAACGTACCTGAATCATTTATACATTTTTCATAAACATTCATTTCTCAGACTTGCCCGTTGAACCATTCGGAACTAAATAGGCTACTCAGGATGCTCGAAATAGTCGAACAATGCCAACGTCCCAAACGTGGTCTTACATGTAATCAGATGTCGATGCCACTATCCTAGACAGGGTCTTACATGAATCAAATATGATGCCAATGTCCTAGACATGGTCTTACACATAAATATCATATCAATGCCAACATCCTAGACATGGTCTTACATGAAATCTCGGATCAATGCCAACGTCCCAGACGTGGTCTTATATGATCTCACATACCAGAAACCTATGTCATGACATATGAAATCCTATCTATTCCTAGACTTCTCGGACATAGATACACTGTCGATACTATCTCGAATTCCATGTACATAACATCTTAAGCATATTCAACACAAGCTAAATTTCATATATGCACAATTAACTCAATTCAAATGCATTTATTTGTATATCGACTTACCTCGGATTTAGTTAACGTATGGACTTGACTACTCGATCACTTTCGACTTTCTCGCGATCTAAGTCCATTTTCTTCGATTCTTGATCTATACATATTCAAATTTAATGCATTTATTCACTAGTTCATTCAATTCAATCCAAAAATACATATTTAGGGTAATTTACAAATTAGCCCTCATATTTTCATATTTTTACATTTTAGTCCCTATTTCACAAAATCACAAAATACACAAAATCTCATGATACCCATGCATACCCAAATTTCACTCATGCTCATCTAAGTCCATATATTTCATTTATTTGACAATTTAGTCCCTCAAAATATTATTTTCTCAATTAAGTCCAAAATACTCAAATTTATCAAAATTCTAAAGACAAACTATGTTAATCTAACACATATATTTCATATTTCATCATCAAGCATCACAAAACTCATGTGTTCTTCAATGGAACATTTCAAATTATTCATCAATTCACAAAATTAAAGCATGGGATTCAAAGTACTCAAAGCAACAATTACGAAAACGTAGAAATTATAAAAAACCAAAGCAAACCATACCTTGAAACAAGCTAAAAAATGGTTGAATTCCCTAGCTTGGTTTTCTTTCTTTTCTTTTCTTCAAATTTGGCAGTATGGATGATAATAATGGCTTATTTTATGCCTTTGTTTTATTATAACTTACTTAGTAATTCATTTACCATATTAACCTTATAATTAAACATATAAAACATATAAATACAAGGCCATTAATGTCCATGAACCATGTTAATGGTTTAATTACAACATAAGGCCACCAACTTTATAAAGACATGACACTTAGGTGCTTATAACATATGGCATGCTAATTTAGCATCTTTCACAATTTGGTCATTTTCTCTAATTAAACATACAAACGGACAAATTAGTCCACAGAACTTTAGCACATGCTTAATCATATAATGCAGACATAGAAAATAATATTAAAATATTTTTATGACTCAAATTTATGGACCCGAAACCACTATTCTGACTAGGGTCTAAACCGAACTGTTACAATTCTCCCCCTTAGGGATTTTCGCCCCGAAAATCTTACCATTGAATAAGTTCGAATATTGATGTCTTATTGAATCTTCAGGCTCTCACGTAGCCTCTTCAATTCCATGTCGATGCCACAGTACTTTAACTAAAAGAATTTTCTTGTTTCTCAATTCTTTCACTTCACAAGTTACTATATGAATCGACTCTTCGTCGTAAGTCATATCAGTTCAGATTTCAATCTTAGACGGAGTAATCACATGTGAGGGATCAGATCGGTATCTACAGAGCATCGAAACATAGAATACATTGTGAATCTTTTCCAACTCTGATGGCAATAACAGTTTATAAGCTACATGTCTGATACGCTCAATGATTTCATACGGTCCGATGAACCTCAAACTTAATTTTCTTTTTTGTCTGAATCGGAGTACTTTCTTCCATAAAGATACTTTCAAGAAAACTTTATCACCGATTTTAAATTCAATGTCTTTTCTTTTCAAGTCTTCATAGGATTTCTAACGATCAGATGCTGCTTTTAAACTATCACGGATCACTTTGACCTTATGATCTATAACTTTTATAAAATCAACCCCATGTATCTTCTTTCACTGAATTCAGTCCAATACAGAGGGGTTCTACATTTGCGTCCATACAAAGCCTCATAAGGTGCCATTTTGATGGTCGACTGAAAGTTGTTGTTGTATGCAAATTCAATCAATGGAAGACATTGTTCCTACGTACAATTAAACTCAACAATGCAACATCTCAAAATATCCTCTAGTATCTGAATGATCCACTCAAACTTGCCATCTATTTGCGGGTGAAAAGCTGTACTGAAATGCAGTTTCATATCTAAAGCTTTTCACAATTTCTTCCAAAATTGTGATGTAAATCTCGGATCTCTATTACACAATAGACAGTGGCATACCATGCAATCTCACAATATCAAAATTTAAAGCTCTACTAACTTATCAAGTGAGTAATCAGATCGTACTGGAACAAAATTGGAAGATTTCGTCAGTCGATCAACTATGACCCAAATTGCATCTTTCTTTCTCGGAGTCAAAGGTAAACCTGATATAAAATCCATCGTGACTCTTTCCCATTTCCACTCGAGTATCAAAACCGGTTGTAATAAACTAGATGGAACCTGATGTTTGGCTTTTACTTATTGACAGATTAAGCATTTCGAAACAAAGTCAGAAATGTCTCTTTTCATACCAAGCCACCAATAGTGTTGCCTCAAATCAAGGTACATCTTCGTACTACCTAGATAAACAGATAGGCGACTATTATGAGCTTTATTCAAAATCAACTGTAATAACTCGGGATTTCTCAAAACACATATTCGATTTGAAATCTTAAGCACTCATCATCATCAACTCAAAATTCATAATCAGAATTTGAATCACATTGAACTTGCTTTGCTAACAATTCATTATCAACTTTCTGAGCATCACAAATTTGTTGAAAGAACAACGGTTTCACTTTCAATTCCTCCAAAACTAAACTATCATTAGATAAGTCCAAATGAGCATTAATAGCACGCAATGCAAATAGAGATTTTTGGCTCAATACATTAGCAACAACATTTTCTTTACCTGGATGATAATCTATCACAAGCTCATAATCTTTCAAAAGCTCTAACCATCTTCTCTGTCGCAGATTTAAATCTTTCTGAGTCATCAGGTACTTCAAACTTTTATAATCTGAAACCACATGACATTTCTCACCGAAAAGATAATGATGCCAAATCTTTAATGTAAAAACAATTGCAGCTAATTCAAGATCGTGTGTCAGATAGTTCTTTTCGTACGGTTTCAATTGTCTCAAGGCATAAGCTGTAACTTTGCCTTCCTGCATCAAAACACATCCCAGACCATTTAATGAAGCATCACTATAAATCACAAATTCTTTACCCAATTCTGGTTTTATCAAAACTGGAGCTTCAATCAACAGAGTTTTCAACTGATCAAAGCTTTTCTGGCATTTATCGGACCATTCAAATCTCACATCTTTCTAAAGTAGTCTAGTCAATGGAGTAGCTACCATCGAAAAGCCTTTTACGAACCTTCGATAATAACCGGCAAGTCCCAAAAAACTACGAACTTTAGACAAATTTTTGAAGGTTTCCATTTTAGAATGGTAGAAATCTTACTTGGATCAACTCGTATTTTGGGGCTCATACAATATGTCCCAGAAAACCAACTTTTCTTAGCCACATTTCACTGAACTTTGCATACAATTGCTTATCTCGCAGAGTTTGCAAAACAAATCTTAGATACTTAGCATGCTCAATTTCATCACGTGAATAAATCAAAATTTCATCGATGAATACAACAACAAATCGATCTAGGTACAGTCTGAAAATTCTGTTCATCAAATCCATAAAAACAGCAGGAGCATTTGTTAGTCCAAAAGGCATAACTAAAAACTCATAATGCCCGTATCTCATTCTGAAAGCAGTCTTTGGAATATCTAAATCTTTTACTCGTAACTGATAATATCCCAATCTCAAATCTATCTTTGAAAATATCGTGTCTCTTTTCAACTGATCAAATAAATCATCAATTCTAGGCAGATGATATTTATTCTTTATAGTCACCTTGTTCAACTGACGATAATCAATGCACATTCTCATCGTGCCATCTTTCTTTTTCACAAACAAAACAGGAGCACCCAAGGTGAGAAACTCGATCTTGCAAACCCTCTATCAGTCAATTCTTGCAACTATGACTTTAATTCTTTCAACTCTGTTGGTGCCATTCTAAACGGAGCTATCGAAATAGGAGTTGTTCCTGGTAACAAATCAATACCAAATTCAACTTCACGTATTGGAGGTAATCTCGACAATTCTTCAGGGAATACATCAAGGAATTCACAGACAACTGGCACTAATTCAACTTTCCTTTCTGACACTTTCGAGCCTATTACATAAGCAAAATAAACTTCATAACCCTTTTTAACATAATTCTAAGATTTCAACACTGATATCATAGTAGGTAACCCAATCAAATCATTAGACTCAATCTGAACTATTTCATTATTCTGACATCTCAAATCAATAGCTTTTCTTTTGCAATTTACAACAGCATCATGCAACGTCAACTAGTCCATACCCAAAATTATATCGAACTCATCAAAAGTTAATAACATCAGATCAGCCAGAAAACAAATATCTCAAAACATCAATGGACAGTTCTTACATACTTTATCAACCAAAACACTTTTACCTAAGGGGTTCGATACTTTAATAACGAATTCAGTAGACTCTACAAGAAAAGTCTTACTGGATACTAAGTTCATGCATATATATGAATGAGTAGAACCTAGGTCTATCAATGCAATTACAGAAGTATCATAAAGAGTAAATGTACCGTTATAACATTTAGAGATGAAGCCTCCTCTCGAGCTCGAATGGCATATGCTTTGGCAGGCGCTCTGGCTTCAGATCTCGCAACAGAGTCTTTTGTAGCTTTCAGATTACCAATAACATTCCTTGTATTTCGAGAAGGTCTACCTCTCGTTGAAGCATTATCAGATCTTGGATTTTGAATAATCTCTTCCTCGACAAACTCTGGGCAATCTCGGATGAAATGATCTAAGGATCTACATTTGAAACAAGCTCAATCATTCAATCTAAAACTACCGGATGTCTTTTACCACAATGCTTACATTCAGGTCACTCGGATCGTACATTTTCGACACTAGCCATCGAAGTTGCTGGAGCTTTAGAATTCGACTGTGATCTAGCTCAATCTCTGGATTCGAATGTCCCATATTAGTTCTAGAACGGCTATGCTTGTCTTTGAATTTCTTTGAAGTAGACTGAAAATATTTGCTCAAAAATCTCTTTCTCGCATCTTTGGCTTTAGACTCAACTTTTCTTTTATCTTTCCCGAGTGCCTCAGCTTTGCACATTCGATCAACAAGCACTACGAACTCTTTTATTTCTAGAATCCATACAAACAAACAGATATCTTCATTAAGGCCATCTTTTAATCTTTTACACATTATTTCTTAGTTGAAACACAGTCTCGAGCATATTAACTTAGTCTCACGAACTCTCGTTCATACTAGGTAACAGACATGCGACCCTGTTTTAATTCCAGGAATTCATTTCATTTTTTATCAATAAATCTCTAATTGATATATTTCTTTCATGTAACATCCTTAAATAGGGGTTATTGTGTTTGAGCTTCTTTGCATGTGTATGGCCGTTGTGTTAATTATTTGTGGTGTTGTAAGATCTATTTATAAGTTTAGAGTAGGCCCGAGATGCAGGAAATTTTTGTTTTGAAGTTTTAAGTGAAGGGAGCGGAAGGAGCTAGGGGTTAAGTATAATTCGTGGGGGATTAAGCACAAGATTGGGCTTGGTAAAGTGGCAAGGAGGCGCCACTTAGGGCCCTGTGATTGACGCCACATACAGGGAAGGGAGAGCTCAGGATCGAGCAGCAGGAATCTCACTTTCTGCTTATTATTTTGACACCAAGGGGGGGAAGAGTTGTGCTCAGCACAAACTCTGTCAGATAAGCATTGAACAAGTCAAATTAATTTGAATGATTGGCTAGGAGTGATTCAGGGAGGTTTGCTGAAATCTAGACTCTGGTATGAGAGGAGTAATCGATTGGGAGACTTAGGGGGGGCTAGATGACATTTTCGGCTAGCAAAGCCTTGGTGCATTCGATGGGGAAACAAACCGAAACCCTCTCTTGAATTCTCTCTTTTCCTCTTTGCAAACCGAAACCCTCACTTGACATCTTCTTCTCTTCTCTTTCCGCAATTAAGGTGCTTGGTCGAACCTCTCTTTCTCCCACCTTTTCTTTTCTTCTTTTCAGAATCGCCAAGACCCCATCCTCTCCTTTATTTTCTTTTCTTGCCAAAACCTCTTAATCCCTTTTTCTTTAAGTCTAAGCCGAATACCCATCATCTTTTCTTCCATTCTCTTTTTTTTTTCCTTTGAGCCAAATCTCAATTATTTCTCTTCTATCAACCATAGCCGAATCTTCCTTCACCACTCAACCTTTGTCGAAATTTCCTCTCTTACTTCTAGTTGCTTTGGCCGAATATCAAACAAAGGTGGATCTTCTTCAGTTTTTCTTCATTCAGTTTTGAGAAGGGGTTCTCTGGGATTTTGAAGCAGTCGATCTAAGCCTCTATTCTCTAACAATCAAATTTGGGGGAGAATCGGTCTCGCATATTTTGGTGTTGAGATTTGTTTTCGTAAGGCAGAAAGGGCAAGGAGATCTAGTGCGATAGATCGGGTCTTCGGGATTTAGTGCTTACGTTAGTAACAGGTGTGTAACTTACACACTTTATAACTAAGTAAATATATTAATAACCTGAATATGTTAAAAGCCAAAAATTGTGTAGATCTTGATATGATACCGTAAGGGTATGAGCAAGGATTCTGGTAAGTCTGTTTCGATATGATTTGCTATATGATGCTTAATACCATGATCTATGATGTATTTGCTATATGATCCATAATAACGCATGATGGCATGATTTGCATAAGTTTTGCATTGTGATAGGTGATATGAGAGGAGGGGGAAGTTGATATCTGTGTCTTTGGGACACCAGAGGTTTGGCACCTCCAGTGGTTTGGTACCACATGGTTTGGTACCACATATTATTTTGTATCTTTTGGACACCAGAGGTTTGGCACCTCATAGCGACTTGTCCCAATGGCTTAGCACCACAGTGGGTTGGCCCCACAGTTGATTTATCGGGTTTGTCGCCAGTGATTTGGTATCACACGGGGGTTGGCCCCACACTTGGATTATTGATATTTCGTGACTTTGGGTCACCAGTGGTTTGGCACCACATTTTTATTGGATATCGTGACTTTGGGTCACCAGTGGTTTGGCACCATCAGTGGTTTGGTACCACACGGGGTAGAAACGGAGTTACCATCAGTGGTTTGGTACCATACGGGGTAGAAACGGAGTTATGGATGGCTAGGTTTGGGTTCATTATATGTATTGCTTGGTTATGATTTGTGTAAGTATGTTGCGTTATCCCGGAGGAGGATTTATGCACTGAGTCTTGGTGACTCACCTTCTCCCTTATCTTTTCAGGTGACTCGTAAATTGCAGATGAGTAGTCGGATGGACTTGAGGTGGCCCATGCATTAAAACATTTGGTTTTACTTGGATTTGATTTGGGTAATTATTTCATAATTCATTTTTTATTATTTGGGTATTGTAATAAGGCCTTTTAAATTATGTTTTGAATTATTTATATGTTTTGGATTTGACTTCGACCATGGTTAAGTGAATTATTTGATTAATTTAATAATGTGAGCGTAAGGTTTTCTAAACTACAAAATGCAATGGTTTTTAAAACCTTACCATCGGGGAATACAAATCTCTTGATAACAAAAGACAACTTAATTGTTTTCGACAACTCAAACGGTTTCCAAATTAATCATTTGGGTTTCCTTTAAAAATTTACAAAAAGGTTTTCTAATCTATGGATCGGCAACTAAGTTTTAAAGATTTATTTCTGGGATTTCAAAGTAAACCATCAGTTTTTAACTAGTCATTTACTTGATTACTACAAACATAGAGCAACAAAGAGTTTTCCACAAAATTTAATTGATAACTCAATTTTCTTCAAAATGTTTTCCTCTGTGACATGCCAGATTCAGTCGTGGTGTGTTGACTGGGTTTGGGGTGTTACATTTTTGGTATCAGAGCCATGTTCAAAGGCTCGATTGTGGGCCTGAGGCCCAAAATGTTTTAAGGTGTGTTTTTAAAATATTCTGGGTTAGAAATATATGGTTTGAAAAGCATGGCACCGAGTCTCCAGCACCAATCCACCAAGGTAAGTATTTCTGACTGTTGTGTGAATATATGTGGGGAAATGGGAATCCCGGGATCATAGACTAGTAGAATAGGAATTATTGAACCCTAGGAATAGCTTACTCCAACATAAATAGCATAAGACTTAATGATCCACTAAACAAACCTGTGAGTACGTCATTGAGCCAAGGGTGTGGCAACCGTTGTGCACATGTCTAGGATTGGATTCAAGGGGGAGCTTGGTACTTAAGCAGTCCTAGTGACTCACCTCCTCTCCACTCGAATCCTACCTAGTGCGTAGTGACGGTTCACCCCAGCTAAGCCGACTTATTCACATGCTAAACTTCATAACTAAAACCTAAAATGGACCAGCTATCTTGTTTTGATAACACTTTAAACCTTGGTTTCAAAATTACCATGGTATCCTTGATTTATGAAATGACCAAAATACCCCTGATTTGAAAAATGACCAAATTACCCCTGACTTGTAAAAATTACCAAAATACCCTTAGTATGGAAAACTATCGAAGTACCCCTGAATTGGAAAATTTTCAAAATACCCCTATTTTGTAAAATCACCTTGAACCATATTTTGAAAAAAAAATTGAAAATACCCATGGATTATGGAAAATTACAAAAATACCCCTAGTTTGTAAAATTACCAAAATACCCTCCGATTTTGGGAAATTTTTGAAAATATCTACGATTTGTAAAAGTTTTCAAATTAACCCTATTTTAATTACCAAAATACCCCGATAGGTTAAAATTACAAAAATACCCCCGGGTAGTGAAATGACGAGAATACCCCTACAAGTGAAATGAGGGTAGGGAATTGAACTGAAAACTGTGTGATGATTGAAAGAACCACTACCAAATTTCTTTACAAAAAACTTATTCGTGGGTAATCAGTGAAACAAAGCTAATTCATAAAAATCTCTTAAATAGATAAATCGCAACTATAGACATGAATTCTAAGGGACGTGGTTGTAATGTGCGTGGTCATGGTAGAGGCCGAATGACCGTGTCGGAGCCCATTAGGTCTGGTCAAGAGTCCAAAAATGAAATGCCACCCCCCACCACCGATGTGGAATATCGAGGATCGACGGGATGATGTAGATCACTGAGCGATGCTGCGGGTTTTGGAAAGGGTGGCTGGAGCAGGTGGAGGCATGGGAGCTCGAAAGTCGGTACCTGAGCGACTCCAAGCTAATGGAGCTGAGTTTTTCCATGGAGTATCTAGAGTGGCGCCCAATACGGCTGAGTATTGGTTAGAGGCGATGGAGCGAATCATGGATGACTTGGATTTGACCGCTGAGGAAAAACTAAAAGGGATAGTGTCACTTCTCGGGATGAGTCATACCAGTGGTGGCTCACGGTTCGGGATAGTCTTTGCAATGGATGATCTCACTTGGGACTATTTTAAGGCGACTTTATCGGAAGAAGTATGTTGGGACCGGTATATTGATGCGTGTAGGAAGGCATTTCTGAGGTTGGTTCAGGGGAGTAAGTCTGTCTCGGAGTACGAGGCAGAATTTTTAAGGTTGAACCAGTATGCTAGGGGCATCGTGGCTACAGAACATGAACGATTTGTTAGGTTTGAGGATGGATTGAGAGATGAACTGAGATTGCTGATCGCTCCACAGTAGGAGTGAGAGTTTACTGTGCTGGTGGAAAAGGCCAAGGTAGCTGAAGGGATAAAGGAGTGCAGTAAGATGTAATCGGATAGGAATAGACACAAGAGAGGTTTTGGATCATCGGGGTCAGCAGGTAATCCATAGAAAAGGGCTAGACAAAGTGGGTCGAATCAATCTGAACGGCCTATTGCTACTAATCAGGGACCAGCGCAATGTAATCGATGTGGGAAATCTCATTGGGGAGGATGTTGGACTAGTGGAAAGGGATGTTTTGAGTGTGGTTCTTGGATCATCGTGTGAGAGACCGCCCGTGAGGTTAGCCAGATTGATCGAGGGTCGTGGTCGTGCTCGGTTTAGAAATGAGGACCACCTCCATGAGGGGCCGTGGTCTTGCTAGGGAGGTAATGGCTCGGGTAGAGGCCGTGGGACGCCAGGCAGAGGGGCAAGCAACACTGAAGCAAGACAGCCTGGGTTGGTATATGCAGCGAGACGTCGAGAGGAGGGCGACACACCGGACGTCATAACCGATTTGTTCCTAATCTTTGGATTACTGTATATTACTTTGATTGATGTGGGTTCGACGCATTCATATGCTGCTAGTAGCATAATAGAGACCATAAACCTAGACTTTGAAATTATTTCTAGGGAGATGACAGTAATTAGCCCTCTAAGTCACTCTGTAGAAGTAAATAAGCTGTATAGGGATGTACCCCTAGAACTTCAAGGGGTAGTGTTTGTAGCTGATTTGATGGAACTGCCGTTTGGGGAGTTCGATCTGATTCTTGGGATGGACTGGCTGGTAAAATACCAAGCAAGTTTGGATTGCACGGCTAAGCGCATGGTTTTGAGAACAGCTGAGGGTGAAGAAGTGGTGATGATAGGTAATAGAAGAGATTATCTATCCAATATGGTATCGACGTTCAAGGCTGAGAAAATGGTTAGGAAGGGTTGTGAGGCGAGTTTGGTTCGGGTGTGTGCTTTGGAGGCTAAGGAGGTTGCTGTAAAGGATGTCCAAACAATAAAAGAATTTGCTAACATATTTCTAGAGGAACTTTAGGTCTGCCTCCAGATTGAGAAGTTGAATTTGGTATAGATCTATTACTCGAAACTGCGCCAGTATCTATTGCCCCGTATAGAATGGCGCCAAAGGAATTGGTAGAGTTGAAGGCTTAGATTCAGGAGTTGTTGGACCGAGGTTTTATCCAACCAAGTGTTTCACCTTGGGAAGCACCGGTACTCTTTGTAAAAAAGAAAGATGGTACAATGTAGATGTGTATAGACTACCGCCAGTTGAACAAGTTGACGATCAAAAACAAGTATCCGTTGCCGAAGATAGATGACATGTTCGATCAGCTTAAGGGGGCATCAATTTTCTCAAAGATTGATTTAAGGTCTAGGTATCATCAGCTAAAGGTGAAGGAGGCTGATATCCACAAGACTGCTGTTTCATACTCGATATGGGCATTATGAGTTTTTGGTGATGCCGTTCGGGTTAACCAATGCACCGGTAGCATTCATGGGCTTGATGAATTGGGTGTTTCAGCAATACTTGGACCAATTCATTGTAGTATTTATAGACGTCATATTGGTGTACTCAAGGACGGAGAAGGATCATGATGCGCATTTTCGAGTAGTGTTACATATACTGAGGGAAAAGCAATTATTTGCCAAGTTTAATAAATGCGAGTTCTGGCTTAGGGAGGTGACTTTCTTAGGTCACGTAGTGTCCGCTGAAGGGATTAGAGTGGACCCTCGTAAGATTGAGGCAGTGTTGGATTGGAAACCGCCTAGGTCGGTGGCTGAAATTCAGAGTTCTCTAGGTCTGGCAGGGTATTATCAGAGATTTGTGGAAGGATTTTCTCTGATCGCGGCACCGTTGACTAAGCTATTGAGGAAGGGAGTTCCATTTGTGTGGTCGGAGAAACAGCAGGAAAGCTTCGACAAGTTGAGGAAGATTTTGATGGAAGCTCCGGTTCTGGTGCAGTCTGAGGCAGGAAAGGTATTCACGGTCTATTGTGATGCATCACATACTGGCTTGGGATGTGTACTGATGCAGGAAGGAAAAGTAGTGGCGTATGCATCTCGACAGTTGAGACCGCATGACGTTAACTATCCGACATATGACTTGGAGTTAGCTACAGTGGTTTTCGCTCTAAAAATATAGAGACACTATTTGTACGGAGAGAAGTCGATAGTTTACACAGATCACAAGAGTTTGAAGTATCTTTTAACTCAGAAAGATTTGAACTTGAGACAGTGTAGATGGATTGAGCTATTGAAGGACTACGATTGCTCGATTGAGTATCATCCGGGCAAGGCTAATGTGGTGGCAGATGCGTTGAGCTGTAAGGTGGTAGCGGACTTAAGAGCGATGTTTGCTCGTCTTAGCTTGTATGACGAAAGGAGTCTTTTGGCGTAAATTACAAGTTGTTTCGACTTGGGTTGAGCAGATCAAGGAGAAACAGTTAGTGGATGAGGGCTTGAATGCTCAGAGGCTGCAAGTTCAGAATGGTGGTTTAGACGGTTATAATGCGTCCAATGATGGAGTATTGTGTTTCCAAGGGAGAGCTTGTATGCCGAAGGATGCCGAGTTAAGACGGAGGATTCTTCAGGATGCACATAGCAGCCCATACGCTATGCATCCTGGAGGTAGCAAGATGTACCAGGATTTGTAGAAACAGTTCTGGTGGCCAAGGCTGAAGCAGGAAGTGACTAAGTTTGTGGGTAAGTGTCTGACATGTCAGCGGGTCAAAGCTGAGCATCAGCTGTCGTCAGGTTTACTTCAGCCGGTAAAGATTCCTCAATGGAAATGGGAAAGGATTACCATGGACTTTGTTAGCGGGCTACCCCTTACGCCTAGTAAGAAAGAATCAGTCTGGGTGATTATGGATCGTTTGACCAAATCAGCTCATTTCATGCCGGTAAGGGTTGATTATTCACTTCAAAAGTTAGCTAAGTTGTATGTGGCCGAGATAGTGAGGTTCCATGGTGTGCCAGTATCAATTATCTCGAATAGGGATCCAAGGTTCACGTCAAGGTTCTGGAGAGCTTTGCATTAGGCTTTGGGAACGAGGTTGGATTTCAAGACTGACTTTTCACCGCAATGATCGGAGACGATGAAGGGTTATACAAATCCTAGAGGATATGCTAATGGGTTGTGTTTTGGACTTCAGAGGCAGCTGGAAGAATTTCTACCATTAGCTGAGTTCGCATACAATAATAGTTATCAGGCAAGCATTATGATGGCACCATATGGGGCGTTGTATGGTAGGAAGTGTCGCACTCCTACATGCTGGACAGAGTTAGGTGAACGTCATATGTTGGGTCCAGAGTTGGTTACTGAGACCGAGGATAAAGTTAAATTGATTCAGGCTCATTTGAAAGAAGCTTCGGACAAGCAGAAGTCATATGCCGATATTAAGCGGAGAGATATAGAGTTTGTCGTGGGTGACAAGGTCTTTCTGAAGGTCTCGCCATAGAAGAAGGTGTTGAGGTTCAGAAGGAAAGGCAAGTTAAGTCCAAGGTTTATTGGCCCATATAAGGTGTTGAGACAAGTGGGACCAGTAGCCTATCAGCTTGAGCTGCCAGCAGAGCTGAGTCAGATACACGATGTGTTCCATGTCTCCATGCTTAGACATTATCGTTCAGATCCATCGCATGTTGTAGCAGTGGAGGAAATTGTGGTAAATCTAGATTTGACCATAGATGAGGAACCAGTGCAGATCCTGGATTGAGATGTGAAATTTTTGTGCAAGAAGTCGGTCCTATTAGTGAAGGTGCTTTGGCGAAACCATGGAGTGGAGAAAGCTACATGGGAACCAGAGGATGTGATAAGACAGCAATACCCTCAACTCTTTTGACCAGGTAATTTTGAGGCCGAAATTATTTTTAAGGGGGTAGAACTGTAACATCCTTAAATAGGGGTTGTTGTGTTTGAGCTTCTTTGCATGTGTGTGGCCGTTGTGTTAATTATTTGTGGTGTTGTAAGATCTAGTTATAAGTTTAGAGTAGGCCCGAGATGCAGGAAATTTTTGTTTTTAAGTTTTAAGTGAAGGGAGTGGAAGGAGCTAGGGGTTAAGTATAATTAGTGGGGATTAAGCACAAGATTGGGCTTCAGTAAAGTGGCAAGGAGGCGCCACTTAGGGCCTGTGATTGACGCCACATGCGAGGAAGGAGAGCTCAGATCGAGCATCGTAAATCTCACTTTCTACTTATTATTTTGGCGCTAAGGAGGAAGAGTTGTGCAAAGACAAACTCTGTCAGATAAGCATTGAACAAGTCAAATTAATTTGAATGATTGGACAGGAGTGATTCAGGGAGGTTTGTCGAAATGTAGACTCTGGTATGAGAGGAGTAATCGATTGGGAGACTTAGGGGGGCTAGATGACATTTTCGGCTAGCAAAGCCTTGGTGCATTCGTTAGGGAAGCAAACCGAAACCCTCTCTTGAATTCTCTCTTTTCCTCTTTGCAAACCGAAACCCTCACTTGACATCTTCTTCTCTTCTCTTTTCGTTAATTAAGGTGCTTGGCCGAACCTCTCTTTCTCCAACCTTTCTTTTTATTCTTTCGTAACAACTCAAGACCCCATCCTCTCCTTTATTTTCTTTTCTTACCGAAACCTCTTAATCCCTTTTTCTTTAAGCCTAAGCCGAATACCCATCATCTTTCTTCCATTCTCTTTTTTTTTTTCCTTTGAGCCAAATCTCAATTGTTTCTCTTCTATCAACTATAGCCAAATCTTCCTTCACCACTTAACCTTTGTCAAAATTTCCTCTCTTACTTTTAGTTGCTTTGGTCGAATATCAAATAAGGGTGGATCTTCTTCGGTTCTTCTTCAATCGATTTTGAGAAGGGGTTCTCCGGGATTTTGAAGTAGTCGATCTAAGCCTCCATTCTCTAACAATCGAATTTGGGGGAGAATCAGTCTCGCATATTTTGGTGTTGAGATTTGTTTTCGTAATGCAGAAAGGGCAAGGAGATCTAGTGCGGTAGATCGGGTCTTCGAGATTTAATGCTTGCGTTAATAACAGGTGTGTAACTTACACACTTTATAACTAAGTAAATATATTAATAACCTGAATATGTTAAAAGCCGAAAATTATGTAGATCTTGATATGATACCGTAAGGGTATGAGCAAGGATTCGGGTAGGTCTGTTTCGATATGATTTGCTATATGATGCTTAATACCATGATCTGTGGTGTATTTGCTATATGATTCATAATAACACATGATGGCATGATTTGCATAAGTTTTGCATTGTGATGGGTGATATGAGAGGAGGGGGAAGTTGATATCCGTGTCTTTGGGACACCAGAGGTTTGGCACCTCCAGTGGTTTGGTACCACAGTTATTTTGTGTCTTTGGGGCACCAGAGGTTTGGCACCTCATAGTGACTCGTCCTAGTGGCTTAGCACCACAGTGGGTTGGCCCCACAGTTGATTTATCGGGATTGTCGCCAGGATTTGGTATCACGTGGGTTGGCCCCACACTTGGATTATTGATATTTTGTGACTTTGGGTCACAAAGTGGTTTGGCACCACATTTTATTGGATATGGTTTGGTACCACACCACTAGTGGTTTGGTAGAAACCGAGTTATGGATGGCTAGGTTTGGGTGCATTATATGTATTGCTTGGTTATGATTTGTGTAAGTATGTTGCATTATACGGGAGGAGGATTTATGCACTGAGTCTTGGTGACTCACCTTCTCCCTTATCTTTTCAAATGACTCGTAAATTGCGGATGAGGAACCGGATGGACTTGAGGTGGCCCATGCATTAAAACATTTGGTTTTACTTGGATTTGATTTGGGTAATTATTTCATAATTTGTTTTTTTATTGTTTGGGTATTGTAATAACGCCTTTTAAATTATGTTTTGAATTATTTATATGTTTTGGATTTGACTTCGAACATGGTTAAGTGAATTATTTGATTAATTTAATAATGTGAGCGCAAGGTTTTCTAAACTACAAAACGCAATGGTTTTCAAAACCTTACCATCGGGTAATACAAATCACTTGATAACAAAAGACAACTTAATTGTTTGCGACAACTCAAACGGTTTCCAAATTAATCATTTGGGTTTCTTTTAAAAATTTACAAATCGACAACTAAGTTTTAAAGATTTATTTCCGGATTTCAAAGTAAACCATCAGTTTTTAACTAGTCATGCACTTGATTACTACAAACATAGAGCAACAAAGAGTTTTCCACAAAATTTAATCGATAACTCGATTTTCTTCAAAACATTTTCCTCTGTGACATGCCAGATTTGGTCGTGGTGTGTTGACCGGGTTTCGGGTGTTACATTTTGAAACTCAAGCTGGAAGATATCCCAAGTAACCGTTCCTTTGGAACAACAGAAATCAGAGTCCTCCACCAATGATAAGCTGCAACCCATAGTAAATAAATGACACATTTTATGAATTCTTTAGGAGTCAATGTCATTTCATCAAATACTGGATCGTGTTCTCAAGCCAAAACTCAGATTTCTCAGCATCATCTTGTAACATCCTGAAATTGGGCCTAGTAGAATTGTGCCCATTGGGCCTTAGGCGTAGGAGTGTTTAAAATTTTTTAGAACAAGAGAACGACATTATTTCAAGTTGGACTTACTAGAAAGGTGATTTTGGAAAGTTATGGGGTTTCTAGGAAGTTTTGGGTTCAAGTTAGGCTATAGGAAAATTTTAGTTTTTGAGCACTTGAAGGAGAGAAGGTAAGTGGCATCAATGCTTATGAAAATAAGTGAGTAAATTGCTAGCATAAATGAGCATATGGTAAAGAGGATGTGGCGTTGAAAGGCTTTAGGGTAAGAGGTTTGAATCCCACTTGGTGCAAATTTTGATTATTTTTTGTGCTACTCATCCATAGTGTCGGCCAAGGCTTCAATTATGGTAAGGAAGACTTTTTCTTTTAGGAAAGATGGCTAAGGAAATAAGGAAAGGATGAGTGGAAGGAAAGAAGGAAAAAGAAAAGGAAAGAATAGGGAACATGTTGGCTTAAAGTGTGGAAGATGTTTTGGAAAAGATATTTTGAGTCAACCATGACCTTTTGTTGTAGTAGGGGCACAGTTTTGTTAGGGAGGGTGAGAGCCAAATTTCTCTTGGCTATTTTGCAAAGATTTGTTCATTTTGGCATTTTCTTTACCAACTATTTTTCTCTTATTTTGGCCGAAATACCTAGTCATTGCTCATCTCGTTCTCTTGTTGTGCAGTAAGCCTTAATCCATCATTGTTCATTCTTCTTGTGGTTACTAAAGCTTCTTTTCCTTCTCGGGTTTCGGTGGTTGCAAGGCTGAATCTATTCCTTGCTACTCCCATCTTCTTGGTTCTCTTTTGTTAAGGGTTGAATCAAGCCATCCTTTGCTGCTACTAATCTTTCTCTTAGCCTGGGTTTCGAAAGTTGATTGGTAAGTGAGTGATTAGGCCGAATATTGGTGGTAAGATGTTACTCTTTTTTTTGATGTTGTACACCACTCATGTGATTCTATTTTGTGGTGATGATATCAACTTCCTGCTCTTGTGGAAGGGCCAAATATTGGATGAAGGCTAACCCCTTTTGGTACATCACTTATTTAATTTAGGAACTCGTTGCAATAGCCAAAGTACAAGGCCGAATTTTAGATCTAGTAGGGAAGGGTAACGATTGTGGGGGCAACGAAGAGTGGTTCTTTAGGAAATCATAATAAGGTGTGTAATCTCACACCGAAATTTCGTAGATTCATGATTTGATATCACGTTGGAAGATAAGATTGTTATTATTAATATGATTAAAGTCGTAATATGGCATAAACTAGGAAATTACTTAGATTACATTTTTTCTTTAGATTTGTCAAAATCAGTTTTAAAAATTGATAAAATTATGAAAATTTCCCTATGGACCGATTTACCAAAATGTCCCTATGGACCGATATACCGAAATGTCCATATGGACCGACTTACTGAAATGTCCTTATGGACCAATTTATTGAAATGTCCCTATGGACCGATTTACCGAAATGCCCCAATGGGTCAATTTGCTAGAATGCCTTAGTGGGCCAATTTATAGAAATGCCCTCGTTGGCCCGAATTACCAAAATACCCTTGTTGGGTTGGTATCATTTTATCTTGATATCGTGCAGTAACACATGTATGATTATATGATGTTTTTATATATGTATATTGTGATGAATGGTGCATTTTATCATGTTGCATGGGGCGAGAATCTGAATGAAGAGAAGTGTAGCCTGGTGGTATTGCCACAAATTCTGATAATGGCTATGTGCCTAACATATGAATCAACTACTCTGTGTCTATCATAGTTACCCAAGGCTGTGTGCTGATTATATTACCGTATATGATATTTTGGTGGCTCTGCCACAATCTGTATAGTGGCTATGCCACGCATAATTATGACTCTGGTGGCTCAGCCACAAATATTACAAAAAGTAGCTTGACTGCAGCGTTTCTAGTGGCTCAGCCACAAATATTATAAATGGCAACTTACCTGCGATTGGTGTGTTTGGCAGGGTGGGTTGACTTGATCCCCACAGGTGTGATAGGATGGTACGGGTGGTGTGTAGCGGATGGATTACTAGGATGGGTTGGGTTGCATACATTGCACGTATATATATATGTTTTGTGATATAAATGGGCTTCGACCCAAGATTATGCTATGGGCTCAGGCCCAAGATGTTGCTAAATGGGTTCAGGCCCAGTGGATGACGGTAAGGGGATTATGCACTGAGTTCTTGTAACTCACTCTCCTTTCTTTCTCAATCCTTGTAGGTAATGCTCAGTGACGTGGGACTTAGGCCATGGATGACTCGGTGGAGGCCATACTTCAGAAATGGTGTTTTTGAACTTTAGATTTCTATTTACGGTTACTTTATTATTTTTACTATTTTGGTTTTAAAGTTGTAATAAGGCCTCTAGGGTAAACTTTAATTTGCTTTATGTTTGAACATATTTATTATTTTTCTTAAATTGTTTTAAATGGGGATTTTCTAGAATCTTAAATAACAGTTTCCAAAATTGATTTGATTAACAAATGGATTTCATAACAAATTTGTACAAATAATTTAACTCGGACTTTCTTTCAAATTATCAACGATTTTTTTTTAAAAAAGTCACGGTTTTAAAATATCATGAATTTGAATATCAATTAACCTGTCGAGATTTATAGTATTTTATTGAAAGGTTTCTATTTAAACTTGTTTTCTTCAATTACACATATTTTAGTACAAATCACAAGATCCTTTATACATTTTCTTCATTGTGACACACCAGATTTGGGCCTAACTTCTGGGCCGGGTTTGGGGCATTACATTTTATGGCATCAGAGCCCAGTTGCAAAACTCAACTATGGTTTGGGTTCAAAAGCGCTTTCCAAAGCTGCTTGAATTTTAAATTATAAATTCATATTCTAAAGAAAGTATGGCACCACGGGTATTCGGCTCCAAGTCAAGTAAGTTTATGTTTTTATTTAATGATTATTGTTATATAACTGTAGAAATACTCTAGAACTTTTAGCTTTAGGAGCTGAAACTATAGAGATTGAGACTTTAGGATATGTTTTACAAAAACAACTTTACTTCCTATATTCCACAAAACATTGTCTAATAAACATTGAATAACATGATGATTCATCAGACTCATAATCTAATTAAATCGACTTAGCAAACATGAGCGCTAGAGGACGTGAACATGGTAGACGTGGACGTCGTAGAGGCCAAGGTGCTAAAGTTTGGTCTGAGGCATCGGGACATATGTCTGAAATGGACACATCAGCATCGCCAGTGACTGAGACGGGATCTCATGATCGAGCTGGGGTTGATGAGCTGACTCAGTTAGTTAAGAAAGTTTTGGAGGAGGTTAAAGGAATCGGTGAGGCACTTCGACAAGGGTGCGTAGATTGTAAGAAGAAAAGAGATCGCAGTTTTGTAGGGTCGCAATCTCATTCCGTAAAACGTGTTAAGGCATGTCCAAACTTTTTGGCTTTCGATTATTGCAGAAGGCGTCATTCGAGAGAATGCCGGAGGAGGTCAGAAGCATACTTGAGATGCGGGTCTAAGGAGCATAAGGCTAAGGATTGTTTCTTCACCATCAAGTTAGGTGTGTTTTGGTTGGACGTGATGTTTGAATGTAGAAAATTTTAGGTATAAGTGGTAGATGACTGCTTGCTTCTGTGGTTAGATGTTTGGTTGTGTGTAAGAGGATTTAAGATTAAATTAAAAGTACATTAGTGTTATTATGATCAGAGTGCGCAGTGAAAGCATGATGGTGTGACTTGAGCGATGCGTTTAGTAGTTGGTTGGAAATTTTGAGGATGAAATTTCTTTAAGGGGGTAGAATTGTAACATCCTGAAATTGGGCCTAGTAGAATTAGGCCCATTGGGCCTTGGGCGTATGAGTGTTTAAAATTTTTGAGAACAAGACAATGACATTATTTCAAGTTGGACTTACTAGGAAGGTGATTTTGGAAAGTTACGGGGTTTCTAGGAAGTTTTGGATTCAAGTTAGGCTATAGAAAAACTTTAGTGTTTGAGCATTTGAAGGAGAGAAGGTAAGTGGCATCAATGCTTATGGAAATAAGTGAGTAAATTGCTAGCATAAATGAGCATATGGTAAAGAGGATGTGGCGCCACATGAAGGGCTTTAGGGGAAGAGGTTCGAATCCCACTTGGAGCAAATTTTGATTTTTTTTTTTTTGTGCTACTCATCCATAGTGTCGGCCAAGGCTTCAATTATGGTAAGGAAGACTTTTTCTTTTAGGAAAGATGGCTAAGGAAATAAGGAAAGGATAAGTGGAAGGAAAGAAGGAAAAAGAAAAGGAAAGAATAAGGAACATGTTGGCTTAAAGTGTGGAAAATGTTTTGGAAATGATATTTTGAGTCAACCATGACCTTTTGTTGTAGTAGGCACAAAGTTTTGTTAGGGAGGGTGAGAGCCAAATTTCTTTTGGCTATTTGCAAAGCTTTGTTCATTTTGGCATTTTATTTACCAACTATTTTTCTCTTGTTTTGTCTGAAATACCTAGTCATTGTTCATATCGTCCCCTTATTGTGCCATAATCCTTAATCCATCATTGTTCATTCTTCTTTTGGTTGCCAAAGCTTCTTTGCCTTCTTGGGTTTTGGTGGTTGCAAGGCCAAATCTATTCCTTGCTACTTCCATCTTCTTGGTTCTCTTTTGTTAAGGGCCAAATCAAGCCATCCTTTGCTGCTACTAATCTTTTAAGGGCCGAATCAAGCCATCCTTTGCTGCTACTAATCTTTCTCTTAGCCTTTGTTTTGTAAGTTGATTGGTAAGTAAATGATTAGGCTGAATATTAGTGGTAAGATGTTACTCTTTATTTCGATGTTTTTACACCGCTCATGTGATTCTGTTTTGTGGTGATGATATCAACTTCCTGCTCTTGTGTAAGGGCTGAATATTGGATGAAGGCTAACCCCTTTTGGTACATCACTTATTTACTTTAGGAACTCGTTGCAATAGCCAAAGTGCAAGGCCAGATTTTAGAACCTAGTAGGGAAGGATCACGATTGTGGGGGCAACGAAGAGTGGTTCTTTAGGAAATCCTAATAAGGTGTGTAATCTCACACCAAAATTTCGTACATTCATGATTTGATATCACGTTGGAAGATAAGATCATTATTATTAATATGATTAAAGTCGTAATATGGCATAAACCGAGAAATTGCTTAGATTACATTATTTCTTTAGATTTGTCAAAATCGATTTTAAAAATTGATAAAATTATGAAAATGTCCCTATGGACCGATTTATCGAAAATGTCCCTATGGACTGATTTACCGAAATGTCTCTATGGATCGATTTACCGAAATGTCCCTATGGATAAATTTACTGAAATGTCCCTATGGATCGATTTACCGAAATGTCCCTATGGACTGATTTACCAAAATGCCCCAATGGGTCGATTTGCTAGAATGCCTTAGTGGGCCAATTTATAGAAATGCCCTCGTTGGGCCGAATTACCAAAATACCTTTGTTGGGTTGACTGTCTGTTTTTTCTTCGATATCGTCTGGTAACACATGTATGATTATATAATGTTTTTATATATGTATATTGTGATGAATGATGCATTTTATCATGTTGTATGGGGCGGGAATATGAATGAAGAGAAGTGTAGTCTAATGGTATTGCCACAAATTCTGATAATGGCTATCTGCCTAACATATGAATTAACGACTCTGTGTCGATTATAATTACCCAAGGCTGTGTGCCGATTATATTACCGTATATGATATTCTGGTGGCTCTACCACAATCTGTATAGTGGCTATGCCACGCATAATTATGACTCTGGTGGCTCAGCCACAAATTTTATAAAAAGCAACTTGACTGTAGCATTTTTGGTGGCTCAGCCACAAATATTATAAATGGCAACTTGCCTACGATTGGTGTCTTTGGCGGGGTTGGTTTACTTGACCCCCACAGGTGTGATAGGATGGTACGGGTGGTGTGTAGTGGATGGATTACTAGGATGGGTTGGGTTGCATACATTGCAAGAAACACCCCAAACCCGTCCCACAAGCCCTGACTGGATCTGGCATGCTTCTAAAGAAAATCCATTCAAATCATGTTTGGAAACTTTGCTAAAAACTTGTGTATTTTTGAAAAGTCTTTGATTTGGGTTGGGCTCGAATTAAGAACCCGTGTTGATAAGGTGTTAAAAATAATTTAATAATTATACAAAAGAAAGATTTAACTTTTAAGCTTTAAATTCGATGATAATTGTATCATACTAAGTAATTTAAAAGCATGCATAAACAATTCAATAATTTGGCCTTATTACATCAAATAAAAACCCGAATAATTCAAAACTTAAACATTAATAAAAAAATAAATTAATCCTTGAGCTTTGCATGGCCACCCTTGAGCTCCTGCCGACCCGATCCATCACTGATCATCACCTGAAAAATAGTCCCACAAGGGGTGAGTCAAACAGACTCAATGTGTACAACCAACACGAAACTCAAATAAATTCAGGCATATCAAATCATGCATAATCATATAGCATTAAATAAAATGATGCAATCCCGGACCCAAGCCTAGTTATCCATCCGCTACACGTCACCCGTACCAACCATCACACCGTGGGAACTACTAAGTCAACCCTCCATCCGTTTCACACCATCGAAGGCAGTCGCTGCAGTCGACGTGCTCATCGACCTTATAAAATTCGTGGCACAGCCACCAGATACAAACTTTGTGTCATGAGACACCATATTCAGATATCGTGGTCTTAGGTCACCACGTTCACTTCCCCTTTTTCATAATATCCCATATGCCCATGTCATACAAAATCATGCAACATAATGCCTTAGACCCGATTTCACATTCTTATCATATTCATATTCATGGCAAAACAAGTCTTATCATACTCAGAGCAGGAGTAGGAAAACGTACCTTAGTACTGTGTAGCATAACATGGTACTTAGCCATATTTTCCACATTCGTATAACATACATACATATTAAACAGTGCCTTAAACTTATTAAGAAATAGTGTGGGGTACACACCTGATATACTTAGCAAATTCGCTCCAAATCTCGAAAATTCAATCTACTGGCTTAGATCTTTAGTTCCTATATTCGGCCAACCCTAACATGTTAGTAAAAAGCCATTCGGCTATAAATCCAAATCCTAGTAGGATTGTTGTAATCAAATTCTTACCTCGGTTCTGATTGGATTAAAAATCAAATCCCGAAACTTTGTGATCCTCTACCTTGTATTCGCCAACATTAGATCACTTAAAGGGTTAGTTTTCGCTTTTGAATAATGATGAAATAGATCTAAATATCATCATAGGGCCTTGGTGAATGTACTCATGCACTTACCTTACGATTTTCAAATCCGAAAAGTGACCTTGGATTGTTGTATCCGTGAAATACCTAAAACTTATGTTAGATTAATTTCTAACATTAAATCGTAAGTAGATAGCCCTTGGCGAATATGTCTTACCTTGAATCTTTAAAATCCGAATATCCTTCCTTAAAGTCGACAAGAGACAAATCCGAAAGAGTCCCTTAATACAAAAGTCGATGACACCTTTGCTTGAAGCCCTTCAAAGATTAGGATATGAAGGTTACTAGTGCTCAAAAGGTTTCACTTTTGAGTTTTAATGGAGTAATCGGTTTCAAGGAGGAAAAAGAGAGAGAGAGAGATGAGCTTTAGGAAGAATCAGCTATGGTGATCTTTGGGAAGGGAATTCGACTTTTGATAAAAAGAAGAAGAAAAAGAGGATGAAGAATTTGGCTAGCACAAGGGTATTTCGCTTTGGAAAAATAAAAGGAGAAGAGGAGATGCACTAGAGAATTCTTGCAAAGGTAAGAGAAGAAGGAAAAATTGATGAATGGCCTTATTTTCCTCTTTCAGCCGAAATTACTAAGCCTAAATAGTCCCCTTTCTTTGCCATCACTCTCATATCTTTATTTTCCTAACTTAGCCAAAATTCTAAAAGAATTTGACTTAAACTTAAACTCCTACCTTAGGCTCCCTATGCCGTCCATCTCCTTACCTTAGGAGTGCCGAATTTTAACCCATTATTTTGGGCTTCATGTGGCCATACTGGGCCCAAGTTATCCTAGCATATGGCGTCATTTCAAGAGCCCTAAGTGGCGTCTCCTGCCATTTTCCAAGCCCTGATTTTGTCACATTTCCAAGGTTCCTTACATTTCCTTACATTTCCAAGCTTCCTCTTAAGACTTAATATTTTCTAAAGCATTTTCTTACATTTCCAAGCTTCCTCTTAAGACTTAATATTTTCTAAAGCATTTCCTTACATTTCCAAGCTTCTGAAATGCACACAACACATTCACAAGACATAAGGCATACTATTTCATAAAATTTTAGTCATAGTGCATAAGCCCCAATCCGGGATATTACAGTTCTACCCCCTTAAAATAATTTCATCCTCGAAATTGCTTACTAATGAAAAATCGTACATCCTAACTCACCACACTACACTACTGCTGTGCACTCTGATCTTAAAACTAACACATTTCCTACAAAAATTCACATCCAAGGTTTCATACACTTCACTAGCATTACAAGAATGAACTAACTCTATAACAAACAAGGCAATGAAGGGTATTCCAAAAATAAGAACTTACATGTTGTCACATCTGGCACATCACTCTCCTCCCGACGGCCGACTGCATAAACCAACCTTGGTTGCCTCGCATCTGAACCTTTAGCACCTCCGCTTGGTGCTCTACGACCACCATTTGAAACCATTCCCGCCATGGTTCGGATCACGACCGCCGAGGAAAGCCGTCCACCTCTACCACTGATTAACATTACGAGCTCTTGGTTGATTCCCATCCGGTCTCATCGGACAGTCCTTAATCACATGGTCCTTTGACCCACACTTAAAACATCCTTTCGTCTTTTTCCAACATTCACCTAAGTGCTTCTTCCCACACTGTTCACAAGTAGGGTCTCGCCTCCAAGAGTGACTTGTCGACCTCATGACCCTTGAACTCTAGGCCTCTTTTGCTCATTCCTAGATGGCCTTGATGATCCAAATTCTCTCTTCTGCCGATTTTGATCGGAGTTTTGCCTTACGGACTCCTTGATACCCTCGGCCACTTTGGCCTTTTCCACCAACACAACAAACTCCTGCTCCTGTTGCGGGGCTATCAATAACCTTAGGTCATCTCTTAGTCTGTCTTCAAATTAGACACACCGCTCATGCTCAGTAGACACTATGCCTCGAGCATAACGGCTCAGCCTTAAAAATTCAGCTTCATACTCAGCTACGGACTTGTTTCCTTGAACTAGTCCTAGGAAAGCCTTTCTTTGGGCATCAATAAAATGAGTGCCAACATACTTCTTCTGGTATGCTGCTTTAGCATACTCCCACGTGAGTTCCTCAGCTGTAGCACCATCTCGCACCGTGAGCCACCATTGATATGACTCATCGCGGAGAAGTGACACCAATCCTTTCAGCTTTTCCTCGTCAGTTAAGTTGAGCTCATCCATAATCCGTTCAGTTGCCTCCAACCAATACTCAGCGAAATTGGGTGCTACACCTGATACACCACGAAACACTTCAGCTCCGTTGGAACGGAGTCACTCAGGTACCGACTTCCGAGCTCCTATGCCTCCACCTGCTCCTACCACCCTTTTCAAGACCCGCTGCATCGCTTGTGACACTGCGTCATCCCCCGTCTAGTCCTGATATTCCACATCAGCGGCTGGGGGTGGTGATGGCATTTCATTCTCAGATCCTTGACCTGATCTAACAGGTTCAGACACGGTCATTCGGCCTCTTCCACGGCCACGCACATTACGACCACGTCCCCTTGAATTCATACTTCCACTTGCGTTTATCTGGTTTAAAGAATTTTATGAATTAGTTTTGTTCCACTGATTTATCACGAGCAGTTTTATGTTCAATAGTTTTAAGAAGTTGTTCTTTCGATTCATACACATACAGTCTCACATCATTCATTTAGTCACACACATGAACTTGCGTCCCTTATAGAGAAATGTTGTAATTGTCGTTGTTTGTTGTTTTCCACTACCCAGGGGTATTTTCATAATTTTATCCTATAGGGGTATTTTGGTAATTTTCAAATTAGAGTATTTGAAAATGTCATAAAATAGAGGTTGTTGATATTCTACAAAATCAAAATACTTGTTGGAAAAATTTCAAGGGTAAAATGGTAATTTATACACTAGGGGTATTTTTGTAATTTTACAAGTCAGGGTCATTTCGGTAATTTTTCGCAAAGATATAGTTCCTGGTGACCTTCAAAACAAGGGCATTTTTGAAGATTTCTAATTTGAGGGCACTTCGTTGATTTTTCCTTACTGAGGGTATTTTGGTCATTTTGTAAGTCAAGCGTAATTTCGTAATTTTTTTTTCAAATCAGGGTGTCTTTGATATTTTGTGAAATTTTTGGATATTTTTGCAAAACCAGAAATTTTTATTGAAATCGGGGGTAGTATGGTAATTTTGGAAAATCAAGGGCATTTTAGTAATTTTTACCACTAAGGGTATTTAGGTAATTTGTAAATTAAGAATTCTTAGAAGGTTTTTCCTAAATAATAATTTTCATAATTTCAAAAGGGTAGTTTGTTGACTTTTTAAAACTAGGGTTTTCATAAAAATGTGGCTAGTCCCTTTCGAGTTTTAATTATTGAGTGTAGCCCGTGGCTAAGTCCTCTTGGTTAGGGTGAACCAAAGCTACGTACTAGGTAGGATTTGAGTGGAGAGGAGGTGAGTCACGCGGACTGCTTAAATACCAGGCTTCCACCGAAACCAGTCCTAGACATGCGCACAATGGTTGCCACACCCTAACTCGGCGACTTAGACACAGGTTTGTTTAGTTGTGCCTTAGAGTTTTATGTAATTGTCGGGGTAAACTAGTCCTAGGATTTAATTCCTAATCTACTAGTCTACGTCCCTATATATCCCTACATACAAATCACAAAGAGGTTAGGAGTACTTACCTGGTGGACTTCAGCTCAGAGTCTCGGGTGCCATGCCAGAAAGCATGTTTATTTCTTAGAAAAGTCTATTGTCAAAAGAAAGAAAATATTTTAGGCCCTAAAAGCCCTCAAGGCCGAGTTTTGAATCGGGCTCTGATACCAACTGAAACACCCCAAACCTGGCCCACAAGCCCTGACCGGATCTGGATGCTTCTAAAGAAAATCCATTCAAATCATGTTTGGAAACTTTGCTAAAAACTTGTGTATTTTTGAAAAGTCTTTGATTTGGGTTGGGCTCGAATTAAGAACCCATGTTGATAAGGTGTTAAAAACAATTTAATAATTATACTAAAGAAAGATTTAACTTTTAAGCTTTAAATTCGATGATAATCGTATCATACTAAGTAATTTAAAAGCATGCATAAACGATTCAATAATTTGGCCTTATTACATCAAATAAAAACCCGAATAATTCAAAACTTAAACATGAATAAAAAATAAATTAATCCTTGAGCTTTGCATGGCCACCACCGGAGCTCCCATCGACCCGGTCCATCACCGATCATCACCGAAAAATAGTCCCACAAGGGTGAGTCAAGCAGACTCAAAGTGTACAACCAACACGAAACTCAAATAAATTGGGCATATCAAATTATGCATAATCATATAGCATTAAATAAAATGATGCAATCTCGGACCCAAGCCTAGTTATCCATCCGCTACACGTCACCGTACCAACCATCACACCGTGGGGACTACTAAGCCAACCCTCCATCCGCTACACACCATCGAAGGCGTCATTTGCGATCGACGTGCTCATCGCCTCTTATAAAATTCGTGGCATAGCCACCAGATGCATACTTTGTGTCATAAGACACCATATTCGAGATATCGTGGTCTTAGGTCACCAAATTCAGATATCGTGGTCTTAGGTCACCACGTTCACTTCCCCTTTTTCATAATATCCCATATGCCCATGTCATACAAAATCATGCAACATAATGCCTTAGACCGATTTCACATTCTTATCATATTCATATTCATGGCAAAACAAGTCTTATCATACTCGAGGCGGGAGTAGGAAAACGTACCTTAAGTTGTGTAGCATAACATGGTACTTAGCCATATTTTCCACATTCAGTATAACATACATACATATTAAATAATTGCCTTAAACTTATTAAGAAATAGTGTGGGGTACACACCTGATATACTTAGCAAATTCGCTTCAAATCTCAGAAATTCAATCTATTGGTTTAGATCTTTAGTTCCTATATTCGGCCAACCCTAACATGTTAGTAAAAAGCCATTCGGCTATAAATCCAAATCCTAGTAGGATTGTTGTAATCAAATTCTTACCTCGGTGCCGATTGGATTAAAAATCAAATCCCTAAACTTTGTGATCCTCTACCTTGTATTCGGCCAATATTAGATCACTTAAAGGGTTAGTTTTCGGCTTTTGAATAATGATGAAATAGATCTAAATATCATAATAGGGCCTTGGCTAAATGTACTCATGCACTTACCTTACGATTTTCAAATCCCGAAAAGTGACCTTGGATTGTAGTATCTGTCGAAATACCTAAAAACTTATGTTAGATTAATTTCTAACATTAAATCATAAGTAGATAGCCCTTGGCCGAATATGTCTTACCTTGAATCTTTAAAATCCTGAATATCCTTCCTTAAAGTCGACAAGAGACAAATCCCGGAAGAGTCCCTTAAAACGAAAGTCGACAGCACCTTTGCTTGAAGCCCCTCAAAGATTCGGCTATGAAGGCTAGCTAGTGCTCAAAAGGTTTCAGCTTTTGAGTTTTAATGGAGTAATCGGTTTCAAGGAGGAAAAGAGAGAGAGAGAGATATGAGCTTTAGGAGGAATCGACTATGGTGATATTTGGGAAGGGAATTCGGCTTTTGATGAAAAAGAAGAAGAAAAAGAGGATGAAGAATTCGGCTAGAACAAGGGTATTTCGGCTTTGGAAAATAAAAGGAGAAGAGGAGATGCACTAGAGAATTCGGCAAAGGTAAGAGAAGAAGGAAAAAATTGATGAATGGCCTTATTTTCCTCTTTCAGCCGAAATTACTAAGCCTAAATAGTCCCATTTCTTTGCCATCACACTCATATCTTTTTTTCCCTAACTTAGCCAAAATTCTAAAAGAATTTGACTTCAACTTAAACTCCCGCCTCGGTCTCCTATGCCGTCCATCTCCTTACCTTAGGAGTGTCGAATTTTAACCCATTATTTTGGGCTTCATGTGGCCATCACTGGCCCAAGTTATCCTAGCATATGGCGTCATTTCGAGCCCTAAGTGGCGTCTTCTGCCATTTTCCAAGCCTGATTTTGTCACATTTCCAAGGTTCCTTACATTTCCTTACATTTCCTTACATTTCCAAGCTTCCTCTTAAGACTTAATATTTTCTAAAGCATTTCCTTACATTTCCAAGCTTCCTCTTAAGACTTAATATTTTCTAAAGCATTTCCTTACATTTCCAAGCTTCTAAAATGCTCACAACACATTCACAATACATAAGGCATACTATTTCATAAAATTTTAGTCATAGTGCATAAGCCCTAATCTGGGATATTACAGTTCTACCCTCTTAAAATAATTTCGTCCTCAAAATTGCTTACTAACAAAAAATCGTACATCCTAACTCACCACACTACACTACTGCTGCGCACTTTGATCTTAAAACTAACACATTTCCTACAAAAATTCACATCCAAGGTTTCATACACTTCACTAGCATTACAAGAACGAACTAACTCTATAACAAATAAGGCAATGAAGGGTATTCCAAAAATAAGAACTTACCCGTTGTCACATCTGGCACATCTCTCTCCTCGCGATGGCCGACTGCATAAACCAACCTTGGTTGCCTCGCATCTGAACCTTCAGCACCTCCGCTTGGTGCTCTACGACCACAGCAGGAACCATTTTCGCCATGGTTCAGATCACAACCCCGCTGAGGCTGTTGTCCACCTCTACCAGCCTGATTAACATTCTGAGCTACTGGTTGATTCCCATCTGGTCTCATCGGACAGTCCTTAATCATATGGTCCTTTGACCCACACTTAAAACATCCTCCGTCTTTTCCAACATTCACCTAAGTGCTTCTTCCCACATTGTTCACAAGTAGGGTCTCGCCTTCCAAGAAGTGACTTGCGACCTCATGCCCTTCAACTCTAGGCCTCTTTTGCTCATTCCTAGATGGCCTTGATGATCCAAATTCTCTCTTACGCCTATTTTGATCGGAGTTCGCCTTACGGACTCCTTGATACCTCGGCCACTTTAGCTTTTCCACCAACACAACAAACTCCCACTCTGCTATGGGCTATCAATAACCTTAGGTCATCTCTTAGTCCATCTTCAAATCGACACACCACTCATGCTCGATGAGACACTATGCCTCGAGCATAACGGCTCGACCTTAAAAATTGACTTCATACTCACCACGGACTTGTTTCCTTGAACCGGTCCTAGGAAAGCCTTTCTCCGGGCATCAATATAATGAGTGCCAACATACTTATACGGTATCTTCGCTTTAGCATACTCCACGTGAGTTCTCTCGGTAGCACTGTCTCGCACCGTGAGCCACTATTGATATGACTCATCGCGAGAATGACACCAATCCTTTCAAATTTTTCCTCGTCGGTTAAGTCGAGCTCATCCATAATCCGCTCGATTGCCTCCAACCAATACTCGGTGGTATTGGGTGCTACACCGATACACCACGAAACACTTGACTCGTTGGCTCGGAGTCACTCAGGTACCGACTTCCGAGCTCCTATGCCTCCACCTGCTCCTGCCACCCTTTCCAAGACCCGCAGCATCGCTTGTGGCACTGCGTCATCCTCCGTCTGGTCCTGGTATTCCACATCGGTAATTCAATGGTGGTGGCATTTCATTCTCAGATCCTTGACCCGATCTAACAGGTTCAGACACGGTCATTCGGCCTCTTCCACGGCCACGCACATTACGACCACGTCCCCTTGAATTCATACTTCCACTTGCGCTTATCCGGTTTAAAGAATTTTATGAATTAGTTACATTCCTTTGATTTATCACGGCGCTTTATGTTCAATAGTTTTAAGAAGTTGTTCTTTCGATTCATACACATACTGATCTCACATCATTCATTTAGTCACACATGAACTTGCATCCCTTACAGAGAAATGTTGTAATTGTCGTTGTTTGTTGTTTTCCACTACCCAGGGGTATTTTTGTAATTTTATCCTATAGGGGTATTTTGGTAATTTTCAAATTAGAGTATTTGAAAATGTCGTAAAATAGAGGTTGTTGATATTCTACAAAATTAAAATACTTGTTGGAAAAATTTTAAGGGTAAAATGGTAATTTATACACTAGGGGTATTTTTGTAATTTTACAAGTCAGGGTCATTTCGGTAATTTTTCGCAAAGATATAGTTCCTGGTGAACTTCAAAATAAGGGCATTTTTGAAGATTTCTAATTTGAGGGCACTTCGTTGATTTTTCCTTACTGAGGGTATTTTGGTCATTTTGTAAGTTAGGGGTAATTTCGTAAATTTTTTTTCAAATCAAGGTGTCTTTGATATTTTGTGAAATTTTTGGATATTTTTGCAAAACCAAAAATTTTTATTGAAATCGGGGGTAGTATGGTAATTTTGGAAAATCAAGGGCATTTTAGTAATTTTTACCACTAAGGATATTTAGGTAATTTGTAAATTAAGAATTCTTAGAAGGTTTTTCCAAAATAATAATTTTCATAATTTCAAAAGGGTAGTTTGTTGACTTTTTAAAACTAGGGTTTCCATAAAAATGTGGCTAGTCCCTTTTGGGTTTTAATTATTGGGTTTAGCCCGTGGCTAAGTCCTATTGGTTAGGGTGAACCGAAGCTACGTACCAGGTAGGATTCGAGTGGAGAGGAGGTGAGTCACACGGACTGCTTAAATACCAAGCTTCCACCGAAACCAATCCTAGACATGCGCACAATGGTTGCCACACCCTAACTCGGTGACTTAGACACAGGTTTGTTTAGTTGTGCCTTAGAGTTTTATGTAATTGTTGGGGTAAACTAGTCCTAGGATTTAATTCCTAATCTACTAGTCTACGTCCCTATATATCCCTACATACAAATCACAAAGAGGTTAGGAATACTTACGGTGGACTTATTTCGAGTCTCGGGTGCCATGCCAGAAAGCATGTTTATTTCTTAGAAAAGTCTATTGTCAAAAGAAAGAAAATATTTTGGGCCCTAAAAGCCCTCAAGGCTGAGTTTTGAACCGGGCTCTGATACCAAACTGAAACACCCCAAACCCGACCCACAAGCCCTGACCGAATCTGGCATGCTTCTAAAGAAAATCCATTCAAATCATGTTTGGAAACTTTGCTAAAAACTTGTGTATTTTTGAAAAGTCTTTGATTTAGGTTGGGCTCGAATTAAGAACCCATGTTGATAAGGTGTTAAAAACAATTTAATAATTATACTAAAGAAAGATTTAACTTTTAAGCTTTAAATTCGATGATAATCGTATCATACTAAGTAATTTAAAAGCATGCATAAACGATTCAATAATTTGGCCTTATTACATCAAATAAAAACCCGAATAATTCAAAACTTAAACATGAATAAAAAATAAATTAATCCTTGAGCTTTGCATGGCCACCCTTGAGCTCCTGCCGACCCGGTCCATCACTGATCATCAACTGAAAAATAGTCCCACAAGGGGTGAGTCAAACAGACTCAATGTGTACAACCAAAACAAAACTCAAATAAATTCAGGCATATCAAATCATGCATAATCATATAGCATTAAATAAAATGATGCAATCCCGGACCCAAGCCTAGTTATCCATCCACTGCACGTCACCTGTACCAACCATCACACCGTGGGGACTACTAAGTCAACCCTCCATCCGCTACACACCATCGAAGGCAGTCGCTGCAGTCGATGTGCTCATTGCCCTTATAAAATTCGTGGCGTAGCCACCAGATACATACTTTGTGTCATGAGACACCATATTCAGAAATCGTGGTCTTAGGTCACCACATTCAGATATCGTGGTCTTAGGTCACCACGTTCACTTCCCCTTTTTCATAATATCCCATATGCCCATGTCATACAAAATCATGCAACATAATGCCTTAGACCCAATTTCACATTCTTATCATATTCATATTCATGGCAAAACAAGTCTTATCATACTCATAGTAGGAGTAGGAAAACGTACCTTAGTACTGTGTACCATAACATGGTACTTAGCCATATTTGCCACATTCGTATAACATACATATATATTAAGCAGTGCCTTAAACTTATTAAGAAATAGTGTGGGGTACACACCTGATATACATAGCAAATTCGCTTCAAATCCCGAAAATTCAATCTACTGGTTTAGATCTTTAGTTCATATATTCGGCAAACCCTAACATGTTAGTAAAAAGCCATTCGGCTATAAATCCAAATCCTAGTAGGATTGTTGTAATCAAATTCTTACCTCGGTGCCGATTGGATTAAAAATCAAATCCCGAAACTTTGTGATCCTCTACCTTGTATTCGGCCAACATTAGATCACTTAAAGGGTTAGTTTTCAGCTTTTGAATAATGATGAAATAGATCTAAATATCATAATAGGGCCTTGGCTGAATGTATTCATGCACTTACCTTACGATTTTCAAATCCCGAAAAGTAACCTTGGATTGTAGTATCTGTCGAAATACCTAAAAACTTATGTTAGATTAATTTCTAACATTAAATCGTAAGTAGATAGCCCTTGGCCGAATATGTCTTACCTTGAATCTTTAAAATCCCGAATATCCTTCCTTAAAGTCGACAAGAGACAAATCCCGGAAGAGTCCCTTAATACAAAAGTCGACAGCACCTTTGCTTGAAGCCCCTCAAAGATTCGGCTATGAAGGCTAGCTAGTGCTCAAAAGGTTTCGTCTTTTGAGTTTTAATGGAGTAATCAGTTTCAAGGAGGAAAGGAGAGAGAGAGAGAGAGAGGGATATGAGCTTTAGGAAGAATCGGCTATGGTGATCTTTGTGAAGGGAATTCGGCTCTTGATAAAAAGAAGAAAAAGAGGATGAAGAATTCGGCTAGCACAAGGGTATTTCAGCTTTGGAAAAATAAAAGGAGAAGAGGAGATGCACTAGAGAATTCAGGAAAGGTAAGAGAAGAAGGAAAAAATTGATGAATGGCCTTATTTTCCTCTTTCAACCGAAATTACTAAGCCTAAAGAGTCCCCTTTCTTGGCCATCACTCTCATATCTTTATTTTCCTAGCTTAGCCGAAATTCTAAAAGAATTTGACTTCAACTTAAACTCCTACCTTAGTCTCCCTATGCTGTCCATCTCCTTACCTTAGGAGTGCCGAATTTTAACCCATTATTTTAGGCTTCATGTGGCCATACTGGGCCCAAGTTATGCTAGCATATGGCGTCATTTCCAGAGCCCTAAGTGGCGTCTCCGGGCCATTTTTCCAAGCCCGATTTTGTCACATTTCCAAGGTTCCTTACATTTCCTTACATTTCCAAGCTTCCTCTTAAAACTTAATATTTTCTAAATTATTTCCTTACATTTCCAAGCTTCCTCTTAAGACTTAATATTTTCTAAAGCATTTCCTTACATTTCCAAGCTTCTAAAATGCACACAATACATTCACAATACATAAGGGATACTATTTCATAAAATTTTAGTCATAGCGCATAAGCCCTAATTCGGGATATTACATTGCACATATATATATGTTCTGTTATATAAATGGGCTTCGGCCCAAGATTATGTTATGGGTTCAGGCCCAAGATGTTGCTAAACGGGTTTAGGCCTAGAGGATGACGGTAAGGGGATTATGCACTGAGTTCTTGTAACTCACCCTCCTTTCTTTCTTAATCCTTGTAGGTAATGCTCACTAATGTGGGACTTGGGCCATGGATGACTTGTTGGAGGCCATACTTCAGAAATGATGTTTTTGAACTTTAGATTTCTATTTACAGTTACTTTATTATTTTTACTTTTTTGGGTTTAAAGTTGTAATAAAGTCTCTAGGGTAAACTTTAATTTGCTTTATGTTTGAACATATTTATTATTTTTCTTAAATTATTTTAGTTGGGAATTTTTCTAAAATCTTAAATAATGTTTTCCAATATTAATTTGATTAACAAATGGATTTCATAACAAATTGGTACAAATAATTTAACTCGGACTTTCTTTCAAATTATCAATAATTTTTATTAAAAGTCACGGTTTTAAAATATCACGAATTTGAATATCAATTAACCACTCGAGATTTATAGTATTTTATCAAAGGTTTCTATTTAAACTTGTTTTCTTCAATTACACCTATATTAGTACGAATCAGAAGATCCTTTATACGTTTTCTTCATTGTGATACACTAGATTCAGCCTAACTTTTGTGCCGGGTTTGGGGTGTTACACATATTCACTAGTGGCCTTGAATTTTTTAGCCCTATACTTGTGAATCTTATCAACGGGAGGCTGGTTCAACAAATTCAAGTCCATAACCGGAGAGACAACTAAAGTCTGAGGAGGATTAGGCAGGGACGGAGGTTGCGAAACAACCAGATTATCTCTTACATACTGAGTGAACCACTTACTTGTCATTTGGAAGAAATCTTATTTAGCTTCACCCTCTTGATCGCTAGTAGTCGACCTAGAATCAGATGGCGCTGTCCCTTGAGCAGGAGTAGGAGCAGGCACGTTGCTTTCAATGTTGTCAGCTACGGCTCTTTCAGGATCCATTACTATATGATAAACACATTTTATATGTCAAGATTCATCACACTATCACATTTCATATATATGGTATGTATTGCTAGACTCTCACATGCTACGTTTGTCTAAGAATAGACTAAAACTGGCTCTGATACCAACCAAATGTAACACCCTTAACCCGTAACTGTCGCCGGTATAGGGTTAAAAGGCTTTACCGAATAGTTAAAAACTTTTTCTGATAATTTATAATTTAATTCAACAGTTCAAGACAAAGAGTCCCTTAACTAGGTCAACGAGACCTAAATCATACTTTAGAATAGGATCGGGACTAAACCGAACACATATGGAAATTCTCCAAAATTTAAAATTTTTCTAAGTTACAGAGGTCACACTCCCGTGTGGGCAGGCCATGTGTCTCCCACGGCCTCAGACACACCCGTCTGTCTAAGCCGTGTCAAAACAGGGTATACATACTGACTTCTCCCCACGGCCTGAAACACGCTTGTGTGTCTCACCTGTGGTCGAGCCTGACTTGCACCACACAGCCAGTCACACGCCCGTGTGTCTAGCCCATGGTCAAGCCTGACTTGTTTTGAAATAAAACCACGAGGGACACAGTTGAGCCACACGCTAGTGTTCTCGATCATGTGGGTAAATATAGGCCATTTGCAAGGCCAAAATGCCACCCACACTTGGGTCATTCTTCCATGCACATTTAAGCATCATCCTATACACATTTGGCAACCAAAACACATCAAATTGTACACCATATCTACTCAATTAGGAGCCTAACAATCATACCAAATTAATTGCTATTTAACTCAACATGACCACAAGCACTTCAAGACAAATCCATCAAAAACTTACCATCAATAATGTGCTAATATTTCATCACTAAGCTTACCATTCATATGACCATTTCAATTGCTATCAAGCTATATCGAAACTAGTATCATAGGACATAATTAACCATTCATAGCACAACCATATATCTAGCCATATCACATAGCCATGTACATATTTCAAACATATCTCAAAACAACTATCCTATACATGCCATATTTAACTATATATACATTTTCAAGGTACCAAAATATGATTGAGTAGTGTGATGACGATCCTCGACGATTCCTCGAGCCTACAGTAGCTCGACGATCGATAAACAGAACAAACACACACAAAATAAGCTCTTAAAAGCTTAGTAAGCCATAGACAAATAAACTTAGCATAAAATGCACATAACCACATTGATACGATAACATTAATGTGTCTCATTTGCAAAATTCATCACATATCTTTTGGCTCATTAGTTTAGCCATTACTTATCCACATTTCATAGCTCAAAATATCACTTAACTCATAGCTCATTCAAGCATGTATCATATATTATCTCATAAATCTGTACACATATTCACTTTAGTGATCTCATATAAGCACTTACCTTTCATATACATACATAGTGTACCTTTCAAACGTACTTGAATCGTTTATACATTTTACATAAACATTCATTTCTTGAACTTGCCCGTTGAACCGTTTAGAACTAAATAGGATACTCAGGATGCTCGTAATAGTCGTACAATGCCAACGTCCCAGACATGGTATTACATGTACTAAAATATTGATGCCACTATCCTAGACAGTGTCTTACATGAATCAAATACGATGTCAATGTCCTAGACATGGTCTTACACGTAAACCTCATATCGATACCAACGTCCTAGACGTGGTCTTACATGAAATCTCGGACCAATGCCAATGTCCCAGACGTGGTCTTATATGATCTCACATATCGAAAACCTATGTCATGACATATGAAATCCTATCTATTCCTAGGTTCATACGGGACTTCTCAAACATAGATACATTGTCGATACTATCTCAAATTCCATGTACATAACATATTGAGCATATTCAACACAAGCTAAATTTTATATATGCACAATTAACTCAATTTAAATGCATTTATTTGTATATCGACTTACCTCGGATTCGATTAATGTACATACTCGACTACTCGATCACTTTCGACTTTTCGCGGTCTAAGTCTATTTTCTTCGATTCTTGATCTATACATATTCAAATTTATTTCATTTATTCACTAGTTCATTCAATTCAATCCAAAAACACATATTTAGGGTAATTTACAAATTATCCTTCATATTTTCACATTTTTACATTTTAGTCCCTATTTCATAAAATCACAAAATACACAAAATCTCATGATACCCATGCATAGCTGAATTTTACTCATGCTCATCTAAGTCCATATATTTCATTTATTTTATAATTTAGTCCCTCAAAATATTATTTTCTCAATTAAGTCCAAAATACTCAAATTCATCAAAATTCCAAAGACAAACTTTGTTAATCTAACACATATATTTCATATTTCATCATCAAACATCACAAAACTCATGTGTTCTTCAATGGCACATTTCAAAATATTCATCAATTCACAAAATTAAAGCATGGGGTTCAAAGTACTCGAAGCAACGATTACGAAAACGTAGAAATTATAAAAAAACGAAGCAAACCATACCTTGAATCAATCTCAAAAATGGCCGAATTCCCTAGCTTAGTTTTCTTTCTTTTCTTTTCTTCAAATTTGGCAGTATGGATGATAATAATGGCTTATTTTATGCCTTTTTTTTTGTAATAACTTACTAATTAATTCATTTACCATATTAACCTTATAATTAAACATACCATTAATGTCCATCAACCATGTTAATGGTTTAATTACAACATGAGGCCACCAACTTTATAAAGACATGACACTTAGGTGCTTTTAACATATGGCATGCTAATTTAGCATCTTTCACAAGTTGGTCCTTTTCTTTAATTAAACATACAAACAAACAAATTAATCCACGGAACTTTAGCACATGCTTAATCATATAATGCAGACATAAAAAATATTAAAATATTTTTATGAATCAAATTTGTGGACTCGAAACCACTATTCTGACTAGGGTCTAAACTGGACTATTACAAAGATAGAGGAAATCTACATCAGGCTATATTTATCTGTTAGCTGGAGGAGCTATATCTTGGAAAAGTGTCAAACAGACACTTGTAGCTTCGTCCACTATGGCAGCAGAGTTTGTAGCATGCTATGAGGCATCAAACCATGAAATATGGTTGCGAAACTTTGTCACAAGGCTGTGTATTTTGGAGAATGTAGAAAGACCACTCAAATTATTTTGTGATAATAAGTCAGCAGTGCTGTATTCCAATAACAACAAGAGTTCATCTAAGTCAAAGCATATTGACATAAAGTTCCTAGTTGTAAAAAAAGTGTGCAAAATGGTCAAATATCCATAAAGCACATTGGGACAAACTCTATGATAGTGGATCCGCTCACAAAAGGTTTACCACCCAAGGTCTTTCATGAGCACACTGCTCACATGGGTGTTACATTGTTTAAGGATATCATGATTTAGTTGGAGTTTGTATTTTATTTATTTTCAAACATTTGTGTATTTGGTTATTTTCTGATCAAAATGAAGTATTCAGTTTATTCACTCTGTTTATTGTTTTAAAACTGACCTCACTTATGTTTAAAGAGGACTAGTTGGAAATAGACATGTTTAGATCATATTGCATGTAATTTCCAAGCTACACATCCATACTTGATCTATGTCATTTGGTTGTGTTAATATATGTGATCATGGATGGATTTAGTTACGTATATGTAACGAAAGTCGCCTTGGTTCTATGTTAACATAATTGATGGACGAGATTGTTCGGAATACCTTTTGGATATGATAGTAAAATTTTGAGCTCATAAGGTTATATAATGACATGTAATTATAGAGTAATTAGTACATATATGCGGTCCAAGTGGGAGATTGTTGGAAAAAATGGACATCACATATATAATAAGGGTAATTACATATTATTATTTACTATCATGATAGGTTAGCCCAAATTAAAAGTGATCTAATTTGGTTTGAATTTTATTGGGCTTTAATTATTAAATAAAGTATGCGTCAAATATTTGTAGATACTCTAGTAATTGAGTTCTAATCAAATACTAATTAATGATGGGCTAATTAGAATTTGATTAGAACTAATATGCCAAGGTTATAAATATTAGAGTTGTGGTCCCCAAATTATACAAAGATATCTCTTCTAATATCCCATCATTAGGGAAGAGAGAAAAGATATTCTTTGAATTTCTTGTGTGCTAATTTGGAAGATCAAATCCCAAAAATCGGATAAAACTTCAAGGAATTCATGGATTCAGGTACGCTTCTGCATTTAGTTTTATTTTTTATTTTTTCTTGATGATTTGACATGATAGATCCTATTTTATTCAGTTTTATTTTAGATTTTTTTACAAATCTAACATATTCATCATAACATAATCAAGAAAATAAAATAGTTGGGAACTAGAAACAAACCCAGTGTCTCTCTGAAGTCACTAGAGCGATCCTCTTCTTTTCTGCTCATTTTTTCAATTCGAGGCTCCTACGAGCACTCGAGTGCTGCAACTCCAAGGCAGAAGAAGGCTGTTTCTTAAGTGGAGGAATTGGCAAAGGAATGGACAAGAAAGAAAATGGAAAAGGGAGAAAAGTGAGTGAAGAGAGAATGTGTTGTAAATAAATCAAGTTGAGTTCAACGATGAAATGAGTAGAAAAGGGAGGTATTTATAGGTGGGATTGGCTGCTAATTTTAGCAAATAAATGTCAGCCATTAACACTCTTGTAACACCCTTGACCCGTATTCAACGTCGGAATAGGGATAAGGAGCATTACAGGACTTACAACACACTTATACATACATTTCTCATACAATTATCAATTTAAAAACAATTCAAGCATAACTAATCACGGTATCCCTTAGACGAGCCTACTTGGCCTTAAACATGCATCTGGAATGGTTCAGTCTAAACCGATAACTTTTAAAACAATTTAAGCACTTAGAAAATTTTTCTCAAAACAGGGGACACACGTCCACCAGACATGCCTGTGTCACATATTGTGTGTGAACATTGAGACCGTGTAATGAGAGCACATGACCGGATCTGGTATGTGTATCTTAGAGAAATTAAAAAATATATTTAGAAAAAATGTTATTGTGGATTGGGCTTAGGTTGGAACCCGCTTATTTAATCTTATAAACATGTGTCCAAACAAGTGAGGTTACTGACTTGGGTCACATAGCCAACCACACACCCATGTGCCCTTCAAAGTGGCCACACATGCCCATATAAAATAAGTTATGATGTGTGCACATCGTAAGGGACTACTAAGTCAAACCTCCATCCATTAAACACCATCCGTTTAAGTTTTCCACTTCCATATACGTTGTGTCGTGTGCTACCGTAGCCATGCCAAACTTGTAGAGTATATTGACTTATACAACACGACCAAGTCACACGCCATGTGCTAGACCGTGTGTCAATTAGAGGGTATATTGACTTGTGCCACATAGCCGATACACCGTGCTTGTTGCCGAATAGAAAGAAAAATCAAATCGAAAATTGAAAGATACTCCTTCCTTAAATCGGCTAGCCACTAAATTGAGTAAATGGATACCAATATAACCCTGGAGCATCTATGACTTCATTTCAATTTCAACACCAATGTCGATTTATTTTAATATTGGACACACGACCTTAGATCCTTGTATCATGACCATGTGTCACACAGATTTAACAGGATGAGACAATGACATTTTGCGTGTGGACAAAAATTTTAGGCTATTTACCAAGCCATTTTGCCACCACATTTGATACATACCTTTACCTACACATATGGCACCAAAACAAAGCATAATAGGCAACCCAAAACAACAAAATCAAACATAATTCCTACCATTTCATCTAAGCATTTCTTAGCTTAAACATCAATCACAAACATCATCAATTATCAACCATTTCGGGTTTCCAAAAATCATTCCAAATTTATTCCAAAACACATAAAAGATGTCGAGCAACATTAAACACATCACAAAATAGCATTAGCACATCTATAAACATTTACCAAACATATATCATTTTGTACCAATTCACAAGCATGTTCTCCTTTTATAGCCAAATTTGCTAGGCCAAGAGTCCTTGACTTGGCCACCACTCTCCCTTAAGATAATATTATCTCCTTTATCTAAAAATAAAAGCATTTAATCCATCAATTATCTCCTCGATAATCCAATTTTAAAATCCTTATTTATCACTTATTAATCAAGTTTTAACCAAATAAAACTCCTCCTCTTAGATTCCCTTGTGCCGTCCAACTCCCACTCATGGAAGCAAAATAAAACTTCTTTTATTTGCTTCCTAGATGACTCAAACTCAGCCCAAAACCTCTTGCATTTGGGCCATTTCCTAAGGCCTTAGGTGGCATCTTGAGCCACATTTCCAAGTCTGTTATAGGGTCAAATTTCATGTACTTTATATTTTAGGGTCATTTGGCCCTAAGTTCCCTTTGGGCTCCAAAATTCGACATTCGGGGTCATTTTAAGTTTCCAAAAAATTTTCATGCTCAGATTTTCCAAGTTTCCAAAATGTTTAGTTTCCTATTTTGGCTTGGTTTCCAAAATGTTTAGTTTTCTATTTTGGTTTGGTTTCCAAAATGTTTAGTTTCCTATTTTGGTTTGGTTTCCAAAATGTTTAGTTTCCTATTTTGGTTTGGTTTCCAAATGTTCAAGTTTCCATTTTGGATCATTTCCAAAATGTTCGAGTTTCCAAAATGTTCATTTTCCTATTTCCAACATAACATTTCCATGCATTCTCAGGTTTCCAAAAATCATTCCAAATTTATTCCAAAACACATAAAAGATGTATTTTTGTACAATTAGGCCAAAATGCATAGGCCCTTTTCAGGATGTTACACTTCATTTCAATTTCAACACCAAGGGACACACGATCGTGTATCATGACCATGTGTCACACACGGTTGAGACACACGCCCGTGTGGACAAAAATAGGCCATTTACCAAGCCATTTTGCCACCACATTTGATACATACCTTTACCTAAACATATGGCACCAAAACAAAGCATAATAGGCAACCCAAAACAACAAAATCAAACATAATTCCTACCATTTCATCTAAGCATTTCTTAGCTTAAACATCAATCACAAACATCATCAATTATCAACCATTTCCAAGCAACATTAAACACATCACAAAATAACATGATACTAACTTCACAAACCTCATAATATAAGTTATATTATACACAAACCTCAAACATACCAAAACAAGCCAACTTTCATGGCTATATACACAAACCAAAATATATACATTTACAAGCCATCTCAAATGGCAAAACTCACTACCAAAACATAACCAACATGACCATTGTTACTATACATGCCATATGACCAAACCATAAGCTCAAAAGTACCAAAGTGATGGTTGGATAGGGTGGCGTAGCCTCTGACGATTCTCGAATCCGAGCTTGCTTTGAAATCACTATAAGACATGGAAAATAAACAAAGTAAGCTTTATAGCTTAGTAAGCTCGTATGATGATAAGTCATAAAAGAAAGATTTATAACTTAGTAAGCTCGTATGATGATAAGTCATAAAAGTAACATGTTTTTAATCCCAATCTTGATGCATTTTTGGATGATTTATTATGTGAATTAGTGAATTTGATGCTCCTAATCCTTTAAATTCATATTTCTATACTTAGGTGAGCATAAGGGAGCGAAAAATGAGCCAAAATTGGGCAAAAGAGTTGTTTCCAATATCTACATGGCCTGGGCAATTCCACACGGGCTGGCCACTCGCCCATGTGCCAGCCCGTGTCGATTTCGCACCCTACTTCCTTGTTACGCGAAAAAACCCAATTTTTAGGGTTTTTGAGCATTCTAAAGTTTATGAATACATATTATAAGAAGACCTAAGGGAGGACATAGAGCTAAAAGAATAAAAGACTCGAAGAACGCCAACGGATTCAACTCAAAAGAAGGATCTCTTTCAAGAATGAAGATCTCCATTCAATTTCTGTCAAACTTTTTAGGTTTCTTTATGTTTTGTTGTTTTCCTAATTTTGAGATGTTTTCCTCCCAAGGTATGAACTAAACTCCCTAGATACATAGGGAATATGAAACCTAAGATAGATCTTATTATTTGATGTTTATGAATTACATGATACGTATTTGTTCTTGATCTTAATTATGTGTCCTTATTTCATATTTTAATGTTTTTAGGATATTAATTCATGATTGATGTGCTTATTTTAAGAGTAGATCTTGCATAATTGAGTGGAGTTGCATGCAATCCTAGAAATAGGATGACATAAATTTACCAGATTAGAGTCAAATCTAATAGGGGAATCCATAGATCGAGTTAATGGGACAATAGGGGTTTTAATTAGAAAGAGACTTCAATTAATCAACCTAGAGTCAGTTATTTTTATTCTCGAAAAAAGATGCTAACGTAAGTGAGGGATTTCTATGGATCAAGACAAGTGAATAAATCGTTTAATTTAGATTTAGAATAATAAGTGAAGTCTAGGCAGATTCTTTCCTGGGTATTTTCTCTCTCATTGGTTTTCTTCAAATATTTTCCTACTTTATCTCTATTTCGTCTTAGTAATTAGGTTAGCTAAGATTAGGTTAAAATAAATCCCTTTAAATTATTCGGCTAGATAATAAAAAGATAGTAACTACTAGTACTTTTAGTACTCGTGGATACGATATTCCCGACTTACCATAGCTATACTACCATTCGATAGGTGCATTTGCCATTGTTGTATTTTAGTTAGTTCATGATGTCATCATATGATATAAAATTAGCTAATCACAAATACACCATTTATTAATTTAAACAAATTAACATGTAATTCATGATTACTAACAAACCTTTCACATGCTTATTTATATGCTTATATGCAAACTTCATAACTTCTTCGATTTAAAGTTCATACTATAGATGTATATACCTGTACCAATCCGTAACAAGCTCATACATATTCAAAATAACATTGAATACCCAATATCTGGCACACTAAGTGCCGTACATAGCCGAAGCTATCTCGTTCTCGCACACTAAGTTCCATATATAACCGAAGCTATGTCGAATCGCACACTAAGTGCCATATATACAGCGAATAGTCGTCAAATAAAACTTTAATCTCGAATACACAATTTATGCAATATCAAATCACTTAAAGCATAATTATAATAATGCTTGTTACATACGAACTTACCTCGGATTGTAAACTATGAAATGAGTCGATTAGTCGATAACTTTATCTTTTCCCCGATCCAAGTCCGTATTTCACTTTTCATGATCTAAATATATTCACAATTAACTTATTTAATCATCTATTCATTCAATTTAGTCCAAAACACTCTTTAAGGCACATTTATATTTTTACCCCTAAACTTTCACATTTTTACAATTTAGTCCTCATTTCATAAAATTACCAATTCATGAATTTCAAGACTAACCCATGCTAGCCAAATTTCTCTAGTACTCATATCAGCCCATATTTCTCATTTATTTCACACTTTAACCCCTAAATTTATAAATTTCACAATTTAGCCCCTAATTTGCATTTTCTTTAAAAATTAGTTAACAAAACTTGTATATCTATCAACAAACATTCAAAATCTATCATAAAACATCAAAACACACATGTATTCATTAATGGCATCATTCAAAATATTTATAATTTTTTCAAATTAGTCCATGGGCTAGCTAGACTAAGCTGCAACAATCTTAAAAACATAGAAATCATTAAAAACGAGATAAAAATCATACGTAAATGCAAGGATTGGAGATAGCCGAATATGAGAGCTTAAAAATGGCTTCTTTTGGACCCTAGTTCAGTTGGAGAAGATGACAAAAGAATAAAAATTATTTTTTTTATTTATTTTAAGTTAAATTACCAAATTACAAATATAACCTTAATAAATAACCATTTAAAACATCCAATCTATGCCCATAAATGTCCACTCATGATATTAATGGTATTATTACAACATAAGGACCTCCTCTTTTCAGTTCTATAGCTATTAGGCACTTTTAGCTAATAGAACATCAATTTTGCACTTTAAGCGATTTAGTCCTTTTTCTCAAATTGACCATTTAAACGATAAAATTTCTTAACAAAACTTTCACACAATCATTCAATCATGTTGTAAAATTTAAAATAATAATAAAATAAATATTTTGACCTCAAAATTGTGGTCCCAAAACCACTATTCTGATTTGACAAAAAATGGGTTGTTTCAACTCTCCCCCCTTATGGATTTTTCATCCCCGAAAATCTTACCAGTGAATAGGTTAGGGTACTATTTTCTCATAGCTTCCTCAGGCTCCCATGTAGCCTCTTCGATACCATGACATTTCCATAAGACTTTTACTAAAGCTATGTGTATATTTCTCAACTCTTTGATCTCTCGAGTTAGAATTCTGATCGATTCTTTATTGTATGACATATCGGGTTGAATTTTGATCTCTGACTAAGAAATCACATGTCATGGATCTGATCTATACCGGTGCAACATTGATATATTAAATACATTATGAATCTTTTCTAACTCTGATGGTAAGGCTAATCGATATGCTACTGGCCCTATTCTTTCTCTGATCTCATACTGCCCGATGAATCGCAGACTCAATTTGCCTTTTTGACTGAAACAAAGTATTTTCTTCCATGGAGATACTTTTAGAAACACTTTGTCACCAATCTGGATTCAATATTGTAACACCCTAAATTTGGGCCTAGTAGAATTAGGCCTATTAGGCCTTGGGCATAGGAGCGTTTAAAATTTTTTTGAACAAGAGAACGACACAAATACAAGTTGGACCTATTAGTTGAGTGATTTTGGAAGGTTAGGGGGCTTTCATGAAGTCTTGGGTTTAAACTTGGGCTTTAGGAAAAATTTTAGTTTAGGTGAATAAAACCATCGATGGAAGTGAGTAGGCTTTAAGAATATTGTTGAGGGAAAACATGACATAAGGAGCTAGTTGGTAAGGTGGCTAGCGGCTTGGATTAAGTTATAGGGGAGCCTGGGTTTCAAATACCTTGCATGCGAAATGTGACTATTTTGCTAATTTGGGATGATTTTGGAGGATTGATGGAGGGATCTCACATCAAGAAGCTAGCATGAGAGTAGGCGAGAAGCTGGCTTTAAATAGAGTGAGCTATGAGGAGAGTAAGCATACCTTGGTTGGCATTTGGGCATAGGAGTGTTTGGGGTGCAGATTAACTCTAGATTCTTATAGGTGTGTATTTCGCACTACTCTAGCTATAGAGCGGCAAATACCGAAATGCTGGACACACAGTGATGGTAGCCACACGAGCGTGCAAGCGTCGTCTGGGAGCTTCGACGCGATAGTTGAGGCCATCATGAGTGTTCTTGTGGGTTTAGGCTGTTTGCGCCACGATGGGCCAAAAAGGCCATGTGGGGCCAATGAGCCCGTGGGCCCAATCGAATAAGTTGTATGATTGTGAAGTAAATATTGGACTAGACTATGTGGATCTCATATTTGTGGCTAGATTTGGGCTAAATGGGTCACACGAGTGTGTGGGCCTATTTGGGTCGAGAATGGGCCCTAGCCCCATTCGCATCGTTATCTCTATTTAGAATACCTTGATTTACAAAATTACTGAAATACCCCTATAGGGTAGAATTACTAAAATACCTCTGAAGGGTAAGATTACCAAAATACCCTTATAGGGTAAGATGACTATTTTGTCCTTGTGGGTAAATGACTGACTTAGACTATAAGTTGACTAATTTAACTATGGTTGTATGGTGATTTGCTTTTATTACATGTTTAAATGATTGTTACTAAGCATGGCCATTTTGCATACACGTGTAATGATTAAGCATGACATACACAACATATTGCATGGGGTTTGGACATTGATACGGAGGAAGTTCTGATAGGGTTGCATGGGTCGCATGACGACTGTGGATCCAGTATTGATCTGTTGAGGTCGCATGGGTCGCAAGACAACTGTTGACCAATGGATGGCTTAAAATCGCGTAATCTGATTATAGATTTAAGCCAACCGAAATATGGCTCTGTGCCAACCTAAATATGGCTATGTGCCATCTTGATTATGGCTTTGTGCCAATCATATTTACCCGTGGCTATGTGCCTAACATATATATCAATGACTCTGTGTCGATCATATTTACCCAAGGCTGTGTGCCTACTATATTACCGTAGCTGATGGCTATGTACCGATCTTATTACAGTTATCGATGGCTATGTGCCAATTATGAGATCATTACTGAAGGCTTAAAGCTACATATATACTAGCAGCTTTGCTGCGTTTTGTTAGTACTGTGATCGGTGCTAACACTGTAAGTGTAGGGATGGCATGGGTGATTTATTCCCCACAGGTAGTGCAGGGTTGGACGGAGGCCAGTGCAGGGTTGGATGGGTTTGCATACATCATGCATCATTCATACTGAGACTATTACTATGATTGGCTAGGCCCAATTGATTCTGTTATGGGCTGTGACCCAAATGATATTGTAGTGGGCTTTGACCCTCGTATGCTCTAATCTGGACTATACTGTTACTGTTAAAGGGCTTTGGCCCAAGTTGTTTTGGTTTCTATTTCTGTTTATTGACGTTACTGTAGTAAGGGGATCATACACTGAGTTTTCGTAAACTCACCCCTTTTTTAACTGTGCAGGTAATCCCAGCATTAGGAGGATTGGTGTTACGAGGGACTCAGAGATGGACACACGACTGCCTTTGGACTTCATTTATGCTTCAGTTTCTATTTTGGGTTTTAATTTTTGTAATAAGGCCTCTTTAAGATTCTGGATTTTAACTTGGGTTTTTTATTTACTTTGAATTATATCCGTTAGAAGTAAATCATGGTTTTCCAAAATGTTAACTATTTTTAAAACAACCCTACATTTTCACAACATTTTTGAAATGGTTTTGCGACTTAATCTTTTTTCGTAAATTGATTACTTTCAAAATTAGCTTCCGCAACTGAAAAGATATTTTGGTAATAAAACTAATAATTTTTCAATGTACCACATTTTAAAAATAAACTAACGTAACTAGGATTTTACTTAAGCTTTTAAACAAGAAGGGTTTTTAATGAAAACATTATTTTCAAAAAACATTTTAATGTGACACGCTAGATTTGAGCCTAACTTCTAGGTAGGGTTTGAGGTGTTACAAATGTCTTCTCATTTCAAATATGCGTATGATTTTTGATGATCTAAAGCTACTTTCAAATAGTCGCGAATTACATTCACTTTCTCTTCGGTTTCTCTAACCAAATCAACCCCGTGAATCTGTTTCTCACTAAGCTCAGTCCAGTACAATGGAGCCCGGCCTTTATGACCATACAAAGCTTCGTACGGTGCCATCTTTATGCTCGATTGAAAGCAATTATTGTATGCAAATTCAACTAGCAGCAAATATTTCTCCCAATTGCCTTCGAATTCCAAAACACAACATCAAAGCATATCTTCGAGAATTTGAATTACTTGCTTAGAATGACCGTCAGTTTGCGGATGAAAAGCTGTACTAAAATTCAATTTCATACCCAGAGCTTTTTGTAATTTCTTCCAAAACTACGATGTGAATCTCGTATCTCTATCTGAAATAATTGAAACTAACACCCTGTGTAATCTAACGATCTCAGCAATATACAATTCAGCTAATCTATCAAGTGAATAGTCAGTACGTACAGGAATAAAATGTGCTAATTTCGTCAGTAGATCAAAAACAACCCAAATTGCATCTTTCCTTTTCGGAGATAGGGGTAATCCCCATACAAAATCTATAGTCACTCCATCCAATTTCCACTCCAGTATCATCACAGGCTGAAGCAAACCTGAAGGTACTTGGTGTTCAGCTTTAACTTGCTGACACACTAAACATCTAGCTACAAATTTAGAAATGTCTCGTTTCAAACCCGACCACCAATACAACTGTTTCAAATGATTGTACATTTTTGTGCTTTCGGGATGAACTTATAAACAATCATTATATGCCTCGTGTAAAATTTTTTTAATAAACTCCAGATTTTTTGATACACAGATTCTATCTCAGAACTTCAAACAATTATCGGATCCGATTTGGTACTCTGAATCACTAGTCGACTCGCATTGAACTCTTTTAGTTTGCAAATCACTATCACATTTCTGAGCTTCGCAAATTTTTTGAAGAAATATTGGTTTAGCTTTTAACTCAACTAAAATTCAACTGTCATAGGATAATTTCAATTGTGTATTCATTACTCTCACGGCAAACTGTAACAGTCCAAATTTGGGCCTAGTCAGAACAGTGGTTTTGAAACCACTAATCCGAGGCTAGAGAAATTATTTTTAATATTATTTCATGTTTTATAGCATGATTATATAAGTGCATGAAAATTTTGGTGAAATAATTTTAGCGATTTTATTCTTAATTTTAAAAAAGGGACTAAATCGCATAAAAGGTGAAATTTGTGTTCTACTAATTAGAAGTGTCATATAGCTAGATAATCTTAAATTAGATGTCCTTAATGTGCAAATAGGCTTTTAAGAGAGTGATGGCTGGCCATAGAGACAAGGAAAAGAAATTGTCAAAGATTTGGTGAGGTTTTAGTGATAAAATTGACTAGAAATAAAATAAAATAAAGAGAAAAAGATATCATCTTTCATATTCCTCCTCTCCATTGAAAATATAAAAAAAAAACTAAGGGTTTTGGAAGCTTGAAATTTCAACAACTCTTCACCCTTGCAAGTAAGTGATTTTGATGGTCATTCTTGATGATTTTTGTGTTTTTGTGACCTTTGTAGCTTAAGCTAAGTAATGGAGGGACTATTTTTGCAAAATGGTTGAGAGTCTAGGGTCTTTCCATGAGAATATTTATATTGTTTTCTATAATTTTATGGAAGAAATTGAATCTTGGTTATTAAATGAACAACTTTTGTGAAAGGGGTTTTCATAAAAACACCAAAAAGGACCATTTTGTGAAGTTTATAAAATATGTTGTAAATGTTGAATTAATTGAAAATTGTGAGTTGCTATAAGATTAATAAAGGTTTGGGTAGGATTGTTAAAGGATGAAATTTGATTAAAATCATTTTACAAGCCTAAGGGTAAAATCGTAATTATGTGAAAGTTTAAGGGAAAAAGGGTAATTTTCCAAAGTAGGAATTTTGGAATGTCTTGATTTATGTGGTGATTAAATAAGTAAATTTTTTCATTATAGATAAAGAAAACGAATTCGAACCTAGACCAGGGGAAGACCAAGCTAGTAGACTAATTCAATCTAGTCGCCCACTTTTTGTATACCAAGGTAAGTTGTACGTAAATAATACAACTCTATAGCTATTATGCATTAAACAATTGATATTGCATAAAATGTTTGATTATTGTTTTGAATATGCATGATGAAATTTGATGTTGTATACTCCCGGTTGAACCTTAGGAATCGATTGGATATCCATGCCATGACATTTGGGTGATATGTGTGCTAGTGTAAGACAATGTCTGGGACATGGCATCGGCCACATTATGAGAGCCAGTGTAAGACCATGTCTGGGACATGGCATTGACATTGATATGTGTGCCAGTGTAAGACCATGTCTGGGACATGGCATCGGTATTGAGACAAGAGCTAGTGGAAGACCATGTCTGGGACATGGCATCAGCCTCGACATGTGAGCCAGTGTAAGACCATGTCTTGGACATGGAATTGGCATTTTACCCTCTTAAGTGAGGCTTATTGGATATCCTTTAGTATTTCAAATGGTTACTCGGGTTATTTAAATCTTATGATAATGATATGAAAGGATATAATTATGTTGTGAGTGGTACAGGTTCTTACTCGAAACTCATGAGATATGAGCTTAGTTATGATGCCTTAATGGTAAGGATGAAATTGAGTAAGTTTTATCTATGAGAATGATTTTGGGACGATCTTGTAATCTTTGGGTTATACTTGTGAAAATTGATAACCCTGTGATTAGTGATCTATATTCATGATGAATGGATACATGATAAGATTTGATAATGATCATGTGATGGGTTTATGAACCAAAAAATTGAATTGTGATATAGTATGGTTTATTTATTTAAATTTTTGTATCATTAAGATAGGCATAATTTCTGAATAAAGTTACTGTGAGAATATAGTATGATACGAGCTTTGACAAATGAAATGTGGTTAAACCATATGTTGAAATTATGATTACTCATAAATGATGTGTATGTGATTAAGAGGACAAAATAACTTGTTAAATAATGTGATAAGTTATAATGGAGATACTATGGTGGTTAGGCTAATGCCAAGGCACGTAAATGGTATTTATAAGATAAAAGAGTAAGTATTATGAATGATTAAGGGGGAATTATGAGATTAAATGCAAATTGTATTATAATATCTTTATGTTGGGTAAAATAATTGAGCGTCAATAGTTGTATATTATTTACATATGAACTTACTAAGCTTTATTGCTTATTTCCCTCCCTTTCTTATCTCTTATAGGTTAATTTAGCTAGCTCGGGTTGGAGATCGCCGGAGGTGCTATCACACTATCAAGCTATCACTTTAGGTATAAATATCCAAGCCTTTATGAGATATGGCATGTATAGGGACCTTGTCTTTTGATTATTTAAGTCATTGTTAAAGTAGCTAAATTTGTTGACCTAAAATGGTTTATGGTTCAATTTGAATATAGCCATGAATGATGGCTTATGTTGATAATATGTTTATGCATGTGTTAATGCCCTCTTGTGAATGTGAAGCTAGATTGGTTATCATGAGCTAAATGTGATGATTAAGTATGACAAATGATGATATGAAAATGACATGTGATGTTGTGTGAATGTGTGCAAGTGAGGGTGGCAAAATGGCTTGGAAAATACCCTTGTATTTGTCCACAGGTAGACACACGGGCGTGTGTCTAGACCATGTGTGACCCACAGTCTACCCCATGGGCATGTGATTTGGTCGTGTGTCCCCTGCACCCTAATTAATGCAAAATAGAATGCCCAATATTAAACGTACAGGCAGAGACACGACTGTGTGTCTCAGCCGTGTGAAAGACACGGCCTAAGGACACGGGCGTGTGCCTTGGCCGTGTGACCTTACTGGGTTGATGACGTCAGAAACAGAATGTCATGGTTTTTGCACACGGGCAGATACACGAGCGTGTCATGGTGTGTGAGGGACATGAGTCATGGACACGGGCGTGTGCTAGGTCGTGTGAAAACCCCTGTAGGTTTGAATTGAAAATAAATCCACACGGCTAGGGACATGGGTGTATGTGATCTCACGGTCTGCCCACACGGGCGTGTGCCCCTATTTTCAGTGAAAATTTCCAAAGTTTTCTAAAGTCCCTGGTTTAGTATCGAACCATTTCTAAAGTATGTTTTGGGCCTCGTAGGCTCATATTAGAGACTTTAAGATGAAGTTTGAAAAGTTTTAAATTTGAACAAAATTTCATAACCTAGAAATGTTTGTATGCATGTTATTAGGTTAGGTAACGCCTCGTACCGTGTTCCGGTATAGGATACGGTTAAGGGGTGTTACGCAAACAAAGACTTTATACTCAAAGCATTCGCGACCACATTCTCTTTCCCCTAAGTGATAATCAAGTACTAGCTCATAGTCTTTTAGTAACTCAAGCCATCTTTGTTGTCGTAAATTCAAATCTTTCTAAGTCATAATATACTTTAAACTCTTATGATCAGTAAAGATGTGACATTTTTCACCGTATAAATGATGATGCCAGATTTTTAATGTAAAAACTATAGCAGCTAACTCTAAATCATGCGTCAAATAATTCTTTTCATGCAGTTTCAACTGTCTGGATGCATAAGCTACAAATTTTCCCTCTTGCATCAAAACACAACCCAAACCGTTTAATGATGCGTCGCTGTAAATCACAAATTCTTTACCCGATTCAGGTTAAACCAACACTGGTGCTTCAGTTAACAATGCTTTCAACTGATCAAAGCTTTGTTGACATTTCTCAAACCATTCAAACATTACATCTTTTTGTAACAATCTGGTCAACGGTATAGCAATCATCGAGAATCCTTTAATGAAGCGTCGATAGTAACCAGCCAATCCTAAAAAGCTTCTGACCTCAGATACATTTCTAGGTGGTTTCCAATCAATAACTACAGATATCTTGCTCGAATCAACTCTTATACCTTCCGTAGAAACAATATGTCCCAAAAATCCAACTTCCCAAAGCTAGAACTCACATTTGCTAAATTTAGCATACAATTGCTTATCTCTCAAGGTCTGCAGCACAATCCTCAAATGCTCGGCATGCTCAAACTCATCTTATGAATAAATCAAAATGTCATCAATGAACACAACAACAAATCTGTCTAAATATGGTCTAATGATCCGATTCATCAAATCCCTAAAAATGGCAGGAGCATTAGTTAGTCCAAAAGGCATAACAAGGAATTCATAATGTCTGTACCTCGATCTGAACACAGTTTTCGGCACATCTGAGTCTTTAACTCGCAACTTATAATAACCCGATCTCAAATCAATCTCTAAAAACATACTGTTGCACCTTTCAACTAATCAAACAAATCATCTATTCTCGGCAACGGATTCTTATTCTTTATCGTAACCTTATTGAGCTAACGATAATTAATACACATTCTCATTGATCCATCTTTTTTCTTAACAAATAATATTGGCGCACCTCAAGGCAAAAAAATCGGTCATGCAAAACCTCTATCTGTTAATCTTGCAATTGAGCTTTCAACTCTTTCAACTCGGTCGAAGCCATTCTATACGGATCTATAGATATCGGTGAAGTTTCCGTTACTAATTCAATAGCAAATTCAACCTCTCTGATAAGTGGCAACCCTGATAATTCTTCAGGAAACATATCCAGATATTCACAGACAACTGGCACTGATTCAATCTTTGATTCAGACACTTTGGTATCTAAAACATATGCTAGGTACGCGCCACAACCTTTTCTCACATATCTCTGAGCCGACATCAATGAAATCACTATAGGAAATCCACTTGACTCATCAGATTCAATATGAGAAATTTCATTATTTTGACACTTCAATTCTATAGTCTTTCGTCTACAGTTCATAGCAGCATCATGTAGAGTCAACCAATCCATATTCAGAATCTCATCGAACTCATCAAATGGTAAAAGCATCAAGTTAGCCGAAAAACAATAACTCTGTGTCATTAAAGGACAGTTATTGTATACTTTGTCATCTAGAACATACTTGCCTAAGGGGTTCGATATTTTAATCAAAAACTCATTAGACTCGACAGGAAAACTCTTATTAGAGACCAAAGTCATACATATATATGAATGAGTCGATCCAGGATCAATCAATGCAATAACATTAGTGTCATAAAGATAGAATGTACCAGTAATGACATATGGTGATAACGCATATTCGCAAACGCAAATATCGTAAGCTCTAGCAGGTACTCTTGCCTCATATCTCACTATAGAATCACTCATTATACTGCGATTACCACTAGCACTACCTAAATTTCTTGGCGGCCTCCCTCGAGTAGTTGTATTACTCGATCTTGCATTTTGAGATTTATCTTTTTCATTTAGCTCGGGATAATCTCTGATAAAATGATCTCATGAACCACAACTGTAACAAGCTCTATTATTATTTTTCACCCAACAATCTCCAAAATGCCGTCTTCCACACTATTGACACTCGGGTTTGGTATCCTTTACATTGCCAACACTTGATACTGATGTGGCTTGAGTTTTAGGGCTGTTGTATTGCCTTCCACGATCTCAATTGGAATATCTCACTGAAGTGGTCTATTGGTTAAAATGATCTCTTGATTTCTTTGATAAGGAATGATGAGGTCTACTCATCGATCTCTTCCTCGAATCTCTTGCCTCTGAATTAGCATTTCTCTTTTCTCGATTGAAGTCTTCAGCTTTGTAGGCCCAGTCAACTAACACAATGAATTCTTTCAAATCTAAAATTCCAACTAGAAGTTTAATATCTTCGTTCAACCCATCAACAAATCGCTTGCACATTATCTATTCAGTATAAACATACTCTCGAGCATATTTACTTAACCGCACAAATTCTCTCTCATACTCGATTACGATCATACGACCTTGTTTTAGTTTAAAAAACTCCTTATGCTTTTGATCTAGGAACCATTGACTGATGTATTTCTTCCAGAACTCGGTCTGAAAGAACTCCCAGGTGACTCTCTCTCTCTCTCAGCACCATTGATACTAATATATTCCACCACTGATATGCAAAGTTTCTCAGAAGGGAAATAGCACACTTTAAGCATTCGGCCGATGTACAAGAAAGTTCATCAAACACTCGATTGTATTTTCAAGCCAAAAATTGGCTCTATCAGGGTCATCATCAACATTAGCTCTTAACTCTTTAGCCTCGTGTTTACGGATTTTATCAACTAGAGGCTTATTCAATCTTAAAAGTTTGACTCCTTGAAGAGCTACAGGAACTAGTTGGGGATTAGGAGGGGGTGGAGGTTGTTGAGCAGCCGGGTTCGTACAAATGTATTGATTGAACCACACATTCATCATTTGGAAGAAGACTTTTTTAGCCTCTCATCCTTGATTGCCCGTTATGGGTCTAGATTTAGACGATGCTGTCCCTTGCGCGAGAGCAAGTGCATTACTTTTAACCCTATCAGCTATCGCTCAATTGGGACACATTTGCTCTATAAAAACACATTTTCAAATGTCAGGAGTCATCATAATATCACATTTTATATATGGTATGTATAGCTAGACTCTCACACAAGCTACGTTAGTCCTAGAATCAACTAAATCGTAGCTCTGATACCAATAAATGTAACACCCCATACCCATATTCAATTCTAAAATAGGGTTAAGGAGCATTACCGAACTTATAACACACGTATACATATTTTTTCTCATACAATTATCAATTTAAAAATAATTCAATCATAACCAATCATAGTGTCCCTTAAACAAGCCAACTTGGCCTTAAACTAGCATCGGGAATGGTTTGGGACTAAACCAATAACTTTTAAAACAAATTGAGCACCTAGAAAATTTTTCTCAAAACAAGGGACACACGTCCGTGTGGTCAGGCCGTGTGTCTCACACGGCCACCAGACACGCCCGTGTCATAGGCTGTGTGAACATTCGTAATGGGAGCATATGGCCATGCCCCAGCTCGTGTCCAAACAAGTAAGGTTACTAACTTCGGTCACACGGCCAACCACACGCTCGTGTGTCTAGCCCATGTGCCCTTCGAACTGGCAACATGTAACACCCCAAACCCGGCCTAAATGTTACGACCAAATCCGGTATGTTACAAGGTTGAGTTAAAACGATTTTTCTTTGTCTTTGGGAAAAAAACCATAATTTTGAAAACTTTCCGGTTAAGGCGATGGCTTAAAAAACTAAGGTTTATATTTTTAGTTTAGGAGAAATTACAAATTTTAAATAAATAATTATTTGTTATACTAAGTGAAATTAAAAAAAATGTTGATTTTGCGAACTCATATTTCTAAAACCTCATCTTTAAATTTGTGACTAAGTAGTCATTGCGTCGGGTATAAATATAAAATAAAAACCAAATATTAATTCAAAAAGGCCTTACTACATCAAAAATCCCCAATTTAAAATTAAATTAAAGCAGTAAAAAGTTTATGAAAAGAAAAGACTTTATGGCCTCCATGAGTCCGCCTCGGCTCCCAAATCCACAATCTACTGATTACCTAAAAAGTTAGAAAAATGGTGAGTCACAGAGACTCAGTGTGTAAAACCATCAAAACACACAAAACGGCCCCGGCCCACAATCTCATATACACTCATGCAAGATATCATACAGCTACATGAATGCATCAAGCCCGGTCCATCCTAGTATTTTCCATCCTCTACACGCCATCGCGTACCGACCATCATACCGTGGGGATTTCTACAATCAACCCTCCATCCGCTACATGCCGTCTTGAGAGTCATGCAGTCAGTTATAATGCCGATCACTATGTGACCTTAAAATCAAATATGGCAGAGCCACCGATCACCATGTGACCTTATAATCAAATGTGGCAGAGCCACCGATCACTAAGTGACCTTATAATCAAATGTGGCAGGGCCACCGATCACTAAGTGACCTTATAATCAAATGTGACAGGGCCACCGATCACTAAGTGACCTTATAATCAACACTTCCCCTTTATCATCATATCCATATCCCATGCACAACATATATGTCATAATGAATGCAACATGTTATTATTTAGGCAATAGATTATCACATACATCCAAACATGCAATAAGTTATTACAGATACGTACCCGACACTCCTTGCCTTACCCACAAGGGTATTTCGACTGTATACATAGCCTTTTCCGGCCATTCAGCCCATACAATCAATATTATAGTTAAAATAAAGCGTGTGAGGGTTTACACACTTGGTAACACGCAAAATAATACTCTCTACGTTAACACTATCGATAGCAGAAACGACTGCAATCTGCCTATGACTCTATTATGAAGCCGGTCCACAATCCAGTAGCCAATCTTGGATTGCTGACACCGCATGTTTCTTAAACTTAGGGGATGGGTTTACGGGTCCAACCCCCTCCTTTGCCTTGAAATCCCAAAAAGAGAGATAGGGTTCAAAGATTAAAGACTTTCGGCTTGAGATTCAGATGATTTGATTAGCTGAACACCAAGGATTCAATAGCACCTAAGAGGATTTGGCACTGGCACAGCAATAGAGGAGATTTGGCAATGACTAATGGTAAAAGAGAACAAGTTGAAAAAATCGAAAATGAAGATAAAAGAACCTCAATGGAGGTTTCAGAGTTTTGGCTTTTAGAAGAATCAAAAGAAAAGAATGTAGGAAAGAATGGCTATAGAGATTCGGCCTATAGAGGAGATTTAGAGAAGAGAATAATAGACAAGGAATATTCGGCTTTAGTAGAAAATGGAGAAGAGAGTGGGAGTTCAGGGGTTTTAGCTTTGAGATAGAACAAATAAAGAAGAGAGAAAAGATGAGAAACAAATTTCGGCTTGGCAAGAAAGGGTATAGGAGTTACTTTGGATGCGGTTATGGTGCTTTAAGAAAACACAAGGAAGGGGAAAGGAATTCGGCTAGCAAAAAAAGTAATAAGAAGAAAAGTGGAGAACACCCTAGTTGATAGATGAGAAAAGAAGTGAAAAAGAAGAAAAAAAATGAAGCTAAATGATTTGGCAACTAACAAGAAGACAAAAATTCGGCACCTACCACTCCCAAAGCCGAAAATGCACTTTTGAGAAAAGCAATGCCCATCACCAATGTTGAAATTCGGCACATCCTAAACAAGCCAAAATCGATTCCCCCTCTACACCCACTATTTGAAATTCAGCCAACACCATGATCACATGCCCTTATCTTTTTTTTCTCCTCAATTCACTTCTGAACACTCATTTGAATTAATTTGAATGCTTCAAACTCCACTTTTTCCTCTTAGCCACTCATTTGAAATATTTGATTCAGTCCACTCTCCTATCCTGAAGTGTCCCAGTCGAATTCTGCTTCTATTCTCCTGGACGCCAAAAATAATCCCCAAAATGAACTTCTTGTGACTTGAACCTGCTCCCTCTCTACTCCCTTGTGGCGTGGCGTCACCTTGCCACTTTACCAACACCTTGCTTGTGTCAACCAAACACAAACAATACCCCTTATGTCCTATTCCAGCTAGCTCTTCCACTAAAGTGCCTAAAAAGAGAATTTTGGCTAGGGCTTCGGCTCATCCTCGAGCCCTTCCTAGACTCTCATACACCCTAAACTAGCACATTAAACAAAGCATGCACAGAAAAAAATACATCAAATGCATAGCCCCCAATTCAGGATGTTACACAACACATGCCCGTGTGCCAGGCCATGTGCTAAGCCGTGCCAAACCTATAGGGTATACTGACTTATGCAACACGGCCAAGTCACATGCCTATGTGCTCGACAGTGTGCCAAATAGGGGTATACTGACTTATGCCGCAAGGCCGATCACACCTTGTGTGTAAGACCATGTGGAGCATACTGAGTTCATTTCAATTTCAACACTAGGGGACACACGGGCAGTATCATGATCGTGTGTCACACACGGCTGAGACACATGCCGTGTGGACAAAAATAGGCTATTTACCATGCCATTTGGACACCCCATTTGGTACATACCTTCACCTACACATATGGCACCAAAACAAAGCATAATAGGCAACCCAAAACAACCAAATCAAACATAATTCCTACCATTTCATCTAAGCATTTCTTAGCTTAAACCTCAATCACAAACATAATCAATTCATCAACCATTTTCAAGCAACATTAAACACATCACATAATAACATTAGCACATATATAAACATTTACCAAACATATATCATTTTGTACAAATTCACAAGCATGATACTAACTCCACAAACCTCATAATATAATTCATATATTTATATGTATATTCACTAGGCTCAAACATACCCAAACAAACCAACTTTCATGGCTATATACACAAACCAAAACATATACATTTACAAGCCATATCAAATGGCAAAACTCACTACCAAAACATAACCAACATAATCATTATTCCTATACATGCCATATGACCAAACCATAAGCTCAAAAGTACCAAAGTGATGGTTGGATAGTGTGACATAGCCTCCGATGATTCCCGAATCTGAGATAGCTTTGAAATCACTATAAGACATGGAAAATAAAAAAGTAAGCTTTACAGCTTAGTAAGCTCATATGATATAAACTTAACTAATCACAAATACACCATTCATCAATTTAAACATATTAACAAGTAATTTATGATTACTAACAAACCTTTCACATGCTTATTCATATGCTTACATGTAAACTTCATAACTTCTTCGATTTAAAGTTCATAATATGCATGTACATACCTGTACCAACCCGTAACAAGCTCATACATATTCAAAATACCGTTGAATACCTGATATCTCACACACTAAGTGTCATACATAGTCGAAGCTATCTCTAATCACACACTAAGTGCCATACATAGTCAAGCTTTTTCAAATCGTACACTAAGTGCCATACATAGCCGAAGCTATCTCGTTCTCGTACACTAAGTGCCATATATAGCTGAATTGTTGTCAAGCATAACTTTAATCTCGTATACAAAATTTATGCAATATCAAATCATTTAAAGCATAATTATAATAATTCTTGTTACATACGAACTTACCTCGAATTTTGAACTACGAAATGAGTCGATCAGTCGATAACTTTATGTTTTCCCAGATCCAAGTCCGTATTTCTCTTTTGTTGACCTAAATATATTCAACATTAACTTATGTAATCATATATTCATTCAATGTAGTCCAAAACACTCTTTAAGGAACATTTACATTTTCCCCTAAACTTTCACATTTTTACAATTTAGTTCTCATTTCATAAAATTACAAATTCATGAATTTCAAGACTAACCCATGCTAGCTGAATTTCTATAGTATTCATATCAGCCCATATGTCTCATTTATTTCACATTTTAACCTCTAAATTTGCACATTTCACTATTTAGCCTTAATTTGCATTTTCTTTAAAAATTACGTAACAAAACTTGTATATCTATCAACAAACATTGAAAATCTATCATCAAACATCAAAACACACATGTATTCATCAATGGCATCATTCAAAGTCTTTAATAGTTTTGCAAATTAGCCCTGGGCTAGCTAGACTAAGCTATAACGATATCAAAAACATAGAAATCATTAAAAATGAGACAAAAATCATACCTAAATGCAAGGATTGAAGATAGTCAAATATGAGAGCTTAAAAATGGCTTCTTTTGGTTGGAGAAGATGACAAAAGAATAGAAAATTGTTTTGTTTTATTTATTTTAAGTTAAATTACAAAATAACAAATATAACCTTAAAAATAACCATTTAAAACATCCATTCTATGCCCATAAATGTTCACTCATGCTATTAATGGTCTAATTACAACATAAGGACCTCCTATTTTAATTTCCATAGCTATTAGGCACTTTTAGCTAATAGAACATCAATTTTGTACTTTGCGATTTAGTCTATTTTTCAAATTGACCATTTAAGCCATAAAATTTCTTAACGAAATTTTCACACAATCATTCAATCATGCTGTAAACATTAAATTAATAATAAAATAAATCCATTGTTATCCTTTCCTATTTCCATAGTGGGATTTTCACCTGTTGTAGAAACCTTGAAGGCAGTTGATGTTCTGCCTTCACCTGCTGACATGTCAAGCACTTGCTCACGAAGTCTGTAAACTCCTGTTTCAACCCTGGCCACCAATACTGCTCATGGAGGTCTTGGTACATTTTTTTCCCCTGGGGTGCATAGCATATTAGTTACTATGCACCTCACACAGATTTATTTGTCTCAATTTGAATCGCTGGGCATACAAACTCTTCCACGGAAACACAATACTCCATCACTATTTAATCCAAAATCCCCTATCTCACCACCTTCCACTTGCTGAAGCCGAGAACCCAACCTTTCATCTAACAACTGCTTTTCCTTAATCTGACTTATCCATGCAGGTTTCACTTGAAGTTCAGCTAACAAGCTACCATCTTCATAACGGCTGACATGAGCAAACATCGATCTCAAATCCGATATCACCTTACGACTCAACGTATCTTCCACTACGTTAGCTTTACCTGAGTGATACTCGATTGAGCAGTCATAATATTTCAACAATTCTATCCACCTCCGCTGTCTTAAGCTCAACTCATTCTAGGTAAGGAGGTACTTAGACTCTTATGGCCCATGTAGATAATCGACTTCTCCCCGTACATATAGTGTCTCCATATCTTCAGAACAAACACCACTGCAGCTAACTCCAAATCATGCATGGGATAGTTTATCTCATGTGACCTTAATTTATGAGATGCATAAGCCACCACTTTCCCCCTTGCATCAACACACATCCCAAGCCCGTGTGTGATGCATCACAATAAATAATAAACTCTTTACCAGCCTCAGGCTGAATCAATACTGACGCTTCTATCAGAATCTTCTTAAATTTCTCAAAGATCTCTTGCTGCTTATCTGACCATACAAATGGTACTCCCTTACGCAATAGCTTAGTCAAGGGTGCAGTAATCAACAAAAACCCCTCAATGAACTGCCTGTAATACCCAGCCAAACCTAGAAAACTCTAAACTTCTGCCACTGACTTTGGTGGCTTCCAATCCAATACAGCCTCGACCATTCGGGGATAAACTCTAATTCCATCGGCAGACACAACATGCCCCAAAAAGGTCACCTCCTTCAGCCAAAATTCACACTTACTGAATTTGGCATACAGTTGCTTCTCCCTTAACATCTTCAATACGACCCGTAGATATGAATCATGCTCCTTTTTTGTCTTTGAGTACACAAAGATGTCATCTATGAACACCACCACAAACAGATCTAGATAGGGTTGGAAGACTCGATTCATCATGTCCATAAATGTAGCTTGTGCATTAGTCAACCTGAACGGAATCACCAAGAACTCGTAATACCCATAACAAGTTCAGAATGCAGACTTGTGAATATCCATCTCTTTGACTTTTAATCGGTGCTCCCCATGGTGACACACTTGGTTGAATAAATGCACGATCCAACAACTCCTAAATTTGAGCTTCACGTTCCACTAGCTCCTTTGGCACCATTCTGTAAGGAGCAATAGACACCGGAGCTGTTCCTGGCAATAGCTCAATAACAAATTCCACTTCCCAATCCAGAGGCAATCTTAGAAGCTCATCGGGAAAGACGTCTGAAAACTCTTTCATCGTTCTAACACTCTCTATTGAAAACTCTTTGGCATCCAAAGCACTGATAAAGGTTAAGAACGCTTCACACCCCTTTCGTACCAACCTTTCCGCCTTTAAAGTAGATACCACATTAGATAGATAATTTCTTCCTTCACCTATCATCATCACTTCCTTATCCTCTGAAGTTCTTAGTACCATCAGCTTTGCAGCACAGTCCAAGTTCGCATGATGCTTAACCAGCCAATCCATGCCCAATATAATGTTGAACTCCCCGAACGGCAATTCCATCAAATCTGCCAGAAATACTACCCCCTGAACTTCTAAAGGCACATCCCTAAAAAACTTATTTCCTACCACTGACTGTCCTAAAGGGCTAATCACAATTGTTTCTTTAGCAGAACTCTCAGATCTAATATTCAAAGTTCCAGACATAGCACATACAACATACAAATGGGTGGATCCAATGTCGATCAAAGCGGTAAAAGGTACATTAGATATGAAGAACGTATCGGTTATGACGTCCGGTGCATCGCCATCCTCTCAATGTTTGACCGCATAGACCGAACCTGTCTGTCTGGCCTCCGTGTTACCCTATTATCGGTACCTCTACCCGGTGCACCTGACCTCGTCCTACATCATTACCACCTCGACCTGGCCCACGACCTCTCGGCAGCTATTGAGTACCTCCTGCTGGCTGCGCAAATCTGTTACGAACTACCTGAGTTTGAGCAGGCTCTCAAAGGCAATCCCTATACCGATGGTCTTTCGATCCACATCTGAATCAACCACCAGTTCTTTTCCAACATTCACCCAAGTGAAGTTTTCCACAATCCACACAAAGCTGCAACTGATTAGTAGCAGCTGGAGCACCCGCTCGAACTGGTCCCTCATTCCTGGGCCTTTTCTAAAATCCTCTAACAGGACCTGAATACCCAGGGCTCTCTTGTTCCTGCCCCTATCCTTGTCTCAATTTTTCTGTTCCAAGTGTTTAACTTCCTCAGCTATCTTAGCTTTTTCCACTAGTGTAGCATCTCCTTCTGTAGGGCTATGAGTACTCGTAACTCATCACGCAACCTATCCTCAAAATGCACACATCATTCATAATCAGCCGCACTATATTCCAGGCATACCGACTCAGATGCAGGAACTCCACCTCATATGGTGCCACAGATCTACCTCCTTGAACCAGATTCAGGATTTCCTTTTTTCGGGCATCCACAAAGTTAGCCCCGACATATTTTCCCTGGAATGCTGTCTTAAAGAAATCCTAGGTAATATGATCAGCCTGAGTACCTTCCCGAATAGTGAGCCACCACTAATACGCCTCGTTTCTCAGCAATGACACTTCCCTTTTCATTTTCTGCTCAGTTGTGTAATCTATATCGTCCATAATCCGCTCCACTGCCTCAAGCCAGTACTCCACTACACTAGGGTGTACACTCAAAATACCTCTAAAAACTTTAGCCCATTTAATATGAGTCACTCCGATATCGACCCACGAGCTGTCGACCTAGTTCTTACCCCAGCAACCCTTTCCAATACCCGTAACATCGCTTGGGACAGAGCGTCATCCTCTCTCATTCAATAATGTAACCCAACTTCAGTCACTGGTGATGCAGATGCATCCATTTCTGGCATATGTCCCAATGCGTTAGATACAACTCTAACACCTGGCCTCTACCACATCTACGTCTATCGCATCCACGTCCTCTAGCGCTCATGTTTGCTAAGTTGATTTAATCTGATTAAGAGTCTTATCAATCAGTATGCTATTCAATGTTTATTAAACAATGTTTTATGGAGTATAGGTGTAGAAGTTGTTTTCGCAAAACGTATCCTAAAGTCTCAATCTCTATAGTTTCAGCTTCTAAAGCTAAAAGTTCTAGAGTATTTCTATTTTATAGAGTTTTCTTACCACAGCCATACCACAATAATCATAAAATGAAAATAAAACTTACTGTCTTGGTGCCGGATACTCGTGGTTCCATACTTCCTCTAAAACATGTATTTATAAATCCAATTTCAAACAACTTTGGATAACGCTTTTGAACCCAAACCATAATCGAGATTTACAACTTGGCTCTGATACCATAAAATGTAACACCCCAAACTCGGCCCAATCGATATGACCAGATCTGGTATGTCACATGAAGAAAGTACTTGTGATTTTTACTAGTAATTGACGTTATTTGCTTATCGTTAAGAAAAAGAAGTCTGGTTTAGAGATATTTGATAAAATACTACAAATTCCAAGAGGTTGATTGGTAAATCGAATTTTGAACTAGTGCACTTTAAAATCGTGACTTTTGAAAATATTGTTGATAATTCGAAGGAAAATCCAAGTTAAATATTTGTACATATTTGTTATGAAATCCGTTTGCTGATAATTTTAAGAAAAAAACGTTGTTTATGATTTTAGAAAAAATCCCCGTTCGAAACAATTCATGGAAGGTAATAAGTACGTCAAGCATAAAACAAAATAAAAATTCCAGAGGCCTTATTACAACTTTAAACCCAAAATAGTAAAAATAACGAAATAAAGCGGAAAAGAAATTTACTAAAGTTCGAAAATATCATTCCAAAAGTATGGCCTCCACCGAGTCATCTATGGCCCCAAGTCCTCGTCACTGAGCATTACCTGCAAGGGTTTAGAAAAAAAAAGAAAGGGGGTGAGTTACAAGAACTCAATGTATAATCCCCTTACCGTCATCCACTAGGCCTTAACCCGTATAGCAACATCTTGGGCCTAAGCCCATTTACATAGTAACAAATAAATGAAATGAATGTATCCCAACTCATCCAACCATCACACCCCTGAGCAGCCAATCACACCTGTGGGGATCAAATCAAACCACCCTGCCGCTCACACCAATTTGCGGTCGAGCTGCTATTTGTATAATATTTTTGTGGTCAAGCCACCGAAATCATAATTAAGCACAATAATAAATGAATTGCGGCAATGCCACCAGGCTATACTGCTCTCCATACAATTTTTCCCATCCCATGCAATATGTACAGATGCAACATAATAAAAATATATCCACATATATAACAACCATTAATCTAGTGAAGAATTTTGGTGAATCGGCCCATTAAAGCACTTTGGTAATTCGGCCCATAAGGGCATTCTAACAAATCGGCCCGTTAGGGCATTTTGGTAAATCGACCCATAGGGGCATTTTTGTAAAATGGCCTATTAAAGCTTTTTAGTAATTTGGCCCATAAGGGCATTTTTTTTGTAATTTAGAAAATTAATACTGATTTTGACATATCTTTAGAAATAATGTTGTTTAAGCAAATTACTCGATTCATGCCATATTACAGTTATTAGAATTGTAAGCAACAACGATCTATTTTCCAACATGATAGTGAATCACAAATCTACTAGATTTTGGTGTGAGATTACGCACCTGATTACTATAAGAACTAAACCTTACTTGATCATCGGCACCTATCTCACCATAACACTCGATTAACTAACAAAAGAGAATGTCTTAATCCAAATCCAAATCAAACGATCTAAAGAAATACTTACCCTTAGTATTGTGATCGACCACGATTTGCCTACTCTCACCAAAAGATGGTCCACAACCTGATGGAAAATCCTAAACTACCGATACCGCCCTACGTTTGAACTTGGGAGTAGAGATTGCAAGTCCACTCCCTTTTTGCCCTCCTATCGATTTTCCTTTAATAACTCTACCACTTGCCTCCATTGAAAGAGTCTCAATCAGAATAATACTATGATGAAATAAAGTAGTTATCTAGGGAGAGGGTTTCGGCTTACTACTACTTTCGAAGGATCAACAAGTAGAGAAGATCGAGTGATTTAGTCCCTATAATAATCCATTAGTCAAATATATCGATCCGTTTAGCAAAATAACCAAGTAGCGATATGGAATGGACTAAGAGGAGACTCCTTACCTTAATCGATGATGAACCCGATTCTCACCGATTCAACTTATGGCTATGGATGAGTTGGCAAAGATGAGAGAGTCGACTTGCCCACTATAACATTACAATAAAAACAGATCACGATGTGAAGAAATAGAGAGAGTGATGTTTTGTTTTAGAGAACCATCTGAATAATAAGGGGCACATAATCGGCCATGGAGAAAAGAAGATAAAAATAAGAGAATGAAATCACTAACCAATTCGGTCAAAGAAGAGAGTGCCCAACACGAAAGAAAAAGAAATAATGAAGAGGTAGAGTGTTAACAAGTTTGGCTATCTAGAGAGAAATGAACAAAGATGATTCAGCCACCAAGTAATATTGATTAAAGAAAAAGAGAGAAGGGTTGAAGAAATGGTGAGGAAAGAAAAGAAGAGATGGACAAGAAAAGTGTCAAAGAATTTCAGCTAGCACTATGAAGGAGATGAACAAAAAGAAGGACTTGTGTTTCAGCAATCGAAGGGAAAAAAGTAGAAAAGAGAGCACCAAAATGTTGAAAAGAATAAAAGAAAGTTATGGCAAAGACAAGAAGAAGAAAAGAAAATGCTCCCTAATGTCACGGTTTTAGGCAAGGAAAAGAGGTACCAAATGGTAAAAAGAAAAGACCTTCAAATGAGACCAAAACTCTTCAAAAAGTCTATCAAAAATTCGGCACAACCCCCCTTTACCAAAACTGTTTATACCTTCCACCAAATAATCTTAGTTGACCAAAAATTCTTTCCCAAAGCTCCTTTCAAAAATTCGACCAACATATCCCCCCTTATCTCTTTCCTTTACTTGTTTCCTTATTTTCTCCTTGATCTCCTCTTACTCTTCTCCTTTGTGTTCTTTCCATTATTAGAAAGTCTTCCTTACCTTCTTTAGAGTCTTGGCTGACGCTTACCATCTATCACTTGATTAGCACAAAAATTAAATCCCAAAAGTTACAATAAGTGGGATTCGAACTCCACCCCTTAAGCCTCTTCATGTGACGCCACCTTATTCTTTTAAGTCTTGACACCACCTACCTTCTCCTCTTTAAGTGCTTAAACACAAAATTTTTGCTAAGGCCCAACTCAACCCCAAGCCTTCTTAGGACCCCTAAACATACACAATTAACACTCTTAACTTGCCTATCGCATGGTATAATGTAAAACATAAAATCCCAAATTTCAGGATGTTACAATTCTACCCTTTTAAAGAAATTTGACCTCAAAATTTACCTGATTAAAAGAGATGAGGGTATTGTTGCTGAATCGTGTCCTCTGGCTCCCATGTAGCTTCCTCTTACCCGTGATTATGCCATAATACTTTGACTAACGGAACCAACTTCCTTTTAAGCTCCTTAATATCCTAATCTAAAATCTGTACTAGCTCTTCTTCAAAAGACAAGTCAGGTCTTATCTCAACTTCCTCCACTGGCACAACATGAGATGGATCCGAACGATAACACCTTAACATCGAGACATGGAATACCCTATGTATCTGACTTAATTCCAAAGGTAACTCAAGCTGATAAGCCACTGGCCAAACACGCTTTAATACACAGTAAGGTTCGATAAATCTAGGGCTCAACTTGCCCTTTCGTCCAAATCTTAATATCTTTTTCCAAGGTGAGACCTTTAAAATGACCTGATCACCGACAGAGAACTCTATTCCCTTCCATTTCAGATTTGCGTATGATTTCTATCTATTCGAAGCTTCTTTTAACCGAGCCTAAATTACCTTTACTTTTTCCTCCGTCTCCAAGACCAACTCTAGACCCAATAACTATCTCTCCCCAGCTTAGTCCAACAAGTAGGAGTACGACACCTACGACCATACAACGCCTCATAGGGTGCCATCTGGATGCTGGATTGATAGTTGTTGTTGTATGCAAACTCTTCTAATGGTATAAAATCTTCCCAACTACCCTTGAAGTCGATCACACAGCCCCTTAGCATGTCTTCTAAAATCTGAATTACTCCCTCCAACTAACCATCAGTCTGCGAATGAAATGCTATTGAAATTTATTCTTGTACCCAAAGCTTCATGTAAAGCCTTCTAGAACCATGATGTAAACCTAGGATCCCTGTCTGATATAATAGACACTGGTACCCCATGCAACCTCATGACTTCTGCTATATACAACTTGGCCAACTTTTGCAATGTATAATCTGTACGAACAGGTAGGAAATGAGCAGACTTCATTAACCAAACCACTATCACCCATACTGAATCTTTCTTAGTATGCGTTAAAGATAACCCAATAACAAAATCCATTGTTATCCTTTCCAATTTTCATAGTGGGATTTTCACCGGTTGTAGCAACCCTGAAGGCAGTTGATGTTTCGCCTTTACCTGCTAACATGTCAAGCACCTGCTTACGAAGTCTGTAACCTCATGTTTCAACCCTAGCCACCAATAATGCTCACGGAGGTCTCGGTACATTTTGTTTCCTTAGGGTGCATAATATATTGGCTACTATGCGCCTCACCGAGAATCATTTGTCTCAATTTCTAATCCCTGGGCATACAAACTCTTTCGCGAAACATAATACTCCATCACTACTTAATCCAAAATCCCCTATTTCACCACCTTCCACTTGCTGAAGCCGAGAACCCAACCTTTCATCTAACAACTGCTTTTCCTTAATCTGACTTATCCACGCAGGCTTCACTTGAAGTTTAGCTAACAAGCTAACATATTCATAAAGGCTGACATGAGCGAACATCACTCTCAAATACGATATCACCTTACGACTCAACGCATCTGCCACTACATTAGCTTTACATGGGTGATACTCGATTGAGCAATCATAATCTTTCAACAATTCTATCCACCTCCGCTTTCTTAAGCTCAACTCCTTCTGGGTAAGGAAGTACTTCAGACTCTTATAGTCTGTGTAGATAATCGACTTCTCCCCGTACAGATAGTGTCTCTATATCTTCAGAGCAAACACCACTACAGCTAACTCTAAATAGTGGGATAGTTTATCTCATACGGCCTTAATTGATGAGATGCATAAGCCACCACTTTCCCCCTTGCATCAACACACATCCCAAGCCCGTGTGTGACGCATCACAATAAATAATAAACTCTTTACCAGCCTCAGGCTGAATCAATACTGGCACTTTTGTCAGAATCTTCTTCAATTTCTTAAAGCTCTCTTGCTGCTTATCTGACCATACAAATGGTACTCCCTTTCGCAATAGCTTAGTTAGGGGTGCAGCAATCAATGAAAACCCCTCAATGAACCACCTTTAATACCCAACCAAACCTAGAAAACTCTGAATTTCTGCCACTGACTTTGGTGGCTTCCAATCCAATACAGCCTCGACCTTCCGAGGATCAACTCTAATTCCCTCGACAGACACAACATGCCCCCAAAAAAGTCACCTCCTTCAGCCAAAATTCACACTTACTGAATTTGGCATACAATTGCTTCTCCTTTAATATCTGCAATACAACCCGTAGATGTGAGTCATGCTCCTCTTCTGTCTTTGAGTACACTAAGATGTCATCTATGAACACCACCACAAACTAATCTAGATAGGGTTGGAAGACTCAGTTCATCATGTCCATAAATGCAGATGGTGCATTAGTTAACCCGAATGGCATCACCAAGAACTCGTAATGCCCATAATGAGTTTAGAATGCAGATTTGTGAATATCCACCTCCTTCAATTTTAACTGGTGATACCCTGATCTCAAGTATATCTTCGGGAAAATCGAAGCTTCTTGCAACTAATCGAACAGATCATCGATCCTCAGTAATGGGTACTTGCTCTTGATCGTCAACTTATTTAATTATTTATAATCGATGCACATACGCATCGACCCATCTTTTTTCTTAACGATCAAAACTGGCACTCCCCACGGTGACACACTTGGTCGAATAAATCCACGATCCAACAACTCCTAAATTTGAGCTTTAAGTTCCATTAGCTCATTCGGTGCCATTTTGTAAGGAGCAATGGACATTGGAGCCATTCCTGGCAACAGCTCAATACCAAATTCCACTTCTCAATTCGGAGGCAATCTTGGAAACACCTTCGAAAAGACGTCTGAAAACTCTTTCACCATTCTAACACTCTCTACCGACAACTCTTTGTCATCCAAAGCATTGATAAAGGCTAAGAATGCTTCACGCCCCTTTCGTACCAACCATTCCACCTTTAAGGCAGATACCACATTAGATAGATAATTTCTTCTTTCACAAATCATCATCACTTCCTTATCCTCTGAAGTTCTTAGTACCATCCGCTTTGCAGCATAGTCCAAGTTCGCACGATGCTTAACCAGCCAATCCATGGCCAATATAAGGTCGAACTCCCCGAACGGCAGTTCCATCAAATCTGCCAGAAATACTACCCTCTGAACTTCTAAGGGCACATCCCTAAAAACTTATTTACTACCACCGACTGTCCTAAAGGGCTAATCACAGTTGTTTCTCTAGGAGAACTCTCAGATCTAATATTCAAAGTTCCAGACACAGCACATGCAACATACGAATGGGTGGATCCAATGTCTATCAAAGCGGTAAAAGGTGCATCAAATATGAAGAACGTACCGATTATGATGTTTGGTGCATCACCATCCTCTCGACGTCTAATCGCATAGACCAAACCTGGTTGTCTCACCTCCGTGTTACCCCTATTATCGGTACCTCTACCTGATGCACCCTGACCTTGTCCTACGCCATTACCACCTTGACCTGGCCCACAGCCTCTTGACGGCTACTGAGTATCTTCTACTGGATGCACAAATCTGTTACGAACTACCTGAGTCTGAGTAGGCTCTCAAGGACAATCCCTATACCGATGGTCTTTCGATCCACATCTGAAACAACCACCAGTTCTCTTCCAACATTCACCTGAGTGAAGTTTTCCACAATCCACACAAAGTTGCAACTGATTGGTAGCAGCTGGAGCACCCGCTCAAACTGGTCCCTCATTCTTGGGCCTTTTCTGAAATCCTCTAGTAGGACCTGAATACCTAGGGTCTCCCTTGTTCCTGCCCCTATCCTTGTCTCAATTTTGCCATTTTGAATGTTTAACTTCTTCAACTATCTTAGCTTTTTCCATTAGTGTAGAAAAATTCCTCTCTTTCTATGGGGCTATGAGTACCCGTAACTCATCACGTAACCCGTCCTCAAAATGCACACAGCATTCGTAATAAGTTGTCACTATACCCCGAGCATATCGACTCAGATGTAGGAACTCTACCTCGTATGTTGCCACAGATCTACCTCCTTGAACCAGATTCAGGAATTTCTTTCTTCGGACATCCATATAGCTAGCCTCGACATATTTTCCCTGGAATGCTATCTTAAAGAAATGATGATCAACACCTTCCGAATAGTGAGCCACGCCTCGCCTCGTCTCAAAGAATGACACTACCCTTTCGGTTTACGCTTTCATTTGTGCAATCCAGATGTCCATAATCCGCTCCACTGCCTCAAGCCAGTACTCCACTATAGTAGGGGCTACACCTAAAATACCCTTAAAAACTTTAGCCCCATTCGATCTGAGTCACTTTGATATTGACCCACGAGATGCCGACCCAGTTCTTACCCCAAGACCCTTTTCAATTACCGAACATCGCTTGGGACAGAGTGTCGTCCTCTCTCATTCGATCATGTGACCCAGCTTCAGTCAATGGTGATGCAGGTGCGTCCATTTTTGGCATATGTCCCAATGCCTCAGATACAACTCTAGCACCTCGACCTCTACCACGTCCACGTCTACCGTGTCCACGTACACGTCTACCATGTCCACATCCTCTAACTCTCATGTTTGCTAAGTCGATTTAATCTGATTAAGAGTCTTATGAATCAGTATGCTATTCAATATTTATTAAACAATGTTTTATGGAGTATAGGTGTAGAAGTTGTTTTCGCAAAATGTATCCTAAAGTCTCAATCTCTATAGTTTCAGCTCTTAAAGCTAAAAGTTCTAGAGTATTTCTATTTTGTGGAGTTTTCATACCACAGTCATACCACAATAATCATAAAATGAAAACAAAACTTAATGACTTGGTGCCAGATACCCGTGGCGCCATACTTCCTCTAAAACATGTATTTATAAATCCAATTTCAAACAACTTTGGAAAACTCTTTTGAACCCAAACCACAATCGAGTTTTGTAACTTGGCTCTGATATCATAAAATGCAATACCCCAAACTCGGCCTATACGGTATGACCGGATCTGGTATGTCACATGAAGAAAGTACTTGTGATTTTTACTAGTAATTGACATTATTTGGTTATCGTTAAGAAAAAAAAGTCTGGTTTATAGATATTTGATAAAATACTACAAATTCCAAGAGGTTGATTGGTAAATCAAAATTTGAACTAGTGCACTTTAAAACCGTGACTTTTGAAAATATTGTTGATAATTTGAAGGAAAATCCAAGTTAAATTATTTGTACATATTTGTTATGAAATCCGATTGTTGATAAATTTTAAGAAAAATCGTTGTTTATGATTTCAGAAAAAATCCCCGTTTAAAACAATTCATGGAAGGTAATAAGTCAAACATAAAACAAAATAAAAATCCCAGAGGCCTTATTACAACTTTGAACCCAAAATAGTAAAAATAAAAAAATAAAGCAGAAAAGAAATTTCTTAAAGTTCAAAAATATCATTTGACAAGTATAGCCTCCACCGAGTCATTCATGGCCCCAAGTCCTCGTCACTGAGCATTACCTGCAAGGGTTTGGGAAAAAAAAGAAAAGGGGTGAGTTACAAGAACTCAATGTATAATCCCCTTACCGTCATCTTATGGGCCTGAACCCATATAGCAACATCTTAGGCCTAAGCCCATTTAAATAGTAATAAATAAATGAAATGAATGTAACCCAACCCATCCAACCATCACACCCCCGACCAGCCAATCACACTTGTGGGGATCAAGTCAACCCACCCCGCCACTCACGCCAATTTGCAGTCGAGTTGCTATTTGTATAATATTTTTGTGGTCAAGCCATCGAAATCATAATTAAGCACAATAATAAACAAATTGTGGCAATGCCACCAGGCTACACTGCTCTCCATACAATTTTTCCCGTCCCATGCAATATGTACAGATGCAACATAATAAAAGTATATTCACATATATAACAACCATTAATCTAGTGAAGAATTTCAGTGAATCGGCCCATTAAAGCACTTTGGTAATTCGGCTCATAAGGGCATTCTAGCAAAGCAGCCCATTAAGGCATTTGGTAAATCGGCCCATAGAGGCATTTTCGTAAAATGACCCAATAAAGCTTTTTAGTAATTTGGCCCATAATGGCATTTTTTAATTTAGAAAATTAATATCGATTTTGACAGATCATTAGAAATAATGTTGTTTAAGCAAATTACTCGATTCATGCCATATTATAGTTATTAAATTTGTAAGCAACAACGATCTATTTTTCAACATGATAGTGAATCACGAATCTACGAGATTTCAATGTCAGATTACACACCTGATTATGGTAAGAACTAAACCTTCTTGATCGTCGCCACCTATGTCACCATAACACTTGATTAACTAACAAAATAGAATGTCTTAATCCAAATCCAAATCAGACGATCTAAAGAAATACTTACCCTTAATATCGTGAACGACCACGATTTACCTACTATCACCAGAAGATGGTCCACAACCTGGTGGAAAATCCTGAACTGCCGATACCGCCCTACTTTTGAACTTGGGAGTAGAGATTGCAAGTCCACTCCCTTTTTGCCCTCCTATCGATTTTCCTTTAATAACTCTACCACTTGCCTCCATTGATAGAGTCTCGATCAGAATAATACTATGATGAAAGAAAGTAGTTATCTAAGGAGAGGGTTTCGACTTACCACTACTTCCGAAGGATCAACGAGTAGAGAAGATCGAGTGATTTAGTCCCTATAATAATCCATTAGTCAAATCTATCGATCCATTTAGCAAAATAACCAAGTAGCGATATCGAATGGACTAAGAGGAGACTCTTTACCTTAATCGATAATGAACCCAATTCTCACCTATTCAACTTATGGCTATGGATGAGTTGGCAAAGATGAGAGATTCGGCTTGCCCACTATAACATTACAATAGAAAGAGATCAAGATGTGAGGAAATAGGAGAGAGTGATGTTTTGTTTTAGAGAACCATTTGAATAATAAGGGGCACATAATCGACCATGGAGAAAAAAGATAAAAAGAAGAGAATGAAATCACTTACCGATTCGGTCAAAGAAGAGAGTGCCCAACACGAAAGAAAAAGAAATAATGAAGAGGCAAGTGTTAACAGGTTTGGCTATTTGGAGAGAAATGAACAAAGATGATTCGGCCACTAAGTAATATTGATTAAAGAAAAAAGAGAAAAAGGTTGAAGAAATGGTGAGGAAAGAAAAGAAGAGATGGACAAGAAAAGTGTCAAAGAATTTCGGCTAGCACTATGAAGGAGATAAACAAAAAGAAGGACATGTGTTTCGATAATCAAAGGGAAAATAGTAGAAAAGAGAGCACCAAAATGTTGAAAAGAATAAAATAAAGCTATGGCAAAGATGAGAAGAAGAAAAGAAAATGCTCCCTAATGTCAAGGTTTTAGGCAAGGAAAAAAGGTACCAAATGGTAAAAAGAAAAGACCTTCAAATGAGACCAAAACTCTTCAAAAAGTCTATCAAAAATTCAGCACAACCACTCTTTACCAAAACCGATTATACCTTCCACCAAATAATCTTAGTTGACCAAAAATTCTTTCCCCAAGCTCCTTCCAAAAATTCGGCCAACATATCCCCCCTTATCTCTTTCCTTTACTTCTTTCCTTATTTCTCCTTGATCTCCTCCTTACTCTTCTCCTTCGTGTTCTTTCCATTATTAGAAAGTCTTCCTTACCTTCTTTAGAGCCTTGGCCGACACTTACCGTCTATCACTTGATTAGCACAAAAATTAAATCCCAAAAGTTGTAATAAGTGGGATTCGAATTCCACCCCTTAAGCCCCTTCATGTGATGCCACACCACTCTGCTACTAGCTCCACTTATGCTAGCAAAATACACACTTATTCTTTTAAGTCTTGACACCACTTACCTTCTCCCCTTTAAGTGCTTAAACACAAAAATTTTGCTAAGGCCTAACTCAACCCTAAGCCTTCTTAGGACCCATAAACATACACAATTAACACTCTTAACTTGCCTATCGCATGGTATAATATAAAACAAAAAATCTTGAATTTTAGGATGCTACATGGAAACAGTCTACCAACTTTCAATTTACCATTAAGATGATATCATTCAACATTATACAATTTCATATACTTTTACGATTTTCCAACGTACATGTATAGCAACATTTCCAATATAACATAGAAAACTATCCATGCAATTATATCATGAATAAACTCATATCTCAACAAATCATGCATCACAACCATGCATCACAGTACCATTCACATAGTCACACTGTCAAACTAGAAATTTTGCTAACATATCAATCTTTTAGGGCTCGAAACGTACCTAGTTCGGCCACTTACAAAACTAATTATTTGGCTATTAAGCCAATCCAATCAACAAGCTAAGTCACCAAATATATCAAAAAAAAGTATCATTTTTAATTAAGTTTTTGAGTTTAGGACCTACACCTTATTTTATGCTTTTTCGTAGCACATTAGCGAATCTTCCAATTTCCTTAATAAACCTTAAAATGAACCTTAGTAAAAAAATCAATATAAATTCCATCAATTCATGTAACATCCCTAAATTGGGCCTAGTAGAATTGGGCCCATTGGACCTTGGGCATAGGAGTGTTTAAAATTTTTGAGAACAAGAGAACGACATTATTTCAAGTTGGACTTATTGGAAAGGTGATTTTGGAAAGTTACGGGGTTTCTAGGAAGTTTCGCGTTCAAGTTATGCCATAGGAAAATTTTAGAGTTGAAGCATTTAAAGGGGAGAAGGCTAGTGCCGTCTAGCATAAGGGAATAATTGGGCAACTTGCTAGCACAAGTGGAGCTTATGGCTTAGTGGCAAGTGGAGTGAATGGCAGAGGGGAGAGCTTGGGTTTGAATCCCACCTAGTGCACTTATTTTGGATTATTTATTTGGTTCTTTAAGGTAAGTGTCGGCCATGGCATCAAAATGGAAAAGGAGCCAATAGAGTTTTGTAAGTTTTAGGACATGTAAAGTTTTCTTCTTTGGAGCATTTTGAGTTTCTCTTTTCCCAATTTCTTCCCTCTTTTACTGAAACTCTAAAGCCAAAATTGTGCACCTTTCTCCTTTGTTTTGTCGAAACTATCAAGCCATCCTTTGCTGCTACTTATCATTCTTTTAGCCTTGGTTTCGGAAGTTGATTGGTAAGTGGGTAATTAGGCTGAATATTGGTGGTAAGATGTTACTCTTTATTTCGATGTTTTGTGTCGCTCATGTGATTCTATTTTGTGGTGATGATATCAACTTATTGCTCTTGTGGAAGGACCGAATATTGGATGAAGGCTAACCCTTTGGTGCATCACTTATTTATTGGTGGAACTAGTTGCAATAGCCAAAGTGCAAGGCTGGATTTTAGAACCTAGAAGGGAAGGATCACGATTGTGGGGACAACGAAGAGTGGTTCTTTAGGAAATCCAAATAAGGTGTGTAATCTCATACCCTTCCGAATACAAATTTGTAATAGTGTTTAATCTCACACCTCTCTGAATATTTGCATGAAATGTTTTTTGATTCGGTGCAAAGATCGAGAAATCAAAAATCGGCATCTGTGACCACTCTGGCGTGCGTATGTTCGTAGTGGTAACCATATTTTGGAAAGAAATAGTTTTTGGTTAGCAGCAGTGACGTGATTTTGAAAAATCACGAAAAATAGGATAAAGGGAATTAGAAAGTGAATAAGATATAGAATGAAAGCTTATTGTGTCTATTTTTATATAAAAGAAACAGAGAAGGAAGAGAAATTTTATATTACGTGATATTTTAATTTTAGTAAGACTGGTTTTGATTGACTTCATAGTTCCTAATACGTCTTGGAAAAATCATTCAAAATTGTACAAAGTGAACTATGAGTCATAATTTATATGTATAGATTCCTCTATTTTCAATGGAAACAAGTGGGAGTAACATATGAAAACTGTACAATGAGATATTTGAATTTAGGGTAAGAGAGGTCAAAGCCATTGATTAGTGAAACAAGGGAAACTTTAATGAATAAACTGTACTAAATAGCTAAGCCAAAAATTCTGAAAACATTGTACTAAGAAGATATATGAGTATAGTTTCAAGGAAAATTTACGGATCTAAATTTCGAGTTTCCTAACTCGAGTTATAGTCAATTTAGTCAATATGGACGCGGATGGACGATTTCAATTTTATGCCCCAAATTAGTAGTTAAGTCAGGGTTGCGAAATTACGAAAATACCCTCAATGGGTAAAATTATAGAAATACCTTTGGGTTGTGAAATTTACGAAATGCCACTATAAATTTGAATTACGGAAATGCCCCTATGGGCGAATTGCTAAAATGCTTTAGTGGTAGAATTACAAAGTTCTATAATTGGCCGATTCTGGTAATAAATTATTGGATTAATGATTCTTTGTACATATATGTGGATATTATGCTATATTTTGTATGTTGCATTTTACATATCGCATGGGTTGGGACAAAATGAATGAAGAGAAGTGTAGCTTTGGTGGCATTGCCATAATTTGTTCATTAATGTGCTTATGACTACGGTGGCTCGACCACAAATATTATAAAAGCGGTTTATTGCGGTAGCTTTTAGTGGCTCAGCCACAAATATATTATAAATGGCAACTTGCCTGTGATTGGTGTGTTTGGCAGGGTGGGTTGACTTAATCCCCACAGGTGTGATGGGATAGTAAGGGTAGTGTGTAGCAGATGGATTACTAGGATGGGTTGGGTTGCATACATTGCACAGATATATATTTTGTTATGTAAATGGGCTTCGGCCCAAGATTATGCTATATGGGCTCAGGCCCAATATATTACTTTACGGGTTCAAACCTAGTGGATGACGGTAAGGGGATTACACACTGAGTTCTACTAACTCACCCCTCCTTCTTAATCCTTGCAGTTAATACTCAGTGATGTGGACTTAGGCATGGATGACTCGGTGGAGGCCATACTTTGGAAATAATATTTTCGAACATTAGTAAACTTCATTACCGTTTTAATTCGTTACTTTTACTGTTTTGGGTTTTAAAGTTGTAATAAGGCCTCTGGAATATGTTTTATTTTGCTTTACATTTAGGCGTACTTAATATCTTTCTTGAATTGTTTTAAATGGGGATTTTCTAAAATCATTAATAACGATTTTCAAAATTGATTAACAAATGGATTTTATAATAAATATGGACAAATAATTTAACTTGGATTTTCTTTGAAATTTTCAATGTCGGTTTCAAAAGTCACAGTTTTAAGGTTAGCTAGTCCGATTTTCAATTTACCAATCAACCTCTTGAAATTAGTAGTATTTTATCAAATATCTATATTCAAAATTATTTTTCTTAAACTATAACTAAATAACACCAACTTTAGTATAAACTCAAGTTCTTTAAATATTTTCTTCATGTGACATACCAAATCGGTAAGTAAGCATAGGCGAGGATTTGGGGTGTTAAAATTTATGGTATCGAGCCGATTGCAAAACTTCGGTACGTGGTTTGGTTTCAAAAGCGTTTTCAAAGATGTTTAAAATTTTTAATTTATAAATGCATATTCCAAAGGAAGTATAGCACCACGGGTATCCGGCACCAAGTCAAGTAAGTTAATGTTTTTATTTTATGATTGTTGTGGTATGACTATAGAAATACTCTAGAACTTTTAGCTTTAGAAGCTGAAACTATAGAGATTGAGACTCTAAGATGCGTTGTCCGAAAACAACTTTACTTCTTATACTCCATAAAACATTATTTAATAAACTGTGAATAACATACTGATCCATAAGACTCTTAATATGATTAAATCGACATAGTAAATATGAGCGCTAGAGGACGTGGACACGGTGGACGTAGCTGTGGTAGAGGCCGAGTTGTTAGGGCCAGATCTTTAGCATCGAGGCATGTGCCCAAAAAGGGGGCGTCGGCATCACCAGTGACTGGGACGGGGTCTCATGACCGAGCCAGAGCTGATGTGTTGACTCAGCTTGTTAAGGAGGTATTGGAGGAGGTTAAAGGAATCGGTGAAGCACTTCGAGTTGGGTGCGTGGACTGTAAGAAGAAAAGAGATCCCGGTTCTTTTGGGTCATAGTCTCATTCCGTAAAGTGTGTTAAGGCAGTCCAAACTTTCCAGCTTGCGATTATTGTAGAAGGCGTCATCTGGGTGAGTGCTGGAGGAGGTCAGTTGAGATGCAAGTCTAGGGAGCATAAGACTCGGGATTGTTTCATCACCATCAAGTCAGGTATGTTTTGGTTGGACGTGATGATTGAATGTAGAAAATTTTAGGTATAAGTGGCAGATAATTGCTTGCTTCTATGGTTAGATGTTTGGTTTTGTGTAAGAGGATTCAAGATTAAGTTAAAAGTACATTAGTGTTATTAAGATCAGAGTGCACAGCGAAAGCATAGTGGTGTGACTTGAGCGGTGCGTTTAGTAGATGGTTTGAAATTTTGAGGACGGAATTTCTTTAAGGAAGGTAGAATTGTAACATCCCGAATTTGGGCCTAGTAGAATTGGGCCCATTGGGCCTTGGGCGTAGGAGTGTTTAAAATTTTTGAGAACAAGAGAACAACATTATTTCAAGTTAGACTTATTGGGAAGGTGATTTTGGAAAGTTACGAGGTTTCTAGGAAGTTCCGGGTTCAAGTTAGGCCATAGGAAAATTTTAGTGTTGAAGCATTTAAAGGGGAGAAGGCTAGTGGCGTCTAGCATAAGGGAATAATTAGGAAACTTGCTAGCACAAGAGGAGCTTGTGGCTTAGTGGCAAGTGGAGTGAATGGTAGATGGAGAGCTTGGGTTCGAATCCCACCTAGTGCACTTATTTTGGATTATTTTTTTTGGTGCTTTAAGGTAAGTGTCGGCCATGGCATCAAAATGGAAAAGGAGCCAATAGAGTTTTGTAAGTTTTAGGACATGTAAAGCTTTCTTCTTTGGAGCATTTGAGTTTTCTCTTTTCCCAATTTCTTCCTCTCTTTTGAAACTCTAAAGCCAAAATTGTGCACCTTTCTCCTTTGTTTTGCGAAACTATCAAGCCATCCTTTCTTGCTACTTATCATTCTTTTAGCCTTGGTTTGAAGTTGATTGGTAAGTGGGTGATTAGGCCGAATATTGGTGGTAAGATGTTACTCTTTATTTCGATATTTTGTGCCGCTCATGTGATTCTATTTTGTGGTGATGATATCAACTTCTTGCTATTGTGGAAGGACTGAATATTGGATGAAGGCTAACCCTTTGGTACATCACTTATTTATTGGTGGAACTAGTTGAAATAGCCAAAGTGCAAGGCTGGATTTTAGAACCTAGTAGGGAAGGATCACGATTGTGGGGACAACGAAGATTGGTTCTTTAGGAAATCCATATAAGGCGTGTAATCTCATACCCTTCTGAATACATGTTTGTAATGGTGTGTAATCTCACACCTTTCTGAATATTTGCATGAAATGTTTTGTGATTCGGTGGAAAGATCGAAAAACTAAAAACCGGTATCTGTGACCACTCGGGCATACGTATGTTCGTAGTGGTAACCATATTTTGCAATGAAACAGTTTTTGGTTAGCAGCAGTGACGTGATTTTGAAAAATCATGAAAAATAGGGTAAAAGGAATTAGAAAGTGAATAATATAGAATGGAAGCTTATTGTGTCTATTTTTATATGAAAGAAACAGAGTAGGAAGAGGAATTTTATATTCTGTGATATTTTAATTTTAGTAAGACTGGTTCTGAATGACTTCGTAGTTCCTTGTTCTATCTTGGAAAAATAATTTAAAATTTTAAAAAGTGAATTATGAGTCATAATTTATATGTATAGATTCCTTAGGGGGTATATTTTGAATAGAAACAAGTGGGAGAAACATATGAAAACTATACAAGGAGATATTTGAATTTAGGGTAAGAGAGGTCAGAACTGTTGGTCAGTGAAATAGGGGAGACTTTAATGAATAAACTGTACTAAATGGCTAAGTCAAAAATTCTGGAAAATTTGTAGTAAGAAGATATATGAGTCTAGTTTCAAGGAAAATTCACGGATCTAAATTTTAAGTTTCCTAACTTGAGTTATAGTCCATTTAGTCAATATGACGAGGATGGACAGTTTCAATTTTTATGCCCCAAATTTGTTGTTAAGTCCGGGGTTGTGAAATTACGAAAATACCCTCGATGGGTAAAATTATAGAAATACCTTTGGTTGTGAAATTTACCGAAATGCCCCTATGGGCCGAATTATGAAAATGCACCTATGGGCAGAATTGCTAGAATGCTTTAGTGGGCCGAATTACAAAGTTCTATAATTGGCCGATTTACCGTAATAAATTATTGGAATAATGATTGTAGTACATATATGTGGATATTATGATTTATTATGTATGTTGCATTTTACATATCGCATGGGTTGGGACAAATTGAATGAAGAGAAGTGTAACCTGGTGGCATTGCCACAATTTGTTCATTAATGTGCTTATGACTTTGGTGGCTCGATACAAATATTATAAAAGTTGTTTATTTGCGTTTACGGTGGCTCGACCACAAATATATTATAAATGGCAACTTGACTGCGATTGGTGTATTTGGCGGGGTGGGTTGACTTGATCCCAACAGGTGTGATGGGATGGTATGGGTGGTGTGTAGCGGATGGATTACTAGGATGGGTTGGGTTCCATACATTGCATATATATATATTCTATTATGTAAATGGGCTTCGGCCCAAGATTATGCTATATGGGCTCAGGCCCAAGATATTGCTTCAGGTTGAGACCGGTGGATGACGGTAAGGGGATTAAGCTTGAGTTCTACTAACTCACCCCTCCTTCTTAATCCTTGCAGGTAATACTCAGTGATGTGGACTTGGGCCATAGATGACTTGGTGGAGGCCATACTTTGGAAATAATGTTTTCGAACATTAGTAAACTTCTTTACCATTTTAATTCATTACTTTTACTATTTTGGGTTTTAAAGTTGTAATAAGGCCTCTGGAATATGTTTTATTTTGCTTTACATTTAGACGTACTTACTATCTTTCTTGAATTGTTTTAAATGGGGATTTTCTAAAATCATTAATAACGGTTTTCCAAAATTGATTAACAAATGGATTTTATAATAAATATGGACAAATAATTTAACTTGGATTTTCTTTCGAAATTTTCAACGTCATTTTCAAAATTCACGGTTTTAAGGTTCGCTAGTTCGATTTTCAATTTACCAATCAACCTCTTGAAATTAGTAGTATTTTATCGAATATCTATATTCAAAATTGTTTTTCTTAAACTATAATTAACTAACACCAACTTTAGCATAAACTCAAGTTCTTTAAACATTTTCTTCGTGTGACATACCAAATCTGGTCATAACTCATGGGCCGGATTTTGGGTGTTACAATTCATCTCTTAACTAGCCCTTAACCACCCACTTATGGGTTCAAACCAATCGTCAAAATTACTACTATTTTACTAATCCAAACTAGTTAGATTTCTTACACTATTTTGTTGCGAATTATGCGCGCAAACGTCTTTCAGCTTTAAGGTTGATTTAGGATGTCCAGTCAGCACCTAATCCAATTACATACTGGAAAGTCTGTAGCTAATATTGATTAAAATCCCTCATTTAATCAATCCATAACCTTTTCCCAACAAATTTTTTGGAACAACAAACTAGTTTACAATTAATCACACTTACACTTCCTGAATTGTGAGATCTGAATGGCTAATTGATCAATAATGTATTTCCCTAATTAATATGTGATTAAAGGATGATTAGGAGGGTTCAAGAACTCAAATCAATTCTGGGAAAAGATGGGCAAGAGCCAAGAAACAAAACAACCTCTTTTCTTGCACATAAGTGCACGAACCACCACTGCGGTGGCCAAATTTGAGGCTAATTTAAAAATGATTAAAATATCCATTAAAAATCTGGAAAAATACCATTAAAATATTTAAAATTTCCATAAATTATAGATCTAAAAATTTAGGTTTTTAACTGACAAGATTAATCAAGTAACCCCTATGGTTCAAGTAATTTTCTTGAAGAAATAAATACAAGTCATGCCACATTATCATCTATATACACAATTCAAGCCTTCTAAATCAAAGACAATTTTATAAAACACTCTAGGTGCAATCTTTGGTTGTAAAGGGAGTATGACTCTCGGCTCTGTTTGAGACTCAAGATCAAGCTATTTAGAGTTGACTGGCTGCACTAGTTTGACAAATTCAACATTTCTATGTTGTGGCACAACTAAATTCAATTTGAAAAAGAAATCCATACTTTTTTTTCCTTTGAATCCTCATATGCAAAGAAAAGACAACACACTTCCTAAATTCAATTTGGTAGCATTTTATGTTACTAACAAGTGACCATTAAATAAATTAAACATGAAACATCATTACCAAATTAATATTAGAAAGAAAAAAGGTGGTAAACAGAGTGGTATACCAGCGGTATGAAATAGGAGCAATACCATCACGATACTCAACAATCTTAAAGATTATGGGCAAGGCAAGGTCAAAGTGAAGACTAGGAGGGTTACACCAGTCACTATTAGCTATCTACAGAGTTTTCCCCTGAGGTAATAGAGAGGGGTAAAAGGTTCAAATACCATAAAAAAAAGGGAACACATATAACCAATAACGAAATTGTAAGCTTGAAAGAGTCACCTTTTAAGCTTATAGGAGAAGCGGTCATCCCAAAAATCCTAGGAAGATTAGATACACAAGCTTCTAACTAGTGATGTTAGAATTCCTATAATGAAAATAAATCCTTAAGCAATATGACAAAACATAGAAACCATTCCTCGTTATAGCTATGAGGAAGTAAAACACACATAGGGTAAAAGATAGCAAACAACATTTCACAGCTCTGTAAGTGTGAGCCGTCAATGTATACAGTTTAATTAAACATAGTGAAGTGCATAGGTTTCCAAAATTTTCCATACATATAAATTTTGTGGAGAAATATCTGTGAAACAAGCTAGAAGAGGTAAGAGAAGATTCAAAATACACAAAAAATAGAAAAAAAAATACTCAAACCAAAAATACAAAAAGTAACTCCTATGGTTCATGTAATTTTCTCTATAGAAATAAATACAAGTCACGCCACATCATCATCTATATACACAAGTTAAGCCTTCTAAATCAAAGGCAAATTTATGAAACACTCTACGTGCAATCTTTAGTTGCAGAGGGAGTGTGACTCTTAGTTGTGTTTGAGACTCAATATCAAGTTGTTCAGAGTTGACTGGCTGCACCGGTTTGACAAATTCACCATTTCTCTGTTTCAGCACAACCAAACAAATTGGCAAGGCAAGTAACTTAAGGAACAGAAAAAATGATGAAAACTAATGAAAACACACTTCTATGATCCGTCTGAAATTACAAACAAAGAAACATAAAATAAAATAAATAAGGACATACTTAAACTGCAGGAGAAGGAAGGAAAGGTTAGAAAATACCTATAGAGAACAAATAAATACAAGAAATAAGTAAAAACTATCAATCCATGGATATAATGATAAAAAAATACAAGAAAGAAGTAAAAACTATAAAGTCACTGACATAATGTTAAATAAGCCCTTAACTATATAAAAAGCAGAGTAACCATTGCAAAATGAGAAGGAAAGGAAGATTTCTTACCTGATTTGTCAAGAAAAATTGAAGTTCATACCAGGGATTTCTTATGGCAATAGCATATATGACAATAATGACACAACATGAGGTTTAGGCTATTAGAATACAAGCAATGGAAAAATCAACATTGTACTCAAAATAGAAAAATTCTTATGGCAATTGCATATATGGAAATAAAGACACAACAGGGAGTTCAAGCTAGTAGCATACAAGCAATGGAAAAATCAAAACTTTACTCATAATAGATAAATCAGAGATAGCAATGTTGGTAGCAGAAAAATCAAAGCAAATTTTACTTAGTAGTGTTAAAAATCAGAACTATTATTCAAATGAAACGAAAGATGAAGTGAGAATGATGGTTTTCAGTAATGGCTTCTAATGATTGTTTTCAGCCATATATGTTGGTGATAGGATTCAGTCGAAAGGGAGGTTTTATTAGGACTGAGAAAACTTGGGGGAGGGTCAACATGTAACACCCCAAACCCGGCCCAAACACTACAACCGGATCTGATATGTCACTAAGAAATTTTTTTTAAAACCAATCGTGACGACAGAAAGCCCAAATAAGAATTACATAAAATGTGCCTTAATAATCAAAAGCCCAAAACTGAATTACATGTCTTTGAAAAAAATTAAAACGAGAATAATTAATAAGGCCCATAATAAAACTAAAATGTAAACTAATGGCCCATGGCCTTATTACAATGTAGTTCGAATTCATAACATAAAATATTTTGAAAAAAAAAACCTATTAAGTGGAACTTTATAGCCGGATCCGCATATGCTTTTGCATGGCCACCTTGCGCTCCACTCTGGCCCGGTCCGATGCACTAATTGTCACCTGAAAGGTTAGTTTAATTGGGTGAGTCGTGAGACTCAGTGTGCAACCCTCATGCACCACTAGATTTGGGCCTCATAAAACATAATAATAATTTCATTTACATGGAAACAAATAATATGCAAAACCCAACCCAATTGCCTAGGTTTCCATCCGCTACACACCCCCATACCAACCAACACACCATTGGGGATTTCTACAATCAACCCACACCACTACACGCCAAGATGGAAGTCATGCTGCTCATCAACATATATTGGTAAAGCCCTTATAATGAGATCACGGCATTAGCCGCTCTGATAAATCATAGTAAAGCTGCTACACATATACATATACATATACTTCCTCCTTTCATCACCCAACCCATGCAAACATGTACAATAATTTAAAAACATGTACAACAATTTACTTGTAACATATAATCAGATTATTTACTAACCTGAGGGTCCGCTGTTTAAATTCGAGATTTCAACTTTTAATGTAACATATAAAACTTATGAACATATATATATATATATATAAGTAGATCTAGACGGTGGGGAAGTATTACACACCTGGTTCGCGTACTAAGGCTTTCGCTATATCTACACTACTATCACTCGAGACTACCACTATTGGCCCATGATCTGACTTCGATTTTAGCCCACACTCATGGCCAATCTAGACTTCAAAACAGATCGCTTCTTGTATTTGAGTGGCGATTTTATAGACCCAACCTCTCTTTGCTTGACTGTTAGTTGAGTCCATAACAATCTCTTAATCACTAAACCAAATAAACGATGAGATCTAACTTATGAATTAAATATAATCCTTAAAATGAGCACTTATGCTTGAGAAATCGTCACCACCAACCTACCTTCGGCTTTTCCACCAAATCGACACTTAGAATAAAACAAGACAAGATTAGCCTTCTAAGATAGAGAGTGAAATCAACAAGCCTTTGGAATAAATGATTTGGTTTAGAACTTGAGAAAAATAAAGCGCAAAGAAACAAAATCACAAACTCACCGGATTATAGAGGAGTATGCACTTATGGTGCACCTTGGAAGCAGAGAACTCACTTGTAGATTCGGCTATGGAGAGGAAAATAAAGACTAGGGTATTGACTTTGAGAAGAAAAGAGGGAAAATAAACTATGTTGGAGAGTTGCGGCAAAGAAAAGAATTTGAGAGAATAGGAGAAGGGAATTTCAGCTAGGTGAGGAAGAATAGAAAAAATAAAAGAATGGATAATCAATTGGCTTAAATAGAAATCGGCAATGCACCTCCTTTCCCAAAGTTGGATTTTCGGCCAACTCTGCAAACACCTGATAGCTCAAATTCCTATCCCTTATCATGATCTGCTGACTCATTTAAAAGAGTCTGAACTAGATCCAACTCCTCATCCTCTTAATTATCGACTTGAATCACTTAAATAAAAAGAAATAAAGCTCTAAATGTTAACAAGTGTGCCGTCCACTCCCCTCCTTGATATGCCAAAATTTTGCCCCAATTCTTGGGCCTCAAGTAGCCACATGGCCCAATAACCTCCTAAGCGGCGCCACCCTAGTGCCCACTCAAAGCACTCCAAATTTTGGGCCACAAGCCCAACTTGCTACCAAACATAACTATTTACATTTAATTACTACTAACACCATTTTAATCATTCTAACCCAAGTTTTAAAGCCCAAAACATCACTTAAACTTCTCGAACATTAATTTAAACTCTAATCCATATATTTAATCATGGTTTCATTTGGAGCCTTAAATTCTTGAACTAACATATTAAACTAACATATAAATGCACAGGCCCACATTTAGGATGTTACACAACATGCATGAGAGGGAAAGGTTTCTTCCACAGTGGATGATGGCAAAAAAAGAGCGACCACTAGGCTAAGGGATAGATGAAGTAGGCGACAGGGATTAGGACTGAGGAAACTTGGTGAACGGGAAATCTTCTTTGCTCTGTAAATCAATCAACTCGCATTTAATGCCTACAATACGGATGCCTTAAAGGACAAGTATTTCAAATGTGTTTCAATGTAGTTGATTACTAAAATCAGAGCTTTAAATTTATAATGAATGAGATCGAACCTTGAAACCAACTCTGACAACGATTAAAGGCAAGTGTACCTATCAAACAGTAGTATAGCTTAGGCAAGACCGGATTATCGAACCCAAAGGAACTAAAAGTACTAATACTCACTTTCTTTTTATTATTTAGCCTAAAAATATGGAGTGATTGTTTGATTTTATCTAGTTTAATGACTACTAAGCTAAAGACAAAGACAAAAAGAACAAATTGGGAAATAACTCGAAGAAACTCAATTGATTACGACGATACCCTCAGGAAGAATCCACCTAGACTTCACTTGTTACTTTGTAACACCCCAATCTCGGTCAACTCACCATGACCGAATCTGGCATGTTACAGAGGAAAATGGTTTGAAAACTCATTTGCCGTTCAGTTGGATAGAAAATTTCCATGTTTGTTAGAACCCGAATGTATTATTTTTTTAATTATTTAAAAACTGTGTGCATTTGAAATTAAGAAGAACCACGAATTTAGAAATCATCTAAAGTATCTTTGTTATCATTTCATGAATGCTATTATCGATGGTAACTATTAGAAAACTGAAAGCGAGGTAAATTTTGGAAAACTTTGGTTATCAGGTTGTTAAAACAAAACAAGTAATTTACTTTGTCATATTTGAAGATATACCTAAAGCATGCAAAATAATCCAAAAACATAATTTAAAGGCCTTATTACAAACCCAAGTAAAATCTGAAATTTAAAATAATACCCAAAATAAAGTCCATGTAAAACCGAATGTGTTTAATGCATGGCCACCTCGAGTCCATCCGGCTCCTCATCCGCGATCTATGAATCACCTGAAAAGATAAGGGAGAAGGTGAGTCACCAAGACTCAGTGCATAATCCCTCCCGATTAATGCAACATGCTTACACAAGTCATAACCAAGCAATATATCATGCAACCAAACCTAGCCATCCATAACTCCGTTTTACGCTTGGTGTGGTACCAAACCACTAGTGGTGCCAAACCACTTTGGTGACCCAAAGTCACGATATCCAATAATAATGTGGTGCCAAACCACTAGTGACCCAAAGTCACGATTAATCCATCTGTGGGGCCAACCCACATTGTGATACCAAATCACTGGCGATAATCCCGTAATATCAAATGTGGGGCCAACCCACTGTGGTGCTAAGCCACTGGGACGAGTCGCTATGAGGTGCCAAACCTCTGGTGACCCAAAGTCACGAAATCAACTGTGGTACCAAACCACTGGTGTCCCAAAGACACAGATATCAAATATTCCCCCTCCTCTCATTATACCCATAACAATGCAATACATGTACAAATCACGCCAACATGCTTTAATAATAACATATATCGATTGGAACATAGGCCATAGTTTCAAGCATCACATATAACAAAATCATATCGAAATGGACTTCCCCGAATCCTTGCTCATACCTATCAAGGTATCATGTCAAGATCTATACAGTTTTTGGCTTTTATCACATTTAGGTTATTAACATATTTACTAGGTTATAAAGTGTGTAAGTTACACCTGTTACTAACGCAACCACGAATCCAGGGCAGATCTGATCGACTAGATCCCCTTGATCCTACATTCGGCCAACACTTAGGTTATTACCAAAGACCACTCGGCTATACCCAGAAATCTCGAAGGATGTGATAACGCATAACTAACACAATCCTTACCTTTCTGCCTTACGAATGCTAATCCCAACACAAGATATGCGAGGCTTCTTCCCTACAATCGGCCAATCATCACAACTTAGTCTCAATAGCCTTCAGCTTTTCAAACATCTAATGGAAAGATTAAATGGGCATAACCCTTACCACTGACTTACCAAATTTGATTGGCGGAGAATATAGGGCTTAAATCTATAGCTTCAAAATCCGGAGATCCTACAAGAAACCAATCGCATGGTTGATTAAAAGCCAAGACAAATCTTGAAATTGACTTTTATGCGCACATGTCGACAGAGAAAAAGAAGAAGTGAGAATAGAGTTTCGACCAAGACCACTTACCCTTTTCAAAATCGATTGATGAAGAGACCAAAGAAGATCAAGGCTTGATTGATATTTGGCCAACAGTGAGGAAGAAAGAGCTTGAAAACTTTCGATAATGGTGGAGGGCAACAAAGGAGATTCGACACAAGAGAGAATGAAGAGAAAAGAAAGAGATGGAAGGGAATAGGATTGCTTTCGGCTTTGAGAGAAAGAAGAAAAGAGAGAGATGGGAGAGAAGGAGATTATTAGCTCCTAAATTGCCAAAAAGAGAAGAGCAAAGGAAATGTCAAATGAGGTTTCGATTTCAAAGGAGAAAAGAGAGTTTCAAATGGTCCTTATGTAGGTTCGGCTAGATGTTTTAGAGGGGAAAAATGACAAGAGCCTATGGTGGTTTCGACTTTGACACAAAACAAAGAATGAGAGCCTTCCAAGCTTGCCGAAAATATCACCTAGCTAACTAAGGAATTTCGGCACCCCCTTACTCAGCTTCCCAACAGTTTACTCCTCTTCCATCAAAAGTTCAGATTTCGGCAAAACTCCCTGAATCACTCCTGGCTAACCATTCAAATGAGATTGAATTAATCAAACTCCTAAATCCCCTTTTCTCCATCTTATCTGACAAAGTTTGTGCTGAGCACAACTCTTCCCCCCTTGGCGTCAAAATGGTAAGGAGAAAATGGAATTTCTGCTGCTCGAACCTGAGTTCTCCCACCTGCTTGTGGCGTCATTCTCTAGACACCTTAGTGGCGCCTCCTTTGCCACTTCACCAAGGTAGTTCTTATGCTTAACTTCCTCACGAAATATACTTAACCCCTAGCTCCTTGACTCCTTAACTAACACTTAAAAACAAAATTTTTCCTACATTCGGGCCTACCTTTGGCTTATAACTAGCCTCTAGAACACCTCAAACAACAACCACACACATGCAAAGAAGTTCAAACACAATAACCCCTATTTAAGGATGTTACAGTTCTACCCCTTAAAAATAATTTGGCCTCGAAATTACACAGTCAAAAGAGTTGAGGGTATTCTTTGTCTCATCGCATCCTCTGGTTCCCCGTAGCTTCTTCCACGCCATGGTTACGCCATAACACCTTCACTAATAGAATCGACTTCTTGCGCAAAACCTTCACATCTCGATCCAAGATCTGACTTGGTTCCTCTTCCTTAGTCAAATCTGGACTCACCTCTATTTCCTCCACTGCTACCAGATCGATGGATCTAAGCGATAGTGCACGAGCATGGAGACATGAAACACATCGTGAATCACTCACTCTGCTGGCAACTCGGTGATAAGCTCTGGTCCCACTCATTTCAACACCTTATACTGTTGATAAATCTTGGACTTAACTTGCCTTTCCTTCCAAATCTCAACACTTTCTTCCGGTGAGACCTTTAAAAGACCTTATCACCCACATACCTAACTCTATATCTCCGCTTAAGATCGACATATGACCTTTGCTGTCGAAGCTTCCTTGAGCGAGCGACTCAACTTAACCTTAGCCTCGGTCTACGCCACCAACTCTGGTCCCAACATCCGGCTCACCAAACTATTATTGTATGCGAACTCGCCTAATGGTAGAAATTCTTCCACCTCTCAAGTCGAACACAACCCTCGGCATATCCTCTAAAATTTGTATAACCTTTTCGATCGCCTGTCGATCATGGGTGAAAAGATGTCTTTGAAATCGACCTCGTTCCCAAAGCCTGATACAGAGCTCTTCAGAACCTCAATGTGAACCTTGGATCCCTATCCGAGATAATTGATACTGGCACACCATGCAACCTTACTATCTCGGCCACATACAGATTAGCTAACTTCTGAAATGGATAATCAACCCTCTCTGGTATGAAATAAGCTGACTTAGTCAAACAATCCACAATCACCCAAACTGAGTCTTTTTTACTAGGCGTGAGGGGTAGCCCACTGACAAAGTCTATGGTAATCTTTTCCCACTTCCATTGAGGAATCTTTACCGGCTGAAGTAAACCTGACGGCAGCTGATGCTCAGCTTTGACCTGCTGACACGTCAGACACTTACCCACAAACTCAGTCACTTCCCGCTTCAGCCCTTGCCACCGAAACTGCTTCCGTAAATCCTGGTACATCTTGCTACCTCTAGGATACATAGCGTATGGGCTGCTATGTGCGTCCTGAAGAATCCTCTACCTTAACTCAACATCTTTTGGCATACACACTCTCCCTTGGAAACACAATACTCCATTACTGGACAAGCTGTAATCCTCTAAACCACCATTCTAAACTTGCAACCTCCGAGCATTCAAGCCCTCATCCCCTAACTGTTTCTCCTTGATCTACTCATTCAAGTCGACAACACGCAATTAAGCCAAAGACTCCCATCGTCATACAAGCTAAGACGAGCAAACATCGCTTTTAAGTGCACTACCACCTTACGGCATAACGCCGCCACTACGTTAGCCTTGCGGATGATACTCAATTGAGCGATCGTAGTCTTTCAACAACTCAATCCACCTTCATTGTCTCAAATTTAAATCCTTCTACGTCAAAAGATACTTCAAACTCTAGTGGTCCGTAGACTATCGACTTTTCTCCATACGAGATAATGCCTCCAAATCTTCAAGGCAAAACCACCGTAGCCAACTCCAAGTCATCGTCGGGTAGTTACACTCATCTTTGTCTCGGTACCGAGATGCGTCGCCACTACTTTCCCTTCCCTGCATCAGACACATCCCAAGCCAGTATGTGATGCATCACAATAGACCGTGAATACCTTCCCTGCCTCAGGCTGTACTAGAGCTGAAGCTTCCTTCAAAATCTTCCTCAACTTGTCGAAACTTTCCTGCTGTTTCTCCAACCACACAAATGGAACTCCCTTCCTCAATAGCTTGGTCAATGATTGCTTAATCGAGAAAATTCTTCCACAAATCTCCGGTAATACCCTGCTAGACCTAGGAAACTCGAATTTTACAATCGACCTAGGCGGTTTCCAATCCAACACCGCCTCAATCTTGCGAGGTCCACTCTAATCCTTGATGGACACTATGTGACCTAAGAAAGTCACTTCCTAAGCCGAACTCGCACTTCTTGAACTTGGCAAATAGTCGCTTCTCCTCGGAATTTGCAAAACCACCATGAGTGCATATCATGGTCCTCCTCGGTCCTTGAGTATACCAATATGTCGCCTATAAATACTACGACAAATTGGTCCAATCTGCTTTGAAACACCGATTCATCAAGTCCATGAATGTCGCCGATGCATTGGTTAACCCGAATCGCATCACCGAAACTCGTAATGCCCACACCGAGTCATGAAACGCCGTCTTGTGGATATCGGCCTCTTTCACCTTTAGGTGATGATACTGCACCTTAAATCAATCTTTCGAAAATTGATGCCCCTTAAGGTGATCGAACAAGTCATCTATCCTCGACAGCGGATACTTGTTTTTGATCGTCGACTTGTTCAAGCGGTGGTAGTCTATACACATCCGTATTGTACCATCTTTCTTTTGACAAAAGTACCGGCGCTCCCCGGTGAAACACTTGGCCGAATAAAACCTCGGTCCAACAACTTCTGAATCTGAGCCTTCAGCTCTATCATTTCCTTCGGTGCCATTCTATACGGGGCAATAGATACTGGCGCAGTTCCGGGTAACAAATCTATACCGAATTCCACTTCCCAATTTGGAGGCAGACCCAGAAGTTCCTCTAGAAATACGTCAGCAAAATTCTTTACTGTTCGAACATTCCCAACAGCAGACTCCTTAGCCTCCAGAGCACATACACGAACCAAAATTGCCTCACAACCCTTCCTGACCATCTTCTCAGCTTTCAACGTAGATACCACGTTGGATAGATAATCTCTTCTATTACCTATCATCACCACTTCTTCACCCTTATCATTCGTCTCAAAACCATGCGCTTAGCCAAGACATCCAAACTACTTTGGTACTTCACCAGCCAATCCATCCCAAGAATCAAATCGAACTCCCCAAACGGTAGTTCCATCAGATCAGCTACAAATACTACCCCTTGGAGTTCTAGGGGTACATCCCTATACAACTTATTTACTTCTACAGAGTGACCTAGAGGGCTAATTACTGTCATCTCCCTAGAAGTAGTTTCAAAGTCTAGGTTCATGGTCTCTAAAATGCTACTAGCAACATACGAATGCGTCAAACCCACATCAATCAAAGCAATATACGGTAATCCAAAGATTAAGAACGTATCGGTTATGACGTCTGGTGCGTCGCCCTCCTCTCGACGTCTCGCTGCATATGCCAACCCAGGCTGTCTTACTTGTGTGCTCGCACCTGCTCGGTGCTCCACGACCTCTACTAGAGCCATTACGTCCTCTACCAGTACCACGACCCCTTTGCGGTGGTGGTCCTCATTTCGAACGTGAGCACGACCACGACCTCGATCAATCTGGCTAACTTACGTGGGCGGATTCCTCACACGATAATCCAGTGAACCACACTCAAAACATCCCTTTCCACCAATCCAACATCCTCCCCAATGAGATTTCCCACATCTATTACACTGTGCCAGTCCCTGATTAGTAGCAGTAGGCCTTCCAGATTGATTTGGCCCACTCTGCCTAACCCTTTTCTGCAGACCGCCAATTCCGATGATCCAAAACCTCTCTTGTGTCTATTCCTATCCAGATTTTGTCTTACGACTCTTTTACCCCTTTAGCTACCTTAGCCTTTTCCTGACCAAAGACAAACTCTCGCTCTCTGTGGAGCGATCAACAATCTCACTCATCTCTCAACCCATCCTCAAACTCGACACATCGTTCATGTTCAGAGCCATAATGCCCCTAGCATACCGGCTCAACCTTAAAATTTCGCCTTTGTACTCCGACATGCACTTACTCCCCGAACCAACCTCGTAAACGCCTTCCTCACGCATCAATATAACTGGTCCCTACATACTTCTTCCGATATCTCGCCTTGAAATAATCCCAAGTGAGATCATCTCGTCAGACTATCCCGAACCGTGAGCTACCACTGGTATGACTCATCCCGGAGAAGTGACACTATCCCTTTTAATTTTTCCTCAGTAGTCAGATCCAAGTCATCCACAATTCACTTCATTGCCTCTAACTAATACTCAGTCGTATTGGGAGCCACACCAGAAACAGCTCAAAATACCTCGGCTCTATTGGCTTGGAGTCACTCAGATATGAATTTATGAGCTCCCGTACCCCCACCTGCTCTAGCCACTCTTTACAACACTCGCAGCATCGCCTACGACACTGCATCCTCCCCCGTTTGATCTTGATACTCAACAGCAACATCTGGTGGTGGTGGTATCTCATTCTCGGACCCTTGACCAGACCTAACGGGTTTCGATAGGGTCATTTCGCCTCTACTGCGTCCTCGCACATTCCGACCACGTCCCCTAGTACTCATGTCTATAGTCGCGATTTATCTGTTTTAGATTTTATGAATTAGCTTCATTTCACCGATTACCCACGAATAAGTTTTATGCAAAGTAATTTGGCAGTGGTTCTTTCGGTCATCACAAAGTTTTCATTTCAATTTCCTACCCTCATTCCACGTGTAAGGGGTATTCTCGTCATTTTACTACCCGAGGGTATTTTTGTAATTTAACCTATCGGGGTATTTTAATATTAAAATGGGGTTAATTCGAAAACCTTTACAAATCGTAGATATTTTAAAAAAATTCCAAAAATCGGGGGTGTTTTGGTAATTTCATGAACCAGGGGTATTTTCGTAAAATATTTTTTTCTTTTTTTTCTTTTTTAAAATATGGTTTCAGGTGATTTTACAAAATAAGGGTGTTTTGAAAATTTTCGCTTCGAGGGTACTTCGGTAATTTTCCATACTGGGGGTATTTTGGTAATTTTACAAGTTAGGGATAATTTGGTTATTTCTCAAATCAGGGATATTTTGGTCTTTTTCCAAATCAGGGGTACTGTAGTAATTTCAAAACTAAGGTTTAAAGTGTTTCGAAACAAAATGGTGGTCCCTTTCGGGTTTTAGTTATTGAATTTAGCCTGTGAATAAGTCGTCTCAGCTAGGATGAATCGTCACCACGCACTGCCTAGGATTCGGTGAAGAGGAGGTGAGTCACTAGATCGCTTAAATACCAAGCTCCCACGAATCCACTCCTAGACATGCGCAGCTTGGTTGCCACATCGTTAGCTCGGTGGCGTGATTTTGACTTTGTTTAGTGGATCATTAAGTCTTATGCAATTTGAGTTGGAGTAAGCTATTCCTAGGGTTCAATAATTCCTATTCTACTAATCTACGATCCCAAATACCCATTTCCCACATATAATTCACAGCAGTCGGAAGTACTTACAGGCGGATTGGTGCTTGGAGACTCGTGCCATGCTTCTCAAACCATATATTTCCAAACAAGAACATTTTAGAACCACACTTTAAAACACTTTTGGCCCCGGGCCCACAACCGAGCCTTTGAACTTGGCTCTGATACCAAAATTGTAACACCCCAAATCTGGTCAACTCACTATGACCGAATCTGGCATGTTACAGAGGAAAACGATTTGAAAACTCATTTGCCGTTCAGTTGGATAGAAAACGTCCATGTTTGTTAGAACCCGAATGTATTATTTTTTTAATTATTTAAAAAACGTGTGCATTTGAAATTGAGAAGAACCCTGAATTTTGAAATCAACTAAAGTATCTTTGTTATCATTTCATGAATGCTGTTACCCGATGGTAACTATTGGAAAACTCGAAACGAGGTAAATTTTGGAAAACTTTGGTTATCAGGTTGTTAAAACAAAACAAGTAATTTACTTTGTCATATTTGAAGATATACCTAAAGCATGCAAAATAATCCAAAAACATAATTTAATGGCCTTATAACAAACCTAAGTAAAATCTAAAATTTAAAATAATACCCAAAACAAAGTCCATGTGAAACCGAATGTGTTTAATGCATGGCCACCTCGAGTCCATCCGGCTCCTCATCCGCGATCTACGAATCACCTAAAAAGATAAGGGAAAAGGTGAGTCACCAAGACTCATGCATAATCCCCCCTGGTTAATGCAACATGCTTACACACAAGTCATAACCAAGCAATATATCATTCACCCAAACCTAGCCACCATAACTCTGCTTTCTACCGTGTGGTACCAAACCACCGGTGGTGCCAAACCACCGTGACCTAAAGTCACGATATCCAATAATAATGTGGTGCCAAACCACCTGGTGACCCAAAGTCACGATTAATCCATCTGTGGGGCCAACCCACATTGTGATACCAAATCATGGCGACAATCCCGTAATATCAAATGTGGGGCCAACCCACTGTGGTGCTAAGCCACTGGGACGAGTCGCTATGAGGTGCCAAACCTCTGGTGACCCAAAGTTACGAAATCAACGGTGGTACCAAACCACTGATGTCCCAAAGACACGGATATCAAATCTTCCCCCTCCTCTCATTATACCCATAACAATGCAATACATGTACAAATCACACCAACATGCTTTAATAATAACATATATCGATTGGAACATAGGCCATAGTTTCAAGCATCACATATAACAAAATCATATCGAAGCGGACTTACCCGAATCCTTGCTCATACCCATCAAGGTATCATGTCAAGATCTATACGCTTTTTACTTTTATCACATTTAGGTTATTAACATATTTACTAGGTTATAAAGTGTGTAAGTTACACACCTGTTACTAACGGAACCACTGAATCCCAAAGACCCGATCTACTGTACTAGATCCCCTTGATCCTACATTCGGCCAACACTTAGGTTATTACCAAAGACCATTCGGCTATATCCATAAATCTCGAAGGATGTGATAACGCATAACTAACACAATCCTTACCTTTCTGCCTTACGAATGCTAATCCCAACACAAGATATGTGAGACTGCTCTTCCCCCTACAATCGGCCAATCATCACAACTTAGTCTCAATAGCCTTTGGCTTTTCAAACATCTAATGGAAAGATTAAATCGGCATAACCCTTACCATCGATTTCATCAATTTGATTTGAGAGAATAGAGGGCTTAGATCTATAGCTTCAAAATCCTGGATATCCTACAAGAAACCAACCGCATGGTTGATTAAAAGCCAAGACAAATGCCGAAATTCGACTTTTGTCTACACATGTCGACAGAGAAAAAGAGGAAGTGAGAATAGAGTTTCGGCCAAGACCACTTACCCTTTTCAAAACCTATTGATCAAGAGACCAAAGAAGATCAAGGCTTGATTGATATTCGGCCAAGAGTGAGGAAGGAAAAGCTTGAGAACTTTCGACAATGGTGGAGGGTAACAAAGGAGATTCGGCACAAGAGAGAATAAAGAGAAAAGAAAGTGATGGAAGGGAATAGGATTGCTTTCGGATTTGAGAGAAAGAAAGAGAGAGAGAGATGGGAGAGAAGGAGATTCGCCAAGCTCTAAATTGCCAAAAGAGAAGAGCAAAGAAAATGTCAAATGAGGTTTCGATTTTAAAGGAGAAAAGAGAGTTTCAAATGGTCCTTGTGTAGGTTCATTAGATGTTTTAGAGGGAAAAATGACAAGAGCCTATGGTGGTTTCGGCTTTGACACAAAACAAAGAATGGGAGTCTTCCAAGCTTGCCGAAAATATCACCTAGCTAACTAAGGAATTTCGGCACCCCCTTACTCAGCTTCCCAACCGTTTACTCCTCTTCCATCAAGAGTTCAGATTTTGGCAAAACTCCTTGAATCACTCCTGGCTAACCATTCAAATGAGTTTGAATTAATCAAACTCCTAAATCCCCTCTTCTCCATCTTATCTGACAGAGTTTGTGCTGAGCACAACTCCTCCCCCCTTGGCGTCAAAATGGTAAGCAGAAAATGGAATTTCTCCGCCTAACTCGAGTTCTCCCACCGCTTGTGGCGTCATTCTCAGACACCTTAGTGGCGCCTCCTTTGCCACTTCACCAAGGTAGTTCTTATGCTTAACTTCCCCGAAATATACTTAACCCCTACCTCCTTCAACTCCCTTAACTAACACTTAAAAACAAAATTTTTCCTACAGCTCGGGCCTACCTTTAGCTTATAACTAGCCTCTAGAACACCTCAAACAACAACCACACACGTGCAAAGAAGTTCAAACACAATAACCCCTATTTAAGGATGTTACATACTTATTACTGAATCATATGATTTCCTTACTTATCTTGATCTGTAGGACTCCCTAACCTATATTAAACCCTCTCGAGGCTTAATAACGTCTAACCCTAGGTTAATTAGTGGAAATCTCATTCGCTATAATAACCCCTAATGCAAGATAGAATCGATCAATGGATTCCCATATTAGGTTCCACCCTAATTTGGCAAAATCTAGTAACCCTATCTATAGGCGCTCGATCAACTCTACTTAATTATGCTAGATGTACTCTTAGTGGTCTATTCTCCTCCACCTAAGCACGTTAGATTTGGATTAAGCAACATAATTAAGAACAAACTAAGTATTTATCATATAATTCGTAAAATAATAACAAAATTCATCTAGGTTTCATCCCTCTGTATCTCAAGGGTTTAGTTCATAACAAAATAAGAAAACATCTCAAGAGAAAAGATAAAACAAAACATAAGAAATGTAACAACCCAAACCCGGTCAATACACCACGACCGAATCTGGCATGTCACAGGGAAAAAGTTTTGAAGAAAATCGATTTGACGGTTTAGTTTTATACAAAATTCTCTAGATGTCTAATGTTTGTAGAAATCAGGTGCATGATTAATTAAAAACCGATAATATACTTTGAAATCCGGGAATCGATCTCTAAAAATTTAGTTATCGATCCCTAGGTTAGAAATCATTTATGTCATTTTAAAAATCCGAATAATTGCTTTGAAAACCGTTTGTATTTGAGCGTGAAAACTTAAATTTGGAAATCACTTAAGTTGTCGAAAACATTTAAATTGTCATTTGTTATTAAATGAATTGAATTACCCGATGGTAAAGTTTTGAAAACCATTGCGTTCATATTATTAAAATTTGTCAAGTAATTTACTTAGCCATGTTTAAAACAAATCCAAAGCATATAAATAGTCCAAAAGCACAAACTTAAAAGTCGTTATTACAAACCTAATTAAATGAAACCGAATTTAAATGAAATAAATACCCATAGCAAAGTCCATGTAAAATTCGAGTTTCATTATTGAATGGCCACCTCAAGTCCTACCCGGCTCCTCATCCGCGATCTACGAATCACCTAAAAAGATAAAGGAGAAGGTGAGTCACCAAGACTCAGTGCATAAATCCTTCCCCCGGTTAATGCAACATACTTACACAATTCATAACCAAGTAATATAGATAATGCACCCAACCTAGCCATCCATAACTCCTTTTCTACCCCGTGTGGTACCAAACCACTGGTGACCCAAAGTCACGATATCAATTAATAATGTGGTGCCAATCAACTGGTGACCCAAAGTCACGAATAATACATCTGTGGGGCCAACCCACGTTGTGATACCAAATCACTGGCGACAATCCCATAATATCAAATGTGGGGCCAACCCACTGTGGTGCTAAGCCATTGGGACGAGTCGCTATGAGGTGCCAAACCTCTGGTGACCCAAAGTCACAAAATAATCTGTGGTACCAAACCAATGAAGGTGCTAAACCTCCGTGTCCCAAAGACACGGATATCAAATCTTCCCCCTCCTCTCATATCACCCACATCAATACATCACATGTACAAATCATGCCATCATGCTCAAATATTATGCATATAACAAATATATCACAGATCATGATATTAAGCAACATATAGCAAATCATATCGAAACGGACTTACCCGTATCTTTGCTCATACCCATAAGGTATCATATCGGGATCTACAGCTTTCGATTTATCACATATTAGGTTATTAATGTATATGTACTAAGTTATAAAGTGTGTGTTACACACCTGTTACTATCGCAAGTTTTAAATCCCAAGACCCGATCTATCGACTAGATCTCCTTGCCCTACATTCGCCAACACTTAGATTAATACATGACCATTCTACCAATAATAACCTTTAAATCTCAATAGCTTTTGACTTTTCCACCACTTAAAGAATGATAAACCAACATATATCCTTACCACTTGACTTACCAAAATCGATTGTCAGAGAATAGAGGCTTAGATCGACTGCTTCCAAAGTCCCGAAAATCTAGTAGATGATTAGAAATCTTGTTAACAAATACCGAAATTTGACTTTCATCCTATGAGAGTCAATAGAGAGAAAAAGAAAGGAAGAATGGAGTTTTGGCCAAGAACACTTACCCTTCTTTAAAACCGAATAGAGAAGAACCCAAAAAAGATCCACCCTAGTTTGATATTCGGCCAAATTAAACTAAAAGAAAGAAAGAAGATTCGATAATAGTGTTAGATGATGGAGGAAGATTCGGTTAGAGTGGGGAAAAAGAAAGAAAAAGAAAGTGAAATGGAAGAGAGGGATTTCGGCAAAGGAAGGAGGAGAGGATTTTGGCACAAGAGTTTGAGAGAAGAAAAAGAAAAAGATGAAAGGGAGGAGATGGGCACTTTCGGCTTTGAGCAAAAAAAAAAAAGGAAAAAGAAAAAGAGAGAGATGGGGGAAAAGAGATTCGGCCAAGGAAGAAAAAGAACAAGATGAAAGAAAAAAAATGCCTCCTTTCAATGGTAGTATATTTTCGGCACAAAGAGAAAAAAAATTTGAGAGGAGAAGAAAACAATACCAATTGGTCAAAATAAAAGCCAAAACCAAAACAAAAGCTTACCTATTGCTCACTAACATATTCGGCTAGGGAGAGTGATTTTGGAGAGAAAAGAAAATGATGCACAATTGCTAAGGAATATGACTAAAAAGCTACCAACCTACCAAGTCCTTCACAAAATTCGATCACTCCCCCCTAGGCCCCAAAATCGTCCAAATACATGGACTAGTTGTCCATTAAAAAGTTTCCAAAACCTCATCCTTAAACCAACCCTTATGTCCCCTTATCATCCCTTAATTACAATGATTCCTTTCCCCAAGTTTAGACTTACCTAAACTATTAGGAATCTTGCCATAAAATTTAAGGTCCAACTTACCAAACATAGAGCTTGGCCGACACTTGATGTAAAGGTGCAAAAAATAAAGTCTCCCAAAATGTGCTCCATGCTATTCGAACCTTTCCCCTCAAGCAATTACTCATGCGCCACTTCCACTATGCTACTAGCTCTTCTTGTGCTTAATTTCCCCTATAAATTACACTTAACCCCTAACTCCTTTAGCTCCCTCTAACTTAAAGCTTAAAACAAAAATTTTCCTATAGCTCGAGCCTACTTTTGGCTTATTCTTAAACCCTAGAACATCTCATTTAAAAACATGACAAATTCGTACTCACGCAAAACAATACAATCACAAATAACCCCTATTTCAGGATATTACAATTCCACCCCCTTAAAATAATTTCGACCTCGAAATTACCTGGTCAAAAGAGTTGAGGGTACTGCTGTCTCATCACATCCTCCGGTTCCCACGTAGCTTCTTCCACACCATGGTTTCGCCATAATACCTTTACTAATGGAACTAACTTCCTGCGCAACACTTTCACATCTCGATCTAGAATCAGACCGGTTCTTTTCCACCACAACTGGACTCACTTAATTCCTCCACCGCCACAACATGCGATGGATCGAACGATAGCGTCTAAGCATGGAGACATGGAACACATCGTATGTCGACTCAACTCGGTTAGCAACTCGAGCTGATAGGCTCTTGGTCCCACTCGCCTCAACACCTTATACTACCAATAAACCTTGGACTTAACTTGCCTTTTCTCCCAAATCTTAACACTTTCTTCTATGGCGAGACCTTCAAAAGACTGGTCACCCACGGCAAACTCTATGTCCCTCCGCTTGAGATCGTCATATGACTTTTGCCTGTCTGAAGCTTCCTTTAAACGAGCTTGAATCAACTTCACCTTGTCCTCAGTCTCAGCAACCAACTCTGGTCCTAACATCTGACGCTCACCCAACTCTGTCCAGCAAGTAGGTGTATGACACTTCCTACCATACAACGCCTCATATGGTGCCATCTTAATGCTTGCACGATAACTATTGTTGTATGCGAACTCGCCTAATGGTAAAACTCTTCCCACCTGCCTCTAAAGTCCAAAACCACCGGTGGTGCCAAACCACTTGGTGACATATAGTCACAAATGTGATGCCAAATCACCGAGATACTAAATCTCCGTGTCCAAGACACAAATCGAATGATGGGGCCAACCCATCGGTGATACCAAATCACCGCGTACGATCCCATATCTCAAAGTGGGGCCAACCCACGGTGGTTTCAACCACGTGGACAAGTCGCTATGAGGTGCCAAACCTCTGGAGGTACCAAACCTCCGGTGACCGTAGTCACAATGTGTTACTAAAACACCGGTGCCCGTCGACACGAATATCACTGCCCCCTCCACTCATCAACCCACATCAAGCAAATACATGCTTTTACAATAATCATACTAAAAGGTTTATTTAACAACATTAATAAATTTATCATTTGCCATATAACAATTAATACACATACCAAATGTGTCATGCTTCCCAAAAGCATCAAATAATAATCTCAAAGGAATAAAGACTTACCCGAGTCCTTGTTAATACCATGATGGTATTACATCCATATCTACACAAATCGATTAGGCATAATATGACACTTAGCATATTAAAAAGTTACAAGATGTGTATGTACACACCTGATATTAACAAGAGTCCTAAATCCGAATAGACAAATCGGTCACACAAGTATTCTTGCCCTATATTCGCCAAAATGGACATTAGTGCCATGGCCTATTCGGCCAAACCAAAATAATTGAGAAGGGTTCTTGCGAACCTAAAATCTTACCCAACGCCTTCAACACTAGCCAACACACTCCTAAATGAATCGGCCTCACTTCCCTATAATCAACCATCATCATTAAGGTTATTAGCCTTCGGCTTAAACGAAAACTTAAAAGAATAATCCTTTGAAATAAACTCATACCACTATACCAAAATCGATTGCTAAAGAAGTCCCGAGGAAAACTATGCTACCGTCAATATTTGGCCAAAGTTGATCAAGATAGGAGAAGAAAATTTTCGGCACAACAAAGAGGTATATTCGGCTATAGGACAAAAAGAAAATAATAGGAAAAGAAATAGAGTTTCGGCAAAGAAGAGTGTATAGGAGGTTTTTGATGTTTAAGCAAAAACAAATAGGAGAACAAGATGTTGATGAAGGTTTCGGTTTTGAGAGAATGAAAATGAGAAAATAGATATTGAACCAAAAATGACCAAATGGTCAAAAAAACATTAGGCTTATCAAAAGGTAAAATTCGGCCAAAAAGAAAAGAGTTTGAGAGAAAATGTTTTGCAAACTTTTGCACCCAATGCAAGGAATGACCAAAAAGAAAAGACTTCAATCCTTGCCAAACTAACATAAAATTTTGGCTCCCCCTTTAGTCCAATTTGCCGTCCCTATGCATGGTCAAAAGGCCATGATTATGTTTCCAAAACATAATCCTTGATACTAGCCCCATGTCTCCATATTTTCCTTAACTACTTGATTCCCTTCCATATGTTAACACTTGCCTTAAACCTATAGTCTACTAACCAAAAATAACAAGGTCAACCTTACCTTAATTTATCCTTGGCCGACACTTACCATACCAAAGCAAAATAAAAGTTGTCCCAATGCTATTTAAGGATTCAACCACTCCCCTCAAGCTAATATCCATGCGCCATTACCAACTTGCCATGCACTCAACTTGTGTTACTTATTGACACTTAAATTAACTTAAGTGCTAAGCTCACATAATCCACTTCATTAAATAAACCAAACTAACAATTATTCTACTAAACCGAGCCTACTCAAGACCCCTAATTGAGTCTTATAACACCACAAATAATATCACATAAATTTAAACACAAGCAAAATAATTCAATCACGAATAACCCCTATTTTGGGATGTTACAGTTATACCCCCTTAAAATAATTTCAACCTCAAAATTACCCGATCGGAAAAGGTGGGGTATTGTCACCAGATCACACTCTTGGGTTCCCACGTAGCTTCTCAAAGACCATGGTTTCGCCATAGTACTTTCACCAAAGTATCGACTTCCTACATAAAACCTTGATATCTCGATCTAAGATTTGGATTGGTTCCTCCTCAAAAGATAAATCCGAAGTTTACCTCAATCTTCGCCACAGGCACAATGTGTGATGGATCCGACCGATATCGCTTAAGCATCGACACATGGAAGACGTTATGAATCGATTCAACTCATTGGCGATTCGAGCTAGTAAGCTACTCGTCCCACTCGCTAACATCAGATATGGCCCGATGAACCTAGGGCTTAGCTTTCCTTTTTTCCCAAATCGTAACACCTTCTTCCAATGCGACACCTTTAGAAAACTTTATCTCCCACAAGATATTCCATTTCCTTGCGCTTGAGATCAGCATAGGACTTCGCCTATCCCACGCTTCCTTGAGACGAGCCCAATTACCTTAACTTTCTCTCGGTCGCCACCACCAACTCCGGACCCAAAACACTGCTGCTCACCCAACTCCGCCCAACAAGTAGGAGTTCGCATTTCGCCCATACAAAGGCTTCATATGGAGCAATTTGAATGCTCGCTGATAACTATTGTTATAAGCGAATTCGCCAACAGTAGATACTCTTCCCGCCTACCACTAAAATCCGTAACACAACCTCTCAAAGATATCTTCTAAGATCCGAATCACTCTTCGATTGTCCGTCAATTTGCGGGTGAAAGGTCATCTTCAAGTCCAATCTCATTCCCAAGGCTTGATGCAAAGCTCTCCAAAACCTTGACGTAAACCTCGGATCCCTATCCGAGATAATCGATCTTGGCACACCATGCAATCTCACTATCTGGCTACATATAACTTTGCTAGCTTCAAACGAATAATCTACCTCATCAGATGAAATGCTGCCGACTTAGTCGACGATCCACAATCACCCAACCTGAATCCTTCTTACTAGGCGAAGAGGTAATCCATCGACAAAGTCCATGGTGATCTCTCTCACTTCCACCGAGGAATCTTCACGGTTGAGTAACCCAGATGGCAACCGATGTTCCGCTTTGACTTGTTGACACGCCGACACTTACCCACGAACTCGATTATTTCCGCTTCAGACTGCCACCAAAAGCGCTCTCTCAAATCCCGATACATCTTGCTACCTCCGAGATGCATAACATATATATTTGCTATGCGCGTCCAAGAATCCTTTGCCTCAACTCCACTTCCTTTGGCATACAAGCTCTCCCTTTAAAGCACAAAACTCCATCACTGGACAGACTAAAATCTTCTAATCCACCATTCTAAACTTGCAACCTCCGATCATTCAAACAATCATCCTCTAACCGCTTCTCCTTAATCGATCTAACCAAGTCGGTTTGACTTGCAATTTCGCCAAAAGACTCCCATCGTCGAACGTACTATGTCGAGCAAACATCGATCTTAAATCCGATACAACCTTACGGCTCAACGCGTCGCCTAACGTTAGCCTTACTGAGATGATACTCGATCAAACACCATAGTCCTTCAACAGTTCAATCCACCGACGCGCCTCAAATTCACATCCTTCGAGTCAAAAGATACTTAAGACTCTTGTGATCCGTGTAGACTATCGACTTCTCCGTGCATAAATAATGCCTCCATATCTTCAAAGCGAAGACTACATTACCGCTAACTCCAAGTCGTGCGTTGGATAGTTAACCTCATGCGGTCTTAGCCGACGGACGATAGGCCACTACCTTCCCTTCTTGCATCAATACACATCCCAAACCAAGATGGGACGATCACAAGAAACCGATACAACTTTCACCTTTCAGTTGTATGCGAACCGAGCTTCCGTCGAGAATCTTCCTTAGCTTGTCAAAACTTTCTTGTTGCTTCTCCGTCCACACAAATGGAATTCCTTTTCTTAATAACTTAGTCAGCAGTGCGGCGATTAAAGAGAATCCTTCCACAAACCTCCAATAGTACCCGCCGGACCGTAAAACTTTAAATTTACGCCACCGACCTAGGCGGTTTCCATCCAACACCGCCGATCTTGCGAGGATCTACTCTAATCCTTCTGGCGACACTACGTGACCTAAGAAAGCCACCTCTCTAAGCCAAAATTAGCACTTCTTGAATTTGGCATATAACCGCTTCTTCCTCGATCTTTCAGAACTATACGCAGATGCATGTCATGTTCCTCCTCCGTCTTTGAGTAAACCAATATGTCGCCTATGAACATCACGACAAATTGATCCAAGTCTTGTTGAAACACCCTATTCATTAAGTCCATGAATGCTGCCGGTGCATTGGTTAACCCAAATGGCATCACCAGAAACTCGTAATACCCATACCTTGTACGAAATGCTGTCTTGTGCACATCAACCTCCTTCACCTTGAGTTGATGATATCCCGACCTAAGATCTATCTTCGAGAATACCGATGCACCCTTCAGTTGGTTGAACAAGTCGTCAATCCGAGGTAACGGATACCTGTTCTTAATCGTCAACTTATTCAATTGGCGATAGTCGATACACATCCGCATTGAATCGTCCTTCTTTTTGACAAACAGCACAGGTGCTCCCCACGGAGATATACTTGGTCGGATAAATCCTTGGTCCAAGAGCTCCTGAATTTGAGCCTTTAGTTCCACCAATTCCTTTGGTGCCATTCGATATGGTGCTATAGACACAGGTGTCATTCCAGGTAACAAGTCTATACCGAATTCAACTTCCCGATCTGGAGGCAAACCCGGAGGTTCTTCAGGAAATACGTCAGCATAATCCTTTACAGTTCGAACATTCCCCACAGAAAACTCTTTAGCTTCCAAAGCACACACATGAACAACGAATGCCTCATGCCCTCTTCCCCGACCATCTTTGACTTTCAACATAGATACCACATTGGATAGATAATCTCTCCTATTACCTATCATGACCACTTCTTCACCTTCAACCGTCTTCAAAACCATGCGCTTAGCAGCGCAATCCAAACTTGCTTGGTATTTGACCAACCAATCCATCCCAAGAATTAGATCGAACTCCTCAAACGACAGTTCCATCAGATCGGCTACAAATACTACCCCTTAGAGTTCTAGGGGTACATCTCTATCTGACTTATCTACTTCTACAGAGTAACCTAAAGGACTAAGTACGGTCATCCTCCTAGAAGCAGTCTCAGAAACTAAACTCATGGTCTTTACTATGCCACTAGCAACGTAAGAATGCGTCGAACCCACATCTATCAAAGCAGTATATGGGACACCAAAGATTAAAAACATACCGGTTATGACATCCGGTGCGTCTCCCTCCTCACGACGCCTCGTAGCATACACCAAACCAGGCTGCCTAGCCTCCGTGTTGCTTGCACCTTTGCCTGATGATCCGCGCCTCGACCGAACCATTACCTCCTCTACCATTACCACGACCTCTCTGCGGTGTCTGGTCCTCCTTTCTCGAATCGAGCCCGACCTTGACCTTCGACCGATTCTCGCTTGCTTACGTGGACAATCCTCACACGGTGATCCGATAAACCACACTCGAAATAGCCTTTTCCTCCGGTCCAACATTCGCCTAATAAAATTTCCCACATCGGTTTACTGCGGTTTGGTCCCTAATTAGAGTAACAGACCTCCTGCATCGATTCGACTCATTTTGCCTAGCCCTCTTGAACATTGCCGGTGACCCGGATGATCCATATCTCTCTTATGCTTATTAGGTCATAGTTACGCCTTTGATTCCTTTATTCTTTCTTTTGCTATCTTAGCCTTTTCAACTAAAGTAGCAAACTCTCGCTCCCGATGTGGAGCAATCAACAATCTCAGCTCGTCCTTCAAACCATCTTTGAATCGAACACATCGATCGTGCTCCGAAATCACAATACCTCCAGATATTGGCTCAATCTTAAGAACTCAACCTCATACTACGATCGGATTTACTCCCTTGGACCAAACTCAGGAATGCCTTGCGTTGCGCATCAATGTAACTAGACCCAATATATTTCTTTTGATATGCTGCCTTAAAGAAGTCCCAAGTGAGATCTTCTGCTATAGCATCATTCCAAATCGTGAGCCACCATCGATATGACTCATCCTTGAGAAGCGACACTGCCCCTTTCAGTTTCTCCTCATTTGTCAAATCTATCTCATCCATGATTCTTTCAATGATTCTAGCCAATACTCACCAGTATTTGGTGCTACACGGATACACCTCGAAAAAATTCATGACGTTAGCTCGAAGTCTCTCGGGTACCAATTTTTGAGTTCCTCCACCTCCACCCATTCCAGCTACCCTTTCTAGAACCCATGACAGCATCGCTTGTGACACTTCATCATCACCCGTCTCGATCCTCGCTCTTGGCTCCAAAAGTTGAGGTGGTGGTGGCGTGGTATATCGTTCTCGGATCCCGACCGACCGGCTGTGTTTTGATACAATCATCCTACCCCTTGGCAAGGCCCACGACGACCACGCCCTCTAAAGCTCATTCTAACTATCGTACTTTAATCTGATTAGGAAATTTTATGAATTAGTACATGTTTCACTTGGTTATTCGCGAAGAAATTTTATGATAAGAATTTAATGGAGATTCTTTCGATCAAATAGAGTTTTAAGTCTTCTATCTAGTTTACACAGAAAAGTACATCCATTCCCTAATACCTTTCAAACCTATGCACTCTTCGGGCATTTCTGTCCGTTTCTAACCCAGGGGTATTTTCGTTATTTTTCCTACAAGGGTATTTTCGTAATAAATCGAAGAAATTTGAAAACTTTAATAAATCAAATCATTTTGTAATTTTAAAAAAAATTGAAGAGTATTTTCGAAAAATTCTTCAATTTAAAGGTATGGCAAAATTTTAAATTTAAGGGTATTTCGGTAATTTTGTCAGTCGGGGGTAATTTTGTAAATTTCCAAAGTCAGTGTATATATTTTGAAATACAAGATTTTTAGCTACTTTTGCAAAGTAAGAAGATTTTATTGAAATCGAGGTAATTCGGTAATTCTAGAACCAAGGGCATTTTTGAAATTTTGCCACTAGGGGCATTTTGGTAATTTTGGTAAACCGGGATTATTTGAAAATTTTCAAAGATAAATTTGTCCTATTATCAAAAAGAGATAATTTAGTGATTTTAAAATGGAAGATTTCCTAAAACATGGCTAATCCCTTTCGGGTTTTATTTAGGGTTTTGCCTATGACCGAGTCCTCTTGGTTAGGGTGAGCAAAGCTACGCACTGTAGGAATCCCATGAATAGGAGGTGAGTCACGAGGACTGCTTAAATACCAAGCTCTTTCGGATCCAATCCTAGACATGCGCACCAAGGTTACCACACCTAACTTCGGCAACTTGGTCCTAGGTTTGTTTAATTAGGCTTTTAAAGTCTTATGTCAATGTTTGAGGTAAACTAGTCCTAAAGTTTAAAATACTTATCACTATCTCGTCCCATGCTTCCTACCCTTCTCGAGAAATAATTCATACAAAAGTTATAGGTACTTACAGGCGGATAGGTCTGGGAGACTCGGTGCCATGCTTATTCAAAACCAAAATATTTCAAATAGGCCTACTAAAAACATTTTTGGGCCTTGGGCCCCCACAGTCGAGCTTTGAACTGGGCTCTGATACCAAGTTGTAACACCCCAAACCCGGCCCAAACAATATGACCGAATTTGGTTTGCTACAGAGAAAACATTTTGAAAACCATTTTAAAACTTAGTCGAATTGCCTTTCAATTGAAATTTTATTAGTTAAAAACCATACTTAATTTATTTAAAAATATTTGTTGAGTCGAGTTGTTTACAAATTTTCAAATGTACCCGATGGTACTTTAAAACATTTTGCGTTTAATTTGATAAAACATGTGCATCCGTTTTAACATCATCATATAGTTTAAACAAAACATTCAAACATGCAAAGAATAATAAAATCATCCTAGGAGGCCTTATTACAATTAAGCAACATAAACCCAAAAGTAAGATAGATAAAATCCAAAATTCATTTATTAAAAGTCTCCTTTGCATGGCCACCTCGAGTCCATCCGGCTCCTCCCGCAATCTACGAATCACCTAAAAATTAAAGGAGAAGGTGAGTCACCAAGACTCAATGTGTAACCCTTCCCGGTTTAGTGCAACAACATACACAAATCATAACCAATTAATATGCATAAGTTTAAGATGCACCCATCCTAACCATCCAAATGCCTTTCTCTACCGTGTGGTACCAAACCACTTGGTGGTGCCAAACCACTGGTGACATATAGTCACAAATGTGATGCCAAATCTTTGGAGATACCAAATCTCCGTGTCCAGAAGACACAAATCGAATGATGGGGCCAACCCATCGTGTGATACCAAATCACTTGTAAGCGATCCCATATCTCAAAGTGGGGCCAACCCACGGTGGTTTCAACCACAGGGACAAGTCGCTATGAGGTGCCAAACCTCTGGAGGTACCAAACCACTGGTGACCGTAGTCACAATGTGTTACCAAAACACTGGTGCCCGTCGACACGAATATCACTACCCCCTCCACTCATCAACCCACATCAAGCAAATACATGCTTTTACAATAATCATACTAAAAGGTTTATTTAACAACATTAATAAATTTATCATTTGCCATATAACAATTAATACACATACCAAATGTGTCATGCTTCCCAAAAGCATCAAATAATAATCTCAAAGCAATAAAGACTTACCCGAGTCCTTGTTAATACCATGATGGTATTACATCCATATCTACACAAATTGATTAGGCATAATATGACACTTAGCATATTAAAAAGTTACAAGATGTGTATGTACACACCTGATATTAACAAGAGTCCTAAATCCCGAATAGACAAATCGGTCACACAAGTATTCTTGCCCTATATTAGGCCAAAATGGACATTAGTGCCATGGCCTATTCGGCCAAACCAAAATAATTGAGAAGGGTTCCTGCGAACCTAAAATCTTACCCAGCGCCTTGAACACTAGCCAACACACTCCTAAATGAATCGGCCTCACTTCCCTATAATCAACCATCATCATTAAGGTTATTAGCCTTGGTTTAAGCGAAAACTTAAAAGAATAATCCTTTGAAATAAACACTTACCACTATACCAAAAGCGATTGCTAGAGAAGTCCAGGAAAACTATGCTACCTTCAATATTCGGCCAAAGTTGATCAAGATAGGAGAAGAAAATTTTCGGCACAACAAAGAGGTATATTCGGCTATAGGACAAAAAGAAAATAATAGGAAAAGAAATAGAGTTTCGGCAAACAAGAGTGTATAGGTGGTTTTTGATGTTTAAGCAAAAACAAATAGGAGAACAACATGTTGATGAAGGTTTCGGTTTTGAGAGATTGAAAAGGAGAAAATAGATATTGAACCAGGAATGACCAAATGGTCAAAAAAACATTAGGCTTATCAAAAGGTAAAATTCGGCCAAAAAGAAAAGAGTTTGAGAGAAAATGTTTTGCAAACTTTTGCACCCAATGCAAGGAATGACCAAAAAGAAAAGACTTCAATCCTTGCCAAACTAACATAAAATTTTGGCTCCCTCTTTAGTCCAATTTGCCGTCCCTATGCATGGTCAAAAGGCCATGATTATGTTTCCAAAACATAATCCTTGATACTAGCCCCATGTCTCCATATTTTCCTTAATTACTTGATTCCCTTCCATATGTTAACACTTGCCTTAAACCTATAGTCTACTAACCAAAAATAACAAGGTCAACCCTTACCTTAATTTATCCTTGGCCGACACTTACCATACCAAAGCAAAAATAAAAGTTGTCCCAATGCTATTTAAGGGATTCGAACCACTCCCCTCAAGCTAATATCCATGCGCCATTACCAACTTGCCATGCACTCAATTTGTGTTACTTATTGACACTTAAATTAACTTAAGTGCTAAGCTCACATAATCCACTTCATTAAATAAACCAAACTAACAATTATTCTACTAAACCGAGCCTACTCAAGACCCCTAATTGAGTCTTATAACACCACAAATAATATCATATAAATTTAAACACAAGCAAAATAAGTCAATCACGAATAACCCCTATTTTGGGATGTTACAATGGGACGTTAACAATTGTCTCTATCAAAATTCAAGCACAATATATCAGGAGTGACATCATTTGTATGCCCTTAAAGTTTCACATTTTATTTAATTTATTCCCTAAAATTGAAATAGTCATAACTAGTCCTTTTTAACTAACCATTTTGTATAGTGTCTTTCCTCCATTTTATTTGCAAGGCCTATGAAAAATGTGCACTTCTTAATCTTCTCATTGAGATACTATACAAAGAGTTGTAGTATTATCTGACCATGCACAACAACATATCTCTCAACAAGCTGTTGGAATAGTAGATATAAAAGCATGATAATCTAGGTTCAATTCCCGATCCATATAAAAATTTAGTTTGATTTATCAATTTCAAACATTTTATAAAAATCTGTTATATGTATGTATAAATTAAACAAGGACATATCTCTCGACAACTGTTGGATTAGTATATATAAAAGCAAGATCATCTTGGATCAATTAATGATCTATATAACAATTCAATTCGATTTATCAATTCCAAACATCTTATAACAATCTATTATACATATGTATCAGTTCAATTTCATTATTTTTATGCCACTTAAAGTTTCACATTTTATTCTATTTAGTCCCTAAAATCGAAATAGCTATAACTAGTCCTTTTTAACTAACCATTTTGTATAGTGTCTCTCCTTCAGTTTATTTGCAAAGCTTACGACAAATGTACACTTCTCAATCTTCTCATCAAGATACTCTGAAAAGAGTTGTAGTATTATGTTACCATGCACAACAACATATCTCTCAACAACTGTTGGATTAGTAGATATAAAAGCATGATCATCTAGGTTCAATTCTCGATCTATATAAAAATTTAGTGTAACATCCCGATTTTGGGGGCTAGTTGGAACAGTGGTTTCGGAACCACTAATCTAAGATTGGAGAAAATTATATTTTTATATATTACTTTATGTGTTATATCATGATTATATGAGTGCATGAAAATTTTGGTGTATTAATTTTGGTGATTACATGTTTAGTTGCGAAAAAGGACTAAATCACATAAAGTACAAATGTTTTGTTCTAATAGCTAGAGGTGTCAATTAGCTATGAAACATTAAATTAGAGGTACTTATTGAGTAAATAGACCAAAAATTTGTTAGTGGCTGGACATGGAGACAAAATCATGAAATGTCAAAGGATTAGGTAGGGTTTTGGTGACAAAATTAACTAAAAATAAAATAAATAAAGAAAGCATAATGTCCATCTTCCTCACCACCAAAATTTTCAGCAAGAATTAGGGGTTTTTGAAGCTCAAACTTTCAGCCAAGCTATCCTCTTTCAAGTAAGTGATTATATGGTTATTTTTGATGATTTTTGTGTTTTTGGAAACCCTAAAGCTTAATCTAGGTAATGAGGGGACTATTTTGCAAAATGGTTGAAAGCCTAGGGATTTTCCATGAGAGCATTAGTGTTTTTTTCTGAAATTTTATGGAAGAAAATGAAACTTGGTTGTTAAATAAACATCTTTTATGAAGAGATTTTTCATGAAAAAACCTAAAAAGGACCTTTTTGTAAAGGTTGTAAAATGTGTAGTAAATACATAAAATGATTAGTATTGTGAGTTGTTATAAGATTAATAAATGTTCAGCTAGGCTTGTTAAATGAGAAAATTTGATGAAAAATGATTTACGAGTCTAGGGGTAAAACAGTAATTTTTACCAAAGTAGAAATTTTAAAGTGTCTTGATTTATGTAGTGATTAAATGAATAAATTTTGTTATTATAGATCAAGAAGAACGTGGAATCAAACTTGACCGAGGAAAAGGCAAGGTTACGAGACTAAATTACAAATTGACATATTTTGTATCGAGGTAAGTTTATATGTACATGATACATCTTTTCTTATTTATGTTTTTACATATTAATGAAATATATGAAATACAAATGAATATCATTGGTATTTATTGAAATGATAGAGAGTGAGGAAATTCTCTGATGAACCTTCAGAATAGGGAAATGGGTACGGATAAATATTCATGAACATGTGATTATTAGTGGGCTGTGTGCGATATCACCTTGTTATTTATTATTGGTAGGCTGTGTGCGATACCATCCTATTTATTATCATTGGTGGGCTGTGTACAATACCACCGTAAACATGTAATTATTGGTGGGTTGTGTTCAATACCACCTTGTTAATTATTAAATGGTGAATGTGTGTGAAACCACCACGTATCTAATATTATTCCGAAGTGTTCATCGAGAAACTTTGTTTAGGTGAAAGTTCATGTGGCTTTGAGGTGATAAGTGCAGGGTATAAGTACATGTAAATGTGAGCAATGGTTATGATATGTTTAGGATGTGGTAAGATTTGAAATTAGTAAGTATAATTACAATGATTGGAATTTTTCTTGATTGATAAGTATGTGGTATGATGTTTATTGTTTACATATTGACTTACTAAGCTTAAAGCTTACTCCCTTCTCTTTTCCCTTGTTTTATAGTGTCGAAGAGCTAGCTCAGGATACAAAGACCGTCAAAGGATCACCTACACTATCTACGCACTTGGTATAGCTAGATCATTCTTTTTTTGAGTATGGCATGTATAGAGACTTAGTCTTTGTTAAGTGTCACTATATTTTGGCCAAAGGTGTTGGCTTGTCATGACATGAATTCTTTTTTATAAGGCCATAGTTGATGGCTCTTTCTTATTAATCTATGAAATGATGATGTTATTCAAGAATGTGCAAGTTGCTTGGTTGATTCATTGGTGTAACTATGCATGAGTGAGTTGCTTGCTTAAAGTGGCTTAGGATGGTGCAAATAGGGGTGGCAGAATGGGCTTGGTAAATAGCCTTATTCTTGTCCAGACGGGTAGACACATGGGCGTATGTCTAGGCTGTGTGTGACACACGGTCTGCCCCATGGGCGCGTGGTTTGGCCGTGTGTCCCCCTGTATTCCAAGATGGCAAAATAGAATGCCTAGTAGTAATCACACGGGCTGAGACATGGCCGTGTGTCACAACTGTGTGGTATACATGACCATAGGACATGGGTGTGTGCCCAGGCTATGTGAAGTCTGCACTTGAATTTAGGAATTTAATTCACTATACATTCTAGGGACACGGACATTTGCCTTGGCCGTGTGACCCTATGAGAATGATTACGTCAGAAATAGAATGTAATGGTTTTTGCACACGGGTTAAGACACAGGCATGTTTAGGCTGTGTGAGTGACATGGGCCATGGACACGGGCGTGTGTCCAGCCATGTGAACACCCCTGTAGGTTCAAAATGAAAAATAAAATCCACACGGACTAGGGACATGGGCGTTGTGACCACACGGCCTGCCCAAACAGGCGTGTCCCTCATCACACGGGCATGTGGCCCTATTTTAAGCAAAAATTTTGTAAGTGTTCAAAGGTTTCCAGTTTAGTCCCGAACCATTCCGTATGTATGTTTAGGGTCTCATGGACCTATAATAGGGACGTTACGATCTCGAATGAGAAGTTTTAAGTCGAAAAGAAATTGTAACACCCCAAAACCCTGCCTAGACATTATAGCAGAATCTGGCGTGTCACATTGAAGTGTTTTTCGAAAACCATGTTTTCATTGAAAACCCTTCTTGAAATTTAAAACTTCTTGCCATTCAAAACTTGTACAAAACCTCAGTTCGTTTTTTTATTTTCAATCGTGGTTTATTAAAAATTTATTCCCTTTCAAAATGTTATCACCTTTAGAACCTTATTGTTGCGGAAGCTGAATTTAAAACAAATTATTTACGAAAATGTGATATTTAAAAATTGAGTTGCGAAAATGTAGCATTTGAAAACAATTATTGTTTTGGAAACCGTGTTCTACTTCTAGTAGATACCAATAACAATCAATAAAATCCCAAATTTAAAATCCAAAATTATAGAGGCCTTATTATAACCCGAATCAAAATCAAAATCAAAATCAAAATGCTTGAGTAAATGAGCAAAACAGAATAAAACATGTGCAGTTGTGTGGCCCTCTCCGAGTCCCTCGCAGCTCCGAACCGTCTAACACTGGGGATTACCTGAAAAGTTAAAAATGGGGTGAGTTTATGAAAACTCAATGTGTAATCCACTTATCAAAGAAACAATCAGCATATAGAAATAGAATCAGTCTGGGCCTGAGCCCTTTAACAGTAACAGTACAGTTTAGTTTAGATTACATGTAGGCCAAAGCCCAAAACAATATCATTTGGGTCACAGCCCATAATAGAATCAATTGGGCGTAGCCAATCACATTAACAGTCTCAGTATGAATGATGAATGATGCATGATGCATGCAAACCCATCCAACCCTGCACGCCCTTCGTCTAACCCTGCACTACTTGTAGGAATAAATCACCCACGTTATCCCTACACTTACAGTGTTAGCCCCGATTGCGGCACTAACTAAAATCGCAGTAAAGCTGCTAGTATATATCCGGCTTTAAGCCTTTAGTAACGATCTCATAATTGGCACGTAGCCATCAGTAACTATAATAAGATCGACACATAGCCATTAGCTACTATAATATAACTGGCACACAGTAATGGGTAAGTATGATCGACACAAAGTTATCAATAATTACGACCGGCACACAGCCATGGATAAATATGATCAACACAAAGTCATAATCAAGACGGCAAGAGCCATAATTGGGTTGGCATAGAGCCATAATCTGATTAATTGGCTTAAAGCCATTGGTAGGTGCACAGTCATATCGGGTGAGCCATGTTACCTTAACCGATCATTACTAGGTCCTCAGTCGTCTCGAGCAACCCGTGCGACCCTATCAGAACAGTACTTCCTCTATAACCAATATTCTAACCCCATGTAATATATCATGTATACAAAATGTCTGGCCCACAAATCATTATATCATTCACAATTAAGTCAATCAAATCATAGTCATACAATCACAATCAAATCAGTCGAATCATAGAACAATTCAGTCGCTTACCCTCGAGTGGCAAAATAGTCATTTACCTTACAAGGGTATTATGGTCATTTTACCCTACAGGGGTATTACGATCATTTTACCCTACAGGGGCATTATGGTCATTTTACCCTACAGAGGCATTACGGTCATTTTACCCCACATGGGTATTACAATCATTTTACCCTACCGAGCCATTACGATCATTTTAGCCTATAGGGGCATTACGATCATTTTACCTTACAGGGGTATTACGGCCATTTTACCCTACAGGGGCATTATGGTCATTTTACCCTACAGGGGTATTACGGTCATTTTACCCTACAAGGGTATTATGGTCATTTTACCCTATAGGGATATTACGGTCATTACGGTGTAAATGGGCTTAATGCCTAATATTTGGCCCAAGTGGGTCCACATGCTCGTGTGGCCCATTAGCCCAAATTCAGTCACGGCTGTGCGAACTATATTGCCCAGTCTAGTATTTGCCACTTATCTTGGATTTTATCCGTGTGGGACCCATGAGCCCATTGGGCCCACACGACCCATTTCAGCCAAATGAGGCCCAAGATCACAAGAACACTCGTAGTGGCCTCTATAATCTATCACCCATGATTTGTTGCTCGGTTTGCCACACGAGCCATCGCATGCTCGTGAGGCCTCGAATGCCGAAGTTTTGGCTTTTTGGCTTTTTGGCTTTTGCCGATTCATAGCAGAGATAGTGCGATTACACACCTGTTTGTGAAAATGTGCTAAGATCCACGAGAACTCCAAACCTAATCAACCATGATACACCATCAGTCTCTTAATCAGTAGGATTTAGATAATCCCTTTCAATACCACTATTCGAAATGATTTAATACTTGCCTTGATCGACAGATGTGGCTTAGCCCACTTAGATCGCTGGTTAGGATTGATCAACCGTTGCTTGCCGAATATCTGCATTACAAGTGCACTCCTATTAGACATGATTGCCTAAACCCAAAGGTTGATCATACTCACAAAACCCCTAGGTAAAGGAAAGTAATATTCGACCACAACAAAATATACAACCAACACACTATAGATTGAGCACAATAATAGCAACAGGTTACCTTAAGACAAATGACGATAGGAACGTTTTGAAATGCTTCAGTATTTCTTGAGTAGTCCTTCACTCTTCACGAAATTCTAGAACCCAAAGAACACAATCGACAACGAGAGAATCAAGAGGAGGAAGAAGTATTCACTTTCAATAGTGTAGAGAGAGATAGCTTGAAAATGATTGATAAAGAAATACAAGAAAGAGTCGAGAATACTCACCGGTTGCCAGAGATTAGATGTCAACCCGAAAACTAAAATGAAGAAGTAAAGGTTGAAGAAGGAAAGAATCGATCATGTACCAAGGCCAAAGTCGAAAGAAATAAAAAGAGGAGGAGAGGAAATAATCGGCCAAAGCAAAGTGTTTGAGTGAGAGGGAAACACGAAGTCACCAAAACTCGAGAGTGAGGGAGAAAAAAGAGAGAATTCGCCAACTCTAGATGCAAGGAGAGGAAGAGAATTCTCAAAATTGATCGTCACTTGAAATCTCTCACAAACTTCGGTACAAAGGAAAAAGGAAATTGATTACCAAAGAATAAACAAAAATGGTCTCACAATGTAAAAACCCGAACGCACCTTTACCACAATCGACCTTCAAGTAGACAAACTTGAAACCAAATATGTAAAAATGAAAAGAGAAGGCAATCATAGCAGAATTCATGAGCCGCCAATTACCCATTCAGCATAATTCTACTCCCCTTTAAACTCCTCTTTTTCCTCCCTTAATCTCTCCCAACATCCCTCCAAAAATCTCTACACAAATCACTGGACCATCCCATTTGAACTTCATTCAACTTCCTCCATCATCTTATCCACAAACTTCTCCTTGACCAATTTAAATTCCAACTTTTTAGAGTTCTAGTCGACTTCTACTTCTCACATGGAAAGAGAGAAAAATAAATACTCTTTTTACCTTGCCACGACTTGAACCTTAAACCTCAAGAAAACTCCACACGACACCTTGCCAGTAAACCACAGGCTCTTTTTGTGTCATAATTACAATACAATTTCTGTTAAAGCCTACATGCTAACACTAAGGTTCACTTAAGAGAAAAACCAAAATTTTGTAAAAGCTAGGGCTTGAACCCAGGATTTCCTAGACACTCCCAAACACTTCTAAGTCACTTAACCATCAAAGAAAATAATCAATTGTGTCATTTTCTTGCCCAAATAAACTTTTATGTGTTTCGACGCTCAAGACTTATTTCCTTCTAGGCCCAAATTCAGGGCATTACAATTCACCCCCTCCTTAAAGAAATTTTGTCTCTGAAATTTCCAACTGTCAGAATAGTCACACCACACACACTTCACCATCACGCTCCCGCTACACACTCTGATTTCAAAACATTATTACAGCCTCTTGAACCACGTCTGCGTGTATCTCTTGTGCCCATTATCTTTTCGCGTTTTATCAAAACTAACAGTTTTATGCAGATCGATTTACAGTTTCAGTGTTTATTAACAGATATCTTATGTAAAGTAGTATCAATATTTAAGAGTTTGTTTTCGTAGATCGTAGTCTATTAAGCTTTCGATTTCATATAGTTTCATTTTGCTCTATCTAGAGTGGTATGGTCTAATTTCTAAAGTAGCTTAAGATTTCCTAACTTGTGCATTTCGGTTTCTAGATCACAAAAGTATTCAAAAACTTACAAATTCGAAAGGTCGAAGACCTTGCAGCCACACTTTACGTAAAAATATCTCAAACACTTCACATACTAGAAAACAACTTTGTAACATCCCTAAAAGGGTTTATGCATTTTCGGTTTAATTGTCTTTACTATGAATAAATTTTGATACTTTTGAAACCTAAAATGCATGGAAATGGAAATGAACATTTTGGAACATTTATGGTCGAACATTTTGGAAATGATTCAAAATGGAAAGTAAACAGAAACTTGAAATGTAAGAAATGGCAAGTTTACAGAGCCGATCGAAAATTTTAGGAAACTTAGAAATAATGCGAAATGTCAAATTTTAAAGTTTAAAATAAGAAATAAGGGCAAGAGGGCCTTAAAAGAAAAAGTTGGAGAATTTTGACACACAAAAAGCTTGGAAATGTGGCTCAAGATGCCACTTAGGGTCTATGGAAATGGCGCCATATGCACGGGAGGAAGGGCCTGAGTTCGAGTCACTTGGGAAGCAAATAATGAAGGTTTTAATTTTACTTCCACAAGGCTGAGGTGGACGGCACCTATTTCTAGAAAGGAGGAGTTTTATTTCATAATACTTGATAAATTAAGTGATAAATAAAGGATTTTTTTAATTTAAAGAGATAAAGGATGGATTAAATACTTTTAATTTAAATAAGGTGATAATTAAAAGATAATATTATCACTTATGAGGAGTAGTGGCCAAGTAAGGGACTCTCCTATTGATAATTTCTGCTAAAGAAGGAGAATTAAAGGCTTTTCTCCCATCTTTTCCTAAGTGTCGAAATTTTCCTAGCTCCTCTTTCTCTCTTCTAAATTTTCCTAAGGTAAATCCTCTCCTTTTCTCCGCTAGTCATTAATCTACCTTTCTTTCAAACTTTCTCTAGTTATTCAAAGACTCCATAGCGAATCTTTGTGACTCCAAGCAAGAGTGATCGAGGTATTAAGGTAAGAACAATTAATTCTTGTTCTTCTAATTCTTTTAATCAAGATCTAAGAAATAACCCTTTTTATGTCTTTTGGCCAATATCAAAGGAAGAGTTTTGGATTTGATTCAAGGAATTTAAGGTGAGGCACATTCTACCAAAGGCCAAATTTTATTTATTAAAGTTAGATCGATCTAACATATGAATTTTAGGAATTTCGACATCACTAAGGGAGCAAGGAATCGATATTGGGAATCTCATCATAAGGTAAGTGGTTATAATCGCCAAGGTTCTCTCTTAAATGTCTAGATCTATTTGTTTTAACCAGAGACTAATCAAATCAATGGATTTAATGGTTAGCCGATTTCAAGTTCACCACGACCAAGAGGGCTCGGTCATAGGCTAAACATAATGACTAAAACCCGAAAGGAACTAGCCATGTTTTTAAAAAAGAAGAAGAGAGAGCAAAACAACAAACCCTAGTTTTTCAAACTTTTAAAACTTTCTTTTAAATCAGAAAATTATTTTACAACATTTTCTAAAAACTCCCGATTTGCGAAAATTACAAAAAATGCCCTTGGTGGTAAAATTACCAAAATGCCATTGGTTTATAAAATGTTCAACTACTCAATAGCTTTACCAAAATTTCATTATTTTATAAACATTCAAAAACCCTGATTTGTAAAATATCAAAATACCTTGATTTTGGAAAATTACAAAATTGCCCCTAACTTACAAAATTACCAAAATGACCCTGATTTCCAAAATTTTTGCAACATCCCCATTTTGAAGGAACAATTTTCAAAAGTACCTCAAAGTTTTACAACTTTTGAAATATCCCTAATTTATTAAATTTTACAAATTTACCCCAATTGGTGAAAAATTATCAAAATACTTTGATTTTAAAATTTTTCCAAATTACTCGAGATTTTGAAATTTTCAAATAATTTTGACAAAACACCAAGGAACGTTTTATTCGAAAATTATGAAAATGCCCTCAGAGGACAAAATTATGAAAATACCCCGGTAGTGGAAAACAACAAAGAACAAAAACTACAACGCTTTCCGAATGAATGAAAGTTCATACTTGTCGATGGATGGATGAATGAATGGAAAAGACTATGTGTTTGTATGAATACGAAAGAACCACTCTTAAATCCCTTTTCATAAAACTCCTTATTTGGTAAATAAGTGGAACAATGACTAATCCATAAAATTCCTTAATCGATCTCGACGCTAGAAATGAGCTCTAGAGGACGTGGTCGCCGTGGATGAGGTAGAGGAAGAATGATCGTGTCGAACCCGCCGACGGGTCAGGGTCCGATAATAAAATATCGCCACCACCACCCCTAGTTTGTTAATGTTGGGCGACAAGCTCAGACGGGAAGATCTTGTCGCAGTCAGGTCATGAAGTTTTGGAATTGGTGGTAGTGCAGAGGAAATAGGGAAATCGAAAGTCATGCACGAATGACTCCGAGCTAATGGAGTAGAAATGTTTCGAGGAGTATCTAGTGTGGCACCCAAAGACAGCTTGAGTCTTGGTTGAAGCAATCGAGCGCATCATGGATGAGCCGGACTTGACCCCGAGGAGAAGTTGAAAGGGATGGTGGCGTTGTTACGTGATGAAGCGTGTCGACCGTGGTTAACTGCTCGGGATGGTACCACGGCTAAAAATTTGACCCGGGAGTATGTTGAGAGGCATTTGTAAGAAGTATGTGGGAACCAGGTATACAGATGAACAAAGGAAGGCTTTTCTAGGGTTGGTACAAGGGAGTAAGTCTGTCGCAGAATATGAGGCGGAATTCTTGAGGTTGAGCCGCTATGCTCGAGGGGTAGTGGCAACTGAGCATGAACGCTGTGTCCGTTTTGAGGATGGACTGAGGGACGATCTGAGACTGTTGATAGCACCGCATCGAGGCGGAATTCTTTGGTGGAAAAGGCCAAGGTGGCCGAGGGATTAAGGACACTACCAAGCGATCGTGGATAGGAATAAGGCCAAAAGAGGATTTGGGCCATCCGGAAAGGGTCACAAGAGGCCTAGGTTGACGGCTATGAAATCAACAGTGATACGGTGGCAGACGTCTTTGTGAGCATTGTGGAAAGAAGCACTTAGAGAGTGTTGGAGAAAGACGGAGGATGTTTCAAGTGTGAGTCCAAGGACCATATGCTTAAGGATTGTCCCAAGCAACTGATGAGAGCCACCAATAGTTCGGAATGCTAGCTAGACCGGTAGAGGCGCATGTGAGCCTCAATCTGGTCGTGGTTGAATGTAACCGAGGTAGTGGTGCCGGCAGAGGCCGTGAAACACAGGGCCGAGGTACTACTAGTGTCGATGCAAGGCAATCGGGTTTGGTTTATGCGGTTCACCGGAGGGAAGATGGTGACGCACCGGATGTAATAACCGGTACATTTTTTATTTTTGACAAACCTTATTTTGCTCTGATTGATGTGGGCTCGGCCCATTCCTATGTTGCACGTAGTGTAGTGGAAACACTAGGCCTAAACTCTGAACTTTCGACAGATGATGACTGTAGTAAGCCCATTAGGCAAAACTATTGTGGTAGACAAGATCTTTCGAAATGTGCCCTTAAAAATTCAGGGAGTGAACTTTCGAGCAGATTTAATGGGGTTACCCTTTGGAGAATTTGAACTTATACTCGGAATGGATTGGCTAGTAGAACACCGTGCCGTATTGGATTGTGCGGCTAAACGTATGGAACTAAGAACCTCGGAGGATGAAGTGGTAGTAATGATCGAGAAAGGAAGAACTACTTATCTAACGTAGTTTCAAGACCAAGGTCGGAAGATGGTTAAGAAAGGTTACGAGGCATTCCTCGCCGTAAGTGCGATAGGTGGAAAGGAAGAAGGTATTAATGGAGTTAGGACGGTAAGGGACTTCGTGGATGTGTTTCGGAGGAATTATTTGAATACCCCTGCATGTGGAGGTAGAATTTGGGATAGATTTACTAGGAATAGCTCTGTATCAATCGCCCATACCGAATGGCGCCAAAGGAGTTAGTGGAGCTTAAGGCTCAAATCCAAGAACTATTGGATCGTGGGTTCATCGACCCGGTGTGTCTCCGTGGGGAGCACGGTCTTATTTGTGAAGAAGAAGGACGAACTATGCGTATGTGCATAGATCACCGCGTCGCTTGAATAAGTCGACCATTAAGAATAAGTATCCTTTACCAAGGATCGATGACTTGTTTGATCGGTGAAGGGCAGATTTTCAAAGATCGACTTAAGGCCTGGATATCATCAATTTAAGGTGAAGGAGATATCCATAAGGCGCTTTTAGGATATCGGCCATTTTGAGTTCGTGGTGATGCCATTTGGGTTGTGAATGCTCTAGCGCGCTCATGGACATGATGAATCGGTTTTCCAACCCTACTTGGATAGGTTTGTCGTTGTGTTCATCGACGATATTTTGGTGTACTCGAAGTCGTAAGAGGAGCATGATAAGCATCTCCGAGTTGTGTTGGAAGTGTTAAGGAGAAGAGCTTTATGCCAAATTCAGCAAGTGCTAATTTTGGCTTAAGGAGGTGGCATTCCTAGGACATGTGGTATCCGCAGAAGGAATAAGAGTGGATCCTAGGAAGATCAAGCGAGTTGGATTGGAAACCACCTAGGTCCGTGGTGAGATCCAAGTTTCTTAGGCTTGGCGGAGCTATTACGAAGGTTTGTGGAAGGATTCTCGTCAATAGCCGCGCTTTTAACAAAGTTGCTAAGGAAGGAAGTACCTTCGAATGGACTAATAAGCGGCAGAGAGCTTTGAAAAGCTTAAAAGGGTGTTGACTAAGCTCCGGTGTTAATTCACTAGAGGCGTGAAAAGATTTTGTGGTGTCTTGTGATGCTTAGCGATCTGGGGTTAGGTTGTGTACTAATGAAAGAGGGTAAAGTGGTCGCTATGCGTCTCGGCGATTAAGGCCACATGAGGTTAACTACCCAACCCATGATTTAGAGCTAGAAGCAGTGGTTTTCGCCCTTAAGGTTTGGAGGCACTACCTTTATGGAGAAAGGTTAGTTATTTACACAGACCACAAGAGCCTTAAGTATTTATTGACTCAGAAGGAGTTGAACCTGATGCAACGAAGGTGGGCGGAATTGCTGAAGGATTACGATTATTCGATAGAATATCATCCGGACAAGGCGAATGTGGTAGCCGATGCCCTGAGTAGGAAGGTGGTGTCGGATCTCGGCTTTGTTTGCCCATTTAAGTCTCAGATGATGACGGAAGCTTTGTTATGAGTTACAAGTCAAGCCCACTGGTCAAGGAGGTGAAAGAGGGACGGTTGGTGATAAGGACTTAAGTACTAAGTTCAGACAAGCATGCTGACAAGGAGGATTAAGGGACTATGATGTCACCGATGAAGAAGTATTGTGCTACAAAGGAAAGGTCTCGTATGCCGAGGATAAGGAGTTGAGACAAAGGATTCTTTGAAGCGCATGGTAGCCCTTATGCTATGCATCCGGAGGCATCAAGTTGTATAGAGATCTAAGGGAACAATTTTGGTGGTCCGATCCAAACGAGAGGTGGTGAATTTGTGGGAAATGTTTGACGGTCGCAAGTTAAGGGTGAACACCAAGTCCCATCAGATTACTTCAACCAATCAAGTTCCCCAATGGAGGTGGGAAAGAATTACCATGGACTTCGTTAGTGGGCTTCCCTCACGCCTACTAAGAAGGACTCGGTATGGGTGATAGTGGACCGCTTGACCAAATCCGTGCACTTTATCCCGAAGAAGAGTTGATTATTCCCTTCGGTTGGCCAAGTTATATGTGGCGTAAATCATAAGGTTTCATGGAGTACCGGTGTCAATCATCTCTGATAGAGACCCAAGGTTTACGTCTCAATTTTGGAAGGCACTTCATCAAGCCTTAGGCACTAGGTTGGACTTCACTCGACTTTTCATCCACAATCGACGGGCGGTCTGAACAGGTTATACAAGTGTTGGAGGATATGTTGAGAGGTGTAATGGATTTAGGAAGTTGGGAAGATTACTTGCCTTTAGGCTGAGTTCGCCACAACAACAACTATCAAGCTAGCATTCGGATGGCACCATCTGAAGCATTGTATGGAAGGAAGTGCGTAACACCTACTTGTTGGACCGAGTTAGGAGAACGCCGAGTTTTGGGTCCGTAATTAGTGGCGTAAATCAAGAGAAGGTTGAGTTGATTCGACACAGTTGAAGGAAGCCTCGATAGGCGTAAGTCGACGTAGACCTTAAGTGGAAGGAAATAGAGTTTGAAGTGGGAGACCAAGTATTCTGAAAGTCTCACCTTGGAAGAAGGTAATGAGGTTCATCGAAAAGGAAGTTAAGCCCAAGGTTTATAGGGCATTTTCGAGTATTGAAACGAGTTGGGCCATGGCATACCAATTAGAGTTGCCACCGTAATCGCAGCAGATGCACGACGTATTTCATGTATCCATGCTACGTCGCACCGATCGGATCCGACGATGTGGTATCTCGTTGAAGAAGTAGAGCTAAGGCGGACTTATCCTATGAGGAAGAAGGCTGATTGATTTTGGAACGAGATGTGAAAGTACTACGAAGGAAGACAAAGGCTCTAGTCAAAGTGTTATGGGCGCAATCATGGATCTAAGAAGCTTCAGGAGTCGAGAAGAGACAATGCGACAAGAATACCTCAACTATTTTAGTTAGGAAATTTCGGGATGAAATTTTGTTTAAGGGGTAGAAGCGTAACATCCCGAAAAGGGTCTATGCATTTTAGTTTAATTGTACGAAATGTCAAGTCTCGTACTATGAATAAATTTTTGATACTTTTGGAAACCTAGAAATGCATGGAAATGGAAATGAACATTTTTGGAGACCTGAACATTTTTGGAAACCTAAACATTTTTGGAAATGATTCAAAAATGGAAAGTAAACATTTCTGGAAACTTGGAAATGTAAGAAAATGGCAAGTTTACAGAGCCGATCGAAAATTTTAGGAAACTTAGAAATAATGCAGAAATGTCAAATTTTAAAGTTTAAAATAAGAAATAAGGGCAAGAGGGCCTTAAAAGAAAAAAGTTAGAGAATTTTGACACACAAACAGGCTTGGAAATATGGCCTGAAGATGCCACTTAGGGTCTATGGAAATGGCGCCATATGCAGGAGGAAGGGGCCTGAGTTCGAGTCACTTGGGAAGCAAATAATGAAGGTTTTAATTTTGCTTCCGTATAGGTGAGGTGGACGGCACCTATTTCTAAACAGGAGGAGTTTTATTTACATTAATACTTGATAAATTAAGTGATAAATAAAGGATTTTTAATTTAAAGAGATAAAGGATGGATTAAATACTTTTAATTTAAATAAGGTGATAATTAAAAGATAATATTATCACTTATGAGGAGTAGTGGCCAAGTAAGGACTCTCCTATTGATAATTTCTTGCTAAAGAAGGAGAATTAAAGGCTTTTCTCCCATCTTTTCCTAAGTGTCAAATTTTCCCTAGCTCCTCTTTCTCTCGCCAAAATTTTCCTAAGTAGAAATCCTCTCCTTTTCTCCGCTAGTCTCCATTTAATCTACCTTTCTCTTTCAAACTTTCTCTAGTTATTCAAAGACTCCATAGTCGAATCTTTGTGACTCCAAGCAAGAGGTGCAATGATTGAGGTATTAAGGTAAGAACAATTAATTCTTGTTCTTCTAATTCTTTTAATCAAGATCTAAGAAATAACCCTTTTTATGTCTCTTGGCGAATATCAAAGGAAGATTTTTGGGATTTGATTCAAGGAATTTAAGGTGAGGTACATTCTACCAAAGGCCAAATTTTATTTATTAAAGTTAGATCGATCTAACATATGAATTTTAGGAATTTCGACATCACTAAGGGAGCAAGGAATCGATATTGGGAATCTCATCATAAGGTAAGTGGTTATAATCGCCAAGGTCTCTCTTAAATGTCTAGATCTATTTGTTTTAACCGAGACTAATCAAATCAATGGATTTAATGGTTAGCGATTTCAAGGAGAAGAACACAAATCTTGATTTGATCACCAATCAAATCGGCAAGCAAGGTAAGTATTAGTAATACCATTCCTATTTGGATTTGCTTTAAAAGCGAAAAGGTTATTAATGTGTTTTATATGATGGGCGAATATAGAATTAATGATCTAAAGTTAGATCAGATTTTCGAGATCTCAAGGAACCTATTAAGCGGATCGTGTGTACTCACACTAACCTTGATATATCATATGGCAATTATTTTAATATATGAATATGCATAAGAATGAGAATGTGGCTAAGTACCACGAGATGTGGTAAGAATACCCTGTGCACGTTTCCTACTTCGATAGGATTACGAATATGATATATTTTGAACATATGAATAGTAACATGAATGAGAATTAAGTATGTTATGCATGATATAAAATTTATGGGGCATTCGGGATCTATGTGAAAGGGAAGAAGGTGTTGACTTGGTCTCACAGCGGAATATGGTGACTACGGTCACAAAATTTGAATATGGTAACTCGGTTACATTATCTCGAATTTGGTAACTTCAGTTACATTATTTGAATATGGTGTCTAATGACACAAATTATATGGGCGATGAGCACGCCGATCGCAATGATCGCCTTCAAGGTGTGTAGCGGATAGGGGTTGACTTAGTAGTCCCACGGTGTGACCGGCAAAATGGTGGTGTGTAGCGGAAGGAACCATTAGGCTTGGGTTTGGGTTGCATCATCATTTTATATGAATATGAACATGTATGCTTGATCATTGAATGTTAGTATTGTGTACACATTGAGTCTCATTGACTCACCCCATTGTGGGACTTTTTTTCGTGTGATGAACAAAGGATCGATCGGGACTAGAGACCTTGAGGTGGCCATGTTTCATTTGAAGATTTTATTTAATTTGGACTTTATTTCTTTTTAGTACCTTTAATTTTATTTTCGGGTTTTACTTGATGTAATAAGGCCATAAGGCCCAAGGATTTTTCTTATTTTGCTTTACTCTTAACTATTACGATGCTAACTATTTAAGACTAAAGTTTAAGATATATTTTTTAATAAACCTTAAAATTGTTTTGTCACCTTAATAAAAATTTGACTTTCAAATAGATTAAATGGGTTCCCAATCTAAGCCCAATCCACAAACAACATTTTCCAAAATTATACAAATTTTGTCTAAGAAAAATTAACTTAATTAAGGAACAAAAGAATTTTTTAAACTTATTAAAATTTGAAATTTGAAAACCCATTCCACAATCGAGTTTTGTAACTTGGCTCTGATACCACAAAATGTAACACTCCCAAATTTGGCCTAGACGTTATGGCCTAATCTGGCATGTCACATTGAAGTGTTTTTCGAAAACCATGTTTTTATTAAAAACCCTTCTTGAAATTTAAAATTTCTTACCATTTAAAACTTGTACAAAACCTCAATTTGCATTTGTTTATTTTCAATCGTGGTTTATTAAAAAGTTATTCCCTTTCAAAACGTTATCACCTTTAGAACCTTATTGTTGCGGAAGCTGAATTTAAAATAAATGATTTATGAAAACGTGATATTTAAAAATTGAGTTATTGTTTTGAAATCGTGTTCTACTTCTAGCAGATACCAATCACAATCAATAAAATCCCAAATTTAAAATCCAAAAATTATAGAGCCCTTATTACAACCCGAATCAAAATTAAAATGCTTGAGTAAATGAGCAAAATAGAATAAAACATATGCAGTTGTGTGACCCTCTCCGAGTCCCTCGCAGCTCCTAACCGTCTAACGCTGGGGATTACTTGAAAGGTTAAAACGAGGTGAGTTTACGAAAACTCAGTGTGTAATCCCCTTATTATAGAAACAGTCAGCATACAAAAATAGAATTAGTCTGGGCCGAGCCCTTTACTTGAGAATAAAGATAGTTGATTCAGAGTACATGTGGGCCAAAGCCCAAAATAATATCATTTGGGTCACAGCCCATAATAGAATCAATTTGGCGTAGCCCATCACAGTAACAGTCTCAGTATGGATGATGCATGATGCATGCAAACCCATCCAACCCTACACTACCTGGAGGGAATAAATCACTCATGCCATCCCTACACTTACAGTGTTCGCACCGGTTGCAACACTAACCGAAATAGCAGCAAAGTTGCTAGTATATATGCGGCTCTAAGCCTTCAGTAACAGTCTCATAATTGGCACATAGCTATTGGTAATAACCATTAGCTACGGTAATATAACCGACACATAGCCATGGGTAAGTATGATCGACACAAGGTCATCAATAATTATGGTTGGCACACAACCATGGATAAATATGTTTGAAACTAAGTCATGATCAAGACGACACAGAGCCATAATTAGGTTGGCACAGAGCCATAATCTGATTAACTGGCATAAAGCCATCGGTAGGTCCACAGTCGTGTCGGGCAACCCGTGCAACCTTAACAGATCATTACTGGGTCCATAGTTTCTCGTGCAACCCGTGTGACCCTATCAGAAAAGTATTTCCTCCATAACCAATATCCCAACCCCATACAGTATGTCATGTATACAAAATGTCTTGCCCACAAATCATCATATCATTCACAGTTAAGTCCATCAAATCATAGTCATTTACCCTATAGGAGCATTATGGTCATTTTACCCTACAAGGGCATTACAGTTATTTTACCCTACAGGGGCATTACGGTCATTTTATCCTACAGGGTTATTACGGTCATTTTACCCTACAGGGGCATTACGGTCATTTTACCCTACAGAGGCATTACGGTTATTTTACCCTAGAGGGGCATTACGATCATTTTACCCTTTAGTGGTATTACGGTCATTTTACCCTACAGAGGTATTACGGTCATTTTACCCTATAGGGGTATTACGATCATTACGCTATAAATAGGCCTAAGGCCCAATATTCGGCCCAAGTGGGCCTATATGCTCATGTGGCCCATTTAACCCGAATTCAGCCATGACTATGCGAACTACATTGCCCAGTCTAGTATTTGTCACTTATTGTGGATTTTATCGTGTAGGGCCCATGAGCCCATTGTGCCCATACGACCCATTTCAGCCAAATGAAGCCCAAGATCACGAGAACGCTTGTAGTGGCCTCTACAATCTATCGCCCATAATTTGTGAGGTTGGTTTACCACACGAGTGATCTCACACTCGTGAGGCCTCGAATGTCAAAGTTTTAGCTCTTCGGCTTTTCGGCTTTTGCCGATTCACAGCAGAGATAATGCGATTACACACCTATTTGCGAAAATATGCTAAGATCCACGAGAACTCCAAACCTAATCAACCATGATACACCATCAGTCTCTTAATCAATAAGATTCAGATAATCCCATTCAATACCACTATTCAAAATGATTTAATACTTGCCTTGATCGACAGATGTGGCTTAGCCCACATAGATCGCTAGTTAGGATTTATCACTTGTTGCTTGCCGAATATCTGCATTACAAATGCCCTCCAATTAGACACGATTGCCTAAACCCAAAGGTTGATCATACTCACAAAACCCTTAGGTAAAGGAAAGTAATATTCGGCCATAACAAAATATACAACCAACACACTATAGATTGAGCACAATAATAGCAACAAGGTTACCTTTAGACGAATGACGATAGGAACATTTCAAAATGCTTCAGTATTTCTTGAGTACTCCTTCACTCCTCGTGGAATTCTAGAACCTGAAGAACACAATCGGTAACAAGAGAATCAAGAGAAGGAAGAAGTATTTGGCTTTCAATAGTGTAGAGAGAGATGGCTTGAAAAATATTGATAAAGAAATACAAGAAAGATTTGAGAATGCTCACCGGTTGCCAGAGAATAGATGTCAACTCGAAAACCAAAATGAAGAAGTAAAGGCTGAAGAAAGAAAGAATCGGTCATGTACCAAGGCCAAAGCCGAAAGAAATGGAAAGAGGAGGAGAGGAAATAATCGACCAAAGAAAAGTGTTTGAGTGAGAGGAAAACACGAAGTCACCAAAACTTGAGAGTGGGGGAGAAAAGAAGAGAGAATCAGCCAACTCTAGATGCAAGGATAGGAATAGAAATGCCAAAACTGATCGACACTTGAAATATCTCACAAAATTCGGTACAATGGAAAAAGGAAATTGGTTACCAAAGAATAAACAAAAAGGGTCCCACAATGCAAAATCCCAAACCTACCTTTACCATAATTGACCTTCAAGCAGAAAAAACTGAAACCAAATAGTTAAAAATGAAACAAGGAGGAAATCATAGCCAAATTCATGAGCCTCCAATTACCCATTTAGCATAATTTTACTCCCTTTCAAACTCATCTTTTTCCTCCCTTAATATCTCCCAACATCCCTTCACAAATCTCTCCACAAATCACTCAATCATCCCATTTGAACTTCATTCAAATTCCTCTATCATCCTCTCCACAAACTTCTTCTTGACCAATTCAAATTCCAACTTTACAGAGTTCTAGTCGACTTCTGCTTCTCACTTGGCAAGAGAGCAAAATAAATACTCTTTTTACCTTGCCATGACTTGAACCTTAGACCTTAAGAGAACTCTACACGCCACCTTGCCACTAAACCACATGCTCTTTTTGTGTCATAATTACAACACAATTTCTTTTAAAGCCTACATGCTAACACCAAGGTTCACTTAAGAGAAAAACCAAAATTTTGCAAAAGCCAGGGCTTGAACACAAGACTTCTCAGACACTCCCAAACACTCCTAAATCACTTAACCATCAAAGAAAACAATCAATTGTGTCATTTTCTTGCCCACATAAACTTTTATGTCTTTCGACGCTCAATACATATTTCCTTCTATGCCCAAATTCGGGGCGTTACAAAAATTGTATGTCTCAATGTTGTATGTTTAAGCAAGTTAAGCGGTAATGCCTCATACCCAGTTCTAGCGTCGGATATGGGTAAAGGGTGTTACATTTAGTTCAATTTGTCAATCTCAAACATTTTATAAAAATCTATCATATATATATCAATTAAACAACGACATATCTCTTAACAACTGTTGGATTAGTAGATATAAAAGCATGATCATCTTGGTTCAATTCAAAACATCTTATAACAATCTATTATATGTTTGTATTAGTTGAATTTCATTATTTGTATACCTCTTAAAGTTTCACATTTTATTCAATTTATTCCTTAAAATTGAAATAGTTATAACTAGTACTTTTTAACTAAAGATTTTGTATGGTGTCTCTCCATTTTATTTGCAAGGCCAATGACAAATGTGTGCTTCTTAATCTTCTCATCAAGATACTTTGCAAAGAGTTGTAGTATTATTTGACCATCCACAACGACATGTCTCTCAACAACTATTGGATTAGTAGATGTAAAAGCATAATCATCTAGGTTCAGTTCTCAATCTATATAAAAAATTTAGTTCGATTTATCAATTTCAAACATTTTATTAAAATCTATTATATGTATGTATCAATTAAACAACGACATATCTCTCAATAGCTACTGGATTAGTAGATATAAAACAAGAACATCTTAGTTAAATTCCTGATCTATATAACAATTCAATTTGATTTATCAATTCTGAACATCTTATAGCAATCTATTATATTTAAGTATGAGTTCAATTTCATTATTCTTATGCCCCTTAAATTTTCACATTTTATTCAATTTAGTTCCTAAAATCAAAATAGTTATAACTAGTCCTTTTTAACTAACCATTTTGTATGGTGTCTGTCCATTTTATTTGCAAGGCCTAAAAAAATGTGCACTTAATCTTCTCATCAGGATACTCTGCAAAGAGTTGTAGTATTATTTGACCATGCACAATGGCATATCTCTCAACAACTGTTGGATTAGTAGATAAGACAACATGATCATCTTGGTTTAATTCCCAATCTATATAAAAATTCAATTTGATTTATCAATTTCAAACATCTTATAATAATATATTATATGTATGTACCAGTTCAATTTCATTATTCGTTATCCCCTTAATTTTTCACATTTTATTCAATTTAGTCACTAAAATAAAAAATAGTCTTAACTAGTCCTCTTTAACTAACCATTTTGTTTAGTGTCTCTCCTCCATTTTATTTGCAGGGCCAACGACAAATGTGCACTTCTTAATATTCTCATCAGGATAATCTGCAAAAAGTTGTATAATGGAAATCGATAAATTTGTATAATGAAAAAGAGTATGTATGAAATTAAAATCAATATTGAAGTCAGAATATATTACTTTTTAAAAATATAACATATTAAATAATAATGTTGTAACACCCTTAACCCTTATCTATTGCCGGATTAAGGTTACGAAGCATTACATTTAATGGTATCAGAGCTACAGTTTAGTCGATTCTCAGACTGAACGTAGCATGCATATGTCTAGAAATACATACCATTATATAACCAGCAATAGTGTGATAACTCTTGACTCAAATTGAACTATGTTCTCATATAGATAATATGTCATCCAACCGAGCCGATTCTAAAGAAGTAGAAAGTAATGCGGAAGCCTCCTTTCACAGGGTAGCTTCTAGTGGTAGTAGGACTGTATCTGATGGATGGGAAGGAGAGGCTAAAGAAGCCTTCTTCTAGATGATGTTCGAGTTGTAACAGTCCGGTTTAGACCCTAGTCGGAACAGTGGTTTTGGAACCATAAATCCGAGTTAGAAAAATATTTTTCTGAGTTATCAGCATGTGAATTAGTATGTGAGAAATTTCTATAAATTAATTTTTTCGTTTGTGTGTTTAATTTAAAAAAGGACTAAATTGCGAAAAAGGTAAAAGTGGAAATTCATATTTTAATGTGTTGATTTGACTTGGCTTATTAAAGGTGAAGTCCTTAATTGGATATTATACCTTTGTTTATGCTGTGGACATTTATGTCCATTTTATACATGATTTTTATAAGGTTTAATAAAGGTTAAAATTGTAAAATGTTTAATAAGCTAATTAAAACATAAAACAAAACAATTGTTTCATTATTTTGGTATCATCCACCACTAAAAATAAGAAAAGAAAAGAAATTTTAAAGCTTTGAACATTCAGCTAGGTAGAAGCAAAAATTAAAGTATGTTTTGCTTCGATTTTTGATAATTTTTACGTTTTTGTAATCATTGCTTCGTGTTTATCAAAACCCATGCTTCAATTTTGTGAATTGATGATGGTTTTGAAAAGTTCCATTGATGAATTCATGAGCTTTGTGATGTTTGATGATGAAATATGAAATATATGTGTTAGATGAACATAGTTTGTCTTTGGATTTTTGGTGATTTTGAATATTTTAGACTTAATTGAGAAAATTATATTTTGAGGGACTAAATTGTGAAATAAATAAAATGTGTGGACTTGTATGAGCATGGGTGATATTCGGCTAAGTATGAGTGTATGCATATTTGGTGTATTTTGTGATTTTGTGAAATAGGGACTAAAATGTTAAAATGTGAAAATATGAGGGCTAATTTGTAAATTACCCTAAATATGTGTTTTTGTATTGAATTGGATGAATTAGTGAATAAATGAGTTAAATTTGAATATGTATAGATCAAGAACCAAAGAAAATGGACTTGGATCGTGGGAAATTGAAAGTAATTAAGTAGATGAGTTCATTTCTGTTTATCCGAATCCAAGGTAATTCGATATACAAATAAATGTATTTACATTGATATATGTATGTTCATATGAAAATTTATGATGATGAATGTATATGAGATGATGAGTACATGAAATTTGAAATAGTATCGACATGGTGTCAACATCCAAAAAAGTCTCGTATGAACCTAGGAATAGATAGGATTACATATGTCATGACATAGGTTTCTGATATGTGATATCGTGTAAGACTACATCTGGGACATTGGCATCGATCTGAGATTTACGTGTAAGACCATGTTTGGGACATTGGCATTGTGTTGATTCGTGTAAGACCCTTTTTAGGACAGTGGCATCGATATCTGGATACATGTAAGACCACGTCTGGGACGTTGGCATTGTACAACCATTCTGAGTATTCTGAGCTTCCTATTTGATTCTGAATGGTTCAATGGGAAAATATGAGAAATGAAAGACTACGTGAAATGTATAAATGAGTCAGGTACGTTTGAAAGATATACTATGTATGTGTATAAGAGGTAAGTGTATATAAGAACTTACCTAAGGTGAATATGTGTATGGACTTGATGAGTTAATATGTGATATATGTTTGAATGGGCTATGAGCATAAGTGATGCTTGTGATATGATATGTTGGTAAGAAATGAAAATCAAATGAGCCAAAGAGAAATCTATGTGTTTGAAATGAAGATATGTTTATGAATTTAAATTGCTATGGTTATAAATGGTTATATGATAAGTTTATTTGTATATGGCTTACTAAGCTTTTGGAAAGCTTACTTTGTGTGTGTTTGATCTGTTCTATAGATCGTCAAAGCTACTGAGGGCTCGAGAATCATCGAGGATTGTCATCACACTACTCAAATCACATTTTGGTACCTTATGATCATGTATATATTAAATATGGCATGTATACTCTAGTTGGAATAGATTATGTTTATGATATGTAAATAGCCATGTGATATGGCTAGATAAATGTTGGTGATTGATAAACCGTAAAAGTAACATATTTTAATCCCACATTTAACATACTTTTGGATGATTTATTTCCTGAATTGTGTAAAAAGGTGCTTTTAATCCTTTCTTTTCATGTTTTATACTCAAGAAAGCACCTAGGGACGAAAAGAATAAGAAACGAGCCTAAAACAGACCAAATGGGCCATATCACGAAATCGACATGGCCTAGACTTAAGCCCACACAGTTGTGCCTCTTAAGAGAAGTTCGAACACGGCTTGACCACGATTCACACTGCTATACCTCATCAATAGGCTCGCACACGGCCTGGCCACGAAACACACGGGCGTGTGCCCATGGGCGTGTCCCTACCGTGGCCAAGTGGAGTTCTACTCAGAATAGGGTACTTAAAGGCAAAGAAACATATTCCAAAGCCTATTCAAACACCCTAGTAGGAATTCTACTTGAATTAGGATATGTAGGGGCCAAGTAAAGCATCTTAAAGTCTATATAAACACCCTAGGAGGCAATTTAAGAGGGGAGTTTGGCAGAAACCTTCTGCCAGAGCCAGCAAGTAGCTAGGCCAAGGAGCCGAGCCAGGAAGGTCAGATATGTGGAAATCACTTGAATATAGCCAGTTGATCCATCTCAAGAAGTTGCAACTCTACTCAAGACGGTGGATTTCTCCTTCAATTCCTTCAGAGAGTTTTAGGGATTTCTTATGTTTTGTTTTATCTTTTCTTCTGAGATGTTTTCTTTTATCATTATGAACTAAACCCTTCAGATACCTGAAGGGGATGAAACCTAAGATGAATCTTGTTATTGTTTTCTGAACAATATGATAAATACTTGATTTGTTCTTAATTATGTGTGCTTAATTCTTGTGTTAATATTTTTGGGATATTGATTCAAGTTGAATGTGCTTAGGTGGTGGAGTAAAAGTCCCTGCTTAAGAGTAGATCCAGCATAATTAAGCGGAGTTGATCGCGCCTAAAGATAGGGTGATGAGATTTTGCGGATTAGGGTGAAACCTAATATGGGAGTCCATAGATCGAGTTAATGCGATTCTAGGGGTTTTAATTAGAAAGAGATTTCAATTAATCAACCTAGGGTTAGATGTTATTTTCCTCGAGAGAGGGCTTAATATAAATTAGGGAATCTTACGGATCAAGTCAAGTGAATAAATCTTCTGGTTTAGTGTTATATAACAAGTGAAGTCTAGGTGGATTCTTCCTAAGGGTATCGTCTTAATCAACTGAGTTTTCCCAACAATATTTCCCTAATTCATTTTTTTTTTCTTTGCATCTTTAGATTAGTAGTTAGTTTTATATTAAACAACCAATCACTTAATATTTAGGCTAAATAATAGAAAGAAGGTTAGTATTAGTACTTTTAGTTCCTTTGGGTTCAACAATCCGGTCTTGCCTAAGCTATACTACTGTTCGATAGGTGCACTTGCCTTAAGTCGTTATCAGAGTTAGTTTCTAGGTTTGATCATTCTCTTTATAAATTTTAAAACTCGACAAAACAACGATCAGTGATATGAATGAGTGGTCATGATATATTATGCATATTTTGGTATGGTATGTTGGCTAATGAGAAGATCAAAATTGTGGTATGTTTATGAAGCAAAGTTGGTATCATATTGATGGAATGATATTATATTGTAATGGTAAGATTGTGGATGAAACTTGATTAGAAATGGTTGTTATTTAGTTGAGCTAATTGTTGTATAAGTTGTTGTGTTTGAGATGCATTTGAATGCTTGGAAAAGTTGGTTATTTTGGCATGAATTGAATTGATATGATGCTTGTATGGATTGCCCAATGTGTGGGTGGCATTTTGGCTTTCCAAATGGCCTATATTTCCCTACAAAGGCATGTGGCTCGACCGTGTCCTTCGAGGTTGCAATGAAAAATAAGTCAGACTCGACCACAAGCTGGACACACTGGCATGTGACTGGCCGTGTGGTGCAAGTCAGTAGCGACCACGGGTGAGACACATGAGCGTGTCCACGGCTGTATGGATAAGTCAGTATGTATGCCCTGTTTTGACACGGCTTAGATTCATGGGCGTGTCTGAGGCCGTGGGAGGCACACAGCCTGCCCACACAGGCGTGTGACCTCTGTAACTTAGAAAATTTCTGTATATGTTCAGTTTAGTCCCGACCCTACTCTAAAGCATGTTAAAGATCTCAAAGACCTATTTAAGGGACACTTTGATGTGATTTGTCAAATTAAGATATGAAATGTCCGTAAAAATTTTTGATTGTCTTGTAATACCTCTTAACCCTAAATCAGTGATGATTATGGGTTAGGGGTGTTACACGAGTGGTTTTCAAAGTTCGTGCGAACGAACCCAATAGCTCAATGACCTCTACCCCCACCGATTCTCGTAGTTTCTCAAGGTTTGGAACTAGTGCAATTAAGCAAGCCTCCAGTTGATAAAATCAAAAAGTATAGGGCTGATTTCAAGGTACAGTTGAAGATGATCCAGAGAGAGCCAAGTTTTGGTTAGAAAAATAATTAGGGTTTTTAATGAATTATCTTATACACCGATAGAATGCTTGAAATGTGTTGTTTCTCTGTTAAAAGACTCAGCTTATCAGTGGTGGCTGAAGGAGCGTCTAAATTGGGAATTCTTCTAGATAGAGTCAAAAAATAAATATGAGTCAGAGGTTCCTAGATAAGAAACGCAAAGAGTTTCTTAAGTTGAAACAATGTCGTATGTCAGTAGCTGAGTACAAGAGGGAATTTGTGTGACTCAATAAGTATGCCCTAGAATGTATATTGACAGAGGTTGCTATGTGCACTCGATTTGAAAATGGTTTAAATGAGGATATCAAGTTGCTAGTCGGGATTCTTGAGTTGAAAGAATTTATAGTTCTTGTGATTCGGGAAAAAGGCCTATGGGAAAATCTTTCTTGTCTTTATCGAAGAAGTTAAAAGAATTTCACAGTTGTTCATTAGCTTCGGTGGGTTATTCTAGGAGATAGAGGAAAATAGCAATTGAGCTCGAAACCTCAGGCTACATCTGTAGTGAGTGTAGGCAGTGTCAAAAACAAAAAGCCTGAATGTCAACAATGTAATAGATGACATTTTGGTGAGTGCAGACTGAAAGATGGGTCTTGTTTTAAGTGCGGTTCTTATGAGCATTATCTCGATATTTCCCTGAAAGGTCTAATAAAGAAAAGGCTCAGCCTACTTGATCGAGTAATACAGCTGTGAGAGGGAGACCACCCTGGAACACTGGAAATGTAGGTAACATTCATAGTGGGACGAAAGATTCTGCCATGAGACCTGAGGCACAGGCACCAATTATGGCTTACGCGATTCGTGCTCAAGAGGAACCTTCAGCACCTGATGTGATCACCAGTACATTTTTATCATTGATACTAATGTTAATGCTTTGATTAACTCGGGGTCAACGCATTCATATGTATGCACAAATTTAGTGTTAGATAAAAAAAATACCTTTCGATTCTACTGAGTTTATAGTTAAAGTAACAAACCCTTTAGGTTAGTATGCGTTAGTTGATAAAGTCTGTAAAAATTTTCCTTTAATGGTTCAGGGTTGTAACTTTTCGGCTGATTTGATGATATTACCCTTTGATGAGTTTGATATGATTCTGGGTATGGATTGGTTAACTCTACATGATGCTGTTGTGAATTGTAGACAAAAGCATATCGCGTTAAAATGTTAGAATGATGAAAAGATCCAAATTGAATCAGATAGATTGGATAGCACATCTATGTTATTTTAGATATGATGGAGCAAAAATATGTTAGAAAAGGCTGTGAAGCATATCTCACTTATATATTTAACTCGAAATTTTAGAATTGAAGTTAGAACAGGCTCGATTGTATGTGAGTTTACAAATGCATTTCTAGAGGAATTCCAAGGTTACCGTTAATCAAAGAGGTTGAGTTTGCTATTGATTTAATGCCAAAAACATCTTCGATATCGATAGCTCCATATAGAATGGCACCTACTAAATAAAAAGAGTTGAAAGCACAGTTATAAGAGTTGACAGATAAGGACTTTGCTCAGCCCAATTTTTCTCCTTGGTGCTCATGTGTTGTTTGTCAAGGAAAAGGACGATCAATGCGATTATTTATTGATTATCGTCATCTCAACAGAGTTACAATTAAGAACAATTATCCATTGCCACATATCGATGATTTGTTTGACCAGTTGAAAGGTGCGACAGTATTCTCAAAGATTGATCTTCATTCTGGTATTCTCACAGGTGCCGAGAATTGCGCTCAAAACCAGGTGCCAACATTATGAGTTTCTTGTGATGCCATTTTGTTTGACTAATGCACCTGCTATGTTTATGGACTTGATGAATAGAATATTTAGATCGTATTTAGACAGATTTGTTGTTGTATTCATTGATGACATTTTGATCTATTCACTATTTGAGACAGAGCATACCCAACATTTGAGAATTATTTTGCAAACTTTACGCAAAAAATAATTGTTTGCTAAGTTCAGAAAGTATGAGTTCTAGCTCCGAGAAGATAGATTTTTAGGACATGTAGTGTCGGCAGATGGTATTAAGGTTGATCTAAGTACAACCTTAGTTTTGGTGGACTGGAAACCTTCGAGAAATGTGTTAGAAGTCAGAAGTTTTTTGGGTTTAGCCCAATATTATAGAAGATTTGTCAAAGGATTTTAGATGATCGTCACGCGGTTGACGAAACTGCTTCAAAAAGATGTTAAGTACGAATGATCTGAGAAATGTCAACAAAGTTCTAATCAGTTGAAAGTTTTGTTAATCGATGCAACTGTGTTAGTTCAACCAGAGTCCGGTAAAGAATTTGTGATTTATAGTGATGCTTCATTGAATGATTTGGGTTGAGTTTTAATGCACGAAGGCAAAGTGATAGCGTTATCTTCTCGACAGTTAAACTCGCACGAAAAAATTATCCAACTCATGATTTAGAGCCTGTAGCTATTGTATTTGCTTTAAAGATTTGGCGACACCATTTGTAAGGAGAAAAATTTCATATCTTCACAAATCACAAAAGCTTGAAGTATTTGATGTCACAGAAAGATTTGAACCTGAGACAACGTAGATAGCTTGAGTTATTGAAAGATTACAACTTGATCATTGATTATCATCCGGGTGTAGCATCCCAAACCCGGCCCAAACGCTTCTACCAGATCTCGCATGTCACTAGGGAAATATTGCGAAAATTTCGTGAAATTCTGAATTTTAAGTCTCTTTGGAAATCCCAAGTTTTGAGGCTCAGTTGAAAACCCACTGTTTAATAAACCTAGAAAATTAAAAAGCCGAGCCTATTAATTAGGTGATATTTAAAACACTTACCTATTTTTTGATAATTAAGTTTTTGATAAAAACTATTTCTAAAAGAAGCTTCATTGGCAGGTTATAAAATTTCAGTTTGCGTTTTAAATTCTAGAGTGTTTCATTGAGCAGTTTGCAATTATTAACCAAAGTTTAAAACCCAAAAGAAAGTTACCGAATTTTATAATGGCCTTATTACAAACTCAAAATGAAAATCTGTAAAATAATAAAACTTAATAGAAATAGTGTTTACTAATAAAACCCATGTTTGGCCACCTCGAGATCCCTCCAGCCTGGTCCGATAAGCTAAAAATCACCTGCAATTGTTAAACGAAAGCGTGAGTCACAAGACTCAGTGTGCAATTATTCCACGTAAATCCACATATGGGCCAAGGCCCCAAAACACCACCTGCCAAAGCCCAAATCATACAATGCAACAATGATTAACATGATAACCCAACCCATCCTAATTTTCCATCCTCTACACTCCACTTCATCTGTCCATCCTTAACACACCTGGGGATTTCTACGATCGACCCTCCATCCGCTACACTCCACTTTGGCAGTCATCTTGTCGAGTCATCTTCAAGTAAAGATAATAAACGTGTCCTAGCCACCGATCACTATGTGACCAAATAACCGATCACTAGGTGACCAAAATGCCGATCACTAGGTGACCAATTAACCGATGCCAAAATGATGCACCCAAACATCATTTCGTGTGACCGTGTCACTGATGTACACTTCCCCTGTAAAACGTTAATAACCCAAATCCCATGCTTATACAATGTAATATAACAACATGTTATAAGATGTCATCAACACAATATTTTATTTATATATATCCTAACACTATCCACAAAATAACGAAATAAAACATACCATACTAACTTGAAGTTTTAGTTTTACCCATCCTGGGCAATTCAATCACCATTACCGGTATTTCAGTTTTCAACCATAACACATATATGATTTAAACACAAAAGGAGATAGCATGATAATTACACACCTGTAAACATGAAGAACTAAGCTAACGATCTCACTAACGTCCTCACTCGCGAGGATCACAACAACCTATTTATCCCTTTCAGAAGCCGGCCCACAACCTGGTGGCCAGTCTCGAACTACTGACACCGCACGCTTCTTGAACTTAGGGGCTGGAATCACGGGTTCAATCACATCATTTGCTTGCTTGGTACATGATTCCATAAAGAAACAGTCTTGGTCAAAAGACCGAGTTAAATCCGTTGGATAAGATAATATCAAAATAACTATTCTACATGAAAAAGTCATTATCGAAATCGACAGAACCTGGGGGTTCTACACTTGTCTTGACAGATCACCGAAGTTAAAAACCCAAACCCTTCCTATATTCGACCAACCTACCCAAGGAACAGGATCAAAGCCTTTGTTTTGACAATCAAAGGAGATGGAAGATTTTAAAAGAAAAGAAGAGAGCACTTACCACCACTAGGAAGAATCGATTGAGAAGATCGAAAGGAGCAGTGAATTTCAACTTGTATGAAAAAAAAAAGATGGGTTCCAAGATAGGGGAATTGAGAAATAGGTTCGGCTATGATGAACAATTAAAGAAGAGAAAAATGATATGGAGTGAGGTTGGAGTAGAGAAGTTTTGGCTAAGGGGTTTGAAGGTGTGATCAAAATATGAATAAAAGAGAAATGGCAAGAAAAGACGGAGTGAGTGTTGAGGTTCGACTTTTAGATGAAGAGGAGATGCTCACCAGTTACCAAGAATGCCAAGAGGAAGAAGAGAGAAAAGAATAAAAATGGAATGATGATGGATGGAATGTTCAGCATAGAGGTTACCAAAAGAGAACACCTTTGACGAAAAAACATGAGAGACTTATTTTGGCTTGATGGTGAAGGAAAAGAAAACTCAAATTGCAAAAGAGGAAAGCGAAGGAGAATTTAGTTTCGGCTTAGGCTAAAGGAGAATGAATAAAGCTCTTGGGGATTTTCGGCCATACAAAAGGAGAGAACCAAAATTGACCAAGGTGCAACACACTCAAATGCCAAAAATAAAACTCACCACCTAGGCTAACCCTTAACAACTTTTCGGCACTAACATCCCCCTAGAACCAGAATGCCTAACCCACCTAGCACACCCTTCAAAATTTGGCTAGCATCCTACCTCACTTCAATCCCTCAACTTTCTCCTTGAAACACTCTTGAACACACATTTGAAAATGGTTTGAACCATTCAAAATAATTTGAAAGCTCCAAATCCCCCTTTTTACTATTGTCCAACCTTTCAAAAAAATTTGACCAAGTCAGCTCCACTCTTCAAGGCTCCCAACCAATTCCACCATTCGACCCTATGACGCATGAGCAAAAAATAAAAGCTACTCTACTGACAACATGAATCGAACCTGCTCCCCTCTGCTCCCCTTGAGGTGTCACTCCCTTGCTCCATAAGTGGTGCCTCATTGTCACTCTTCCATCTTAATTCTTGTGTCACCATACCCAATCAAAATACCTTAAACCCTGGCCCCAGCCAGCTTCCCTCTTAAAGTGCCCCAAAATAAAATTTTGGCCAAGGTTCTAACTTAACCTCTAACCTTCCCGGGGACCCCAAACACGCTCAAACAACATACCAGCATACCAAACACGTAAAACAAGATAAATGCACAAGCCCTAAATCCCGGACATTACAGTTCTACCCCTTTAAAGAAATTTTGGCCTCAAAATTACCTGATCAAAAGAGAATAGGGTATTGCTATCACATCGTATCCTCTGGCTCCCACGTCGCCTCTTGTATTCCATGGTTTCGCCACAGCACTTTAACCAACGGTACTGATTTCCTTCTTAGCACCTTGATGTCTCGTTCCAAGATCTGGATTGGTTCCTCATCATAAGACAAGTCTGGTCCTACTTTAATTTCTTCTATTGGCACGACATGAGACTGATCCGAACAGTAGCGCCTTAACATTAAAACATGGAACACGTCATGAATCTGATTCAACTCAAAAGGTAACTCCAGTTGATATGCCACTAATCCCACACGTTTCAAAACCTGATAAGGCTCGATGAACCTGTGACTTAGCTTGACCTTCCGTCAAAACCTCATCACTTTCTTCCACGACAAAACCTTTAAAAAGACCTGGTCACCTATAGCAAACTCTATTTCCTTTCCCTTCAGATCTGTATATGACTTTTGTCCATCAGACGCTTCTTTCAATCGAGCCCTAATTAACTTAACTTTCTCTTCTGTTTCTGCAACCAAATCTGGATCTAAAACCTGACGTTCACCCAATTTTGTCCAACAGGTAGGGGTACGACACCTTCGCCCATATAACGCTTCATATGGCTCCATCTGAATACTAGATTGGTAGCTAAGTTATATGCAAATTCCACCAATGGTAAGAACTCTTCCCAACTACCCTTGAAGTCCATGACACATCCTCTCAACATATCCTCCAAGACCTGAATTACCCTCTCAGACTGTCCATTTGTCTGCGGATGAAATGCCGTGCTGAAGTCTAACCTTTACCCAATGCCTGATGCAAAGCTCTCTAACTACGACGTAAACCTTGGGTCTCTATCAGATATGATCGATACTGGTACCCATGCAACCTCACATTTCTGCCACATACAACTTAGCCAATCTTTGAAAAGAATTGTAACACCCCTAACCAGTATCCGTCGCCGGATTAAGGTTACGGGGCATTACTATTTAAATCACAACTTTTAATTAATCACTTAAGTCATATCTGACATAATCGGTTTTAATTATGAAATAGTCATGTCATTTAAATAAAACTCTCTCATACTAAAATCAAAGCAGGCAAACACTCAATCGATCCAATGCCAACCTAAAATTTGTTAACATGCTATAATTGAGCCACATAAATTTAAACAACTTATTCATTACTTTTGCATGCACTATTCATATCAAATGCTACATTAGCGAATGCTCATATATTTAAAATAACAAATTATCAATCAACTTGCAAAACCAAGATGTCATTATATAACCAAATATACATACACCCATATGCACAAACTCTATAATTATAATATAACATCACGTACATATATTACTTATGTGGCCGAATATACATGGTCATATATACACATATTTAAGAATCAATTCCACAATTTTCATATCATTATTTCATTAAGCCGAATACACTTACCATATTCACTAATATTCTCTGTTACCAAATGCAAAGTTTACAAGGCTAACTCATGCTTTCAATTTACACTTGCAAATAATATGCACTGAGTCCTAATCCAACTCACTAAACTACCATCCTTATTCACATATAAAAGGTTTATCAAAATCTCATATAAGTAATCACATAACAAACATATCATATCTAAACATCATTTGTTCTAACATTCAATAAACTAAACAAAAGTTCGAACCTAATATACAACTATCCAAGAATAATATATGTATGTACTCACTTACACAAACTGAATCGAAATAGCCCAATACAATCATACATTATTGAACTTAATGCTTATCTATTAAGTGACCAATTCAAATATACGCATGTCATAACGTTATTTAACACATATATCTCACTTATTATAACTTCAATATACATCCATCATTTACTTTATTGACTAAACCTAATATTACACCAAGCTTACCATTATTCATTGCCGAATCATGAATCCAACATTATAAACGTACATACCATATTATAAGCTCATCATCATGAATTAATTTATAAATCATTCATGTCATAACCTTTCATGCATAAATAATAGCACCACTCTCACACATGATTAAACCATAATCAAGCATAAATAATAGTTCAAGGCATGAGCAAACTATATCATCAAAACACGAAACAAGTTATTCAAAATAGATAGCCATTTTCGCATGGCTAGCATATTTACACTATTACCAAAACATTAGATATACGGTTTAGTCAAGCCTATACATGCCCTTTTAAATAACAAACTAAGTTTTTAATACCAAAAGAAACTTCGATAGTGTAGTTGACTTCACGGATGATCCTTGAGCCCGTAGTTGATTCAAGATCTATAAAGCAGAGGTAGACAAAGACACACACAAGAAGCTTACTAGCTTAGTAAGTCTCAAGCAAATATCAATAGAATGAGCATACATTTAAACATATTAAAATCCAAGCTTGTAGTATGAAACATAATTATTTCATTATGTAAAATTTTGATAGCTGAATAATAGTAATGCTCTTTACTTAAACATCATTGCTATGACATCGTGAACCTGTACATTATTATTCCATATAAACCAATCTAGGCATCGATCTTCTATTTCTACTTATACGCAAGAACAAGCGCTTTTGTCACACTCATCACTGATCTTTAACTATACAATAAGAATTTTAGTTCACTTCATTCCTTACTAAAATGGTAGGTTAGTTCTTACCTAAACTTGTACCACTTAACACTATATAAACATCTCACCTTATTTGATATTCAGAGTCTCCACTTATAGCGTGTCACCGGCATAAAGCCTGCTAGGCATTTAAAGCCCAAAAAAAAATCACCGATACTAAGCCTGCTAGGCACTAAGCCCAAATATATCACCGCGCGAAGCTGCGCAAGGCACTAAGCGAATATATCACCAAGACGAAGCACGCTGAGCACCGAGCGAATATACCACCAAGCACAAGGCACGCTAGGCACTAAGCGAATATATCAAACACGAGGCACGCTAGGCATTTAAGCCGATATATAACACAATCAACATTCCCATGCACATTACTTAATGCTACAATCACATCCATCTCATATGCTTTATTTTACAATATCATGTTAAACCAAGCGTAAGTATCCACATCACATTCAACCAACAAATTTAATACCATTTCATTCCCCACATTTGGCCTATATACATTTTTATGCCTTAGTATACCAAATTTTATCATATACTACTTTTGTAATTAACTTCTCGATTTAAATTTGCTTAAGGACTTACCTCGGTTCTTGATAAATAGCGTACAAATCGGCTATTCGAGAACCTTCGTCTTTCCCAGATCTAAATCTGTTTTCTTTTCTCTTGATCTAAAACACATTAAAATTCAGCTCATTCAAGTACAATTCATCTTAATTTAGTCCCTAAGCACATAAATGGGCAAATTACTATTTTACCCCTAGTATTTCACAACTTTGTAATTTAGTCCTATTTGCATAACACACAAAATACACCAAATTAGCCAAGACTATACAAGGGTAGAATGTTCCTAGGGACTTTACAAGTCCTCACATTTCATTTATTTTGTAAACCTCTAAAATTTATTTTTACAATTTAGCCCTAAAACTCAATTTCATCAAAACTTCCAACACAAAACATATTAATCCTTTACATATCTTTCATCTAAAATCATCAAATATCAAAACCACATGAATACAACCATGTCGAACATCAAGCATGCTTAGATTCAAAAATTACAACATGGGATTGGATTACGGTTCAAGCAACGATCTCAAAAGCGTAAAATTTACAAAAGCCGACTAAGAATTTACCTTGAATTTGGCTTGGATATTGAAAATTCAAAGAACTTAGCTCCTTGTGTTTCTCAATATTCGGCCAAGAAAGATTAGTGAAAATATCCATTTTTTATGTTTTATTTAACATATAATATGATTTTAACCTATTTACTATTTTAACCTTATCTCATAAAATTATATAATATAAAACCTAAGGTTAATTATGTCTTATACCAACCCACTAACTTAAAAATAGGTTATTTACCCATTTAACACTTCATATTAAAAGCCATGCTCAAACTAGTACATTACACTTTAGTATGCCACTTTTACCTTTTACGATTAAGTCCTTTTTATCAAATTAAGCACTTAAGCGATAAAATTTTTCTCTGAAACTTTCACACACATTATTTCACATATAATAGACTCAAAATATAATATTAAATTATTTCTCGGACTAGGAATCATGGTCCCAAAACCACCGTTCCGATTAGGGTCAAATTCGATTCATTACAACTCTCCCTTAAGGATTTTCGTCTAGAAAATCTTACTGATTAAACAAGGTCGGATATTGTTGCCTCATTGAATCCTCGGGCCCCCGTAGCCTCTTCAACTCCATGACGATTCCATAGAACCTTCACTAACGGAATTCTTTTATTTCTCAACTCTTTTATTTCCAGAGCTAAGATACGGATCGGTTCTTCATCATATGTCAAATCAGTTGCAGTTCAATCTCTTGGGTGATCACATGAGGCGGATCGATCAGTACTTACGAAGCATCGAAACATGAAATCGTCATGTATCTTTTCTAACTCGAGGGCAATCTCAATCTATAAGCAACCGCCCATTACGTTCAATGATTTCATACTGATTACGATAAATCTCGGACTCAACTTGCCTTTGCGACCAAATCGAGTACTTTCTTCCACGGAGAAACTTTTAAGAATACATGATCTCCTACCGAAATTCAATGTCTTTCGTTTCATATCGGCATAAGACTTTTGACGATCCTGGCGACTTTCAAATTGTCTCTAATAATAGCTACTTTACATTGGGTTTCTTTAATCAAATCAACCCGTGTATCTTATTCTGTTGAGCTCGGTCCAATATAATGGTGTTCGACACTTTACGCGTACAAGGCTTCATAGGGCGCCATTTTGATACTAGATTGAAAGCTATTATTATAAGAAAATTCAATCAAAGGTAGGTATCGTTCCCATATACCTTTAAACTCAAGCACGCAACATCTCAACATGTCCTCAAGTATCTGAATAGTTCGCTCAGACTGACCATCTGTCTGCGGATGAAAGGCTGTGTTTAGTACCTAAAGCATCTTGCAACTTCTTCCAAAATCGTGACGTAAATCTCGGGTCTCTATCTGACACAATGGAACTCGGTACACCATGCAATCTTACGATTTGCGATACATACAATTCAGCAAGTTTATCGAGTGAAAAGTGCATGCGAATCGGCACAAAATGAGTGATTTAGTCGATCTATCAACTATAACCCATACGGCATCTTTCTTACTTGGTGTCATAGGAAGACCGAATACAAAATCCATTGTAATTCTATCCCATTTCCATTCGGTATCGAGATTGGTGAAGTAGTCCAGATGGCACTTGATGTTCAACTTTTACTTGCGACAAATTAAGCATTTGAAACAAATTGAGATATATCCGTTTCATGCCGGGCCACCAATAGAAGCTATTTCAAATCGTTATACATCTTCATACTACCGGATGTATCGATAATCTACCACTATGAGCCTCACTCAAAATCATCGTATCAAATCGAGTTCTTTGGAACACACATTGACTTTTAAAATTCAAGCAGTCATTTGCATCAATCAAAATCGACTCGCACCTTTTTCACCTTTGAATTCGTTTAGTAATCATATCCTTGTCAACTTTACATGCATCACAAATTTCTTTGGATAAACATCGGTCTTGCTCGTAACTCGGCTATAATCGAACCATCACTAGACATAGCCATCTGTGCATTCATTGCACGAAGAGCAAATAAAGATTTTCGACTTAACGCATCCGCAACAATGTTAGCTTTTCCGGGTGATAGTTAATCACCAATTCATAGTCTTTCAATAGTTCTAGCCACCCACGTTGTCTCAAATTCAGGTCTTTACGAGTCATTAGATACTTGGACTTTTGTGATTTGAGTAAACATGACATTTCCGCCAAATAAGTAATGACGCCTAAATCTTGATCACGAACACAATGGTACGCAAGCTCTAAATCATCGTCGGGTAATTTCTTTCATGCGGCTTCAATTGTTTTGAGCGTAGGCTACAACTTTGCCTTCTGCATCAAAAGCGTAGCCCAAACCATTTAAAGAAGCATCGAATACACAACAAATTCTTTACCCGATTAAATTTGAACTAATCTGGAGCTTCATCAAAGGGCTTTCAACCGATCAAAACCTTTCGACATTATTCGACCACTCGAACCGGACATCTTCTGCATAACTTTGTTAGCAGGGTAGCTATCATAGAAAAATCTTTCACAAATCATCGATAGTAACCCGCAAGTCGTAAAACTTGAATCTCGAAAACATTTTTCGATGGCTTCCAATCAAGTATAAATGAGATTTTGTTCGGATCAACTCGAATGCCTAATCTTTGAAACCACATGTCCCAAAAAGTGACCTCTTTCATCCGAACTCACACTTACTAAACTTCAGATACGGTGATGATCTCGCAAAGTTTGTAGCACTAACCTCAAATGTTCAACGTGTTCAATTTCATCTTTGGAGTAGATCAATATGTCATCAATAAACACCACCACAAATCGATCCAAAAACTGTCTAAAAACCCGATTCATCAAATCCATAAAACAAAGGTGCATTAATAAGCCCAAAAGGCATAACCAAAAACTCAAAATGTCCGTACCTCGTCAGGAATGCGAGTCTTTAGCACATCAGTATCTCGACTAGAATCGATAATAACCCGATCTCAAATCTATCTTCGAAAATACTGAAGCCCCTTTCAACTGATCAAACAAATCATCAATCCGAGGTAACGGGTACTTATTCTTTATAGTTACCTTATTTAGTTGCCGATAATCAATACACATCCGCATCGTTCCATCTTTCTTTTTCACAAAAAGAACTGGTGCACCCCAAGGGGAAAAACTTGGCCGTGCAAAACCCCTATCTGTCAACTCTTGCAACTGCAATTTCAACTCTTTTAACTCTGTAGGTGCCATCCGATACGGAGCTATCGAGATCAGAGTCGTTCCCGGTACTAGTTCAATGCCGAACTCAATCTCTCTTACTGGTGGTAAACCCGGTAATTCCTCAGGAAACACGTCTGGGTACTCATACACAACCGGTACAGACTCAATATGCTCTTCAGACACTTTATTATCCAATACATAGGCCAAATAAGCTTCGCACCCTTTTCTCACATACTTCTGGGCTAACATCAAAGATATTACTGTAGGAAACCCACTTAAATCACTAGATTCAATTCTGACGATCTCACCGTTCTGGCATTTCAAATCAATAAGCTTTCTTTTACAATTCACCACTGCGTCATGCGAAGTTAACCAGTCCATTCCCAAAATTATATCAAACTCATCGAAAGGCAGCGACATTAAATCGATGGAAGCAAAATCCCGAATCATCAGCGGCGACTTTTACACACTTTATTAACAAACACACATCTACCCAAAGGATTGGATACGCGAATCACAAACTCATGAGACTCAATGGCGAGTCTTCTTGAATACCGAGTTTCACATACATATGAATGGGTTGAACCGGGATCAATCAATGCAATCACAAGAGTATCATAAAGGGTAAAAGTACGGTAATAACATCCGGAAGCGGCATCCTCCCTAGCTCGAGTAACATAAGCTCTAGTGGAGCTCTAGCCTCGGATCGAGCTCATTTGTGTTCTTCGTCCCTCTCGACTACCACCTACATTGCCGAATGCACGGGTGGTACGCCCGTCCGATGTAATCGCTCGATCGAGAATTGCGTCAGATACGCTTTCATTAACATCGGGCACTCTCGAATAAAATGATCTGAGGATCCACATTTAAAGTAGGACCGATCACGAACTCTACAACTCCTAGAGTGCCATTTTCCACAATGTTTACATTCAACTCGATCTTGTGGAACATTACCAACACTGGCCACCGAGGTAGCTCGGGAGCCCACTGGAGGTCGATCACATCTAGATGAATCCGAAGTAGCCTTATGTCGACTGAAATCATCTCTAAACTTCTTAGATGTGGAATGAAAATTCTTACCCGACGGTCTCTTTCAAGTGTCTCTAGCTTCCGTCTCAGCCTTTCTTTTCTCTTTCCCAAGCTCTTCAGCTTTGCAAGCTCGCTCAACTAATGTCACAAACTCTTGAATTTCAAGAATGCCAACAAGCAACTTTATATCTTCATTCAAACCGTCTTCAAACCTTTTGCACATAATAGCTTCAGTAGAAACACACTCTCTAGCATATCTGCTGAGCCTGACAAATTTCCGTTCATATTCTGTCACGGTCATTCGCCCCTGTTTCAGTTCAAGAAATTCTTTTCGTTTCTGGTCGATGAACCTCTGGCTGATATATTTCTTGCGGAATTCATTCTGAAAGAAATCCCATGTCACTTTTTCTTTTGGAACCACTGATACTAGTGTAATCCACGGTGATAGGCGGTGTCCCAAGTAATGATATAGCACATTTTAAACATTCATCCGGAGGAGCAGGATAACTCATCAAGTACTCGAATAGTGTTATCAAGCCACATTTCAACTCGTTACGCATCATCATTATCATTAGCCTTGAATTCTTATTTAAATTTCCTAATTTTATCAACAGAGGCCTACTAGATCTCCTTTGGATCCATCATCGGGGTTGCTAAAGGTGCCGGAGTCGGATTATTCGGGGTGGAGGTTGTTGTACAATCGAATTATTACGAACAAAGCGGGTAAACCATTCATTCATCATTTGGTAGAAGGCTTGTTTAGCCTCTCCTCGTGGTTACCCGTGGCGGTTGAGAGTCTAGTGGCCTTGAATCACGTGCGAGACCAGGTGCAACACTCTCCACATCATCAGCTACTTTACTATATAAAATACAATTGAAATTGTCAGAAGTCACCACACTATCATATATACAATTTAAAGGCATGTATAGCTAGACCCTTACATACTACGGTAGTCCTAGAATCGACTAAACCGTAGCTCTGATACCAATAAAATGTAACACCCCTAACTAGTATCCGTCACCGGATTAGGGTTACGGGGCATTACTATTTAAATCACAACTTTTAATTAATCACTTAAGTCATATACAGCATAATCAGTTTTTAATTATGAAATAGTCATGTCATTTAAATAAAAACTCTCTCATACTAAAATCAAAGCAACAGACACTCAATCGATCCAATGCCAACCTAAAATTTGTTAACATGCTATAATTGAGCCACATAAATTTAAACAACTTATTCATTACTTTTGCATGCACTATTCATATCAAATGCTACATTAGCCGAATGCTCATATATTTAAAATAACAAATTATCAATCAACTTGCAAAACCAAGATGTCATTATATAACCAAATATACATACACCCATATGCACAAACTCTATAATTATAATATAACATCACGTATATATATTACTTATGTGGTAGAATATACATGGTCATATATACACATATTTAAGAATCAATTCCACAATTTTCATATCATTATTTCATTAAGCAATACACTTACCATATTCACTAATATTCTCTGTTACCAAATGCAAAGTTTACAAGGCTAACTCATGCTTTCAATTTACACTTGCAAATAATATGCTTTGAGTCCTAATCCAACTCACTAAACTACCATCCTTATTCACATATAAAGGTTTATCAAAATCTCATATAAGTAATCACATAACAAACATATCATATCTAAACATCATTTGTTCTAACATTCAATAAACTAAACAAAGTTCGAACCTAATATACAACTATCCAAGAATAATATATGTATGTACTCACTTACACAAACCGAATCGAAATAGCCCAATACAATCATACATTATTGAACTTAATGCTTATCTATTAAGTGACCAATTCAAATATCGCATGTCATAACGTTATTTAACACATATATCTCACTTATTATAACTTCAATATACATCCATCATTTACTTTATTGACTAAACCTAATATTACACCAAGCTTACCATTATTCATTGCGAATCATGAATCCAACATTATAAGCGTACATACCATATTATAAGCTCATCATCATGAATTAATTTATAAATCATTCATGTCATAACCTTTCATGCATAAATAATAGCACCACTCTCACACATGATTAAACCATAATCAAGCATAAATAATAGTTCAAGGCATGAGCAAACTATATCATCAAAACGGAACAAGTTATTCAAAATAGATAGCCATTTTCGCATGGCTAGCATATTTACACTATTACCAAAACATTAGATATACGGTTTAGTCTAGCCTATACATGCCCTTTTTAAATAACAAACTAAGTTTTTAATACCAAAAGAAAGTCGATAGTGTGGTTGACTTCACGGATGATCCTTCGAGCCCGTAGTTCGATTCAAGATCTATAAAACAAAGGTAGACAAAGACACACACACAGTAAGCTTACTAGCTTAGTAAGTCTCAAGCAAATATCAATAGAATGAGCATACATTTAAACATATTAAAATCCAAGCTTGTAGTATGAAACATAATTATTTCATTTTGTAAAATTTTGATCGCTGAATAATAGTAATGCTCTTTACTTAAACATCATTGCTATGACATCGTGAACATGTACATTATTATTCCATATAAACCAATCTAGGCATCGATCTTCTATTTCTACTTATACGCAAGAACAAGCGCTTTTGTCACACTCATCACCGATCTTTAACTATACAATAAGAATTTTAGTTCACTTCATTCCTTACTAAAATGGTAGGTTAGTTCTTACCGAACTTGTACCACTTAACACTATATAAACATCTCACCTTATTTGATATTCGAATCTCCACTTATAGCGTATCAACGGCATAAAGCACGCTAGGCATTTAAAGCCGAAATAAATCACAAGCACTAAGCTCGCTAGGCACTAAGCCCGAATATATCACTGCACGAAGTCGCTAGGCACTAAGCGAATATATCACAGGCATGAAGCACGGTAGGAACTAAGCCGAATATATCATCGGCACAAGGCACGCTGAGGCACTAAGCGAATGTATCAAAGACGAGGCACTGCTAGGCATTTAAGCCCGATATATAACACAATCAACATTCCATGCACATTACTTAATGCTACAATCACATCCATCTCATATGCTTTATTTTACAATATCATGTTAAACCGAACGTAAGTATCCACATCACATTCAACCAAGAAATTTAATACCATTTCATTCCCCACATTCGGCCTATATACATTTTTATGCCTTAGTATACCAAATTTTATCATATACTACTTTTGTAATTAACTTCGATTTAAATTTGTAGGACTTACCTCGGTTGTCGATAGGTAGTGCAAATCGCTATTCGAGAACCTTCGTCTTTCCCAGATCTAAATCCGTTTTCTTTGCTCTTGATCTAAAACACATTAAAATTCAGCTCATTCAAGTACAATTCATCTTAATTTAGTCCCTATGCACATAAATGGGCAAATTACTATTTTACCCCTAGCATTTCACAACTTTGTAATTTAGTCCTATTTGCATAACACACAAAATACACCAAATTAGCCAAGACTATACAAGCGCCGACTGTTCCTAGGGACTTTACAAGTCCTCACATTTCATTTATTTTGCAAATAGGCCCTAAAAATTTATTTTACAATTTAGCCCTAAAACTCAATTTCATCAAAACTTCCAACACATAACATATTAATCCTTTACATATCTTTCATCTAAAATCATCAAATATCAAAAACCACATGAATACAACCATGGCCGAACATCAAGCATGCTTAGATTCAAAAATTACAACATGGGTTGGTTACGGTTCGAAGCAACGATCTCAAAAACGTAAAAATTTACAAAAATCGACTAAGAATTTACCTTGAATTTGACTTGGATATTGCGAAAATTCAAAGAACTTAGCTCCCTTGTGTTTCTCAATATTCGCCAAGAAAGATGAGCTAAAAATATCCATTTTTTATGTTTTATTTAACATATAATATGATTTTTAACCTATTTACTATTTTAACCTTATCTCATAAAATTATATAATATAAAACTTAAGGTTAATTATGTCTTATACCAACCCACTAACTTAAAAATCGGTTAAAAAGCCATGCTCAAACTAGTACATTACACTTTAGTATGCCACTTTTACCTTTTACTGCGATTAAGTCCTTTTTATCAAATTAAGCACTTAAGCGATAAAATTTTCTCTGAAACTTTCACACATTATTTCACATATAATAGACTCAAAATATAATATTAAATTATTTCTCGAACTCGGAATCATGGTCCCGAAACCACCGTTCCGATTAGGTTCAAATTCGATTCATTATAAGAATAGTCGAAACCACGACGACTATGAAATGAGTGGACTTCATCAATCGATCCACAATTCCCCATACCGAGTCTTTCTTAGTAGGCGTAAGGGGTAGCCACTCACAATGTCCATAGTGATCCTCTCTTATTTCCACTGTAAAATCTTCATCGGCTGCAACAACCCTGAAGGCAACTGGTGTTCGGCTTTGACTTGTTCACATGTTAAACACCTTCCTACAAATTTCGTAACTTCCCATTTTAATCTAGGCCACCAAAACTGTTCACGCAGATCCCGATACATCTTACTTCCTCTAGAATGCATAGCGTAAGAGCTACTATGTGCCTCCTTAAGAATCATCTGCCTCAATTCCACATCCTTCGGCATGCAAACCTTTCCATGGAAACATAAAACCCCGTCGCCATTCAAACTATAATCTTCTACTTCACCACCCTGAACTTGTATAAGTCAAGTACTCAATGCCTCATCCAACAACTGTTTCTCTTTAACTTGACTTACCTATGTCAACTTCACTTGCAGTTTAGCTAATAATCTTTCGTCATCGTATAAACTGAGATGGGTGAACATCGCTCTCAAGTCTGATATGACCTTTCGGCTCAGCGCGTCTGCCACCACATTAGCCTTACTCGAATGATATTCGACTGAGCAGTCATAATCCTTCAATAGCTCAATCCACCTTCGCTGCCTTAAGTTCAATTCCTTCTGGGTTAAAAGATACTTTAAGCTCTTGTGGTCGATGTAGATCACGGACTTCTCTCCATACAAATAATGTCTCCAAATTTTCAAAGTGAAAATCACCGCAGCCAGCTCCAAATCAAGCGTGTGATAATTCATCTTATGCAGTCTCAACTGTCGAGACGCACACGCAACAACCTTCCCATCCTGCATTAACACACATCCTAGTCCTGTGTGTGAAACATCATAATAAACCACGAACTCTTTTCATGCCTCAAGCTGAATCAACACTCGAGCTTCTATCAAAATCCTTTCAGCTTCTCAAAACTCTCCTGCTGCTTGTCAGGCCAAACAAAAGGTACCCCTTTCCTCAACAACTTAGTTAAAGGTGCCGCAATTAATGAGAACCCTTCGACGAACCTTCGGTAATATCCAGCCAAACTAAGGAAACTTCAAATCTTAGCCACAAACTTAGGCGGTTTCCAATCCAACTCCGCTTCAATCTTCTAGGGATCCACTCTAATTCCTTTTGTAGACACCACATGACCCAGAAAAGTAACTTTCTTGAACCAAAACTCACACTTGCTAAATTTGGCGTACAGCTGTTTCTCCCTTAAAATCTGCAAAACCACCCGAAGATGCAAATCATGCTCTTCCTCATCCTTAGAATATACCAAAATGTCTTCTATGAATACAACAATGAACCGGTCCAGATAGAGTTAAAAACACGGTTCATCATATCTATGAACGCAACTGGTGCATTTGTCAACCAAAACGGCATCACCAGGAATTCATAGTGACCATAACGAGTCCGAAAAGCTGTATTGCAAATATCCGCTTCCTTGACCTTAAGCTGATGATATCCCAACCTCAAATCTATCTTTGAAAAGACTTAGGCCCCTTTAAGCTGATTAAACATGTCATCTATCCTTGGCAACAGGTACTTGTTCTTGATAGTCAACTTATTCAATGGCGATAGTCAATGCACATTCGCATGGTCCCATCTTTCTTCCTCACAAACAACACTGGCGATCCCCATGGAGATACACTGGGATAGATAAAACCACGGTCTAAAAGCTCTTGGATCTGAGCTTTAAGTTTAGCCAACTCCTTCGGTGCCATCATATAAGGGGCGATGGACACCGGAGACATACCTAGAAGTAACTCAATTTCGAACTCAAACTCACGATCCGTAGGCAATCCTGGAAGCTCTTCGGGAAAGACATCCAGAAACTCCTTCACTGATCTAAACTTATCCACGGTCACTTCCTTTGCATCCAATGCACTGACAAACATTAAGAAAGCCTTGCACCCATTTCTTACCATCCTTTCTGCCTTTAGGCAGACACTACATTGGATAAGTAGTCTCTCATCTCACCTATAATCAAAACTTCATCATCCTTGGAAGTCCTTAACACCATACGCTTAGCAACACAATCCAATTTTGCTCGATACTTTACCAACCAATCCATGCCTAAGATCAAATTAAATTCTCCGAACGGTAGTTCCATCAAATCAGCCAGGAAAACCAATCCTTGAACTTCTAGAGGCACATTCCTAAAAAGTTTATTTACTATTACAGTCTGCCCTAAGGGACTAAGCACTGTCATTTACCTAGAAGTAGTTTCAGAGTTCATACTCAAGGTTTCAGACACCACACTAGCAACATAAGAATGAGTCGACCCAATATCGATTAATATAGTAAAGGGTAACCCGAAAATGAGAAACGAACCCGTTATAATGTCTGGTGCATCCCCCTCTTCCCAACGTTTGCTGCATAAACTAACCCGGCTGTCTTACCTCTGTACTTCCAGTACCTCTGCCCGGTGCTCCATGACCTCGTCCAGAACCATTCCCTCCTCTGTTCGGTCCATGACCCCTCAGCATCTATTGTCCACCTCTACCTAGCTGCACATACCCCTAACCTACCATCCGATCTTTGTTCCTATCCAGCGGGCAATCCTTGATCAGATGATCCTTTGACCCACATCTGAAACACACCCTATCTTTTCCCTAGCACTCTTCTACATGTGGCCTTCCACACTGAGCACACTATCGAAAAACAGTAGTTAACGTGGCATTGCGACCTGGCCCATCAACTTTAGGCCTCTTCGAAACCCCGGATGACCTTGATGGTCTATAACTCCTCTTATTTCTACCTCTATCCTGGTCCCTATTTTGCCTCTCCGTTCACTTTACCTCCTCGGCTATCTTAGCTTTTTCCACTAGGATAACAAAATCTCTCTCCCGCTGTGGAGCTATTAACACCTACAGCTCATCACGCAGCCCATCCTTGAACCGCACACAACGCTCATAATCTATTGCAACTATCTCTTGGGCATACCGGCTCAAACGCAGAAATTCTACCTCATACTCAGCTACTGTCTTACTACCTTGGACTAGATTCAAGAATGCCTTCCTATGAGCATCCACGAATCGGCCTCAACGTACTCTCCCTGGAACTTCATCTTAAAGAATTCCCAATCCACCTGGTCCACCGGAGTACTCTCTCTCACCGTAAGCCACTACTGATAAGCTTCATCTCGAAGTAGAGACCGCACCCTTCAGCTTTTCCTCTGCCGTGCTGTCTAAATCATCCATAATTCTCTCGACTGCCTCTAACCAATACTCAGCCATGTTTGAGCTACTCCAGAAATACCTCTAAACATTTTAGCTCTATTAGCTCGGAGTCACTCTAGAATGGACTTTCGAGTTGCTGCTCTAGTACTCGCCCTAGCCACGCGTTCTAACACACGCAACATCGCTTGGGAAAGGGCATCATCTCCACCAGTTCTATCTTGCGAGCCTGTTTCTGCCATAGGTGATGCTGGCGCCTCAGCCTCAAGCTCATTCCACACATCCAAAAATTTAGCCTCATGACCTTGACCTCTCCCACGGCCACGAGTACCACGTCCACGTCCTCTACCACTCATACTTACCACTTCACTTTACTCTGATTATAAATTTTATGAGTCAGTATATTTCCACTTGATTATTAGCGAAAAGTTTTATGATATAAAATTATAGGGAGTTTCTTCGCCAAGCTCATACATTCCTAGAGGTTTTTATCTCTATAGTAAAAATTCTAATTTCCAACATCCACGATAATATATCATATAACCACCTCATGCAAATCACATAACAATTAGAAGACTTAAGTGGTGGATCTGAGCCGGGAACTCGAGTGCCACTCTTTCAAAACACAAGTTCTTATAAAATTTTCTTTTTATACAATCTTAAATACAAATTTGGAAAAACATTTTTGGTCCCAAAGCCCAAGGCTGAGTTTTTAAATCGGGCTTTGATACTAAATTGTAATATCCCAAACTCGGCCCAAATGCTTCTACCGGATCTGGTATGTCACTAGCAAAATATTGCAAAAATTTCGTGAAATTCTGAATTTTAAATCTCTTTGGAAATCCCAAGTTTTTAGGCTCAGTTGAAAACCCACTGTTTAATAAACTTAGAAAATTAGATGATATTTGAAACACTTACCTATTTTTCGATAAATAAGTTTTTGATAAAAAACTATTTCTAAAAGAAGCTTCATTGGTCGGTTATAAAATTTCAGTTTGTGTTTTAAATTCTAGAGTGTTCCATTGAGCACTTTGCAATTATTAACCAAAGTTTAAAAACCAAAAGAAAGTTACCGAATTTTATAATGGCCTTATTACAAACTCAAAATGAAAATTTGTAAAATAATAAAACTTAATAGAAATAGTGTTTACTAATAAAACCCATGCTTGGCCACCTCGAGATCCCTCCAGCCCAGTTCGATAAGCTAAAAATCACCTGCAATTGTTAAACAAAAGCGTGAGTCACAAGACTCAGTGTGCAATTATTCCACGTAAATCCACATATGGGCCAAGGCCCCAAAACACCACCGGCCGAAGCCCAATTCATACAATGCAACAATGATTAACATGATAACCCAACCCATCCTAATTTTCCATCCTCTACACTCTACTTCATTTGTCCATCCTCAACACACCTGGGGATTTCTAGGATCGACCCTCCATCTGCTACACTCCACTTTGGTAGTCATACTGACAGTCATGCTGCGCAAAGATAATAAAACGTGGCCTAGCCACCGATCACTATGTGACCAAATAACCGATTACTAGGTGGCCAAAATGCCGATCACTAGGTGACCAATAAACATATGCCAAAATGAGGCCCCAAACATCATTCCGTGTGACTGTGTCACTGATGTACACTTCCACTGTAAAACATTAATAACCCAAATCCCATGCTTATTCAATGTAATATAACAACATGTTATAAGATGTCATTCACACAATATTTTATGTATACATATCGTCACACTATCCACTAAATAACGAAATAAAACATACCATACTAACCTGAAGTTTCGGTTTTACCCATCTTGGGCAATTCAATCACCATTGCCGATATTTTAGTTTTTAACCATAACACATATATGATTTAAACACAAAAGGAGACAGCATGATAATTACACACCTGTAAACCTAAAGAACTAAGCTAACGATCTCACTAACGTCCTCACTCGCGGGGATCACAATAGCCTATTTATCCCTTTCAGAAGCCGGCCCACAACGTGGTGGCCAGTCTCGAATAGCCAACACCGCACGCTTCTTGAATTTAGGGGCTGGAATCACGTGTTTAATCACCTCATTTGCTTGGCTGGTACTTGATTCAATAAAGAAATGGTCTTGGTCAGAAGACCGAGTTAAATCCGTTGGATAAGATAATAGCGAAATAACTATTCTAAATGAAAAAGTCCTTACTGAAATCAACAAAACCTGGGGGTTCTACACTTTTTTTGATAGATCACTGAAGTTAAGAACCCAAACCCTTCCTATATTTGACCAACCTATCCAAGGAACAGGATCAAAGCCTTTGTTTCGACAATCAAAGGAGAAGGAAGATTTTAAAAGAAAAGAAGAGAGCACTTACCACCACTAGGAAGAATTCTATTGACAAGATCAAAAGGAACAGTAAATTTTAGCTTAAATGAAAAAAAAAAGTGGTTCCAAAATAGGGGAATTGAGAAATAGGTTCGGCTATGATGAACAATTGATGAAGAGAAAAATGATATGGAGTGGTGTTAGAGTAGAGAAGTTTCACTAAGGGGTTTAAAGGTGTGATCAAAATATGAATAAAAGAGAAATGACAAGAAAAGAGGGAGTGAGTGTTGAGGTTCAACTTTTAGATGAAGAAGAAATGCTCACTAGTTAGCAAGAATGCCAAAAGGAAGAAGAGAGAAAAGAATAAAAATGGAATGATGATGGATGGAATGTTTGGCCTAGAGGTTACCAAAAGAGAACACCTTTGACAAAAGAAAATAAGAGACTTATTTCGGCTTGATGGTGAGGGAAAAGAGAACTCAAATTGCAAAAGAGAAAAGAGAAGGAGAATTAGTTTCGACTTAGGCTAAAGGAGGATGAATAAAGCTCTTGGGGATTTTCGGCTATACAAAAGGAGAGAACCAAAATTGACCAAGGTCCAACACACTCAAATGTTGAAAATAAAACTCACCACCTAGGCTAACCCTTAACAACTTTTCGGCACTAACATCCCCTTAGAATCGAATGCCTAACCCACCTAGCACACCCTTCAAAATTCGGATAGCATCCTATCTCACTTCAATCCCTCAACTTTCTCCGTGAAACACTCTTGAACATACATTTGAAAATGGTTTAAACCATTCAAAATAATTTGAAAGTTACAAATCCCCCTTTTTACTCTTGTCCAACCTTTCAAAAAAATTTGACCAAGTCACCTCCACTCTTCAAGGCTCCCAACCGATTCCACCATCCAGCCTTATGACGCATGAGCAAAGCTACTCTGCTGACAACATGAATCGAACTTTCTCCCCTCTGCTCTCATTGAGGCGTCACTCTCTTGCTCCCTAAGTGGTGCCTCCTTGCCACTCTTCCATCTTAATTCTTGTGTCACCATACCCAATCAAAATACCTTAAGCCCTGGCCCCAGCCAGCTTCCCTCTTAAAGTGCCCAAAAATAAAATTTTGGCCAAGGTTCTGACTTAACCTCGAACCTTCCAGGGGACCTCAAACACACTCAAGCAATATACCAGCATACGAAATACACAAAATAAGATAAATGCGCAACCCCTAAATCCCGAATATTGCACAAGGAAAGGCTAATGTTGTTACTGAGGCACTGAGAAAAAAATCTTTGTTTGCTTTACAAGCATTGAATACATAATTGACGTTGATTGATGACAATTCAATTTTAGTTGAATTGAAAGATAGACCGCATTTTTGCAACAGATTTGCGAAGCTTAAAAGAATGATGTTGAATTGATCGCTAAACGAAAACAAATTGAGTCAAGCTCTGATTCAGATTTTCATGTTGGTTCAGATGACAGCTTGTACTGCAAAGACAAAATTTGTGTTTGAGACATTCTGATCTCATTCAGAAGATTTTATAAGAAGCTCACAGTAGTAGCTTATCTATTCATCCTAGTACCAATAAAATGTATGGCGATTTGAAATAGATGTACTGGTGGCCATGTATGAAGCGGGAGATTTCAAAATTTGTATCAAAATTTGTATCAAAATATTTAGTTTGTCAGCAAGTTAAAGCTGAGCATCAGATACCTTCTAGTTTGTTACAACCTGTGATAATTTGAAACACCCCAAACCCGGCCCACAAGCCTTGACTGGATCTGGTATGTTCCTTGAGAAAAACCATTCGTAACTTATTTGAACTTTGCCAAATACAAGAGTGTTTTTGAAAAATAGTTGATTAGTGTTGGGTTCAAATTTTAAACGGTGTTGATTAGGTGTCAAAACATTTAACATTTATTTTTAATAAAAGTTACTTAAACTTTAAATTGATAAAATCGTATCATACTAAAATAATTAAAATGCATGCATAAATAGTTTCATACTAGTGGCCTTATTACTTCAAAACAAATCCCAAAATAAATCTAAAACTTGAAAATTAAAACTAATAAAAATAAAATAATCTACGAAAGTGAGCATGGCCATCTTGAGCTCCTCCCTTGACCGGTCCATTCTTGAGTGTCACTGAAAAATATCCCACAATGGGGTGAGTCAAGCAGACTCGATGTGTAACAACCAACACTAAGTCTCAACAAATTTAGGCACATCGGTTCAAACATATACAGATAGCAAATATAAGTAATGATGCATTCCGAACCCAAACCTAGTTAACCATCCGCTACACATCACGCCCGTACCAACCATCACACAGTGGGGACTACTAAGTCAACCCTCCATCCGCTACACATCATCAAAGGCGTCGCATTGCAGGCGACATGCTCATCACCCTTATATATATTGTGGCATAGCCACCAGATAATCATTGTGACATAAGTCACCACATTGGATTTTTGTGACATGAGTCACCACATTCGAATATTGTGGTATAAAACCACCAAATCACTTCCCTTTTCATATCACCCATATGCCCCATGTCATACAAATCATGCCAATAGCTTATCTTATGCCTTATTCACATTAGATTCTGAGTTTCACATGAGTGCCATAATAGATATTCATAATATTATAACCACGAGTAGTAGCGGGTTAACGTGCACGAGTACTTTGTACCATTGCATGGTACCTTTGGCCACATTTCACATCATTATAAACACATATATAAAATTGATCTCAGTAAATCTATTGAGAGTTAGTGTAGGGTACACACGGTTCATAACGCTTTCATTGAAATCCAAAACCCGATCTAATGCTTTAGATCCTTAGTTCTACATTCGCCAACACTAACCATTTTAGCTAAAGGCCATTCGGCCAAATGATCAAATCCTGAAGGATTATCGCAACCAAAATCTTACCTTGTTGCCGATTTCACTACTAATCAAATCCCAAAACTCCGTGATATTTCTTCCTTTCAATCGGCCAACACTAGTTCACTGGACTTGATTAGTTTCGGCTTTCGAACAAATAAGAAACAGATCTAAGTCACTTAAATATGGCCGAATGTACATGTACACTCACCTTGCGATTTTAAATCTCGAAAACCACTACTTGTTCTTGATGTTGCGAAATCCCTGCTTAACCATTGTTAGAATCGGCTATAACAATAATCTAAGAAAATGGCCCTTGGCCGAATACCACATATCACTCACATTGATGAATCAAATCCCGAAAGAATCCTTAGTGCTTCCTTCCTTCACTACACACAAAAGAACACATCACTTATGGCCTAAAGAACATTTACCAACCTTATACCAAGGCCTAATCATTGGTTCGGCACACTAAAAGAAAGAGAACCCAAAATCGATTGCTCAAAGAAGAAATACTTACCACTTTCGAGTAGTCCACAAGTTCTAAATGTCGACATGAGGGAAAGATGTTGGGTTTCCGGCTTTTAAAACTTGCGATAGAGAGGAAAGAATAAGGCCACCTTGAGATTCGGCTATGGCTCCTAATGGAGATGGGATATTCGACTATCTCAAGAGTATTTTGGCTTTTGGAAGAATTGTGAAAGAAAAGAAAAGAAGAAGGGGTTGAGCAATTCGGCTATGGTGGCAAAGGAGGATTCGGCTAACACAAAATAAAAGAAGAAGAAAGGGGTAGATTGGCTAGAGAATTTGGCAGAGACCTAAAGAGAAAAGAAAAGAATGGAGAATGGCCTCACTTCTCCCCTTTTTGCCGAAACTACTACATCTAGAGTCCCCTATTCGGCCAATTCCTCCTCTCACTATCAAATCCCTTATTTCACTCTACCTTAGCCGAATCCTTAACACTCCAACCCAATCTATACTTCCTTCCTCCAGAGTCCATATCTAGTCTCTTCTTTGCTCATCCTTGTAGCAAAATAAAAACTCCCTTTTTTGCTTCCCTTGTGATTCGAACCTAGGCCCTTCCCCTTTGCTTGTGGCGTCACTTACTGAGGCCCTGAGTGGCGCCTCCAAGCCACTTAAACAAGCCCATTTTAGTGGCATATTTCCCCTACAAATTTTCTTAAGGCCTCTTAGGCTTAGCTTCCTCTTTTAAACTTAAAATTAAATAATTTCTAAGGCATTCTCCTACATTCTACTACTCTCGAAATTCATAAAGCACATTCATAATATACACAGGCATGCAAGCATATGTAATTGAGCAAAAATGCACAAGCCCTAATTCTCGGATATTACAGTTCCACCCCTTAAAATAATTTTGACCTCGAAATTACCTGGCTAAAATAGGTGGGGGTATTGCTGTCGCATTGCTTCTTCCGGCTCCCAAGAAGCTTCTTCCGATCCATGGTTACACCACAACACTTTGACCAGAGGGACCGACTTCCTTCGAAGCACCTTTACATCATGCTCCAAAATCTGAATCGGCTCTTCCTCATAAGATAGATCTGGTCTCAGCTCCACCTCTTCAACCGGAACTACATGAGATGGATCCGATCGGTATCGACGTAGCATGGAAACATGGAATACATCGTGCATCTGCTTCAATTCGAAGGCAACTCTAACTGGTATGCCACCGGTCCAATTCGTTTCAACACCCGATAAGGTTCTATAAACCTGGGACTTAGCTTCCCTTTTCGACCAAATCTCATCACTTTCTTCCAAGGCAAAACTTTGAGAAACACTTGATCTCCCACAGCAAATTCTATGTCCTTCCGTTTGAGATCGGCATACGACTTCTTCCTGTCAAATGCCTCCTTCAACCGTGCCCGAATTACCTTAACCTTTTCCTCGGATTCTGCCACAATCTCTGGACCCAAAATCTGACATTCTCCCAATTTCGTCCAACATGTAGGAGTGCGACACTTCCGTCCATATAGTGCTTCGTACGGTGCCATCCGAATACTTGCCTGATAGCTATTGTTGTACTCAAATTCCGCTAGAGGCAAATATTCTTCCCAACTTCCTCTGAAGTCTATCACACTGACCCTCGGCATATCCTCCAACACTTGTATTACCGCTTTCGGGTTGACCGTCCATCATGGATGGAATGCGTCTTGAAATCTAATTTGGTGCCCAAAGCTTGATATAGTGCCTTCCAAAATCGAGACGTAAACCTCGAATCCCTATCTAAGATAATCGATACCAGCACTCTGTGCAACCTTACAATTTTCGCAACATACAACTTTGCTAATCTCTAAAGAGAATAGTCAACCTGCACTGGAATGAAATGCGCGGACTTTGTCAGCCGATCCACTATCACCCACACCGAGTCCTTCTTAGTAGGCGTAAGGGGAAGCCCACTAACGAAGTCCATGGTGATTCTCTCCCACTTCCACTGTGGAATCTGTATTGGCTGAAGCAACCCTGACGGAACTTGGTGTTCAGCCTTAACTTGTTGACATGTTAAGCACTTCCCTACAAATTCCGTAACTTCCAGCTTAAGACCAGGCCACCAAAACTGTTCCCTTAAGTCTCTGTACAGCTTACCGCCTCCAGGATGCATAGCATAAGGACTACTATGCGATTCCTGAAGAATTCTCTGCCTTAACTCCTCGTTCTTCGGCATACAAACATTTCCCTTGAAATACAATACTCCATCGCCATTAATACCATAATCCTCCAACTCTCCCCTCTGCACTTGCTGTAGCTTTATCTTGAAATCATCATCGCATAGCTGTCCCTTTTCACCTCCTTCACCATGTTGGCTTCACTTGCAATTCTGCTAATAAACTTCCATCATCATAGAGGCTTAAATGTGCGAACATTGCCCTTAACTCCATCACTACTTTTCGACTTAGGGCATCTGCCACCACATTCGCCTTGCCCGGGTGATACTCTATAGAGCAATCATAGTCCTTCAATAATTTTACCCACCTTCACTGTCTCAGGTTCAACTCCTTCTGAGTCAGCAGATATTTGAGGCTTTTGTGGTCTGTGTAGATTACGGACTTCTCTCCATATAAGTAGTGCCTCCATACCTTAAGAGCAAAGACCACTGCCGCCAATTCCAAGTCATGCGTCGGGTAGTTAACCTCGTGTGGCCTTAGTTGTCGAGACGCATAAGCAACTACCTTCCCGTCTTGCATAAGGACACCTCCCAATCCTGTATGGGAAGCATCACAGTATACTACAAAATCCTTCCTTGCATTAGGCTGAATCAAAACTGGAGCTTCAGTCAAGACTCTCTTAAGCCTCTCAAAGCTCTCTTGTTGCTTATCAGTCCACACGAAAGGTACCTCATTCCTTAGTAACTTCGTCAAAGGTGCGGCTATTGGCGAGAACCCTTCTACAAACCTTGGTAATAGCCTACTAATCCCAAGAAACTACGAACTTACGCCACAGACTTAGGGGTTTCAATCCAAAAGCGCCTCAATCTTGAGGATCCACCCTTATTCCTTGACAAATACCACATGTCCTAAAAACGTAACCTCCTTCAGCCAAAATTCGCACTTGCTGAACTTGACATATAACTTTTTCTCCCTTAACACTTGTAACACGACTCGGAGGTGCTCATCATGTTCTTCCTCAGACTTCGAATACACCAATATATCATCTATGAACACAACAATGAATCGGTCCAGATAGGGTTGGAAAACCCGGTTTATCATGTCCATGAATGCGGCTGGGGCATTCGTCAACCCAAACGGCATTACTACAAACTTAAAATGCCCATACCTTGTCTGAAAAACTGTCTTATGGATATCAGCCTCCTTCCCCTTAAGCTGATGATATCCAGACCTTAGATCTATCTTTGAGAATACCGCGGCCCCGTTAAGCTGATCGAACAAGTCATCTATTCTTGGCAAAGGGTACTTGTTCTTGATGGTTAGCTTATTCAACTGACGATAATCTATGCACATGCGCATAGTTCCGTCCTTCTTCTTCACGAACAAGACCGGTGCTCCCCATGGAGACACATTGGGTCGGATAAACCCACGGTCAAGTAATTCTTGGATCTGAGCCTTGAGCTCAACCAACTCCTTTGGTGCCATTCTGTACGGGGCAATTGACACAGGAGCTATTCCAGCGACAAGTCAATTAGAACTCCACCTCCACCGTTTGGGGTATTCTTGGCAATTCCTCGGAAAGACATCCACAAACTCCCTTACAGTTCTAACTCCACTAACTCCCCCTTCTTTCATATCCAAAGCACTAACGAAAGCCAAAAATGCCTTACACCCCTTCCGGACCATCTTATCAGCCTTTAAGGCTGAAACTACGTTAGACAAGTAGTTTCTTCTTTCCCCTATCATAATTACCGCCTCATCCTCTAGGGTCCTTAACTCTATTCGTTTAGCTGCACAATTCAATACAGCCCGATGCTCCACTAGCCAATCCATGCCAAGAATAAGATCGAATTCTCCGAAGGGTAGTTCCATTAAGTCGGTGAAAAATATCCCTCCCTGAATCTCTAGAGGTACTTTTCAAAATATCTTGTTCACCACTACAGTTTGATCTAATGGGCTTACTACAGTCATCTCCCTACTAGAAAGTTTAGAGGCTATTCCTAGAGTTTCAACTACTCTACATGCAACATAAGAGTGGGTAGAGCCAACATCAATCAAAGCAAACTAAGGCTTGCCAAATATAAGGAACGTACCAGTTATGACGTCAGGTGCGTCTCCATCCTCCCTCCGACGTACCGCATAAACCAAACCCGACTGCCTGGCCTTTGTGTTACCAACACCTCGGCCGGTGTTCCCCATCCTCTACCAGCACCATTACCTCTGCCATTCGGACCATGGCCCCGCTGAGGCTGCTGTCTACCTCTTCCAGCCTGGTTAGGACCTTGGCTTACTGGTCGACCCCTTCTGTTCTCATAGGACAATCCTTAATCATGTGTTCCTTGGACCCACACTTAAAGCATCCTCCTATCTTCTTCCAACACTCCCTAAATGCATCTTCCCATATTGGGCACAAGTACGATACTGCCCTCCCGTAGCAGCTTGTTGACCTCGTGCCCCATCAACTCTAGGCCTCTTTTGGGTATTCCCTGAAGACCCTGATGGTCCAAAACCTCTCTTTTGCCTATTGCGGTCCTTATTCTGCCTCACCGAGTCCTTAATCCCTTCGACTACCTTAGCCTTCTCCACCAACATGGTAAACTCTCGCTCCTGCTGTGGAGCTATCAACAAACTCAGGTCATCCCTCAGCCCGTCCTCAAATCGGACACACCGCTCATGCTCCGTCGACACAATACCTCGAGCATAATGGCTCAGCCTTAAAAATTTTGCCTCGTATTCCACTACAGACTTATTTCCTTGCACCAGCCTCAAAAATGCCTTCCTCTGCGCATCCACATAACTAGTTCCAATGTACTTCTTCTGATATGCCGCCTTAAAATATTCCCAAGTAAGATCGTCTGCGGCAGCACCATCCCAAATTGTGAGCCACCATTGGTATGACTCATCACGGAGTAGCAACACTACCCCTTTCAGTTTTTCCTCGGCAGTCAGGTCTAAGTCATCCATAATCCACTCCGTTGCTTCCAACCAATACTCAGCCGTATTGGGTGCCACACCAGAAACTCCACGGAAGAATTTAGCTCCATTAGCTCGAAGTCGCTCAGGTACTGACTTCAGAGCTCCCATGCCTCTACCCGCTCTAGCCACCCTTTCCAAAACTTCATGACATCGCTGTGATCTTGCATCATCCCGTCGATCTTGATATTCCACATCGGTGGTGGTGGTGGTCGCATCTCATTTTTTGACCCTTGTCCGGACCTAACGGGCTCTGACACGGTCATTCGGCCTCTACCACGGCCTCGTACATTACGACCACGTCCCCTAGAGTTCATGCTTCCGAATCGCGTTTATCTGATTAAGGAATTTTATGAATTAGTTTTGTTCCACTGATTTATCACGAACAATCTTATGTTCAATAGTTCTATGGAGTAGTTCTTACGATTTCATACACATACAGCCTCAATTCATTCGTTCAATCACACCCATGAACTTGCGTTCATTATAGAAAAATATTGTAGTTGTCATTGTTTGTTGTTTTCCACTACCTAGGGGTATTTTCGTAATTTTATCCTATAGGGGTATTTTGGTAATTTTCCAAATTAGGGTATTTGAAAATGTCACAAAATAGAGACTTTTGGTATCTTTTTTAAATTGAAATACTTGGTAAGAAAATTTCAAGGGTAAAATGGTAATTTTATACTAGGGTATTTTCATAATTTTTCCAACGAGGGCATTTGGTAAAAATTTTTTCAAAATATGGTTCTGGTGACTTTTCAAAACAAGGGTATTTTAGAAATTTTAATTTGAGGGCACTTCGGTAACTTTCCACACTGATGGTATTTTGGTCATTTGTACATGTTAGGGGTAATTTGGTCAATTTGCAAATCAGGGGTATTTTGGTCATCTTTAAATCAAGGGCACTTGAAATTTTAGAATCATGGTTTGAATTTTGAGTTTCTCAAAACAAGGTGATGGTCCCTTTTGGGTTTTAATTATTGGGTTTAGCCTGTGTTTGAGTCCTCTTGGCTAAGGTGAACTGTCACTACGCACCAGGTAGGATTCGAGCGGTGAGGAGGTGAGTCACTAGGACTGCTTAAATACCAAGCTCCCACTGAATCCAATCCTAGACATGCGCACAACGGTTGCCACACCTTTAACTCGGTGACTCAAACACAGGTTTGTTTGGTTGACTTTAAGTTTTATGTAACTTGGTGTTGAAGTAGACTAATCCTAGGGTTTAATATTTCCTAATCTACTAATCTACGTCCCTATATATTCCCACATACAAATCACAGAAAAGTTAGGGGTACTTACCTGGTGGACTTCGGGCCGGAGACTCGGTGCCCTCCTAGAAAAACCATGCTCGTTTCTTAGTAAAACCCATTTTCAAAAGAAAGAAAACATTTTGGGCCCTAAAAGCCCTCAAGGCTGAGTTTTGAATCGGGCTCTGATACCAAGCTGAAACACCTCAAACCCGGCCCACGAGCCTTGACCGAATCTGGTATGTTCCTTGAGAAAAACCACTCGTAACTTATTTAAACTTTGCCAAATACAAGAGAGTTTTTGAAAAACAGTTGATTAGTGTTGGGTTCAAATTTTAAACAGTGTTGATTAGGTGTCAAAACATTTAACATTTATTTTTAATAAAAGTTACTTAAACTTTAAATTGATAAAATCGTATCATACTAAAATACTTAAAATGCATGCATAAACAGTTTCATACTAGTGGCCTTATTACATCAAAAACAAATCCCGAAATAAATCCAAAACTTGAAAATTAAAAAGTAATAAAAATAAAATAATCTCTGAGCTGAGCATGGCCACCACTAAGCTCCTGCCGACCCGATCCATTACTGAGTGTCACTTGAAAAATATCCCACAACGGGGTGAGTCAAACAAACTCAATGTGTAGCAGCCAACACTAAGTCTCAACAAATTTAGGCACATCAGTTCAAACATGTACAGATAGCAAATATAAGTAATGATGCATTCCCGAACCCAAACCTAGTTAACCATCCGCTACACATCGCCCGTACCAACCATCACATCATGGGGACTACTAAGTCGACCCTCCATCCGCTACACATCATCGAAGGCAATCGCTGCAGACGACATGCTCATCGCCCTTATATATATTGTGGCATAGCCACCAGATAATCATTGTGACATAAGTCACCACATTGGATTTTGTGACATGAGTCACCACATTCAGATATTGTGGTATAAAACCACCAAATCACTTCCCATTTCATATCACCCATATGCCCCATGTCATACAAATCATGCCAATAGCTTATCTTATGCCTTATTCACATTAATTCTGAGTTTCACATGAGTGCCATAATAGATATTCATAATATTATAACCACGGTAGTAGCGAGGTTAACGTGCACGAGTACTTTGTACCATTACATGGTACCTTTGGCCACATTCACATCATTATAAACACATATATAAAATTGATGCCGTAAATCTATTGAGAGTTAGTGTAGGGGTACACACTGATTCATAACGCTTTCTTTGAAATCCGAAACCCGATCTAATGCTTTAGATCCTTAGTTCCTACATTCGACCAACACTAACCATTTTAGCTAAAGGCCATTCGGCCAAATGATCAAATCCCGAAGGATTATCGCAACCAAAATCTTACCTTGTTGCCGATTTCACTACTAATCAAATCCCAAAACTCCGTGATATTTCTTCCTTGCAATCGGCCAACACTAGTTCATTGGACTTGATTAGTTTCAGCTTTCGAACAAATAAGAAACAGATCTCAGTTACTTAAATATGGCCGAATGTACATGTACACTCACCTTGCGATTTTAAATCCCGAAAACCACTACTTGTTCCTGATGTTGCCGAAATCCCTACTTAACCATTGTTAGAATCGGCTATAACAATAATCTAAGAAAATGGCCCTTGGCCGAATACCACATATCACTCACCTTGATGGATCGAATCTCGAAAGAATCCTTAGTGCTTCCTTCCTTTAGCTACACACAAAAGAACACATCACTTATGGCCTTAAAGAACATTCAGCCAACCTCATACCAAGGCCTAATCATTGGTTCGACACACTAAAAGAAAGAGAACCCAAAATCAATTGCTCAAAGAAGAAATACTTACCACTTTCGAGTAGTCCACAAGTTCTAAATGTCGACATGAGGGAAAGATGTTGGGTTTCCGGCTTTTAAAACTTGCGATAGAGAGGAAAGAATAAGGCCACCTTGAGATTCGGCTATGGCTCCTAATGGAGATGGGATATTCGGCTATCTCAGGAGTATTTTGGCTTTTGGAAGAATTGTGAAAGAAAAGAAAAAGAAGGGGTTGAGCAATTCGGCTATGGTGGCAAAGGAGGATTAAGCTAACACAAAATAAAAGAAGAAGAAAGGGTAGATTGGCTAGAGAATTCACGAGAGAACTAAAGAGAAAAGAAAAGAATGGAGAATGGCCTCACTTCTCCCCTTTTTGCCGACACTACTACATCTAGAGTCCCCTATTCGGCCAATTCCTCCTCTCACTATCAAATCCCTTATTTCACTCTACCTTAGCGAATCCTTAACACTCCAACCCAATCTATACTTCCTTCCTCCGAGTCCATATGTAGTCCCTCTTTGCTCATCCTTGTAGCAAAATAAAAACTCCTTTTTCTACTTCTCTTGTGATTCGAACCTAGGCCCTTCCCCCTTTGCTTGTGGCATCACTTACTAAGGCCCTAAGTGGCGCCTCCAAGCCACTTAAACAAGCCCATTTTAGTGGCATATTTCCCCTACAAATTTTCTTAAGGCCTCTTAGGCTTAGCTTCCTCTTTTAAACTTAAAATTAAATAATTTCTAAGGCATTCTCCTATATTCTACTGTTCCCAAAATTCATAAAGCACATTCATAATATACACAGGCATACAAGCACATGCAATTGAGCAAAAATGCACAAGCCCTAATTCCTGGATATTACATAATTCAAGAGTGGAAATGGAAACATGTTACGATGGATTCTGTGTCGGGATTTCCTCTATCTCCGAAAGAGAAAGATGTCGTATGGGTCATTGTAGATTGCTTGATGAAATCTGCGAATTTCATTCTAGTGCGAACTAATGTTTTCACTTGAGAGATTGGCAAAGCAGTATGTTTCCAAGATAGATAGGTTGCATGGTCAGTCCGAGCACAGCGTTATCAAGTGAGCATTAAAATGGCACCGTACGAAGCTCTGTATTTTAGCACAGTGTTTCATCCACAGAGCGATAGTCAGTCCGAGCAAATAATTCAGATACTCAAAGATATGCTTCGATGTTGTGTTTTACAGTTCGAAAGTAGCTGAAAGAGATTTATTCCGTTGGTTGAATTTGCATAAAATAGCAGTTATCAAGTGAGCATTAAAATGGCACCGTACGAAGCTTTGTATGGCCAAAAATGTCAAACTCCATTATTGGACAGAGCTGAGCGATAAAAATTTATTTGGTGTTGATTTGATTCAAAAAATAAAAGAAAAGGTCAAAGTGATACATGAAAGCTTGAAAGTAGCTTCGGATCGATAGAAATCTTATATAGATTTGAAAAGAAAAGATATAGAATATCAAGTCAGTGACAAGGTATTCCTAAAAGTATCACCTTGAAAGAAATTTTTTCGATTTAGCTGAAAAGGAAAGCTTAGTCTGCGGTTTATCAGGTTGTACAAGATCATTGAGAGAATTGGGCCAGTAGTTTACATATTGGCTTTACCGTTAAAGTTAAAAAAGATTCATAATGTATTTTATGTATCGATGTTACGACGGTATCGGTCAGATCCTTCACATGTAATATCTCTAGTAAATGTTGAGATTCAGTCTGATACGACGCACAGTGAATAACCGATTAGAATTCTAGCTCGGGAAGTTAAAGAATTGAGAAATAAAAGTATAGCTTCAGTGAAAGTTCTCTTGCAACGTCATGGAATAGAAGAAGCTACTTGGGGACTGAAAGAAGCTAAGTGCAATACCCGAACTTATTTTCTGGTAAGATTTTCGAGGACGAAAATTCCTTTTTGGGAAGAGTTAGAATAGCCCGTTTTTCAGTGAAATTAGAATAGCGACTTTGAGACCACAAATCTAATGAATAAATTATTATTTTATTATTATTTTAATTTTTATGGGATGTTAGTAAGGTCATGTTAAAATTTCGTTAAGAAATTTTGATGTATACATGATTAATTAAGTGAAAAGGACTAAATTGTAAAAAGTGTAAAAGTAGAGCTCCATTAGTTAAAAGGGTCAAATGGTTATGAAACTTTAAATTGAGTGGACTTAGATGGTAATTAGACCATTTCTATAGTTATTGGATATTCATGGCAATGTTTTATTGAAATTTTGAAAGTTTTTAAAGGTTAAAATGCTAAATATGTAATTAAAGTTAAAATAACCTAAAGAAAATGCATTTATCTTCTTCAATTTCACATTGCTCAACCGAAATTCATTGTTGAAGATAGTTCTAGGTTCAACCAAGCTTCCTTTGGTGCAAGTAAGTGTTTTCAAGCCCCATTTTTAATGATTTCTATGATTTTGAGATCGTTTTAGCTTAATCTAGCTAGCATGGGGATCAATTTGTAAAATTTTTAAAGATTGAGGGTTATGTCATGAATGCTTTTGTATGATTCTTGAAGTTTAATGAAAGATTATGAGTCCCTGTTGATAAATAAACAAGTTTTGTAAAGTAATTTTTGATGAAAATTGTATTTAGGGAATTGCATGTAAAAATAGTAAAATTTCACGTTAAATTTATAAATTGATGATTAGTATTGGCTAGTTTAAGTCGCTAGAGAAATTGGTTAGCTTGAAAGGGGAGTTAAAATGCTTAGATTTCAATTTATGAGCTTAAGGACTAAATTGTGAAAAGTTAAAATGTTGGGGGCAAAATGGTAATTTTGTATAAATATGAATTGTAGACTAAATTGAACACTAGAGGTATTAAATGGATTGAAATTGTCTATTTAGATCAAGATAGACCACGTATGGATCTAGATCAAGGAAAAGCTAAAGCCTCGAATTAGTTCCACTTCGTTTCTATGCCCCTAGTCGTCGAGGTAAGTCCGTATGAACAGTTATCGAATTAATGTTGCTTACTTTGAATGTTTACTTTGTTATTTTTAATGTAAATGGATTAATGTATAATTCTATCAATGTTATGATGAAATGACAGATGTTAAGTCCCGATTGAACCTTAGAAATTCGTAGGATACAAATGACATGTCATTTGGGATTTCATGTTTTGGGTGCTGGCCTTGAATGTCCTATCGATGGCTAAGGCCCTGCATTTGTTGTGGTACTCCACAGCTCGTGTGAGCATCATTGTGTAGCTTACATTTTGACCCACAACTCGTGTGAGCAGGCCCATTTCACAGCTCTTGTAAGTAACGATGTAAAGGAAAGGTTACAGTTATATGTTTAAGCACACTTCATGTGAGCTTTCCCGTGTATCCAATGATATTCTAGATGGTTCAACGGGTATGGAAAGGAAAGGAAATGGTAAGTGTTCAAATGGAATGTATCATGTACTTATGAAAAGAAAATGGAGATCTAAATGAGATGAACAAATGTGTAAGTTACTTTTTATGGATGAATTCATTTGAACCATGTATAAATGCACTAACTTGTGTATTTGGTAATGTTGTCTAGGCATTATGCCAAGCTTATGGTATTAGTTGGTGTTATGATTATGCAATTTACATTATTGACCGTGTCAAATAGTCAAGTTTTAATATTTATAAAAGAGTGATCGAACCTGTAGACTAACTGTGATAATGATAGTGGCAAGTGCACCTATCGAACAGTAGTATAGATCAGACAAGAATATCTTACCGAACCCAAGGGAACCTAAAAGTACTACTACTCACTCTCTTTCTATTATTTAGCCTAAAATTTGGAGTGATTGAATTATTAAATGAACGAAATACTTAAACTAAATGTAAAGACAAAAGATTGAATTGGAGAAAGACTTTAGGAAAACTCAGTTGATAAAGACGATACCCTCAAGAAGAATCCACCTATGACTTCACTTATTATTTATTCCCCAAACCATATGATTTCTTTACTTAGCTTGATCCGTGAGACTCCTTAACCTATATTAAACCCTCTCTCGAGGTGAATAACGTCTAACCTTAGGTTAATTAGTGGAACTCTCATTTTCTTATAATAACCCCCTAAGGAAGCAGTAAATCAATCAATGGATTCCCATATTAGGTTTCACCCTAATCTGGCAAAATCTCGTAACCCTATCTCTAGGTGCCCGATCAACTCTGCTCAATTATGCTAGATCTACTCTTAGGTAGGGTCTATTCCTCCTCCACCTACACATCAAATAAAATTAAGCAACATAATTAAGAACAAACCAAGAACTTATCATATAATTTAGAAATCAAATAACAAAATCCATCATAGGTTTCATCCCCTTCAGGTATCTGAAGGGTTTAGTGCATAACTAAATATGAAAACATCTCAAGAGAAAAGAATAAACAAAACATAAGAACTCCCTAAAATCCCGTGAAGGAATTAAAGGTGAGATCCTCTGTCTTGAATGGAGTTCCAGCTTCTTAAGATGAATCAACTGGCTATCTTCAAGTGATTCCCTAAAAGATGAAAGCTTCGACAAAAGCCTCGCTAAAAGCCCTATTTAAATTTCTTTGAACTCCCTTTTTAGTTGCTACCTTGGGTGTTTATATAGGCTTTGAGATGCTTTACTTGGCTCCTAAGTATCCTAATTCAAGTAGAATTCATCCTAGGATGTTTAAGTAGAATTAGGATTGTGTTTCTTTGCCTCCAAGTATCCAAATCCGAGTGAAATTACTCTTTCCCACGGCAAGGGCACGCCCATGGCACACGCCCGTGTAAGTCATCTTCAGGCCATGTCTCGATTCTGATGGTTGGGGCATGGCCGTGTAAATCATGGCATGGCCATGTGAAGTAAATGTCAAGGCACAGCAGTGTAGCTTGAAGTCCAGGCCGTGTCGATTTCTTGGGTTGGCCCAATTTGGTCCGTTTTAAGCCCGTTTTCGTTCTTTTTATCCTTAGGTGCTTTCCTAAGCATAAGACACGAAAAGACAGGATTAAGAGCACCTTTTTACATAAATCAAGGGCTAAATCATCCAAAAGCCTATTAAATATGGGGTTAAAATATGTTACTTTTACGGTTTATCAAAAACCCCCACACTTAGGCTTTTCTTTATCTTCAAGCAAAATTCTCAACTTTACAATTAAAACGAACTTTCCATAATTCATAATTCCTATTGACAATGTCTCATTATAATTCATAGATAATTTATACATGGATAATTCAACTCAAAGAACCCTAAAGATTTAATTACGATAAGTCATACCTTTATAGCATGAAAACATAGGTGTCTCCCCTTATCTAAGTGATTATCTTTAATTCAAAATCGACAAGAACTGACATCCTCACTAAAGATTCACTCAAATCACTCGAAGGTGTTTAAGGTTCAAGAATAAGCACTCTAAGTCGAACTTGAAAAGGTAATCCCATAGGCTTGCCTGAAAATCAAATCTCCACCACTTTATATGAGATGATACACAGATCAAAAGGTCTTTAATCAGGGTTGAAACGGGGCTAAGGTTAAGGGTGTGGATACAGGATGGATTAAAGGTTTATAATTGAGACTGACTTGACAAATTGCCTAACTAGAAACACTAAACTAAATATGAATATTTACTTCAAATGCAAACTAATAATACCACTATAGATAATTACTATATAATAACAAATATTTTCATTACTTAAAATTTTATAATACTTTAATCTGAGCTTTTTCTTCAACAATTGGAGTTTTAAATGCTTTAAGCTTCTTTTTTTTTTAAGAACAAACTAAGATATTACATCATAAATGATAAATGTAACTACTGAACTAATATAATTTGGTAACTTAATCAAATCAAACCTCGATTAAAGAGTAGTCAAAAGAAAGGGTGAGTCAATAAAAAGGTTGTTAGGATTCAACGGGGTTCACTAGGGGTTAATTTGTGAAGGTAGGCTTTTTATGGAGTAAGTGGGTTAAATTCTAGGTGCCTTTATCATCTCTGTATATCAAATCAAAAGTGTGATCTCGACATGTATAAACGAGGCAAGTTCTAGAATAACAGTTCAAAGTTGACACACTCATAATCAATAAAGTGAGCACGAAAAAGAATATATGCTCTATAATGCTCAAAATCTCACAAAAATTATGGGTGTTTTTGACATCAATCCTTGTAAATTTCAAACTTCAAACTAATAATCAAATTTAGTTCAACGACCTATTAATTTTTAATTTTTAGAAAGTAGACTTATCATGCTCGATTCTCTAGTATCCTTTATATTTAATCATCAATGCACAATTGACGCTGACTTACTCTAAAACATATCAATAAAAATCATACATCATAAGAAATTTCATCCTAATTAGTAATATGAGAAAAATACTTTTGAACAATACTAAAATCAGGATTTTGAGAATAATGCAAAAAGTCTAGTACTTTTACCCCCCACACTTAAGATGTACATTGCCCTCAATGTACAAAGATAGATAAACAATTATGTAATAATAAAATCAAAAGAGAAGGGGAGAAGTAACACTTCACGAATTTTTGGATGAAGTCTATGAAAAGAAATCGGATAAGATTGGAGGTGAGCGTGGGAAGCGTCTCAAACCGTTTGAAATTGAATCCTCGAAGTAGCCGGCTTGGTTTTATTGTATCCTAAGCTAAATCTCAATATCAGAGAGAATAAGAAGAAGAAAATAAAATAAAATAAAGTAAAGTAAAGTAAAAAAAAAATAATGATGAAATAAAATAAAAACAAAAATAAATAGTGGAAAATGAAAGACAACTAGAAAAATGGGGATTGAGGTTTAAATAGAGATGTAGCCCGTGTTTTGGGATTTTGGATTTTGAATTTTGAATGCATTCAGGGTGTTCGGGTGAAACACCCCAAACCCAGCCCACAAGCCCTGACCGGATCTGGCATGCTTCTAGGAATAACCGTTCGAATCTTGTTTGAAACCTTGCTAAAATTTTGCGTGTTTTTTAAAACAGTTGATTTGGGTTGGGTTCAAAATTTAAATTCCATGTTGATTAGGTGTCAAAACATTTAGTATTTATACTTAAGAAAAATTGGTCTTTAATTTTAGTTCGATAATAATCGTATCATATTAAGTAATTTAAAAGCATGCATAAACAATTTAATACCTATGGCCTTATTACATCAAATAAAACCCAAATTAAATCCATCATACTAAAAAGAAAGCCCAAAATAAAATAATAAATCCAGAGTTGTGCATGGCCACCACTTGAGCTCCTACCGACCAGGTCCATTACTGAGTGTTATCTGAAAAAAATAGTCCCACAAGGGGTGAGTCATTCAAACTCAATGTGTACACCCAACACAAGTTTTAAATTAAATTTAGGCATGTCAAATCATACATAATAACATATATAATTCATGATGCAAACCCGAACCCAAACCTAGATAACCATCCGCTACACATCCCCATACCAACCATCACACCGTGGGGACTACTAAGTGAACCCTCCATCCGCTACACACCATCGAAGGCGATTCAAACGCGGTCGGCGTGCTCATCATCCTTATAAAATTCGTGGCATAGCCACCACTTAAATATTCGTGACATAAGTTACCACATGCAGATATAAGTCACCACATTTGGATATTGTGACATAAGTCACCACATTTTGATATTGGGGTATAAAACCACCAATTCACTTCCCCTTTACACATCACCCATATGCCCCATGTCAAACATTTCATGCAAAATCATGCTTTATTTCACATTCTTATCACTATTGTCATTTTTATCATACTCATAGTAGGAGTAGGAAAACGTACCTGAGTACTTCATACCATTTCATGGTACTCTTAGCCACATCATAACATATTCTTGTAACATATTAATTAAAACATAGCCATCAATTAATTAAAGCTTAGTGTTGGGGTACACACCTGATTTTCTTAACGCTTTATTGAATTCCCAAAAACTCGATCTAATGCTTTAGATCTTAGTTCCTATATTCACCAACCTTAAACAATTTAGCATAAAGCCATTCGGCTAATTAATTAAATCCCGAAGGACTATCGAAACCGAAATCTTACCTTATTGCCGATTTCACTACTAATAAATCCCAAAACTTGTAGTCTTTCCTTCCTTGCAATCGGCTAACACTAAGTCACTTGATTCGGTTAGTTTCAGCTTTTAAATAATTAAGAAATAGATCTAATCACCAAATAGGCCTTGGCCAAATATCTTAAGCACTTACCTTATGGATCTAAATCCCGAAAACTGTCTCTTGCTCCTTGAGTAATTAAAATCCCTGCCTACCAACTGTTAGAATCGGTTATATACAATAAATCCATAGAGATGGCCTTTAACCGAACTACTTATCACTTACCACTATGTCGCTTACCTTAGATCTAAAATCCCAAATGGTTTCTTTAGAAGTCGACCTTATGGAAATCCCGAAAGAATCCTTCATAGTTTCGGCCAAAACATTAAGGAGATTAGAACCTTATTTTCGGCTTTAAGAAAAAGATTAAAAAGAATTGATAATTGATCCTTACCCTTATGGCGTAAATCGATTGCTCTTTGTTGGATCCACAGAGAGATTGGCTATGGCTAGATATTATTCAACAGTTTGACTTTTGAAGTTATGAAGAAATCGGCTAGGGTACCTTGAGATTTGGCTTTTGGAGAATCAAGAGAAAAAGAGAAGGGTGTATGAGACTTAAAGAGAATTCGGTAATGGCTTAGGAGGATCCTATTTTCGGTTTGACAAAATAAAAGAGAAAGAGAAGAGTGGCTAGAGAATTGACAGAGGCTTAAAAGAGAAAAGAATAATAGCCTTAATTATCCCCTCTTGTCAAATTACTAAGCCTAGAGTCCCTTGACCGCCACTACATCCTCTCACTATCCAATCCCCTAATTCAATCTTCCTTAGCCAAATCTTGAAGTGTCCCCTGTCAGTCCACTTCCTCTCCTCCGAGTCCATGTCGTCAACTTCCTCTCCTCCTTGTAGCAAAATTAAAATCTTTTATTTGGTTTCCTTGTGACTCGAACCTTGGCCCATTTACTTTGCTTGTGGCGTCATTTCCAGAGGCCTTAAGTGGCGCCTCCAAGCCCTTGTATCAAGCCCATTTTCCATGTCACAACTCCTCTACTATTTCTTTTAAGGCCTTATCAGACTAGCTCCCTCTTTTAGACTTGGAATCTAAGAATTTCTACAGCATTTAACTATACACTAAGGTTCACAAAAATCCATAATGCACATCCATAACACACATAAGCATGCTATTTCATATAATTAAGCAATTAATGCATAGGCCATAATCCAGGATATTACAGTTCTACCCCCTTAAAATAATTTCAACCTCGAAATTACCTGGCTAGAATAGGTGGGGGTATTGTTGTCTCATCGCTTCATTTGGCTCCCACGAAGCTTCCTCCAATCCATGGTTTCACCACAACACTTTAACTAAAGGAACTGACTTCCTCTGAAGCACCTTCACATCTCGTTCCAGAATCTGAATCGGCTCTTCCTCATAAGACAAATCTGATCTCAGCTCTACCTCTTCAATCGAAACTACATGAGATGGATCCGATCGATATCGATGTAGCATGGACACATGAAGTACGTCGTACATCTGCTTCAGTTCTGGTGGCAACTCCAACTGGTATGCCACTGGTCCAACTCACTTCAATACTCGATAAGGTCCTATGAACCTTGGACTTAGCTTCCCTTTTTGACCAAATCTCATCACCTTCTTCCAAGGCGAAACTTTAAGGAACACTTGATCTCCCACACCAAATTCTATTTCTTTCCATTTGAGATCTGTGTACGACTTCTGCCTATTAGATGCCTCCTTTAATCAAGCTCGAATTACACTAACCTTCTCCTCAGATTTTGCCACAATTTTGGGACCCAAAATCTGATGTTCTCCTAATTCCGTCCAACATGTAGGAGTCCGACACTTCTGACCATATAGTGCTTCATATGGTGCCATCCAAATACTTGCCTGATAGCTGTTATTCTATGCAAATTCCCCTAGAGGCAAATATTCTTCCAAACTTCCTCTAAAGTCTATCACACAGCCTCTCAGCATATCCTCTAGAACTTGGATCACTCGTTCAGACTGGCCATCCGACTGTGGATGAAAAGTTGTACTGAAATCCAATCTAGTGCCTAAAGCCTGATGTAAAGCATTCCAAAATCGAGACGTGAACCTCGGATCCCTATCCGAGATAATTGACATCGGCACTCCATGCAACCTCACAATCTTCGCTACATACAACCTCGCTAACTTCTGTAAGGAGTAGCCAACCCGCACTGGAATAAAATGCGTGGACTTTGTCAGCCGATCCACCATCACCCATACCGAGTCCTTCTTAGTAGGCGTAAGGGGAAACCCACTAACGAAGTCCATGGTAATTCTCTCCCACTTCCACTGTGGAATTTGTATTGGCTAAAGCAATCCTGACGTAACCTAGTGTTCAGCCTTGACTTGCTGACACGTCAAGCATTTGCCAACGAATTCAGTCACTTCCCGCTTAAGACCAGGCCACCAAAATTGTTCCCTTAGATCTCTGTACATTTTACTACCTCCGGGATGCATAGCACAAGGGCTGCTATGCGATTCCTGAAGAAATCTTTGCCTAAGCTCCTCGTCCTTCGGCATACAGACTTCTCCCTTGAAACACAATACTCCTTCATCGTTAATACCATAATTTTCCAACTCTCCATTCTGCACTTGTCTCAACTTAGCACTCAGATCCTCATCCACCAACTATCCCTCTTTCACTTTATTCAACACCGTCGGCTTAACTTATAGCTCTGCCAGCAGACTTCCATCATCATACAAGCTCAGATGTACAAACATCGCCCTCAGATCCGACACCACTTTTCTGCTTAGGGCATCCGCTACCACATTTGCCTTACCCGGGTGGTACTCTATAGAGGAATCATAGTCCTTCAATAGTTTCACCCACCTTCGCTGTCTCAGATTCAGCTCTTTCTGAGTTAGTAGGTACTTAAGGCTCTTGTGGTCTGTGTAGATCACTGACTTTTCTCCATAAAGATAATACCTCCATACCTTAAGGGCAAATACCACTGCTGCTAATTCCAAATCATGCGTCGGGTAGTTAACATCGTGTGGCCGTAGTTGTTGAGATGCGTAAGCAACTACCTTTCTATCTTGCATAAGGACACCTCCCAATCCTGTATGGGAAGCATCACAATATACTACAAAATCCTTCCCTGCCTCAGGCTGAATCAAAATTGGAGCTTCAGTCAAGACCTTCTTAAGCTTCTCAAAGCTCTCCTGTTGCTTATCAGTCCAAATGAAAGGCACTTCCTTCCTTAATAACTTTGTCAGAGGAGCGACTATCGACGAGAATCTTTCCACAAACCATTTATAATAGCCTGCCAATCCTAAGAAACTCCGAACTTCTGCCACTGACTTAGGGGGTTTCCAATCCAGAACTGCCTCAATCTTTCGAGGATCCACCTTTATTCCTTCAGTAGATACCACATGTCCTAAAAACGTAACCTCCTTAAGCCAAAATTCACACTTCTGAATTTGGCGTGAAACTCTTTTCCTCAACACTTCCAACACCATCCGGAGATGCCGATCATGCTCCTCTTGGACTTGGAATACACGAATATCGCCTATGAACACAATGACAAACCGGTCTAGATAGGGTTGAAAAACCCGGTTCATCATGTCTATGAACGCGGCTGGGGCATTCGTCAACCCAAACGGCATTACTACAAATTCAAAATACCCATACCTTGTCCAGAAGGCCGTCTTATGGATATCCACTTCTTTTACCTTAAGCTGATGATATCCGGACCTCAGGTCTATCTTCGAAAATACTGCGGCCCCTTTAAGCTGATCGAACAAGTCATCTATTCTTGGCAATGGATACTTGTTCTTGATGGTCAGCTTGTTCAACTGACGATAATCTATGCACATGCGCATAGTTCCATCCTTCTTCTTCACGAACAGGACCGGTGCTCCCCATGGAGACAAACTGGGTCGAATAAGCCCACGGTCTAGCAATTCTTGGATTTGAGCCTTGAGCTCAACCAACTCTTTTGGTGCCATTCTGTGTGGGGCAATTGACACAGAAGCTGTACCTGGCAGCAAGTCAATTCCAAACTCCACCTCCCTGTCCGGGGGTATTCCGGGTAATTTCTCTGGAAAGACATTCTCAAACTCCCTTACAGTTCTAACTCCACTAACTCCCCCTTCTTTCGCATCCAAAGTACTAACAAAAGCCAAGAATGCCTTGCATCCTTTCTGAACCATCTTAGCAGCCTTTAAAGCAGAAACTACATTAGATAGGTAGTTTCTTCTTTTTCCCATCATAACTACTTCCTCATCCTTAGGGGTCCTTAATTCCATTCATTTGGTATCGCACAATCCAATACTGACCCGATGCTCCACTAGCCAATCCATGCCAAGTATAAGATCGAATTCCCGAAGATAATTCCATTAAGTCGAGAAAAATACCGCTCTTTGAAGTTCCAAAGGTACTCTCAAAACATCTTAGTCACCACTATAGTTTGACCTAGTGGGTTTCTCTGATCATCTCCTTACTAGATAGTTCAGAGGCTATCCCTAGAGTTTCAACTACTCTACATGCAACATAAGAATGGGTAGAGCCCACATCAATCAAAGCAACATAAGGTTTGCCAAAAATAAGGAACGTACCGGTTATGACATCCGGTGCGTCTCCATCCTCCCTCCGCGAACCGCATAGACTAAACCCGACTGCCTGGCCTCCGTGTTACCACCACCTCGGCCCGGTGTTCCTCGTCCTCTACCAGAACCATTACCTCTACCAGTCGAACCATGACCTCGTGGTGGCTACTGTCCTCCTCTTCCCGCCTGGTTAGGTCCTTGATTCACTGGTCGACCCCCTTCGATTCTCATGGGGCAATCCTTAATCATGTGGTCCCTGGACCCATACTTAAAGCATCCTCCCGTCTTTTTCCAACACTCTCCTAAATGCTTCTTCCCACACTGATCACAACCACGATACTGCCCTCTAGTAGTAGCCTGCTGACCTCGCGACCCATCTACTCTAGGCCTCTTTTGCTCATTCCTAGCCAACCTTGATGATCCAAAGCCTCTCTTCTGCCTATTTTGATTGGAATTCTGCCTTATGGAATCCTTGATACCCCCGGCTACTTTAGCCTTTTCCACCAACATAGTAAACTCCCGCTCCTGTTGTGGGGCTATCAATAACCTCAGGTCATCCCTTAGTCTGTCTTCAAATCGGACACATCGTTCATGCTCAGTAGCCACTATTCCTCGAGTATAACGGCTCAGCCTTAGGAATTCAGCTTCGTACTCAACTACGGACTTGTTCCCTTGAACCAGCCCCAGAAATGCCTTTCTCTGTGCATCAACATAATGAGTGCCAACATACTTCTTCTGGTATGCCGCCTTAGCATAGTCCCAAGTGAGTTCCTCAGTTGTAGCACCATCCCGCACCGTGAGCCACCATTGATATGACTCATCGCGAAGAAGCAACACCAACCCTTTTCAACTTTTCCTCGTCAGTTAAGTCGAGCTCATCCATAATCCGCTTAGTCGCCTCCAACCAGTATTCAGCGATACTGGGTGTCACACAAGATATACCACAAAATACTTCAGCTCCGTTGGCTCGGAGTCACTCAAGTACCGACTTTTGAGCTCCCATGCCTCCACCTGCTCCAGCCACCCTTTCTAAAACCCGCAGCATCACTTGTAACACTGCGTCATCCCCGGTCTGATCCTGATATTCCACATCAGCGGCTGGTGGTGGTGGTGGCATTTCATTCTCAGATCCTTGACCTGATCTAACGGGTTTAGACACGGTAATTCGGCCTCTTCCATGGCCACGCACGTTACGACCACGTCCCCTAGAATTCATACTTCCGCTTAGTGTTTATCTGGTTAAAGAATTTTATGTATTAGTTTTGTTCCACTGATTTAACACGAATAGTTTTATGTTAAATAGTTCTAAGAAGTAGTTCTTTCGATTCATACACATCTGGTCTCACATCATTCATTTAGTCACACACATGAACTTGCGTCCATTATAGAAATGTTGTAATTATCGTTGTTTGTTGTTTTCCACTACCTAGGGGTATTTTTGTAATTTTGTCCTACAGGGGTATTTTGGTAATTTTTTCAAATTAGGGTATTTGAAAATGTTGCAAAATAGTGATTGATGATATTTTACAAAAGTAAAGTTCTTACTGGAAAAAAATTTCAAGAGTGAAGTGATAATTTTATACACGATGGGTATTTTTGTAATTTTTTACAAGTCAGGGTTATTCCGGTAATTTTTTGCAAAATATGGTTCCTGATGACTTTTCAAAATAAGAGTATTGTTAAAGATTTTTAATTTGAGGGTACTTCAGTAATTTTCCTCTTTGAGGGTATTTTGGGTCACTTGTACAAGTTAGGGGTAATTTGGTCATTTTGTAAATTAGGGGTAATTTCGTAAATTTTCCAAATCAGGGTGTCTTGATATTTTGTAAAGTTTTTGGATATTTGTGTAAAATCAGAAATTGTTATTAAAATCAGGGGTAGTATGGTGATTTTGGGAAATCAAGGGCATTTTAGTAATTTTTTCCAACCAGGGGTATTTGGGCCATTTTAGTAAATCGAAAATATTTTGGAAAATTTTTCAAAATAGTTTTCCTACACCTTAAAGGGATAATTTGGTGATTTTAAGACTAGGTTTTTATAAAAACATGGCTAGTCCCTTTCGGGTTTTAGTTATTGGGTTTAGCCTGTGGCTGAGTCCTCTTGGTTAGGGTGAACCATCACTACGCACTGTAGGATTCAAGTGGGTAGGAGGTGAGTCACTAGGACTACTTAAATACCAAGCTCCCACTAAAACCAATCCTAGACATGCGCTGTGGTTGCCACACCCTAACTTCGTGACTTAGACACGTGTTTGTTTAATTGTGCCCTAAAGTTTTATGTAATTGTTGGGGGTAAACTAGTCCTATAGTTCAAGTACTTATCATACTAATCTCGTTCCATTTCTACCCTTCTACAAATCATGCAATAATTCACACAATGGATAGGGGTACTTACTTGGTGGACTTCGGGCCGGAGACTCAGATGCCATGCCAGAAAGCCTGCTTATTTCACAAAATTTTTCATAGAATTCTTTTGGGTTTACTTTTGAAAACATTTTGGGCCTTAAACCCAAGGCCGAGAGTTTAAAAACTAGGCTCTGATACCAAAATGAAACACCCCAAACTCGGCCCACAAGCCCTGACCGAATTTGGCATGCTTCTAGGAAAAATCGTTCGAATCTTGTTTGAAACCTTGCTAAAATTTTGCATGTTTTTGAAAACGGTTGATTTGGGTTAGGTTCAAAATTTAAATTCAGTGTTGATTAGGTGTCAAAACATTTAGTATTTATACTTAAGAAAAATTGGTCTTTAATTTTAGTTCGATAATAATCGTATCATATTAAGTAATTTAAAAGCATGCATAAACAATTTAATACCTATGGCCTTATTACATCAAATAAAACCCAAATTAAATCCATCATACTAAAAAGAAAGCCCAAAATAAAATAATAAATCCAGAGTTGTGCATGGCCACCACTTGAGCTCCTGCTGACCCGGTCCATTACTGAGTGTTATCTGGAAAAAATAGTCCCACAAGGGGTGAGTCATTCAAACTCAATGTGTACACCCAACAAAAGTTTTAAATTAAATTCGGGCATGTCAAATCATACATAATAACATATATAATTCATGATGCAAACCCAAACCCAAACCTAGATAACCATCCGTTACACATCACCCCTACCAACCATCACACCGTGGGGACTACTAAGTCAACCTTCCATCCGCTACACACCATCAAAGGCGTTCATTTGCAATGGCGTGCTCATCGCCCTTATAAAATTCGTGGCATAGCCGCCACTTAAATATTCGTGACATAAGTCACCACATTCAGATATTGTGACATAAGTCGCCACATTCGAATATTGTGACATAAGTCACCACATTCAGATTTTGGGTTATAAAACCACCAATTCACTTCCCCTTTACATATCACCCATATGCCCCATGTCAAACATTTCATGCAAAATCATGCTTTATTTCACATTCTTATCACTATTGTCATTTTTATCATACTCATAGTAGGAGTAGGAAAACGTACCTGAGTACTTCGTACCATTACATGGTACTCTTAGCCACATCATAACATATTCTTGTAAAATACTAATTAAAATATAGCCGTCAATTAATTAAAGCTTAGTATGGGGGTACACACCTGATTTTTTTAACGCTTTATTGAATTCCCAAAAACCCGATCTAATGCTTTAGATCTTAGTTCCTATATTCGGCCAACCTTAAACAATTTAGCATAAAGCCATTCGGCTAATTAATTAAATCTGAAGGACTATCGAAACTGAAATCTTACGTTATTGTCAATTTCACTACTAACAAATCCTGAAACTTGTAGTCTCTCCTTCCTTTTAATCGGCTAACACTAAGTCACTTGATTCAGTTAGTTTTGGCTTTTAAATAATTAAGAAATAGATCTAATCACCAAATAGGCCTTGGCCGAATATCTTAAGCACTTACCTTGTGGATCTAAATCCCGAAAACTGTCTCTTGCTCCTTGAGTAATCGAAATCCCTGCCTACCAATTGTTAGAATCGGCTATATACAATAAATCCATGGAGATGGCCTTTAACCGAACTACTTATCACTTACCACTGTGTTGCTTACCTTAGATCTAAAATCTCGGATGGTTTCCTTAGAAGTCGACCGTATAGAAATCTCGAAAGAATCTTTCATAGTTTCGGCCAAAACATTAAGGAGATTAGAACCTTGTTTTCGGCTTTAAGAAAAAGATTAAAAAGAATCGATAATTGATCCTTACCCTTATGATAGAAATCGATTGCTCTTTGTTGGATCCACAGAGAGATTGGCTATGGCTAGATATTATTCAACAGTTTGGCTTTTGAAGTTATGAAGAAATCGGCTAGGGTACCTTGAGATTTGGCTTTTGGAGAATCAAAAGAAAAGAGAAGGGTGTATGAGACTTAAAGAGAATTGGCAATGGCTTAGGAGGATCCTAATTTTGGTTTTGACAAAATAAAGAGAGAAAGAGAAGAGTGGCTAGAGAATTGAGGAGGCTTAAAAGAGAAAAGAATAATAGCCTTAATTATCCCCTCTTGCCGAAATTACTAAGCCTAGAGTCCCTTGACCAAGCCACTACATCCTCTCACTATCCAATCCCTAATTCACTCTTCCTTAGCCAAATCTTGAAGTGTCCCTATGCCGTCCACTTCCTCTCCTCCTTGTAGCAAAATTAAAATCTTTTATTTGCTTTCCTTGTGACTCGAACCTTGGCACATTTACACTACTTGTGGCGTCATTCCTAGAGGCCTTAAGTGGCATCTTCAAGCCACTGTACCAAGCCTATTTTCCATGTCACAACTCCTCTACTATTTCTTTTAAAGCCTTATCAGACTAGCTCCCTCTTTTAGACTTAGAATCTAAGAATTTCTACAGCATTTAACTATACACTAAGGTTCACAAAAATCCATAATGCACATCCATAACACACATAAGCATGCTATTTCATATAATTAAGCAATTAATGCATAGGCCGTAATCCAGGATATTACATCGGGCATGGCCGTGGGTGTCGTGGCATGCCCGTGTCTTTCTTTACATGGCCATTCAATACGAGCGTGCTCCTTCAGTGTTCGATAAGTCATAATGTTGGCACAGTTGGGAGGCACGGCCGTGTTTATCCCGTGCTTGATGAGTCAGTAACCTCGCACGATGTATCGGCACGAGCGTGGACTAATATCGCATGACCGTGTTGGAGAAAGAAGTTTATTCCCTATTCGTGCACTGCTAATGGAACACCCATGGTTCAGCCCCTAGCTTCCACACGGTCACGGGTACGCCCGTGTATAGGGCCGTGTGGCCTAGAAATCTACTCTTTGGTTAGTTTATGGTTAGGTGATAAAAAGAAAAAGTAAAGAAAAAATAAAAAATAAAAAATAAAATAAAAATGTAAAAATGGGGTTAGTGCTCGGGTTGCCTCTTGAGAAGCGCTCGTTTATAGTCTTAGCTAGACTCTCCCTATTTTCAGTTCTAAAAGATGGTGCATGGAGCAAAAGCTCCTCTCTCATGTTTCCGGGTCTGCACCATTACAAACTTTAAGTCGGTGACCATTTACCTTGAATATGCCTTTGGGATGAGTTACCTCGATGGTGCTGTATGGAAAGATTGTTTTGATCATAAATGGGCCTGACCATCTTGATTTCAACTTCCTAGGGAATAGTTTAATCCTTGAATTGTATAGTAGTACTAGGTCCCCTACTTCGAAATGTTTTGATCACTTGAGGCGAGCATCGCGACGTCACTTTGTTGCTTTCTTGTACAGTTTTGAGTTCTCATAGGCTTCCGTTCTCCATTCATCCAGCTTGTTTATCTGCATCATTCTTTTCTTTCCTACAATTTCGAGGTCAGAATTTAAAAATTGTGTTGCCCAAAAAGCTTTGTGTTCTAGCTCAAATGGTAGATGATAGCTTTTCCCGTATACAAGTTTGTATGGAGATGTTCCTAGAGGTGTTTTGAATGCTGTTCTATAGGCCCATAAAGCATCATCTACTTTAACTGCCTAACCTTTTCTATTTGATTCAACCGTTTTTTTCTAGAATGCACTTAAGCTCTCGGTTTGCTACCTCAACTTGTCCACTAGTTTGAGGATGATATGTGGTGGCTATCATGTGGTATACTCCATATTTTTTTAAAACTTTTTCAAATTGTGTATTACAGAAATGAGTACCCCTATCATTAATGATGGCTCTAGGTGTCTCGAAATGGGAAAATAGTTTCTTGAGAAATTTAACAACTACCCTAGCATCATTGGTAGGTAAGGCTTCCGCTTTTACCCATTTTGGCATGTAATCAACTGCTACTAGGATGTATTTATTTCCAAATGAACTAGGGAATGGTCCCATAAAATCAATACCCCATACATCAAATATTTCACATGATAACATATATGTTTGAGGCATTTCATCACATTTAGAAATATTACCTATTCTTTGGAATTTGTCACACGAGGTAACATACCTGTTGGCATCTTTAAATAGAGTGGGCCAGTAAAAACATGATTCGAGAATTTTGTGTGCTGTCTTAATACCACTATAGTGTTCTCCTGATGGATTTTGCTTGCCTAAGTCTTTGTAATGCATCTTCGAATTACCTGATCTGCACATATACAGAAAAGAAAAGGATCTTCCCAAAAATAATTTTTAACATCAGTAAAGAATCACTTATTTTGATGATGTGTTAATTTTCTTGGTAAGACGTTAGCTGCTAAATAATTCGCAATATTTGCAAACCAGGGTACTTCAGAATGTGTTATAGAAAAGAGTTGTTATTTGGGAAATGAATCATTTATTTCATTTTCATTAAGCTCTTTGGTGTGTGGATTTTGAGTCTTGGAAGGTGATCTGCTGCGAGATTCTCTGCTCCCTTCTTATCCTGTATTTCCAAGTCAAATTCCTATAATAGTAAAATTCATTGTATGAGTCAAGGTTGTGCATCATGTTTGTTTAAAAGATAACGAAGAGCTGAATGGTCAGTGTAAATGACAAATTTAGATAATATTAGATATTGTCTAAATTTGTCAAAAGCAAAAATTATAGCTTGCAATTCTTTCTCAGTCATGGTGTAATTTTCTTGCGCGGGTGTTAATGTTCTGCTAGTGTAGTAAATTGGCTGAAAATGCTTGTCTCTTCGTTGTCCCAAAACTACACCTACTGTAAAATCACTTGCATCACACATTAATTCAAAGGGTAAGTTCCAATCAGGTGCAATTATAATTGGTGCATTTATTAATTTATCTTTAAGGACATTGAATGCGTCTAAACATTCCTGATTGAAATTAAAAGGAACATTTTTTTTCTAGTAATTTTGTCAAAGGCTTGACTATTTTAGAAAAATCTTTAATAAATCTTCTATTAAAACCTGTATGTCCTAAAAAGCTTCTAATAGCCTTGATTGAACTAGGGGGAGGTAAATTTTCTATGGTTTCAACTTTTGCTTTATCTACCTCAATCCCTTTACTAGAAATCTTATGTCCTAATACAATCCCTTCTCTAACCATAAAGTGGCATTTCTCCCAATTCAAAACAAGGTTTATTTCTTCACATCTCATTAGAACTCATTTTAAATTTTTAAGGCAAAGGTGGAAAGAATTACTGAATACCGAGAAATCATCCATAAATACCTCCATGATGTCCTCCACGAGTTCATCAAAAATTGCCAGCATGCAACGTTAAAAAGTAGCAGGAGCACTACATAATCTAAAAGGCATTCTACGATAAGCGAACGTACCGTATAGGCATGTAAATGTTGTCTTATCTTGGTTTTCAGGAGCTATGGGGATTCGGAAGTAGCCGGAGAGTCTGTCTAGAAAGCAGTAGTACATATGCCTAGATAGTCTTTCTAACATTTGATCTATGAAGGGTAGAGGAAAGTGATCTTTTCTGGTGGCATCATTTAGCTTTCTATAGTCTATGCAGACTCTCCAACTTGTAACTGTTCTTGTGGGAATTAACTCATTCTTTTCATTGGGCACTACCGTCATTTCTCCTTTCTTTGGAACTACCTGCACAGGACTTACCCAAGTGATGTCAGAAATAGGATAAATTATTCCTGCATCTAGAAGTTTAATTACCTCGACTTTGACCACTTCTTTCATGTTGGGGTTTAATCGTCTCTGAGGTTGCACACACGGTTTATACTCTCCTTCCATTAAAATTTTGTGGGTGTAGAACGTGGGGCTTATTCCCTTGATGTCAGAAATTTTCTAAGCTATGCCTTTCTTGTGTTCTCTTAGTACCTTTATCAGCTCCTTCTTTTCCTTTAGTTCTAGTTCTGAAGAGATGATTACTGGTAGCATGAAATTGTCCCCAAGGAATGCGTATTCTAAGTGTTTTGGTAACTATTTTAATTCCAATTTGGGTGGCTCTTCAGTAGAGGGTTTCTGTTTTAATACGTCATCTTCTTCAATGTTTTCTTATTTCATTTGTCTAAATGCTGATGTATTCAAACTCATCTCATTGCATTCATCTTCTTCCCCCTCTCTTTGAGCTAGACATAGTTCCATCGTGTCGTCCTGCATGATTTCTTGTAATGAATTTTTAATGATATGATCAGTAGTGTTAACATAATATTAGGAATCATCTTGCTCTTTAGAATATCACATGGCATCATAAATTTGAAAGATAATTTCTTTATCACCTATCCTCATGCTAGTTTACCATCACCTACATCAATAATAGCCCTAGCAGTGGCTAAAAAAGGACGCCCTAAGATTAAAGGAATATTAATGTCTTCATCCATGTCTAACACAACGAAATCAATAGGGAAAATAAATTTATCAATTTTTACCAAGACATCTTCAATAACTCCTCTAGGATATTTAATAGACCTATCAGCTAATTGAATGCTCATCCTAGTGGGTTTTGGTTCCCCAAGATCTAGCTCTTTAAACATTTTGTAAGGCATTAAGTTAATATTAGCGCCTAGGTCTGCTAATGCTTTCTTGATGTTTAAACTACCAATTAAGCAAGGAATAGTGAAACTTCCTGGATCTTTTAACTTCCGTGGTAGTCTATTTTGGAGAAGGGCCAAACACTCTTCATTAAGTTCCACCGTTGATACTTCCTCAAGCTTCCTTTTGTTCATGAGAAGTTCCTTTAAGAATTTTGCATACTTCGGCATCTGAGAAATAGCCTCAACAAAAGGTAAGTTAATATGTATTTGTTTAAAGAGTTCGAGGAACTTACCATATTGAGCATCTAATTGTTCTTTCTTCAACTTTATTGGATATGGAATTTTTGCTCTATTCTCTGTAGGCAATGGACTATCATTCTCAACTTCTACACTCTTTTTCTTGGTAACTTTATGTGGTTCAATTAGCTCTTTGCCACTCCTTAGTGTAACTGTCTTTGCCTGCTGTGCGCCTTTGGAGAAAATCTCTGTTTGTATTTCACACACCATCTCAATAAGTAATCTGATTTGACTCTCGATCCCTTTGATCGATTCTTGTTGTTCATTTAGTGTTGCTTCGGTCCTTTGGAAACGATAATATGTGGCCTTTATGAATTTTGTCAGCATCTCTTCAAGGTTTGATTTCTTTTCCTGTTGATAGGGCTGATTTTGGTAATTTGGAAGAGGTTGCTGCCTTTGATTTCCTTGATTTCCTTGTCCTCCCCATGAAAATTTGGATGGTTCCTCCAACCTGGGTTATAGGTATTACTATAAGGATTATTAGATCGGAAATTGTTACCTATATAGTTTGTCTGCTAGTGTTCTGCTGTTGGTTGGTAGGGTGGGTACTCAGGATTCACCACATTCCCGCTTGCTTCGCATTGCATTACTGGGTGTACCTACGAAGAACATAGATTATCAAGCTTTTTATTCATTAACTCCACCTGTGTTGACAGCATTGTCACTACGTCTATGTTAAAAACTTTGGCTGATTTTGTCGGTTTAGCTCTTGTAATTTGCCATTGATAGGTGTTCAACGAAATCTCCTCAATAAAATCGTAAGCCGCTTCAGGAGTTTTATTATTCAATGTTCCATTGACTGATGAATCAATCATTTGCCTAGTTGGAGAATTTACACCATTATAGAAAGTTTAGACTTGAAGCCACAAAGGTAATCCATGGTGGGGGCATCTCCTTAGGAGATCCTTGTATCTTTCCCATGCATCATATAATGTTTTTGTGTCATTCTACACAAAAGAAGATATGTCATTCCTAAATTTAGCCGTTTTGGCTGGTGGAAAATATTTTAAAAGAAATTTTTCGGTCATTTGATCCCATGTGGTGATTGACCCTCATGGTAACAAGTTCAACCACTACTTTTCTTTATTCCTTAATGAAAAAGGAAATAAGCAAGATGTATGGCATCGTCAAAACACCATTTATTTTGAAAGTATCGCAGAATTCTAAAAAATTAGATATATAAGTGTTTGGATCCTCATCCTGCAAACCATCAAATTGAACAAACTGTTGAATCATTTGTATTGTGTTAGGCTTTAATTCAAAATTATTTGCAGCTATAACGAGCCTAACAATACTAGATTCTACTCCTGTCAAATTAGGTTTAGCATAATCATACATAGTACAATAAGCATTTTGTTCTTGCACATTTGGTGGGTTGTTCTCGTCCATCCCTCTAGTAAGATTGGATCTTTGATGTTCTTCTCTATAATATTCTAGGGCTCATCTAATTTCTCTGCGATTTCTGTGAGTGGTATCTTTAATGTCACTCTCGTATTCTAATGGTCCTCTCGGATTCCTTCTAGTCATAAACTAGAGGTACCTGTTATGGAAAGAAAAAAGAAATTTAGAAAAAAAAAAATATATATGTATAAAAATAAGAGATATTTAAAAAAAAATAATGGCTAAAGTAATAGAAATAGAGCTTTCTCAATATTTTAGATGTTCCCCGACAACGGTGCCAAAAACTTGATCGTGTCAAACAATCAAGTTTTAATATTTATAAAAGAGTGATCGAACCTGTAGACTAACTGTGACAACGATAGAGGCAAGTGCACCTATCGAACAGTAGTATAGCTCAGACAAGAATATCTTATCGAACCCAAGGGAACCTAAAAGTACTACTACTCACTTTCTTTTTAAACTTTAGGAAAACTCAGTTGATAAAGACGATACCCTCAAGAAGAATCCACCTATGACTTCACTTATTATTTATTCCCCAAACCATATGATTTCTTTACTTAGCTTGATCTGTGAGACTCCCTAACCTATATTAAACCCACTCTCGAGGCGAATAACGTCTAACCTTAGGTTAATTAGTGGAACTCTTGTTCTCTTATAATAACCCCCTAAGGAAGTAGTAAATCGATCAATGAATTCCCATATTAGGTTTCACCCTAATCTGGCAAAATCTCGTAACGCTATCTCTAGGCGCCCGATCAACTCCGCTCAATTATGCTAGATCTACTCTTAGGAAGGGTCTATTCCTCCTCCACCTAAGCACATCAAATAAAATTAGGCAACATAATTAAGAACAAACCAAGTACTTATCATATAATTTAGAAATCAAGTAACAAAATCCATCATAAGTTTTATCCCCTTCGTGTATCTAAAGGGTTTAGTGTATAACTAAATATGAAAACATCTCAAGAGAAAAGAATAAACAAAACATAAGTAAGAACTCCCTATGTAATATCCGAGATTTAGGGGTTATGCATTTTCACTTAAATGAATGTGATTGCATGCTTGAGTATGATTTGAATGTGTTTTGGGGGCTTCAAAACCTTGGGATGTAGGTAGGAGCCTTAGAAGTTATTGGATTTTTAAGCCTAAAAAGGGTAACTAAGGGAGCTAGGCCTTAAGGAGTTTATTGTGTGGCTTAGGACACAAGAATTAAGCTGGTAAGGTGGCAAGGAGGCGCCACTTAGGGCCTTATAAGGTGACGCCATAGAGAGTGTAAATGGGCCTAGGTTCGAGCAGCAATGGAAGCATTTTGGAGTTTTATTTTTTAACAAGGAGAGGCAGTGTTGGACGGCACAAGGACACTTCATAGATGAAGTGTAGATTGGGTCAAAAGCTTAGAGATTCGGCTAAGTAGGAGTGAAAAGGGGGATTGGGTGGAGAGAGGAAGAGTTGGCCGATAGTAGGACTTTGGGGAGGGGTTTATTCAGTCATATGTGGGGGAGTAGTGTTGAAATTTCTAAATTTCTTTTTACTCATCTCCCTCCTTTCTCTTTTATTTTGCTAAGGCCGAAACTCCTCTATCATCCTTCTTCACCATTGCCAAAATTCTTAAAGTCCCAAACATCCTTTTTTCTTTCTTCTCCATTCCATATTTTACTTTCCATAGCCGATTTCATCTTACTACTTGTTGAACCAATTCCTTTTCTATTACTTTCTTAAAGCCAATCAACCCTCTGTTGTGGCCGAATCTCTCTGTGTTCCAAGCAAAGGTGTTCAATCGATTTCAATAAGGGATAACAAGTAGTTGAGTTCTTTTCTTTTTCCTTTGTTTAGCCGAAAGTCAAAGACTCTAATTCTTATTTTGCTTTTGGCCGAACCATGAAGGAGATCTTTCGGGATTCTTATAGCCGATAGTTGGAAGGTGATCTTTTCGGGATTTAAGATCCAAGGTAAGCAAGGCATACCATTCGGCCAATGGCCACTTTTATTTGTTCTAAGTTTATGCCGATTCTAAACTATGGTGTTTTAGGGGATTTTTGACAGATCTTCGGGATTTGGCTAAGCAATCTAGGTAAGGGTTCTAGCGTCTCAAATCTGTTCCTTATTCGTTCAAAAGCCGAAAACTGACCGGTTGAGTGTACTAGTGCTTAGCCGATTGCAAGGGGGGATCATCACGAAGTTTTGGGATTTGGTTGGTAACCAAATCGGCAGCAAGGAAAGGGGATCTAGTGCGTTAGATCAGGATTTTAGGATTTCGATTAGATCTATGAATAGTTAGGTGTGTAACCCTACACTAAAATTCCCAATAGATTAATGTTAAGCATGTGTTAATGAAGTGATGAATAAACATGGCTAAGGTTACCATTTAATGGTACAATGAATTCAAGTATGTACCCCTTAATACTCGTTAATATTGTTTAATAACATTGAAGTGAAAATATGTAGAAATTCGTTATGATTTTGGGGGTAAGGTAAATTGCATGATAAATGTATATTTTGAATGTTGCATGGGCATATAGGTGATTATGTTAAAGGGGAAGTGATCTGGTGGTTTCTACCACATTATCTGGTGTTTATGTCACATATTATGAATCTGGTGATCTGTCACATTATCTGGTGGCTATGCCACAATTATAAGGGCGATGTGCAGTTGACTGCAGCGACTGCCTTCGATGGTGTGTAGCGGATGAAGGGTCAATTAAGTAATCCCCACGGTGTGATCGATAGGTACGGGTGATGTGTAGAGGTTGGATCTAGGTGGTTTGGGTTCATCGTTGTTTACAATTGTTTTATGTGATTTAGTATGCCTTGAATGTTTTGGGAGTCCGTGATGGCTGTTACACACTGAGTCTATTGACTCACCCTTCATGGGCTAACATTTTGAGATGGCACTCGATAAATGGATCGAGTCGGCGGGAACTTAAAGGTGGCCAAGGTGGCTTTCGATAAATGGATCCCGAGGAACTTAAAGGTGGCCATGCCCAATTTTTTTCGATTTTTATTATTAAGTTTATTTTGATTTATTTTGGGTTATGTTTTGATGTAATAAGGCCATTATAACTTAACTGTTTTATTTATGCATTTTAAATTTTATTATGATACGAACAACATCGAACAAGACAATTTAACATTTTTCCTAAAACAACACTAATTGTTTTGAAACCCAAACACCTACGGTTTTTCAAGTTAATAATAATAAACTCTAAAATCCGGCATTTCTTTTAACTTGTAACTTTTGAAATATGAAAATATCATTTTAGTACAAAGCTAAACTACAACACGGTTTTAACTTGAGAACAATCCAAATTTATATTCTTCAAAACCATCAAGATTTTCAAAATGTCATTCCGAAACTTAACTACGTTTTACTCAAGGAGCATGCCAGGTCCGATCAAGACTGACCTATGAAAATAGACGGGCTAGAAGAGGTGGACAGCAACCACCACGGGGTCGTGGTCCGGCTGGCAGAGGTAATGGTTCTAGAAGAGGTCGGGGAACACCGGCGAGGTCTTTAGTAACACGAAGGTGAGACAGACAGTCAAGTGCATGCGGTTAAATCGGAGGGAGGATGGTGGCCTTTTGATGTCATAATGGTATGTTCCTTATTTCTGGATTACCCTTTCTTACGTTGATAGATATTGGGTCAACTCCTTCATACATTGCTAGTAAGGTGTCTGGAACTCTGCATGTGAACTCTGAGACTATACCTAGGAAGGTGACTGTACTTAGTCCTTTAGGGCAATCAGTAGTATTAGACAAACCCTTTAGGGTAGTACCTTTGAAAGTTCAGGGGGCGCAATTTCCAGCTGACTTAATGGAGTTGCCATTTGAGGAATTTGATCTAATCTTAGGCATGGATTGGTTAGTGAAGTACCGTACGAATATGGATTGTGCTGCTAAGCGCATGTCGTTAAGAACTTCTAACGTCAAAGAGGTTGTGGTGATGGGTGAGAGACGGAATTGCTTGTCAAATGTAGTATCTGCCCTTAAGGAAGAGAAGATGGTGAGAAAGGGGTGTGTAGCTTTTCTGATGTTGATAAGTGCCTTGGAGGCTAAGGAAGCAGCTGTAGGAGGAGTTAGAACAGTAAGAGAATTTGTGGATGTTTTTGGAGGAGCTGCTTGGGTTACCTCCGGACAGGGAAGTGGAGTTTAGAATTGATTTACTTGTGTACAGCTCTTGTGTCAATTGCTTCATACCGAATGGCACCAAAGGAGTTACTAGAGCTTAAAGCCCAGATCCAAGAGTTACTCGGTCGTGGGTTTATTCGACCTAGTGTGTCTCCATGGGGAGCACTGGTTCTATTCGTAAAGAAGAAGGACGAGACTATACGCATGTGCATAGATTATCGGCACTTGAATAAGCTGACCATCAAGAACAAGTATCCATTGCCAAGAATTGATGACTTGTTCGATCAGCTTAAGGGGGCCGCGGTATTTTCAAAGATAGATCTAAGGTCAGGATATCATCAACTTAAGGTGAAAGAAGCAGATATCCATAAGACGGCTTTTGGACTAGGTACATGCATTATGAGTTCTTGGTAATACCGTTCGGATTGACAAACGCCCCAGCCGCGTTTATGGATATGATGAACTGGGTTTTCCAACCCTACCTGGATCGGTTCGTCGTTGTGTTCATAGACGATATCCTAGTGTATTCCAAGTCTGAGGAAGAACCTGATGAGCATCTCCGAGTTGTGTTGCAGGTGTTAAGGGAAAAAAAGCTATATGCCAAGTTTAGCAAGTGCGAATTTTGGCTGAAGGAAGTTACGTTCTTAGGGCATGTGGTGTCTGCCGAAGGAATAAGGTGGATCTCGAAGATTGAAGCATAGATAGATTGGAAACCACCTAAGTCTGTGGCTGAGGTTCGTAGTTTCTTGAGGTTATCAGGCTACTACAGGAGATTTGTCGAAGGGTACTCAACTATAGCAGCACCTCTGACGAAGTTGTTAAGAAAGGAGGTATCTTTCGTATGGGCGGATAAGTAGCAGGAGAGTTTTGAGAAGCTTAAGAGAGTATTGCAAAAAGCTCCGATTTTGATTCAGCTGTAAGCAGGGAAAGACTTTGTGGTATATTGTGATGCTTCCCATATAGGATTGGGATGTGTTCTTATGCAAGACAGGAAAGTGGTCGCTTATGCGTCTCGGCAATTGAGGCCACATAAGGTAAACCATCCGACGCATGATCTGGAGTTGGCGGCGGTGGTATTCGCTCTAAAAGTGTAGAGGCACTACTTGTATGGGGAAAGGTCGGTGATCTACACGGACCACAAGAGTTTGAAGTATCTGCTGACTCAAAAGGAGCTAAATTTGAGATAGCGAAGGTGTGTGGAGTTGTTGAAAGACTACGATTGCTTAATAGAGTATCATCTGGGCAAGGCGAATGTTGTGGCGGATGCCCTAAGTCAGAAAGTAGTGTCAGAATTAAAGGCGATGTTTGCACATTTGAGCCTTTATGATGATGGAAGTTTGCTAGCGGAATTGCAAGTGAAGCCGACGTGGTTAGGTCAGGTAAAGGAGAAATAATTGGTAGATGGTGAACTAAGTGCTAAGTCGCTACAAGTCTGAGAATGGGGAGTTGAAGACTATGGTGTAACGGTGATGGAGTATTGTGTTTTGGGGCAAGGTCGTATCTTAGAAGGATGAGGGGTTAAGGCAGAAAATTCTTTTGGAATCGTATAGTAGCCCTTATGCTATGCATCCTGGAGGAAGTAAATTATATAGGGATCTACGGGATCAGTTTTGGTGGCCTGGTCTTAAACAGGAAGTTACAGAATTTGTAGGGAAATGCTGAACACCAAGTACCGTAAGGATTGCTTCAGCTGATAAAGATTCCGCAATGGAAGTGGGAGAGAATTACCATGGATTTCGTTAGTGGGCTTCCCCTTACGCCTACTAAGAAGGACTCGGTATGGGTGATAGTAGATCGATTGACCAAGTTTGCACATTTCATACTAGTGCGGGTTGACTATTCTCTACAAAAATTGGCAAAGTTGTATGTGGCAGAAATCGTGAGGCTGCACGGAGTGACGGTGTTGATCATCTCGGATAGGGATCCAAGGTTTACATCTCAGTTTTGGAAAGTATTACATCAAGCTTTGGGCACCAGATTAGACTTCAGTACGGCATTCCATCCATAGTCGGATGGCCAATCTGGCGGGTAATTCAAGTCTTTGGAGGATATGTTGAGAGGTTGCGTGGTAGACTTGAGAGGAGTTGGGAGGAGTTCTTGCCTTTAGTGGAATTTATGCAATAATGACTATCAAGCAAGTATTCGGATGGCACCATCTAAGCGCTATATGGATGAAGTGTCGCACTCCTACATGTTGGATGAATCGGGGAACGTCGGGTTTTAGGTCCGAGATTGTGGCGTAATCGAAAGAAAAGGTTAGAGTGATTCGACACGGTTGAAGGAGGCATCGATAGACAAAAGTCATATCACGGATCTTAAGCGAAAGGAGATAGATTTTTTTGTGGGAGATCGGGTGTTTCTTAAAGTTTTGTCGTCGAAGAAGGTGATGAGATTTGGCCGCAAGGGAAAGTTAAGTCCTAGGTTTATAGGACCTTATCGGATTCTGAAGCGGGTTAGACAGTAGCGTATCACTTAGAATTGCCTTCTGAGTTGAAGAAGATACACGATGTGTTTCACATTTCGATGCTACGTCGTTATCAATCGGATCCATCTCATATAATACCGGTTGAGGAGGTGGAGCTGAGACCAGATCTGTCCTAGGAGGAAGAGCCGATTCAGATTTTGGAACGGGATGTAAAGGTGCTATGGAGGAAATTAGTCCCTCTGGTCAAAGTGTTATGGTGTAACCATGGATCAGAGGAGGCTTCGTGGGAGTCAGAGGAAACAATGCGACAGCAATACCCTCACTTATTTTAGCTAGGTAATTTCGAGGTCAAAATTATTTTTAAGGGGGGTAGAATTGTAATATCCGGGATTTAGGGGTTATGCATTTTCACTTAAATGAATGTGATTGCATGCTTGAGTATGATTTGAATGTATTTTGGGGCTTCAAGAACCTTGGGATGTAGGTAGGAGCCTTAGAAGTTATTGGATTTTAAGCCTAAAAGGGGAACTAAGGAGCAGGGCCTTAAGAGAGTTCTTGTGTGGCTTAGGACACAAGAATTAAGCTGGTAAGGTGGCAAGGAGGTGCCACTTAGGGCCTTGTAAGGTGACATACACAGGAGTGTAAAGGGCCTAGATTGAGCGATGAGGGAAGCATTTTGGAGTTTTATTTTTCAGCAAGGAGAGGCAGTGTTGAACGGCACAAGGACACTTCATAGATGAAGTGTAGATTGTGTCAAAAGCTTAGAGATTCGGCTAAGTAGGAGTGAAAAGGGGGATTGGGTGGAGAGAGGAAGAGTTGGCTGGAAGTAGGACATTGAGGAGGGGTTTATTCGGTCATGTGTGGGGGAGTAGTGCTGAAATTTTGAATTTCTTTTTACTCATCTCCCTCCTTTCTCTTTCATTTTGCTAAGGCCAAAACTCCTCTATCATCCTTCTCCACCATTGCCGAAATTCTTAAAGTCCCAGACATCCTTTTTTCTTTCTTCTCCATTCCATATTTTACTTTCCATAGTCGATTTCATCTTACTTCTTGTTGAACCGATTCCTTTTCTGTTACTTTCTCAAAGCCAATCAACCCTCTGTTGTGGCCGAATCTCTCTGTGTTCCAAGCAAAGCTGTTTAATCGATTTCGGTAAGGGATAACAAGTAGTTGAGTTCTTTTCTTTTTCCTTTGTTTAGCCAAAAGTTAAAGACTCTAATTCCTATTTTCCTTTTGGCTGAACCATGAAGGAGATCTCTCGGGATTCTTATAGCCGATCGTTGGAAGGTGATCTTTTCGGGATTTTAGATCCAAGGTAAGCAAGGCATACCATTTAGCCAAGGGCCACTTTTATTTGTTCTAAGGTTATGCCGATTCTAAACTATAGTGTTTTAGGGGATTTTCGACAGATCTTTGGGATTTGGCTAAGCAATCTAAGTAAGGGTTCTAGTGTCTCAGATCTGTTCCTTATTCGATCAAAAGCCGAAAACTAACCGGTTGAGTGTACTAGTGATTAGCCGATTGCAAGGGGGATCATCACGAAGTTTCGGGATTTGGTTGGTAACCAAATCGGTAGCAAGAAAAGGGGATCTAGTACGTTAGATTAGGATTTTCAGGATTTCAATTAGATCTACGAATAGTCAGGTGTGTGACCCTACACTAAAATTCCCAATAGATTAATGTTAAGCATGTGTTAATGAAGTGACGAATAAACATGGCTAAGGGTACCATTTAATGGTACAATGAATTCAGGTATGTACCCCTTAATAGTCGTTAATATTGTTTAATAACATTGAAGTGAAAATATGTGGAAATCCGTTATGATTTTGGGGGTAAGGAAATTGCATGATAAATGTATGTTTTGAATGTTGCATGGGCATATGGGTGATTATGTTAAAGGGGAAGTGATCTGGTGGTTTCTACCACATTATCTGGTGACTTATGTCACATATTATGAATCTGGTGACTCTGTCACATTATCTGGTGGCTATGCCGCAATTATAAGGGCGATGTGCAGTTGATCGCAGCAATGACCTTCGATGGTGTGTAGCGGATGGAGGGTCGATTTAGGAATCCCCACGGTGTGATCGGTAGGTATGGGTGATGTGTAGAGGTTGGATCTAGGTTGTTTGGGTTGCATCATTGTTTACAATTGTTTTATGTGATTTAATATGCCTTGAATGTTTTGGGAGTCCGTGATGGCTATTACACACTGAGTCTATTGACTCACCCTTCGTGGGCTAACATTTTGCAAGATGGCACTCGTTAAATGGATCGGTCAGCAGGAACTTAAAGGTGGCCATGCACATTTCGATTTTTTTTCGGTTTTGTTATTAAGTTTATTTTGATTTATTTTGGGTTATGTTTTGATGTAATAAGGCCATTATAACTTAAGCTGTTTTATTTATGCGTTTTAAATTTTATTATGATCTGAAAAACATCGAACAAGATGATTTAACATTTTCCTAAAACAACATTAATTGTTTTGAAACCCAAACACCTATGGTTTTTCAAATTAATAATAATAAACTCTAAAATCTGGTATTTCTTTTAACTAGTAACTTTTGAAATATGAAAATATCATTTTAGTACAAAGCTAAACTACAACACGGTTTTAACTTGAGAATAATCCAAATTTATATTCTTCAAAACCATCAAGATTTTCAAAATGTCATTTGAAACTTAACTACGTTTTACTCAAGGAGCATGCCAGGTCCGGTTAGGGCTTGTGGGCCAGGTTTGGGGTGTTTCACCCTAAAACCCCCTAAAGGAATTAAAGGTGAGATCCTCCGTCTTAAATGGAGTTCCAGCTTCTTGAGATGAATCAACTGGCTATCTTCAAGTGATTCCCTAAAAGATGAAAGCTTGACGAAAAGCCTCGCTAAAAGCTCTGTTTGACTACTTGCCGAACTCCCTTTTGGTTGCTACCTTGGGTGTTTATATAGGCTTTGAGATGCTTTACTTGGCTCCTAAGTATCCTAATTCAAGTAGAATTCCTCCTAGGATGTTTAAGTAGACTTAGGAATGTGTTTCTTTGCCTCCAAGCATCCAAATCCGAGTGAAATTTCTCTTTCCCGTGACAGGGGCACGCCCATGGCACATGCCCGTGTAAGTCGTCTTTAGGCCGTGTCTCGATTTTGTCGATTGGGGCATGGCTGTGTGAAGTAAATTACAAGGCATAGCCGTGTGGCTTGAAGTCCAGGCCGTGTTGATTTCTTGGGTTGGCCCTATTTGGTCCGTTTTAAGCCCGTTTTGCGTTCTTTTTATCCTTAGGTTCTTTCCTGATCATAAGACATGAAAAGACAGGATTAAGAGCACCTTTTTACATAATTCAAGGGCTAAATCATCCAAAAGCCTATTAAATATAGAGTTAAAATATGTTACTTTTACGGTTTATCAATTATGCAAATGAAATTGTAAGTTATGTTTATGCTATACAAACTTACTATGCATTATGTGCTTATGTAGTTTCTTTATATTGTTTTATAGTTTATCGGAAGCTCGATCAGTTTGGAAGCTCGTCGAAGACCTATCACACTATCCAACATAAATATCAGTAGTTTTTGAATGTTTTGGCCAAGGTTATAATTTCATGTATAGGTGGACTTGTAATGGTATTTTTTTGAATGTTTAGTTGATGATTTGATATGAATAAGTTGTCTTGGTTGATACCATTTGATGCTTGCCAAATTATGTTGTTATAGCTATCTTATGATGCATGTTTTAGAATGGCTCATGTGATATGTTTTGAGGTAGCTTGAATATGGTTAAGTTATGGCATGCCTTGAAAAGTATTGAGCTAGTAATTGATGATTGAAATGTGGTAACAAATGTATGTTTAGGCAAGTCTTGATGATTGCATTTGAGGTGCCTTAAATGGAATATTGGTTAGTTGATTTAGGACTATTGATTTGGTCATTATATGTATGTTGAGATAGGGTTTTGATGCCTTGATTATGTGCACAAAAGAACTAAAGGATTATGCATGAATTGGTGTTGGAAATGGCTTGATTTTAGACAATGTTTAGGTCCACAAGGCTTGAGACACGGGCGTGTGACTCATCCATATGTGACACACGGCCTGGCTACACGGCCATGTGTCTCCTATAGGTTCCTTTGTATGCAAGTCAGTGAGTTACATGTAACACCATTTATCCATATTCAAAATCGAAACCAGATACGAGGCATTACCGAACTTGCTCAAACATATAACATCGGGCAATAAAACTTCGTTTCAACCTAAAACTTTTCATTCATATTCATAACGTCCCTATTATGGGTCTTTAAGACCCTAAACATTCATACGAAATGGTTTGGAACTAAATCGAAAGCTTTTGCACTCTTAGAAAAATTTTAGTCAGAACAGGGCTACACGTCGGAGTGGAAAGGAACACGCCCGTGTGGGCAGGCCGTGTCGTCATACACGCCCATGTTCCTAACCCATGTGGATTTTATTTTTCATTTCAAACCTACAGGGGTTTTCACAAGGCCTAGCACACGCCCGTGTCCTTCACACAGCCAAGACAATCCGTGTCCTCACCCGTGTGTGAAAACCTCGATATTCTGTTTATGACATCAGCAAACACTTAGGGGCACACGGCCTAGTCACACGACCATGTGCTGGCCGTGTGATGAACTAAATTTTCGCAAATTTAATGCAAGGGACACACGGCCTATCAACACACCCATGGGGCTGACCGTGTGTCACACACGGCCTAGACACACGCCCGTGTGTCTACCCATGTGGACAATTAGAAGGCTATTTACCAAGCCAACGGCCATCCTAAAAAGCAAACACACTTATACCACCACAAGCAACACATAAACTAGCAATAATACACTATGAAGAATCATAATTCATCATGCATACACTTCACATTTTAGTCGATCAATTACACGAACTTGAATTTTATGAATGTCATCATCATTGGATATATATATATATATAACTTAACAAGTACTGGCCAATTCCCAATGGCCATTTAAAAAAAGAATGAGTAACAATAATAGCCATCACTTTGGCTCACAAATATGACATAACAAAATGATCAAGTTCCTATACATGCCATACCCAAAATAAATCAACTTTACTATACCAAAAGAATAGTTGATAGTGTGATCCGAACTCCGATGTCCTACGATCCCCAAGTTATCTTGGCGATACTACAAGGAAAAGGGAAAAGAGAAAGGTAAGAATAAAACTTAATAAGTTTGCATGAAATAAATAGGAACATAAAGACTTATGTTAACATCCATTCGTCTCATTGAATAATTGCAACACAAGTTCTCAAGCACATCAACAAAACTTACTCATGCACAATCTTACCAAATCACACATCACATTTTGTACTTATATCTCATAAGATACTCATGGGTACCTGTATCACTTCATCACACAACTTTAGCACTTTTATTCTCTTAAACATAGAATTATCTCTTTGTTATGTGTACATAAACTTAGCTCTTTTCCCATTGAATTACTCAGAATATCGAAGGATACTCAATCTCATCATACATGTATCATGATGCCAATGCCATATCCCAGATATGGTCTTACATGGGATCACATCTTGATGTCGATGCCATATCCCAGATATGGTCTTACATGGGATCTCATATCTCGATGTCGATGCCATATCCTATATATGGTCTTATACGAGATTGTATATTGATGTCTATGTCATGTCCCAAACATGGTCTTACACTAGATCTTTCTTTGGTGCCGAGGCCATGTCCTAAACATGGTCTTATATGGGACCTTCCTTTATTTGTTACTGATGCCATGTCCCAAACATGGTCTTATACGGAACCTCCTTTATTTGGTCGATGCCATGTCCCAGACATGGTCTTATACGGGACCTCCTTTATTTGGTGCCAATGCCATGTCCCAGACATGGTCTTATGGAACCTTCCTTATCTCATGTTGTGACATAGGTATCCTTGCTATTCCGAATGTTCAACCGGGACTTCAACTTAATATGATCTCATTATAATTTCACCAAGGCATCATTAATCAACTTCATGGAAATAATATACATTTCTCATAATATAAAGTAATTAAAAACATAATAACATTATGTAGCTTTAATTTTACACAAACTTACCTCAGTACTCAAAATACGTATAGTTGTTCGATTTAGTCCACAACCTTGTTCTTACTTCGGTTTCAGTCCGGGCTTCATGTTTATTGATCTATAATAACAATTTCACTTGTTTAATATTCACATTGACTAAATTAACCTATGAATCATACTTTGGCAAAATTACAATTTTGCCCTAAACTTTTACATAATTACATTTTTCCCCTAGGCTCGTAAAATGATTTTTATTCAATTTCCTTATATTTTAAGTCTAGTCGAATCATTTTCTTAACTATAATAGCCCTCAATTTCCACTAATTCACTCATATATGACCATTTTCAAGACTTTTACAATTTGGTCCTTTTTATGCATTTTTCATGAAAATCTCTTAGAAAAAGATGTTTATCATACATCAAACTTTCATATTCCTCCATTAATCATCGAAATACATGCATATCATACATGGGTAAATTTTTGAACATAAAACCTAGCTCAAAATATAGCTAGAAATAACTAAATCAAGTTACGAGGATCTCAAAAATATGAAAAACATTAAAAACGGGGCTAGGAGGTACTTAAAACCAAGCTTGAAAGATGAAGAAACGCTAGCTATGGAGAGCTTGAAAATTTTGACTAGCATGAAGAAGATGAACATGAATTTTGACTTCTTTTTCCCTTTTAATTCTTTTATTAACCAAATGACAAAAATACCCTTAAGGCCCTTTCTTGAGATTTTTCCTTCTCATGTCTATTTTTGCCCATCTTGACATATATTGGTCTAATTGCTAAATAAGGACTTCTAATAATTTTTATAATGCTATTTCATACTTAAATCTTCTAGAATCTCCTATTTTCTAATCTTTGCAATTTAGTCTTAATAGACAAATTGTTCACTAATTTATAAAATTTCTTCATGAAATTTTCACACAATCATACAAACATGCCATATGCCTCATAAAAATCATGAAACACATATTTCTAACTCGAATTTGTGGTCTCACAACCACTATTCTGACTAGGCCCTATATTGGGCGATTACAATTCTCCTCTTGGGATTTTCATCCTCGAAAATATTACCGATAAAATGGTTTGGATATTAGTTTCTTATAGCCTCCTCGAGCTCCCATGTAGCCTCTTCTACCCCATGTCTTTTCCATAGTACTTTTACAAGAGCTATACTTTTGTTTCTTAATTGTTTGATTTCTCGTTCCAAAATCTTAACCGATTTTTCGCTAAAGTCATGTCGGGTTGAATTTTAACCTCTGTCGGTGTAATCACATGCGAAGGATCTGACCGATAACATCGCAACATCGATATGTAAAACACATCATGGATCTTTTTGATTTGGACAAAAAAGCCAATCGATAGGCTACCGGCCCTATCCTCTCGGTAACCTCATACGGTCTGATAAAACACGGACTCAATTTGCCTTTCGGCCAAATCTGAGAACTTTCTTCAATGGTGACACTTTCAAGAATACCTTATCAATGACTTGAAACTCGATCTTTTTCCGTTTCAAGTCCGAGTAGGACTTTTTTCTATCAAAAGTAGCTTTTAAACAATCACGAATTATTTTTACCTTCTCCTCGATTTCTCTAACTAGATCAACCCCGTGAATCTAATTTTCTCTGAGTTCAGTCAAATACAATGGCATTCGACACTTCTGCCCATACAATGCCTTGTAAGGTGCCATTCTCAAATTTGACTGAAAACTGTTATTATAGGCAAACTCTACCAATGGTAAGTACTTTTCCCAGCTACCCTAAATCTCAAAAATACAACACTGGAGCATATTCTCAAGTATCTGTATTAATCTCTCCGACTGTCCGTCAATTTTTGGGTGAAAAGCTGTACTAAAACTCAACTTTGTGCCCAAAGCTTCTTGCAACTTTTTCTAAAATCGTAATGTGAATCTCAGGTCTCTATCCAATATAATCGACGATGGTACTCCATGTAGTCTTACAATCTCTGAAACATACAAGTCTGCCAACTTATCAAGCAAATAATCAACACGTACCAGTGTGAAATGGGTCAAATTTTTAAGTCTATCTACCACAACCCATACTGCATCTTTATTGCTTGGTTTTAATGGCAAACCCACCACAAAGTCCATAGTAATACGGTCCCATTTCTACTCGAGAACCATAATAAGTTGAAGTAAACCCAAAGGTACTTGGTGTTCAGCCTTTACTTACTGACAAATCAAGCATTTTGATACAAACTCAAAAATATCTTTCTTCATACTCAGCCATCAATTCCATTTCTTCAAGTCATTGTACATTTTTGTGCTGCCCGGATGTACAGATAAACATCCACTATGTGCCTCGTGTAAAATTTTCTGAATGAGCTCATCATCTCTTGGTACACAAACTTTGTCTTGGAACATCAATCATCCATCAGAATTAATCTTAAAATCTGATTCTGCACCCGACTCACACTGAACTCTTTTGGCTTGCAAGTCACTATCACCTTTTTGAGCTTTACAAATCTCTTGGAGAAACATTGATGTAATATCCCGGGTTAAGGGCTATTTTATTTTTGGTATTGTTTGCATGTCTGTGGTGTACAATGTTGTTGTTTGTGTGGTTTCGGGGCTTAGATGTAGGCTAGGAGTGTGCCTGAGTAGGTGGTAAAATTTTGTTTTTGGGCTTTAGGGGATAGGAGCTGAAGGTGCTGGGGTTTATAATTAAATTAGGTGAATTTTTAACACAAATGAAGAGCTAGCAAAGTGGCAAGCAAGGCGCCACTAGGAGCATGTGCTTGGCGTCAAATGCAAGGGGGGAAAGGTCTTGTGTTCGAGTTGCATAATGCCCCATTTTGGCTCCCATTTTGACGGCATGGAGGGAAGAGTTGTGGCAAATTTGAACTCTAGCTTGGACCTTGTCAACTCATTCAAGCGGTGGATGGAGAGCAATTGTAGGAGGAGACTTGGTCATGGTATTTGAATTGGTGGTGTGAGAGTAAATGGGGGAGGTTGGCCGTTTGTTAGGAGAGTTTTGGGGGAGGGATGTGTGGTAGGTTGGTGTTTGGAGGTGCCGAAATTGCCTTTGGCATGTGTGTTTTTCGGTCACCAAGTTCTTTCGGTAAGCTATGTTGTTGTTGAGTCAAAAGCTAACAAAAAAAAAAAACTTTCTTCATTTGCAATAGCCTAAGCCGAAACCATTTGTTTTGCTTCTTGAAACCGAACCCCAGGCAACATATACTTTGCTGAGCTTGCTTGGTCCTTCTTTCTTAGTAGCCGAATGTTCTTGGAGTGCTCAAGCTATTTTGCTAACTTTGGCGAACCATATACTCTCCTATCTCTCTCGTTCTTTTCCATTTTCACTAAGCCGAAACTTGTAGTCTCCTTTTCTGCCCATATTTTCTTTTCTTGGAACCGAAAACCCAAAACATTGGTGTTGCCGATTTTACCTTATTTCTTCTCTTCTTTTTCTCATTTGAACAAGCCGAACCTAGCATCCCTTTTCAACTCTTTTCTCTTTCAAATTTTTGTTAGCCGAAAGTCTCCCCAAAATCCTCCTCTCCATTTCCTTTTCTTTTCCAAGAAAGAACCGAAGGTGTTTTCTTACTATTATTCTTCCCATTTCAATTCTTGGCCAAAACTTCATCTCTAAAACACTTTCTCTCTTTTCTTTCACACAAAACCGAAAGCACCCCCTCTATTCATCCATTCATCTTTCTTTATATTCTTTTCTTCCAAAAAGCCTTTTGGTCGAACCTTACTACAACCCTTGTTATTTTTCTTCTTCGTTTTCTTTGTAAACTTTTCTTTTCTTGATCAAGGGTGTTAGCCGAATCTATTTCTCCTGTTAGATTCTTGTTACAATCGGTCTACTAAGAGGGTAAGTACTAGGCCGAATGGCCATTTCCCTTTCTCTGGTATTTTACCAATTTTTGGGTATGTTAAGGGCTGATTTCGGTATTGATTAAAAAGGTGTTAACTTCTTGTTGGTAATCTTTTTTCGTATAGGGTCCCTTGGGTTCGAAATCAAGCAAGGAGAGGCTTCTTACTCTGTTAAGCAATCGGTAAGTGGTGGTAAGAATGGGTGTTTGGATCCGATTTCGTTAGTTTTCTTTAAGTTAAGTCATTAAAAGAATTAACCACTTTCTTTCTAGGGTGAAGTGATTTCGAAGGAACCATTGTTGGGTTGATTTGGTAGGAAACCAAATCGAGTCTAAAAGGCTAACGCAACCCTTGGGTTACCTATTTTGGCCGAATGGTATAGTGACTAATACACTGTTGGCCGATTGTAGGATTGGGGTTGTCGAGACGATCAAGGGGCTTAGATCGGTTCTTAGGAGTTAATCTTCACTATTTCAGGTGTGTAAACCAACACACTATCTTAACTAAAATAATGTGATAACCTGTCTGTGTAAATGAAACAGTGTGATTGATTATTTCGATACCCATTGAGGTATGGATACGGATTCGGGTAAGTCCGTTTCATTATGAGTTATGTGATGATGATGATATCATGATTTTTGATACTTTGAGATGCCATATTAAGCATGTGAGCATGATAGCATGATTGCATAATTTTGCATCTAGTATGATATGTGATTGGGTGATATGAGAGGAGGGGAGTATGATATCCGTGTCTTTGGGACCTTGTGTCTTTGGGACACGGAGGTTTGGCACCTCCGGTGGTTTGGTACCACAATGATATTTTGTAACTTTGGGTCACGGAGGTTTGGCACCTCGACATCTCGTCCGAGTGGCTTAGTACCATAGTGGGTTGGCCCACAGATTGATTATCTGGGATTAACGCCAGGATTTGGTATCACACGATGGGTTGGCCCCATCATCGATTTGTGATTACGGTCACCGGTGATTTGGTATCACATTGTGTCTTTGGGACACCGTGAGGTTTGGCACCTCATTGCGACTCGTCCCTGTGGTTTGGCACCACCGTGGGTTGGCCCCACTTATGAGATATGGGATCGTCGCTAGTGATTTGGTATCACACGATGGGTTGGCCCCATCATTGGATTATTTGTGAATTCGGGTCACCAGTGGTTTGGTACCACAGTATGGATATCGTGACTTTGGGTCACCAGTGGTTTGGCACCACCAGTGGTTTGGTACCACACGGGGTAGAAAAGGTGATATGGTTGGTTAGGATCGGGTGCATCACTTGTATTATTTTGTTATGATATGTGTGTTGGCATGTTATACCGGGAGAGGGAATTATACACTGAGTCTCGCGACTCACTCTCTCCTTTGACTTTTTCAGGTGACACATAGACGCGAACATGGAGCTGGGATGGACTCGAGGTGTTCATGCCATGCTAATAAAGATTTGCTCGGACTTTTATGAAATTTTGGTACTTAAGTTTTTATTACTATTTGGTTTTATTCGGGTTGTAAATGGCCTTTTTAAGTTATGTTTGTTTATGATTAAAGTGGATTTTTAATATGTCTTAACAAAATAATTGGGTTATAATGTGCTAAAATTTGGAAAGACAACGATTTTAAAATACAAGGCGATATTTTAAACTATACCATCGGGTATCACACTAAAATTTGGAATAAAGAAGAACTCTAATGTTTTCTAACGTAAACACGATTTTCTACTAAGACAAAATGTTTTTGTAACAACGATAAACAACTCAAACTTCTTAACGAGATAAACCTGTTTTGTCTACCCATCGAAGTAAGTTGTTAAAATTTCTGGGTTTTCAAATACATCATCAAACTTCAATCAAATCTACTCGAGTTTTCTTCAAATGCACAACCTAGCGAATTATTTTTCTCCAACTTTTAAACTCAAACCTAAACATCTCAAAAACCTTTTCCCTGTAACATACCAGATTCGGTCGTGGTGTATTGACCGGGTCTGGGGTGTTACAATTGTGGTATCAGAGCCTAGGTTCAAAAGCTCGGCTGTGGGCCCGAGGCCCAAAAATGTTTTAAAATTATAGTTTTCAAGTATTCTGTTTTAAAAGTATGGTTTGAAAGGCATGGCACCGAGTCTCCGGCACCAATCCGCTCAGGTAAGTACCCCGTACTATTGGTTGTGATATTAATTGATATGATTGGATGGATAGTAAGACTACTTTAGAGACTGAAACTGATAGGACTCTGTGGACTCGCGAAAACGAAACCTCTTTAATAAGCAATATCCATAAGACTTTGCTTTTAAATAGTAGAATAATGACTGATGCATAAAATTCTTTAATCAGACGAGATTTAGTCATGAGTACCCGAGGTGGACGTGGTCGTGGACGAGGTCGCGGTAGGATGATGATTTACGAGCCCGTAGGTTCAGCCGTGGTTCGAAGAATGAGGTACTTGCCCGCCACTAGCTGGAGGTGGTGAGTTCCAAAGCGATGGCGATGACGCAGTTGTCACAAAGCGATCTTTGCGGGTTTTAGAACGGGTAGGCGGAGTAGGTGGAGGCGTAGGAGCTAGAAATCGTGCTGAACGACTTCGGCAAACGGGTGAATTCTTCGGGGTGTCTCGGGTGTTGCTCCAAAGACCGCTTGAGTATTGGTGAAAGTGACGAGCGGATCATGGACGATCTAGACCTAGCTGTTGAAGAGAAATTAAAGGGATCGTATCACTTCTCGAGATGAGTCATACCATGGTGGCTCCTTGTCGACAAATACCGCAAATGAAGATCGACTTGGGACTATGTTGGACCGCTTATCGAAAAAATGCGTGGGGCTAATTACATTAATGAGCGTGAAAAGTATTTCTAAGGTTAGTTCGGGAGCAAATCCGGTGTGAGCACGAGGCGAGTTTCTCAGGTGAGTCGGTATGCGTGGGTATGGTGGCCTTGAACATGAGAGGTGCGTTCGTTTGAGGATGGCTGCGAGGCAATTAAGGTTGATAATTGCGCCCGGCAGGAGCGTGAATTCTTGTCCTAGTTGAAAAGCGAAGGTAGCCGAGGGCATTAAGGAATCGTGAGCGGGGTATGGATAGAAACCGACACAAGAGGAGTTTTGGATCTTACGGGTCATCGTGAAATCGTGAAAAGGGCTAGACCGAAGCGGGTGAATCGGTCACGGTAGGTTCGTTGTCGCTAGGCGTGGACCGCCACTGATGTAATTGTGGGAAGGCTCATTGGGGTGGATCTTTGGGTGATGGTAGAGGTTGTTTTGAGTGTGGCTCATTGGACCATCGTGTGAGGGATCGCCGCAAGTTAGCTAGGATTGATCGGAGAATTAGGGCCGTAATCGATCTGAAATAACGGACCATCGCGGAGGGCCGAGGTAATGGCGAAGGGTAATAGTTCGGTCGGGCCGTGGAGCACCCGAGTAGGTGCAGTAGTTCGAGGCCGAACGGCCGTGGTTGGTGTATCTTTGCGAGGCCGAGAGAGAAGCGACGACCGGACGTCATTACCGGTATGTTTCTAATCTTTGGTTCTCCATTTACTGCTTTGATTGATGTGGGTTCAACACACTCGTATGTTGCAAGTAGCATAGTGAAGACCATGGATCTAGACTCTGAAATATCTTCTAGGCAGATGACCGTAATAAGCCCTCTAGTCACTCTGTAGTGGTAGATAAACTGTATAGAGACGCACCTCTAGAACTCAAGGGGTAGTATTTGAGGTCGATCTGATGGAACCGCCGTTTGGGGAGTTCGATCCGATTCGGGATGGATGGTGGTTAAGTACCGTGCAAAGTTGGATTCTGTGACTAAGCGCATGGTTACAAACGGTGAGGGTGATGAGGTAGTTACGATCGGTAATAGGAGGAACTATCATCCAATGTGGTATCTCGCCTCAAAGCCGAGAAGATGGTCGAAAGGGTCGTGAAGCGTATGTGGTTCATGTGTATGCCTTGGAGGCTAAGGAGTGCGCTATGGAGCGGTTGGACGATTAGGAATTTGTGGATGTGTTTCGAGGAGCTTAGGGTTTGCCACCGGATCGGGAGGTAGAGTTGGGATAGATCATATTGCAGGGCGCACCGGTGTCCATAGCTCCGCATGTGATGGCACCTAAAGAGCTAGTGGAGCTTAAGGCTCGAGTTCGGGGAGTTATTGGACCGAGGCTTTATCGGGCCAAGTGTTTCACCATGGGGAGCACCGTACTCTTTGTAAAGAAGAAAGCGGTACCATGCGGATGTGTATAGACTACCGCCAACTGAATAAGCTGACGATCAAAAACAAGTACCCACTACCTCGGATAGATGACTTGTTTGATCAGCTGAAGGGTGCGTCGGTTTTCTCGAAGATCGACTTAAGGTCTGGGTATCACCAGTTGAGGGTGAAGGAGGCGGATATCTGTAAGACGCCATTTCGTACTCGGTATGGGCACTTTGAGTTCTTGGTTATGCCGTTTGGGTTGACTAACGCACCGGCAGCTTTCATGGATCTGATGAATAGGGTGTTCCAACAGTATCTAGACCAGTTCGTGGTGGTTTTTATCGACGACATCTTGGTATATTCAAGGACTGAGGAGGAACATGATGCTCATTTACGGGTGGTATTGCAGATTCTAAGGGAGAAACAGCTCTATGCGAAGTTCAGTAAATGTGAGTTCTGGCTTAGGGAGGTGACGTTCTTGGGTCATGTAGTATCTGCTGAGGGGATTAGAGTGGACCCCCGTAAGATAGAGGCCGTTTTGGATTGGAAGATGCCTAAGTCAGTAGTAGAGATTCGGAGTTTTCTGGGCTTGGCAGGATATTACCGAAGATTTGTAGAGGGTTTCTCATTGATCGCGGCACCGATGACTAAATTATTGAGAAAAGGGGTTCCGTTTATTTAGACTGAGAAGCAGCAGGAGAGCTTCGATAAGTTGAAGAAGATTTTAACTGAAGCTCCGGTTCTGATTCAACCTGAGGCTGGTAAGGAATTCACAGTGTATTGCGATGCATCACATACGGGTTTGGGTTGTGTGCTGATGCAGGAAGGAAAGGTTGTGGCTTACGTATCTCGGCAGTTGAGGCCACATGAGGTAAATTATCCAATGCACGATTTGGAGTTAGCAGCTGTAGTATTTGCCTTAAAGATATGGAGGCATTACTTGTACGGAGAGAGATCGATAGTCTACACAGACCATAAGAGTCTCAAGTACCTTGACTCGAAAGACTGAATCTGAGGCGTAGCAGATGGATTGATTTCATTGAAAGACTATGATTGTTCAATTGAGTATCATCCGCAAGGCTAACGTTGTGGCAGACGCGTTGAGCCGTAAGGTTGTTTTGGATTTGAGAGCGTTGTTTGCCCACTTGAATTTGTATGACGACGGGAGTATTCTGGCAGAGCTACAGGTTAAGCCTACTTGGGTTGAGTAGATCGAGAGAAGCAGGTTGTTGGATGAGGTTACGAGTGCAGAGGACACAAGTGGAGAGTGATGGTTTGAAGGGTTCTGACTTGTCCGGTGATGGGGTCTTTGTTTTCGGGGAAAGCTTGTATGCCGAGAGATTCTGAGTTAAGGCAAAAGATTCTTCAGGATGCGTATAGTAGCCCTACGCTATGCATCCGGAGGTAGCAAAATGTATAGGGACCTCGGAGAGCAGTTACGGTGGCGGGTCTAAAAAGGAGGTGGCCGAAGTTTGTGGGTAAGTGTCGACTTGTCGGTAGTCAAGGCCGAGCATCGCTGTTGCCGTCTGGGTTGCTTGACCAAGTGAAGATTCCACAATGGAAGTGGGAAGGAATAACTATGGATTTCGTCAGTGGATTACTGCTTACACCGAGCAAGAAGGATTTAGTCTGGTAATTGTGGATCTACCGACTAAATCGGCTCACTTTATTCCGGTGAGGGTGGACTACTCACCGCAGAGGTTGGCTTTGTATGTGTCGAGATCGTGAGATCGCACGGGTGCCGATGTCGATCATCTCGAGATAGGGATCCGAGATTCACGTCAAGGTTTTGGAGGCGTTGCATCAGCTCTGGGTACGGTTAGATTTCAAGACCTGCATTTTATCCGCAGACCGACGGCGATCGGAAAAGGTTATCAGATCTTGGAGGATATGCTACGATGGTGTGTTTTAGACTTCAGGGGTAGTTGGGAGGAGTATCTACCGTTGGCTGAGTTCGCCTACAACAACAGTTACCAAGCGAGCATCAAGATGGCACCTTATGAGGCGTTGTACGGTAGGAAGTGTCGTTCACCTACTTGTTGGACAGAGTTAAGTGAACGTCAGTTGTTGGGACCAGAGTTAGTTGCTGAGGTGAAGACAAGGTTAAACTGATTCAGGCTCGATTGAAGGAAGCTTTGGACCGGCAGAAGTCCTATGCCGATCTTAAACGAAGAGATATTGAATTTGCTGTGGGAGATCGGGTTTTCCTGAAGGTCTCACCGTGGAAGAAAGTGTTAAGGTTCGGGAGGAAAGGCAAGCTAAGTCCGAGGTTTATTGGGCCGTATAAGGTATTGAGACGAGTGGGACCAGTTGCATATCAGCTCGAGTTGCCAGCAGAGCTAAGTCAGATTCATGACGTGTTCCATGTTTCGATGCTTCGGCGTTATCGCTAAGATCAATCGCACGTGGTGACAGTGGAAGAAATTGAGGTAAACCCGGATATGACCATGGAGGAAGAGCCTGTACAGATTTTAGATCGGGATGTGAAGGTTCTGCGTAAGAAGTCTGTGCCTTTGGTTAAGGTTCTATGGCGGAATCATGGCGTGGAAGAAGCGACGTGGGAACCCGAGGATATGATGAGACAACAATACCATAACTCTTGACCACTGTAATTTCGAGGTTGAAATTATTTTAAGGGGTAGAAGCGTAATATCCGGGTTAAGGGCTATTTTATTTTTGGTATTGTTTGCATGTCGTGGTGTGCAATGTTGTTGTTTGTGTGGTTTGGGGCTTACATGTAGGCTAGGAGTGTGCCCGAGTTGGTGGTAAAATTTTGTTTTTGGGCTTTGGGGATAGGAGTGAAGGTCTTTGGGGTTTATAATTAAATTAGGTGAATTTTAACACAAATGAAGAGCTAGCAAAGTGGCAAGCAAGGTGCCACTAGGAGCATGTGCTTGGCGTCAAATGCAAGGGGAAAGGTCTTGTGTTCGAAGTTGCATAATGCCCCATTTTGGCTCCCATTTTGACGGCATGGAGGGAAGAGTTGTGGCAAATTTGAACTCTAGCTTGGACCTTGTCAACTCATTCAAGCGGTGGATGGAGAGCAATTGTAGGAGGGAGACTTGGTCATGGTATTTGAATTGGTGGTGTGAGAGTAAATGGGGGAGGTTGGCGTTTGTTAGGAGAGTTTTGGGGAGGGATGTGTGGCGGTTGGTGTTTGGAGGTGCAGAAATTGCCTTTGGCATGTGTGTTTTTCGGTCACCAAGTTCTTTTGGTAAGCTATGTTGTTGTTGAGTCAAAAGCTAACAAAAAAAAACTTTCTTCATTTGCAATAGCCTAAGCCGAAACCATTTGTTTTGCTTCTTGAAACCGAACCCCAGGCAACATATACTTTGCTGAGCTTGCTTGGTCCTTCTTTCTTAGTAGCCGAATGTTCTTGGAGTGCTCAAGCTATTTTGCTAACTTTGGCCGAACCATATACTCTCCTATCTCTCTCGTTCTTTTCCATTTTCACTAAGTCAAACTTGTACTCTCCTTTTACGCTCATATTTTCTTTTCTTGGAACCGAAAACCCAAAACATTGGTGTTGCCGATTTTACCTTGTTTCTTCTCTTCTTTTTCTCATTTGAACAAGCCGAACCTAGCATCCCTTTTCAACTCTTTTCTCTTTCAAATTTTTGTTAGCCGAAAGTCTCCCCAAAATCCTCCTCTCCATTTCCTTTTCTTTTCCAAGAAAGAACCGAAGGTGTTTTCTTACTATTGTTCTTCCCATTTCGATTCTTGGCCAAAACCTCATCTCCAAAACACTTTCTCTCTTTTCTTTCACACAAAACCGAAAGCACCCCCTCTATTCATCCATTCATCTTTCTTTATATTCTTTTCTTCCAAAAAGCCTTTTGGTAGAACCTTACTACAACCCTTTGTTTTTTCTTCTTCGTTTTTTGTAAACTTTTCTTTTCTTGATCAAGGGTGTTAAGAATCTATTTCTCTGTTAGATTCTTGTTACAATCGGTCTACTAAGAGGGTAAGTACTAGGCGAATGGCCATTTCCCTTTCTCGGTATTTTACCGATTTTTGGGTATGTTAAAGTGATTTGATTATTGATTAAAAAGGTGTTAACTTCTTGTTGGTAATCGTTTTTCGTATAGGGTCCCTTGGGTTCAAAATCAAGCAAGGAGAGGCTTCTTACTCTGTTAAGCAATCGGTAAGTGGTGGTAAGAATGGGTGTTTGGATCCGATTTCGTTAGTTTTCTTTAAGTTAAGTCATTAAAAGAATTAACCACTTTCTTTCTAGGGTGAAGCCGATTTCTGAAGGAACCATTGTTGGGTTCAGATTTGGTAGGAAACCAAATCGAGTCTAAGGTAAGGCTAACGCAACCCCTTGGGTTACCTATTTTTGGCCGAATGGTATAGTGACTAATACACTGTTGGCCGATTGTAGGATCGGGGTTGTCGAGACGATCAAGGGGCTTAGATCGGTTCTTAGGAGTTAATCTTCGCTATTTCAGGTGTGTAAACCAACACACTATCTTAACTAAAATAATGTGATAACCTGTCTGTGTAAATGAAACAGTGTGATTGATTATTTCGATATCCATTGAGGTATGGATACGGATTCGGGTAAGTCCGTTTCATTATGAGTTATGTGATGATGATGATATCATGATTTTTGATACTTTGAGATGCCATATTAAGCATGTGAGCATGATAGCATGATTGCATAATTTTGCATCTAGTATGATATGTGATTGGGTGATATGAGAGGAGGGGGAGTATGATATCCGTGTCTTTGGGACACTGTGTCTTTGGGACACGTGAGGTTTGGCACCTCCAAAGTGGTTTGGTACCACAATGATATTTTGTAACTTTGGGTCACAGAGGTTTGGCACCTCGGCGTCTCGTCGGTGGCTTAGTACCACGATGGGTTGGCCCCATTGATTATCTGGATTGGCGCCAAATGATTTGGTATCACACGATGGGTTGGCCCCATCATCGATTTGTGACTACGGTCACCGGTGATTTAGTATCACATTGTGTCTTTGGGACACCGAGGTTTGGCACCTCATTGCGACTCGTCCACGTGGTTTGGCACCACCGTGGGTTGGCCCCACTTATGAGATATGGGATCGTCGCTAGTGATTTGGTATCACACGATGGGTTGGCCCGATCATTGGATTATTTGTGACTTGGTCACGGTGGTTTAGTACCACAATATGGATATCGTGACTTTGGGTCACCAGTGGTTTGGCACCACCAGTGGTTTGGTACCACACGGGGTAGAAAAGGTGATATGGTTGGTTAGGATCGGGTGCATCACTTGCATTATTCTGTTATGATATGTGTGTTGGCATGTTATACCGGGAGAGGGAATTATACACTGAGTCTCGCGACTCACTCTCTCCTTTGACTTTTTCAGGTGACACATAGACGCGGACATGGAGCCGGGATGGACTCGAGGTGTTCATGCCATGCTAATAAAGATTTGCTCGGACTTTTATGAAATTTTGGTACTTAAGTTTTTATTACTATTTGGTTTTATTCGGGTTGTAAATGGCCTTTTTAAGTTATGTTTGTTTATGATTAAAGTGGATTTTTAATATGTCTTAACAAAATAATTGGGTTATAATGTGCTAAAATTTGGAAAGACAACGATTTTAAAATACAAGGCGATATTTTAAGCTATACCATCGGGTATCACACTAAAATTTGGAATAAAGAAGAACTCTAATGTTTTCTAACGTAAACACGATTTTCTACTAAGACAAAATGTTTTTGTAACAACGATAAACAACTCAAACTTCTTAACGAGATAAACCTGTTTTGTCTACCCATCAAAGTAAGTTGTTAAAATTTCTGGGTTTTCAAATACATCATCAAACTTCAATCAAATCTACTCGAGTTTTCTTCAAATGCACAACCTAGCGAATTGTTTTTCTCCAACTTTTAAACTCAAACCTAAACCTCTCAAAAACCTTTTCCCTATAACATACCAGATTCGGTCGTGGTGTATTGACCGGGTCTGGGGTGTTACAATTGATCTAGCTCTCAATTCAGCTAGGATCGAACCATCATCTGAAAAAGTCATCCGTGTATTTAGAACCATCATCTGAAAAAGTCATCCGTGTATTCATGGATTTCAATGCAAACAAGGATTTCATACTCAAACAAAGTCATCCGTGTATTCATGGCTTTCAATGCAAACAAGGATTTCATACTCAAACTGTCGGCGACTACATTCGCCTTTCCTGGGTGGTAGTCAATCACTATCTCATAATCCGTTATCAACTCTAATCATCTTCGTTGTCTTAAGTTCAATTCCTTTTGAGTCATCAAGTACTTTAGGCTCTTATGATCCGACATTTGTCACCATACAAATGGTGTCTCTATATCTTCAATGCAAACACAATGACAGCCAACTCTAAATCATGTGTCGGGTAATTCTTCTCGTGTGAATTTAACTGTCTGGAGGCATATGCTATCACCTTTCCCTCTTGCATAAGCACACAGCCCAATCAATTCAAGGATGCATCACTATAAACCATAAATTCTTTTCCCGGTTCAGGTTGCACAAGAACTGGATCCTCAGTCAACATTGTCTTTAGTTTCTCAAAACTTTGTTGACATTTTTCTATTCATTCAAACTTCACATCTTTTTGTAACAACCTCGTCATTAGAGTCTCTATCATGGAAAATCCCTTAACAAACCATCTGTAATAGCCAGCTTGGCCTAGGAATCTTCTAACCTCTGATACATTTCTCGACAGTTTCTAATCAACAATAGTAGAAATCTTGCCCGGGTCAACTCGAATTCCATCTTTCGAGATAATGTGCCCCAAAAACCCAACTTCTTTAAGCTAAAATTCACTTTTACTAAACTTGGCATATAACTGATTATCTCGCAAAATTTGCAAAATCGTCCTTAAGTGCTCGGTGTGCTCATTCTCATCACGAGAATAAATTAGTTAATCATCAATAAAAACCACAACAAATTTATCCAAGTATGGCTGAAAGATGCAGTTCATTAAATCCATAAACACAGCAAGGGCATTTGTTAAACCGAAAGGCATGACTTAAAATTCAAAGTGCCCATACCTTGTCCGAAATGTGGTTTTCGGCACATCTGAATCTTTGACCCTTAATGGTAATATCCTGACCTCAGATCTATCTTAGAAAACACAATGCCTCCCTTCAATTGATCGAACAAATCATCGATTCTTGTTAACAGGTACTTGTTCTTCACGGTTACCTTATTAAGCTGCCGGTAATCTATACACAATCTCATGGAACCATCTTTCATTTTCACAAATAATACTAAAGTACCTCACGGAGAATAACTTGGTCGTGCAAAGCCTTTTTTGTCATTTGTTGTAACTGTGCCTTCAATTCTTTCAACTTAGTTGGAGCCATTCTATATGGAGCAATCGATATAGGTGCAGTACCAAGGGCTAACTCAATGCCAAATTCAATTTCTCTAATCAGAGGCAACCCTGGCAATTTTTTTGGAATTCATCTGGATACTCACATACTATTGGCACTAATTCAATTCTTAACTCAAATTCTTTGGCATTCATCACAAAGGCAAGGTAAGCTTCATATCCCTTTCTTACATATTTCTAGGCAGACATATGAGAAATCACTACAGGCGATCTGTCCTGTTCATCTTATTCAACACGAAGAGTGTCCCCGTTTTCACATCTCAATTCAATGTATTTCTTTCCACAATTTAATATCACATCATGAGTGGTTAACCAATCCATACCAAGAATTATATCGAATTCATCAAATGGAAATAGCATGAGATTTGCCTTAAAATAATGACCTCTAATCATCAATGGGAAATATTTACATACCTTATCAACTAATACACATTTGCCTAAGGGGTTGGACACTTTTATCACAAATTATGTAGACTCTATAAGCATACTCATACTAGATACTAATTTCATGCAAATATATGAGTTGGTAGATCCGGATCAATTAAAGCAACAACATTAGTATCATAGAGAGAAAATGTACCCGTAATTACATTAGGGGATGACGCCTCTTCACGAGCACGAATGGCATAAGTCCTCGAAGGCGCTCTACCCTTAGATCTTGCAGTCTGCTCTTTAGGTGTACACTTACTACTCATTCCACTTCCTGGTTTATCTATTATCTCCCTCTAGTAGTCCTTCCAGATATTGCACTTTGAATTTTCTCTTTTTTGACCATCTCAAAGCACTCTCTAATAAAATGATCTTGGGAACCACACTTAAAATAGGCTCTTTCATGTGCTCGGACTCACCGGGGTGACATCTGCCACATTGTAGACATTCCAGTCTATTTGGTCGAGCGTTCCCAACACTAGCAATTGAAGTGGTTTGAGCTTTAGACCCCAAGTACTGTTTACCCTTACTTCTACCTAGAAACCCAGTTGAAGTAGCTGATCGAGTAGTGAAATCTCTTGAATTATTGGATGAGGATTGAAATTGCTTGTTCAATTGTCTCTTTCTTGAGTCATGAGACTCCATTTCAGCTTTTCTTTTCTCTTTAACTGACTCCTCTACTTTGCAATCCCTATCCACTAGCACAACAAATTCCTTCAATTCTAGGACACCAATAAATAATTGGATATCTTCATTTAATCCGTCCTCAAACCTTTTACACATAATGGCTTCAATGGATACACATTCTCGAGCGTATTTTCTGAGCCTTACGAATTGACGCTCATACTTGGTTACTGTCATCTGACCTTGTTTTAATTCAAGAAATTCCTTTCTTTTCTAATCGATAAACCTTTGGCTAATGTACTTCTTCCGAAATTCTTCTTGGAAAAACTCTCAATTAACTCTCTCCCTTGGTACAACCGACACAAGGATGACACCACCATTTCATGACTCTTCAAGTGCAATAAATTCATCAAGAGGGATAGAATTTTCACATTTCATGCACTCTTCAAGTGTGCAAGATAATTCCTCCTTTTGTTTCCCAATTCTATCAATTGGAGGCTTTTCTCTCCTTACCACTTCTACCATTTGGGGAGCTACAAGGGTATGCTGATGTATAGGTGGGGTGGAGGGGGTTGTGCATTTGTGTTCGTATGAATGAACTCCTTATACCATGCTTTCATCATGTGGAGAAATGCTTCCCTAGCCTCTTCCCTCCTCCTCTCTGACTTACAGTCCCTGGTCTATTCTCATTCTCAGTCGGCATCGTCCCTTGAATAGGGGCCGTTGCATTACTTTCTACATCATCTGCCATAGATCTATCGGGATCTATTTACTACATAAAAACACAATTTAAATCATCAGGAGTCGTCACACTATCATTAGGTAAATACTCATATGTATGGCATGTATAGCTAGACTCATGCATACGCTATGTTAGTCCGAGAATCGACTAAACCGTGTTTCTAATACCATTAAATGCAACACCCCTTACCCGTATTCAACGTCGGAACCAGATAAAGGCATTATCGAACTTAACTTGCTCAAACATATAACATTAGGCCATAAAATTTCGTTTCAACCTAAAACTTTTTCATTCATATTCATAACATTTCTATTATGGGTTTACAAGACCCTAAACATTCATACAAAATGGTTCGAGAATAAACCGAAAACTTTTGCACTCTTAGAAAATTTTTACTCAAAATAGGGCTACACGCCCATGTTCCTAACCCGTATGGATTTTATTTTTCATTTCAAACCAACAGGGGTTTTCACACAACTTGGCGCACGCCCATGTCTATGGTCTGTGTCCTCACCCATGTGTGAAAATATTGGTATTCTATTTATGGCATCAGCAAACACTTAGGGGCACACGGCCTAGTCACATACCCGTGTGCTGGCCCGTGTGACAAACTGAATTTTCACAAATTTAATGTAGGGGCACATGGCCTTATCAACACACCCATGAGGCTGACCGTGTGTCACACACAGCCTAGACACACGCCTGTGTTTCTACTCGTGTGGACAACTAGAAGACTATTTAACAAGCCAATTGCCACCCTAAAAAACAAATATACTTATACCATCACAATCAACATATAACCTAGCAATAATACACTATGAAGAATCACTAATTCACCATGCATACACTTTACATTTTATTCGATCAATTACACGAACTTACACTTTATGAATATCATCATCATTGGACATATATATATAACTTAAAAAGGATTGGCCAATTTCCAAGGGCCATTTACAAAATGAATGAGTAACAATAATAGCCAATACTTTGGCTCTCAAATATGACATAACAAAATGGCCAAGTTCCTAAACATGCCATACCCAAAATAAATCAACTTTACTGTACCAAAGGAAAAGTTGATAGTGTGATCCAAACTCTAACATCCTACAATCCCCGAGTTAGCTTGGCAATACTACAAGGAAAAGGGAAAAGATAAAGCTAAGAATAAAGCTCAGTAAGTTTGCATGAAATAAATAGCAACATAAAGACTTATGTTAACATCCATTCGTCTCATTGAATAATTGCAGCACAAGTTCTCAAGAACAACGACATAACTTATTCATGCACAATCTTACCAAATCACACATCACGTTTTTCACTTATATCTCAAAAGATACTCATGGGTACCTGTGTCACTTCATCATACAACTTTATCACTTTTATTCTCTTAAACATAGACTTAGCTCTTTGTTATGTGCACATAAACTTAGCTCATTGCACGTTGAATTACTCAAAATATCGAAGGATACTCAATCTTATCATACATGTATCATGATGTCAATGCCATATCCCAAATATGGTCTTACATGGGATCACATCGTGATGCGGATGACATATCCCAAATATGGTCTTACACGGGATCTCATATCTCAATGTCAATGTCATATCCCAGATATGGTCTTATACGAGATCATATATAAATGTCAATGCCATGTCCTAGACATGGTCTTACACGAGATCTTTCTTTGGTGACGAGGCCATGTCCCAGACATGGTCTTATACCAGACCTTCCTTTATTTGGTGTCGATGCCATGTCCCAGACATGGTCTTATATGGGACCTCCTTTATTTGGTGACAATGCCATGTCCCAGACATGGTCTTATATAGACCTCCTTTATTTGGTGTCGATGCAATGTGCCAAACATGGTCTTATACGGGACTTCCTTTATTTGGTGCCGATGCCATGTCCCAGACATAGTCTTATACGGAACCTTCCTTATCTCATGTTAAGACACAAGTATCCTTGCTATTCCAAATGTTAAACCAAGACTTCAACTTAATATGATCTTATTATAATTTCACCAGGGCATCATTAATATACTTCATGGAAATAATATACATTTCTCATAATATTAAGTAATTAAAAACATAATAACATTATGTATCTTTGATTTCACACAAACTTACCTCGGCACTCAAAATACATATAGTTGTTCGATTTAGTCTACAACCTTGTTCTTGCCTCGATTTTAGTCCGGGCTTCATGTTTCTTGATCTATAATAACAATTTCACTTTTTAAATATTCACATTGACTAAAATAACCCATGAATCATACTTTGGAAAATTACAATTTTGCCCCTAAACTTTTACATAACTACACTTTTGCCCCTAGGCTCTTAAAATGATTTTTATTCAATTTCCTTGTATTTTAAGTCTAGCAGAATCATTTTCTTAACTATAAAAGCCCCCAATTTCCACTAATTTACTCATGTATGACCATTTTCATAACTTTTACAATTTAGTCTTTTTATGCATTTTTCATGAAAATCTCTTAGAAAAAGATGCTTATCATACATCAAACTTTCATATTACTCCATTAAACATCAAAATACATGCATGTCATACATGGGTAAATTTTTGAACATAAAACCTAGCTCAAAATATAGCTAGAAATAACTAAATCTAGCTACGAGGATCTCAAAAATACAAAAAACATTAAAAACAAGGCTAGGAGGTACTTACAATCAAGCTTGAAAGATGAAGAAACCCTAGCTATGGAGAGCTTGAAAATTTTGGCTAGCATGAAGAAGATGGACATGAATTTTGACTTCTTTTTCCCTTTTAATTCTTTTATTAACCAAATGACAAAAATGCCCTTAAGGCCCTTTCTTGAGATTTTTCCTTCCCATGTCTATTTTTGTCCATCTTGACATATATTGGTCTAATTGCTAAATAAGGACTTCTAATAATTTTTATAATGCTATTTCATACTTAAATCTTCTAGAATCTCATATTTTCCAATCTTTGCAATTTATTCCTAATAGACAAATTGCTCACTAATTTATAAAATTTCTTCATGAAATTTTCACACAATCATGCAAACATGCTATAGGCCTCATAAAAGTTATGAAACACATATTTCTACCTCAATTTTGTGGTCTCGCAACCACTATTTCGACTAGGCCCTAAATCGGGCTGTTACATACACGGCATGGCACACGGACGTGTGGGGCTATTTCAAGAGTTACATTGCCTAACACACGGGCGTGTGACATGACCGTGTGACCCTACTCAGAGAGTTACACAGGTGAGGACATGGGTTGGGACATGGTCGTGTGTCCCTAGTTTGAAGGTTACACCGCCTAAAACACGAGTGTGTGTCTTGGTCGTGTGAGGCACACAGCCTGGCCACACGGCCGTGTGCCATCTGTGTTCCAAAGTTTGCCACTTTTTCATAAACATTCCAATTGATTTCAAATTGGTCCCGAATTGTTTCTAAGGTGTTTTTCAAGCCTCAAGGTCTTGATTTATGGACGATATGCATGTTAATGATTGGTTTATATTATATTTGTGATAGTATATGAAATGTATGTTTAAATGTTTCGTTTGTACGATAATGTTTCGTAACCCAAATTTGACGACGGATACCGGTTAGGGGTGTGACAAATGTAATATTTACAGAAATATTATTTATTGAAAAAACTTAGAAAATAGCTATAATATTATGAAATTGGTACAAGAAAGAAAAAAATATTTTTAATTTAAATTTTAAATTACATCTACACCTGTTAGCTCAATCGATCAACCAATTTTAGAACTTTTAAAGAGGAGGTTGAATTAGGTCTTTATAAATTTTGTGAAAGCAAGTATAATGAAATAAGATAATGAACACAATGATATTAGAGTGGTTCTTCCCGATTATCTATGTCACTACCTTAGCTTTCCACCACAAAGAATTTTCCCAAATTCATGAACCTATGAGGACAATGTTTAACCTTAGAACTCCTTTGAGATTTCTACCCAAATCTTAAAACACAAACCCTTTCAAAAGAGCAAACAAATAAGAAAATAAAGAAACAATCTTCACAAGATTAGAATGTTTGCAAATGAAGTACACACCCAATAAAAACACTTGAGTTAAGAAAATACAATGTATGCTTACAAGTGTTTACAAGAGAAAGGTGAAAAATTTAAGTACAAAAGGTTGATAATAGATTTTCTGATAACTTTTAATCTCTTCTAATCTCTCTCTTGTTGTAGAAGCTTTGGAAGCTGATATTTATAGTCTCTCATTGATTTTCAACCGTTGGGATTGTTGGGAAAATGAATTGAGTTGGTAGAGATGTAAAAATCAGAGCACTAATGACTCATGCAACAAAAGGTATCGATACATTTGAAGGGATATCGATAATTTGACATTTAATGCCTAAATTTAGTGACCGTTAAGCCTATAGTATCGATACAATAGGGAATGTATCGATACTTTCTATGAGGTGTCGTGTCACACTCGGTCCCCTTGAGAACTCAAACTTAAAGAAAAGTCTGGGAGCTAATTGGATGAGAAAAAGAATTAGAAGACTCTAATGAGATATGTAGAAAACTTAAGTGTCTAGTTGGGGATGATTAAATTACAATATTTGTTTAGTTAGATTAGATTTGACTGGTTCTATAGTGGGAGACATAATGATTGAGATTGAGTGGCAGGAATGGTTTGTAGAGACCGTGTTGTTGGAGTATATATAGGTGTGTTTGGGAATGAAATTCCTCTCATTTTTGCTACCCAAATCTTTCTCTCTAAGCATTGTCTTTTTTAGTCGCTCTGAAAAAGAAGAAGATGTAGCTAAAGGAAGTTTTGCATGTTGTAGCCATCATGTGGATTTGATTCTTAATGTAGAAAGATTTGGAATTGGTAAGTTCCTTTATCCCTCTGAACTCGTGGATTGAAGAAAAAGAGTAGAGTAAGAATCCTCTAAGCTTTTGTATAATTATAAATTCTAGATTTTAAAGTTTGAATGTCTTTACGCTAATCAATAAAGAGTTGTTATGCTTAGCTGTCAAGATGAATAAGGCTTTGGCTGACGAGTTAAGTTGTTAAGGATAAGGAAGCAAGGTGAGTTTCTATATTTGTGTGTTTAGCATGATTATGTGTTAATTCTAGAGTGAGTTCCATGATAATGTATGACCTCTGCGTTGCATGAGAATGGCTATCTACTTAGGGTTAAGTAAGTTATGAGTATCTACCAGCATGGTGTTATGAATTCCTTGTAATGTTTATTTATTGATGTTGGGACATGAAAGGAGATTATAAATGGTTTAGACGAAGTTAAGATCGGGGAATAATGGGTGATTCTATTAGATACTGCCATATAGTGTTTTTGTGAGCAATAGTGATGTGCGAAGCTCTAGGCCTTACAAAGGGGACACTGCAATGTTTGAGCATCAATGTTAGGAATGGTGAAATGGAGGAATGAATGGAATACAATAGGAAAGTAAATAAGAAAGATCATGGCTAAGCCATAGGTCCAATCGGAGGCTGTACGCCTAAAAATGAGTAAGACCATAGCTAAAAGACGCAATGACATCATATGAAATCACGCCAAAACTATAAATAGAACTTAGACCATAGCTGAAAGACTCTATGGCATACTTTGGTAGCCCATGAGGACAATAAACATAGGGTTATATTGAGTAATACCATAGTTGGAAGATGCTACGACATCATAGATAGTCTGCCAGGACAATAAACATGGGGATTACGGGGTGTAAGACCATAGTTTCGCTCTGGCTATCAATGGAGTCCGCCAAGACATTAAACAAGGGTTATATTGTGTAAGCCAATAGCTCGACTATGACAGCATATAGAGTGCACCGGATAGTAAACATGTACAATCCACCAAGTCAGAAGACTTGGGAACGTCAGCCAGGACATTTAGCTTAGGGAAATATAGTGAAGGATCATAGCCTGGTTATGGCATCATGAAGACTCAATCGATATGGTGAACATGAGAATTTATGTGGTGTAAAATCTAAGCTCGATGATCAATTTTGGTAAATATAATGAAAAGGAATGGGTTATAAGGCTTATCGAACAAGAGAATACACTAAATGAGACAGTGAAACTTAAGGGTTTGTGGGTAAAGGCTAAGTCACTTGGACTGGCAAAGAAAGGAATTCACCAAGGGTTTATCTGGGGTGGGCAGTCTTCCAAGAAATAGGGAGGATAAGCATTTGAAACTTAAAGAGGTAAATTTCAAATGAAAATTTACCGACATTAGGTCTCTCATCCCATGTTGTGAAACGGGGAAAGACTTGGATGAGGTGTGTTCATGTAGGTGTTCCATTTGAACCTCTACCTCGAAGAGAATTTTTGCATGCTATTGATTAAGAAAGAGCCGATCAACGGTGGACTTTAGGAAAAAGAGGAAGACAAAGACCATATTGATACAATCAGCTAATGGCTAAGGGAGACCAATGAGTGAAAGAAAATAATAAAATATTTTCCCTATCTTTCATTCCTTAAGTTTAAATTTCATTATACAACAGTCACATAAAAAATCACTAAGTTATATCAAACTTACCAACGATTTGCTTATTTGTAGGATAAAAGTTTTCACTTGGAATTTGAACATAGAGTTGAACTAGACTTTGCCAAATTGAAGGAGAATGAAGTGGTAGTTTTCACATGCGCATAGAGGGATGCTCTTAGAGATTATGCCTCAAGGGTTTCGTCAAGTCAAAAACTCTCAAGTTTGATAGTCAACTTTTAAATAGATTGTAAAATAGCAATTTTAAAAGATGTATATGCTAGTATAGACTATTGTGTATTGTTAATTAGTTGAGAAATAAATTCAAATGTGTTCACTAGTTATTCAAAATTTGTATCATCCGACACCCCGAATGTAACACCCCAAACCCAGCCTAGACGTTATGGCTAAATCTGGTGATGTCACAAGGAATGGGTTTTGAAAATCGTGTTGACTTGGTAAACCATCATTATTTAAAATTTACTAAAATAGCATTTTATTTAGTTTCTTTACCAAACTTATTACAACGGAAGCCTTAATTGTTATAGTTTGAAAACGCAGTCGTGTTTTTAGGAAACCGTTGTTTGCATAAAATCTATTGTTTTAATAAAACAATTTTACCCAAGTAATCAAATTGTCAAACAATCCAAAAATTAATAGTTAAAAACCAAATAGTCCCGAGAGTCCCCAAAAATTACAACTCTCAAATAAGTCTAACATTTAAAATAAACGAAAAGTACAAAGTTTAACTATTTTACGATATAGTGGTCGTCGCTGTGTCTCCGCCGCACCGATCCGCCTAAGTCTGTGGATTACCTGACAGAACAGACAAATAGATGTGAGTTTACGTAAACTCAATATGTAACTCAGTAGCATTAGACAAGCAAACATACAGAAACATTTCAGAAAATCAAATACACAATCGGGCTTATGCCCATCTCAGATACAGCTACAGAAATAGATGTATAGATCAGATAACAGATTCAGATATGGAAAGTCCTACCCCCATCCTCTATACACCAACTCCGACCATCCCATCACACCATGTGGGATTAAAAACACCCATCCATCCTTACACACCATATTGTGTCGTTACGACACATATCAGATAAAATACAGCCAAGCTGCCAGAATATAGGCGATGATCGCCATACAAAACATTTCCTCCACATATATATAAAACCCACGCCAAAATAGATGCTGATATCATATACAGATTTATCAGACTAAACATGCTCAACATGCTTTATACAAATAACAGATTCACATATATTAGTATATTTAGGCATACATTAGTATCTTAATCAGATCAGTCTAACAGGATTTAATAGCATACAGATAGGGGTTTAATTAACCCTTATCGACCCTATGGTAGGTCCACAGTCGAACAGAACGACCCGCACGAACCTAGTGAATATTTCAAAATAATGGGCCCACATACCTATGTGGGCCTACAAGCCCAGATTGGACTTGCCCTTATGGACCACAGAGCCACACTCGCCACCGTATGGTAGTGTGCTACACACGGCCATACCTTCGTCGACCACACAATCGTGTTCTCACACACAGCCTCTCACACAGGTGACCACACGCTCGTGTGGCGTCGATAGAATAGATTTTTGGCTTCTGCCGAAACCTCATTTTCTGCGGTTCGAGTACACACCTGGTACAATTTTGATTGTATTGCAAACACAAACACTCCAGAACTTAAAAATCAGCATACCAATGCTCAGAATCAGACTTAATACACGGTAGAATCGTAATCACAAAATCGAAAACAATTTCAACCAACCAAAACTTACCCCAACACCCCGAACGATTTTGTATATGATTCTGCACAAGGAGAGCCCCTTACTTCCTGATTTGCTGCTGCCAAAACAGAGAATAAGGTTCCAATCAGAGAGATTTGAAAATACAAGAAATGAATTTAAAGAAAAACCCCTATTGGAGCAAAAGATTCTATGCTCACTTACCAACGTACAATACCTTGAATCGAAACACCGAAATTAGGACCCAATTTGCCCAAAACAAAGGAAAAAATGATGAGACGAAACAAAAGAAAGAATTGTAGAGAAAGAGAGAGAGACCTTAGATTTTTTTCCAGGAGAGATTTTTGGGAAAACAAGTTTTATCCAAATCCCACTACATCCACAATCATAACCACCACTAATTTGATTTCTACTTCAATTGGAACTCTATCACAGAGCCGATCAAAAATAACACCCACGCTCATGCAGGGATTTGAACACAAGACCTCCATCACACCAACACCCTTACCAATTGAACCAGTAGGCTCATTTTGATATGAAATTATAGGTAATTAAATATAAACCCACAGAACAAAGATAGGGCTTAATTCCAAAAATAAAAAAAATTGCTAAAGGTAAGGATTGAACTTGGGACCTCTCACACATACCCATAACACTTAACCACTGAAGCAGATACACACTTATGTCAAAATTACACAAATAGAAATAGGAAAAATTAGGGCGTTACAGTTCTACCCCCTAAAAGAAATTTTGACCTCGAAATTTACCTGATCAAAATAGATGAGGATACCGCTAACGTATCGAGTCCTCAAGTTCCCACGTGGCTTCCTCAAAGCCATGATTCCACCATAGAACTTTCACTAAAAGGATGGGCTTCCTCTTAGGACCTTAACATCGCGATCCAGAATCTGAACTAGCTCCTCCTCAAAAGTCAAATCCGCCTAACTCAATCTCCTCAAAAGAAACAACATGAGAAGGATCAGACTGATACCGCCTCAACATCGAAACATGGAATACATTGTGGATACGGTCTAACTCTGGAGGTAGCTCCAACTAATAAGCAACCGGTCTCACACGCTTCAGAATTTGATATGGCCCTATGAACCTAGGGCTTATCTTACCCTTACGACCGAATCTCATAATCTTCTTCCGTGGAGAACCCTTAAGAAACAAATGTCCCCCACCGAATACTCAATATCCCTTCTCTTTAGATCTACATAAGACTTCTGCCTATTAGATGTCGCCTTCAGACGATCTCGAATCAATTTAACCTTATCCTCAATCTCAGAAACCAACTCAGGACCCAAAACCCGACGCTCACCCAACTCAGTCTAACATAGCGGAGTGTGGCATTTACGACCATACAAGGCCTCGTAAGGTGCCATCTGAATGCTAGTCTAGAAGCTGTTATTATAGGCAAACTCAACCAGTAGTAGATAATCCTCCCAACTACCTTAGAAATCAATCACACAACTCCAAAGCATATCTTCTAGTATCTAAATCGCCCTCTCGATTGACTATCAGTGTGAGGATGGAACGCAGTATTGAAGTCCAATCTCGAACCTAGGCCCTCATGTGATTTCTTCCAAAGCTGAGATGTGAAATGAGGATCTCTATCAGAAATAATTGAAATAGGAACCCTGTGCAGTCTTACAATTTTAGAGATGTAGAGTTTCGCTAGCTTCTGCAGAGAATAGCCTGTCCGAATCGGAATAAAGTAAGTAGACTTAGTCAATCGATCCACGATGACCCAAACAGAATCCTTCATAGTGGGTGTCAAAGGAAACCACTAATGAAGTCTATCGTCACTCATTCTCATTTCCATAAAGGAATCTTAACAGGTTGTAGCAAACCCGAAGGCAACTAATACTCAGCCTTAACTTGCTAACACGTTAGACATTGAGCAACAAAATTAGTAACTTCACGCTTCAAACCCGGCCACTAATACAATTCACGAGATCCGAGACATCTTATAACCACTGGGATGCATAGCATAAGGGCTGCTATGCGCCTCCCTCAGAATCAACTGCCTCATATCCAAATCATTCGGCATACAAATCTGAACCCAGAAACATAGCACCCCATCATTATTCAGCCCAAAATCTAAAGTACCACCACTCTTAATCGTGAGTCGCAAACCCAAAGACTCATCCCCTAGCTGCTTATCTCGAATTTGATGAATCCAAGTCGGCTTAACTTGTAACTCGGCTAACAAACTCCCATCATCGAACAGACTAAGGTGAACAAACATTGCCCTCAAATCACTCATCGCTCTACGACTTATAACATCGGGCACCACATTGGCCTTACCAAGATGATACTCTATTATTCAGTCATCATCTTTGAGTAGCTCAATCCATCAACGTTTTCTAAGATTCAACTCCTTCTAAGTAAAAAGTTACTTGAGGCTCTTGTGATCGGTGTAGATGATACACCTCTCACTATCAGATAATGCCTCCATATTTTCAATGCAAAGGCGTTCGATAGTTCCCCTCATGTGTCTTAAGCTAACAGGACACATAAGCCACAAGCTTCCCATCTTTCATCAATACGCATCCCAAACCAACATGTGATGCATCACTGTAGACCACAAAATCCTTATCGGATTCAGTCTGTATCAGAACAAGAGCTTAAGTCAAAACAGACTTGAGCTTCTCAAAACTCGATTTTTGCGCATCAGTCCAAATAAAAGGGACACCTTTATGCAGAAGCTTAGTAAGAGGAGCTGCAATAAGAGAGAACCCCTCGACAAATGTCGATAATAACCCACTAGAACCAGAAAACTGTGAATTTTAGACACATTCTTAGGCTATTTCCATTCAAGCACAACCTCGATCTTTCAATGATCAACTTGAATCCCTTCAGCAGTAACCACGTGCCCTAGAAAAGTTACCTCTCACAACAAGAATTCACACTTGCTCAACTTAGCGAAGAGCTACATTTCTTGGAGTATCTAAAGCACTACTCTAAGATGCTCATCATGCTCCTCATCAGTCTTAGAGGAAGGTAGTATATTGTCGATAAAGACCACGATGAATTGATCCAGATAAAGCTAAAACACTTGATTCATTAGATCCATGAATGCGGCCGGAGCATTTGTTAGAACAAAAGGCATAACTAAGAACTTGTAATGTCCATTTCGAGTCCTAAATGATGTCTTATGAACATCAGCTTCCTTAACCCTCAACTGATGATACCAAGACTGAAGATCAATCTTAGAAAACAATGAAGCCCCTCGAACTGATCAAACAGGTCGTCGATCCTCAGAAGCGGATACTTATTCTTCACGGTCAACTTATTCAGTTGTCGATAATCAATACACATCCTCATGGTGTCATCCTTTTTCTTAACAAACAAAACTGGTGCTCCCCACGAAAGCACACTAGGACGGATCAAACAACAGTCCAGAAGTTCTTGAAGTTGAGCTTTAAACTCTATAAGCTCTTTCGGTGCCATACGGTAAGGAGCGATGGACACTGGAGCTGTACCCGAAAGAAGCTCAATCCCAAACTTAACCTCTCAATTTAGAGGTAAACCCAGTAACTCCTCAAAAAAAAACATCTAAAAAATCCCTTAAAGTTCTGATATCCCCAATAGCAGAACCCTTAGAATCTGAAACATTGACGTAAGACAAGTACGCCTCACACCCTTTTCGAACCAGCTTCTCAGCCACAAGAGCGGAGATCACATTAGACAAATAATTTTGATGCTCACCAATCATCACTACCTCCAAATTATCCTCAGTTCTCAGAACGACCCTCTTAGTCGCAACCCAAACTAACTCGGTACTTAACCAAACAATCCATGCCCAGAATTAAGTCAAACTCCCCAAACGGAAGCTCCATCAGATTTTCCAAAAAAGCCCCTTGCACCATTAGAGGGACATCCCTATAGAGTTTACTAACCCGAACAGACTACCGCAATAGACTCTGTACAATAACCTCACTAGAAGTGCTCTCAATAGAAATCCCCAGAGTTTCAGATACAGTACTAGCTACGTAAGTGTGTATAGATCCTATGTCTATCAGAGCAGTATAAGGTACATCAGAATTTAAGAACGTACTGGTGATAACGTCTGGAGCATCTCTGTCCTCTCGGCGTCGAGTAGCATAAACAAGTGCAAGTTGCCTCACTTCTGTATAATTAGCACTTCTGCTCGGTGCTCTCTGTCCATGGCCCAAACCATTACCACCACTAGCCGCACCACGGCCCCTAGGTGGTTGCTGAACTGCCCTCTAATGCTGAACAAAACTTAGAGCTGAAGCTTGTATCTGATCTGCTCGCTATGGGTAGTCTCTAATATGGTGCTTTAATGACCCACACATCAGACAAGCCCCAATCCTCCTCCAACACTCACCCAGATGGCGCCTACCATAAACATTGCATGGCTAAATTCCAATAAGAGCAGCAGGAACACCCACTATCATCGAACCATTAGATCTGGCCTTTTTCTTATGCCTTTGCACAGAACTAGAGGGCTCTGAATCCTCTTATTCTTGCCTCTCTCTTTGTCCCTATTCTGGCACTCCACGCACTTAACATCCTCAGCAATCTTTGCCTTTTCAACCAGGACAGCAAACTCTCGCTCCCTCTGTGGAGCTATCAGCACCCTCAAATTATCCCTTAAGCCATCCTCAAATCGAATGTACCTCTCATACTCAGTCGCCACTATGCCTCGATCGTAGCAGCTCAGCCTCAGAAATTTAGCCTCATACTCGATTATAGATCTGTCGCCTTGCATGAGATTCATGAACTCGTGCCGGTGAGCATCCACATAGCTCACTCCCACATACTTACTCTGAAAGGTGGTCTTAAAGAAATACCAAGTCAGGCAATCAGGCTGAGTACCCTCCTCAACCGTTAACCACCACTAGTATGCCTCGTCATGAAGCAAGGAGATTGCACCCTTAAATTTCTGCTCGGGAGTGCAGTCTAAGTTGTTCATAATTCTCTCGGTGGCCTCCAACCAATACTCGACCATACTAGGGGAGACTCTAGTGACACCCCTAAACAACTTAACACTATTAGACCAGACTCTTTCAGTTACCGACCCACGGCCCTCAACTCCAAAACGGGGTCCAATGACCCTCTCCAATATCCTCAGCATGGTCTGGGATAGTGCGTTGTCCCCAGCCGAACGGCTTTGAGACCTAGTATCAGTAGTAGGCAAAACTAGCATCTCACTCGTATCCAGATGTGGTATACAACCCTTTGCGAAAAACCCAGCTCGAGCCCCCCTATGGCCTCTACCACTGCCTCTAATACCACATCTGTGAGTTCCACGAATGCTCAACATAAATTCGATCTTTAATCTACATTAAAAGTTTTATGCATTAGTTTTAGTATTTATTAGCAAATGTTTTATGCATAAATTTTCAAAAGTTTAGAGATATTTTAGGATTTCAGTCTTCTAACAAGCTCAGTACAGTTTCAAAGGATACTATAGTATTTTAGAATAGTTTAATGTAAGTATAAAGATACTTACGGGATCAACGTTGGAGACTCAGTGAACCACATACTTTCTCAATTTAAATCAATTAAAATCCAATACTTTCTAAATCAAAATTTGGTAACCCAAAATTCATAGTCGAGTTTTGTAACCTGGCTTTGATACCACTAAATGTAACACCCCAAACCCAGCCTAGACGTTATGGATGAATCTGGTGATGTCACAAGGAATGGGTTTTGAAAATCGTGTTGACTTAGTAAACCATCATTATTTAAAATTTACTAAAACTGTATTTTATTCAGTTTCTTTACCAAACTTATTACAGCGAAAGCCTTAATTGTTATAGTTCAAAAACGCAGTCGTGTTTTTAGGAAAATCAATGTTTGCATAAAAACTGTCATTTTAATACAACAAATTTACCTAAGCAATTAAATTGTCAAACAATCCAAAAATTAACAGTTTAAAAAGCAAACAGTCCCGAGAGTCCCTAAAATAACAACTCTCAAAAAGTCCAACATTTAAAATAAACCAAAAGTACTAAGTTTAACTGTTTTACGATATAGTGGTAATTGCAGTGTCTTCGCCTCATTGATCCACCTAATTCTATGGATTACCTGATAGAATTAACAAACAGATGTGAGTTTACATAAACTTAGTGTGTAACCCAGCAGAATTAGACAAGCAAACATACAGAAACATTTCAGAAAATTAGATACACAATCGGGCTTATGCCTATCTCAGATACAGCTACAGAAATAGATGTACAGATCAGATAATAGATTTGGATATGCAAAGTCCTACCCCTATCCTCTACACACCAACTCCGACCATCCCATCACACCATATGGGGTTAAAAACACCCATCCATCCCTACACACCACATTGTGTCGTTACAACACGTATCAAATATAGTGCAGCCAAGCTGCCAGAATATAGGCGACGATCGCCATACAGAATACTTCCTACACATATATATAAAACCCACCCCAAAATAGATGCAAAAATCAGATACGGATTTATCAGACTAAACATGCTCAACAAGCTTTATACAAATAACAGATTCACATATATCAGAATAATTAGGCATACATTAGTATCCTAATCAGATCAGTCTAATAGGATTTCATATTACATAGACAGGATTTTAATTAGCCCTTACCGACCCTACGGTAAGTCCACAATCGAATAGAACGACCCGCGCGCTTAGGGAATATTTTAGAATAATGGGGCCACAAGCCCTTGTGGGCCCACACATCGGTGTAGCCCACACGCCCAGATTGGCCTTGCCCGTATGGCCCACACGGCCAGACTAGCCACCGCACAGTCGTGTCCTATGCAAGGCTATGCCTTCGTCGACCAGACGGTCGTGTTCTCGCACACGACCTAACACAGGGGTGACCATACGCCCATGTGACATCGACAGAACAGTTTTTTGGCTTTCACTGAAACCTCATTTTCTGAGATTGGGGTACACACCTGGTACGATTTTGATGCTACTACAAACACGAACACTCCAGAACCTAAAAATTGGCATACCAATGATCAGCATCAAACTTAATACACGGTAGAATCGTAATCACAAAAGTGACAACAATTTCAACCAAGCAACCAACACTTACCTTAACACCTAGAATAATTTTGATTACGATTATGTACGAGGAGAGCCCCTTACTTCCTGATTTACAGCTTCCAAAATAGAGAATAAGGTTCCAATCAGAAAGATTCAAAAATACAAGAAATGAATTTAAAGAAAAACCCATATTCGAGCAGAACATACTATGCTAACTTACCAACGTACAATACCTTGAATTGAAACACCGAAATTAGGACCCAATTTGTCCAAAATGAAGAAAAGAATGATGAGAGGAAACAAAAAGAAAAGGATTGCAGAGAGAGAGAGAGAGAGAGAGATATCATATTTTTTCTAGGAAAGATTTTTGGGAAAACAAGTTTTACCCAAATCCCACTACATCCACAATCATAACCACCACTAATTAGAATTCTACTACAACTGGAACTCTATTACATAGACAAGCAAAAATAACACCCACGCTCACGCAGGGATTCTAACACAGGACCTCCATCACACCAACACCCTTACCACTCTAACCAACAGGCTCATTTTGATATGAAATTACCGGAAATTAAATATAAGCCCATAAAGCAAAGATAGGGCTTAATTCCAAAAATAACAAAATTTGCTAAAGGTAAGACTTGAACTTGGGACCTCTTACACATACCCAGAACACTTAACCACTGAAGCAGATACACACTTGTGTCAAAATTATACAGAAACAGAAATAGGAAAATTGGGGCGTTACATCGAATATGAGATTTTGATGTTGTACTCATATTTAATTTATCGAACATAACTAAAGATAAAGTTGATTTGTAGAAAAATAAAGGGAATGCGAAAGCTATCAAGGATTAGTGATATCAGTTTGTACTTTCCTAATTTGTTTTCTTTTCATGAACTTAATTAATTAACTAAGCTTCTTGATTTCTTAGCAATAAATAATTCTAAGTTGTGTGTGTGATTATATCATTTTACATTTTGGTATAACCTATAAGTTTCTAGGTATGTATAAACAGAACCTGTTATGTTAATCTGATGGATAATACTATTGGATCTGGTGCTCTTAGTGTAGTATATTCATTTGCAAACCTGTAATTTTTTCAAACAGATTCGTTAATAAAATAAATTCATTTATATACTTTGTATAATTGTCCTTTTATGGGTTTTGCACGGAAAGCAAAAATGGAAGCAAATGTTACTCATTGGTTATCTAATGTTCAATTGATACTGTGTGATATTACGTGGTCAAATCGTAATACAAAAAGACAAGTTGTAACACCCCTTACCCGCATCCGAAGCCGGAATTGGGTTTGAGGCATTACCCAACTCATCACACTTAACATATCAAAACGGGCTATAAAATATCATTGTTAAACCTATCGCAAAGCTCAATCTTGGCCTACAAGGCCCTAAACATACCTTCGAGAGGCTTTGTAACTCATCTCAAAACTTTACGAACCCGAGAAACTTTTCATCAAAATAGGGGCCACACGCCCGTGTTGGTCTTGGAACACGCCCGTGTTGGTCTAGGAACATGCTCGTGTTCGATGCCCGTAGACGACACTGACTTAATCACACGACCTAGACACGCTCGTGTCTTCTACCCGTGGAGCTCTCTGACTATTACATCATCAACTCTTAATTAGGACACGGCCAAAGCACATGCCCATGTGGCTGGCCCGTGGTCGTCTCTGATTAATTCACACAGTTGGTCGCACGTCATGTGCTTCTACCATGTAGTGATTTAAATTCCAAATCCAAAGTGTAGACTTCACACGGCCTGGGCACACGCCCATGGACTGGCTATGTGTCACACACGGTTGAGACACAAGCCCGTGTGCCGACCCATGTAGATGAGAACAAAGCTATTTGCCAAGCTCTTTGCACCCCTCTAGCTTGCACCACATAAACCTATTCAACATACCAATAAACAATTCATAATTTCAATATGAACTTCCACGAATAACTTCAAATTTTCATAAATGATAAGGTGAGCCATCAACCATGGCAATATAGAAAATAGTTATCTTAATAAGGGGCCAACACACTTTTGGCCAAAATAACAAAATAATCTAACTAGTCTAGCCCCTATACATGCCATATACAAAATCACTAAGTTTAGATATACCGAGGTGAGCTGATAGTGTGGGCGATCTTCTGGTTATCGGCGTATCCCAGCTCGGCTCTTAAACTTTATAAAATAAGGGAAAAAGAAAAGGGGAGTAAGCTTTAAGCTTAGTAAGTTTGCATGTAAACAATTAGCTTTATAGTATGTGTTAAACAATAAATAGCATTACATACTAAAAAAGAAGCATTCCACATTCATAATCATGCTTACTCATTTCTTCCATTTCCACATCCAAACCATATCACAAGCTTAATGTATACATTTATTAGCATGCCTCCCTACACTTAGCACCACAATGTCACATAATACAACACATCACAATCAGTCAATCGACTACTCATAATCAAATTACTCGGTGGTTTCGCACTTAGCCTACCATCAGACTTTATTAGGGTGGTATCACACATAGCCCACTAAAGAGGTTAGTTATGGTGGTATCGCACATAGCCCACCAATTAGTAAATAGATGATGGTATCGCACATAGCCCATCATAATTAAGTATTAAGGTTGTATCGTACTTAGCCCACCATTAAATATTGATATAACATATTTACATATCTATTCCATCATTCATACTAGAGTTATTCAATAACTACCATATTCAACCCACTTGAATCATACATGTTCCGAATTGTGCCATGCACTAGTTAGCAACAACAATGTATATATATAATGGATCGTTCACACATAAACTTACCTCGATGCAAAAGTGTTAGCTAACGGTTTAATTCGTCACCTTGCCTTTTCCATAGTCAAAATTGATTTCACGCTCTCCTTGATCTATAACAATAAAATTCATTCATTTAGATCATTCAATGATCATAATGCATCAAAATCCATACTTAGGTAAAAAGGACCATTTAGCCATTGCACTATGGCAAAAATTATGATTTTTCCCCTAGGCTCGTAAATCATTTTTCATCACATTTTCTCAATAAACAAGCTAGTTGAACATTTATTTCTCTTACAACTACTCACCATTCCAACCATTTCATGCATTTATGACACAAATTCATTCTTTGCACTTAAGTCTTATTTAGGTGTTTTCATGCCAACACTTTTTACAAAAGTTATTTATCATCTTTCTATCATTCATTTTCTTCCATTAAAACTCAGCTAACAACATAACCATTCTCATGGCAAGTCCCTAGACTTTCAATCATATCACAAATTAGTCCTCTCATTAGCTAGATTAAGCTTTGAGGACTCCAAATGTACAAAAATTATCAAATAACTCCTCCAAAATCACTTACTTGTAGAGAAGATAAGTTACTTAAATTTTCAAGCTCTCAAAACACCTCTAAGGATGAAATTTTCGGTGAAGATGAAGAAAGAATAGTAAAAGATGATATCTCATATTTTTGTCTTATTTTAGCCATTTTTTTATCACCTAATCTCCACCAAATTTGACCAACATTTAATGCTATTGTCTCCTTTCATTCCTATGGCTGGCCATGCCCTTTTAATGGCCTAATTATACTTTAAAGACCTCCAATTTAACATTCTATGGCTATTTCACAACTCTACCATAAAAATAGAACTTTTTCACTTTATGCGATTTAGTCCTTTTTTCACGATTAAGCATGAAATCATTAAAATTAAAGCACCAAAATTTATGCATCCATATAATTATGCTACAACAAATAAAACAACATCAAAATAATTTTCCTTGACCTCGATTTAGTGGTCTCAAAACCACTATTTCGACTAGCCCCAAAATTGGGCTGTTACAACTCTCCCCTTCTTTAGGGATTTTCGTCCTCGAAAATCTTACCGACAAAGAGGTTTGGATATTGCTCTCTCTTGGCTTCTTCCAGTTCCCACGTAGCTTCTTCTACACCGTGTTTTTTTCCATAACACTTTTACTAAGGCTATGTCTTTATTCCTCAATTGTTTCACTTCTCGAGCCATAATCTTAATCGGCTCCTCCTCATATGTCATGTCCGGTCGTATCTCAATTTCTATTAGAGGGATTACATGCGAAGGATCAAAGTGATAACGCCTTAACATCGATACATGAAACACATTGTGAATTTTCTCTAATTCTACCAGTAAAGCCAACCGGTATGCCACTGGTCCAATTCTTTCAGTAACCTCATACGGCCCTATGAATCGCGGACTCAATTTCCCTTTTCGACCGAACCTTAATATTTTCTTCCACGGTGACACTTTCCAATACCTTGTCACCCACATTGAAATCAATTTCTTTTCTTTTCAAGTCGCATACAAAATTTATCGGTCCGAAGCAGCTTTTAGACTATCCCGGATCACTTTCACTTTTTCTTCAATCTCCTTAACTAGGTCGACCCCATGAATTTGCTTTTCACTAAGCATGATCCAATACAAAAGAGTCTGACACTTACGGCCATACAAGGCTTCATACGGTGCTATCCGCACACTTGACTGATAACTGTTGTTGTAAGCAAACTCAACCAAAGATAGGTATCTCTCCCAACTACCTTCAAATTCCAACACACAGCATCAGAGCAGATCTTCAAGAACTTGAATCACTCTTTCAGACTGACCGTCAGTTTGAGGATGGAATGCAATACTAAAATTCAACCTCGTACCCAAGGCCTCTTACAACTTCTTCCAAAACCTCAAAGTAAATCTGGGTCTCTATCTGAGATAATGGACACAGGCACTCCGTGTAATCTTACCACTTCCACAATATACAACTTGGCTAACTTATCCAGTGAATAATCAACACGAACTGGTATAAAGTGAGCTGACTTCATTAATCTATCAACGATAACCCACACATCATTTTTCTTTTTAGGAGTCATAGGCAACCCTGTCACAAAATTCATGGTGAACTGATCCCACTTCCACTCGGGAACCATCAATGGCTGAAGCAATCCCAAAGGCACTTGATGTTTAGCTTTCATTTTTGACAAATTAGACATCTTGTTGCAAACCCAAAGATGTCTCTTCTCATTCTTGGACACCAATAAAATTTCTTTAGATCATTGTACATTTTCGTACTGCCTAGGTGTACTAAAAAATAACCACTATGTGCTTCATTTAATATCTTTCGGATCAATTCATCATTCTTAGGTACACAAATCATATCATGAAACATCAAACAATCATTCGAACTTATTCAAAAATCAGAATCATCTTCCGATTCACACTTAGCTCTCTTAGCTTGCATCTCATTACCATTCTTTTGAGCTTCACATATCTGCTGAACAAATAGTGGTCTAGCCCTCAACTCGGCTAATACAGCACCATCGTTAGACCATGCTAAGCTCGTGCTCATAGCTCTCAAAGCATACAAGGATTTCCTATTCAGGGCATCTACAACCACATTTGCTTTCCCCGGATGGTAATCGATTACTAGCTCATAATCCTTCAATAACTCAAGTCACCGTCGTTGTCGCAAATTCAATTCCTTTTGATCCATCGGTACTTTAAACTCTTATGATCCGTGAAGATTTGACACTCCTCACCATATAAATAATGTCTCCAAATTTTTAAAGCTAAAATAGTCGCGGCCAACTCCATGTCATGAGTCAAATAATTTCTCTCATACGGTTTGAGCTACTGATAAAGCTCAATTTACACATATTTTAACCCCAGGCTTGGCTTATTTTTCGATGAATTCTCATTAGATTTGATGAATTCGATGCTTCTAATCCTTTAAATTCATGTTTTACACTCAGGAGAGCTTAGAGAGTTGAAAAGAATGAGAAACAGGCCAAAACGGGACAAAATGGGCCTACCTTAGGAACTCACACGGCCTGGGTTATCAGACACGACCGTGTGTTTTAAGCAAAACTAAGACACGGCCTGGATCAACGTACACGACCGTGTGTGGGGAGCAAAAGTGAGCATGATCTAATGAGTCAAACATGGGCGTGTCACACGGGTGTGTCCCTGCCATAGCAAAGATGAATTCTATTCAGAATAGGCTACTTGTGGGCCAAGAGAGGTGTTCCAAAGCCTATATAAACACCCTAGGGGGAAACCTAAAAGAGGACGTCAAGTAGAAGGTAGAAAATACTCCAAGACAACCGTCAGAATAGCTTAGGAGAAGGATCTCCATCAAGAACGAGGATCTCCCATCAAGTTCTTTAGAAGTTTTTGGGTTTTCTTATGTTTTGTTGTTTTCCCTATTCAAATATGTTTCCCTCTATCAGTATGAACTAAATCCCTTAAATATCCAAGGACATGAAACCTAGACGAATCTTATTATTATTTGATTTATAAGAAAAATGCTGGTTCTTATTCTTAATTGTGAGTTTTTATTCTTGTTTTGATAATTCAGGTTATTAATCCAAGTTGAATGTGCTTATTCAGTGGAGCAAAAGTTCCTGTTTAAGAGAAGATCAACAAAATTATGTGGAGTTGATTGCAACCCTAGAAATAGGGTGATGAAAATCTACCGGATTAGAGTCAAATCTAATAAGGGAATCCATAGATCGAGTTCATGCGCCAATAAGGGTTTTAATTAGAAATTTCAATTAATCAACCTAGAGTTAGTTGTTTTTAGTCTTGAAAGAGATATTAAAATAAACCAGGGATTTCTACGAATTAATTCAAGTGAAAAAATCATATGAATCAAAAGTAATAAGTGAAGTCTAGGTGGATTCTTCCTTAGGTATTGCTTATCTAATATAAGTTGTCCAAAAGTATTTTCCCAATTCACTCTCTGTCACATTCATAGTCATTTAGTTAGTTAAATTAGTTAGTTAATTTTAGATTAAAAATAAATCCCCTTAATTACTAGGCTAGATAATAAAAAGATAGTTATTACTAGTAATTTTAGTCCTTGAGGATACAATATTCCGAACTCATCATAACTATAGTACTGTTCGATAGGTGCACTTGCCTTTGTCAAAATAATAGTTAGTTTCGAGCCCATCAAGTTTTTGGTGCCGTTGCCGGAGACTAAGATATTAGGAACACTAAATTTTTATTACTTTAGCCATTTTTACTATTTACAATTTATTTTTATTTTTATTTTTGCTAATTTTTCTTTTATTTTCTTCTGGCAGGTAATTTTAGTTTATGACTAGAAAAAACCCGTCAGGACCATTACTTTTTGACAGCGATATAGAAGCTACCGCTCGCAGAAACTGAAGAGAAATAAGGCGAAGCCTACAATACATAGAAGAAGAGCAAGAAGATGAAACCCATACTACTGAAGAGATGGCTGATAATAATGTTACCTCTTGTGGTCACCGTAAATCCAGTGAATCAAAATCCTCCTCCTCGTACTATGTATGATTATGCTAAACCTAATTTAACAAAACTGAATCAAGTATTGTTAGACCTACTATTGCTGCAAATAATTTTGAACTGAAACCTAACACTATACAAATGATTCAGCAATTTGTTCAGTTTGATGGTTTGCAGGATGAGGATCCAAACAATCACTTGGTAAATTTTATAGAGTTTTGCAACACTTTCAAAATTAATGGCGTTTCTGATGATGCCATTCGCCTTTGGTTATTTCCCTTTTCATTGAGGAACAAAGCTAAACAGTGGTTGAACTCGTTACCACAAAGATCAATCACTACATGGGACCAATGACTAGAAAATTTTTGTTAAAATATTTTTTTCCGGCTAAAACGGCTAAGTTGAGGAATGATATTTCTTCTTTTGTGCAGATGGATCTAAAAACACTCTACGACGCATGGGAGAGATATAAAGATCTACTAAGGATATGCCCTCACCATAGGTTACCTTTATGGCTACAAGTTCAAACCTTTTATAACGGTGTGAACCCCTCAACTAGGCAGTTGATTGATTCAGCCACCAGTGGAACCCTAAATAACAAGACCCTAAAGCCGCTTATGAGTTTATAGAAGAGATGGCACTGAATAACTATCAGTGGCAATTTATATGGACAAAGCCAACAAAAAGACGCCATTGTTTTCAACCTCGACGTAGTGACCATGCTATCAAACCAGGTAGAACTGTTAAATAAAAAGATTGATGGTTTGTATGGTTCTTCATAGGTACATCTAGTGATGCAGTGCGATAGAAATGGAGGAGGGACGAACATTACAAAATATGGGTAATAATTCTTGACCTCAAAATAACCCTTATAGTAACACTTACAATCCAGGTTGGAGGAACCACCCAAACTTCTCATGGGGTGGCCAAGGAAATCAAAGACAACAACCCTCTCCAGGCTTTCAACAGCAACCTTACCCATAAGAAAAAAAAATAGGACCTTGAGGATATGCTAGAAAAATTTATCGCAATGTCAGAAACTCATTTCCAAACCACCGAAATAGCACTCAAAAATCAGCAAGCATTGATTCAAGGGCTTGAGAACCAATTAGGACAACTTGCTAAGCTCATATCTGAACGACCACAAGGTAGCTTGCCAAGCAACACTGAAACTAACTCAAAGGACCAACTTCATGCCATTACTGCTCACGACAGTGAAGGGTTAGATAAACCAAAATTGAGGCAAAAGAATATGGTAGGGAAGGTAAGGTTGAGATAAGCCATGATAAACCAAAACTGGTAAGTAGAAAATACCAATCTCGTGTGCCATATCCCAATGCGACAAAGAAAGACCGCACAGATGAACAATTCAGTAAATTTCTTAAACTCTTAAAAAAATTTAGATATTAACTTACCGTTTATTGAAGCTCTTTCACAGATGCCCAATTCAAAAAAAAAAAATAAAAGAGCTTTTGACAAACAAAAGAAAGTTAGATGAGGCATCGCATGTGGAATTAAATGCAGTGTGCTCAGCAATCTTACAAAATAGACTACCGAAAAAATTAAAAGATCCAGTGAGTTTTATGATTCCTTGCTTAATTGGCAGTTTATCTGTTAATAATGCTTTAGCAGATTTAGGGGCAAGCATAATTGTTATGCCTTATAAAATGTTTAAATAGCTAAGTCAAGGGAAACCCAAACAAACTAGGATGAACATTCAATTGGCTGATAAAACTATTAGAGTTCCTAGGGGTATAATTGAAGATGTACTAGTGAAAATTGATAAATTCATATTCTCGGTAGACTTTGTTGTCTTAGACATGGATGAGGACAACATTGTTCCTTAATTTTAGGAAGACCATTTTTAGCAACTGCTAAAACTAGAATTGATGTTGGTACAGGTGAACTCACACTTTGTGCAGGTGACGAAACGATCACTCTTCAGGCTCTTGACTCGGCTAGAACATCGAGTAATAAAGGTGAGAACATAAATTCTATTAATGACCATTTGGTTCAACCTTCTTTTCAGGAAGCACCACGAAATTACACAATTGAGCTAGATTCTAGACCTTGTGCTAGCAAAGAAATAACTCATGAGGAGCGAAGGCTTCAGATCGATGAACTAAACGAGTGGAAGACACATGGCAAGGAGAAACCGGGGAAACACGATGAACCAAAGTAAAACCATGTCAAACTTAAGGATGGGACAACCCAATTTAAGATCGGAGATCAGGTATTTTTGGATAAGAAAGTCCCTTGAATCGACACTTCGGACCTTAATACAAACGAAGAGATCCCTTTCACGGTACTGAATGTCTTCTCATACGGAACAGTCGAGCTAATTAATCCTACATTTGGCACTTTTAAGGTAAACACCACTCGACTTAAACTATATATCAATAACCGAATTGATAGCAAGAATGAGGAGTTTCAACTCTTCAAACAACCATGATTATGGGAATGAGAGGTAAGTCTAGCATAAGACTTTAAACGAGCGCTGAGGTAACCCGAGCACTAACCCTATTTATTTTCATACTTTCAATTTTAGCACCTAACTAAAAACTAACAAAATTAATATAGGCATAGGATTTCCTACCCACACGACCTAACACACGGGCGTGGCTGTGGCCATGTGGACACCACGGGAAGAGACATCGACGTGGCAGAGATCGTGCGGACCAAGGAAGAAAACTTTTCCCCAACACAGACTACGATAAAACACCACGGCCGTACGATGTGGTTGTGGTTGAAACTGACTAAAAAACACAGCCTACGATAAAAATACCACAGTCATATGATACGGTCGTGGTCAACACTGAGAAAGTAACATAGGTGTGCGACACGCCCGTGTCCCCAGACCGTGGTCGATAGTAATTAATCAACATGGGCGTGGGAACATCTACACATGCGTGGGAGAAATGAATGAGACATCACACGGCCGTACAATACAGTCGTGTAACCTAGCACACCCATGGCACACGAAGCGTTGGCCATGACCATATGCCCTGATTCCTATTTAAAACCCCCTTCTTCTCACATTCTCCCCAAATTCTCCTTCTTCCAAACATTAACCACTACACTCCTTTCTTTCTCTATTATTTTTCTCCTTTTATTTTCCTTTCCCCCTTTTCCTCACTCTTTCTTTTCACCTCCATCCCCATGTCAAAGAACCGAAAGGATCCTAGCACGGTTTCCACGTGTGCAACCACTCTACATAAGTTCATGTCGTCCGCTTTATTCCCTCAATAAGACAAGTACCTTTGAGTACATTTATTTTTTCTTTTTCTTTTATTTTCATTTTTAAATTATTTCCCTTTATCTTTCATGTCCTTAATTTATATTAGTATATTTTGATTTCTTTAATTTAGGTTCAAGGGGCTGTTACGGAACAACCACACCACCTGAGTATCCCCCTCCAACTCGGCCCGAATTTTCCCCATTTCTTTTCTTTGAATCCATCCAAAAATTTAGGAAGTTTCACTTCCCTCCATATCTTATGGTTTTCTTACTTTATTATCATTTTTATCTTTGTACATTGAGGACAATGCAAATCTTAAGTGTGGGAAGGTGTCAACAATACTCATATTAGAAAATCCTTAAATTATGCTTCGTCTCAAGTAATCTTCTCATATTCTTATTAGAATGAAACTTCTATTAATTTATGATTTTTATTGATATGTCTTGGATAAGTCATAGATAATTGTGCATTGATGGTTTATAATTTAAGATATTAGAGAATCAAGCATGATAAGTCTAGTTCTAGAATTAAAATTTTGGTTAGGTTGTTTCCCTAAAGTTTAATATTACTTTGAAGTTTGAAATTTGCAAGATTAACATCAAAAACCATAATTTTTGTGAGATTTTGAACCTTTAGAGCATATATATTTTCTTGTTCACTTTATTGATTATGAGCGTGTCAACATTGATTTGTTATTCTAGAACTTGCTTCGATTATGCATGTCGAGACCACACCTTTGATTTGATATACTGAGATGATAAAGGCACCTAGGATCTAACCCACTTATTCCACCAAAAAGCTTGCCTTCATAATTAACCCATAGTGAAACCCTTTGAGCCTAATAGACCGTTTCTTGACTCACCCATCAATATTAACCCAAAACTAAATTTCTATTTCTTCCATTTTATTGACTCCCCTTATGTCAAGATTTGATTTGATCGGTTGCCTAACTATTTTCTTTATTTCAGTCATTAAATTCTTTCTTATTATTGTATGTTCTTATTCTTAAAATAAAATTGGAAATTCATTCATTATTAGTTCCATGTTATTTGAGTTTAAGCAGTTAATTTCATATTTTGAGAAGTAGCTCATGTTATTATTATAAGTTTTCAATTGATGTAATTATTCAATATTAGTCTATTGTTCTAGTTAGGTAATTTGACAATTCAATCTAGATTCTAACCCTTTAATTCAGCCTTTATCCACACCTTTAACCCAAGCCCCATTACAACCTTTTTAAAAGACCTTTTGATTTATGTATCATCTCAATTTTTTAGTGGTGGAGATTTGATTTTCATGCAAGCCAATGGTAATAACTCTTCTTGTTTGATTTTTGAGTGCTTTATCTTGAACCTTAAACACTTTGAGTAATTTGAGTGAATCCTTAGGGAGGATGTCAATCCTTATTGGTTTTGAATCAGAGTTAATTATTTAGGTAAGGGGAAACACCTATGTTTTCGTGTTACAAAAATTTATGACTTAGATTGTTTAAGTCTTTAAGACTCTTTTAGTTAAGCTATCCATGTATGAATTATCTATGAATTATGATGAGACATTATTGATGAGAATTATGATTTGAGAAACTTTAATTTTAATTGTGAGATGAGGATTTTGCTTGAGGACAAGCAAACGCTTAAGTGTGGGGATATTTGATAAACCTCAATTTACACATATTTTAACCCCATGCTTGGCTTATTTTTGGATGAATTCTCATTAGATTTGATGAATTTGATGCTTCTAATCCTTTAAATTCATGTTTTACACTCAGGAGAGTTTAGGGAGTCGAAAAGAATGAAAAATGGGCCAAAACGAGACAAAATGGGCCTACCTTAGGAACTCACATGGCTTGGGCTATCAGACACGACTGTATGTTTTGAGCAAAACTGAGATACAGCCTAGATCAATGCACACAACCTGACCACACGGCTGTGAGTGGTGAGTAGAAGCGAGCACGATCTAAGGAGTTGAACATGGGTGTGTCCCTGCCGTAACAAAGATGAATTCTATTCGGAATAGGCTACTTGTGGGCCAAGAAAGGTGTTTCAAAGCCTATATAAACACCCTAGGGGGAAACCTAAAAGAGGACGTCAGTAGAAGGCAAAAAATACTCTAAGATAGCCGTCGGGAACAGCTTAGGAGAAGGATCTCCATCAAGACCGAGGATCTCCCATCAAGTTCTTTAGAAGTTTTTGGGTTTTCTTATGTTTTGTTGTTTTCCCTATTCTAATATGTTTCCCTCTATCAGTATGAACTAAATCCCTTAAATATCTAAGGGGATGAGACCTAGACGAATCTTATTATTATTTGATTTATAAGAAAAATATTTGTTCTTATTCTTATTTGTGAGTTTTTATTCTTGTTTTGATAATTCAGGTTATTAATCCAAGTCGAATGTGATTATTCAGTAGAGCAAAAGTCCCTATTTAAGAGAAGATCAACACAATTAAGCGGAGTTGATTGCAACCCTAGAAATAGGGCAACGAAAATCTATCGGATTAGAGTCAAATCTAATAATGGAATCCACAGATTGAGTTAATGCGACAATAGGGGTTTTAATTAGAAAGAAATTTCAATTAATCAACCTATAGTTAGTTTTTTTTAGTCTTGATAGAGATATTAACATAAATCAGGGATTTCTACGGATTAAGTCAAGTGAATAAATCATATGAATCAAAAGTAATAAGTGAAGTCTAGGTGGATTCTTCCTTAGGTATTGCTTATCTCATAAAGTCATTTAGTTAGTTAAATTAGTTAGTTAATTTTAGATTAAAAATAAATCCCCTTAATTATTAGGCTAGATAATAAAAAGATAGTTATTACTAGTAATTTTAGTCCTTGAGGATATGATATTCCAGGCTCGCCATAACTATACTACTGTTCGATAGGTGCGCTTGCCTTTGTCAAAATAATAGTTAGTTTTGAGCCCATCAGTTGCCTCGAGGTGTAACTGACTACCTTACCCTCTTGCATCAACACACAACTGAGACCATTAAACGACGCGTCACTGTAGACCACAAACTCTTTCCCTGACTCAGGTTGAACCAAAACCGGCGCCTCCATCAATAATGTTTTCAATCTCTCAAAAATCTGTTGACATTTCTTAGTCCATTCAAACTCAACATCTTTGTGGAATAGTCTCGCCACTGGAGTAGCAATAATGGAAAATCCCTTCATAAACCATCTATAGTACCTCGCTAAACCCAAAAAGCTTCTGACTTTTGACACGTTTCTTGACGCTTTCCACTCCATAATAGTCGAGATCTTGCTTCGGTCAACTCTAATACCATCACCGACATGATGTGTCCGAGGAATCTGACCTCTCGGAGCCAAAACTCGCTCTTACTAAATTTAGCATACAACTACTTGTCTCTTAAAGTCTACAAAAAAATTCTCAGATTGAAACACCCCAAACCCGGCCCAAAAGTCTAACCAGATTTGATATGTTCCTCGAGTAAAACTTTAATTAAATCTCGTTTTGTTTATTAAGAAAATATGATGGTTTCAGATAAAATGATTAACTTAATGATCGCGTTGAAATCAGATTGTTAAATAAATTTGTATCTTCTTAAAACGTTATTTTTGAGAGAAAATTATAAGTTAAAAGAAAACCAAATTTAATGAAAACTTATTATTATAGTAAAAACCATAGATGTTTAGGTGTCAAAAATAGTTTAAGTTATTTTTGAAAATCATTTAGTTATTTAGTAAGTATTGTTCGTATGCATTAAAAATCTAAAACGTAAAATTTAAGCAGTTCATAGCGGCCTTATTACATAAATAACATAACCCAAAATAAATCCTAAGTAATAAAAATAAACTTAATAGGTTTAATTAAGAGGAACTCCAAATACTTTGTTGAGCATTGGCCACCACGTAGTCCTCACGATTCGATCCATCGCGCTAAGAGTCACCTAAAATATATCCCATAAAAGGGTGAGTCATAGACTCAATGTGTAACAAAACACTAAAGCCCAATTGATCATGGCCATTAAGCCCATTTAAAACATATTTAGCCATAAGCCCATTTTATAGCAAATCAAATAAAATCACTTAAAAATCATATGGATATATAAAATGAAATGCAAACCCAAGCCCACCTAAATATCCATCCGCTACACACCACGCGTTCTACCAATCACACCGTGGGATTACTAAATCGACCCTCCATCCGCTACACACCATCAAGGCGCCTCGCAATCAACATGCACATCGCCTTTATAATTTTGTGGCATGGCCACTGCATTGTGACCAAGTCACCGGATTCAAAATATGTGACCGAAGTCACCGGATTCAAAATATGTGACCGAAGTCACCGGATTCATATATGTGACCGAAGTCACCGGATAATGTGGTAAAAACCACCGTAACACTTCCCCTTTATCAATAACACCCATATGCCCATGCACATACATATTATTCGGTTTTCATGCCATTTACCCCAAAATCATAGTAGAGCCATACTTATTTCATATTTATGCATATAGCAATATTAACAAAGTATCGGGTTAAACATACTCGAATATCGTGTACCACCGAATGGTACCGCAACCATTATAATACATATTTTCATACAAATCATATTTATTTTAGATCTATGAGAAATTTAGTATAATGTTACACACCTTATAACAGTGAGAACGATACCTTCCCGCTCGTCGACACCTAATTGTTTATCACACTTGATTAGAACACACTAATACTTATAAATCTACACTATTGATGAATAATCTAATTCCTTACCCTCGATATCTCGGACAACTGTTATATGTGGTTTTTCTCTGATAGATGGATCAAAACCCGATGACAAACCACGAATAAAAATTGGCTCTGTGTACGCATCGACTTCAAATAAATGATCTTCGTTAGCGAGGGTCCACAACCCGGTGGAAAGTCTCTTGATCCCCGACATGCCCCTTCATTTGAAGTTTGAGGGTATAATGTAACCACCCTCTTCCAAACACTCATTACCGCTTTTTCGAACCTATTTTGTTAGTCCCAAAATCTTACGCTTATGGAAATGTCCGAGTGATAAAGTCCCCAAAATGAAGTCGATTAGTAATCTTTCTAAAAACGATATAACCAATAATATGACAATCCTTACCTTGAATGATCCCGAATGATCTCTCCTTAATCGATGGCTACAAAAGAATCCTTAAAATCCCTTCAAAGATTCGCCAAGGAGAAAATAAGAGAATTAGATTTCTAAAATCCGCTATTCTAAAAGAAAATAAAGAGAACGATTGATAGAAAATCCTTACTCATAATACGGAGATTGATTCACCCTTACTTGAACTATTATGAGATTCGGCCTTATCAATTTAGAAGAAGGGAAATGGTGATTTCGGCTTGGACAAAAAGAGAAGAGAAAAGATGGTGGGTTCGGCTATGGTGGGTTCGGTTTTAAACAAAAGAGAAGAAAGAAGATGGTGAAAATGGAGAATGGTTCGGTTTTAACAAAAGAGAAGAAAGAGAATGGTGGTTTCGGTTAAGAGAAAGAAGGAGAAAGAGAAAGAGAAAAAGAAAGAGAAAGGAAAAGAAAAAGATGAGAAATGCCCTTTTGGTGTTAGTATGATTCGGCCAAAGTGTACAAATGGAGAATGGTAAATTTTGATGTGGTTCAACTTATGAAAGAAAAAGGGTAATATTTAAGAGAGAATGGAACAAATTTTTGTCAAAAGAAAAATGGCCAATATGGCACTTTGATGGCATTAGAATTTCGACACCAAACAAAAGAAACTCAACAAAATAGACACCCAAACCTTTAAGAGAGTTTCGGCTAAGGAGAGAGCTTTTGGAGAAAAGTGAAAAGATGCACAAATTGTTAAGTTTTGGCCAACTATCATCCCCTAATCACATTACAAAATTCGGCCAACACACATGCCAACATAATCCCCCTTTTTCCTCCTCATTTCTTCCCTATCATTCCCTTAATTCCTATCACAATTAAACCAACCCCCTTAGCCCCTTATGCTGTCTAGGTTCATGGTCAAATGACCATGGAAAAGCTTCCAAAACATCATCCACTCTTCAAGCCCTTTGTCCCCTTATCCTTCCATAACCTCTTGATTCCATACCATAACTACTAACTTGCCTTTTCCCTTTTGTCTACTATCCAAAAATAAAAGAAAGTCCATCCATACTAGATAAGGCTTGACCGATACTATAGGAAAGAAAGCAAAAATTAAAATCCTTCCAATTGCTAGCTAGGGGATTCAAACCTCTCCCCTCATGCATTCACCCATGCGCTAACACCACTTTGCCAATTGACTTATTATGCTTAAAACCTCTTGCCAATATTTCTTAAAGCCTATCTTGCTTAGCTCCATCTTAAGTCTTAAAATTTAATATTTCTAAAGCATCTTTTACATACCAAGTTCCTAAAACTTCCAAAGCACACTCAACTACACTTAGGCATGCAATAACATACAATTAAGTAAAAATGCATAGCCCCCATATTCTGGATGTTACAGTTCTACCCCCTTAAAATAATTTTGACCTCGAAATTACCTAGTTAAAACAAGTGAGGGTATTACTGTCGCATCGCTTCTTCTGGCTTCCACAAAGCTTCTTCCGATCCATGATTATGCCATAACACTTTGATGAGAGGAACTGATTTTCTCCGTAACACCTTTACATCCCGTTCCAGAATTTGAATTGGCTCCTCTTCATAAGACAAATCTGGTCTTAATTCCACCTCCTCAATCGACACTACATGAGATGGATCCTACCAGAACGACGTAACATTGAAACATGGAACACATCGCATTTGCTTCAACTCAAGGCAATTTAACCGATATGCCATGTGTCCGACCCGCTTAAAACCCGATAAGGTCCTATGAAACTGGACTTAACTTCCTTTGTGACCAAATCTCATCACCTTTTTCCAAGGTGAAACCTTTAGGAATACTTGATCCCCCACAGCAAACTCTATTTCCTTCCGCTTAAGATCTGCGTATGACTTTTGCCTGTCAGATGCTTCTTTTAACCAAGCTCGATTACCTTAACTTTTTTTCGGATTCAACCACTATTTTTGGACCCAAAACATGACGTTCCCCTAGTTCTGTCCAACACGTAGGAGTGCGACACTTCTGTCCATATAGTGCTTCATACGATGCCATTTGAATACTGGCTTGGTAACTGTTGTTGTACGTAAATTCTGCTAACGGTAAGAACTCCTTCCAGCTTCCTCTGAAATCTATCACACATCCCCTTAACATATCTTCTAAGACTTGATTACTCGCTCGATCGACCATCGACCGTGGATGAAATGCCGACTAAAATCCAATCTGTGCCCAAAGCCCGATGCAATGCTTTCCAAAATCGAGACGTAAACCTCGGATCCCTATCCAAATAATCGACATCAAGACTCCATGCAATCTCACAATCTCACCACATATAACTTCGCCAATTTCGCAAAGAGTAATCAACCCGAATCGGGATAAAATGTGTAGATTTCATTAATCGATCCACTATCACCCAAACCGAGTCTTTCTTAGTAGGCATAGGAGAAAGCCCACTAACAAAGTCCATGGTGATTCTCTCCCACTTCCATCGTGGAATCTTTATCTATCAAGCAATCCCGAAGGTACTTGATGTTCAAACTTGACTTGTCGACACGTTAAGCACTTTCCTACAAATTCAGAACTTCCCGCTTAAGACCGCCATCAAAACTGATCTCAGAATCTCAGATAACTTACTTCCTCCAGGATGCATAGCATAAGAGCTACCATGCGACTCTCAAGAATCTTTTGCCTCAACTCCCGATCCCCAAGATACGATTTTACCTTTGAAACACAATACCCTATCGTTGTTAATACTAAAATCTTTTAATTTCCCATTATGTACCTACCGTAGCTTTGCACTCAGATCATCATCTATCAAATGTCTCTCTTTCACTTGACTCAACCATGTCGGCTTAACTTGTAATTCTGCCAGCAAGCTTCTGTCATCATAAAGACTAAGATGTACAAACATCTCCCTTAGATCTGACACCACTTTTCGACTTAGAGCGTTTGCCACCACATTCGCCTTGCCCGGGTGGTACTCTATAGAACAGTCGTAGTCTTTCAACAACTCTACCCACCTTTGCTGTCTAAAATTCAATTCTTTCTGAGTCAGTAGATATTTCAGACTTTTGTGGTCCGCGTATATCACTGACTTTTCCCCATATAAATAATGTCTTCATACCTTAAGAGCAAAGACTACCGCTGCTAACTCTAAATCATGCGTCGAGTAGTTAACCTCATGTGGCCTCAACTATCGAGACGTATACGCAACTACCTTCTCGTCTTGCATCAGAACACATCCTAATCCTGTGTGAGAAGCATCACAGTATACCACGAAATCCTTCCCTGCCTCAGGCTGAATCAAAACCGGAGCTTCGGTCAAAACCCTCTTAAGCTTTTCAAAGCTCTCTTGCTGCTTATCTGCCCATACGAAAGGTACCTCCTTTCGTAACAATTTTGTTAAAGGTGTAGCTATCGATGAGAATCCTTCGACGAATCTTTTGTAGTAGCCTGCTAATACCAAGAAACTACAAACCTTAGATACGGACTTAGGTGGTTTCCAATCTAGTACTGCCTCAATCTTTCGAGGATCCACCCTTATTCCTTCTGCCGACACCACATAGCCTAAGAACGCAACTTCTTTCATCCAAAATTCACACTTGCTAAATTTGGCATATAACTTCTTCTCCCTTAACACTTGTAACACTATCCGGAGATGCTCATCATGCTCTATCTTGAACTTAGAATACACTAGGATGTTGTCTATGAAAACCATGATGAACTGATCCAAGTAGGGTTGGAAAACCCGATTCATCATATCCATGAACGCAATGGGCATTCGTCAATCCGAACGGCATTACCAAAAACTCATAATGCCCATATCTTGTTCGGAAAGTCGTCTTATAGATATCCGCTTTTTCACTTTAAGTCGATGATACCCCAACCTTAGATCTATTTTTGAGAATACCGCAGCTCTCTTGTCGATCAAACAAGTCGTCGATCCTCGGCAAAGGATACTTGTTCTTGATGGTCACTTATTCAATCGCGGTAATCTATACACATCCTCATCGCTCGTCCTTCTTCTTCACGAATAGGATCGGTGCTCCTATGGAGACACATTGGGTCGGATAAACCTACAATCAAGCAACTCTTGAATCTGAGCCTTAAGCTCAACCAACTCCTTCGGTGCCATTCTATATGGAGCAATAGAAACCGCACCGTTCTGTGCAATAAATCAATCCCAAATTCTACCTCTCGATCCGAGGCAATCCCGAAGTTCTTCTAGAAAACATCTACAAATTCTCTTACAGTCCTGACTCCTTCAACATCTGCTTCCTTAGTCTCCAAAGCACTAACCAACATCAGAAAAGCTACACATCCCTTTCTAACCATCTTTTCTACCTTAAGGGCGGATACTACATTTGATAAATAATCTCGTCTCTTGCCCATCACCACAACTTCTTTGTCATCAATAGTTCTTAATGACATCCGCTTAGCAGCACAATCCACATTTGCACGATATTTCACTAGCCAGTCCATGCCTAAGATCAGATCGAATTCCCCGAATGGCAACTCCATTAAATCAGCTAGAAACTGCATCCCTTGAACTTCTAAAGGCACTTCCTTAAAGAGTTTATCTATTACTACTGTTTGTCCTAAAGGACTAAGTACGGTCATCTTCCTAGGTACGCCTCGTAAGTCACATGCAGAGTTCTAGATACTTCACTAGCGATGTATGAATGAGTTGACCCTATATCTATCAAAGCAATATAGGGCAACCTAAAATTCAGAAACGTACCCGTGATAACATCAGGTGCATCACTATCTTCTCTGCGATGAACTACATATACGCACTGGTTGTCTCGCCTCAAGATTACATCGCCTCGCCCGAGTCCCATGACCTCTACCGTAACCATTACTTCTTCTATTTGGACCACGACCCTCATCGGTCATCGCCCACCTCTCGCCACTGATTAATACCTCGACTTCTTTGGCGGTTCTTATCTCAGATTCATTGGACAATCTTTAATCATATGATCTTTAGACCAAGACTTGAAACATCCCCGGTCTTTTTCCAACATTCTCCGGTGCATCTTCTCACATTGAGCACAAGTACAATGTTGTCCTCCAGTAGTAAACTCGCCGACCTCGCGCCTATCAACTCTTGGTTTCTTTTGAAAATTCTCGATGACCTCAAGACCCAAAACTCCTCTTATTTTTATTCGCCTTTGTCCCAATTCGCCTCTTAGTCCGCTTAACTTCTTTAGCTATCCTTGCCCTATCCACTAAGACGCAAAGTCTTTTTCCCATCTGGAGCAATCAACACTGCATGCTCATCTCTCGTCCATTCTATTGAATCGACACACCGCTCATAATCGTGAGCTACTATCCTCCGCATATCGGCTAAGTCACAAGAACTCGCTTCATACTTGGCTATCGACTTATTTCCTTGCACTAAATTGTAAACGCCTTTCTTCGAGAGTCGATGTAGCTAGCTCCAACATATTTCCTTCAAATTTAACCTTAAAATACCCCAATCTACTAGATCCACAGGGTACTTTCCTTGACAAGTGAGCCACCACCGGTAGGCCTCATCACAAGTAGTGAAACAACACCTTTCAACTTTTCTCAAGAAGGTACCAAATCGTCCATGATCCTCTCGATTGCCTCTAACTAGTACTCCGCTATATTCAGAGCTACTCCAGATACTCCCATAAAAATCTCAGCTCCATTTGATCTAAGTCTCTTAGCCATCGACTTTCGAGACCCATTTTCCATACTAGCTCCCGCTACTTGTTCCAAAACTCAAAGATAGCTTGCGATATCGTCATCTCCTCTAGTTTGCTTTTGAAATTCCACCCCAACACCAATGGGTGGTGAGCTTCATTTTGGAACCTTGACCAGATCTAACTGGTTCCGACACGATCATTCTTCCTCTATCACGCCCACGATTTACCACGCCCCTAGAACTCATGTCTACTACGCTGCCTTATCTATTTTTACGAAAAAGTTTTATGCATTAGAGTCTTTTCACTTCTTATTTAAAGAAAGTTTTATACAATGTATATTTATTCGTTGGTTTTTTCGTAGTAGTACACATACACCTAGGGTCCATGTCTCTAAAGTATAGTTTCCTTAGGCTTATCACTTAAAATATCATACATTCACATCACTTTATCAATAAAAGTACTTACCGATGGACTGGCCGAGAACTCAAAAGCCATGCTTCTATAAAACTATTTTAACTTAAGAAAACTTTCAAAAAAGTCATTTGGGCCTAATTTTGAAAACGTTGTGAGCTTCAAAACCCAAGGCCGAGAGTTTAAAACAGGGCTCTGATACCAAGTTGAAACACCCCAAACCCGACCCAAAAGTCTAACCGGATTTGATATGTTCCTCGAGTAAAACTTTAATTAAATCTCATTTTGTTTATTAAGAAAATATGATGGTTTCGTATAAAATAAATTAACTTAATGATCGCGTTGAAATCGTATTGTTAAATAAATTTGTATCTTCTTAAAACGTTATTTTTAAGAGAAAATTATAAGTTAAAAGAAAACCAAATTTAATGAAAACTTATTATTATTGTAAAAACCATAGATGTTTAGGTGTCAAAAATAGTTTAAGTTATTTTTCAAAATCATTTAGTTATTTAGTAAATATTGTTCGTGGTAGATTAAAATCTAAAACGTAAAATTTAAACAGTTCATAGCGACCTTATTACATAAATAACATAACCCAAAATAAATCCTAAGTAATAAAAATAAACTTAATAGGTTTAATTAAGAGAAACTCCAAATACTTTGTTGAGCATTGGCCACCACGTAGTCCTCACCGACCCGATCCATCGCTAAGAGTCACCAAATATATCCCATAAAAGGGTGAGTCATAGACTCAATGTGTAACAAAACACTAAAAGCCCAATTGATCATGGCCATTAAGCCTACTTAAAACATACTTAGCCATAAGCCCATTTTATAGAAAATCAAATAAAATCACTTAAAAAATCATATGGATATATAAAATGAAATGCAAACCCAAGCCCACCTAAATATCCATCCGCTACACACCACCGCATCTACCAATCACACCGTGGGGATTACTAAATCGACCCTCCATCCGCTACACACCATCGAAGGCAGTTGATGCAGTCAACATGCACATCGCCCTTATAATTTTATGGCATCGGCACTAGACAGTTGTGATCGAAGTCACTGGATTCAAAATATGTGACTAAAGTCACCGGATTCAAAATATGTGACCGAAGTCACCGGATTCATATATGTGATCGAAGTCACCAGATAATGTGGTAAAAACCATCGGAACACTTCCCCTTTATCAATAACACCCATATGCCCATGCACATACATATTATTTGGTTTTCATGCCATTTACCCCAAAATCATAGCAGAGTCATACTTATTTCATATTTATGCATATATCAATATTAACAAAGTATCGGGGTTAAACATACCTGAATATCATGTACCACTGAATGGTACCTGCAACCATTATAATACATATTTTCATACAAATCAAATTTATTTTAGATCTATGAGAAATTTAGTATAATGTTACACACCTTATAATAGTGAGAACGATACCTTCCCGTCATTTCGACACCTAATTGTTTATCACACTTGATTAGAACACACTAATACTTATAAATCTACACTATTGATGAATAATCTAATTCCTTACCCTCAGATATCGAACAATCGTTATATGTGGTTTTCTCCGATAGATGGATCAAAACCCGATGACAAACCACAAACAAAATTGGCTCGTGTACGCATCGACTTCAAATAAACGATCTTCGTTAGCAGAGGGTCCACAACCGTGGAAAGTCTTGGATCCTCGACATGACCCTCCGCTTGAAGTTTGAGGGTATAATGTAACCACCCTCTTCCAAACACTCCTTACCACTCTTTTCAACCTATTTTGTTAGTCCCAAAATCTTACGCTTACGGAAATGTCCGAGCGATAGAGTCCCCTAAAATAAAGTCGATTAGTAATCTTTCTAAAATGATATAACCAATAATATGACAATCCTTACCTTGAATGATCTCAATGATCTCTCCTTAATCGATGGCTACAAAAGAATCCTTAAAATCCCTTCAAAGATTCGACCAAGGAGAAAATAAGAGAATTAGATTTCTAAAATCGGCTATTCTAAAAGAACATAAAGAGAACGATTGATAGAAAATCCTTACTCGTAATACGGAGATTGATTCACCCTTACTTAAACTATTAGGAGATTCGGCCTTATCAATTTAGAAGAAGAGAAATGGTGATTTCAGCTTGGACAAAAAGAGAAGAGAAAAGATGGTGGTTTCGGCTATGGTGGGTTTGATTTTAAACAAAAGAAAAGAAAGAAGATGATGAAAATGGAGAATGGTTCGATTTTAACAAAAGAGAAGAAAGAGAATGGTGGTTTCGGTTAAGAGAAAGAAGGAGAAAGAGAAAGGTAAAGAGAAAGAGAAAGAGAAAGAGAAAGGAAAAGAAAAAGATGAGAAATGCCCTTTTGGTGTTAGTATGATTCGGCCAAAGTGTACAAATGGAGAATGGTAAATTTTGATGTGGTTCAACTTATGAAAGAAAAAGGGTAAGATTTAAGAGAGAATGGAACAAATTTTTGTCAAAAGAAAAATGGCCAATATGGCACTTTGATGGCATTAGAATTTCGGCACCAAACAAAAAAACTCAACAAAATAGACACCCAAACCTTTAAGAGAGTTTCGGCTAAAGAGAGAGCTTTTGGAGAAAAGTGAAAAGATGCACAAATTGTTAAGTTTTGGCCAACTATCATCCCCTAATCCCATTACAAAATTTGGCCAACACACATGCCAACATAATCCCCCTTTTTCCTCCTCATTTCTTCCCTATCATTCCTTTAATTCCTATCACAATTAAACCAACCCCCTTAGCCCCTTATGCCGTCTAGGTTCATGGTCAAATGACCATGGAAAAGCTTCCAAAACATCATCCACTCTTCAAGCCCTTTGTCTCCTTATCCTTCCATAACCTCTTGATTCCATACCATAACTACTAACTTGCCTTTTCCCTTTTGTCTACTATCCAAAAATAAAAGAAAGTCCATCCATACTAGATAAGGCTTGACCGACACTATAGGAAAGAAAGCAAAATTAAAATCCTTCCAATTGCTAGCTAGGGATTCAACCTCTCCCTCATGCATTCACCCATGCGCCAACACCACTTTGCCAATTGACTTATTATGCTTAAAACCTATTGCCAATATTTCTTAAAGCCTATCTTGCTTAGCTCCATCTTAAGTCTTAAAATTTAATATTTCTAAAGCATCTCTTACATCTCAAGTTCCTAAAACTTCCAAAGCACACTCAACTACACTTAGGCATGCAATAACATACAATTAAGTAAAAATGCATAGCCCCCATATTCTGGATGTTACACAAATGCTCTGCATGATCACTCTCGTCCCGTGAATAAATCAATATGTCGTTGATAAAGACAACTACAAACTTGTCTAAATATGGTCGGAAGACACGATTCATTATGCCCATAAAGATCGCAGGAGCATTCGTTAAATCGAATGGCATGACCAAAAACTCATAATGGCCATACCTCATCTGGAATGCCATTTTTGGCACATCTTGCTCCATAACCCTCAACTGGTAATAACCGGACCTCAGGTAAATCTTGGAGAATACCATAGCTCCCTTTATTTAATCAAATAGATCATTTATCCTTGGTAAAGGATACTTGTTCTTCACAGTCAATTTGTTGAGCAGTCTATAGTCTATACACAATCTCATCGACCCATCATTCTTTTTTACAAAAAGCACCGGAACACCCTATGGTGAATAGCTCGGTCTTGCAAAACCCTTATTGGTTAACTCTTGCAACTGAACTTTAAGTTCTTTCAACTATAATGGTGCCATCCTATATGGAGAAATCGGAATAGGTGTCGTTTCCAAAACTAACTCAGTCCCAAACTTGACTTCTCTAACTAGAGGTAATCCGGGTAACTCTTTTGGGAATACATCTAAATACTCACATACAACCGGCACTATTTCAATCTTTACTTCAGAATCTTAGGTATTTAACATGAAAGTGAGATAAGACTCGTACCCTTTTCTCAAATATTTCTCAGCCACCATGGAAGAAATCATCATGGGTAAACTATTTGACCTACCTGATTCAACCCGAATAACATCTCCACTTTTTATATTTCAATTCAATAAATTTACTACCCAGTTCACTAAAACACTATGGGTAGTCAACTAATCCATACCAAGAATCAAATCAAATTCATCAAACGGTAATAACATAAGGTCTGCCAAAAAAGAATGACCCCTAATTGTCAAAGGACACTTCCTACACACCTTGTCAACTAACACATATTTACCTAACAGGTTTGACACCTTTACCAAAAATTATGTAGACTCAACAATCATGCTCATACGATATGCCAATTTCATGCAAATATAAGAATGGGTAGACCCGGAACAATCAAAGCGATAACAAAGGTGTCATGAAGAGTAAAAGTACCCGTTATTACATCCGTGATGATGCCTCTTCAGGAACGCGAATGGCATAAGTCCTTGCAGGTGCCCGACCCTCTGGCCTCACAATAATGTCACATGACGCACCTCTACTACTAGCCCCACTTCCTAGGTTCCTTTGCAGCCTACCCCTAGAAGATACATTGCTTGATCTTATTTCCTGCTTCTTCTCCTTGTCATCCCTTTCGGGGAAGTTTTGGATGAAATGGTTAGGGGACCCACACTTATAAAAATCTTGATTGTTTCCCCAACACTCCCTAGTGTGATGTCTATCATAACTTGGGCACTCTGATTTGGACTTTGGATTGCCCACACTTGCCATCGAGGTGGACTGAACTCTTGAAACCGAGTATGTGTTGCCTCGCTCTCCTTGCGAAGACTCGACTAATGTAGTCATCCAAGGGTTCACTTCCTTGGACCTCTTCGATTGAGCTTGGTAGGATTTACTCATCAGCCTTTCCTTACATCCTAGGCCTCACTCACAGCCTTTCTCTTTTCTTTACTCAATTTTTTGGCCTTACTGGCCCTATCCCCAAATACCACAAATTCTTCTAGTTCTAAAATCCCAACTAAAAGTCTGACATCTTCATTTAGCCCATCTTCAAACCTCTTGCATAAAATGGCTTCTATAGACACGCACTCTTATGGTACATGCTGAACCTAACAAATTTGTGCTCATATTCTACCATAGTCATTTTTCCTTGTTTTAACTAAAGGAATTCCTTTCGTTTTTGGTCCACAAAATTTGGTTTATATACTTCTTTCGAAACTCTTCCAAAAAGAAGTCTCAGGTCACTCTCTCCTTTAGAACCACTGACGTCAACATTTTCCACCAATGCTCTGCCGAGTCCTTCAGCAAAGACACGGCACATTTTAAGTTCTCATCAGGTGTACAGGAGAGTTCATCAAATACTCTCATCGAGTTCTCAAGCCAAAACTCTACACTCTTAGGGTCATCATCCATATTAGCTCGAAAGTCCTCAGCCCCTTGCTTTTAAATTTTATCTATCGGGGGCTTAGTTGTCCTCACTAATTCTATACCTTGGGGAGCCACAAGAACTGGTTGAGGTATAGAAGGGGGTGGAGGAGGTTGAGCATTGGGGTTTGCTCGTACATATTTCGTGTACCAGTTACTCATCATTTAGAGAAAGACTTCCTGAGCCTCTTCTCGTTGAACCTTAGTCTTAGGTCCACTCTGCACAGACGCGGTCCCTTACACGGAACCGCATATTACTAGTTGCGTCATCAGTAGCTGATTGATCGGGATCTATGTACTACATAAAAACAAAGTTTAGAATCATCAGAAGCCACCACACTATCATTATACACTTATGGCATGTATGGCTAGACTCTTACACATACTACGGTAGTCCAAGAACCGACGAAACCATAGCTTTGATACCACTAAATATAACACCCTCTACCCGTATCCAAAGTCAGAACTAGGTTTGAGGCGTTACCCAACTTATCACACTTAACATCTGAAAACGGGCTATAAAATATCACTGTTAAACCTATCGCAAAGATCAATCTTGGCCTACGAGGACCTAAACATACGTCCAAGAGGCTTCAGAACTAATCCCAAAACTTTTATAAACTTGAGAAACTTTTCATTAAAACAGGGGCCACACGCTCGTGTTGGTCCAGAACATGCCCATGTGTCATCTCACATGCTCGTGTTCGATGCCTGTGGATAACACTAACTTAATCACGTGGCCCAAACATGCCCGTGTCTTCTACCCGTAGAGCTCTCTGACTATGACATCATCAACCCTTAATTAGCACACGGCCAAAGTACACGCCCATGTGGCTGGCCTGTGGTTGTCTCTGATTAATCCACACGGTTGGTCGCACGCCTATGTGCTTCTACCATATGGCGATTTAAATTCCAAATCCTAAGTGTAGACTTCACACGGCCTGGGCACACGCCCATAGACTGGCCATGTGTCAGACACGACTTAGACACACGCCCGTGTGCCTACCCATATGGACGAGAACAAAGCTATTTGCCAAGCTCTTTGCACCCCTCTAGCTTACACCACATAAACTCATTCAACATACCAATAAACAACTCATAATTTCAATATGAACTTCCATGAATAACTTCACATTTTCATAAATGATAAGGTGAGCCATCAACCATAGCAATATACAAAATAGTTATCTTAACAAGGGGCCAACACACTTTTGGCCAAAATAACAAAATAATCTAACTAGTCTAGTCCCTATACATGCCATATACAAAATCACTAAGTCTAGATATACCAAGGTGAGCTGATAGTGTAGGCAATCTTCTGATTATCGGTGTATCTCAGCTCGGCTCTTAAACTCTATAAAATAAGGGAAAAAGAAAGGAGAAGTAATCTTTAAGCTTAGTAAGTTTACATGTAAACAATTAGCTTTATGGTATGTGCTAAACAATAAACATGCTTACTCATTTCTTCCATTTCCACATCCAAACCATATCACAAGCTTAATGTATACATTTATTAGCATGCCTCCCTTCACTTAGCACCACAATGTCACACAATACAGCACATCACAATCTTTCAATCGACTACTCATAATCAAATTACTCGGTGGTACTGCACTTAGCCCACCATTAGTCTTTATTAGGGTGGTATCATACATAACCCACCAAAGAGGTTAGTTATGGTGGTATCGCACATAGCCCACCAATTAGTAAATAGATGATGGTATCGCACATAGCCCATCGTAATTAAGTATTAAGGTAGTATCACACTTAGCCCACTATTAAATATTGATATAACACATTTACATATCTATTCCATCATTCATACTGGAGTTATTTAATAACTACCAAATTCTACCCACTTAAATCATACATGTTCTCAATTATGCCATGCACTAGTTAGCAACAACAATGTATATATATAATGCATCGTTCACACATAAACTTACCTCGATGCAAAAGTGTTAGCTAACGGTTTAATCCGTCACCTTTCCTTTTCCATAGTCAAGGTTAATTCTGCACTCTCCTTGATCTATAACAATAAAATTCATTCATTTAGATCATTCTATGATCATAATGCATCAAAATTCACACTTAGGAAAAAATAACCATTTTGCCCTTGCACTATGGCAAAAATTACGATTTTTCCCCTAGGTTCGTAAATCATTTTTCATCACATTTTCTCAATAAACAAGCCTAGTTGAACATTTATTTCTCTTACAACTAATCACCATTCCAACCATTTCATGCATTTATGAGAAAAATTCATTCTTTGCGTTTAAGTCCTATTTAGGTGTTTTCATGCCAACACCTTTCACAAAAGTTATTTATCATCTTTCTATCATTCATTTTCTTCCATTAAAACTTAGCTAACAACATAACCATTCTCATGGAAAGTCCCTAGACTTTCAACCATATCACAAATTAGTCCTCTCATTATCTAGATTAAGCTTTGAGGACTCGAAATGTACAAAAATTATCAAATAACTCCTCCAAAATCACTTACTTGTAGAGAAAAGTTGCTAAAATTTTCAAGCTTTCAAAACACCTCTAAGGATGAAATTTTCGGTGAAGATGAAGAATGAATAGTGAAAGATGGTATCTCATCTTTTTGTCTTATTTTAGTTATTTTTTTATCACCTAATCTCCACCAAATTTGACCAACATTTAATGCTATTGTCTCCCTTCATTCCTATTTCCATCCATGCCCTTCTAATGTCCTAATTGTACTTTAAAGACCTCCAATTTAACATTCTATGGCTATTTGACAACTTTACCTTAAAAATAGAACTTTTACACTTTATACGATTTAGTCCTTTTTCACGATTAAGCATGAAATCTTTAAAATTAAAGCACCAAAACTTATGCATCCATATAATTAAGCTACAACACATAAACAATGTCAAAATAATTTTCCTCAACCTCGGTTTAGTGGTCTCGTAACCACTGTTCCAACTAGCCCCAAAATCGAGCTGTTACACAACTTATATCAATAGATGGAACTAAACATGTCATTAGTCTAATCGAAAATGAGCAAACCGATTGAAAGAATAATATGTCATCTATCAAGTCCAATTGGGGAGATGCTTTTTCTTGGGCATCAGAGCAGATGACTCCTATAAGATAAAGACATAGATATGATTGACTAGACTGGTAGTACATCAGCCTAGACCCAAGAAGAATAGATCCTAAATTTTTTATGGGTTTATTCACTTGTGATGTTCATAGTGTGACATATCTAAATCTTGAATGGATGATGGACCATACATGCGTGACTCATACACTTTGGTATAAGTAAAAGCCTGAGTTTGAATAGATAAGGAACCAAAAGCTGGTGCATTGGGTTTATGACTTCTGCAATATGTAGTGTCATTCACAGCAGTGGAATTCATAACCCGAGACATGGGTAAATGATATCCTTTCATTGGTATTATATGATTGATCAAAAGTAAACGTGGCAATAGGTCATTTGTTTTTGTGATGAATGACTTGATTACTATTTGGTAGTAATTGACTTTTAACAAATGAAGATGTAATGGTTACCATGAGATAAAATAGGATCATATTGGAATAAGAATACTATCCCAAAGAGGTTAAGAATATCCTATGAGGGTAACACACTTATGACAAGGTCATTGGATGAGCACTGATCAAGTTGATTTTGTAATGGTATGCTGTTGGGGAGAGCTCAGTCATAATACTATAGTGGAATGACTTTCATGACTAAATGAGTTTTTAATTAATAAGCAAAAAGCTATAACTTAATTATAAATCATTTGAGCCTCAATTGCATATGTCCAATCGGTCCCTCCACTAGCCCATTGAAACAAGAAATGAATTGCAAGATGAATCAAATGAGCAGAAATGATAAAGTTAGAGAAATAGGTTACATTCGAAAATGAATGTGGTTTTCTCACAATGTATGGAAATGGCCTAATAATTAATTTATGATTTTTTAAATTATTAATTAATTAATTTATTGAAGTTTGAAGGTGGATTTAAATTAATTGGTCATTGTGAATCCAATTAAATGTAGAAAATTAAATATATTTTTAATAGATTCTTTTACGATAAAGTTGTCATAATTTTAATGGAATAAAAATTGGGAGCCAGTATAGGAAAGGCCCAACTCCCTCATATGAAATACATGGGACAACAAACTGTACTATTCTCATCTATGATTGAAATAGTTTTATGTTATTATATTATCATAATTTTGTGCTTATTGTTATTCCAAAAGGACTTCAAGTTTGTGTACTTGGTTTGAAAATTTGTGTACTGAATTTACGTTATAAAAAATTATGTACTAAATTTAATTTATAAAATTTATTTGGTATATTTCTTGTTTGTTAGCTTTATTCTCACTTTAGCCCTTAAACTATACCCATTCTCATTTTGATACCTAAAAATTTTTAGCCCATTTTGATACCTAAACTCTCTCCCTTTGGAATCTTTTTACCACTTGCCATGACTACCATCAATCTCCTCCGACCAGCCATCATGAGTGGGCAACCTACCATCGCTGTCATCACGTACTCTTCTCTCTCGTCTCTCCTCCAATTTGTATATATTACTTCAATCCATATGTACATTTTATCTTTATAGAGCACTTGATTTTCAAGATATCAAATACTACTGAAATAGATTTATGTTATTATATGATTATAATTTTGTGCTTATTTTTAATCCAAAAGGACTTCAAATTTGTGTACTTGGTTTTGGTATGAAAATGAAGGGGAAGAGTTGATACGATGAAAAATTAACTATTAAAAATTGTGTATTGAATTTAAGTTATAAAATATGTTAGTATATTTCTTAAAATTAAGTATGAAAATGGTTAAGTTTTTGATAAAGATATTTTTAAAATTTTGAAGGTAAAGTAATGTTAAAAGAAAAAAATTAAAAAATTACATTAAATGATAAATAATTTTTATCCACTTATCATTTTCCACACACTTTCATTGAAAAAATATAATCAACTAATGCAATCAAAGAGGAAGAAGAAGATAATTATAATTCAAGAATCAAACTTCTTTTTCTTCTCATCTCTTTCTTTCTCCCCACTTTCGCTCCTCTTTTTAATTGATCTTTCATCCAATGTCCCCAACTACTAAAATAAAAATGGGAAGCTAAGTTGAAGGCCTAATATCTACAATAGATTTAGATGCTCTATCATTAAAAATTTATTAGTGTGGAGCTAAGTCATTTCCCCTGTAGAAACTAACGTCGATAATGGCAATATAGAACGATTGCAAAGTAATAAGAAAAATAGAAATAAATCATATAGATTTTACGTGAAAACCCTTTCAGGAAAAATCATAGGCAGAGAGAAGAAAATTCACTAATGTCGAATTTGAATGATAGAAAAAGAGTTTAGACTAAATCTATTTATAGGTTGAAAAACCTTATTCTAATCAATGTTAAATACATGAAGTGTAGTAAGGTTGAAAAACCTTATTCTAATTAATGTAAAATAAAAGAAGTATAGTTCTACATAGATTTTACTTTTATTTTATTTTACCATTGTATTTTATTTTAACAAGGATTCGAGTCACTCAACTCTAATGATCTCCACCTTGACACAAATTCTCAATAAATAAGTTCTTCACTACGAACTCTCAACGAACAAGTTCTCCACCCCTTCCATGAAACCCCCTTAAAGGGTGTTCTTCAAAAATGAACACCAACTAAGTCCAAGCAATGATCAAATTTGGTTATAGGAAGTGATTTATTCATCATATTTGTAGGATATTCATGAGTACTAACTTTGCTCACAATAATATTTCCACGAGCAATAATATCACGCACAAAATTATACTGAACATTAATGTGTTTTGTTCTCTCATGAAACATTTAATCTTTCATAAAGAAGATGGCCCTCTGACTATCGCAAAAGATTGTACTGATCTGAAGGTCTTGACTGAGTTCACTAAAGAATCCCTTTAACCAAATAGCTTCTTTACAAGCCTCAATAATCGTCATGTACTCAGCTTCAGTAGTAGACAAAACAATTTTAGTTTGCAAAGTGGCATTCCAATTGATTGCGCAACCTCCAATAGTAAAGATATACCCTGTGAAAGATCTTCTTTTATCAAGGTCTCCAACAAAATCATAACCAACATACCCAATGACTCCACCTGTAGTTCTTCCAAACTATAAGCAAAATCAGTAGTACCTCGTAAGTATTTGAAAATCCTCGAAACTATTTTCCAGTGTTCTTTATCGAGATTCGACATGCACCTACTAACTACACTAACTGCATATGATAAAACTGGACGTGAGCAAACCATAGCATACATAAGAGATCCCACTGCATTAGAATATGGAACATGTGACATGTAGTAAATCTCATCACCTGATTGTGGAGACAAAGCCAATGAAAATCTAAAATGGGCTGCTAATGGAGCACTAACCGGCTTGGCTATAATATCCCGGATTATGGCTTATGCATTTTTACTTAATTATATGAAATAGCATGCCTTTGTGTGTTAAGAATGTGTTGTATGAATTTTGTGAACTTTAGAAAATAGGAGAGTGTCTTAGAAATCATTAGATTTTAAATCTAAAAGAGGAAGCTAAGCAGGGTGGCCTTAAGAGAAAATGTGGGGAGTTATGACACACAAATGGGCTTGGTTAAGTGGCTTGGAGACGCCACTTAAAGCCTCTGTAAGTGACGCCATAAGCAGGTGCAAATGGGCCAGAGTTCGAGTCACAAGGGAAGCAAATAAAAGTCTTTATTTTGCTACAAGGAAGAGAAGAAGTGGGCGGCATAAGGACACTTCAAGATAAAGTGTAGATCAAGTTAAAACCGTGAAGATTTGGCTAAGGAAGAGTGAATTAGGGGATTTCATAAGAGAGGATGTAGTGGCCGACCAAAGGACTCTCTTGGTGATTATTTTCGGCTTTGTAGTGTGTTAAGGAGTGTGTGCCAAATTTTACAAAGAAAATTAGTCTCTTTTGCTCTTTTCTCTCCAAAGTTTTCTCTTCTTTTTCTTTTATTGGTTCTAGCTGAAATTTTCCACTTACTAAAGAACACCATTGCCGAGTTTATCAACTTTATCTTCCTCCTTTTCTCTCACGATTCTCTAACAAAGCCGAAGATTCCATCTCTGAATTGGAACCATAGCCGAATCTTTCTAGTAATCATCAAAAGCTGAAACTTGTTGGTTCTTATCTAAGTCCACCTAGCCGAATCTCTCTATGGATTTAACAAAGAGCAATCAATTTCTGTCAGAAGGGTAAGGATCAATTATCGATTCTTTTTAATCTTTTTCTTAAAGCCGAAATCAAGATTCTAATCCCTTTAATGTTTTTGGCCGAAACTATGAAGGATTCTTTCGGGATTTCCATAGGGTCGACTTCTAAGGAAACCATCCGGGATTTCAGATCTAAGGTGAGCGACAAAGAGGTAAGTGATCTCCTCCTTAAGCTATCGATTTTGGGTTCTTATTCTTTTAAGATGCCGAAAACAATGGTTAAACCTTGGTTAGGGATGGGAATGTATAGTGCCATAACCTTGTGTTCTTTTGTAGTAGCCAACGTTAAGAGACAGAAGGAGACTTTCGGGATTTGAAGTGTTTAAGGTAAGTGATATGAAGTATTCAGCCAAAGGCCATTCTCATAGATATATGCTTAAAATTGATTCTAACACTTGACAAGTAGGGATTTCGACAACTTCAAAGCAAGCAACCACTTTCGGGATTTAAAATTGCAAGGTAAGTACCCATGATATTCATCCAAGGCTAATTTAGTGAATTGGATCTATTTACTATTTATTCAAAAGCCAAAAACTAACCAAATCAATTGATCTAGTGTTAGCCGATTCCAAGGGAGAAAGACTACGAAATTTCGGGATTTGATTAGTAGTGAAATCGGCAACAAGGTAAGATTTTGGTTGCGATTGTCCTTTGGGATTTAATTAATTAGCCGAATGGCTTTTTGCTAAAGTGTTTAAGGTTGGCCGAATATAGGGATTAAGGGTCTAACAACATTAGATCGGGTTTTCGAAATTTCAATAAAGCGCTAAGTAAATCAGGTGTGTACCCCACACTAAGCCTTAATAAATTTACGATTATGTTTTAATAAATATGTTACTAAGAATATGTTAAGATGAGGCTAAGAGTATCTTGCAAAGGTACAAAGTACTCGTGCACGTTTACCCACCCTACTATGAGTATGATATGATCTATTATGGCACATATGCCAATAGTGATAAGAATGTGAAATAAGGCATGATATTGCATGATTTGTTTGACATGGGGCATATGGGTGATATGTAAAGGGGAAGTGAATTGGTGGTTTTATACCCCAATATCTGAATGTGGTGACTTATGTCACATAATTTGAATGTGGTGACTTATGTCACGTAATTTGAATGTGGTGACTTATGCCACGAATTATTATCTGGTGGCTATGCCACGAAATTATAAGGGTGATGAGCACGTCGACTGCAGTGACTGCCTTCGATGATGTGTAGCGGATGGAGGGTTGACTTAGTAGTCCCCACGGTGTGATGGTTGGTACGAGTGATGTGTAGCAGATGATTATTTAGGTTTGGGTTCGGGTTTGCATCATTAATTATATATGTTATTATGTATGATTTGATATGCCTGAATTTAATTGAGACTTATGTTGGTTGTACACATTGAGTCTGTTTGACTCACCCCTTTGTGGGATTATTTTTCAGGTGACACTCAGTAATGGGCCGGGTTGGTAGGAGCTCAAGTGGTGGCCATGCTCAACTCAAAGAATATCTTTTTTTTTTTGAAGTATTTTGGATTTAATTTGGGTTTTGATTTGATGTAATAAGGCCATAGTTTGAACTAGTATGCATGCATTATTAATTATTTAAGTATGACATGTGTAATTGATCGAATTTGACCCTAGTCGAATGGTGGTTTCGGGACCACGAATCCGAGTCCGAGAAATATTTTAATATTATATTTTGAGTCTATTAAGTGTGAATTAATGTGTGTGAAAGTTTCAGAGAAAATTTTATTGTTTAAGTGCTTAATTTGAAAAAAGGACTTAATCATAAAAGCGTAAAAGTTGCATGCTAAGGTGTAATGTACTAGATTGCTTGTGGCTTTTTAAGTGGGTGTCCCAAAAGGGCAATTAGCCCATTGACCATATTAATGGACGGCAATGGGCCAAGTTAGCTACCTATATATGTTAGTTTAATTATATAAAATTTTATTATAAGGTTATGTTATATATTATAATAATGTTAATGCATTTATATAAAATAAACATAAAAATAAAGCCATCATCTCTTTTATTCTCTCCTAGCTGAATGTTAGGATAGAAAACACCATTGTTAAAGCTTCAAGTTTCGCAAGTTAGAAAGCTTGATTAAGGTATGGTCGGTTTTAGTTTTTGATAATTTTACGCTTTTGAGATCGTTGTTTCAGATATTACCCGACCCATGTCTAAATTTTGAAAATACTATGTATATAGGATTCGCCATTAACATGCTTGGATAGTTTTGATGTTTGATGATTTTAGATTTAATATATGTTAAAGATTTATAAGTTTTGTGTTGAAGTTTTTGGAGATTTCAAGTAAATAGGTTAAATTGAAAAAATAAATTTGTGAAGGGTTAAAATGATAAATAAATGAAATGTATGGACACATATGGCTATGGGGAAGATTCGCCAAGCTATGGTGTTGGTAAATTTTGCATATTTTGTGTTTTGTGTAAATAGGACCAATTTGTAAAATGGGAAACATTAGGGCAAAATGGTAATTTGCCCATTTTGTGTTTTGGGACTAAATTGAGATGAAATGCGATTAAATGAGCTAAATTCTAATGTGTTTTAGATCAAGAGCAAAGAAAACGAATTAGATCGGGAAAGACGAAGGTTCTCGAATAGCCGATTCGCACGGACTATCGACAACCGAGGTAAGTCCTAAGCAAGTATAGGTTATCGAATTATTTATGAATGTGTTAAATGATGCTATTCAATAGAATTTTGTATAAAACCTTGTGTTAGCGAATGTGAAAGTATTGGTATGGATTGGTTGGAATTTTATTTAAAGTGATGTGAATAAGTGTTTTGGTTTGTTATTCGATATAATACGTGAATTATAAGTGATAGTGAATTTGAAATGAAATGTTGTTATATCTCTAAACGAGTTGGTATGTTAAAGTGATTTGAATGATGTGTGATTTATGTTATTTTGGGCAGCATTACCGTAATGTTTATGAGATGATAATAATATTGTTTCGGCTTTGAGCCTAGCGAGCTTCATGCTTGGTGATTTATTTCAGCTATAATGCCTAGCAGGGCTTCGTGCTTGATTCATTTCGAGCTATAATACCTAGCGTGCTTTGTGCCTTGATTTAATTCGGGCTTAAACGCCAGCGTGCTTCGTGCTTTGATATGCCATAAGTGGAGATTTTGAGGATCAAACAAGGTGAGATATATATGTGGTTATGTACAAAATGTTAGGGTAAGAATTTGCCTACTATATTAGTAAGGAAGAAAGTGAGTTAAGTTCTTTTTGTTATGAATCAATTTGATGTGAATATACATAGCATATATGTGAAGTTGATAAAGCTTATGATTAGAGTGATATAGTGATGAAAATAGATACAAATGTGACCTTAGTATTCGCTAGTGTATTTGATATATATATATAGAGAGAGAGAAATTTATGTGCAATATTATTAGTTTGAAAAGTTAAGTGTTTAATTGTATGTTCATTGTAAGTATATGTGCTTAGGACTTAATAAGCCGTTGAGCTTACTCTGCTTATGTTGTGTTCTATTTTATAGATCAATATTTCAACTACGGCCTGGGGGATCACCAAGACAATCGACCACACTATCACTCTCTTTGGTATAGTTTTGTAAACTTTTGAATCAAAGGCATGTATAGGCTTTATTTTGATAAATAAGAATGATGTCGGTTTGTAAATATAAATATGGCCTTGCGAATAAGGCTGTTGCTTTTGAGTTTTTGGTTAAGTTTAGGTTTCATATATGATATGGTTGCTTGCATTAAAATGTCAATTGATAATGCTTAAAGATGTATGGCTTTGTGGTAAGTATTAGAGTAAAACTTTTATATTTGATAAGAGTACTTATGGTACACTCGATTATATGGAACCGTAGTTGTGTTTTGTTAATAAATCGATGATGTTAGGATATTATGTGAATGTTTTAGGTACAGGTTAATTTGTATAAATGATTAAAATGCATGGGCGTATGAGTTGTATGTGGGTATGTTCGGTCATAAACTAGTTAATCATATTTTGAAATGAAATAGTTTTAGTTAGTAGCAGTGATGTGATTTTGAAAAATCACCAAAAATAGGATAAATTGAATTAGAAATTGAATTAGATATAGAATTAAATCTTATTGTGTCTATTTTGACATGAAAGAAACAGAGTAGGCAAAGGAATTATATATTATGAGATATTTAAGTTTTAGTGAGACTTGTTCTGAATGAATTCGTGAGTCCCTGTTCTGTCTTGGAAAAATTGTTAAAACTTTTACAAAAATAATTATGGAGCATAGTTTATATGTTTAGAATCCTTAATGAGTCTCTTTTTGATTGGAATAAACAAGGACATTATTGAAATTTTGTGCAATGAGATAACTGAGTTTTTGTAAAGATAGGTCAGAATTATCAAACAGTGAAATAGGGGTAACTTTGATGAATAAACTGTACTAATTGGCCACATGAAAAATTCTGGAAAAATTATGGTAAAAAGTTATATGAGTCTAGTTTCAAGGAAAATTTATGGATCTAAATTTCGAGTTTTTTAACTCGAGTTATGGTCAATTTAGTCAGCATGATGCAGTTGGACAGCTTTAAATTTTTATGCCCCAAATTAGTAGTCAAGTCTAGTAATGCCACATACCGACTCCCAAGCAAAGGTTTCGGGTAAGGGGTGTTACATTTGATTGGTATCAGAGCTACGGTTTAGTCGATTCTAGGACTACCGTAGTACGTAAGAGTCTAGCGATACATGCCTTTGAATTTTATATGTGATAGTGTGGTGACTTCGACAATTTCAATTGTATTTTATATAGTAAATGGATTCCGATCCCGATAGAGCCAGAAGTGATGATGTGGAGAGTGTTGCGCTGGTCTCGTACATGGATCAGCGCCATTAGACTCTCAACCAATTACGGGTAACCATGAGGGAGAGGCTAAACAAGCCTTCTACCAAATGATGAATGAATGGTTTACCCAGTTTGTTCAGAATAATCCGGCTATACAACAACCTCCACCTCCGAATAATTCAGCTCCGATTCCTTCAGCACCCCCGATGATAGATCCGGTGAGATCTAGTAGGCCCCCAGTTGATAAAATTCGAAAATTTGAGGCCGAGGAATTTAAAGCCAATGATGATGATGATGCAGAGAGAGCCGAAATGTGGTTTGATAACACTATTCGGTACTTGACGAGCTATCTTGCACTCTGCATTTAATGTTTAAAATGTGCTATATCATTACCGGACACCGCTTATCATTGGTGGAATACACTAGTATCGTGGTTCCAAAAGAAAAGTGACATGGGATTTCTTCCGAATGAATTCGCAAGAAATATATCACCGAGGTTCATTGACCAGAAACGAAAAGAATTTCTTGAAATGAAACAAGGGAAAATGACCGTGACCGAATATGAGCGAAAATTTGTCAGATTGAGCAGATATGCTCGGGATTGTGTATCAACTGAAGCCATTATGTGCAAAAGGTTTGAAGACGATTTGAATGAAGATTTAAAGTTGCTAGTTGGCATTCTTGAGATCAAGGAGTTTGTGACACTAGTCGAGCGAGCTTGCAAAGCTGAAGAGCTTGGGAAAGAGAAAAGAAAGGCTGAGACAGAAGCTAGAGATACTCGTAAAAGACCGTCGGGCAAGAATTTTCACTCCACATCTAAGAAGTTTAGAGATGACTTCAGCCGACATAAAGCTACTTCAGATTCACCTAGACATGATCGACCTTCCGTGGGCTCCCGAGCTACCTCGATGGCCAGTGTCGATAACGTTCCACAAAATCGAGTTGAATGCAAACATTGTGGAAAATGGCATTCTGGGAGTTGTAGAGTTCGTGATCGGTCCTGCTTTAAATGTGGATCCTCAGGCCATTTTATTCGAGAGTGCCCGATGTTAGCTGAGCATAATACGACGCAGAATTCTAGACCGAGTAGTGCATTAGCCCGGGGCAAACCACCCAGGCATTCTGGCAATGTAGATAGTAGTCGAGAAGGATGAAAACACAGCAGCTCGATTCGAGGCTAGAGCTCCCGCTAGAGCTTATGTCACTCGAGCTAGGAGGATGTCGCTTCTCCGCACGCCATTAACGGTACTTTCACTCTTTATGATACTACCGTGATTGCATTGATTGATCCCGGTTTGACTCATTCATATGTATGTGAAACTTTGGTATTCAAGAAGACTCTACCAGCTTGAGTCATCGAGTTTGTGATTCGCGATCCAACCCTTTGGGTAGATGTGTGTTTGTTAATAAAGTGTGTAAAAGTTGCCCATTGATGATTCGGGATTTTGCTTCCCAATGATATAATGTTGTTGTTTTCGATGAGTTTGATATAATTTTGGGAATGGATCGTTAACTTCGCATGATGATGTGGTGAATTGCAAAAGAAAGCTTATTGATTTGAGACACTAGAATGGTGAGACCATCGTAATTAAACTCGTGATGTAAATGGGTTGCCTACAAGAATATCCTCAATGTTAGCCCTAAGTATGTGAGAAAAGGTGCGAAGCTTATTTAGCTTATGTAATCGGATAATAAATTGTCCGAAAAATGATTGAATCTGACCGATAGTATGTGAATACTCGGATGTGTTTTCAAGAACTACGGGTTTACCTCAAAGACGAGAGATTGAGTTTGGCATTGAATTAGTAACGAACAACTCCGATCTCAATAGCTCCATATCGGATGGCACCCATCGAGCTAAAAGAGTTGAAAGCATAGTTGCAAGAGTTAACAGATAGGGCTTTGTACCACCAAGTTTCTCTCCTTGGGGTGCACCATTTTTTGTGAGAAAGAAAGATGGAACGATGCTAATGTGTATTGATTATCGGCAATTGAATAAGGTAAATATAAAGAATAAGTATCCGCTACCTCGGATTGATGATTTGTTTGATCGTTGAAAGGGCTTTAGTATTTTCAAAATAGATTTGAGATCGGGTTATTATCGGCCATAGTCGAGATACAGATGTGCTAAAGACGCATTCTGGACGAGGTACGGACATTTTGAGTTTTTGGTTATGCCTTTTGGACTCACTAATGCACCTGCTATTTTTATGGATTTGATGAATCGGGTTTTAGACGCTTTTAGATCGATTTGTGGTGGTGTTTATTGATGACATATTGATCTACTCCAAAGATGAAATTGAACACGAACATTTGAGGTTAGTGCTACAAACTTTATGAGATCATCACCAGATGCTAAGTTTAGTAAGTGTGAGTTCGGATGAAAGAGGTCAACTTTTAGGACATGTTGTTTCAAAGATCATGCATTCGAGTTGATCCGAACAAAATCTCTGCTATACTTGATTGGGAGCCACCAAAATGTTTCCGAGATTCGAAGTTTTCCGGGACTTGCGGGTTACTATGACGATTTGTGAAAGATTTTTCTATGATAGCTACCCCGTTGACAAAGTTATTGCAGAAAGATGTTAGGTTCGAGTGGTCGAAAAAGTGTCGAAAAGTTTTGATCACCGAAAGCCCTTTTGATGTAAGCTCAAGATTAGTTTAGCCTCGAATCGGGTAAAGAATTTGTTGTTTATTCCGATGCTTCTTTAAATGGTTTGGGCTGCGCTTTTGATGCAGAAGGCAAAGTTGTAGCCTACGCTTCAAGACAATTGAAGCCGCATAAAAGAAATTACCCGACGATGATTTAGAGCTTGTACCATTGTGTTCAGACCAAGATTTGGCGTCATTACTTATTTGGCGAGAAATGCCATGTTTACTCGGATCACAAAAGTCCAAGTATCTAATGACTCGTAAAGACCTGAATTTGAGACAACGCAGTGGCTAGAACTGTTGAAAGACTATGAATTGGTGATTGACTATCACCCGGAAAAGCTAATGTTGTTGCGGATGCGTTAAGTCGAAATCATTATTTGCTCTTCGCAATGAATGCACAGATGGCTATGTCTAGTGATGGTTTGATCATAGCAAAGTTACGAGCAAGACCGATGTTTATTCAAAGAAATTTATGATGCATGTAAAGTTGACAAAATTTGATTGCTATTCGATTCGGTGAAAACAGATGTAATCGATTTTCAGATTGATGCAAATGATTGTTTGAATTATAAAAGCCGATTGTGTGTTCCAAAGAACTCGATTTGATCTGTGTGATTCTAAGTGAGGCCCATAGTGGTCGACTATCGATACACCCGGGTAGCACTAAAATGTATAAAGATTTGAAACAGTTCTATTGGTGGCCTGGCATGAAACGAGATATATCTGAGTTTGTTTCCAAGTGCTTAATCTGTCAACAAGTAAAAGCTGAGCATCAGGTACCGTCCGGACTACTTCAACCAATCATGATACCTGAATGGAAATGGGATAGAATTACAATGGATTTTGTATCCGGTCTTCCTATGACACCGAGTAAGAAAGATGTCAGATGGGTTATCGTTGATAGACCGAGTAAATCATTTCATTTTATACCTAAGACATACCGACTATTCACTTACTAAGCTTGCCAAATTGTATGTGTCGCAGATTGTAAGGTTGCACGTGTACCTAGTTCCATTGTTTCAGATAGGGACCCAGATTCACATCGCGGTTCTAAAAGAAATTGCAAGATGCTCTAGGTACTAGACTTCATTTTAGTATGACCTTCCATCCGCAAATGCATTTGGCCACCGAATAACTATTTTGATACTTGAGGACATGTTGAGGTGTTGCGTCCTCGAGTTTGAAGGTACGGGAACGATACCTACCTTTGATTGAATTTGCTTACAATAATAGCTTCCAATCTAGCATAAAATGGCACCTTATAAAGCCTTGTACGGCGAAAATGTCGCACGCCGTTGTATTGGATTGAACTCAATGAAAATAAGATACACGGGTTGATTGGATTAAAGAAATGTAATGTAAAGTGGTTGTTATTAGGAGTAATTTGAAAGCCGCCGGATCGCCAAAAGTCTTATGCCGATTTGAAACGTAAGGACATTGAATTTCGTGTCGAGATCGGTGTTCTTAAAAGTTTCTCCGCGGAAAAGGTAATTCGATTTGGTCGGAAAGGCAAGTTGAGTCCGAGATTTATCGACCGCATTTAAGTCATTGATCGACAATTGGGCGGTTGCTTATAGATTGAGATTGCCCTCCGAGTTAGAAAAGATACATGACGATTTCACGCTTCGATGCTTTGTAAGTACAGATCAGATCTGTCTCATATGATCACACCGACAGAGATTGAACTCCAATCTGATTTAACATATGATGAAGAACCGATCCGTATCTTAGCTCGGGAAATAAAAGAGTTAAGAAACAAAAGAATTCCGTTATTGAAGGTTCTATGGAATCATCATGGAGTTGAAGAGGCTACGTGGGAGCCTGAGGATTCAATGAGGCAACAATATCCGACCTTGTTTAACGGTAACATTTTCGGGGACGAAAATCCTAAAGGGGGGAGAGTTGTAACTGACCGAATTTGACCCTAGTCGAATAGTGGTTTCGGACCACGAATCCGAAGTCTGAGAAATATTTTAATATTATATTTTGAGTCTATTAAATGTGAATTAATGTGTGTGAAAGTTTCGTGGAAAAATTTTATTGTTTAAGTGCTTAATTTGAAAAAAAGGACTTAATCGCGAAAAGCGTAAAAGTTGCATGCTAAGGTGTAATGTACTAGATTGCTTGTGGCTTTTTAAGTGGGTGTCCTAAAGGGCAATTAGCCCATTGACCATATTAATGGACGGCAATGGGCCAAGTTAGCTACCTATATATGTTAGTTTAATTATATAAAATTTTATTATAAGGTTATGTTATATATTATAATAATGTTAATGCATTTATATAAAATAAACATAAAAATAAAGCCATCATCTCTTTTATTCTCTCCTAGCCGAATGTTAGGATAGAAAACACCATTGTTAAAGCTTCAAGTTTCGCAAGTTAGAAAGCTTGATTATGGTATGGTCGGTTTTAGTTTTTGATAATTTTACGCTTTTGAGATCGTTGTTTCAGATATTACCCAACCCATGTCTAAATTTTTGAAAATACTATGTATATAGGATTCGGCCATTAACATGCTTGGATAGTTTTGATGTTTGATGATTTTAGATTTAATATATGTTAAAGATTTATAAGTTTTGTGTTGAAGTTTTTGGAGATTTCAAGTAAATAGGGTTAAATTGAAAAAATAAATTTGTGAAGGGTTAAATGACAAATAAATGAAATGCATGGACACATATGGCTATGGGGAAGATTCGCCAAGCTATGGTGTTGGTAAATTTTGCATATTTTGTGTTTTGTGTAAATAGGACCAATTTGTAAAATGGGAAACATTAGGGGCAAAATGGTAATTTGCCCATTTTGTGTTTTGGGACTAAATTTAGATGAAATGCGATTAAATGAGCTAAATTCTAATGTGTTCTAGATCAAGAGCAAAGAAAACTAATTAGACCTGGAAAGACGAAGGTTCTCGAATAGTCGATTCGAGACGGACTATCGACAACCGAGGTAAGTCCTTAAGCAAGTATAGGTTATCGAATTATTTATGAATGTGTTAAATGATGCTATTCAATAGAATTTTGTATAAAACCTTGTGTTAGCTTAATGTGAAAGTATTGGTATGGATTGGTTGGAATTTTATTTAAAGTGATGTGAATAAGTGTTTTGGTTTGTTATTCGATATAATACGTGAATTATAAGTGATAGTGAATTTGAAATGAAATGTTGTTATATCTCTAAACGAGTTGGTATGTTAAAGTGATTTGAATGATGTGTGATTTATGTTATTTTGGGCAGCATTACTGTAATGTTTATGAGATGATAATAATATTGTTTCGGCTTTGAGCCTCAGCGTGCTTCGTGTTTGATTTATTTCGGCTATAATGCTCAGCGTGCTTCGTGCTTGATTTATTTAGGGCTATAATGCCTAGCAGTGCTGCTCGCGTCGGTGATTCATTTCGGCTATAATGCTCAGCGTGCTTTGTGCCGTTGATTTAATTCGCTTAAACGCCTAGCGTGCTTCGTGCTTGATATGCCATAAGTGGAGATTTTGAGGATCAAACAAGGTGAGATATATATGTGGTTATGTACTAAATGTTCGGTAAGAATTTGCCTACTATATTAGTAAGGAAGAAAGTGAGTTAAGTTCTTTTTGTTATGAATGAATTTGATGTGAATATACATAGCATATATGTGAAGTTGATAAAGCTTATGATCGAGTGATATAGTGATGAAAATAGATACAAATGTGACCTTAGTATTCGGCTAGTGTATTTGATATATATATATATATATACATATATAGAGAAATTTATGTGCAATATTATTAGTTTGAAAAGTTAAGTGTTTAATTGTATGTTCATTGTAAGTATATGTGCTTAGGACTTACTAAGCCGTTGAGCTTACTCGCTTATGTTGTGTTCTATTTTATAGATCAATATTTCAACTACGGGCTCGGGGATCACCAAGACAATGACCACACTATCACTCTCTTTGGTATAGTTTTGTAAACTTTTGAATCAAAGGCATATATAGGCTTTATTTTGATAAATAAGAATGATGTCGGTTTGTAAATATAAATATGTCCTTGCTAATAAGGCTGTTGCTTTTGAGTTTTTGGTTAAGTTTAGTTAAGTTTAGGTTTCATATATGATATGGTTGCTTGCATTAAAATGTCAATTGATAATGCTTAAAGATGTATGGCTTTGTGGTAAGTATTAGAGTAAAACTTTTATATTTGATAAGAGTACTTATGGTACACTGATTATATGGAACCGTAGTTGTGTTTTGTTAATAAATCGATGATGTTAGGATATTATGTGAATGTTTTAGGTACAGGTTAATTTGTATAAATGATTAAAATGCATGGGCAGTATGAGTTGTATGTGGGTATGTTCGGTCATAAACTAGTTAATCATATTTTGAAATGAAATAGTTTTAGTTAGCAGCAGTGATGTGATTTTGAAAATCACAAAAATAGGATAAATTGAATTAGAAATTGAATTAGATATAGAATTAAATTTTATTGTGTCTATTTTTACATGAAAGAAACATAGTAGGCAAAGGAATTATATATTATGAGATATTTAAGTTTTAGTGAGACTTGTTCTGAATGAATTCGTGAGTCCCTGTTCTGTCTTGGAAAAATTGTTAAAAATTTTACAAAAATAATTATGGAGCATAGTTTATATGTTTAGAATCCTTAATGAGTCTATTTTTTATTGGAATAAACAAGGACATTATTGAAATTTTGTGCAATGAGATAACTGAGTTTTTGTAAAGATAGGTCAGAATTATCAAACAGTGAAATAGGGGTAACTTTGATGAATAAACTGTACTAATTGGCCACATGAAAAATTCTGGAAAAATTATGGTAAAAATTTATATGAGTGTAGCTTCAAGGAAAATTTACGGATCTAAATTTTGAGTTTTGTAACTCGAGTTATGGTCAATTTAGTCAGCATGATGTAGTTGGACAGCTTTAAATTTTTATGCCCCAAATTAGTAGTCAAGTCTAGTAATGCCACATACTCGACTCCGGCAAAGGTTTCGGGTAAGGGGTGTTACAACATGATTTTTATTAATTCAAAGTTAAAGTCCATTTTTCTTAAGTATAAATATTAAATGTTTTAACACCGAATCAACACGGGTTTTATAATTCGAGCCCAACCCAAATCAACTGTTTTCAAAAACACGAAAATTTTAGCAAAGTTCCAAATGAGATTCGAATGGTTTTTCCTAGAAGCATGCCAGATCCGGTCAGGGTTGTGGGTCGGGTTTGGGGTGTTTCATTTTGGTATCAGAGCCTGGTTCAAAACTCAGCCTTGAGGGCTTTTATGGCCCAAAATGTTTTCCTTCTTTTGAAAATGGGTTTTACTAAGAAATGAGCAGGTTTTCTAGCATGGCACCTGAGTCTCCGGCCCAAAGTCCACCAGGTAGGTACTCCAAATTCTTCTGTGATTTGTATGTGGGAAGATATAGGGACGTAGATTAGTGGACTAGGAATTAAACCCTAAGATTAGTCTAATTCAACATCAAGTTACATAAAACTTAAAGTCAACCTAAACAAACTTGTGTCTAAGTCGCCGAGTTAGAGTGTGGCAACTGTTGTGTGCATGTCTAAGATTGGTTTCGGTGGGAGCTTGGTATTTAAGCAGTCCTAGTGACTCACCTCCTACCCACTCGAATCCTACCTGGTGCGTAGTAATGGTTCACCCTAACCAAGAGGACTCAGCCACAAGCTAAACCCAATAACTAAAACCCAAAAGGGACTAGCCATATTTTGATAAAAATCCTAGTCTTAAAATCACCAAATGATCCCTTTGATGTGTAGGAAAACTATTTTGAAAAAAAAAAAATCCAAAATATTCTCGATTTACTAAAATGACCTAAATACCCCTGGTTGGAAAAAATTACTAAAATACCCTTGGTTCATAAAATTTCCATACTACCCACAGTTTTTTACCAAGATTTTCTTACCTTATAAATATCCAAAAATCTTATTTTTGCAAAATATTAAAGATACCCCTGATTTGCAAAATGACCAAATTACCCCTAACTGTACAAATAACCAAAATACCCTCAGTGAGGAAAATTATCGAAGTACTCTCAAATTAGAAATATTTAAAAATACCCTTGTTTTGAAAAGTCACCAAGAACCATATTTTGTGAAAAATTACCGAAATGACACTGGCTTGTAAAATTACAAAAATACCTCTAGTGTATAAAATTACCATTTCACCCTTGAAATTTTTTCCAGCAAGTATTTTAATTTTGTAAAACACCAACAATCTCTATTTTGCAACATTTTCAAATACCTTAATTTGAAAAATTACCAAAATACCCTTATAGGATAAAATTACGAAAATACCCCTGGGTAGTGGAAAATAACAAACAACCACAACCACAACACTTTTTTGTGATGAACACAAGTTCATGTATGTGATTGAATGAATGATCTGAGACTGTATGTGAATGAATTTGAAAGAACTACCCCTTAAAAACTATTGAACATAAGACTGTACGTGATAAATCAGTGGAACAAAGCTAATCTATAAAATTCTTTAATCAGATAAACGCAAATTGGAAGTATGAATTCAGGGGAATGTGGCTGTAACGTGCGAGGCTGTGGTAGAGGCCGAATGAATGTGTCAAAACCCGTTAGATCGGGTCAAGGATTTGAAAATGAAATGCCACCACCACCATCATTTGTTGATGTGGAATATCGTGATCGACGGGATGACGCAGCGATGTCACAAAGCGATCCGCAGTCTTGGAAAGGGTGGCTGGAGCGGTGGAGGCATGGGAGCTCGAAAGTCGGTACCTGAGTGACTCCGAGCCAATGGAGCTGAGGTGTTCCGTGGTGTATCTGGTGTGGCACCCAGTACCGCTGAGTATTGGTTGGAGGCGACTGAGCGGATTATGGATGAGCTCGATTTAATCGCCGAGGAAAACTAAAAGGGTTGGTGTCACTTCTCGCAATGAGTTATATCAATGGTGGCTCACGGTTCGGGATGGTGCTACAAATGAGGAACTCACTTGGGATTATGCTAGGCGGCATACCGTAAGAAGTATGTTGGTACTCATTACATCGATGCATAAAGGAAGGCATTTTGGGGTTGGTTCAAGGAACAAGTCCGTATGAGTATGGTCAATTTCTAAGGTCGAGCCGTTATGCTCGAGGCATAGTGTCAATCGAGCATGAGCGGTGTGTCCAATTTGAGGACGGCCGAGGATGATTTGAGACTATTGATAGCTCCACAAAGAAGAGCGGGAGTTTCTTGTGTTGATGGAGAAGGCTAAGGTAGCCGAGGTATCAAGGATTCGTAATGTAACACCGATCGAAATAGGCGTAAGAGAGGCTTTGGATCTTCGTGGTCTTCTAGGAATGAGCAAAAGAGGCCTAGAGTTGATGGGCGAGGTCAACAGTTGCTTCTTGGAGGCGATATCATACTTGTGCCCAATGTGGGAAGAAGCATTTAGAAGAGTGTTGGAAGAAGATGGAAGGATGCTTCAAGTGTGGGTCCAAGGACCACATGATTAAGGATTGTCCTATGAGAACCAGAAGGGGACGACCAAGAAGTCAAGGTCCTAACCAGTGGAAGGGTGGACAATGACCTCGGGGCCGTGGTTCGAATGGTAGAGGTAACGATGCTGGTAGAGGACGGGGAACACCAAGCCGAGGTGTTGGTAACACGGAGGCTAGGCAGCCGGGTTTGGTTTATGGGATTCTTCGGAGGGAGGACGGAGATGCGCCAGACATCATAACCGGTACGTTCTTTATATTTGGCAAGCCTTATGTTGCTTTGATTAATGTGGGCTCGACCCATTCTTATGTTGCATATAGAGTAGTTGAAACTCTAGGAATAGCCTCTGAACTATCTAGTAGGGAGATGACTGTAGTGGGCCCACTAGGTCAAACTATAGTAGTGAATAAGATGTTTCGGAGAGTACCTTTGGAGCTTCAAGGAGTGGTATTTCACGACTTAATAGAATTATCTTTGGGAATTTGATCTTATACTTGGCATGGATTGGCTAGTGGAGCATCGGGTCATGATTAGATTGTGCGACTAAGCGAATGGAGTTAAGGACCCCGGAGGATGAGGCGATAATTATGATAAGAGAAAGAAGGAACTACTTGTCTAACGTAGTTTCTGCTTTGAAGGCTGATAAGATGGTATGAAAAGGGTGCAAGGCATTTTTGGCCTTCATTAGTGCTTTGGATGCAAAAGAAGGGGAAGTTAGTGGAGTAAGAACCGTAAGGGAGTTCATGGATGTCTTTTCGGAGGAATTACCAAGAATACCCCCGGACAAGGAGGTGGAGTTTGGAATTGATTTGCTATCGGGTACGGCTCCTGTGTCAATTGCCCCATATAGAATGGCACCAAAGGAGTTGGTTGAGCTCAAGGCTCAAATCCAAAAGTTACTTGATCGTGGGTTTATCCGACCCAGTGTGTCTCCATGGGGAGCACCGGTCTTATAGAAGGACAGAACTATGTGTATGTGCATAGATTATCGTTAGTTGAATAAGCTGACCATCAAGAACAAGTACCCTTTGCCAAGGATTGACGACTTGTTTGATCAGCTTAAAGGGGCCGCAGTATTCTCAAAGATAGATCTACAGTCTGGTTGTCATCAGCTTAAGGTGAAGGAGGCTGAAATCCATAAGACGGCTTTTCGAACAAGGTACGGGCATTATGAGTTTTTGGTAATGCTGTTCGGATTGACAAATGCCCCAGCCGCATTTATGGACATGATGAACTGGGTTTTCCAACCCTATCTGGACCGGTTCATTGTTGTGTTCATAGACGACATATTGGTGTACTCGAAGTCTGAGGAAGAACATGATGAGCACCTTCGAGTTGTGTTGCAAGTGTTAAGGGAAAAGAAGATCTACGCCAAATTCAGCAAGTGTGAATTTTGGCTTAAAGAGGTTACGTTTTTAGGACATGTGGTATCTGCTAAAGGAATAAGGGTGGATCCTCGAAAGATTGAGGCAGTTTTGGATTGGAAACCTCCTAAGTCAGTGGCGAAAGTTCGAAGTTTCTTAGGATTAGCAAGCTATTACCGAAGGTTTATGGAAGGGTTCTCATCAATAGCCGCACCTTTGACAAAGTTATTGAGAAAGGAAGTACCTTTTGTATGGACCGATAAGCAACAAGAGAGCTTTGAGAAGCTTAAGAGGGCCTTGACTCAAGCTCCAGTTTTGATTCAGCCTGAGGCAGGAAAGGATTTTGTAGTGTACTGTGATGCTTCCTATACAGGATTGGGAGGTGTCCTTATGCAAGATAGGAAAGTAGTTGCTTATGCGTCTCGACAACTAAGGCTACACGAGGTTAACTACCCGACGCATGATTTGGAGTTGGTGGCAGTGGTTTTTGCTCTTAAGGTATGGAGGCATTATCTTTATGGAGAGAAGTCAGTGATTTACATAGACCACAAGAGCTTGAAGTATCTGTTGACTCAGAAAGAGCTAAATCAAAGATAGCGAAGGTGGATGGAGTTATTGAAGGATTATGATTGCTCCATAGAGTACCACCCGGGCAAGGCGAATGTGGTGCAGATGCCCTAAGTCGAAGGTAGTGACGGATCTGAGGGCAATGTTCGTACATTTAAGCCTTTATGACGATGGAAGTTTGTTAGTAGAGTTGCAAGTTAAGCAGACATGGCTAAATGAGGTGAAAGAAAGTCAGTTAATGGAAGAGGATCTAAGTGCTAAGTTACGACAAGTACAGAATAGAGAGTTGGAAGATTATGGCATTAATGATGAGGGAGTATTGTGCTTTAAGGGTAAGGTCTGTATGCCGAAGAATGAAGAACTTAGGCAGAGAATTCTTTGGGAATTGCATAGTAGCCCTTATGCTATGCATCTTGGAGGCAGTAAGATGTATAAAGATCTAAGGGAACAGTTTTGGTGGCCTGGTCTTAAGCGAGAAGTGACCGAATTTGTTGGCAAGTGCCTAACGTGTCAGCAAGTCAAGGCTGAACACCAAGTTCCATCAGGGTTGCTTCAGCCGATTAAGATTCCGCAGTGGAAGTGGGAGAGAATTACCATGGACTTCGTTAGTGGGCTTCCCCTTACGCCTACTAAGAAGGACTTGGTATGGGTGATAATTGATCGGTTGACAAAGTCCGCGCATTTCATTCCAGTGCGGGTGGACTATTCTCTCCAAAAGTTAGCAAGGTTGTATGTAACGGAGATTGTAAGGTTGTACGGAGTGCTGGTGTTGATTATCTCGGATAGGGATCCAAGGTTTACGTCTTGATTTTGGAAAGCTCTACATCAGGCTTTATGCACCAGATTAGACTTCAGTACGACTTTTCATCCACAGTCAGACGGTCAATCTGAGCGAGTAATACAAGTGTTGGAGGATATGCTAAGAGGCTGTGTGATAGGCTTCAGAGGAAGTTGGGAAGAATATTTGCCTTTAGCAGAATTTGCTTACAACAACAGCTATCAGGCAAGTATACGGATGGCACCGTACGAACCGCTATATGGACGGAGGTGTCGCACTCCTACGTGTTGGACGAAATTAGGGGAACGTCAAATTTTGGATCCAAAAATTATGGTTGAATCTGAAGAGAAGGTTAAGATAATTCAAGCATGGTTGAAGGAGGCATCTAACAGGAAAAAGTCATATGCAAATCTCAAACAGAAGGAGATCAAATTTGCGGTGGGAGATCAAGTGTTTCTCAAAGTTTTACCTTGGAAGAAGGTGATGAGATTTGGTTGCAAAGGGAAGCTAAGTCCAAGGTTCATAGGACCTTATCGGGTATTGAAGCAAATTGGACAGGTGGCATACCAGTTGGAGTTACCTTCAGAATTGAAGCAGATGCATGATGTATTTCATGTTTCCATGCTATGTCGATACCGATCAGATCCATCTCATGTAGTTCTGATTGAAGAGGTGGAGCTGGGACCAGATTTGTCTTATGAAGAAGAGCCAATTCAGATTCTGGAACGAGATGTGAAGGTGCTTCGGAGGAAGTCAGTCCCTTTGGTTAAGGTGTTGTGGCGTAACCATGGATCGGAGGAAGCTTCTTGGGAGCCAGAAGAAGCAATGCGACAGCAGTACCCCCACATATTCTAGCCAGCTAATTTCGAGGTCAAAATTATTTTAAGGGGGTAGAACTGTAATATCCCGAATTATGGCTTATGCATTTTTGCTTAATTATATGAAATAGCATGCCTTTGTGTGTTAAGAATGTGTTGTATGAATTTTGTGAACTTTAGAAAATAGGAGAGTGTCTTAGAAATCATTAGATTTTAAATCTAAAAGAGGAAGCTAAGCAGGGTGGCCTTAAGAGAAAATATAGGGGAGTTATGACACACAAATGGGCTTGGTTAAGTGGCTTAGAGGCGCCACTTAAATCCTCTGTAAGTGATGCCACAAGCAGGTGCAAATGGGCTAGGGTTCGAGTCACAAGGGAAGCAAATAAAAGTCTTTATGTTGCTACAAGGAAGATAAGAAGTGGGCGGCACAAGGACACTTCAAGATGAAGTGTAGATCAAGTTAAAAACGTGAAGATTTGGCTAAGGAAGAGTGAATTAGGGGATTTGATAAGAGAGGATGTAGTGGCTAGCCAAGGGACTCTCTTGGTGATTATTTTTGGCTTTGTATTGTGCTAAGGAGTGTGTGCCGAATTTTACAAAGCAAATTAGTCTCGTTTGTTCTTTTCTCTCTAAAGTTTTCTCTTCTTTTTCTTTTATTGGTTCTAGCCGAAATTTTCCACTTACTAAAGACCACCATTATCGAGTTTATCAACTTTTTCTTCCTCCTTTTCTCTCACGATTCTCTAACAAAGCCAGAAATTCCATCTCTGAATTGGAACAATAGCCGAACCTTTCTAGTAATCATCAAAAGCTGAAACTTGTTGGTTCTTATCTAAGTCCACCTAGCCAAATCTCTCTGTGGATTCAACAAAGAGCAATCAATTTCTGTCATAAGTGTAAGGATCAATTATCGATTCTTTTTAATCTTTTTCTTAAAGTCAAAATCAAGATTCTAATCCCCTTAATGTTTTTGGCCAAAACTATGAAGGATTCTTTCGGGATTTCCATAGGGTCGACTTCTAAGGAAACCATCCGGGATTTCAGATCTAAGATGAGCGACATAGTGGTAAGTGATCTCCTCCTTAAGCTATCAGTTTTGGGTTCTTATTCTTTTAAGATGCCGAAAACAATGGTTAAACCTTGGTTAGGGACGGCCAAATGTGTATAGTGCCATAACCTTGTGTTCTTTTGTGTGTAGCCAACGTTAAGGGACAGTAAGGAGACTTTCAGGATTTGAAGTGTTTAAGGTAAGTGATGTGAAGTATTCGGCCAAAGGCCATTCTCATAGATCTATGCTTAAAACTGATTCTAACACTTGACAAGTAGGGATTCCGACAACTTCAAAGCAAGCAACCACTTTCGGGATTTAAAATTGCAAGGTAAGTACCCATGATATTCGGCCAAGGCTAATTTAGTGAATTAGATCAATTTACTATTTATACAAAAGGCGAAAACTAACCAAACCAATTGATCTAGTGCTAGTCGATTCCAAGGGAGAAAGACTACGGAATTTCGGGATTTGATTAGTAGTGAAATCGGCAACAAGGTAAGATTTTGGTTGCGATTGTCCTTCGGGATTTAATTAACTAGTCGAATGGCTTTTTGCTAAAGTGTTTAAGGTTGGCCGAATATAGGGATTAAGGGTCTAACAGCATTAGATCGGGTTTTTGGGATTTCAATAAAGCACTAAGTAAATCAAGTGTGTACCCCACACTAAGCCTTAATAAATTTACGGTTATGTTTTAATAAATATGTTACTAAGAATATGTTAAGATGAGGCTAAGAGTATCTTGCAAAGGTACAAAGTACTCAGGTACGTTTACCCACTCCTACTATGAGTATGATATGATCTATTATGGCACATATGCCAATAGTGATAAGAATGTGAAATAAGGCATGATATTGCATGATTTGTTTGACATGGGGCATATGGGTGATATGTAAAGGGGAAGTGAATTGGTGGTTTTATACCCCAATATCTTAATGTGGTGACTTATGTCACGTAATTTGAATGTGGTGACTTATGTCACATAATCTGAATGTGGTGACTTATGTCACAAACACGAATTTATAAGGGCGATGAGCATGTCGACTGCAGCAACTGCCTTCGATGATGTGTAGCGGATGGAGGGTTGACTTAGTAGTCCCCACGGTGTGATGGTTGGTACGGGTGATGTGTAGCGGATGGTTATTTAGGTTTGGGTTCGGGTTTACATCATTAATTATATATGTTATTATGTATGATTTGATATGCCTAAATTTAATTGAGACTTATGTTGGTTGTACACATTGAGTCTGTTTGACTCACCCCTTTATGGGATTATTTTTCAGGTGACACTCAGTAATGGGCCGGATCGATAGGAGCTCAAGTGGTGGCCTTGCTCAACTCAGAGAATATCATTTTTTTTGAAGTATTTTGGATTTAATTTGGGTTTTTGATTTGATGTAATATGGCCATAGTTTGAACTAGTATGCATGCATTATTAATTATTTAAGTATGACACAATTTTTATTAATTCAAAGTTAAAGTCCATTTTTCTTAAGTATAAATATTAAATGTTTTAACACCGAACCAACACGGGTTTTATAATTCGAGCCCAACCCAAATCAACTATTTTCAAAAACACGAAAAATTTTAGCAAAGTTCCAAATGAGATTCGAATGGTTTTTCCTAGAAGCATGCTAGATCCGGTCAGGGCTTGTGGGCCGGGTTTGGGGTGTTTCATTGGCATTCTGCATATTAAACCTCCCTTTCTAACTTAGGTACAAATTACATGCTTTTATATCTCTGAGAATCTCCATCCTAAGTATCTTCTTTGCTACTCCCAAATCCTTCATCCTTCATCTTAAATTCTTTATTAAGTTGGGCTTTGACATTTCTTATCTCTCCTTTTATCTTTGATTGCTACCAACATGTCATCAACATAGAATAGATACATAAAAGAACCATAAATGTTTTTCTTAAAATAATCATAATTTTTAAAGCTATTTCTTTTGAAATCATGTGTACTCATAAAATAATCAAACCTCTTATACTACTGTCTTGGTGACTATTTCAAGCCATAAAAGGTCTTTTTCAACAAGCAAACATAGTCCTCCTTTTCTGACACTAGAAAACCCTCTGGTTGTTGCATGTAAATATCTTCCTCAAGTTCTCCATGCAAGAATGTTGTTTTTACATCTAACTGCTCAAACTCCAAATCATACATGGCCACAATACCAAGCAAGGCTCCAATCGAACTATACTTCACAACTGGAGAAAACACATCTTGAAGTCTACACTTGGAATCTAACTGTAACCTTCTACAACTAGCCTTGCTTTATATCTGGGTTCTTCAACTCTTAGAGTTCTTTCTTTCTTTTTGAACAACCATTTACAACAAACAGCATTTTTACCTTTAGGAATCTTCACTAGATCCCATGTTCTATTTTTATGAAGTAATTTCATCTCTTATTGCATGGCAATCATCCACTTTTCTGAATCTTCATAGCTAACTGCCTTTGAATAAATAGATGGCTCTTCATTTGCATCTATATCTTCAGCGATATTTAAATTATAAGAAACTAGATTAGCATTGGCGTACCTTTTTAGAGGTTAAATTTCTCTTCTAATCTTTCGTTAGCAATAGAATATTGTGGTACTGACTATGGTGAAGAAGCAACTCTACTTGAGTTTCTATTTTAACTTGAGAAGTAGAATCTGTTGTAGATCCTAGATCAATTTGAAGCTCCACCTACTTTTTCTGGTATTTATTGGAAGAGTCTTTAAGATATAAGTTAGGTAACATAGCAGTTTCATAAAAAATAACATCTATGATAATCACAACTTTTCTAATTTTAAGACACCATAACTTATACCCTTTAACACCAACCTTATAACCAAGAAAAACACATTTAATGGATCTAGGTTCTAATTTCCCATTTTCAACATGAGCATATATAGGACACTAAAAAATCTTCAAAATAGAATAATCAGCAGGATTACCAGACCATACCTTTTGTGGAGTCTTTTTCTCAATGGCAACGAACTAAGACCGATTAATATAAAAACATGCAGTAGAGGTCACTTCAGCCCAAAACGAATTTGCTAAACAAGCATTCGAAAACATACATCAAACCTTTTCCATGATTATTCTATTCAACCATTCTACAATGTCATTTTGCTATGGATTATGATGAACTGCCAGTTGTCTCACGATTCTTTCTACTTTGCACAATTCACTAAACTCATCAGAACAAAATTTTAAGCCACTATAGGTATGGAGATGTTTTATCTATTTTCCTGTCTGCTTCTTGATCATAGTTTTCCAAGCTTTAAACACGAAAGACACATCACTTTCCTACTTCAAGAAGAACGCCCAAACTTTTTTGGAAAAATCATCAATGATTGTCAACATATAATTAGCGTCACCCCTCGAAGACACTCTAGATGGTCCCCAAAGATCAGAATTAACATAATCCAGCATTCCCTTCGTGTTATGGATTCCTCTGGTGAATCAAACTCTATTTTGCTTCTGAAAAATGCAGTGCTCACAGAACTTTAGTTTGCTAATGCCTTGTCCATCAACAAGTCTACTTTTTCTTAATTTTTTCATGTCATTCTCATTCATATGCCCTAGATGCATATGCCAAATTCTAGTAACATCATCATCTGATAAGGAAGAGGAAGCGGTGGCTACATCACCAATAACAGTCAGTGTAATAGTCCGATTTAGACCCTAGTCAGAGTAGTGGTTTTGGGACCACAAACCTGAGTCAAAAAAATATTTTAATATTATTTTATGTGCCTACTGTATGTGATTTAGCATGTGTGAAAGTTTCATACGGAAATTTTACTATTTGTGTGCTTAATTTGAATTGCATAAAATGTAAAAATGGCCTTTTAATTTAATAAGTGCCAAATTTTCATTGTTTTTATTTTGTGAAGTCCTTGATTTGAAATTTGACCACTAAGTATAGTAGTGGACGGTTATGGGCTTGTTTAATATAAGTTTTATATGTTATATTAAAAGGGTAAATTAGTAAATTATGTATATTAATGTTATAATAATAATAACAAATGGTGGCCATTTTAATGGTGTTCATCCACCGAATATAGAATAGAAAAAGAAGGGTTTAAGCTTTCAAATATTCGGCCATCGTCCAAGCTTAATTCAATGTATGTTTTGACTCAGTTTTTGATAATTTCTACGTTTTTGTAATCGTTGCTTTTTATACTTCAAAACACATGCTTTAATTTTGTGATTTGATGAAGATTTTGAAAAGTGCCATTGATGAATTTATGTGTTTTGTGATGTTTGATGATGAAATATGAAATATATATGTTAGATTAACATGTTTTGTCATTGAAGGTTTGATGATTTTGAGTATTTTGGACTTAATTGAGAAAATAATATTTTGAGGGACTCAATTGTTAAATAAATGAAATGAAAGGACTTGTATGATCTACTTGAGCATTCGGCTAAGCATGGATGCATTGAAATTATGTGTATTTTGTGATTTTATGGAATAGGGGCTAAAATGTCAAATTGTGAAAATGTGATGGCTAATTTGTTAATTACCCTAAATATGTGTATTTGGATTGAATTGAATAGTTTGGTGAATAAATGGATTAAATTTTAATATGTATAGATCAAGAACCGAAGAAAACAAACTTAGATCGCTGGAAATCGAAAGTAATTGAGTAGCTGAGTTCGTTTCTGTTTATTTGAATTCGAGGTAAGTCGATATACAAATAAAAGTATTTGATTTGAGTTATTTATGTATCTATGATATATATATATATATATATATATATATATATGGTATGGTAAAGGATCAAAATGGACTGTATATGAAATCAAAGGATATGTCAGCAAGTTATCAAAGTCTGAGAAGTCAGATACGAACCTAGGAATAACGTATGCCATGACATAGGTTTTCGATATGTGAGATCATGTAAGTCTGGGATGTTGGCGTTGATTTGATATTTCGTGTAAGACCACGTCTGGGACGTTGGCATCGATATGAGATTTACGTGTAAGACCATGTCTGAGACATTGGCATCGTATTGATTTGTATAAGACCTATCTGGGACAGTGGCATTGATATCTGAGTACATGTAAGACCTCATCTGGGACGTTGGCATTGTACAACTATTTTGAGCTCTCTGAGTATCCTATTAAATTCTTAACGGTTCAACGGGCAAATTTGAGAAATGAAAGTCTATGTAATATGTATAAACGAATCAGGTACGTTTGAATTATACACTAAACAAGTGTATGAAAGGTAAGTATGTATATGAACTTATTTAGATGAGATATGTGAATTGATTTGATGAGATAATATATGATTCATGCTTGAATGAGCTATGAGCAAAGTGATATTATGAGCTATGATATGTGGGAAGTAATGGCTAGGTAAAGAGCCAAGGATGATATTATGAATTTGAAAATCAGATATATTAATGTCATTGTGTCTATGTGGCTATGTGTATTTTATGTTAAGTTTATTTGTATATGGCTTACTAAGCTTTTGGAAAGCTTACTCTGTGTGTGTGTTTACTCTATTTTATAGGTCTCCAAAGTTACGAAAGGCTCGGAGATTGTCGAGGATTGTCATCACACTACTCAATCTTTTTTTTGGTACCTTTTTGAAAGGGTAAATATTAAGTATGGCATGTATAGGCTAGTTACTTTGAGTTATGTTTGATATGTGTATTCAACCATGTGATTTGGCTAGTTAAATGATTGAGTAAAGAATGAAGAGCCATGCTATATGATGTTTGGTTTTGGTCTGATTTCATGGTTATGGAATAGTTAAAGTAATGATAAATTTATTGATGTAAACTTAGCTTATTATTTTGGCATGATGTGGGAAAGTTGTGCTTGGATTTATTTGTGAATTAGATTAGCTAATTGGCATATAAGATAATATGTATGGAAATGAAATTGAATGGGGTCATATGATGATCATATAGTATGCATTTTGGTTGCCAATTATGTTTTAATTGATGCCTAATTGTATTTGTAATGAATGACCGAATTGTGGGTGGCATTTTGGCCTTGTAAATGGCCTATAATTGCCCACACGGTTGAGCACACGGGGGTGTGGCTCGACCGTGTCCTTCAAGGTTGCAATTCAAAATAAGTCAGGCCCGACCACGGGCTGGACACACGGGCGCGGAATTGGCCGTATGGTACAAGTTAGGATCGACCACGGGTAGGGCACATGGGCGTGTCCTAGGCCGTGTGGTCAAGTCAGTATGTATGCCCTGTTTTGACACGACTTGGACACATGGTGTGTCTGAGGTCGTGTGAGGTACACGGCCTGCCCATACGGGCATGTGACCTCTGTATCAGAGAAAAAATTTTAAATATCTGAGAATTTTTGTATGTGTTTGGTTTAGTCCCGACCCTTTTCTAAAGCATGATTAAGGTCTCGTAGACCTATTTAAGGGACACTTTGATATGTTTTGTCAGACTTTGCTGTGAAATGTTAGTAAATGATTCTGATTGTCCGGTAATGCCCTTTAACCCTATTTCGGCGATGGTTACGGGTTAGGGTGTTACGTTTGATTGGTATTAGAGCTATGGTTTAGTCGATTCTCGGACTAACGTAGCGTGAAAGATTCTAGCTATACATGCCATATTTATGAAATGTGATAGTGTGATGAATCCTGACGTATAAAATGTGTTTTCGTATAGTAATGGATCTCGAAAGAGCCGTAGCTGACAACGCGCCTGCTCCCGCTCAAGGGACAGTGCCATCTGATTCGAGACCGACTACTAGCGGTCAAGAGGGAGAAGCTAAACAAGCTTTCTTCCAAATGATGAGTGAGTGGTTCGCTTAGTTTGTGAGAAATAATCGATTGTTTCACAACCTCCTCCCCCGCCTAATCCCCCTTAGACTTCTGCAATACCTTCGGTTATGAATCTGAATCTATTAAATAAACCTCCGTTCGACAAAATTCGTAAGTATGGGGCTGAAGAGTTCAGGGCTACTAGTGATGACAATGCCAAGAAAGCTGACTTTTGGCTCGAGAACACAATTGGGTATTTGATGAGATGTCGTTGAATCCTGAAGAATACATAAAATGTGTTGTTTCCTTGTTACAAGACGCAGCTTATCAGTGGTGGAGTACTTTGATTTTCTTGGTTCCAAAGGAACGAGTTACTTGGGATTTCTTTCAGTCTAAGTTTCGAAAGAAATATATCAGTCAGAGATTCATAGATCAGAAACGAAAAAAATTCCTGGAATTGAAACAGGGCCGCATGTCTGTCATTGAATACGAATGAGAGTTCGTGAGATTAAGTCAGTATGCTTGGGAATGTGTATCCACTGAGGCAATAATGTGCAAAAGATTTGAAAATGGCCTTAATGAAGATATCTTTCTGTTAATTGGGATTCTGGAGATAAAAGAGTTTATTGTGCTTGTTGATCAAGCATGCAAAGCCGAGGCACTCGGGAAAGACAAAAGAAAAGTTGAGACAGAAGCTAGAGATGTGAGAAAGAGATTTCAGAGTAAATCATTTCAGTCTGCTTCGAAGAAATTCAGAGATGAACAAAGCTGTTCAAGGGTTAATATGGGACATTCGAGTAGAGATCGAGCTAGGTCACAGTTTAGTTCCAAAGCTCCAGCAACATCGATGGGTAGTGTTGGAAATGTCCAACCTAAATGTAAGCATTGTGGTAAAAGACATTCTAGAAGCTGTAGATTGAATGATCAAGCTTGTTTTAGATGTGGATCATTAGATCATTTCATCCGTGACTGCCCAAAATCTGTTAAGCAAGAGATCGTTCAAAATCTGAGGTCTGATAATGTTTCAGCGAGAGGTAGATCTTCTCGAAATACAAGAAATGTTAATGGTGGTTAGAGAACTACGAGAGACACTGGTGCAAGATCTGAAGCTAGAGCTCTGGCAAAGCATATGCCATTCGAGCTCGTGAGGAAGCTTTATCTCCATATGTTATTATGGGTACATTTACTTTTTATGATACTTTTGTGATTTCATTGATAGACCCTGGTTCTACTCACTCGTATATATGCATGAACTTAGTATCCAGTAAGACTTTTCCTATGGAGTCTACTGAATTAGTTATTAGAGTATCAAACCCCTTAGGTAAATGTGTCTTGGTTGATAATGTATCCAAGAACTGTCCGTTAATGTTTCGAGATATCTGTTTTCTTGCTGATATGAAGCTATTACCTTTGAAGAGTTTGATATAATTTTGGGTATGGACTGGTTGACACTACATGATGTTGTGGTGAATTGCAAAAGAAAAACTATCGATTTGAGATGTCAAAATGATGAGATAGTTCAGGTTGAGTATAATGAGTTGACTGGGTTACTTGCTGTGATATCTGTGTTGAAAGCTCAGAATTATTTGAGAAAGGGTTATGAAGCTTATTTTGCTTATGTGATTGACTCAAAAGTATCTGAAAGGAAAGTTGAATCAGTGCCAGTTGTTTGTGAATTCTCTGATGTATTTCTTGAAGAATTACCAGGATTACCTCCGATACGTGAAGTTAAATTTTTATTGATTTATTGTCGGGAACGACTCTTATTTTGATAGCTCCGTATAGGATGGCACCAACAGAATTGAAAGAATTGAAGTCACAGTTGTAAGAGTTGACAGATAGAAGATTTGCAAGACCGAGTTTCTCACCTTGGGGTACTCCTATTCCGTTTGTGAAAAAGAAAGATGGTACGCTGAGAATGTGCATCGATTATAGTCAGTTGAACAAGGTGACTATAAAGAACAAATATCCACTACCTAGAATTGATGATTTATTTGATCAGTTGAAAGGAGCCACTGTGTTTTCAAAGATAGATCTGAGATCGAGATATTATCAGTTGCGGGTAAAATATTCAGATATTTCAAAATTTGCTTTCAGAATGAGGTACGGGCATTACGAGTTTTTAGTTATCACTTTTGGATTGACCAATGCTCCTGCTATTTTTATGAATCTGATTAACAAAATTTTTAGACCGTATTTAGATCAATTTTTTGTTGTATTCATTGATGACATATTGATTTATTCACAAGATGAGATTCAACATGCTGAGCATCTAAGGATAGTGTTATAGAATTTGCGAGATAAGAAATTGTATGCAAAGTTCAGTAAATGCAAATTTTGGTTACGAGAATTTAGTTTTCTCGGACATATTGTGTCAACATCTGGTATTCGAGTTGATCCGAGTAAGATTTCTGCTATTTTGGAATGGAAACCTCGAAGAATGTGTCGGAAGTCTATAGCTTTCTGGGACTCGCTGGTTATTATTGTCGATTTGTAAAAGGATTATCGATGATAGCTACTCCGTTGACTAGATTACTTCAGAAAGATGTGAATTTTGAATGGTCCGATAAATGAAAAGCTTTGATCAGTTGAAAACTCTGTTGACTGAAGCTCTAGTTTTGATACAACCAGAATCGGGTAAAGAATTTGTGATATAGAGTGATGCTTCGTTGAATGGTTTGGGATGTGTGCTGATGCAGGAAGGCAAAGTTAGAGCTTATGCCTCGAGACAATTAAAGCCGCAAGAAAAGAACTATCCGACACATGATCTTGAGCTAGCTGCAATTGTTTTTGCATTAAAGATTTGGCGTCATTACATGTTTGGTGAGAAATGTCACGTGTTCTCAGATCACAAAAGTTTGAAGTACCTAATGACCCAGAAAGATTTGAATCTATGACAGAGAAGATGGTTAGAGCATTTGAAAGACTACGAGCTTGTGATTGATCATCATCCGGGTAAATCAAATGTTGTTGCTGATGCTTTGAGCGAAAATCATTATTTGCATTCTATGCTATAAATGCTCATTTAGACTTATCTGGTGATGGTTCAATTTTGGCGGGATTGAAAGTGAAACTACTATTTTACAACAAATATGTGATGCTCAGAAAGTTGATAACGAGTTCCTATCGAAAAGAGATCAGTGTAGTTTGAACTCTAAATCTGAATTTTGAGTTGACAATGATGATTTCTTGAGATTTTGAGATCGAATCTATGTTCTGAGAAATTCTGAATTATTACAGTTGATTTTGAATGAAGCCTATAATAGTTGCATATCTATTCATCTGGGAAGTACAAAGATGTACCATGATCTGAAGCCACACTATTGGTGGTCTGGAATAAAATGAGACATTTCTGACTTTGTTTGGAAATATTTAGCATGTCGCAATTTAAAGCCGAACTCAAGTTCCATCTAGTTTGTTACAACTGGGATCTGATTCCGATTGGAAATGGGATAGAGTGACGATGGATTTTGTTTTTGGATTGCCCTTGACTCTGAGAAAGAAAGATACAATTTGGGTAGTAGTTGATCGGACGAAATCTACCCATTTCATGTAATAGCCCAGTTTAGACCCTAGTCGAAACAATGGTTTCGGGACCACAAATCCAAGGTTGGAAAAATATTTTAATATTATTTTTTGTGTTTATAATATGTGATTGAGCATGTGTGAAAGTTTTGTGTGAAAATTTTATCAATTACGTGATTAATTTGCTAAAAGCACTTAATCACATAAAATGTAAAAGCTGTGTGCTGATTGTTAAAGTGCTAATTTGGCATGGCTTATTAAATGAAAGGTCCTTATGTTGTAAATTGGCCATTAGACCTTGGCATGGACGATTAAGGACATTGAAATATAAGTTTTCTACGTTATATTAAAAAGGGGTAAAATGGTAAATTGTCTATTAAGATAATAATAAATAAAACAAAATCAAGAATAAGTGGAGTATTCATCTTTCTTCCACTGAATGTTAAAGGAAAAATAAGGGTTAGAAGCTTTCTCACATTCGGCTAGTATTGTTCATAATTAAGGTATGTTTTTGTTTCATTTTGATGATTTTTACGTTTTTGTGATCATTGCTTTGTACTCTAGCTAGCCCATGCTTTAATTTTAGAATTTGAAGGTAATTTTGAGATATGCCATTGATGAATGCTTGAGCTTTGTGATAGTTGATGATGAAAAATGAAAGATAGGTGAAGGATAAACATATTTTGTCTTTGAATTTTTAGTGAAATTGAGTAATTTGGGCTTAATTGTGAAAACTAGAAATAGGAGTACTAAAATGTGAAATAAATGAAATGTGTGGACTTGTATGAACATAGAGAGAATTCACTAGGCATGGATGAAGTGAAATTTTGTGCATTTGATGATTTTATGAATTAGGGACTAAAATGTCAAAATGTAAAAATGTGAGGGCTATTTTGTAAAATACCCTAAATATGTGTTTGAACGGTGGAAATGTGCAAGTGTACACAATCGCAACAAGTAATAAAGTGACAAGTAAATGTCGAGTTATCGTACCCACAGGGACTGTAAAAGAATTATTTATGAAAATGATTTCAAACACTTTGGTGAAGGAAAAATATTTGGATTTGAGAAATGATTAAAAACTAGAAAACAAAGTAAAATAAAATAAAGTTCAAATGCACGATTTCAAAAGCTGATTTTAATCAAGATGATATAATTGTGTTGGATTAATTACATTTCTTAACTTAGAATTATTAAACTCATGCTTATACTTGTTATGAATAAATTCACGGCAACTCGGTAAATTGCTAACTTATGAACATATTTACAAATCAAAAATCCATTCATCTCTTGTACATATTCCTATGTCAATTAGACCGACTAAACAGATTTATAAAGGTAAGCATGTTATTGTACATAAATACTTATTAAATTAAACCATCTCTTGCATATTCCTATGTCGATTCAAACGATTAATTCAACCTAATAAGCATATAAAAGACTATGTGAAGTAACAAAGTATCATTACCTTGAAACAGATTAATCACAATAATCTTGCAAGCTATGTAAGGCATATGTATCGCCAAATAGAATGCTAATTTAATCATCAGCTACCTTAGAAGAACTAAACATGCATTGACTAAGTATTGTGACCATTAATTACAATTTCAATTCGTTTAAATAATTAATTCTTTAGTTATCTAAACAATTATAATGCCAGAATAACTTCGACATGATTTTACTTAATCAAGCATTTTATTGAGGCCTATAACAGCATAAACACAATTTTAATAATTTAAAAGGATGAAATGCAATCAACCCAACACGAATTAAATTCAAGCTAAGCTGATTAAATTAACCATTCCAATAGCATAAATATTCATAAACATGTTTGTCAAAACAACAACGAAATTTAAAGAGAAAGGGAACAAGAACCAAATCCGGTGTTTCTCGTGGCTTGACTGATTGCTCGTTCTTCATCCTCCGTTGTCCTCGGCTATCAAGGTGGCTTATGAACACTCTAATTGCTGCTCAATTATGGCTAAAGAAGACCCCTTTCCCAAGGGGAGAAATCAGCACAAGAGCGAGGAAATAGGAAAATGGAAAGTTAAGAGAAAGTGAGAAAAGAGAAGAGAGAATGAGATGTGAATGAGAGATGAGGGATGAGGGGATGCTTTGAATGATCAGCAAAGGATGGCTTTTATAGCTGATTGTGGCTACTAAAAATTTAAAATTCCATCAGCCAAAGAGACCCCCCTTGGCCAGCCATCTATGTGGCAAAGTTGATGGCTTCAACTTTGCTGAATATAGCATGGGGAAAATCTACAAAGCCACTAATTGCGGATGGGGTTGAATGCAACTTTGAAAAGCCTTCAAGGGCTTCTTTTCAAGCTTAATTCATCAGCTAATAAGCTGATTCAGACCAGTATATAGACGGTTTAGGCTGCCCAATTCTTTGATCAGTTCGATTCAATCGGTTTGGTTTAATGATCGTGTCAAACAGTCGAGTTTTAATATTTATAAAAGAGTGATCGAACTTGTAGACTGACTGCAACAACACTAGAGAAAAGTGCACCTATCGAACAGTAGTATAGCTCAGGCAAGAATATCTTATCGAACCCAAGGGAACCTAAAAGTACTACTACTCACATTCTTTCTATTATTTAGCCTAAAATATGGAATGATTAGATTATTAAACTAACGAAATACTTAGACTAAATGCAAAGACAAAATATTGAATTGGAGGTAGACTTTAGGAAAACTCAGTTGATAAAGACGATACCTTCAGGAAGAATCCACCTATGACTTCACTTATTACTTATTCCCCAAACCATATGATTTCTTTACTCAGCTTGATCCGTGAGACTCCCAACCTATATTAAACCCTCTCTCGAGGCGAATAACGTCTAACCTTAGGTTAATTAGTGGAACTCTCGTTCTCTTATAATAACCCCCTAAGGAAGCAGTAAATCGATCAATGGATTCCCATATTAGGTTTCACCCTAATCCGATAAAATCTCATAACCCTATCTCTAGGCGCCCGATCAAATCCGCTCAATTATGCTAGATCTACTCTTAGGTAAGGTCTATTCCTCCTCCACCTAAGCACATCAGATTGAATTAAGCAACATAATTAAGAACAAACCAAGTACTTATCATATAATTTAGAAATCAAATAACAAAATCCATCATAGGTTTCATCCCCTTTAGGAATCTGAGGGGTTTAGTTCATAACTAAATACGAAAACATCTCAAGAGTAAAGAATAAACAAAACATAAGAAATCCCTAAAACCCCTTGAAGGAATTGAAGGAGAGATCCTCCGTCTTGAATAGAGTTTTGACTTCTTGATATGGATCAAATGGCTATCTTCAAGTGATTCCCTAAAAAAATGAAAGCTTTGGTCAAAAGCCTCTGCTAAAGCTCCCATTCAATGTCTCCCTTGGGTTGTTTATATAGCCTTTGGGATGCTATACTTGGCTCCTAAGTATCTCCTTCAAGTAGAATTACTATTAGGGTGTTGGAGTAGACTTAGGAGTATGTTTCTTTGGCTTCAAGCATCCAAATCCAAGTGAAATTGCTCTCTCCCGCGGCAGGGGCACGGCCATGACACACGCCCGTGTAAATAGAGGTTGGGCCATGTCTTGATTCTGTCATTTTGGGCACGGCCGTGTAAGTCAGGATTCAGGTCGTGCTTTAGGTCTGTCGATTTAGGCACGGCTATGTAGATCACCAGGCACGTCTGTGTGATCAATGGATGCTGCACGGCCGTGTGTTACGTAGTTGAGGCCGTGCTCTAGGTAATTTGCGAGGCACGCCGTGTGGGCTTTGGGACAGGCCGTGTTGATTGCTTGCTAAAGCCCAATTACTCCGTTTTATTCCCGTTTTGCATTCTTTTTATCCTCGGGTGCTTTCCTGAGTATAAATGTGAAAAGAAAGGATTAAAAGCACCTTTTTACATAAATCAAGGGCTAAATCATCCAAAAGCATACTAAATATGGGGTTAAAATATGTTACTTTTACGGTTTATCAAATACCCCCACACTTAAGCTTTTGCTTGTCCTCAAGCAAAATTCTTAACTTTACAATTAAAACGAACTTTCCATAATTCATAATTCCTATTAACAATGTCTCATCATAATTCATATATAATTTATACATGGATAATTCAAATCAAAGAACCCTAAAGATTCAATTATGATAAGTCATACCTTTATAGCATGAAAACATAGGTATCTCCCATTATCTAAGTGATTACCTTTAATTCAAAGCCGACAAGGATTGACATCCTCACAAAAGATTCATTCAAATCACTCAAAGGTGTTTAAGGTTCAAGAATAAGCACTCTAAGTCGAACCTGAAAAGTTAATCCCATAGACTTGCTTAAAATCTCCACCACTGTATATGAGATGATACACAAATCAAAAGGTCTTTAATCAGGGTTGTAACGGGGCTAGGGTTAAAAGGTGTGAATACAGGCTGAATTAGAGGTTATAATCGAGATTGAATTGACTAATTACCTAATCTAAAAATAATGAACTAAATATGAATATTTACATCGAATGAAAACTAACAATATCTACTATTGATAATTTACTCTATAATAAGAGTATTTTCATCACTCAAATTTTGAAAATACTTTAATACGAGCTTTTTCTTTAACAATTGGAGTTTTAAATGCTCTAAGCTCTTTTATTATACTACTAATATTGAATATACTTGGATTTTTTTAAGAACAAACTAAAATAAACATAATAGAAGGACCTTTGGTGATTGAAATAACCTAATTCGACAATTGATCAAATCAATTCTCGATAGAGGGGTAGTCAAAGGAATGTTGATAACAAATACAAAGGGATTTTGGGTTAATATTAGTGGGTGAGTCAATAAAAAAAAGTTGTTATGATTCAAATGGGTTCACTACGGGTTAATTTGTATGGGTAGGCTTTTTAGTGGAGTGAATAGGTTAACACCTAGGTGCCTTTATCATCTTTGTATATCAAATCAAAAGTGTGGTCTCGACATGTATAAACGAGGCAAGTTCTAGAATAACGGTTCACAGTTGACACACTCATAATCAATTAGTGAGCACGAAAAAGGGTATATGCTCTATAAGGCTCAAAATCTCACAAAAAATTATGGGTGTTTTAACATCAATCCTTATAAATTTTGAACTTCAAGGTGATACTCAAATTAGGTTCAACAACCTATCAATTTTAATTTTTAGAAAGTAGACTTATCATGTTTGATTCTCTAGTATTCTTCAAATTTAATTATCAATGCACAATTAGCTAAGACTTATTCTAAAACATATTGACAAAAATCATGAATCATTAGAAATTTCATCCTAATTAGTAATATGAAAAAAATACTTAAGATCAAGACTAATTTCAGGGTTTTGAGAATTATACAAAAAGTTAGGCACTATTACTCCCACACATAAGATGTACATTGCCCTCAATATGCAATGATAAATAATGATAATTAGATGCCAAGTCAAAAAGAGAAGTGGGGAAAGTAATACTCCCTGAAATCTAGATGATCCATGGTATCTTTGGTGGTGGTGATGGTGTTTTCTATGGGCCTGGTGGAGTGGCTACCGAAAAGCAATTTACTAGATGAAGAAATTGGGTAGCCTCGAAGGCTGTGGTGTGTGATTCCCTAGTAGCCTTTAGAACCTAAAACCAAGAAACTAATATGAAATAAATTAAATTAAGAAGAAAAGAAGTATGGATAATGAAACTAAAGAAGACGAGAAAAGAAAAATAAAACTGAAAAGGTTTCGAAAACCCTTGCGTGTCAATTAAGTGAAGCTTCCGGCATGAACTCATGTTGAGGTCTCTTCTGAGGAGACGATGCTTACGTTTCTTCGGCATGATCTTTGTGTTGCTCAAGAGTCTTGGACCTTTTCTATGAATAGGAAAAAGAAAAGAGAAAGAAGGAATAAGAAAGGAGATGGGAAAGAGAGGAAGGGCTGTGGGGATTTAAATAGGATTTTAAATCTGGCAAATTCCCACGCCCGTGTACCGAGGGTGTGTCGATTCACACGGCCGTATTCGCACGGTTGTGTTGTGGGGTGTGTTGTTCTTCCACGCCCATTTTGTTGGGTTGCATGCCCGTTCCTAAAAGGCCAGGATGTGAGCACGAATGGACTGCACGGGCATGGTCTATCCATGCTCAATATGTCAGTGTCTTAGCATGGTTGTGAGGCACACTGCTGCTATTTTGTCGTTTGCGTCGTCTTTGTGGGTGTTTGGATCTATGACGTTGGGGGGTGATTGGACTGACTTGCACGGCTCTGCTCTATCAGTGTAGTGGTTCTAGTGGTCCACACGGCCACGGGCATGGTCATGTGTAAGGCCGTGTGGCCTGGAAACCTGCATCTTTTTTTAGATGTGGAGAGAGAAAAGGAAAGAAAAGAAAAAAAATAATTTTGAAAGATAAAAAGTGTTAGTGTTCGGGTTGCATCCTGAGAAGTGCTCGTTTATAGTCTTAAGCTAGACTGTCCTAGACCTTGAAGATTTTAGGGAGGTTTAAAGGTTTGAATATTTTCCCTCTTACTGAAAGTTTTATTTTCATGACAAAGTTTAGGTCGAGAAGAGTTTACCTTGAAATTGCCGAACATTGGACTGCTTACCTCGACTATTTCGTGTGGAAAAACATCGTGTACTTGAAGGAGTATTTCTTCCTTTTTCTTCAGTTCTGTTGAATTGATGTAAGGATCAGCTTTATCTAACAGCACTTGATCTTCTATTTTAAAGTGATTTGATGACCCCATAAGCTCTTCTGGTGGTTCCTTAGGTTTTACTTCGTGTGGATCTGGCTTTTCTTTGGTGTGTATTCTAAATTGTTGATCATACGATTTGTGTTGGCTCGCTTTTGATGCTTTGTGATGTTTCTGCGATGAAGTTTGAATAATTTGATTATCTATTGAAACAACTTTCTTACCTTCATCTTCTATTGTTTTTTTGAGTCGAGAGCTTGAAGGTTGAGTGATTCATCTTCTACACGAAGTATGAGTTCTTTTGTGGCAACATCAATTTTACTCTTGGCAGTTGCAAGAAAAGGTCTTTCTAAAATTAAAGGGATTGAATTTTCCTCATCCATGTCTAAAACAACAAAATCTACTGGGAAAATGAGTTTATCGATTTTTACTAAAACGTCTTCAATAATGCCTCAAGGAATTCTAACAGTTTTATCAGCTAGTTGGATACTCATCCTAGTTTTTTTGGGCTTCCCTAGACCTAGTCGTTTAAATAGTGCATAAGGCATGACATTTATACTTGCCCTTAAATTAGCTAACACATTATGAATAGTTAAACTACCAATTAAACATCGAATCGTAAAACTCCCTGGATCTTTTAATTTCTACGGTAGCCAGTTTTGTAGCATTGTTGAGCATGTTGCGTTAAGTTCCACATGGTGCTCTTCATCTATTTTGCGTTTGTTCGTTAAGAGCTGTCTTAAAAATCTCCTTGAGTCTGGCATCTGAAAAAGAGCTTCAAGAAAAAGTAAGTTAATGCGTAATTTCTTTAGAACTTTTAGAAACTTACCAAATTGTTCCTCTGAATCATCTCTTTTCAATGCTTAGGGATAAGGTATTCGAGGTTGGTACTCTTTAATTACCGATTTTTCTTGTGCTACCTATATTTTACCTTTTTCTTCCTTGGTTTCTTGTACTGAGGTGGGCTTGTCTACCTTTGTATCTTCTTGAGATGTGATGGCTTGTATTTGTTATTTTGGGTTTATTTCTGTGTTGCTTGGTAGACGTCCCTGTTGACGTTCTGAAACAAGCTTTGTGAGATGTCCCACTGACCTAGTGATTTCCCCGACTTGTTCCTTGATTTCTTTGATCGATATTTCTTGGTTATCAAGTGTTGTATCAGTTCTTTGGAGACGGGCATCTATGTCTGCTATGAACTTTTTCAGCATCTCTTCAAGACTCGACTTCTTTTCCGGTGGATAAGGTTGATTTTGGTAATTTGGAGGAGGTTGCTGCCTTTGATTTCCTTGTCCTCCCCACGAAAAATTTAGGTGGTTCCTCCAACATGGATTGTAAGTGTTACTATAAGGATTATTATTAGATCTGAAATTGTTACCTATATAGCTTGTCTACTCATTTTATGCTCTGGTTGGTACGGTGGGTACAAGAATTCGCCACATTCCACTCGCTTCGCATTGCATGACTAGATGTACCTGTGAAGAACATAAATTATCAAGCTTTTTATTCATTAACTCCACCTGTGTCGACAGCATTGTCACTGCGTCTATGTTACAAACTCCACTAATTTTGTCGGTTTAGCCCTTGTAATTTGCCATTGATATGTGTTCAACGACATCTCCTCAATAAAATCGTAAGTCGCTTTAGGAGTTTTGTTGTTCAAAGTTCCACTAGCTGATGAATCAATCATTTGCCTTGTTGGAGAATTCACACCATTGTAAAAGTTTGGACTTGATGCCACAAAGGTAATCCATGGTGTGGGCATCTCCTTAGGAGATCCTTGTATCTTTCCCACGCATTATATAATGTTTTTCGTCATTCGCACAAAAGAAGATATGTCATTCCTAAATTTAGCCTTTTGGTGGCGGAACATTGATTTGCTTACCTCGACTATTTTGTGTGGAAAAACATCGTGTACTTGAAGGTGTATTTCTTCCTTTTTCTTCAGGCCTGTTGAATTGATGTAAGGATCAGCTTTATCTAACAAAGACTTGATCTTTTATTTTAAAGTGATTTGATGTCCCCATAAGCTCTTCTCGGGGTTCCTTAGGTTTTACTTCGTGTGGATCTGGCTTTTCTTTGGTGTGTATCTTCTGCTCTTTTAAATTGTTGATCATACGATTTGTGTTGGCTCAGTTTTGATGCTTTGTGATGTTTCCTGCGATGAAGTTTGAATAATTTGATTATCTATTGAAACGACTTTCTTACCTTCATCTTCTATTGTTTTGGCTGAGTCGAGAGCTTGAAGGTTGACTGATTCATCTTCTACACGAAGTATGAGTTCTTCTGTGGCAACATCAATTTTACTCTTGGCAGTTGCAAGAAAAGGTCTTTCTAAAATTAAAGGGATTGAATTTTCCTCATCTATGTCTAAAACAACAAAATCTACTGGGAAAACGAATTTATCGATTTTTACTAAAACATCTTCAATAATGCCCCAAGGAATTCCAACAGTTTTATCAGCTAGTTGGATACTCATCCTAGTTTTTTTGGGCTTCCCTAGACCTAGTCGTTTAAATAGTGCATAAGGCATGACATTTATACTTGCCCTTAAATTAGCTAACACATTATGAATAGTTAAACTACCAATTAAACATCGAATCGTAAACCTCCCCGGATCTTTTAATTTCTACGGTGAGTGGGCTTTTGTAGCATTGCTTTGAGCATGTTGCGTTAAGTTCCACATGGTGCTCTTCATCTATTTTATGCTTGTTCGTTAAGAGTCGTCTTAAAAATCTCCTTGAGTCGGCATCCGAAAAAGAGCTTCAAGAAGAGGTAAGTTAATCGTAATTTCTTTAGAACTTTTAGAAACTTACCAAATTGTTCCTCCGAATCATCTCTTTTCAATGCTTAGGATAAGGTATTCGAGGTTGGTACTCTTTAATTACCGATTTTTCTTGTGCTACCTATATTTTACCTTTTTCTTCCTTGGTTTCTTGTCCGAGGTGGGCTTGTCTACCTTTGTATCTTCTTGAGATGTGATGGCTTGTATTTGTTATTTTGGGTTTATTTTCGTGTTGCTTGGTAGGCGCCCCTCATATGCTCAAACAAGCTTTGTGAGATGTCCCATCGACCTAGTGATTTCCCGACTTGTTCCTTGATTTCTTTGATCGATATTTCTTGGTTATCAAGTGTTGTATCAGTTCTTTGGAGACGGGCATCTATGTGCGCCATGAACTTTTGAAGATCTCTTCAAGACTCGACTTCTTTTAAAGGTGGATAGGGTTGATTTTGGTAATTTGGAGGAGGTTGTCGCCTTTTGATTTCTTTGTCCTCCCACGAAAAATTTAGGTGGTTCCTCCAACATGGATTGTAAGTGTTAATATAAGGATTATTATTAGATCTGAAATTGTTACCTATATAGCTTGTCTACTCATTTTACGCTTCCTGGTTGGTACGGTGGGTACAAGAATTCGCCACATTCCACTCGCTTCGCATTGCATGACTAGATGTACTGTGAAGAACATAAATTATCAAGCTTTTATTCATTAACTCCACCGTGTCGACAAAGATTGTCACTGCGTCTATGTTAAAAACTCCACCGATTTTGTCGGTTTAGCCTTGTAATTTTCCATTGATATGTGTTCAACGACATCTCCTCAATAAAATCGAAGCCGCTTTAGGAGTTTTGTTGTTCAAAGTTCCACCGGCTGATGAATCAATCATTTGCCTAGTTGGAGAATTCACACCATTGTAAAAAGTTTGGACTTGATGCCACAAAGGTAATCCATGGTGTGGGCATCTCCTTAGGAGATCTTTGTATCTTTCCCACGCATCATATAATGTTTTTACGTCATTCTGCACAAAAGAAGATATGTCAATCCTAAATTTAGCATTTTTGGCTGGCGGAACATTGGACTGCTTACCTCGACTATTTTGTGTGGAAAAACATCGTGTACTTGAAGGTGTATTTCTTCCTTTTTCTTCAGTTCTGTTGAATTGATGTAAGGATCAGCTTTATCTAACAGCACTTGATCTTTTATTTTAAAGTGATTTGATGTCCCCATAAGCTCTTCTGGGGGTTCCTTAGGTTTTACTTCGTGTGGATCTGGCTTTTCTTTGGTGTGTATCTTCTGCTCTTTTAAATTGTTGATCATACAATTTGTGTTGGCTCAGTTTTGATGCTTTGTGATGTTTCCTACGATGAAGTTTGAATAATTTGATTATCTATTGAAACGACTTTCTTACCTTCATCTTCTATTGTTTTGGCTGAGTCGAGAGCTTGAAGGTTGACTGATTCATCTTCTACACAAAGTATGAGTTCTTCTGTGGCAACATCAATTTTACTCTTGGCAGTTGCAAGAAAAGGTCTTTCTAAAATTAAAGGGATTGAATTTTCCTCATCTATGTCTAAAACAACAAAATCTACTGGGAAAATGAATTTATCGATTTTTGCTAAAACGTCTTCAATAATGCCCTAAGGAATTCCAACAGTTTTATCAGCTAGTTGGATACTCATCCTAGTTTTTTTGGGCTTCCCTAGACCTAGTCGTTTAAATAGTGCATAAGGCATGACATTTATACTTGCCCTTAAATTAGCTAACACATTATGAATAGTTAAACTACCAATTAAACATCGAATCGTAAACCTCCCTGGATCTTTTAATTTCTACGGTAGTCAGTTTTGTAGCATTGCTGAGCATGTTGCGTTAAGTTCCACATGGTGCTCTTCATCTATTTTATGCTTGTTCGTTAAGAGTCGTCTTAAAAATCTCCTTGAGTCGGCATCCGAAAAGAGCTTCAAGAAGAGGTAAGTTAATGCGTAATTTCTTTATAACTTTTAGAAACTTACCAAATTGTTCCTCCTGAATCATCTCTTTTCAATGCTTAGGATAAGGTATTCGAGGTTGGTACTCTTTAATTACCGATTTTCTTGTGCTACCTATATTTTACCTTTTTCTTCCTTGGTTTCTTGTCTTGAGGTGGGCTTGTCTACCTTTGTATCTTCTTGAGATGTGATGGCTTGTATTTGTTATTTTGGGTTTATTTCGTGTTGCTTGGTAGACGTCCTCGTTGACGCTCAAACAAGCTTTGTGAGATGTCCCACCGACCTAGTGATTTCCGACTTGTTCCTTGATTTCTTTGATCGATATTTCTTGGTTATCAAGTGTTGTATCAGTTCTTTGGAGACGGGCATCTATGTCTGCCATGAACTTTTTCAGCATCTCTTCAAGACTCGACTTCTTTTCCGGTGGATAGGGTTGATTTTGGTAATTTGGAGGAGGTTGCTGCCTTTGATTTCCTTGTCCTCCCCACGAAAAATTTAGGTGGTTCCTCCAACATGGATTGTAAGTGTTAATATAAGGATTATTATTAGATCTGAAATTGTTACCTATATAGCTTGTCTACTCATTTTCTGCTCCTGGTTGGTACGGTGGGTACAAGAATTCGCCACATTCCACTCGCTTCGCATTGCATGACTAGATGTACCCGTGAAGAACATAAATTATCAAGCTTTTTATTCATTAACTCCACCTGTGTCGACAGCATTGTCACTGCGTCTATGTTAAAAACTCCACTGATTTTGTCGGTTTAGCCCTTGTAATTTTCCATTGATATGTGTTCAACGACATCTCCTCAATAAAATCGTAAGCCGCTTTAGGAGTTTTGTTGTTCAAAGTTCCACCGGCTGATGAATCAATCATTTGCCTGGTTGGAGAATTCACACCATTGTAAAAAGTTTGGACTTGATGCCACAAAGGTAATCCATGGTGTGGGCATCTCCTTAGGAGATCTTTGTATCTTTCCCACGCATCATATAATGTTTTTACGTCATTCTGCACAAAAGAAGATATGTCAATCCTAAATTTAGCCTTTTTGGCTGGCGGAAAATATTTTAAAAGAAATTTTTCGGTCATTTGATCCCATGTGGTGATTGACCCTCGTGGTAATGAGTTCAACCACTGCTTTGCTTTGTTCCTTCATGAAAACAGAAATAACTGAAGATGCATGGCATATTCAGAAACGCCATTTATTTTGAAGGTATCACAGAATTCTAAAAAATTAGATATATGAGTGTTTGGATCCTCATCCTGCAAACCATCAAATTGAACAAATTGTTGAATCATTTGTATTGTGTTAGGCTTTAATTCAAAATTATTAGCAGCTATAACGGGCCTAGCAATACTAGATTCTGCTCCTGTCAAATTAGGTTTAGCATAATCATACATAGTACGTGGAGCATTCTGTTCTTGCACATTTGGTGGGTTGTTCTCGTCCATCCCTTCAATAGGATTATTTCTTTGCTGTTCTTCTCTTTGATAGTCTAGGGCTCGTCTAATTTCTCTACGATTTCTATGAGCGGTAGCTTCAATGTCACTTTCGTATTCTAATGGTCCTCTCAGATTTCTTCTAGTCATAAACTAGAGGTACCGCTATGAAAAGAAAGAAAGAAATTTAGAAAAACAAAATATATGTAAAAAATAAGAGAAATTTAAAAATAAAGATAATGGCTAAAGTAATAGAAAAGAGCTTTCATAATATTTTAGGATTCCCAAGAACGACGCCAAAAACTTGATCGTGCCAACAATGAGTTTTAATATTTATAAAAGAGTGATCGAACTTGTAGATTGATCGACAACAATAGAGGCAAGTGCACCTATCGAACAAGAGTATAGCTCAGCAAGAATATCTTATCGAACCTAAGGAACCTAAAAGTACTACCACTCACTTTCTTTCTATTATTTAGCCTAAAATATGGAGTGATTGGATTATTAAACTAACGAAATGCTTAGACTAAATTCAAAGACAAAAGATTGAATTGGAGAAAGACTTTAGGAAAACTCAGTTGATAAAGACGATACCCTCAGGAAGAAATCACCTATGACTTCACTTATTATTTATTCCCCAAACCATATGATTTCTTTACTTAGCTTGATCCATGAGACTCCCTAACCTATATTAAACCCTCTCTAGAGGCGAATAACGTCTAACCTTAGGTTAACTAGTGAAACTCTCATTCTCTTATAATAACCCCCTAAGGAAGCAGTAAATCGATCAATGGATTCCCATATTAGGTTTCACCCTAATCCGACAAAATCTCGTAACCCTATCTCTAGGCATTGGATCAACTCCGCTCAATTATGCTAGATCTACTCCTAGGTAGGGTCTATTCCTCCTCCACCTAAGCATATCAGATTGAATTAAGCAACATAATTAAGAACAAACCAAGTACTTATCATATAATTTAGAAATCAAATAACAAAATCCATTATAGGTTTCATCCCCTTCAGGTATCTAAGGGGTTTAGTTCATAACTAAATACGAAAACATCTCAAGAGTAAAGAATAAACAAAACATAAGAAATCCCTAAAACCCCTAAAGGAATTGAAGGAGAGATCCTCCGTCTTGAATGGAGTTTCGACTTCTTGAGATGGATCAACTGGCTATCTTCAAGTGATTCCCTAAAATAAATGAAAGCTTCGGCCAAAAGCCTCTGCTAAAGCTCCCCTTCAATGTCTCCCTTGGGTTGTTTATATAGCCTTTGGGATGCTATACTTGGCTCCTAAGTATCTCCTTCAAGTAGAATTACTATTAGGGTGTTGGAGTAGACTTAGGAGTATATTTCTTTGGCTTCAAGCATCCAAATCCAAGTGAAATTGCTCTCTCCCGTGGCAGGGGCACGGCCATGACACACGCCCGTGTAAATCGTGGTTGGGTCATGTCTCGATTCTGCCATTTTGGGGATAGCCATGTGAGTCAGGATTCAGGCCATGCTTCAGGTCTGTCGATTTGGGCACGACCATATAGACCACCAGGCACGTCCGTGTGATCAATGGATGTTGCACGGCCGTGTGTTACGTAGCTAACGCCGTGCTCTAGGTAATTGGTGAGGCACGGTCGTATGGGCTTTGGGCCAGGCTATGTTGATTGCTTGCTAAAGCCCAATTACTCCGTTTTAAGCCCGTTTTGCATTCTTTTTATCCTCGGGTGCTTTCCTGGGTATAAACGTGAAAAGAAAGGATTAAAAGCACCTTTTTACATAGATCAAGGGCTAAATCGTCCAAAAGCATACTAAATATGGGGTTAAAATAAGTTACTTTTACGATTTGTCATTCAACTGGTGCGATTCAACTGTGTAACATCTAGGATTTAGGGGTGTTGCATCTTTTATGTTTTTCTGCGTTTGTTCAGTTATGCATGTTGTTTGGATGTGTTTGGGGGCCTCGGGAAGACTCGGGGTTAAGTAAAAGCCTTGGTATAATTTTAGTTTTGGGAGTTTTAGGAGGGAAGCTAATTAGGAGTAGGACTTAAGGGTTATTGTTTGCGTTTGGTGACACAAGAGGTGCAGTGGAAGAGTGGCAAGGAGACGCCACCTAACATGCAGGGTGATGGCGTCACAAGGAGAAGTTGAGAGGGAGAGGGTTCGAAACTCTCAAGTAGCAAAAGGGAGTATTATTTTTGGTTCTGCAAAGGAGGTAATGGATGGTAATCAAACTCTGGAGGAGAGAGACAAGACTTGGTCAAATATTTCAATGGATGGTGGAGAGTGATTAAGGGAGTTTGAATTATTCAAACTAGTTTGAATAAGTGGAGGAGAGGGAATTAAGGAGTGTTTCAAGGGACGACATGGGGATTGAGGTGAGAAGGGGTTGTAAGCTGAATTTTTGAGTAGTGTAGGGGGTGAGGCTTTCGATTTTGGTAAGGGGCGTTGGTACCGAATTTTTTATAGGTTTTATTAGCTTTTGTGTGTTAAGGGTTTCTTTATTTCGGCATTTTGGGTGTGCTCTTATTTTAGTTCTTTTCTTGCTCTCTTTTACCGAAAAGTGCCTAGTCAATTCCCATTATTTTCTTTTACTATGACTTATAGCCGAAACTAGGGAGACCATTTTGTGCATATTTCTTCTCATCTTCTTTTCTCTACTCATTTTCAAAACTCCACTACCGAAAGTAACACACTTGTCCCTTGCAATCTTTCATTTTCTTCTTCTTCTCTACCTACTTTTTAAACCGAAACCTTTGTTCTTCTTTCCCTATTTTTCCCCTTATCATTCTTTTCTCCCAACCTTTCTTCTCTTTTTCATTTCTCTATTGTTACCAAACTCTTAGGCCTTCATTGAAGTTATCTTGTTTTCATTTTCTGTTCTTTCATCTTATTCTCTTCCACTCTTGTTCATTGCCAAATCTTCTCTGCTATTGTGGGTGTGCCGAATTCTCTTGGGTGTTGTTCGAATCCTCTGTGTTAAGGTATGATCATTCCCTTTCGTTTTCCCCTTGATTAAACCTGTATTCCTTCTTTTCTTGGTAAGGCCGAACCTATCTTGATCAATACATAAACCTGCTTTTTTGTCTTTGTGTTACGGCGAATAGGGGGACAAAGTGTTAGGCATCTACTTCGGATCATTCTTCGATTTGGTTGTGAAGGGTGTTTCATCTGGGAAATATCGCTAGCGGAACCATTTAGGTTCTAAGTCTGTGGAGCGACTAATCTCTGAACCTCGTCTCTCTTTTCAGGATTGTAAGGTAAGGGATTTCTCTAGTATTCTATTATTCTATTTATCCGTTGTTCATCGCCTTAACCCGTTGAGTGTGTAACATCCGAAAAGGGCCTATGCATTTTCGGTTTAATTGTATGAAATGACAAGTTTAAGCACTAAGAATAAATTTTGATATTTTGGAAACCGAACATTTTGGAAACTTGAACATTTTGAAACTCGAACATTTTGGAAATGATCCAAAATGGAAACTCAACATTTTGGAAACTTGAAAATGTAAGAAAAATGGCAAGTTACTGAGTCGATCGAAAATTTTAGGAAACTTAGAAACGATGCGAAATGTCAAATTTTAAAGTTTAAAATAGGAAATAAGGGCAAGATGGCCTTAAAAGAAAAAGTTGGTAAAGTTTGACACACAAACAAGCTTGGAAAAGTGGCTCAAGATGTCACTTAAGGCCTATGGAAATGGCGCCACAAGGTGGTGTTGGGCTGAGTTGAGTCACTTGGGAAGCAAATACAAGGGAGTTTTATTTTTGCTTCCAAGGCTAAGGGTGGACGGCACAAGCCTTCTAGAAAGGAGGTGTTTTAATTCCATAAATATGTGATTAATAAGTGATAAATAAGGATTTTAAATTTGGATTATTTGAGGAGATAATTGATGGACTAAATGCTTTTATTTTTAGATAAAGAAGATAATATTATCTTAAGGGAGAGTGATGGCCAAGTCAAGGACTCTTGGCCTAGCAAATTCGGCTAAAGAAGGAGAACCAAAGTCTTTTCTCTCATTTTTCCAAGTTGTCAAAATTCTAGCTCTCTCCCCTCTCGCTGAATTTTCTTTAAGCAAAATCCATCTCTTCTTCTTCTATTTTCTTCTCCTCTCCTTTGCTATTGTCGAGCCAAAACACTCTTTGATCCTTAATTAAAACTCCATAGCCGAAACTCAGTGACTCTAGACAAGGAAGCAATCGATCAAAGCATTAAAGGTAAGGCTAAGCATTAATCAAGTTCTTTCTTTTTCTATTTGCCAAAGAGAAGGGTCTAATCCCTATTTTTGTCTTATGGCGAATCTATAAGGATCTCTCGTGTTCTTTTTTACAATGCTTGAATACAAGGAGGAATCTTTCTAGAAATTCGAGGATCTAAGGTAAGATAAATATATTTGGTTAAAGGTTATGATTTATATGTTAAATTAAATTTAACATATGATGCTAGGGATGTCGACAGTGCTATAAGGCAAGGAATCCTTTTCAGATTTGGAATTTGTAAGGTAGGTGATATTCGGCCAAGGCTTGTTTTTTTTTTTTTTTGATATTTAGGATTATTTCCCATTATTTCAAAAGCCGGAAACTGACATGGTTACATGGCTAGTGTTAGCCGATTTCAAGGAAAAGGAATACTAGCAATTTTTGGGACTTGATTTACAGACATCCAAATTTGGCAAACAAGGTAAGTAATACAAATCCTACTAGGATTTGGTTTTTTTAAGCCAAATAGGTTTGTTAATATGCTTTAATGGTTGGTCAATATAGGAGTTAAAATCTAGATCGGTAGATCGCTCTTCTGGATCTCAAGGAATCCAATAAGTTTAATCGTGTGTACTCATACTAATCTTCAATAAATTATATGGCAATTATTAACTATATGAATATGCATAAGAATGTGAATGTGGTTAAGTACCACAAATGTGGTAAGAAGTACTCGTGCACGCTTTCCTACTTCGATAGGATTACGAATATGATATATTATGAACATGTGAATAGGAACATGAATGAGAAATATGTATGTTATATAATTTATGGGGCATTCGGGATCTATATGAAAGGGGAAGAAGGTGTTGACTTGGTCTCACTAATCTAATATGGTGACTACGGTCACAAAATTTGAATTTGGTAACGGTTACATTACTTGAATATGGTGTCTAATGACACAAATGATATGGGCGATGAGCACGCCGATCGCAATGATCGCCTTCGATGGTGTGTAGCGGATGGAGGTTGACTTAGTAGTCCCACTGTGTGGCGTGAATACGGTTGGTGTGTAGCGGATGGACAAATAGGCTTGGGTTTGGGTTGCATCATCATTTATTTTATATGAATATGAATTTGATATGAACATGTATGCCCGATTTGTTGAATGTTAGTACTTGTGCACATTGAGTCATTGACTCACCCCATTGTGGGAACTATTTTCGTGTGATGAACAAAGGATGGACCGGACTAGACCTTGAGGTGGCCATGTTTCATTTGAAGATTGGAATTGATTTGGACTTTATTTCTTTTCAATACATTTAATTTTTTTTTTTTTTGGGTTTACTTGATATAATAAGGCCATAAGGCCCAAGTGATTTCTTTATTTTGCTTTACTTTTAAATATTGTGCTAAGAACTATTTTGGATGTAAGTAAGTACAAAATTTATTTCTTTAAAAGAACCCTAAAATTATTTTGTCACTTTACTTAAATTGGATTTACAAGATTAATTAAATGGGTTTCCAATCTAAGCCCAACTCAAAATAATAGTTTTCTAAAATTTTACAAATTTTCTCTAAGTAACGAAAAATTTTGAAACCGGTTTACTTTAGGAACATACCAGATCTGATTTAGGCTCGTGGGCCGGGTGTGGGGTGTTTCAGTTTGGTATCAGAGCCCAGTTTTAATCTCTCGGCTCATGGGCTAAGGCCCAACACGTTTTCAAAGCGAGCCAAATGATTATCTTTGAAAAATAAGTAGGTTTTCCGGCATGGCACCTAAGTCTCCGACCAAGAATCCACCGGTAAGTACCTAACTATATGTGTGATTCGTGAACTGCTTAAGGGTAGAAAAGGCATGGAACGTAGAATAGAATGATAGGAACTTGAACCTAGGATTAGACTACTCAAACACAAAACCACATAAGACTTAATGACCGAACAAACCTATGGCTAAGTCCTTGAGCTAGTGGTGTGGTAACCCCTGCATGCATGTCTAGGATTGGATCCTAAGAGCTTGGTATTTAAGCCCTAGTGACTCACCTCCTCTTGCAGAATCCCACCCGGTGCGTAGCTTCGGCTCACCCTAACTCGTAGGGCTCGGTGGTGTGGCAACCTCTGCGCATGTCTAGGAATGGTTTCTGGGAGCTTGGTATTTAAGTAGTCCACGCGACTCACCTCCTCTCCACTCGAATCCTGCCTGGTGCGTAGCTTTGGTTCACCCTGACCAAGAGGGCTCGGTCATAGGCTAAACATAATGATTAAAACCCGAAAGGGAACTAGCCATGTTTTAAAAAAAAAAAAAGAGAGAACAAAACAACAAACCCCAGTTTTAAAATTCTCAAAACTTTCTTTGAAGTTGAGGAAACCATCTTTACAAAAAAAAAATTTGAAAAATTTCTGATTTGTGAAAATTACAAAAAATGCCCCTGGTTATAAAATGTTCAACTACTCAACAGCTTTACCAAAATGTCATTATTTTATAAACATTCAAAAACCCTAATTTGTAAAATATCAAAATACCTTGATTTTAGAAAATTACAAAATTGCCCCTAACTTACAAAATTACCAAATGACCTCGATTTCCAAAATTTTGCAACATCCCCATTTTGAAGGAACAATTTTCTAAAAGAACCCTCAAAGTTTTACAACTTTCAAAATATCCTTGACTTATAAAATTTTACAAATTTACCCTGATTTGTGAAAAATTACCAAGATACCCCTGAGGTCAAAAATTACCAAAATACCCCCAGATTTCAAAATTTTTCCAAATTACCCCGAGACTTCAAAATTTTTGAAATACTTTTTGACAAAAACACCAAGGAACATTTTTCTTCTAAAAAATTACGAAAATGCCCCTATAGGACAAAATTATGAAAATACCCCTGGGTAGTGGAAAACAATAACAACGAAAACTACAACGTTTCTCTGAATGAACGAAAGTTCATACTTGTTTGATGGATGAATGAATGAATGGAAAAGACCGTGTGTTTGTATGAATCTGAAAGAACCACTCTTAAATTTCTTTTCATAAAACTCCTTCGCGGGTAAATAAGTGGAACAATGACTAATCCATAGAATTTCTTAATCAAATCTCAACGCTAGAAAATGAGCTCTAGAGGACGTGGTCGTCGTGGATGAGGTAGAGGAAGGATGACTCTGTCGGAACCCGTTAGATCGGGTCAAGGGTCCGACAATGAAATACCACCGCCACCACCACCCCCAGCTGTTAATGTTGAGCAGTGAGCTCGGACGAGGAAGATGTTGTGTCGCAGTCAGGCCGCGAAGTTTTGGAATTGGTGGCGGTGCGGAGGAAATTCAGAAATCGTAAGTCATGGCTCGAATGACTCCGAGCTAATGGAGCTGAAATGTTTCGAGGAGTATCTAGAGTGGCACCCAGTACAGCTGAGTACTGGTTGGAAGCAACGGAGCGCATCATGGATGAGCTCGATCAGACTCCAGAGGAAAAGTTGAAAGGGATGGTGGCATTGTTACGCGATGAAGCGTATCAGTGGTGGTTAACTGTGCGAGATGGTGCTATGACGGAGGATCTGACCTAGGAATATGTTAAGGAGGCATTCCAGAAGAAATATGTGGGAACCAGGTATACAGACGAGCAAAGGAAAGCTTTTCTAGGGCTGGTTCAAGGGAACAAGTCCGTAGCGAAATATGAGGTAGAATTTTTGAGGTTGAGTCGTTATGCTCGAGGTGTAGTGGCAACTGAACATGAACGCTGTGCCCGTTTTGAGGACGGACTGAGAGACGACCTGAGACTGTTGATAGCACCGCATCAGGAGCGAGAATTCTCGACTTTGGTGGAAAAAGCCAAAGTGGCCAAGGGAATCAAAGATTCTACCAAGCAGGCTGTGGATAAGAATAAGCCTAAGAGAGGTTTTGGACCATCTGGAAGGGTTCATAAGAGGCCTAGGGTTAACGGGCCACGAAATCAACAAGCTGGTACGGGCTGGCAGTATCACCCTTGTGAGCATTGTGGAAAGTGGCACTTGGGGGAGTGCTGGAGAAAGACGGGAGGATGTTTCAAGTGTGGGTCCAAGGACCATATGCTTAAGGATTTTCCCAAGCAACCAGATGAGAGTCGACCGGTAGTACAGAGGGCTAGCCAGATTGGTAGAGGCGGGTAGCAGCCTCAACGGGGTCGTGGTTCGGCTAACAGAGGTAATGGTGCTGGCAGAGGCCGTGGAGCATAGGGCCGAGGTGCTACTAATGTTAATGCAGAAGTAAGACAACCGGGTTTGGTTTATGCGATTCACCGAAGGGAAGATGGAGATGTGCCGGATGTTATAACCGGTATGTTCTTTATTCATGACAAGCCCTATTTTGCTCTTATTGATGTGGGCTCGACCCATTCCTATGTTGCATGTAGTGTAGTGGAAACATTAGGCCTAAACTCTGAACTCTCTGATAGGCAGATGACGGTAGTAAGCCCATTAGGCCAAACTGTAGTGGTAGACAAGATCTTTTGGAATGTACCCCTAGATATTCAGGGAGTGAACTTTTGGGCAGACTTAATGGAGTTACCCTTCGGAGAGTTTGAACTTATACTCAGAATGGATTGGATAGTAGAACACCGAGCCGTATTGGATTGTACAGCTAAACGTATGGAACTAAGAATCCCAGAGGATGAAGTGGTAGTAATGATCGAAGAAAGGAGGAACTACTTGTCTAACGTAGTTTCGGCATTGAAGGCTGAGAAGATGGTTAAAAAAGGTTGCAAGGCATTCCTAGCCTTCGTAAGTGCGATAGGTGGAAAGGAAGAAGGTATTAATGGAGTTAGGACAAGAAGGAACTTCGTGGATGTGTTTCGGAGGAATTAAGGAATACCCTGCATGTGGAGGTAGAATTTAGAATTGATTTGCTACCCTAATGCTTCGTGTCAATCGCTCCATATCGAATGGCGCCAAAAGAGTTAGTGGAGCTCAAGGCTCAAATCCAAGAACTGTTGGATCGTGGGTTCATCCGACCCAGTGTGTCTCCGTGGGGAGCACCGGTCCTATTTGTGAAGAAGAAGGATGGAACTATGCGTATGTGCATAGATTATCGTCAGTTGAATAAGCTGACCATTAAGAACAAGTATCCTTTTCCAAGGATCGATGACTTGTTCGATCAGCTGAAGGGAGCCGCAGTGTTTTCAAAGATTGACTTAAGGTCGGGATATCATCAGTTGAAGGTGAAGGAGGCTGATATCCATAAGACCGCTTTTAGGACAAGATACGGCCATTTTGAGTTTGTGGTGATGCCGTTTGGGTTGACGAACGCTCTAGCCGCGTTCATGGATATGATGAATCGGGTTTTCCAACCCTACTTGGATAGGTTCGTCGTTGTGTTCATCGACGATATTTTGGTTACTCGAAGTCAGAGGAGGAGCATGATGAGCATCTCTGAGTTGTGTTGGAAGTGTTAAGGGAGAAGAAGCTCTATGCCAAATTCAGCAAGTGTGAGTTTTGGCTTAAGGAGGTGGCATTCTTAAGACATGTGGTATCTGCAGAAGGAATAAGAGTAGATCCCAAGAAGATCGAAGCAGTGTTGGATTGAAAACCACCTAGGTCCGTGGCTAAAATCTGAAGTTTTCTAGGCTTGGCTGGATATTACAGAAGGTTTGTGGAAGGATTCTCGTCAATAGCCGCGCCTTTAACAAAGTTGCTAAAGAAGGAAGTACCCTTTGAATGGACTAATAAGCAGTAGGAGAGCTTTGAAAAGCTTAAGAAGTGTCTTGTGAAGCTCCAGTGTTAATTCACCAGAGGCGGGAAAAGATTTTGTGGTGTACTGTGACGCTTTGCATACGGGTTAGGCTGTGTGCTAATACAAGATGGCAAAGTAGTCGCTTATGCGTCACAGCAGCTAAGGCCTCATGAGGTTAACTACCCAACTCATGACTTGGAACTGGCAGCAGTGGTTTTTGCCCTTAAGGTTTGGAGGCACTACCTTTATGGAGAAAGGTCATTATCTACAGCACCACAAAAGTCATAAGTACTTGTTGACTCGGAAGGAGTTGAACTTAAGGCAATGAAGGTGGGTGGAATTGTTGAAGGACTATGGTGCTCGATAGAATATCATCCGCAAGGCGAATGTGGTAGCCAATGCCCCGAGTAGGAAGGTTGTGTCGATCTAAGGGCTTTGTTCGCTCATTTAAGTCAGATGATGATGGAAGCCTATTGGCGGAGTTACAAGTCAAGCCCACCGGGTCAAGGTGAAAAAGGACGATTGGTGATAAGAACTTAAGTACTAAGTTACGCAAGTCTGAGAAGGAGGATTAAGGGACTATGACGCCATCGATGAAGAAGTATTGTGCTACAAGGAAAGGTCTCAGATGCCGAGGAATAAGGAGTTGAGACAAAGGATTCTTCGGGAAGCGCATGGTAGCCCTTATGCTATGCATCCGGAGGCATCAAGCTGTATAGAGATCTAAAGGAACAATTTTGGTGGTCTGATCTCAAACGAGAGGTGACTGAATTTGTGGGGAAATGTTTGACGGTCGCAAGTTAAGGTGAACACCAAGTCCCATCAGGATTGCTTCAACCAATCGAAGTTCCCCAATGGAAGTGGGAAAGAATTACCATGGACTTCGTTAGTGGGCTTCCCCTTACGCCTACTAAGAAGGACTCGGTATGGGTGATAGTGGACCGTTTGACCAAGTCCGCACACTTTATCCCAGTAAGAATGGATTATTCTCTTGAAGTTGGCTAAGTTATATGTGGCGTAGATTGTGAGGTTACATGGAGTACCAATGTTGATCATCTCGATAGAGACCCAAGGTTTACGCCTCGATTTTGGAAGGCACTTCATCAAGCCTTAGGCACTAGGTTGGACTTCACCACGGCGTTTCATCCACAATCCCCAGGCGGTCTAAACGAAAGTTATACAAGTGTTGGAGGATATGTTGAGAGGTGTGTAATGGATTTTCGAGGAAGCTGGGAAGATTACCTGGCTTTAGCTGAGTTTCCCTACAACAACAGCTATCAGACTAGCATTCGGATGGCACCATATGAAGCGTTGTATGGCCGGAAGTGTAGAACACCTACTTGTTGGATGAATTAGGAGAACGCCGAGTTTTGGGGCGAAATTAGTGGCGTAAACCGAGGAAAAGGTTGAGTTGATTAGCACAGTTGAAGGAAGCCTCGATAGGCGTAAGTCGCGGCGACCTTAAGCGGAAGGAAATAGAGTTTGAAGTGGGAGATCAAGTATTCCTGAAAATCTCGCCTTGGAAGAAGGTAATGAGGTTCGGTCGAAAAGGGAAGTTAAGCCCAAGGTTTATAGGGCCTTATCGAGTACTGAAGCGAGTTGGGCCGGTGGCATACCAATTGGAGTTGCCACCAGAGTTGCAGCAGATGCACGACGTATTCCATGTATCCATGCTACGTTGCTACAGATCGAACCCATCTCATGTGGTACCTGTTGAAGAGGTGGAACTAAGGCCAGACTTATCCTACGATGAAGAGCCAATTCGAATCTTGGAACGTGATGTGAAAGTATTACGAAGGAAGTCTGTACCTCTAATCAAAGTGTTATGGCGTAATCATGGAACGGAAGAAGCTTCATTGGGAGTCGAGGAGACCATGCGACAAGCAATACCCTCAATTATTTTAGTTAGGAAATTTCGGGACGAAATTTTGTTTAAGGGATAGAATCGAACATCCCTAAAAGGGCCTATGCATTTTCGGTTTAATTGTATGAAATGACAAGTTTAAGCACTAAGAATAAATTTTTGATATTTTGGGAAACCCGAACATTTTGGAAACTTGAAGATTTTGAAACTCGAACATTTTGGAAATGATCCAAAATGGAAACACGAACATTTTGGAAACTTGAAAATGTAAGAAAAATGGCAAGTTCTGAGCCGATAAAAATTTTAGGAAACTTAGAAACGATGCAGAAATGTCAAATTTTAAAGTTTAAAATAGGAAATGAGGGTAAGATGGCCTTAAAAGAAAAAGTTGGTAAAGTTTGACACACAAAAAGCTTGGAAAAGTGGCTCAAGATGTCACTTAGGGCCTATGGAAATGGCGCCACATGCAGGTGTTGGGTTCGAGTTCGAAGTCACTTGGGAAGCAAATAAAAGGGAGTTTTATTTTTGCTTCCAAGGCTAAAGGGTGGACGGCACAAGCCTTCTAGAAAGGAGGTGTTTTAATTCCATAAATATGTGATTAATAAGTGATAAATAAGGATTTTAAATTTGGATTATTTGAGGAGATAATTGATGGATTAAATGCTTTTATTTTTAGATAAAGGAGATAATATTATCTTAAGGGAGAGTGATGGCCAAGTCAAGGACTCTTGGCCTAGCAAATTCAAGCTAAAGAAGGAGAACCAAAGTCTTTTCTCTCATCTTTTCCAAGTTACCGAAAATTCCTAGCTCTCTCCCCCTCTCTGCCAAATTTTTCTTTAAGCAAAATCCATCTCTTCTTCTTCTATTTTCTTCTCCTCTCCTTTGCTATTGTCGAGCCAAAACACTCTTTGATCCCTGATTAAAACTCCATAGCCGAAACTCTGTGACTCTAGGCAAGGAAGCAACCGATCAAAGCATTAAAGGTAAGGCAAAGCATTAATCAAGTTCTTTCTTTTTCTATTTGCCAAAGAGAAGGGTCTAATCCCTATTTTTGTCTTATGGTAGAATCTATAAGGATCTCTCGTGTTCTTTTTACAACAGCTTGAATACAAGGAGGAATCTTTCGGAAATTCGAGGATCTAAGGTAAGATAAATATATTTGGTTAAAGGTTATGACTTATATGTTAAATTAAATTTAACATATGATGCTAGGGATGTCGATAAAGGTTATAAGGCAAGGAATCCTTTTCGATTTGGAATTTGTAAGGTAGGTGATATTCGCCAAGGCTTGTTTTTTTTTTGATATTTAGGATTATTTCCCATTATTTCAAAAGCCGAAACCGACATGGTTACATGGCTAGTGTTAGTGATTTCAAGGAAAAGGAATACTAGCAATTTTGGGACTTGATTTACGTATATCCAAATTCGCAAACAAGGTAAGTAATACAAATCCTACTAGGATTTGGTTTTCTTTAAGCCAAATAGGTTTGTTAATATGCTTTAATGATTGGTCGAATATAGGAGTTAAAAATCTAGATCGGTAGATCGTTCTTGAGATCTCAAGGAATCCAATAAGCTTAATCGGTGTGTACTCATACTAATCTTCAATAAATTATATGGCAATTATTAACTATATGAATATGCATAAGAATGTGAATGTGGTTAAGTACCACAAATGTGGTAAGAAGTACTGTGCACGTTTCCTACTGATAGGATTACAAATATGATATATTATGAACATGTGAATAGGAACATGAATGAGAAATATGTATGTTATATAATTTATGGGGCATTCGGGATCTATGTGAAAGGGAAGAAGGTGTTGACTTTGGTCTCATTAAGCGAAATATGGTGACTACGGTCACAAAATTTGAATTTGGTAACCGGTTACATTACTTGAATATGGTGTCTAATGACACAAATGATATGGGCGATGAGCACGTCGACTGCAACGACTGCCTTCGATGGTGTGTAGCGGATGGAGGGTTGACTTAGTAGTCCCACTTGTGTGGTGGCGGTGCTGGTGGTGTGTAGTGGATGGACAAATAGGCTTGGGTTTGGGTTGCATCATCATTTATTTTTATATGAATATGAATTTGATATGAACATGTATGCCTGATTTGTTGAATGTTAGTACTGTGTGCACATTGAGTCTGTTGACTCACCCCGCTATGGGAACTATTTTCAGGTGATGAACAGTGATGGACCGGGACGGTAGACCTTGAGGTGGCCATGTTTCATTTGAAGATTTGATTTGATTTGGACTTTATTTCTTTTCAGTACATTTAATTTTATTTTTTTTTGGGTTTACTTGATGTAATAACGCCATAAGGCCCAAGTGGATTTCTTTATTTTTGCTTTACTTTTAAATATTGTGCTAAGAACTATTTTGTATGTAAGTAAGTACAAAATTTATTTCTTTAAAATGAACCCTAAAATTATTTTGTTACTTTACTTAAATTGGATTTACAAGATTAATTAAATGGGTTTCCAATCTAAGCCCAACTCAAAATAATAGTTTTCTAAAATTTTACAAATTTTCTCTAAGTAACGAAAATTTTTGAAACCGGTTTACTTTAGGAACATGCCAGATCCGGTTCAGGCTCGTAGGCCGGGTGTCGAGTGTTTCAGAGTGGTTATACCATCATCTCTTTCATAGCGATTTATTGACCAAGACTTTTAATGGATGCAAGAAATGTTCAATTTGGGGAAGGGAGCAAACCTTTGGTTTCGACTCCAAAGTTCAGGAAGCGAGCAGTATCGATAGTTCGAGATTGGCCACCGAGGTGTAGGCTGGCTGAAAGGGATAAGTAGATCGTTGTGATCCCTACGAATGAGGACATTAGTGAGATCGATAGTTTAGTTCTTCAGGTTTACAGGTGTGTATTTATCACACTATTTCCTTAATTTCATAAATGAGTATGTGTTATGTTTGAAAGCCAAAAATAGCGGCAATGGTGATTAAGTTACCCAAGTTGGGTAAACCGGAACCCCAGGTCAGTATATTGTATTTTAAGCCTTTTTAAGGTTGGTGGATAATATGATTGTGGGTGTATGCTAAGTATTACATGTATCACATTATATAACCTATCTTTTATACTATGTTGCATGTGCATGGGATATTGGGATGATAATGATATAAAGGGGAAGTGTATATTGGTGACTTTGTCACGATTAATGATGGCGTGGTGCCTCATTGTGGAATTGGTGATTTAATCACGTGTGGATCAGTGGCTAGACCACTATATGTGGACTTTGAGCAGTGTGTCTGTCAGCATGACTACCAAAGAGGTGTGTAGTGGTTGGAGGGTTGATTGTAGAAATCCCCACCGGTGTGTTGAGGATGGACATGTGGAGCGGTGTGTAGAGAATGGAACACTAGGTTGGGTTGGGCTATCATTTTGATTACTTGTGCATGATGTGATAATTCGATAATGGTTTGGGGCTCAAGCCCACTTGTGGAATTTTGTGGACTAATTGCACACTAAGTCTAGTGACTCACTCTATTTTCTTAACAAATTGCAAGTAGCTCATGATTCTTTGGACTGGATTGGAATGGACTCGAGGTGGCCATGCAAGGGTTATTTTATTAAACTTTATTTAAAATTATTAATTGCTATTTTCTTTTGGGATATTTTTAGTATGTAATAAGGCCACTTTAAATTTGGTAAATTTTGGATTTAAAGTCTGTGTTGTTACACATTAATTACGAACTACTTGATGGAATGTTTTTATCAAGATAAACAAAATTTTCTTCGCAACTTGTTTAACACACATTTCCAATGAAACTAAAAATTTTTATTGACATTCCATAAACGGAAAAAGAAAAAAAATCGCTAAGTTTTTCAAACATCGCCTAAACGCTAGGCTTAGCTAATTAACTTTAAAAACTTGAATAATGAGTTTTAATTGAGCCATGAAACTTGGTTTTATTAAAGAAATTCTCCAAAACTTATAAAACTTTTCAAACCCATTTTCCCTAGTGACATGCCAGATCCGGCTGTGGTGTTTGGGCCGGGTTTAGGGTGTTACAAACTGGGCCTTTTTCCATAATTAATTAAGATTATTTTATTTAGCCCAAACTAAATTGGGAATAAATTAAAATTAATTAATTTATGATCTAATACACATATTTGGACCGTCTTAGGCTGGAACTTATTTTGCCTTATTACTTCGAACTGCTTCTCGGTTTTGTTCTTCGAGCAGTGTCTGCCGAGCCAATTTTCGCCTTTTGTGCGAATCTGTCGAAAATAGTCAAAATAAATCAAAATTAACTATAAAATTAATTAGAATTCATGATGTTCATATTTTTAACATAATTTAATTATTTTATAAAATTTAATTATTTTTTACAAGAATTTAACCGAAATAGCATGATTTTGAGTTAAAAAGGGCATGTAAAAACACGTAAATTTTCGTGTTTCCATGTGTACTTGGACTAAATTGAATGAATTTGAAATTGAATAAGTTGAATTTGAATATGTATAGACCAAGAAAGGAGAGATTCAGATCGAGATCGAGGTAAAGACAAAGTACTCGATTGATCGGCAAGTCTCGGTATTTCGACATCCGAGGTAAGTTCAGATATAATACGTGTACTTAAATATGTTTAAATGTTATGAAACAATTGGTTATGATGTTGTTGAATTATAAATACTATGTGAGAAATTGAGCTACGTGGCACTAAGTGTGCATATTTGAAAATGTGACCGAGGTAAATAGCACTGTGTGTGCGAAGTAATGGAAGCTTCGACTTTACTGAATGGCACTGTGTGCACGATACTGAATTAAGTTTGATTTTGTATTGAGGCACTAAGTTTGCGATGTTAGTTAAGCTTCGACTTTGATTTGGGCACTAAGTGTGCGATTGATTTGAAAAGATATCGAGTAGTAAATGAGGCATGGCATCGAGCATCGAATAGCAAGAACAATTGTTAACTAAGTGTTGGCAAAGGTATGTTTGAACCTATGTGGTTGATGATAGTTTTAAAGGTTGAATGAATGGATATTTGAGCATTTGGTTGAGGATGATAATGTGCTTAATTGTGCATCTATCTATGTGATGGTTTAATTATAAATTGATGTTGTATTATTGAGAAGTATGTATTATATTACGAACTTACTAAGCTTTAAAAGCTTAATGTGTGAATTGTTTCTCTGTTTTATAGTGTTAGTAGAGCTAGCTCAGATCCGGAGATCGTCAGGCGACTCAATCGCACTATCGACATACCTATTTTGGTACTTTTGAGAGATGTATATAGTAGGTATATGGCATGTATAGGATAGAAGTTATGATATGTTTTGAAATTCTTGGTATATGCTATGTGACATGGTTTGGTCATTGAATGATGCTGATGTATATTTGTAGGTTGTAAAAATGATGAATGAGTTATGAATGAGTGAGAATGAAAATGGTATGTTTTATGCTTGAGTTGGTTGATGAGAATGATGGGTAAAATATAAATTTGTAGTATGAATTACATGATGCTTGACTATGTGGTTTAAGTTGTGAATATGATGTTTTGGATGGATTTGTTTGAGTAGGAATTGAGTATGGAAATTGATGATATAGGTGATGATTAATTTGTGCATATATTAGTATGAATTGGTTGCCAATTAAGGTATAAATGTATGAGATTTGAAGCTTGTAGGTGATTCAAGGTGTGGGAGGCAAGTTTGGCCTTGAAAATGGTCGATAATCGCCTATTACGGTTGAGCACACATGGCGTGTGGCTCGGCAAGTGTTGTTTAAGTTGGCCAAGTGAAACAAGTCAGGCTTGACCATGGGTTGGACTCACATGATTGGCCGTGTGGTGCAAGTCAGGCTAGACCACGGGTGGGGTACACGGGCGTGTTCCAGGCCGTGTGGTCAAGTCAGTATGTATCCCTATTTTGACACGGCTTGGGCACATGGGCATGTATGAGGCCGTGTGAGGCACACGACCTGCCCACACGGGCGTGTGACCTCTGTATCATAGAAAAATTTTTAAATTTTTGGAAATTTTCGTATGCGTTTGGTTTAGTCCCGACCCTTTTCTAAAGAATGATTAAGGTCTCGATGACCTATTTAAGGGACTCTTTGATGTGTTTTGTCAGACTTTGCTGTGAAATGTTAGTAAATGATCCTGATTGTCCGGTAATGCCCTTTAACCCTGTTTCGGCGATGGTTATAGGTTAGGGGTGTTACATTTCATTCCGATACGATATGATTACTCACTTGATAGATTAGCTGAGCTTTACATTTCTTATATTGTAAGATTGCATGAAGTGCCTTTGTCTATTGTGTCTGACAGAGAGCCGAGGTTTACATCACGATTTTGGAAGAAATTGCAAGAAGCTTTAGGCACTAAATTGCATTTTAGTACAGCATTTCATTCGCAGACTGATGATCAGTCCGACCGGATTATTCAGATACTCGAGGATATGTTGAGATGTTGCATTCTTGATTTTGATGGTACGTGGGAACCATACTTGCCATTGATTGAATTCGCGTACAATAATAGTTTTTAGTCGAGCATCAAAATGGCACCTTATGAGGCTTTGTATGGACGCAAATGTCGAACACCTCTATATTGGACTGAGCTCAGTGAAAATAAGATACATGGAGTCGATTTGATAAAACACACTGAACAGAAAATGGAAGTAATCTATAACAGTCTGAAAGTAGCGTTTGATTGTCAGAAGTCCTATGCGGCCTTGAAACGAAAAGATATTGAGTTTGAAATCGGTGACAAAGTGTTCTTGAAAGTGTCTCCGTGGAAGAAAGTACTCAGATTTGGACGCATATGCCAAAGTCTAGTAACATCATCATCTGATAAGGAAGAGGAAGCGACGGCTGCATCACCAATAACAGTAGTGTAACAGTCCGGTTTAGACCCTAGTCAGAATAGTGGTTTCGGGACCACAAACCTGAGTCAAAAAATATTTTAATATTATTTTCGTGCCTACTGTATGTTATTTAGCATGTGTGAAAGTTTCGTATGGAAATTTTACTAATTATGCGCTTAATTTGAGAAAAGGACTAAATTGCATAAAATGTAAAAGTGGCATTTTAATTTAATAAGTGTGAATTGTCATTATTTTAATTTTATGAAGTCCTTGATTTGAAATTTGACCACTAAGTATAGTAGTGGACGGTTATGGGCTTGTTTAATATAAGTTTTATATGTTATATTAAAATGGTAAATTAGTAAATTGTGTATATTAATGTTATAATAATAAAAATAATAAAATGGTGGCCATTTTAATGGTGTTCATCCACCGAATATAGAAAAGAAAAAGAAGGGTTTAAGCTTTCAAATATTCGACCATTGTCCAAGCTTAATTCAAGGTTTGTTTTGACTCGATTTTTGATAATTTCTACGTTTTTGCAATCGTTGCTTTGTATACTTCAAAACATATGCTTTAATTTTGTGATTTGATGAAGATTTTAAAAAGTGCCATTGATGAATTTATGTGTTTTGTGATATTTGATGATGAAATATGAAATATATGTGTTAGATTAACATGTTTTGTCTTTGAAGTTTTGATGATTTTGAGCATTTTAGACTTAATTGAGAAAATAATATTTTAAAGGACTAAATTGTGAAATAAATTAAATGTAAGGACTTGTATGAGCTACTTGAGCATTCAGCTAAGCATGGGTGTATTGAAATTATGTGTATTTTGTGATTATATGGAATAGGGACTAAAATGTTAACATGTGAAAATACGAGGGCTAATTTGTAAATTGCCCTAACTATGTGTATTTGGATTGAATTGAATAGTTTGGTGAATAAATGGATTAAATTTTAATATGTATAGATCAAGAACCGAAGAAAACAGACTCAGATCTCGAGAAATTGAAAGTAATTGAGTAGTTGAGTTCGTTTCTATTTATCCGAATTCGAGGTAAGTCGATATACAAATAAATGTATTTTATTTGAGTTATTTATGTATCTATGAGATATATATGGTATAGTAAAGGATCGAAAAGGAATGCATATGAAATCTAAGGATATGTCAGCAAGTTATCAAGGTCTGAGAAGTCCCGTACGAACCTAGGAATAGATAGGATAACGTATGTCATGACATAGGTTTTCGATATGTGAGATCATGTAAGACCACGTCTGGGACGTTGGCATCGATATGAGATTTACGTGTAAGACCATGTCTGGAACATTGGCATCGTATTGATTCGTATAAGACCCTGTCTGGGACAGTGGCATCGATATCTGAGTACATGTAAGACCTAGTCTGGGACATTGGCATTGTACGACTATTCTGAGCTCTTTGAGTATTCTATTTAATTTTGAACGGTTCAACGGGTAAATCCGAGAAATGAAAGTCTATGTAATATGTATAAACGAATCAGGTACATTTGAATTATACACTAAACAAGTGTATGAAAGGTAAGTATGTATATGAACTTACTTAGATGAGATATGTGAATTGATTTGATGAGATAATATATGATTCATGCTTGAATGAGCTATGAGTAAAGTGATATTATGAGCTATGATATGTGGGAAGTAATGGCTAGGTAATGAGCCAAGGATGATATTATGATTTTGCAAATGAGATATATTAATGTCATTGTGTCTATATGGCTATGTGTATTTTATGTTAAGTTTATTTATATATGGCTTACTAAGCTTTTGGAAAGCTTACTCTGTGTGTGTGTTTACTCTGTTTTATAGGTCGTCAAAGCTACAAAAGGCTCGGGGATTGTCGAGGATTGTCATCACACTACTTAATCTTGTTTTGGTACTTTTTGAAATTATAAATATTAAGTATGGCACGTATAGGCTAGTTACTTTGAGTTATGTTTGATATGTGTATTTAGCCATGTGATTTGGCTAGTTAAATGATTGAGTAAAGAATGAAAAGTCATGCTATATGATGTTTGGTTTTGGTATGATTTCATGGTTATGGAATGGTTAAAGTAATGGTAAATTTATTGATGTAAACTTAGCTTATTATTTTTGCATGATGTAGAAAAGTTATGCTTGGATTTATTTGTGAATTAGATTAGCTAATTGGCATATAAGATAATATGTATGGAAATGAAATTGAATGGGGTGATATGATGATCATATAGTATGCATTTTGGTTGTCAATTATGTTTGGATTGATGCCTAATTGTATTTGTAATGAATGACCAAGTGTGGGTGGCACTTTGGCATTGTAAATGGCCTATAATTTCCCACACGGTTGAGCACACGGGCGTGTGGCTCGACCATGTCTTTCGAGGTTGCAATTCAAAACAAGTTAGGCTCGACCATAGGCTAGACACAAAGGCGTGTGATTGGCCGTGTGGTGCAAGTCAGGCGCGACCATGGGTGGGGCACACGGGCGTGTCACAGGCCGTGTGGTCAAGTCAGTATGTATGCCCTGTTTTGATACGGCTTCAACACATGGGCGTGTCTGAGGCCGCGTGAGGTACACGGCCTGCCCACACGGGAGTGTGACCTCTATATCATAGAAAAAAATTTAAAATTCTAAGAATTTTCTTATGTGTTCGGTTTAGTCCCAACCCTTTTCTAAAGCGTGATTAAGGTATCGTACACTTTGATATGTTTTGTCAGACTTTGTGTAACACCCCAAACACGGCCCATGTGTTATGACCGGATCTAACATGTCACATGAGAAAAACGTGTTAACTCCTTTTTGTTCGTACTAAAAATAGGTATTATTTTGTTATAATCAAGATAAAAAAAATTTGACTTGAAACATATGATAAAAATACTACTAATCTCGAAGGTTGATTGACAATTCGATAATTTGAACTAGAGATCTTATAAACCGTGACTTTTGAAAATATCGTTGATAATTCGAGAGAAAATTTCCAAAATAAAAATATTTGTAAAAGTTTGTTATAAAATCCATTTGTTAATCTATTTTGGAAAAACCTTTATTTAAGTTTTTAGAAAAATTCTCATTTAAAACAATTCAAGCAAGATAATAAGTACGACTAAATATAAAGCAAAATAAAAATATCCCAGAGACCTTATTATAACTTTAGAAACCCAAATAATAAAAATAACAAAAAAGAGCAGAAAAGTAATTTACTAAAGTTTAAAACATTTATTTCCGAAGTATGGCCTCCACCGAGTCATCCATGGGCCCAAGTCCTCGTCACCGAGCATTACCTACAAAGATTAAGAAAGGAGGGGTGAGTTACTAGAACTCAATGCATAATCCCCTTACCGTTATCCACTGGGTCTGAACCTGTAAAGCAGTATCTTGGGTCGGAGCCCATGTATCATAATCTTGGGCCGAAGCCCATTTACAAAACAAACTGGGCTTTAGGCCTATAAACATAATAATGCAGATAATGTAATGCAACCCAACCCATCCTAGTAATCCATCCACTACACACCACCCGTACCATCCCATCACACCTGTGGGGATCAAGTCAACCCACCCCGCCAAACACACCAATCGCAGGTAAGTTGCCATTTATAATAATTTGTGGGTGAGCCACTGTAAACGCTGATCAAGTCGCTTTTTATAATATTTGTGGCTGAGCCACCAGAGTCATAATTATGCATGGCATAGCCACTATACAGATTGTGGTAGAGCCACCAGAATATCATATACGGTAATATAATCGACACACAGCCTTGGGTAAATATGACAGACTGTAACACCCCAAACCCGGCCGAACATTACAACCGGATCTGGTATGTCACTAAGGAGATTTTATAAAACTTGTGGCACTTTGGAAAAACAATTATCAGGTCTAAACATTTATACCAAAAATTTAGTAATTTATCACATGTCTTAACTTAATTTAAACATAAAATTTAAATGTTTACCGACAATAAAACCCAATATAAAACCCAAATTGATAAAGTCTCATCGCCCATGGCCTTATTACATTGAAATTTAAAACCCATTAAATAAAAATATAAAATAATAAACTAAAGTATTTTCTTTTTGAATCCAAATGTTCTTTTGCATGGCCAGCTTGCGCTCCTCTCTAGCCCGGTCCGAAGCACTAGGTGCTACCTGAAAAATGTTAAATAATGGGTTGAGTCGTGAGACTCAGTGTGTAACACCCCAAACCCAGTCTATGCGTTGAGACTTGATTTGGTTTGTTACATGATTCGAGCTATTCTTAAATCTTTAATGAGTTGAAAAACTAAAATTTTATATCTGAGGTTTAAAATTTGAAGAGTATTTGATTTTGATAAATATTTGAAACATTAGTTGAAAATCTTTGTATTATTAAAAGCTCATAGGAGATTTGTTAAAGAGTTAACAATAAAAAGAATTATTTATAAAAGAATTTCATATACTTGAAAACCCAAATTTATTTTTATAAAGCATCATATAATCATAGCCCATGATTTAAAAGTCCAAAATAAAGTTTAAATTCCAAACACACATAAAATCCATAAGTTATTTATAGAGGCCATTTATTACAACATCCCAAAATAGTAAAAATAATTATTAAAAGTTCAGAGTTTAATAACCCATATTTAGCAAGATGGCCTCCACGAAGTCATCCTCTACCAAGTCCACATCAATTTCCATTACGAGATGGAAAGAAATTAAAGGGTGAGTTACTTAGAACTCAGTGTGTAACTCACTTACCACCATTATTGGGCCAGATTGTCAAGATATTTAGTCGGGCTTGAGCCCAATTCGAATTCAACAATATATCATAAATTTAAAATAATTAATAATGCATGAAAATGTAATTCCCAACCCAAACCTAATATCCATCCGCTATCACCCCTGTATCAACCATCACACTGTGGGGATCAAGTCAACCCACCCCGCCATCACACCAATCGTAGGCAATAAGCCTTTTTATAATTGTGGCATAGCCACCGAACTAGAGGCAATAAGTCGATATTGTGTGAAAGCCACCGAACTAGAGGCAATAAGCCGATATTGTGGCAGAGCCACCGAACTAGAGGCAATAAGCCGATATTGTGGCAGAGCCACCGAACTAGAGGCAATAAGCCGATATTGTGGCAGAGCCACCGAACTAGAGGCAATAAGCCGATATTTGGCAACTGGCCATTCTTCTCTTCATATATCCCACCCATGCAATTATACATGTAAATATAAAATTTATTAACAATACATAACATGGTGGGTTTATCATTAACATTTCATTTGGCCCATAATTATAGCAATTTGTCTATTTAGCAATTTAGTAGGCTTTTGGCCCATTTACCGAACTAGAGTGTTTTGGCTAAATTTTAACGAACTAGAGTATTTTGGCCCATTTTCACGAACTAGAGTATTTACGGCCCATTTACACGAACTAGAGTATTTACGGCCCATTTTCACGAACTAGAGTATTTACGGCCCATTTTCACGAACTAGAGTATTTACGGCCCATTTTCACGAACTAGAGTATTTACGGCCCATTTTCACGAACTAGAGTATTTACGGCCCATTTTCACGAATCATCCAATTTTCATAGTAACAATTAATTTCTCGAGGTGTTTTCGTAATTTTCACGATTTAGTCGTTTTACGCATTTTCGTCAAAATATAAATTTTACGTTTTACCGATCTAATCGCTTTTACGATTTACTTCCATACCGAAATTTGACATCCAACCAAAAATAATGAGTGTGAAATTACACACCTCGTTCTAGTGAGTACTAACCCTTCTCGCTCCTAAGACCTAAAATATATTTTGATCCGTTAGACAACTAACTCGTAAAAATAAATCTTAATCGATAATAGATCCAAAATCTTACCCTCTTGATTTTGAATCACTTGATTTTCGGCTTTGCCTCGCTTATCGATTCACTAGCACGAGAATCCACCAACATATAACGGCTCGAGGTTCGTACTACTTGAATAATGGACTTCTTTGGAAGATGGCCCACAACCCGATGGAAAATCCTTGATTGCCAAACCGCTCTTCGCTTGAATGGGGATTTACAGATCCACCCTCTTACGATAACTAAACACCGCCTTTTCTTCCCTATTTTGACGATCTTCAAGATCCAAAGGAATTTAGTTAGATCTAAGATAATATCAATAATACTAGAGGTTTTAAAGAGTAGGATTTCCTTACCAAAATGAAACGTTTCCAACGTTTCCACGATTCTTCCGATCACTTGAATTCCAATCTCCGTTATTGCACTAAATAATAACGAAAGAAACGTTATTAGTATGAATGCTATATCAATCCAAAAAGACCCTCAATAATCCAATGATATTCGGCCATAATATCACTAATCAATAAATCGAAAATGGAGAAGAACCCTTACCTACTTCCCACGGTCGAAAAGAAAAGATTGAGAATGATGTTTAATTGATGGAAGATTCGGCTATATATGATTAAGAATGAAAAAAATAATTTTTGGCTTATAGGCACACTAGCATTCGGCTAAGGGAGTGTAGATGGAGAGAATTTTCGATTGGAAAAGAAATAATATAAGAACGAAAGGATGATGGTGATGTTGTTGCTTGATGTCAAAGAGAAAAGAAGAAAAGAAAAAAATGAACTTTAGGTCTTTGGTATATTCGGCCATGGCAAAAGAAAGGAAAAGATGATTCTTTTGGTATGGATGATTTCGCACAAGAAGAAAAGGCACAAAGAATTGGCTAGCAAGATAAGCAAAAGGAATGATCAAATGGTCACAAAATTTTGGCTTTACCAAATGCAAAAATCGGCCGGAAAAATGTTGAAAGGAGAGGAATAAAATTCTGCACAAAGTGCAAAGAACAACCAAAGAGAGAAAAGAATTTCTCAACCAAAACTAACTCAAAATTTAGGCTCCTCCTATACCAAATTGCCGTCCAAAGCACATGGTCAATAGGCCATGATTTCTTTCCAAAATTTCCCTTGATAAGTGCCTTATGTTCCCCTATCTTTCCTTAAACCTTTGATTCCATGCCATAAGTTAGTTGTTACCTTAATCCATTGATACACTAACCAAAAATAACATGGTCAACACCTTCCTTATATGTCCCTTGTCGACACTTCCTAGACATGAGCGAGAAAATTAAAAGCAAAAATTCATTTAGGTGCCATACAAGGGATTGAACCTCTTCCTCTTACTTGAACCCATGCGCCAACTCCACCATGCCATATGCTCATTTTATGACACTTTTAGCACATAATTTAGCTTAAGTCTTAATCACCTTTGTTTCACTTCAATAAATCTCAATTAATAAATTTTATTTCATCTCCAAATTATGCTTTACCCTCTCAAAAGACTTCAATAAGCACCAAATTAAAATAAAAGATTTTTCCTTTAAAATCTAAACACCAAAATCATGCAAATTTAAATACTCGATTTTTAGGGTGTTACAACTCTACCCTCCTTAAAGAAAATTTAGTCCTCGAAATTTACAGTTGAAAAAGGTGAGGGTATTGTTGCCGAATTGCATCCTCCGGCTCCCCGTAGCTTCTTCCACTCCGTGGTTCGCCATAGAACTTTGACCAACGGCACGGTTTTCTTCCTTAGTACCTTGACATCTCGGTCTAGGATTTCCACTTGGTTCTTCTTCAAAGGACAAATCAATTCAGCTCAATTCTTCTACCGGTATAATGTGCAAAGGATCCGATCTATAACGCCTCAACATGGAAACATGAAAGACATTGTGAATTTGATCTAACTCGGAGGTAACTCAATCGATATGCCATCGACCAACACGCTTCAAAGACACGATAAGGTCCAATATATCTAGGACTTAGCTTGCCCTTCCTTCCGAATCTAAAGATCTTTTCCAAGGAGATACCTTCAAGAAAACCCGATCTCCACACTATACTCGATGTCCTTCGCTTCAGATCTGCGTCGACTTACTCATATCGAGGCTTCTTTCAACCGTGCTCGAATAACTTTTACCTTATCCTCATCTCGGATATCATCTCGGGACCTAATATCATCTTTCGCCCAACTCGGTCCAACAAATAGGAGAGCGACACTTACGACCATACAATGCCTCGTAAGGTGCCATCTGAATGCTAGGCGATAAATGTTGTTATACGCGAATTACGCGGTGGTAGATAATCCTCCCAACTACCCTCAAGTCGATTACACATCCTCTTAACATATCTTCCAATATTTGAATTACTCTCTCGGTGACCATCGACCGAGGATGAAAAGTCTTGAAATTCAACTTTGTTCCCAAGGCTTCATGCGAGCTTTCGAATCGTGATGTAAACCTAGGGTCCCTATCCGATATGATGATACTGGTACCCATGTAACCTCACAATTTCGGATACGTAAAGTTTCGCCAACTTCTGCAATGAATAATCCGTACGAACTGGCAAGAAATGAGCAGTCTTCGTCAACCGATCAACAATTACCCAAACGGAATTTTTCTTAGTAGGTGTTAACGGTAACCCACTAACAAAATCCATAGTTATCCGCTCCCATTTCCAAAGAGGAATCTTTATCGGTTGTAACAATCCAGACGGTAATTGATGTTCTGCCTTCACTTGCTGACAAGTCAAACATTTTCCCACGAACTTCGGTAATCTCACGCTTTAACCACGCCACCAATATCATTCACGGAGATCTCGATACATCTTATTTCCTCCGGATGCATAGCATAAGGGCTACTATCGCCTCCGTGGAATCGGTTGCCTCAAATCTAAATCCTTAGGCATGCATACTCTCCTCGAAAGCACAACACACCCTCCGTGTTTATTCCAAAATCTTCAATTTCACCATTTTCAACTTGTCAAGTAAAGGTCCCAACTTCTCATCGATGTCTTCCTTGATTTGTTCCAACACACAAGCTTCACCAAGTTTCGCTAACAAGCGCCATCCTCGCATGAGACTCAATTGGGCAAACAGAGCTCTTAATTCGAGACATCGCCTTACGACTTAACGCGTCGGCTACCACGTTAGCCTTTCGAGGATGGTACTCGATGGAGAAATCGTAATCTTTTAACAATTCTACCCATCTTCTTTGTCTTAAATTCAACTCCTTACGGGTAAGGAGGTATTTAAGACTCTTGTGATCCGTGTAGATTATGGACTTCTCACCATAGAGATAGTGCCTCCAAATCTTTAGAGCAAAGACAACGGCACTAACTCCAAATCATGAGTAGGGTAGTTTACTTCGTGTGGTCTCAATTAACGAGAAGCATAGGCCACCACCTTTCCATTTTGCATCAACACACAACCTGTGCCCGTGTGAGACGATCGCAATAAGCAGTGAATTCTTTTCCACCTCGGGTTGAATTAAACCGGAGCTTCGCGAGAATCTTCTTCAATTTCTCAAAACTCTCTTTGCTTTTCGGTCCAGATATACGGAGCTCCTTTCGCATAGCTTTAGTTAGGGGTGCGACAATCAATGAAAACCCTCTACAAAACGTCTATAGTATCCGGCCAAGCCTAAGAAACTCGAATTTCACCATCGATGTTGGTGGTTTCCAATCCGAATAGCCTCAATTTTCCGAGGATCCACCCTTATTCCTTCGGCTGATACTACATGACCAAGAAAAGTCACCTCCTTTAGCCAAAATTCGCATTTACCAAATTTGGCATACAATTGCTTATCACGAAGTAGTTGTAATACTATCCGCAAATGCTGGTCATGTTCCTCCTCATTTCTCGAATAAACCAATATATCATCTATGAACACTACCACAAACCGGTCTAAATATGGTTGAAAGACTCGGTTCATCATGTCCATAAATGCAGCTGGTGCATTGGTTAATCCAAACGGCATCACTACAAACTCATAGTGTCCGTAACGTGTCCGAAATGCCGTCTTATAAATGTCCGCTTCTTTCACCTTAAGCTGGTGATAACCCGACCTTAAATCAATCTTGGAAAAGCTGAAGCTCCTTTTAATTGATCAAACAGTCGTCAATTCTCGGCAGAGGATACCGATTCTTGATCGTCAATTTATTCAATCATCGTAGTCAATGCACATATGCATCGATCCATCCTTCTTCTTGACGAACAAAACCGGTGCTCCCACGGAGACACACTTGGTCGAATGAATCCTCGATCCAGAATTCTTGAATTTGAGCTTTGAGCTTAGCCAACTCCTTGATTGCCATTCTATAGGGAGCAATGGACACCGGAGCCGCCCGTGCAAAAGCTCAATGCCAAATTCTACTTCCCGATCTGGAGGTATACGGGAAGTTCTTCAGAAATACATCGGAAATTCCTTCACCGTCCTCACATCATTCACGGATAATTCCTTGGCATCCAAAGCGAGATAAAGGCTAGGAATGCCCGTATCCTTCCGCACCAACTTCTCGACTTTTAATGCAGATACCACATTTGCCGATAGTTCTTTCGTTCACCAATCATTATGACTTCCTTATCATCCGGTCCCATCGACATTCGTTTTCAGACAATCCAATTCTGCTCGATGGTTAACCAACCAGTCCATGCCTGAATGAGATCGAACTCGTGAAAGGTAGTTCCATCAAATTTGCTAAGAATACTTCCTCTTGGATTTTTAAGGGCATGTCCTTAAATATTTTATTAACCATTACCGATTGTCTAAAGGGTGATTCGCTCATCTCATTTTGGTAATTTGATTCTAGATTGATTTCGGATATGGCACTAGATACATATGAATGAGTAGAGCCAATATCTATTAAGGCAATAATAGGTACATCAAAATGAAGAACGTCTGGGTTATCACATACGGTGCATTGCCGTCCTCATGCGTCTAATCGCATAGACCACCCAGTCGTCTTGCATCGCATTTCTCTATTACCATTTCCTCGACCGGTGCACCTTGACCACGACCAGCCCCATTACCACCACGACCTGGTCCACGACCTCTCGGTGGTCTGCCGATTACCCCGACCGGTCAGGCATCATTATTACGGACTTCTTGAGTCGTATCCATTCGTCGAGGACAACTTTTGTCTTGATGTTCCATTGAACCGCATTTGTAACATGCGCTCGCTTTTCCTCCAACATTCTCCAAAATGTCTCTTCCCACACTCGGTGCAATCTCGACTTCGATTATTTGCTACCGGGTTACGCCCGAATCGATTCATCATTTCGGGTTTCTTGAAAATCTCTTGGAAGATCCAGATTGTTGTGTCTCTCTCTTGTTTCGGATCTTTCTCGATTCATTGCTCGAGTTCTTAGCCTCTTGGCTATTTTGGCCTTCTCCACAAGAGTCGAAAAATTTCTAACTTGTCATGAGCAATCGGGACCCTCACTCATCACTAAGTCCATCCTCGAACGCATACAACGTTCATGATCTGTTGCTACAATTGTCCGGCATAACGGCTCGGGACGTAAAACTCGGCTTCATAAGTCGCCACGGTCTTACTTCCTTGGACAAGATTTAGAAATTCCTTCCTTCGAGCGTCTACATAGCTCGTTCGACGATTTTCCTTGGAAGGCGCTTTAAAGAATTCCCGATTAATCGATGCGGCTTGATTGCCTTCTCGAGCGGTGAGCCACCAGTCGCCTCATCTCTCAATAAGGATACAGACTCCTCTCGCTTTTTGCTCAGCCGTGCATTCCATATCATCCATGATCCGCTCCACGACTTCGAGCCAAGATTCGCCACATTCGAGCTACACCGAGACTCCTCGAAAACTTCGCATTATTTGCCTTAAGTCGCTCGAAATTGACCCACGAGTTGTTGGCCCAATTCTAGTTCAATGACCCTTTCCAAGACTCGTAGCATTGCTTGAGTCAATGCATGATCTTCTTCCATGTGATCGCGTGATCCGGTCTCACTTTCAATTGACGCAGTGCGTCTACTGCATATGATTTGGTGCTTGGTAGTAGCACCTCGGCCTCTACCACGGCCACGTCTACCGCGTCCACGACCACGTCCTCTTGTACTCATGATTGCTTGTTCGTTTATCTGATTACAAGTTTTATGAATCAGAAATTTTGTTTCGGTGTTTATTAGCGATATTTTATGAGATTTGGGATATAAAGTTGTTTTTCGCAACATATCCTATAGTCTCAATCTCTACAGTTTTTCATGTCTAAAACTAGAAGTTCTAGAGTGTTCCTATGATCTTATCATAGTAATCATTAAGCAATAATACTTACTTGACTTGTCGCCGGATGCTTGTGGTGCCATACTGATCTAAAAATATCGTTGAGCATTTTCATACAGAAATTATTTTGAACCCAAACCACGGTAGAGTTTTTGGCTGGCTCGATACCACTAAATGTAACACCCCAAACCCAGTCTATGCGTTAAGACTTGATTTGGTTTGTTACATGATTCGAGCTATTCTTAAATCTTTAATGAGTTGAAAAACTAAAATTTTATATCTGAGGTTTAAAATTTGAAGAGTATTTGATTTTGATAAATATTTGAAACATTAGTTGAAAATCTTTGTATTATTAAAAGCATTAGGAGATTTGTTAAAGAGTTAACAATAAAAGAATTATTTATAAAAGAATTTCATATACTTGAAAACCCAAATTTATTTTTATAAAGCATCATATAATCATAGCCCATGATTTAAAAGTCCAAAATAAAGTTTAAATTCCAAACACACATAAAATCCATAAGTTATTTATAGAGGCCATTTATTACAACATCCCAAAATAGTAAAAATAATTATTAAAAGTTCAGAGTTTAATAACCCATATTTAGCAGTATGGCCTCCACGAAGTCATCCTCGGCCCAAGTCCACATCAATTTCCATTACCTGAGATGGAAAGAAATTAAAGGTGAGTTACTTAGAACTCAGTGTGTAACTCACTTACCACCATTATTGGGCGGATTGTCAAGATATTGTCGGGCTTGAGCCCAATTCGTAATTCAACAATATATCATAAATTTAAAATAATTAATAATGCATGAAAATGTAATTCCCAACCCAAACCTAATATCCATCCGCTATCACCCCGTACCAACCATCACACTGTGGGGATCAAGTCAACCCACCCGCCATCACACCAATCGTAGGCAATAAGCCTTTTTTATAATTGTGGCATAGCCACCGAACTAGAGGCAATAAGTCGATATTGTGGCGAAGCCAACGAACTAGAGCAATAAGCCGATATTGTGGCGAAGCCACCAGAACTAGAGGCAATAAGCCGATATTTGGCAACCGCCATTCTTCTCTTCATATATCCCACCCATGCAATTATACATGTAAATATAAAATTTATTAACAATACATAACATGGTGGGTTTATCAATAACATTTCATTTGGCCCATAATTATAGCAATTTGTCTATTTAGCAATTTAGTAGGCTTTTGGCCCATTTTAGAACTAGAGTGTTTTGGCTAAATTTTAACGAACTAGAGTATTTTGGCCCATTTTCACGAACTAGAGTATTTATGGCCCATTTACACGAACTAGAGTATTTACGGCCCATTTTCACGAACTAGAGTATTTACGGCCCATTTTCACGAACTAGAGTATTTACGGCCCATTTTCACGAACTAGAGTATTTACGGCCCATTTTCACGAACTAGAGTATTTACGGCCCATTTTCACGAATCATCCAATTTTCATAGTAACAATTAATTTCTCGAGGGTGTTTTCGTAATTTTCACGATTTAGTCGTTTTTACGCATTTTCGTCAAAATATAAATTTTACGTTTTACCGATCTAATCGTTTTACGATTTACTTCCATACCGAAATTTGACATCCAACCAAAATAATGAGTGTGAAATTACACACCTCGTTCTCGTGAGTACTAACCCTTCTCGCTCCTAAGACCTAAAATATATTTTGATCCGTTAGACAACTAACTCGTAAAATAAATCTTAATCGATAATAGATCCAAAATCTTACCCTCTTGATTTTGAATCACTTCGATTTTCGGCTTTGCCTCGCTTATCGATTCACTAGCCGCCGAGAATCCACCAACGTATAACGGCTCCGAGGTTCGTACTACTTCGAATAATGGACTTCTTTCGGAAGATGGCCCACAACGAGTGGAAAATCCCGATTTGTCGAAACCGCTCTTCGTTTGAATGGGGATTTCTGATCCACCCTCTTACGATAACTAAACACCGCCCTTTTCTTCCCTATTTTGACAGTCTTCAAGATCCAAAGGAATTTAGTTAGATCTAAGATAATATCAATAATACTAGAGGTTTTAAAGAGTAGGATTTCCTTACCAAAATGAAACGTTTCCAACGTTTCCACGATTCTTCCGATCACTTGAATTCCAATCTCCGTTATTGCACTAAATAATAACGAAAGAAATGTTATTAGTATGAATGCTATATCAATCCAAAAAGACCCTCAATAATCCAATGATATTCGGCCATAATATCACTAATCAATAAATCGAAAATGGAGAAGAACCCTTACCTACTTCCCACGGTCGAAAAGAAAAGATTGAGAATGATGTTTAATTGATGGAAGATTCGGCTATATATGATTAAGAATGAAAAAAATAATTTTTGGCTTATAGGCACACTAGCATTTGGCTAAGGAGTGTAGATGGAGAGAATTTTCGATTGGAAAAGAAATAATATAAAACGAAAGGATGATGGTGATGTTGTTGCTTGATGTCAAAGAGAAAAGAAGAGAAGAAAAAAATGAACTTTAGGTCTTTGGTATATTCGGCCATGGCAAAAGAAAGGAAAAAGATGATTCTTTTGGTATGGATGATTTCGCACAAGAAGAAAAGGCACAAAGAATTGGCTAGCAAGATAAGCAAAAGGAATGATCAAATGGTCACAAAATTTTGGCTTTACCAAATGCAAAAATCGGCCAGGAAAAATGTTGAAAGGAGAGGAAATAAAATTTCGCACAAAGTGCAAAGAACAACCAAAGAGAGAAAAGAATTTCTCAACCAAAACTAACTCAAAATTTAGGCTCCTCCTATACCAAATTGCCGTCCAGCACATGGTCAATAGGCCATGATTTCTTTCAAAATTTCCCTTGATAAGTGCCTTATGTTCCCTATCTTTCCTTAAACCTTTGATTCCATGCCATAAGTTAGTTGTTACCTTAATCCATTGATACACTAACCAAAATAACATGGTCAACACCTTCCTTATATGTCCCCTTGCCGACACTTCCTAGACATGAGCAGAAAATTAAAAGCAAAAATTCATTTAGGTGCCATACAAGGGATTCGAACCTCTTCCCTCTTACTTGAACCCATGCGCCAACTCCACCATGCCATATGCTCATTTTATGACACTTTTAGCACATAATTTAGCTTAAGTCTTAATCACCTTTGTTTCACTTCAATAAATCTCAATTAATAAATTTTATTTCTTCTCCAAATTATGCTTTACCCTCTCAAAAGACTTCAATAAGCACCAAATTAAAATAAAAGATTTTTCCTTTAAAATCTAAACACCAAAATCATGCAAATTTAAATACTCGATTTTAGGGTGTTACGATGTGCAACCCTCATGCACCATTAGATTTGGGCCTTAGCCCCATAGAACGAATAATGATTAATATATATATAACAAAAATTATGCAAGCCCAACCCAAATCCTAGGTTTCCATCCGCTACACGCCACCCTTACCTGCCATTCACACCATTGGGGATTTCTACAATCAACCTACACCGCTGCACGCCATTGATGGCAGTCATGCTGCTCATCGTCAGATCATGGCAATAGCCACTACAACAGATCATGGCAAAAGCCACTACATAGAACACTTCCCCTTTCATCAAACCCAACCCCGTCCAATCATAGAAATCGGCAAACTTATAAAACATATCATCTTAACAGGAACATTCACTGAAGAATGACAGAGATCACTAACCTGGCAATTCACTTTTACCCTTCTCAGGTTTCAAACGTTATGCCGAGATTTCAGCATTTAACAGAATATAAGAAAATTTATTAACACATATTAACAGACAATCTAATGGTGTGAAAAGTTACACACCTGATATCGCGTAGTACTATACTCTTAGTCGATATCCCTGCTATCCGGATCTACTATCCTCAGTCTATAACTTGGTTCAAGAAAAACCTAAAAAACACGAAGATTTGGCCTCCCCTACATTCGACCAAGGGTTAATAAATACCCGAATTTACACGTTAAAACTAATAGATCTCCTTACCTTGAAATCCCGAAAGTAACACGATTCAAGTGTTACTGAACCCTAACTTAGAGATCTAAGCGATTGACTCCTCTTCAAATCCCGAAACTCCACAAATAAGAGAAACAAGAGATTAGTTTCTAAATAAACATTCGGCTAGAGTCTCTAAAAATTCAGAAAAGACTGAAATCTCACAAATCGACACTTACCCTGAGTTTCCTTCAAGATTCGGCACAAGTAGACACCTCAGAGAGAATTCGGCAAACATAGGAGATGAGATCTAGGGATTTCGACTTTTATGAAATTCCCGAAAAAGATGAACCGATGCTCTTTGGTCTTTTAGAAGGTCTTAGTAAAGTGTTTCGGCTTTGGCTTAGAAAGAAAGTAAAAAGAAATCAAGGAAAGGCTTAGAGATTTCGGCTACAAGAGCAAACAAGAACGTAGTTTCGGCTTTTAGTGAATGGGAGAAGAACAATAATGAGGATCAAAAGATTCGGCTAGAAGGAGGTTTCAAAGAAAAAGAAAAGGGTGAGGGAGGTGGTGATTTTCGGATTTTGGAAGAGAAAAGATGAGAAAAGAAAAACAACTAAGATGGCCTTCAGATTTTTGGCACAAAGAAGGAAGAAAAGAGTAGGGTTCAAATGCCGAAATTGATGAGCTATCCCCCCTTATTTATAGAAATTTTGGCACCCCCTATGGCAATTAGAAACTGATTTCTTTACTCCTCTAGGTGATGGAATTTCAACCAACTCTGCTCTCAGCAGATAGCTCCTAACTTTTCTCCTTTATCTAAATCTCTTCACACCTTCAAAAGACTCCTAGATAACACCACCTCTTTCTTCTATTATCAGCACAATATTATCATTAAATCCCTCCTAAAAATAAGCCTTAATATCGTCCATTCCTCCTTGCACTTTTAAGTGCCAAAATTGGCCCAAAGACATGGGCTCCTTGTGGTCAAACTTGGGCCTCTTTCAACTGCTAGTGACGCCACCCTCTGGCTCCCTTGCAGCGTCACTTAATATTGGGCCACCAGCCCACTTTGGTGTTTTAAACACAGTGCTACCCTTTCAACCCTATAGTGCCCAAACAAAAAACTTAATGAGGGTCTCAACCTAAACCTGAGCCCATTTTTGTGTCCTCTCTTTTCTTAATCTGCTTATGAGGCCTCATGCCTGAGACTAGGGTCCACTAAGTAAGAAGATAAATTTTTCCTATGGCCTCCCCTAACTCTAAGGCTTCAAATAATCCCGATAATACCTTAATATTATTATTCTAAGTGCTACACATACATATTAACTCCCATGCACAGAAATTAAAAGTTTTGGGATTTTTGGGACGTTACAACCCAATAAGCCCAAATCTACTAGGCCCAAATTCGGGATGTTACATTGACACAGAGTCGTTAATTCATATGTTAGGCACATAGCCCCAGGTAAATACGTTTAGCACAAAGTCATAATCATGATGGAACAAAGCCATATTTAGGTTGGCACTTAGCCATTATCAGAATTTGTGGCAGAGCCACCAAAATATGTGGCAGAGCCACCAGAATCAAAATGTGGCAGAGCCACCAGGCTACACTTCTCTTCAACATTTTTCCCAACCCATGCAAGATGTAACATGTAACATACATAATTAAACATAATATCCACATGTATAAACAACAATCAATAATCTAGTAATTTATTACGGTAAATCGGCCAATTATAGAACTTTGTAATTTGGCCCACTAAGGAAAACTAGCAAATCGACCAATAGGGGCATTTCGATAAATCGGCCCATAGGGGCATTTCGGTAAATTTCACAACCCAAAGGTATTTCTGTAATTTTACCCACTAAGGGTAATTTGGTAATTTCGCAACCTAAGACTTTTAACTACTAATTTGGGGCATAAAAATTAAAATTGTCCATCTGCATCATATTGACTAAATTGGCTATAACTTGAGCTAGAAAACTCAAAATTTAGATCCATAAATTTTTCTTGGAACTAGACTCATATATCTTATTACAACAATTTTTCCAGAATTTTTGGCTTAGGAATTTAGTATAGTTTATTCATTAAAATTTCCCCTGTTTCACTGACCAACGGTTCTGACCTCTCTTACCTTAAATTCAAAAATCTCATTGTACAGTTTTCATATGTTGCTCCCACTTGTATCTATTGAAAATAGACTCACTAAGTAATCTATACATATAAACTGTAACTCATAATTCACTTTTTAAAATTTTGAATGATTTTTCCAAGACAGAACAGGGAACCATGAAGTCATTCAGAACCGGTCCTACTAAAATTAAAATATCACAGAATATGAAATTCCTCTTCCTCCTCTGTTTCTTTTATATAAAACTAGACACAATAATATTTTATTCGATATCTTATTCACTCTCTAATTCCCTTTCTCCTATTTTTCGTGATTTTTCAAAATCACGTCACTGTTGCTAATCAAAAACTATTTCATTGCAAAATATGGTTACCACTATGAACATACGCACGCCGGAGTGATCACCGATGCCGATTTTTGATTTCCTTCAGTATTTTGACCGAATTACAAAACATTTCATACAAACATTTAGAGAGATGTGATATTACACACCATTTCAAACATGTATTCGGAAGGGTACAGAACTACACACCTTATTAGGATTTCTTAAAGAACCACTCTTCGTTGCCCCTAGAACAATACCAACCAAAAGTTAGCCTTGGATTTCCAAAAGATTTCATACCCAACGTATTACTTACACTTGAATCACTTACCACTACATGATCTCCCTCTACGGAGTCCCGATATTCAACCCCGCCTTCTGACTACCACCACTCGCTCCTTTACTGCCATTGATGTTAACGATCCTTACCCTTTGATTATCAAAAAAATCGACAAAAGAGTGTTTCGGCTTAACTTAACTCAGAGAAAAGTCGAATGTAAGAAAATATTTGGCACAACAACAAAACTTAAGAACCACTATTTAGTTTTGGGACACATCACAATGGAAACCGAAAGATGAGAAGAATAGAATCAACCACTTGAAGATTAGGAAGAAAAAGAAGTAGGGGTTTCGACTAAGAAGAGATTTACAACACACGGTTCAAATTGTACTAGCTAGAATTGGATGAAAAGAGAGAAAAGATGAGTAGAAGGAGCACTATAGAAGAAGAGGGAATTTCGGCAAGGAGGAAATGTAACCAAAAGAAACAAAATATTAGGTAAAGAAAAAGTGACCCCAAAATGTGAAAATACAAGGGAGAGCTAGAGAAATTCGGCTCCCCTACCAAAAACCATGTATCATCTTTTCTAAAAGATGAGTGTTGACCCAAAATATCTTTCCAAAACATCACCCACATAATAAGCCAACATGCTCCTTCTCATGCCTTTTTCCTTCATTTCTTTCCTTCCTTTTCCCTTATCTTCCTCCTTACCATATTCCTTAGCCTCCTTTCCAAAATAAAAAGTCTTCCTTGCCTTAATAAAGTCATGACCGACACATGGAAGTGAAGCACAAAAATTAATCAAAAATCCAATAGGTGGGATTCGAACCTCAGACCATTAGTACACTCCACACGCCACTTTCCACCTTTACCAATAAACTCCTTGTGCTAGCAAAATGCACACTTATTTCCTTAAGTCTTGATGCCCCTTAGCTTCTCCCCCTTAAGTGCATAAACACAAAAATTTTCCTATGGCCTAACTTGAACCCAGAACTTCCTAGAAATCTCGTAACTTTCCAAAATCACCTTCCCAATAAGTCCAACTTGGATTAATGTCGTTCTCTTGTTCTCAAAAATTTTAAACGCTCCCAAGCCTAAGGCCCAATGGGCCCAATCCTACTAGGCCCAATTTTGGGATGTTACACTTTGCTATGAAATGTTAGTAAATGATTCCGATTGTTCGATAATGCCCTTTAACCCTGTTCTAGCGACAGTTACGGGGTAGGGGTGTTACAAGTAGAACCTTGCAAAACATATAACTTGTCAATCTTTCTCTGCCCTTTCATCACAACGAGGGAACCTCTTACTAATTTTTAGAACCCCACTTTCAGCTGTGTACTTATGCCCTTTTGAATCAAGAGTATTCAATGAAATCAAATTCCTCTTCAATTTTGGTACATGCCGTATGCCACTAAGTGTTCTAACGACTCCATCGAACATCTTAATTTTGATCGTGCCAATACTTACGATTTTACATTAAGCATTATTCCCCATCAAAAAACACCTTCAGACACTATTTGATATGTTGCAAACCAATCCAAATTGGGACTCATATGGAAGATGCAACCAGAATCAAGGATCCACTCCTCGCTCACTTTAGAGTTGTCAACAGAAGCAATTAGGATTTCACCATCGCTAAAGTCTTCTACAACATCAGCTTCACCAGATTTTTCTGGTTGCTTGCCCTTTCGATTTGTAGCCTCCCTTTTGATCTTGTTCTGCAACTTATAGCTCTTGCAGAAGTTAGAGGTTTTACCACTATTTGAAGATCTCGATCTACCCTTAGATTTACTACGAGGATTACGTTCTTGTGTCCTCCCACGATTATCATCAGTATTTTATTCTTGTCTCCCACGAGCTATGAAACCCTCTCCCTGAGAGTCGAATCCAACCACAAGATGTTTCATCTTGTCATACGAGGTTAAGGAAGCATATACTTCATCAACTGTGAGAGATTTGCGGCTATTCAAAATCATATCTCTAAAGGTTGAATAAGACGGGGGCAATGAAAAAGTACAATTAACCCTAAATCTTCTTTATCATACTAAATGATACATGCACACATGGTATGAAATTTATTAAATTTCGTTCATCGAAGCTGCCAATTCTCTAGTTTGGGAAATCATCAGACTTGCGATGACTTTTTGGATGGGACCCTGGCATTTATTGGTTAAGATGTTTGCATGGCTTTCGAAGATCTATCTCTTAGCTTCAAAACGCACTTTGAATCAGTCGATTTTAAGTTTAGGATCTCAAGGTATGACTATTTTAGTGAAAAATACGTGAGTAGAATTTATGGACGGGATTATGACGAGAATTATGAGTTTCGGGTTCAGGTTTTTGGCTTAAATTTTATTATGTATGAGTCAAATATTATATTTATTAGATTTGATTATTTTATTATTCTAAATTTTAATTATTATTAAGTATTTTAGGTTATTTAAGAGTTTTATGTCAACAAGAAAGTTTAGTTTAAAACTACTTCTTGTTTAGGTTAATTAGAGTTCTAGTATACTTAAGAGTTTTATTTAGATTTATTTAGCTAGCCTATATAAAGGCTTCTTCATTGTTCATTAAAGATAATTATTTTTCATTAATAAAGTTTTCAACTCTGGGAGTTTGTTTCTTGTGTATGATTTCTTTTTGTGAGTTTTAGAAGTAGTTTTCTTCTCGATTTTCTTCAAAGAGTTGTGGGAATTCATTATTCACCCTTCAATTTTCTAAGAATTATTTCTTAGAAGGTTGATTAGAGCCATTAATTGAGTTAATTGGGATTTATATCTCATAAGGTTCAATTGGAAATTTATCCTTCTGTCCATCATATCCATCGGTTTATCGTTTCATCTTCCACTTTACTTTAATCTATCTTTTCTCTAATTAGTTATTATTTTGAAATTTTATCCTTTATTTTTAAATTTTTTTATTTTTGTTATTTTAAAATATATTTGGTTTCTTCCTTTCAGATCACATCAAAATCTTTCCTTCTTAAGTCGAACAACGATCATTTTTTTGCCTTCTCTGCTCTAATTCTCATCATTGAACCTTCATGGCCTCTTGAAATGAGGGGATTTCTTTAAACATAGTTAAGTGTTCGTGAATGGACACGCCTTCCACCAAACAATGAGCATAAAGACATTGTTTCATATGCAACTTGCTAGGGGTTTTCGACATGCATAGCTATTGCAGCTTTGCCCATAATGCAGCGGCGGTCTTCTCCTTCATCACATTCTGTATAATTTCATTCGACAAATGAAGATGTAATTTCGTTAAGCCTTTTGATCTTTACACTTCTTCTCTTCCTCTGTCATTATCGAAGGCATCTTATCTATCCCTAGCAGGGAATCCTCCAAATCCATTTGAGCAAGAACTGTCTGCATCTTTATTTGCCACAACGTGAATCTGGTGTTGCAATCCAATAGTGGAATATCATACTTCAAAGTCGTCATTACCTTTATCGACACAAGCAACTTGAAAAGCTCTTGATACCAGTTTGTAGAAACTAACATTGATAATGGAAATATAGAACGATCGCAAAAGCAATTAGAAAAAAATAATAAAACACACAAATTTTACGTGAAAACCCTTTCGAGAAAAACTATGGGCAGAGGAGAAGAAAATTCACTAATTTCGAATTCAAATTATACAAGAGGAGTTTAGACTACATCTATTTATAGGTTGAAAAACCTTATTCTAATCAATGTCAAATAGATGAAGTGTAGTAAGGTTGAAAAACTTTATTCTAATCAATGTAAAATAAAAGTATAGTCATATATGGATTTTACCTTTATTTTATTTTACCACTATTTTTTAATTTAACAAGGATTTGAGTCACTCAACTCTAACATCCCCATAACTTATTTAAATTCATTGTGATGATAATGAAATGATTTGGTGGAGACTATCTCATTTATTTTCTTTTTAAATGCATCTCTTCTACTCTTATAAGGGTGATTTCAACATTTATATTCACTTCATCCCACTTATATAAAAATTAATTTTAGTTTATTCATCAATATAATTTATTTTATATTTTGGTATGATCAAAGTATCTTTCATGTCTATTTTACAGTCTATAAAGATTAACTTTTGGATGTTCTTGGTTACCCTTCTAATAACTATTTTTTGTATAACCACAGGTATTCTCATTCATTTTTATTATTTGAAACTAATCGTTTTTAGATTATGGTGATATTCAAGTAAAGTCATGATTGTTGGAACTGGACTGAGTTGATTGGTTGAATTGAGATTTAATAGTTTAACTGGTTCAATTAGTATCCAAAAAAAATCAAAAGAAAATGAAACTAGCACAAAACTGGTTGAATCTGTTAAATTGTAAAAAAAGTTAAAATCGATTATTTTTATAATTTATAAAGAAAATATTCATGTTCCTTTTATTATTTATTTGTATTATTTATTTGTTATTTTCTTCTTCTTCTTTTGAATTTTTATGAAATTTAATATTTTTTAAAACATTAGATAAAACCTCATAATAGCAATGACTTTAATAATGTTATCTCTACTATTTGAACAAGAATTCTTTTCTTATGATTATAGTGTGTCTTATCACTACATTGCAGAGTAATTGGATGAAAATGTTACTAGGATAGTGTTCTCGTAATTATAAGGAATTGTAAATCTCTAAAATGTGTTTGACTAATAAAATGTAATTACATTGTAATTTCCCATTTCATTTTTTTGTGGTATAAATTGTAATTATACAACTACACAACTTTAAATTCTATAAATATTAATTATGAAACACTCCAAACCGGCCCAAAAAGACCTGACCGGATTTGATATGTTCCTCGAATAAAACTTTAGCAATTTCTCGTTTTGTTTAAGAAAAACTACACATAGGCATGTAACAACATTCAATTAAGTAAAGATGCATAGCCCCTTTATTCAGGATGTTACAGTTCTACCCCCTTAAAAATAATTTCGACCTCGAAATTACCTGGCTAGAACAAGTGAGGGTATTGCTATCACATCGCTTCTTCTGGCTCCCACGAAGCTTCTTCCGATCCATGATTACGCCATAACACATTGATGAGAGGAACCGATTTTCTCCGTAACACCTTTACATCCCGCTCTAGGATTTGAATTGGCTCATCTTCATAAGACAAATTTGGTCTTAATTCCACCTCCTCAACTGGCACTACATGAGATGGATCCGATCGGTAATGGCGTAACATTGAAACATGGAACACATCGTGCATTTGCTTCAACTCCGAAGGCAATTCTAACTGATATACCACAGGTCCGACCCGCTTCAAAACCCGATAAGGTCCAATGAACCTGGGACTTAACTTTCCTTTGTGACCAAATCTCATCACCTTTTTCCAAGGTGAAACCTTCAAGAATACTTGATCCCCCACAGCAAACTCTATTTCTTTCCGGTTAAGATCTGCGTACGACTTTTGCCTGTCAGATGCTTCTTTTAACTAAGCCCGAATTACCTTAACCTTTTCTTCGGATTCAGCCACTAATTTTGGACCCAAAATATGACGTTCCCCTAGTTCTGTCCAACATGTAGGAGTGCAACACTTCCATCCATATAGTGCTTCATATGGTGCCATCCGAATACTGGCTTGGTAACTGTTGTTGTACGCAAATTCTGCTAACGGTAAGAACTCCTCCCAGCTTCCTCTGAAATCCATCACACATCCCCTTAACATATCCTCTAATACTTGAATTACTCGCTTAGACTGGCCATCAGACTGTGGATGAAATACTGTACTGAAGTCCAATCTGGTGCCCAAAGCCTGATGCAATGCTTTCCAAAATCGAGACGTAAACCTCAGATCTCTATCCAAAATAATCGACACCAGTACTCCATGCAATCTCACAATCTCGGCCACATATAACTTCGCCAATTTCTACAAAGAGTAATCAACCCGAACTGGGATAAAATGTGTAGATTTTGTCAATCGGTCCACTATCACCCATACCGAGTCTTTCTTAGTAGGCGTAGGAGGAAGCCCACTAACAAAATCCATGGTGATTCTCTCCCACTTCCACTGTGGAATCTTTATCGGCTGAAGCAATCCCGAAGGTACTTGATGTTTAGCCTTGACTTGCTGACACGTTAAACACTTTCCTACGAATTCTGTAACTTTCCGCTTAAGACCAGGCCACCAAAACTAATCTCACAAATCTCGGTATAACTTATTTCCTCCAGGATGCATAGCATATGGGCTACCATGCGACTCCTGAAGAATCTTTTGCCTTAACTCCTGATCCCTCGGCATACAGATTTTACCTTTGAAACACAATACCCCATCGTTGTTAATACCAAAATCTTCTAATTCCTATTCGTACCCACCGTAGCTTTGCACTCGATCATCGCTCTACCAATTGTCTCTCTTTCACTTGACTCAACCATGTCGGCCTTACTTGTAATTTTGCCAGCAAGCTTCAGTCGTCATAAAGACTAGGATGTGCAAACATCGCCCTTAGATCTGACACCACTTTTCGACTTAGAGCGTCTGCCACCACATTCGCCTTGCCCGGGTTGTATTCAATAGAACAGTCGTAATCTTTCAACAACTCTATCCACCTTCGTTGCCTCAAATTCTGTTCTTTCTGAGTCAGTAGATATTTCAGACTTTTGTGGTTCGTGTATATCACTGACTTTTCTCCATATAAATAATGTCTCCAAACTTTAAGAGCAAAAACCACCGCTGCCAACTTTAAGTCATGCGTCGGGTAATTAACCTCATGTGGCCTCAACTGTCAAGACCCATACGTAACTACTTTCCCGTCTTGCATCAGAACACATCCTAATCCTATGTGAGAAGCGTCATAATACACGACGAAATCCTTTCCTGCCTCAGGCTGAATCAAAATTAGAGCTTCAGTCAAAACCCTCTTATTCTTCTCAAAGCTCTCTTGCTATTTATCAGTCCACACGAAAGGTACTTCCTTTCTCAACAATTTCGTTAAAGGTGCAGCTATCGATGAGAATCCTTCGACGAATCTTCTGTAGTAACCTGCTAATCCCAAGAAACTGCGAACTTCAATTACGGACTTGGTGGTTTCCAATCTAGAACTGCCTCAATCTTCTGAGGATCCACCCTTATCCCTTCCGCAGACACCACATGGCCTAAAAACGCAACTTCTTTCAGCCAAAATTTACACTTGCTGAATTTGGCATAAAGTTTCTTCACCCTTAAAACTTGCAACACAATCCGGAGATGCTCATCATGCTCTATCTCTGACTTAGAATACACTAGGATGTCGTCTATGAATACCACAATGAACTGATCCAAGTAGGGTTGGAAAACCCGGTTCATCATATCCATGAACACAGCCGGGGCGTTTGTCAATCCGAATGGCATTACCAGAAATTCATAATGCCCATATCTTGTTCGGAAAGCTGTCTTATGGATATCTACTTCTTTCACTTTAAGCTGATGATACCCCGACCTTAGATCTATATTTGAGAATACCGCAGCTCCCTTAAGCTGATCGAACAAGTCATCGATCCTTGTCAAAGGATACTTGTTCTTAATGGTCAGCTTATTCAACTGCCGGTAGTCTATACACATCCGCATCGATCCGTCCTTCTTTTTCACGAATAGGACCGATGCTCCCCATGGAGACACACTAGGTCGGATAAATCCACGATCAAGCAACTCCTGGATCTGAGCCTTAAGCTTAAACAACTCCTTCGGTGCCATTCTATACGGAGCAATAGAAACTGGCGCCGTTCCAAGTAATAATTCAATCCCAAATTCTACCTCTCGATCCGGAGGCAATCTTGGAAGTTCTTTCGGAAAAACATCTACAAATTCTCTTACAGTCTTGACTCCTTCAATCGTTGCTTCTTTAGCCTCCAAGGCACTAACCAACATTAGAAAAGCCACACATCCCTTTCTAACTATCTTTTCTGCCTTAAGAGCGGATACTACATTTGATAAGTAGTTCCGTCTCTCGCCCATCACTACAACTTCTTTGCCATCAATAGTTCTTAATGACATCCACTTAGCAGCACAATCCACATTTGCACGATATTTCACTAGCCAGTCCATGCCTAAGATCAGGTTGAATTCTCCGAATGGCAACTCCATTAAATTAGCCAGGAAATTGCGTCCCTTGAACTTCTAAAGGCACTTCCTTAAAGAGTTTGTCTATTACTACCGTCATTCTAAAGGACTAAATGCGATCATCTTCCTAGGTACGATCTCGTAAGTCACATGCGAGTTTCAGATACTTCACTAGCGATGCATGAATGATTTGACCCTATATCTATCAAAGCAATAAAGGGCAACCTGAAATCAAAACGTGCCGTGATAACATCAAAAGGCCATCGTCTTCTCTGACGAACTTCATATACCGACACTGTTGTATTTCCTCGAGCTACCATCGCCTCGCTCAAGTCCCGCGACCTCTACCGGGACCATTACTTCTTCCATTTGGACCACGACCCTTATCGTCGTTGTCCACCTCTGCCGACTGATTAACACCACGACTTCTTTGGCGGTTCTTATCTGAATTCATCGGGCAATCCTTGATCATATGATATTTAGACCCACACTTGAAACATCTCTCGATCTTTTTCCAATATTCCCCCGGGTGCATCTTCCCACATTGAGCACAAGCATGATGTTGTCCTCCGTAGCGATCCGTGACCTCATGCCCATCAACTCTTGGTTTCTTTTAAAATTCCTGGATGACCCTGAAGACCAAAGCTCCTCTTATTCTTATTCTAGCCTCTGTCCCGGTTCTATCTTTCCATCCACTTAACTTCTTCAGCTATCCTTGTCCTATCCACTAAGACTGCAAAGTCTCTTTCCCGATGCGGAGCAATCAACACTCGCAGTTCATCTCTCGGTCCATCCTCGAATCGACACACCGCTCATATTCAAGATAGCTACTATCCTCCGCATATCGGCTAAGTCGCAAGAACTCGCCTCATACTCATTATCGACTTATTTCCTTGTACTAAATTCAAACGCCTTTCTCTAGGAGTTGATGTAGCTAGCTCCAATGTATTTCCTTCAAATTTAACTTTAAAATACCCCCAATCCACTCGATCCACGGGGTACTCTCCTTGATAGTGAGCCACCTTTGGTAGGCCTCATCATGGAGTAGTGAACAAAGACCTTTCAACTTTTCTTCAAGAAGGCGGTCCAAATCATCCATGATCCTCTCAATCGCCTCCAACCAAGATACTGCTACATTCTGAGCTACTCCAGATACTCCCTAAAACCTCAGCTCCATTTGATCTAAGTCTCTCAGTTACTGACTTTCGAGACCCATTTCTCGTACTAGCTTCTGCTACTCGCTCCAAAACTCACAAGACGACTTGTGATACTGCGTCACCTCCTCCATTTTCCTCTTGAACTTCCACCCCAACAAATTGGTATGAGCTTCATTTTGAAACCTTGACCAGATCTAACTGGTTCCGACACGACCATTCTTCCTCTCTGGCGCCCACGATGACCACGCCCCTAGAACTCATGTCTACTACGCGTCTTATCTGCTTTTTACTGAAAAAGTCTTATGCATTAGAGTCTTTTCACTTCTTATTAAAAGAAAGTTTTATTCAACAGATATTTATTCAGTGGTTTTTCCGTAGTAGTACACATACACCTAGGGTCCATGTCTCTAAAATATAGTTTTCTTAGGCTTATCATACATTCATATCAATAAAAGTACTTACCTGATGGACCTGAGCCGAGAACTCGGGTGCCATGCTTTTATAAAACTATTTAACTTAAGAAAACTTTCAAAATGTCATTTGGGCTAAATTTTTGAAAATGTTGTGGGCTTCAAAACCCAAGGCCAAGAGTTTAAAACTGGGCTCTGATACCAAGTTGTAACACCCCAAACCCGGCCCAAAAAGCCTGACCGGATTTGATATGTTCCTCGAATAAAACTTTAGCAATTTCTCGTTTTGTTTAAGAAAACTTGATGAGTTCATATAAAGCAGATTAACTTAATATTCAAAGTTGAAATCGATTTAAATAAATTTGTATCTTCTTAAAACATTATTTTTTAAGAGAAATTTATAAGTTAAAAGAAAACCAAATTTAATAAAAATTTTACTTATTATTGTAAAAAAATATATATATATATTAGTGTCAAAAAGCAGTTTAAATTATTTATCAAAACCATTTAGTTATTTAATAAATATTGTTCGTGGCGTAATAAAAATCCAAACGTAAAAATTACAAATAGTTCATAGTGGCCTTATTACAAAAATAACAAAACCCATAATAAATTCTAAGTAATAAAAATAAGCTTAATAAATTTAATTAGGAGAAACTCCGAAATACTTTGTTGAGCAATGGCCACCACGTAGTCCTCGCTGACCCGATCCATCACGCTAAGAGTCATCTGAAAAATTATCCCACAAAGGGTGAGTCATAGACTCAATGTGTAACAAAACACTAAAAGCCCAATTGATCATGGCCTTTAAGCCCATTTAATAACACATATAGCCATAAGCCCAATTAAGTCATATTTAGCCATAAGCCCATTTTTATAGCAAATCAAATAAAATCATTTAGAAATCACATGGATATATATAATGAAATGCAAACCGGGCCCACCTAAATATCCATCCGCTACACACCACCGTACCAACCAATCACACCGTGGGATTACTAAATCGACCCTCCATCCACTACACACCATCGAAGGCAATTCTTTGCGCAATCAACATGCACATCACCCTTATAATTTTGTGGCAAGGCCACAGATAATTGTGATGAAGTCACCGGATTCAAATATGTGACCAAGTCACAGATTCACATGTGACCAAGTCACCGGATTCAATTATGTGACCAAGTCACGGATTATGTGGTAAAACCACCTAACACTTCCCTTATCAATAACACCCATATGCCTATGCACATACATATTATTTAGTTTTCATGCCATTTACCCCAAAATCATAGCAAAATCATACTTATTTCACATTTAGGCATATAGTAAAATTAGCAAGTATTAGGCGTAAACATACTTGAATATCGCATACCACTGAATGGCACCTACAATCATTATCAAATATATTTTCATATAAATCTTATTTGTTTTAGATCTATGAGGAATTTAGTATAATGTTACACACCTTATGACAGTGAGAACGATACCTTCCCGCTCATCAACACCTAGTTAATTATCACACTTGATTAGAACACACTAATACTTATAATCTACACTATTGATGAGAGATCTAAATCCTTACCCTCGGAATCTCGGACAACCGTTATATGTGGTTTCTCTCCGATAGATGGATCAAAACCCGATGACAACCCATGAATGAAAAGTGGCTCGGGTGTATGCACGACTTCAAATAATCGATCTTCGTTATTAGAGGGTCCACAACCCGGTGGAAAATCTCGATCCTCGTCATGACCCTTCGTTTGAAGTTTGAGGGTATAACAGAGCCTCCCCTCTTCCAAACACTCCTTACCGCTCTTTTCGAACCTATCTTGTTCGTCTCGAACTCTCCCCTAAAATAAAGTTGATTAGTAATCTATCTAAAAGAAACGATATAACCGAAAATGATAATCCTTACCTTGGATGATTCCAAATGATCTCTCCTAAAACGTTGGCTACCAAAAGAATCCTTAAAATCCCTTCAAAGATTGACCTAGGAGAAAATGTGAGAATTAGGTTTCTAATTCGCTATTCTAAAAGAAAATAATGAGAACAATAGATAAAAATCCTTACTTGACTATTTGGAGATTCGGCCTTATTGATTTAGAAGAAAAGAAATGGTGATTTCAGCTTGGACAAAATGAGAAGAGAAAAGATAGTGTATTTGGCTATGGTGGTTTCAATTTTCAATAAAAGAGAAGAAAGAAAAAGATGAAAATGGAAGATGATTCGGTTTTAACAAAATAGAAGAAAAAAAATGGTGGTTTTGGTTATGATAGATGATGGTTTTGGTTGAGAGAAAGAAGAAGAAAGAGAAAAGAGAAAATAAAAGATTAAAGAAGAAGATGATGATGATGATTTTCAAAAGAAAAGAGATGAGTTTAGAAACTTATGTGCATAACCATGAGGAAAAAGTGAAGAAAAGGTCTTTGAAACTTTGGTACTTACTACAAAGAGAAGAGAAAGATGTTATGTTTTGGAGAATAGAAACTAAAAGACTACTCAAACCTAAATGGTAAAGTATCAAATGACTAAAAGAAAAGAAAAGGTTTCTCTTTGTGTAATATGCAATCGGCTAAGAAACAAGGTTTAGAGAAAGGAAAAAGATGCGTAAATTGGTTAAAATTTTGGCCAACTTACACACCTAAGGCTAATGCAAAATTCGCCAACACCTTGCCAACATGATCCCTTTTTCCTCCTCATTTCTTCCCCATCAATCCCTTGATTCTATCACAATTAAACCATCCCCTTAGCCCTTATGTTGTCTAGGTTCATGGTCAAATGACCATGAAAAGCTTCCAAAACATCATCCCTCTTCAAGCCCTTTCTCCCCTATCTTACTATAACTTCATGATTCCATACCATAACTCCTAACTTGCCTTTTTCCTAAGGTCTACTAACCAAAATAAAAGATGTCCATCCATTCTAGATAAGCTTGAGTTACACTATAGGAAGGAAATCAAAATTAAAATCCTTCCACTTGCTAGCTAGGGATGAACCTCTCCCTCATGCATTCACCATTCGCCATTACCACCTTGCTAATTGACTTATTATGCTTAAAACCTCTGCCAATAGTTGTTAAAGCCTATCTTGCTTAGTTCTATCTTAAGTCTTAAAAATTTAATATTTCTCTAAGCATTCACTTACATACTGAAGTTCTTAAAACTTCCAAAACACACTCAACTACACATAGGCATGCAACAACATTCAATTAAGTAAGGATGCATAGCCCCTTTATTTAGCATGTTACAGTTCTACCCCCCTTAAAAATAATTTCGACCTCAAAATTACCTGGCTAGAACAAGTAAGGGTATTGCTATCGCATCGCTTCTTCTGGCTCCCACAAAGCTTCTTTCGATCCATGATTATGCCATAACACTTTGATGAGAGGAACCGATTTTCTCCATAACACCTTTACATCCCGCACCTGTGATTTGAATTGGCTCATCTTCATAAGACAAATCTGGTCTTAATTCCACCTCCTCAAGCGGCACTACATGAGATGGATCCGATCAAGAACGGCATAACATTGAAACATGGAACACATCGCATTTGCTTCAACTCAAGGCAATTCTAAGCGATATGCCACAGTGTCCGACCCGCTTCAAAACCCGATAAGGTCCAATGAACACAGGACTTAACTTTCCTTTGTGACCAAATCTCATCACCTTTTTCCAAGGTGAAACCTTCAAGAATACTTGATCCCCACAACAAACTCTATTTCTTTCCGCTTAAGATCTACGTCGACTTTTGCTCGCGGATGCTTCTTTTAACCGAGCCCAATTACCTTAACCTTTTCTTCAGATTCAGCCACTAATTCTGGACCCAAAATATGACGTTCCCCTAGTTTTATCCAACACGTAAGAGTGCGACACTTCCATCCATATAGTGCTTCATACGGTGCCATCCGAATACTAGCTTCGTAACTGTTGTTGTACGCAAATTCTGCTAATAGTAAGAACTCCTCCCAGCTTCCTCTGAAATCCATCACACATCCCCTTAACATATCCTCTAATACTTGAATTACTCACTCAGACTGGCCGTCAGACTGTGGATGAAATACCGTACTGAAGTCCAATCTGATGCCCAAACCCTGATGCAATGCTTTCTAAAATCGAGACGTAAACTTCGGATCTCTATTCAAAATAATCGACATCGGCACTCCATGCAATCTCATAATCTCAGCCACATATAACTTGCCAATTTCTGCAAAGAGTAATCAACCCGAACTGGGATAAAATGTGCAGATTTTTTCAATCGGTCCACTATCACCCATACCGAGTCTTTCTTAGTAGGCGTAGGAGGAAGCCCACTAACAAAATCCATGGTGATTCTCTCCCACTTCCACTGCGGAATCTTTATCGTCTGAAGCAATCCCAAAGGTACTTGATGTTCAGCCTTGACTTGCTAACACGTTAACACTTTCCTATGAATTCTCTAACTTCCCGCTTAAGACCAGGCCACCAAAACTAATCTCGCAAATCTCGATATAACCTATTTCCTCCAGGATGCATAGTATATGGGCTACCATGCGACTCTGAAGAATCTTTTGCCTCAACTCCCGATCCCCAAGATACGATTTTACCTTTGAAACACAATACCCCATCGTTGTTAATACCAAAATCTTCTAATTCCCCATTCGTACTGCCAGTAGCTTTGCACTCAGATCATCGCTCACCAATTGTCTCTCTTTCACTTGACTCAACCATGTTGGCCTTACTTGTAATTTTGCCAGAAGCTTCCATCATCATAAAGACTAAGATGTGCAAACATCGCCCTTAGATCTGACACCACTTTTTGACTTAGAGCGTCTGCCACCACATTCGCCTTGCCCGGGTGGTATTCAATAGAACAGTCGTAATCTTTCAACAACTCTATCCACCTTCGTTGCCTCAAATTCAGTTCTTTTTGAGTCAGTAGATATTTCAGACTTTTGTGGTCCGTGTATATCACTGACTTTTCCCCATATAAATAATGTCTCCAAACTTTAAGAGCAAAAACCACCGCTGCCAACTCCAAGTCATGCGTCGGGTAATTAACCTCGTGTGGCCTCAACTACCGAGACCCATACGCAACTACTTTCTCGTCTTGCATCAGAACACATCCTAATCCTATGTGAGAAGTGTCACAATACACGACGAAATCCTTCCCTGCCTCAGGCTGAATCAAAATCGGAGCTTCAGTCAAAACCCTCTTAAGCTTCTCAAAGCTCTCTTGCTGTTTATCAGTCCATACGAAAGGTACTTCCTTTCTCAACAATTTCGTTAAAGGTGCAGCTATCGATGAGAATCCTTTGACGAATCTTCTGTAGTAACCTGCTAATCCCAAGAAACTGCGAACCTCAGTTACGAACTTGGGTGGTTTCCAATCTAGTATTGCCTCAATCTTCTGAGGATCCACCCCTATCCCTTCCGCAAACACCACATGGCTTAAAAACACAACTTCTTTCAGCCAAAATTTACACTTGCTAAATTTGGCATAAAGTTTCTTCTCCCTTAAAACTTGCAACACAATTCGAAGATGCTCATCATGCTCTATCTCTGACTTAGAATACACTAGGATGTCGTCTATGAATACCACAATGAACTGATCCAAGTAGGGTTGGAAAACCCGGTTCATCATATCCATGAACGCAGCTGGGTGTTCGTCAATCTGAACGGCATTACCAGAAATTCATAATGCCCTTATCTTGTTCAGAAAGCTTTCTTATGGATATCTGCTTCTTTCACTTTAAGCTGATGATACCCCGACTTTAGATCTATCTTTAAGAATACCGCAGCTCCCTTAAGCTGATCGAATAAGTCATCGATCCTTGGCAAAGGATACTTGTTCTTAATGGTCACTTATTCAACCTATCGGTAGTCTATACACATCCGCATCGATCCGTCCTTCTTTTTCACGAATAGGACCGATGCTCCCCATGGAGACACACTAGGTCGGATAAATCCACGATCAAGCAACTCCTGGATCTGAGCCTTAAGCTCAACCAACTCCTTCGATGCCATTCTATACGGAGCAATAGAAATTGGCGCCATTCCAGGCAATAATTCAATCCCAAATTCTACCTCTCGATCCGAGGCAATCACGGAAGTTCTTCCGAAAAACATCTACAAATTCTCTTACATACCCCGACTCCTTCAACAGCTTGTTTTTTAGCCTCCAAGGCACTAACCAACACCGTAAAAGCCACACATCCCTTTCTAACCATCTTTTTGCCTTAAGAGTGGATACTACATTTGATAAGTAGTTTCGTCTCTCGCCCATCACTACAACTTCTTTGTCATCAATAGTTTTTAATGACATCCGCTTAGCAAACACAATCCACATTTGCACGATATTTCACTAGCTACCCATGCCTAAGATCAGTGAATTCTCCGAATGGCAACTCCATTAAATTAGCTGAAATTGCATCCCTTAAACTTCTAAAGGCACTTCCTTAAAGAGTTTGTCTATTACTACCATCATCCTAAAGGACTAAGTATGATCATCTTCCTAGGTATCTCGTAAGTCACATGCGAGTTTTAGATACTTCACTAGCTATGTATGAATGAGTTGACCCTATATCTATCAAAGCAATAAAGGGCAACCCGTAAATCGTAAACGCATCGTGATAACATCAAAAGGCGTCCGTTTTCTCTCTGATTTAACTTCATATACCGACACTGGCCGTCTCGCCAGAGCTATCATCGCCTCTCATCAAGTCCCGACCACTACCGTAACCATTACTTCTTCCATTTGGACCACGACCCTTATTGGTGTTGTCCACCTTTGCCACTAATTAACACCTCGACCTCTTTGGTGGTTCTTATCTGAATTCATCGGGCAACCCTTGATCATATGATCTTTAGACCCGCACTTGAAACATCCTCGATCTTTTTCCAACATTCCCGGTGCATCTTCCCACATTGAGCACAAGCACGATGTTGTCCTCCCGTAGCAGTCTACTGACCTCGTGGCCCATCAACTCTTAGTTTCTTTTGAAAATTCATGGATGACCCTGAAGACCCAAAGCTCCTCTTATTCTTATTCTGGCCTTTGTCCCGGTTCTGTCTTTCAATCCGCTTAACTTCTTCAGCTATCCTTGCCCTATCCACTAAGACTGCAAAGTCTCTTTCTCGGTGCGGAGCAATCAACACTCACAGTTCATCTCTCAGTCCATCCTCGAATCTAACACACCGTTCATATTCAGTAGCTACTATCCCTCTGGCATATCGGCTAAGTCGCAAGAACTCTGCCTCATACTCAGCTATCGACTTATTTCCTTGTACTAAATTCAGAAACGCCTTTCTCTAGGAGTCGATGTAGCTAGCTTCAATGTATTTCCCTTCAAATTTAACTTTAAAATACCCTCAATCCACTCGATCCACAGAGGTACTCTCCTTGATAGTGAGCCACCACTGGTAGGCCTCATCACGGAGTAGTGAAATAGCACCTTTCAACTTTTCTTCAAATGCGGTCCAAATCATCCATGATCCTCTCGACCGCCTCCAACCAAGATTGCTACATTTGAGCTACTCCAGATACTCCCTAAAACCTCGGCTCCATTTGATCTAAGTCTCTCACTATTGACTTTTGAGACCCATTTCCGATTAGCTTCGCTACTCGCTCCAAAACTCGCAGACACGACTTGTGATATGCGTCACCTCCTCCATTTGCTCTTGAAATTACACCCCAACAACCGGTGTATGAGCTTCATTTTCGTAACCTTGACCAGATCTAACTGGTTCCGACACAACCATTCTTCCTCTCTGGCGTCATGCGACCACGCCCCTAGAACTCATGTCTACTACGCGTCTTATCTATTTTTACTTAAAAGGTCTTATGCATTAGAGTCTTTTCACTTCTTATTAAAAGAAAGTTTTATGCAATGTATATTTATTAGGTGGTTTTTCAGTAGTAGTACACATACACCTAGGGTCCATGTCTCTAAAGTATAGTTTCCTTAGGCTTATCATACATTCATATCAATAAAAGTACTTACCGATGGACTGGCCGAGAACTCTCGGGTGCCATGCTTCTATAAAACATTTAACTTAAGAAAACTTTCAAAATGTCATTTGGGCTAAATTTTTGAAAACGTTTGGGCTTCAAAACCCAAGGCCAAGAGTTTAAAATTGGGCTCTGATACCAAGTTGTAACACCCCAAACCCAGCCCAAAAAGCCTGATCAAATTTGATATGTTCCTCGAATAAAACTTTAGCAATTTCTCGCTTTGTTTAAGAAAAACTTAATGAGTTCGTATAAAACATATTAACTTAATATTCAAAGTTGAAATCGATTTAAATAAATTTATATCTTCTTAAAACATTATTTTTTAAGAGAAATTTATAAGTTAAAAGAAAACCAAATTTAATAAAAATTTTACTTATTATTGTAAATATTTATATATATATATATATATATTAGTGTCAAAAACATTTAAATTATTTATCGAAAACCATTTAGTTATTTAATAAATATTGTTAAGTAGCGAATAAAAATCCAAACGCAAAAATTAAAAATAGTTCATAGTGGCCTTATTACAAAAATAACAAAACCCATAATAAATTCTAAGTAATAAAAATAAGCTTAATAAATTTAATTAGAAGAAACTTCGAAATACTTTGTTGAGCAATGGCCACCACGTAGTCCTCGCTGACCCGATCCATCACGCTAAGAGTCATCTGAAAAATTATCCCACAAAGGGGTGAGTCATAGACTTAATGTGTAACAAAAACACTAAAAGCCCAATTGATCATGGCCTTTAAGCCCATTTAATAACACATATAGCCATAAGCCCAATTAAATCATATTTAGCCATAAGCCCATTTTATAGCAAATCAAATAAAATCATTTCGAAATTACATGGATATATATAATGAAATGCAAACCCGAGCCCACCTAAATATCCACCCGCTACACACCACCCGTACCAACCAATCACACCGTAGGGATTACTAAATCGACCCTCCATCCGCTACACACCATCGAAGGCAGTTGCTGTAGTCAACATGCACATCGCCCTTATAATTTTGTGGCAAGGCCACAGATAATTGTGACCAAGTCACCGGATTCAAATATGTGATCAAGTCACCAGATTCACATATGTGATCGAAGTCACGGATTCAAATATGTGACCAAGTCACCGGATTATGTGGTAAAACCACCTAACACTCCCCTTATCAATAACACCCATATGCCCATGCACATACATATTATTTAGTTTTCATGCCATTTACCCCAAAATCATAGCAAAATCATACTTATTTCACATTTAGGCATATAGCAAAATTAGCGAAGTATTAGGGTAAACATACCTGAATATCACATACCACTGAATGGTACACACAATCATTATCAAATATATTTTCATATAAATCTTATTTGTTTTAGATCTATGAGGAATTTAGTATAATGTTACACACCTTATGACAGTGAGAACGATACCTTCCCGCCACAACACCTAGTTAATTATCACACTTGATTAGAACACACTAATACTTATAATCTACACTATTGATGAGAGATTTAAATCCTTACCCTCTAATTTTGGACAAGCTGTTATATGTGGTTTCTCTCGATAGATGGATCAAAACCCGATAACAACCCACGAATGAAAAGTGGCTCGTGTACGCATACGACTTCAAATAATCGATCTTCGTTGATCGAGGGTCCACAACGGTGGAAAATCTCAGATCCCGATCATGACCCTTCATTTGAAGTTTGAGGGTATATGAGCCTCCCTCTTCCAAACACTCCTTATCGCTCTTTTCGAACCTATCTTGTTCGTCTTTAACTCTCCCTAAAATAAAGTTGATTAGTAATCAATCTAAAAGAAACGATATAACCGAAAATGATAATCCTTACCTTGGATGATTCTGAATGATCTCTCCTAAAATGTTGGCTACCAAAAAGAATCCTTAAAATCCCCTTCAAAAATTCAGCCTAGGAGAAAATGTGAGAATTAGGTATCTAATTCGGCTATTCTAAAAGAAAATAATGAGAACAATAGATAAAAATCCTTACTTGATTATTTGGAGATTCGGCCTTATTGATTTAGAAGAAAAGAAATGGTGATTTCGGCTTGGACAAAATGAGAAGAGAAAAGATAGTGTTTTTGGCTATGGTGGTTTGGTTTTCAATAAAAGAGAAGAAAGAAAAGATGAAAATGGAAGATGATTCGGTTTTAACAAAAGAGAAGAAAAAGAATGGTGGTTTTGGTTATGATAGATGATGGTTTCGGTTGAGAGAAAGAAGAAGAAAGAGAAAAAGAGAAAATAAAAGATTAAAAGAAGAAGATGATGATGATGATTTTCAAAAGAAAAGAGATGAGTTTAGAAACTTATGTGCATTCAGCCATGAGGGAAAAAGTGAAGAAAAAGGTCTTTGAAACTTTGGTACTTTCGGTTACAAAGAGAAGAGAAAGATGTTATGTTTTGGAGAATAGAAACTAAAAAGACTACTCAAAACCGAAATGGTAAAGTATCAAATGACTAAAAGAAAATAAAAGATTTCTCTTTTGTGTAGTATGCAATCGGCTAAGAAACAAGGTTTAGAGAAAAGGAAAAAGATGCAGAAATTGGTTAAAATTTTGGCCAACTTACACCCCTAAGGCTAATGCAAAATTCGGCCAACACCTTGCCAACATGATCCCTTTTTTCCTCCTCATTTCTTCTCCATCAATCCCTTGATTCTATCACAATTAAACCATCCCCCTTAGCCCCTTATGCCGTCTAGGTTCATGGTCAAATGACCATGAAAAAGCTTCCAAAACATCATCCCCTCTTCAATCCTTTTGTCCCCCTATCTTACTATAACTTCATGATTCCATACCATAACTCCTAACTTGCCTTTTTCCTAAGGTCTACTAACCAAAAATAAAAAGATGTCCATCCATTCTAGATAAGCTTGACCGACACTATAGGAAGGAAATCAAAAATTAAAATCCTTCCACTTGCTAGCTAGGGATTCAACCTCTCCCTCATGCATTCACCCATGCGCCATTACCACATTGCCAATTGACTTATTATGCTTAAAACCTCTTGCCAATATTTCTTAAAGCCTATCTTGCTTAGTTCCATCTTAAGTCTTAAAAATTTAATATTTCTCTAAGCATTCACTTACATACTGAAGTTCTTAAAACTTCCAAAACACACTCAACTACACATAGGCATGCAACAACATTCAATTAAGTAAAGATGCATAGCCCCTTTATTCAGGATGTTACAAATTATTATAAAAATTATCAATAATACTTGAGAAAACAAATCTCTAAATAAGTAGCAAAACTTAAAATCAAACCGCCAAATATAATACATTAATCCAAAAAGAATTAGATAATATGATTACTAATAAGATTAACAAGAAAAATAAACATCACATGCAATTTTATCTAATTATTCTAACATTTCATATTTCTTGGGTTATTCAACGACATTAAACATATACTCTTTATAATCATCAATTGATCTTTAACCAAGTATAAACAATTAATAATAAAAACTATGTAATTTAGTTATATTTAGTATAAAAATTTATAATAAATAGTATATAATTTAATCTATTATTTAGTTTGTTAAAATATATAGGAAATTATCTCTCATTAATAAAAATTTTAGATTATTTAAAAAAGATTAATAAAATTATGTATAATTGTATTTAAATAAAATAAAACATATATGCTAAAATTATAATGCAATTGTTATTTTATAAAAATAACTTTTAAAACTTAAATCGCATACGTGCATGTTTGAGAAGTCATAGGGTAATTGGATTTAATTCTTACCTCCCTTGAAAATTGTAGGAGAGAATTAGGGTGCTTTAATTACATTCAATTTAGCAACACCTAATAATTATATGATTACCCACACATGTCATAGATTTGTAAATTATAAACAATTACACTTAAATTCAATTACTAGGTGACTTTCTAAAGGCTTCCTTAAAAGAAAATATTTTCAATGAATTATTTTATTCATTTTAACATTTTTTTATTTAAATAAATATGCTGAATTTTTAAAAAAATTTAAGGATTTGTGCTGATATTTTTTATATTTACCGATATATGCTATTTTTGGAGAGAGAAAGTGAAATTGCATCCTAAAGGGCGCGTTTTCAGCTGTCGTAACCTGTATCCATCACCAGAATAGGGTTACGGAGCATTACTATAAAAACATAACTTAAAACATTCATTTCCATCATTTCATTAATCATAGCATAATCCATTCATACACATGAAAATCATCCCTTATTCAAGCCTTCAAGACCTTAGAAATACTTTAGAAACAATTCGAGACTAAATCAAGAACATTTGAAACATTGAGGAAACAGTTAGAAAAATTCACATTACAGGGGTCATACGGCCGTGTGGCCAAGCCATGTGACTCATACGGCTGAGACACACGTCCGTGACTCAAGCCCTATGACTTCCGAAATAGGGACACACGGTCGTGTCCCAGCTCGTGTCCATGCCTGTGTAACTTTTTTACTTGGGTCACATGGCCAAGCCATACGCCCATGTGTCAGGCCATGTAACACTCGAAATGGCCTCATACACCCGTGTGCCAGGCCGTGTGCTGGGCCATGTAACATTCGAAGTGCAACCTTTAAAACTTACAGGGGACACATAGCCGTGTCACATGGCTGTGTGTCACATACAGCTGAGACACACACCCGTGTCTTAGGCCGTGTGGACAAGAAATTGGCCAAGAATAAGCCATTTTTATCACTCATCTCAACATGCATCTAAACTTATTTACACATATGATCAAGGCATTAAAACCTACCCAAAACATGCATAATAAGACCCATTTAATAAGCCTTTTATCCATCCAACCAATATGCCTTATAGGCACCTTAATTACAACCAAGCAATTATACCTAAACTTATGTCAAATTGGTCATATTTCAGCCAAACACATTTAGATCAATTCCGTATCAAAGCATACCATAATTGACTACATTACAAACATACCAACACATACCACTTTGGTCATAAAACTATATATCAACTTGACTTATTCCATGAAAATATAAACTTACCATTTGTACCATAAATATGACCATTAGAACTTCCACACAGACATACCATTTAGTCACTCAAGCATGCACCATAACTTAGCCATATTCAGACACATCAGCAAGGCATCAATAGTACCAAAATTTCATCAACCAAAATGACATATACATGCCAAAATCATCAATACTCATTCATCTAAACATCAACCATAAGTCCTCCTATACATGTCATTATAACCTTAACCAACACATAAAAACTACCAATATAATCGTTGGATAGTGTGATAGATCTTCGACGAGCTTCCAAACTGATTGAGCTTCCAATAATCTGTAAAGTAAAAAAAAATAACTACGTAAGCAATGAATGCTTAGTAAGCTCGTATAAATTTTAAACATAATATTTCATTTTAATACTGAACTTAATAGAATAAATATAAACCTATACCAATGCTATAAGATTCATAAAACTACGTAACCATCAATTCACAAATGGGTAAGTCTCTCAACATCACATATACTTTTTATTCATAACATAATAGGATTTTACAAGTTGTATTACATAATCATTAACCTTTTCATAAAACTATGAACCATTACATTTACTTACTTACCATTCCTGTAACACCCCAAACACAGTCAATACGTTATGACCAAATGTGGTTTGTTACAGGAAAGGTAGTTTTGTAAATTTTTATTGAAACATTGTAGTTTGAGAAAAACTCTTCGTTTAGTGATTCCAATTTAAGGACAATTAAATATTTTGTTTGTTTGTGTCTATCTTAGCAACTTCTTATTAAAATATCCCAAAAAATGAGATAATTTTGGAAATACCAACTTAGGAGATTTCAAAGGTGTGACAATTGAAAACTATGTCGCAATTTAATAAAATCTTCAAATCAATAGGTTATTCGCATGTCATCTTTTATTAACATCTTGAAAACTATTTGTTTGTGATTTTAATTTTTGAAAAAACCCCATATTTGACAATTTTATAAAATGTGCATTATCAGCATTAAACCCAAAACCCAAATTAAAGTTGTAGTGGCCTTAGTACATAATAAAATCCCAAATTAAAATAAGATTGAATAAAAGAAACAAGTTTACGAGAAAATTATTGCATGGCCACCTCGAGTCCGCCTCGGCTCCAAATCTACGATCTAGCGATTACCTGCAAATTGAGCAGAGGGGTGAGTCACCAAGACTCAGTGTGTAATTCCCTGTATAACGCAATCGGCTTTAAGCCCATATAGGCCTATCACGCCTTAGCCCACACAATATAGCAAAATAATCATGCATGCAATGCAGCCCAACCCCAACCTAGTTTTCCATCCTCTAGGTCACTTGAATCATCCAATCACCCGTGGCATTATGCCACCATGGTCCCAGACCACTTGTGACAGAGTCACAAAATATATATATAAACGTGAGGCCAACCCACCGTGGTTCCAGGCCACCGTGACGATCTCTGAATAATATACGTGGGGCCAACCCACTGTGGTTCTAGACCACTGAGATGAGTCACTATAAGTATACATGGTTTCAAACCACCATGGTCGCAGACCACCATGACATAGTCATTCAATAGATACGTGGGGCCAGCCCACCGTGGTTTCAGGCCACTGTGACATAGTTACATAATCACACTTCCCCTTTTAATCATTTCCCAAATGCCCATGCAACATATTGTCATACTATAATGAATGCAACATACTTTCAATGTGTAACATATGATTAGTTTGAACATACAATAATCTGCAAGTGACATAATAGCGGAACTTACCCGGTGTCTCCAACCTTACCCACAAGGGTATCTCGCCTATCTAATCAATCATTTTGGCTTTCAGCCACCAGAACCATTAACATGAATTGATTAACAAGTAAAGTGCGAGTACTACACACCTGATTACATGTAAAACTAGACTCACTACGTCGATGCTCTCATTAGCAGGAACGACTACGATTTGCCTATCCCAACCAGAAGTCGGCTCTCTACCACAACCCAATGAAAAGTCTCGAACTACCGACACAGTACGTCTTTTAAACTTAAGAGCAGAGGCCACGGGTCTGCTCCCCTCCTTAGATTGACCGAGCACTTGCATCCATGGAGAGACTTGATCAGTACTCAGAGAAAACGTTAGTTGGCTAACCAAAAGATTTGATTAAGACAAAGTAAAATGGAAGAAAGTTTAATCGTACACGACTAAAGAAAACCCCTTACCTTAGGAAAACGAGTTATCACACTGCCACGATTTTGGTTGTAGTTTGCTCGGCTTATCTAACGAAAGCCTATCGAAAGCCTATCACGAATCACAAAGGACAAGATTACAACATGAAGAAGTAATCAGATATGAAAGAGGAACCCACATTTGGTTTAATGATTAGGAGAATAGAAACAATTAGCCGCACATAATATGAAGGAAAATAACCACTTCGGCTATGACCCCAAAAGAACACTCCTACCTACGGTCACAAGAGGAGAAAGATATGGAAAGAAAAGAACCGGTATTGAAGATTTAGTTATGCGGTCATAACTTTAGAAAAGGAGAAGAAAATCATATGACTAAGTGAACGTATTACCTTGAACTATCATAATCGGATGAACAGGGACCTTCGGTAATCCTACTGACACCTTGCTCCTTAGTACACGACTAGAGAACAAGAAATAAAGATGAACAATGAGAAAATAAAATATATGGGAGAGGTGTAGAAAATATTTGGCTATAAGAGACAGTGGTAGAGGGGAGGAGAAGAGAATAGAGTTTTGGCTTTGAGGAAGATGGCTAAAGAAAAGAGACGAAGGGTGTTTGAACTAAAACCACAAGGTAATGGTTTGGTTATGGTGTTTAAGAGAAAAGAGCAAAGGAGAAGAAAGTTATTCAGTAAGGGGTGGCTTTAAAGGGGTTTCGGCTTGTGAAGAGTTGAAGTAAAAAATGAGAAGAATGACCAAGAGAACCGAAAGAACTAAGAAGATTAGGAGGAAAACACAAAAAGATAAAGAGTAGAAAAACTAAAATGCTCTTGTGGACTTTCGGCACACCCAGAATAACCAAACTCAAAATGGAAACACAAGAGCTCTCTCACCAATTCGGCACCCACTCTACCAAGCTTTCAGTTTTGATAACCCACATTCCATGCCGTCACTCCCTATCCTCAACAACACATAGCCAAATTTTCCCTCCCCACTCTCCAACATTCGGCCAACACTCACAACCAACACCCAAATCCCTTGATTTCCTCCTAATTCCACTCCCCATCACCCGTTTGAATCGGTTTGACCAATTCAAACACCACCATCTCCTCATGACCACTCATTCAAATGCTTTTGACTCATTCAACCCACAATCTTGAAGAGCCCCTGCCGAATCCACCTTCTCCCCATCCAAGTGCCAAAAATAAAGCTTCATACCGAGGTTCTTGGGATTCGAACTCCTCCCTTTCTGCTCCTACAAGTGACGCCTCTCCCTTGTTCCTTAAGTGGCATCACCTTGCCACTCCACCACACTCCTTCTTGTGTCAACACACACAAGAAATTACTCTTAAGGCCTGCCTCAACTAGTTCTCCCCCCTAAAGTGCCCAAAAACAAAATTTTTACCAAGGCCCTGGTTTGACCCCGAGCCTTCCCGTGACCCCTAAACACACTAAATTAACAAGCAAAACAAGCCAAACACACAGAAATATAAAATGCAGAACCCCTATTCTAGGATGTTACAATTCTACTCTAAGTGCTTAGCATAAGTCTAAACAATATTATCAATTCACAAGTTAGTGTACTTATCCATGATATAGGTAAATTTGTCCATAACATATGTAGATTTCTCACATATAAGTACATCATTTAATTTATCAATCTCTTTTGACATATAACATTATGTTACATATAAGATCATCCATAATATATGAAATTTATCATCTATGAACATAAACTTTTATTCATTAACATTACCATATCATCATATTATATCTCAATTATGAACTTACCATTTCATTTGCATAGTACAAAGCATAAGCATAAACATTAACCATAACCACAAGCTTGGCACAAGCTTAAACATCATCATCATTACACAAGTTAGTGCATTTATACATATGTAATATCCAGATTTATGGCTTATGCATTAATGCTAAATTGTATGAAGTAGCATGCCTATGTGTATTCTGATTGTGTTGTACGAATTTTGTGAACTTCAGAATGTAGATAAATGCTTTAAAAATTATTTAATTTTAAGTTTCAAAGAGGGAGCTAAGCCTAAGAGGCCATAAGAAAATTAGTAGGGGAAATATGACACAAAAATGGGCTTGTTTAAGTGGCTTGGAGGCGCCACTTAGGGACTCAGTATGTGACGCCACAAGCAGGGCGCAAGGGCCTAGGTTTGAGTAACATGGGAAGCAAATAAAAAAGTTTTATTTTTTTGCAAGGTTGAGCAGTAGTGGACGGCAATGGGCACTAAGGGATGAGTTTAAGATGTGGTCTAATCCTTTTAAAATTTCGGCTAAAGTAAAGGATAATTGATGATTTATTTGAATTAATTGTAAAAGAGTAAAGAGGAGAGAAAATAGGGGATTGGATAGGGGAAAGAGAGTTGGCCGATTGGGGGGCTCTTTTGGTGGTATTTTCAGCCAAGGAAGGAGAGTAAGACCATTATTCTTTCTTTTGTACCTCCGTCAATTCTCTAGTAAATATCCTCTCTTCTCTTTTACTTTGTCAAAGTCGAAATACCACGTGTTCTAGTCAATCTCCATCATCAACCTTCTTCTTCTTTTGCAAACTCAATCAAGAGTCGAATATACCAATAACCCCTAGCCGATTGTCCATTAAAACCCAAAAGCTGAAAAATTGTTGATCAACATCTAGCTATAGCCGAATCTCTCAAGTGGTGTCAGGCAAGAGTACAGTCGACTACAGTATTAAAGGTAAGATTAGTTGCTATTCGATTCTCACTTCTTTTAACCGAAACTCAAGGACTAATCCATTGTGGTTCTTGGTCGAAACATGGAAAGATCTTTCGGGATTTCCATAGTAGCCAAATTCTAGGGAGATCATTCGGGATTTCAGACCTAAGGTAAGTAAGGTGAAAGATTAGGCCGAAGGCCATGTATTCAAATGTTGGAATTGGATCGACATAGTGCTTGTAGGATTTCGACAGAGACCAAGGACAAGTGATATTTCGGATTTAGATCCACAAGGTAAGTGCATGTGATATTCGCCAAGGCTATATTTAGTGACTTAGATCTATTTCTTATTTCGCTCAAAGCGTAACTAAGCTGGTTAAGTGATTTAGTAGTTGGTCGATTGCAAGAGGGAACATCACAAAGTTTCAGGAATTAGTAATCAAATCGGCAGCAAGGTAAGGATTTTGGTTGCAATAATCCTTCGGGAATTGATTATTTAGCCAAAAGGCTTTTTGCTAAAACACTAAGTGATTGGCCGAATGTAGGAACTAAGGATCTAAAGCATTAGATCGGGATTTTTGGGATTTCAGGGAACTCGTTAAGTAAATCGTGTGTAGCCCTAACTCTAAGTCTTAATAGATTTATGGTAATGTTTTAATAAATGTGTTAATAAGAATATGTAAATGTGGCTAAGGGTACCATGCAATGGTACAAAGTACTCGTGCACGTTAACCTACTACTACTGTGGTTATAATATTATGAATATCTCATTATGGGACACATGTGAAACTCAGATGTGAATGTGAATAAGGCATAAGATAAGCTATTGGCATGATTTTTATGACATGGGGCATATGGGTGATATGAAAAGGGAAGTGATCCGTGGTTTATACCACAATATATGAATGTGGTGACTCATGTCACGAAATCGAATGTGGTAACTTACGTCACAAAATATTATCTGGTGGCTATGCCACGAATTTATAAATGATGTCCAAGTCGCCATGCGTGACTCCTTCGATAATGTGTAGCGGATGGAGGGTCGACTTAGTAGTCCCCACGGTGTGATGGTTGGTACGGTGATGTGTAGCGGATGGTTATATAGGTTTAGGTTCGGATTGCATCATTACCTATATTTCGCTATATGTACATGTATGAACCGATATGCCTAAACTGTTGGGACTTAGTGATGGTGGTTATACACGAGTCCATTTGACTCACCCCTGTGGGATATGTTTTGGTGACACTCAAGAATGGACCGGGTTGGTAGGAGCTTAGTGGTGGCCATGCTCATTTCGTTTATTTTATTTTGGACTTTCTATACTTAAGTATTTTGATTTATTCAAGATTTGTTTTTGGTGTAATTATGGCCATTATTATTAAATGTTTTAAGTAAGTGTTTAAAATTGGTTTATTATGATAAGGTTATTATTAAATTGAGACTAAATAAATTTTCTTAAAATGTAAACAAACATTTAAATGTTTTGACACATAAATAACACTGCTTCCAATCAACCCAACACAAATCAAATGTTCTTCAAAACCATCCATATTTTCCAAATCAACAAACAAGATTTGAAAAGTTTTATCAAGGAACACACCAGATCCGGCCAAGGCTCATGGGCGAGTTTGGGGTGTTTCAGTTTTGGTATCAGAGCCCAATTTTAAACTCTCGGCCTTGGGTTTTAAAGCCTATAACATTTTCAAAATCAAGCCCAAATGAATTTTGTGAAAATTTTTGTGAAATGAGCAGGTTTTCTAGCATGGCACCTAAGTCTCCAAACCAAGTCCACTGTAAGTACTCCTAACTCTTTTGTGATTTGTATGTAGGACTTATAGGACATAGATTAGTAAATTAGGAATTAAACCCTAGGATTAGCCTACTTCAACACCAAGTTACATAAAACTTAAAGTCTAACCAAACAAACCTCGTGTGCGGGTCGTCGAGTTAAGGGTGTGGCAACCGTTGTAGCGATGTCTAAGATTGGATTCGGTGGGAGATTGGTATTTAAGTAGTCCTAGTGACTCACCTCCTCATTGCTCCAATCCTACAGTGCGTGAGTGACGTTCACCCTAATCAAGAGGACTCGATCAAGAAGCTAAACTCAATAACTAAAACCCGAAAGGGACCGTCACCTTATTTTGTGAAATTCTAAAGACAAATCGTGATTTAAAATTCCAAAAGTACCTCGTTTTAAAAAAATAACCAAAATACCCTTGATTTGCAAATTGACCAAATTACCCTAACTGCATAAATGACCAAAATACCTCAAGTGGAAAGTTACCAAAGTATCCTCAAAATTAAAATTTCTAAAATACCCTTATTTTGAAAGTCACCAGGAACCATATTTTGCGAAAAATTATCGAAATGCCCCTGATTTGGAAAAATTATGAAAATACCCTCAGTTTATAAAATTACCATTTTACCCTTAAAATTTTTTTACCAAGTAATTCAATTTTGTAAAAATACCAAAAATCTCTACTTTGTGAAATTTTCAAATACCCTAATTTGAAAATTACCAAAATACCCTATAGGATAAAAATTTTGAAAATACCCGGGTAATAGAAAACAACAAAAATAACAACTACAACACTTTTACGTAATGAACGCAAGTTCATGATTGACTGAATGAATTTGAGACTGTATGTGTATGAATTCGAAAGAACTACTCCTTAGAACTATTACACATAAGACTGTTCATGATAAATCAGTGGAACAAAACTAATTCATAAAATTCTTAACTCAGATAAACGCGATTCGAAAGCATGAATTCTAGGGGATGTGGTCGTAACGTGCGTAGCCGTGGTAGAGGCCGAATGACTGTGTCGGAGCCCGTTAGGTCTGGACAAGGGTCCAAAAATGAAATGCCACCACCACCAGCCACTGATGTGGAATATCAGGATCAGACGGGGGATGATACAGTATCACAGGCGATGCTGCAAGTCCTGAAAAGGGTGGCTAGAGCAGGTGGAGGCATGGGAGCTCGAAAGTCGGTACCTGAGCGACTTCGAGCCAATGGAGCTGAGTTTTTCCATGAAGTATCTGGTGTGGCGCCCAATACAGCCGAGTATTGGTTAGAGGCGATGGAACAGATTATGGACGATTTGGACCTGACTGCCAAGGAGAAATTGAAAGGGGTAGTGTCGCTACTCCGTGATGAGTCATACCAATGGTGGCTCACAGTTCGGGATGGTGCTGCCGCTAATAATCTTACTTGGGAATATTTTAAGGTGGCATATCAGAAGAAGTACATTGGAACTAGTTATGTTGATACGCAGAGGAAGGCGTTTTTGAGGCTGGTCCAGGGAAATAAGTCCGTAGCGGAGTACGAGGCAAAATTTCTAAGGTTGAGCCGATATGCTCGAGGTATAGTGGCTACAAAACATGAGCGATGTGTTCAATTTGAGGACAGACTGAGGGATGACCTGAGGTTGTTAATAGCTCCACAACAGGAGCGAGAGTTTGCCGTGTTGGTGAAGAAGGCTAAGGTAGCCGAAGGGATTAAGGACTCTGTGAGATAGAATATGGTTCCAGAACAGGCAAAATAGAGGTTTTGGATCAGCATGGTCTTCTGGGAATATGCAAAAGAGGCCTAGAGTTGATGGCCACATGAGGTTAACTACCCGACGCACGATTTGGAGTTGGTAGCAGTGGTCTTTGCTCTTAAGGTATGGAGGCATTATCTTTATGGAGAGAAGTCAGTGATCTACACAGACCACAAAAGCCTTAAGTATCTGCTGACTCAGAAAGAGTTGAACCTGAGATAGCGAAGGTGGGTGGAATTATTGAAGGACTACGATTGTTCCATAGAGTATCACCTGGGCAAGGCGAATGTTGTGGCAGATGCCCTAAGTCAGAAAGTAGTGTCAGATCTGAGGGTGATGTTTGCACATCTTAGCTTGTATGACAACGGAAGCTTATTGGCGAATTGTGTTGCTTCGACATGGTGAATGAGGTGAAAGAGGGTCGGTTGGTGGATGATGATCTAAGTGCTAAGCTTCGGCAAGTGCAGAGCGGGGAGTTGAAGGATTATAGTATTAATGGCGATGAAGTATTGTGTTTCAAGGGTAAGGTCTGTATGCCAAAGAACGAGGAGTTAAGGCGAAGAATTCTTTGGGAATCACATAGTAGCCCTTATGTATGCATCCTAGAGGTAGTAAGTTGTACAAAGATCTAAGGAACAGTTTTGGTGGCCTGGTCTTAAGCGGGAAGTTACCAAATTTATAGGAAAGTGCTTAACGTGTCAGCAAGTTAAGGCTGAACACCAAGTTCCATTAGGGTTGCTTCAACTGATAAAGATTCCGCAATGGAAGTGGGAGAGAATTTCCATGGACTTCGTTAGTGGGCTTCCCCTTACGCCTACTAAGAAGGACTTGGTATGGGTGATAGTAGATCGGCTGATGAAATTTGCACATTTTATACCGGTGCGGGTTGACTATTCTCTACAGAAATTGGCAAAGTTGTATGTGGTGAAAATTGTGAGGTTGCACAGAGTGTCGGTGTCGATTATCTCGGATAGGGATTTGAGGTTCACATCTCAGTTTTGGAAGGCGCTACATCAAGCTTTAGGCACCAGATTGGACTTCAGTACGGCTTTTCATCCACAGTTAGATGGGCAGTCTGAACGAGTAATCCAAGTGTTGGAGGATATGTTAAGGGGCTGTGTGATAGACTTCAGATGAAGTTGGGAAGAATATTTACCTTTAGCAGAATTTGCGTACAACAACAACTATTAGGAAAGTATTCGGATGGCACCGCACGAAGCACTGTATGGACGAAAGTGTCGCACTCCCACATGTTGGATGGAATTGGGAGAACGTCAGATTTTTGGTCTGAAAATTGTGGTAGAATCGGAGGAAAGGTTAGGGTAATTCAGACATGGTTGAAGGAGGCATCTGACAGGCAGAAGTCGTATGCAAATCTCAAACGGAAGGACATAGAATTTGCTGTGGGAGATCAAGTGTTTCTCAAAGTTTCACCTTGGAAGAAGGTGATGAGATTTGGTCGCAAAGGGAAGTTAAGCCCAAGGTTTATAGGACCTTATCAGGTATTAAAGCGAGTTGGACCAGTGGCATACCAGTTAGAGTTGCCACCAGAGTTGAAACAGATGCACGACGTGTTCCATGTTTCTATGCTACTTCGCTACCGATCGGATCCAACTCATATAATCTGAGTTGAGGAGGTGAGTCGAGACCGGATCATCCTATGAGGAAGAGCCAATTGATTCGGAATGAGATGTGAAGGTGCTTGAAGGAAGTTGGTCCTCTGGTCAAAGTGTTGTGGTGTAACCATGGATCGAAAGAAGCTTCTTGGAAGCCAGAAGAAGCAATGCGACAGCAATACCCCCACCTATTCTAGCCAGTTAATTTTTAGGTCGAAATTATTTTAAGGGGAGTAGAACTGTAATATCCGGATTTATGGCTTATGCATTAATGCTAAATTGTATGAAGTAGCATGCCTATGTGTGTTCTGATTGTGTTGTACAAATTTTGTGAACTTCAGAGTGTAGATAAATGATTTAGAAATTATTTAATTTTAAGTTTCAAAGAGGAAGCTAAGCCTAAGAGGCCTTAAGAAAATTAGTAGGGTAATGACACAAAAATGGGCTTGTTTAAGTGGCTTGGAGGAGCAACTTAGAGACTCAGTATGTGACGCCACAAGCAGGGTGCAAGGGCCTAGGTTCAAGCAACGGGAAGCAAATAAAAGAGTTTTATTTTGCTGCAAGGTTGAGCGAAGAGTGGATGGCAATGGGGCACTAAGGATGAGTTTAAGATGTTGTCTAATCCTTTTAAAATTTTGGCTAAAGTAAAGGATAATTGATGATTTATTTGAATTAACTCAGTAAATGAGTAAAGAGGAGAGAAAATAGGGATTGGATAGGGAAGGAGAGTTGGCCGATTGGGGGCTCTTTTGGTGGTATTTTCGCCAAGAAAGGAGAGTAAGACTATTATTCTTTCTTTTGTACCTCCGCCAATTCTCTAGCAAATATCCTCTATTCTTTTTACTTTGTCAAAGTGAAATACCACGTGTTCTAGCAGAATCTCCATCATCAACCTTCTTCTTCTTTTCCAAACTCAATCAAGAGTCGAATATACCAATAACCCCTAGCTGATTGTCCATTAAACCACAAAAGCCAAAAAATTATTGATCAACATCTAGCTATAGCTGAATCTCTCAAGTGGTGTCAGGCAAGTGTACAGTCAACTGCAGTATTAAGGGTAAGATTAGTTGTTATTCGATTCTCACTTCTTTTAGCCAAAACTTAAGGACTAATCCATTATGGTTCTTGTCCGAAACATGGAAAGATCTTTCGGGATTTCTATAGTAGCCAACTTCTAGGGAGATCATTCGGGATTTCAGACCTAAGGTAAGTAAGGTGACAGATTAGGCCGAAGGCCATGTATTCAAATGTTGGGATTAGATCTGACATAGTGCTTGTAAGGATTTCTATAGAGACCAAGGACAAGTGATATTTCGGGATTTAGATCCACAAGGTAAGTGCATGTGATATTCGGCCAAGGCTATATTTAGTGACTTAGATCTGTTTCTTATTTTGTTCAAAAGCTGAACTAACCGGTTAAGTGATTTAGTAGTTGGCCGATTGCAAAAGGGAACATCACAAAGTTTTAAGATTTGATTAGTAATCAAATCGGCAGCAAGGTAAGGATTTTGGTTGCAATAATCCTTCAGGGTTTGATTATTTAGCCGAAAGGATTTTTGCTAAAACACTAAGTGATTGGCCGAATGTAGGAACTAAGGATCTAAACCTTTAGATCGGGATTTTCGGATTTCAATGAACTCGTTAAGTGAATCGGTGTGTAGCCCTAACCCTAAGTCTTAATAGATTTATGGTAATGTTTTAATAAATGTGTTAATAAGAATATGTAAAATGTGGCTAAGGGTGCCATGCAAAGGAACAAAGTACTGTGCACGTTAACCTACTACTACTATGGTTATAATATTATGAATATCTCATTATGGCACACATATGAAACTCAGAATGAATGTGAATAAGGCATAAGATAAGTTATTGGCATGATTTGTATGACATGGGGCATATGGGTGATATGAAAAGGGAAGTGATCTCGTGGTTTATTCCACAATATCTGAATGTGGTGACTCATGTCAGGAAATCTGAATGTGGTGACTTACGTCACAAAATATTATCTAATGGCTATGCCACGAATTTATAAGGGCGATGTGCAAGTCGTCTATAGCGACTGCCTTCAATGATGTGTAGCGGATGGAGGGTCGATTTAGTAGTCCCCACAGTGTGATGGTTGGTACGGGTGATGTGTAGCGGATGGTTATATAGTTTGGGTTCGAGATTGCATCATTACCTATATTTCTGCTATATGTACATGTATGAACTAATATGCCTAAACTGTTGGGACTTAGTGATGGTGGTTATACACTGAGTCCGTTTGACTCACCCCGTTGTGGGATATGTTTCAGGTGACACTCAGTAATGGATCCGATCGGCAGGAGCTTAGTGGTGGCCATGCTCATTTCAAATCGTTTATTTTATTTTGGACTTTCTATACTTAAGTATTTCAGATTTATTCGGGATTTGTTTTTGGTGTAATTATGGCCATTATTATTAACTGTTTTAAGTAAGTGTTTAAAATTGGTTTATTATGATAAGGTTATTATTAAATTGAGACTAAATAAATTTTCTTAAAAATGTAAACAAACATTCAAATGTTTCGACACATAAACAACACCGTTTCCAATCTGAACCCAACACATATCAAATGTTCTTCAAAACCATCCATATTTTCCAAATTAACAAACAAGATTTGAAAAGTTTTTACTCAAGGAACATACCTGTAACACCCCAAACCCGGCCCATGAGTCCTGACCGGATCTGGTATGTCACGGAGTAAAACAATTTGAAACATTTTGAGTGTCTGGTGAAAACTTGATAAAATATGGCTATGGTATTAAAACGGTGTTTTAAAACTCAGTTGGGATTTTTTTTTTTATAGACATGGTTGTGTTGAAAACCCCTTTGAAAACATTTGATCATGTAAAAATTTTAAAATCGACAGAGTTATTGTTAACTTGGTAAATTTTGTTACCCGATGGTAACATCTTTGAAAACTCGTAAAAGTTACTTAATTGGAAAATGTTGCTTTTAACCGATTTACTTAACGTTTGTAAGTTCATTTGTAATATAGCATAAGTAAAATAAAATAACTATGTAAACATCCAAATAAAAATTAGCGGCCTTATTACAACCCAAATTAAAAACTTTAAAAAAATAAACTTAACTATAATAAATTAAATTCAAATCCAACGAATAAGCATGGCCGCCTCGAGTCCTCTCCGGCTCCATCTCCGCGATCTACTCATCTGCAAAATAATATGGGAAGGGGTGAGTCACCAAGACTCAGTGTGTAAATCCCCCACCCGAAAATGCAACTCATACACAAATTATTAATAAACATGCCAACATGCAACCCCACTAACCATCCGTACTCCTTTAACTACCCCGTGTGGTCAAAACCACTGGTGGTCAAAACCACTGGTGACTAGAGTTACAAATCAAATGATGGGGCCAACCCATCGTGTGGTCAAAACCACTGATGACCATAGGTCACAATTTATCAATATCTAGTCAAAACCACTGGTGGTACCAAACCACTGGGACTTAGTCACAATTTATCAACGGTGTGGTCAAAACCACTAGTGACCGAAGTCACAATTAATTTGATGGGGCCAACCCATCTTGTGGTCAAAACCACTGGTGACAGTCCATAGAGATCATCCCCCTCCTCTCATCAATCCCACCATCATCATGCTTACATAACAAATATCATAATCCCATATATCATGCATTTATGTACAGCATAGCATTCAACAGCATATGATGGCATACACATACATCATAGATCATGTAATAGGGGACTTAACCGAAATCCATGCTCATGTCCCCGAGCAAAACTACCACAATGATTAAAAAGGCAACAATATAGTCATGTTAGCTAATAAAGTGTGTAGTGAATTTTACACACCTGTTACTAACGTAAATCCTAGATCCCGAAGATTCGATCTACGATGCTAGATCCTTTGACCTTATATTCGGCCAACAACAAGGTTAGTGACCAAATAGGCCTTATTCGGCTAAACCAAATAATCCCAAAGGATACGTTGTACTCGAAATAACACTCACCTTGGTTGCCGATTTGGTCTCCTACCAAATCTCGAAACTGCACTTACTCTTGAAACCGTTGAGATCCTTATATGGAATATATTAGTTTCGGCATTAAACATAAATTCTTTAACAAATGGCCCTTGGCCGAAACTATCTATTACTTACCAAAATGAATTGAAATCCCGAAATTGCTGCTTGTGCCTTGAATAATCGAGATCCTACACACCATATGTCAGATTTGACTTAGCACAGAAATCCATATTCAAAGCCCTTGGCCGAATATTATATAAGCCTTACCTTGAAGAAATCAAATCTCGATAAGCTCCCTGAATTTGGCAATAACCTTCCCTACAATCGATTTTAAACACATTATTATGAATCATAGGCCATTCGGCCATAACCATAGATCCTGAACCAACCAAAGAAAATCATTCGGCCATGTCCACATACCTCTTACTAACCGATTGAAGAAGAAACCCGAAAAGAATCTTGTGTTCACTTGCTGTTCGGCCAAAGTAGTTCTAATGGAGTAGAAAAGATTTGGGTCAAAGGAGTAGAGTGGATTCGGCTAGAGAGCAAGAAGAAAATAATGAAAAGGGTGATAGAGGTTTGAAGAATTTTGGCACTTGTGGACTAGAGAGAATTCGGCCAAGCAATCAAGAAGAAAAGAGAAGAAACTTTGATGAATTTCGGCACCTCCTTGCTTTATCAAAACCGATTGTGGATGGCCCTAATAAGTCCTTCATTCGGCCAACTCTCACCCTTTGTGATAAATTTTATCACTTCATCAAATAAAATAAAGAAAAAGATGTTTATCCCTATCCTCCAAAGTCCCAATTGCCGCTCAACACCTCCTCTCTATGGCGCCATTTTGCAAAAAATAAAAAAACCCTATGCTATTGTCGTGACTCGAACTTGAGTCCTTCTCCCCTTGCTTGGGCGGCATTGACCAAGGCCCCAAGCCACTTTACCAATTTGACTTTCGTGCCCAAACTCACCCACAAAAATCTTTTAAAGCCTTCTAACTTGGCCCCCCTTCCTTTAACGCCAAAAAGCCCAAAAAAATAAAACACATCCCCCTTGTAACTCCCACGACTCGAACCTCACCCCTTAAAAACTCCCTTTGACGCACCAAGCCAATCTTGCCAATTAAATCCTTGTGTCCAACTTCTCACCAAATTTTCTCTTAACCCCTGTCTCACCTAGCTCCTTCCTCTCAAGCACTAAAAATAAATTTTTAGCCCTAAGTCAGACCTAGCTCGGGGTTATGACTAGACCCTAAAACATGTCAAGTAATCATAGTATTCATTTCTTCAAGCACACACATGGGAAAAATAATTAAATTAAAAAACCCCTAATTCAGGATGTTACGTTCTACCCCTTAAAAAGAATTTTGACCTCGAAATTACCCGGATCAAGAGTTGGGGTATTGTCGCGCATCACATCCTCGGGTTCCCATGTGGCCTCCTCCGTACCATGGTTTCGCCATAGCACTTTTACCAAAGGCACTGACTTCCTCCTCAAAACCTTGACATCTCGATCCAAGATCTGTACTGGCTCCTCCTCGAAAGACAAGTCCGAGTTCACCTCAATTTTCACGACCGACACTACGTGTGAGGGATCGGATCGATAGCGCCTCAGCGTCGAAACATGGAAAACGTCATGTATCTGGCTCAATTCTGCTGGCAACTCATGCTGGTAAGCTACCGATCCCACACATTTCAACACCGTGTACGGTCCGATGAATCTAGGGCTTAGCTTGCCCTTCCGACCAAATCTTAGCACCTTCTTCCAAGGTGATACCTTCAAGAAGACCTTATCACCCACTGCATATTCAACCTCTCTTCGCTTAAGATCAGCGTAGGATTTCTGCCTATCCGACGCCTCCTTAAGACGAGCCCGAATTACTCTAACCTTTATCCTCCATCTCCGCTACTAACTCGACCCAACATCGCCGCTCTCCTAGTTCCGCCCAACACATAGGAGTACGGCATTTTCGACCATCTACAAGGCCTCATACGGTACCATCCGAATGCTCGCTGATAACTATTGTTATAAGTGAACTCGCCAAAGGTAGGTACTCCTCCCAACTACCACTAAGTCCAAAACATGTGCCCTTAACATATCTTCCAACACTTGGATTACCCTCCGGATTATCCGTCGACTTGGGTGAAAAGCCATCTGAAATTCAACCGTGCCTAACTCCTAATGTAAAGCCTTCGTAATCTCGACGTAAATCGAGGATCCCGATCCGAGATAATGGACAACCATGCAACCGCACTATCTCGGCTATATACACTTGGCTAACCTTTGAAGCGAGTAGTTAACCCTTACCGATATAAAATGGGCCGACTTAGTCAACCGGTCTACTATCACCTAAACGGCATCTTTCTTACTGGGCGTAAGGGGAAGCCCACTTACGAAATCCATAGTAATCTCCTCTCACTTCCACTGTGGGATCTTTACTGGCTGTAATAGCCCGATGGTAATTGATGCTTAGCCTTAACTTGCGGCATGTAAGACACTTGCCCCTAACTCGGTTACTTCCACTTAAGACCCGCCACCAAATCGCTCCCTTAAATCCCGATACATCTTGTCGCTTCCGGGTGCATAGCGACGGACCGCTATGAGCTTCCTTAAGGATTCGCTGCCTCAAATCATCATCCTTAGGCATGCATACTCTCCCCTGAAAGTACAACACTCCATCACTACCCAAGCTGAAACCTTCGGCCTCACCATTCTGTACTTGCAACTTCCGAGTACTCAAAGCTTCGTCGGTCATCTACCTTTATTTGACCTCATCACTCCAAGATGGCTTCACTTGCAATTCTGCCAAAAGGCTCCCATCCTCATAGAGACTTAGGTGAGCAACCATTGCTCGCAAATTCGCTACCACCTTTCGGCTCAATGCATCAGCTACCACATTAGCCTTACTCGGATGGTACTCGATTGAGCAGTCGTAGTCTTTCAACAACTCAATCCATCTCTGCTGCCTCAGATTTAAATCTTTCTGAATCAAGTGGTACTTCAGACTCTTATGATCTGTGTATACTATTGACTTCTCCCCATACAGGTAGTGCCTCCAAATTTTCAAGGCAAAAACCACAGCAGCCAATTCCAGATCATGTGTCGGATAGTTAACTTCGTGAGGCCTCAACTATCGTGACGCATAAGCAACCACCTTCCCTTCTTGCATCAGCACACACCCTAAACCAGTATGTGATGCATCACAATACACAGTGAATTCCTTTCCTGCCTCAGGCTGAATCAAGATTGGTGCTTCCGTCAAAATCCTCTTCAGCTTATCGAAACTCTCTTGCTGCTTCTCAGACCATACAAATGGAACTCCTTTTCTCAACAGCTTAGTCAACGGTGCTGCGATTAAGGAGAAATTTTCCACGAATCTCCTATAATATCCTTCCAACCTCAGAAAACTTCAGATTTCTATAACTATCTTTGGTGGTTTCCACTCTAATACCGCCTCAATCTTACGGGGATCCACCCTGATTCCCTCAGCTGAAACAACATGCCCTAGAAAGGTTACCTCCTTAAGCCAGAATTCACACTCACTAAATTTGGCATACAACTGTCTCTCCCTTAGAATTTGCTGAACCACATGAAGATGTGCGCCATGCTCCTCTTTCGACTTTGAGTATACCAAAATGTCGCCTATGAAAACCACAATGAATCGATCCAGATAGGGTTGGAAAACTTGGTTCATCATGTCCATAAACGCTGCCGGTGTATTCGTCAAACCAAAAGACATTACTAGAAACTCGTAGTGCCCATACCGAGTATGAAATGCCGTCTTATAGACATCAGCCTCCTTCACCTTAAGCTGATGGTACCCTGACCTAAGGTTAATCTTAGAGAACACCGATGCTCCTTTGAGTTGATTGAACAGATCGTCAATCCTGGGCAAGGGTACCTATTCTTTATTGTCAACTTGTTCAATTGTCGATAGTCTATACACATCCTCATTGTCCCATCCTTCTTCTTGACAAAAGCTTTGGAGCTCTCCAAGGCGATACACTTGGTCGGATGAACCCTCTATCCAATAATTCCTGAATCTACGCCTTCAACTCTACCAATTCTTTCAGCGCCATCCGATACGAAGCTATAGATACGGGCGCGGTTCCGGGTAACAAGTCTATACCAAATTCAACCTCACGGTCCGAAGGTAGACCCGGAAGTTCCTCTGGAAACACATCAACATAGTCCCTTACGGTCCGGACATCTCTCACAGCAACATCCTTAGCTTCCAAAGCACATACATGCACCACATAAGCTTCACAACCCTTCCTAACCATCTTTTTCGCCTTCAACGCAGAAACCAGATTAGATAGGTAATCTCTCATTTTACCTATCATCACCACCTCATCACCTTTCACGGTCTTTATTACCATGCGCTTAGCTGCGCAATCCATGCTAGCCTGATACTTTACTAGCCAATCCATCCCGAGGATTAGGTCAAACTTTCGAAACGATAGTTCTATCAAGTCAGCCAAGAACACGACCCCTTGGAGTTCTAGGGGTACGTTCCTATAGAGTTACTTACTTCTACAGAGTGACCTAAAGGGCTTAATACAGTCATCTTCCTAGAAGTAAGCTCAGAGTCTAAGTGCAGAGTTTCCACTACGCTACTAGCAATGTATGAGTGGGTTGAGCCAATGTCAATCAAGGTACTATAGGGTACACCAAAGATCAAGAACATACCGGTTATGACGTCCGGTGCGTCGCCCTCCTCTTGACGCCTCGCGGCATAGACCAAACCAGTTGCCTAGCCTCAGTACCACCGGTACCTCCCCTCGGTGCCCTACGACCTCTGCCAACACCATTACCTCCTCTTCCTGCACCACGACCTCTCGGTCGCTGTTGATTATCCCTCCTATTTGGTGCATAATCCTGACCCTCCGATCTCAGCCTAGCTGCCTTTTTGGACAATCTCTAACTCGATGCTCCATGGACCCACATTCGAAATATTCTCGATTACCATTCCAACACTCTCCGTGTGAGATTTTCCACACCGAGCACACCGTGGCAGCCATTGAGGATTAGCAGCAGTAGGCCTAGCAGCTTGACCCGACCCACCATACCTCATCCTCTTCTGCTGATTACCAGAAAACTTTGAAGGTTCGAAGCTCCTCTTATTCCAACTCCTATCCTGATTCCGTCTAACCGACTGTCTTACCCCTTCAGCAACCTTAGACTTCTCCACTAGGATAGCAAACTCTTGTTCCTGTTGTGGAGCTATCATCATCCTCAGCTCATCTTTCAGCCCATCTTCGAATCTAACACAGTGTTCATGCTCGGTACCCACAATACCACGAGCATACCTACTCAACTGGAGAAATTTGACCTCATACTCCGCTACTGTCTTGTTACCCTGAACCAGGTTCAAGAAAGCCTTTCACTATGCATTCATGTAACTGGTTCCGATGTATTTCTTTTGATAGGCGGCCTTAAAGAATTCCCATGTGAGATCTTTCGCCATCGCTCCATCCCTTACAGTGAGCCATCACTGATATGACTCATCCCGAAGCAGAGAGATGATACCCTTCAACTTCTCCTCAGCTGAGAAATCCAGGTCACCCATGATCCTCTCCGTAGATTCTAACCAATATTCCGCCGCACTGGGTGCCACTCCAGAAACTCCTCTAAACACCTCCGCTCTATTAGCCGGGAGTCGTTCAACCACTAATTTACGGGCTCCTGCACCCGCGCCTGCCTCAGCAACTCATTCCAACACTCGTAGTACAGCTTGAGATACTACATCGTTACCATCTGGATCGATCTTGAAACTTCGGTTTCTGCCACGGCAGATCCGGCATCTCATTTCAGCACCCATGACCAGACCTGCTGGCTCGACAAGGTCATCCTACCTCCATGACCCACGGTGAACGTCCACGACCTCTTGTACTCATTACTCTCATCGTGATCTGATTAAGAAGTTTTATGAATTAGTACTTTCGTTTCACTTGTTTACCCGCGAAGGAATTTTATGAAGAGAGCTTAATAGGTATTCTTTTGATCATTCAAAGTTCAAGTTTTCTATCCTAATTCACGAAAAATACATCCATTCCTTAGTATCTCCCATTCACATTCACTCAAGCGGATATTCACGTCTGTTCCTATCCTAGGGTATTTTAGTCAATTGTCCTCTGAGGGTATTTTTTGTAATTTTTCGAAATAAAAGTTCTTGATGATTTTGTCAGAAAGTATTTTGGAGCTTTTAAATTCCCGGGGTATTTTGAAAAATTTTGAAATTCGGGGGGTATTTCGGTGATTTTGAAGCTCGGGGGTATTTTGGTAATAAACCAGGGTAACTTTGTAAAAGTTTGATAATTTTTGGGGTATTTTCAAACGTTGCAAAACTTTGAGGGTTCATTTTGAGAATTTTGTTTTCCAAGTTGATGGTGTTGCAAAATTTTTGAAAATCAGGGTCATTCTGGTAATTTTGTTGGTTAGGGGCAATTTTGTAATTTTACCACTAGGGTTATTTTAGTAATTCTTTTTTTTCATGACAAGATTTCCAAAATTTGGTTCTAATAGATTTCACAAAAGAAGGATACTTTGAATTTTTCTTATTTGGAAATTTTTCCTACGGAGGGTATTTTGGTAGTTTATAAACCAAGGTATTTTGGTCACCATTTTTTTTAGCCAAGGTTTTAATTACTTCAAAAACAAAATGGCTAGTCCCTTTCGGGTTTTAGTTATTAAGTTTAGCCTGTGAGCACGTCGTCTCAGCTTAGGATGAACCGTCACTACGCACCAGGTAGGAATCGAGTGAGTAACAGGTGAGTCACTAGGACTGCTTAAAAACCAGGCCCCCACCGAATCCAATCCTAGACATGCGTACAACGATTGCCACATCTCTTGCTCAGTGACAACTCACAGGGTTGTTTAGGGAATTATTAAGTCTTATGCTTTGTTTGTTGGGGTACGCTAACCCCAGGGTTCAACAATTCCTTATTCTAATAGTCTACGTTCCCAATTTACCCTTCTACCCCTATCACATATTCACAAAAATAGATAGAATTACTTACAGGCGGATTGGTGCAGGAGACTTGGTGCCATCTTTGTTCAAACCATAAACAGCTTCCCAAAACATCTCAATAAGGCCTACTAATAAAAATAAAACATTTTGGGCCTTGGGCCCCACAATGAAGTTTTGAACCGCTCGATACCAAAATGTAACACCCAAACCCGGACCATGAGTCCTGATCGGATCTGGTATGTCACGAAGTAAAACGATTTGAAACATTTTGAGTGTCTGGTGAAAACTTGATAAAATATGGCTAAGGTATTAAAACGGTGTTTGAAAACTCAGTTGGGATTTATTTTTTTTTTATAGACATGGTTGTGTAGAAAAACCCTTTGAAAACATTTGATCATGTAAAAATTTTAAAATCAACAGAGTTATTGTTAACTTGGTAAATTTTGTTACCCGATGGTAACATCTTTGAAAACTCGTAAAAGTTACTTAATTGGAAAATGTTGCTTTTAACCGATTTACTTAACGTTTGTAAGTTCATTTGTAATATAGCATAAGTAAAATAAAATAACTATGTAAACATCCAAATAAAAATTAGCGGCCTTATTACAACCCAAATTAAAAACTTTAAAAAAATAAACTTAACTATAATAAATTAAATTCAAATCCAACGAATAAGCATGGCGCCTCGAGTCCTCTCGGCTCCATCTCGCGATCTACTCATCTACAAAATAATATGGGAAGGGTGAGTCATCAAGACTCGTGTGTAAATCCCCACCCAAAATGCAACTCATACACAAATTATTAATAAACATGCAAACATGCCCCACTAACCATCCGTACTCCTTTAACTACCCCGTGTGGTCAAAACCACGGTGGTCAAAACCATGGTGACTAGAGTCACAAATCAAATGATGGGGCCAACCCATCGTGTTGTCAAAACCATCGATGACCATAGGTCACAATTTATCAATATGTGGTCAAAACCTTTGGTGGTATCAAACCCTTGGGACTTAGTCACAATTTATCAACGGTGTGGTCAAAACCATTGGTGACCAAGTCACAATTAATTTGATGTGGCCAACCTATCTTGTGGTCAAAACCACCGGTGACGATCCATAGAGATCATCCCCCTCCTCTCATCAATCCCACCATCATCATGCTTACATAACAAATATCATAATCCCATATATCATGCATTTACGTACAGCATAGCATTTAACAGCATATGATGGCATACACATACATCATAGATCATGTAATAGGGGACTTACCTAAAATCCATGCTCATGTCCACGAGCAAAACTACCACAATGATTAAAAAGGCAACAATATAGTCATGTTAACTAATAAAGTGTGTAGTGAATTTTACACACCTGTTACTAACGCGAATCCTAGATCCCGAAGATTCGATCTACGATGCTAGATCCTTTGACCCTATATTCGGCCAACAACAAGGTTAGTGACCAAATAGGCCTTATTCGGCTAAACCAAATAATCCCAAAGGATACGTTGTACTCGAAATAACACTCACCTTGGTTGTCGATTTGGTCTCCTACCAAATCCCGAAACTGCACTTACTCCTGAAATCGTTGAGATCCTTATATGGCATATATTAGTTTCGGCATTAAACATAAATTTTTTAACAAATGGCCCTTGGCCGAAACTATCTATTACTTACCAAAACGAATCGAAATCCCGAAATTACTGCTTGTGCCTTAAATAATCAAGATCCTACACACCATATGTCGGATTTGACTTAGCACAGAAATCCATATTCAAAGCCCTTGGCCGAATATTATATAAGCCTTACCTTGAAGAAATCAAATCTCGATAAGCTCCCTGAATTCGGCAATAATCTTCCCTACAATCGGTTTTAAACACATTATTATGAATCATAGTCCATTCGGCCATAACCATAGATCCTGAACCAACCAAAGAAAATCATTCGGCCATGTCCACTTACCTCTTACTAACCGATTGAAGAAGAAACCCGAAAAGATTCTTGTGCTCACTTGCTGTTCGGCCAAAGTAGCTCTAATGGAGGAGAAAAGATTTGGGTCAAAGGAGTAGAGTGGATTCAGCTAGAGAGCAAGAAGAAAATAATGAAAAGGGTGATAGGGGTTTGAAGAATTTTGGCACTTGTGGACTAGAGAGAATTCGGCCAAGCAATCAAGAAGAAAAGAGAAGAAACTTTGATAAATTTCAGCACCTCCTTGCTTTATCAAAACCGATTGCGGATGGCCCTAATGAGTCCTTCATTCGGCCAACTCTCACCCTTTTGATAAATTTTATCACTTCATCAAATAAAATAAAGAAAAAAGATGTTTATCCCTATCCTCCAAAGTCCCAATTGCCGTCCAACACCTCCCTCTCCATGGCGCCATTTTGCAAAAAAATAAAGAAAACCCCTATGCTATTGTCGTGACTCGAACTTGAGTCCTTCTCCCCCTTGCTTGGGCGGCATTCACCAAGGCCCCAAGCCACTTTACCAATTTGACTTTCATGCCCAAACTCACCCACAAAAATCTTTTAAAGCCTTCTAACTTGGCCCCCTTCCTTTAATGCCAAAAAGCCCAAAAAAATAAAACACATCCCCCTTGTAACTCCCACGACTCGAACCTCACCCCTTGAAAACTCCCTTTGACGCACCAAGCCAATCTTGCCAATTAAATCCTTGTGTCCAACTTCTCACCAAATTTTCTCTTAACCCCTGTCTCACCTAGCTCCTTCCTCTCAAACACTAAAAATAAATTTTTAGCCCTAAGTCAGACCTAGCTCGGGGTTATAACTAGACCCTAAAACATGTCAAGTAATCATAGTATTCATTTCTTCAAGCACACACATGGGAAAAATAATTAAATTACAAACAACCCCTAATTCAGGATGTTACAATACCAGATCCGATCAAGGCTCGTGGGTCGGGTTTGTGGTGTTTCAACATAACTCTTTTTGGTTTAGCCACATGATAAGCCAATTCATGAGAAACTACATCATTTGATTCATACAACCTTTTCATGACCATAAGCATATTTCCATTGAATTTTACCATTTCAATCCTTTTCATTAATACATGATATAGTTCATTTGATCACTTAGTGTTCCTTTCCTTTTCATTAATGCATGATATAGTTCATATAAAATTTGATGTAGAGTTACCAAAGTATAAACGAGAGGCGGAAGTGCAACGGAAGTGCAACTAGAGGCATGTAAGTGCAATCAGAGCATCGTAAGTGCAATAACGTAAGTGCAATCAGGGGTATCAAAGTACAAACAGGGGTACATAAGTGTAATTAGGCATATCGAAGTACAAACAAGGGCACATAAGTGCAATTAGGGGTACCGATGTACAAATAGGGGCACATAAGTGCAATCATTCAATAATTAACTATGAACATTTAATTAAAGAACTATATTATAAAAATTCAAGTAGAAATTTATTTATGTATTGAAACACTGTGAACTTACCTAGCTAAATTGCGGAAATGTCAAAGCACAGGGGCTATTTGATAATTTTCCTTCTCCTCGATTTTCCACTCGATTTTGATCTAATTAATAATTTTAATAAATTCATTAATTTAGAAAGCAAAACCAATTCATTTTATACAATTTAGTCCTTTTTGACATTTTCACAAAACTTCCCACAACATTTTACTTTTATTCAATTTAGGCCTTAAGCTTAAAACATGCAAATTAACAATTTCTATTGAAAACACATGTCAACCAAATGTTCATAGCTTCCATTACAGCTCATATTTGTAAAATTTTCACATCAAGCCCTTGTATTTTTACTATTTCAACAATTTAATCCCTAATCGTTAAATTCATCAAAAATCACTTAACAAAATATTTATAAATAACAACTAATACTTCAAATTCATCATTTAACATCTAAAATCACAAAGATTCATCAATGGAAACATTCAAAATCTTTAAAAATTTCAAAAATAAAGGTAGGAGCTAATTAGACCTAATTGCAACAATCTCAAAAACATAAAAATTATTAAAAACAGATGAAAAATGACTTACCAAGCAAATAAATAGCCATAGAGGAACCTTGAAGCATGTATATGGTGTATTTAGTGGTAAACAAACAAAATGAAGAAGAAAACCTTATGTTTTTTTTTTTTTAACCTTTATTCTTTATTTTAATAATAAAATAACTTATAAAACTTATAAAATTAAAAGAAATTAAAAATTAAACCGTCCACTCACTACAGCAAAATAGTGCTTTAGCGGTGTTTTTAGTGGCATTTTGTAACATCCTATATAATTGAGTATCATTATGTTGCTAAAATGTTGGTTCGGGTTACTTGGAGTTAGAATAAATATTATTATTTAAGTGTACTTTAGAGTAAAGTAATTAAATGACCTTAAGACTTAAATTAATTAAGTACCAAAAGATGGCATAAGTTGAGCTAGTAGTAAAGTGGAGTTGGCGCCATATGTATTACCATGAGGGAAGGAGTTCGAATCACCTAGCATGCAACTAGGAATTTTTATTTTTTTGCTTTAGCTTGAGCATGTGTCGGCAAAGAGATAAGGCTAGGATGAGTTGGGGTGTTTTATTTTTGGTAAGAACACTAAGTATTTGGAAAGCTAAGGATAAGGGCTTGAAATGGGGGATTGTGTTTCATCAACTTAAGGAAAAAGGAGGGGAAAAAGGCTTAAGAGTAGGAAGATGTTTTAGAAACTTCCTAATGGCCATTTGACCAATGTATTTGGACGGCAATGAGGCAAAAAGGGGTGGCCGGTTTTGGTTGAGAGTATGGTAGCTTGAATGTTAGAAGAAACTCTTTCATTTTGGTCATTTTCTTAACAAAGCATTTTTTCTCCACCCATATTCTCTCTAGCCGAAAATTTCCAGCATATTTGAGTACACAATTCATTTTTTTTTCTTCTTTGAGCCATTCTCTTGTGACCATTTCGGTTTGAAACTTTTTCTCTCCCAAATCCTTTTTCTCTTTGTGACCGAAAGTACATAGACAAGCAAATATTTTTCTTCCTTTCATCTTCTCATTTTCTCCTCCTATTTGAATGCATTTTCTTCCAAACTAAGTATCTTTTCTTCTCTTTCTTTCTCCTTTCTTTTCTTTCTTTCTCTCTTCCTCTTGAAACCGAATCATACCATCCTATCTGCCTTTTCTCCATTTTTCTTCTTCATTACAATTTTCCTCAATTTTATATCACCCATGGTCGAATGTAATATGCTCTTGTGACAAAATCTCTTCATTTTCTCTTACCACAATCGATTTCAAGAATCAAGGTAAGGAGATTTTTATTTTAAGGATTTTTATTCAGTTAGTATAGTTAGTTATTAATCGATTCGTTTGTAGGATCACAATATTTCAATTGATTCTCGTGGAACGAAGACAAATCGTGGTAAGTAAAATCCCAAATCTTATAAAAGTTAGTCATATTTCGATACTAATAAATCGGATTAATAATAATCCTATGTCTTTAGAGACATTCAAGATAGAGGCGAAAAGGCGGTCCATAGCCTTGAAAGAGGCGGTTTCGCAAATCCCCTATTTATAAACGAAGGGTCATTTGAGAATCGAGGATTTTCCACAGGGTTGCGGACCATCAACCAAGAGAATTAATTATTTGAAGTAGTTCGTACTCTCGAGCCTTTATGCGTTAAGTGTAACACCCCAAACCCGGTCTATGCATTGAGACTAGATTTGGTTTGTTACTTGAATCAAACTATTTTAAAACCTTCTATAAGTTGAAAACTACAATATTATATTTTATTTATTTGAGGGTTTAATAAAAATCGGTGAGTATTCAAATTTAATGAATATTAGAAAATGTTAGTTGAAACACATTAATCATTGAATTATCAAAAACCTTTAGGTAATTTGTTTAAAAGTTAACAATAATAAAATATTTATAAAGAAATTTCGTATATTTGAAAACCCAATTTATTTTATTAAAACATCATATAACCATAGCCCATATTTAAAAGTCCAAAACATAGTTTAAAACCAAACACACATAAAAATCCAGAAATTATTTATAGAGGCCCTTATTACATTAACCCAAAATAGTAAAATACTTATTAAAAAGTTCAGAGTTTAATAAACCCATGTTTTGCAGTATGGCCTCCACGAAGTCATCCTCGGCCCAAGTCCACGTCAATTTCCATTACCTGAGATGGAAAAATTTAAAGGGGGTGAGTTACTTAGAACTCAGTGTATAACTCACTTACTTGTCCACTGGGCCAGATTTTCAAATTACGGATTTGGGCCTTGAACCCATAAGCAAAATAATATAATGAATAACATAAATAATAGCATGCATGTAAAAATGAATTTTTCCCTCCCAAACCTAATTCCATCCGCTACACACCCCCGTACCAACCATCACACCTGTGAGGATCAAGTCAACCCACCTCGCCATCACACCAATCATAGGCATTAAGCCAAATTATATTTTGTGGCATAGCCATACCGAACTAGATTGTGACAAAGTCACCGAACTAGAGCAATGAGCCAATTATTATTTTGTGTGCAGAGCCACCGAACTAGAGGCAAATAGCCATTTATAACTTTTGTGGCGAACCCACAAGAACTAGAGCAAATAGCCATTTATAACTTTTGTGGCGAGCCACCGAACTAGAGCAAATAGCCATTTATAACTTTTGTGGCAGAGCCACCGAACTAGATTTTGGCAACAGGCCTTCTTCTCTTCATCATTTCCCAACCCATGCAATATGTATACAATAATAAACTATGGTCATACAATAATTTTATTAAAAGGCCCATTAACAAGAATTTATATTTTCAAATCTTTATTTAGGCCCAAAAATAACACTTTGGTCTAATTAACTATTTATCAACTTAGGCCCAATTTTACGATCTAGCAAGTATTTAACCCATTTATCAATTTAACAGAGTTTACGACCCATTTATCGATCTAGCAGAGATTTCGGCCCAATTTACATTCATACAGAGATTTCGGCCCGTTTATCAATTGAACAGAGTTTTCGGCCCAATTATCGATCTAGTAGAGATTTCGGCCCAATTATCGATTTAACAGAGTTTTCGGCCCATTTTCACGAAACATACAATTTACATAATAACAAGTAATTTCTTGAGGGCGTTTTCGTAATTTTCACGATTTAGTCGTTTTACGTATTTTCATCAAAATATCATTATTACGTTTTATACCGATCTAGTCATTTTTACGATTTTACTCTCATAAAATTGACATCCAACAGAAAAAAGTGTGAAGTTACACACCCGATCTGAGAGTACTAATCCTTCGCTCCTCGGCACCTAAAACATATTTCGATCCGTTAGAATACTATTTCAGTATAAATATTCTTAATCGATAATAGATCCAAAATCTTACCCTCTTGATTTTGAATCACTTGATTTTCGGCTTCTCCTCGTTTATTGATTCGTTAGTCGTAGATAATCCACCAGCATATAATGGCTCGGAAGTTCGTACCACTTCAAATAATTAACTCCTTGGAAGATGGTTAGTAACCGGTGGAAAATCCGATTGTCGAAACCGCTCTTCGTTTAAATAGGAGATTTCTGATCCGCCCCTCTTAACGTGACTAACCAACTCCCTTTTCTTCCCTATTTTGAAAGTCTTCAAGATCAAAGGGATATTAGTTAAATCTAAAATAATATCGAAATAGTACTAGAGGCTTTAAAGGATGTGATTTCCTTACCACAATAAATCGATTCCAACGTTTCTCGATTCTCCGATCACTTGAGTTCGATCTTCGTTATTGCACTATATAATAACGAATGAAGCGTTATTAGAGCGAGCGTTTATTTCGATCCAAATAGTCCTTCATAACACCATTAATATTCGGCCATAACACTATTAATAAATCGAAAGCGAAAAGAAGAACCCTTACCTATAATCCACGATCGAAAAGAAAGGATTGAGAAAGGTGTTTGTGATGGATGAAGATTTCGGCTATGTATGATCAAAGAAAAAAGAAATAAAGATTCGCTAAGGGCACTCTAGCATTCGGCCATGAGAGAGTTTGATGGAGAAACTTTGAATGAGAGAAATTAAAATATGAAAGAAGAGATGGTGATGATGTTGTTTGATTTCAATGAGAAGAGAAGAAAAGGATGGAATTTAAGAGTTAGGTACATTCGGCCATGGCAAAAAGAAAAGAAAAGAATGGCTTTGGTGTAGATGATTTGGCACTTAGAAGAAATACTATAGAAAACTTACAAGATGAATAAAAGTGACCAAATGGTCAAAAGAATTTGGCTTTACCAAGGTTCAATTTACCAAAGGAAAATTTGAGAAGAGAAAAGCAAAATTCGCACAAGGATGCTAGGAATGACTAAAGAGAAAAATGCAATTCTTAGCCAAACTAACACAAAATTCAGCTCCTCCCTATACCAAGTTCTTAGTCAAAAACATGGTCAATTGGCCATGATTTTGTTTCAAAATTTTCCTTGATATGTGCCTTATGTTCCCCCATCTTTCCTTAAGTTTTGATTCCATGCCATAAGTTAACTATTTCCTTGATCCTTTGATTCACTAACCAAAATAACATGGTCAACACTTACCATATATGCTCTTGGCAGACACTTGCTATACATGTGCAGAAAATTAAAAATAAAATTCATCTAGATGCTAAACAAGGATTGAACCTCTCCCTCATGCTATAACTCATGCGCCAACACCACCATGCCATGTACTCAACTTATGTCACTCATTAACACTTAATTTAACTTAAGTATTAATGACACTTGCTTCTCTTCAATAAATTCTCAAATATTAAAATTATTAGTACTCAAATTATGCTATACTCTACTTTAGGACTTCAATAAGTAAGAAATTTTTCCTCTAAAATCTAAACACCAATTCATGCAATATATAAACACTCGATTTTTAGGGTGTTACGGTTAGTGGATTCTCATCGAATGTGAACCATCGAGCGAGGAGAAACCAAAGGCGAAGTGGTTCAAAATCAAAGGGTAAGGATTTAGATCGTATTTCAATAGTAAATTTTGATAAAAGATAATGTCCTAATGGTTAGTATTATGATTAGGTGTTGACGGCGGGAAGGTTTAGTACTCACGATATCAAGGTGTGTAACTTCACACTTTTCTCGGGTTGGATGTCATTCGTGGTATTGAGTAAAAATCGTAAAAGCCCGACAAAATCGGTATAATATGAAATATTTGGTATTTTGGTGAAATATTCATAAAATTGTTAAAATGTGAAAATTATAAAAATTCCCTCGATGTGTAGGTAGTAAAATGAATACTAAAAATCTCATGTGTAAATGGGCCAAAGATGTGTTAGATCGTAAAATGGTAGATAAGTTTACTAGTTAGTAAATGGTGAAATCTTGGATAGATAGTTAAATGGGCGAAATCACGATAAATAATAAATGAAATTTGAAATCTACGCTAGATCGATAAATGGGCGATATCTCGCTAGATCGATAAATGGGCCAAAATCTACATTAGATTGAAAATAAATTTGAAATCTACATTAGATCGTAAATGGCCGTAATCTCATTAAATTGTTAAATGGGCCAAAATCTATGCTAGATCGTTAAATGGGCCAAAGATGTTAAATAATTATATGGAACAAATGATATATTGTATTATGGGCCTTAATAAAACACGAAATATTGACTTGGGCCTTTTGATAAAATCATCATATGTACATAAGCTATTTTGCATACATGTTGCATGGGTTGGGATTAACGATGAAGAGAAGAAAGGCTGTTGTCAAAATCTAGTTAAATGGCTTTGCCACAAAATAATTAAACAGTGATTGCCTCTAGTTGGTGGCTATGCCACAAATATTTTAATGGCTCAATGCCTCTAGTTCGGTGACTTTGTCACAATCTAGTTAATGGCTCGCCACAAAATAAATTGGCTTAATGCCTACGATTGGTGTGATGGCGGGGTGGGTTGACTTGATCCCAGGTGTGATGGTTGAATACGGGTGGTGTGTAGTGGATGGAAATTAGGTTTGGGTGGGAAATTTTCATTTTGCATGCATTCCATTATTTATCTTGTTAACCTTGATAATGGGCTTAGCCCAAACTCATGACTTGATGATCGGCCTAGTGGATTAAGTAAGTAAGTTATACATCGAGTTACGAGTAACTCACACCCTCAAATTTTCCTCTCGGGTAATGGAAATTGATGTGGACTTGGGCGAGGATGACTTCGTGGAGGCCATATCGCAAACATGGGTTAAATAAATTTTGAACTTTTAAATAAGTACTTTCTTTAAATTATTATTTTGGGTATGATATAATAAGGCCTCTATTATTAATGTTTTATGGATTTTTATGTGTGGTTGGTTTAAAACTATGTTTTGGATATTTTAATATGGGCTTATGATTATTATATAATGTTTACATAAAATAAATTGGGTTTTTAAACATATGGAAACTTTTAATCGTTCTTATTTCTCAAATACATCAAACTTAAATCTTTTCTCTTGGATTTATTAAACTCTAATTTCAAAAAGGGTTTTGAAATACTGATTCACTTTAATTTGTAAGATAGTTCGATCTATGTAACAAACCAAATCTCATCTTACGCATAGACCGGGTTTGGGGTGTTACATTTAATGGTATCAGAGCCAGTTTCAAAAACTCGGTTGTGGTTGGGTTCAATAAATAATTTCTGTATAAAATTATTTCAATTGTGTTCTAAAAGATCAGTATGGCACCACAAGCATCCGGCAACAAGTCAAGTAACTATTTATTACTTAATGATTATTATGATGATCATAGGAACACTCTAAAACTTCTAGTTTTAGATGTTAAAAATCGTAGAGATTGAGACTATAGGATTTGTTGCGAAAAACAACTTTATCTCTCAAATCTCATAAAACATCGTTAATAAACACTAAAATAATTTTCTGATTCATAAAACTTGTAATCAGATTAAATCGAATTAGTCATCATGAGCACTAGAGGACGTGGTCGTGGACGCGGTAGACGTGGCCGTGGAAGAGGAAGAGGTGTTAAAGGTGCACGAAGCACCAAATCATATGCCAGAAATGGATGCACCTGCATCATTTGAGAGTGAGACAGGATCACGCGATCATATGGAAGAAGATAATGCCTTGACACAAGCGATGCTGCGAGTCCTAGAAAGGGTCGCTGGAACTAGAATTGGGCCAACAACTTGTGGGTCAATTTCGGAACGACTCAAGTTAAATAATGCAGAAGTTTTTAGAGGAGTTTCCAATGTAGCTCTGAATGTGGCTGAATATTGGCTCGAAGCTGTGGAGCGGATTATGGATGATATGGAATGCACTATTGAGCAGAAACTGAAAAGACCTATGTCCTTGTTAAGAGACGAGGCATATCAGTGGTGGCTTACTGTTCGAGAAGGCACCGAAGTTACTTGATTACTTGGGAATTCTTTAAAGTGCCTTCAAGGAAATATGTTGGAGCGAGTTATGTAGGCGCGAAGGAAGGAATTTCGAATCTTGTCCAAGGGAGTAAGACAGTGGCAGCGCATGAGGCTAAGTTTCTACGCTTGAGTCGATATGCTTGGACAATAGTGTCAACAGATCACGAACATTGTGTGCATTTTGAGAATGGGCTAAATGATGAGTTGAGGGTTCGATTGCCCACAACAAGTTAGAACTTTTGCCACGCTTGGAGAAGGCCAAGATAGCCAAAGAGGCTAAGAACTCGAACGTCGAATCGAGAAAGATTTAGAAACAAGAGAGACACTGACGATCGAGGTTCTTCAAAGAGATTTCGGAAGAGGCCTCGGAATGATGAATCACCCAAGGTAGAGCACACAGTAACTAATAATCGAGGTCGAGATTGTGCTAAATGTGGGAAAAGGCATTACGGAGAGTCTTGGAGGAAAGCGGACGCTTATTACAAATGCGGTTCAATGGATCACCGATATAAAGCGCCTTGGCGTATGGATCGACTCGAAAGTTCGTAATAATGATGCACAGTAGGCGGAGGTACTCGGTGACCACCGAGAGGTCGTGGACCGGTCGTGGTGGTAATGGGGTGGGCGTGGTCAAGGTGCTGCCGGTCGAGGCAATGGTCCTAGAGGAAACACGGATGCAAGACACCAGATCGGTCTATGCGGTTAGACGCCGCGAGAATGGCAATGCACGATGTAATAAGCGGTACTTTCTTCATATTCGATGTACACATTCATTGCCTTAATAGATATTGGTTCTACCCTTTCGTATGTTGCTAGTGCTATATCTCGAAACTGAATTTAGAATCTAAAATTACCGATTGTGAGATGCGATGAATTAGTCCTTTAGGACAATCGGTAATTGTAAATAAACTATTTAGAGACGTACCCTTAGAAATTCAAGAGGAAGTATTCTTGGCGAATTTGATGGATTTGCCTTTCAGTAAATTCGATCTCATTCTGGGCATGGATTGGTTGGTTAAACATCGGGCACATTTGGATTGTGCTGAGAAATGGATGTCAATAAGAACCTCGGATGATAAGGAAGTCATAATGATTGGTGAACGAAGAAACTACTTGGAAAACGTGGTATCGACATTGAAGGCAGAAAAGTTGGTGCGAAAAGGGTATGGGGCATTCCTGGCCTTTATTTGTGCTTTGGATGCCAAAGAGATATCTATGGATGATGTGAGAACGGTGAAGCAATTTCCAGATGTATTTCCCGAAGAACTTCTTGGTATACCTCCAGATCGGGAAGTAGAATTTGGTATCGAGCTTTTGCGGAGCAGCTCCGGTGTCCATTGCTCCTTATAGAATGGCAGAAGGAGTTGGCGAGCTTAAAGCTCAAATTCAAGAATTCTTGGATCGGGATTTATTCGACGAGAGTGTGTCTCAAGTGGGGAGCACTAGTTTTGTTCGTGAAGAAGAAGGATGGATCGATGCGTATATACATTAATTACGAGACAATTGAATAAATTGATGATCAAGAATAGGTATCCTTTGCCAAGAATTGATGACCTGTTTGATCAATTGAAGGAGCTTCAGTTTTCTCAAAAATTGACTTGAGATCAGGCTATCACCAGCTTAAGGTGAAAGAAGCGGATATTTTAAGGCGGTATTTAGAACTTCGTTATGGACATTATGAGTTTGTAGTGATGCCGTTTGGATTAACCAATGCACCGATCGCATTTATGGACATGATGAACCGAGTCTTCCAACCATACTTAGACCGGTTTGTGGTAGTGTTCATAGATGACATTTTGGTTTATTCAAGAAATGATGAGGAGAATGACACGCATTTGCGTATTGTATTGCGATTACTTTGATAAGCAACTTTATGCCAAATTGATAAATGTGAATTTTGGCTAAAGGAAGTGACTTTCTTGGGTCATGTGGTATCAATTTGAAGGAATAAGGGTGGATCCTCGGAAGATTGAGGCTATTTTGGATTGGAAACCACCAACATCGGTAGCTAAAATTTAGAGTTTCTTGGGATAGGTGGTTATTATAAGCGTTTTGTTGAGGGTTTTCTGATTGATTCTTTTTAACTAAACTATTGCGGAAAGGAGTTTCAGTATAATTGGATTTGAAAAACAACAAGAGTTTGAGAAATTGAAGAAGATTACTAAGCTCGGTTTTAATTCGATCGAAGGTGGGAAAAGAATTTCTTTGTTTATTGTGATCGTCTCACAGTGCAGGTTGTGTGCTAATGCAAAATGGAAAGGTGGTGGCTTATGCTTCTCGTCAATTGTGACCTGCACGAAGTAAACTACCCTACTCATGATTTGGAGTTAATGTAGTGGTTTTTGCTTTAAAGATTTGGAGGCACTATCTCTACGGTGAGAAGTCTATTATCTACACGGATCACAAGAGTCTTAAGTACCTCCTTACCCAAAAGGAGTTGAATTTGAGACAAAGAAGATGGGTGAAATTATTAAAGGACTATCATTTCTCAATCGAATATCGTCTCGGAAAGGCTAACGTGGTAGTGACACGTTAAGTCGTAAAGGCGATATCGATTTAAGAGTAATGTTTGCTCATTTAAGTTTGTATGAGGATGGTAGTTTGTTAGCAGAACTTCAGGTGAAGCCTCTGTGGCTGGAACAAATCAAGGAAAAGCAGACATCAGATAAAAAGTTGGGACTTTTATTTCAGCAGGTTAAAAGGGGTGAAATAGAGGATTTTAGTATAAACACAAATAGAGTGTTTTCGTGGAAGGGTTTGTATGCCTGAAGACCCAGAATTGAAGCAAATGATTCTACGGGAGGCGCATAGTAGCCCTTATGCTATGCACCCCAGAGGAAATAAGATGTATCGAGATCTCTGTGAACAGTATTGATGGCCAGGGTTGAAGCGGGAGATTTCTGAGTTTGTAGGAAAATGTTTGACTTGTCAGCAAGTGAAGGCGGAGCATCAATTACCGTCAGGTTTGTTACAACCAGTAAACATTCCTCTTTGGAAATGGGAACGGATAACTATGGATTTTGTTAGTGGGTTACCTTTAACACCTACTAAGAAAAATTTCGTATGGGTAATAATTGATCATTTGACGAAGACTACTCATTTTCTTCTAGTTCGTACGGATTATTCGTTGTAGAAATTGGCTAAGCTGTATGTATCCAAAATCGTGAGGTTGCATGGGGTACCAGTGTTTATTATTTCAGACAGGGATCCTAGATTTACGTCACGATTTTGGAAAGCTCTGCATGAAGCCTTGGGGACAAAGTTGAATTTTAGTACGGCTTTTCATCCTCAGTCTGATGGACAGTCGGAAAGAGTAATTCAGATATTGGAAGACATGTTAAGGGGATGTGTGATCGACTTCAGAGGGAGTTGGGAGGATTTTCTATCATTGGCGTAATCAGCGTATAATAATAGCTATCGTCTAGCATTCGGATGGCACCCTATGAGGCATTGTATGGTCGTAGGTGCCGTATTCTACCTGTTGGGTGAATTGGGCGAATGATGATGTTGGGTCTGATTTGATTTATAAACAGATGAAAAGGTAAAAGTTATTGAGTACACGGTTAAAGGAAGCTTGGATGAAGCGAAATCGTATCTTGATTTGAAGCGAAAGGATATCGAGTTTCTTGTGGGAGAGCAAGTCTTCTTGAAGGTCTCACCTTGGAAGAAGATTTTAGATTTGGAAAGAAGGGCAAAAGTGAGCCCTAGGTTCATCGAGACCATATCGTGTGATGAAGCGTGTTGGTCCGATGGCTTATCAGTTGAATTACCTCCGGAGTTGGGTCAAATTCATAATGTTTTCCATGTTTCCATCTTTGAAACGCTATAGGTCGGATCCATCTCATATAATACCGATAGAGGAAGTGAAATTAAATTCAGACTTGTCTTTTGAAGAGGAACCGGTGGAAATTATAGGCCGGGATGTTAAAGTACTAAGAAAGAAGGCGTACCATTGGTCAAAGTTTTATGGCGTAATCACGGAGTGGAGGAAGCTACGTGGGAGCCCTGAGGAAGCTATTCGATGACAATATCCTCACCTCTTTTAATCGTGTAAATTTCGAGGATGAAATTTTATTTAAGAGGGTAGAATTGTAACATCCTAAATAATTGAGTATCATTATGTTGCTAAAATGTTAGTTCGGGTTACTTGGAGTTAGAATAAATATTATTATTTAAGTGTACTTTAGAGTAAAGTAATTAAATGACCTTAAAACTTAAATTAATTATGTAACATCCTAAAATTTGGGGTTATTTGTGATTGAATTATTTTTCTTGTGTATGAATTGTTGTGATATTATTAGTAGAGTTATAAGACTAAATTAGGGTCTTGAGTATGCTCTGTTTAGTAGAATAATTTTAGTATGATTTATTTAATGAAGTGGATTAAGTGAGCTTAGCACTTAAGTAAATTTAAGTGTTAATTAAAGCACATGAGTAGTTAGTGGCATAGTGGATAAGGAGCTTGAAAGGTTGCTTGAGGTTAGAGGTTCGAGTAGTATGTTTAGCAATTTGAAAGTTTATTTTGTATTTTAACATTAATGGCCGGTCAACCTATGTTTATGATAGGTTGGACTTTCATCTTTTGGTAAGTTGAATATATGTTTAAGGAAAGCTTGAAAGTAGGGATAAGATTCTTAAGGTTATGGTATGATGAGGGGACAAAAGGCATGAAGGGTGGAGGATGTTTTGGAAAGTTTTCCTAGGCCTTAATGGTTGAATGTGGACGGCATGTGTGAAAAAGGGGGATGGCCGAATGTGATAGGTAGTTTGGGGGGGATATTTGGCCAACTTTTGCTTTTGTTCACCTTTTGGGCATACTTTTCTCTTCCTCTCCAAACAAATCACTCTTTGGCCGAATGCACCATAAGAATTTTGTGTAAATTTACTTTTGATTTTAGCCTCTTTTTGTTTAACCAAATCATATCATTTTACTTTCTTTCATTTGCCCTTTTGAAACCAAAACTACAATCTAACTTGTGTATTTTTGTGCACTTTCTTTTGGCAAAGTAGTGCTTGGCAGAATCTCTCCTACAACTCTCTCCTTTTCTTTCTTTCAATATTGTTCAAATCACTTTTCTCCTACACACTCTCTTGGCGAAATTTCCATCTCTCCATCTCTCTTTACTTTCTTTTATTTTAAGCCATAAACATTTCTTTTCCATTGAAATCTCTTCCATTTTCTTCTTTAGTTTTCCTTTCTCTTTCTCAATTTTAATTCAATCCTTGTTGTTAATACAAATCAACCATAGCAGAATCTTCTTCCTCTCTTATAGTCTTTGTTTTGGCGAATATTCAAGGGTAGTTTTCTTTGATATTTGTACAATCGATTTTGAAAGATAGGCTCTTTGGGACTTTGGGCGATTGATTTAAGCCTATATCTCTCTAGCAATCAAAGGTTGGTAAGTCAAAGGTGGTAAGGATTTTTTAAGGGATTATTCTTTTGATTATTCTAAAGCGAAGGCTATTATTTTTAATGGTTGCCGATTGTAGGAAGTGAAGCGATTAAGCGTGCGGTTTGTTGCGTAGTTAGTACTCGAAGGCGATTAGGTGAGGTTTCGGGTTCATATGATAACCCAGTGGAATTATTTAGTTTGGTAGAATAGTCCATGTCCCTAACTCTTGTGTTTGGCGAATATAGGAGCAAGAAATCTTGTGTGGCGATTGACTCTTTGAGGATTAGGACTATCGTTGGTGGCGGTGTGTACATACACACCTTATAACTATTAACATACTAAGTGTTATATGTATGCTTAATCGGTTTGTGTAGATATGGATGTAATACCATCATGGTATAAACAATGATTCGGGTAAGTCTTTGTTGCTATGAGCCTTCTTTTTGGATGCTTTTGGGAAGCAAGGCATATTTGGTATATGTGGCTTATAATATATGGCTCATGATAGATCATTGGATATTGATTAATAAATCTATTGGCATGACAATTGTTAATTAAATATTATTGATTCATGTGGGATCTAATGAGTGGAGGCGGTGATATTCGTATCGGCGGACACGGTGTTTTGGTAACACAATTGACTAAGGTCACAGAGGTTTGGTACCTCGGAGGTTTGGCACCTCATAGCGTCTCGTCCCTATGGCTTAGCACCTTTGTGTGGTGGCCCCACTTTGAGATATGGGATTGGCGCTTGGTGATTTGGTATCACACGATGGGTTGGCCCCATCATTCGATTTGTGTCTTGGACACGAGATTTAGTATCTCCGGTGATTTGGTATCACATATGTGACTTTGAGTCACCGGTGGTTTAGCACCACCATTAAAAATAAAAATAAAATAAATAAAGAGAGGGTTTACTCTCGGATACCTAGCTAGATAAGTATGTATTATGTCGATCCATATCAATTAATTTGGTACCACACGGGGTAGAGAAAGGCGTTTGGATGGCTAGGTTGGGTGTATATTAAACTTTTGCATGTTAATTGGTTATGACTTGTGTATGTGTTGCACTAAACCGGAGAAGGGTTACACATTGAGTCCTGGTGACTCACCTTCTCCTTTAAATTTTTCAGGTGACTCGTAGATTGCGGATAAGGAGCCGGAAGAACTCGAGGTGGCCATGCCGTGAACATTTGGATTAAATAATTTATGAACTACTTTTATTTTATTGTTGGTTATTTTGCTTAAATTGTAATAAGGCCTACTAGGATTATATTTTGGTTATTTTATCATTTTGGATAATTTGTTTAATAACTTAATGACTTGAAAATGGATACACATGTTTTCTCAAATTAATACATAAAAATGTTTTATTGTGCCATCGGTACACTTGAATCAGTAATAACCTGACCTAATAAATTATTAAACCAAAACAATATCTTTTATCAAAAATTTAAAAGCGGCTTAAAGGATTTTTTCCAAAATGTCTTCTCAGTAGCATACCAAATTCGGTCATAACGTTTGGGCGGGTTTGGGGTGTTACAAATTAGTATCGAGCCAGTTCAAAACTTCATTTGTGGGGCCCAAGGCCCAAAAATGTTTTAGTAGGCCTATTTGAAATATTTTGGTTTTGAATAAGCATGGCACCGAGTCTCGGCACCAATCGCTTGGTAAGTATCTCTAACTTTTGTATGGATTATTATTGTAGAAGGGTAGGTAGGGAGCGTAGTTAGTATGATAGGTGTTGAACATTAGGATTAGTCCACCCAACAAAACTCATAAGACTTTAATGGCCTAATTAAAACCAACTTGTGACCAAGTCGTAGAGTTAGGGTGTGGTAACATTAGTGCGCATGTCTAGGATTGGATCTGGAAGAGCTTGGTACTTAGCAGTCCTCGTGACTCACCTCCTCTTTGGGATTCCTACAGTGCGTAGCTTCGGTTCACCCTAACCAAGAGGACTCGGTTATAGGCAAAACCCTAAATAAAACCCGAAAGGGACTAGTCATGTTTTAAGGAAAACTTTAATTTTAAAATCACTAAATTATCTCTTTTAAATAGTAGGACAAATTTATCTTCGAAAATTATCAAATATTCGGTTTACCAAAATTACCAAAATACCCCGATTTTTAAAATTCGCCATACCTTTAAATTGAAGATTTTTTCGAAAATACTCCTTAATTTTAGAAATTTCAAAATGATTTGATTTATTAAAGTTTTCAAATTTCTTCAGTTTATTACAAAAATACCTTATAGGAAAAATGACGAAAATACCCACAGGTTAGAAGCAGACGAAATGCTAGAAGAGTGCATAGGTATGAAAGGTATTAGGGAATGGATGAACTTTTCTGTGTAAACTAGATAGAAGACTTAAAACTCTGTTTGATCAAAAGAATCTCTATTAAATTCTTTTCATAAAATTTCTTCGCGGATAACCAAGTGAAACATGTACTAATTCATAAAATTTCCTAATCAGATTAAAGTGCGATAGTTAGAATGAGCTTTAGAGGACGTGGCCGTCGTGGGACTTGGAAGGGTAGGATAATCGTGTCGAACACCTCGAGGTCGGTCGGGGATCGAGAATGATATACCACCGCCACCACCCCAACTTTTGGAGTAGAAGAGCAGGATCAGACGGGTGATGACGCAGTGTGTCAAGCGATCTGCGAGTTACAGAAAGGGTAGCTGGAATGGGTGGAGGTGGAGAAGCTCAAAATCGGTATTGAGAGACTTTGAGCTAACTGAGCTAAATTTTTCGAGGTGTGTGGGTGTAGCGCCAATACTGGTGAGGATTGGCTAGAATCGACAAGAAAGAATCATAGATGAGATAGATTTGACAAATGAGGAGAAAGCGAAAGGCGGTGTCGCTTCTCAAGGATGAGTCATATCGATGGTGGCTCACGATTCGAGATAGTACTACGAGATGATCTTACTTGGGAGTATTTCAAAGCGCTTATCGAGAAGAAGTATGCGGGCACTAGCTACATTGATGCACAGAGGAAAGTTTTTCTGGGGTTGGTACAAGGAAATAAGTCTGTGTCAGAATATGAAGCGGAATTCTTGAGACTGAGCCGCTATGCTCAGGGAATTGTGTCAATGGAGCATGATCGGTGTGTCCTCTTTGAAGACGGATGAGGATGACTTGAGGATCGCGATTGCTCCACAAGAGGAGCGTGAGTTTGCTATTTTGGTGGAAAAGGCTAAAGTAGCAGAAGGGGTCAAAGGCGTCTGTGAGATGTAATTATGATAGAAACAAGCGTAAAAGAGGCTTTGGATCGTCTGGATCGGTAGTAACACTCAGAAGAGGGCTAGGCAGGATGGGCCGAATCAGGCAGAAAGGCCCATGACTACTAATCAGAGACCAACTCAGTGCAACCGCTGTGGGAAGTCACATTGGGGAGGATGTTGGACCGGTGAGAGGGGTTGTTTTGAATGTGGGTCTTTGGATCACCGTGTGAGGGATTGTCCACGGAAGTTGGCAAGAAATCAGCCAGAGGGTCAAGGTCGTGCTCAGTTCAGAAAGGAGGGACCAGCACCGTAGAGAGGTCGTGGTAATGGTAGAGGTGGTAATGGCTCTAGTAGAGGTCGCGGAGTAGCTGGCAGAGGTGTTGGCAACACGGAGGCTAGGCAGTCTGGTTTGGTGTATACTGCGAGGCGTCGTGAGGAGGGAGACGCACCGGACGTCATAACCGATGCGTTTTTAATCTTTGGTGTCCCATATCTTGCTTTGATAGATGTGGGTTCAACGATTCTTACGTTGCTAGTGGCATAGTTAAGACCATGAGTTTAGTTTCGAGGCGCTTCTAGTAGGATGACCGTATTTAGTCCTTTAGGTTACTCTATAGAAGTAGATAAGCTGTATAGAGATGTAGCCCTAGAACTCCAAGGGGTAGTATTTGTAGCCGATCTGATGGAACTACCGCTTGAGGAGGTCGATCTGATTCTTGGGATGGATTGGTTGGTCAAGTACCAAGCAAGTTTGGGTTGCGCTGCTAAGCGCATGGTTTTGAAGACGGTTGAAGGTGAAGAAGTGGTCATGATAGGTAATAGGAGAGATTATCTATCCAACGTGGTATCTATGTTGAAAGTCGTGAAGATGGTCGGGGAAGGGCGTGAGGCGTTCAGTAGTTCATGTGTGTGCTTTGGAAGCTAAGAGTTTTCGTGGGAAATGTTGAACGTAAAGGAATATGTGGGCGTATTTCTGAAGAACTTAGGGTTTGCCTCGGATCGGAAGTTGAATTGGTATAGACTTGTTACCGTAAGCGGCACCGTGTACATAGCCGTCATCGAATGGCACCAAAGGAATTGGTGGAATTGAAGGCTCAAATTCAGGAGCTCTTGGACCAAGGATTTATCAGACCAAGTATATCTCCGTGGGGAGCACTGTCTTTGTTTGTCAAGAAGAAGGATGGCTCAATGCGGATGTGTATCGACTACCGCCAATTGAACAAGTTAACGATTAAGAACAGGTATCCGTTGCCTCGGATTGATGACTTATTTGACCAACTGAAGGGTGCATCGGTATTCTCGAAGATAGATCTTAGGTCGGGATATCATCAACTCAAGGTGAAGGAGGTTGATGTGCACAAGGACGGCATTTTGTACAAGGTATGGGCATTACGAGTTTTTGGTGATGCCATTTGGGTTGACCAATGCACCGGTAGCATTCATGGACTTAATGAATAGGGTGTTTCAAAGATACTTGGATCAATTTGTCGTGGTGTTCATAGGCGACATATTGGTTTACTCAAAGATGGAGGAGGAACATGACATGCATCGTGTATAGTTCTACAAGTCTTGAGGAGAAGCGATTATATACCAAATTGATGAAGTGCGAATTTTGGCTTAGAGAGGTGGCTTTCTTAGGTCACGTAGTGTCAGCAGAAGGGATTAGAGTAGATCCTCGCAAGATCGAAGCGGTGTTGGACTGGAAATCGCCTAGGTCGGTGGCAGAAATTCAAAGTTTTCTGGGTCTAGCGGGTACTATCGGAGGTTTGTGGAAGGATTCTCTTTAATCGTGCACACCGTTGACTAAGTTATTAAGAAAGGAATTCCATTTGTGTGGACGAGAGAAGCAACAAGAAAGTTTTGACAAGCTAAGGAAGATTACGACGGAAGCTCAGGTTACGCATACTGACTGAGGCAGGAAAGTTGTTTACGGTTTACTGTGATGCGTCCCATACTGGTTTGGGATGTGTATTGATGCAAGAAGGAAAGGTAGTGGCCTATGCGTCCCGTCAGCTAAGACCGCATGAGGTTAACTATCCAACGCATGACTTAGAGTTAGCGGCTGTAGTCTTCGCTTTGAAGATATAGAGGCATTATTTATGCGAGGATAAGTCGATAGTCTACACGGATCACAAGAGTCTTAAGTATCTTTTGACTCGAAGAAATTGAATTTGAGCGACATCGGTGGATTGAGCTGTTGAAGGACTACGACTATTCGATCGAGTATCATCTGGTAAGGCTAACGTGGTGGCGAGCGCGTTGAGCCGTAAGGTTATATCGGTTAAGATCGATGTTTGCTCGACTTAGTCTGCTCGACGATGGGAGTCTTTTGGCGTAATTGCAAGTCAAGCCGACTTGGTTAGATCGATTAAGGAGAAGCGGTTAGAGGATGATGGTTTGAATGATCGGAGGTTGCAAGTTCGAATGGTGGATTAGAGGATTTTAGTCATCGGTGATGGAGTTTTGTGCTTTAAAGGGAGAGCTTGTATGCCAAAGGATGTGGAGTTGAGACAAAGGATTCTTGGGGCCGCATAGCAGACCCATATGTTATGCATCCCCGAGGTAACAAGATGTATCTGGATTTGAGAGAGCGATTTTGGTGGCAGTGCGAAGTGGGAAATGGCGAGTTCGTGGGTAAGTGTCGGCGTGTCAACAAGTCAAAGTGAACATCGATTGCCATCGTGGTTACTTCCACGGTGAAGATTCCTCGGTGGAAGTGGGAGAGGATCACCATAGACTTTGTTAGTGGATTACCTCTTACGCCTAGTAAGAAGGATTGATTTGGTGATTGTGGATCGTCGACTAAGTCACTCATTTTATTCCGTAAGGGTAGATTATTCGCTCAGAGGTTAGCTAAGTTGTATGTAGCGAGATAGTGAGATTGCATGGTGTGCCAAGATCGATTATCTCGGATAGGGATCAAGGTTTACGTCAAGGTTTTGGAGGGCCTTGCATCAAGCTTTGGGAGCGAGATTGGACTTGACCTGACTTTTACATAAACCCGACGGACAATCGGAAAGAGTGATCTGATTTTAGAGGATATCTTTGAGAGGTTGTGTTTTGGATTTCTATGGTAGTTGGGAGGAGTATCTACCGTTGGCGGAATTCACTTATAACAATAGTTATCAGCGAGCATTGAGATGGCTCCATATGAAGCAATTGTATGGACGAAAATGCCATACTCCTACGTGTTGGACGGAGTTGGGTGAACAATGTTTTGGGTCCGGAGTTGGTGACTGAAACTGAGGACAAAGTTAAGGTAATTTGGGCTCGTCTCAAGGAAGCGTCGGATAGGCAGAAGTCCTATGCCGATCTCAAGCGCAAGGAAATGGAATATGCTGTGGGAGATAAAGTTTTTCTGAAGGTGTCGCCTTGGAAGAAGGTGTTGCGATTTGGGAATAGAGGAAGCTAAGCCCTAGGTTCATCTGCTATATCGATGTTAAAATGAGTGGGACCGGTAGCTTATCATTTCATACTGCGGCAGAGTTGAGTCGATTCATAACGTCTTTCATGTGTCGATGCTTAGGCGATATCGGTCGGATCCATCACACGTTGTGCACTGTGGCGAGATTGAGGTAAACTCAATTTATCTTTCGAGGAGGAACCAATCAAATCTTAGATCGAGATATCAAGGTTTTATGTAGGAAGTCGATTACCTTTGGTGAAAGTACTATGGCGAAACCATGGTCTTTGAGGAAGCTACGTGGGAACCCGAGAATGTGATGCAAAGCAATACCCCCACCTTTTTCGATCGAGGAAATTTCGAGGTCGAAATTATTTTAAGGGGGTAGAACTGTAACATCCTAAAATTTGGGGTTATTTGTGATTGAATTATTTTTCTTGTGTATGAATTGTTGTGATATTATTCGTAGAGTTATAAGACTAAATTAGGGGTCTTGAGTATGCTCGGTTTAGTAGAATAATTTTTAGTATGATTTATTTAATGAAGTGGATTAAGTGAGCTTAGCACTTAAGTAAATTTAAGTGTTAATTAAAGCACATGAGTAGTTAGTGGCATAGTGGATAAGGAGCTTGAAAGGTTGCTTGAGGTTAGAGGTTCGAGTAGTATGTTTAGCAATTTGAAAGTTTATTTTTGTATTTTAACATTAATGGCCGGTCAACCTATGTTTATGATAGGTTGGACTTTCATCTTTTGGTAAGTTGAATATATGTTTAAGGAAAGCTTGAAAGTAGGGATAAGATTCTTAAGGTTATGGTATGATGAGGGGACAAAAGGCATGAAGGGTGGAGGATGTTTTGGAAAGTTTTCCTAGGCCTTAATGGTTGAATGTGGATGACATGTGTGAAAAGGGGATGGTAGAATGTGATAGGTAGTTTGGGGGATATTTGGCCAACTTTTGCTTTTGTTCACCTTTTGGGCATACTTTTCTCTTCCTCTCCAAACAAATCACTCTTTGGTAGAATGCACCATAAGCATTTTGTGCAAATTTACTTTTGATTTTAGCCTCTTTTTGTTTAACCATATCACATCATTTTACTTTCTTTCATTTGCCCTTTTGAAACTGAAACTACAGCCTAACTTGTGTATTTTTGTGCACTTTCTTTTGGCAAAGTAGTGCTTGGCCGAATCTCTCCTACAACTCTCTCATTTTCTTTCTTTCAATATTGTTCAAATCACTTTTCTCCTACACACTCTCTTGGCTGAAATTTCCATCTCTCCATCTTTCTTTACTTTCTTTTATTTTAAGCCATAAACATTTCTTTTCCATTGAAATCTCTTCCATTTTCTTCTTTAGTTTTTCCTTTCTCTTTCTCAATTTTAATTCAATCCTTGTTGTTAATACAAATCAACCATAGCGAATCTTGTTCCTCTCTTATAGTCTTTGTTTTGGCGAATATTCAAGGGTAGTTTTCTTTGATTTTTGTACAATCGGTTTTGAAAGATAGGCTCTTTGGGACTTTGGAAGCGATTGATTTAAGCCCTATCTCTCTAGCAATCAAAGGTTGGTAAGTCAAAGGTGGTAAGGATTTTTTTAAGGATTATTCTTTTGATTATTCTAAAGTCGAAGGCTATTATTTTTAATGGTTGCCGATTGTAGGGAAGTGAAGCAGATTCGCGTACCGGTTGTCGTAGTTAGTACTCGAAGGCGATTAGGTGAGGTTTCGGGTTCATATGATAACCCCGTGGAATTATTTAGTTTGGCCGAATAGTCCATGTCCCTAACTCTTGTGTTTGGCCGAATATAGGAGCAAGAAATCTTGTGTGGCCGATTGACTCTTTGAGGATTAGGACTATCGTTGGTGGCAGGTGTGTACATACACACCTTATAACTATTTAACATACTAAGTGTTATATGTATGCTTAATCGGTTTGTGTAGATATGGATGTAATACCATCATGGTATAAACAATGATTCGGGTAAGTCTTTGTTGCTATGAGCCTTCTTTTTGGATGCTTTTGGGAAGCATGGCATATTTGGTATATGTGGCTTATAATATATGGCTCATGATAGATCTGTTGGATATTGATTAATAAATCTATTGGCATGGCAATTGTTAATTAAATTTATTGATTCATGTGGGATCTAATGAGTGGAGGGGGCAGTGATATTCGTGGTAATAAGCGGACACCAGTGTTTTGGTAACACAATGTGACTACGGTCACCAGAGGTTTGGTACCTCCAGAGGTTTGGCACCTCATAGCGTCTCGTCCCTGTGGCTTAGCACCACCGTGGGTTGGCCCCACTTTGAGATATGGGATTGACGCCAGTGATTTGGTATCACACGATGGGTTGGCCCCATCATTCGATTTGTGTCTTCGGACACCAAAGATTTGGTATCTCCAGTGATTTGGTATCACATATGTGACTTTGAGTCACTAGTGGTTTGGCACCACCAGTGGTTTGGTACCACATGGGGTAGAGAAAGGCGTTTGGATGGCTAGGTTGGGTGCATATTAAACTTTTGCATGTTAATTGGTTATGACTTGTGTATGTGTTGCACTAAATCGGAGAAGGGTTACACATTGAGTCTTGGTGACTCACCTTCTCCTTTAAATTTTTCAGGTGACTCGTAGATCGCGGATAAGGAGCCGGAAGAACTCGAGGTGGCCATGCCGTGAACATTTGGATTAAATAATTTATGAACTACTTTTATTTTATTGTTGGTTATTTTGCTTAAATTGTAATAAGGCCTACTAGGATTATATTTTGGTTATTTTATCTGTTTTGGATAATTTGTTTAATAACTTAATGACTTGAAAATGGATACACATGTTTTCTCAAATTAATACACAAAAATGTTTTATTGTGCCATCGGGTACACTTGAATCTGTAACAACCTGACCTAATAAATTATTAAACCAAAACAATATCTTTTATCAAAAATTTAAAATGGCTTAAAGGGATTTTTTTCCAAAAATGTCTTCTCTGTAGCATACCAAATTCGGTCATAACGTTTGGGCCAGGTTTGGGGTGTTACAAATTAAGTACCAAAAGATGGCATAAGTTGAGCTAGTAGTAAAGTGGAGTTGGCGCCATATGTATTACCATGAGGGAAGGAGTTCGAATCACCTAGCATGCAACTAGGAATTTTTATTTTTTTGCTTTAGCTTGAGCATGTGCTGGCAAAGAGATAAGGCTAGGATGAGTTGGGATGTTTTATTTTTGTAAGAACACTAAGTATTTGGAAAGCTAAGGATAAGGGCTTGAAATGGGGATTGTGTTTCATCAACTTAAGGAAAAGGAGGGAAAAAGGCTTAAGAGTAAGAAGATGTTTTGAAACTTCCTAATGGCCATTTGACCCATGTATTTGACAAGCAATGAGGCAAAAAAGGGTGGCGGTTTTGGTTGAGAGTATGGTAGCTTGAATGTTAGAAGAAACTCTTTCATTTTGGTTATTTTCTTAACAAAGCATTTTTTTCTCCACCCATATTCTCTCTAATAGAAAATTTCCAGCATATTTGAGTACACAATTCATTTTTTTCTTCTTTGAGCCATTCTCTTGTGACCATTTCGGTTTGAAACTTTTTCTCTCCCAAATCCTTTTTCTCTTTGTGACCGAAAGTACATAGACAAGCAAATATTTTTCTTCCTTTCATCTTCTCATTTTCTCCTCCTATGCCGAATGCATTTTCTTCCAAACTAAGTATCTTTTTCTTCTCTTTTCTTTCTCCTTTCTTTTTCTTTCTTTCTCTCTTCTCTCTTGAAACCGAACCATACCATCCTATCTCCCTTTTCTCCATTTTTCTTCTTCATTACAATTTTCCTCAATTTTATATCACCCATGGCCGAATGTAATATGCTCTTGTGACAAAATCTCTTCATTTTCTCTTACCACAATCGATTTCAAGAATCAAGGTAAGGAGATTTTTATTTTAAGGATTCTTATTCAGTTAGTATAGTTAGTTATTAATCGATTCATTTGTAGGATCACAATCTTTCGATTGATTCTCGTGGAACGAAGACAAATCGTGGTAAGTAAAATCCCAAATCTTATAAACGCTCATCATTTTTCGATATTAATAAATCAAACTAATAATCTTATGTCTTTAGAGACATTCAAGATAGAGGCGGAAAAGGCGTCCATAGCCTTGAAAGAGGGCGATTCAGTAAATCCCTATTTATAAACGAAAGGTCATTTGAGAATCCGGATTTTCCATCGGGTTGCGGACCATCAACCGAGGAGAATCAATTATTTGAAGTAGTTCGTACTCCAGAGCCTTTGTGCGCTCGTGGATTCTCATCGAGTAACGAACCATCCAACGAGGAGAAACCAAAGATAGAAGTTGTTCAAAATCAAAGGGGTAAGGATTTAGATCGTATTTCAATAGTAAATTTTTGATAAAAGATAATGTCCTAATGGTTCGTATTATGATTAGGTGTTGACAAGCGGGAAGGTTTAGTACTCACGATATCAAGGTGTGTAACTTCACACTTTTCTTAGGTTGGATGTCATTCATGGTATTGAGTAAAAATCGTAAAAACTGACAAAATTGGTATAATACGAAATATTTGGTATTTTGGTGAAATATTCATAAAAATTGTTAAAAATGTGAAAATTATGAAAACGCCCTCGATGTGTAGGTAGTAAAATGAATACTAAAAATCTCATGTGTAAATGGGCCAAAGATGTGTTAGATCGTAAAATGGGCCGATAAGTTTACTAGTTAGTAAATGGGCCAAAAAATATGCTAGTTAATAAAATGGGCCGAAATCTTGGATAGATAGTTAAATGGGCAAATCACGATAAATAATAAATGGGCGAAATCTACGCTAAATCGATAAATGGGCTGATATCTCTGCTAGATCGATAAATGGGCGAAAACTCATTAGATTGAAAATGGGCGAAATCTCTGTTAGATCGTAAACGGGCCGTAATCTCTGTTAAATTATTAAATGGGCCAAAATCTATGCTAGATCGTTAAATGGGCCAAAGATGTTAAATAATTATATGGAACAAATGATATATTGTATTATGGGCCTTAATAAAAACCCGAAATATTGACTTGGGCCTTTTTGATAAAATCATCATATGTACATAAGCTATTTTGCATATATGTTGCATGGGTTGGGATTAACGATGAAGAGAAGAAAGGCCTGTTGCCAAAATCTAGTTCGGTGGCTTTGCCACAAAATAATTGAACGGCTGATTGCCTCTAGTTCGGTGGCTATGCCACAAATATTTTAATGGCTCAATGCCTCTAGTTCGGTGACTTTGTCACAATCTAGTTCGGTGGCTCTGCCACAAAAATAAATTGGCTTAATGCCTACGATTGGTGTGATGGCGGGTGGGTTGACTTGATCCCACAGTGTGATGGTTGGTACGGTGGTGTGTAGCGGATGGAAATTAGGTTTGGGTGGGAAATTTTCATTTTTGCATGCATTCCATTATTTATACTGTTAACCTTGATAATGGGCTCAAGCCCAAACTCATGACTTGATGATCTGGCCCAGTGGATTAAGTAAGTAAGTTATACACTGAGTTCTGAGTAACTCACACCCTCAAATTTTTCCTCTCAGGTAATGGAAATTGATGTAGACTTGGGCCGAGGATGACTTCGTGGAGGCCATACTGCAAACATGGGTTAAATAAATTTTGAACTTTTAAATAAGTACTTTCTTTAAATTATTATTTTGGGTATGATGTAATAAGGCCTCTATTATTAATGTTTTTATGGATTTTTATGTGTGGTTGGTTTAAAACTATGTTTTGGATATTTTAATATGGGCTTATGATTATTATATAATGTTTACTTAAAATAAATTGGGTTTTTAAACATATGGGAAACTTTTAACTGTTCTTATTTCTCAAATACATCAAACTTAAATCTTTTCTCTTGGATTTATTAAACTCTAATTTCAAAAAGGGTTTTGAAATACTGATTCACTTTAATTTGTAAGATAGTTTGATCTATGTAACAAACCAAATCTCGTCTTACGCATAGACCGGGTTTGGGGTGTTACACATTTGTTCAAAAAAACACCGCAAATATTAAACATTAGCGGTGTTTTTAAGAAAATGCCGCTAAAAACTAAGCAATAGCGGCGTTTTTATACAAACGCCGCTAATAAGCTGAGCAATAGCAGCGTTTTTTTTTACAAACGCCGCTAATGAACTGAGCAATAGCGGCGTTTTTTTACAAATTCGCTAATAAGTTGAGCAATAGCGGCATTTTTTACAAACGCCGCTAAAAGTTGAGTAGCCATTTTTGTGTAGGGACTCGTTTCAATTTGATCTGATTTAATTTTCATATTTTTTTCTTATTCTTGCTTTGAATTATATTTTATTTGATACATTCACTTACTATAAGCAATGAGAATTTTCATTTTAGTTACTTAATTATGAAAAGTTACAAATTTGTAACTAAACAATTTAGAAGTTTTCATTTAAGTTTCAAATTAAGCTATTAAAATTGATTTAGGGTTTAATGTTTAGTATGTTAATTTTATGGTTTAGGATTTGTTATTTTGGGATATGGGTTTAGTGTTTTAAAGTTTGATATTTTGGATTTATTGTTTAGGGTTTAAGATCATACTATTTAACGATATTAAGGTTTAAGTGGTACTGGTTTAGGGGTTAAGGTTGAGGGTTTAGGGGTTTGAGGGTTAAGGGCTTATGTGTTAGGGTTTATGGTTTAGGGTTTAGGTTAGGGTCTAGGGTCTAGGGTTTTGAGTTTTGGGTATATGACCCAAAATTTCGAAACCAAAATCCCTCAAATCAGTTTCCCTAATCTTAAATCCCCAAAATCCTTAGAATCTTATAACCCCAAGCGGTTGGATCTAACCATCGTTTACCAATCCATCCTTTTATTGTGAAACTGTCTTCCCATAACCCCGAATGGTATATGTATACATTACCCCAATGTTTATTTCTTTAAAATAGGTTCAAATTTTTATCCTTAATTTATATATTAAATAATTTATTATATAATTGTAAAATAGATAATATGAATTTTAATATTGAAATTATCATTATATAGTTTGGGGTTTGGGATTATATGTTAGATATTAGGGTTTGAAGTTTGGATTTGGGGTTATGTACTGGGTTTTGGGGTTAAGTTTTTAATTTATATATTAAATAATTTATTATATAATCGTAAAAGAGATATTATGAAATTTTTATATAAAATTTATCATTATAGTTTTTAAACATTTTTATTTCATATTTTGAAATTTTCGCTTTTGTTTTCTTACATAAAAATTATATAAAATTATGTCATGTATCTAATTCTTTTAAATGTTACTCAAATTTTCAAAAATTATTTATTTAAAATTGATATGAATTATATAATAATTAAATATAAAATTGTAATAAAAGTCAAGCACTCTTTCATGATCCTCTTCTTATTATTTAACTATAGCTTAATTATATTAACTAAAATGTAATTTTTAATTTAATATTTAAATTATTTAGAAAAATTAATAACACATATAAAAATGTGAAACAAATTATAACATAGAAAAATATATGTTAAAAATAAAAAATAAAATACTATTATTTAAAATAATTTTAAAGATTTATGGGTATATGAGTGACATATTTTAAATTTTATATATATTTAAAATAATTTTAAAGTTTTAAGTTTTAATGGTTTAAGGTTGATGGTTTAAATTAATTAGTGTTAATAATATTAAGGTATTGGATTAATTAATAATAGTATAAAATATATAAAATAAATGATGTTAAAAATTATCGGTGATTTTTACAAAAACGCCACAAATCCATCAATAGATTCGAAGACAGCGTCGTTTGACACTTTGTTGTATGAATTAGTGGCGTTTTTGAATAAAATGCCACAAAAATATATCATTACAATGCAAGACGTCGATGTTTAACGCTAATTGTTAGTGGCGCTTCCGGTAAAACGCCACAAATATCTGTCAAGTATTAGTGGTGCTAGTCCTAAAAACGCCGCAAATATATATGGACATTAAGCTTCACGATGTCGTTTTATCAACAATATAATGTGCAGTAAGGTGGACAACGTCGTTTTCTCAACAATTAGTGGCGCTATTGTATAAACGCCGTAAAACAGAAATTGGCTTTGACCAAAACGTCATCGTTTTGCTGTGCTCGGTTTTATCCCCCCTCCCATCCCCAAAATCCCTAAGTGTTTTCTCCCAAAAGTTTGTTCCCCCATTTTTTCTATTTCCCAAAATCCCTAAGTTCTCCATCCCCTTTTGCATTCCCCTCCCAATACCTAATTTCTTCTTTGATTCTGGTGCAAAATACTTCCCTAAATTGATTACTTCTCCGATCAGGTATTTATTTCTTGTTTTTTAGCAATTTGATTACTTCCCCCAAATTTTATTTATTTGATTCTGGGCATGGGTTTCTATTCCAGTTTTGGTTGCGTTGATACATGGTCTTGGTGTTTTTCATTCTGAACACTCATACAAGGCAAGGAAATTCGGTTTTGCATTGGAATATATATATATAAGTTAATAGTTGTTTCTTCTTCATAATCTGTAAAATTTTTTTCTTAAGATACGCATTAGGCCTGAAGCTAACAGAGCTGTGAACCCTTTCAATCTTTTTAATTGTTTTTTGAGAAGAATGGGAAAGAGACCTCTTCAAGTTCATTGAAATCCGGGCATTACATTCTCAGGTACTTTTTGCTTCATGGACCCCGATCTTAAGAGATGCATTTTTAACTTCCTTTTATTTGATTTTTTTGTTGCTTGCTATCATTGATTGTGCCACCAAATCTGGGTTGTTCCCCACTTTGTTAAATACACTGTGACATATTGGAGTTTTGCATCTTTAGTTGAATTGAAGATAGACAAGTTAAAACTCCTTCAGATTCTACTAATAGATAGATCATGGATCCTTTTTCTTTCTGAACAAAACTTTTATTCCTTCCATAAAGGCTCTTCTTTGTTTAAAACTAAATTTTTATTCCTAATATCTGTTGTTTTATCATGATGTCACTGACCCACAGGTTGATGTTGAATTCTTTACCTATATGATCAACCCTTTAGTTTCAGCTGTATGCAATATATTGTTTTCTAATACAAAAGGATGAAAGTAGCCTATTTTGTCAAGCATTGTTTTATTAATAAAATCTAATTACTTTCTTGAGGCTATCTATTTTTGATAAATGAACTCCATTGCAGCAGTTGCCTTCTTTGTTTTTGAAAATTTCATTTCCTCCTTTCGAAAAAAAAATCATTTCCTTTCTTTTTGGATCATTTAAAATGTTGTTGCATGGTTTTGATTATGACAAGGCATCAGTTTTGATAACAAAAAGATTTTCTTTCACTTTTGCTAAATTAATGTTGTGGAATTAAATGACATATTCTTTATTTGTTTTAAGAATTTTAATTCTTTTCCATTGTTGAGTTGAGAAGTCTTCAAATTCACCTCTCACAAATGCGCATTCAAACATATCATATATTTCAATCTCACTTGCCCATAAAAGTTTAAGAAAAATGAACATCTAACATAAAGCATTTTCTTTCTCCTATAGAAAAATGAACACCTAACATAAAGGATTTTAGTATATTTTAATTGAGATCTGCTATTAATGTTTTAATGAATTAATGTTAGATTTATTAATAAAGTTGTATTCATTGTACATAATAAATTTTATATTATAAAAGTAGATTTAGATATAAAGATTGAATTTCAAAACTTCTCAACCATCTTAAAATTTTATATTATGTTTAATTGTGAATTTTTCTCTTTATTTTACTTAAAATTGATTGAATTTGGTAATTATATTTTATGAAACTTAAAAATTTGTCTAAGTAGGTAATACAATTATACTTTCCTCCTAAATTAACATTAAAATTTTTAATTTAGAAAATTATATGCAAACAAATTAGTTAGCAATCGGCATTCTAAATTTATGTGTTTATTAATAGTTGGATTATATATCCATTATTGTAAAGGACATGAACACAATATACATATGTGTATGTATAATAAAAGTAATAGGTATTTAAAAAAAGTGATATAAAATAAGAATACTAATTTGAATATATGTGTAATACATATACATATATTTGTATAAAATTTCATATTAGTGTTTAATAATGTATGTGAATAGACTTTTTTTAAATAAATTTCATATGTATTTATTCTGATTTGTATTGAGAAAGGTATCCGTACTTTGAAAGTGAGTAGAATTGAAGAGGACTTAGATTGACTACTAAATTGACTATTTTCTTTCAGTCAAAGAATGTGAGTATTAGCTTTTAATAAATAGTATTTTGTAATTAATCAATAGCATTTGTTAATTCATATGTTGTTTGTATTTGATTCATCGCTTCTACTACTCCCTCAGAATGTTGGATTGGATTTGATGGTAATAACTTAATGTATAAAATCATTATTATTCTTATTTATATTCATTTTGATGATTTATATTCATTTGATAGAAAACATTAGATATCCAATTGTTAGTGTAACACCCTAAAAATCCGAGTGTTTATATATTGCATGAATTGGTGTTTAGATTTTAAAGGAAAATTTCCTACTTTTATTTTCGTGCTTATTGAAGTCCTAAAGAATAGTATAGCATAATTTGGATAAGGAATAAATTTAATATTTGAGAATTTATTAAAGAGAAGCAAGTGTCATTAATACTTAAGTAAAATTAAGTGTTAATGAGTGACATAAGTTGAGTACATGGCATGGTGGAGTTGGCGCATGAGTTATAGCATGAGGGGAGACGTTCGAATCCCTTGTTTAGCATCTAGATGAATTTTTATTTTTAATTTTCTGCACATGTATAGCAAGTGTCGGCCAAGAGCATATATGGTAAGTGTTGACCATGTTATTTTTGGTTAGTGTATCAAAGGATTAAGGAAATAGTTAACTTATGGCATGGAATCAAAACTTAAGGAAAGATAGGGGAACATAAGGCACATATCAAGGGAAAATTTTGGAAACAAAATCAAGGCCAATTGACCATGTCTTTGGACGGCAACTTGGTATAGGGAGGGAGCCAAATTTTAGTGTTAGTTTGGCTAAGAAATTAATTTTTCTCTTTGGTCATTCCTTGCACCTTGTGCAGAATTTTTTTTTTTTGTTTTCTCTTCTCAACCTTCCATCTTGGCCGAATTATGCATTTGGTAAAGCTCAAGTTTTGTGATCATTTGGTTATTTTTTATTATTTCTTTAGCCATTGCTTTGTGTCTTTTCTTTGAGTGCGAAATCAACTATACCAAAAGAACCATCCTTTTCTTTTCTTTTACCATGGCCGAATGTACTAGCTCCTAAAATCCATCTCTTTTTTCTTCTCTTCTCATTGAAATCAAACAACATCATCATCATCTCTTCTTTCATATTTTAATTCTTTTCATTCAAAGTTTCTCCATCAAACTCTCTCATGGCCGAATGCTAGAGTGCCCTTAGCCGAATCTTTATTTCTTTTTCTTTGATCATACATAGCCGAAATTTTCATCCATCACAAACACCTTTCTCAATCCTTTCTTTTCGATCGTGGATTATAGGTAAGGGGTTCTTCTTTTTCGTTTTTGATTTATTAATAGTGTTATGACCGAATATTAATGGTGTTATGAAGGACTTTTTGGATCAAAATAAACGTTCGTTCTAATAACGCTTCATTCGTTATTATATAGTGCAATAACGGAAGATCGGAACTCAAGTGATCGGGAGAATCGTAGAAACGTTGGAATCGATTTATTGTGGTAAGGAAATCACATCTTTTAAAGCCTCTAGTACTATTCGATATTATTTTAGATTTAACTAATATTCCTTTGATCGTGAAGACTTCCAAAATAGGGAAGAAAAGGGCGGTGGTTAGTCACGTTAAGAGGGGCGGATCTGTAAATCCCCCATTTAAACGAAGAGCGGTTTTGATCAGGATTTTCCACCGGTTGCGGACCATCTTCCGAAGGAGTCAATTATTCGAAGTGGTACGAACTTCCGAGCCATTATACGTTGGTGGATTCTCGACGACTAACGAACCTATAAACGAGGAGAAGCCGAAAATCGAAGTGATTCAAAATCAAGAGGGTAAGATTTTGGATCTATTATCGATTAAGTATGTTTATACGAAATAGTGTTCTAACGGATCGGAATATATTTTAGGTGCCGACGAGCGAGAAGGATTAGTACTCTCGGTATCGAGGTGTGTAACTTCACACTTTTTCTCGGGTTGGATGTCAATTTCGGTGTGGAAGTAAAATCGTAAAAATGATTAGATCGGTAAAAATGTAAAAACTGATATTTTGACGAAAATACGTAAAAATGACTAAATCGTGAAAATTATGAAAACGCCTCTAGAAATTACTTGTTATTATGTAAATTGTATGTTTCGTGAAAATGGGCCAAAATACTCTAGTTTGTAAAATACTCTAGTTCGATAAATTGGGCCAAAATACTCTAGTTCGTTAAATTGGGCCAAAATACTCTAGTTTGATAAATGGGCCAAAGCCCACTAAAATACTAAATGGGCAAATTGCTAAATTATAGTTTTTTATGGGCCAAATGAAATGTTTAATGATAAACCCAATGATGTTATGGATTAATTGAAAAAATTGTTATATGACTATATTTTGTTATACACGCATAATTACATGGGGTGGGGTATATGAAGAGAAGAATGGCTTATTGCCTCTAGTTGGTGGCCTTGCCAAAAATCTAGTTCGGTGGCCTTGCCACAAATATGGCTTATTGCCTCTAGTTGGTGGCTTTGCCACAATTATAAAAAGGCTTAATGCCTACGATTGGTGTGATGGCGGGGTGGTTGACTTGATCCCCAGGTGTGATGGTTGGTGCGGGGTGTTAGCGGATGGTTATTAGGTTTGGTTGGGAAATTCATTTTACATGCATTTTAAATTATTTTATTTCATTTTATGATATATTGTTGAATTTCGTAATTGGGCTCAAGCCCAAAGATAATATCTTGACGATCGGCCCAAAAATGGTGGTAAGTGAGTTGCACTAATCGAGTTCTAAGTAACTCACTCCCTTTAATTTTTCCATCTCGGTAATGGAAATTGGCGTGGACTTGGGCCGAGGATGACTTCGTGGAGGCCATATTGCAAAACATGGGTTATTTAAACTCGAACTTTTAATAAGTATTTTTACTATTTTGGGTTATTGTAATAAGGGCTTCTATAAATAATTTAAGGATTTTATGTGTGTTTGGTTTTAAACTATACTTTGGACTTTTAAATATGGGCTATGATTATATGATGTTTTATTAAAATAAATTTGGGTTTTCAAGTATATGAAATTCTTTTATAAATATTTTATTATTGTTAACTCTTTAATAAATTACCTAAAGGTTTTTGATAATACAATGATTTTCAACTAATGTTTTCTAATATTTATCAAATTCAAATACCCTTCTAATTTTATTAAACCTCGTAAATAATATTGTAGCTTTCAACTTATTGAAGATTTAAAATAGCTCGATTCATGTAACAAACCAAATCTAGTCTCAATGCATAGATAGGGTTTGGGGTGTTACATTTAGTCAAGATTATTAATCTTTTGTATTTCGATACATTGTATAAAATTTCATATTAGTGTTTCTTGGTGAGAGTTGGGTATACCATCTTCTTGAAATTATTAAGGTACGTACTTTTAATTCAAAATTGAAGAGGATCAATAAATTGACTATTTTCTTTCGGTCAAAGAATTATATCATGATGAATTTGTCGAATTGATTTCCAAATTGTTTGTATTTATTATCCCGCTTGGTTGGTATATATGTTGTTTATTCTTATTTATATTCATTTTGATGCTATCCAAAAAAAAAGATTCAAAGTATATAGTATTTGAAACCTAACGGGTTGCCTTATATCTCATTGTAAGATATAACGAATCCTCCCTGTTTGGTGTAACAATGCCACGTATATGATGAATCTTAAAAATTTCTATCCAAATTGTATGATGAATCGTTTATTATCACCTTGGTTGGTATATATCTTTGTTTGTTCTATTGTTGTCCAAAAAAAGATTCAAAGTATATAGGTTGGAAACCTAACGGATTGCCTTATATCTCACTGTAAGATATAACGGATCCTCCCCAGGTGTAACAATGCCACGGATGATGAATCTTAAAAAATTTCTGTCCAAATTGCTGTCCAAATTGTTGTTTATTATCCTACTTGGTTGGTATATATGTTGTTTGTTCTATTGCTGTCCAAAAAAAAAGGATTCAAAGTATATAGGCTGAAAAACTAACGGGTTGCCTTATATCTCATTGTAAGATATAACGGATCCCCCATGTGTAACAATGCCACGTATGATGAATCTTAAAAAATTTCTATCCAAATTGTTGTTTATTATCCTGCTTGGTTGGTATATAAGCTGTTTGTTCTATTGCTGTCCAAAAAAAAAAAAAAGATTCAAAGTATATAGGCTGGAAACCTAACGGGTTGTCTTATATCTCATTATAAGATATAACGGATCCTCCCCAAGTGTAACAATGCCACGTATGATGAATCTTAAAAAATTTCTGTCCAAATTGATGTTTATTATATTATTTGAACTGTTATATATTCTGTTTAATATGTTGTTGTTTATTATATTGTTACAACTGGTATAATATTATTAATTTCTCTCCCTAATTGCTTTGGTTTAATTTCTCATTGAATTGAACAAACTAACTAGATCTTCATGTGATTCTGTAAAAAGGATGTATATTGATCATCTATAATAATAATAATTTTGAGCTTGCATGTATGTACAAGACAACAAATTGTAACTATTGAAACATGCATCAGTGTAAGTCTAGCAAATCATTTTCCTAATTTCAAATTACATTGAAACAACAAATTCTTGCCATTTTCAAAATTTTATATAAAATTCAATTCTAAATCGATCGATAGTATTTTCATTAAAATGCATTGATAAAATATAAAATATATTTTATATATTTGATTTATTAATAAATAACACTTTAGAGTAGATTAAATGGATTTGGAGGTGGATTTTGTATATCATTTACTTCTATGGGTAAAATTATATTGAAACATATCATGTCTGGATTGAGGCGACCAAAAAACTACTTATCTCGTCTCATTTTCATCTTTAAAGCTAAATTAAAATATAAAAATTAAATTTGAAAACAAATAGATGAATAAACAAAACAAATCAGATAAGTCAAATTAAATGGGTAATCTAACCCCTAAAGAAAAGTATACTTTGCCCACTTAATATGACCATTTTCATTGAACCCACTTGCATTTTTCTTTCTTGAGGTAATGCATCATATGTTAGAGAAAAAATGGGTTAGTTTCAAAGTATAAAAACGAGTTGCATTTTTTTTGGTTTATTAACAAAGTCAACCTTAATTAATAATTATCTTGAGATCTGTCATTAGGGTGCACATTTTAATCCCCAATTTTCTTTGCATGAATTCATATAAAATTTTCTAGTGGTACACTTGAATTTTTGAAAAATTTAATGAAAATTAAATTGGGTTTTGTTTGATTTTTTTTAAAAAAATCTTTTTCCTAATTTATAGCAAATATGATTGCATTATAGCTTCAATAATTGTCATAATTATGAAAGAAATAATAGGGATACGATCACATTTTTGTATTTGCATTTTAAATTGTAACATTTAATTTCTCACATTTTTCAAATTAATTCTTTTTATATTTAAAAACATTGTTTAACAAATACTATTTACAATAATATTGTTTTTAATTTTAAAATACTATTTTAATATTGTTTGTAAAACAATTTATAAATATTCTTTTAATTGTTCTAAAATATAATTTTAACAAGAATATACATAACTTAAGTAGCTTACATAATTCACATAACTCACGTAATATACATAACTTACATAACTCACATAACATAGATAACTTACATAACTTACATAACATAACTCGATAACTTACATAATACATAATACATAGGTTAAAGATCAAATTTTATAGCTTTCATCAAATTATTTAACTTACATAATACATAACTTACATAATTTTAAGATCAAACTTCATAACTTACATAATTTACATAATACATGTATAGATAAACAACTTACCGTGTAATTTCATCGTCAACTTTAGACTTCAACAACTACGAAATGGATAGAACTTGGATGAATTTGTCAAGGGTAAGCAACGGCTACCGGTATGGAGTAGAAACTTTTCTAAATTTTGCATTTCAAAATGCAAGCCAAGAGAATATGATTCTTTGCCTGTGTAAGAAGTGTTGCAATATCAATTGGCATTATCGTGAAGTTGTCTACGAACATCAAGTTGTTGATGGCTTTGTTCGGGGGTATAAAAAATGGATTTTCCATAGAGAGTGTACATCTAGTAGAGCCTCTTCATCGATGAATCTAGGTTATCCTCATAGTGCTTACAATCGAATGTTAGAGAAGATGACATAGATGGCATGTTGCGGGATGCATTTAATATGCACAGTGATGGTTTGCAATCATTTCCACATGACTTGGGTGCAACCGATGATTACAATTTTGGTGGAAATACTTTCACCGAAAGGGGAAGAAGTGTACCTGATGATCAGCCAAATAAAGAAGCGCGAAAGTTTTACACTTTACTTGGTGAAATGAACGAAGAACTGTATGAGGGATCTAAATTTTCAAAACTGTCTTTCTATTCCTTAAAATGTTTGGGAGGGTGGACTAGAAACTCTTTGACAATGTTGTTAGAGTTTTGAGAGAAATGTTCCTGTTTGCGAAAATCCCTCAATCTTCCAAAGAAGATTAAGAAACTAATCAAAGATTTGGGCCTTGGCTACAACAAAATTCATAGTTGCCCAAATGACTGCATGTTGTATTGGGGCAACCGGAAAAACCAACAGTGATGTCATGTATGCGGTCAATCCCATTGTATGAATGGAAATACAGAGGATGGTAATGAAGATGAAAATGATACACAGCCAAGGAATCAACCAGTTAAGATTTTGTGGTATTTTTCGCTAATACCAAGGCTTCAAAGGCTTTTCATGTCGTCGAAGACAGTCGAGTCAATGACGTGGCACCATGATGGACGAACCGATGATGCATTGTTAAGGCATCCTGCAGATTCTTTAGCTTGGAAATCATTTAACTCTAAATTTCCAAGCTTTACAAGTGATCCTGAGTGTGAGGTTGGGGCTAGCATCCGATGGATTTAACCTGAGCATATGGCAAAATCATGAGCATGGATTAAGGAAACAACTAACTTATGGCATGGAATCAAAGATTTAAGGAAAGATAGGGGCATAAGGCACATATCAAGGGAAATTTTGGAAAGAAATCATGGCCAATTGACCATGTGTTGGAATGACATATTGGTAAGGGAGGGAGCCTAATTGTTGAATTAGTTTGGCTAAGAAATTCTTTTCTCTCTTTGGTCATTCTTTGCACTTTGTGCAGAATTTTATTCCTCTCCTTTCAACTTTCTCCTTGGCGAAATTCTCAATTGGTAAAGCCAAAGTCTTTTGACCATTTGGTCACTTTTATGCATCTTGTGAATTTTCTTTGGTATTTCTCCTTGTGCGAAATCAACCATACCAAAAATCAGTCTTTTTCTTTTCTTTTGCCAAGATCTCCTTGAAATCAAAGCAACATCATCACCATCTTTTCTTGTATTCTATTTCTTTTCAATGAAGATTTTCTTTTCCTTAATCATACATAGGAATCTTCCATCAATTAAACAACACTCTCAATCCTTTCCTTTCGATAGTGGGAAATAGGTAAGGGTTCTTCTCCATTTTCGATTTATTGTTAATGTCATGGCGAATATCATTGGTTTTATGAGGGTCTTTTGGATTGATATAGCGTTCATTCTAACAACGTCTCTTTCGTGGTGCTTGTTCCTTACAATTTACCTCCATGGGTTTGCATGAAACAATCATCCTTTATCTTGTCTATGGTTATCCCTAGAGAGAAAAGGCCCGGGAATGATATTGACATATATTTGCAGCCACTTATTGAAGAGTTAAAACAATTATGGGATGGTATTGAGACATACGATGTATTGAGAAAAGAGAACTTCAATTTACGTGCAGCTTTGATGTGGACTATTAATGACTTCCTAGCCTATGTCAATTTATCTGGTTGGAGTACTAGGGGACGTTATACTTGTCCTTGTTGTGCTACGCAAACATGTTCGCAATGGTTATATAATGGGAAGAAGTTCTCTTACATGGGGCATCATCAGTGGTTACTGAAAAATGATAGATTTAGATTTCAGAGTGCTCAGTTTAATGGTACTGAAGAGTTCAAAGAAGCTCCTTCGTGAGACCGTGGATCCGAAATATTGTTCATGTTGAAAGATATGAATTTCATTTATGGAAAGATGAATCAACCGGCCAACACGCAAAGAAATAGAAGATCAAGTGATGAATCTGATGATGAATCTGATGAAGAGGATGATCCTAATGAGGCGGACTTGTGGAAAAAAAGAAGTATTTTTTTGAGTTGCCTTATTAAGAGCATCAGATGTCATGCACATTGAGAAAAATGTCTGCGAGAACATCATTGGGACTATTTTGAATGTCGATGGAAAATCAAAAGAAAATCTTTAGAGTCGACTTGATTTAGTCCACATAGGAATTCAGCGTGAGCTTCATCCCCAAGCACTTTTGAATATGAAATATCGATTGCCGCCTGCTATTTTTTCAATGTCAAAGACGGAGAAAGAAGTGTTCTGTATGGTGTTTAAGGATATAAAGGTCCCGGATGTGTATGCATCAAATATATCTCAATGTGTGAGCCTTAAAGATCGTAGACTATATGGCTTAAAATCATATGACTATCACATCTTGATGCAAGACTTACTGCCAGTTGCTATGCTTGTTGTATGTCGAAAAAGGTGACGTCTTGTGTAATTGAACTGTCCAATATAATGAAAGGAATTTGTGGCAAAGTTTTAGATGTTCAAGAACTTGAGACACTACAAGATCGAGCCGTATTGACTTTATGTAATCTGGATAAGATCTTCCCGCCTTCCTTCTTCACAATTATGGTGCACTTGTTAATTCATCTCCCTCGTGAAGCAATACTTGGTGGACCTATTTTCTATCGATGGATGTATCCCATTGAAAGGTCTTAATTTATTTGTAAATTACTCCTCCATTCACCTAAATGCCTTTAGTTGCAACTTTTGATAATGTTCTATCCCGTGTTTAGGTTCCTATCCAAATTGAAGTCTTACTGCCGCAATAAATGTTATCCGGAAGGATCAATTACTGAAGGCTACTTGGCAGAGGAATGTATGACTTTCTGTTCAAGGTATTTGGAAGTTGTTGAAACAAGAATGAACAGACCAATTAGAAATGCTGGGCTCAGTTATCATAACTTGGCCGGAACTTATTTATTTCAAAGTTTTGGAGAACCAATCGGCAAAGTTGAAATTGCAGAGTTAGATGATAGATCATAGGTCCAAGCACATCAATACGTTCTTTTTCATCACAACTCAATGGAACCATTACGCAAGTAAGTTGTAGAATTTGATAAATATTCATCAATAATAATTTGTCTGTCTTCTAACAAAGTAAACCTTTTTTTAACATAGTGAGTACAAACAAATATTGAGAGCTCATTCACGGTCCCAAAGATTACAACAATGAGAAATTAATAAGTTGTTCACAGAATCATTTCATGAATGGTTAAGCCAAACGGTTTGCAATTGAAGTTTTCATTGACAAGTAATAATGTTTTCTCATAACATTTATAATTACTCGATTTACTTTTGATTCAATAGGTTTGGAGTCGGAATAAAGTAAATGATGAAGTTAAATGGCTTTCACAAGGTCCAAATAGAATAGTGAAAAGATATAGTGCCTTCCTCATCAACGGATATAGATTTCATACAAGGTATCGCGAGAGATTGAGGAGAACCCAAAATTGTGGAATTGTTGTTAATACTTCAATTACAAGTTATGCTAGTGCTAGGGACAGTAATCCTGTCGAGGGGAATCTGGAGTATTATGGACTTATTACTGACATTATTGAGTTGGATTATTACGACAAATGGAAAGTTGTCTTATTTCGAGGTGCTTGGGCTGATGTGAATATGGCTCGCGGAATTAAAAACGATCAATATGGTTTTATAATGGTGAATTTCTCATGATTGATTCACACCAGAGAACAACTAATAGACGAGTCGTATGTGTTTTCTTCTCAAGTGAAACTGATGAGGGTTGGTACATTGTACTTTGAAACACCCCTAGAGACTTGTTCGACATGGGCAATGGAAGTAGAGATGACATCGTCGAACGATCAGAAACTCTGCCATTTCCAGAACAAAACTTAAATGAAAATCTCCCTAGTACTAGTACACAATTTCAATGGGTTCATCAGGATGTGGACGAAGATATTTACGAATAATGAAGATAAGATTTTACGATTTTTTTATTTATATGTAATATTATAATTTTAATCTTGGTCATTTTATATAATTTAACTATTTTATATGTACCATTATTGTTTTCATTTGTTAATAAAATTTCAACTATTTTATGTGTATTGCAAGAAAAATGAGTAGAAGAAGATTGCGAGATTTAAATATTGTACAGAATACTGTAAATTCTCAATAGGGTAATAGCGAACACCAGACAATTGTTGGATCCTCGAGTGTGCCTGACATAGATGATGAGCCTGCAGAATTACAAAGTAATCTTAAGTTTATTTTACATGCATGTTGACTTTTATTATTGACTCATTTTTCAATTTTAATATAACAATAATATATCATTGTGCAGCTGAGAGTGGTGGGACGCGCAGAGGTCGCGGATGTATGCAGCTTAGAGATTTATACTAATTAAATCTCATCGAGTGTGTGAAAGTAAGGAGAAATAGTCATGGCCAGCCTGTTGGCCCTGAAGCTCGACTTCTGGCAGGCTATATGGGCATTATTGCATGGAATGCAAATATGTTGCCCATCAATTACGAGTCATGGCATCACATGCCTGATGCAAACAAAAATCAAGCTATCGATAACATTAAGGTAACAAAACGTGAATGTAATTTATCATACTTTGGTTGAAGTTTCATTTATATTTACTTTCTAAACTTATGTTTTTTTAGAAGAGATTTGCTTTGGAGGTCTCCGATGACTATATAAAGAAGACATTGGGAAAAAAATGGAAAGACCATAAAAGCACACTGAAAAAAGAATATTTTAAGAAAGAAATAAGCCTCAAGGATAAATTACGAAATGTCCCACCAGAATTGTAACATCCCTAAATTGGGGCCTTTGCATTTTGTGTGGTTGCATGTGTATTGTATGGTAGGTATGTTAGTTTGGACTATTTTAGGGTCTAGGCTTGAGCTAGGGATAGGCCAGGGTCATAGCAAGAAGTTGCATTTTGGGCTTTTAGAGGAAGGGAGCTGTTTGAGCTGGGTGTTAAAAGTACATGCTGGAAAGTTAAGACACAGGAAGTTCCTTGGGAAGATGGCAAGGAGGCGCCACTTAAGGATTGGAGAGGTGGCGCCTCAAGGAGAGCAAGGGAGCCTTGGTTTGAGCAACAGAATTCCCTTTTTTGCTTGTTATTTTGACGCCAAGGCTAGCGGGAAGTTGTGTTTAGGTGGGACTCTGATGGATGAGGAGTGGAAGGAGTCAACGCATTCAAATTTTGTGGTAGAGAGAAATTTGTGGAGTTGGCTCATTCAAATGGATTTGAATGGGTGGCCAGGAGGAATTCGTGGAGATGGGTATGGGAGTTTAAAGTTGGCCAAATTTGGGATTCTAGGAAAGGGGATTTTCGGTCATGTATAGGGGGATTAGGTGCCGAAAGTGGGAGTGAAGTAGCTTGAATGTGCATTTTTGGGAGTTTTTCTCTTCTTTTGTTCCCCTTGCCGAAAGTGATAGTCAAAACTCATTCTTTTCTTTTCTTTTCATATGACCACAAGTCGAATTCTCTACCACTCTTCTTTCATTTTTCTATTCTCATTTGGTTGCTTCAAATTAAAAATCGAGTCTCATTATTCTCCTCTTTGTTTTTCTCTTATTCACCTTCTAAAAGCTGAAACACACCTTCACCATAGCCGAAACTCTCATTAGCTCAACTCTCTCTTTCTGTTTTTCTCAGTTTACTTCAATTTCAAAAATCGAATAACCCTTCTATACCTTGGCCGAATCTCTCATTCACCATTTCTTTTCTCTATTTTGTCCATACCTTTTTTCTTTTTTTATTTTTTTTGTTCTTCTTTAGTGTGTTATTCCTCTAGTTTTAGCACTAGGCCGAATCTGTCAGAGCCTGTAGAGGGGGTGTCATCGTTCGTCTCCTATCAATCTTCTCAATCGGGTGAGTAGTGGTGGTAAGGGTTCGTTATTCTTTAAAATCTTTCTCCTTTCTTTCTTTGGTTGTGGGAACCAAAAGCTAACCTTGGTTCTGGGATGTGGCCGAATCTAATATTAATTATGCAAGGATTTTGATAGCCTTCAAATACAAGTGAGAACCTTCGGGATTTGGGTCAACTTTGGTAAGGTTATTCAATTAACATGATTATTTAGTCTCGTTTAGATTTGGTTTAACATTTTAACCCGAGACTTCTGATTAAGTCGTTATTCGATGGATGCGAGTACCAAACAAGGAGAGAAAGGGGTTGAACGCGTAGTCCCGACTCCTAAATTCAAGAAGCGATCAGTTTCAGCCAGTAGTTCGGGATTGGCCATTGGGGTGTGGGCCAGTGTCAGAGTAAGATCGTAGGCAAATAGCGGTAGTGTCGGTTAGTGATAGCGTCGTCGTAGAGAGCGTGGTGTTACGGGTTATCAGGTGTGTAGTTAGCATACTGTTTCTTTACTTTCCTTATTATAAATTAATAAAATACATGTGATATGTGTGGTGGCCGATTTAGTGGCTGTGGTGGTATTATTACCCATAAAGGGGTAATTCGGTAACCAGGTTAGTGTATTTCTTATATCAAAATGTGGTTGGATATATGTGGATCTATAGAAGCATGTAAAAATATGTATATCTAGACATGTTCATATGTTTTATGCCATTTTATCATGTTATGTTCCATGTACATTTGGTTCGGGATATATATTGCTAAAGGGGAAGTGTGTACATTTATGTATGTGGATTAATGATGGCCTCGCGCCTCATTGTGGTTTCATGTTGGCCTCGAGCCACATCGTGGATTGATGATGACCTAGAGTCTCATCGTGGATATTGTGATTTGAATCACGTGGATAAGTGGCTGGACCACTAAGTGGACTTTGAGCAGCATGACTGCCAAGGAGGTGTGTAGCGGACGGAGGGTCGATTTAGTAATCCCCTAGTGTGTGGTGGTTGGATATACGGGTGGTGTGTAGCGGTTGGATGTTAGGTTGGGTTGGGTTTCCATTATGCATGATGATATGTGGTATGTGGACTTGATGTGGTTTTGGGGCTAAGCCCAATTGTGGAAATATGTGGATTAATTGTACACTGAGTCAAAATGACTCACCCTATTTTTCAAACAATGCAGGTAATACATGATACTTTGGACCGGGCTAGAGTGGATACAAGGTGGCCATGCAGAAGCTGTTTCTATTCTTAAAGTACATTATAAACTTTTATTACTTTTTGGGGTATTTTTATTGTAATAAGGCCATTTTAAATACTTTGGATTTATTTTAAGCTTTAAGTTGGATTTGCTATCGAATGATTAATTTATAAAGAAACTCTAAAAAAAATTGCAACACTCGAATTAAAATGGGGTTTTCAAAATATAGATTACTTATAAACCTTTAGGGTCCCAACATTTTTTGCATAAATGACTAATGATTTGAGCTTGTGCAACTCAGAAGTTTTATTTTTTTTTAAACGAATTGCTAAGTTTGCACGAGAAACCCTCGTTTCCGTTTTAGAGGTTAAGACCCATTTTTCACTTATAAAACCAAACAATTTTCAACCTTTTTCCCTGTAACATTTCGAATTCGATCGTGGTGTTTTGGGCCGGGTTTGGGGTGTTACAATTTAGTATCAGAGCCCGGTTCTAAACTCGTCCTTTAGGAATTTTTGAGGCCCACAACGTTTTCAAACTTCAAAATTGGTTTAAAAGAAATTTTTTTGGGAAATGGCTTTGTGGAAGCATGGCACCTGCGTCTCCAGCCCAAGTCCGCCAAGTAAGTATTCCAAATCTTTGTGTGGTATATATATGTGTGGGCTTGATGGGTTTTATGGGATGTAGACTATTCTAATTAGACTGTGATGGACTATAGGCTTAGTTGCACAACTTTTTAAAAATCATAAGACTTTAACTGAGCAAACAAACATGTGAACCAGCCACTGAGTTAGGGTGTGGCAACAGGTCTACGCATGTCTAGGACGGGATTCAGGGAGAGCTTGGTATTTAAGCAGTCCTAGTGACTCACCTCCTCTTCGCTAGAATCCTACCTGGTGCGTAGCGACTGTTCACTCTAACCATGAGGATTTGTTGACAGGCTAAACCTTATAATTAAAACACAAAAAGGGGCTAGCCACCCTGTTTTGTAAAATCCTAAGGTAAACCCTGGTTTTTTTAAATTCCCAAATTACCCCTAATTCGTAAAATTACCCTAGTTTCAGAAAATGACCCCTGATTTACAAAATTATCAAAATTCCTCGAGTTGAAAATTACTAAAATACCCTTATTTTGGCAAGTCACCCAAAACCTTATTTTGGAAAATTACGAAAATGCCCCTGTAGGATAAAATTACGAAAATACCCTAGGGTAGAGAAATGACAAAAATGCCCTAGTGGTGAATTTGAGTTTGTGGATGTTGATGATGAATGAATATGATTCTCTAAATTAGGACAGTAGACTTGAGACGATAACGTTGAAATCGAAAGAACCACTATCGAACTTAGTTACATAAAATTGTTCTCGAATAATCAGTGGAACAAAAAGCTAATGCATAAAATTTCTTAAAATAGATTAAGACGCGACGATAGACATGAGTTCTAGGGGACGTGGACGTAATACACATGGGCGTGGTAGAGGTAGGATGACTGTATCGGAACCAGTGGGGTCTGGTCATGGATCGGGGAATGAAACGACGCCGCTAGCTATAGAAGCTGAGTTTCAAGATCAGACAAGTGGAGACGATGCAATGTCTCAGGCCATGTTGCGGGTTTTAGAGAGAGTTGCGGGATGAAACATGGGTTCTGGGGCTAGGAAGTCCGTGTCTGAGTGACTTCAGTCAAACGGGGCTGAGGTATTCAGAGGTGTCTCTGGGGTCGCTCCGAACGTGGCAGAGTATTGGTTAGAAGCAGTCGAGAGGGTCATGGATGACCTGAACTGCACAGCCGAAGAGAAGTTGAAGGGCGCTATTTCTTTACTTCAGGATGAGGCCTACTAGTGGTGGCTCACTGTCAAAGAGGGTACTCCGATAGATCAAGTGGATTGGGGTTTCTTTAAGGTAAAGTTCGAAGGGAAGTACATCTAGGCTAGTTATATAGACGCGCAGAGGAAGGCATTCTTAAACCTAGTACAAGGGGGTAAGTCAGTAGTTGAATATGAAGCAGAATTCTTGCGGTTGAGCCGGTATGCTCGAGGAATTGTTGCTACAGACTACGAGCGTTGTGTGAGATTTGAGGATGGACTATGAAATGAGCTATGGGTGTTGATAGCTCCTCAGTGAGAGCGGGACTTTACTACTCTAGTGGAAAAAGCTAAGATAGCCGAGGAGGTTAAGCGAGTTGAGAGGCAGGACAGGGATAAAGATAGGGACAGGAATAAGAGGAGTTTTGGACCGACAACGTCATTGGGGGGTTTTCAAAAAAGCCTAGGGTTGAAGGGCTTGCTCGCATTTCTGCACCAGTTATTGGAAATCAGTCCCGTCAGTGTGCTCAATGTGGGAGGTCTCATATGGGAGAGTGTTTGGGAAGGAATAAAGAGTGCTACAGGTGTGGGCCAAGGGACCATCTGATTAAGAACTGTCCTCAGGACATAGCTAGGACCCTACCAAGATGGGTTAGGGGTATGTGCGAGCCATGAGGGTGGTCAAGAAATGCGAGAAGACGTGGGCCAAACCGAGGTAGAAATGGTACTAGCCGGGGTCATGGAGCACTGGGTAGAGGTGTTGGGGCTTAGATGCAAGACAGCCTGGGTTGGTTTATGCAGCCAGACGTCAAGAGGAGGGGGATGCACCAGATGTTATCATGGGTATGTTCCTCATCTTTGGGTTACCCTTTACTGCATTAATTGACATTGGGTAGACGCACTCTTACATTGCTAGTATGGTGTCTAGAACCTTGAATGTGAAACTTAAAATTGCCTCTAGGAAGATGTTTGTACTTAGTCCTTTAGGGCAGTCAGTAGTGGTGGATAAACTCTTTAGAGATGTACCTTTAGAGGTTCAAGGGTCAGTATTTCCAGTTGACTTGATGGAGCTATCATTCGGAGAATTTGACTTGATCCTAAGCATGGATTGGTTAGCAACCTATCGTGTAAATTTGGACTGTGCTGTTAAGAGCATTTCATTGAAGACTTACGAAGATGATGAGGTTGTGGTGATAGGTGAGAGGAGAGATTACTTGGCCAATGTAGTGTCTGCTCTTAACGAAGAGAGGATGGTAAAGAAGGGGTGCCCGGCTTTCTTAATGTTTGTTAGTGCATTGGATGTTAAAGAAGCCACTGTGGGGGAGGTTAGAACAGTAAAGGATTTTGTGGATGTGTTTCTGGAAGAACTTCCAGGGTTGCCTCTAGATCGGGAGGTGGAATTTGGAATCGACCTTCTACCAGGTACAATGCCGATGTCTATCGCTCCTTACAGGATGGCACCAAAGGAATTGGTTGAGCTTAAGGCCCAAATCCAAGAGCTGTTAGATCGCGGTTTCATTCGACCCAGTGTGTCTCCATGGGGAGCACCAGTGTTGTTCGTAAAGAAGAAGGATGGATCTATGCGTATGTGCATAGATTACCGCCAGTTGAATAAGCTAACGATCAAGAACAAGTACCCGCTACCAAGGATAGACGACTTGTTTGACTAGCTCAAAGGGGCTGCGATCTTTTCGAAGATAGATTTGAGGTCAGGATATCACCAGCTCAAGGTAAAGAAAGTAGATATCCATAAGACGACATTTCAGACTCGATACGGGCACTATGAATTTCTAATAATGCCATTCGGGTTGACCAACACACCGGCTACGTTCATGGATATGATGAATCGAGTTTTTCAACCTTATTTGGACCAGTTCGTCGTTGTGCTTATAGGCGACATTCTGGTATATTCCAAGACGAAAGAGGATCATGATGCGCATCTGTGGGTGATCCTGCAAGTATTAAGGGAAAAGAAGTTGTACGCCAAGTTTATCAAGTACGAGTTTTGGTTAAGGGAAGTTTCTTTTCTGGGTCATGTGGTATCTGCAGAAGGGATAAGAGTGGATCCTCAAAAGATTGAGGCAGTATTGGACTGGAAACCACCTAAGTCGGTGGTGGAGATTCACAATTTCTTGGGGTTAGCAGGTTATTATAGAAGGTTTGTTGAAGGGTTTTCTTCAATAGCGGCACCTTTGACCAAATTACTGAGGAAAGAAGTACCTTTTGTGTGGATGGATAAGCAGCAGGAGAGCTTTGAGAAGCTAAAAAGGGTTTTGACAGAGGCTCGGTTTTAATTGACTGAGTAGGGAAAGATTTTGTGGTGTATTGTAATGCCTCTTATACGGGGTTAGGCTGTGTACTGATGCAAGACGAGAAGGTGGTTGCATATGCGTCTCAGCAGTTAAGGCCTCATGAGGTTAACTATCCGACGCATGACCTGGAGTTGACTGTAGTGGTTTTTGCTTTGAAGGTATGGACGCATTATCTGTATGGAGAGAAGTCAGTGATCTACATGGACCATAAGAGTTTGAAGTATCTGCTGACTCAGAAAGAGCTGAACTTGAGACAGTGAAGGTGGGTGGAGCTATTAAAGGATTACGATTGCTCAATTGAATATCATCTGGGGAAGGCGAATGTGGTGGCAGATGCCCTAAGTCGGAAGGTAGTATCAGATTTGAGAGCGATGTTCGCGCATCTTAATCTTTACGATGATGGGAGTTTGTTAGCGGAGCTGTAGGTGAAGCCAACATGGATGAGTCAAGTAAAAGAGAAATAGTTGGTGGACGATGTCTTGAGTGCTAGACTTCTGCAAGTACAGAGTGGGGGACTAGAGGACTACAGTGTAAACAACGATGGAGTCTTGAGTTTTTGAGGTAGGGTTTGTATGCCAAAAGACGTGGAATTAAGGCAAAAATTCTTCGGGAATCGCATAGTAGCCCTTATGCTATGCATCCTGAAGGGAGTAAGTTGTATAGGGATCTTCAAGATTAGTTTTGGTGGCCTGGTTTGAAACGGGAAGTTACAAAATTTGTGGGGAAGTGCTTGACGTGTCAGCAAGTCAAAGCTGAACATCAAGTGCCTTCGGGACTGCTGCAACCAGTGAAGATTCCACAGTGGAAGTGGGAGAGAATCATGATGGATTTTGTTAGTGGGCTTCCTCTTACGCCTACTAAGAAAGACTTGGTATGTGTGATTGTGGATCGGTTGACAAAATCTGCTCACTTCATACCTATTCGTGTTGACTACTCTCTGCAGAGGTTAGCGAAGCTGTATGTGACGGAAATTGTGAGATTGCACGAGGTGCTAGTATCGATCATATCAGATAGGGATCCTAGATTTATGTCACGGTTTTGGAGGGTGTTGCATCAGGCATTGGGCACCAGGTTAGACTTTAGCACGGTATTTCATCCGCAGACGGATGGCCAGTCTGAAAGGGTGATTCAGGTATTAGAAGATATGTTGAGAGGATGTGTTATCGACTTCAGAGGTAGTTGGGAGGAATTATTGCCCTTAGCAGAGTTCACATCCAACAACAGTTATCAAGCTAGTATTCGGATGACTCCGTATGAAGAACTGTATGGGCGAAAGTGTCAGACTCTTACTTGTTGGATGAACTAGGTGAGCGTCATGTTTTGGGTCCGGAGATAGTGGTAGAATCAGAGGAGAAGGTTAAGGTAATTCGAGATCGCTTGAAGGAGGCATCTGACAGATAGAAGTCGTATGCAGATCTTAAGCAGAAAGAAATAGAGTTTGCAGTGGATGATCGGGTGTTTCTAAAGGTTTCGCCATGGAAAAAGGTGATGAGATTTGGACGTAAGGGTAAGCTGAGTCCCAGGTTTATAGGACCTTATCGGGTTTTGAAGCAATTGGGACCAGTAGCGTACCAGTTGGAGTTGCCTTTAGAGTTGAAGCTGATGCATGATATGTTCCACGTCTCGATGCTACGACATTATCGATCGGATCCATCTCATCTTGAAGAAGTTGAGTTAAGGCCAGACTTATCCTATGAGGAGGAGCCAATTCAGATATTGGAATAAGATGTGAAGGTACTGTGGAAGAAGTCAGTCCTCTAGTCAAGGTGTTGTGGCGAAATCACGGAACTGAAGAGGCCACGTGGGAACCAGAAGATGTGATGCGGCAGTAATACCCTCAACTCTTTTGACCAGGTAATTTTGGGGCCGAAATTATTTTTAAGGGGGTAAAACTGTAACATCCCTAAATTGGGGCCTTTGCATTTCATGTGGTTGCATGTGTATTGTATGGTAGGTATGTTAGTTTGGACTATTTTAGGGTCTAGGCTTGAGCTAGGGATAGGCCAGGGTCATAGCAAGAAGTTTCATTTTGGGCTTCTAGAGGAAGGAAGATGTTTGAGCTGGGTGTTAAAAGTAAATGCTGGAAAGTTAAGACACAGGAAGTGCCTTGGGAAGATGGCAAGAAGGTGCCACTTAAGGATTGGAGAGGTGACGCCTCAAAGGGAGCAAGGGAGCCTAGGTTTGAGCAGCAGAATTCCCTTTTCTGCTTGTTATTTTGACGCCAAGGCTAGCGGGAAGTTGTGTTCAGGTGGGACTCTGATGGATGAGGAGTGGAAGGAGTCAACGCATTCGAATTTTGTGGTAGAGAGAAATTTGTGGAGTTGACTCATTCAAATGGATTTGAATGGGTGGCCAGGAGGAATTCGTGGAGATAGGTATGGGAGTTTAGAGTTGGCCGAATTTGGGATTCTAGGAAGGGGGATTTTTGATCATGTATAGGGGGATTAGGTATCGAAAGTGGGAGTGGAGTAGCTTGAGTGTGCATTTTTTGGGGTTTTTCTCTTCTTTTATTCCCCTTGCCGAAAGTGATAGTCAAAACTCATTCTTATCTTTTCTTTTCATATGACCACAAGTTGAATTCTCTACCACTCTTCTTTCATTTTTCCATTCTCATTTGGTTGCTTCAAATTAAAAATCGAGTCTCATTCTTCTTCTCTTTGTTTTTCTCTTATTCACCTTCTAAAAGTCAAAACACACCTTCACCATAGTCGAAACTCTCATTAGCTCAACTCTCTCTTTCTCTTTTTCTCAATTTACTTCAATTTCAAAAACTGAATAACCCTCCTATACCTTGGCCGAATCTCTCATTCATCATTTCTTTTCTCCATTTCGTCCATACCCTTTTTTCTTTTTTTTTTTTTTTTTTTTTTGTTCTTCTTCTAGTGCGTTATTCCTCTAGTTTTAGCACTAGGCCGAATCTGTCAGAGCCTATAGAAGGGGTGTCGTCGTTCGTCTCCTATCAATCTTCTCAATAGGGTGAGTAGTGGTGGTAGGGGTTCATTATTCTTTAAAATCTTTCTCCTTTCTTTCTTTGGTTGTGGGAACCAAAAGCTAACCTTGGTTTTGGGATGTGGCTGAATCTAATATTGATTATGCAGGGATTTCGACAGCCTTCAAATACAAGTGAGAACCTTCGGGATTTGGGTTGACTTTGGTAAGGTTATTCAATTAACATGATTATTTAGTCTCGTTTAGATTTGGTGTAACGTTTTAACCTGGGACTTCTGATTAAGTCATTATTTGATGGATGCGAGTACCAGTCAAGGAGAGAAAGAGGTTGGACGCGTAGTCCCGACTCCTAAATTCAAGAAGCGGTCAGTTTCAACAGTTTGGGATTGGCCATCGGGGTGTGGGCCAGCGTAGGAGCAACATCGTAAGCAAATAGCGGTAGTGTCGATTAGTGATAGCGTTGACGTAGAGAGCGTGGTGTTACGGGTTATCAGGTGTGTAGTTAGCACATTGTTTCTTTACTTTCCTTATTATAAATTAATAAAATACATGTGATATGTGTGGTGGCGATTTAGTGGCTGTGGTGGTATTATTTCCCATAAAGGGGTAATTCGGTAACCAGGTTGTGCATTTCTTATATCAAAATGTAGTTGGATATATATGGATCTATGGAAGCATGTAAAAATATGTATATCTGGACATGTTCATATGTTTTATGTCATTTCATCATGTTATGTTGCATGTACATTTGGTTCGGGATATATATTGCTAAAGGGGAAGTGTGTACATTTATGTACGTGGATTAAGGATGGCCTCGCGCCTCATTGTGGTTTCATGTTGGTCTCGAGCCACATCATGGATTGATGGCGACCTAGAGTCTCATCGTGGATATTGTGATTTCAATCACGTGGATAAGTGGCTGGACCACTAAGTGGACTTTGAGCAGCATGACTGCCAAAGAGGTGTGTAGCAGACGGAGGGTCGATTTAGTAACCCCCTGGTGTGTGGTGGTTGGATATACGGGTGGTGTGTAGCGGTTGGATGTTAGGTTGTGTTGGGTTTCCATTATGCATGATGATATGTGGTATGTGGACTTGATATGGTTTTAGGGCTAAGCCCAATTGTGAAAAATATGTGGATTAATTGCACACTGAGTCAAAATGACTCACCCTGTTTTTCAAACAATGCAGGTAATACTTGATACTTTGGATCGGGCTGTAGTGGATACAAGGTGGCCATGCAGATGCTGTTTTTATTCTTAAAGTACTTTATAAACTTTTATTACTTTTTGGGGTATTTTTATTGTAATAAGGCCTTTTTAAATACTTTGGAATTATTTTAAGTTTTAAGTTAGATTTGCTATCGAATGATTAATTTATAAAGAAACTCTAAAAAAAAACTGCAACACTCGAATTAAAATGGGGTTTTCAAAATATAGATTGCTTATAAACCTTTCGGGTTCCCAACATTTTTCGCATAAATGACTAATGATTTGAACTTGTGCAACTCAGAAGTTTTATTTTTTTTTTAAACGAATTGCTAAGTTTGCATGAGAAACCCTCGTTTCCGTTTTAGAGGTTAAGGCCCATTTTTCACTTATAAAACCAAACCATTTTCAACCTTTTTCCCTGTAACATTCCGAATTTGGCCGTGGTGTTTTGGGTCGGGTTTGGGGTGTTACAGGAATGTTGAGGTATCAATGCGAAGATGCGGTTAGGTTTTGGAACTCAAAGAAAGGAGAGGTATTACCTAGTTTTAAACTCTTATAAATTTTTCGGTTTATAGTATTTACTATATATGTAATAATAATTTCATTATGTAGGACCGTAAGCGTGTTGGAACGAGCAGTAGGCGGAAAAAAAAATTCACACACACGGTAAGGTCGAGAAGTTTTGCTTCTATAGCTGAGGCCGAGGTATTATAATTTTATTATTTTTTCAAATATTAATGACTTTATACTATTAAATTATATTTTTACTACTACACTGTAGAAAGTCTCCACCGGTCAAAAAGTTGGACGCGTTTAGCTTTTTGACATTACACATAGGAAGAAGGATGGGTCTTCGATGACATCCGAAGCTGGAGAGATTATGGTATATTTACTTAATAAAATTTGATTTATTATAAATATTTATAATGTTTGCTTATAATAGTTTAATTATTCGTTAGTAGTTTTAAATTAATAATGTTAAGTTATGTTGCATCCATTCTTATTGTATATTTCATTTCTAACTTTTTGATTGATTTATTAGGAGAAACTAAAGGAGAAGAAGGCACAGTATGAAGCGGCTACTTCGAGTGGTAGTTTTGTTAATCTTGAGGATATCGATAACAGAATTATTACCGATGTTTTGGGCCCTAAAAGGTATGATCAGAATTTTTTATGCTACATTTGTTGTTTTTTGGCTAAAATTATATGCTACACTTGTTGTTTTTTATTACTGATGTTTTGGCTCCTAAAAGGTATGGTCGGGTGAGATTTCAAGGATCTGGTGTTACTCTGACCCAATATTTTGGATCCGGCTCCCACCAGTACATGCCTTCCGGTAGTCAAGCTCAAGCTGAAGTTCAAATGTTAAAAAACCAAATATCTCAGATGCAATCGAGCACGGTTTAGTAAATTGTTGAGGTTGAAAGAAAATATGAAGAACTTCGAGTGAATGCAGCAGCGAGGGAGGCAGCGATGGAAGCAGAGCAAAGCAAAAAATACGATGAGCTCCAGCTACAACTTTAGCAGATGATGCAGATGTTTCAGCAGTCGCAGAAGCCGCCATCTTAGTCCCGTAGTTTCTCTTTGTAATATTATTTTTAACATTGTTACATTTAATATTATTGTAAGAATAGTTTCAATTATACTTCATTTATTAATTTACATCACATATCTATTATTAAATTTGAAGTATCATTTAGATTTAATGCTTTTGGTGAGATTTAAATGCTACATTTGCTGTTTTGGGTTCAAATTATCTTTTTTTGATTGGTTTTAATGCAGGAAGGGTAGGATAATGGAGAAATTGACAATTTGCAAAACTGTGCAAATTAGCGGCGTTTGTGGGAAAAGCACCGCTAAATTTTGCGGCGCTTTTTTTAGCGGCGCTTTTAAAAACGTTGTAAAGACTATTAGTGGCACTTATAAATGCCGCTAAAAGCCAAAAAAATACCGCTAAAAGTCTGTTTTGGTGTAGTGACTATCTTAAGAATGGGTAATTTACCCATTAAGGCCATCCAATTATAATCCTTTAATAAATTAACACCTTTAAACTAATAGCGATTGACTTTTTCAATTTTTATGATTTAGTCTTTTTTGCTTAATTAAATCCAAACATTAAAATTTCTTAACAAAACTATAATACAACCTTAATAACACTCCGTAAATATTTATATGGCTTGGTTTATAGAAACGAGGTCCTATTACCTCATTTTCTAAAACAACTTGACTTTAAGGTCATACCACTTGAACCTAATTAATCATTCATATAACATAAATTACCATATTAGGAATCTTTTTAAAATCATAGTTGACTCGTAAATATTAAATAATAATATTTATGAATTTACTCGTAGGATTTGTGGTCCCAAAACCACAGTTTTCGATAGAGGTGTACATGGGCCGGGAGGCTCGGCCCGGCCCGAAGGCCCGCCCGAAGTGTGGGAGGGTTTGGGCAAAAATATAGGCCCAAAAAATGGGCTTGGACAAAAAAATAAAGCCCTGTTTAAAAATGGTTCGGGGTCAGGTAAGGCATTTTTGGCTCGGACCTGGCCCGATCCGGCCCGAATTCATTAAATGAAAAAAAAACTATTTTTTAATAATATTTTCTTATTGTTTTTCTCCTTATTTTACCACCATTTTACTATTATGTTTCTATTATTTTGTTGTTATTGTTTAGATATTATATAAAACTTATTTTATTGTTAATTTTGTTATTATTTTAAAGACATTTGTTAATTTTGTTATTATTTTAGAGGCATTTGCTTGTTAAGTTGCATCTATTTTAGTGATATTTAAGTCTACATATTTTTAAAATTTATTTTCAATTTGTTGAAAAATATTTATTTTGATTTTTTTAGTATTTTTGATATATTATATATATTTAAAAATTATATAAAATATTATAAAAATTAATACGGGCGAGTAGGGCCAGGCCCGGGTTTTAACCTTTTTATATGGGTCGGGCTTGGGCAAAATTTTAGGCCCATTTTTTGGGATGGCCCGAGTCCAATGAATGGGCCTAAATTTTTAGTTGGGCCCATTTTAGCCCGGCCCATGCACACCTCCAGTTTCCGACAACATTGAAAAATGGGCTATTACACGGCCTATAAGAGTCATTTTCACTAAAATTAATAGATTTAGCTCTTTTGATTAGATGATTAAATGTTGGTGTTTTTCTCCTTAAGTTTCAAGTTCAATTCCTCCCTTTTACATTTTTATTTTTTATTTCATGTTGTTTCATGTAACACCCCAAATTCGGCCTAAAAGTTAGGCCTGAATCTGGCGTGTCACATGGAAGTTTTTTTTTTCAAAACCATCTTTGCGATTGTTAAAAACTTGTTTGAGAATTATAGCCTCTTTGTTAAAACCCAAAACACTTAAGCAATTGTTATCTACTCGATATGTAAAAAAACCTTTTTGGTTGCAAAAACATATTTGAAATAAACAATTTACGAAAATATGACATTTGGAAATAGAGTTGCAGAAGCATTTTGAAAACATTGCGGAAACGTAGATAAAATAAAAGTATTTTTGAGAGGTTGATTGATGAGTCGAAAATCGAGGTAGTGAACTTTAACCGTAACTTTTGAAAATGTCATTGATAATTTAAGAGAACGTCTCTAACTTAAAATATTTGCAAAGGTTTGTTACGAAATCCATTTGTTAATCTATTTTGGAAAACCTTTGTTTATGATTTTAGAAAAAATCTCATTTAAAGTAATTTGAGCAAAATATAAATATGTCAAACATAAAGCAATGTAAAATAAACCAGAGGCCTTATAACAACTTTAAAAATTGAAATAGTAAAGGTAACGAAATAATACGAAAAGTAGTTTACTAATAGTTGCAATCATCATTTATGAAGTATGGCCTCCACCGAGTCATCCATGGCCCCAAGTCCTAAATCGAGCATTACCTACGAGGATTAAGAAAGAAAAAATTTGAGTTACAAGAACTCAGTGTATAATCCCCTTACCGTCATGCACTGCGCCGGAACCCGTTTAGCAAAAACTTAGGCTTGAGCCCATTTAACAATAACTTAGGCCGAAGCCCATTTAGCAAAATAATGTAACAATTATATCATGTGTATGTAATGCAGTTCTCAAACCAAACCTAGTATTCCATCCGCTACACACCACCCATATCAACCAACACACCTGTGGGGATCAAGTCAACCCACCCCGCCAACACACCAATCGCAGCATTAAGCCATTTATAACAAATTTAATTGTGAACAAGCTACCAGAATAACAGAATATACGTGGCATGGCCACCAGACAGATCGTGACAGAGTCACCAAAATATGTGGCAGAGCCACCAGAACTTCTCTTCAATATTATCCCATCCCATGTAAAATCATGTAAATGATGCATAACAAATCATGATTTTTACAATATAACAACAGTAATTTATTCGGATATTTATTATGTCATATACTGATTTTGTGGGTCAGTGCATTTGGTACGTTGCATGGTTAAGTTTGTGGGTTAAAGGCTTTGAGGTGTGAATTGGGCTCGGGTTTGAGTTTTAAAACCTAGGTTAGGTGGCTGATAAATAGTGTTAGCAGTAATTAAATTAAAATTATTATGTTTAGTGGTCAGTTGGGCTAGTGGCCCAAAAATTGGAGGTGCTTTAAATGGGCATAGGGGTGGCGTCACAAGGGGGAGGAATTTGGGCCTTGTGTGGCCACTTGGGGCCCTAGTGGATGGTCAAATTTCGGCACTGAGAAGGGAAGGAGGTGGACGGCACATTTGCTTTAATTTAGGAGCTTTATTTCTTTTTAATTAAGTGATAAAAGATGATAAAGGAAAGGAGAGAGTTGGTTTGAAGGTGGTCTCTTCTATAGGTGAGATAAAGATTAGATTATCATGCAGGATAAGGGCTATCAGGAGGGGGAGAGTTGGCCGAAATTCCAACTGTGTGTGGGTGTTTGTTTATTGCCGAATTTAGTAGCTAGTTATCATCTTTCTCATTTTTATTTTTCTTTCTTTTCTCACCTATACTCTGAGCAAGCCAAAAATTCTCTTCACCTTTGTACCTCTGCCCTTTTGTTAAAACCGAAACTCCCTAGCATTCTTCTCCTATTCAACATATCCCCAAAGGCTGAATCCCCTTTTGCTCATATTCCTTCCTCCATAGCCGAATCATCAAGGTGGTTTCTCTGTTTCCCGAAGGTGCATTGTAAGCTGAATACTCCACTGTAATCTGGTGAGTTTCAGGATTTCTCTTCTTTGTGATTTCTTTATTTCTATCAAGTTCTAATCCAAATCACTTGTTCTAAGGCTTGTCGATTTCCCTCTCATCCATAGAAGCGAATCCTACCTTGCTATAGTCGGAAGTCTTTGTTTGTGGAAAGTCAAGGGATGGTTGATGGTAAGTTTGGCCGAATGGCCTTTCTTGTTCATTTGTGGTTGGTCGAATGGGTTATGGTACTCATTTGATTGCGTTTAAGGGTTTGGTTTAATAAATGGGTGTTGGTCGAATGTAGGTTGGTGGTGACGTTTTCATAAAGACTTTTGGGATCTGAAAGCTAGGTAAGGGTTTCGTTTAAACACTATGTTTATTTATTAGATCTCATCGGTTTGATTGGTTTAGTGAACAAGGGTTATTATGGACTCGAATAGTAGTCAAGCAGTAGGAGGGGTTGGATCTGTAAACCCAACGCCAAAATACAAAAAGCGATCTGTGTCAGGAGTGCGCGATTGGCCATCCGGGTGTGGGCCAACATCGGAGTTAGATCATAGGCCAATCGTGGTAGTCTCGAGCGATAAAAGCGTTAGTACGAAAACCAGGTGTGTAACTCTTACACACTTTCTATGCTAAATATGTTATATGTTGTGTGTTGTTAAAAGCCGGAGTGACGGCAATGGTTACTAAAATACCCCTGTGGGTAAAAGCGAGGATGCCGGGTAAGTTGTTATTATTTCTCGCGGTAATTGTGATCTATGAAAGCATGTTATTTTGTATACGTAATTTTGTATGTTAAGCATGATCATACTGATATTGTTGGCATAAATATGTGTTATGGGTGATGAGAGGAGGGGGAAGTATGATCTATCGATTGTTACGGTGATTTGGTATCACACAGTGGGTTGGCCCACATATTATAAAATTGTGACTAAGTCTCGGTGGTTTGGCACCACCGGTGGTTTGGTACCACATATGTTATTTTCAGTAACCCGGTTACAGTGGTTTGGTACCACATATAATATCTTTGTAACCCGGTTACGGTGGTTTGGCACCACCGGTGGTTTGGTACCACAAGGGTAGATTTGGGAGACATGGATGGATACCTAGGTTGATGGGTTGCATGACATGCATATTTGTATTTGAATCGTGTAAGGTATATTTTCTTTTGGGAGGGGAACTTACACACTGAGTTTAGGTGACTCACCCCTCCATTATATTTTGCGAATCAGGCTTAGATCGTGGATATGGAGCCGGAGTGGACTCAAGGTGGCCATGCACAGCATTTGGTTCATTACAAAGTTTTCTATTCGAACTTAGTTATTTCACTTGATTTTGGTTTTCGGTTATGTAATAAGGCCGCTGAAGTTTATTTTTGGGATGTTTTATTTAATTGGTTCTTTAACTTTTTTATGCATACCTAAACGTTATGAATTGGCTGTTTTCAAAATCTAACAAAAAGGAAAAACTCGTTTTCCAAAGTGGTCACCGACTAAGTTATAAATGCGAAAGAAACAATAAGGCAATCAAGTGTTTCTAGAACCAAGTATCAATGTGTTTTCCACATTGCAAAATACGACGACATATCTTCAAAAAAAATCTTACAACGGCTTTCTCTTTAAACAAATCAAATTAGTTTTCAACCGTTTTATTCCCGTGGCACGTCAGATCCGGTTGTAGCGTTTTGACCGGGTTTGGGGTGTTACATATTACAAAATTATAGTCCATTATAACAATTTATCAAATAGGCCCATTTAGCAAAATATCAGATTGGCCCATATAACAAAATATCATATCGGCCCATATAGCAAATTATCAGATTGGCCCATATAGCAAATTATCAAATTGACCCATATAACAAAATATCAGATCGGCTCATATAGCAAAATATCAGATCGGCCTATATAGCAAATTATCAGATTGGCCCAAATAGCAAATTAACAAATCGGTCCATTAAGGCATTTTCGTATTTCGGCCCTTCAAGGAAATCTTATCAAATCGGCCCCGTTAAGGCATTTTCATAATTCGGCCCATCAGAGGCATTTTCGTAATTCGACAATTTACCCACTAAGGGTAATTCGGTAATTTTGCAATCTAGACTTAACTATTAATTTGGGCATAACAATTTAAAATGTCCATCTACGTCGTACTAACTAAATTGACTATAACTTGGGTTAGGAATCTCGAAATCTATATCCGTAAATTTTTCTTGAAACTAAACTCATATATCTTCTTACTAAAATTTTTCCAGAATTTTTGTCTTAACTATTTAGTACAGTTTATTCCTTAAAATTTTCCTTATTACACTATCCAACGATTCTTACCTCTCTTAACTTAATTTCAAATATCCCACTAAACGGTTTTCATATATTGCTCCCACTTGTTTCTAATGAAAATAGGCTCACTAAGGATTCCATACATATAAATTATAACCGATAATTCACTTCGTACAATTTTATATGATTTTTCCAAAATAGATCAGGGAACCACGAAGTTAATCAAAACCAATCTCACTAAAATTAAGATATCTCAGAATATAAAATTCCTTTTCCTTCTTCATTTCTTCCATATCAAAATAGACATAGTAAGATTTAATTTTATATCTCATTCACTTTCTAATTTCCTTTCTCCTATTTTTCGTGATTTTTCAAAAACACGTCACTGTTTCTAATCGGAACTATTTTATTACAAAATATGGTTACTACTACGAATATACGCACTACCGAGTGATCACGGATGCCGATTTTTGGTTTTCTTCGGTATTTTGAACGAATCACAAAACATATCATACAAAATTTCAAAGAGATATGAGATTACACACCATTTCAAACATGTTTTCGGAAGGTACGGGATTACACACCTTATTCAAAATCCGTAACACGATATTCTCCGCGGCACCTAAAGATACAACCGGTCAACAATTAGTCCAAAACCCAATTTACAACTTCATCCAAGTATTGCGATTGATTAACAATCTATATCACTTACCAACAATCCGAGTCTCTTATTACGAGAGATAGGTGTTCGAATTTACCACTATTTTCAAAAAATCCACAAGTAGAGAGTATCTAGTGATTTCGTGCCTAACAACATAATCGATTAGCCAAACTTTCAATCCGATTAACACCATAACCGAATAGCGATATCGAATGGACTATGAAAAGACTCCTTACCTTAATCGATGATAATCTCGATTCCCACCAATTGGCTTATGACTACGAATGAATCGACAAGGATTTGATATTAGGCCACCCACTAGAACTCTACAAAAAAGAGTTGATCAAATATGAGAGTGATGGAGAGAGTGATATTTTGATAAGAAACAATATGGAATAGTCATATAGTGATGAACATACCTATTTGGCTTGAAAGAGAAGAAAATGAAAGGAGTAGAAATGAAGCCCTTACCCGATTCAACCAAGGAGAGATGTCCAACACACAAAAATGGGGAAGATAGAAGATGATAGAAATTCGACTATTGAAGAGAAAATAATAAAGAAGATTTGATCATATGGTAATGTCGATTTAGGAAAATAGAAGAAAGGTTGAAGGAATGATAAAAAGAAGAGAAGAGATATGAGAAGAAATGTTAGGTAATTCGGCTAACACAAAGGAAAAAGGTTGGAAAAGAGTACCAAAAATGTTCAAAAGAGAAAATAGGCTTTTTAAGCACAAACTTGCAAATAGGCTAGGATAATTCAGCTCCTCCTTTTTCCCCATCAAAACAGTCCACATTCATGCCCCTAATAGTCAAAAATTTGCCAACCAGCCTTTACATAACATTTCCCTTGAAAAAGGCCAATTGTTCCCATTACGTTCCCCTTTCTCTTTATTTCTTTCCTCACCTTCATTCTTTCCTATTCTCCTTAGCCATCTTGCCAAAAATAAAAAGTCCACCTTACCTTATTTACATGCTTGGCCGACACTTAAGGAAAGGGTGCAAAAATAATAGTCAAAATTTGCACACAATGGGATTTGAACCTCTTCCCTCAAGGCACTTCATGTAGCGCCATAACCTCTTTACTAATTACTCACTTATGCTAGCAATTTACTCATTTATTTCCATAAGCTTTGAGGTCACTTACTATCTCTCCTTAATAGGCTTAAACACAAAATTTTACTAAGGCCCAACTTGAACCTGGAACTTCATAAAAACCTAGTAACTTTCCAAAATTACTTTTTAATAAGTCCAACTTGAATTAATGCCATTCTCTTGTTCTCAAAATTTTAAACACTCCTACGCCCAAGGCCCAAAGGGCCCAATCCTACTAGGCCCAATTTAGGGATGTTACATTTCAAGTTTTTTTTATTTTTAATTAATATTTTAACATATTAGCTCTTTTAGTTAGATGATTAGATAATTGTAATTTCATTTTGAGTCTCAAGTTCATTTCTTCTTATAAGCATTTTAATATGTATTTTTTTATTTCATATTGTTTCAAGCTTTTTATTTTTAATTAATGTTTATAATTAATAAATATATTTTTTCAAACTTTTTTATTTTAATTCATCTTTTAATTAATAATTATTTTATTTATAAAATCCAATAATTATTACAAATATCATTATTTTTAGTAAATATAATTTTATATGCGTAATATTTATTTTTCTATCCATATTAGAAATCATCATACCCATAATATAAGTGGAAAAATAAATATTTGACATATAAATATTATATATAAAGAAAAATATGTCAAAAGAATTAGTTGATGTTTTAAAAAATAATTACATGTTTATTATTTGATTTTATAAAAAAGAGTTATTAATTAAAAATAAAAAGTTTTAAAAAATTAAATAAAAATACAAAAAAATGCTTATAAGAGAAATTGAGCTCAAGATTGAATGGCAAAACCACAATTATTCCCGGGACTCAAGAAAAAAATATTAACATTTAATCATCTAACCAAAAAGGTAAGTTAATCATCTAACCAAAAAGGTAAGTTATTAATTTTAGTGAAAACATAAGACACGTTTTCTCTATTAAAAATAACATATATAGGTAAATATATATAATAATAATAAACCAGCACATATCCTTAAATTTAAAAAAATGTCAGCATATTTATTTAAATCAACCTATACTTTTTGGTATCTTTCATATCCATTTTACGATGTTCGGAGTTCAGGGTTACCCCTTCCAATAAATTTAAAATTTTATATTTATTAAATAGTCTAATTATATTGTATTTCATATTTGATTTTAAAAATATATGAAATGAATTTTATAACTTAAAACTCAAGTTGTTTTCCATTATTTCGGGTTTTCAGTGGGGTAGCTTATTTTCTTTGATTCTAGCATTAGGTTTTCTTTTGTTTTAGCTTTTCTTATTCTATTACGCATTCTAACACATTTTTTCTTCTTATGTTAATAGGTATGAAGAGAGTTGCCTCTCCTTTCTTCGCGCAACTTACTTCCTTTGGAGTCGAGTTTTTCTTTGGCTTCTTAGAGCATTAGGTCAACTTTGTTAAAGAGTGATCCCACATCTTTTTGAATATTATTGAGTTTGATTGCTCTTTAAAAGTTACAAGCGAGAAAATCTTAACTTCTTTTCTTTGTCTCTTAGAGTTTTTTATTTATTCGATTGCGAGTATATAACGATGTGGTTTAATTTTCTTTGATCAAAGTTTTTTTGAGTGTTTTTATTTTAGCCTTTAATAATGGTATGTACATGTAGTAAGGACGAGGAGCATAATCCATCCCTGGTTACTATGGACCAATTTAAAGTTATGTTCGATGAACCTTGAAAAGATTTTAAAGAGGCGCAAAAGCATTTGGAAAATAAGTTCAACACATTACAAGCTCAAGTCTTTCATCACGAGGTGGTTCAACAAAATTTTAGTCAAACTTTGGCTCAAATGGAAACTAACAATGATAAACCTTGAGCAAGACATAGATGTCATATTTGTAAAAAAAAAAAAAACCATAAGGACATGTTGTTCCCGATGTCGTTCAACTTTCTATTGTTCATGGACTTGTCAAGAAAGACATTGGTAGAAAAAACATAACATTTTCTTTGAGCTTAAACAACTTATGGCAGAACAAAGAGAACAATCTAACTAGTGCATGTGGTATAATGCAAAGGGTCACAAAGCCTTTGAATGTCTAATATATTCATTTAATAAAACATCCATGCAAGCTAAGGAACGTAAGTATGGCACAGAGCTTATTGAGAAGTCTTCGTCTATTGCTATTATTGACGATGATGATATAAATGAGCAATAAACTTCGAGTGACACCGTTTGTAAAGACAATAAGTGCGATTTTGTGCCTATTGTTGAGTCTAAATCTAACATTGCACCTTGTTTTAAAGTTGATGTCGAAGAAGTTGATAGTAATAGTGCGAGCTATGATGATAGTAATAGTGCAAACTATGATGATAGTGATAATGAACTTTGTGAACCAGAAAAAGTTAATAGTGAGAACTGTTTCCTAAAGTGTACGAATTTGGATGTGTTAGACATCTATTCTTCTCATACAATTTTATATTATGATGAATTTAATGTTCAAAATTTTTGTGAGGGGTTGAAGGGAAATGAGGATGTTTCATGGAAAACAATTCAGAGAAAAGAGACATTAAGTGATAAAAGTCAATTTGATAATCTAACTTTGGTGAGTGAAAATTTCTATGAGGTAAAATTAGAGAGTTCAGTTCACATTGAAAAAGAGAATATAAAGAAAGAGAGAACATATTCGAAAAAGAGGAATAATTATGTTTTCACTAACGTTAACTTGAATTTGTCTAGTAGACTTGTTTCATTCTTTCAAGGATTTGTTGATCTTTTGCGATGAGCTCTCTTAAATGCTTCTCTCTTAAATGCATCTCTTCTACTCTTTTAAGGGTGTTTTCAACATTTATATTCACTCCATCCCACTTATAAAATTAATTTTAGTTTATTCATCAATATAATTTATTTTATATTTTAGTATGATCAAAGTTTCTTTCATGTCTATTTTACGGTATATAAAGATTAACTTTTTTTGGAGGTCTGTGGTTACTCTTTCTAATAATTTTTTTTTTGTTTAACCACATGTATTCTCATTTGTTTTTATGAGTTGAAACTAATCGTTTTTAAATTATGGTGATATTCAAGTAAAGTCATGATTGTTGGAACTGGACTGAGTTGATTGATTGAATTGAGATTTGATAGTCTAACTGGTTCAATTAGTAAAAAAATCAGAAGAAAATTAAACTAGTACAAAATTGGTTGAATCTGCTAAATCGTAAAAAAAAGTTAAAATCGATTATTTTTATAATTTATAAAGAAAATGTTTACGTTCCTTTTATTATTTATTTGCATTTGTTATTATTTTATTATTTTATTATTTTTTATGAAATTTAAGATTTTTAAAAACATTAGATAAAACCCTTGCAATAGCAATGACTTCAACAATGTTATCTCTACTATTTGAACACGAATTCTTTTCTTATGATTATAGTGTGTCTTACCACCACATCACAGAGTAAATGGATGAAAGTGTTACTAGGATAGTGTTCTCGTAATTAGAAAGAATTTTAATTCTTTAAAATGTATTTGACTAATAAAGTGTAATTATATTGTAATTTCCTATTTCATTTTTGAGGTATAAATTGTTATACAATTACACAATTTTAATTTATTTGAGAATCAAATCTCTAAAAAGTAGCAAAACTTAAAATCAAACCGTCAAATATAATACATTAATCCAAAAAGAATTAGATAATATGATTACTAATATGATTAATAAGAAAAATAAACATCACATGCAATTTTATCTAATTATTTTAACATTTAATATTTTTGGGTTTTCTCTAAAATTAAACATATACTCTTTATAATCATCAATTGGTCTTTAACCAAGTATAAACAATTAATAATAAATGATATGTAATTTAGTTATATTTAGTATTAAAATTTATAATAAATAGTATATAATTTAATCTATTATTCAGTTTGTTAAAATATATAAGAAACTAGAGAAAATAAATATTTGACATATAAATATTATATATAAAGAAAAATATGTCAAAAGAATTAGTTGATGTTTTAAAAAAATAATTACATGTTTATTATTTGATTTTATAAAAAAAGAGTTATTAATTAAAAAGCTTTAAACAAATTAAATAAAAATAAAAATGCTTATAAGAGAAATTGAGCCTAGGATTGAAAGGTGAAACCACAATTATTCTCGAAACTTAAGGATAAAAATATTAACATTTAATTATTTAACTAAAAAATAAATTGTTAATTTTTAGTAAAACGTGTCCTTTTTTATTAATAACGGAAGAATCGCGGATTTGAAGTGAATACTCAAACATACCAACACCTCAAGGAATTTTAAGTTTTTTCTTATATATGGTTGGATGAGGGAAAATATAGCACCTTTTTTAATTATTTTACCATAAGATTCATTGCTTAGCCTAAATGAGGAAGAAAGTCATATTTATTTATATTATAGGCAGTGAAAGTTCAGAATAATTTTTTAGAAGAAACTTGGATAAAATTTTAATTTTTATACTATATCTTTATAATTTATAAAAGATTAAATTAAATTTTTATAATTTTAAAAAATCGAAGTGTAATTTTAACTTTATTAATTTAAAATTTTTAAAAATTCTAAAAATTTTTAAATAATTTTATATTTTAAAAGGGCCAAACCCATACCAACTCTTTAACTATGCCACTAATTATAGATAGAAAATTTTTTCGTAAACAGAAAAATAAATTCATCAATAATGGCGGAGAGGTCCCCAACTGCCGTACAACGGTCGGTACATCACTTCTAAGGCTGGCAGCCGGACGCGATTGACTACAGCTCTTGTTTTTGAAGGTTGAAAGTTGAAAAGATTTTTAACAGTTGTATATATCACACTACAGTCCAGGTGACAATCTCGAGGGATAACAGACCTTTTAACCTTTTCCCATTTAATACCATTAGGTGCCTTCTTTTTTTACTCTGAAATAAACCAAAATATATCAGACAGTGGGACTTTAGGGTAGCCGACTCCCTTAAGTTTCTTTCGTCCTAAATTAAAAATTGGGTTAATATAAAAAACAATCCCCATAGTTTATAAAATTTTCATTATAACAATTTCAGTTACTTTAAATAATAGCCCATATTTTATCAAATTTTCATTATAATACTTTTTCATAATTTTATTAATATTTTAAGATAAATTATTAAAAATAAATTAATAAAATCAATGTCATATTTATTTATAATTCCCACCAAAATCTTGACCTGAAACCTATTAATTTTGTATTGAAACTGGCAAAAAAATAATAATTGAAAGTAGCTAAAATTGATAAAATATGAGATCATTTTTTATATTATGCCATTTTCCATTCGGAAGTCGGTTACCCTAGGGGCCAACTTTGAAGTCGGTTACCCCAAGATTCGAATTTGACTATTTCTCCACATAATTTACTCTCCTATATACTTTGCTAAATAAACTTTTTATTTCATATATATGAGAGGGAAAAAAGCTTGATTAAGAATATGCCAAAAATGATTTATGGAAGTGATTATAGGTCTTTAATAAAGTGTAAAAATAGAATATCGATAATGACAATATATCGCCAAAAAAAAGAAATAAAAATAAAGAACACACAAATTTTTACGTAGAAACTCTTTCGAGAAAAAATCACGGGCAGAGGAGAAGAAAATTCACTATGTCGAATTCAAATGACTACAAGAGGAGTAGACTATATCTATTTATAGGCTTGTAAAATCGTATTCTAATAGGAGTGTAGTAAAATTGAAACACCTTATTCTAACCAATATCAAATAGATGGAGTTTAATAAGATGTAAAAAAAAAACCTTATTCTAAAATAAAATAAAAGAAGTGTAGTTCTATATGAATTTTACTTTTATATTATTTTACCACTATATTTTATTTAAATATGGATTCGGATCACTCAATTCTAACAATCTCTACATTGACACGAATTTTCAATGAACAAGTTCTTCATCGCGAATTCTTAACGAATAAGTTCTCCACCTCTTCCATAAAATCCCTTAAGGGTTTAACTTCAACAATGAACACCAACCAAATCTAAGTAATGCTCAAACTTGGTTATAGGAAGTGAGTCATCATATCTGCAGGATTTTCATGAGTACTAATTTTGCTCACAACAATATCACCACGAGCAATAATATAACGAACAAAATGATACCGAACATCAATATGTTTTGTTGTCTCATTAAACATTTGATCTTTTGTAAGGAAGATGGCACTCCGACTGTCACAAAATACTGTACTAATATGAAGGTCTTCATTGAGTTCACTAAAGAGTCCCTTCAACCAAATGGCTTCTTTACAAGCCTCAATAATCGCCATATACTCAGCTTCAGTGGTAGACAAAGCGACTGTAGTTTGCAAAGTGACTTTCCAACTTATTGCACAACCTCTGTGTAACACCCCAAACTCGGCTTGAACGTTATGGCCGGATCTGGAGATGTCACATGATAGTGCTTTAGAAAATGTAACTATATTAAAACCATTTTTAAGTATCTTAGGCTATCGTCAAAACGTGTCGTGTATTTATTCATTATCCATTTTAAAACTTTATACGTTGCGAAGCTTTTAAAATGATTTGCAAGGTCGTACGTATTTTGATAAATCTTTTGTTTATTTTGAAAACTCAAACCTTGTCCTACTGCTAGCAGCTTATAAAAATAATAATCTCAAGTTTTAAACTAAAATCTGAAAGGCCTTATTACAAAAAAAATTTACCCAAATATAACCAAAGCAGAATTAAAAATAAACCATAAATAAGCATCCAGAACCGTGGTCATCGCCGAGTCCTCCGTTGCACTAATCCATTTACTACTGGGAATTACTTGAACAGATTAAACAGAGAAGGGTGAGTTTTGCAAACTCAGTGTGTAATCCTCACAGAAAACATACACACAGTAATATCAGATAACAGACATCAATTCACAGTTCGGGTCTGTGCCTGTAACAGTCCGAATTTGACCGTAATCGAACGGTGGTTTCGGGATCACGAATCCGAGTCAAAAAATAAATTTAATATTATTTTAAATGCTTAGAATGTGTGAATTAGTGTGTGTAAAATTTTCATGTTAAAATTTAATTGTTTTAGTGCATAATTATGAAAAAGGGAGTAAATTGCATATAATGAAAAATTGGTGGTTGAATGTGTAAGCACCAATTTGAAGGTGGCTTCTTTAATTGAAGTATTAAAAGTGCAATTTAACCAAAAATGTGGCTTAGTGTCATCCATCATGTTGCATGTAATGGTATTGGTGGTTTAAATTATATTTTATCTTATGTTTTTTTTATATTATAATAAGTGAAATGATTAGTATAATAAAATAAAAAGAAAGAGAAATTGCATGTATGTTCTTCTTTCATTTTATGCTTGACCAAACTAGAGAAAATAAAAGGAGAAAAGCTTCAAGGGTTCGGCTTCATTAGAGTTTAAAATTAAGGTATGGATTAGTCTTAGTTTTTATTAATTTTAACATTTTGGGATAATTGCTATGAGATTTAACTAGCCCATATTCAAATTTTTGATTTGGTAGTGTATTTCGTGTATTGCCATTGAAGGAAGTTCAATATTTATGTTGTATAATAATGAAATGATAATAGTATGTAATTGATTAATGAATGGTATTCTTAAATCTTTGATGGATTTATGTGATTAGGATTAATTTTAAAAAGAAAAAATTTTAGATGATGAAATGTCAAAGAAATGAAATAAATAAGCTTGTAATGGGAGGAGGAAAATTGGCCTTTAAGGACTATGTCCAAAATTTTGTGAATTTTTGTGTTTTGTGCAATTTGGGCTAATTTGTAAACAATGTAAACATTGGGGTAAAAGTAGAAATTTGTATAATTATGCATTGTGGATTAAATTGAATAGGAAAGTAATTGAATGGGTTTAAATTGTAACTTTCTAGATCAAGAACAAAGAAAATCGATTTTGGATCGGGGAAAAACGCAAGTTCATGGATAACCGGTCTTCGTCGTCCGACGAAATCTGAGGTAAGTCTTTAAGCAAATTAATTCCATAATAATTGATTATAATTTATCGTATATGTTGAATTATGAACTTGTGGAGTTAAACATGTTAAAATCGAATGTGAGGAAGTAATTTAGCATTTTACGTAATCGAGCTCATTGAGGTAATCCGTGAAAGTGATATTAAATTATATAGAATATATGTAATATTGGTATGGTGTGAAAGTGATATTGAATTATATGAAATATATGTGATATTGATAGTATGTGATGTGAATGGGATGACTCAATAATATGAATGTTTGAGCTTCGAGCCTAGCAGGCCTTGTGCCGGTGATCTTTATCAGGCTAAATGCCTAGCAGGCCTTGTCTTGGTGATTTATATCGAGCTTCAAGCCTAGCGGGCCTTGTCTTGATGATCTTTATCGGGCTAAATGCCTAGCGGGCCTTGTCTTGGTGAATTATATCGGGCTTATTGCCTAGCAGGTGCTAAATGCTGGTGTTTGAACTACGGACCTTGAGTCTAGCAAGTCTAGTGTCAAGATGTGAGATTCGGGCAAATGCCTAGCAGTGTTTTATATCGGTGAGTTGAAATCCCAAGCTTAGATTATGTACTAGTAAAGTCATGAAATGAATTAAGTGAGCCTAAGCATTTGAATATGAAATGGGTTAAATTTGGCTGCAAGGTATGTGTTATTTATATTCATGTATTATACATATATACATGTGATGATAATAAGTAAATGAATTGATGAATGAAATGTGATATACAATTGGTAGATGCAAATTGTTATAAACTAAGTCATGAGAAAATTGGTTATATAAAAGCATAATGTGGTTAAAGGTATACGATAAGTATATTGATATGAAGGATACAAACCGATCCCGGATATTTGGCCTTATGCTTATGATTACGTGACATATTGGGATTACTTTGATGCCATGTATACGAATGTATGAAATGTCAAATGGATATACATACAAATATATGTGAATATATATATTTCTTTTATGTGAAGTTACTAAGTGTAAAGTATATACTTATTGTATATACATTAATATGTGATCCTATGGAATTATGTGTATCGAAAATATGAGTAGTTGGAAAAGAGTATTTAATCTATAATATGTGAACTATATAATGAGATATAAATTGAAGTTTAAAGGTAAAATAGTGATGATGGTTAATCTAAATGAGCATCAGTATTCGATATTAGTAGATCATTTAAGTACTAAGTTTTGAAATATTGATATTAGATGCTTGGATATATGAGAGTTTAAATGAACATGTATTTATGTAATTGAAAAGGTAATTCGGATGTACACGGCCCTTTACTTGCTCGAATATTTATGTGAATTTATTGAGTTTCGCGTATGGGTATTATGATTATATTATAAAGAAAGGATGTTTTATATTTTGAATTTGATGCTGAGTTGATAAGTTGTATACTAATGGTAAGGAAATGATAAGTGTTATGTTAAGTGAGGTAAAAGTATTAGCTTTTGAAGGATTTTCGAGTTAAGCTATTTTATTCCATATTATTTCTTGAGTATTTTAAAATGCTTGAATGTCCAATTGGTATATTATGATTGCTTAAGACTTACTAAGCTAAGTTAGCTTATTAGTGTGTTCATCATTCTATTTTATAGATTTTGATCTAGCTACGGGCTCGAGGAATCTTTTTGAAGTCACCCACACTATCAACTTATTTTGGTACTAATAGAAGTTGAATTTTAGGCATAAGGCATGTATAGGCTAACTCTATGTTTGAATATCATTTTGATAATGTATTTAAGCTATGCAAAAAAATGGCTTGATTTTGATGTTAATGGTTATGTGTTTTAGTCATGTTTTAAGCTTATATATATATATATATATATATATATAGCATGGCATACATGATTGTGATGTTTGGTTATGATTCGGTGATGATAATAAAAATGTTTAAGTATATATTTTAGGTTGATCATTGGAGTTTTAATTCGAGGTTCGAATATATGGTCAAGGGATTGTATATATTTATGTATTTAGGAGCATGTTCGGCCATGCTATAATGTTTTAACGCCACATATATGAATGGATGTTTAATAGAATATTATGGGTCTATATGTTTGATATTTGCATGTGCATAAGTTATGATATAATAAGCTGATATTTGATTAATGAAAAAGATGTGTTGACACGTAGTTTTATATATATATATATATATATATATATAAAGTTAATGATATATGCCTGGATATGTCAAAATGTTTGAATAACATAGATTCAATGGTTAGATGGTTTGGATTTTAGAAGTATAAAACTGGTGTAAATTAGGAGTAATGATGTATTTAAATTTCATACATGATTCATTTTGTAGGTCTCGAGTAGCATGAGATAAAAGTATGGGTTATGCATGAACTATTTATTGAATATCGAGAATCGAATATGCTTGTTTGGATTAATAAACAAATGGATCGTGATTGCGTATGAGATTGAAAGGTTATGGAGTTATAATTATAACCTATAGCACGATTGATGATGAATTACTGTGATGAACTGAGTCTTGTCCGGTAATGCCTTATAACCCTAATTCGGCGCGGATACGGGATAGGGGTGTTACATTTGATTGGTATCAGAGCTTACAGTTTAGTCGATTCTAGGACTAACGTAGCACGTGTGGGTCTAGCTATACATGCCTTAAATTACAATACGATAGTGTGGTGACTTCTGACATCTGAATTGTGATTTTATATTGTAAATGGATCCCGATAGAGCCGTAGTGATGATGTTGAGAGCGTGGCGCTGATTCTCACACAGGTTAGCGTCGATAGACTCTCGACCTATCTCGAGTAGTCATGAGGAGGAAAGCTAAGTAAGCCTTCTACCGGATGATAAACGAATGGTTTACTCAATATATCTGGACTAACCGATCGTGCAACAACCTCCACCCCCTGAATAATCCATCTCGATATCTATTGTACCTCGATAGTAGATCGATGAGATTTGGCAGCCTCCTATAGATAAAATCAAGAAATACGGGTAGAAGAGTTTAAAGCTAATGATGATAATGATCGAGAAATTTGAGTTGTGGTTTGATAATACTATCGTGTGTTCGATGAGCTATATTGTATTTCGGATGAATGTTTAAAGTGTGACATATCTTTGTTAGGAGACAATATTGTCATATCTGAACCTAGAGTGCCAGTCAAAGCGTAGGCTATTCGAGCTCTAGAGGATGCCTCATCACCTGATGTCATAACTGGTACAATTACTCTTTATGATATTTTTGTGATTGTTTTCATAGACCCTGGCCCTACGCATTCATATTTTAGTATTTAGCAAGACTTTGACTGTAGAATCTTCTAAATTTGCTATAAAAGTAACGAACTCCTTGGTAAAAGTGTTCTGGTTGATAGAGTATGCAAGAACTATCCGTTAAGGTTTCCAAATATCTATTTTCCACTGATTTGATACTTTTACTGATTGATGAATTCGATATTATTTTGGGAAGGGATTGGTTGTTTATGTCTGATGTTGTTGTGAACTACAAAAGAAAGACTATAAATTTAAGATGTTCAAAGGATAAGAAAATACGGATTGAGTCTGATGATTTGAGTGGATTGCCTGATGTAATATCTGTGTTGAAAGCTCAGAGTTAAGTGAAAAAGGGTTATGAGGCATATTTTGCCTACGTGATTGATTCGAAAGCATCTAAGAAAAAAATTAATAAGTGCCTATTGTTTATGAGTTTTCTGATGTATTTCTTGAAGAGTTAACGGGTTTGCCTCTGATTCATGAAGTTGAATCTGTTATTGATTTGTTGTGATAATTGTAGATAACATTTTGATTTATTCACGTGATGAAAAGGAGCATACTGAACCTTTGAGAATCTTGTTGCAAACTTTGAGAAAAAAAAAATTATATGTGAAATTCAGCGAATGAGAATTTTGATTGTATGAAGTTAGTTTTCTGGGACATATGGTGTTAGTCTTTGAAATCCAAGTAGATCCGAGTAAGATTTCTGCTATTTTGAGTTGGAAACCTCCGAAAAGTGTGTCTATAGTTCGTAGTTATCTGGGCTTAGCTGGTTATTACCGTAGAATTATAAAAGCTTTTTCAGTGATAGTTACTTCGTTGACTAGACTACTTTAGAAAGATGTCAGATTTGAATGGTTGGAAAAGTGTTAGAAAAGTTTCGATCAGTTGAAAACCCTTTTGACTGAAGCTTCAGTGTCAGTTAAGCCTGAATCGGGTAAAGAATTTGTTGTTTATAGTGATGCTTCTTTGAATGGTTTGGGTTGTGTTTTAATGCAGGAAGGCAAAGTTGTAGCCTACACTTCGAGACAATTGAAGCCGCATGAAAGAAATTTCCTAACACATGATTTAGAGCTCGCAGTCATTGTGTTCGCACTGAAAATTTGGTGTCATTATCTATTCAGTGAGAAATGTCACATTTATTCAGATCACAAGAGTTTGAAGTAATTGATGATGCAAAGAGATTTGAATCGAGGCAATGCAGATGGTTAGAGTTATTGAAAGATTACGAGCTAGTAATCGACTACCATCGAGGAAAGTTAACGTTGTTGCGATACTTTAAGTCGAAAGTCATTATTTGCTCTTCGTGCATCGAATATACATATGGCTATGTCTAGTGAGGGTTCGATAATAGCCAAATTAAAAGCAAGATCGATGTTTATTCAAACAAATTTGTGATGCATGAAAATTTACAAAGATATGATTGCTAGAAGGGATCGATGTGAAAATGATGCAGAGTCGAGTTTTGAATTGATGCAAATGATTGTTTGAGCTTCAAAGGCCGAATATGTGTTTTGAGGAATATGGATTTGATTTCGGATGATTTTGAATGAGACTCATAATAGTCGACTATCGGTACATCCAGGTAGCAAGAAAATATATAATGATTTGAAACAATTCTATTAGTGGCTCGGTATGAAAGGGACATATATGAATATGTCTCAAGTGCTTAGTTTGTCGACAATAAAAGTTGAACATAGATGCCTTCGGGTTACTTGACCGATCATGATACACGAATGGAAATGGGATAAAATTGCTATGGATTTTGTATCCTGTTTGCCAACAACACCGAGCAAGAAATATGCAGTTTGGGTTATAGTGGATATCGATCCGACCCGTCACATGTGATAGCCATCTAAAAGAAATCCAATCTAATATGACATTTGAAGAAGAGTTGATCCAGTATCTTAGCCGTGAAGTAAAGGAGTTGAGAAATAAGAAATGGCACTGAAGATTCAATAAGACAACAATATCTGAAATTGTTCAGCGGAAAGATTCTCGGGGACGAAAATCCCTAAAGGGGGAGAGTTGTAACAGTCTGAATTTGACCGTAATCGGAACGGTGGTTTTGGGATCATGAATCCGAGTCAGAAAAATAATTTGCTATTATTTTAAATGCTTAGAATGTGTGAATTAGTGTGTGTAAAATTTTCATGTTAAAATTTAATTGTTTTAGTGCATAATTATGAAAAATGGAGTAAATTGCATATAATGAAAAATTGGTGGTTGAATGTGTAAGCACCAATTTGAAGGTGGCTTCTTTAATTGTAGTATTAAAAGTGCAATTTAACTAAAAATGTGGCTTAGTGTCAGTCCATCATGTTGCATGTAATGGTATTGATGGTTTAAATTATATTTTATCTTATGTTTTTTTTATATTATAATAAGTGAAATGATTAGTATAATAAAATAAAAAGAAAGAGAAATTGCATGTATGTTCTTCTTTCATTTTATGCTTGACCGAAACTAGAGAAAAATAAAAGGGAGAAAAGCTTCAAGGGTTCGGCTTCATTAAAGTTTAAAATTAAGGTATGGATTAGTCTTAGTTTTTATTAATTTTAACATTTTTGGGATAATTGCTATGAGATTTAACTAGCCCATATTCAAATTTTTGATTTGGTAGTGTATTTCGTGTATTGCCATTGAAGGAAGTTCAATGTTTATGTTGTATAATAATGAAATGATAATAGTATGTAATTGATTAACGAATGGTATTCTTAAATCTTTGATGGATTTATGTGATTAGGATTAATTTTTAAAAGAAAAAATTTTAGATGATGAAATGTCAAAGAAATGAAATAAATAAGCTTGTAATGGGAGGAGGAAAATTCGCCTTTAAGGACTATGTCCAAAATTTTGTGAATTTTGTGTTTTGTGCAATTTGGGCTAATTTGTAAACAATGTAAACATTGGGGTAAAAGTAGAAATTTGTATAATTATGCATTGTAGATTAAATTGAATAGGAAAGTAATTGAATGGGTTTAAATTGTAACTTTCAAGATCAAGAACAAAGAAAATCAATTTTGGATCGGGGAAAAATGCAAGTTCACGGATAATCGGTCTTCGTCGTCCGAAGCTAAATCGAGGTAAGTCTTTAAGCAAATTAATTCCATAATAATTGATTATAATTTATCGTATATGTTGAATTATGAACTTGTGGAGTTAAACATATTAAAACCGAATGTGAGGAAGTAATTTAGCATTTTACGTAATCGAGCTTATTGAGGTAATCCGTGAAAATGATATTGAATTATATAAAATATATGTAATATTGGTATGGTGTGAAAGTGATATTGAATTATATGAAATATATGTGATATTGATAGTATGTGATGTGAATGGGATGACTCAATAATATGAATGTTAGGACTTGAGCCTAGCAGGTGCCTTATCTTGGTGATCTTTATCGGGCTAAATGCCTAGCAGGCCTTGTGCCGGTGATTTATATCGGGCTTCGAGCCTAGCAGGCCTTGTACCGGTGATCTTTATTGGGCTAAATGCCTAGTGGGCCTCGTGCCGGTGAATTATATCGGGCTTATTGCCTAGCAAGCTAAATGCCGGTGTTTGAACTACGGACCTTGAGTCTAGCAAGTCTAGTGTCAGTATGTGAGATTCGGGCAAATGCCTAGCAGGTTTTATATCAGTGAGTTGAAATCCCAAGCTTAGATTATGTACTAGTAAAGTCATGAAATGAATTAAGTGAGCTAAGCATTTGAAGATGAAATTGGTTAAATTAAATTTGCAAGGTATGTGTTATTTATATTCATGTATTATACATATATACATGTGATGATAATAAGCAAATGAATTGATGAATGAAATGTGATATACAATTGGTAGATGCAAATTGTTATAAACTAAGTCATGAGAAAATTGGTTATATAAAAGCATAATTTGGTTAAAGGTATACGTATAAGTATATTGATATGAAGGATACAAACCGATCCTCGGATATTTGGCCTTATGCTTATGATTACATGACATATTGGGATTACTTTGATGCCATGTATACGAATGTATGAAATGTCAAATGGATATACATACAAATATATGTGAGTATATATATTTCTTTTATGTAAAGTTACTAAGTGTAAAGTATATACTTATTGTATATACATTAATATGTGATCCTATGGAATTATGTGTATCGAAAATATGAGTAGTTGGAAAAGAGTATTTAATCTATAATATGTGAACTATATAATGAGATATAAATTGAAGTTTAAAGGTAAAATAGTGATGATGGTTAATCTAAATGAGCATCGATATTCAATATTAGTAGATCATTTAAGTACTAAACTTTGAAATATTGATATTAGATGCTTGGATATATGAGAGTTTAAATGAACATGTATTTATGTAATTGAAAAGGTAATTCGGATGTACACGGCCCTTTACTTGCTCGAATATTTATGTGAATTTATTGAGTTTCACGTATGGGTATTATGATTATATTATAAAGAAAGGATGTTTTATATTTTGAATTTGATGCTGAGTTGATAAGTTGTATACTAATGGTAAGGAAATGATAAGTGTTATGTTAAGTGAGGTAAAAGTATTTAGTTTTGAAGGATTTTCGAGTTAAGCTATTTTATTCCATATTATTTCTTGAGTATTTTAAAATGCTTGAATGTCCAATTGGTATATTATGATTGCTTAAGACTTTCTAAGCTAAGTTAGCTTATTCCGTGTGTTCATCATTCTGTTTTATAGATTTTGATCTAGCTATGGGCTCGAGGAATCTTTTCTAAAGTCACCCACACTATCAACTTATTTTGGTACTAATAGAAGTTGAATTTTAGGTAGGCTAACTCTATGTTTGAATATCGTTTTGATAATGTATTTAAGCTATGCGAAAATGGCTTGATTTTGATGTTAATGGTTATGTGTTTTAGTCATGTTTTAAACTTATATTACCTATATATATATATATATATATATATATAGCATGGCATATATGATTGTAATGTTTGGTTATGATTCGGTGATGATAATAAAAATGTTTAAGTATATATTTTAGGTTGATCATTGGAGTTTTAATTCGAGGTTCGAATATATGGTCAAGGGATTGGATATATTTATGTATTTAGGAGCATGTTCGGCCATGCTATAATGTTTTAACGCCACATATATGAATGGATGTTTAGCAGAATATTATGGGTCTATACGTTTTGATATTTGCATGTGCATAAGTTATGATATAATAAGCTGATATTTGACTAATGAAAAAGATGTGTTGACACGTAGTTTATATATATATATATATATATATAAAGTTAATGATATATGCCTGGATATGTCAAAATGTTTGAATAACATAGATTCAATGGTTAGATGGTTTGGATTTTAGAAGTATAAAACTGGCGTAAATTAGGAGTAATGATGTATTTAAATTTCATACATGATTCATTTTGTAGGTCTCGAGTAGCATGAGATAAAAGTATGGGTTATGCATGAACTATTTATTGAATATCGAGAATCGAATATGCTTGTTTGGATTAATAAACAAATGGATCGTGATTGCGTATGAGATTGAAAGGTTATGGAGTTATAATTATAAACTGTAGCACGATTGATGATGAATTACTGTGATGAACTGAGTCTTGTCCGGTAATGCCTTATAACCCTAATCCGGCGCGGATACGGGATAGGGGTGTTACAATGCCCATCACAGAAATGGTGTGGACTTTAGCCCACTCAGATACAGAATCAGATATGTTCTAAAGCCTTAGCCCATTTCTGTAACAGATCGAATCTGACCCTAATCGGAACGGTGGTTTTGGGACCACGAATCCGAGCCCGAGAAATATTTAAATATCATATTTAGTGTTTATTATATATGAATTTATATGTATGAAAATTTCGTAGAAAAATTTTATCGTTTGAGTATTGAATTTGATAAAAAAGACCTAATAGCGTAAAAAGTAAAAGTTGCAAACTAAAGTGTAATGTGTTAAATTGAGCATGGCTTTTTAATAGGAACTATTGAAAGGGTAAATAACCCATTTTAAGGGTTAGTGGCCGGCCATGGACAAGTTTGTCCTTAAGTTAAAATGTTTAATTATTTTAAATATAAGGTTAGTTTAGTAATTTGGTAAATATTTATTATATGTTAAAATAACCAAGAAAAAAGAAAGCCATCATCTTTTGACTCATCAATGGCTGAATGTGGAGGAAGAAAATAAGCTTTAAACTCTTTGAAATTTCGCACTTTAAAGCCAAAAATCTAAGGTGAGTTTTAGTTAGTTTTCGATAAATTTTACATTTTGAGATCGTTGCTTGAATCAGAATCAAACCCATGTTGTAATTTTTGAATCTAAGCATGCTTGATGTTCGGTTATTGATAGATTTATATAGTTTTTGATGTTTGATGATGTTAGATAAAAGATAAGCTAAAGAATAGTATATTATGTATTGGAAGTTTTGAAGAATTTTTGTTTTTAGGGCCAAATTGTAAAAATAAAAATTTGAGAGGGCTTAAATGCAAAATAAATGAAAGAAATGGAAATGCAAAATAAATGAAAGAAATGGACTTGTATGGTCCTTATACATATTCGGCCCTTGAGTGTTATGTTGAAATAATGTCTATTTTGTGTGTTATGCAAATAGGACTAAGTTACAAAGTTGTGAAATATTAGGGGTAAAATAGTAATTTACCCATTTATGTGCTTAGGGACTAAATTGAGATGAATTGTGCTTGAATGAGCTAAATTTTAATGTGTTTTAGATCAAGAGCAAAGAAAAACAGTTTAGATCGGGGAAAGACGAAGGTTCTCGAATAGCCGATTTACTTTGTCTATCGACAACCGAGGTAAGTCCTTAAGCAAGTATAGGTTATCGAATTATTTATGAACGCATTAAATGATAATATTAGATAAAATTTAGTATAGAATCTTGTGTTAGCCGAATGTGAAAGTTTTAGAATGGATTGGTTGAAATTTTATTCAATGTGATGTGTATAAGTGTTTTTGGTTTGCTGTATGATAAAATATGTGAATTATAAGTGGTGGTGATTTATTTCGGGCTTCAATGCCTAGCAAGCTTCGTGATTTGGGTGATTTATTTGGGCTTTAAGATTTATTTTGGGCTTTAAGCCTAGTGCCTAGTGTCGGTGATTTATTTAGACTCGAGCCTAGCGAGCCTTGTCTTGCTTGTTACTTATCGGGCTTTATCGCCTAGCGTGCTTGATCTGGGTGATGTGTTTTATAAAGGATAAGCAGAATATTATTTAAGGCAAATCATAACTAAGGTATCTAGCTAATCGCTCGTAAGCACGTATGGTATGTTATGTTTTATATTACTTGAGTTAAGTTAATATTATGGGAATTGTGTTATATATGTTTGAGGATAAGATTGATGTGTATGAGTATTATATGATTGAATTCGAGTTTGAGCGTACTATTATGGAAATTGACTTTCAAGTAGAAATGCTAAGAATAAAGGAGATTTTAGTGCGATAACATGGTTGGTATGAATCGATACCTATCTGAAATGGAGCATGTGATTTTTGGTAATATACTTATCTCGAGCTTCAAGGAGATGTAGGTTGAAGGAAATGAAGTACAATTACTTATGTTAATGAACTATTAGCATTGGCCTTGTATAAATAAATATACTTAAATGTTTATGTGAAATGTTATAAGTTGAATGTTTTAATTGTTTAAATGTTTAAATGTTATATTATCGTGAGCTTAGGACTTACTAAGCTAGTAAGCTTATTTGTGTGAAATGTTCTCCTCTGTTTTATAGATTTTGGTTACGCTTACGGGCTCGAGAGGATCATCAAGAAATTTGCCCACACTATCAACTATTTTGGTACTCTTTTAGTTGTGTTAATTTAGATAAAGGCATGTATAGGAAGGATTTGAAAATGATTGTGTTTGAATGAAACCTTAATATTATATGTATTATAGCCATACAAATATGGCTTAAGTTTTATGTTTATTTGTGTGATGATGCATGGTTTGATAATTTAGTAATGCTTATGAGTATATTATTATGATGCAAAGGTATTAGAAATTTTGTTTGGGCATATTCGGTTTTAATCTAGGTGTATATCGCTTTTATGTATATATATATATATATATAGGTTGGTCATGGCACCTATGTGTAATGTGTTTAGTGGAGTAATATTTATCATATTAAATATGCATATTTTGCTTGAATGAGTAATATAAAGTTTATAATAATAAGAAATGAATATGTTTCTTGATGGGTTAGTTACAAATCCAAGCGAATGGTGCCATAGTATATTTACCAAGGTGTAATATTATATATGTTGATTAGTAATTGATTATTGGTTGGTAAAATGGTTCACTTGATTTAATACATATAGGTATTATAGTATTACAAATGAAACTTAGCACATTATCCGAATTTTGGTTGATACCGATATATGTATATATCGTGAATGTTTAAGTTATGTGATTCAAACATTTGTGTGTATTAAATGCGGGTAGTAAAACTCGTCATACTTTTAATCTTTATTTATTTATTTTAATTGGTAGTAATGTTATACAATATGATAATGATTGCATTGCTTGTACTTGAATTCAATTGAAGTCCAATTCCAAATTGAGTCTAATGTAGTAATGCCTTTCAACCCCAATCCGCGATGGATATGGGTTAGGGTGTTACATTTGATTGGTATCGAACTTACGGTTTAGTCGATTCTAGAACTACTAGTAGCGCGTGTGAGTCTAGCTATACATGCCTTTATCATATATTGATAGTGTGGTGACTTGACGACTGAACTTTGTTTTATATAGTAAATGGACACCGATCACGAAAGAGCAGTAGCGGATGATGTAGAGAGTGTAGCGCCTGACCGTGCACATGGATCAGCGACATTAGACTCTCAACCAGTTACGGGTAACCACGAGGGAGAAGTTAAATAAGCCTTCTACCAAATGATGAATGAATGGTTTACCTGGTTTATTCAAAATAATCCGGCTGTACCACAACCTCCACCCCGAATAATCCAACTCCGATACCTTCAAGACCCGATGATAGATCCAATGAGATCTAGTAGGCCTCATTGATAAAATCGGAAATTTGGGGCCGAGGAATTCAAGGCTAATGATAATGATGATGCGAGCGAGCTAAAATGTGGCTTGATAACACTATTCGGTACTTGATGAGCTATCCCGCACTCTGAGCGAATGTTTGAAATGTGCTATATCTTTACTTGGGGACACCGCCTATCTTTGGTGGATTACACTAGTATCGATGGTTCCAAAAGAAAAAGTGACATGGGATTTCTTTCAAAATGAATTCACAAGAAATATATCGATCGAGGTTCATCGACCGAAGCGTAAAGTATTTCTTAAACTAAAATAGGGCAAATATTGTGGATGAATATGAGCGAAAATTTGTCGATTGAGCCGATATGCTCGGGAATATGTATCAACTGAAGCCATTATGTGCAAAAGGTTGAAGATGGTTTGAATGAAGATTTAAAGTTGCTTGTTGGCATTCTTGAGATCAAAGAGTTTGTGACTCTAGTCGAGCGAGCTTGCAAAGCTGAAGAGCTTGGGAAGGAGAAAAGAAAGGCTGAGACAGAAGCTAGAGACACTCGTAAAAGACCGTCAGGTAAAAATTTCCATTCCACATCTAAGAAGTTTAGAGATGATTTCAACCGACCTAAAGCTACTTCAGATTCACCTATACGTGATCGACCTCCAGTGGGCTCTCGAGCTACCTCGATGGCCAGTGTTGATAACGTTCCACAAAATCGATTTGAATGCAAACATTGTGGAAAATGGCATTCTGGGAGTTGTAGAGTTCGTGATCGGTCCTGTTTTAAATGTGGATCCTCAGACCATTTCATTCGAGAGTGCCCGATGTTAGCTAAGCGAGAATCTGACGAGAACTCTAGATCGAGCGATTGCATCGACATGGGCGAGACCATCCAAGAATTACCGCAATGTAGGTGGTAGTCAGAGAGGGACTAAGAACACGGCGATTCGATCGAGGCTAGAGCTCCAGCTAGAGCTTATGTTACTCGAGCTAGAGGATGTTACTTCTCCGGATGTCATTCTTGGTACTTTCACCTTTATGATACTACCGTAATTGCATTGATTGATCTGGTTCGACCCATTCATATGTATGTGAAACTACGGTATTGAAGAAGACTACGCGATTGAGTCTCTTGAGTTTGTGATTCGTGTATCCAACCCTTTGGGTAGATGTGTGTTTGTTAATAAAGTGTGTAAAGGTTGCCCATTGATGATTCGGGATTTTTGCTTCCCATCAATTTAATGTTGTTGCCTTCGATGAGTTTGATATAATTTTGGGAATGGGTGGTTAACTTCACATGATCACGTGGTGAATTGCAAAAGAAAGCTTATTGATTTGAGACATCGAATAGTGAGATCATTAGAATTGAATCCGATGATTTAAGTGGGTTTCCTACGTTATATCCTCGATGTTAGCCCGAAGTATATGGAAAAGGGTGCGAAGCTTATTTGGCTTATGTCTTGGATAATAAATTGTCCGAGAAATAGATTGAATCTGCATCGATTGTATGTGAATACCGGATGTGTTTCTGAAGAACTACTGGGTTTACCCCGAGACGAGAGATTGAGTTTGGCATTGAATTAGCAAGGGAATGACTCCGATCTCAATAGCTCCATATCGGATGGCACCTCTTGAGCTAAAAGAGTTGAAAGCACGATTGCAAGAGTTAACGAGATAGGGCTTTGCACAACCAAGTTTCTCTCCACAGGGTGCACCGTTCTTTTTGAGAAAGAAAGATGGAGCGATGCGAATGTGTATTGATTATCGACAATGAATAAGGTAACTATAAAGAATAAGTACCCATTACCCCGGATTGATGATTTGTTTGATCGGTTAAAGGGCTTGATATTTTCAAGATAGATTTGAGATCGGGTTATTATCGATTCTGAGTCGAGATACAGATGTGCCAAAGGCGCATTCGAAGGAGGTACGGACATTTTGAGTTTTTGGTTATGCCTTTTGGGCTTACTAATGCACTCGCTATTTTTATGGATTTGATGAATCGGGTTTTAGACAGTTTTGGATCGATTTGTAGTAGTGTTTATTGATGACATATTGATCTACTCCAAAGATGAAATTGAAACACCGAGCATTTGAAGTTAGTGCTACAAACTTTACGAAATCAGCGGTTGTATGCGAAGTTTAGTAAGTGTGAGTTACGGATGAAAGAGGTGACTTTTTGGGACATGTTGTTTGACATCGGGCATTCGAGTTGATCCGAACAAAATCTAGGCTATACTTGATTAGAAGCCACCAAAAATGTTTCGAGATTGAAGCTTTTGGGACTTGTGGGTTACTATCGACGATTTGTGAAGGGTTTTTCTATGATAGCTACACCATTGACAAAGTTATTGCAGAAAGATGTCGAGTTTGAGTGGTCGGAAAAGTGTCGGAAAAGTTTTGATCGGTTGAAAGCCCTTTTGATGAAGCTCGGTGTTAGTTCAAATTTGAATCGGGTAAAGAATTTGTTGTTTATTCTGACGCTTCTTTAAATGGTTTGGGCTGCGTTTTGATGCAGGAAGGCAAAGTTGTAGCCTATGCTTCAAGAAAATTGAAGCAGCATGAAAGAAATTACCCGACTCATGACTTAGAACTTGCAGCCATTGTTTTCGCATTGAAAATTTGGCGTCACTATTTATTTAGCGAGAAATGTCACATTTATTCAGATCATAAAAGTCTAAAGTATTTAATGACTTAGAAGGATCTAAATTTGAGACAACGCAGATGGTTGGAATTGTTAAAAGACTATGAGTTGGTGATTGACTATCATCCGGGAAAAGCTAACGTTGTTGCAGATGCGTTAAGTCGAAAATCATTGTTTGCTCTTCGTTCAATGAACGCATAGATAGCTATGTCTAGTGATGGTTTGATCATAGCCGAGTTACAAGCAAGACCGATGTTTATCCAGCAAATTTGTGATGCATAGAAAGTTGACAAGGATTTGATTGCTAGACGAATTCAGTGTGAAAAAGGTGCAGAGTCAGATTTTCAGATTGATGCAAATGACTGTTTGAATTTTAAAAGCCGAATGTGTGTTCCGAAAAACTCAAATTTGATACAGATGATTCTGAATGAGGCCCATAGTGGTCGATTATCAATACATCCGGGTAGCACAAAGATGTATAATGATTTGAAACAGTTCTATTGGTGGCCGAGCATGAAGTGGGATATATCTAAATTTGTTTCGAAATGCTTAGTTTGTCAGCAAGTAAAAGCTGAACATCAAGTGCCATCCAGACTACTTCAGCCAATCATGATACCTGAATGGAAATGGGATAGAATTACAATGGATTTTGTATCCGGTCTTCCTATGACACCGAGTAAGAAAGATGCCGTCTGGGTTATAGTTGATAGATTGACTAAATCAGCTCATTTTGTGCCGGTTCGTACAGATTTTTAACTCGATAAACTTGCTAAATTGTATGTATCGCAGATTGTGAGATTGCATGGTGTACCGAGTTCCATTATTTTAGACAGAGACCCGAGATTTACATCGCGATTTTGGAAGAAGTTGCAAGATGCCTTAGGTACTAAACTACATTTTAATACAGCTTTTCATCCGCAGACAGACGATCAGTCTGAGTGAACTATTCAGATACTTGAGGACATGTTGAGATGTTGCGTTCTCGAGTTTGAAGGTACGTGGGAACGATACCTACCTTTGATTGAATTTGCTTATAATAACAGTTTTCAATCTAGTATCAAGATGGCACCCTATGAAGCCTTGTATGGGCGAAAGTGTCGAACACCATTATCTTTGGTGAGCTCGGTGAGAATAAGTTACGGGGTTGATTTGATTAAAGAAAGCTGAGCAGAAAGTAGCTATTATTAGAGACAATTTGAAAGTCGCCGGATCGTCAAAAGTCTTATGCTAATTTGAAGCGTAAAGACATTGAATTTCGGGTTGGAGATCGAGTATTTTTAAAGGTTTCTTGTGGAAGAAAGTGCTCCGTTTTGGTAGAAAAGGCAAGTTGAGCCCGAGGTTCATTGGACCGTATGAAATCATTGAGCGTGTTGGACTGTTGCTTATAAGTTGAAGTTACCCTCGAATTAGAAAAGATACATGATGTATTTCACGTTTCTATGCTCGTGAGATCTGGATCGGATCCGTCACATGTGATTGCTCAAATCGAGATTGAGATACAACCGATATGATGTATGAGGAAAAACCGATCCGTATTTTAGCTCGGAAATGAAAGAGTTAAGAAACAAAAGATCTCCTTAGTGAAAGTATTATGGAATCGACAGACGGAGTTGAAGAGGCTACGTGGGAACTGAAGATTCAATGAGGCAACAATATCCGAGCGTTGTTTAACGGTAAGATTTTCGAGGACAAAAATCTTTAAGGGGAGAGTTATAATGAACCGAATCGACCCTAATTGGAACGGTGGTTTGGGACCACGAATTTGAGCCCGAAAAATATTTAAATATCATATTTAGTGTTTATTATATATGAATTTATATGTGTGAAAATTTCGTAGAAAAATTTTATCGTTTGAGTATTGAATTTGATAAAAAAGACCTAATCGCATAAAAAGTAAAAGTTGCAAACTAAAGTGTAATGTGTTAAATTGAGCATGGCTTTTTAATAGGAAGTATTGAAAGGGTAAATAACCCATTTTAAGGGTTAGTGGCCGGCCATGGACAAGTTTGTCCTTAAGTTAAAATGTTTAATTATTTTAAATATAAGGTTAGTTTAGTAATTTGGTAAATATTTATTATATGTTAAAATAACCAAGAAAAAGAAAGCCATCATCTTTTGACTCATCCATGGCCGAATGTGGAGGAAGAAAATAAGCTTTAAACTCTTTGAAATTTCGGCACTTTGAAGCCAAAAATCTAAGGTGAGTTTTAGTTAGTTTTCGATAAATTTTACATTTTTGAGATCGTTGCTTCGAATCGTAACTGACCCATGTTGTAATTTTTGAATCTAAGCATGCTTGATGTTCGGTTATTGATAGATTTATATAGTTTTTGATGTTTGATGATGTTAGATAAAAGATAAGCTAAAGATTAGTATATTATGTATTGGAAGTTTTGAAGAATTTTTGTTTTTAGGGCCAAATTATAAAAATAAAAATTTGAGAGGGCTTAAATGCAAAATAAATGAAAGAAATGGACTTGTATGGTCCTTATACATATTGACCCTTGAGTGTTATGTTGAAATAATGTCTATTTTGTGTGTTATGCAAATAGGACTAAGTTACAAAGTTGTGAAATATTAGGGGTAAAACAGTAATTTACCCATTTATGTGCTTAGGGACTAAATTGAGATGAATTGTACTTGAATGAGCTAAATTTTAATGTGTTTTAGATCAAGAGCAAAGAAAAATAGACTTAGATCGGGAAGAGCGAAGGTTCTCGAATAGCCGATTTGCACGGTCTATCGACAACCGAGGTAAGTCCTTAAGCAAGTATAGGTTATCGAATTATTTATGAACGCATTAAATGATAATATTTGATAAAATTTAGTATAGAATCTTGTGTTAGCCGAATGTGAAAGTTTTAGAATGGATTGGTTGAAATTTTATTCAATGTGATGTGTATAAGTGTTTTTGGTTTGCTGTATGATAAAATATGTGAATTATAAGTGGTGGTGATTTATTTGGGCTTCAATGCCTAGTAAACTTCGTGCGGTGATTTATTTAGGCTTCAATGCCTAGTAGGCTTCGTCTTCGGTGATTTATTTGAGCTTTAAGCCTACAGAGCCTAGTCTTTGGTGATTTATTTTGAGCTCAGAGCTTAGAAGGCCTTGTGTCGGTGTTACTTATTGGGCTTTATCGCCTAGCGAGCTTGATCTTGGTGATGTGTTTTATAAAGGATAAACAAAATATTATTTAAGGCAAATCATAACTAAGGTATCTAGCTAACTGCTCAGGTAAGCACGTAAGGTATGTTATGTTTTATATTACTTGAGTTAAGTTAATATTATGGGAATTGTGTTATATATGTTTGAGGCTAAGATTGATGTGTATGAGTATTATATGATTGAATTCGAGTTTGAACGTACTATTATGGAAATTCGACTTTCAAGTAGAAATGCTAAGAATAAAGGAGATTTTAGTGCGATAACATGGTTGGTATGAATCACGATACCTATCTGAAATGGAGCATGTGATTTTTGGTAATATACTTATCTAAGCTTCAAGGAGATGTAGGTTGAAGGAAATGAAGTACAATTACTTATGTTAATGAACTATTAGCATTCGGCCTTGTATAAATAAATATACTTAAATGTTTATGTGAAATGTTATAAGTTGAATGTTTTTAATTGTTTAAATGTTTAAATGTTATATTATCGTGAGCTTAGGACTTACTAAGCTAGTAAGCTTATTTGTGTGAAATGTTCTCCTCTGTTTTATAGATTTTGGTTACGCTACGGGCTCGATAGGGATCATCAAGAAAGTCGGCCACACTATCAACTATTTTGGTACTCTTTTAGTTGTGTTAATTTAGATAAAGGCATGTATAGGAGGGATTTGAAAATGATTGTGTTTGAATGAAACCTTAATATTATATGTATTATAGCCATACGAATATGGCTTAAGTTTTATGTTTATTTGTGTGAAGATGCATGGTTTGATAATTTAGTAATGCTTATGAGTATATTATTATGATGCAAAGGTATTAGAAATTTTGTTTGGGCATATTCGGTTTTAATCTAGGTGTATATCGCTTTTATGTATATATATATATATATATATATACATAGGTTGGTCATGGCACCTATGTGTAATGTGTTTAGTGGAGTAATATTTATCATATTAAATATGCATATTTTGCTTGAATGAGTAATATAAAGTTTATAATAATAAGAAATGAATATGTTTCTTGATGGGTTAGTTACAAATCCAAGCGAATGGTGCCATAGTATATTCGCCAAGGTGTAATATTATATATGTTGATTAGTAATTGATTATTGGTTGGTAAAATGGTTCACTTGATTTAATACATATAGGTATTATAGTATTACAAATGAAACTTAGCTTACATTATCGAATTTTGGTTGATACCGATATATGTATATATCGTGAATGTTTAAGTTATGTGATTCAAACATTTGTGTGTATTAAATACGGGTAGTAAAACTCGTCATACTTTTAATCTTTATTCATTTATTTTAATTGGTAGTAATGTTATACAATATGATAATGATTGCATTGCTTGTATTTGAATTCAATTGAAGTCCAATTCGAAATTGAGTCTAATGTAGTAATGCCTTTCAACCCCAATCCGGCGACGGATATGGGTTAGGGGTGTTACAATTTCATTTATAATAAGCAGATCAGACAGAATAGCAGAATCCTACCCACCAGCCTCTACGCACCAACTCCGTCCAACCCTACACACCATGTGGGGAAAAAATCAACCCACCCAGCCCTATACACCATGTTGTACCGAATGATGCACATAATCATAAATTTGCAGCCGAGCTACCAGATAACAGGCTTAATATCCTTTCAAATACTTCCTCCAATCATAATCAACCCACCCCGATGCAATGCAACATACAAGATATGACACTCTATTATGCAATTAGAACTCATATATCCAGACCAGTATACATACTTAGTACAGAATTCAGACAGATAGATCGTTCATTTAGAGGTCTAAGTATTGCTTACCAACCCTATAGTAGGTCCACAGTTGACTTGGGTGACCCGTGTAACCTTACAAAGTTTTCAAAAAAAAATGGCCACACATGCCCATGTGGCCTGCCCGTGTGGACCCACACGCTCGTGTGGCCCACACGACCCAAATTGGCCTTGGTCGTATGGATCACACAGCCTGGCCCAGAATCCCACAAGGCCCAATTGGTCGAGCCCGCTTGTAGCACACGGCCTGGCCCAGTGTCACACGGCCATGTCACTTGCGCACGGCCTAGCTTGTCAACTACACGACCGTGTGGTGATTTACAGTCTTGCACACGTCCTATCACACAGGCGACCACACGCCCTTGTGGCATTGATAGTAAAGTTTTCGGCTTTCGCTGAAATCTCATTTTCTGTGTTTTCGGGTACACACATGTGTCGTTTTCGACGCTTAAGCTCCCCTAAGCCTTCAGAACCAAAAAATCATCCAACGTAACCCTCATTTAACCAATTGTTTCTTTATTCAATCAAAGTCTATCGAAAAATAACATTGATAATCTAACAAACCCTTACCGTTAACAATCAAAATCGTAACTCTTACTCTCTGCAGCAACACCGATCAATAATTGCCTTCCACCTGATAAAAAAGAGCGCAACCACCTTCATCAGATGTCTAACTCAAAATAGACAGATTAAGCAAAGAAAGACTTACCGTAAGAGCACACCACTGTTTCACAAGGAGGAGGCAAATCATGAAAAATCAAAGAAGAGGGGAAGACTAAGGAATTTCGATAGGGAATTTGGCAGAAATCGTCAAAAAGAAAAAGAGAATTTTTTTGGAGAAAATAGGGTGTTAGCCAAAAATTCAAAAAGAAATATGCTAATCCCCTAATCTCTCCCCTTAATTCTCTCCCTCAACCCACTACTCAGTTTTTGGAACCAACTCAAAATCTTCATCACCAAACCGAGCAAAAATACTCCCTTTGCCTTTGCAGGGCATAACAGACCGATTTAGGGGTTAGTCAAAATAGTGATCTCAAAATCACTAATTCGAGGTTAGAGAAAATTATTTTCATGTTATATTATGTGTTATAACATGTTTATAAGGATGCATGAAAATTTTGGTGCCTTAATTTTAGCAAATTCTAGCTAAACTGTTAAAAAGGACTAAATCGCATTTAGTGCAAAAGTTCTATTTTATTTGATAGAGATGTCAAATAGCTATGGATTTTAAATTGGAGGTCCCAAATGTGCAATTAGACCTTGTTAAGTGTGTTGGCCGGCCATAAGAAGCTAGGGGACAAAGGCATTAAATATGGGACATGTTAGGTGATTAAAAAGAATAAAATAAGAGGAAATAAACAAAAGTTGTCATCTTTTTTATTTCTTCTCTTCTTCCATCAAAAATATCAATAATGGAGGGGTGTTTGAAAGCTTAAAATTTCAACAAGCTTCATTCCACTCTAGTAAGTGATTTTGATGACTTTTCTTGATAAAAATTGTACTTTTGGAGTCCCCAAAGCTTAAGCTAGCTAATGATGGGACTATTTTGCAATATGGTTGAAGGGACTTGCCATTAGAGAGTTTATGCTGGTTTCTGAGTTTTTATGGAAGAAAATGAATGATAACATGATGAGAAACAACTTTTGTGAAAGGTGTTGTCATAAAAACACCTAATTAGGACTAAAATGCAAAAGTTGTAAATTGTTCATTAAGGCATGAAATAGTTGGAATTGTAGATAGTTGGAATAGGATTAAATGATTAGATAGGCTTGTTTAATATGGAAATGTGATGAAAATTTATTTACGAGCCTAGGGGCAAAATCGTAATTTTGCCAAAGTGTAGGGGCAAAATGGTCATTTTTGCCTAAGTAGATATTATGTTGTAATATGATCATTAAGTGATTAAACGAGTAAATTTTATTGTTATAGATCAAAGAAAATGAAATTCGAACCTAGAACGGGATAAAGAGATATGTGGGCAAAAAGTCCATTTTGGGCCTTTTCGTTATCAAGGTAAGTTCATGTGTGTATGTGGCAATTACATATGAGTTAATTTGATACTCTAATGTGGAATGGAATGTATGTTTATACTATGAATGTATGAAATCTATTTGATGAGATATCAAGAGAATCAAATCTAGGAGTAATGATAATTGTAAATAGCATGATCTGATGATAGTTAAGATTCTGTGTAAGACCATATTAGAATATGGCCTTGGTGATAGATATTAAATAAGACCACATCAAGGACATGGAAATGATGTGGGAATTCGTATAAGCCCACGTCAGGGACATGGCATCAATATGTTGATACAAGTGGCACTATGTATATGAGACTTCGGAGAGTCATTTAGCGAATTTAGTGATTTAACAAGAGAATTGAAAATGAAAACATATGGGATTGTATCATGGGAAAAACAAGGGTGTGTTAGAATGGAGTTGAGGTGATTTCAATATATAATGAACCGTAGTGGGTTTTGTGTAAACAATGCACTTTAGTTAATTGAGATAGATTTATTATTGCATTTTGTGAATGCAAATGAGTATCATAGAAAGTTAAGTAAACATAGTAGTGTGTGAGAAGGTTCCTGGGCGAACATTCAAATTAGAGAAATGTACGTGGATAGATATTTGAGGAGATATTATAACCGATAGGCTGTGTGCGTTACCATCGCTTATAAATGAATGTAAGTTGTGTGTGATACTACCCGATATATCATTAATTGATGAGCTGTGTGCGATACCATCAACCGTAATACTATCGGTGGGCTGTGTGCATTACCACACGATTGAATTAGTAGTCGATGGGTTGTGTGCGATACCATTGCTTATAAATGATTGGTAGGCTGTGTGCGATACCACCCCGTAAGAGATTCTATAGTGGGCTAAGTGCATAGCCACCGAGAGTTTAGTGGTATGAGTGGCTTAGCGAAAATATTTGATATGCTGTTATATATATATATATATGATCTTGTGGTAGTCAGTGCAAGATTGTGTACTAATTGATCGAGCAATTGGCTTTTGACATGGTGATAATGTGGTAAGAGATAGGATGAGTAAGCTTCATGAGTGGTTGGAAAGTAACCTTGAGTTAAGGAAGAAACTCAGTATAATACTACGTGGTTATCTATATTTAATGAATAGCAATATTTGTTAGATTGACACAGATGAACTTACTAAGCAATGTTGCTTACTCATCTTCCTCTCTCATCTCTTATAGGTTAATTTAGCTAGCTCGGGTTGGAGATCGCCAAAGATAATTTCACACTGTCGAGCGGACACTGGTATGAGGTATCAAATCCTTATGAGTCATGGCATGTATAGGGTTAGTATTTAAGGTTGATTAAGTCATTGTTGATATAGCTAAATTGTGTTGGCCCAAGATAGCTTATGTCTCGTTTGTGTATAGCCATGAATGATGGCTTAAGTTATTGTAATTATATGGGAATTAGTCTCCTAGTGTATGGGATGAAAACCTTAATCTTTTTTAATCAAATGTCTTTAATTAAAGAGTAATGTTGATGCTATGTGAATTTATGTGATAAGGTATGAATGTATGCAAGTGTGAATGGCATAAGGCTTGGTAGATAGTCTTTATGTGCCCACACGGGTAGACACACGGACGTGTGTCTAGGCCGTGCTAACCCTACACCTTATTATTATTAATTAAAATAGGTCACGGGTAGATCCCACGATCGTGTGCATGAACCGTGTAAGGCACAAGGTAAAGACACGGGCATGTCTAGGCCATGTGAAATTAGTCAGTGTCGACCACGGGTGGAAGACACGGGTGGGTTGTAAGGGTACACGGGTGTGCCTTCATTTCATGGGCGTGTGCCCTAATCATGGGAACTTTGGCAGAATGCTGGGGTCTTTAGGCATGGTTTGGGTACATGGGCATGTGAAGTGTACACGGACGTGTGTGTCTTCTAACACGGGCGTGTAGTCCCGATTTAAAGGGAATGAAATTTTACAGATCGTAAGAGTTCCCGATATAGTCTCGAGAGCCCTCATAGGTACGAGTGAGGTCTCGTAAGGCGGGAATGAGGTTGTTGTGGTATCTCAAGGGAAATAATCGCGTTAAGCCTAAGTACAGTCAGGTAAATGTGTATGGTAACGTCTCGTATCCGATTTCGACGGGGATTTTGAGTAAGGGGTGTTACATTTAGTGGTATCAGAGTATAGTTTAATCAGTTCTCGGACTAACCTAGCGTGAGTAAGAGTCTAGCAATACATGCCATGGGTGGACTGTGATAGTGTGATATCTCCCAAAACTAACAAAATTGTTTTGTTAAGACAGGGTTGGTTCCCAACCGAGCTAAATCCAATAATGGTGTAAGTAATAATGAGAAAATTGAAATGCTCTTATGCATGAAATGAGAGTTATAAAGTGGTAAGCTTATCTGTATTGACGGGATGTACATAAGTGTTATATACTCAACCTATTGGGTTAGGTGCATATGGTGAGTAAATTTACCCAAAGAATGGGGTATATGTGTATGTGTGATTAATATGTCCACATAGTTGAATCTTATGTGTGACTATTAAAGTAGAAAATTTTATAGTGTTTTATTTTGTGACCCTGTATGAAACTACGAGTATTATGGTGTGAGAGTTAAACTGGGAAGTTTAACTAAGTAGAATGCAGGGATGGGTACGGTCGTTCAATGATAAAATAATGAATAAGACCATGGTTGGACCATGGCGGTACATGTGATCCCATATAAGACCATGTCTTGGACATGGCTTTGGTGATGATACGTGAGCCAGTGTAAGACCATGTTTGGAACATGGCATCAGTGTTGAGACGAGAGCTAATGTAAGACCATATCTGGGATATGGCATTAGCACCTAGGGGTAGTCCCATAAAAGACCATGTCCGGGATATGGCATTGGTACCTAGACAAGACTTCATGTAAAACCATATCTGGGATATGGCATTGGTGTTGATATGAGAGTTCGTGTAAGACCATAGCGAGGTGATGGCATCATGCCGACATGTAAAGAAATGGTTGGGCTATGATGTAGTGATACGAATAAGACCATAGTTGGACTATGGCAATTAGGTAAACGACGTACTCAAACCCGTAAGACATTCTTTAATTAATAAGTGATGGTAAGAGAAAGTAGAGTTAAATGTTGAATACTCAAGTAGATAGTAATGTGGAACTTGAGTAATTGAAATCACTATTCAAAAGTATGAGCGAGAGAAACAAATGTAGCATGATGAATGTGAAAACTCACTTGGGGCGAGTTGTGTGACTATGATGATATTATGCATTTTTGAGTATCCCTAATGATCATTGGGACCAATAGATGAGCCTAGAGGTAGAAAGGAGGAATGTACTAAAGTCATAGGAATAAGTGAATACAGGCACTCATGAACGAGTCGCAAGGAAATGAGTACGGAGTGTGGCACGGTATTTGCTCATTAGAGACAATTGTAAGTGAGTATGTTTGAATGCTTTGACGATTGTATTGTTTATACAATGTTAAGAACAAAAAGAAAGTTAGCCTAGGCTATTTGACTCAAGTGATTAGGAAGCCTAAGGTTTATGGTTATCGAGGTCTTTTTAAATTGATGTTCACTAATGAAAAGAATTATTAAGGAGTTGAGGACGAAATGGTTAGAGAAACAATGTTTGAACTATGAGAGTGTTCAATCATGATAACCATAATTGTATGGATCATAATGATCTCTTTAAGTATTACGTGTTAATATCTTTTGCCTTTCAAGGGGCGATGTAGTTGTTTATCTCATGAATCGAGATCATGCGAGAAAGTTAGCTGATTTTCAAAAATTTGATTAAACGGTTGTCGATTTAGTAATTGGAATTGACATTCTTTTATCTCCTTGTAACCTTATTCGGGTACTTTGAGGAGGAAGTTGGTGATGATTCTAGTATAATGAGTGAAATCATGAATTTCATGTTGTGTGATGGGTTTTCGAACAAGTCGAGTAAAATTAATGGATTCGACCAAGGTGTCTCTGCTATCGTGAGATATAACGATAGTAAATGTTTTAGATTAGCATAGCAAGAGAAACTCAGATGAGAGTGTGCTTAACATATATTCTCAGTATGGAGAAAAAGTGGATTATTGTGTTTAGGTATGATTCAAGTTTTGTGTATATTCACGCATGAGTAAGTAAAGAGAATAAAAATTCTGTGTGTGTTCGTGAGTAGGAAGCATAATACAAAGATATACTCATTGAAATGTTCAAACCATGATGGTTGAGTTGAAAGCTATAGAAGGAACTACTAATTGAAAGTTCTAGTACTAAATTCAGTCTGAATCGAGAAAAAGAATTGTCAGGTTAGTGATCCAGAGATGATCACTTTTGTGTCTTTAGGGTGAGTTAAACATTATGAAATGAAGAAGTGGAAATGGCCAGAACTATTACGATGGCAAGTATAGTTATTATAATACTTCTCAGACAGTAGACATGGTACAGATGTCTGGATGAAGGATCCATGCTAAGCAATGCGAGTTAGGTACTCGATTGACCTTAGTTGATAAATCCAGGTTGTATAAGATTACCGTTGTTGAAGTTTCCTCGAGATAGAGTTTGAATGATGATGAATCCAAAACTTATATAGAAGTTTGGTATGAGATTTAGTAGTAGTATATCTACTAATGCAGGAATAAGAAAGTGTAGTTATATATATAAATGTTTTGACATTAAAATACATTTCACGATATGATTGAGGTTATGGCCAGAAGTAGTTGACCATTAAAAGTTAAGTTTCCTTAGAGTACAAGTCAAGAATATTAAAGTTGAGAAATGCTTTAAAGAGGAAGTAAGATGAAACCTTATTGATTTCACATTTGGTTTGACAAAATTTCCAATGAGGGGGATGACATTTGAGTTGTAGCGAATCAACCAGTAAGGATCCGAATGATCGTTTAGATATGTACGGAGTTCCAAATTTGTGGATTTCTAGATTTAGTATATACCCCAAAGGGAGAATAACCTAAGTCTCAAATTATGCTTCGATCTTGTGTATGATAGCTTAAAGGTTGTTGACAAGATAAACCTAAGGATAAGTGGAATTGTGATTTGAAGATTTAATGGAAACGTTTTAAGAATGTTGGTAACAACTCCTCCTGGTTAGATTTTCGGGGACGAAAATCCCTAAAGGGAGGAGAATTGTAACAGCCCAATTTAGGGGCTAGTCGAACATTGATCTCGAGATCACTAATTTGAGGTTAGAGAAAATTATTTTCATGTTATATTATGTGTTATAACATGTTTATAAGGATGCATGAAAATTTTGGTGCCTTAATTTTAGCAAATTCTAGCTAAATTGTGAAAAAGGACTAAATCGCATTAAGTGCAAAAGTTTTGTTTTATTTGGTAGAGGTTCCAAATAGCTATGGATTATAAATTGAAGGTCCCAAATGTGCAATTAGGCCTTGTTAAGTGTGTTGGCCGGCCATAAGAAGCTAGGGGGACAAAGGCATTAAATGTAGGACATGTTAGGTGATTAAAAAGAATAAAGTAAGAGGAAATAAGCAAAAGTTATCATCTTTTTTATTTCTTCTCTTCTTCCACCGAAAATATCAACCATGGAGGGGTGTTTGAAAGCTTAAAATTTCAGCAAGTTTCATTCCACTCTAGTAAGTGATTTTGATGACTTTTCTTGATAAAAATTGTACTTTTGGAGTCCCCAAAGCTTAAGCTAGCTAATGAGGGGCTATTTTGCAATATGGTTGAGAGTCTAGGAACTTGCCATTAGAGAGTTTATGCTGGTTTCTGAGTTTTTATGGAAGAAAATGAATGATAAGATGATGAGAAACAACTTTTGTGAAAGGTGTTGTCATAAAAACACCTAATTAGGACTAAAATGCAAAAGTTGTAAATTGTTCATTAAGGCATGAAATAGTTGGAATTTTAGATAGTTGTAAGAGGATTAAATGATCAGCTAGGCTTGTTTAATATGAAAATGTGATGAAAATTTATTTACGAGCCTAGAGGCAAAATCGTAATTTTGCCAAAGTGTAAGGGTAAAATGGTCATTTTTGCCTAAGTAGATATTATGTTGTAATATGATCATTAAGTGATTAAATGAGTAAATTTTATTGTTATAGATCAAGGAAAATGAAATTCAGACCTAGAACGGGATAAAGAGAGATATGGGCAAAAAGTCCTTTTCGGGCCTTTTCGTTATTGAGGTAAGTTCATGTGTGTATGTGGCAATTACATATGAGTTAATTTGATACTCTAATGTGGAATGGAATGTATGTTTATACTATGAATGTATGAAATCTATTTGATGAGATATCAAGAGAATCAAGTCTAGGAGTAATGATAATTGTAAATAGCATGATCTTATGATAGTTAAGATTCCGTGTAAGACCATATTGGAATATGGCCTCGATGATAGATATTAAATAAGACCATATCAAGGACATGGCAACGATTTGAGAATTCGTATAATCCCACGTCAGGGACATGGCATCGATATGTTGTTGCAAGTGGCACTATGTATATGAGACTCCGGAGAGTCATTTAGCTAATTGAGTGATTTAACAAGAGAATTGAAAATGAGAACGTATGGGATTGTATCATGGGAAAAACAAGGGTTTGTTAGAATGGAGTTGAGGTGATTTCAGTATATAATGAACCCTAGTGGGTTATGTGTAAACAATGCACTTTAGTTAATTGAGATAGATTTATTATTGCATTTTGTGAATGCAAATGAGTATCATAGAAAGTTAAGTAAACATAGTAGTGTGTGAGAAGGTTCCTGGGCGAACATTTGAATTAGAGAAATGTACGTGGATAGATATTTGGGGAGATATTATAACTGATGGGCTATGTGCGATACCATCGCTTATAAATGAATGGTGGGGCGTATGCGATACCACCGAGATATCATTAATTGATGGGGGTATGCGATACCATGCGTAATACTATCGATCAACGTAATACGATTGAATTAGTAATTGATGGGTCGTATGCGTTACCACCTAATTGAGTTAGTAATCGATGGGCTGTGTGCGATACCATCGCTTATAAATGATTGATGGGCTATGTGCGATACCACCCCGTAAGAGATTCTATGGTGGGCTAAGTGTGTAGCCACCGAGAGTTTAGTGGCATAAGTGGCTTAGCGAAAATATTTGATATGCTGTTATATATATATGATCTTGAAGTAGTCGGTGCAAGATTGTGTACTAATTGATCGAGCAATTGGCTTTTAGCATGGTGATAATGTGGTAAGAGATAGGATGAGTAAGCTTCATGAGTGGTTGGAAAGCAACCTTGAGTTAAGAGAAGAAACTCAGTATAATACTATGTGGTTATCTATATTTAATGAATAGCAATATTTGTTAGATTTACACAAATGAACTTACTAAGCAATGTTGCTTACTCATCTTCCTCTCTCATCTCTTATAGGTTAATTTAGCTAGCTTGGGTTGTAGATCGCCAGAGATAATTTCACACTGTTGAGCTGACACTAGTATAAGGTATCAAATCCTTATGAGTCATGGCATGTATAGGGTTAGTATTTAAGGTTGATTAAGTCCTTGTTGATATAGCCAAATTGTGTTGGCCCAAGATAGCTTTTGTCTCGTTTGTGTATAGCCATAAATGATGGCTTAAGTTGTTGTAATTATATGGGAATTAGTCTCCCTAGTGTATGGGATGAAAACCTTAATCTTTTTTAATCAGATGTCTTTAATTAAAGAGTAATGTTGATGCTATATGAATTTATACGATAAGGTATGAATGTATGCAAGTGTGAATGGCATAAGGCTTGGTAAATAGTCTTCATGTGCCTTCACGAGTAGACACACGGGCGTATGTCTAGGCTGTACTAACCCTGCACCTTATTATTAATTAGAATAGGTCACGAGTAGATTCCACGATCGTGTGCATGAACCGTGTAAGGCACACGATAAAGACACGGGAGTGTCCAGGCCATGTGAAATTAGTCAGTGTCGACCACAAGTGGAAGACACAGGCAGGTTGTAAGGGTACACGGGCGTGCCTTCATTTCACATGGGCATGTGCCCTAACAGTGGGAACTTTGGCAGAATGCTGGGGTCTTTAGGCACGGTTTGGGTAGATGGGCATGTGAAGTGTACACGAGGCGTGTGTGTCTTCTAACACAGGCGTGTAGTCTCAGTTTAGAAGGGAAAGAAATTTTACGGATCGTAAGAGTTCCTAATATAGTCTCGAGAGCCCTCGTAGGTACAAGTGAGGTCTCGTAAGGAAGGAATGAGGTTGTTGTGGTATCTCAAGGGAAATAATCGCGTTAAGACTAAGTGACAGTTAGATAGATTTGTACGGTAATGTCTTGTATCCAATTCCGGCGGGGATTTTGGGTAAGGGGTGTTACACAGGGATTTGAACACAAGACCTCTACCATAATAACACACCACTTGACCACCACACCAGCAGGCCCATTCTGTTTATTACTTACACACTTTAACTTATAAGCCTACTAACCAGAGTTTGGGCTTTATTCATAAAGATACCAAAATTTGTCCAAGTCAATGCTTGAACTTGGGACCTCTCACACATACCCAGAACACTTAACCACTGAAGCAGATACAAATTTGTGTCAACTTTTACAAAAGCCAAAATCACATAAAAACCAGGGCATTACACTCCGATTGTAAAGACATAACCTGTGAGAAATCTTCTTCTATCAAGGTCTCCAACAAAATTAGCATCAACATACCCAATGACTCTATCTTTAGTTCTTCCAAACTATAAGCAAACAAAAATAGTACCTCATAAGTATCTTAAAATCCACTGAACTTCTTTCCAATGCTCTTTACCAAGATTCACCATGTATCAGCTAACTACACTAACTGCAAATGATAAATTTAGACGTGAACAAACCATAGCATACATGATAGCTAAATGAGTACTGACAGGCTTAGCACTCTGCATATTGAACCTACAAAGAACTTTCTCAATGTACCCCTTCTATCTTGGGTACAATTTACTTGCTTTTCTATCTCTAAGAATCTCCATACCAAGTATCTTATTTGCTGGTCCCAAATCTATCATCTCAAATTCTTCACTTTGTTGGCCTTTGACCTTTCTTATCTCTCCTTTATCTTTTGCTACTATCAACATGTCATCAAAATAAAGGAGTAGATATACAAAAGAACCGTCACTATTTTTCTTAAAGTAAACATAACTGTCAAAACTACTTCTTTTGAAATCATGAGAAGTCATAAATGAATCAAACCTCTTATACCACTGTCTTGGTGACTGTTTCAAACTATAAAGGGACTTTTTCAGCAAGCAAACATAATCCTCTTTTTCTGAGACTGTAAAACCCTCTATTGTTGCATGTAAATATCTTCCTCAAATTTTCCATGCAAAAATGTAGTTTTTACATCTAACTACTTAAGATCCAAATCATGCATGGCCACAATACCAAGCAAAGCTCAAATAGAACTATGCTTCACAACTGGGGAGAACACATCTATAAAGTCCATTCTTGGAAGTTGATTGTAACCCTTTGTAACAAGCCTTACTTTATATCTGGGTTCTTCAACTCCTGAAGTTCCTTCTTTCTTTTAAACACCTATTTACAATGAACAACCTTTTTACCTTTAGGAAGTTTCACAAGATCATATGTTCTATTTTTATGAAGTGATTTAATCTCCTCTTACATAGAAAATATCCAAATTTTTAGTCTTCAAAGCTAACCACCTCAGAATAATTAGATGGCTCTTGGTTTGCATCTATATCTTTAGCCACATTTAAAGCATAAGCAACTAGATCAGCCTCAGCATACTTTTTTAGATGTTTAATTTCTCTTCTAGTTCTGTTTTTGGCAATAGAGTATTGTGGTAAAGAAGCAACTCTATTTTGAATTTTTGTACTCGCTTGAAGAGTCGACTCTATTATAGATTTTGGATTAATCTGATACTCCACCTGCTTTTGATTTTCTTTATTGGAAGAGTCTTTAATAGATAAGTTAGGTAGCATAGCAGTTTCATCAAAAACAACATCTCTACTAATCACAACTTTCTATTTTAGGACATCATAACTTATACCCTTTTACACCAGTTTTATAACCAAGATAAACACATTTAATGGATCTCTATTCCAATTTTCTATTATCAACATGAACATACGCAGGACACCCAAAGATCTTTAAATCATAATAGTCAGTAGGATTACCAGACCATATCTCTTGAGGAGTCTTTTTCTCAATGGCAACGGATGGAGATCAATTGATCAAAAAAATGCAGTAGAGGCTACTTCGGCCCAAAATGACATTGGTAAGTTGGCATTTGACAACATACATCAAACCTTCTCCATGATCATTTTGTTCATTCGTTCTACAACATCGTTTTGCTATGGATTATGATGAACTGTCAAGTGTCTCACGATCCCTTCTAACTTGCACAGTTTATTAAACTCATCAGAACAGTACTCTAAGCCATTGTCTGTGCGGAGGTATTTTATTTGTTTTCCCATCTATTTTTCAATCATAGTTTTCCAAGACTTAAATGCGAAAAACACATTGCTTTTCTACTTCAAGAAGAATGCCCAAACTTTTTGGAAAAATCATCAATAAAAGTTAGCATATAATTAGCTCCACCTCTCGAAAGAACTCTAGATGGCCCCTACAGATCAAAATGAATATACTCCAATGTTTCCTTCGTGTTTTGGATTCCTATAGTGAATCGAACTCTCTTTTGCTTCCCAAAAATGTAATGCTCACAGAACTTCAGTTTGTAAATTCCTTACCCATCAAGAAGTCCTCTTTTGCTCAATTTTGTCATGCCATTCTCACTCATATGCCCTAGGCGCATATGCCAAATTTTAGTAATATCATCATCTGACAAGGAAGAGGAAGCGACAGTTGCATCACCAATAATAGTAGAACCCTGCAAAACATATAACTTGGCAGTATTTCTCTGCCCTTTCATCACAACGAGGGAACCTTAAAAAATCTTCAAAACCCCACTTTCAACTAGGTATTTGTACCCTTTTAAATCAATAGTACTCAATAAAATTAAATTTCTCTTCAATTCTGGAGCATGTTGTATGTCACTAAGTGTTCTGACAACTCCATCAAACATCTCAACTTTAATTGTTCCAACACCTGCGATTTTACACGAAGTATTATTTTCCATCAAAATAACACCTTTAGAAACTGTTTCATAAGTTGTAAACCAATCCCAATTGGGACTCATGTGAAAGGTGCAACCCAAATCAATGACCCACTCCTCGCTCACTTTAAAATTATTGATAGAAGTGACTAGAAGTTCACCATCACTGTAGTCTTCTACAATATCAGCTTCACTAGAATTTTTTGGTTGTTTTCCTTTTTGATTCGTAGCCTCCCTTTTAACCTTATTTTGTAGCTTATATCACTCAGATTTAATGTGTCCTTTCTTCTTGTAGAAGTTACAAGTTTTACCTCTATTTGAAGACTTCGATCTACCTTTAGATTTACTGCGAGGACTGTTCCTGTGTCCTTCCACGATCATCATTAGTATTCGATCTTGCCTCCCACGAAAAATGAGACCCTCTCCCGAGAGTAGATTTTAACCACAAGATGCTTCATATTATCATACGAGGTCAAAAAATCATAAACCTCATCAATTATAAGAGGCTTGCGGCTATATAAAATCGTGTCTCTAAAGGTTGAATAAGACGGGGGCAATGAACAAAGTAGAATCAACCCTAGATCTTCCTTATCATACTAAACCTCCATGGCCTCCAAGTTTGAGAGAATTTCTTTAAACACTGTTAAGTGTTCGTGCACAGATGCACCTTCCTCCAAACGATGACCATAAAGACATTGCTTCATATGCAGCTTGCTGGTTAGAGTTTTTGACATACATATTTGTTCCAACATCTTCCATAATCAAGGCGATCATCTCCTTTATCACATCCTGCAAAATTTCGTTAGAAAAATGCAAATGTAACTATGTTAATGCCTTTCGATCCTTGTACTTCTTCTCTTCCTCTGTCAATGTCGAAGGCATCTTATCTATCCCTAGCAGGGCTTCCTCTAAGTCCATTTGTGAAAGAACTTCCTACATCTTTATCTGCCACAACACGAATTTGGTGTTGCGATCCAACAACAAAATTTCATACTTCAAAGACGCCATTACTGTGATTGAGATGAATAAATCAGAAGCTCTAATACTAATTTGTAAAAATAGAATGTTGGTAATGACAATATATCGCAAGAAAAGAGAAATAAAAATAAAGAACACACAGATTTTTACATGGAAACCCTTTCGGGAAAAAACTATGGAAAGAGGAGAAGAAAATTCACTATGTCAAATTCGAATGATTACAAGAGGAGTAGATTATGTCTGTTTATAGGCTTGTAAAATTATATTCTAATAGGAGTGTAGTAAGATTGAAACACCTTATTTTAATCAATATCAAATAGATGGAGTTTAATAAGGTGTAAAAATCTTATTCTAAAATAAAATAATCTATATGGATTTTACTTTTATTTTATTTTACCTTTGTATTTATTTTAAATAAGGATTCAGTCACTCAATTCTCACACAAAAAAAATCATTGAAAAAACCATCAATGTTTAAGATTTTTAATTATATGACATAACATTTGGCAATATTTTCTTCTAAATTTGTTTTTATTCATCTTTAGTAACACATGCATATGAAAATTGTTATATAGTTCAAAAGTTTTCTCAGAGTGTTATTTAAAGAGTAATTTAGTATGAATCAACAGTACAAGTCATGATTTAAGTTTAATTTATTTATCAAATTGTAACATCACTGCTATACTTCAACAAAGACCACTCTCACTAGAACACTTTTCCGTTCAAAGCTTAATTAAAAACCAAACATGAAAATAATTTATTTATAATGTGTTTGCATTAAAAAAAATTCCTTTTAAGGAACAAACTAAGTGTTCTCTCTAATTATTACCTAAAACAATAAAACAAATCTTTAATATACATGCTTGTGTAGAATTGTAATGTTTCAGGGAGTATGACCAAAATAAGCCACTAAAATTACGCTCTAATTGGTATTTGATAAAGCATAAAATAAGATGAGATCTTTGTATTTGAACTTCTATAGAAAGGTTTCTTCAAATATGGTAACTGAATCATATTATAATTTTTAAAATAATCATTGCTTGTTTGAAAATATCCATCAATTAAAAACCAATCAAAATCTCGTATATTGCTACTTAAAATCTTCAAAGAGACATCAAAAATCAAACAAGATTTTTTGATCAAAACATGCCAACAAATATAGCAGGTTACACAATGTCCAATTACAAAGTGAGCTGCAACCAACGATCCAATAGACAATATTGGCATTCTTCCTCTTTGACAATTTTTGACCAAAAATACTACAACATTTTCTTTTCAAGCAAGATAATCATACTCATGCAAATCGTCAAAAGAAATGTCCATTAAAAACTTAATCAACAATTACGAAACCAATCATTAATGCATCAAAGCTCATAGCATTAATAAATTAAATATGGTATCAAAATAAAAAAAAAGTATGTAATTATCCAAAATTAAGTAAAAAAATTAAGTACAAAATTAATAAAGCTCGAAACTCGTAATTACCCATAATAATTTCATCCAGAAATTCTACTTGCACAGTCTTCACTGAAACAATCATAACTTAATCTCTCGACCTTGAAATCAAGAGATTAAAAGTGTGTTTCGAATCTAAGAGATAACCCTTTGAATGCTGTACATACATATTAGCCCTAAAATATCTAGATCCCATCCAAAAAGGTGTCGTGAGTCGATTGATTCTCCAAACTTGAAATTGGCGGCTTTAGTGAATTGAATTTAATAAATTTCACCCCATCAGTGCATGTATCATTCCCCCTTTCCTTGAAAAGATTCATCCTCAAATCTTGTCTTTGGTCAAACTAGAAAGAATCTTTATCATAGGTGGAATGACTTAATCAAGCTTCTTTCAAATGATCAACAAATTCCTGAAAGAAAAAAGTCCACTAGACAAATTCAAATTAGGATTAGTGAAAACATAATCATTCATCTCCTTTGCATATGTTCTTTCTTTCTTTCTTTGCATTCTATTTTTCAATTTGAATTGAACACTCTAATTTTACCTCATAGGAAATTTCACTCACCAAAATTGGACCATCAAATTGACTTTTACCACTCAAGGTATATGTACTTTCAGTCTTTTTTATGTGAACCATCCTCACTTCCCTTTAACCCCTCAAAAAAATTTTGAACATTAAATTCATCATAATACAACTTTTAAGAGGACAATAAGGACTAACCCATCCAAACTCATGGACTCTAGGAAACAATTCCAACAATCAACTTTTCTAGGTTCATAATGTTAGCTCGATAAATCAAACCGAAATTGCAAAGAGAGGGGTGAATTGGCCTTTAAAATTTTTGTGAAAGCTAGAAAGAAATTTGAAAGATGAACACGATAATTTAGAGTGATTCGGCCCCAATTGCATACTCCACTACCTTAGCTTTCCACAACTAAGGATTTTTCCAAATTCACTAATTTGATAACCTTTGAGAAGAAGGTTTAACCTTACAACTCTCTTAAGATTTCTACCCCATATCTTAAAACACAAACCCTCTCAAAGAAATACAAATAAGCAAATAAAGAAATAATCCTTACAAGATCAAAGTGTTTGCAAATTAAGCTTAAATACAATGAAATACACTTGAGCAAATCTCACAAGTGTATGTAAAAAGAATATGGAAATAGTAAGCTCAAAGGTTGTTTGATTGATTATTTTTGCTTGAAAGTGTTTTCTTGTTGTTGTAGTAAATTTAGAAGTTGGTATTTATACCCCCTAATTGATTTCCAACCGTTGAAATTGTTGTAGTCATGAATAGATCCGTTGGGGATGTAAAAACCAGAACATTTAATTCGCCTGCAACACTGAGTATTGATACCATATAAAAAGGTATCGATAATTTTTGCAATAAATGCTAAATTCAGTGACCGTTGGAGTTTTTCTATCAATACCAAAACAATTTTATCAATACTTTATAAAAAGGTATCGATACTATATCGATACTTTGGAAGTTTTGTGAGAAACAAAATGCAACATCGTTTTTAAACCGGTCAATACACCAATATCAATACGGTATGTTACGGGAAAAGGTATTTGAGAGGTTTAGGTGAAAATAGAATGTCATATTGGTATTTAAGAGCGGTATCGATAATTCATAAAATATCGATACTAGGCCAAAAAGTGTCGATACTTTTGGCCTAAAGCTATTTTGTCATGTTAGAAAAATATTTTGACTTAATAAAATGATAAATGACTTTCTTACTTAGTCAAAATCATTTTAACTTGATTTTTGAGTTTAAGAGTTCAAAAAAGTTGGATTTTAACTTTTATTCAAAAAACACTTAAAGCTAGGTTGTGCATTTGAAGAAAGACTTGAGTAGGTTTGATTGAAAATTTGCTCCCTTGATGAAAGTCATTTTGAACATAAAGCCAAAATAAAATTTGACAAACAATGTGGCATTCATTTTTACTTTAAGAAAAATTAGTAACTTAATGAATGGATAGCATCGAGAAAAGCATTATTAACCTCGAAGAGGTTGAGCAACATGAGATGAAGAAGCTGGTGGAGAAGGATGCTCGGGTGAAGGGACATGTTTAAAAGCATGGGATCCACTCACCTAAGTTGGCATCATAGTGATAGCGGCATGGTGAAGTGCCCCATAACTTATTGGTTGATTGGGCGTGAAGTCTCCAATAGTGTTTATCTATGTTAAGAAGTTTGAGTTGTTTCTCATTGTTACAAAAACATTCTGTCTTAGTGGAAAATCGTGTTTAAGTTAGAAAACATTTGAGTTCTTCTTTATTCCAAATCTTAGTGTGATACCCGATGGTATAGTTTAAAATGTCGCTTTTGTAGTTTTGAAATCGTTATCTTTCCAAATTTTAGCACATTTTGGCTCAATTAATTTGTTAAGACATATTATATATCCACCTTAATCATAAACAAACATAACTTAAAAAGGCCATTTACAACCCAAATAAAACCAAATAGTAATAAAACTTAAGTACCAAAATTTCATAAAGGTCCGAAAGCAAATCTTTATTTGAGCATGGCATGAGCACCTCGAGTCCATCCGGCCCATGTCCGCGTCTAAGTGTCACTGAAAAGTCAAAGGAGAGAGTGAGTCGCAAGACTCGGTGTATAATTCCTCTCCCAGATAACATGCCAACACATATCATAATGAATAATGCAAGTAATGCACCCGATCCTAACCAACCATATCACCTTTTTTACCCGTGTGGTACCAAACCACTTGGTGGTGCCAAACCACTGGTGACCCAAAGTCACGATATCCATCTTGTGGTACCAAACCACTTTGGTGACCAAGTCACAAATAATCCAATGATGGGGCCAACCCATCGTGTGATACCAAATCACTAGCGACGATCCCATATCTCATAAGTGGGGCCAACCCACGGTGGTGTCAAACCACAGGGACGAGTCGCAATGAGGTGCCAAACCTCTGGTGTCCCAAAGACACAGTGTGATACCAAATCACTGGTGACCGCAGTCACAAATCCGGTGATGGGGCCAACCCATCGTGTGATACCAAATCACTAGCGTCAATCCCGTATAATCAACTGTGGGGCTAACCCACTATGGTACTAAGCCACTGGGACGAGACGCTGAGGTGCCAAACCTCTGGTGACCCAAAGTCACAAAATATCATTGTGGTACCAAACCTTTGGAGGTGCCAAACCTCCGGTGTCCCAAAGACACAGTGTCCCAAAGACACGGATATCATACTCCCTCCTCTCATATCACCCAATCACATATCATACTAGATGCAAAATCGTGCAATCATGCTATCATGCTCACATGCTTAATATGGCATCTCAAAGTATCAAAATCATGATATCATCATCATCACATAACTCATAATGAAACGGACTTACCGAATCCGTATCCATACCTCAATGGGTATCAACATAGTCAACCACATTGTTTCATTTACACAAACAAAGTTATCACATTACTTAGTTAAGATAGTGTGTTGGTTTACACACCGAAATAGCGAAGATTAACTCCTAAGAACCGATCTAAGCCCTTGATCGCCTCGACAACCCCGATCCTACAATCGCCAACAATTGGATTAGTCACTATACCATTCGGCCAAAATAGGTAACCCAAGGGTTGCGTTAGCCTTACCTTAGACTTGATTTGGTTTCCTACCAATCGAACCCAACAATGGTTCCTTGTAAATCGGCTTCACCCTAGAAAGAAAGTGGTTATTTCTTTGAAACCATATACTTAATCGAAAACTAAACAAATCAACCACGAGCAATCATCTCACCATCACTTACCGATTGCTTACAGAGTAAGAAGGCTCCTCCCACTTGTTCCCAAAATCCGAATGTCCTATAAAGAGATTGGTCTACACATTAGATCAATATCCTTCAACCAATAACAAACCGGCCTTCATTTAAACCACAAAATATAAGAACACAAAAAAAAAAAAAATGGCCATTCGACCAAGCTCTTACCACTACCAACCGATTGGAAACCAGCACCTAACAACACCCAATATTCGGCCACCAAACACCACTAGGAGAGAAGAAAGATTCGGCCTTACACAAAAGAGAGTTGTAAAGAAGAAGGAGTTACTATTCGGCCACCACCAAAACGGGAAAAAGAGAAAGATACCTTCGGTTTTTGAGAAGAAATAGAAATGGAGGAAAAAGCTTTGGCTTCACACCAAGGTTTCGGCTAAAATGACTTTGGAAAAAGAAAATAGAATGATGGATACTTTCGGTTTTGAGAAAGAGGAAGAAATGAATAAAGTGTTCAGAAGAAGAACAAATTTCGGCTTAGCATGAATGAAAAAAAAAGGAAAGGGAGAAAGAAGAGAACTTTCGGCTCAAGTTGAAAAGAAACACAAAGCTGGTTTCGATTTAACACAATTGAAAAAGAAAAGAAGGTGGGAGAGGCATTCGGCTAACAAGGTTTCCAAAAGAGAGAAAAAGATGATAATGGGATGTTAGGTTCGGCAAGGGTAAGGGTGTTGAAGCTTTCGGTTTAAGGAGAACAAAAGAAAAATGAAAAAGAGATGAAGCACTTGGGGTTTCGGTTTCAAGAATGCAAAAACAAAAATGGGTGAAATTCGGCTTAGGCTATTTGCAACTGAAGAAATCTTTACTAGCTTTTGACTAAACAAAAATTAGCTTACCAAAAGAACTTGGTGACCGAAAATGCACACAAAAGAACCCAAGTGGATTTGGACTTCCCACTCCTCACAACACCTACCAACCGGCCAACCTCCCCCAAAATCTCCTCAAAATCGGCCAACCTCCCCCCAAACACTCCCAAGCCACTCATTCAAATTACCTTGACCAAGTCTCCCTCCTACATTTGCTCTCCACCCACCGTTTGAAAGAGTTGACAAGGTCCATGCTAGAGTTCAAACTTCCTACAACTCTTCCCTTCCTGCCGTCAAAATGGATGCAAAAGGTGGGATTTTCGCAGCTTGAACTCAGGACCTCTTCCTCCTGCAGTTGACGCCAACCACACTCTCCATGTGGCGCATGCCTTGCCACTCCACCAACTCCTTTGTTATGCCACAATTCAACAAATAAAATATATAACCCCCAACTCCCTCAGCTCCTATCATCTCAAGCCCAAAAACTAAAATTTTACCACCTACTCAGGCTCACTCCTAGCCTACAACTAAGCCCCGAAACCACACAAACAACAACATAGCAAGCCATAGACATGCAAACAATGCCAAAAATAAAATAGCCCTTAACTCGGGATATTACAGTTCTACCCCCTTAAAATAATTTCGACCTCGAAATTACCTGGTCAGAAGAGTTGCGGGTACTGCTGTCTCATCGTATCCTCGGGTTCCCACGTCGCTTCTTCCACACCATGATTCCACCATAGTACCTTAACCAAAGGCACAGACTTCCTGCGCAGAACCTTCACATCCCGATCTAAAATCTGTACAGGCTCTTCCTCCATGGTCATATCTGGGTTTACCTCAATCTCTCCCACTGTCACCACATGCGATAGATCTGAACGATATCGCCGAAGCATCGAAACGTGGAACACATCGTGAATTTGACTTAGTTCTGCGGCAACTCGGTGATATGCAAGCCGGTCCCACTCGTCTCGATTACCTTATCGGCCTAATAAACCTCGGACTTAGCATGCCTTTCCTCCCGAACCTTAATACTTTCTTCCACGGTGAGACCTTCAGGAAAACCCGATCTCCCACAGCAAATTCAATATCTTTCCTCTTAAGATCAGCATAGGACTTCTGCCGGTCCGAAGCTTCCTTCAATCGAGCCTGAATCAGTTTAACCTTGTCTTCGGTCTCAGCAACCAACTTTGGTCCCAACAAGCGACGTTCACTTAACTCGTCCAACAAGTAGGTGAGCGACACTTTCTACCGTCTAACGCCTCATAAGGTGCCATCTTGATGCTCGCTTAGTAGCTGTTGTTATAGGCGAACTCACTAATGATGAGATACTCCTCCCAACTACCCTCGAAGTCCAATACACAACCTCGTAACATGTCCTCCAAGATCAGTATAACCCTTTCCATCGCCCGTCGATGCGTGGATGAAATGTCTTGAAATCTAACCGTGTACCCAGAGCTCGATGCAACGCCTTCGGAACCTTGGCGTGAATCGGGATCCCTATCCGAGATGATCGACATGGCACCCGTCTGATCTCACAATCTCGACACATCTGACCGCCAACCTCAAGTGAGTAGTCCACCTCCGGAATAAAGTGAAATGATTTAGTCGATCGATCCACAATTACCAGTGAATCCTTCTTGCTCGGTGTAGCGGTAATCCACCGACGAAATCCATAGTTATCCTTTCCCACTTTCATTGTGGAATCTTCTTTGGTGAAGCAACCCAGACAAAGACAATCGATGCTCACCTTGACTCTTGACATGTCGACACTTCCCACAAACTTCGGTTACTTCTTTTTGGACCTACCACCGTAAGCGTTTCTCGAGATCTCTATACATTTTGCTACCTCCGGGATGCATAGCGTAGGGTCGCTATGTGCATCTGAAGAATCTTTGCCTTAACTTTCGGTATCTCTCGGCATACAAGCCTTCCCCGAAAACACAAAGACCCCATCACTAGATAAGCTATAACCCTTCAAACCATCATTACGCACTTGTGTCCTCTGCGCTTTCGTAACCTCATCCAACAACTGCTTTTTCTCGATCCGCTCAACCCAAGTAGTTTAACTGCGCACCGCTGAGAATACTCCCATCGTCATACAAACTCAAGTGGGCAAACAACGCTCTTAAATTGAAACAACCCTACGGCTCAACGCATACGCCTGGCGTTAGCCTTACCGGATGATACTCAATTGAGCAATCGTAGTCTTTCAAATGACTCAATCCATCTGCACGCCTCAGATTCAAGTCTTTCGAGTCGGAAGGTACTTGAACTCTTATGATCCGTGTAGACTATCGATCTTTCTCCGTACAAGTAATGCCTCCATATCTTTAAGGCAAATACTACCGCTAACTCCGGATCATGCGTTGGATAATTCACCTCATGTGGCCTCAAGCTGCCGAGATCGTAAGCCACAACCTTCCCTTCTTGCATCAAGACACAACCCAATCCAGTATGTGATGTATCGCAAGATACTTGTGAATTCTTTACCGGCCTCGGGTTGAATCGAGCAGGAGCTTGGTCAAAATCTTCTTCAACTTATCGAAGCTCTCCCTCGCTTCTCGGTCAAATAAGCGGAACCTCTTTTCTCAATAATTTAGTCATCGGTCTTTGCAATCAATGAGAAACCTCTACAAATCTTGGTAGTATCGCCAAGCCCGTAAAACTCCGAATCTCTACTATCGACCTTGGCGGCTTCCAATCCAAAACGGCCTCTATCTTACGAGGTCCACTCTAATCCCTCGGTCGATACTACATGACCCAAGAACGTCACCTCCACGAGCGAACTCGCATTCTTGAACTTCGATAGAATTTGTTTCTCCCTTAGAATCTGCAATACCACCCGCAAATGCGCATCATGCTCCTCCTCAGTCCTTGAATATACCAAGATGTCGTCGATAAAAACCACTACGAACTGGTCTAAATACTGTTGGAACACCCTATTCATCAGATCCATGAAAGCTGCCGGCGCGTTAGTCAATCCAAACGGCATAACTAAGAACTCAAAGTGCCCATACCGAGTACGAAATGCCGTCTTGCAGATATCCGCCTCCTTCACCCTTAACTGGTGATACCCAGACCTTAAGTCGATCTTCGAGAAAACCGACGCCCCCTTCAGCTGATCAAACAAGTCATCTATCCGAGGTAGTGGATACTTGTTTTTGATCGTCAGCTTATTCAGTTGGCGGTAGTCTATACACATCCGCATAGTACCGTCTTTCTTCTTTACAAAAGTACTGCAAGCTCCCCATGGTGAAATACTTGGCCTGATAAAACCTCGGTCCAATAACTCCTGGATTTGGGCCTTAAGCTCCACTAGCTCTTTAGGTGCCATCCTGTACGGAGCAATGGATACGGGCGCAGTTCCGGGTAACAGATCTATCCCGAACTCTACCTCTCGATCTGGTGGCAAACCCGGAAGCTCCTCAGGAAACACATCAACAAATTCCCTAACTGTCCGAACCGTCTCCACAGCAGACTCCTTAGCCTCCAAGGCATACACATGCACCACATATGCTTCACAGCCCTTTCTGACCATCTTCTCGGCTTTCAGAGCAGATACCACATTGGACAGATAATTCCTCCTATTACCGATCAGAACTACCTCATCACCCTCAGCTGTGCTCAGAACCATGCGCTTAGCCGCGCAGTCCAACTTTGCCTGGTACTCAACCAGCCAGTCCATCCCCAGAATCAGATCGAACTCCTCAAACGGCAGTTCCATCAGATCAGCCTCAAATACTACCCCTTGGAGTTCTAGAGGTACGTCTCTATACAGTTTATCTACCACTACAGAGTGACCTAGAGGGCTTATTACGGTCATCTGCCTAGAAGATATTTCAGAGTCTAGATCCATGGTCTTCACTATGCTACTTGCAACATATAAATGTGTTGACCCCACATCAATCAAAGCGATAAATGGAGAACCAAAGATTAAAACATACCCAGAATGACGTCCGGCATGCGTCGCCCTCCTCTCGGCGCCAAAGATACACACTAGCCCCCGCATGCGGCCTCGTAACTACCTACACCTCCTTGGGTGCTCCACGGCCCCGACCAAAACTATTACCTCCTCTACCATTACCTCGGCCCCTCTGCGGTGGTGGTCCGTTATTTCTGTACTGAGTACGGCCTTGATTCTCTAACTGAATCCTAGCTAACTTGCACGGACAGTCCCTCACACGGTGGTCCAGCGACCCACACTCAAAACAGCCTCTACCATCAGTCCAACATCCTCCCCAATGAGCCTTCCCACAACGGTTACACTGTGGCGGTCCTTGCCTAGCAACAACAAATCTACCGACCGATTCGCCCACTCGGTCTAGCCCTTTTCACGATTTCGATGACCCGAAGATCCAAAACTTCTCTTGTGTCGGTTCCTATCCATACCGCCTCACAGATTCCTTAATGCCCTCGGCTACCTTCGCCTTTTCAACTAGGATGACAAATTCACGCTCCTGGCTGGGCGCAATTATCACCTTAATTCGTCCCTGAGCCATCCTTGAAACGAACACACCTCTCGTGTTCAAGAGCCACCATTCCCTAGCATACCGACTCACCTCGAAATTCGCCTCAGACTCGACTACGATTTGCTCCCGAACTAACCTCGAAATGCTTTCCATTTGCTCATTAATGTAATTAGCCCCACGTACTTTTTACGATAGCGGCGAAAATAGTCCCAAGTCGATCTTCAATGCGGTATTGTCCCAAACAAGTGAGCCACCACTGGTATGACTCATCTCGGAGAAGTGATACGATCCCCTTTAATTTCTCTTCAGCCGTTAGGTCCAGATCGTCCATGATCCGTTCTGTCGCTTCGGCCAATACTCAAGTCTTTGGAGCAACACCGAGACACCGAAAGAATTCACCCGTTTTCGAAGTCGCTCAGGCACAGATTTCCTAGCTCCTACGCCTCCACCTACTCCAGCTACCCGTTCTAAAACCGCGACGATCGCCTATGACACTGCGTCATCGCCGGTCTGCTCTTGGAACTCACCACCTCCGGTGGTGGCGTAATCCCAGATCTCATTCTCTGAACCCTGACCAGAACCTACGGGCTCAAAAACTGTCATCCTATCGCGACCACGTCCACGACCACGTCCACCTCGGGTACTCATGACTAAATCTCGTCTGATTAAAGAATTTTATGTATCAGTCATTATTCCACTGTTTAAAAGCAAAGTCTTATGAGTATTGCTTATTAAAGAAGTTTTGTTTTCGCGAGTCCACAGAGTCCTATCAGTTTCAGTCTCTAAGGTAGTCTTACTAGCCATCCAATCATATCAATTAATATCACAACCAATAGAACGGGGTACTTACCTGGGCGGATTGGTGCTGGTGACTCAGTGCCATGCCTTTCAAACCATACTTTTAAAACAAAACTTTTAATCGACTCTTGAAAACATTTTGGGCCTCGGGCCCACAAAACCTTTAAACTTGGCTCGATACCACAAATGTAACACCCCAAACCCAATCAATACACCACGACCGAATCTGGTATGTTACGGGGAAAAAGGTTTTTGAGAGGTTTAGGTTTGAGTTTAAAAGTTGGAGAAAAACACTTCGCTAGGTTGTGCATTTGAAGAAAAACTTGAGTAGGTTTGATTGAAATTTGATGATGTACTTGAAAACCCGGAAATTTTTAAAAACTTATTTCGATGGGTAGACCAAAACAGGTTTATCTCGTTAAGAAGTTTGAGTTGTTTCTCATTGTTACAAAAACATTCTGTCTTAGTGGAAAATCGTGCTTAAGTTAGAAAACATTTGAGTTCTTCTTTATTCCAAATCTTAGTGTGATACCCGATGGTATAGTTTAAAATGTCGTTTTGTAGTTTTGAAATCGTTATCTTTCCAAATTTTAGCACATTTTTGCTCAATTAATTTGTTAAGACATATTATATATCCATCTTAATCATAAACAAACATAACTTAAAAAGGCCATTTACAACCCAAATAAAACCAAATAGTAATAAAAACTTAAGTACCAAAATTTCATAAAGGTCCGAGCAAATCTTTATTTGAGCATGGCAAGAGCACCTCGAGTCCATCCCGGCTCCATGTCTGCGTCTAAGTGTCACCTGAAAAGTCAAAGGAGAGAGTGAGTCGCAAGACTCAGTGTATAATTCCCTCTCCCGGTATAACATGCCAACACACATATCATAACAGAATAATGCAAGTAATGCACCCGATCCTAACCAACCATATCACCTTTTTTACCCCGTGTGGTACCAAACCACTGGTGGTGCCAAACCACTGGTGACCCAAAGTCACGATATCCATACTGTGGTACCAAACCACTGGTGACCCGAAGTCACAAATAATCCAATGATGGGGCCAACCCATCGTGTGATACCAAATCACTAGCGACGATCCCATATCTCATAAGTGGGGCCAACCCACGGTGGTGTCAAACCACGGGGACGTAGTCGCAATGAGGTGCCAAACCTCCGGTGTCCCAAAGACAGATGTGATACCAAATCACTGGTGACCGCAATACAAATCCGGTGATGGGGCCAACCCATCGTGTGATACCAAATCACTAGCGTCAATCCCGTATAATCAATCGTAGGGCGAACCCACTGTGGTACTAAGCCACTGGACGAGACGCCGAGGTGCCAAACCTCCGTGACCCAAAGTCACAAAATATCATTGTGGTACCAAACCCTTTGGAGGTGCCAAACCTCGGTGTCCCAAAGACACAAAGTGTCCCAAAGACACGGATATCATACTCCCCTCCTCTCATATCACCCAATCACATATCATACTAGATGCAAAATCATGCAATCATGCTATCATGCTCACATGCTTAATATGGCATCTCAAAGTATCAAAAATCATGATATCATCATCATCACATAACTCATAATGAAACGGACTTACCGAATCCGTATCCATACCTCAATGGGTATCAACATAGTCAACCACACATCGTTTCATTTACACAAACAGTTATCACATTACTTAGTTAAGATAGTGTGTTGGTTTACACACACGAAATAGCGAAGATTAACTCCTAAGAACCGATCTAAGCCCTTGATCGCCTCGACAACCCCGATCCTACAATCGGCCAACAAAGGATTAGTCACTATACCATTCGCCAAAAATAGGTAACCTAAGGGGTTGCGTTAGCCTTTTTTAGACTTGATTTGGTTTCCTACCAAACCAACCCAACAATGGTTCCTTCGTAAATCGGCTTCACCCTAGAAAGAAAGTGGTTATTTCTTTGAAACCATATACTTAATCAAAACTAAACAAATCAACCACGAGCAATCATCTCACCATCACTTACCGATTGCTTACAGAGTAAGAAGGCTCCTCCCACTTGTTCCCAAAATTGAATGTCCTATAAAGGATTGGTCTACACATTAGATCAATATCCTTCAACCAATAACAAACCGCCTTCATTTAAACCACAAAATATAAGAACACAAAAGAAAAAAAATGGCCATTCGCCAAGCTCTTACCACTACCAACCGATTGAAACCAAGCACCTAACAACACCCAATATTCGCCACCAAACACCACTAGGAGAGAAGAAAGATTGACCTTACACAAAGAGAGTTGTAAAGAAGAAGGAGTTACTATTCGCCACCACCAAAACGGAAAAGAGAAAGATACCTTCGATTTTTGAGAAGAAATAGAAATGGAGGAAAAGCTTTGGCTTCACACCAAGGTTTCGCTAAAATGACTTTGGAAAAAGAAAATAGAATGATGGATACTTTCGTTTTGAGAAAGAGGAAGAAATGAATAAAGTGTTCAAAAGAAGAACAAATTTCGGCTTAGCATGAATGAAAAAAAAAGGAAAGGGAGAGAGAAGAGAACTTTCGGCTCAAGTTGAAAAGAAACACAAAGTTGGTTTTGGTTTAACACAATTGAAAAAGAAAAGAAGGTGGGAGAGGCACTGGCTAACAAGGTTTCCAAAAGAGAGAAAAGATGATAATGGGATGTTAGGTTCGGCAAGGGTAAGGGTGTTGAAGCTTTCGGTTTAAGGAGAACAAAAGAAAATGAAAAGAGATGAAGCACTTGGGGTTTCGGTTTCAAGAATGCAAAAACAAAATGGGTGAAATTCGCTTAGGCTATTTGCAATCGAAGAAATCTTTACTAGCTTTTGACTAAACAAAATTAGCTTACCAAAAGAACTTGGTGACCAAAATGCACACAAAAGAACCCAAGTGGATTTCGACACTTCCCACTCCCTCACAACACCTACCAACCCGCCAACCTCCCCAAAATCTCCTCAAAATCGGCCAACCTCCCCAAACACTCCCAAGCCACTCATTCAAATTACCTTGACCAAGTCTCCTCCTACATTTGCTCTCCACCCACCGCTTGAAAGAGTTGACAAGGTCCATGCTAGAGTTCAAACTTCCTACAACTCTTCCCTTCCCGTCAAAATGGATGCAAAAGGTGGGATTTTCGCACTTGAACTCAGGACCTCTTCCTCCTGTAGTTGATGCCAACCACACTCTCCATGTGGCGCATGCCTTGCCACTCCACCAACTCCTTTGTTATGCCACAATTCAACAAATAAAATATATAACCCCCAACTCCCTCAGCTCCTATCATCTCAAGCCCAAAAACTAAAATTTTACCACCTACTCAGGCTCACTCCTAGCCTACAACTAAGCCCCAAACCACACAAACAACAACATAGCAAGCCATAGACATGCAAACAATGCCAAAAATAAAATAGCCCTTAACCCGGGATATTACACAAAATGTTATTTTAGTATCATTTTTAAGAAAGGGTATCGATATTTCAAAAAATATCAATACTTAATAAAAAGGTATCGATACTTGATAGGGTTTGTGAAAAATAGAATGTCATATTGGTATCGCTTTTAAGAAGGGTATCGATAATTCATAAAATATTGATACTAAGCCAAAAATGTCGATACTTTTTGGCCTAAAGCTATTTTGTCATGTTCGAAAAATATTTTGACTTAATAAAATGATAAATGACTTTCTTACTTAGTCAAAATCATTTTAACTTGATTTTAAAATTGTTTCAAAAATATTATAAGAGTTCAAAGTAGATATTCAAAATTTTATCTCTTAGAGTTCAATTTTAAACAAATCATTTTGTCAATTTTATTCAATTTTAACTTTTATTCAAAAACACTTCAATTTGTTATATCAAAACATTTTATGAAATAAAGCTTAGTTTGGTAATCTCGCCCTTTTTATATAACAAAACATTTGGTAAATTTGTTTTTGAATAATTTGCTCCCCCTTAATGAAAGTCATTTTGAACATAAAGCCAAAATAAAATTTGACAAACAATGTGGCATTCATTTTTACTTTAAGAAAAATTAGTAACAAAAATTGCATAAGTTAGCATAAACAAATAATCAATCAATTAACCTTTTCTTCTCCCCTTTTGCTATATCAAATGATAAATAAAGCTTAAGGAGAAAAGATGATAGTCCATCATAATAGATATAAAAAAGTAAATGGGAAAGAAATTAAAACAATAATGTACCTCAAAATACCAATAAAGCTATAAAGTGCAAAAAGATATAGACATAGGCATAAATAAAGAAATCTAGGTGAAAATGTTATGAGTATGAAATGAATGATTTAAATCTAATCTAATTATCACTGGGAGAAAAAGGAGGAGTTAAGGGGAAGTGAGCTAAGAGAGACGTCATTTGTGCCTCTAATGTCGATAGTCGAGTGTTAATATCTTCCCTAAGACCTCGAACATCATTGCTTAATGAATGGATAGCATCGAGAAAAGCATTATTAACCTCGAAAGAGGGTTGAGCAACATGAGATGAAGAAGCTGGTGGAGAAGCATGCTCGGGTGAAGGGACATGTTTAAAAGCACCTTGATCATCGTCATCATCAGTAGTCGGATTACCTCCTTTGATCCACTCACCTAAGTTGGCATCATAGTGATAGCTGGCATGGTGAAGTGCCCCATAACTTATTGGTTGATTGGACGAATGGGAGTCTCCAATAATGCTAATTCCTAATCGTCTAAAGATGTATGACAAATTTCATCTAAAGATGTATGACAAATACATGCCATGAGGAAGGGTGATATTTGTATTCATCCCCCTCCCAATAGCATTAGTAGTGTCATTAAACATAATAAGAGCAAGGTCGAGATGCCTATTATTTTGGACAGAATCGAGCCACATTGGTGTGTCAAAGCTTGGCAAGTTTCATAATAGGACATAAATTGTAACACCCCTAACCCGTATCCATCACCGAACTAGGGTTAAGAGGCATTACCGAACATATCGGAACATTTCACAAACATACATTTCACATCAACAAAACATCATCAATCATAATCACTTTATCCCTTAAGGAGATCTACAAGACCCTAAACATGCTTTAGAAAGGATTCGGGACCAAACCGATTTCATACGAAAACTTTACAAAACTTATAATATTTTCTTTCAAAATAGGGCACACGCCCATGTGGCTAAGTTGTGTGCCTCACACGGCCATGCCTTAGCCCGTGTTTTAGCCCGTGTACATCACTGACTAAAGTCACACGGCCTGTCACATGCCCGTGTGTCTGGCCCGTGTACAAGTCTGATTTGTATTGAATTAAGACAGTGAAGGACATAATCAGAACACACGCCTGTGTGCTCAACCCTGTGGGCAATTATAGGCCATTTGTGTAACATCCCTTGCCCGTATTCGAGCTGGAACAGGGTTTGATGCATTACATAGCTAATCTTACTTAAACTTCTAAAATAAGCTTATAAAATTTCGTTTAACCCCATCGCTCACACATACTCGATCCAGAGGGCCCTAAACATACTTCCGAAAAGTATCAGAATCTTTTCAGGAACTTTCACGAGTTCGAGAAACTTTTTAATAAAACAGAGGCCACATGCCCGTGTAGGCCTAGGGACACGCCCGTGTGCCTTTAAGGCATGATCGTGTCTTCCACCCGTGGTCAACATGACTAATTCCACACGGCCATGGCACGCCCGTGGCCCTAGCCTGTATGTAAAACCTTAGCATTCTGACTTATCCACACGGCCTATACCCACACCCGTGTACCCCAGCCGTGTGGTGATTTAAATCCCAAGTGCAAGGTGTAGACTTCACACGGCACTGGCGCGCGCCATGTGCTAGCCAGTGCCTCCCACTGTCTAGACCCACGCCCGTGTGTCTACCTATGTTGACAATTAGCAGGCTATATACCAAGCCCTTTCCACCCTACAATGCACACATACATACTTCCACTCAAAAAAAATACAACTCATATCCCATAAGCAAGTCTAAGAACTCATTCCAACATACAAGGCAATTAAAGGGACATGCACTTCATGAATTTCATCTTCATTAAGCAAAAGAGTTTGCTAAGTATTTGACTAACTCATAAGGCCATTTACAAAATGACTTTTACAAACTTACATAGTCAACACTTTGACTAACAATTACAACTTAACAAAATAATCAAGTCCTATACATGCCATACTCAAAATAAGTCTAAAATTGTTATACCAAAGTGTTGTCGATAGTGTGATTTCTGAACCTCTACGTCCACGATCCTCGAGTTACCTTGGCAATACTACAAGAAAGAAGGGCAATTAAAACGGGATAAGCATAAAGCTTAGTAAGTTTGCATGGAAATAAATAGCAATAATAAATCCATAAAATAATCCATCCACGGTGTTAACTAATCGTACACGAGTCAAGGCTTCTTGACAATACTTACTTACAATTACCCTTATCTAGCACATACCGTGCCACATGTCGAAACTGATTCTTCGTGACTCATTCACGAATACCTGTATTCACTCATTCACATGACTTAAATATCATTCACATTTCTACTTCTAAATTCATCTACTTATCCTACTATTCACGAGGGATAGTCAAAGATGTGTGTTTATCGTCATTATTGTAGGTATAAAGCCAATGCCACATCCTCGAGGTGGTCTTACATGGAGTCACCTCTAAATTCCAATGCCATATCCTAGATATGGTCTTATATGGGATTACCTCTAGATGCTAATGCCATATCCCGAATATGGTCTTATACGATTTTCATATTCTTTACCGAAGCCATATCCTGGATATGGTCTTATAAGGGATCTCAACTCGGTGCCAAGGCCATGTCCTGGACATGGTCTGATACGGGACCTTATCTCTTTCATAACTCAATGATGATAGCATTTTTATAATCAATATGGCCCATTAGGACTTCATCATCTCATTCACTTTAACTACTTAATTTAGTAGAGTATCATGCATTAATATAATGCCAAGCAATCTCAACATGATAACATAAATGTTGCTTTAATCACATACAAACTTACCTCGATTCAAAATGAGCTAGCCTGTTGATCTAGTCCGAGACTTTGTTCTTTCCCTGATCAAGGCGGGTCCTCGGTTCTTCTTGCTCTATAATAATAATTTAACTCATTTTAACCACTATATTAATAAAAGCATTTCAAAAATCATGCTTAGGAAAAATTACTATTTTACCCCTAGACTTTGGCAAAATAACCATTTTGCCCCTAGGCTCGAAAATAAATTCTAACCACATTTCTACCTTCAACAAGCCTAGGTGAACATTTAATGCTTTTAAAGTTATTATCAAAAATCAATATCTCACATATTAACCACAAACTTTATAACCTTTTCATCAAGATCCTAATTGGTGTTTTCATGCTAACACATTTCACAAAAGTTGTTCATCTAACAACTAAGACTCATTTTCTTCCATAAAGATGCAGCAATAACAATGATAGCTCTCATGGTAAAACCTTAACCTTTTCACAATATTGCACAATAGTCCCCTCATTTGAAAGCTTAAGCTTTAGGGGTCTCAAAAGTACAATTATTTTTAAGAAAAGATCACTAGATCACCTACTTGAATCGATGAGAGCTTGCTGAAATTTGAGCTTCCAAAAACTCCTATTTTTTTTCTATTTTCGGTGGAGAAGGATGAGCAAAAAGATGGACATCATCTTTTCTTTATTCTAATATTAAACTCAAAATTTAGTCCACCAACCACCACCAACTTTGACCAACTTGGTCAATCCTTGTCTCCCTTTGAAACCTATGGTCGGCCAAGCCAATCTTGGGGGTCTAATTGCCTTTTAAAAACCTCCAATTAACAATTTATGGCTATTTGGTACTTTTAGCCTATAGAATGGAACTTTCGCACTTTATGCGATTTAGTTCTTTTTCGTGATTAAACGTGAAATCGCTAAAATTAAAACACCAAAATTTTCATGCACATATGCTATCATGTTCTAACTCATAATATAATCATAAAAATAAATTTCTCTAATCTCGGATTAGTGATCCCAAGGTCACTTTTTTGACTAGCCCCTAAATCAGGTTGTTACAATTTGCAAGGCCAAATTGCCACCCATCATAGCTCATACCTACTAGCACCAAACAAGCATCATTTCATAATCCAAAAATAGCCAAAACATATCAAATTATACACAATTTTTCCCTCACAATATCATTCATTTCTATATACAAATCCATCCAAAACATACCAATTCAAAATAACAACTTCAAATCAAAACATATGATTCATACATCATATTAATCCATTTCAACTCATAGTATTTCTCATCATGCCTATTTTCTCAAATCAACCATTAACCTTACCAAAAATGACCATTTCTTTTAGCCATTCATGAGCACATTAAAACATACCCAATTTCCACTACCACATTCATAATCAACCATCTCAAATGACCAAATACATTTCCAACCATAATATCAATTACCATAGTCTATACATGCCATATAACTAAGTCATAAATGGGATAAATACCGAAATCATTAGCCAGATAGTGTGATGCGATCTCCACCGACTTCCAACCCGAGCTACATCTGAAAATCTATAAACATAGGAAAAACACATAGAGTAAGCTTTGAAAGCTTAGTAAGCTCGTATCTTAATAAACTTAACATAACAAATAATTTCATTACAATGCCATAAGCATGATATGCTATCTCACACAACTTTTCTAAATTATATAACATGTTCTCATATCAAATTATCATCTTTCAATATTATACTTGCTTACTTAACTAACTTTAGCTTTCACAAGCTTATTCAATTCAATTCTCATATATCATTCAATTCACACTTTCATATAGCCAAATAAGCACATTGTGGAAAATAGCATATCTAATCATTTATCTTTTCATATGAATCTCATTTCATCATTTATACCTAGATTCACCTTTTATTCATATAGTATCTGATAATTTCACATATGCCACTTTATAAATCACATCTTATTCATTTGTTCATGTTTCATTTGCACATATCCACATTTCATTTGCATATACATCACATAACAGTCTTTGCATATATATATACTTACCTTTCATTATCAAATATTGTATCCATTTCAACGTACCTGGATCGAAATGTCATTCACTTAATAACTTATTTCTTGGAACGCCTGTTGAACCATTCGGAATCAATAAGGATACTCGGATAGCTCGAAAAGCTCATACAATGCCAACGTCCCAGACGTGGTCTTACATGTAATCAAATATCGATGCCACTGTCCCAGACAGGGTCTTACACGTAAATCACAAATCAATGCCAACGTCCCAAACGTGGTCTTACACGATAACACATATCGAATCCTATGTCATGACATATGTATCCTAACTATCCCTATGGTTCGTACGAGGCTTTTAGATGTCATCACATTGTCGATGCTTTCTCGTATTTATATATCCTGCTTCTCGAACAATTCAATATCATAATAATATATATAACTTAATCAAAATACATATATATTTACATTACCATTCGGCATTGAATTCAATCATACAAATAATATGCATTTATAACATAATTTCATAACGTCTATTAAAAATACGAACTTACCTCGTTCGTAGTAATGACAAATTAAGTCGACTAATCCGATGTTTTGACTTTCTCTCGATCTAGATCTGAATTCCGCTTTTTCCAATCTAATTAATATCAAACTTAACTTACTTATTCAACATTTCATTAAATTTTCATCCAAAAACATATAAATGGGAAATTTGCATTTAGCCCCTAACATTTCACTTTTTGCAATTTAGTCCCTATTTCACAAAACACAAAATATTCAAAATTTCACCACACCCATGCTTGACTGAATTTCACTAAGGTCACTAGCAGCCCAATAATTCAATTTATTTCACATTTCAACACCTCAATTTAAAAATTTCACAATTTAATCCTTAATAATCATTTTTATCAAAAATCACTTAATAAAATATAATAATCAAACATTAAAGATTTATTTTTCATCATCAAACTACAAATTCATCACATTATCAACAATGACAAATCTCAAATTTATCATCATTTCCAAAAATTAAAGTATGGGCTAAGTAATATTCAAAGCAACGATCTCAAAAACGTAAAAATTATCGAAAACCGAGCAAAACACATACCCGAATTAAGCTTCAAAGTGCCGAACCTAGATGAGCTTCCATGGCTTTCTTTTTTTCTTTGAGTTTTGGCCAAATATGAACATCTTCATGTGATTTTTTTGTTTTGTTTTAATTTATTACATCTTAACATAACATTTACAAATTTAACCTTTATAAAATAATTAGAAAACCATATATTAAAAGCCTAATGCCGTCCACTCAATTTATCATGGCCAAATTTAATTTTAAGGACTTCACAATTAATTAATCAAAGCAAATAGGCACTTTAACATATAGCACGCTACTTTTACAATTTACGCGATTAAGTCCTTTTATAAAATCAAGCACACAAACGATAAAGTTTTCACACAAAACTTTCACACGTATTAATTCACTTACTGTAAACACCAAAAATAATATTAAAATATTTTTTGACTCGAAGTTTGTGATCCCAAAACCACTGTTCTGACTAGGGTCTAAATCGAGATGTTACATAAATTTCAAGTTAGGATAAAGCGGAAGACTCGATCTTGTAAAGAAAGTTCAAAAGCTAAATGAAAAGAGCTTGATTTAAAAGGCCATTTTCATTAGAGTTACCTCTGAAAGGCAAGTGTAACAGATCTCCAAATTCTTCGACAGTGAGGCAAATGGGAGTGTTTAAAAATGAGGTGATGACAACAACAAGATCACCGAACTCGTCATTTTAGAGCTTGGAATTTGAATAAAAGACTTGAACAAGGTTATAAAATGTTGATGAAGAAATTTTTTTAAAAATTCATCCAACCCCAATCTTGAAAAATAGATAGATAAATAAAATGTATTACTTCAATCATACTAACATATATTTTTCTATATTCTCAAACCTTTTTCAAGTAAATTTTTCATTAAAACGAGATAGAGAGTTTGAGGATTGAAAACACTTGTTAAAAGATAACTCTACCCTACTAGATAGGTTAGATGACGATGCACTAGTTCTTGGCATTTTCTTAGAGTCATTCTATCTAATTTAACACTTAGAAACACTAAGACTCAAAAGAAAACTCTTTGGGGAATTTTAACAAACACTTGGTGGGCAAGTGTTTTGGGTAAAAATGTTAAGAAAATATTTAGAAATAGGTAAACTCCTGCAACAAAACATAATATATAGTTTTCAAAACAACCCAATAAACCATCAACAAGCACTATTTCAACCCACATTTTATAAAATCAACAAGTTGAAAGTTTTATGGTTTGACCTCAAAAATGTTGAAATAAGCAAAATATCCAAGAAATGTTGAACAAATCTTGAGGAAATGATGTTGTAACACCCCTTACTTGTATTCAACGCCACAACAGGGTACGAGGCATTACTGGACTTACAACACAAGCATTCACACAATTTCGTGTCATTAATTTTACATCCAAACTAAAACCATTCATATTCGACCATAAAGTCCCTAATATGAGCCTACGAGGTCCAAAATGTACTTTAGAAGTGGTTCGGGACTAAACCGAGGACTCAAGAAATTTTTACAAAACTCAAAATTTTTTGCTAACTACAGGGCTCACACGCCCGTGTGACCCTAGGACACGCCCATGCTTCAAACTATGTTCAAATTAGAATGCTCTCTGACTTGTGCCACACGTCTGTGTGCTAGGCCGTGTACTTAATTAATTTAATTCAAATTAAGTGCAGGTTTCACATGGCCAAGACACACGCCTATGTTCTAGGCCGTGTAGCACACACGGCTGAGACACACGCCCATGTCTCTGCCCGTGTGCTATATTCTGGACATTTTGTTTTTCAAAATTAAGGTGCAAGGGACACACGGCCGAACACATGCCTGTGGGGCAGACTGTGTGTCACACACTGCCTAGACACACACCCATGTGTCTGCCTGTGTGGACAAAAATAAAGGTTATTTACTAAGTCATTTTCCACCCTCATTTACACCTACACTTACACTAATTCAATGGCACAATTCATGGCCAAAATATTACACCCACATACTAACCTCTAACATGCTTTAACATCATAATTTATCAATTAAAAAACCATGCAAGTTTCCACATTCATGAATGGTATCAACATATAAATATACTTATAACCAACCTTAGCCAACTTTCATGGCCATAGACAAAATGAAATCATTAACCATTATAAGCCAATACATTTTGCCATATTACCATTGACACATATAACAAAATGACCAAGTCCCTATACATGCCATAACTCACAATATTGAAATTTCAATGATACCCAAAAGAATTGTTGATAGTGTGAATGGATCTCCGACGATCTCCAATCCTCGAGCTAGTTTGGTGACACTATAAGATAAGGGAAAGAAAGGGAGTAACTTATATAGCTTAGTAAGTTCATATGCAAATAATAAACAACATTAATTATACATTTATCATATGCATAACATAACATGAATCAACATAAATGTCATTAAAACTTCATGAACATAACATACTTAATCATATTCTTACCAATAGTTCATCATATACCAAATTTATTTCCTTTAAGTTTTTCATACATACCTGTACTAATTCGTAACATAATCACATACTTTCTCATCTTTGACATTCCTGTTGAACCACTTGGAATACTATCAGATACAAGGAAAGATTTGCACATAAGTGCCACATATGTAGCCAATGCTACCACAAATCTCTTAACAATTATAGGCTCGCTCTCGAGCTATCCACTGGCCTGCTCACACAAGCTGTCAGTCGATACGTAGCTACGCGGTATTGCTCACACAAGCTGTCAGGTATCCGTAACATATGTCGGTATACCCAGCCACTGGTAGGACGTATAGGACCAGCACCCGAGACACATAAATTACATAATTACACATCAACATGGGTTCCTAGTGACATGTCACTTGTATCCTAATCTATTCCTAAGGTTCAATCGAGATTTCTCTCTTGTTGAAACTTCATCGAATATGCTCATAGAATCAATCATACAATCCATGCAATATCAAAACATTAAAATACAAATATAACATTGCATTATTAACATACGAACTTACCTCGGTATAAAAATAGTGAAAATGGACCTAATCATCAAACACTTTATTTTTCCCCCGATCTAGGTCCAAACCTTGTTTTTCTTTATCTATAATAGCAAATTTAACTCATTTAATACTCACATTATTCAATTCAACCCAAAAATCACATTATGGCAAAATTACATTTTTCCCCTAACTTTTCAACTTTTTCCATTTTAGTCCCTAGGCTCGTAAAATTATTTTAATTCAATTTCATCACATCCAAGCCTAGCCAATAATATTTATTTCTCATAAAAACCCACTTTTTTCATCAATTCACATTTTTACACGCATTTTACAACTTTTACAAATAGGTCCCCTTTAGGCATTTTCATCAAAAATCACTTAGTAAAAGTTGTTTATCCAACATAAAACTTTCATAATCTACCATTAAACATCAAAATACACAAATATCTAACATGGGTAAAATTTTAGACTTCAACATCTCTTCAAATTAGTCCTTGAAATAGCTAAATCAAGTTACAACATTCACAAAAACGTAAAAATCTTTAAAAACGGGTCAAAGACGGACTTACAATCGAGCTTGAAAGCTTGGACAAAACCATAGGTATGGGTTCTCTTCACTTTTCAGCACAAGGGACTAAATTGAAGAAGATGGACACTTTTATTTATTTTATTTTGTCTTTATTTACCAAATGACCAAAATGCCCTTTCTTTAAAACATCCAAATTTTGCCTAATTCATGTCCATTTTTGTCCACCAACTTAACCAATGGTCTAATTACCATATAAGGACCTCTAATTTGAAATTTCATAGCAATTAGACACCTCTAGCTTCTAGAACACACATTTTGCACCCTTTTGCAATTTAGTCCTTTTAACTAAATTGAGCGCCCAAACATCAAAATTTTCAAACGAAATTTTCACGAAATCATCCCATAAAACTATAGACCATAAAAATATAATAAAAAAATTTCACTCCATCAAATTCGTGGTCCCGAAACCACTATTTCGACTAAACCCAAAATCGGGCTGTTACAGATGTTTGAAGGTGTTGAAAAGCTAAGATTTAATTAAAAAATGAAGAAACTTTGGAGAAGATTTGAGAGGTTTTTGGTGGAAGGAAGAAAAAAAATTTAGGTCTTTTGAATTTTTTTTTTAAGAAACTGCAGGTATCTTGAAACACCCCTTGGTATCGATAATTTTTCACAAGTATCGATATTTTGAAATAGGTATATATACCAAATTGCAATTCCATTTTCCAAGTACAATGAAAATTACAAAACTGATATTTTTGAGTCTTTAGAGGTTCTAAAGGTCCTAAAATGACTCTAAGATCATCCCTAAATGTTTCATATGCATGGAAATTCAAAATGTAAGCATGATGCATATAACTCATAGCAAACTTAGATTTTAAAGAAAAATGACTAAATTAGTAAGAATAAGACTAATTTAATAAGTTCAAAAACATCGATCACAAGAGAAATTCATGCTAGATAAATAAGGTCAAAATAGATCAAATATCTACATAAACTCCCCATATCTTTATGCATACAAGAGCCATGAAATCTTTACTTAACAAGCTTTTTACAACAAAAATAATCAAAGAACATAAAAAGTTTCAACACAAAGTCAAGGCAAGGTGGTTAAACCTAGTTCTCTCCTAAGTGTCCAAAATCTCTCTTTGTCTAATAGTTTTGTAAAAATGTCAACTAATTAGTTTAAGGTGTTTATATACTCTAGAATCATTTCACCTTTTGGACATGATTCCTAATGAAATGATGTCTAATTTCAATGTGTTTAGTCCTATAATGTTGGGTGGGATTTTTAGTGAGACAAATAGCACTAGTATTGTCACACTTGATAAGAATGGTATCTACATCAATTCCATAGTTCTTAAGTTATTGTTTCATCCATAAAACTTGAGCACAACAACTATCGACAGAAATATATTCCGCTTTAGTGATGGACAAAGCAACACTATTTTGTTTCTTTGGAAACCATGATATTAGCATGTTGCCTAGGAATTGAGAAATACTTTTTCCTAACTAATTTGTAACCTCTAAAATCCACATCTGAGAATGCATGCAAGCTAATGGATGGGTCTCTAGGATACCAAAGGCCTAAATTTGGAGTGTCTATAAGGTATCTAAAGATTCTCTTAAGGGCTCGTAAATGTGATTTCTTAGGACAAGATTGATATCTAGAACACAAGCATACACTAAACATATGTCGGGTCTACTTGTAGTAAGATAAAGCAAAGAACCAATCATTGACCTATATAATTTTAAGTCAACATATTTACCTTCCTCATCTTTATCAAGCTTTGTAGAATGGCTCATAAGAGTAGCTTGTGATTTGAGAGTGTCTATCCCAAACTTCTTGACCATTTCCTTTGTGTACTTAGCTTGATTGATGAATATGCCATCCTTTCTTTGCTTGATTTGGAGTCCTAAAAAGAAATTTAGTTCTCTCATCATGCTCATCTCAAACTCATATTGCATTAACTTAGAAAAATCTTGAGAAAGAAGATCATTGGTAGAACCAAAATAATATCATCAACATAAATTTGAGCTACTAATAAATTTTTGTCTTTTCTTTTAATAAAGAGTGTTGTGTCAACCTTAACTTTACTAAAACCTTTCTCAATAATAAAATTTGATAACCTTTCGTACTAAGATCTGAAAGCTTGTTTCAGACCACATAAAGCTTTTGAAAGTTTAAAAACATGGTTTGAAAATTTTAAATCTTCAAAACCAGGTGGTTGTTCAACATACACTTCTCATTTATAAAACTATTTTAAAAAAGCACATTTTACATCCATTGATATAACTTAAAATCATTAAAGCATGCAAAAGTTAAAAACATTCTAATGGCTTCCATCCTAGCTAAGGGAGCATAAGTTTCATCATAATATATTCATTCTTCTTGAGTGCAACCTTGAGCAACAACTCTAGCCTTGTTCCTCACAATGTTACCACTCTCATCTAGCTTATTCCTAAAAACTCATTTAGTACCTATAGTAGATTTATCATAAGGTCTTTCAACTAAAGTTTATACTTTACTTTTCTTAAATTGATTTAACTCTTCTTGCATAGCCAATATCCAGTATTCATCATTTAATGCTTCGTTGATACTTTTAGGCTAAATGCATGAGATAAATGCAACAAAATTACAAGTATTTTTAAGAGAAAATCTAGTAGTTACCCCTTTTGATAGATTTCCCAATATCTTACCATCCTTCACATAGTTGAATTCTCTTGGATCAGTGATTTCCCTTTCCTCTATTGTAAGCTCTTCTAGAGCATCTTGTGTTTGTTCTTGAATCTTCTCAATTGATGATTGATCCTTGTCGTAACTATTTTTGATAAAACACGAAACGACGTGGTCGACTCGATTTTTGAAAAAGAAAAGGAAGTGAGCCGCCACTAATCTTTATTTGGTGTGATCGAATCACCTTTGTTTTAATAAAATGTTTAATTTACTAAAACAGTGCTTTTTGGTCCACGAACTTTTAGAAAATGGGTTCGAAAGTCGATTACGTGCGAGAAAGGATTAGCACCCTCGACACGCCCAAAATCGGTACCAAACTGATTGATTGATGTCCTATTTGTTGAAAACTTTGAGAGGGTTCGAAAATACAATGCTTTTTATTTTCAAAATTTAAAGGAACTGGAAGGGATGCTAGGCCTCGCTTACTTTCGAAGAGATAACGCATCACGTCCAGTAAGTTAGGTCGCGACACTTAAAACTCCCGAAACTAAGCTTGCCTTTTTAAAACTTGATTTTTGTTTTTGAAGAGGATCTTCCGTCATTTGTTGAACGAGAAATCGGAACCCAGTAAGTTAGGGTTTGTTTTCCGAAAATCCAAATTAGGAATATTGCCTCTATTTTGGAAGAAAAAGAAACTTATCTCGAAGTATCTAGGTGTCGAGTCCAGTAAGTTAGGGCGCGACATTTAGAATTTTCAAGATTAAGTATTTTATTTTAAAATTTAAATTGCAATTTCAAAAGAGATATCTCGTTATTTAGCTTTAAACGAGAAGAAACCGGAACCCAGTAAGTTAGGGCTCGATTCACTCAAATTGCTAATACGGAATGTCAATTTAAAACTGGAATTTGTGATTTTGAAAGGGATATTCCATTGTTTAACTTAAGCGAGAAAAATCAGAACCCAGTAAGTTAGGGCTCGATTCACTCGAATTGCTAATACGGAATATTGATTGTTATGAAAATTGAGATGTCGGGAAAATCAAGGAGACGAACGATGAGAATATAAGTAATGGGGCAAGGAAGGTATTGTGACAATGGTGTATATGTATTGAATGATAACAATGACAGATGAAAATAATGACGGCGATTTGACGAGTGAAATAGCGTATATAATAAAGAAATAAAACCATATGTGTATATATATGTATATAATCGTGATATAGTAAGAGTAACGGTGATATAGGGATAAGTAAATGGGTAATAATGATGATGGAGATAATAAAGTGATAATAAGGAGATATTAATGTATTTGCGGTAATAATAGTAGTATAATAATAATATGGTGATAAATAATAATAATATATGTATGGAGATAATAGTGATAATAATAATATACTAATAATAATAATGTAATAATAATAGTAACAATATAGTAATGGTAATAATATATATTATATATATATATACAGAGTATAATAATATAATATTGATAATACTAATAATAATATGATAGGGTAATAATAATTAAGATAAATAATAATAAATAATAAGACAACAAATAAATGAGCAAATTAAATAAAAAACAAAAATAGCAAAATTGTAAATAACTGCAGATGGACCCCATTGCTTTACGAATAAAAGTTCTAGGTCAATTATTAAATAAAACAGGGTTTCGGGGGTTAAATGATAAATAAAACAAATTTTGGGGTCGATTTGTAAATAAAACGGGCTTCGGGGGTCACAAAAGAACGCGCGTGAAAGATGGGGGACCAAAGGGACAATTTTCCCAGCAAATTAAACGCAGCACTTTAGGGAAGGACCAAATCGCAAAACTGCACGAAATTTCAGGGTCGATGTGCAATAATGAAGAACTTGATTTTAAGAACTAAAAATGCGGAAGGGCTGATTGTGCAATTTCCCCTTTAGCAAAAAAACACGCGGATCCCCTTAGGGTACGGGTCAGATTCGGGTCGGTTTAGGCAAAACGACGTCGTTTTGGGCATAAATGGCCAGCCTCAAAACGACGTCATTTTGAGGGGCTATATAAAGCCCAAAACCCTGAAAAAATTCATTTGTGCTGAGTGTTTAAAAAAAATTTTCTTTTCTCCTTTCTTCTCTGTAGAGCCTGAGGGGGGGAACTCCGGCGAGTCACTGCCACCAAACTTCGTCGTCGCTCCGGCCACCGCCCATGTGGTCCGGAAAAGGTAAAAAGTTTTATTTTTTTTATCTTTCTTTATCAGACTACTGTTCATATATATATATATATGTTTGTAACGAGTGAGGGAAACAAGGAAGAAAAAGAAACTTCGAAAATGGAAAGTGAAAGTTACCTTTTCTCTCTGTTTTTATCGATTCTCAGTGATTTTTAGTGTCTCTTTGCTTCTTACCTATCTAATCTGGACTAGTTCTCTTGATTTTGTTGTTTTTTGAATCTGTTTTTTTCATTTATCAAAAGGAAAAAAAAAAGCCCTTTTTTTACAAAGAATTTTAACCGAAAAAAAGGTCCCCTTTACATTGATGTTTCTTTGGTTTTTATAACTGAGACTGAAAAGAGAGAAAAACAAAACAATATGTTTTGCTACTGTTTACTTTCTGTCATTTCTCCCTTTTTGTTTGCAGGTTTTCGGTGGTGCAAGTGGGAAGGCATGCGAAAGGCGGTGGAGTAGGTGGCCTCGGCAGGGGTCAGAGCAAGTGGCTGGTCAGAAGACCAGGGGTCCGATCAGAAGCAGAAGACAAATGGCCCCAGGCCATTCAATGCTATGGCGCAGGACTCCTTAGGGTTCCCAGAACCCTAAGTTCAAACCTCTGGGCAATTGGGCCAGTGGGTCAAGGGTTTTGGGCTGGGTAGGTTTTTAGTGGGCTACCAATTTGGGCTTCGGGTTTTAGGGTCTATTGGGTTTTAATGTATTGGGTTTGGGGTTTTAATTTGTGGTTTGGGCCGGGCAAAATGGGCTTGTACAGCTGCCCCTCTTTGCTCATTGTCGTGTAACGGGAATAGAGCAAAGACACAAGAAAGACCAATTTTGCCCGGTCTCGCTGAGCTTTAGCTTCTTTGGTGCACTTTTCTTCAGGTAACCTCATTTCGGTTCACCGTATCTTGTCGTTTCGATCCACTCCACCGTTGCTTTAGTGAGATAGGACCTGTAACTTCAATTTGCTCCCCCGCAATCTCAAGGAGATAGGTTTAACTGTCTTCTATCTGCTCCGCTGCAACTTTAAGGGGATAAGACTTGCAACTTCAACTAGCTCCACTGCAACTTCAGGGAGATAAGGTTTGTTTTGAACCTGCTCTTGCAACTTCAAGGAGACAATATCTGCCCTCTTCAATCTACTTCCTGTTATTTTCAATCTGATCCCTGCGAACTAGGGGATCACCAGACTGATGTCTTCGATTTGCTTCCTGCAACTTCAGGAATGTCAAATCTGCTATCTTCAATCTGATCCCTGCAAACTCAGGGACCACCAGACTGATGTATTCGATCTGCTTCCTGCAACTTCAGGAATGTCAAATTTGCTTTCTTCAATCTGATCCCTGCAAACTCAGGGACCACCAGACTTATGTATTCGATCTGCTTCCTGCAACTTCAGGAATGTCAAATCTGCTTTCTTCAATCTGATCCTTGCAAACTCAGGGACCACTAGACTGATGTCTTTGATCTGCTTCCTGCAACTTTAGGAATGTCAAATCTATTTTCTTCAATCTGATCCCTGCAAACTCAGGGACCACAAGACTGATGTCTTCGACCTGCTTCCTGCAACTTCAGGAATGTCAAATCTACTTTCTTCAATCTGATCCCTGCAAACTCAGGGACCACCAGACTGATTTCTTTAATTTACTTCTTACTCCATGGGAACCGGAAGAAGAGATTCGTAGTCTCTATCTTCTACCAAAACTTCAAAGAAATAAGGACTTATCCTCATTTTTAACTCAGGAGACAGGATTTATAATCTCAACCTACTTCCATGGAACTTCGAGGAAATAAGAATTGTGGAGAAGAGGTTTGTAATCTCTATCTTCTCTACTGAAACTTCAAATGTAACCTCATTGTTAAGGACGGATTTGTAATCCTCACGGAATTGAAATAAGAATTCGGGAGAAGAGATTTAGTAATCTCAACTTCAAAGAAATAAGGACTTATCCTCGTTGTTAACTCGGGAGACGGATTTGTAATCTCAACATACTCCATCGAACGTCGAGGAAATAAGAATTGTGGAGAAGAGGTTTGTAATCTCCATCTTCTCTCATGAAACTTGAGAATTAAGGATGTAACCTCATTGTTAACTCGGGAGATGGGATTTGTAATCTCAACCTACTCCACGGAACTTCGAGGAAATAAGAATTCAGGGAGAAGAGATTCGTAATCTCCATCTTCTCTACCGAAACTTCAAAGAAATAAGGACTTATCCTCGTTGTTAACTCAGGGAGACGGGATTTGAAATTTCAACCTACTCCACTGGAATGTTGAGGAAATAAGAATTCAGGGAGAAGAGGTTTGTAATCTCTATCTTCTCTACTAAAACTTCAGAGAATTAAGGATGTAACCTCATTGTTAACTCAGGGAGATGGGATTTGTAATCTCAACCTACTCCACGGAACTTCGAGGAAATAAGAATTTAGGGAGAAGAGATTCGCAATCCCCATCTTCTCTAACTGAAACTTCAAAGGAATAATGATTGATCCTCATTGTTAACTAGGGAGACGGGATTTGTAATTTCAACCTACTCCACTGGAACGTCGAGGAAATGAGAATTCGAAACTTTCTAATTTGCTTCCTTACTGTCTTCAAGAAGACTTCAATCTTCAGCCTGCTCCCCTACTATCTCGAAGGAGCAAAATCTAAACTTTTCAATGTACTTCCTTACTATATTCAAGAAGACTTCAATCTTCAATCTGCTCCACTATCATCTCTAGGGAACAAAAACTGAACTTTTCAATTTGCTTCCTTACTATCTTCAGGAAGACTTCAATCTTTAGTCTGATCTACTATCATCTCGAGGGAACAAAATCTGAACTTCAATATCGCTACACCGTTCTTTGAGGAACCTGTCCTGTAGAATTAATTTTATGTGCTTATGCTTATGTAAATGATGAGGATGTTATGATTGGAATGACTCAAAGTCTCCTAACTCCATGTGTTATGGACGACACTTGCATGAGTGCAGAATATCATGAGAATGGTCTTTTTACAATGATTAGGATGCAATGAGTCGAATGCTCCTAACTAAACGTGCTTTGAAATGATGTATGAATGTGAAATGAAATGATCCTTTTTTAAATGCTTGGGGTCGTCATTGCTCGTAGTTCATTAAGGTTCTATCACTGATGCATTTTCATACTTTCTCGTTCAGCCAGTATCTTTGATAGAAAACCCAAAAAAAAATGATCATATTCTGCTCAACAAGCTTGCCCATTGTGATTTGAGTCCTTCCACTGTACCTTCGGGGATATAAAGTTTGTACCTCTCACTGCAACTTTAGGAGAATAACGTTTGTTTCCTCCCATCCATCCTACTGTAACTTCAAGGTGTAGGATTTGTATCATCTCAACCACCCCACTATGACTCAGGGTATAGAATTCGTAACTTATTCAATCAATTTGGTCTACTACACCTTCCATTCTCTGGGTGTCATGACCAGATGTATATGCCTGATATATGCATGAATGCAGAGAATGATTTTTCTTTTCCCGAGAATGATCCTTTTGTACAGTTGGGTTGATATTGCTCGTTATTTGTCAAGGTTGTATCACCGGTGAAATGTCTTGTCTTTTTGTTCAACCAATAAAAGGTCCAAAGAGATAATCATCTTTCTCCAATATTTCCAAACCTTAAGCTAAGTGAGTTTTAAACAATAGTCTTGTTTCAAGTCCTTGTATTATTCAGAAGCTTCCAGAGTAATATGCAAAACTTCTTTTATGAAAGTATTATTAGTCCAATAATCATTATTTCAATGTAAAATACTTGAAAAAGATTCTAACAATGGACAAAAAAGAAATTGATTGGGAGCATAGCTCGAAACAAACAAGTTAATCAAAGCTAGCAAATACAATTAAGAAGGAAGTTTATCGGTGGTGTTTTGAAAGGAATAAAATAACCACAAGTAACAAAAATGGGTAAAATGGAAACTAAGTGCCCCAGATATCGCAGCTTGAGCTTCTCTGTTCCAACTTCTTGAGGACCATTTTGAGCTTAATATGTGTTTAGGGGATCCAGAGTACTTTGTCGATGCCCCAAGACGTAACATACTTCTTCGAGCGTAGCAAGACTACTGTATACCCTACTTTTGATCAAAATTTTGAGCTGCCCTTCTCGGGTTTTCAACTCAAATACCCTTTGGTCTCAAAGCGCCCTTTGCAGGTTTTTGCCTTGGCCTCTACTTTTTCTTTTTTTTCTTTTTTTTTGTGTTTTTCGTTTTTTGTGTTTTTTTTTTTTTGTTTTTTTTTTTTTTTTTTTGGAAAACTTTTTTATCGAATCTGAACTCACCGGATTGGGCAGGTCCTTGCCATCCATCTTGGTTAACACCCATTTTTCCCTAGAACAGGCCTTCTTTGCTGTATAAGGCATTTACTTTTTCTTTGGAGTTCTTTTGGATAAGAAGAATCTTTCTTAATGTTAGGTCCTCTTCCTGAAATTCTCTTGAGTGAACCTTTTTGTCATAAGCCCGTGTCCGTTTTTGGTACATTTGACCATGCTGAGTACTTTCAATCAAGCTTACTGGAGGCATTCTGCTTCATCTAATTCAATCCAAGCTTGGAGAAAAGGAATCTTATCTTCCAACAATTGTTTCCCTTTCATAAACCAATGGGAAAGATGCCCCGACAAAAGTCCTGGCCAACATTCAAGGAACTTAAAGGGTAAATGGTAACTTCTCTATGCCAACCTTTACAAGTTTCAGTCATTTTTTCAACAAAAATCTTGAATGTTTTTTTGAATTTGATGACTCCCGACTTTGTAATTTTGGCATATGAAGCGACCTTCACCCTCTCAGTGAGGTAACCAATGACCATGAATATGAATCGATGTTGGCTAAAAGCTTTTGAGGAGACTGGCTTGTTAACATCCATGCTTCATATAGGGAGAATAGAGGAGGCACAGTCTTCCTCGATTTGGCATTTTATGGCATAACAGATGCAATTTCCCTTTCTTGGTGAAGCAATAGCTTGAACCTCTTGATTAGCTAGGTTGTTGTAAAAAATGGGTTCTTTAAACCCCAACCTTAATAAAGATACCCATGTTTTAGTAGTTTGGCATGCCTTGATATGATCGTGCGAAAACATCTTGAATTCCTAAAATAGCTCAACGATGCCCGCCTTATTCCTATGAAGAGCTACGCTTCCATCTTCATCTCCTTCGTTAGTTCATAGCGTCACGACACTTCATAAGGTAGGATCTATCATTGGGAAGTAAGTTGCAATCTTTGATATCTTCAAAGCCCTTAGATCCCTCTAGATACATATCTCACTAAAAAGGGAGTTAGTAACAGCGTCGCTCATGTCATTGATATCTGGGGGCCCATTGTGGGCAGAAAATCCAATAAATGATCCTAAGGATGATTATTCGTATGACATGGTCATGAATAAAAATTGAAAAAATGTACAGAATAAAATGTAAAGAACAAAAATATTTACTTAGAAAGATGCATTTGATTGAAATAAAAATTCTGGACACAAGCCTACTTCGCAAAAGGGCTCTTATTGCCTCTAGGCTTAAAGCAACAAGTGTGTTTTGCACATTACTCTAGATTAGCTTTAAAAATACATGTTTCTTCCACAGTCTCATTGTTCAAAACACTCCCAAGTACATAAAGGCAGATGCTCGGAAAACTTTTATTCCTCGGTTCTCTTCGGGTACACCATTGGCGTTCTGATCCCCTGATTTCTAGGTTTCTAATGACTTCTTTAAGGAAATGCAACTCTCCTGCCCCCAGTTTCAATTACCACTGCTCCATCATCGAACTTCACAATACCCATATTGATGAGATTTTCCACCAATTTCTTAAAAGTAAGGCAATTTTCATCGAATGGCTCGTGATCCCCGATGGTACTCACATCGAGTGTTTGGGTCATACCATTTTGGGTATGGAGGTTGCATCAGTTTTGGATATTGGGGGGACACAACGTGTGCATCAAATAAACTTTGATACAACTCCTTATACGTCATAGGGATTGACGTAAATTAGAGTTTTTCAATGTTTTTCCTTGTGCGAGATTCTTTCCTTGATGAACCTTGATACTCAGTAGTCACCATTTTTGGCTGATTAACGGTAATTAACTTTGGGTCCCCCATGTTTGTATTGTTCACCTCGTCATCCTTTTTTCTAGGAGCAGGCCTTCTAGTGGTTTCCCCTGCTTCAATCTTGCCGCATCTGATCGCATGTTCGATCATTTCCCCTGCCATTACCATGTCGGTGAAGCTCTTAGTGGTACTCCTATCATATGGGTTATGAAAGGAGCCTTGTGGTGTTGATGAAGAGTATGGTAGTTTCTTTTTCTAAGAGGGTGGTTGGACTGCATGGCGACCTCCCTCCACCTTTGCGCGTATTGTCTGAAACTCTCATTTTATCTTTTTTCCATGCTTTGCAAAGTAATTCTATCCGGTGTCATGTCCGTGACATGATTGTATTGATTCATAAAGGCTTGGGCTAGGTCTCCAAGAACTAATTTTGGCACTAGCTCAAGTTGATTATACCATTTAGATGTTGCCCCACAGATCGTCTTGGAAGCAATGAATTAGCAAGTTGGTCATTATTAACGTATCTATCATTCTCCAAAAACATAGTTATGTGAGCCTCGGGGCAAGTAGTCCCATTGTATTTTTCAAATTCGGGCATTTCAAACTTTGGCGGAAGTACCAAGTCCGGACCAAACTTAAGTCCTTAGCGTCTACCCGTGTGGTGAGTCGGCGATCTCCATTTCTTTAAACTTCTCTTCTAACCACTTGCAACGGTCCTCAAGTTGCCTTGGCAGGTCGATTCTTGCTTAGTCTATTTCTGCCATTTCGTCAGGGACCACAGGGTTAGCTGGACTATCTCCCGAGTTAGTACCTGAGCCAGTTTGAAAGTTTGTGGGCAGTCTAGTATCAGCTTGCCCCTGTTGAGGCCTAATCGTGACAGATGGCCTTTGGGGATACTCTTCAAGCTGTGTTAGCGCATGTGGTGGGGTAAAACCCAAAGGAATGCCTTCGCTTTCTTCCCTTGTAATTGCCATGGGACCTTTAACTTTGTCCATTGCCCCACTCAACATTTGGGCCATTTGAGCCATCGTGCTCTTTTGAGCCTCCAACATCTGATCCCTCATCTCTTGTTGGAGTTTTGCCATTTTCTCTTGCATCTGGTCTTGTAGGTCTTTCTGGAATTGTTCAAATCTTTGATCCATTTTCTTTGTCTTGGCACGTGTACTGTAATGGTTCTCAGTTTCCAGATTTCTCTTTTCTCTCTCTGTGTTAATTTTAACTAATTAGGCTCTCTCTATGGACTTAAATGCATATGATGTGATACAATGCAAATGCATGAATGCAGGAAGAAGACATCGATTCTGATCAACTTCATTTTAGAAAACTTTATTAGAAGGCAAAACCCTTTACATAAAGCAAATTACAAATATGCTTTCGCCCTAAGGCCTAAGGTTTTGATTTTCCCAAGCAAGGAGATTAGCTCTTGATCATGACCCGGTGGTAGCTCATATCTCACGCTCAATATGTCAGCTTTCGCAGCCAAAGTCTGTAGGTGATCAGCTACCTCTCGAATCTGGATTATCGCTTCACCCATGAGGTAGTTCCGACTTCTAACTTGCTCGCAAGAATGGCGAAGCTCCTCCTCCCAATGCCTTTCTCTCATTTCCAGAAGCTCAATCCGGAGCTCACTACTGTGTAATGCCGATTCTAGCTCTTCAACCTTACCCTTCATTTCCTCGATTCTGTTCAGGCTTGACTTCAGTTGGCTTTCGAGTCTTGACTTTGATAGTGGTGTAGAGACCGCCCAAGCTCAGCTATTCTAGTCCATTTTTTCTAATTGGTTTGGCTCTGACCGTGTGCAATGCGGTGGTCGCATTGTCTTCTACTTTATCAAGGAATTCACTTTCCATAACCAAACTTTCTAACTTTAAACCGACCGTGAATCGATGCCTCTTAAAATATGAAATGATATGCACAAAAGAATGAAACACAATAAGTTAGTACCATGGAATATAAAGCAAGTAAAATAAACAAACACCTATCTTAGTGACCACTAAGGTTTGACATAGCTCTACCTAAGGTGGGCTCATAGGGTTTACTATATGCGGTTTAGTTCTAAAGTTTGAGGTACCCGAACCAGCAGATTCCTCGATCCTCACTTATTATAGGTTCATATGGACCGAGTTCGGTTCAGGGGAATACATTTCCCTATGGCCATGCGGAAGTGAAAACTTCATGAAGACATAGGTACGGATGTATCCCGAAAGCAGTCCACTAGCCCATGCGGAGGTGAAAACCACACGAAGGCATAGCTTCTCACTCCCACTTAAAGGGTATGACCACAATGGTCATGCAATGCAATGCCAAAGTATTCAAGAGATCCAATATAATATTGAAAGTGCATTTAAAGAAACATGAATTCCGAAACCATTTTCCAATTTCAATCAAAAGGACAAGGATCCATCAATCTATGGCCTGACTCTCAACAAATTCCCCAGTGGAGTCGCCAAGCTATCGTAACTATTTTTGATAAAATAGGAAACATCGTGGTCGACTCAATTTTTGAAAAAGAAAAGGAAGGGAGCCGCCACCGATCTTTATTTAGTGTGATCGGATCACCTTTGTTTTAATAAAACGTTTAATTTACTAAAATAGTGCTTTTTGGTCCACAAACTTTGAGAAAACGGGTTCGAAAGTCGATTACGTGCGAGGAAGGATTAGCACCCTCGACACGCCCGAAATCGATACCAAACTGATTGATTGATGTCCTATTTGTTGAAAACTTTGAAAGGGTTCGAAAATACAATGCTTTTTATTTTCAAAATTTGAAGGAACTGGAAGGGATGCTAGGCCTCACTTACTTTCGAAGAGATAACGCATCACGTCCAGTAAGTTAGGTCGTGACACTTAAAACTCCCGAAACTAAGCTTGCCTTTTTAAAACTTGATTTTTGTTTTTGAAGAGGATCTTCCGTCATTTGTTGAACGAGAAATCAGAACCCAGTAAGTTAGGGTTTGTTTTCTTGAAAATCCAAATTAGGAATATTGCTTCTATTTTGGAAGAAAAAGAAGCTTATCTCGAAGTATCTAGGTGTCGAGTCCAGTAAGTTAGGGCGCGACATTTAGAATTTTCAAGATTAAGTATTTTGTTTTAAAATTTAAATTACAATTTCAAAAGAGATATCCCGTTGTTTAGCTTTAAACGAGAAGAAACCGAAACCCAGTAAGTTAGGGCTCGATTCACTCGAATTGCTAATACGGAATATTGATTGTTATGAAAATTGAGATGTCGGGAAAATCAAGGAGACGAACGATGAGAATATAAGTAATGGGGCAAGGAAGGTATTGTGACAATGGTGTATATGTATTGAATGATAACAATGACAGATGAAAATAATGACGACGATTTGACGAGTGAAATAGCGTATATAATAAAGAAATAAAACCATATATGTGTATATATATGTATATAATCGTGATATAGTAAGAGTAACGGTGATATAGGGATAAGTAAATGGGTAATAATGATGATGGAGATAATAAAGTGATAATAAGGGAGATATTAATGTATTTACGGTAATAATAGTAGTATAATAATAATATGGTGATAAATAATAATAATAATATATGCGTATGGAGATAATAGTGATAATAATAATATACTAATAATAATAATGTAATAATAATAGTAACAATATAGTAATGGTAATAATATTATATATATATATATATATATACATAGAGTATAATAATATAATATTGATAATACTAATAATAATATGATAGGGTAATAATAATTAAGATAAATAATAATAAATAATAAGACAACAAATAAATGAGCAAATTAAATAAAAAACAAAAATAGCAAAATTGTAAATAACTGCAGATGGACCCCATTGCTTTACAAATAAAAGTTCTGGGTCAATTATTAAATAAAATAGGGTTTCGGGGGTTAAATGATAAATAAAACAAAGTTTGGGGTTGATTTGTAAATAAAACGGGCTTCGGGGGTCACAAAAGAACGCGCGTGAAAGATGGGGGACCAAAGGGACAATTTTCCCAGTGAATTAAACGCAGCACTTTAGGGAAGGACCAAATCGCAAAACTGCGCAAAATTTTAGGGCCGATGTGCAATAATGAAGAACTTGATTTTAAGAACTAAAAATGCGGAAGGGTTGATTGTGCAATTTCCCCTTTAGCAAAAAAAACATGGATCCCCTTAGGGTACGGGTCAGATTCGAGTCGGTTTAGGCAAAACAACGTCGTTTTGGGCATAAATGGCCAGCCTCAAAACGACGTCGTTTTGAGGAGCTATATAAAGCCCAAAACCCTGAAAAAATTCATTTGTGCTGAGTGTTTAAAAAAAAATTCTTTTCTCCTTTCTTCTCTGCAGAGCACGAGGGAGGGAACTCCGTGAGTCGTCGCGCCAGATTTCGCCGTCGCTTCCCACCATACCACTGGTGGTAAAAAAGGTAAAAGTTTTATTTTTTTTATCTTTCTTTATCAGACTACTGTTTATATATATATGTTTGTGACGAGTGAGGGAAACAGGGAAGAAAAAGAAACTTCGAAAATGGGAAGCGAAAGTTACCTTTTCTCTATTTTATCGATTCTCGATGATTTTAGTGTCTCTTTGCTTCTTACCTATCTAACTGGATGGTTCTCTTGATTTTGTTGTTTTTGAATCTGTTTTTTCATTTATCAAAGGAAAGAAAAAAAGCCCTTTTTTTACAAAGAATTTTAACAAAAAAAGGTCCCTTTACATTGATGTTTCTTTGGTTTTATAATCGAGACCGAAAAGAGAAAAACAAAACAATATGTTTTGCTCTGTTTACTTTCTCATCATTTCTCCCTTTTTGTTTGCGGTTTTCGTGGTGCAAGTGGGAAGGCATGCGAAAGGCGGTGGAGGAGGTGGCCTCGGCAGGGTCGAGCAAGTGGTGGTCAAGACCGGGGTCCGGTCGAGGAGAAGATTTAATGGCCCCGAGCCATTCAATGTCATGCAGCAGATTCCTTAGGGTTCCCAGAACCCTAAGTTCAAACCTTTGGGCAATTGGGCGATGGGTCAAGGGTTTTGGGTTGGGTAGGTTTTAGTGGGCCACCGATTTGGGCTTGGGTTTTAGGGGTCATTGGGTTTTAATGTATTGGGTTTGGGGTTTTAATTTTGGGTTTGGGCCGGGCAAAATGGGCTTGCCCAATCCTCTTTATGATTATTATTAAAAATTTATGCATAATTATCATCAACATAAGAATTCTTTCTAAGAGGGTTAGAGTCATAAAAAACATGTATAGACTCTTCTTCTACTAAAGTTCTTTTGTTAAACACTTGAAAAGCTTTAGAACCTAAAGAATAACCAAAAAAAAATCATTCATCACTCTTTGCATCAAATTTACCAAGATTATCTTTGCCATTGTTTAAAACAAAACACTTGCATCTAAAGAGATGAAAATAGCTAATGTTAGGCTTTTTAGTTTTGAAAAGTTCATATGGAGTTTTCTTTAAAATAGGCCTAATCATTACTCTATTGACAACATAGCAAGCGGTGTTTGTGGCTTCCGTCCAAAAATATTTTGGTAAATTATTTTCACAAAGCATAGTTCTAGCCATTTCCTCTAAAGTTCTATTTTTCCTCTCAACAACTCCATTTTGTTGAGGGGTTCTAGGTGCAAAAAAATTATGGCAATTCTATTTGAGTTGCAAAAGTTTTCAAAACCAAGATTTTGAAATTCAGTTCCATGGTCACTTTTAACACTAGTGATAGAGTAACCTTTTGATTTTTGTTCATTTTTTAAAATGTTATGAATTTTTCTAAAGCTTCATCTTTAGTTGTTCAGAAAAGAACCCAAGTAAATCTAGAATAGTCATCAACAAGCACAAAAGCATTGTTTTCCACCCAAGCTAGTTTTCCTAATTGGACCAAATTCTATGTGAATTAGTTGAAAAACTCTACTAGTTGATACATCATTAATAGGTTTAAATGAAACCTTTTTATGTTTACCCTTAACACATGCATCACAAACTTTATCTAATTCAAAATCAATTTTAGGCAAACCTCTCACTAAGTCATTTTTAACTTGTTTATGCAATATGCTCATGCTAGCATATCCTAATTTTATATGCCATAATAAAGAATTATTTCCATTTTTAGCAACTAGGCATATGAGTGAATCATGCAATCTTCAAAATGCACCATATAAAATTTCTGATCCTAGGTTCTACAAACATAATCTTATTAGACACAATGTCAACTATTTTACAACCATTAGATTCAAAAATTACATTGGGACCACTATCACACAATTGACTAATACTAAGTAGATTATGCTTAAGACCATTGACATAAAGCACATTTTCAATAAAAGTTGAAGAGTTTTTACCAATAGAGCCTATTCCTTCTACTTGTCCTTTAGAGTTGTCACCAAATGTAACCGCTCCTCCATTTTTAGGCTTCAAATTGACAAAATGGCTCTTTTCACCAATCATGTGCTTTGAGCATGCATTATCAAGTTACCATGAGTTTTTAAGTGAATTCTCCACCTTGAAGTAATGCCCCTTTTCCTAAAAACATTGAATTAAACTTCGATTTTTTGTACCCAAATTCTTTTGGGTCTATAAGCAATAGTCCTTATAATTTTAGTCCCTTTAGGTATCCATTTAGAAATCAAGTTCTTATCTTGAGAAGTTATGAGTCATTCAAGGACCCATAAACTTTTAATATTTTTTTATAAAAGTTTTGGGGACTTCTATGTTTATAGAAATTAAAGTTATTTTTAACAAAGTTTTGTTTTGAATTCTCTCCTTTTTCAAAAACTTTGTTAGAGTGAGTTTTTTCACTTCAAGTTGTTTTTTTATGATCATCATGAAGTTTAGACAGTAAGTTGTGCAAGTCAAAATTCTTTTTCTCAAAACCTTTTATATTAGCTTGCGTATCATTTATTGTACTTTCAAGTTCATTCTTGACTTTGGAGAATGAATTGTTTTCATCTTTAAGTTTTGAAATAGTTTCTTTATATTTTGAAACCATTAATTCAAACTCCAAACACAATTCATCATAATCATCTTGTAACTCATCAAAAGAATAAGAATTTAAATTAGATAAGTTAGAAGTTACCTTAAAGTCATCAATGGCCATAAGGCAAAGATTGACTACTTCTTGATCTTCATTGTGGGATGAGTGCTCATCACTCCAAGTAGTAACATGAGCCTTAAGATTTTTTTTGCTTGACCCTCTTTTCTTCTATTGAGGACAATCAAACTTGATGTGTCCCGACTTCTTGCATTTATAGCATATGATGGGCTCCTTCTCCTTAATATATTCAATCTTGGGTCCTTCCTTCTTTTGAAATTTTCTTTCTTTGCTGGACCTCATAAACCTCTTGAATCTTCTTGCAAACATGGTTATCTCTTCATCCTCATCCATATCTTTATTTGAATTACCTTATTCTATTGTGGACTTGAGGGCAACTCCAACCTTCTTCTTTTCAACTTTTTGTTCTCCTTTATTCACTCATTTGAGTCTCATTTCATGAGTGAGCAAGGAACCAATTAACTCATCTAATGAAAGAGTCTCAAAATTTTTAGCTTCATCTATGGCTGTAACTTTGGCATCCCAAGACAAAGGCAAGCTTCTAAGCATCTTTCGAACTACTTCTTCATTGGGATAGATCTTCCCATAGGATTTAAGCTCATTGATGATGATGGTAAATCTATCGTACATAGCTTTGATGTCCTCCTTGGGCTTCATCGATAAGTCTCATAATTGAGAGTGAAAATTCTCACATTTGATTCTTGACTTGATAGGTACCCTCATGAGTGACCTCCAATTTTTCCCAAATTTCCTTGGCATTGGAACATGAAGAAACCCTGATATATTCATCCGGCCCAAGTGCACAAAAGAGAGTGTGCATAGCCTTGACATTGAGTTGTATGTTTTTCATATCTTCCTCATTCCATTCATTCTTGCTCTTTGAAACTAACTTCTCTCCTTCTTGCTTTTGAGCAATGATTGGACCATCCATGATGATGTTCCACATGGCAAGATCCTTGGCTTGAATGAACAGTGTCATTCTAATCTTCCAATATAAATAATTTTCACCATTGAAGTAAGAAGGTTTATTAATGAATTGAGACTCACCAATCATAATGGAGCTGGAAGAAGATGTCATTTTGTGCTGTATGAATAGAAGTAAGTTGAGCTACCTCGAGGATCTTCTCTTGCTTATTAGATCGTCTTTTAAAGACTAACTCTGATACCAATTATTAGCTCGATAAATCAAATCGAAATTGCCAAGAAAGTCATGAATTGGCTTTTAAAAATTTTGTGAAAACTAGAAAGAAAATTGAAAGATGAACACGATAATTTAAAATGGTTTGGCCCCAATTGCCTACTCCACTACCTTAGCTTTCCACAACTAAGTATTTTCCCAAATTCGCTAATTTGATAACCTTTGAGGACAAGGTTTAACCTTACAACTCTCTTAAGATTTCTACCCCAAATATTAAAATACAAACCCTCTTAAGGAATTACAAATAAGCAAATAAAAAGATAATCCTTACAAGATCAAAGTGTTTGCAAATTAAGCTCAAATACAATGAAATACACTTAATCAAAAGAATAGAAATAAAACTCACAAGTGTATGTAAAAAGAATATGGAAATAATAAGCTCAAATGTTGTTTGATTGATGATATTTGCTTGGAAGTGCTTTCTTATTGTTGTAGTAACTTTAGAAGTTGATATTTATACCCCTAATTGATTTCCAACCGTTGAGGTTGTTGTAGCCATGAATAGAGCAATTAGGGATGTAAAAACCAGAGCATTTAGTTCACCTGCAACACCGAGTATCAATACCATATAAAAAGGTACTGATAATTTTTGCAATAAATGCTAAATTCAATAACCGTTGGAGTTTTGTAATCGATACCAAAACAATTTTATCTATACTTTATAAAAAGGTATTGATACTTTATAAGTTTTGTGAGAAACAGAATGTTGTTTTAGTATCATTTTTACAAAGTGGTATCGATATTTTAGAAAATATCAATACTTATTAAAAAGGTATTGATACTTAATAGGGTTTGTGAAAAACAAAATGCCATTTTGGTATCACTTTTAAGAAGGGTATCGATAATTCATAAAATATCGATACTTTTTTGCCTGAAGCTATTTTTTCATGTTTGAAAATTATTTTGACGTGATAAAATGAAAAAGGACTTTCTTACTTAGTCAGAATCATTTTAACTTGATTTTAAAATTACTTCAAAAATATTCTAAGAGTTCAAAGTAGATATTCAAAATTTTATCTCTTAAAATTCAATTTTAAACAAATCATTTTGTTAATTTTTTCAATTTTAGCTTTTATTCAAAAACACTTCAATTTGTTATATGAAAACATTTTATCCAATAAAGCTTGGAAAAAAATTAGGGTTCGAAGAAGACAAAAAAAATTAGAAACAATGAAAATAAAAAGAAAAACAAAGCATAAAATCAAGAAAGATAAAGATTAGGGTGAGTTGGAAAAATATTGAATAGAAGAAGATGAAAATAAGATGGATGCTGGAAAGATTATCCCCTTTGAAGAACAAAGCTTCAATAAAAGCAACCAATAGTAATGATCAAAAGTAGATGTCCTATGAAACCTTTTGAAGAAGAAACTTCAACAAGCTTCACAAATGGCCTAAACAACCCCCTAAGGCCAAACCATGGGAAATTTAAGGGGGTGGGAAGAGTTCTCCCACGACTTCAAAGAGAAAACTAAAAAGAAAACCTACGTCTAAAATAAATAAAAGAAAAATCTCACAAAGAGAAATAAATCAAAGAGTTGAAATTTATTAATCAATATATATTTTATAAATAATAAAAAGGCCTTTATATAGGCTAACTAATTAAATCAAGATAAAACTCTAATTAATCTACATAAAACGTAGTTCTAATGGAATTAAACTTTCTTGTTGACTAAAAATATAAAACTTCTAAACAACTTAAAATACTTAAAAATATCTTAAAATTCAAAATAAATAAATAATAATAATATAAAACCTAATAGATACAATATTGAGCTCATATATAATCAAAATTAAACCTTAAAATTGAACCCAACATTATTTAAACTAGAATTAAAGATCGAAACTCATAATTTCCCATAACAATTTCGTCCAGAAATTTTTCTTGCACAGTCTTCACTAAAATGGTCATAACTTGATCTTCCAAACTCAAAATCGAGTGATTCAAAGTGTGTTTCGAAGTTAAGAGATAGGTCTTTAAATGCTATGAATGCATATCATCCCAAAAATGCTTGGATCGTATCCAAAAATTGTTGCAAGTCAATTGATTTTCCAAACTTTAAAATTGGAGACTCTAGTGAATTGAATTTAATAAATTTCACCCCATCTATGCATGTATCATTAAGCCAAAAATGACATCGTCTACATAAATCTAAGCTATTGTGACCAATCATCTCTTTCTTGATGGGTAATGCTTTGTCATATTACCTCTTATATAAACTTGTTTAAGTAAGAACTTAAAAAACCTCTCATACAATATCATTGCGGTTTTCTTTAATCCATACAATTCCTTTAATGAGTTTGTAAACATGATTGGGATGCTTGGAGTCTTCCAATCCTTTAGGCTATTTCACGAACACTTCTACACTGATCAAACCTTTTAAAAACATAGTCCTTACATCTATTTGGAACTATTTGATATCTAGGAAAGTTGCAACAACCAACAATAATCTGATGGCCTCCAAACGAGTTACAAGTGTAAAAGTCTCCTCAAAGACAACTCCCTCCATGTGTGTGTAACCTTGAGCCACAAGTCTAGTTTTGTTTCTAGTGATGTTCCTATGCTCATCATTCTTGTTCTTAAATATCCATTTTGTCACAATTACATTTCATCATTCAAGTCTAGGGACTAATTGTCATACATCATTCCTTTGAAATTGATGCATCTTCTCTTGCACGGCCTGAATCCAATGCTCATCTTTGAGAGCTTCTTCAAACTTCTTGGGCTCCATGGAAGAAGTGCAACACACCACCCTAACAATGTCACGATAGTTTGGGCTAGGCTTGTCCCTAGTCCTGATTTTACCATCAGTTTTACCAATTACACTATCCAAAGGATGGTTTTTCCTACCCTTAGGGATAGTTGTGGTTAGGAAAAGACATATGCAAGTTTGTTAGTACTAACAATTTGCGTAGTTGCAACTTCTTCTACAATTGGCTCCATAGTTTTTTTATTTGCATACTCACTAGATAAGGGTACAACTTTGAAACTACATTGGTGCACTTGTTGTTCACTTTATGGGTCTTATTATTTGTAAAGTACCCAAGGAAAATACCCTTAACGTTGTCTGCACTAAACTTCTATTAGTATGTTTTATCTCTAAGTATATAACATACACTCCTAAACAGATAAAAGCATCCTACAAATGTTTTCCCTTCCTCTCTTCAATTCATAAGGTGTCATCCCATTTTAAGTCCCAAATAGATAAAAAGAGTTGAATTTGACTATCAACCTTTTCAATTCAACTCTTTTAAAAGATTTGATTTTTTTTATTTTTTAATAGAAATATTGACTAAAACGTTAAAATTTTAAAAATGGGAACCCCCAAAATAATCCACATGTACTTCATGTTAATTTTTGAATTTTATAAACCTTATATATATATATATATATATATATATATTTTAGATACTTTTATAATTTTTAAATTATTTATTGACATAGTATATAAGACAAATAGTGTTGTATCAGTATAAAGTATAAGTGGATTATCACATGGGTTGCCACGCTAATATCGTTAAAAAGTTAATGTTTTGGCAAGATTTTCGCTAAAAAAAAATGATTTGAATCTTTTTGAAAGGCTAATAATTAACTTTAATTTTAAAAAAAATAAAAGTCAAATTAACAAAAAATACAAATATTAAGTACTAAATTTGTCATTATGGTTTTATTTTATAGATAGGTTGTGATGATGATGCCAATTATGAGGATTGTTATTTCTTTTGTTTTAGCACATTACAGGAGGAAAATTACATTAGTAGGTTTGAATTTTTGTGATTGAGGTATCAAACAAAGGAAGTCTAGAGACCAAGTCAATTTGACCCCTATTTTGTTATGGTATTCACATTATGGCTGCTATTAAGCCATTATTATTTATAATCTCCTTAATCCTCTCTTACTTTTGCAACCAAGAAAGAAAATGCGGAAGAGACCCGACTTAAAAAGAAAAAAAAGGGAAAACGAAGAAATTACTGGCTGCAGTTTCCTTTGGATGACTAGGAGCTTCTAAACTATCACTTTGGTTTAAAACTGATTTTCATCTTAATTTTATTCATAAAAAATAAAACAATTTTAAAATAAATTTTACTTGAAAAGTTAATCATCTGAATCGGGATACTTCCCATCTCAACCTCTTAAATTAAGTATGGTGGGAGTCAATGTCATGTGCATGGCATGTGCCAACTTATTTTTTTGCCCAATCGAGCTGAATTTGTCTAGTTTTATTTTCACTGTTATTTTCTGTTATTCTTTTGTTATTATTTTTGTAATATATTATTATTATTTTATTATTATTATTTGGATATTAAATAATTTTTATTTTTTATTAAATTTAATATTATTTTAGATATATTTGTTTGTTAAGTTACAATTATCTTAGTGTGATTTAAATATAAAGACTTTTTAATATATTTTTAATTTTAAATTATAACTATCTTAGTGTTATTTAAATATAAATAATTTTTGATATATTTTTAATTTATTGAGAAATACTTATTTTAATATTTTTATCGTATTTTGATGTATTATATTTTTAAAATTTATTTTATATAAAAAATTTAATACCGATCAAATTAAATTCGGATATAACAATTTTATTTGAATTAAATTTAAATAAAATTTTAAATTTATTTTTAAATAAGGACTGAACCTAAAAAATAAATCTAAAATTTTAAATAGCCTGAACCAACCTTATCGATGATGATATGTGGAACGTGATATCTAAAGGCTTCATCTATATTCCTATTTCCTATCCCCTTTCCTGTCCTGTTTAAAAGTCAATAATGCACTTTATTGACTTTATTTTTTCTCTTGAAAGGAACTGCTTGGAAGCAAAACTGGTAACAATAATATCATCGGGAAATTATATTATTAGATATTGATGGGTTTATGGTTAAATTCTGAGGATCTAAGGGGGGTTTTATTATCATTTTAATTTCCTTCTTGCTTTTGGTATGTTTGGTTCCTGAGAAGTTTCTTTCTGGGGATTTCTTATTTCTTCCAAAATATTGTTTGAAAACATAGGTCGTCTCAATCAATATGACCGCCTCATTTTAAAAAAAAAAAAAATGAATATTATCACATGTCAGATTAAAAAATGATAGCGTATTTGATTATAAAATTTTAATATTTTGACTGTTAGAATAAAACTGGTGCGGACCCCCACAAATTAATTGCGCAATAAAAGAAACAATAACCAGGGATTAGACAATTCCACACGAATTAAACAGTCTTTTTTTAATCATCAAGCCATGTGAGATTATTTATCTAAGCTTATAAATATTACCCAGAATGAATCTTCAAACACCCGCCTTTTCACATCAAAACAAACTCTACACCAGGTTTCTGATACAATCTCAGCTGCTTGGTTCATTAAGAGAGAGAAGAAGAACATGGATGTTGGTTACCATTCGTATGAGACTGAGTCAACCCAGACTGCAGGGAAAGTCATCACTTGCAAAGGTAAACAAAAGGCGCCTCTGGTTTTCTCTCTATTTTCCTATGATCAACAATCCGGGATTTAGATTGAATGTGATGTTCCCTTGTTGCAGCTGCTGTAGCATGGGGTCCTGGACAGCCTCTCGTCATTGAAGATGTTCAAGTGGCGCCCCCTCAAAAGATGGAGGTGAGGGTCAAGGTTCTCTTCACTTCAATCTGTCACACGGATCTCAGTTCTTGGAAAGGCGAGGTAATTAGACCCATCAATCATTTGTTTTTAACTCTTTAGTCTCAACCTCTGACCCTTGTGGCTTTTGTTTTAAAGAATGAAGCACAGAGAGCATATCCTCGAATTCTAGGCCATGAAGCTGCAGGGTATGTGACCAGGAACTAATCATATTTGTTTTCCCCCAAAGAAAACTATGAAAGCGTATTACTGATGAATGAAGGATATGCTGGTGTTTGTTCCAGGATCGTTGAGAGCGTTGGGGAAGGTGTTGAAGACATGAAAATAGGTGACCATGTCATCCCTTTCTTCCAAGGGGAGTGTGGCACCTGCATCTGTTGCAGAAGCCAAAAAACTAATCTCTGCCAAAAGTTTGGAGTGAATCCATTGAAGAGCGTAATGGTAAATGATGGGAAGACGAGGTTTTCCACCATGGATGGGAACCCCATCTTTCATTTCCTCAACACCTCCACTTTCAGCCAGTACACCGTTCTTGATTCTGCCTGTGTAGTCAAGATTGACACCAAGGCCCCCCTCGAGAAAATGAGCCTCTTAAGTTGCGGTGTCTCAACTGGTATAAACTAATCACCAAAAAAAAAAACAAAAATCCCTCTCTGTTGGCCTATATTCAACTCGTAGTAATGTCTCTGGCTGACTGTCAATTTGTCAGGCGTGGGAGCAGCTTGGAATGTAGCCAACGTGCAGCCTGGCTCAAGCGTGGCAATCTTTGGGTTGGGTGCCGTGGGACTCGCTGTAAGTCGCTTTGCTGACCCAATAAAATTCATATTTTAGTATGAATACTGTGTTGGACGTTACTGAGAAGTGAAAAGATTCAAACCATGCAATCTAGCGTGAACCGGATAAGCCGGAAATAAATAAATAATACATAAAATTTATATGTGAACAGCTCTGATTTCCTTGCCACTTTTGCTTTTTCCTGAATCTAACATAAAATAGAAATGCATATTTTTCAAGTATATCACATAGTACGTAGCGTGAATCATCCCATGTGCTAAAGATATAAAATAGTGAAGTAATGGCAAATTGCAATGGAGCAGGTAGCTGAAGGAGCACGAGTAAGAGGTGCATCGAAAATAATAGGCGTTGATATCAACCCTAGCAAATTTTTCAAAGGTATTTATTCCCCTCCATCTTTTCTAGCGATGGCAAGATAGGTGTGTTTTATGAGTAAATTAATATTGGAAGGTTATATAATGTTGTGGGTGGCGGTGGAGCAGGCAAAGCCGTGGGAATTACAGAATTCATAAACCCAAAGGATCTAGACGCGCCAGTGCATGAGGTTAGTATTTAGTAATCATCATTTATGCAACTGTGGAATATAATAGACTTAAAAAAGCAAATGGGTGAGCGCAGAAAATCGGAGCTATTACACAGGGAGGTGTAGACTACAGCTTCGAATGTGTAGGAAACCTTGACGTTCTTCGAGAGGCATTTTTGTCCACCCATACCGTAACTCCCTCCTCTTATCACCCTGCCTCTGATTTCCTAGTTTCATCTATTGTTGTCCCCCTTTATTCATCAAAGTGTGGCATGCATATACAGGGATGGGGACTGACTGTACTACTGGGGATTCACCCAAGCTCAATGTTGTTGCCTCTCCATCCAATGGAGTTATTTAACGGACGCCAAATCGTAGGATCCATCTTTGGAGGCTTCAAAGGCAAAACCCAACTGCCAAAGTTGGCCGAACAATGCATGTGTGGGGTAAGTAGAAGTTATATCATCAATTCAATCCCTGCTTCTTTCTTACAATCAAACTGAGTTTTTGGAATATGATTCCAGACCCTGAACTTGGACGAGTTTATCACACATGAGCTTCCCTTCCACAACATAAATGAAGCTTTTCAACTGCTAATCGAGGGGAAATCGCTTAGATGCCTTCTGCACCTCTGAGCTTTTACGCAATAAAATTATATAAATAAAATCATATAGGTGCCGGTTGATTCGCAATCACTGGCTTGTTCGTAGTAAAATTTTCTTAAATTTACGGGGCTTCTGTTCAGCTTGAGTCCCCCACAAATTTCCCGCTTGTTAGATAATGTAAAACTTCTATCGATCAAAATTTGGTATCCCAACTATATTATTTTTCTTTGGAAGTTCGGAGCCTCCATGAACGTACAAGAATGAATTCTCAATGACTTGATTGATATTGGCGTACAGCAGAGCAGATCATATAGTTCATGCACCCAAGAAAAAATCCAACTAGCATGAATTTTTAACTAATGCCGCCCAAAAGATCAAATGAAATAACACAAATTTAAGACTAAATGGGAGACGAGGAAAAAGAGTTGATAGAGTGGGCATCTCATCTCCAGTGGCATCAAGCCGGAGCTTGGCACAGTACCAGTGACACAAAAGTAATAGAGAACCACTCCATCAATTACATAGCCCAGAATGCGCAAACAGAAGTTCAATTTGGGACAATCCCTGTCCACATTAGTGAGTAATAATGCATAATATCTTTCAAAGCCTCGAAGTTCCATCCAACTCTATGTACTGCAAGTTGCAAGAATAAACAAAAGACAACCCCACCTAGGGTAAACAACCAAGCGCTGCAGAGGACAATATATATAATATAAATGGACAAGCCATCAACATGGGAAACATCTTTACATGGGTGTGTGTATGGATTTTAAATATATATAAACCAGTACTAAAATCAGTTGGGGTGCCATGATGATTCAGTGCATGGGAAGGCGAGGGGTGCGCGGCCGAACTGGGGTCTTTGATGGGCTTACCCTGATCATACACAACAACAATAACATACTCAGAACACAATGGGAATAAATGCTTAATCAATCTTTGCAGATAAATTATAGCAAAAAAAAAAATTTGGAGAACTGACGGAAGAAACAGGAATCTAACCTTATGGGCAATGACCCCAGAACCACACCACTACAGTTGAGAGCAGCAATTGCACTTTCAGCCTGCAAGTGAATAATAGAATATTACAGATTCATCCATTCATGAACAGTCAAGCAACCCATTCTCAAGATGGTCTAAAAGCAGCTATATATCACTTGATTTGAAAACTAGGACATCGTCTCTGATAAGCCAACATCAGTTTACTGACCAAAGAGGGCAGACAATCGAGAAATAATTCACAAAATCACTTGCCATCCCAATCCAAACCACTTCAAGTAATTCCTATTCCGGTAACAAACACATCATATTTTGATAATAAGTATTCCTTTGCTTCTAATGCAAGGCAAAGCTACTGTAATTAGCAAGTTGCTACCATACAAATGAAACATTTTGTAATTTAACAAGCAAAACTGCAATGCTATGGAAATGCAAATACCTAGAATACTCTAGAATATAACTAAATACTAGTATTTGAGGTACCCTCTGGATTTCAATCAGCACAAACTAAACCAAAGCTCTGAATATGACCAAGCATTGCATCATCACAACTGTAGGAAGCACCAGAGCAAAGAGTATAAATTTATAATAGTTGATAAGCAAGTCCTCAGTGCAAGAGCAGAATACACTCTTCAAAAGTTTCATGCACATAAGACACAATCCGACCCATGTTAAAACAGAAAAGTTTGATTGCACTGACACAGGTGGAAGATTTAGTAGGAGGATTGTTATGGCAAGGGGTCCATAAACAGCATTGAAATGCTTGAGAGTATATAGGCAATGCAGAAATGAAGCTACACAAGCATTACCCTTAATAGACAGAACATCACACGTAAATCAACTTAAAAGGAACATACATCATGGGAAACAATTAATCCGGCCACTTTGCATCATTGCATTAGAGAAAAAGGAAGCACAACATGCCAGCTTTGAGCACAAGAAAGATTCAAAGAAAGGAGGGTCACTGCTATCTACGCAAAATAGGATTATACAGCCACAAATTTCCCTAGAAGACAATAATGTGTTATACACTTGGTTTCAAATGCAAATCCATTGTATCTACTAGCAACAAGCAGATTTGCATCTATTAAAAAAATAGATCAACTAGATAGCTTATCAATTTATTTTCTGACACCTAATAAAAAAAGTTGCTCCAATATTCTTCCCGTCAATAACTCAATTGAAGATACCTCAGGCTTATTTCATTTTAGGTAAAATTTTAGAAGGAAAAGGTGCTCCAAAACACAAGTATTCTTAGTACTTTCCTCTCCGACCTTTAACAAGGAGTCAAGGACTTTTCCCAAGATACAGGAAAAAAGGAAATTTTTGGCCATCCCCCAAGAACCAAATTATTGGTACAGTCTTTAGTTTGATTTCACTATCTTGCCTTTCCCTTTTTTTTGTTTCCCCTACTCCTATCCATAGAACCCTGAACTTTTGAACAAAATGTTGGTATAGAAAGGATCAGAAACCCAAATATTTTGAGCTAACACAAACTTCTTTCTTGCTGGCTAGCTTACATCTTTAAGATCTTAAAGTAAGGTCACACAAAGACCTAGAAAACCCTTCTCATATCCGTCAAAAACCAGAGGAAATTTGTTCAGGCATGTTCAAAGAATAGCATGAATACAGAGGAAGAAACAATTACCATTACAAACTCAACAAAAGCAATGCGAGTTGAATGGTGGTAGTCCCCCAGCAACCTCAGGTGATAAACCTACATGAGACAATATGTCCTTCTAAATGCATCCTCACTTAGGTTTTTGATGTAATAAATAAAAGAAACAAAACTTTGTAGTCATGGAATAACAAACCTCCCCACAGACTGTTTCAAAAAAGAGCTTAACATCAGCTTGAGTAACCTGCAGTGTGTAAAATCATGTAATAAATGTAAAGAGCCTTTATTGCAATCAGGACTATTATTATTAATCAACATCCCAGAATGCTAAAAGCTTCTCACCTTCTTGTCAATGTTTGTACAGTAGATAGTTCTTGCACACATCTGGCGTTCATCTTCATTCTGAAAAAGAAATAACAAAACATTTAACAAACTGAATAGGAGAGGAGAATGGCTTATGCATCAATTACTCAAGTTATAAATGAGATCCAGCACAATAAATTGAAGAAATGAGCCTCACCCTCGGCAAAAATGTTGGGTTAACAGGTGCAATAGCTGTTTTCGAAGGTAGCACCCTAACTGGGTAGAATCCAAGCATAGTCCCTGCATGATTCAGAGCAGCTCGCGCACCTTCTGAACGGTCAAGCCACCATGCAGTAGCATGTAAATATCAAGTTTTACAGTTAAATTCACAATCCTTAAATCATGCATCAAATAACCTTATCTAAACATCACCTTCGTCAGTGAACTCAACAAAGGCAAAACGAAGCACAGAATTAGGATCACCACATATGCGGCAATCAACCACCTTCATAAGAAACAAAATTCATTCAGATACATTGCTTTTGATGAAAACTGCTAAGAAGCAAAGAAAACCATGTCACCTGCCCGCAACTCACAAATAAACCTGCAAGCTGCTCTTCAGTGACCTACATCCCAACAAGCAAAAGACTGCATGAATCCAAATAACAAAGAGCAGGAATTGTAGAATTAATTTCAGCATCCTAACAAGCTCAAACCTGTTGGTCAATATCAGAGACATAAACAGTCCTACGGATAACCTCTTCTCTCTGGGCCATACTTGTCCTATTGTTCAATCTCCTTTTACCTTGATTGAAAATTTTCTTCTGAGAATATACAAAAACCAATGAACAAATCCATGAGATTAGATGATTCTCTCATCTACAATTGAGATTATGTATAACAAAAATTTGATAACATTTGGAAATTGGACCTTTAAATTTCATGCCACTTAAAATGTACATGAACCGTAGCCTCCACTAAAATTAACCAAAAGAAAAAACACAAGAAATTTTCTTATGCAGAACGCACTCAATAACAAAACAGAAACTTGAAAACCTTCATCCTTAAAACCCCAAACAAACAAATTTTATTCTTTTCTTTTTTATCTGCTAATTTTCTTCCTTCAAGATGACTAAAATTCTTAATAAAAAACAGTAAACACAGCAATCAATCAACAAATGGGTTTTTGATGGCATACCCGCCTACCAGCACCATTTCCAATAGCATGACCATTCCTCGAGATGTTGGTGTTGTTTTGCAGAAAAGAGTTGTTAATGAAAAACCCTCCATTAAGTCCATGGTTAGCAATTGAATGGGGAACGAACTCTTCAGCCATGGGGTTAAGCTTAGAGAACAGTTCTTGCAACTCTCTCATGTCTCTCTTGAAGCTATCCCCAACGTTATCCCCAGTTACACCATTGCTCATCTGTAAATCCCCACCGTTGGATCGATGATGGGGGGCACCGATCTTGTCGTACAACCCCTGATCGTTCTGGTGTAAGCTCGGATCAATTCTTGACCCAACATGGTTTTGCTTTGACTGATCCTGATCGTTTGATGCCACTGCTGTTGCAGCCGCATCTTGATTCGAACCATTCTCAACTACTGCCATGGCCTGATGATTATTCCCAAAAAAAAAAAAAAAAATCTCTTTTATCGACTGATAACAAAAGGACCTGAAATTTATAAGCCCAAACATCAAAAAAAAAAAAAAGATGATTTTTTTTTATATGGCGTTGTGAAATGTAGGGAATATAAAAATGATAGAATCGTTTCGGAAACTAAGCCAAGGCTACATTCATCTCCATTGATGACGAGCAAAACTAAAAACCAACCTGGAGATCACTACGGAGAAAACGAAATGGAAATAAATAACAGCAGAAAACAAGGTAGAGCAGCCAAAAAAAAAAAGGGGGATGATTTTCCTTTTCTTACAGTGTCTGTAACGCTGAGCTTAACCTCTTGTTTTTTTAATTGTTTTCTATCTAAAAATTAGGGATTTTGGATCGTTTACTGAAATGTAAAAAAATAAATATAAAAAAAGAAAGAAAGAAAATACATGTCTATGTATGACATGATATTGATTGCATGTATGTACGATGATACTTGGCTACATCCATCATGCATCTGTACTATGACGTGTCGCGTGGTTATTGGCTTCTGGGCTGTAACTTTTAACCATCATACCAGTGAGGTAGTGTTTCAGATTTTACAAGTGAATGAAGGGTGTTTTGGTAAATCAGCCCGATTCGCTAGACTTAGTTTGAAACAAAAGTAAAAGATTTAGGTAGGCTTAGATAGTAGTATTAACGAACACAAATATAGCTGGGGACCCAAGTAAATAGAACCAACAAAAATGCAGTAAAACTTTTGGCATTTAATATTTTATGTATTTAATAATGCATAAAAATCTTATTCTAAAAATAATAGTTCATATAACTTTTTAATATTAAATAAATTATAATCATATTTATTAATATATCCAACATGGGTTAATTTTACTCTATACATTTAAATTGACTCAAATTTAAAATGATCTTTAAACTTTAAAATATTCTAATTAAAATTTTAAAATATTAATATTATATTAATATGTCTTTATATAAATTTAATCTCAACTTCACAACGTGTTGAAATATGTTATAATTAAAATTTAAAAGGGTTATTTGTTTTCTTGAAATAATATCAACGACAAAACATCATGTCTATTTTTACAAAATGTCATTTCAAGGCTTTTTAAGTTTTTTTTTTTTTGCAAAACATCATTTTAACATCATAATGACTCTTGAAACTTATCAAATTTATTTAGAGGTTCTTTCACTTTAAAATTATATTTTAAAATAGCATGTTATTTTTAAAATTAAAAAATATTTGAAATGTTAGATTATTTTAAAACATGAAAACTTTAGATTTATTTGTTAAAAGAAATTATGGCATTTTTTTTTATATGAAACATACAAATTACAAATTACTTTTTCTAAGAAAAATGTTGGATTGCTCATTATTAAAAAAGACAACACCAAAACATAGATCAATAACAAAACCCATAAAGCCCAAATTGAACACCATCTTAACCAAAAATCCCTAAAACAAAACGGCCCAAGGCCTATCAGCCTAAAAGTCCTTATCTTAAACTTAATTCCACATTTTTCCTAAAACCCTAAGACAAAGTCGCAGCCAACCACCAAAACTTATCGGTCACTCTACCTCATTTCTCTTTTAACTTTATCATTTCCTATGCTCTGACTGACCTTTCTAGAACTCTGTTTCTTAGGGCATCCCAGCCATGGCCAAGTTCTCTTCACCGATCTGCCCATACTAAAATGCCTTTACTTAGTTCTTACTGTTTCCATTCCATTTTACCAAGTCGTTCTTCTTCAACATTTACCTCTTTGACTCACTCAATTCGTTGTTCCTGGACTTTGCTTCATATCTTTCGATCCCCGCACATTGTTCTTCCTTTTCGCTGAAGTCTCTTACCTATTCGTACCAATCGTCGACAATCCTCTACCACAGCGACTAACACTGCCCCAGAAAGTCTGTTATTCAGATAAGTATCGTCTCCTACCCTTAGTCCCTCTTTTGCAATGGTATGTGCCACATTATTCCCTGTTCTTGAAGCATATTTGAATTTGCAGTTAATAAAGTTTCTCTTTAGGTTCTTAACATTAAGAATATAGGCTCTGATTTTTTATATATCGTCTAAGTCTTCCTGCAATTTTCTTAATACTAATAAGGCATCACCCTTGATGTCGATTCTTAAATAACCGGATTTGGCTACAAATTGGACTTACTAGTACACAAACCAGGGCTTCTGCTGCAAATGCATTTGGTATGTATTTGTTTAGGTATATTTTAGCTTTTAAAACCTGACCTTCTTCATCCCGAATCATTATTCTTGTACATGATTTCTTGTTTTGTTGTTGATATGCAGCACCAAAATTTATCTTTGACATGCATGGGCTCCGGTGGTCTCCACCGTTCAATCCCTATTCTCCGAACAGGTAGCTTATTCTTGATTCCTTTTAATTCTAATAAATAATTTTCAATAAAGCGCTTTATCTCCTCTCCAGCTTGTTGTTTCCTCTCATGAAATAATGTATTTCTTGTTGTGTGTAATGCCATATAGTACATGTAATTGTTCTGCATTTTTGGCTCGGGTAGTTATTAAAAAGAAATTGCATCCATTCATTATACTGTGTATAATTTTGCTCTTGTGGCCATTCAATCTGCAATTTTGACCGAACTTTTGATGCTGTAGGGCAATCCCTACACACTCTTCGTATGGCCTTGACATTTTAGGCAACCTGTCGAGCTTACTAACCTCTGTTGATATAGGTTGAATAGATTCGGTAGATAGTTGTTTGTGGGCTTCCATACCATAATTTTGATTTTAGAGGGTAAATCTAATAGCCATAATTTTTTGTACATCGGTTTGTAATTATTTTGGCCAATTTGTAAATTTGTGTTGTCGTTTTGTAATAAGATTTTGTAACATAGTCTCCTGAGGCTTCTCTGCGCCATACCAACTTGTACTCATGTTGATCAACTATGAGGGGTATACATAATACGTAACACCCCTAACCTGTAACCGTCGCTGGTATAGGGTTAAAAAGGCATTACCGGATAATCGAAACTTTTACGGACAATCATAATTTAATCGACAAATCACATCAAAGTGTCCCTAGAGTAGGTCAACGATACCTTAAACATGCTTTAGAATAAGGCTGAGACTAAACCGGACACATACGGAAGTTCTCAGAAATTTAAAAAATTTTTTAAGTTACAAAGGTCAGATGCCCGTGTGGGCAGGCCGTGTGCCTCCCACGGCCTAAGACACGCCCGTGTGTTTAAGCCGTGTCAAAATAGGACATATATACTAACTTGTCCCCACAGCCTGAGACACGCCTGTGTGTCTCACCCGTGGTCGAGCCTGACTTGCACCACACAGTCAGTCACACGCCCGTGTGTCCAGCCCATGGTCGAGCCTAACTTGTTTTGAAATAAAACCACGAGGGACATGGTCGAGCCACACGCCTGTGTGCTCAACCGTGTGGGCAAATATAGGCCATTTGCAAGGCCAAAATGCCACCCACACTTGGGTCATTCCTACAAGTACAATTAAGCACCAATCCAAACTTCAAAGGCAACCAAAACATGCCTAAATATATGTAAGTTCTAATCACTTATGAGCTTAACATTCACACCAACATGTGAAACATTTGGCTCAATACAATCACATACATTTCAAAGTATTATTCAACTCAAGCTTACCATCCATAATATACTAATTATGCATCCATAATTTTACCATTCATATAACCAATTCATTTGCTATCAAACCATACCAAAACTAGCATAATAGGACATAATTAGTCATTCGTAACACAAGCATATATCTAGCCATATCACATGGCCATATACATATATCAAACATAAATCAATGTAACTAGCCTATACATGCCATACTTAGTATTTACACTTTCAAAAAGGTACCAAAACAAGATTGAGTAGTGTGATAACAATCCTTGACAATCCATGAGCTTTTCGTAGTTTTGACGACCTATAAAACAGAATAAGCACACACAGAGTAAGCTTTCCAAAAGCTTAGTAAGTCATATACAAATAAACTTAATACACAATACACATAGCCACAAAAACACAATGACATTAATGTTTCTCATTTAAAAATTCATAATATCATCCTTGGCTCATTACTTAGCCATAACTTACTCATATTTCACAACTCAAATATCTTATATGGTCAGAACTCATTTAAGCATATATATATCATATATCATCTCATCATTTACTCATGTCACATTCATTCATATATCACATTTTGGTTCATTGCATCCATATGCATATTTACTCACCTTCCATGCCTATTCAAAATATATACATCAAACGTACCTGAAGCAGATACAATCACATAGTCATTCATTTTTGAACTTGCCCGTTGAATTGTTCGGAATCTAATAGGATACTCGGAATGCTTAGAATAGTCGTACAATTTCAACGTCCTAGACGAGGTCTTATATGTACTCAAATATCGATGCCTCTGTCCCAGACAGGGTCTTAAACGAATCAAATACGATGCCAATGTCCCAAACATGTCTTACACGTAAATCTCATATCGATGCCAAAGTCCCAGATGTGGTCTTACACGAAATCTCGAATCAACGCCAACGTCCCAGACGTGGTCTTACATGATTTCACTTATCGAAACCTATGTCATGACATACTTTATCCTATTTATTCTTAGGTTCGTACGAGACTTCTCATACCTTGATAACTTACTGACATATCCTCGAATTTCATGTACATTCCATTTCGATCCTTTACCATACCATATATATATCTCATAGATACATAAATAACTCAAATCAAATACGTTTATTTGTATATCGACTTACCTCGGATTTGGAATAAACGAACGATTTCAACTACTCGATCACTTTAGACTTTTCGCGATCTAAATCCATTTTCTTCGGTTCTTGATCTATATATATTCAAATTTAACTATTTTATTCTCTATTTCATTCAATTCAATCTAAAGACACATATTTAGGTTAATTTACAAATTAACCTCCATATTTTCACATTTTGACATTTTAGTCTCTATTTCACAAAATTACAAAATACACATAATTCAATACATTCCATGCTAGGTCGAATACTACCCATGCTCATACAAGTCCTCACATTTCATTTATTTCGTAATATAGTCCTTCAAAATATTATTCTTTCAATTTAATCCAAATTACTCAAAATCATCAAAACTCCAAAGACAAACTATTTTAATCAAACACATATCTTTCATATTTCACCATAAAACTTCACAAAACTCATGTGTTCATCACTAGAACATTACAAAATATTCATCAATTTACAAAAATAAAGTATGGGTTTTGAAGTATACAAAGCAACGATTACAAAAACGTAGAAATTATCAAAAACCAAAGTAAAACATACATTGAATCAATGAACTTCCATGGCCGAATGTTTGAAAGTCTTAAAACCTTATTTTGTTTCTATTTTCGGTGGTGGATGGATGAACAATCCACTATCAACTTTTATTTGTTTTGTTTTTGTGTTTTAAATTAACATTTTATTTCAATTACAAATTTATCCCTTTATTATAAACATATAAATCATGTATATTCAATGGATTTACCATCCATCTATCATACCAATGGCATATTCACAAAATAAGGGCCTCACATTTAGAAAGACATACCAATTCGGCCATTATTCAATTAGATAGCTACTTTTACATTTCTGTGATCTAGTCCTTTTCTCAAATTAAACACACAAACGGCAAAATTAATTCACAAAAATTTCACACAGACTAATTTACATATCATATGCACTGAAAAAATATTTAAATATTTTTTTGACTTGAATTTATGGTCCCGAAACCACTATTTCGACTAGGGTGTAAATCGGACTGTTACATAATATTCTTTCTGCATCTTCCTCACAGAAGGTACTTTTGACTAAATCCTCATTTTAGTGATTTGACAATTGATATATTAAGTCAAAAACTCGTTTGATATTCTGGTTTATCTCTAATGTTTTCACATTGTGATCCATAGCACCTGGTATCCATGCATTGGTCCAAACCGATATTTGATCCCCCGAATCAACAGACCAGCATATCCCTTTCTCAAAAAGTCCCCTGGCTAACCAAATACTCCTACAGGTATAAGATGGTAAGTTTCCCAATTGTGCATTCATAAAATTTGATTGCGGGTAATTTACGGATTTTTCTAATAAAGAATCTAGATAACTCATTAAATGCCATCCTTGTTTTGCTAAAAGTGCTATATTGAATTTTGATAAACACGAAAACCCATACCTCCATCTTATTTTAATTTATCCAGTTTCCTCCATTCGCACCAATGAATTCCCTCTTATTATGTTTCTTTTTCCACCAAAATTGCCCTATTAAATTTTCCAATTCAACACAATAAGATTTTGGTAACAGAAAATACGCCATATAATAAGTAAGGATTGCCTGTAAAATTGATTTAATAAATACTTCCTTGCCACCGTGTGAAAGATGCCTTGTGCTCCACCCATTGATTTTACTTAGTACTCGGTATTTCAAAATTTGAAAAGATCTCTTTTTGTCCCTTCCCACCATATTAGGTGAGCCCAAATACTTTTTTTAGGTTTCGTGAAGTTCTTACCTCTAATATATCTGCAATTTGTTCCTTCCGTTGCTCCAAAACATTAGAGCTAAAATAAGCAATTGATTTTTCAAAATTTATAAACTGTCCCGAGCATATTTCATATTCTTTTAGGATCGTCTTTAAATCCTGAGCTCCTCTCTCTTTAACGTCTCCGAATAGGATACAAATTATCTACAAATAAAATATAAGTAACAATCAGTCTTCTGCAACACACTTTTGCTTTTTGATTCTACCCTCTTGCAAAGCTAATCTCATTAGAGACGAGAGTCCTTCATTATAAATTAAAAACAAATAGGGGCTTAGGGGGTCATCTTGTCGCAAACCCTAGTTGGTTTAAACCGACCCCTCATCTCTCCATTTATACATATCAAATAGCTTACTAAGCTGATACATCTTAAGATTAAATCCACAAGAGACTCTACAAAGCCCATCTTTAGCATAGCTTTTTCTCAAAATATCTATTCAACTCTATCATATGCTTTACTCATGTTTAGTTTTAGTGCCAAGCCTCCGTGTTGTCCCATCCTTTGTTTTTTGAGAGTGTGCATCAATTCATATGCAAACAAGATATTATCAATAATAAGTCTTCCTAGAACAAATGCACTTTAGGCTTTTTCAATGCATATATGTAAAACTTTTTGGAGACGATTTGCTATCGTTTTTTAAATAATTTTATAAAGAATTGTGCAAAGACTAATAGGACGAAAGTTTTTAAGGTTTGTTGGATGGGCCACCTTTGGAATAAGAACTATATTTGTCATATTAACACCTTCAAGAGAGCCCTCTTTATTCAGAATATCAAGGCAGAATTCCCCAATCCCCTTTCATGTATATACCAATAAGTTTGTAAAAATAATTCCAAAAATCCATCACTTTCAGCAACTTTTTCAGCCCCATGGTTTTTAACGCAAGGACAATTTCTTCCATTGTGTATTTAGTAGTCAACCCTTGATGCATGCTCGTCGTAATACAATTTCCAATATCAGAAAGGATATAGTCTAAATTGCCAATACCACCTGAAGAAAAAATATTTTCAAAGTACCTCTCTGCAACAACTGCCATTCCTTGTTTATCCATAGTTGTTTGTCCTTATTCGTTCTCCAATTCATCAACCTGATTTATCCTTCTCCTTTGGGATGCAAAATTGTGGAAAAAATTTGAATTCTTATCTATCATCTTTAACCAATTTGCTTTAGCTCTTTGCTCGCAGTATCTTTCTTTCTTTTCAATTTCCAAGTTCAATTGTATCTTTGTGTCAATTAGCTCTGCTAAATTTAATTACAAATGCTAAATTTAATTACAAATTACTTTTAAACTCATAAAGTACCTTTAAAATTTTATTTTCTACATGATAAAAAAGATAATTACAGATTTAATTTATAAAAAAACAATATACTATTTTTAAATATAATTTTGATGTTAAGGGATTATACAGAAAAATTTGATAAACTTTAAGAACTATTATCCCAATTTATAAATTTGGAGCATGAGCATTTTTGTCCGTTGTATGTCCACCAAAACATCATGTTGAAATGGAATACATCGAATCAAACTCATAATAACATTTTCAATAAAGTTCATTGTTCACCAATTGCCCTAGCTTACTCACTAATCTAATTTCTAGTACAACTGATAATGAGTAGGGTGATTCATCTAGATTCAAAAGTTCGTTCGAAAAGTGAAATAATTTGGCCAAAAAAATAGGCCCGAAAAATTTGTTTGGATAAAAATATAGCCTACTTTCTAAACGAGTCGAGCCTAGGGTAAGATTTTTTTACCCCACTCGAGTCAGCCTAATCTTTTTGTTGTTGTTGTTGTTTTGCTACCATTTCGTTGCTATTTTGTTACCATTTTGTTGTTATTATTTGGATATTATATAACTAATGTTTTATTGTTAATTTTACTACTATTTTATCGACATTTGCTTACTAAGTTGTAACTCTCTTAGTATCATTTAAGCACAAAGACTTTTTTTAATGTATTTTCAATTTGTTAAGAAATATTTATTTTAATATTTTTATTATATTTGATATATTATATTTTTTAAATTTATTTTTATATAAAAATAATCTAAAAAATTAATATAGGCAAGCCTGATTAGGCTTGAGTATAGCAATTTTAATCTGGGTCGAACTTGTGCAAAATTTTAAGTCCATTTTTAAGTCTAATCGAATTTAAAATTTTGCATCAATCCAACCCAAACCCAACCGATCCAACTCATAATCAAATTTATTGTCTAATAACAAAATTATAGACAACTTCAACAATCCAATCAACTAGACTAATTAATTAAATTAAACCATAAATACTAAATTTATTCCTAAATACTTAAATAATAAAGAAGTAGTTGATGAGATGTAAATTAATCTAATCTCATTAAACTAAAAATGTAAGAAAATAAGATTAAGAATAATAATCATATATAATAAACAACTGCAAGCATATATGAAAATATGATTAACTCGATCCTATTTTTAATACATATCTTTTTAATTGTATTTAAAATTTAATTTTAAATTTTAAATATTATCAAGTAGGTCCCATTTATAATTAAAAAAACAAAATATATATGAAAACATTAGGTCAATTCTTTGAAATACAAAACACTTTTTTTAGTTATTTTTAAAGTGGATATCACTTTTGAATTAAATTTTAATAATAAATTATATTAATCATATATATATACAATAAAGTAATTATTAGTTTTTTTAATTATCTATGTTCATTTTATAGTTTATGTTAGAGGTCTATAACTGTCCCTCTTAATAATGTTGTCTCCAAAGTTCAAACATGCATATTTCTTTAAAAGTACAATTTATTTTACCATTGACATTTTTAAAAATAAACAAATATATTATTTCACCTCATTTTAGCTTAGAAGAAATAATGGTGTAATCTTAGATAAAAACATAATTTGTTGTACCTCTATTTCATTTTTAATAATTTACAATATCAAAATATATAATTTTATATTATTATCTATTTATTTCTATAATTAAATTTAAATAAAAGTATTTTAAAAATTATCTTATTGAAATTTGAGCCAAGGACCAAGAATAAAAAAATTAATTGATATATATTTAATATCCTTTTAATTTTTATTTACATTTACTATAATTAAATCAATCAAATTAAACCATTTAATAGGGTAAATATCCTATATATACCAAAAATTTTAATTATTTACGAAAATAGGCCAATTTGAAGAATATTTACGGAAAAGTGCTTTCTCCTCAAACGCATCCACGTCAACTCGTTTTGGGAAACAACAACAGCCGACGAGGGCGCTTTGTGCCACCTCAACAAAGCGCGTCACGTGGCGCTTTTCTTTGAGGTGGCACAAAGCGCGTCCTCAGGGGCGCACTTTAGCCCTTCAACGGTCAAATTTCAATGGCCATTTTTTTTTGACCATTGAGGGCCCAACGGTAAAAAAAAACTATAAAAACCCCCAAACCCTTTAGTTTTTTCACACGTCAATACTTTCTCAATATTCTCTCAATTTTCTCTCAATTTTCTCTCAAAGTCCTTCAAATTTACGCTCAAATTTTAAAATAGCCCTTTGCTATTTACGAAAAAATCCTTTATAATTTTTTTTAATATATTTTTTTTAAAAATTTTAAAATTTTTTATCGGATTACAATGGCCGAGGAATTACTTCGCCTAGACAACAAGCACATCTCCGTCGAGCAAATGCAAATGGTAAGTTTTAATTTTAATTTTTAATATTATTTAATTTTTTTAATTATGTAATTTTAATTAATTTTTAATTTTATAATTTTTAAACATCATAGATCGGATGTTGGAATGTTATATTCATAACATGCATGGTCCCCATCGCCATTGATCGAGAATTACTGCGGAAGCGGGTTTTTGCACATGGCCATGATAGGCTGGGGGTTCAAGTTGGAGTCGCCTTTGATCAGCGCGTTGATAGAGAGGTGGAGACCGAGATGCACACTTTCCATCGCCATGCGGAGAGTGTACCATCACTCTAGAATATGTGCGATTCAGGTTGGGATTACCGGTGGGCCGGCCCGGTGATCACCGGGTCCACAACATCTACCATTAGATGGCCGTATGCTATGAGCTTTTGGGTGCCATTCCGAATAGAATTCAAGGAGCTTGGATCGATATGGCCTAGTTACGAGACACATTTCTGGAGCCGAACAAAGGTTCGACCGAAGTAGAAAGAATATGGTATGCTCGGGTATACATTCTTCAGATAATTGGAGGCTATCGATCTTTGAACCTCTCTAGAAACCTCGTCCACGAGATAGCTCTTGAAACTTGTTGATTTGAGCGGTAGGTGAATTGAGTTGGGGTCCGCCATGCTATCGAGGTTGTACCGGGAGATGTCTTGGGCGGCGGTGAGTAAAGCAAAAATGGAGGTTGCCTATCACTCTGCGATCATGGGCATGGTTTGATTTCTATTTTTACGTTCTCGACTCGATCGACCATATTCATTCCACCGATAACGAGGTAAATTTAATATTATATTTTACAATTATTTCGTAGATTTATAGTATAATTGCATACTAAAAGTTTATTTAATTAGGTGGATCCATTCGGTGAGTCATGTTGGAATACCTAACTCGCTTGAGGATATACGACTCCTAATGGACCAACGATTGGAATCATAAGTAAGTTTTGAATTTCGTTATTATAATTTAGTATTTCGTATGTAGTGTCTAGTATTATGCATATAACTAATATTTTGGTAATTTTAATATAGTTTCAATGGACACCGTACGAGGATTTGGAAATTCGGGAGTAATTCCGGAGTTCTTCCAAAATCTAAACAGTTGGCACGTTAAGGTCCCATTGATCACCTACGCAATCGTGGAGATGCACCAGTCAAATCGGGTTCTGCGACAAATTAGATTCCGGCAACCAATTCCTGTGCCATCTGAGGTGTTCGATGATGAGCACAATGTGGACTTACGGCTACTGCGCACAGATTGGCCAAGATTTTGGTCAGGTTATATCGAGACGTGGGAGAACCGGTATGACTTTTTACCTTTCCGAAAACTGATTATCGTTCCTGAGTTAGCGTGCGTGCCGAATACATGCCATGGTTTAGGATTCATGCCAAGCCGTATCTGTTGTCGGATGAAGAGAGGCGACGGTAACTTCATGAGGGAAGGGAACGTCGGGCCCCTTTAAATCTAAGGAGAAGGGGTGATGAGACAGGGTCATCAATAGCGCCGACACAGTCACCAGGCCTAGTAACAGTGCCTACACAGTCATCGGGCCCATCTGTTCAGCCGACAACACCAACATCACAGCGTCTATCGTTTATGCCAGGTGGATACCCTACCCTTTATATGTATCCTCTTAACCCATATATGTTTCCTTTTCCCAATCCCACCTCAGGTTAGAATACATGGCCGAGTTCGAGTCTGTTCCCGACTACTCCCGCTGGCCAGCCGATCGTGAGGTTGACGTCGCACGTGGGATCAGAGGAGGCGTCGTCGGGGAGCACTTCTTTCTACCATGCTCCTTCACCGTACGGGATGTAGTCACCCCCGCCATGGTTTATGCAAACACCTTCGCGGTCATTATTTTATCAAGGTGGGTTATCATTGCAACACCTAGAACCAGACCCACTGCTGGAAGAACCCGATTCCCCGCCCAATGTTCCACGACCCCGCCAGAATCTAGAAGAAAGAGGAATCCAGCGCGTAACCGCCGACCGCCCTCGTGTGGCACTGGTTCCCACCGACATCAGCCCTAAACCCTAAACCCCCGAATTTTATTTTGTTATTGTAATTTAATTTTTATTTGTTATTGTAATTTAATTTTAATCTCTTTGATAAAATAGAAATGATTTAATTTTTTTTGTAATTAAGTTTTAATATATTTAATAAAATTTGAGTTTAATTTTTTTGTAATTTAATTTTAATCTCTTTAATAAAATAGAAATGGTTTAATTTTTTTATAATTAAGTTTTAATATATTTAATAAAATTTGAGTTTAAATTTTTTTGTAATTTAATTTTAATCTCTTTGATAAAATAGAAATGGTTTAATTTTTTTGTAATTAAATTTTAATATATTTAATAAAATTTGAGTTTAATTTTATTTTTTTGTAATTTAAATTTTTAATTTAATTTTAATATCTTTGATAAAATAGAAATGATTTACTTTTTTTTGTAATTTTGTAATTTAATTTTAATAACTTGAATAAAATAAAAGTTCTTCTACAAAATTCACCATTTTTCTCCAAAAATAAAATTACATAGCCACCGGAGACAAAAAGCTAAGAGCACGGTCAATTATTTTGATTTGGACACGAGCGAGATGTATGGCCCGGGTTCCTACACCATCCGTACAGTCGACTTTGGTTGCTCGTTTCTCGGATATCCATATTGTTACGTATTCTAGTCGAGCAAGGTCGACCTTTTGGTTCGTGCCTCAATTGTCTATCCTGCAACAGCTTAAACGGTGCAAACGATACCGACGACCACTTATGTTCATCTGGGACTGGTGGGAATACGTGTCTCCACACGTTGTACATGTTTTCTAATTTATACACTTCGTCCACATAGCTCATGGGATCAAGACGGAGATTCTGACAAGCCGCAAGTACATGAGCGCATGGGTAACGAAGTGCATAAAATATCCCACAGTCGCAGGTCCTGTTTGTCAAGTGTACACGATAATGCCCGCCAACAATACCTTGGTTCGGTTTGTCAAACTCCGTGACACGAAACCATAGGCTGTCGCGATCGTGACACACTGTGCGCATGGTGTTGGCCCGTGCCTTCGCACTGTTTATTTCTTGCAAGACCTTCAGGCTCCATACATGGCCTCCTTGCATCTGCCCTCTATAACTCGTTGCTCTCTTCGGAAATAGTGCCGCTAAACGAAAATATGTCTCTCACACAATCGATGTAATCGACAGATAACGGGTTCCTTTTAGAACAGAATTTATGTATTCGGCCAGGTTTGTGGTCATATGACCATATCGTAAGCCTCCGTCGTATGCTTGTGTCCACTGTTCGAAAGGAATATTGCACGGTAGTTTGCGCCTTTGGCGTTATCTGAGCGCAAACTAGCCAACATCTCGTGAAAACGGTCTTTATTGATCTCGTACTCTACCAATATACGTTGATAGCGAATATTACATACCACTCTTCAATTGAAAATAAATTGAATATTACAAACGAAATTATATTAATAGATATTTCATACCCATATCGTCACTTGCCGTCACTGTCTTTTAGATCAATGTTGCCCATAGTAGTTGGATGAAACATGCCTCGGGCAATATCGATGGTGTGTGCGATGCCACATGTTTCCCTGGCGTTCTATTGCTGCAAGTATTCTAGGGCCCCGATCCGATATAACGCATATGTCAGGTTGGGGGTAGACATGCCTCATTAACCTATATAGGAAGAAGTCCCAATCATCAGCTGACTCCCCCGGTGTTATTGCGAATGCAATCGGAAGGATTCTCCCACAGCCGTCTTGTGCCACAGCTAGCAATAGCCGATGCGTATATCTATCATACATAATGGTCCTGTCAATTTGTACCAATGGCTTGCAGTATATAAAGGCATCTCGGCATTACTTAAATGTCCAGAACAGACGCTTGAACACTGCACATCCACCGAGCAGACGATCATTTGTAGTACGCCGGTTCCATTTCAAGGTCTGTTGTGCTGCTTGGGACATATCTCTACAGCACCTGACACCACTGCCACACTTCATTATATGAAGCGTCCCACCAACCGTGCAACTTTTCTAACGCCTTCTGCTTGGCTATCCAAGCCTTTTTGTAAGAGGGCGTGTTCCACAATTGGCTACGAATATTGTCAATTAAGGCCAGCACCGTAGTCTTGGGATCGGCATTCACCGTCGGGATTATTAAGTCAGCCAACATGTCTGAAACCATCCTCGGATGATCTTGTGTTACACATGTCAATGAAGTACGTTAAATAATAAAACATTACATAATATTAGTGTTATTCGAAATCATTGAACACATAATGATACTGTACCAGCAAGACATGTATGCGGACCTTTGTAATTTTTGATCTCCCACAACCCTGTCCTTTTCCTCAATGACGCCATGATTTTTCATGAACATGTACAGTTTTGCACTGCACACTTTGCCTCATACTTATCGAGCTTGGATTTAATCAAATTGTAGTTAACCCTATTCCTGATCCTGTATTGTTTCAATGCAGCAAGAAAAGTATTCTTGTTAGAAAACTGGTTACCAACTTCTAATTGGTCCGAATCCAACGAAGAATTTATACGATCCAGCGTCCGGTGTGGCGTTCAGAAACTCAATGCATCATCTTGAGATAGATCGACATTATGCATGTGGGCTGGAGGCGAGTATGCCCTGAATAGCGGATCTTCTTCTTCTTCGTCTGAATCGCCCTCACCGTCTTCAGGTACAATTGGAACTGGCTCCTGTTCAAAAAATAATCCAACTTCTACACCATTGGGCCCTAGCTCTTGAGGTGGATCCATATCGGATTCATCGTCCAACCCTCCATAACTTACAACAAACGAGGGCCCCTCGCCGGTGGATGTCGTCAGGAGTACATCATCCCTCCTTAAACATCTTTTGTAAAGATCCCAATCATATGTGGATTGCCAACCACTAGAAGTTGATGACGTCCCCCAATACGTATTTCTATCATCAGACGTCGAAGGACGAATATGCATGTCCCATCCACCAATCGAGTGTCGTGCAGGGGTTATATTTTCCATACTACCACTGCACACGGGCACTTCTGTGTTTTGCCTCCCACTTATAGAGTGTCAGCTTGGGGTCGCGTATTCCCCTCGAACGGCAATAGATGTTGAGGTCACAGAAAAATCACTTGGAGATGAAAATTCTACATATACCTCGATATAGGGTGATCCACTGGCAAGATGAGTCTCTACCATTGCCTCAAAGCTCTGAGGACCTTTGATGTCGAATGAGTCATATCTCACCGGATCAACCGAAGCGCAAAATCTATACTTAATAGACTAAACTTTCATTGGCGTTGTTCCGAATATTTTACGCCTAATTCTTTTGCAAAGTTCTACCAAATCGACGTTCCGATTAAAACTCAGTCGCGCTGTGTTCTCCGATAAGAAAACACCATTTTCGGTGTCACGAACTTTACCATCGTAGTAAATAACAGCATTAATACGTTCACTCATTTTCGGTTTTTTTTTTCTTTTGCCTCAATTTCTCTTATGCAACCTGAGAATGAAATTTGGAAATTTGGCTAATTTATAGCCTAATTTTGCGAGAGATCTCAGTAGTAAAAAGCGTCCACGTGGGAGCTCTTTTGATTACTCTATTGACAGTGCACCTATTTGGAAGCGTTTTTGGCCTCTGTTTGTTGAAACGTCTCCTCAAAATTATTTTTTGGAGACTCTCATGTAGCAAAAAGCGTCACACGGGAGCTCTTTTCAAGATACTCGACACAGTGCACCTGTTGGAAGCGTTTTGGCCACTATTTGTTGAAACGTCTTCTTAAAATTATTTTATCGGAGACTCATCAGAGTAAAAAGCGCCCACGTGGGAGCTCTTTTGATACTCTCACGACGATGCACCTTTGAAGCGTTTTTTGCCTTATTTGTTTGAAGCGTCTTCTCAAAATTATTTTTTCGGAGACTCCTGTCACAAAAATTCAATTAATCTTTTCCGTAAATATTCTTCAAACTGGCCCATTTCCGTAAATAATTAAAATTTTTGGTATATATGGGATATTTACACCATTTAATATACATTCACTTTTAAATCAATCAAGCAAACCAAGTGCTCAGAGAATATCTAAATTGAAATATAACTTATAAGCATTAACTAAATCATTAAAGATCACTCTCATTTATCTCTACCATCCAAGTTGAATAGCCTTAATAGTTAGTGAATATCTTAAGTAGCTTGGTAATTATTTAACTAATGAATAATACTTTCTTTCCTCATCTTATTCATTTCACATATTTTTTCTTTTTCCAGTTTATAAATATATTTTGTGAGTATCTTTATTATCTTCACAAGTTGTGATGGATAGATGACGGCTCCTGTCGTTCGTTAAAACTTCACCGGTCATCAATAAATTTTCTTGAAAAGTGAGTGACTCTTCATCGGCTTCTTAATATGTTTCTATTTTGAGAGTATTCAGAATAATAAATTATTTCATGAGTTGATTTGGACCCGTGTTGTAAGTTTTATATGTTTTTTGTTTGTTTTTCCATTGTTTAATAAATTTTCAGCTTTAGAAGTTTTTGCCTGCTCTTGTAGCACATTTTTTTGTCTTTCTTATGCATGTAACTTTAGTTTTACAAGTGATTTTAGGGATGATTTTGTCGTCGTCCTCTCTAGTTTGGTGAATGTTCGATTATTTTCTCGATTTTTGCTCGCCGCTTTGGATCACTTAGGGTTGATTTTCTTATCGTATTAAGTGTTTGCAATTACTCCAGATAAGTCGTACTTGAGTTGTGGTGAAGTCAATTGTCAACGTGTCATGATGTTCTATTGATGCTAAGGCTAAAGCATTTGTTGTGTTGATAGAACTTGTTTTTCACCATCTACAACGAGTAAATATTATTTTTTCCATGAATTGTATAGTTCTATTAATTAAATTAATTAATGAATTTTTATTTTAAAATATTATTCTATTTCAATAACTACGTTAGTAACCTATGATTCCTAATCACTTAGATAGTTTAGTTTGTTTGGAAATTCAAATAAATATAAAACATAAATAGTGGAGGTTGAAATCAACAAAAATATTTATACTAAAATATAAAATTTGTATATAATAATGAGTAGGGTGAAATCAATAAAAATAATTAAAAATAAAAGGGAGCTTGAAGATAGAAATTAGAATTATGAAAGAAGTGATAAAAATTTTAGTAAAAAGGGAAAATTCATGTTTTGATTCATGGGTTTGATTATTTATGCAAATATAAATTTCAATATTCTTCAATAAATTAGCTATAGTTTGTAACACCCTAAACTCGGCCTAATCGTTACGACCGGATCTTAGCTTGCCACATCAGGTGATGTTTGAAAAACCTTATGGTTGTTGACAAACTCATTGTCAAATTCCAACTTAAACGTTCAAAATTTAATTTCTCGTTGCTTATTCACAAAAGAAGTTTACTCGAATTAATACCCAAAAAAGTTTTCATATTTTATCTTGTTTATCAAAAACCGCGTCAGTTATAGAAGTTTGGTCTTAACACTTACGAAAACGTTTTATTTGAAGAACAGTTGTTTATTGTTTTGAAAATCCTGTGTTGATTAAATTTGAAGTGTTTTAAGAAATCCCAAATACAAGTTAAACTAGTTCCAAAGGCCTTATTACAATAACTATAAAACCCAAAAATTAAAGTAAAGTAATACCAAACTGAAATACAAAATTCACCATTGAGACCTGCAGTTCGTGTGGCCACCTCTGAGTCCCTCGCGGCTACAAATCCTCTAAGGCTGGGGGTTACTTGCACAGATAAAGAAAAGGGTGAGTTACAAGAACTCAATGTAAAATCCTAGTTGCAGTCACAGTCTAGGCCCAAGCCCATGCAATATCAGATCGGGCCTAAGCCCTAAAATCATGGTAATGCAACAAAAATGCAGCCCAACCCAATCCAACCATCACACCACCCGTACCAACCCTACACACCATGTGGGGACCAAGTCAACCCACCCAATTTACACATCGAGGAGCGCAATGAGTACATAATATCAATGCAAACAAAGTCGCGATGTGATATCGTGGTGAGCCACTAAAATCAGTATATCGTGGCATAGCCACCAGTACAGTACTTCCTCCAACTACATAACCCAACCCAATGCAACATGCCGTGACATATTAGCTTAGTGTATGCAATAATTTACCATCATGGCATTAAACAGATTACACACAAACGCACTAAATCTACCACTAGGGGTATAATGGTCATTCAGTCTGTCGGAAGTAAAACAGTAATTTACCCTTCAAGGGTATTTCAATAATTTCACCCTTTAAGGGTATTTTGGTAATTTGCCCATCGAGGGTATTTCAATAATTTACCCATCGAGGGTATTCAGTAATTTACCCACCGAGGGTAATTTACCCACCGATGGTATTTCAGTGATTTACCCACGAGGGTATTTCAGTAATCTTGCCCCTACAACAACCTTTTCAAAGGCTAATGTCGCCTCGAGCGACTCGGTTTTCATTCCGATCAATACAATGCTAATAGACCTAAGACCCGATTTCGGCCCATTCGGAGCCACACGCGAGTATGGCCCATTCTGTTCGTTTTCAGACTCGGTTCAGTGAATTACGCAGTTGTATCGATCAACTTACCCTTTTCATCGTTTTCCTCGTATGGGCTCTGTAGGGCCCAAAATTTGCTCGGGCCCGTATTAACCAAATAGTAACCAAAATAATAAACCAAAATATCAATAAAAGTTCTTTTAATACAGTCCAAATTCTGACCCAATAAATTAAAACCAAATACTAAACCTATCCTAGCCTCTATCCAGCTACAAGACCCAATTTTGTAACCCAACAAACACGGGCCAAAACCAAATCTCAGAATCGGCCCAAATGGCCCAAGCAGAATGGGATTCTAGAACCTTCAGGCACCTTCTCCGCAGCCATTCCTCACGCGTGACTTTTGGACTACTGCGGGCCTTCACACGCGCGATCGTTCGTGTCTCGCTCGCGTCACGTGTTTCACCCACGCTCGCTACCAGGCGCTCCACCCACGTGTAAGCCTTCAGCAGCGCGCAGCACACCCGAATCGTACGACTCCCTACGCCTTGGCTACGTTGGTACCTGCAAATGAACAAAAGGAAAATGAGAAAGCAGCAAACGAATACAGCAGAGCAAAAACAACAACAATTGACAGAAAAAAAAGAGAATATTATATTTTTATTTTGATTTTTCTTTTCGGTTATATATAAAACCGAAGCAAAACTTGTAAAGGGGGCTTCACAATTTTACGCACACTGTTCTTAGAAATCAATAGAGAAGAAATACAAAAATTGAGAGGTGATCTTCTAAACAAAAAATCCTTTTGGCTTTCGTGTTTCCTTTTTATTTCTCTTTGCGCATATTTTTCTAGTTTTGTGTGTTCATGCATAAATAAAAAAGGGAAAAGTTTCACCTTTGAAAGAGGAGCCGTCCGACTACGGTCTGAGAGGTTGAAAATGCCGAAGCTTTCTGGTCCGGTTTCATCAGAAGCTTAGGCCAGAGTCCGTCTTGAGTTTTTCACTAGTCGTCAATTGTTGCGGTGTTTTGGTGCTCAAACAGTGGGGGGTTTCCTTTTTGTGGCTGAGAGAATAAATAAAAAAAAGGGGCTACGGTTTCGTTTTTTTTTCAAAAAAAAGAGGTTAACAGAGGATTTAAGGTAGCTCTTAAAGGGGTGAATGGCCATTAATAAAATGACGGCATTTCAGGTTAAGCTTGATAGCTTTGAAATGACGTCGTATGAGGCAACCCGTTTTCGACCCGACCCAGTATACCTAGGACCCGCGCGTTTCCATAGTGATGGAAGAATTGTGCGTTTAGTCCTTGTTGTGTGTTTGATATTTCAATCTTGTCCGACCCGAACGCAGCGTTTTGAGCTTCAAAAATATTTTCTGGTTCAGTCCCTGATTGTTTAAGTGCATTTCAAAGTAATCCTTGCGCATTTTTAAAGGATTTTATTTATTATGAAATAGTCTTTTACTTTTATTTTGTCTCGATTAAGTACCTTCTTGTTTTCATACATAATCTTTGCGTTTTTATCGAATTTAATTCATTCATTAATTTATTTTTAAACTCTTTTTATATAAGACATAAATAATATTCATATACTACGTTGTATATCATTACTTATAAGTATTATTTATTTTAACCTATCTTAATCTATTTGTTTATTCACTTTACAAAAAGGGTTTTTATTATTGTGTTTCATTTTAAATCCATGTTGAATTATTTTATTCTAAAGTTTTAATGCATACTAAATTAGTATAATATTCATGTATTACCTTGAATATTTGAATATATCCATATACATATGTTAGTTAATTTAAGCTACTTTCTAAAAATTGTTTTATGACTACTTACTTTAAGATATCATGTATTAATTATTTTGATTATTCTATGCATATCTTATCTCTAGATAATTTCATATAATATTGTTTTTAAATTATTCTTTACTTTACATTCGTTTTTGTATATAATTTTGCTCCATTTTCTTCGATAGCTAAGGTCGATGTTGTTTCATATAGCGTTTGTTTTTGCATGGATTGTGATTTGTTAATTTATAATTATTAGTTATTTGTGATGCATCGTTGTAATATTTGATGTACGGATTAATATATCGTTTTGTATATTAACATTCATTTGTACCTTATGAAACATGTAGTGTTTTAATGTCATTTCGGTTTTAAAATTATAAGGCAATGTTCGTGTTTAGTGGTTACGAGAAAATCGTGCTCTAACTTACTGAGTTCTGATTCTCCTCGTTTAAAACCTTATAACCGGGTATCCTTTCACTCTTAAATCAAAATGCATGATATTTTAAATAAATAAAAAAAACTTATTCTCGGCAAGTTGAGACATTGCACCCTAACTTACTGAGTGTGATGTTTTATTTTCTCGAAATAAGAATTTCAAAAGAACAAAGGCAATATTTTGTATTCGGGAATTTTGAGAAATAGTGCCCTAACTTATTGGGTTGCGATTTTTTATTTGACCCAAATAATTGAATATCCTTCTTATTTCCAAATGTACGAGTATTGAATGTCGAAATATAAATCTAATTTCGAGAATATAAGATGTTGTGCCCTAACATACTGAGTACGACATTTTATTTCTTCGAAATAAGAAAATTTGACATCCAATATGATTCTGTCCAAATATTTCTTCAAGTTTTCCCTAATAAAAAGGATCGTATTTTAAAATCTTTTCAAATTTTTGACGTCAGGACATTAATTAATCAATTCGGTACCAATTTTGGGCGTTGCGAGGGTGCTAATCCTTCCTCGTGCCTAACTGACTCCCGAACCCATTTTCTGGATTTCGTTGACCAAAATTATTGTTTTAATAAATCAAAATGTTTTATTAAAATAATCCATCTCAAGGTGATCCGATCACACCTCGAATAAAAGATCGGTGGCAACTCCATTTCCATATTTTTTTAAAGTCGATCCCCATTTTTTCCAAAACATTATTTTAGAAAAAAGGTTTAGATAGCTTGGCGACTCCACTGGGGACTGGTTGAGAGTTAGGCCATAAATTGATTAATTTCTGTCATTTTGTCGAAAATTGAGAATTTGATTTGAAGAATTACTATCCTTTTATCGCCTTCGCTTGCATCATTTCATTTGATTATTATGGTTCGAGCCTTGTAGAATACTTCTGCATCATATTGCATGACTGCTGGTCACACCTTTAAGTGGGAGTGAGAAACTACTCCTTCGTGAGGTTTTCACCTCTATGCAGGATAGTGAATCGCTTCTGGAATATATCCGTACCTATGTCTTCGTGAGATTTTCATCTCCGTGCAGCCATAGGGAAATGTATTCACCTAAACCGAACTCGATCCATATGAGCCTATAATGGGTGAGGATCGAGGAATCTGTTGGTTCGGGTACCTCTCTTTAGAACCAAACCACATGTAAAAGACCCTAGGAGCCTACCCTAGATAGAGCCACGCCAAACCCCAGTGGTCACCCGGTCAAGTGTTCTGTGTTGTTTAATTCTGTTGTACTAATGTGTTTTATTTTGTTTTGATTGCATTGCATTGCGTTATCATAAAGAGAGATGTCGATTTGGGTTCGATTGCTAAATTAGAGAGCTCAACATGGAGAACAAATTTCTTGATGAAATGGAAGACAATACAGATGTTCGTATATTTGTAGTCCGTTTCATGTAAAGAGCTTGGTCCTCTAGTAAAGTTCCCTAAAAGAAATTGAGTTAGAATCGACATCTCTTTACAATCATTTCATGCATTCACATAACATTACATCGCATGCATTAGATTTCATGAGAGGACCCTGATTGGTTGAAATTATTTTAGCCTTAATCTGGAAGCCGATAAAAATCAACCAAGAACGCATCCTTACGGTACAAGGAGAAAAACCAAAACAATGGATAAAAGACTAGAGAAGTTGAAACAAATGCAGAATGAGATGCAAGAGCGGATGCAAACACAAATGCAGGAGCAGCTTGCTAAGATCCAGCAGGAATATGATGGACAAAATGATGGAATCACAAAGGAGTATGATGACTCAATTAACTCAACTACTGGCAGGAGGAATAGACAAAGGGAAAACCCCTATGGTTAACACTGTTGAAGATAGCGAGGAGCAACTATATCCCCCGGGTTTTACCTGACACATCCTGAAGTGCATCCAAGAAAAACATCCATCATAATTAAACCTCAACAATTTCAAAAGGTGTATCGATGCTGCCAAATTTCCAAGCTGGATCGGGTTTTAATTTAGAGGATCATCCAATTAATACTGATATTCCCGACTTTGATGAGGCAGCAGAGAGAAAAAGGGCAAGGGCTGAATTGCCAAAACAGTTAGAGGAATGATGCAAATGGTTGGCAGACAAATTTAGAGCCATGGAAAGCGTTGATGGGCAATATGGAATTGACGCTAGAGATCTGAGTTTGGTGCTAGATCTAATGCTTCCTCACAAATTCAAGGTGCCAGAATTTGAAAAATACTATAGGACTACTTGCCCAGAGGCTCACATAACTATGTTTTGCCGGAGAATGACTGGGTACGTTAATAATGACCCACTTCTAATTCATTGCTTCCAAGACAGTCTAGCAGGAGCAGCATCTAAATGGTACAATCAGCTGAGTCGTACCAAAATTGGTTCTTAGAGGGATTTAGCACAGGTATTTGTGAAGCAGTACGGTCATGTAACAGATATAACCCCTGATAGAATTACCCTGCAAAATATGGAAAAGAAACAAAGCGAGAGTTTTCGGCAATATGCACAAAGATGAGAGAGGTCACCATACAAGTTCAGCCACCTCTTCTGGAGAAAGAAACCACCATGCTATTCATCAACACCTTGAAAGCCCCATTTATCAACCATATGTTAGGGAGTGCCACGAAGGGTTTTTCGGACATAGTAATGACCGGCGAAATGATCAAAAACGCTGTAAAAAGTGGTAAAATAGATGCGAAAGAAAGTGCCAAAAAGTCAGCCCTGAGAAAGAAAGAAAACGAAATAAACAATGTGGGAGCATACAGTAGGGGTTATTCAAAGCAAATTACTGTGGGATCACCAAGGACGACAACTACAAACCTTCAAACTCCTTCAAAGAATGAATCTAGGCAAAGGACAAATACAGAAAAGCTTCAGTTCACTCCTATTCTAATAACACACCGAGAGCTATATCAGAAATTGTTTGATGAGCACATAGTATCCCCTTTCTACTTGGCACCATTGCAGCCCCCATACCCCAAGTGGTACGATGAAAATGCCGAATATGACTATCATGCGGGAGTTTCAGGGCATTCAATAGAAAATTGCCTTGTTTTTAAGAAAGTCGTGGAAAGACTCATTAAACTAGGCGTTGTAAAAGTGGCTGACATGTTAAATGCCGATAAGCCGCTACCAAATCACACTGATGTTGGAGTAAATGCGATTAAAGAAATGCTAGAAAATGTACACATCAATGCCATACATGAAGAAATCACTGAAAGGGGGACCTTGTCGGATATCTGCCCTTACGAACTTGGGAGCATTCTGAATAATTGGACTGCGAAAAAATTCCTGTAGTATTTAGAGCTTACTCAGAGTAATGTACAAAATGCACTTGCTACTTTAAGCCTAGAAGCAACAAGAATCTTTTTGTGAAATAGGCTTGTGTCTAGAATTCTTATTTCAATGAGATGCATCTTCTAAGAAAATATCTTTTATTCTTTACATTTCATGCTATGCATTCTTTGGTTTTTAGAATATTCTTTCATTTTTATTCATAACCATACTATACAAATAATCATCTTTAGAATCATTTATTCTTTGAAACTTGCCTTCGTACCTATAATAGGTACCCAAATATCAACGACAGGAGTGACGTTGTTACTGACTCCCTTTTGAATGAGATATGGGTTTAGGGGATCTAAGGACTTTGAAGATGACGAAAATTGTTACATATCTTCAAATTTGTTAATAGTGGATGAAAAACAGATCCTACGTCGCGAGCTAAAAAAGGAGATGAAGATTAAAGCCTAGCCCAATGCAGAAATAAGATTCCCTATATGTGGGGCATGGATGTTATCAAGCCAGTCTCATCAAAAGCTTCTGGCCAACATCGATTCATTTTCGTGGATGTCGATTATTTTACTAAGATGGTAAAAGTCACTTCATATGCCAATATTATAAAGTCGATAGTCATCAGAACAAAAAAGAGAAAGAAAGAACACTGAAAAAATGTCGAAAAGATCACATTTAGGCGCACAATGTCAAAAGTCTGCGGTCTGTTCAAAGATCAGGTGCCACATCACAGTAAAGGCAGCAAAAAAATAGGAAAAAAAGACCGAGACTTGTAAAGATTGGCATACAGAAGTTACCATTTACCCTCCATGCTTATCAAACATTGGCCAAGACGGTCACCGGGGCAGCCCGTTTCTCATTGGTTTCGCCCATTGAAGTCAAATTTCCTTTTTTCGAGTTTTATCAAAACTGGAGTTGGATGAGACAGAACGCGTTTAATCTCAATATGATCAGAAAATGTTAAAAGCTATCTATCATGGTCAGATGATGCGAGCTCACAACAAGAATGATTCATCCTAGAAAATTTCATGATAGGGCTTTGAAGAAGATTTTTTCCATGAAAAAGGGACTTCAGAAGAAAGCGGATGCCAAACTAGAAAAGACCTTATGCAGCGAAGAAGGCCTCTTTTGGGGAAGCATGAATATCGACCAAGATGGATAGCAAGGACCTACCCAATTCGTGAATTCAAAAAAAATTCAATTCAAAAAAGGAAAAAATAGAAATTTTTAGTAAAAAAGGAAGAAAGAAAAAGGAGAGGCCGAGGTGAAAAACCTGCAAAGGGCGCTTTGAGACCAAAGGGGATTTGAGTTGAAAACCCAAAAAGGCGGATCAAATTTTGATCAAAGGGGGCATACAACAGTCTTGCTATGCCTGAATTAACAATGAAGAAGTATGCTACGTCTTGGGGCATCGACAAAGTACTTCGGATCCCCTAAACACATATTGAGCTTAAAATGGTCCTCAAGAAGTTTGAACAGAGAAGCTCAGGCTGCGATATCTGGGGCACCTAGTTTTCCATCTTATCTATTTTGAATTTGCTATCTTTGATTACCTTATTCTTTTCAATATACGCCTTTAATAAACTCCCTACTTAATTGCATTTGCTAGCTTTGATTAACTTACTTATTTCGAGCTAAGCTCCCAATTAATTTCCTTCTTGTCCATGGTTATGATCTTTTTCAGGCATTTTGCATTGAAATAATGATTAGTGGACTAATAATATTTTCATAAAATGAGTTTCACATATTACTCTGGAAGTTTCTGAATAATACAAGAATCTGAAACATGACTATTATTTAAAACTCACCAAGTTTAAGGAAGAGTCTAAATCGAGGTTATCTTATTGGATTTGTTTTGTTAAAAATAGTTGGTGATACAATCTCGATGAAAATGGGCGATGTTAACCCAATAGTAAAAATAGGAATCACTCTCCGGAGAAAAATTGATATTCTGCATCCATGCAAGCATCATGTATACGCATCCAGTTGGGCCACCCGAAGAGTGATCAGTTAAATGAACAAGCTACAAAACCTTATACTCCCGAGTTATAATAGGATAGATGGAAACTGATTCAGATCCTATGCCCCTAAGTCACAAGGAGATGAGTCCTGAAGTTACAGTGGGGCAAATCTATTGAGCAAGGTATAATTGTTTTCTTGGGTTTTCTGTCAAAAATACCAGCCGAGTAGCATAGTACATCAGCAATAGAGCCCTGACAAATGACGAACGATGGCACATTAAACTTTTAAAAAGGGGTTATTCTCATGAAATTCTGCATTCATGCAAAACACATCTATTTAGGGGCATTTGATTCATTCCGATGATTGCATCCTAATCTTTGTAAAAAGACCATTCTCATGACATTCTGCAAATGTCATCCATGAGACACATCTATATAGGGGCATTAGATTCATTCTGATCATTGCATCCTAATCATTTTTCATAAGCATAAACACAAAAATGATTTTACAGCACATGTCTGCTAAAGGACGTTGTCGCAGCATCAGTAAATTCAAAGATCTTGCCTTCCTCAGTGAAGGGGATCAAAGACAGTAGATCTGGCAATTCTGAAGTTACAGGAATAGATCAAAGCCAAACAATTTTTATTACCTCAAAGTTCCAGTGAAGCAGGTCGAAGTTACAAATCCCTCCTCCCTGAGTTTACGATGAGGATCAGTCGGTATTCCTTCGAATTTTCAGCAGAGAAGATGGAGGTTACAAATCTCTTCTCCCTGAATTTCCAGTTTCTCGAAGCTCCAGTGGAGTAGGTGAAAGTTACAAATCCCTCCTCCACGAGTTTACGATGAGGATCGGTCGATATTCCTTGAAGTTTCAGCAGAGAAGATGGAGGTTACAAATCTCTTCTCCCTGAATTTCTAGCTCCTCGAAGCTCTAGTGGAGTAGGTGGAAGTTACAAATCCCTCCTCCCTGAGTTTACGATGAGGATCAGTCAATATTCCTTGAAGTTTTAGCGAGAGAAGATGGAGGTTACAAATCTCTTCTCGGCAATTTTCGGCTCCTCAAGCTCCAGTAGAGTAGGTGGAGGTTACAAATCCTCTTCCCCGAGTTTACGATGAGGATCGGTCATATTCCTTGAAGTTTCAGAGATTGAAGACGCAAATTTGGCAATCTTGAGTTTACAAGAACGATTGAAGGCGCCGTCTGGCAATCCACGAGTTCTGAGGCAGATTGAAGACAACAAATCTGGCAATCCTGAGTTTGTAGGAGCAGTTTGAAGCTACAAATCTCTTCTCTCCTGAATTACCCTAGAGCAGATCGAAGTGCTAGTTCCTATGCCATGGAAGACACAGTGGGATAGAATGAAACTACTCGAAGAAAAGAATTACCAATAGGTCAAGATTTGGTTAGACCAGGCAAACTTGGCCCCTTTTTGAAGTCTTTACTCTATCCTTGTTACACGACAATGAGCAAAGAGGGGCAGCTATAGGGCCCAAAATTTGCCTGGGCCCGTATTAATGAAATAGTAACCAAAATAATAAACCAAAATATTAATAAAAGTCCTTTTAATACAATCCAAATTCTGACCCAATAAATTAAAACCAGATACTAAACCTATCCTAGCCTCTATCCAGCTACAAGACCCAATTTTGTAACCCAACAAACACGGGCCCAAAACCAAATCTCAGAATCGGTCCAAATGGCCCAAGCAGAATAGGATTCCAGAACCTTCAGGCACCTTCTCCGCAGCCATTCCTCACGCGTGACTTTTGGACTACTGCGGGCCTTCACACGCACGATCGTTCATGTCTCGCTCGCGTCACGTGTTTCACCCACGCTCGCTACCAGGCACTTCACCCACGCGTAAGCCTTCAACAGCGCACAGCACACCCGAATCATGCGACTCCCAGCGCCTTGGCTACGTTGGTACCTGTAAACGAACAAAAGGAAAACGAGAAAGCAGCAAACGAATACAGCAGAGCAAAAACAACAACAATTGACAGCAAAAAAAGATAATATTTTATTTTTATTTCGATTTTTCTTTTCAGTTATATATAAAATCGAAGAAAAACTTGTAAAGGGGGCTTCACAATTTTATGCACACTGTTCTTAGAAATCAATAGAGAAGAAATACAAAAATTGAGAGGTGATCTTCTAAACAAAAAAATCGTTTTGATTTTCGTGTTTCCTTTTTATTTCTCTTTGAGCATATTTTTTCGGTTTTGTGTGTTCATGCGTAAATAAAAAAGGGAAAAGTTTCACCTTTGAAAGAGGAACCATCCGACTACTTCTTTCGTCAAAATCGAAGGGAAAAGGGTCTGAGAGGTTGAAAATGCTGAAGCTTTCTGGTCCGGTTTCATCAGAAGCTTTCAAATAGGCCAGAGTCCGTCTTGAGTTTTTCACTAGTCGCCGATTGTTGCGGTGTTTTGGTGCTCGAACAGTGGGGGGTTTCCTTTTTGTGGCTAAAAGAATAAATCAAAAAAAGGGGGCTAGGGTTCCGTTTTTTTCAAAAAAAAAGTGGTTAATAGAGGGTTTAAGGTAGCTCTTAAAGGGGTGAATGGACATTAATAAAACGACGGCGTTTTAGGTTAAGCTTGATAGCTTTGAAACGACGTCGTATGAGGCGACCCGTTTTCGACCCGACCTGGTATACCTAGGACCCACGCGTTTCCATAGTGATGGAAGAATTGTGCGTTTGGTCCTTGTTGTATGTTCGATATTTCAATCTTGTCCGACTCGAACGCAGCGTTTTGAGCTTCAAAAATATTTTCTGGTTCAGTCCCTGATTGTTTAAGCGCATTTCAGTGTAATCCTTGCACATTTTTAAAGGATTTTATTTATTATGAAATAGACTTTTACTTTCATTTTGTCTCGATTAAGTATATTCTTGTTTTCATACATAATCGTTTTTATCAATTTAATTCATTCATTAATTTAGTTTTATTAATTCATTCATTAATTTAGTTTTAAACTCTTTTATATAAGACATAAATAATATTCATATACTACTGTTGTATATCATTACTTATAAGTATAATTTATTTTAACCTATCTTAATCTATTTGTTTATTCACTTTACAAAAAGGGTTTTTATTATTGTGTTTCATTTTAAATCCATGTTGAATTATTTTATTCTAAAGTTTTGATGCATACTAAATTAGTATAATATTCATGTATTACCTTGAATATTTGAATATATCCATATACATATGTTAGTTAATTTAAGCTACTTTCTAAAAATTGTTTTATGACTACTTACTTTAAGATATCATGTATTAATTATTTTGATTATTCTATGCATATATTATCTCTAGATAATTTCATATAATATTGTTTTTTAAATTATTCTTTACTTTACATTCGTTTTTTGTATATAATTTTGCTCCATTTTCTTCGATAGCTAAGGTCGATGTTGTTTCATATGACGTTTGTTTTTGCATGGATTGTGATTTGTTAATTTATAATTATTAGTTATTTGTGATGCATCGTTGTAATATTTGATGTACGGATTAATATATCGTTTTGTATATTAACATTCATTTGTACCTTATGAAACATGTAGTGTTTTAATGTCATTTCGGTTTTAAAATTATATGAAACATGTAGTGTTTTAATGTCATTTCGGTTTTAAAATTATAAGGCAATGTTTGTGTTTAGTGGTTATGAGAAAATCGTGCTCTAACTTACTGAGTTCGATTCTCCTCGTTTAAAACCTAATAACCGAGTATCCTTTCACTCTTAAATCAAAATGCATGATATTTTAAATAAATAAAAAAACTTATTCTCGAGAAGTTGAGACATTGCACCCTAACTTACTAAGTGTGATGTTTTATTTTCTCGAAATAAGAATTTCAAAACAACAAAGGCAATATTCTATATTCGGAAATTTTGAGAAATAGTGCCCTAACTTACTGGGTTGCAATTTTTCATTTGACCCAAATAATTGAATATCCTTCTTGTTTATAAATGTAAGAGTATTGAATGTCGAAATATAAATCTAATTTCGAGAACATAAGATGTTGTGCCCTAACTTACTGAGTACGACATTTTATTTCTTCGAAATAAGAAAATTTGGCATCCAATATGATTCTGTCCAAATATTTCTTCAAGTTTTCCCTAATAAAAAGGATCGTATTTTAAAATCTTTTCAAATTTTTGACGTCAGGACATTAATTAATTAATTCGGTACCAATTTTGGGCGTTGTGAGGGTGCTAATCCTTCCTCGTGCGTAACCGACTCCCGAACCTATTTTCTGGATTTTGTAGACCAAAATTATTATTTTAATAAATCAAAATCTTTTATTAAAATAATCCATCTCAAGGTGATCCGATCACACCTCGAATAAAAGATCGGTGGCGACTCCATTTCCATATTTTTTTAAAGTCGATCCCCCTTTTTTCCAAAACACTATTTTAAAAAAATGGTTTAGACAGGCTCATTAACCCATTGGGCCCATTTAGCCCGTTTTGACTCAACAAGGCCCATTATGGCCTCAAGTTCACGAGAGCGTTCGTGACACCCTCGACGATCTATCGCCCTTTCTAGTGGCTCGATTGTCACTATAAGCGCTCAAACACTCGAGTGTTTTGGTTGCCCATATTTCGGCTTGTCGATACTTCGGATTTTGTTCGATTCACAAAACAGTGCATCATAAACGAGCAAAGGCGTGAGATTACACACTTGGATTGCGAGTGTGATTTGAAACCTTCCAAGGCACCTATGAAACAATTGATTAATAGTTAGCCTACTTTATGAAAATCGACATATTGATGTATTCAACTAAACAAGCCTTTCTTACCACGTGATACAATCTTCCTCAACACCAAAGTAATCGGCCTTATTCCGAGGTTACAGAAATTGAGTCCCTAGCATTGATCGACAAAAAGAGCACATTAGAACACTACTCTACAACAACTAAAGAATCAGCCCTTCGGCTTAGAGAACCCAAATGAGAAAGAGAGGAGAGATAGCAAACCTATATTTGGTTGTAGGCACTCTTACCAATGAATAGAAGAAACTCAAGACCACTTAGAGCAATGTTCAGCCCTCAAAGATTCAGCCTAGGGAGAAAATAAGAAGGTGTAAGAGTAGTTATGGCTTAAGGTAAAGAAGTAAAACGAAAGATAAAGAGAAGAGAGATGAAGAGAAAAGAGAAAAAGGAATGAAAGTGAAGCTTACCAATACGGCACCTAATAGAAAAATGAAGGAGAAAGAGCTTAACAGCAGAGAAATAAAAGAGAAAGAAGGAAGATTGAATTCGACCAGCAATAAAAGAAACTTGCTCTCATAAAAGAATTGTAATTTCGGCAAGGGACAAATGAGAAAAGAAAAGGAGTTCTTAGAGATTTTGACACTAAACTTGATCTCATCTAATCCCGAAGGCACCAAATGACCACTTACACAACACTCAGGAAAAAGAAAAGAATATGAGAATGCCAAAAAAAGTTAAAACCCGAAAATGCTCTCTAAAGATCCCCAAGCCGAATTTGCATCCTACACACCCCTCAGTCGAAATTCTCATCCCCACAACACTCCTAAATTCAGCCAACACTACCACTCTCCCCTATCCCACGATTTTCTTCCCTCTTTCTTCCTCAATTTCGTCCTCTTCATCCATTTGAAACCATTTGACCCAGTCTCAACTCCCCTTGCAAAGTTCTAACAGAACTCTACTTCTTCCACTCACTTGACACAAAATAAAAGCCTTTAATTTGCCACTTGTGGGATTCGAACCCCCTCCCTCCTTTCTCTCCACATGACGCCACACCGCCACACCACACACTCCACTTGTGCTTTTAAAACACACTTAAATTCCTTTAAGTCCTGCTTTCAACAGCCCTTTCCACTAAAGGGCCAAAAACCAAAAATTTTCCAAGGTTCAACCTCGAGCCCAGGCCTCTATAGGACCCCCAATCACACTCAAATAACAAGCCAAATAAGCACAACATGAAATTATGTAAAGAAATACAACCCCTAATTTTGGGACGTTACAACTCTACCCTCCTAACAGAAATTTCGGCCTCGAAATTTACCTGATCAAAAGAGATGAGGGTACTGCTGATGCTTCGCCTCCTCAGGCTCCCATGTGGCTTCTTCTGAACTATGATTACGGCATAGCACCTTGACTAACGAGAATAGATTTCCTTCTCAGCACTTTAACATCCCGATCCAGAATTTACATCGGTTCTTGTTCAAAAGTCAGATCAAGTCTTACCTTGATCTCCCCCACCAGCACTATATGCGAAGGATCCGAATGGTAGTGCCTCAGCATAAAAATGTGGAATACATTATGTATATGATCCAACTAAAGAGATAGTTTCAACTGATAGGCAATCGGTCCCACATGCTTCACTATCCGATAAGGCCCGGTGAATTTAGGGCTCAACTTGTCCTTCCGCCCAAATCTTAGAATTTTCTTCCATGGTGAGACCTTTAAGAAAACAAAATCTCTCACAGAGTACTCTATCTCTTTACACTTTAGGTCAGCGTACGACTTCTGTTTATCAGATGCTTCTTTTAACCGATCCCGGATCAATTTAACTTTTTCCTCAGTTTCAGAAATTAACTCTAGAACCAACAATCTCCACTCACCTAATTCTGTCCAACAAGTAGCGGTACGGCACCTACGACCATATAATGCCTCGTACGGTGCCATCTGAATACTGGATTGGTAACTGTTGTTGTAAGCAAATTCTGCCAATGGCAAGTAGTCTTTCCAACTGCCCTTGAAGTCAATCACACAGCTTCTCAACATGTCCTCCAAAATCTGTATTACCCTTTCTGATTGACCATCAGTCTGCGAATGAAATGCTGTGCTGAAATCTAACCTTGTACTCAGAGCTTCGTGTAACACTCTCTAAAATCGAGATGTAAATCTAGGTTGTCCGAAATGATAGACATTGATACCCCATGCAACCTCACAATTTCTGCCACATATGACTTGGCCAACTTCTGTAACGAGTAATCGGTGCGAATCGGTATGAAGATTTAGTCAACCGAACAACAATTACCCATACTGAATCTTTCTTAGTAGGTGTCAGGGGTAGTTCACTAACAAAATCTATTGTTATTCTCTCCCACATCCAAAGTGGAATCTTTACAGGTTGCAGCAGTCCCGAAGACCGTTGATGCTCAGCCTTCACTTGCTGGCATGTCAAGTACTTTTTTACAAAATCAGTCACCTCACGCTTGAGTCCTGGCCACCAGTACAGTTCAAACAAATCCCAATATAACTTGTTTCCACTAGGATGCATAGCATATGGGCTACTATGCGCCTCCCCCAGAATCGACTGTCTTAACTCAGAGTCCCTCGGTACACAAACTATTCCACAAAAACATAATACCCCTTCACTATTCAGCTTAAAATCCTCAGTCTCTCCCCTCTTCACTTGTTGGAAATGAGAAACCAATGACTCATCCAACAACTGCTTCTCTTTAATCTAACTAATCTAAGTTGGTTTTACTTGCAGTTCCGCCAACAAACTACCATCCACAAATAGGAGACGAGCAAACATTGCTCTCAAATCATATACCACCTTACGACTCAATGCATCCGCTACTACGTTAGCTTTCCCCATATGATACAAAATCGAGCAATCATAATCCTTCAGTAACTCTATCCATCTCCGTTGCCGAAGATTCAACTCCTTTTGGGTAAGGAGATACTTAAGACTCTTATGGTTAGTGTAGATGATTGACTTTTCCCCATACAAATAATGTCTCCATATCTTTAGTGCGAACACCACCGCGGCTAATTCCAAGTCATGAGTGGGGTAGTTCACCTCGTGCGGCCTAAGTTGACGAGATGCATACGCCACCACCTTTCCTTCCTGCATCAGTACACAACCCAAACTCATGTGCGACGCATCACAATAGACAGCAAATTCTTTTCCAACCTCTGGCTGTATTAATATCAGAGCCTCAATCAGAATCTTCTTCAGCTTCTCAAAACTCTTCTACTGCTTATCAATCCAAGCAAACGGTACTTTCTTACGCAGTAACTTAGTTAGGGGTGCAACAATCAATGAAAACCCCTCAACAAACCGTCTGTAGTATCTGGCCAGACCCAGAAAACTTTAAATTTTGATACCGACTTCGATGGCTTCCAATCCAATATGACCTCAACTTTTCAAGGATCAACCCTAATCCCCTCGGCAGACACGACGTGCCCTAAAAATGTCACCTCTCGCAACCAAAACTCGCACTTGTTGAACTTGGCATAGAGTTGTTTTTCCTTCAATATCTGCAGCACAACCCGGAGATATGAATCATGCTCCTCCTCAATTCTTGAATACACAAGAATGTCATCTATAAACACTACCACGAACCGGTCTAAGTAGGGTTAGAAGACCCGGTTCATCATATCCATGAAAGCAGCTGGTGCATTCGTTAATCCGAACAGCTGGCCAAATAGATCGTCTATCCTTGATAGCGGGTATTTTTCTTAATCGTTAACTTTTTCAACTGACGGTAGTCAATACACATAAGCATTGACCTATCCTTCTTCTTTACGAACAATACCGGTGCTCCCCACAAAGACACACTCGGTCGGATAAACCCTCGATCCAGAAGCTCTTGGATCTGAGCCTTTAATTCAACCAGCTCCTTCGGTGCTATTCTATAAGGGGAGATAGACATTGGAGCCGTTCCCGGTAACAGCTCAATGCCGAATTCAACCTCGTGATTTGGAGGCAATCCAAAGCTTTTCAGGAAATACATCTGAAAATTTCTTTACGGTCTTAACATCCCCAACAGACAAACTCTTAGTATCAGATGTGTTGACATAAGCTAGGAACGCCTCGCAACCTTTGCGAACCAGCTTCTCGGCCCTTAACACAATCACTTCCTCATCCTCCGAAGACTTCAATACCACCTGCTTAGTCGCGCAACCCAAATTCACACGATGTTTCACTAACCAGTCCATACCCAGAATGAGATCAAATTCGCCAAACGGTAATTCCATCAAGTTTACCGGAAAGACTACCCCTTGAACCTTTAGAGGCACATCTCTAAACAGCTTATTTACTATAACTGACTGTCCTAAAGGACTAATCACCGACATTTCTCTATCAGTAAGTTCATACTGTAAACCCAAAGTTCCAAACACAGTACATGTTACATACGAGTGCGTAAATCCAATATCAATCAAAGCTATAAATGGTACATCATTAATGAGGAACGTACCAGTTATGACGTTAGGTGCGTCGCCATCCTCTCAACATCGAGCAGCATAAACCAACCCTAGCTATCTCGAATCTGTATTACCAGCACCTCTGCCCGGTACTCCACGACCCCGTCCAAACCCATTTCCCCTCGAAATTGGACCACGACCTCTCGATGGTCATTGACCACTCTTCTTGGTGAACATATCCACGACCGTGGCGGCATCGGTCCCGACCTCTGCGTACAGTCTTTAACCCTGTGGTCTCTTGACCCGTATCTAAAGCATGCCCCAGTCCTGTTTCAACATTCACCCTGATGAGATAACCCGCACACTACGTAAGGCTGTGGTCTGCTAGCAATCATATAAACCCCAGTTTAGATCGGCCCATCAAATTTAGACCTCTTATGAAATCTAACTCAAAAACTTAAAGGTCTAAAATATCTCTTATTCCTACCCCTTTCCTTCTCACGGTTATGATGCTCCGAACGTTTCACATCCTCGGCAATCTTGGCCTTCTCAACCAGGGCAACGAAGTCTCTTTCCCTCTGCGGGGCTATTAGTACCCGCAACTCATCCCAAAGTCCATCCTCAAACTGCACGCAGCGCTCATATTCTGTTGTAACTATACCCCGAACGTATCGGCTCAAGCGCAGGAACTCCACCTCATACTCCGCCACAGACCTATTCCCCTAAACCAGATTCAAGAATTCCTTTCTCCAGGCATCCACATAACTTGTCCCAATATACTTCCACTGGAAGGCCGTCTTAAAGAAATCTCATGTTACACGGTCGACTTACGTGCCTTCTTTCATGGTAAGCCACCACTGATATGCCTCATCTCGCAGTAAAGACACTGCTCCTTTTAGTTTCTGTTCCATTGTGCAGTCTAAATCATCCATGATCTGCTCAACCACCTCTAATCAATATTCTGCCACATTCGGGGTTACACCAGGGATGCCCCTAAAGATTTTAGCCCCGTTTGACCGAAGTCGTTCAGAAATTGACCCTCGGGCCACCGACCCGGTACTCACTCCTACCACTCTTTCCAAAACTCGTAGCATTGCTTGAGGCAAAGCATCATCCCCTCTGGCCCAGTTATGAGACCTCATTTCAGTTACTGGTGATGTTGGTGCCTCCTTTTTAGGCATATGTCCCGATACTGAGGACCCCGCCCTAGCACCCTGGCCTCTACCACGGCCACGTGTACCCCTTCTACGACGTCTTGTACTCATCTCGATGTAACGTAACAATATGTTTAAGAGTCTTATGAATAAGCTTTTAGTTCTCATGATTTTTAACAAGTGTTTTATGAAAAATAGTAATAAGAGTTGTTTTCGTAGATCGAGTCGTTTCAGTCTCTATAGTCTTAGTTTTTATAACCAAAAGTTTCAGTGTACTACTACTTTCCCTAGTATTTCTGTAGTACAGTCATATCATCCTAAAAAAAGTATAGAGTAAGGGATTTACGGATTTATCTGGGAGACTCAGTGTGTCACACGTTCAGTGATACTACTACTTTTCTAAACTAGACTGTAAACAAATGTAAACAGTTTTCAAAACCCATTCCACATCTGAGTTTTGTAACCTGGCTCTGATACCATTAAATGTAACACCCCAAACCCGGCCTAATCGTTATGATCGGATCTTAGCATGCCACATCAGGTGATGTTTGAAAAACCTTATCGTTGTTGAAAAACTCATTGTCAAATTCCAACTTCAACATTCAAAATTTCGTTTCTCATTGGTTATTTACAAAAGAAGTTTACTCGAATTAATATCCAAAAAATTTTCACGTTTTATCTTGTTTATCAAAAACCATGTCAGTTACAGAAGTTTGGTCTTAACACTTACGAAAACGTGTTATTTAAAGAACAGTTGTTTATTGTTTTGAAAACCCTTGTTGATTAAATTTGCAGTGTTCCAAGAAATCCCAAATACAAGTTAAACCAGTTCCAAAGGCCTTATTACAATAATTATAAAACCCAAAAATAAAGTAAAGTAATACCAAACTGAAATACAAAATTCACCATCGAGACCTGCAGTTTGTGTGGCCACCTCTGAGTCCCTCACGGCTACAAATCCACTAAGGCTGAGGGTTACCTGCACAGTTAAAGGAAAAGGGTGAGTTATAAGAACTTTGTGTGCAATCCCAATTACAGTCACAGTTTGGGCCCAAGCCCATGCAGAATAAGTTCGGGCCTAAGCCCTAAAATCATGGTAATGCAACAAAAATGTAGCCCAACCCAATCCAACCATCACACCACCCATATCAACCCTACACACCATGTGGGGACCAAGTCAACCCACCCAGCCCTACACACCAAGAGTGCAGTCTAGCTAATATCAACGCAGCAAAGCTGCCAGTAACAGTATACGTGGCTGAGCCACTAAAATCAGTATATTGTTGTAACACCCCTTACCCGTATCCTATGCCGGAACCGAGTACGAGGCATTACCAGACTTAACAATACATTTTGTCAAATTAATTAACACATATACAAAATGACTTAGTCAAGCCCCTATACATGCCATAGTTTAAATCATTTATAAATAAAGATACCCATAGATAGCTTGATAGTGTGAAGCGATCTCCAATGACCTCCAACCCGAGCTTGTTTAGTAGGACTCTGTAACATGTGAAAGAATAGGGGGTAAGCTTATAAAGCTTAGTAAGTTCACATGTAAAAATAATAAGCATTAGCAATGAATTTAGCTTACTACTAAGCTGTCATAACTTGCATAAATAATGCTAAGTTCTTACTTTCCCACCTTACTCATTTGTAGCCTTATCAAAGCCTCAACATGACAAATCGTCACAAGAAGTTCTCAATTTGATACAAACATTAAATCACATGCCTATACCTTATTACTCATGTTCACATTAATCTGTCTACTTGAATCGCTGTCACTAAATTATTTATTTCTTGATCTACAGAGCTCCGAATTTAAATATGATAATTTTACCTGAAACTAGACTCATATATATTTATACCATAAAATTTCCAGAATTTTTGGCTAATCCAATTAGTACAGTTTATTCATTAAAATTTCCCCTATTTCACTGTTTGACTATTCTGACCACTTTTCACTACGAATCAATTTTCTCCTTGTACAGAATTCAAATGATGTTATAATTTGTTTCATTTGAAACTAGACTCATTAAGGAATCTAAATATATAAATTATGTCCCAAAATTATTTTTTTACAATTTTTAATTATTTTTCAAAGTTAGAACAGGGGATCTCAAAATTACTCTGAACTAGTCTCACAAAAATATAAATATCTCAAAATACAGAATTTCTTTGCATTCTTTATTTATTTCATATGAAAATAGACTCAATAAGCTTTAATTTCATATCTCACTCAACTACTAATTCCATTTCTACCATTTTTGGTGATTTTTCAAAGTTACTCTACTGCTGCTGTCTAAAACTGTTTTATTTCTAAATTTCATTCTTTCATGTTTTCTTTATAGTAACTTTCATTAGAACACTTACTCCGTATCAATCTTACCAAAGTTCGATCACATATCGAGTACATTGCTCATAAGTTTACACGCATATACTTGCACTTATTCATCACATAATCATATTCAATTACACTTAGTCGTTACATAGCCACATTGTATTTTCACTTAGTCAATTTCCAATTGAACACATCTGAATATTAACGGAGACATCGGAATATTGCACATAGTGCCACACTTGTAGCCAAAGCTACTTCAAATTACTTATCACACATAGACTCATTCTCGAGTGATACACATTCGCTGGTCTGCTCACACAAGTTGTCGGTCATACGTAACTACTCGGTCTTTGCTCACACAAGTCGTCGGTATCCGCAACACATGCAGGATTACCCGACCTTTGGTAGAACTTATAAGACCAGCACCCGTTTCAAATAATCACAATCTCGGTCCGCTCACACAAGTCATCGGTCATACGTAACTACTCGGTCTGCTCACACAAGCTGTCGGTATCCGCAACACATGCGGGATTACCCGACCATCGGTAGAACTTATAAGACCAACACCCGTTTCACATAATCACAATCTAAGATGCGCTCACATAAGTCATCGGTCATACGTAACTACTCAATCTTTGCTCACACAAGCTGTCGAGTATCCGTAACACATGCCGGATAACTCAGCCACCGGTAGAACGTACGGACCAGCACCCAGATAACTTATTTCACTTAGATTTCACATAGGTTTCTAGTGAACATGTCGCTCGTATCATTTTTATTCCTAAGGTTCAACCGGGAAATTTCTCACTTGTCTATATTTTGTCAATTACATCAAATATTCAGCCACAATTCATACCATTTATCAAAATATGAAAACGTAAGTAAAAACGATGCATTATTTACATACAAACTTACATAATTACATTCTCAATCTCATCACATCATCAATTTAACTTATCCTCCCCAAATTATTCTATTCAATACTTTCTTGATATTACACAAAGCAATCTTTCTAATTTGATCTTACATGTAATTTATACCAATTTTCATTAAAATGTCGAGTCAATATCGAACATTATAATTATATTGGAAAATCAATACTAAAGTATTCATAACTAAAATTTCAATTTAACATTCAAACTTGTATCATTAAATGCTTATTAAACATATGAACTTACCTCGATACCAAAACGGCCATTTTACCAACTTTCCGATTTTCAATTTTCCTCCGTTCTAGGTCCAAATCTCTTTTTAGAGTCTAAAACATCACATTTCACTTATTTAATTAATGTACTGTTCAAAACAATCCTTAACTCAACTTTTCAAAATTACATTTTGCCCTAAACTTTTACATATTTGCACTTTTGCCCCAATACTCGAAAATTAAACTTCAGCCCTTATTCTTATGTTTTATAACATGCTGATCATTTTCTCTTCTATGGAAACATCAAATTCTCACTAGTTCACACACTTTTGACCAATTTATAACTTTTACAATTTAACCCCTTTTATACGATTTCATCGAAAATCATCTAATAAAACTCGTTTCTCTAATCATAGACATGCATAATATACCATAATTCATCAAAATTCACAATTATTCAACATGGGTCAATTTTTAAAATTAAAATCTAGCTCAAAATAATGGTAGAAATAGCTAGACTAAGTTCTGGGATTTCAAAAATCGATGAACATTAAATACGGGCTCAAAAACACTTACTATGAAGCTTGAAAAGCTTGAAACCCTTAGCTATGGAGTCTAGAAATTTTCAGCAGCAACTTGAAGAAGATGAGCAGATTTTTTTCTTGTATTTTGGCTTTTTATTCATTTAAAACACTAAATGACTAAAATACCATTAAGACTTTTCTTTCACTTTTGTCCTATTCATGCCCATTTTTGTCCATCAAGTTATTAAATGGTCTAATTCCTTTTAAGGGCCTCCAATTTAAAACTCATAGCAATTTGACACCTCTAATATATAGAACTCAACTTTTGCACTTTTTACAATTTAGTCCTTTTGACTAAATTGAGTGCTCAAACGTCAAAATTTTTGAACGAAATTTTTACGAAATATTTTCGTAAAATTGTAGACCATAAAAATATAATAAAAATAGAATTTTACTCGTCGAATTTGTGGTCTCGAAACTACTGTTCGACTAGACCCAAATTTGGGTTGTTACAACTCTCCCCCCTTTTAGGATTTTCGTCCCCGAAAATCTTACAGGAATGAAGTTTATTATCTTTCTCACGATTTCCAACATCACTAAATAACCCTTTTTAAGACGATACTTTTAGAAACACTCTGTCATCGATCTAAATCCCAATATAACTCAGTCAATTCTGTTAAATAAATAATCGATACATATTGAAATTATTATACTAATTTCGTCAAACGTTCAAAAACAACCCACTAGCATATCTCTTGATCTGAAGATTGAGGGAAACCTGATACGAAATTCACAATAGTCCTACCTTATTATCATTTTAATATTATCACCGATATCGTGAATCGAATACACTTAACATTCAACTTAATTACATTGACATATCAACATCGAATCTGAGTCGAAGTATCGGTTCATATTCATATGCCCAGAACATTTACTTTAACTCTTTTGGGCCCTTTTTTTTTTTTCACTTACCATCCTTAATCAAATTAGGGAACGGTTACAAAAAATTGAGTACTTCACTTCCACTTTGCCATAGTATAACTATGGTCTTACGTATGATCACTTATCACTTTCCGAAGCCATAGCCCTGCCACGGTCTTACACGGATCACATTTATCACTTGTCACTTATCACTGATCAGATAAGTGTAACTAAAGTTACCACTTATCACTTGTCATTTGTCACTGATCAGATAAGTGTAGCTGAAGCTATTACTTATCACTTGTCACTGATCAGAAGTACTCAAATCCGACGTTCCGCTCAATTTGATCATTTAATCACTTTTCGCATTGTCATTTTATTCTCAATTCATCAACAATTATATCTCATCATACATGATATAATTCATAAAATTAACAATTAATCATTAATTTCAGCCATATGAACTTACTACCACTTATCCAGATGAAAATTTCTCTGTTAATGAGATACTTTCAGAAGCACTTGACACTCATCTAAGTTCAATACTCTTACCCATTAAAAATTTAAACATCAGGTTCAAAGTCCGGTACATAACATTTCATACTCTTACTAGTGTAACTGCCTCGGAGTATCATCCCTCTCTGTACTTCTCAAATAAACAAATAATTATCATTGTGCTAGACATCATAACATTCTGTCTTTAACTCGCTGCTGATATATATATATATATATATATATCAAGATCATTTGAAAAGTGAAAACCAATACACAGGTCTAAGTTGAACTTCCTATCATTCACACTTTGCCAACTTCAATTTCTTCTCAAATCTAGAGAAAGATTAAACTTATAGTAGAATTTACTTCAACTGTTACTTATCGAAGCACTTAACTATACTGATGCCACAATACTCATACGACTTAAAAATCATAGTGCCATAATAAGACTAACTTCTCAATTACTTTAGTAGATAATGTCCCGCTAAAAGAAAACATCTCAATCATGATTGCACTATCTAATTACATCATTACTAATCGATATTATTCCAATTGCAAGCAGATAAAAATTCGAATAAATTCTAGCAATTACATACTTTAGGTCTCATACGGATGAGTTAATTAATGAGTCGACCTTTCTTTAGATATAACATTTTGAAATCCGAATGATCTTCATATTAATCTGACATCTTTTCTGCAACTGTATTCATTTACTAAACCATTCTCAATTTTGATCACATTGTCAGTTAATATACAACTCAACTATTTAGTCTTCCACTTGTAAAACCATTCGATCTGAATTTCATAAATTTTCTTTATAACATACCTTATTGGAAGGGGTAAAGTTGTAACGCCTCTGACTTGCCTCTTATATATTCATGCATATAACTTAACACTCATCAATATATATTTTGTTTCAAGTAACTTAACATGCATACTCATTTTACACAACCTTCCTATCATCTTATACAAACAAGTGCACTTATAATTTCATTCATAAATCTCAAGTAAAATTACTCATAACATTGACTTAATTTCACAAGTTATATTCATAGCATCATACAAATGCCAATCAAACATGAACACTTATCATAGTATAAACTTTCCTTTCATCTCATCTTTCATATTTCAAAAGAAATTCCTATCCACAATTTATACATCATCACATAAACATCATAAACTATTATTCTTATTTTTTATGAGTCTCAACTCATCATAAACACACTGTTTGTACTATCAAATTTAGCTCGGTTGAAGTGCGCATCATCTAATAAAATAATTTACATCGATTGTAGGAGTCGTCACACTATCACGACTCATTATGGCATGTATAGCTAGACTCTCACACTCACTATGGTAGTCCGAGAATCGACTAAACCATAGCTCGATACCACTAAATGTAACACCCTTACCCGTATCCTATGCGGAACTTAGTACGAGGCATTACCAGACTTAACAATACATTTTGTCAAATTAATTAACACATATACAAAATGACTTAGTCAAGCCCCTATACATGCCATAGTTTAAATCATTTATAAATAAAGATACCCATAGATAGCTTGATAGTGTGAAGCGATCTCCAACGACCTCCAACCCGAGCTTGTTTAGTAGGACTCTGTAACATGTGAAAGAATAGGGGGTAAGCTTATAAAGCTTAGTAAGTTCACATGTAAAAATAATAAGCATTAGCAATTAATTTAGCTTACTACTAAGCTGTCATAACTTGCATAAATAATGCTAAGTTCTTACTTTCCCACCTTACTCATTTGTAGCCTTATCAAAGCCTCAACATGACAAATCGTCACAAGAAGTTCTCAATTTGATACAAACATTAAATCACATACCTATACCTTATTACTCATGTTCACATTAATCTGTCTACTTGAATCGCTGTCACTAAATTATTTATTTCTTGAGCTACAGAGCTCCGAATTTAAATATGATAATTTTCCCTGAAACTAGACTCATATATCTTTATACCATAAAATTTCCAGAATTTTTGGCTAATCCAATTAGTACAGTTTATTCATTAAAATTTCCCCTATTTCACTGTTCAACTATTCTGACCACTTTTCACTACGAATCAATTTTCTCCTTGTACAGAATTCAAATGATGTTATAATTTGTTTCATTTGAAACTAGACTCATTAAGGAATCTAAATATATAAATTATGTCCCAAAATTATTTTTTACAATTTTAATGATTTTTCCAAGTTAGAACAGGGGATCTTGAAATTACTCTGAACTAGTCTCACAAAATATAAATATCTCAAAATACAGAATTTCTTTGCATTCTTTATTTATTTCATATGAAAATAGACTCAATAATATTTAATTTCATATCTCACTCAACTACTAATTCCATTTCTACCATTTTGGTGATTTTCAAAGTTACTCTACTGCTGCTGTCCAAAACTGTTTTATTTCTAAATTTCATTCTTTCATGTTTTCTTTATAGTAACTTTCATTGGAACACTTACTCGTATCAATCTTACCAAAGTTCGATCACATATCGAGCACATTGCTCATAAGTTTACACGCATATACTTGCACTTATTCATCACATAATCATATTCAATTACACTTAGTCGTTACATAGCCACATTGTATTTTCACTTAGTCAATTTCCAATTGAACACATCTGAATATTAACGGAGATATCGGAATATTGCACATAGTGCCACACTTGTAGCCAAAGCTACTTCAAATTACTTATCACACATAGACTCATTCTCAAGTGATACACATTCATGGTCTGCTCACACAAGTTGTCGGTCATACGTAACTACTCGGTCTTTGCTCACACAAGTCGTCGGTATCCGCAACACATGCGGGATTACCCACCACTGGTAGAACTTATAAGACCAACACCCGTTTCACATAATCACAATCTTGGGTGCGCTCACACAAGTCATCGGTCATACGTAACTACTCGGTCTGCTCACACAAGTCGTCGGTATCCGCAACACATGCGGGATTACCCACCCACGGTAGAACTTATAAGACCAGCACCCGTTTCACATAATCACAATCTAAGATGCCGCTCACACAAGTATCGGTCATACGTAACTACTCGGTCTTGCTCACACAAGTCGTCGAGTATCCGTAACACATGCCGGATAACTCAACCACCGGTAGAACATGGACCAGCACCCAGATAACTTATTTCACTTAGATTTCACATAGGTTTCTAGTGAACATGTCGCTCGTATCATTTTTATTCCTAAGGTTCAACCGGGAAATTTCTCACTTGTCTATATTTTGTCAATTACATCAAATATTCAGCCACAATTCATACCATTTATCAAAATATGAAAACGTAAGTAAAAACGATGCATTATTTACATACAAACTTACATAATTACATTCTCAATCTCATCACATCATCAATTTAACTTATCCTTCCCAAATTATTCTATTCAATACTTTCTTGATATTACACAAAGCAATCTTTCTAATTTGATCTTACATGTAATTTATACCAATTTTCATTAAAATGTCGAGTCAATATCGAACATTATAATTATATTGGAAAATCAATACTAAAGTATTCATAACTAAAATTTCAATTTAACATTCAAACTTGTATCATTAAATGCTTATTAAACATATGAACTTACCTCGATACCAAAACGGCCATTTTACCAACTTTCTCGATTTTTAATTTTCCTCCCATTCTAGGTCCAAATCTCTTTTTTCGGAGTCTAAAACATCAAATTTCACTTATTTAATTAATGTACTGTTCAAAACAATCCTTAACTCAACTTTTTCAAAATTACATTTTTGCCCCTAAACTTTTACATATTTGCACTTTTGCCCCAATACTCGAAAATTAAACTTCAGCCCTTATTCTTATGTTTTATAACATGCTGATCATTTTTCTCTTCTATGGAAACATCAAATTCTCACTAGTTCACACACTTATGACCAATTTATAACTTTTACAATTTAACCCCTTTTATACGATTTCATCGAAAATCATCTAATAAAACTCGTTTCTCTAATCATAGACATGCATAATATACCATAATTCATCAAAATTCACAATTATTCAACATGGGTCAATTTTAAAATTAAAATCTAGCTCAAAATAATAGTAGAAATAGCTAGACTAAGTTACCGGATTTCAAAAATACGATGAACATTAAAAATGGGGCTCAAAAACACTTACTATGAAGCTTGAAAAGCTTGAAACCCTTAGCCATGGAGTCTAGAAATTTTCGGCAGCAACTTGAAGAAGATGAGCAGATTTTTTTCTTGTATTTTGGCTTTTTATTCATTTAAAACACTAAATGACTAAAATACCCTTAAGACTTTTCTTTCACTTTTGTCCTATTCATGCCCATTTTTGTCCATCAAGTTATTAAATGGTCTAATTCCTTTTAAGGGCCTCCAATTTAAAACTCATAGCAATTTGACACCTCTAATATATAGAACTCAACTTTTGCACTTTTTACAATTTAGTCCTTTTGACTAAATTGAGTGCTCAAACGTCAAAATTTTTGAACGAAATTTTTACGAAATATTTCCGTAAAATTGTAGACCATAAAATATAATAAAATAAATTTTACTCGTCAAATTTGTGGTCTCGAAACTCATTGTTCGACTAGACCCAAATTTGTCATTATAATTGTGGCAAAGCCACTGAATCTGTATAACGTGGCATAGCTTTAACAGCCTGATTTGACCCTAATCAAAAAAGTGTTTCGGGACCACAAATCTGAGTCCAAAAAATATTTTAAAATTATTTTTCATGTTTATTATGTGTGAATTTGTTGGTGTTAAATTTTCAAGACTTAATTTTGTCGTTTTGGGTACCCGATTAAATAAAATGACTTAATCACGTAAAATATAAAAGTTATAAATTAAAGTGTAAAATGCTTATTTGATAGTGTCTTTTTAATATGAGGTCCTTAAAGGGAAAATAGCCCATTTTAAGGATAGTGGACGGCATAATGACTAATAAAACCAAAATTCATGTTTTATGATAATAGTTAAATAAAGGTTAAAAATGTAATTTAATAATAATATAATATATGTTAAGAATAAAACAAAACAAAAGCCATTGTCATCTTTTCTTTAAGTGACCGAATTCTAGAAGGAAGAAACTCAAAAATTATTCAACATTTCGGCAACTTTGAAGCTTAGTTAAAGGTTCGTTTTTGTTCGATTTTTGATAATTTTTACGTTTTTGAGATCGTTGCTAAGAGATGTACAAAACCCATGTCTTAATTTTTGTTTGTAATGATGATTTTGTGTTTTTCCATTGATGATACCTTGTGGTTTTTGTTGTTTAATGATGAAATATGAAATATATGTGTTAGATTAACAAGTTTTGTCTTTGAATTTTTGATGAAATTGAGTAATTTGGACTAAATTACAAAAATAAAATTTTTTGAGGGACTAAACTATGAAATAAATCAAATGTGTAGGTTTTATGGACACTAGGAATATTCGGACCTTAAGAAGTATAGTCAAATTTTGTGTATTTTGTGTTTTGAGTAAAAAGGACTAAATTGTAAAAAGTGTGAAATGTTAGGGGCAAAATTATAATTTACCCATTTATGTGTTTTTAGGCTAAATTGAATAGAATGGTGTTTAAATAAGCTTAATTTGAATATGTTTAGATCAAGAATTAAAGAAATTAGATTTGGATCAGGGAAAGACAAAAGTGGTCGAGTAGCCGATTTAACAGTCGAAAACATTAGAGGTAAGTCAATAAGCATTTAATGTTGTTATATTTATGAATATAAATTTGTTATGTAATTACTTGAATTATTTGAACTATTATTTGCTATCTCCGAATATGTACTTGAATAATTGGCTATCTTCCGAGCTTGATTCGATCGAGATTCGACATCTGTAAGCTCGTATGAACCTTAGGAATAGATAGGATACATATGTCATTACATAGGATATCCAATATGTGTTATCGTATAATACCACGTCTAGGACGTTGGCATCGACTTGTGTTTTCGTGTAAGACCATGTCTGGGACATTGGCATCGTATTTGATTCGTGTAAGACCTTGTCTGGGATAGTGGCATCGATATGTGATTACATGTAAGACCACGTCTGGAACATTGGCATTGTACTAGCTTTCGACTATCCGCGTATCCTTTTGAATTCTGAATAGTTCAACGGATATGTGTAAGTGAAGGCCAATGTGATATGTGAATTAAAAGAACTCAGGTACGTATATACACTGTGTTAACAAATGAAAGGTAAGTTATATGTTTATTACATTATATAGAAGTTAATGTGTAAAAATGTGAATTGTGTATAAGCTTTATCTATGTGTATTCGGCCAAAAAGGGAATATTATGTGACTTTGATAGTGAGATTTGATTAGTTACTTGTGATTGTGTATAAATCAATACTAGATAAAATTTTGTATATATGATTTTGCTAAGTTAATTGACTTTACCTTGCTATTAACTTACCAAGCTTAAATATCTTACCTTGTGTTTCTCTATCTATTTCTATTTTATAGATTTTGGATACATTACGAGCTCGGGGATCGTCAGCAGGACTATCACACTATCGACAGCTTTCTTTGGTATTTTGGCTATGTTAAATATGAATATATGGCATGTATAGCATAGAAAAGGGTTGAATATGAATTAAGTACCTCTGCATGTAATTAATAGCCATGTGAAGATGGCTTAACTTTTCTGCTTGAACATGGTTATGTTTGATTATGGTTTAAGTTCATTTTGGTTATAATGTTATGTGCTATGATAAATGGTATTTGTGATATGTGTTTCCTTTTGTGCATTGAAGTTTGTTAGTGATTTTGGATGTGGAAAGAGTGAATTTAACTATGATATATATATATATATATATATATATATATATATATAATAGTACTAATTATGTTTGTTATGCTATCATTGCTAAAATGATTTAATTATGTTTTATTTGTGTTAGTAATGGTTTATAATTAGTTGATGAGTACATTTGAATAAAAGTTGAAAGGTAATATTGTATATGTATTTGAATGATAGTTCGGCATTCAAGAATGTATTGAGGTGATTAGTTATGTATTTTAGTAGTGAATTGAATGATGATTAATTAGAGACAAATATATTTCGTTGTGGCTTTATATTGATATATTGTAATGATTTAATTTGCATTATAAATAGTTTAAGTTAATAAGCTAAATATAATAAATATATGTAATTGTTATGTTTTATTCATAAATTGATAAGATTAATATATATATATATATATATATATTCGGCAATGTTGTGATATTATAATGGATGAATGCATGTAATACATATGAATTTGGTTTTATGATTTGTTTGTGAATTTGTGAAAATTCTATGTATTTGTGGTTTGTGAAATGGTGGACATGTTAATGATTAAATTGGTTTTATATGGGTCAGCTATTCGAATAGAAGAATCATGCAAGTATATGTTTATGCATTTGGCTTAGAAATTTTACTAAGAGATTATAAATATATTTGCATATATATTCGATGTGTTTTAATAATATATTGGTATTTTTATTTAAAGATTTGTTTATGATATGTCATGAATTTAAATTTGCAAATTTAAGTGATGATGAATATATTCAAATTAGTTGTATAGGAGATATTAAGTATGGCGAATGTTATATATAATGTGATTGATGCCATTTGGTTTTAATGTTACAATGTTCAAGTACCATATATATGTGTGTGTTTTTAAGTGATGTTTATTTATTAAGACTTTGATAAATGGTTATATTAATGATGTTAATTGTGAATGATTAATTATGTTATAAACTTGAGATAGGTGTTTAGTTGTAATGTAAATGATTTTGGCTTTGTTATTGAGGTATGAAATTTGTATTGACAAAATATGTAACTTACTCTGTTAAGATGATTCAATACATTATGAATTTTTAAAAAAAATTTATATGCCTGTTTTGAGTTATGTCTTCTTCGATAATGCCTCTTAACCCTAGTCTGGCGATGGATACGGGTTAGGGGTGTTACAATAGCCATCCAAGACAGTACTTGCTCCAACTACATAACCCAACCCAATGCAACATGCCGTGACATATTAGCTCAGTGTATGCAATAATTTACCATCATGGCATTAAACAGATTACACACAAATGCACTAAATCTACCACTAGGGGTATAATGGTCATTCGGTCAGTCGGAAGTAAAACAGTAATTTACCCCTCAGGGGTATTTCAGTAATTTCACTCTTTAAGGGTATTCTGGTAATTTACCCACCGAGGGTATTTCATTAATTTATCCACCAAGAGTATTTCAGTGATTTACCCACCGACGATATTTTAGTAATCTTGCCCTTACAACGGTCTTCCCGAAGGCCTAATGTTGCCTCGAGCGACTCAGTTTCCATTTTCGGTCAATACAGTGCTAATGGACCTAAGACCTGATTTCGACCCATTTGGGCCCACACGCGAGTGTGGCCCATTCTGTTCGTTGTCAAACTCGATTCAGCGGATTACGTAGTCGAATCAATCAACTTACCCCTTTCATCATTTTCCCTCGTATGGGCTCATTAACTCGTTGGGCCCATTTAGCCCGTATCGGTTCAATAAGGCCCATTATGGCCTCAGTTTCACGAGAGCGTTCGTGACACTCTCGATGATCTATCGCCCTTTCTAGTGGCTCGATTGTTTTTGGTTGCCTATATTTGACTTATCGATACTTTGGCTTTTGGCCGATTCACAAAATAGTGCATCATAAACAAGCAAAGGCGTGAGATTACACACTTGGATTGCAAGTGTGATTTGAAACCTTCAAGGCACCTATGAAACAATTAATTAATAGTTAGCCTTTACTTCATGAAAATCGACATATTGATGTATTCAACTAAATAAGCCTTTCTTACCATATGATACAATCTTCCTCAACACCAAAGTAATCGGCCTTATTCCTAGGTTAGAGAAATTGAGTCCCTAGCATTGATCGAAAAAAGAGCACATTAGAACACTACTCTACAACAACTAAAGAACTAACCCTTCGGGTTAGAGAACCCAAACGAGAAAGAGAGGAGAGATAGCAAACCTATATCCGGTTGTAGGCACTCTTACCAACGAATAGAATAAACTCAAGACCACTTAGAACAATGTTCAGCCCTCAAAAATTCAGCCTAGGGAGAAAATAAGAAGGTGTAAGTGTAGTTACGGCTTAAGGCAAAAAGTAAAATGAATGATAAGAAGAAGAGAGATGAGGAGAAAAGAGAAAAAGTAATGAAAATGAAGCTTACCAATATGACACCTAACAGAAAAATGAAGGAGAAAGAGCTTAACAGCAGAGAAATAAAAGAGAAAGAAGGAAGATTGAATTCGGCCAACAATAAAAGAAACTTGCTCTTAGAAAAGAATTGCAATTTCAGCAAGGGACAAATGAGAAAAAAAAAGGAGTTCTTAGAGATTTCGGCACTAAACTTGCTTTCACCTAATCCCGAAGGCACCAAATGACCACTTACACAACACTAAGGAAAAAGAAAAGAATACGAGAATGCCAAAAAGAGTTAAAACCCGAAAATGCTCTCTAAAGATCCCCAAGCTGAATTTGCATCCTACACACCCCTCAGCCGAAATTCTCATCCCCACAACACTTCCAAATTCGGCCAACACTACTACTCTCCCCTATCCCACGATTTTCTCCCTTCTTTCCTCCTCAATTTCCTCCCCTTCATCCATTTGAAACCATTTGACCCAGTCTCCAACTCCCTTGTAGAGTTCTAACAGAACTCTACTTCTTCCACTCACTTGACACAAAAAAAGCCTTTAATTTGCCACCTGTGGGATTCAAACCCCTTCCCTCCTTGCTCTCCACATGACGCCACACCACCACACCACACACTCCACTTGTGCTTCTAAAACACACCCAAATTCCTTTAAGTCTTGATTCCAACAACCTCCTCCACTAAAGGGCCAAAAACCAAAAAATTCCAAGGTTCAACCTCGAGCCCAGGCCTCTATATGACCCCCAATCACACTCAAAAAACAAGCCAAATAAGCACAACATGAAATTATGCAGAGAAATACAACCCCTAATTTTGGGACGTTACATAGTTATTGACATTATGCCTAGAAATTGATCTTCTTTCCTTCTTGATAATCAATAAGAAGGTTGTTGAAATTATTTCTATTATTAACAAATAGCACTATAACCATGGACTTAAGATTGATAAGTGCTAAAATTAACATATTTTAATCTAATTCATAATGCGTTTTTGGATGATTATTCGATGTTAATGGTGTTTTTTATGCTCCTAATCCTTTAAATTCATATTTTTATATTTAGGAGAGCATTTGGGAGCAAAAGGAGCGAAAACTGGAAAATCGGAGCGAGTTACAAGAGCCACATGACTTGGATTATTCCACATGGCCTGGACACACTATCGTGTAGTAGGTCGTGCCAATTTCGAGAATTGCACTCCGAACAACGGAAAAACTCTATTTTTAGGTTTTTCGGGCATTCTAAGACGTATATATGTCAAAAATATAAAGATAGGAGAAAGCCGTCATAGAATATTCAAGAAAACAACTTGAAAAACACCATTGAAGTCGATTTTGAAGCAGATTTCCGTCAAGATTGAAGACTCCCAGTTCATTTCTTAGGAGATTATCATGAGTTTCTTTTGGTTTATTGTCTTTTGGATGTTTTTATTTGCAAGCATGAACTAATTTTTTAAATACCTACGGGAGATGAACCTTATTATGGATTCTGTCGTTTGATTTTTATTTTACGCAATAAATACTTAAATCTTGTTCTCAATTATGCGTGCTTAATTTTTGGTTTAATATTTCTAGACTATTGATCCATGTTTGATGTGCTTAAATCAAAAGAGGAATAAATCTTATTTAATAGTAGATCTAGCATAATTGAGTGGAGTTGCATGCAATCCTAGAAATAGGACAACATAAATCTAACATATTAGAGTCAAATCTAATAAGGAATCCATAGATCGAGTTAATGTGATAATAGGAGTTTTAATTAGAAAGAAATTTCAATTAATCAACCTAGAGTCAGTTGCTCTTTGAGATATTAGCATAATTTAAAAATTTCTACGGATTAAGATACTAAGTGAAGAAATTGCGTAATTTAGATTGATAATGACATATGAAATCTACTTGAATTCTTTCATGGGTATTGTTTCATTTCTTGGTTATTATTCGATTATTTTCATGATTTGTTCTTTGTCACATTCGTAGTTAATTAATTTAGTTATTTATAGTTTTAATCAATCACTCAAATTTATCAGTTAAATAATAGAAAAATAGTAATTACTATCTTTTTTAGTCTTCGTGGGAACAATATCTTTACTCATCGTAGCTGTACTATTAATTGATAGGTGCACTTACGTTAATCGAATTTTTAGTTAGTTTTGTGAACATCAAAGATTTCTTGTATTAATGGTATTAAAAACAAAAGAGATCTAATTTTAGCCAACAAACGTAGAATGAAAATGAATTTAAATTAAGGCTCCGTTTGTTTCTCTGAAAATAACTTCCGAAAAATAATTTCTGGAAAATGATTCACTTTTTCGGAAAAGCTAATATTTTCTAGTATTTGGATGAATCAGTATAAAATATTTTTCATTATTTGGAAGATTTCTTAAAAATATTTCATAAAAATTGTTTTCAATTAAATAAACATACATTTAAGATTTTCTTATTTTTCATTGTTTAATTGAATTTATTTTTATCTATAATTTTATATTTTACATTGTTTTTGCATATATTAAAAATATTATGTTAAATTTAGATTTATTACAACCTCATTTTTAATTAAATGATTACTAAGTGAATATTTTTATTTAAAAATGTGGCATCAACAAAATTGACAAAAAATTAACGATGTCAACAATTGGACTTGATTTTCAAATTTGAAAAGTAAAGGGACTAAATTCTTGAAAATAAAAGTACAAAGACTAAATTACAAATCATGAAGTGTATATAAACTTATGACATATTTTAACCTTTATACTACAAAACATTTATTATTAATATATTTATAATTGTAATAAATATTTATTATTAAAATATTAATATTGAATATTTTCAATAATATGTGAATAATATTATTTAAAATTATTATTTTAAAATTTATTATTAAAATAAAATTGAAATGTTAAATAATTTATTAAAATAATAAATTATATTTATTATATTAATAATTTATTATAAGAATATAAACAATTAAATATGTATGTTTAATAATATTGAAAATATAATATTTTAAATATTTTTAAAAATAAAATAAAAATAAAAATAATTATTAATATAATAATATTAAGCTTGATTTAAGTTAAATTTTATTAAAAAATAAAAAATATCTATAGATAAGCTCTTTTCCGGAAAATGACTTACGTTTTTCGAAAGGGTATTTTACAGGAAAAAAGACTTATTTTACTTTAATCTGGAAGTCATTTTCCGTTGACTAAACTATTTTCTATGAAACAAACACAAAAAAATACAGAAAATATTTTTCGTAAAACCTTTTACATGTAAACAAACGGACCCTAAATGATGTATCCACTCAATATAAAATGAACTATCTACTTTATCACCCATCTATAATTCAATCAATTGATGAAGCTTTTAGTTATAACAATTATATATTTTATTTGACATTTAAGAAATGGTAAGATTTATATATACATAGATGTTGACCTACCAAACAATTAACTCTCTCAATTCAATTCCTTTGGTTAAGAGTAACTTATTTGAATTTAATTCTTCATTATCAAAAAATAAAAACAGAAAAAACTCCGCCAACTTTGGACGGAATTGAACAGCGACATAAATCAGGTGGTTGATTTGAATTCCAATAGCAAAAATTATTAAAATCACCTAAAAGGGTACTACTATATGAGAAGCTTTCCCTTCCTCTCACTCACCAAACCTATCACCGTGCAAAATATATATTAAAATAAAAAACATAGTCTCAAAGATATGTTGACATAACAAAATAAAATAAATACCAACAGTGGAAGATCACGTTAAAATTTACATGATAGAATTTAGAAGAAAAATAAATGCCTTTGCCTCTTTTGATAATCATCTACGTGCACTTTGGTTTTGTGGAGTCGAAAATAAAGTTGACGATTCCTTAGAATCAGAATTTTACCTTTTCCCTAACCATGAAGCTGCCTCTTATTCTCTCTCTATTCTTTTTCCCCTTCCTTTAAATCTGATGCAAAGAAAGAGCTTTGGATTCGTCTCTAAACCAAGGTTTTAATCATCAACAATGGCACCCTCAGCAGCACATGCCCCAATAATTGATATCTTTGCTGCTACCAATCCAAAATTTTTGAATCACGTAAATGTCACCATTTCAAAGTTTGTCATGCAAATAGAATTCAATGAATGGCATATAACTTACCCTTGCGGAAGAAATGGACATATAACCTGTGGAAGAACTTATCGGATAATACGGGTTCGTTACGGCATTCCCGAAACTTCCACCACCGACGGTCGTATTTCTCCCGACGACATTGTTAGGAATGATCCCGAGAGGATACGCGGGTGTTCCGTCTGGCTTAAACAACCCGTAATTCCTCTCTGAAGTGGGACCTGGTTTCATATTCTCATTAAACAAAGCAAAAATGTAAATGTTAAGATCCGAATTCGGCCTCATTGGAGTCCCTGTTTTTCCCGACATCAATTTAATCAAATTCCCATTGTATTTTTCAGCATTTTCGGGTGTAGCTCCTGCCTCGTCTTCATCTCCCTTTGAAGGCCACCCAGTTTCCGAAATGTGAACCGGGAGTTTCTTGTAACCCAAGGAAGCTAAAGCAGAGTAAACGACGTCGATTTGAGCATACAACATGTAATCGTAATGTAAATGGGTTTGTGGATCGGTAACTCCTTGGTTTGGCTGAAAAAGAACAAAATCCAATGGAACTTGCTCGGGGTTTCCCTTGTATGCAAAGTAGGGATAGGCATTAATCAAAAAAGGAGAGCCAGTTTTTTTATGGAAATTCAACGTTTCGCACAAAGGATCCATCAAATCGTCACGGAACGCACCAGCTGAAGGCGGATACGAGGTTTGAAGAATGGCTAGGGAATGTGTTGTAGTGACGGTCACCTGTTTATCCAGTCCGAGGTTAAGCAACGCAGCATGAACGCTTTGCATTGCCGGGAGAAGGCACTCGGAGAGAGAAGTGTCGTTTAAAGTGAGAACCTCGTTGCCGACAAAGATGGAGGTGATTTTGGTGGCTGGTAAATGGGGTTGAACGTTTTCTTTCACCCATGCTTGGGCATTGGTTGGATCTCGCATCTTGTCCAAGTACTCGTTGCCTAAACCAACCATGAATTCAACGTCGGTGTTTGCAAACGCCTTAAGGACTCTGGGATCTGCATCGTAAAGTTTAACTTTGGTTGCTCCGATTGATTTCACCAGTGGCACCGCGTCTTCTGGGGATGGAAGGTTGTTTGCTATTTGTCCATAATTTATCCCAATCGAATTAACCATAATTGGAAACAAACAAGCTGCAATAACCCAGAAAATAAATCATTCAGCACAATTCAAACCAAGTAGATAGAAGTGGAGAATGAGTGAGTTATAAGTTACCTAAAATTGAAACATAGCAGAAGAATTCAGGGAAGTCCATGAGAGAGAGAGAGAGAGAGAGCAGCAGCAGCAGCAGGTAAAGTGAGTGAGCAAGCAAGCGTTTAGAGGGAGGAAAATGATGATTGGCTCAATTATCAGTATGTCTTTAAGCCAAAAGATGCGAATTGTGACGGAAATTCATTGGCCAAAAGTGTTGAACAAGGCAACCAAATAAGAAATAGAGAGACAACTGTAATAAGCAAATGAGTTTAGCTTGGCAAAGGAATATTAAAGAAATATAATGTTTATTTAGAGAAGATGAATTGTTTTTTCTTTCAATTAATTATTCCATTAAGCATTTAATTGAGTTCAGTGCGGTTTGCACTTTTGCACTTTGCAATGGTAATGCGTTGGGAGAGTGATATAATATATGTGATGAGAAGAAGATAAAGAGACAGCACTAGATACATGGGCAGGGCATCCATGCAAAGCAAAGTGATTGGAGGTCGCTTTCGGTGTCCCCACTTCCCTTCATTGGCTTTGATGGGGATTGGTTCCTCTCAATTCATCACCCACTATTTTCATTTGTAAACATCACTCTTTTGCCGAGAATCTCCCCCACTACAAATTTAAGCCATAAAAATGCATCATCTGCTCCAGCTAATTATTTAATCCCAATTGAGCAAGCATGGACACCTTGGTAATAAAACCCAGATCTCCCATGTTATAAAAATATTTGCTGTTCAGCAGATTTTAAGAGGATGGGATTCTTCATATTCATAGCCGGACTATTTCCCCATCGCAATTCTCCATCCTTTTGAGACCCAAAACATCCATCATTTTACCTAATTATTGTCAAAACCATTTTTTTATCGTGTTTTGAAAAACGGGATCGACTTTAAAAATATGTAAATGGAGTCGTCACCAATATTTTTTGATGATGTGTGATCGGGTCACCTTTGTTTTAATAAAGCATTTTGATTTACTAAAACGGTGTTTTTGGTCTACGAAATTCGAGAAAATAGGTTCGGGAGTCGGTTACGTACAAGGAAGGATTAGCACCCCCGTAACGCCCAAAATTGATACCGAATTGATTAATTAATGTCCTGACATCGAAAATTTGAAAAGATTCTACATTACGATCCCTTTACTTAAGATATGTTTGGACAGAATCGTATTGGATACCGAAAATTTTTATTTTGAGGATATAAAATGTCATACTCAGTAAATTAGGGCACAACATCCTATATTCTTGAAATTAGATTCATCCTTTAACATTGAATATTCATATATTTAAAAATAAGAAGGATATTCAATTATTTGGTTCAAATGAAAATCGCAACCCAGTAAGTTAGGGCACTATTTCTCAAAATTTTCGAATACGGAATATTGCCTTTGTTCTTTTGAAATTCTTATCTCGAGATGATAAAATATCACACCCAGTAAGTTAGGGCGCAATATCTCAACTTCCCGAGAATAAGTTCTTTTTTTTATTTAAAATATCGTGCATATTGATTTAAGAGAGAAAGGATATTCGGTTGTTAGGTTTTAAACGAGGAGAATCGGAACTCAGTAAGTTAGAGCAAGATTTTCTCGAAACCTCTAAACACGAGCATTGCCTTATGATTTTAAAACCGAAATGACATTAACACTAATGGAATACTAATATACAAAGTCAATATCACATATTACAATGATGAATCATAAGCAATTAATGGTTACGGATTAACAAATTATAATTCCCGCAATAGTAATAATCATCTAACGCAATTTTGACTTTGGCTGTTGAAGAAAACGGAGCAAAATAATATAAAGAAAACAATAATAGGAAATGAACCTAAATCAAGTCAAAGAAAATGAGTTTAAAACAAGTAATATAAAAATAGATTCAAAGCAATAGGAGGCAATAATTGGAAAATAATGATGTATAAAACATTTGAATACACTATTAAAAACGTAAAATAATATTAAAATATTTTTAAAACGGATAAATAAAATCTAAAATAAAATACATAAAATAATTTAACATACAAAATATAAGAAATTTAAAATAATATCTAAAAGGGGAAATTACAATACATAAAAATTTTAAAAGGAATATATATATAAAAAGGAATAAACTATATAATATGAAAACAAATTTGAAATGAATAATATATGAAATTAACGTAAATTGTAACAGCCCGATTTTGGGCTTAGTCAGAACAATGGTTTCGGGACCACAAATCCGACGTGGATAAATTTATTTTATTTATATTTTTATGGTCTACAATTTCACGGAATGATATCGTGAAAATCTCATTCAAAAATTTTGACGTTTGGGCACTCAATTTAGTCAAAAGGACTAAATTGTGAAAAGTGCAAAAGTTGAGTTCTACATGTTAGACGTGTCCAATTGTTATGAAAATTTAAATTGGAGGTCCTTAAATGATAATTAGTCCATTGGTTAAGTTGTTGGACAAAATTGGACATAGATGGGTATGTTTCAAAAGATTTTTTAGGGCATTTTGGTAATTTAGTGAATTAAATGAATTAAAACAAAATTTAAATGCCAAATTTGTCCATCTTCAAGATTAGGCCGAATTTAACATGTGGGAAGCCATGGATAGGGTTTTCAAGCTTTCCAAGCTTCATGACCCCGAAAAACGAGATTTGGACCTAGAACGGGAGAAGAATCGAAAATCGGGAAAGTTAGTAAAATGATCGTTTTGGTATCGAGGTAAGTTCATATGTTTAATAAGCATTTAATTATGCATATTCGAATGATAAATTGATATTTTGGCCATAAATACTATAGTATTGAGTTTCAGATATAATGATTAATGTTCGATAATAATTCGATATTGGAAAGAGAACTTGTATAATTTATATGTTAGACCATATTTTGTATTATGGCTTTGTATGATAACAAGAAAGTATTGACTAGCATAGTTTGATGAGAATAAATTAAGTTGATGATGTGATGAGATTTAGAATGTAAGTATGTAAGTTTGTATATAAATAATGCATCGTTTTTACTTACGTTTTCATATTTTGATAAATGGTATGAATTGTGGCTGAATATTTGATGTAATTGACAAAATATCGACAAGTGAGAAATTTCCCGGTTGAACCTTAGGAATAAAAATGGATACGAGTGACATGTTCACTTGAAACTTATGTGAAATCTAAGTGAAATAAGTGATCCGGGTGCTGGTCCGTACGTTCTACCGGTGGCTGAGTTATTCGGCATGTGTTACGGATACTCGACAACTTGTGTGAGCAGCACTGAGTAATTACGTATGACCGACAACTTGTGTGAGCAGACCCGAGATTGTGATTTTGTGAAACAGGTGCTGGTCTTATAAGTTCTACCAGTGGCTGGGTAATCTTGCATGTGTTGCGGATACCAGACAGCTTGTGTGAGCAGCACTGAGTAGTTACGTATGACCGACAACTTGTGTGAGCAGACCCGCGAATATGAATAGCTCGAGAATGAGCCTATGTGTGATAACTGATATGAAGTAGCTTTGGCTACAAGTGTGGCACTATGTGCAATATTCCGATGTATCCGTTAATATTCCAATGAGTTCAACGGGAAATTGACTAAGTGAAAATACAATGTGGCTATGTAACGACTAAGTGTAATTGAATATGATTATGTGATGAATAAGTGCAAATATATGCGTGTAAAATTATGAGCAATGTGCTCGATATGTGATCGAACTTTGGTAAGATTGATACGGAGTAAGTGTTCCAATGAAAGTTACTATAAAGAAAACATGAAAGAGTGAAATTTAGAAATAAAACAGTTTTGGACAGCAACAGTAGAGTAACTTTGAAAAATCACCAAAAATGGTAGAAATGGAATTATAGTTGAGTGAGATATGAAATTAAATCTTATTGAGTCTATTTTCATATGAAATAAATAGAGAATGCAAAGAAATTCTGTATTCTGAGATATTTATATTTTTGTGAGACTAGTTCAGAGTAATTTCGAGATCCCCTATTCTGATTTGGAAAAATCATTAAAAATTGTACAAAAATAATTTTGGGACATAATTTATATATTTAGATTCCTTAATGAGTTTAGTTTCAATCAAAACAAATTACAACATCATTTGAATTCTGTACAAGGAGAAAATTGATTCGTAGTGAAAAGTGGTCAGAATAGTCAAACAGTGAAACAGGGGAAATTTTGATGAATAAACTGTACTAATTGGATTAGCAAAAAATTCTGGAAATTTTATGGTATGAAGATATATGAGTCTAGTTTCAGGGAAAATTATCAGTTTTAAATTCGGATCTCTGTAGCTCAATAAATAAATAATTTAGTGACAGCGATTCAAGTAGACAGATTAATGTGAACATGAGTAATAAGGTATAAGCATGTGATTTAATGATTGTATCAAATTGAAAACTTGTTGTGAGGATTTGTCATGTTGAGGCTTTGATAAGGCTACAAATGAGTAAGTTGGGAAAGTAAGAACTTAGCATTATTTATGCAAGTTATGACAGGTTAGTAGTAAGCTAAATTCATTGCTAATGCTTATTATTTTTACATGTGAACTTACTAAGCTTTATAAGCTTACCCCTTATTCTTTCCCATGTTACAGAGCCCTACTAAACAAGCTCGGGTTGGAGGTCGTCGGAGATTGCTTCACACTATCAAGCTATCTATGGGTATCTTTATTTATAAATGATTTAAACTATGGCATGTATAGGGGCCTGACTAAGTCATTTTGTATATGTGTTAATTAATTTGACAAAATGTATTGTTAAGTCTAGTAATGCCTCGTACTCGGTTTCGGCATAGGATATGGGCAAGGGGTGTTACATTTAGTGGTATCAGAGCTATGGTTTAGTCGATTCTCGGACAACCATAGTGAGTGTGAGAGTCTAGCTATACATGCCATAATGAGCTGTGATAGTGTGACGACTCCCGACACTGATGTAAATTATTTTATTAGACAGATGCGCACTTCAACCAAGCTAAAATTTGATAGTACAAACAGTGTATTGATGATGAGTTGGGACTCGTGAAAAAAAAACAATAAGAATAATAGTTTATGATGTTTATGTGAAGATGTATAAATTATGGATAGGAATTTCTTTTGAAATATGAAAGATGAGATGAAAGGAAAGTTTATCCTGTGATAAGTGTTCATGTTTGATTGGCATTTGTATGATGCTATGAATATAACCTGTGAAATTAAGTGAATATTATGAGTAATTTTACTTGAGATTTATGAATGAAAGTATAAGTGCACTTGTTTGTATAAGATGATAGGAAGGTTGTGTAAAATGAGTATGCATGTTAAGTTACTTGAAACAAAATATATATTGATGAGTGTTAAGTTATATGCATGAATATATGAGAGGCAAGTCGAGGCGTTACAACTTCACCCCTTCCAATAAGGTATGTTATAAAGAAAATTTATGAAATTCGGATCGAATGGATTTACAAGTGGAAGACTAAAGAGTTGAGTTGTAGATTAACCGACAACGTGATCGAGTTGAGAATGGTTTAGTAAATGAACACGATTGCGTAAAAGATGTCGATTAATATGAAGATCATTGATTCAAATGTTATAGTTAAAGAAAGGTCGCTCGGTTAATTAACTCATCCGGTATGAGATCTAAAGTATGTAATTGCTGGAATTTATTCGAATTTATATCTGCTTGCAATTGGAATAATATCATATTAGTAATGATGTAATTAGATAGTGCAATCATGATCGAGATGTATTAATGACTGAATGCGGTGTTTATGGTTGAGAAATTACAGCAATCTCTTCCGACTATTATATGTTTCTATTTACTCTCGAGGTATATATAATCGCAAGATTTGAATGAAATTCCTATAGTATGAGAATGTCACTAAATTTGGTAGATGAAAGCATTGTAGCCTATTTGAGTGATGATCGAAATTGCTCTATCTTTTTCGGTTTTCGCATCATGCACGAGATAGAAAGTTGACGGTAAGGTCCATATGATGTTAGCGCCCCGTTTACTAGCTATTGTTCAATGAAAATAAAGGAAGATTGTGTGGCTTTTGTTAAGATTATTTTCAAGACTTATGAGTATTTTTCGTGTAGCTCTATGTTTTGAGATTTTGTTACTTCGCTTCCTTAATAAATTATTGTCCAAAGTATCAGCCATGAGATATGAGTAGGAAATGTTCCATTTATGAAAATGGTTTCTTTTATTATTAAAATGCTTATGATGATTATAAGTTTTGACTTGATGGCGAGAGTACTTTGATACAGTTACCATAGGTATAAAGGTCGTGCTTTTGTATTGGTTGTTATGGGAATTTGTGTTTAAATTTCTCCGATGATTGAGATGTTTTATTTTCAGCTAGGACATTATCTACTAAAGTAATTGAGAAGTTAGTCTTGTTATGGTACTATGATTTTTAAGCTGTATGAGTATTGTGACATCAGTATAGTTAAGTGCTTCGACGAGTAACAGTTGAAGTAAATTCTATTATAAGTTTAATCTTTCACTAGATTTGAGAAGAAATTGAAGTTGGAAAAGTGTGAATGATAGGAAGTTCAACTTAGACCTATGTATTGGTTTTCATTTTCAAATGATCTTGATACATATATTAGCGAGTTAAAGATAGAATGTTATGATGTCTAGCACAGTGATAATTATCTGTTTATTTAAGAAGTAAGATGTTGAAGATGCTGAGACTATATGAGAAGCTCAAAGTGACTTGTGAAATTAGACCTAAATCCATTAACTGGTGAGATTTTCGGGGACGAAAATCCCTAAAAGGGGGGAGAGTTGTAACAGCCCGATTTTGGGCTTAGTCGGAACAGTGATTTCGGGACCACAAATCCGACGTGGATAAATTTATTTTATTTATATTTTTATGGTCTACAATTTCACGGAATGATATCGTGAAAATCTCATTCAAAAATTTTGACGTTTGGGCACTCAATTTAGTCAAAAGGACTAAATTGTAAAAAGTGCAAAAGTTAAGTTCTACATGTTAGACGTGTCCAATTGTTATGAAATTTTAAATTGGAGGTCCTTAAATGATAATTAGTCCATTGGTTAAGTTGTTGGACAAAATTGGACATAGATGGGTATGTTTCAAAAGATTTTTTAGGGGCATTTTGGTAATTTAGTGAATTAAATGAATTAAAAACAAAATTTAAATGCCAAATTTGTCCATATTCAAGCTTAGGCCGAATTTAACATGTGGGAAGCCATGGATAGGGTTTTCAAGCTTTCCAAGCTTCATGACCCCGGAAAACGAGATTTGGACCTAGAACGGGAGAAGAATCGAAAATCGAAAAGTTAGTAAAATGACCGTTTTGGTATCGAGGTAAGTTCATATGTTTAATAAGCATTTAATTATGCATATTCGAATGATAAATTGATATTTTGGCCATAAATACTATAGTATTGAGTTTCAGATATAATGATTAATGTTCGATAATAATTCGATATTGGAAAGAGAACTTGTATAATTTATATGTTAGACCATATTTTGTATTATGGCTTTGTATGATAACAAGAAAGTATTGACTAGCATAGTTTGATGAGAATAAGTTAAGTTGATGATGTGATGAGATTTAGAATGTAAGTATGTAAGTTTGTATGTAAATAATGCATCGTTTTTACTTACGTTCTCATATTTTGATAAATGGTATGAATTGTATTGAATATTTGATGTAATTGACAAAATATCGACAAGTGAGAAATTTCCGGTTGAACCTTAGGAATAAAAATGGATACGAGTGACATGTTCACTTGAAACTTATGTGAAATCTAAGTGAAATAAGTGATCCGGTCTTTGGTCCGTGACGTTCTACCGGTGGTATCGAGTTATTCGGCATGTGTTACGGATACTCGACGACTTGTGTGAGCAGACCGAGTAGTTACGTATGACCGATAGCTTGTGTGAGCAGACCGAGATTGTGATTATGTGAAACGGTGCGGTCTTATAAGTTCTACCAATGGTGGGTAATCCCGCATGTGTTGCGGATACCTGACAACTTGTGTGAGCAGACTAAGTAGTTACGTATGACCGACAGCTTGTGTGAGCAGACCCGCGAATATGAATAGCTCGAGAATGAGCCTATGTGTGATAACTGATATGAAGTAGCTTTGGCTACAAGTGTGGCACTATGTGCAATATTCCGATGTATCCGTTAATATTCCAATGAGTTCAACGGGAAATTGACTAAGTGAAAATACAATGTGGCTATGTAACGACTAAGTGTAATTGAATATGATTATGTGATGAATAAGTGCAAATATATGCATGTAAAATTATGAGCAATGTGCTCAATATGTGATCGAACTTTGGTAAGATTGATACGGAGTAAGTGTTCCAATGAAAGTTACTATAAAGAAAACATGAAAGAGTGAAATTTGGAAATAAAACAGTTTTGGACAGCAACAATAGAGTAACTTTGAAAAATCACCAAAAATGGTAGAAATGGAATTAGTAGTTGATTGAGATATGAAATTAAAGCTTATTGAGTCTATTTTCATATTAAATAAATAGAGAATGCAAAGAAATTCTGTATTCTGAGATATTTATATTTTTGTGAGACTAGTTCAGAGTAATTTCGAGATCCCCTGTTCTGATTTGGAAAAATCATTAAAAATTGTAAAAAAATAATTTTGGGACATAATTTATATATTTAGATTCCTTAATGAGTCTAGTTTCAATTGAAACAAATTACAACATCATTTGAATTCTGTACAAGGAGAAAATTGATTCGTAGTGAAAAGTGGTCAGAATAGTCAAACAGTGAAACAGGGGAAATTTTGATGAATAAACTGTACTAATTGGATTAGCAAAAAATTCTGGAAATTTTATGGTATGAAGATATATGAGTCTAGTTTCAGGAAAAATTATCAGTTTTAAATTCGGATCTCTGTAGCTCATGAAATAAATAATTTAGTGACAGCGATTCAAGTAGACAGATTAATGTGAACATGAGTAATAAGGTATAAGCATGTGATTTAATGATTGTATCAAATTGAAAACTTGTTGTGAGGATTTGTCATGTTGAGGCTTTGATAAGGCTACAAATGAGTAAGTTGGGAAAGTAAGAACTTAGCATTATTTATGCAAGTTATGACAGCTTAGTAGTAAGCCAAATTCATTGCTAATGCTTATTATTTTTACATGTGAACTTACTAAGCTTTATAAGCTTACCCTTATTCTTTCCCATGTTACGAGTCCTACTAAACAAGCTCGGGTTGGAGGTCGCCGGAGATCGCTTCACACTATCAAGCTATCTATGGGTATCTTTATTTATAAATGATTTAAACTATGGCATGTATAGGGGCCTGACTAAGTCATTTTGTATATGTGTTAATTAATTTGACAAAATGTATTGTTAAGTCTGGTAATGCCTCGTACTCGGTTCCGGCATAGGATACGGGCAAGGGGTATTACATAAATAATGTACATAAAAGCAATTAAAATGAAAATACTAGGATAATAAGATAAATGAGTGACCAATCATCAAATTAAAACAGATTTAGGGCAAGTTTAATAGTGTAAGCGAAATTCGGGGACTACATACTAATTATTAAAACAGTAAAAGGACCTAAATACAATACACGCGCAAAAGATAGGGGCCAAATAGGTGATTATCCCGAGTTACTAAACACAGCGTTTTTAAAAAGTGGACGAAATTGAAATAACGTACAAAATTCGAGTGTAAAATTAAGAAAATAAGAACATTCATATGGCTTAATTAAAATGCGACGAAAAAGGGGGAGGAATGAAAATGAAAATATCCCTTCCTGGCTGAAACACGCGGATCCTAAATGGCGCGGGTCGGGTCGTGTATGTAATCGAATCCCCCTAATCGGAAAGGTGGTTTGGGACCACGAATCCGAGCCGATAAATATTTAATATTTATATTTTGAGTTTATTTTATGTGAATTGAAGTGTGTGAAAATCTCGTGGAAAAATTTAATCATTTGAGTATTTAATTTAACAAAAGGATTAAGTTAATAAGGTGATAAAAGTAGTGAGCATGAAATTAGAAGGTTAAAATGAATTGTTTATTAAACTTAAGGAGTTGCATGTCAAATTTCCCATAATTGTAGTATAGTGGACGGTAATCATGCTACAAATATTATATTTTTATTTTAGTATATTATAATTAAGTAATAGTATATTATAAACATGATATAATATTTGTTAATGGATTAAAAAAAAAAAGAGAACAAAGAAACCATTTCCCCTTCCTTCATTCATCTTCCACCCGAAACCATCTCCAAGAAGAGAAGAAAATTTCTCTTCTTCATTCGGCTGGTTGCATGTGTTAACCAAGGTGAGATCTTGAACTTTCACTTAACAATCCATCTTTGAAATTGGTTGATTTCTTTGATCACCGTTGAAAACAAGTAGAAATTGAAAATGTTGGGCATGATGAAGTTCGGCCATGGTGATGATTTATGATTAGGTTTGTTAGTAAACTTAGATAATATGAGAAGAAGTAGCTTGAGCTTGTAAGAAAATTTTGAAATGTAGGCATGGGGATGCCTTTATATTCGGCCGAATGTGAGACCACCATTTATGAACCCTTTTGCTCTTGTTTTGATGTTCGGCTATACATGTACAGTATAATTGCTCTTGGATGATAAATTATACTTAGATATAGTTATTGGGTGAGCTAAGTATAAGAGTCAATTACTTGAAGTAAATTTAGAGGAAGGGGTAAAATGATAGAAGGAAGAATTTTAGAGAATTCTAAGGACTTAGTGATCATTCGGCCATTGTGGAGAAGTTCCAATTAGTTGCCATTAGTATTGTGGTGCATTGTGAGTAAAATTGATTAAGTTGAATGTATAAATTTTTGTGTGATTATTGTTTTAAATTAAATAAATGAAGTAAGAAAACCGGTTCCTAGTTTTCTTAATTAAGCTATGTGTATTTTGTTTTATTGAGCAAATGGAAGAAACGAATGTAAATACAACTTATTTGACATTTCTTAGATCGGGAACAAAAGAGAAAGAACTAGATCGAGGCAAAACAAAGGTTCTTGAATAGCCGATTTACGGACTATCAACAACCGAGGTAAGTCCTTTAGCTAAAGAATGTTAACGACTTAATTATGATTATATACAATGGTATGAATTGCTGAATTTTGTACCTATTTACATTATGGCGAATGTATGGTGGTATAGTTGGTTGATGATTAAAGTTGGTTATGTGAAATAAATTGTTGGATTGCATAATGATATAGTAATTTTATTGGTTTAATGTGAATGAGCTCAATTGAGTTAAACATATGTATATAATGGTTGTGAAGAGTGTGTGGAGAATGTTTGATTACATTGATTTGATTAAGACTTCGTGCCTAGCGAGCTTAGTCTTGGTGATTTAATTCGGGCTTCGTGCCTAGTAGGCTTAGTCGGTGATTTAATTCGAGCTTCGTGCCTAGCGAGCTTAGTGCTTGATGATTTAATTGAAGCTTCGAGCCTAGCGAGCCCGATCTTGGTGATTTATTTTGGGCTCCGAGCCTAGCAGGCCTTGTGCCGGTGTTACTCATCGGGCTTTATCGCCCAGCAGGCTTGATGCCAGTGATGTGTTTTATAAAAAGGGAAAGCTGAATATTAATTAAGGCTAATCATAGTTGAAGTATCCAGCTAACTATATGGGTAAGCACATAAGGTAAGTTATGATTAAAATACTTGAGTCAAGTTATCATTATGGGAATTGTGTTATATATGTTTGAGGCAAAAATTGATATGTATGAGTATTTTATCATTGAATTCGAATTTGAACTTAATGTTATGGAAATTCAGCCTCAAGTGGATATGCTATGAATAAAGGAGATGTAGGTTGAAAGAAATGGAGTATAAATACTTATGTTAATGAGCTACTAGCATTTGACCTTGTATAAATAATTATACCTCAATGTTTATGTGAAATGTTATATTTTTGTGAGCTTAGGACTTACTAAGCTTGTAAGCTTATTTGTGTGAAATGTTCTCCTCGGTTTTACAGATTTTGTTTACGCTACGGGCTCGAGTAGGATCGTCAAGTCGCCACACTATCAACTTCTTTTTGGTACTCTTTTGTTGTGTTAAATTAGATAAAGGCATGTATAGGAGGGGTTTGAAAGTGATTGTGTTTGAATGAAACCTTAACATTATATGTATTATAGCCATACGAATATGGCTTAAGTTTTATGTTTATTTGTGTGAAGATGCATGGTATGATAATGTAGTAATGCTTATGGGTAAATCATTATGATGCAAAGGTATTAGAAATTTTGTTTGGGCATATTAGGTTTTAATTTAGTTGAATATCACTTTGCATAAATATAGGTTGGTTGTGGCACCTATGTGTATTGTGTTTAGTGGAGTGATACTTATCATATAAAATATGCATATTTTGGTTTTAAATGAGTAATATAAAGTTTATGATAATCGAAATAAATATGTTCCTTGATAGATTAGTTACAAATTCAAACGAATGGTGCCATAGTATATTCGGCTAAAGTGAAATATTATATAGGTTGAATTGAAATTGATTATTGGTTGGTAAAATGGTTCACTTGATTTAATACATATAAGTATTATAGTATTACCAATGAAACTTATCTTTTGATAACAAAATCTTAGTTGACTATCGATATATGTATACAATATAATAACGATGGCTTTTCTTGTACTTTAATTCAATTGAATTATACTTCAAAGTTGAGTTAATGTAGAAACGCCCTTTTAACCCCAATCCGGCGACGGATACGGGTTAGGGGTGTTACATTTGATTGGTATCAGAGCTTACGGTTTAGTCGATTCTAGGACTACTAGTAAGCGTGTGAGTCTAGCTATACATGCCTTTATCATATATTGATAGTGTGGTGATTCTTGTGACTGAACTTTGTTTTATATAGCAAATGGATTCGATCCGATAGAATAGTAGCGGATGATGTAGAAAGTGTAGCGCTGACCGTGCACATGGATCGGCGCCATTAGACTCTCAAAATCAACTTTATTACGGGTAACCATGAGGAGAAGCTAAACAAGCCTTCTACCAAATGATGAATGAATGGTTTACCAGTTTATTCAAAATAATCCATTGTACCACAACCTCCACCCTTGAATAATCCAACTCCGGTTCCTTGACACCTCGATGATAGATCCGATGAGATCTAGTAGACCTCAGGTTGATAAAATCGAAAGTTTGGGGTAGAAGAATTGGGGCCAATGATGATGATGATGAACAAGTGAAATGTGGCTTGATAATACTATTCGGTACTTGATGAGATATCTTGTACTCGGAGGAATGCTTGAAGTGTGCCATATCTTTACTTGGGACACTTGCATATCTTTGGTGGAATACACTAGTATCAATGGTCCCGAAAGAAAAAGTGACATGGGATTTCTTCGAATAAATTTCATAAGAAATATATCGACCGAGGTTCATCGACCGAAGCGAAAAGAATTTCTTGAAGCTGAAGCAAGGCGAATGGCCGTGACAAAATATGAGCGGAAATTTGTCGGGCTCGGAGATATGCTAGAGAGTGTGTTTCTCTGAGGCTATTATGTGCAAAAGGTTTGAAGGCAGTGCGAATGAAGATATAAAGTTGCTTGTTGGCATCCTTGAAATTCAAGAGTTTGTGACATTAGTTGAGCGAGCTTGCAAAGTGAAGAGCTCGGGAAAGAGAAGAAGAAGAGTGAGATAGAAGCTAGAGACACTCGAAAGAGATCGTCGGGTAAAATTTCCATTCCACCTCTAAAAGTTTAGAGATGACTTTAGTCGACATAAAGCTACCTCGGATTCACCTAGACGCGATCGACCTCCGGTGATCTCCGAGCTACCTCGATGACTAGTGTTGATAATGTTCCATGAGAATCGAGTTGAATGCAAGCATTGTGGAAAATGGCATTGAGGAGTTGTAGAGTTCGTGATCGGTCTGTTTTAAATGTGGATCCTCGGACCATTTTATTCGAGAGTGCCGATGTTAGTGTGGCGAATCTGACACAAAACTCTAGACCAAGCGATGCATCGACCGAGGCGAGACCACCCATGCGTTCAAGCAATGTAGGTGGTAGTCGAGAGGGACGAAGAACAATGATTCGATCGAGGCTAGAGCTCGATTAGAGCTTATGTTACTCGAGCTAGAGAGGATCTTGCTTTTCAGGATGTCATTACGGTACTTTCACCCTTTATGATACTCTTGTGATAGCATTGATTGATCTGGTTCGACCCATTCATATGTATGTGAAACTACGGTATTGAGAAGACTCGCTAGTTGAGTCTCTTGAATTTGTGATTCGTATCCAACCCTTTGGGTAGATGTGTGTTTGTAAATAAAGTGTGTAAAAGTTGCCCATTGATGATTCGGGACTTTTGTTTCCCGATCGATTTAATCTTGTTGCCTTTCGATGAGTTTGATATAATTCAGGAATGGGTGGTTAACCGCATGATGTAGTGGTGAATTGCAAAAGAAAGCTTATTGATTTGAGACACGAGCGGTGAGATCATTAGAATTGAATCCGATGATTTAGGTGGGTTTCCTCGATTATATCCTCGATGTTAGCAGGAAGTATGTGAGAAAGGGTGTGAAGCTTATTTGGCTTATGTCTTGGATAATAAATTGTCGAAAGCAGTTGAATCTGTACCGATTGTATGTGAATACTCAGATGTGTTTCCTGAAGAACTACCGGGTTTACCCCCAGCACGAGAGATTGAGTTTGGTATTGAATTAATTTCGGGAACGACTCCGATCTCAATAGCTCCATATCGGATGGCACCTACTGAACTGAAAGAGTTGAAAGCACAGTTGCAAGAGTTAACAGATAGGGGCTTCGCGCGACCAAGTTTTTCTCCTTGGGGTGCGCCAGTTCTTTTTGTGAGAAAGAAAGATGGAACGATGCGAATGTGTATTGATTATCGGCAACTGAATAAGGTAACTATAAAGAATAAGTACCCGTTACCGCGGATTGATGATTTGTTTGATCAGTTGAAAGGGGCTTCCGTATTTTCGAAAATAGATTTGAGATCGGGTTATTATCGATTCTGAGTCGAGATCTGAGATGTGCCAAAGCGCATTTGGACGAAATACGGACATTTGAATTTTTAGTTATGCCTTTTGGGCTTACTAACGCTTTTTTTGTTTTTATGGATTTGATGAATCGGGTTTTAGACGCGTTTTGGATCGATTTGTAGTGGTGTTTATTGATGACATATTGATCTATTCCAAAGATGAAATTGAACACGCTAAGCATCGAAGTTAGTGCTACAAACTTTGCGTAATCGGCGGTTGTATCGAAGTTTAGTAAGTGTGAGTTCGGATGAAAGAGGTGACTTTTGGGACATGTTGTTTTGACGCCGGGCATTCGAGTTGATCCAAACAAAATCTCGACTATACTTGATTGGAAACCACCGAAAAATGTTTAGAGATTGAAGTTTTCTAGGACTTGCGGGTTACTATCGACGATTTGTGAAAGATTTTTCTATGATAGCTACCCCGTTGACAAAGTTATTGCAGAAAGATGTCCGTTTCGAGTGGTCAGAAAAATGTCAGAAAAGTTTTGATCAGTTGAAAGCCCTTTTGATGAAGCTCGGTGTTAGTTCAATTGAATCGGGTAAAGAATTTGTTGTTTATTCTGATGCTTCTTGAATTGTTTGGGCTGCGTTTTGATGCCAGGAAGGCAAAGTTGTAGCCTACGCTTCAAGACAATTGAAGCCGCATGAAAGAAATTACCCGACGCATGATTTAGAGCTTGCAGCCATTGTGTTCGCACTGAAGATTTGGCGTCATTACTTGTTTGGCGAGAAATGTCATGTTTACTCAGATCATAAAAGTCTGAAGTATCTAATGACTCAGAAAGATCTGAATTTGAGACAACATAGGTGGCTAGAACTACTGAAAGACTATGAATTGGTGATTGACTATCACGGGAAAAGCTAACGTTATTGCGGATCGTTAAGTCGAAAATCTTTACTTGCTCTTGGCAATGAATGCCTGAGATGGCTATGTCTAGTGATGGTTCGATCATAGCCGGAGTTACGAGCAAGACCAATGTTTATCCAACAAATTTGTGATGCGAAAGTTGACAAGAATATGATTGCTAAACGAATTGATGTGAAAAGGTGTAGAGTCGATTTTGATTGATGCAAATGGTATTTGAATTTTAAAAGTCGAATGTGTGTTCCAAAGAACTCGATTTGATCTGAGATGATTTTGAGTGAGGCTCATAGTGGCCGACTATCGAGACATCCGGGTAGCACGAAAATGTATAACGACTTGAAACAGTTTTATTGGTGGCACGGTATGAAGCGAGATATATCGAATTTATTTCAAAGTGCCTAATTTGTCGACAAGTAAAAGCCGAGCATCAAGTGCCTTTTGGGTTGCTTCAGCCGATCATGATACTTGAGTGGAAATGGGATAAAATTTCAATGGATTTTGTATCCGGTCTTCCTATGACACCGAGTAAGAAAGATGCCGTATGGGTGATAGTTGATAGGTCGACTAAATCAGCCCATTTTGTCTTGGGTTCGTCTGGACTTTTCACTCGATAAACTTGCTGAATTGTATGTATCATGATTGTAAGATTGCATGGTGTCCGAGCTCCATTGTGTCGACAGAGACCCGAGATTTACATCGCGATTTTGGAAGAAGTTGCAAGATGCTTTAGGTACTAAACTACATTTTAGTCTGACCTTTCATCCGCAGATGACTGACCGATCTGGCGAACTATTCGAGATACTTGAGGACATGTTGAGATGTTGCGTTCTCGATTTTGAAGGTGCGTGGGAGCGATACCTACCTTTGATTGAATTTGCTTATAATAATAGCTTTCAATCAAGTATCAAAATGGCACCTTATGAAGCCTTATACTGGTGAAAATGTCGAACACCATTGTCTTTGGGTGAGCTCGGTGAAAATAAGATACAGGGTTGATTTGATTAAAGAAATTTGAGCAGAAAGTGGCCATAATCAAAGATAATTTGAAAGTCGCATCGGATCGACAAAAGTCCTATGCTGATTTGAAACGTAAAGATATTGAATTTGATTGGAGATTGAGTATTTTAAAGGTTTCTCCGTGGAAGAAAGTGCTCCGTTTTGGTAGGAAGGGCAAGTTGAGCCCGAGGTTCATTGGACCGTATGAAATCGTTGAGCGTGTTGGGCCTGTGGCTTATAGGTTGAAACTACCCTACGAATTAGAAAAGATACGATGTATTTCATGTTTCTATGCTCAGTATATCTGATCGGATCCGTCACATGTAATTGCTAAAATGCGAGATTGAGATACAATCGATATGACGTATGAGGAAAAGCCGATCCGTATTTTAGCTCGGGAATGAAAGAGTTAAGAAACAAAAGATCTCATTAGTGAAAGTGTTATGGAATCGACACGGAGTTGAAGAGGCAACGTGGGAACTGAAGATTCAATGAGGCAACAATATCCGAAGCGTTGTTTAACGGTAAGATTTTCGGGACGAAAATCCTTAAGGAGAGAGTTGTATGAGACCGAATCGACCCTAATCGGAAAGGTGGTTTGGGACCACAATTCGAGCCCGATAAATATTTAATATTTATATTTTGAGTTTATTTTATGTGAATTGAAGTGTGTGAAAATCTCGTGGAAAAATTTAATCATTTGAGTATTTAATTTAACAAAAAGGATTTAGTTGCTAAGGTGATAAAAGTAGTGAGCATGAAATTAGAAGGTTAAAATGAATTGTTTATTAAACTTAAGGAGTTGCATGTCAAATTCCCCATAATTGTAGTATAGTGGACGGTAATCATGCTACAAATATTATATTTTATTTTAGTATATTATAATTAAGTAATAGTATATTATAAACATGATATAATATTTGTTAATGGATTAAAAAAAAAGAGAACAAAGAAACCATTTCCCCTTCCTTCATTCATCTTCCACCCGAAACCATCTCCAAGAAGAGAAGAAAATTTCTCTTCTTCATTATACTAGTTGCATGTGTTAACCAAGGTGAGATCTTGAACTTTCACTTAACAATCCATCTTTGAAATTGGTTGATTTCTTTGATCACCGTTGAAAACAAGTAGAAATTGAAAATGTTGGGCATGATGAAGTTCGGCCATGGTGATGATTTATGATTAGGTTTGTTAGTAAACTTAGATAATATGAGAAGAAGTAGCTTGAGCTTGTAAGAAAATTTTGAAATGTAGGCATGGGGATGCCTTTATATTCGGCCGAATGTAAGACCACCATTTATGAACCCTTTTGCTCTTGTTTTGATGTTCGGCTATACATGTACAGTATAATTGCTCTTGGATGATAAATTATACTTAGATATAGTTATTGGGTGAGCTAAGTATAAGAGTCAATTACTTGAAGTAAATTTAGAGGAAGGGGTAAAATGATAGAAGGAAGAATTTTAGAGAATTCTAAGGACCTAGTGATCATTCGGCCATTGTGGAGAAGTTCCAATTAGTTGCCATTAGTATTGTGGTGCATTGTGAGTAAAATTGATTAAGTTGAATGTATAAATTTTTGTGTGATTATTGTTTTAAATTAAATAAATGAAGTAAGAAAACCGGTTCCTAGTTTTCTTAATTAAGCTATGTGTATTTTGTTTTGTTGAGCAAATGGAAGAAACGAATGTAAATACAACTTATTTGACATTTCTTAGATCGGGAACAAAAAGAGAAAGAACTAGATCGAGGCAAAACAAAGGTTCTTGAATAGCCAATTTACACGGACTATCAACAACCGAGGTAAGTCCTTTAGCTAAAGAATGTTAACGACTTAATTATGATTATATACAATGGTATGAATTGCTGAATTTTTGTACCTATTTACATTATGGCCGAATGTATGGTGGTATAGTTGGTTGATGATTAAAGTTGGTTATGTGAAATAAATTGTTGGATTGCATAATGATATAGTAATTTTATTGGTTTAATGTGAATGAGCTCAATTGAGTTAAACATATGTATATAATGGTTGTGAAGAGTGTGTGGAGAATGTTTGATTACATTGATTTGATTCGGGCTTCGTGCCTAGCAGGCTTAGTGCCGGTGATTTAATTCGGCTTCGTGCCTAGCGTGCTTAGTGCAGGTGATTTAATTCAGCTTCGAGCCTAGCGAGCTTAGTGCGGTGATTTAATTCGAGCTTCGTGCCTAGCGAGTGATTTATTTATTTAGACTCCGAGCCTAGCGAGCCTTGTACCGGTGTTACTCATCGGGCTTTATCGCCAATGAGCTTGATGCCGTGATGTGTTTTATAAAAGGAAAGCTGAATATTAATTAAGGCTAATCATAGTTGAAGTATCCATTAACTATATGGGTAAGCACATAAGGTAAGTTATGATTAAAATACTTGAGTCAAGTTATCATTATGGAATTGTGTTATATATGTTTGAGGCAAAAAATTGATATGTATGAGTATTTTATCATTGAATTCAATTTGAACTTAATGTTATGGAAATTCACCTCAAGTGGATATGCTATGAATAAAGGAGATGTAGGTTGAAAGAAATGGAGTATAAATACTTATGTTAATGAGCTACTAGCATTTGACCTTGTATAAATAATTATACCTCAATGTTTATGTGAAATGTTATATTTTGTGAGCTTAGGACTTACTAAGCTAGTAAGCTTATTTGTGTGAAATGTTCTCCTCGATTTTCTGATTTTGTTTACGCTACTGGCTCGAGTAGGATCGTCAAGCAAGTCGCCACACTATCAACTTCTTTTGGTACTCTTTTGTTGTGTTAAATTAGATAAAGGCATGTATAGGAGGGTTTGAAAGTGATTGTGTTTGAATGAAACCTTAACATTATATGTATTATAGCCATACGAATATGGCTTAAGTTTTATGTTTATTTGTGTGAAGATGCATGGTATGATAATGTAGTAATGCTTATGGGTAAATCATTATGATGCAAAGGTATTAGAAATTTTGTTTGGGCATATTCGGTTTTAATTTAGTTGAATATCACTTTGCATAAATATAGGTTGGTTGTGGCACCTATGTGTATTGTGTTTAGTGGAGTGATACTTATCATATAAAATATGCATATTTTGGTTTTAAATGAGTAATATAAAGTTTATGATAATCAGAAATAAATATGTTCCTTGATAGATTAGTTACAAATTCAAACGAATGGTGCCATAGTATATTCGGCTAAAGTGAAATATTATATAGGTTGAATTGAAATTGATTATTGGTTGGTAAAATGGTTCACTTGATTTAATACATATAAGTATTATAGTATTACCAATGAAACTTATCTTTTGATAACAAAATCTTAGTTGACTATCGATATATGTATACAATATAATAACGATGGTTTTTCTTGTACTTTAATTCAATTGAATTATACTTCAAAGTTGAGTTAATGTAGAAACGCCCTTTTAACCCCAATCCGGCGATGGATACGGGTTAGGAGTGTTACAGCGCGGGTCGGATGGCCCCATACGACGCCGTTTTGACCCGTTATAAGAGGCAAATTTCCCCCGTTTTATTTCATTTCTGTCGTGCTATTGAAAAAAAAACAAAAAGAAAGAAGAACTTTCTCTGCTAGGGTTCTTAGCTCCCTCGTACCGCCGTCGGACCAACGCCATCTGCGGTGGTTTGAGTTCCCAAACGAACCCTTTTTCGGCCTATTTTCTCCCTCTCAACCTTGAGTTTCTGAACCAAGGGAAAGAACCCAAGAGAGGGAGGGATATGACCACCGTCCTCTTTTCCCAAAGCCCAAACTTTGATTTTAAAGGGATCTCGCGACTCTCAAAAATGGAGAAGTATTCCGATGATGGCAAAACGTGGAGAATACTGGTAAGTTCTTTCTTTCTTTTGTTTTCGTAAAAAAAAGGGGAAAATAATAACCTTAAACACAATCAAATTCACCTTTGAAACCGTTCTCAGTCTTTTTTTTGTATTTCCTTGTATATCCGTAAAAAATGTGAACCCCCTTACAAATTTTTGCTTTGGTTTTATATGTCACCGAAAAGAAAAATAAAAGGTAAAATAAAAATACACTATCTTTGTTCTTTGCTTTGCCGTTGTTTTGTTCTCTTGTGCAGGTGCGAGACGACGTGGAGGCACGAGGGTGGCGTACGGAGGCCGTACGAAGGCGACGTGGCGCGGGGTGGCTTGCTGTTAGGGGCTTGCGGCGCATGGAAGTGATAGAAACCCTAGGGTTTCTGTTTGTTCTAAAAATTTTGGGCTAATCGGGTCAGGTTTTGCATTGGGCTTGGTTTATTAATTTGTAATGGACTAATGGACTATTTTGAATTTTATTTTTAATTGGTTTTTGTATTGATTTAATGGGCCGGGCAAATTTTGGGTCTTACGATTACAATAAAAAAATGGAATATAGGACATATATAAAGCTCAAATATGATGCAAGCATTCATTCACGTAAGAAGACACCTTAAGTAGAAGTTGAACATTTTATCTTATTTCACATTGCTCACTACTCATAAAACTACCCAGAGAAACTGATTCTCCTTTAAGTTCTTGACAACGTTACTAACACCCATTAGCTGCTATAACTATGTATGTATATCATACTATCTCCTGACTTTTCACTCTCAAAAAAGCACTACTGACTTCACGTATGGCAGGTCAGTTTGTTTTCCGCTGGTCAAGCCAATGGCTATCGAGAGTAGACAGGTACTTGGACTTGGTTGTCTAAGAAAACATGTTACTAAGCTTTATCCATAGTTGCCTTCTGATTATGCTCAGGGGGTGGCAACATTTTCCTTGGCAAGAGGAGCAATCTCCTCTCCTTCAATGCCAGGTTCACTGCCAGCCACCCCGAGGCTCAACAACATCTTCTCCCACAACCTTGATGGTCCCTGCACAAATCAATAAATTTCCATTTAAACCTCAAAGAACTAGAGATGCGTATTCGTTTCTCCCTAGAACTCTAAATTAGCTACATTATCCACCATATGCAAGACAAGCTTCCTACACGAGCTACTAACCTTCCATGAAAAATCTTGTGCCATACAATTCTGGATCATTTCTTTCAGTGCTTGAGTCCCATATGTTGCAAGTGCTCTCTTGACAGTTTTTACCACCTTAATCACATCACTTGGATCCACTTCATCACACTGCAAACACATCCCATTGAGATGAATGATCTTCCCATAAAAGGTGGATGAGATAAATATAAATATATCATTCACGGAGCTTCACACAAAGATAAATCATTTTTACCACTTACTTCAACATTGAAAGCTCCCATTTGGAACCCTGTGAATCCTTCCTTGACTGTGTCAACAAGTCCACCAGTAGAGGCAACTATCGGAACCTATAGCACAAAACCGATAGCGTATAGAGGTTAATTGATCCGGTACAATGAGACTAAGATTAACATAATATAGTGCTTATGAAATCAAATCAGTTGGTGGCCGGAAAGAGATGGTCAGAAGCATTTACTGTTCCATATCGCATAGCATGCAGCTGAATGAGACCGCACGGTTCGAATCTACTAGGGACCAAAATGTAATCAGCACCAGCAATAATCATATGGGCCAATGGGACATTGAATTTGGCTACTGCTCTAACGTTGTCAGGATATTGGATCTCCAGCTGCTCAATCTGCTTCTCCATGGCCTTTTTGCCTGTGCCCTGAAAGGAAAGTAGATCCCTTTATTAATACTATACTCGTTGAAGCAACGGTAACAATCACAGAAGCGGGAATTCTAAAATTTGACACTAACAAGGACTACAATCTGGCAATTTTCAGCAACTAATTTCGGAATAGCTTCTGCCAAAATATCTGAACCCTTCTGCTCTTCTAGCCTACCAATGAATCCGATCAAAGGAACATCTCTGTCGCAAGGCAATCCCGCCTCAGCTTGAAAAGCTTCCTTTAACAATGGCTTTGCCTTCATTACCTGCATTGACAGTTACTAAAAAACTCGTCTCCTAATACCAAAACCAACCGGGAAACTGGATGCTATAGAAAGCACTTACAGTTGTTGCATCATATTTGACACTGATGTATTTGTCAGAGGCAGGATTCCATTCTTGAACATCCATGCCATTCACGATGCCGGTGATGCCAGTTTTACGAATGATGTTATCAAGTTCTACACCTTTGTCTTCACCAGATACAAGCTCCTGGGCATAGTATGGGCTTACAGTCAAGACTCTATGTGATTCCAATATTCCAGCCTTCATCCAATTAATTTTCCTTCCCTTGACAGGTTTGTTATACCTGACGATGAAAACCTTTTAAATCCTTGACTAAAGAAAACAATTCATCAATACTGTAACAAAGATAGTAACAGCAGCAGCACTTTTGGTTTCATTACCCATCAATGAAATCGAATGAACTCTTGAACCGTTCAGGCAAATTGAGACGTTTGAAATCTGCAAAGGCAAATCTTCCCTGATAGGCTATGTTGTGGATGCAAAATACAACCTGACATATTTATCACGCACAATGTAAGATCCAACCTTCTGCTTGCTTAACTTAGCGTTTCAGAGGCCGTCAACCATACCTTTGCATTCATGTAGATACCCCTCGACTGGTACATGCTTTTTAAATAGCATGGAAGAAGAGCACTGTGCCAATCATTTGCAATAAAGACAACATCTTCCCCTGCAGAAGATGGTGGTGAAGCACATTAGCCTAAACCATTTCATGGAAGAAGAGAGTTAAACTTTCAAGGTTAGAACTAAAGAGGAAGACTTCATACCATATGGTCTTGAGAAATTTTTACTGCTATTTAAATTTAGAACCCTGGGTGCCTCCAAAGCAGCCTACAAACAAACAAAATAAAAATGGCATTAAATTAGGTTGAATTATATCTGAAAGAGACAATATCATGGTTAGATTCAGGGACATGGCAAAAATTTTATTTTACCTGGCATAACAAGCTGAACCGCAGTTGATTGTCTTCGTAGTCCAAACCTGCTCTGGGGCCATAGATTTTGGATGCTGTTTTGCCCCATACCTGAATCATCAGAACAGCGGCCATAAGAAAATTGATTGAACTAGAATCATTTACGCAGGAACATTAAACCAAGGCAACAATCATTTCAAACCTTCTCAAGGAACATGGGGTGATCGACAAAGACACGATCAACTCCACGTTTGTAGCAGTGGAAGAACCGAACAGTTACAACTTTGTCTCCGACTTTTAGCTGCATATTAGGATCTCAAGTTTAAGAAATTAATCCAAACATAGATCCTTTTAGTGGAATATGAAGTACTAGAAAAGTAAAATATGATATCTCTTGAATCAAGCAGGATTGGAAACCTTACATCAACTAACACACTTGTGTCCCATGCATCCTTGTACTGATCATAGCGAGGACACACTGTCATAACACGGTGTCCTTTGGCCTTTTGAACGATAAATAAGCAATAGCGGCTAGTTATCTCACTTAAATACCAAAACCAAAGCCAAAATCTCTACTTATATGTACTTACAGCCATTGCGGGAGGAAGTCCACCGAGGACATCACCGAGTCCACCAGTTTTGCTCCAGGGGCCACACTCAGCTGACACAAACACTATATTCATCCCTATTCCGCAAATAAATTTTCCCAAAGGCCTGTAATCTGCCTGTTTCATAGCTTTCGTAACGACAGCCTTTGCGTTGGTGGTCCTCATCTGCAACCTATCGACCTTGTTCAAAGACCGCAAACCATTGTGAGTCATGGCTTGATACCTGGCACCAACCTGTGCAAGATTGGCCTTAGTGTCTGCTCCATGGCTGCTGAAATGTGAACTTGTCGAAACAAAGTGTGAGGTTGTCAGGGTTGCCATTGATCGAAAGCTGATACCAAAAAGAAAACTAAACCAAATTAACTAAAGACAAAAACCAAACATTTTATATAGCTTCAAGAGAACGTAGGGTGATGAAAAGGAAACAGGAACCTATGTAACTGATACAGTGGATCACTCAAAATCAGCTAAGTTAGCAGTACCTGAAGAACTCGAGATGGTTCACTCACTGAGTGCAGCTGGGTTAGGAGTGATGGAAGTTGTTGAAGTGGCGTGGTCACTGAGGTTCACCTAGGATTTGCCAATTTGAACTGATTACAACGTTGAACTACAATAAAACGTGGCTTAATGAGAGAGGAGGAGTCTCATCTCAATGTCTATGTGCTTCCCACGTGGAAGGTGGGGGCCCTTAGAATAGTATGAGTATGCAGGAAATTTGCGGTCACTAGTCACGCTTCAGTCTAAGGAAGGTGAGCTTAAATCTGCGGTACAAGTGGTTCATAACCGGTGGGCTCCAACAAATGTCTGTTTCATCTTGAAAAAACTTGAAACTTGGTAGATTGCTTTTCCCGATATTTTATAATTTTAGTACTATGAATTGAAGTTAATTGACGGTGTGGAATTAGCCATGGCTGTATTTTTGCCTCTTTCTTTTCCTCTTGTTTTTAGTGCAAAAATTGGTAGCAGACAAACTTTTAGGTAGCGTTAGCGTTAGATTAAAATTAAGTTAGAGAAGAGTTTATTGAGTTTGATGAATTTTATTTTATTAATTTAATTTAATTTAATTTTTAATTAAATTGAGTGAAATAGAATTTAATTGAGTTAAATTGAATTAAGTAAAATTATTTGAGTTAGATTAAAAAATTAAACATATTAAATTAATATCTTGTTATCATATAATTAAATCTATTTTAGAGCATATAAATTTGAAACAATACATATTTGAAAACTTTTCAATTTCAAAGCAAAAAAACAAAAAAGATAATTTAGTAGAATAAACTTAAATCGTTAATTTACTTATTTAGGTCCTAAAATTATTGTTTTAGAATTCTTTTAACTTTTTTTATATATTCTTTATAAATTTTTTAATTTTTATAAAATTTTTAAAAATATATAAAATTTTGGAGGTTTTACAAATATATGGATTTTTAAAATTATTTTGAATTTAAAAAATTAATTTGCTTATTTTCAAATTTTAAGGATGATCGAATTATTTATTCGAGTTAGACTTATTAATCAATTTAATTAACTTAAAATTTAATTTTTTGATTTTTTTGAATCATGTAGTTTGTTTTATAAAGTATATGCATTTCATGTTATATTTATATTATTTTCAACATTATAGTTATTTGATAGAACAATATTATATTTAAGTTTTGATATAATGATAATTTATGTTTTCATCATTTATAACTATATCACATCAGAAAAATTATCAGCTTTTCCAGTCATGTGAATATTCCTTGGCATCCAGCATCGCATGTGCTGTGGAAGATATTTCTGCCAAATTTATACCGTATTCGTATGGTCATTTCCCTTCATATCAATAATATTGATTCCATCGGTTCGTTAAATTTAATTAAATAAATTATTAAAATTATAAAATATTTAAAAATAAAAAATTAATTCAATCATCAATTCATATAAATTCGTAACTCAATTAATTTAATTCTTTTATTTTGAATTCATACTCAACTAATTTTCTGGTCCACTTTTGAAAACCATGTTAGGAAGTTATATTTTTTTTAATAATATTATTATAAGTTTTGATCATATCTATTTTTTTGACATAATGTCTAGAATTACTCATAGCCCCTCTCCAATCCATACATAAGAGGATAATGTACTTTATCACACTCTAACTCACGTCCTTCTGCATTGATAATAATGTCAATTTGGATCGAGTTAAGACTCAATTAGCGGCGGAAGCCGCATCCTTTTAAACCTTGCTGAAGATAAAATTCACATTTAGTTATTAACTTAAAAAGTTATTGTTGATAATTAATTTTAATGAAATGATTTTATAATCATATATATATTACAATATTTTTAAGTTTTAATGTGTTCACAATTTAAATTTTCACTTAAGATAAGGAAATAAAGTAAGAATTTCTTTGAAGTGGAAATTTGTAACATAAACTCTTTGGCTTTTATTATTATTATTATTATTATTATTATTATTATTATTATTATTATATATTTTTTAATAGTGTTTTGTAAATTATATTTTCATAATAAATTCTTTCAATTTGTTATATTAAATAATTTAATTTATAATTTTACATTACAAGTTACTGTAAATTTTAAAACAATTAAAAAATCTTTTTAAGTTTATCATTATTTTACAAATTAAATAATTGTTAAAATTAAAATAGATATTTAAAAATATAAATAATAGTACAATAAATTTGTTAGTGATCACAATATTTAAATTTAATTAACAATCTATACCCACTAATTAATAATTAAAATTATATTAGAAATTATATATAAAAATAAAATTTCATACAATCTACCATTATAATATTTATACTTTAAAGTAATTTCAAAATATTGTTTATTTAAATTTAGTCTAAGATCATATGGTGCTTTTAAAATTAAACTTACATATTATTATGTTTTAATTTTATAACTATATTATTAATAAAATTTTACAAAATTTAAGAAATAATTAAATGTAATTTTATTAATTCATACAATCAACACAAAATGGTAGAGTAACGAAAACTTCTCTATATTTATATTTATAGTAAAAAAAAAAAAAGAAAGAAAAAAGCCTAGATAGAGCCTTTGACGGACATCTATTGATTTTATTTTATTTTTAGCATAGTGATTTATTTGATCCTCTAACTTTATAAAAAAATAATTTTAACCATTCATTTAAGCTTTCGTTTTTTTAGCTCTTAAACTTATATTATTTATTAAATCACCTAAAAATAGATGAAAAAGTTAACATTGCTGATGTGGGATACATGTGAATTGCTACGTGGATGCCATGTCATCAATTAATTAGTTTTAAAATTTAAAAATTCAAAAATAATGTAAAAGTTATTTTAAAAATTATAAAAAGTATTTTTAAATTTTAAAAATAATTTGTTAATTGCAAATGTGGCGTATACTATGCTATGTCAACAAAGTTAACAAACATTAACTTCCAGTCATTTTAGGGTGATTTGACAAGTAATGCAAGTTTATGAGCTAAAAGAGACGAAAATTAAATGGATGCCTAAAATGTTTTTTTTTTTTTTTTTTAAGTTAAGAGGGCAAAAAAATGTTATTATGCCTTTTTCTAGTACATTTTTTTTGGTTTCTAATGGACTTGAACATTTGGTACATGAACTTGACATTTTTTTAATTTGGTATCTAAACTTTTTTTTGTACAATTTGGTACTTGAACTTGACACTTTTTCTTAATTTGGTACCTAAACTTTTTTCAACCTAATTTGGTACTTGAACTTGGCATTTTTTCCTAATTTGGTACCTAAGCTTTTTTTTTCTAGGTTCAATTTGGTATCTAAATTTATTGTTATACAAATTAAGCAAAACATTAACATGTTAAAATTTTCTTTGTTATGCTACAAAAATATTATCAGTATTAGAGGAAATTCATATTTAAAAAATAGGTATTGAGCTATACTTAATGAATTAATATTAAATAAGAAAAATAAACCCCAAATTAAAAGAAGTTCATTATTTTCAATTAATAAAATAATTTAAAACTAAATAAAACTTAAAGTAATTGAACATATAAAATACAAAATATCATATCATCTATCATATATTGACCATACATTGATTATTTTTGCTACCTCATAAAAATAATATTTTTAGTATATTGGGTAATTTGTAAAATATTTGACAAGTACCAAATCGAACAAAAAAAGATTAAGTACCAAATTAAGAAAAAGTGTCAAGTTTGAGTACTAATTGGATCAAATCTATTTTTAATTTTTATAAATTTTTTAAAATATATAATTTGGAATTTTTATAAATAGTTGGATTTTAAAAATTATTTAGAATTTTTTTAAATTTTTGTTGAGAGAGACCAATTTGTTTATTTTCAAAATTGGAAAAGGACCAAATGTGTATTTTTACCAATATATTATTTGAGTTATTCAATTGTAAAGTTTAATTCAACTCGAACTCGAAAGTCAAATTACATATTCTATTTGACTTAAATAACTTGAATAAATTGATTCGATTAATTTGAAATTCAAATATTTTTTATTTTTTCGAATCAAATCGAGTTTTGCTCACTCTTACTATTTACTAAGATAATTTTTTTATAAAGTAAATGTATTTCACATTTCATATTATATTTATTTATTTTATAGAACAATATTATATTTAAGCTTTTGATATGATGATAATTTATTTTTACATCATTTAAACTTTATCACATCAGAAAATTATGAGCTTTTCCCAGTCATGTGAATATTCATTGGCATCCAGCATTGCATGCGCTGTGGAAGATATTTCTGCCAAATTTATCCGTATTCAAATGGTCATTTCCCAATTCTCATTTATATCAATAATATTTTCATAATCAGAGCTGTGATTATTATTATTTTTACCAGTTTTTATTAATTTAATTAAATAAATTATTAAAAATTAAAAATATTTTAAAAATTGATTTTGTAACACTCCAAACCCGGTCTATGCATTAAGACTGGATTTGGTTTGTTATATGAATCGAGCTATCTTAACAATTACAGTGAGTCGAAATCTACAAAATTATTTTTAATTACAAGGTTTAATAAAAATCAAAAGGAGTAATTTAAATTTGATGTATATTAGAAAATATTAGTTGAAAACATCATTAATATTGTGTTATCAAAATCCTTAAGTAAATTTTATAAGAGTTCAAAATACTAAAAATATTTATAAAGGAATTTCATATATTTGAAAACCCAAATTATTTTAATAAAAACATCATATAATTATCAGCCCATATAAAATGTCCAAAATATAGTTTAAACCAACCACACATAAAAATCCATGAAATATTAATAGAGGCCCTTATTTCATCAACCCAAAATAGTAAAATACTTATTAAAAAGTTCAAGTTTAATAAACCCATGTTTTGCAAGATGGCCTCCACGAAGTCATCCTCGCCCAAGTCCACGTCAATTTCCATTACCGAGATGAAAAATTTGAGGGAGTGAGTTCTTAGAACTCAAATGTATAACTCACTTACTTTATCCACTGGGCCAGATTATCAAATTATGGATTTGGGCTTGAGCCCATTAGTAGAATTAACAACATAAATAATGATATGCATGCAAAATGAATTTTCCCTCCCAAACCTAATTTCCATCCGCTACACACCCTCGTACCAACCATCACACCTGTGGGGATCAAGTCAACCCACCCCGCCATCACACCAATCGTAGGCATTAAGCCTTTTATATTTGTGGCAGAGCCACCGAACTAGATTGTGACAAAGTCACCGAACTAGAGCATTGAGCCAATTATTATTTGTGGCGTAACCACGAACTAGAGGCAAATAACCATTTAATAATTTTGTGGCGAGCCACCGAACTAGAGGCAAATAGCCATAATTTTGTGGCGAGCCACCGAACTAGATTTTGGCATCAGCCTTTCTTCTCTTCATCATTTTCCCAACCCATGCAATATGTATGCAAAGTAGTCTATGATCATACAATGATTTTATTAAAAGGCCCATTAACAAGAGTCAATATTTCCAATTTTATTAAGGCCCAAAATTACAAAACAACATTTGGCCCATTTAGCAATTTAACATCTTAGGCCCAAATTTACAATCTAGCAAGAGTTTGGCCCATTTATCGATCTAGCAGGATTTTAGCCCGCTTAACAATTTAATGAGATTACGCCCATTTACGATCTAGCAGATTTGACAATTATCGATCTAATGAGATTTCGCCCAATTATCGATCTAGCGTAGATTTCACCGCTTAACAATTTAATGTAGATTACGACCCATTTACGATCTAGCGTAGATTTTGGCCCAATTATCGATCTAATAGAGATTTCGGCCCAATTATCGATCTAGTAGAGATTTCGGCCCAATTATTATTTATCAGGGATTTCGGCCCATTTTACTAACAAGCAGTATTTTTCGGCAAAATGAAAAGGCACACAAAAGAATACTAATGTGATAGCAAAAATGACCAAATGGTCAAAAGAATTTTGGCATACCAAAAGCTCAAATTCGGCCAAAGAGAAGGTTGAGAGAAAAAAAAAAAACAAAGCTTGCACAAAATGCTAGGGATGACCAAAACAAAATCCCTACCCTAGCCAAGCTACTAGCATATTCGGCCAACCTCCCCCTAGCCATATTGCCGTCCAAATTCATTGGTCAAATGACCATGAATTTGTTTCCAAAACATTTTCCTTGATACTTGCCTCATGTCCCCATATCTTTCCAAAGTTCTTTGATTCCATACCATAAGTTAAAAATTACCTTTTTCCTTTAGTCTTACTTACCAAAAATAAAACAATACAACTCATCCATCCTTATCCCCTTGCCGACACATGCATAGATTAAAGCAAAAAAATAAAATTTTCCTATATGCTAACCAAGGGATTCGAACCACTCCCCTCATGCCACAACTCATGCGCCAACACCACCTTACCATTTACTCATCTTATGCTACACTTTGACACTTATTTTTACTTAAGTATCAATGTCACTTAATCCACTTCATTAATTTCTCAAAATTAAAAATTTATTCCTTTCCCGAATAATTCTAAACTCTTCTTCAGAACTATAATAACTATGAAAAGAAGTAAGAAAATTTTCCTTCATAATCTAAGCACCAAAAACATGCAATAAAATCAATACTCAAATTTTTAGGGTGTTACAGATTTAATCATCAATTGATATTGATTCGCGAGTTAGTCAGTCTAACTCTTTATTTTGAATTGATACTCAACTAGTTTTCAATCCTTCGACATACTAGTTTGATTCAATTTTGAAAACCATGATAATAGGAGCTGCATCCTTTTAAATCTTACTAAATATAAAATTCACATTTAATATAAATATTTTGTTATTAACTTAAAAGATTATTGTCGATAAATTTTTTGGATGAAATTGTTAAACTAACTTTATTTGATAAATTGTTTTGATATAGCAAACAAAAATATTTTTAAATAAAGTTTGTTTTGAACAAAGAAATTATAAATTATAAAGTTCAAAGCATAAAAATCATTTCAAGACTTCTAAAAATCTTAGAAAATGTTTCGAACACTTAGAAAATTTTGGACAAAATTCAAAAACGGTTTTAAACTCTTTAACTCGATTGAAACATTTTAAATAAATTGAAAAACTGCTCCCTACAAGAAGTATCGATACTTTTCAAAATATACCGATACCTATTGTATTTTATTGATACCATCTTTTTATATCGATACCATTTTTACATTGATACCTTTTACCAGGTATCGATAAATGGTCTTTGGTATCGTTGTAAACTAACTTTAAAACATTAAATGCTAATAGTATCAATACTCGTAGAAAAAGTATCGATACTTTTTGTTGCAGATGAATTTAATGATTTGGTATTTTCATCTCCAATTGCTCTATTTAATTTCTCAACAACCACAATGGTTGGAAATGAATTAGAAGGTATAAATACCAACTTCCAAAAGTCCTACAACAACAAGAGATAATATTCAAGCTTAAAGATCAATAAAACAACCTTTGTGATAAAATTTTCTATACTTTTCTTACAAACACTCTTGAGCTTCATTGTTATTCTATTTGCTCAAGTGTTCTTCTTTGTAATTTAGCTTAATTTGCAAACATTATGATATTGTAAGAGTTTGTTCTTAGTTTGCTTATTTGTATATCTTTGAAAGAGTTTGTGTCTTAAGGTTTAGGTAGAAATCTTAAGGGAGTTTGGTTAAACCTTGTCTTCAAAGGTTGTCAAATTAGTGAATTTAGGAAAATCCTTAGTAGTGGAAAGCTAATGTAGTAGAGTAGGCAATTGTGGTCAAACCACTCTATATTCTTGTGTTCAATTTTTCTATTCTTATTCTCTAGCTTCCACGAAATTTTAAAAAGTCAATTCACCCCTCTTGGCAATTTCGGTTTGATTATTTAAGCTAACAATTGGTATCAGAGTTAGTTTCTATTTGACGATTTTATAACCAAGAGAAGAATTTTGAGGTAGCTTAGCTTTCAGCCAATCAATCCACAAGAGATGGTATCTACATCCAATTCAATTTTTCTTGGAGAGTCATAATCTATCTTCAAGCCTCCTTACTTCAATGATGCCAACTATTTTTATTGGAAGACAAGAATGATGTTGTTTATACAAGCAAATGATCTTTCCATATGTGACATCATCATATACGGTCCCTCCATACCTCTCAAGTAAGAAGGAGAGCTTTTTATTCCAAAAAGTAAGAAATAGTGGAATGAAGAAGATAGAAAGAGTATTCAGTTGAATGCCAAGGCTAGCACACCTTATTTTGTGTATTTGACCAGGAAGAATATAGTAGAGGATCATCTTGTTCCAATGCCAAAGAGGTATGGGATAAGCTTGAAGTCGCTCATGAAGGTACCTACCAAGTAAAGAAGTTTAAGGTTGAAAATTTTAATCTAAATTATGAAACCTTCAAAATAAAGCCCGAGAAAGATATTAAGGTGATGTCTGAGCAATTTACTATCATCATCAATGGATTAAAGTCTTATGGGAAGACATATCCAAATGAAGAGGTGATAAAGAAGATGCTTTGAAGCTTGCCTAAATCATGGGAAGCCAAGTTGACTACAATTGAAGAAGCAAAGAATTTAGAAACGTTGACTTTGGATTAGCTCATCAGTTCTTTGCTTATACACGAGATGAGGCTCAATGAAGGGGTTGAAGAAGCTAAATTTGAGAAGAAATGTAACACCCCAAACCCGGCCTAGAAGTTAGGCCGAGTTCGGAGTGTCACATTGAAATGTTTTTGCAAAAACCTTGTTTTCATTGAAAACCCTTTTAGAGAAAAGTTAAGTAAAATCCAGTTTGCTTTCGAAACGAGATGTAGCCAAAAACCATTTCCTTGTTACTATGTAAAAATTTCCTTTGATAGCGAAGCTCGTTCTTAAAACACAATTATTTAAAAAAAAAACTTGAAATATACTTAAAAGAAATAAATCCAGGTTCCGTTTCAAAATTACAATGCATAGTGGAAGTAATGTAATAATAACTAGAGGGAAACCTTATTACAATCCGAAATAAAATAACTTAAAATTTAGAATTTAGATATTAAGAAAAACAAGTCTTATCGTCTTGCTAGTTGGCCACCTCTTAGTCCCTCCATCCGTCGAACTGCCTATTGAAAGTCATCTGAAACATTAAAAGAGGGAGTGAGTTTTCGAAAACTCAGTGTGTACGACCCTCATCAAAACAAATAGCATACATATCATATTATTGACATAGTAATATCATACATGCAATGCAGTGCAAACCCTCCCCAAATAATCTATCCGGTACATATCATCTCCATCCCACCGAAACACATCTGTGGGAATTCTAAATCGACCCACCCATCCGATACACATTAAGGGTAGCTCGGTTGCTGTACTACCTAACATTGCAGCAAAGCTGCTGATCATATAATGGGCTTAAAAAGCCATCGGTGGATCCACAGTTGTCAAGCAACCATGTGATCCTCATATACTTCCTTCGTTCCATAATTTCCACCCATATGCATCCTAAATAGAATATCATATGAATGCAGCAAATGTACATGTAACATCCATAAATCTTACAATCAATACATAAGGGTATTTTAGTCATTTCACAAATCAAGGGTATTTCGATAATTCTACCCTACAGGGGTATATCAGTAATTCTTAACAGTATGAGTCTTAATTACGAACCTTGGCCCGTTAACAAGTCCTCACGGCTAAAGTGAATAGACACTATGCACCAGGTAAGATTTCAGAGAGAGGAGGTGGGTCATTAAGACTGCTTAAGTACCAAGCTCTCCCTAGATCCAATCCTAGACATGCATATGTCCATTGCCACACTCTACCCTAGCGACTTGTCCATAGATATGTTTGATTATTAAATTAAGTTTTATGCTATTTAAGAATTCATCAGAACTAAGCCTAGAGTCCATTAAAACCCTAGCATGCATTTCTAAAATCCCATAAGGCCCACTAAGCCCAATCATACCTATATAGCCCATTAAGCCCAATCATGTATATGTAGCCCATTAGGCCCGATCATAATCAAATCATATGACCATCTATATCAATCCATCATTCAATTCTACATATCAACTCTTGCCAATTTGGGCCCACGAACTCGGCATGCCCATTGAGTCCATTTTGGTCCTATTGGCCAAAAATGGCCCGAGACCATGAGATCGCTCTCTTGGTCTCGATAGTCATATCGGTGTTCCCACACGAATGTTTGCACGCTCGTGTGGTTGCCGGCGCCAACCTTTCGGCTTTTCAACTTTTCGGCATTTTGGTTTTTTGAGATTTTGGCTTTTACCGATTTGTCGTGTGTAAAGTGTATGTACACACCTAGTAAATGAGACGTGTTACACTATCCTCAGCCTTGAACCTACAACCAATACCAACCTCCAATAAATCATACACTTAACCACAATATTTACCAAAAACTGAAGTTTTACCATAACCTTACCGTGTGCCACCAGTCCTAATAGCCCTTCCTTAGCTACTACGCACAAATATCCCCTAGATCTGCATCAATCTTAATCGTTAAAGACAAAATAATAGGTGACTTGTATCCACTTAAGTCACCCTTTCCCTTACTATAGACTATTCGGCCAACTTATCCCAAAATCAAGAACACTTACCCAAAAGCCGAAACGTATGGATAGCTTTTCGGTAGAGACTTGTAGATCCAAGCTTGATTCTAATTTTTCCAAGATCCGATCCACCAAAAATCAAAGGAATGATGACAACACGATAGAGATTTGGTCACTAGAGTATTAGGTACAAGGTTTGGGGCGATGAAGAAATTGGCTCCAAAAGTAAAGGTTTTTGGCTTTTGAAGTCACGAATATTCGGTCCCCAACAATTGAGATGAAGGTGGGACGACACAAGCAATGGAGAAAGAAGAGAATGATATTCGATTAAAGGCTTTAGGAGAGAAGAAAAGAAAACACATAAGGAAGAGGTGAGGTTTAGAATAGAAAAAGTGCAGGAGGATTCAACAGAGCACTATAGTTGCCGAAATAGCACAAAGGGAATTCCAATTGTCGAAATAGCACAGAGGGAATTCGGCACCCCTATTTATACACAAAACCAAAACTCTGCCTACCCCCCAAAGTCCCAATCGGCTCTAACAGTTCCTCATCTCATCTTCTCATTTTTCTCCCTGATAACTCCCCAATCCTTTTCCTAAATTTTCTCTTCTGATCACTCTCCTTAGAGTCCATCATCACACCACTTCCAACTTCTAAAAGGCCAAAATTAAACTCCTAAAAAAATACTAAGTTAGGATTGGAACCTAAGATCTCCTTGCTAGTCCATAACGCCACCTTCCTATACCCTAAGTGGTGTCACTTAGCCACTCCACCACAAGGCTCTTTGATGTCATTTTCCTATTTTTATTTAAAAGCCCAACTACTCACCACCCTGGTTCCTTTAATAATTAATTAAAAATTCCTTCTCCTTAAAGTTCGAACCCAGAACTTCTCCAACATTCCTAGACACTCCAAGTTTATTAAACCCTTAAAGCCAACATGTCATTTGTCATTTTCTTGCTTAAAAAAAAATTTATGAGAGCCAAAGCCCAAAGCCCAATTCATCTAGGCCCAAAAATTTAGGGCGTTACAATTCTACCCCTTAAAAAATTTCATCCTCAAAATTTCAAACTAACAATTAATCGCACCGCTCAAGTCACACCACTATGCTTTCACTGCGCACTTTGATTTTAATAACACTAACCCACTTTAACTCTAATTGAACCCTCTTACACTTACCCAAGAAAAAATCTACCCACTGGAGCAGATAAACATTGCATGCATACAGTTTCTACACCCAAAATATCACATCCACACAAAACATACTCGTTATCACATTTGGGCATCCCTGTCTTCCTGGCAACGAGTAGCATAAACCAAAGCTGGTTGTGTCGCCTCAGTATCACCCACACCTCCGCCCGATGCTCCACGTCCACATCCATTGCCATTATCGCCCCTGGCTTGCCCACGGCCCCTTGGCAGTAGCTGATCACCTCTTGGTGGTTGATTATTACCCCGCCTATGACTGGCACCTGAGTCGACATTCTAGGGCAATTCCTGATCCTATGCTCCATAGGTCCGCAAGCTAGACAAGCTCCTATCCTCTTCCAACACTCGCCTGTATGACCTTTCCCACAACCAGCACAAGGTGGCACCCCTGGATTAGCAGCAGGAGGCCCCGCTCCAATTGGCCCATCAACTCTGGCCTTAGCTCTAGGCCTTTGCCCCGCACCAGAAAACTCAGCCTCCCTATTATTCTTGCCTTTCTCTCTCTCAATTCAGGTGCTCAGTGCGCTTTACCTCATTTGCTATCTTTTCTTTTTTAACCAACTCGAGAAAACTCGCTCTCTCTGAGGAGCTATCAACATCCTGAGGCTATCCCTAAGCCCATCCTCAAACCTTATGTAACGCTCATAGTCCATTACCACCATAACTCTTGCATACTTACTGAGGCGTAGAAATTCTACCTCATACTTCGCCACAGATTTGTTCCCTTGGATCAAGTTCAGAAATTCCTTCCTTCTAGCATCAACATAGGTTGCACCCACGTACTTACCTTGAAATGCAGTTTTGAAAAACTCCCAAGTAATCTGCTCAGGTTGGGTACCCTCTTTCACTATCAACCACCACTGATATGCTTCTTGTAACACCCCAAACCCGGCCCAAACATTACGACCGAATTTGGTTTGCTATAGAGGAAACATTTTGAAAACCATTTTAAAACCGATTTAAAATTTAGTTGAAATGCCTTTCATTTTAAATTTTCTTTGTTAAAAACCATACTTAATTTGTTTAAAAATATTTTTTGAGTCGAATTGTTTATAGACTTCAAATGTACCCGATGGCACTTTAAAAATTTTGCGTTTTATTTGAGAAAAACATGTGCATCCATTTTAACATCATCAAATAGATTAAGCAAAACATTCAAACATGCAACAATAATAAAATAACTTTAGGAGGCCTTATTACAATCAAGCAACATAAACCCAAAAGAAAGATAAATAAAATCCAAAATTCATTTATTAAAAATATCCACTGCATGGCCGCCTCGAGTCCATCCGGTCCCTCATCCGCAATCTACGAGTCACCTGAAAAATTAAAGGAGAAGGTGAGTCAACAAGACTCAATGTGTAACCCTTCCCCGATTTAGTGCAACAACATACACAAATCATAACAATTTAATATGCATAAGTTTAAGATGCACCCATCCTAACCATCCAAACGCCTTTCTCTACCCCGTGTGGTACCAAACCACTGGTGGTGCCAAACCACTGGTGACGTATAGTCACAAATGTGATGCCAAATCACTGGAGATACTAAATCTCGGTGTCCGAGGACACAAATCGAATGATGGGGCCAACCCATCGTGTGATACCAAATCACCGCGACGATCCCATATCTAAAAGTGGGGCCAACCCACGGTGGTTTCAACCACAGGGACAAGTCGCTATGAGGTGCCAAACCTCTGGAGGTACCAAACCTCTGGTGACCGTAGTCATAATGTGTTACCAAAACACTGGTGTCCGTCGACACGAATATTACTGCCCCCTCCTTTCATCAATCTATACCAATCATTCATATGCATATACAAAAATCATGTTGATAGATTTATTTAACAACATCCAATCGATTATCATAAGCCATAAATCAAACAATACACATACCAAATGTGTCATGCTTCCCAAAAGCATCAAATAATAATCTCATAGCAATAAAGACTTACCCGAGTCCTTGTTAATACCATGAAGGTATTACATCCATGTCTACACAAATTGATTAGATATAAAATAACACTTAGCATGTTAAAAAGTTATAAGGTGTGTATGTACACACCTGATGTTAACAAGAGTCCTAAATCCCGAATAGACAAATCGGCCACACAAGCTTTCCTTGCCCCTATATTCTACCAAACATGGATATTAGTAACATGGCCTATTCGCCAAACCAAATAAATCAAAAGGTTATCTTTCGATCCCGAATCCTTACCTACACGCCTTTGAATACTAGCCACCACACATCAAATATTTGGCTTCCCTATATTCGGCAATCACGTGTTAATGGCCTTTGGCTTTCGATTACTTTAAAAGATTTAATGAACTTAGAAATACGGATCCTTACCACCTTACCAAACCGATTGCTGAGGAGAGGAGTTTGGATTGATCACTTAAAACTCAAGTACCTAGATAGAATCGATTAAAAGAGAAATAGTTAGCCATCACGAACGCCATATCTCGGTTCTTCCATTCATCCAAATCGACAAGGAATCCAGAGAGAAAAGAAATAGTCATTCTATTATAAGCACTTACTTCACCAACCGATTGGAGAAAAGATAGAGAGAGCGCCTTTGTTTGAGATTCGCCAAGACTACACCAAATAGGAAAAGAAAATTTCGCACACCAAGGATGTAGGTTCGCTAAGGAAGAAAGAAATAATGGGATAAGAGGTTTCGACTATGGTTGAAGACAATACTCAAGATTCGGTTTTGAGTGAAAAGAGGAAGAAGAAGAAATGAAAAGGAGTTTTACCAAAGGAGTTGAGAAGAGAAAAGAAAAGTCTAAGGAGAGTGTTTTCGGTTTTGAGAGAATGAAAAGGAGAAAATAGCAAATGATCAAAAAAAAAAGACCAAATGGTCAAAAGAGTTTAGGCTTACCACAATGTAGAATTCGGCCAAAAAGAAAAGTGTTTGAGAGAAAATGTTTTGCAACTTTTGCACCAAATGAAAGAAATGACCAAAACAATTCCTAAGCCTTTCCCAACAACTAGCATATTCGGCCAAATCCCCCCCTTAGCCACATTGCCGTCCAAGTTCATGGCATAAAGGCCATGAATTTGTTTCCAAAACATTTCCCACAAACCAAGCCTTTGTCCCCTCAATTTACCATAACTTCAAGATATCTTTCCATAACCTTAGGAATCTTATCCCTTATTCCATGCTTTCCTTAAACAACCATTCAACTTACCAAAAATTATTAGTCCACCTATCATAATTATGTTTGACCGTCCATTAAAGCTAACATACAAAAATAAACTTTAAAATGCTATACCTACTACTCGAACCATTAACCTCATGCAACCTTTCAAGCTCTTTAACCAACTTGCCACTAACTCCTCTTATGCTTTAATATACACTTAAATTAACTTAAGTGCTAAGCTCATTTAATCCTCTTCATTAAAAAGCCATACTAAGAATTATCCTACTAAACCGAGCTTACTCAAGACCCCTAATTAAGTCTTATAACACCACAAATAATATCACGTAAATTCATACACAAGAAAATAATTCAATCACAAATAACCCCTATTTTGGGATGTTACAGTTCTACCCCCTTAAAATAATTTCGACCTCGAAATTACCTGATCAGAAAAGGTGGGGGTATTGCTGCCGCATCACACTCTCGGTTTCCCACGTAGCTTCCTCAGCACCATGGTTTCGCCATAGTACTTTCACCAAAGGTACTGACTTCCTACGCAAAACCTTGATATCTCGATCTAAGATTTGGATTGGTTCCTCCTCGAAAGATAAATCCGAGTTTACCTCAATCTCCGCCACAGGCACAATGTGTGATGGATCCGACCGATATCGTCTAAGCATCGACACATGAAAGACGTTATGAATCTGATTCAACTCCGCCGGTAATTCGAGCTGATATGCTACTGGTCCCACTCACTTTAACACTGTATATAGCCCGATGAACCTAGGGCTTAGCTTCCCCTTTTTCCCAAATCGTAACACCTTCTTCCAAGGTGACACCTTCAGAAAAACTTTATCTCCCACAGCATATTCCATTTCCTTGCGCTTGAGATCGGCATAGGACTTCTGCCTATTCGACACTTCCTTGAGACGAGCCGGATTACCTTAACTTTGTCCTCGGTTTGATCACCAACTCGGACCTAGAACTTGTCGTTCACCCAACTCCGTCCAACACGTAGGAGTTCGACATTTCATCCATCTGATTGCTTCATATGGAGCCATCGAATGCTCGCTGATAACTATTGTTATAAGCGAATTCGCCAACAGTAGATACTCTTCCCAACTACCACTAAAATCCGAACACAACCTCTCAAAGATATCTTCTAAGATCTGAATCACTCTCTCGATTATGCGTTAGTTTGCGGATGAAAAGTCTTTGAAGTCCAATCTCGCTCCCAAGGCTTGATGCAAAGCTCTCCAAAACCTTGACGTAAACCTCGGATCCCTATCCGAGATAATCAATACTGGCACACCATGCAATCTTACTATCTCTGCTACATATAACTTTGCTAGCTTCTGAAGCGAATAATCTACCCTTACCGGTATGAAATGCGCTGACTTAGTCAGACGATCCACAATCACCCAAACTGAATCCTTCTTAGTAGGCGTAAGAGGTAATCCACTGACAAAGTCCATGGTGATCCTCTCCCACTTCCATTGAGGAATCTTCACCGGCTGTAGTAACCCTGATGGCAACTGATGTTCAGCTTTGACTTGCTGACACGTCAGACACTTACCCATGAACTCAGTCACTTCACGCTTCAACCCCGATCACCGAACTGTCTCTCGCAAATCTTCAGACATTTTGCTACCTCCGGGATGCATAGCGTATGAAATGCTATGTGCATCTTAGAGAATTCTTTGTCTCGTTCCACATCCTTCGCAGATGAGGCCGCCCTTGAAAACATAGCACACCATCATCGGTCAAACTATATCCTTCCAACCCACCATCTTCAACTTGCACCCTCTTTGCATTTAATTCCTCATCGACAATCTGCTTATCCTTAATCTTCTCGAACCAAGTTGGCTTAACTTACAACTCTGCCAAGAGACTTCCATCGTTGTATAGACTCAAATGAGCAAACATCACCCTTAAGTCCGCCACGACCTTCCGACTTAACGCGTCAGCCACCACGTTAGCTTTGTCCGGATGGTACTCGATTGAACAGTCGTAATCCTTTAACAGTTCAATCCACTGTCGTTGCCTCAAGTTTAAGTCCTTCTGAGTCAAGAGATACTTAAGACTCTTGTGATCCGTGTAGACTATTGACTTCTCCCCGTACAAATAATGTCTCCATATCTTCAAAGCGAAGACTACAGCCGCTAACTCCAAGTCGTGTGTTGGATAGTTAACCTCATGCGGTCTTAGTTGACAGGACGCATAGGCCACTACCCTCCCTTCTTGCTTCAATACACATCCCAAACCAGTATGGGACGCATCACAGTAAACCGTAAACAACTTTCCTGCCTCTGGCTGTACCAGAACTGGAGCTTCCGTCAAAATCTTCCTTAGCTTGTCAAAACTTTCTTGTTGCTTCTCTGTCCACACAAATGGAATTCCTTTTCTTAATAACTTAGTTAACGGTGCCGCGATTAGAGAGAATCCTTCCACAAACCTCCGATAGTACCCCGCCAGACCCAGAAAACTTCGAATTTCTGCCACTGACCTAGGCGGTTTCCAGTCCAACACCGCTTCGATCTTGCGAGGATCTACTCTAATCCCTTCTGCTGACACTACGTGACCTAGGAAAGCCACTTCTCGAAGCCAAAATTCGCACTTACTGAATTTGGCATATAACCGCTTCTCCTCAAGATTTGTAGAACTATACGCAGTGCATGTCATGTTCCTCCTCCGTCTTTGAGTAAACCAATATGTCGCCTATGAACACCACGACAAATTGATCCAAGTCTTCTTTGAAACACCCTATTCATTAAGTCCATGAACGCCAGGTGCATTTGTCAACCCAAATGGCATCACCAAAACTTGTAATGCCCATAGCTTATGCGAAATGACGTCTTGTGCACATCAACCTCCTTCACCTTGAGTTGATGATATCCCGACCTAAGATCTATCTTCGAGAATACCGATACACCCTTCAGTTGGTCAAACAAGTCATCAATCCGAGGTAACGGATACCTGTTCTTAATCGTCAACTTGTTCAATTGGTGGTAGTCGATACACATCCGCATTGAACCGTCCTTCTTTTTGACAAACAGCATAGGTGCTCCCCACGGAGATATACTTGGTTGGATAAATCCTTGGTCCAAGAGCTCCCGAATTTGAGCCTTGGCCCACCAATTCCTTTGGTGCCATTGATGCACGTGCTATAGAAAGCAGTGCCGTTCCAGGTAGTAAGTCTATACCGAATTCAACTTCCCGATCTGGAGGCAAACCCGAAAGTTCTTCAGGAAATACGTCAGCATAATCCTTTACAGTTCGAATATTCCCCACAGAAAACTCTTTAGCTTCCAAAGCACACACATGAACAACAAACGCCTCACAGCCCTTCCTGACCATCTTCACAGCTTTCAACATAGATACCACATTGGATAGATAATCTCTCCTATTACCTATCATGACCACTTCTTCTCCTTCAACCGTCTTCAGAACCATGCGTTTAGCAGCGCAATCCAAACTTGCTTGGTACTTGACCAACCAATCCATCCCAAGAATCAGATCGAACTCCTCAAACGGCAGTTCCATCAGATCGGCTAAAAACACTACCCCTTGGAGTTCTAGGGGTACATCCCTATACAGCTTATCTACTTCTACAGAGTGACCTAAAGGACTAAGTACGGTCATCCTCCTAGAAGCAGTCTCAGAAACTAAACTTATGGTCTTAACTATGCCACTAGCAACGTAAGAATGCGTCGAACCCACATCTATCAAAGCAGTATATGGGACACCAAAGATTAAAAACATACCGGTTATGACGTCCGGTGCATCTCCCTCCTCACGACGCCTCGCAGCATACACCAAACCAGGCTGTCTAGCCTCCGTGTTGCTTGCACCTCTGCCTGATGATCCGTGGCCCCGACCGTAACCATTACCTCCTACCATTACCACGACCTCTGCGGTCTTTGGTCCTCCTTTCTCAATCGAGTCGACCTTGACCTTGGATGATTCTGGCTTGCTTACATGGACAATCCTCACACGGTGGTCCAACGAACCACACTCAAATGACCTTTTCCTCCGGTCCAACATTCGCCCCAATGAAATTTCCCACATCGGTTACACTGTCTTTGGTCCTCGATTAGAGTAATGACCTCCTGCATCGATTCGGCTCATTTTACCTAGCCCTTTCCTCGAATATTACCGGTGACCCAGATGATCCATATCCTCTCTTATGCTTATTCCGGTCATAGTTCTGCCTTCCCGATTCCTTTATTCTTTCAGTTATCTTAGCCTTTTCAACTAAAGTAGCGAACTCTCGCTCCTGATGTGGAGCAATCAACAATCTCAGCTCGTCCTTCAACCCGTTTTCGAATCGAACACATTGATCGTCTTTAAGCCACAATCCCTCCAGCATATTGGCTCAATCTTAAGAACTCAGCCTCATACTCTGATACAGATTTACTCCCTTGGACCAAACTCAGGAATGCCTTACGCTGCGCGTCAATGTAACTAAACCCAATATATTTCTTTTGATATCTTGCCTTAAAGAAGTCCCAAGTGAGATCTTACGCTCTGATACCATTACTGAACTGTGATCCACCACCGATATGACTCATCCTTGAGAAGCGACATCGCCTTTCGGTTTCTCCTCATTTGTCAAATCTATCTCATCCATGATTCTTTCGATCGATTCTAGCCAATACTCGGTAGTATTGGGTGCTACACGAATACACCTCGAAAAAATTCAGCGTCGTTAGCTCAAGTCTCTGGCACCGATTTTTGAGCTCCTCCACCTCTACCCATTCCATTACCCTTTCCGAACCCGCAAGATCGCTTGCACAGATGCAATCATCACCCATCCGATCCTCGCTCTTTGGCTCTAAAAGTTGGGGTGGTGGTATATCGTTCTCGATCTCGACCGACTGACGAGGTGTTACGACATCGTCATCCTACCCCTTCCGCGTCCACGACGGCCACGTCCTCTAAAGCTCATTCTAACTATCGTACTTTAATCTGATTAGGAAATTTTATGAATTAGTACATGTTTCACTTGATTATCCGCAAGGAAATTTTTTATGAAAAGAATTTAATAGATATTCTTTTGATCAAACAGCGTTTTAAGTCTTCTATCTAGTTCACACAGAAAAGTACATCCATTCCCTAATACCTTTCATACCTATGCACTCTTCGGGCATTTCTGTCCGTTTCTAACCCAGGGGTATTTTCGTCATTTTCCTACAAGGGTATTTTCGTAATAAACCGAAGAAATTTGAAAACTTTAATAAATCAAATCATTTTGTAATTTAAAAAAAATTGAGGAGTATTTTCGAAAAATTCTTCAATTTAAAGGTATGGCAAAATTTTGAAACCAGGGGTATTTTGGTAATTTTGTCAATCAGGGTAATTTTGAAATTTCCAAAAGTCAGTGTATATATTTTGAAATACAAGATTTTCAACTACCTTTGCAAAGTAAGAAGGTTTTATTGAAATCGGGGTAATTCGGTAATTCTAAAACCAAGGGTAATTTCGTAATTTTGCCACTAGGGGCATTTTGGTAATTTTGATAAACCAGAAATATTTAATAATTTTTGAAAATGAATTTGTCCTACTATCTAAAAGAGATAATTTAGTGATTTAAAATCGAAGTTTTTCCTAAAACATGGCTAATCCCTTTCGTGTTTTATTTAGGGTTTTGCTTTATGATCGAGTCCTCTTGGTTAGGGTGAACCGAAGCTACGCACTGTAGGAATCCCCAAGAGGAGGTGAGTCACGAGGACCTGCTTAAATACCAAGCTCTTCCGGATCCAATCCTAGACATGCGCACAAGGTTACCACACCCTAACTCCTACGACTAGGTCGTAGGGTTTGGTTTTAATTAGGCCATTAAAGTTTTATGAGTTTTGTTGGGGTGGACTAGTCCTAAAGTTCAACACCTATCACACTAACTACATTCCCTACCTACCCTTCTACAATAATAATCCATACAAAAAGTTAGAGGTACTTACCTGGGCGGATTGGTGCCGGAGACTCGGTGCCATGCTTTATTCAAAACCAAAATATTTCAATTAGGCCTACTAAAACATTTTTGGGCCTTGGGCCCCACACATGAGCTTTGAACTGGGCTCTGATACCAATTTTGTAACACCCCAAACCCGCCCAAACATTACTAATTAATTTGGTTTGCTATAGAGGAAACATTTTGAAAACCATTTTAAAACCGATTTAAAATTTAGTTGAAATGCCTTTCATTTTAAATTTTCTTTGTTAAAAACCATACTTAATTTGTTTAAAAATATTTTTTGAGTCGAATTGTTTATAGACTTCAAATGTACCCGATGGCACTTTAAAAATTTTGCGTTTTATTTGAGAAAACATGTGCATCCGTTGTAACATCATCAAATAGATTAAGCAAAACATTCAAACATGCAACAATAATAAAATAACTTTAGGAGGCCTTATTACAATCAAGCAACATAAACCCAAAAGAAAGATAAATAAAATCCAAAATTCATTTATTAAAAATATCCCTTTGCATGGTCAGCCTCGAGTCCATCCGATCCTCATCCCAATCTATGAGTCACCTGAAAAATTAAAGGAGAAGGTGAGTCAACAAGACTCAATGTGTAACCCTTCCCCGATTTAGTGCAACAACATACACAAATCATAACAATTTAATATGCATAAGTTTAAGATGCACCCATCCTAACCATCCAAACGCCTTTCTCTACCCCGTGTGGTACCAAACCACTGGTGGTGCCAAACCACTGGTGACGTATAGTCACAAATGTGATGCCAAATCACTGGAGATACCAAATCTCTCGTGTCCGAGGACACAAATCGAATGATGGGGCCAACCCATCGTGTGATACCAAATCACTGGCCGACGATCCCATATCTCAAAGTGGGGCCAACCCACGGTGGTTTCAACCACAGGGACAAGTCGCTATGAGGTGCCAAACCTCGGAGGTACCAAACCTCTGGTGACCATAGTCACAATGTGTTACCAAAACACGGTGTCCGCGACACGAATATCAACGCCTCTCCTCTCGTCAATCTATACCAATCATTCATATGCATATACAAAAATCATGTTGATAGATTTATTTAACAACATCCAATCGATTATCATAAGCCATAAATCAAACAATACACATACCAAATGTGTCATGCTTCCCAAAAGCATCAAATAATAATCTCATAGCAATAAAGACTTACCCGAGTCCTTGTTAATACCATGAAGGTATTACATCCATGTCTACACAAATTGATTAGATATAAAATAACACTTAGCATATTAAAAAGTTATAAGGTGTGTATGTACACACCTGATGTTAACAAGAGTCCTAAATCCCGAATAGACAAATCGGCCACACAAGCTTTCCTTGCCCCTATATTTGGCCAAACATGGATATTAGTAACATGGCCTATTCGGCCAAACCAAATAAATCAAAAGGTTATCTTCGATCCCGAATCCTTACCTACACGCTTTGAATACTAGCCACCACACACCAAATATTTTGGCTTCCTATATTTGGCAATCACGTGTTAATGGCCTTTGGCTTTCGATTACTTTAAAAGATTTAATGAACTTAGAAATACGGATCCTTACCACCTTACCAAAACCGATTGCTAGAGGAGAGGAGTTTGGATTGATCACTTAAAACTCAAGTACCTAGATAGAATCGATTAAAAAGAAATAGTTAGCCATCACGAATGCCATATCTCGATTCTTCCATTCATCCAAATCGACAAGGAATCCGAGAGAAAAGAAATAGTCATTCGGCAATAAGCACTTACTTCACCAACCGATTGGAGAAAAGATAGAGGAGAGCACCTTTGTTTGAGATTCGCCAAGACTACCAAATAGGAAAGAAAATTTGACACCAAGGATGTAGGTTCGGCTAAGGAAGAAAGAAATAATGGGATAAGAGGTTTCGACTATGGTTGAAGACAATACTCAAGATTCGGTTTTGAGTGAAAAAGAGGAAGAAGAAGAAATGAAAAAGGAGTTTTGGCCAAAGGAGTTGAGAAGAGAAAAGAAAAGTCTAAGGGAGAGTGTTTTCGGTTTTGAGAGAATGAAAAGGAGAAAATAGCAAATGATCAAAAAAAATGACCAAATGGTCAAAAGAGTTTAGGCTTACCACAATGTAGAATTGACCAAAAGAAAAGTGTTTGAGAGAAAATGTTTTGCAACTTTTGCACCAAATGAAAGAAATGACCAAAACAATTCCTAAGCCTTTCCCAACAACTAGCATATTCGGCCAAATCCCCCTTAGCCACATTGCCGTCCAAGTTCATGGCATAAAGGCCATGAATTTGTTTCCAAAACATTTCCCACAAACCAAGCCTTTGTCCCCTCAATTTACCATAACTTCAAGATATCTTTCCATAACCTTAGGAATCTTATCCCTTATTCCATGCTTTCCTTAAACAACCATTCAACTTACCAAAAATTATTAGTCCACCTATCATAATTATGTTTGACCGTCCATTAAAGCTAACATACAAAAATAAACTTTAAAAATGCTATACCTACTACTCGAACCATTAACCTCATGCAACCTTTCAAGCTCTTTAACCAACTTGCCACTAACTCTTCTTATGCTTTAATATACACTTAAATTAACTTAAGTGCTAAGCTCATTTAATCCTCTTCATTAAATAAGCCATACTAAGAATTATCCTACTAAACCGAGCTTACTCAAGACCCCTAATTATGTCTTATAACACCACAAATAATATCACAGAAATTCATACACAAGAAAAATAATTCAATCACAAATAACCCCTATTTTGGGATGTTACACTTCCTCCCTAAGCAGCGACACTGCCCCTTTCAACTTTTGTTCAGGTGAGCAGTCCAAACCTCCATTATCCTCTCAGTGTCCTCCATCCAGTATTCAGCCATGTTAGGAGCCACACTAGCAATACCTTTAAAGACCTCAGCCTCATTAAATCGTAGTAGCTCCAAAATTGACCCACGACTACCCGTACCATTATTGGGCCTAACGACCCTTTCCAAAATCCTCAGCATTACTTGTGACAATGTGTCATCCCTCGCAGCCCTATCATACGGTCCAATCTCAGCCTCAGGTGAGCCTGGAGCCTCTCCTACTTCAACGTTGGGCATATGGCCTGATGCCGACGATCCAGCCCTAACACTTGCACGACCTTTGCCGCGACCCCTTGCACCTCTTCTAGAGCTCATCGTTGATTCTCATATTAGTTGAATTAGGAATTTTATGAAATTTTATTTAGTTTCAGTAATTAAGCCGATGTTTTATCATAATATTAAGTAAAAAGGTTGTTTTCGTAAATCTCTACAGTTTCAAGTTCCTACGGGCTTTAGTATAATCACCTAAAGTAGCCCACTAACTATCTATAGTATATCAAGTTAAACAAGCTTAATAATAAGAGAACTTACTTGGTTCGACGTCGGAGACTCGGTGTGCCACATCATAAGAATTTCCAAAACATTTCGATCCAATCCAAAAATAGTTTTTTTAAACCCAAGTAATAAGGCCCATTTCACAGCCAGAGCTTTACAATCGGGCTCTGATACCACTAAATGTAACACCCCAAACCTGGCCTAGAAGTTAGGCCCGAGTCTGGCGTGTCACATTGAAGTGTTTTTACGAAAACCTTGTTTTCATTGAAAATCGTTCTAGAGAAAAGTTTAGTAAAATCCAGTTTACTTTCAAAATGAGGTGTAGCCAAAAACCATTTCCTTGTTACTATGTAAAAATTTCCATTGACAGCAGAAGCTCGTTCTTAAAACACAATTATTTTCAAAAAAAACTTGAAATATACTTAAAAGAAATAAATCCAAGTTCCATTTCAAAATTACAATGCATAGTGGAGGTAATGTAATAATAACTAAAGGGAAACCTTATTACAATCCGAAATAAAATAACTTAAAATTTAGAATTTAGATATTAAGAAAAACAAGTCTTATCGTCTTGCTAGTTGGCCATCTCTTAGTCCCTCCATCCGTCGAACCGCCTACTGAAGGTCACCTGAAACATTAAAAGAGGGAGTGAGTTTTCAAAAACTAAGTGTGTACGACCCTCGTCAAAAAAAATAGCATACATATCATATTATTAACATAGTAATATCATACATGCAATGAAGTGTAAACCCTCCCCAAATAATCTATCCGGTACACATCATCTCCATCCCGCTGAAACACATCTGTGGGAATTTCTAAATCGACCTACCCATCCGATACACATCAATGGTAGCCCAGTTACGGTATTACCTAACATTGCAGCAAATCTATTGATCATATAATGGGTTTAAAAAGCCATCGGTGGATCCACAATTGTCAAGCAACCATGTGATCCTCATATACTTCCTCCGTTCCATAATTTCCACCCATATGCATCCTAAACAGAATATCATATGAATGCAGCAAATGTACATGTAACATCCATAAATCTTACAATCAACACATAGGGGTATTTTAGTCATTTCACAAATTAAGGGTATTTCGATAATTCTACCCTACAGGGGTATTTTGATAATTCTACCCTACAGGGGTATTTTGATAATTCTACCCTACAAGGGTATTTCAGTAATTATTAACAGTATGTGTCTTAATTACGAACCTTGGCCCGTCAACAAGTCCTCACGACTAAATTGAACAGACACTACGCACCAGGTAGGATTCTAGAGAATAGGAGGTGGGTCATTAAGACTGCTTAAATACCAAGCTCTCCCTAGATCCAATCCTAGACATGCATATGTCCATTGCCACACTTTACCCTAGCGACTTGTCCACAGACATGTTTGATTATTAAATTAAGTTTTATGTTATTTAAGAATTCATCAGAACTAAGCCTAGAGTCCATTAAAACCCTAGCATGCATTTCTAAAATCCCATAAGGCCAATTAAGCCCAATCATGTCCATATAGCCCATTAAGCCCAATCATGTATATGAAGCCCATTACGCCCAATCATAATCAAATAATATGACCATCTATATCAATCTATCATTCAATTCTACATATCAACTCTTGCCAATTTGGGCCCACGAACTCGGCATGCCTACTTAGCCCATTTTGGCCCGGTTGGACAAACAGTGGCCCGAGACCATGAGATTGCTCTCTTGGTCCCGGTAGTCGTATTGGTGTTCCTAAATGAATGTTCACATGCTCGTGTGGTTACCGGTGCCAACCGTTAGGCTTTTCAGCTTTTTGGCATTCTAGTTTTTCGGGATTTTAGCTTTTGCAGATTTGTCGTGTGTGAAGTATATGTACACACCTTGTAAATGAGACGTGTTATACTATCCTTAGCCTTGAACCTACATCCAATACCAACCTCCAATCAATCACACACTTAACCACAATATTTACCAAAAATCGAAGCCTTACCATAACCTTACCGTGTGCCACCAGTCCTAATAGCCCTTCCTTAGCTACTACCCACGAATATCCCTAGATTTGCATAAATCTTAATTGTTAAAGAAAAAATTATAGGTGACTTGTATCCAATTAAGTCACCCTTTTCCTTACTATAGACTATTCGGCCAACTTATCCTAAAATCAAGAACACTTACCCAAAAGTCGAATCGTATGGATAGCTTTTTGGTAGAGACTTGTAGATCCAAGCTTGATTCCAATTTTTCCAAGATCCGATCCATCAAAAATCAAAGGAATTATGACAGCACGATAGATATTTGGTCACTAGAGTATTCGGCACAAGGTTTGGGGCGATGAAGAAATCGACTCCAAAAGTAAAGGTTTTCGACTTTTGAAGTCACGAATATTCGGTCCCCAACAATTGAGATGAAGGTAGGATGGCACAAACAATGGAGAAAGAAGAGAATGATATTTGATTTAAGGATTTAGGAGAGAAGAAAAGAAAACACATAAGAAAGAGGCGAGGTTTAGAACAGAAAAAGTGAACGAGGATTCGGCAGAGCACTATATTGTTGAAATAGCACAAAGGGAATTCCAATTGCCGAAATAGCACAGAGGGAGTTCGACACCCCCTATTTATACAAAAAACTAAAACTCTGCCTACCCTCCAAAGTCCCAATCGGCCCAACTATTCCCCATCTCATCTCCTCGTTTTTCCCCTTGATAACTCCCCAATCCTTTTCCTAAATTTTCTCTTCTTATCACTCTTCTTAGAGTCCATCATCACACCACTTCCAACCTTCTAGAAGGCCAAAATTAAACTCCTAAAAAAATACTAAGCTAGGATTCGAACCTAGGATCTCCTTGCTAGCCCATAACGCCACCTTCCTATACCCTAAGTGGCGCCACTTAGCCACTCCACCACAAGGCTCTTTGATGCCATTTTTCCCTATTTTTATTTAAAAGCCCAACTACTCGTCGCCCTGGTTCCTTAAATAATTAATTAAAAATTCCTCTCCTTAAAGTTCGAACCTAGAACTTTTCCAACACCCCTATACACTCCAAATTTATTAAACCCTTAAAGCCAATATGTCATTTGCCATTTTCTTGCTTAAAAAAAATTTTATGAGACCCAAAGCCCAAAGCCCAATTCATCTAGGCCCAAAAATTCGGGGCGTTACAAGAAAAATGTTGATTTTTCTATTAAATCCACCACAAATGAAGATAGTGAATCAAGTGAAGAGGTGGATGAAGACAAAGAGGAGGCAATGTTTGCTAGGAGATTCAAGAGGTTCATGAAGCCCAATAAAGGAAGAAGATTACAAAAGAAGAAAGGATTGAAGCTTTAATCTACTATAGACAAAGATCCCATTATTTATTATGAATGCAAGAAACCGGGACATATCAAGTTTGATTGTTCTCAATGGAAGAAGAAGGGATCAAGCAAACAAAAGCTTAAAGCCAATATGGCTACATGGAGTGGTGACAATTCCTCTAATGAAGAAGATCAAGAAGTAGCCAACTTATGCCTTATAGCCATTTGTAACAGCCTGTTTTGCTGTATTGTTGAAAATAGTGGTTTCGGGAAGACAATTCAAATGAGTGAGTTTGTAAATAATATTTATTATTTGCGAGTCAAATATAGTGTTATAGTGAATTTTGATCAGACAAATTTGCTAATTGAATAGTTAGTTAAAGTACAAGTGGTTTGACCCTAAAATCAATGGTTTTAGAAAATAAGGTATCTAGACCTCATTTTTGTAAACAAAGCTTGTAAATATTTTTAGTAAATGTTTACAAATATGTTACATAGGTGAATTAAATTTTGATAGTTAATTTTACTGAATTAGTGATTAATTAATGTATAAGGACTAAATAATAAAAAGTATAAAGTTGATCACTATTGAATTTTAGCTTATAAAATATTTAATTAATGAATCTATAGGGATATAAGTGATACTTTAGCCACTTTTATATAGGTGGGACAGTTAATGTTTATAATTAACAATTCATAAGTTAAATTATTAATTTTAAAATTAAGTTAAAGGTTAATTAACATATAATAAAACAAAACCAAAAGTGGACACCATTTTATTTTCTTTTTTTCTTTAACCACGGGTGTTAAAAAGAATGAAGCAAGCCATGGTTAACCTTCAACCATTCGGCCAAGCTTCCAATCTTTGCATGGATATGTTATTTTAGTTCTTTTTTTTTATTTATAAATTTTATGTTTTTGAGATTCTTATAACTCGATTTAGCTAATTTGGGTGTTAGTTTTCAAAATTGTTAAAATTTCTAAATGTTACCATTTATGAATGCTTGATGAAATTGGTCTTATTTGGTTAGATTTTCTATTTAGATATGAAAAATGATTAATTTGTAAAGAAAATTATTAATTTTGAGAATAAAGACTAAAACAAAATATTTCAAAATTGGTAAGAAATTTATGTAATTATTGAATTTAGAGGCTGTACAAGGATAGAATTAGAATCGGATTGTAAAATGAAGATTGAATTTGAAAGATATAGCTATTTCGATTTTAGGGACTAAATTGAATAATATGTGAAAATTTATAGAAATTTGTAAAATGAAATTAAGTTGTTATATGCATATACTAAGATGTTATAAGGCTATTGGAATTGATAAATTGTAATTAATTACTATAGATATGGAATTAAATTAACCGAAAGTTAATCGAGAAATAAGAGAAATTGCAGATTAGTCTCTGACACTTTGTGGTTACCGTTTTTTAGGTAAGTTCATATGAAACTTACTGTGTTCTATTAATATGTTTGAATTGTATGTTTATACCTATTAATTTTTATATATATAAGTGTAATTTTATTAATATGATATATATCAGACTAAATTGTAAAAAAAAAAAATGATAGTAGTGAATAGATGAGTAGTATTGACTGGCCAAAGTTGTGATATGATTGAATGATGTGTATATGATGATAACTCACCGTAAATGTATGCGAATTTTTATCAAAAATACGAAAACTGAGTATACAACTATAAAAACTGAAAATGGATTGAATATAATGAATAAGACTCGCGTGAACTTAGTGAATAGCTAGGATACAAATGACAAGTCATTAGGGTTTATATAGTTTCGGGTGCTGGTCTTGGATGTTTTACCGATGGCTAAGGTCTTGCATTTGTTGTGAATTCTTCACAGCTCGTGTGAGCAACATCGTGTAAAGTTACCATCCCGACCCACATCTCGTGTAAACAGGCTCATTTTTATAGCTTGTGTGAGCATTTCTTTTCACAGCTCGTGTGAGCAATCTTATCTCGTGTGTCCAAAGTATATTTACTATAGTTCTCCAAAAATAAATAGGTCGTGAAAGTGAATTGGATAAAGGTTCAAAGATGTATTAAATGTCGTATGTTTATAACTTGTAATTAAATCATTACGAACTAATGAATTGGTCGTGAAGTATTAATTTGTGAAATGTTATATGATTGTTGAAAATGATGGTTCATGAGAACGTATATGGCTATGTTGCATGATTATGAGAATATCAAGGGATTGGAATGAATTAAATTGTTATGTTGCCAAACGAGCATGGTTTGAATGTGATATGAGTAAGAACTTAAGTATATACGTATATAAGTCAAGTACGAATTGAATATCATATTTTATTCTATATTGAATTGTTGTACATATATATGTGGATTGATTTATAAATGTTTGATGTATGAGTAAACTAAAAATTTGATTATTTCATGAAAGTGTATATAAAAGTAACATGATGTCAAAAGATTCTAGTACTTAGCTACATTATGTTTTCATTGCTTAAATGTTGATTTATCAAGGTAAGTTGAGGAAATTTTCATATGGACTTACTAAACATTCATAATGCTTATCTTGTTTGCTTTTTGGTCTCTGTATAGGTTATTTTGTGGAACGCATCGATCGGACCAACTCGGAGCTCACACTATCCAAGCTTTGATTCAGTAGTATCTTATTTGTTCCGAACTCAGTTATGTGGCATGTATATAGGGTTGTATTGTGTTTAAGTTATCTTGAGTGTTCATGATCTTGGTCTAATGATGTTGATAATGTTGGATGTTTTGGTATTATTATGAGATATGTAAGTGGAAAGTGAATAGCCAACTTGAAATGTGACTTATTTGAGCCTATAGATGTATAATGGCCAAGTTTGATTATGGTTCATATGTGCTAAAATGTTATTAAAGGTATAAGGAAATTGACATTGTTGTAATCCATGTTTGAGACAAGTGAATAGCTAAGTTTTAATGTTTCATAGGTTGACATAACATATTTGGATTGATAGGTTACTTTTAGCTTTGAATGTGAAATGGTAGTATAAGTTTTGGAATATGAAAATGGTATTGAATGGTTATTATTTGATTGTATCATAGTTGATTTTAGATGCCAATTTTGGATTGAAACACATGGTTTAATGATTTGTAATGGTTTGAATAGTTTAATTGTGTTTGATGTGCCAATCGTGGCATATTGGTTAGGTATTTAGGGAGGAGTTATAAGTTGTATTTTTGACATGAAAGTGTATGTTTGAACTAGTATTTTTGTTGGCTAAATGTTAATTTTAGGTCCTTCTAAATGGTTAAATTGAGCTAGGCATTTAATGACTTATTTTTTGCACTATACTGTTTGGCACATGGCACACAGGCTATTGACATGGCCGTGTGCTTTTTAGAAATTAGAAGCATATGTATCACACGGTTTCAGTCTGCCACACGGTCCAGCCACATGACTGTGTGATTTTTGATGAAATTTGCAATTTGGTCCACACGACTTCAGTGAGTTTCATGGTTTGGACACGGTCGTGTGACCCTTGTTTTACATAATTGCCTTTATCTTTTAAAAATGTTACAATTTAATCCTTGAGTGTTTTCAGGTCAAATTTTAGAGTTTTTGTAAGCTCAATTAAGACTCAGATTTAATTGTATGTCATAATATTTGAATGTTTATGACATGATTGATTATTGGAAGGTTTTATTCATGATATAATTGATTTGTAATTTCAAAAATGTTACAAACTAGTCCTAGTTAATTTTTAGGTTGATACTAGTGAATACGTAAGCTCATATAAGGCCCGAGAAAGATTTATATTGAGTGATTATGCATTGAACTGATTATGATTATATGATTCATGTATAGTTTGAATGTTTATTGTGTATTTATGAAGAAATTTCATGTTTATTTGAAATAATTGATGTGAATTGAATGTGTTCTGTTCTGGCTTTAATTGTAGCATTCTGTAGCTCGGGTCTGGTGATCGGGTTAGGTAATGGGTGTTACACCACTGATGACTCTAAGGCAACTTCTAACTCATCTAATTCAGTTTCTTATTCATTTGATGAGTTACAAGATGCATATGATGAGTTGGATTTGGAGTTTAAAACTATGGTTTCAAAATATAAGAAAAACATTTCAAAAAAAAAAAATAGTTCAATCTCTAAAACCAATCTTGAACTTGAAAGTAAAATTCATGACATGCAAGCTATTATACATGATTTTGAGAAAAAGAACCAAGACTTGCCTAATTTGCTATCAAAAGTTGCACACACGCTCGTGTGGCGGCCGTGTGTCATTTGCTTTCCCGTTTCTAATGAAAAACACAAAAGAATGAGGGTTTCGATAACCTACTTGAAACAGTGATGACCCAAAAGTAATCCCGAGTCTCCCAAAGCCTAGAAACCCAATCCAATTACTCAATTAATGGAGATTCAAAGGGATACTCTAAATCACAACAACAATCAACATCAAAACCTTCAACGTACAAACCCGGAATGAACAAAACTTGCATATTCGAAGTTCAACAGCGTACATTCAAGTTCTAGACGACAAGAGAAGTGTTAGGCTTCTCTTGTCCTTCCCCTAACCTTTCATAACCACGAGCAAACATAGCAAAAGAAAACTGATCAACACCTTCACTTCGGGATTTTAAGGAAATTCGTAATTCATACCTAACAACCAGAATTACTACAGTTTAATCTTACCTTTAAGTACTGAAACAACCAACAGTACAATATGATTCAAAAATTAACCCAACATAACATTATAAAGAGGAATTCATGAACGATGCCAAAAACAAAGAAGAAAATAAAAAGTAAAATAATAAAAATAGTGAAGGAATTTAAAATTCTAAGATCTATATTTACGGTGAAGTGCAAAAATAATATTTGTTAATGCACATGTAGAAGTTCGAACACAGGACCAATGAAACAGACAAATGCTTAACCATTGTATCACTAGGCTCATCGTTGAGACATCAACACACATGATTTAACTTATGTGACACATGCAAGTCTAAAATTCAATTAAAGAATACACAAAACTTTAAAAGATGCGACTCGAGTCTCAGACCTTTAGTGAGCAACCAGAGCACATTACCACAGAAACACCCACATTTTCATTGACACAACCTAATAAGAAAAGTCACTTTTTTGGGGTGTTACAGCTTAAGAGTAGCCTAAACCCCGACTCTAAGTTTTGAGTGTAAGCTTTCTTATTCCTCTTGTTTATTTTGCAAAAAATTGTGACTTTATGTTGTGGATTGAGTAGTATGATGTGTAATGTAATATGTGATATATGTTATGTTAGCTTTTGCTAAATGTTTTAATTGTGAGCTTGCTAAACATGCCAAGTGACAGTGATGATGTTGTGTCAATGATGTAAATGTGCAGTGAAAGTGTGCAGAAAATAGTAAGAAAATATGTGTTTTATTGTGGATACTTTGGAACTGTGATCTTTTGAGACCATTAGATGTAGTTAGATGCCATAGGATTTTGTGAGTACTCACCCTTGTGTTGTGATTTTGGGGCATTAAAGTTCAAGATAGTTTAGAGAGATAAGGGAATGTGATATAAGCTTTATTCATCGGGATATGTTGGTCTGATGGAGAGTGTTAGCTTGATGCTACACTTTTGGGATATGTTTGATTCCTCGAGTAATTGGTTTGTTGGAGATCCGTGTATCTAATGTGTAATGATAGAGCCCACTTTTATTTTTCACAATCTCAATTTGCCAATGTATCAATTAATGAATCATTTGTGAAATGTAATGCATGTGTAAATATGTGATTCCAGAGTTAGATGTATAAGTAAGTGATGCATAAATATGTTAGTTTGGAACTATAGTTAAACTCTGTTGTGAAGTGTCTTTTGTGGCTTACATTTAAAGTATGATATTACGCATCTTTTCGATAATTCTGTTCATTGAGATTGTTTAAGCTCGCACACTCCATTCTAAACATTTTCAGATATTTAGTGGTGCGATCTTAAGGAAGTGATCCAAGTTAGGCTTAGTAAATTGAATAAGTGACATTTTGATTATTCTTTGAACTATGAGAATAAAGGTAATGTGGCTAGAATTTTGGCTATTTATGTTATTATGTATTTAGTGTTTTGATATGATTATAGACTTTTAAGATTTGATGGATGTTTACCATTATTCTGCTGGTTTTGTTATAGTTTAATTAAATTGAGGTAGAGATGTTATTTTAGACTATGATTTTGATCATTTTAATGTTGGATGGTATGTTAGTTGATGCCTATTGGATAGGAAGATGTTTAAATATGAATTTTTGCCCTGTTTTGTAGTGTTTTGATGTTTTGTGCAGAGGTATCAATATTCGGGCATAAGTATCGATACCTCCATGTTGTAACGATTGTGAAAGAAAACAATAGCTCATTTTGGTATAGATACCCTTTCACAAGTATTGTTACTCAGGGTAAAAATATAGATACTTTTTCTTTGTATTGATAATTTGCTTGGTTTTAAAATTTGAGGAAAAACAGAATGCTAAAATGGTATTGATTTTCCTAATGGTATCAATACCTATCTTCATAAATATCGATACCTGCGATTGAGTATTGACACTTACGTGAATGTCTGTGAAATTGTTAATTGGTCCTTAAGCATGATTTTAAATTGTTCCTAAAGCTTATTAAAGGTTGTTAAGTCGTGTGAATGATGCCTAAGGTGTAACACCCCAAACCCGACCTAGACGTTATGGCCGAATCTGGCAGCGTCACATTAAAGGGTAAATCGTAAAATCTGAAGTTGATTTAAAACCTTGAAGTCATTTGAGGATTTCTTAGTTTAAAATATTTTCCAGTGATAACTTAATGTTATGTTCAAATTCTTTTGGTATATTAGGGTTTGATTAAAAACTTTATGTAGGAATCTTTAAACTTGACACTTAAACTTTCAAAATACAGCTGGAGCTTTTCTTTGAAAAGGTTTGTATACTTATAATTGGTTTGTAAAACGTTGTTTTCTTTTTAAAACCCGAGACCTAAATTAGATGTTATGCAACCAACATAATTAAATCCCAAAATTTAACACACAACCAAAGAAAGGCCTTATTACAACAAAACCCATATTAAAGAAAACATAATTAAAAATAAAGTAAATTAAAACATGAAAATGCAATTGTTCATAGTGTAGCCAACATAATTAAAAATAAAGTAAATTAAAACATGAAAATGCAACTGTTCGTAGTGTAGCCACCTCCGAGTCCCCTAGTACGTCGAATTGTCTCACTAGGGATTACCTGTAAAGTTAAAAAAAAAAAAGGCGAGTTTGCGAAAACTTAGTGTGTACAACCCCAACAATCAAATAACATACATCACATCTATCTAGGCCTGAGCCCATTACAGTAAAGATGGCAATTGGGCCTTAGCCCCTATCAACCTCAGTTGGGCCTGAGCCCATATCAAATGTCACATATCACATCTATCTGGGCCTAAGCCCATCTCAATATCAAAATTAGTATATGCAGTGCATAAATACCCAAACCAACCCTGCACTCCGTCTCTTGTCCAACCCTACACTCCTGTGGAGATTAAATTGACCTACCCATCCCTATATTTCTTATGTAGCACCGGTTGCGACACTAACCAATATTGCAGCAGAGGTGTTAATCACATAATCGGCTTAAAGAAATTGGTGAGTCCATAGTCGTCTCGCTCGACCCGTGCGATCCTCACATATCAATCACTTCGTCCAATACAACATCCCATCCCCATGCAACAAAATATCACATATGAATGCAAACATATCATCAAATGGTATACAAGATCAGTCATGTATCATATAAGGGTACTTTAGATATTTTTCCCTTCAAGGCATAACGGTCATTTCTCACATTGGGGTCCAAGTATGTCTATCAACTCATCAATAGGTCCACAGTCGATCCGTATGACTTGTGCAACCTTTAGCAATCAAAAGGTATATTTGGGCCTAAAGCCCAAAGTATGGCCCAAGTAGGGCCCACACGCTCGTGTGGCCCGCTAAGCCTAAAATTGCCCTTAGCCATGTGAACGACATGGTCGAGCTCATTATTTCACATAATTTCATGAAGTTGGACCTTATGGGGCTTGCAAGCCCATTGGGCCCACACAGTCCATTTCGGCCAATTTGACCCAAAAGCGGCCCAAGACTATGAAACCGCTCATGGTGGCCTCCGTCATTGTATCGACTTTCCCACACGAGTGTTCTTGGGCTCGTATGGTAACCGTTGCCGTATTTTTGGTATTTTGACATTTCAGCATTTTGGCATTTCAGCATTTTGGGATTTCGACATTTGCCGATTTTCAATTGGAGTGATGTGTACACACCTTGATTACGAAGTGCATTTCGAATCCCTAGCACCGAACCTACAACATTCCAGACTAACAGTTAGCCATTCAATCAGTACAATTATCCTCCTTTTCCAAAAGCCAAAACCACACCACCACTTTCCTTAATCGACCGAGCTTTATTAAATCCTCACTAATCGTTAGCAACAATTAACTCATTGTTGAGATCTACGTTACCCAAAAACCTTATTAACAAAGATTTCATAATATGTGGTTTACAACCACATTTGATAACCTTTAATACCATCAAAAGCATTCAGCCTCAACTAAAAAGTAAGGCAAGAACACTTACTATGACCAAAAACTGAGAGTAGGCTTTCAACTGCCTCTGAACACGTGCTCTCCTTTTACTCCTTGAGAACACCTATGTACACCCAACATCGCACTTTGATAAAGAGTGAAGATTTGGTCAAAAGAAAGAAAGCCGGAGTAGAAACATGGCGACCTTATTAACCAATAACCACTTAAAAAGAGTCAAGAATACTTACACACAATTTGGCTACAAGGAGTAGAAAATGAAAGTGCAACCCGAACAATCGAAACAAATCCCTACGTCGAACCCTTTTGTTTAAAGAACGAATGCTAGTAATTGGAAGAAGAGAGTGTGTGAGAGAATCGGCCTAGTCAAAGAAAATAGATGAGAAACACAATAAAAAGGTTTAGTTATGGTACAAACCGATTGAAGAAGAGGATAGTAGAGATGAAGAAAAAAAATAATATTCGACACAAGGAAGAAGCAAAAAAAGGGAGGTGTAATCGGCTCTCAAAAATACAAAACTAGACACAAAACCGAAAAGGGAAGACAAAAGACTCACAAAAGTCAAAAAGTGAACCAAATTCCCCATTGTCGAAATTCTCATACCTAGTGTCCCATTTCGGCTCCAACTTCCCAACAACTCAGTCCATTTGATTTTCTCCCCTTATCACTCCATCATCCACTCCTTAAGTCACTCCTTTGACCGATTCAAACTCTCTCCCCTAGAGTTCCATTCCAACTCAACTACTAGCTCAACAAAGGAGTAAAATAAATGCTCCTTTGTACAGGGAATGACTCAAACCTAGTCCCCCTTTAGACAGAAAACACATTACCTACCACTACACCCCAGGCGCCTCTTGTGTAACATTTTACCCATAAAAAATAAGAAGCATACAACCTAGAGTCAGGGTTCCCCTAGTGCTAAAAACAAAAATTTCCCATATGTCTAAGCTTGAACCCAGGACTTCATAGAAACCTCCAAACACTCCAAAATCACTAATCCAGCAGTGCTAAAATGCATTTCATGCCACAACAACAGAATTTAAAAGCTCAGATTTTTGGGGCGTTACATACGGTGTTTTAGCTTCAATACTCCTATAAATGTTTGAATGTGATGATGGTTGTATGTAAATGTGACTATACAAATGTGTATGAAGTTGCGAGGTTTGATGTAGCATCTTGGTACTCGAGTTCGGTGGCTGGGCTGGGTATACAATGTTACACTTATTTTGATATCTTTTGTAGATACTCAAAGGTTTGATGTTAGTTCTTCGATTTTAATTTTTAAATTTCTTTTCTTGGACTAACAAAGTCTCTCTCTTAAGCTTTATTTGTTGATTTTTGTTATAACAAAAGGGGGGAGAAGAGAAGAGAAGAGAAAGGTAATTTTAATTGGTATTTGGTTGAGTCTTTTTTGACTAATCTTTTAATGCCAACACCTAAGTGACCAGTTTTTCACTCTCAAGTCTTTGTTTTAAGTTCATAAAATTAAGTCATTGATTCAAGTTAAGCTTTAACACATGGGAGTAACAAATTCAAAAACAAATTTACCAAAATATTTTGTTATATAAAAAAGGGCAAGATTGTTAAACTAGCTTTATTTGATAAATTGTTTCGATATAATAAACAATAATGCTTTTGAATAAAGTTTGTTTTTGAACAAAGAAATTATAAAGTTCAAAGCACAAAAATCATTTCAAGACTTTCAAAAATCTTAGAAAATGTTTTGGACACTTAGAAAATTTTGGACAAAGTTTAAAAACGATTTTAATCTCTTTAACTCGATTGAAACATTTTCAAATCGATTGAAAAACTACTCTCTACAAAAAGTATCGATACTCATACAATTTTTATTGATGCCCTTTTCTATATCAATACCAAACTTGCTCATTGGCTTGAAACAAAAATTAAACAAAAGCAAAAAGTATCGATACTTTTCAAAATATATCGATACTTATGGTATTTTATCTATACCATCTTTTTATATCGATACCATTTTTGCATTCTGACTTGATGATTTTTTAAACAATCACAAAAAGTATCGATACCCATTCAAAAATATCGATACCTTTTACTAGGTATAGATAAATGGTTTTTGGTATCGTTGTAAACAAACTTTAACGGTCACTGAATTAGACATTAAATGCTAATATTATCGATACTAATAGAAAAAAGTATTGATACTTTTTGTTGTAAGTGAATTTAATGATCTGATATTTTCATCCCAAACGATTCTATTTAATTCCTTAACAACCACAACAATTGGAAATGAATTAGAGGGTATAAATACCAACTTCTAAAGGTCCTACAACAACAAGAGAGGATATTCAAGCTTAAAGATCAATCAAACAACCTTTGTGCTAAAATTTTCTATACTTTTTTACAAGCACTTGTGAGCTTTATTGTTATTCTATCAACTCAAGTGTTCTTCTTTGTAATTGAGCTTAATTTGCAATCATTCTAATATTGTAAGGGTTTGTTCTTAGTTTGCTTATTTGTATTTCTTTGAGAGGGTTTGTGTCTTAAAGTTTGGGTAGAAATCTTAAGGAAGTTTGTAAGGTTAAACCTTATCCTCAAAGGTTGTCAAATTAGTGAATTTGAGAAAATCCTTAATATGGAAAGATGAGGTAGCGGAGCAGACAATTAGGATCAAATCACTCTAAATTTTTGTGTTCAATTTTTCTATTCTTATTCTCTAGCTCCCACAAAATTTCAAAAAACCAATTCACCCCTCCCTTGGCAATTTCGATTTGATTATTTGAGCTGATAAAAATAGTTTTAAAATAATATATATTACATTATTTTTAAATTTTCAATGTGTTCACATTATAAAAATTTGACATGGGGTAAGAAAAGAAAGTAAACATTTATGGAGAGAAAGTTTACAACATAAATTCTTCCGCCTTTTTTGTATAATTTTAATGGTGTTTTTAAAGTTATATTTTCATAATAAACCCTTTCATTTTGCTTTTAACTTACAATTTAACTTACAATTTTACATAATAAACTACAGAAATTTTAAGACAATTAAAAAAATCTTTTAAGTTTATCATTATTTTTACAAATTAATACACTATTAAAATTGAAATAGATATTTAAAAATATAAATAATGATTTGTTAATAGTCACTGTCGAAACCATTTTAAAATTGAGTTTAGAAAATGGGGATCAACTTTGAAAACAAAAACGGGAGTTGTCACCAATCTTTTTTATTTAGGTGTGATTGGATCACCTTGTAAAAAGTTTTATTTCAAAATACTGATTTTGGTCAACGAAAAACAAAAAGATAGGTTCGGGAGTCGGTTACGTATGAGGAAGGGTTAGCACCCTCATAACGCCCAAAAATTGGTACCTAATCAATAAAGTCATGTCCAAATATTTAAAACTTAAAAGGATTTAAAAAATATGATTTCTAAAAAACTTCGAACAATTCGATTTAAAATATGAGAGTCCTTCGATCCGAAAGATTATAAACATCACATCCAGCACGATTGGACATGATGTTTTTTTAAACCCTCGTATCTAAGATCATCTCATAATTTATAAAACTTTGAAAAATTTTGATTTAAAATTTGAGATTCCTTCGATCCGAAAGAATATAAACATCACATACATCATGATTGGACATGATATTTTTTAAACCCTCGTCACTAAGATTATCTCATAATTTATAAAACTTGTTAAAAAGATATTTAATTATTTAGTCAAACGGAAAATCGCAACCCAGCACGATTGGGCACTATTTTCGAATTTTAAATATCAAAACATTGCCTTATTTAAAACCTTTAAATAAAATAATGATTTTGTAAAAAAAATATTTTAAACTATAACCATGTGGCAATATTGTATTTGTACATTATTGAATATAAATATAAATATAAAAATCATAACATGCAACATTTAAGATAAACAATAACAATATGAAATACAACAAATAATAATCCCTATACTAAAGCAATTACAAATATATGATGAAGTATAGACAAATATAATAAATAATAAAATTAACTATAAACATATTTCATGCAAATTTAAATAATAGATAAAAAGGACATAAATATGATATAAACAATATAAACAATGTGTTAAAAAATATAATGATTTTAAATAAAAATATAAAAAATATTGTAAATAGAATATATTATAAATAATTTAGTTAAATATATGATATAATATAATATTATATAATATGTAGAATTTTTAAAAAATATAATATAATATCTAATATATATAAATACTAAAATAATTTTGTAAAAAATAATTAGAAACATATAATATAAATAATAATATACTAATTTATATAATATAGGTAATAAATAATAACAATTACATACATATAAAATTAATACATATAAAACTATATATATAAGTTTTATATCAGTAACAAATTAATATATAAAAATAAAATAATATAACATTTTAATATAATATAAAAATTAAAATTAAAAAATTAAATAAAAGCAGATATCGGAGGACTAAATTGAAACACGAGAAATAATTCTGGGTGCATTTGTAAAAAAAAATTTAAAAATGTAACAGGACTTAATCGTAAAATCAAAATAATGCGGAAGGGCTAAAATAGAAATTAGACCATTCAATGAAAATGTGCGGATCCTCTTCGGGTCGGGTCGTCTGCATGCGGATCTTGGACCAAACGACGCTGTTTCAGCGCCTAAGCACATGGCCTAAAATGACGTCATTTTTGACGCGTATATAAGGCCCAAAAATTTTAAAAAACAACATTCTCCTTTCAGTTTAAAAAAAAAACAAAACTTTGCCTCTGAATTCTCTCTGCAGGCCCGAATATCGGCAAGCCTTCTGGCAAGGCTCCATCACTATCGCCACCGTCGCCGGCCACCGTGAATTTTTAAAAAAGGAAGTTTTTTAGTTTTTTTTAAAATGTATTTTACATATATATATATATATATATATGGTTTCAATAAATAAATAAATAAATAAATAAATAAAATATAAAATAATATTCGAATAAAAAAATAAAAGTAAAATAAAACCTCTGCTGATTGTGTTTTTTTCTTTGCTTTTGTATTTCTCTGAATCGGTATGTATATATTCTCATGTGTATTTTCTTAATGAAAAAAAAATCCCCCTTTTACAGGTACATGCAAGGCTTTTTATAGCCTTTCGAAATGAAAAATAAAAAAAGAAATAACATCTTTTCCATATTCATTGCGATTTCTTTCCATTATGCTGCTATTTCTTCCCTTTCTTACAGGTAGAAGACGGAGAGCTCGCGGTAAGGCAACATGCGCGCTGTTGGAGGAGCGATTCGTGGCTGGATGAGGGCTGGTGGTCTCCTGCGGCGCCTAGGGTTTCAGAAACCCTAGGCCATTACTGATTTCGACTAGGCAGTGGGCCTTTTGGGTTGTAAAATTTATTGGGCCAGTTTTTTAGTATTGGGCTAAATTTGTAATTGGGTCTTGGTCTAGGAATGGGTCCACGGGTAATTCTGTAATCTGGACACTGGACTCTTTTAAATTTTTTTTTTTTGGTTTTTGTTTTATTATTCTGGTTTATGGGCCTGGGCAAAATGGGCTATTACAGCTGCCCCTCTTTACTCATTGTTGTAAAACAAGAATAGAGCAAAGACTATAAAAGGACCAATTTTGCCCGGTTTTGGCTGAACTTCGACTTCTTGATCCTCATCTTCTTCAAATGGCTTTCAATCCCAACTGCATTTTTAGGGGTACTGGACCTCTATTTTGATTTCAATAAGGCTGATAACTTCAATCTGCTTCACTGCAACTCCAGGAAGGCAATATCCGCTATCTTTGATCTACTCCACTGCAAACTCAGGGAGACAGGATCTGATGTCTTCAGTCTGCTTCCTTGCTACTTCAAAAATACCAGATCTGCTATCTTAATCTGATCCCTGCAAACTCAGGGATCACCAGATTGATGTCTTCGATCTGCTTCCTGCAACTTCAGGAATGTCAAATCTGCTATCTTCAATCTGATCCCTGCAAACTCAGGGATCACTAGACTGATGTCTTCGATTTGCTTCCTGCAACTTCAAGAAGATCAAATCTGCTATCTTCAATCTGATCCCTGCAAACTCAAGGATCACCAGACTGATGTCTTCAATCTACTTCCTGCAACTTCAGGAAAATCAAATCTGTTATCTTCAATCTGATCCCTGCAAACTCAGGGATCACCATACTGATGTCTTCGATTTGCTTCCTGCAACTTTAGGAAGATCAAATCTGTTATCTTCAATCTGATCCCTACAAACTCAGGGATCACCAGATCGATGCATTCGATCCGCTTCCGCAACTCGGAAGATCAAATCATTATCTTCAATCTGATCCCCGCAAACTCGTGGATCACAGATCGATGTCTTCGATCCGCTTCCTGCAACTTCAGGAAGATCAAATCTACTATCTTCAATCTGATCCCTGCAAACTCAGGGATCACCAGACTGATGTCTTCGATCTGCTTCCTGCAACTTCAGGAAGATCAAATCTGCTATTTTCAATCTGATCCCTGCAAACTCAGGGATCACCAAACTGATGTCTTCGATCTGCTTCCTGCAACTTCAGGAAGGTCAAATCCGCTATCTTCAATCTAATCACTGCAAACTCAAGGATCATCAGACTGATGTCTTCGATCTGCTTCCTGCAACTTTAGGAAGATCAAATCTGCTATCTTCAATCTGGTCCCTGCAAACTCAGGGATCACTAGACTGATGTCTTTGATTTGCTTCCTGCAACTTCAGTAAGATCAAATATGCAAACTCACCGATATTGCTACACCATCCGCTGGGGGACATGTCCTGTAGACTCGGTTTTGTATGTTTATGTTATATGACTAAGATGCTATGATCAAAATGAATCAGATACTTCTAGCTACGTATAACATGTCATGAAGATAACTTCTTTTAAAGGATTAGAATGTAATGACCGAAATGAATCAAATGCTCCTAATGAAATTTATTATGATACAAAAATGTTATGAGTATGATTCCTATTCTAGATGTTATCACTCATTTGTTTTTTCATTCTTGTTCATTAATCATATTCTGCTTAACCAGCTTGCCCCAATGTAATTTCTGAATCAGCCCTACTTGGACCTTGAGTCATGAAATTGATACTTCCCACTGTAATTTCAACAGAATAATATTCGGTTTCTTCCATCTTTCTGTTACCACTCAGAGGTACAGAACTTGTATCACTTTCAATCTGTTACACCATTCCCTGAGTGTAATGACCAGATGTGTGTGTCTGAATGAGGTGCAAGGTATCCTGACAATAATCCCCTTTTACATTTGGCTTAACCTTGTTCGTCATTTGCCGATATGGTATCACCAACGAAATTGTCTTAAGAATCCAAATAGATAATCATTTTCCAATATTTCCAATCTCTTAGGCTTGGTGAGTTCTGAACAATAGTCCTGTTTCAGATTCCCCATATTTAGAAGTTTCTAGAGTAATATATGAAACTCCTTTTATGAAAGTGTTATTAGTCTATAAACCATTATTTCAATATAAAATGCTTAAAAAAAGGTTACAAAAATGGACGAGAAAGAAATTAATCAGGATCATAGCTCGAAACAAATAAATTAATCAAAGATAACCCAGAAAATAAAAGAAAATTGACTTGGGTGTACCTCAAAAAGAATAAAGCAATAAAAAATGGGTAAGATAGAAGCTAGTTGCCCCAGATATCGCAGCCTAAGCTTCTTTGTTCCAACTTCTTGAGAACCATTTTAAGGTTGATATGTGTTCAGGGGATCCGAGTACTCTGTCAATGCACCAAGACGTAACATACTTATTCATTGTTAATTCAAATGTAGCAAGACTATTGTGTGCCTCTCTTTTGATCAAAATTTGAGCCGCCCTTTTCAAGTTTTCAGCTCAAAGCCCCTTTGGTCTCAAAGCGCCCTTTGCGGGTTTTCCCCTTGGCCTTTCATTTTTCTTTTTTTTTTTTTTTCTTTTTTGATTTTGAGGTGCCCTTTACGGGTTTTCACCTTGGTCTTTCCTCTTTCAGGTCAAATATCTCTTGACTAATACTTGAATCCGCCGGATTGGGCAAGTCTTCAAATATCAATGCTCCTCTTGAACAGGCCCTACATAAGTCCTCCCCAGTTTGGCATATGCTTTCCTCTAAAATTGTTTTGTAGAGGAAAAATCTTTTTTCAACCTCAGGTTTCTTCATGGAATTCCCTAAGATGAACTTCTTTAACGTAAGTTCGCATCATCTGGCCGTGACGAATAGCTTTTAATCTTTTTTTAATTAGGATCAATTGGCAAAACACTTCAATTCCATAAACTAATGGGTAAGACATTACCCCCAGCGTAGGTTCTAGTCGACATTCAATAAGACAGAAGGTAACGGTAGCTTCTTATGCCAATCCTTACAAGTTTAAGTCACCTTTCATAATTTTGTTATTTTTTCTCTCTTTTTTTTTTTTTTTTTGGCAACTTTTGTTGTACAATGATATGCTGCTGGATCTTTGGACAAACTTTAACTTTGTACAGTTATACATTCTGTGCTGATATCTGATCCTTTCCTTTATTCCTCTTTTTTTTTGAATTTGATGACTGTCGACTTTGAAATATTGGCATATGAAGCAATATTCACCCTCATAGTAAAGTAGACGATGACCATGACAATGAATCAATGTCAACTAGAAGCATTTGACATGATTGGCCCCATAATATCCATGCCTCACATATGGAAAATTTGTGAAGAACTAGAGTAAATCCATGAATCTTGTCTCCTTAGATACGACATAGCTGATACCATCCCTTCCTCTGTAAATTGGCAGTGCTTGATTCTCATGTTTAGCCTGCATCTTAGTATCCCAAGCATGTCTTGATATGATCGTACGAGAACACCTTTGAATTCTCAAAGATAACTCAATAACTTCTCGCCTTATTTCTGTGGTGAGCTAGGCTGCAACCTTCACTCCTTTCCTAGGCTCGCAATATCCAATGACCCTTTGTAGAGTAAGGTCTATTTTTCATCTTGTTAAACCATTCTTAACAAGTCAGATGATATGTCACAATCTCTGTCATTAGTAAAATCTTGAGATCCCCTAGACCCATATCTTGTTTATAAAGGGAGTCAGTAACAATGTCGCTCATGACGTTGATATCTGGGTACCTAAGCATGAAGGCAAGAAATCCAAAGAATAAATGATTCTAAGATGATTACTTGTATAGTATGGAATAAAGAATGAAAAAATATTCTAAAAAATAAAAGAATGTACAGTATAAAATAGAAAGAAGAATATGTGCTCAAACAGATGCATTTTATTGAAATAAAATTTTGAACATAAGCCTATTTCACAAAAGAATTCTTGTTGTCTCTAGGCTCAAGACAACAAGCATGTTTTGAACATTACTCTAGATTAGCCCTAAAAGTACAGGGATTTCTTCCATAGTTCATTATTCAAAACACTCTCAAGTATACAAGGGTTTGGAAACTTCGTTCTCTGATTCCCTCTTTGATTTCTTCAAGGAGTAACAACTTTCTTGTCTCCTCTTTCAATCACTTCATTCTCTACCTCATTAAATTGATTAGGTTTTGATGGATCGTTCGAACTTCACAACTCCCATTTTAATAAACCTTTCGACTAACTTTTTAAACATATTGCAATTTTCGATTGAGTGGCCCTTTATTCCCGCGTGGTACTCACATTGGGCATTCTCGTTATACCATTTTAGGAACGGAGGTTGCAACGGTTTCAGATAAAATAGAGACACCATGTGTGCGTTAAATAAACTTTGATATAGCTCCCTATACATCATGGGGATTGGCATAAATTGGAGCCTTTTAGAGTTTTGTCTTGGGGAAACCTGATTACTGGTAACTACCATCCTTGGCTAATTTATTGTAATCGGCTCTGAATGACTCTTATTGTACCTATCGACATTATTCATTTTCTTTTCCTTCTTTTTCAGAGCTTTTGAGGTCCCCTCTCCTCTTTCCTTCATTTTTACCAGAGCAACTAGTTTGGCTTGATCATCACTCGGGTTAAAACCTGAACCCATTAGAGAATTTAATAGGGCCGAAGTATGACATTGGGGTCCCATAATGATGGGTCCCTTATGCAGATGCGTGTCTAGCTGAATCGGGATACCCATTAGAGAATAAACGATGTCTTCCTCATCATCCTCACTATTGTCTACTGGGCTACTCCTTTTTTCAAGTCCTTTGGCTAGTAACTGAGTTAGCTAGCCTATCATATTCTTTTGGAATTCCCGCATTTCTTATTGGATCTCGGTCAATTACCCCTACATCTGTACTTGCATTTGCTCCATTCTTTTCAACTTTTGCTCGATGTTTTCCAAGTTAACTGAAATATTTTTACCTAATTAGGATTCTCTCGTAAAAGTCTAATGCAAATGATGCAATGTAATGCGAATGCATGAATACAAAGAGGTATCGATTCTGATCAACTTCATTGTAGAAAACTTTATTAGAAAACAAATTCTTTTACATAAAATGGACTACAAATAAGCTTTCACCCTAAATCCTAAAGTTCTGACTTTCTTACACAAAAAAGCCAACTCTTGACCATGATCTGACCGTAGCTCATACTTCGTGCTCAATGTATCAGCCTGTGATGCCAAAATCTGAAGATGATCAACTACCTCTCAAATCTAAGCCGTTGCTTGACCCATGAAAACTTCTAACTTGGTCATGGGAATGATGAAGCTCTTCTTTCCAATGCTCATTTCTTATTTCCAGAAACTTGATCTGAGGTTCACAACTGCTGATTCTAATCCTACCCTTCATTTCCTCAATCTTGTTCAGACTTGACTTCAACTCGATTGCAAAATTACAGCTTCAATGGTAGTGAAGAGACTATCTAATCTTAGCATCGATCTTCAAAAAAAAATATTGATCATTCACCCTAGCTAGAGCCATACTCAGAGAGATTCTTCCGCTTCCATGGCTCATAAAGATCAAAATTAGAGTTGACAAAATATTCATCATTTCTTGTGGCATCTGCATCAATTTTCCAACCAGAGAAGCTCTTTAGGAAAGTTGATCAACTATTGGACCAGTTTGAATTATCATGGTAGTTGATACAAAGGCCTCCTTGAGTAGCTCTGAAACTTGAATGGAAACCCCCTATCTGTGAAGTTGTTCTGATTGAAAGATTGGCGAACAAGTAGGCATCGCATGCTACCTTAAAATGATATCCAACACCCTCAGTGCTTCTTGAGAGTTTTCAGATTTCTGTCCACGTAGAGCATTTTGAATGGCTTGTATGAAAATCTTTGCAGCAAAGCTGATCTTCACCTTAAAGGTCTTTAATTGATAAGGCCATTTAATTCTCTTCATGTCTTGCCCATCATGGACATCAGGTCTTGCATTACCGTTGTTTCTGTTAGATGTAACATCCTCAAATACAACTGTAAACTCATACTTGTTATTTGGAAGAGCACCAACAGTAAAAAAAACTTTTCTCCCCATCATAATCAAAGTCTTTTCCAGCCAATTCATTGCCATAAGTCTCTTGCACCCTCTCTATCACTTTTCTTCCAACACCCTTGCCATCAACTGGATGACCATCTTCATATGAAAGAGAAACGCTATAATGGAAGAAGTGCCCATCTGTACTACCCATACTCACTTTGAAGTGATTGGTGAATATAGTTATCTTCTACCTTTTAGTTCCAACACCATGCCTTGCCATAGAGTGTTGTACAATCTTCTTCGCATTCAATTCAGCTTTGATCAGAACAATATCAGGAAGCATAGGTGGCTGAGATTTTAGCACTGTCCTATTTCCTCTTGCTCAAATGGATCCATACCCTTCTAACTGCCTATGTTCTAACTATATACGAACGACTGCATTGTCTTCCACTTTATCAAGGAACCCATTCTCCATAACCAGCTTTCTAACTTAGAAACTGGCCGTGAATCGATACCTCTTAAAATATGAAATGACATGTACAAAAAGATAAAACACAATGAGTTAGTACCATAGAATAAAATATAAAGCAAGTAAAATAATCAGAAGCCTATATGGGTGACCACTAAGGTTTGACATAGTTCTTCCTTAGGGTGGGTTCTTAGTGTTTACTTATATGTGGTTTTAGCTCTAAAGTTGAGGTACCCAAACCATCAGATTCCTCGATCCTCACCCATTATAGGCTCATACGGACTGAGTTTAGTTCAGGGGAATACATTTCCCTATGGCCATGCAGAGGTAAAAACCTCACGAAGACATAGGTACGGATGTATTCCAGAAGCAATCCACTAGCCCATATGGAGGTGAAAACCTCACGAAGGCATAGCTTCTTGCTCCCACTTAAGGGTGTGACCACGACGGTCATGCAGTGTAATGCAGAGCAATATATTTAAAACCATATACAATAAAAGGATCATAGTTTTAAAATCAAAATTTTAAATTCGAACAAAAGGACATGAAATTATCAATTTTACGATCTGACTCTCTAAGTCCCTAGTGGAGTCACCAAGCTGTCGAAACCATTTTAAAATAGAGTTTAGAAAATGGGGATCAACTTTGAAAACAAAAACGGAGTCACCACCAATCTTTTTTTATTTAGGTGTGATTGGATCACCTTGTAAAAAGTTTTATTTCAAAATACTGATTTTGGTCTACGAAAAACAAAAAGATAGGTCTGGGAGTCGGTTACGTATGAGGAAGGGTTAGCACCCTCGTAATGCCCAAAAATTGGTACCTAATCAATAAAGTCATGTCCAAATATTTGAAACTTAAAAGGATTTAAAAAATATGATTTCTAAAAAACTTCAAACAATTCGATTTAAAATATGAGAGTCCTTCGATCCGAAAGATTTTACATCTAGCACGATTGGACATGATTTTTTTTAAACCCTCGTATCTAAGATCATCTCATAATTTATAAAACTTTGAGAAATTTTGATTTAAAATTTGAGATTTCTTCGATCCAAAGGAATATAAACATCACATACAGCACAATTGGACATGATATTTTTTAAACCCTCGTCACTAAGATTATCTCATAATTTATAAAACTTGTTAAAAGGATATTTAATTATTTAGTCAAATGGAAAATCACAACCCAGCACGATTGGGCACTATTTCCCGAATTTCTAAATATCAAAACATTGCCTTATTTAAAAACCTTTAAATAAAATAATGATTTTGTAAAAAAAAAATTATTTTAAACTATAACCATGTGACACTATTGTATTTGTACATTATTGAATATAAATATAAATATAAAAATCATAACATGCAATATTTAAGATAAACAATAACAATATGAAATACAACAAATAATAATCCTTATACTAAAGCAATTACAAATATATGATGAAGTATAGACAAATATAATAAATAATAAAATTAACTATAAACATATTTCATGCAAATTTAAATAATAGATAAAAGGACATACATATGATATAAACAATATAAACAATGTGTTAAAAATATAATGATTTTAAATAAAAATATTAAAAAATTTTGTAAATAGAATATATTATAAATAATTTAGTTAAATATATGATATAATATAATATTATATAATATGTAGAATTTTTAAAAAATATAATATAATATCTAATATATATAGATACTAAAATAATTTTGTAAAAAATATAATAATAATTAGAAACATATAATATAAATAATAATATACTAATTTATATAATATAGGTAATACATAATAACAATTACATACATATAAAATTAATACATATAAAAACTATATATATAAGTTTTATCTTGTAACAAATTAATATATAAAAAATAAAAATAATATAACATTTTAATATAATATAAAAATTAAAAATTAAAAAATTAAATAAAACAAATATAGGAGGACTAAATTGAAACACGAGAAATAATTCAGCGCATTTGTAAAAAAAATTAAAAATGTAATAGGACTTAATCGTAAAATCGAAATAATGCGGAGGGCTAAAATGACAATTAGACCATTCAATGAAAACGCGCGGATCCTCTTCGGCTCGAGTCGTCTGCGCGCGGATCTTGGACCAAACGACGCCGTTTCAGCGCCTAAGTGCATGGCCTAAAACGACGTCGTTTTTGACGTGTATATAAGGCCCAAAAATTTAAAAAACAGCATTCTCCTTTCAGTTTAAAAAAAAAACAAAACTTTGCCTCTGAATTCTCTCTGCAGGCCCGGATATCGACAAGCCTTCCAAAGAAGGTCAAAATCGCTAACGCCACTATCGTGCCATTGCCACACGTGGCCAAAATTTTTAAAAAGTAAGTTTTTAGTTTTTTTTAAAAATGTATTTTACATATATATATATATATATATATATATGGTTTCAAAAATAAATAAATAAAATAAATATAAAATAGTATTCGAATTAAAAAATAAAAGTAAAATAAAACCTCTGCTGATTGTGTTTTTTCTTTACTTTTGTATTTCTTTGAATCGGTATGTATATATTCTCGTGTGTATTCTCTTAATGAAAAAGAAATCCCCCATTTACAGGTACATGCAAGGCTTTTTATAGCCTTTCGAAATGAAAATTAAAAAAAGAAATAACATTTTTCCATGTTCATTGCGATTTCTTCCATTTGCGCTGCAATTTCTTCCCTTTCTTACAGGTAGAAGACGGAGATCTCGCGGTGAGGCAACATGCGCGCTGTTGGATGCGCGATTCTTGGCTGTATGAGGGCTGGTGGTCTCCTGCGGCGCCTAGGGTTTCAGAAATCCTAGGCCATTGCTGATTTCGATTAGGCAGTGAGCTTTTGGGCTGTAAAATTTTTTGGGTCAGTTTTTTAGTATTGGGCTAAATGTGTAATTGGGTCTGGGTGTAGGAATGGGTCCACGGGTAATTCTATAATTTGGACACTGGACTCTTTTAATTTTTTTTTTTGGTTTTTGTTTTATTATTCTGGTTTATGGGCCTGGGCAAAATGGGCTATTACAGTCACAATATTTAAATTTAATTAACAATTTACATTCACTAATTAATAATTAAAATTATGCTAGAAATTATATATAAAATAGAATTTTCGTACAATCTACTATTATAATAATTATACTTTAAAGTAATTTCAAGATATTGTTTATTTAAATTTAGTCTTAAGATTATGTTGTGTTTTTAAGATTAAACTTATATATTATTATGCTTTAATTTTAGAACTATATTATTAATGAAATTTTACAAAATTTAAGAAATAATTAAATGTAATTTTATTAATACATACAATCAAAGTATAGATCGTGCAAGTAAAGAAAACTAATCTATATTTATATCTATACTTTAAGATTAAACTTATATTGTCGTAACTATTTTTTTTGAAAAATGGGGTCAACTTTGGATTTGAAAACTAAAATAAAATGGGAGTCACCACCAATCCTTTTTGATGAGGTGTGATCGGGTCACCTCGTAAAACTGTTATTTTTAATAAACAGTTTGATTTATCAAAACAATGATTTTGGTCTACGAAACTCGAAAAATGGATTCGGGAGTCGGTTACGTATGAGGAAGGGTTAGCACCCCCGATACGTCCAAAATTGGTACCTAATTGATTAATTAATGTCCTAATGTCAAAAATTTGAAAAGATTTTAAAATACGAACCCTTTAGAAAATGTTTGGATAATTCGAATTGGATATCGAAATTCTCTTGTTCCGAAAAGATGAAATATTTGGATAATTCGAATTGGATATCGAAATTCTCTTGTTCCGAAAAGATGAAATATCACATCCAGCACGATAGGACACGATGTTTCAACCTTCGATACCAAGATCATTTCATGATTTCCAAAATCTATACATTGCAATTTTAAAAAGGGTATTCCACTATTTGGCCGAACCAAAAAAACCGAAACCCAGCATGATTAGGCACGATTCCTCAGATTTCCAAACATGAAATATTGCCCTATTTAAGAAAATATGGTCAAAAATCTTAAAATGATAGTTAGTCATTTAGACGAACGAAAAATCGAAACCCAGCACGATTGGGCACGATTCCTTGAACTTCTAAATACAAAATATCGATTATTTCAAATGTAACATCCTAAATTTTTGGGCCTATGCGTTTAGTGTGTGTATATGTTTAAAGTGTTAATTTAACTGTTAAGGGTCTAAATTGGGCTCAGGCTTAGGCAGAGGCCTTGGTTAAAATTTTCTGTTTGGGCATTATAGGACTTAAAAGGTAGTACCTGTGTTTAAAATATCAAAATAGGCTTGTGGCCCAGTGGTCAGTAGCGCCACTTAGGGAACAAGGAGGTGACGCCACACCAGGGAGTTAGGGGCCCAAATTTAAGTTTCAAGGAGCCCAATTCCTTGGACTCAAGTTAGCTAATTTTCGGCATTAGGGTTAGGTGGAGTGGACGGCTACAAGGCTCAAAAATAGTAGGATTTATGTGAATGGGATAATGTAGATAATATAGTTGATAATATGGAAGATAAAAGAAGAAAAATTAAGAGCTATCTGTTGAGAGCAGAGTTGGCCGAAATTTCATCACCTAGAGGAGTAAAGAAATCGGTTTCTAATAGCCATATGGGGTGCCAAATTTTCTATAAATAGGGGGAATAGCTTATCAATTTCGGCATTTGAACCCTACTTTTCTTCATTCTTTGTGCCAAAATTCTCGATCTCTCCTCCACAATTTCATCAACCTGTCTTTCAAAAAGCGAAAATCACCACCTCCTTCACCCTTTCTTCTTTCTTTGAAATTTCTGTTAGTTAATCTTCCGATCTTCATTGTTATTCTTCTCCCATTCACTAAAAGCCGAAACTACACTCTTGTTTGTTCTTGTAGCCGAAATCTTCCTCTTGTTCATCTTTTTGGGATTTTCTTAAAAGCCAAAATTCTTAGATCTTTAATCTTCTACGCTTCGATCTTCTGCTGTGATTGCCAAATCTTCCTGCAAGGAGTAGCCGAAACCATTTGTATAGGTAAGTGTCGATTTGTGAGATTTCAATCTTTTTCGCTTTTAGAGATCTTAGCCGAATGGCTATATGGTTAACTAATCGGGTGTTTTCTCTCATTTGCGGTATTCGAGATTTGAAGGGGGTCCAATAGCTTAGATTTCTAAGCCAGAGTTCAGTAGCACTCGGATCAAATTACTTTCGGGATTTTAAGGTAAGGAGATCTATTAATTTAAATGTATAAATCGAGTAAAGCACTAACCTTGGCCCAATATAAGAGAGGCCTTATCCTTGCGTTCTTCCGGCTTTTGAGCAAGGTTGTAGACAAAGGGCAGTAGATCAGATTAGCGAGGGTATCAACATAGAGAGTAGTACTACGCGTTATCAGGTGTGTAACTTTTCACACCATTAGATTGTCTGTTAATATGTGTTAATAAATCTGCTTATATTCTGTTAAATGCCGAAATCCGGCATAACGTTCGAAAGCCGAGGAGGGTAAAAGTGAATCACCAGGTTAGTGATCTCTGTCATTCTTCAGTGAATGTTCCTGTTAAGATGATATGTTTTATAAGTATGCTGATTTCTGTGATTGCACGGGGTTGGGTTTGATGAAAGGGGAAGTGTTCTGTGTAGTGGCTTTTTCCATGATCTGTTGTAGTGGCTTTTGCCATGATCTGTTGTAGTGGCTTTTGCCATGACCTGTTGTAGTGGCTACGGCCATGATCTGACGATGAGCAGCATGATTGCCATCAATGGCATGTAGCGGTGTGGGTTGATTGTAGAAATCCCAAATGGTGTGACTGGCAGGTAAGGGTGGCGTGTAGCAGATGGAAACCTAGGAATTGGGTTGGGCTTGCATACTTTATATGTATCTTATGTTCTATTATTCCGTTCTGTGGGGCCACGTCCCAAATCTAATGGTGCATGAGGGTTGCACATTGAGTCTCGCGACTCAACCCATTATTTAACATTTTTCGGTATCACCTAATGCTTGGAAAATTTGGAGAGGAGCGCAAGGTGGCCATGCAAAAGAACATTTGGATTCAAAAAAGACTTTAGTTTATTATTTTATATTTTTATTTAATGGGTTTTAAATTTCAATGTAATAAGGCCACAGTCGTTAGCTTTATATTTCGGTTCGCTTTTTATTTTGGGCTTTTATTATTATTATCGACATTTTAAGTTTACATTTTTTTCTAAGGCATGTATTTAAGTTTGGTTTTTAATTCATAGAAACATCTCATAGAGTTTATAGCTTATCTAAATTATCAACCTATTAAATTTTTCCGAATAAAAGGTTAAACTCAAGAAAAATATTTTCCAAAATGCGACATGTTTTATTAAATTTTCTTAGTGACATACCAGATTCGGTCGTGGTGTTTGGGTCGGGTTTGGGGTGTTACATCAAAACTTGATGTATCGAATAAAGGTTAATGTGACAAATTTGTAATGAACTGAAAAGTAAATTACAGTATTAACAAGTATAGCCGAATAATGATAAATGTATAATGCAAATGACAATAATAAGAACAAAAATAAAGAAGTAGAACCAAGCAAGCTATGTAAAAAAGATGTGTAAAAATTAAATAATAAATAGATAAAATAATAGTATATACATGAAATAGTTGAAAATAATAATACTTATAATAATAACGTTAAAAATATTAATATTAACAATACTAAGAAGTGCAATAGTAAGAGAATACAATAGTAAATATAATAATAATAATAATAATAATAATAATAATAATAATAATAATAATAATAATAATAATAATAATAATAAGTAGAAAATAATAATCTAATAATAATGATAGAAAATGTAATAAATAATAGAAAAGGAATAAAACATAAAAATATAATGATAATAGTAATGTCATAACAATAATAAAATAAAGAGTAATGATAATAATACATTTATAATAATAATAGTAGTAAAAGAAATAATAAAAAATAGATAATAGTAGTAGTAGTAATAATAATAATAATAATAATAATAATAATAATAATAATAATAATAATAATAATAATAATAATAATAATGGTAATTAATAAACAATTAATAAAAATAATATAAAATAGTAATAATAATAATAATAATAATAATAATAATAATAATAATAATAATAATTGAAAAATAATAAGAAAGGGACTAAATTAGAAAATAAATAAAACTTAGGATCTGAATTTAAAAAAATAAAACGAATTAGGGCCGGATTGGACGCGTGAAAAATAAGGGGGACCATTCAGGAAATTATCCCTGGCCTCTATACGCCGCTTTTGCGCAGGACTAAATTAGAACAGGAGAAAACCTATTGGGTTAATTTTGAAAATAAGAAAAAACTAAATTAAAAAAAGTGAAAAATGCGGAAGGGCCTTAAGTGAAAATAGCCCATTTAACAGAAATGCGCGGATCCTCCCCAGGTCGGGTCAACGGGCAGATCCTGGCCCTAAAATGACGTCGTTTCGGCAAAAGGGGCTGAAGCCTAAAACGGTGCCATTTTAATCGTTTATAAAAGTTAAGTTTTTCATTTTTTTTCATTTCTGCAGTTGTTTTCAAAAAAGCTTAACCTCTTTGTATTCTTCATGGGGCATGGGATTTTACTGAAATTGCATTGTTGTCATGAAGGTGGCAATGAGCCCAAAATTCTCTCTTTTTAGCCAATTAAAAGGTAAGCCCCCTCCTTTTTATTTTATACTATATATACATGTGTGTATGTAAAAGGATTTTAAAAAATAAAATGTAAAGATATCCTATAGTATCTCTGCTTTTGATTTTTGTGTTTTGTTTTACATATATCAAGATAAGTTTGTAAAAGAACAAAGCAAATGAAAAGAAAACGAAAAAGAAAAGGAATAACAAAGCAACACCTTTCAAATTTCAAATCTCTTTCTTTTCCATTTTGTTTGTATTTTATTTCACTGTTTTTTGTTTTTTTAAAAAAGGGATCCCCATTACAATCGTTCGGATCGGCTTTTATAGCCATTTTACAAATAATATGCTGTCATTTCTCTTTTAATTCTTGCAGGTGGATGGGCGGTGGAGATGTGACGTGGGCGGTGGCCGCAGGCGGTGTCAGACTTTGACAGGGGCGGTGGAGCAGAGGCAAGTGGCTAGGGTTTGTGTTTTTTTTGTTTTTTTTCTGATTAGTGCGGGCTGGGGAAGTTGGGCTTAGGTTTGGATTAGGTTTTGGGTCTGATTTGTAATTGTAACGGGCCCGGGCGAATTTGGGCTTATACAGCTGCTCCTCTTTGCTCGTTGTCGTGTAACGGGAACAGAGCAAAGACTTTTAAGACCAATTTTACCTGGCCTCACCGAGTCTTTGCCTCTTTTGGTTCTTCTCTTTTTCTTCAAGTAGCCTCGTTCTAGTGCACCGCATCTTGTTACTTTGATCCACTTCACACTACTTCTGAGAGATAGGACCTATAGCTTCAATTTACTCCTGCTGCAACTTCAAGGGATGAGATTTGTTTATTTTCTCCACAGCAACTTCAGGGAGAAGGGATTTGTAGCCTCAATCTTCTCTGCTGGAACTTCGAGGAGGTGAGAATTGGTAATTTCAACCTGCTCCGCAGTATCCTCAGGGAAACAATATTTGCAATCTTTAGCCTATTCCACTGTTGGTCAGGGAGATAGGAGGGTGCCTTAAATCATGTTCCCTACTGTTTAGGGAGCCAAGATTTGCCTTCGATCTCATCCCACTACTATTTAGGGCGACAAGATCTACAATCTTCAACCTATCCCACTACTGGTCAGGGAAATAGGACGGTGGCTTAAATCATGTTCCCTACTGTTTAGGGAGCCAAGATTTGCCTTCGATCTTGTCCCACTACTGTTTAAGGCGACAAGATCTACAATCTTTAACCCATCCCACTGCTGGTCAAGGAAATAGGATGGTGGCTTAAATCATGTTCCCTACTATTTAGGGAGCCAAGATTTGCCTTCGATCTTGTCCCACTACTGTTTAAGGCGACAAGATCTACAATCTTCAACCTATCCCACTATTGGTCAAGGAAATAGGATGTTGGCTTAAATCATGTCCCACTATTGTTTAGGGAGCCAATATTTGCCTTCGACTTTGTCCCACTACTGTTTAAGGTGATAAGATCTACAATCTTTAACCTATCCCACTGCTGGTCAAGGAAATAGGATGTTGGCTTAAATCATGTCCCATACTATTTAGGGAGCCAAGATTTTCCTTCAATCTTGTCCCACTACTGTTTAAGGCAACAAGATCTATAATCTTCAACCTATCCCACTGCTGGTCAAGGAAATAGGATGTTGGCTTAAATCATGTCCCACTACTGTTTAGGGCAACAAGATCTACAATCTTCAACCTATCCCACTGCTGGTCAAGGAGATAGGACGATGGCTTAAATCATGTTCCCTACTGTTTAGGGAGCCAAGATTTGCCTTCGACCTTTTCCCACTACTGTTTAAGGTGACAAGATCTACAATTTTTAGCCTATCCCACTGCTGGTCAATGAAATAGGATGTTGGCTTAAATCATGTCCCACTACTGTTTAGGGCGACAAGATTTTCCTTCGATCTTGTCCCACTACTGTTTAGGGCGACAAGATCTACAATATTCAACCTATCCCACTGCTGGTCAGGGAGATAGGACGGTGGCTTAAATCATGTTCCCTACTATTTAGGGAGCTAAGATTTACCTTAAACCTTGTCCCACTACTATTTAAGGCGACAAGATATACAATTTTCAACCTGTTCCCCTACTGGTCAGGGAGATAGGATGGTGAATTCACTAATGCTGTTACCCGTCCTCTAAGGGACATATTCTGTAGACTCAGTTTTACATGCTTATGTTTGTGCCAAATGATTAGGACGTAATGATCAGAAGGAATCTAATGCTCCTAACTAAATGTATTATGGACGATATTTGCATGAATGCAGAATGTCATGAATATGATCTTTTTACAATAATTAGGATGCAATGATCCGAATGAGTTGAATGCTCCTAACTAAATGTATTTTGCATGAATGTAGAATATCATGAGAACGATCCCCTTTTTTAAGGTGTTATCGCCAATTGTTTATTAGGGCTTTATCACTGACATATTATGCTACCATCTTGTTTGGCCAGTATTCTAGACAGAAAACCCGAGAAAACGATTATATTATGCTTAACAAGCCTGCCCCATTGTAATTTCAGAGTCCTTTCCCTGGTATCTCGGGACTTTAAGGCTTATACCATCTTCAGACCCTTTCACTGTAATTTAGAGGGGTATAGGATCTGTGTCATCTTCAATCGTCCCATTGCAACTCAAGGGTATAGAATTTATTTCATCTTTAATCCAACTTAATATAAATCCAAAATATATGATCTGCATCTTCTTCAATCCAACCGGCTGCAAATTAAAGGTATAGGATCTATAACTTGTTCAATCAACTGATCACTCCCCGAGTGGCCTTAACCAAATGTGTATGCATGATATTTGCATGGATGCCAAATACCATTTTTCTCGAGAATGATTCCCCTTTTTCACTCGGGTTAACATTGCCCATTTTTCATCAAGATTGTATCCTTGACATAATATCTTGTCATCTTGTTCAATCGCCATTTTTGACAAAAATCCAGAGCAATAGTCTTAGTTTAGACTCGTCTTCTCCCAATATTTCCATCCCCTAAACTTGGTAGGTTTTAAACAATAGTCTTGTTTCAAGTTCTTTTATTATTCACAAGCTTCCAAAGTAATATGTGAAACTCCTTTTATGAAAGTATTATTAGTCCACTAATTGTTATTTCAATTGCAAAATGCTTGAAAAAGATCATAACAATGGACAAGAAAGAAATTAATTAGAAGCATAGCTCGAAACAAATAAGCAAGTGCAATCAAGAAGAAAATTTATTGGGAGTGTATTTTGAAATGAATAAAGCAATCAAAGATAGCAAATTCAAAATGGGTAAAATGGAAACTAGGTGCCCCAGATATCGCAGCCTGAGCTTCTTTGTTCAAACTTCTTGAGGACCATTTTTAGCTCGATATGCGTTTAGGGGATCCATAGTACTTTGTTGATGCCCCAAGACGTAGCATACTTCCTCACTGTTAATTCAAGTATAGCAAGACTACTGTATGCCCCACTTTCGAACAAAATTTGAGCCACCCTTTTTGGGTTTTCAACTCAAATCCTCTTTGATCTCAAAGCGCCTTTTGCGGGTTTTGCCTTGGCCTCTCCTTTTTCTTTATTCTTTTCATTGAATTTTTCATTTCATTTTTTCATTTTTTTATCTCAAGGCGCCCTTTGCAGGTTTTCCCCTTGGCCTCTCTTTTCAGATGAAATATGAACTCCCCAATTTGAACATATCTTCGCCATCCATCTTGGTCAAAGTTAATGATCTTCCAGAACAAGCCTTCTTCACCACATAAGGTTTTGCCAAATTTGGCATTTGCTTCTCTCTGAAGTCGTTTTATATAAGAAGAATCCTTCATAATGCCAGGTCTCCATCATGAAATTCTCTTGGGTGAACCTTTTTATCATAAGCCCGTATTATCTGTTTTTGGTACATTCGACCATGATGAATACTTTCAATCAAGCTTACTGGAGAAATTTTCTTTATCCAATTCTTAATTTAATCAAAGCTTGGAAACAAAGGAATCTTAATTTCCAATAATTGCTTCCTTTTCATAAACATAGAGGGTAAATGGTAACTTCTCTATGCCAATCTTTACAAGTCTCATTCATTTTTTCAAAAAATTTTGAATGATTTTTAGCTGTCTTTGCTGCACTGAATGGTGTCTGATATTTGAACAGACGGTAAATCTTTGACATTGAGCAATTATGTATGATCTTTTCTGGTATTCTTTGTTGGCACCTAGTTTTTTTTTTTTGACATTGAGAGTAGGGTTTGATTATTGTTGAAATTATAAGATTGGCATAAGTAGCGACTTTCACCCTTTTGGTAAAGTAACCAACGACCATGAATATGAATCGATGTTGGCTAAAAGCCTTTGAGAAGATTGGCTTAATAATGTCCATGCCCCATATTTAGGGAATCTGTGAGGAAATAGAGGAGGCACATATATCCATCTGGCATTTACTTCATAACTAATGCAATTCCCCTTTCTCGATAAACCAGTAGCCCGAACCTCTTGATTAGCCTGGCCATTGTAGAACCATTAACATGGGTTCTTTAAACACCAATCTTAATAGCATACCCATGTTTCAGTAGCCTGGTGTGCCTTGATATGATTGTGAGAAAACATCTTTGAATTATTAAAAACAGCTCAATGATGTATCGCCTTATTTCTGTGATGAATTAGGCTTCGATCTTTGCCCCTTTCCTAAGCTCGCAACGCCTACTGACCCTTTGCAAGGTAGAGTTTATTCTCATATTGTTCTGCCATCCTTAACAAATCAAAAGATAAGCTATAATCTCTGTCATCTTCAAAATCCTTAGATCCTTCTAGACCCATATCTCACTCAAAAGGGAGTCAATAACAACGTCGTTCATATCTTGATATCTGGGTACCTATTGTAGGTACGAAGGCAAATTCCAAAAAATAAATGACTCTAAGGATGATTATTTATGGTATGATCATGAATGAAGAATGAAAAAATATTTGAATGAAAGAATCTATAAATAGAAGGAATGGAAGAATACTTGCCCAAAAAGATGCATTTTATTAAAATAAAGATTATGGACACAAGCCTATTTCACAAAAAGATTCTTATTGCCTCTAGGCTTAAAGCAACAAGCATGTTTTGAATATTACTCTAGATTAGCTAAAGATACAGGGATCCCTTCCACAATTTCGTTGTTCAAAATTTTCCCATATATGTAAGGGCTTGGAAACTTTTATTCTGTGATTCCCTCTTCAGATTAGTGTTTTGATTTCCCGATTTCTAGGCTTCTGAGGACTTCTTCAAGGAAACGCACTCTCCTGCCCCATCCCAATTTCAATTATCACATTTTAGTGCTTCGTCAGAATGATCAGGTTCTGAAAAATCATCGAACTTCATAATGAACCTTTCGACCAACTTCTTAAATGCAATGCATTTATCGATTGAGTGACCCATTATTCTCTCATGGTACTCACATTGAGCATTCGAATCATACCATTTAGGGTACGGGGGTTGCATTGGTTTCAGGTAATGAGAAGCTACATCATGCATATCAAATAAGCTCTGGTATAACTCCTTATACATCGTTGGAATAGGTATAAACTGGGGTTTCTTTGAGTTCGGTCTTGAATTGGGTTCTTGCCTTAGGGAGACCTGATAGCTAGTAGTTACCATCCTTGGCTGGTTTACTGTGATCGGCTTAGAATGGCCCTTGTTATACCTTCTCGTACTATTCACTTTATTTTCTTTTTTCTTCGGGGCTTTTAAAGTCCACTCTCCTTTTCCTTTTGTTTCTGCCAGTATCACCGGTTTGGCTCGATCATCCTCTGCGTTAAAACCTGAGCCCATCGGGAAGTTTAACAGTGCCAAGGTATCAATCTGACATTGGGGTTTGATAATGACAGGTGCCCCTTGCGGAGGCACGTCTGGTTGGGTCGAGACGCCTATTGGAGTAAAACTTGGAGGATAAATGAAGACTTCATTATCATTCTCATTGTTGACCACAGGGCCTTTCATTTTTTTGAGCCCTCCGACTAGTAATTGGGTTAACTGGCACATCATATTCATTTGATCTCGCATATCCTGTTGAATTTTGGCCAACTGCTCTTGCATCAGTATTTGCCTTTGCTCTAATCTCTCCAACCTTTGTTTCATGTATTTTAGGTTAACTGAAATAATTTCACCTAATTAGGGTCTTTTTACAAATTTTAATACATGTGATATGATGTAATGCAAATGTATGAAATGTAATACAAATGCATGGAATGAATGCAAAAAGAAAGAGAGGCGTTGATTATGAATTCAATTCCATTAGAAGAACTTTTTAGGAAATAAATTTCTTTACATAAAACGGATTGCATATACGACTTTGTCCTCATAGTCCAGGTGAAAACACCAATCCTTTTCTTCGTATCCGGATGTTATGGTCGTGTACCATGAACTTTCTCAATAGATGCCTCTTCTAGCTCCTTGTTGCTTGGTCCAGGCCGTACCTCTTCACTCATTTATCTTCCGCGATGTTCATAAGCTTCTTTAAGAAAATTGAGACATGATGACTCTCGAATAATCCTTGTCGACTTGAATCATTGGGTAAAGTCTTGTATTCTTCTACGGACTATTAGCCCTTTTTCGTTGTTTACCCGGACTATGTTCGAACGACCGTATTATAATATACTTTATCAAGTAACCCATTTCCTTATGAAAAACTCTTCTATTTAGCAATCTAATATGAATCAACACCTCCTTTCTATGATGATGAAATGCAATACGGTCAAAACAAACACGTTAGCACAAGAGAAATAAACAACAGAATAAAGTACCTAATCGTGTGACCACTAGGGTTCGGCGTGGCTCTACCTAAGGTTAGCTCTTAGGGTTCACTATATGTGGTTTGGTTCTAAAGAGAGGGTACCTGAACTAGCAGATTCCTCAATCCTCACCCATTATAGGCTCATATGGATCGAGTTCGATTCAGGGGAATATATTTCCCTATGTCCATGCGGAGGTGAAAACCTCACGAAGACATAGATACAGATGTATCTCGGAAGCATCCACTAGCCCATGCGGAGGTGAAAACCTCACGAAGGCATAGTTTCTCACTCCCACTTAAAAGGTGTGACCCGACGGTCATGCAATATGATGCAAAAGTATTCTATAAGACTCGAACCACAACAATCAAATAAGATGATGCAAGCAAATGCAATAAAAGGATCGTAATTTTTCAAATCAAATTTTAATTTTGACAAAAGGACAGAAATTAATCAATTTTAGGGGCTGACTTTCCACAAGTCCCTAGCGGAGTCGCCAAGCTGTCGTAACCATTTTTTTTGAAAAACGAGGTCTACTTTGGCTTTGAAAACAAAAATAAAATGGGAGTCACCACCAATCCTTTTTGATGAGGTGTGATCGGGTCACCTCGTAAAACGATTGTTTTAATAAATAGATTGATTTATCAAAACAATGATTTTGGTCTACGAAACTCGAAAAATGGATTTGGGAGTCGGTTACGTACGAGGAAGGGTTAGCACCCCCGATACATCCAAAATTGATACCTAATTGACTAATTAATGTCCTAATGTCGAAAATTGGAAAAAAATTTAAATATGAACCCTTTAGAAAATGTTTGGATAATTTGAATTGGATATCGAAATTCTCTTGTTCCGAAAAGATGAAATATCACATCCAACACGATATGACACGATGTTTCAACCCTCGATACTAAGATCATTTCATGATTTCCAAAATTCATACATTGCAATTTTAAAAAAGCTATTCCACTATTTGGCTGAACCAAAAAATCGAAACCCAGCACGATTGGGCACGATTCCTCAGATTTCCAAACATGAAATATTGCCCTATTTAAGAAAACACGGTCAAAAGTCTTAAAACGATAGTTAGTCATTTAGACGAACGAAAAATCGAAACCCAGTATGATTGGGTACAATTCCTTGAACTTCTAAATACAAAATATCGATTATTTCAAAACTTGATGTATCGAATAAAGGATAATGTGACAAATTTGTAATGAAGTGAAAAGTAAATTACAGATTAACAAGCATAGCCGACTAATGATAAATGTATAATGCAAATGACAATAATAAAACAAAATAAAGATGTAGAACCAAGGGGCTATGTAGAAAAATATGTGTAAAAATTAAATAATAAATAGATAAAATAATAGTATATACATGAAATAGTTGAAAATAATAATACTTATAATAATAATAACGTTAAAAATATTAATATTAACAATACTAATAAGTGCAATAGTAAGAGAATACAATAGTAAATATTATAATAATAATAATAATAATAATAATAATAATAATAATAATAATAATAATAATAATAAAGTAGAAAATAATAATCTAATAATAATGATAGAAAATGTAATAAATAATAGAAAAGGAATAAAACATAAAATATAATGATAATAGTAATGTAATAACAATAATAAAATAAAGAGTAATGATAATAATACATTTATAATAATAATAATAATAATAATAATAATAATAATAATAATAATAATAATAATAATAATAATAATAATAATAATAAAGTAGAAAATAATAATCTAATAATAATGATAGAAAATGTAATAAATAATAGAAAAGGAATAAAACATAAAAATATAATGATAATAGTAATGTAATAACAATAATAAAATAAAGAGTAATGATAATAATACATTTATAATAATAATAATAATAATAATAATAATAATAATAATAATAATAATAATAATAATAATAATAATAATAATAATAATAATAATAATAATAATAATAATAATAATAATAAAGTAGAAAATAATAATCTAATAATAATGATAGAAAATGTAATAAATAATAGAAAAGGAATAAAACATAAAATATAATGATAATAGTAATGTAATAACAATAATAAAATAAAGAGTAATGATAATAATACATTTATAATAATAATAATAATAATAATAATAATAATAATAATAATAATAATAATAATAATAATAATAATAATAATAATAATAATAATAATAATAATAATGATGATGCTAAAATAAGAAATAGTAACAATAAAATAATATTAATGATATTAGTAAGAATAATAATAATAGTAATAATAATGGTAATTAATAAACAAATAATAAAAATAATAATAATAATAATAATAATAATAATAATAATAATAATAATAATAATATTAAAAAGTAATAATAATTGAAAAAATAATAAGAAAGGGCTAAATTAGAAAATAAAAAAAACTTAGGATCTGAATTTAAAAAAAAAATAAAATGAATTAGGGCCCGATTGGACGTGCGAAAAAATAAGGGGGACCATTCAGGAATATATCCCTAGCCTCTATGCGTCGCGTTTTGCGCAGGACTAAATTAGAACAGGAGAAAACCTATTGGGGCAATTTTGAAAATAAGAAAAAATTGAATTAAAAAAGTGAAAAATGCGGAAGGGCCTTAAGTGAAAATAGCCCATTTAACAGAAACGCGTGGATCCTCCCGGGTCAGGTCAACGAGCGGATCCTGGCCCTAAAACAATGTTGTTTCGGCAAAAGGGGCTGAAGCCTAAAACGGTGCCGTTTTAATCGTTTATAAAAGTTAAGTTTTTCATTTTTTTTCATTTCTGCAGTTGTTTTCAAAAAAAAGCTTAACCCTCTTTGTATTCTCTCTGCAGGGCATGGGATTTCGGCCGAAATCCGGCCAGTTGTTACCGTGGGATTCGCCGCCGTGCACGGCGGCCGGAGCCCAAAATTTCTCTAATTTTTAGCCGATTAAAAGGTAAGCCCCCTCCTTTTTTATTTTATACATATATATACATGTGTTTATGTAAAAAAGGATTTTAAAAAAATAGAAATGTAAAGATCTCCTCTAGTATCTCTGTTTTGATTTTTGTGTTTTTGTTTTTACATATATCAAGATAAGTTTGTAAAAGAACAAAGCAAATGAAAAGAAAACGAAAAAGAAAAGGAATAACAAAGCAACACCTTTCAAATTTCAAATCTCTTTCTTTTCCATTTTGTTTGTATTTTATTTCACTGTTTTTGTTTTTTTAATAAAGAGATCCCCATTCATTACAATCGTTCAGATTGGCTTTTATAGCTATTTTACAAATACTTAGCTATCATTTCTCTTTTATTGCTTGCAGGTGGATGGGCGGTGGCCGTAGGCGATGCCAGACTTTGAGAGTGGCGGTGGAGCAGAGGCAAGTGGCTAGGGTTTGTGTTTTTTTGGTTTTTTTTTCTGATTAGTGCGGCAGGGAAGTTGGGCTTTGTGTTTTTTTGTTTTTTTTTTCTGATTAGTGCGGGCTGGGGAAGTTGGGCTTAGGTTTGGATTAGGTTTTGGGTTTGATTTGTAATTGTAACGGGCCCAGACAAATTTGGATTTATACATATATCTTATTATGTTTTAAATTTATAACTATATTATTAATGAAATTTTCCTATATTTAAGAAATAATTAAATGTAATTTTGACAAACATCTGTCCAATTTTTTTGGCATAATGATTTATTTGATCTTCTAACTTTACAATAAAAAGAAGTTATTTTAGCCGCTTATTTAATCTTTCTTTTTTAGCATTTAAACTTACTTTATTTGTTAAATTAAAATTAATAAAAAAATTAAATTTTAAATTAATTAATTAATTATTAACGTGTTGTATACCACGTTACTAAAATTAACAAATATTAGAAACGAGACGAAAAATTAAATGCATTACGATTCTTTTTTTCAAGTTAGAGGCAAAAATTCAAAGGCAAATTCCAGTCTTTTTTTTTTTTTTTAATAAATTCTTTTTTTTCTAATGGATACGAAATTGTTTTTTTCTTTAATATTGTTTTTAAAAGTTTTTTATTTTAGATTTATTTTTAATTTTGTGTTTTAGTTTTTAATGATGTTTTAGAAGTATCGATTTACCTTAACTTATACACGATTCAAAATAAATTTGAAAATTATTTTATCATTATTTTCTAAACGATGTAGTTAAAGAGATTTTTGTACAAGTTTGATTTAATATATGCATCTTATTTACTCAAGAAAATAATTAAAAGGAATTTATTATATTAATTAATTTTATTTTTAGATTAAATTTATTGTTTTAATTTTTATAAATACTATTTTACTTTTAAATTACACTTAGGGTTGATTGACATTTGTTTTAGACCCATTGGAAAATAAAAAAGGATATATTTTATTAATTATTTATATTATTTGTATGACCTGTATTACACTTGTATTTAAAAATATTAATTATTTTAATCTTAAATCAATATTTAACAGAATTAGTTTGAATCTTAATTTTTTTAATAAAAGGTACATTTTAATCTTAAAAAACGTCGTTAATTGGTAATTTAATTGATGAGATTAGTGAATTAGAGATGCTGTTTTGGTGATAGTTAATTCTCATAATTTATGATTCATTTTTCTAATTTTCTCATAAGATAAGCTTTTAATTATCTGAATAAGAGGGGCTACGCCAACTAAGCTCAAGAAAAAAGATGCATGTGATTCACAATCATTTACATGCACATTGATACACTATTATTTTCTTTTCCCTTGTTTTGATACATGCAAACAACATCAAAATCCACAATCATACATATCTTTCATAATTTTAGCCCTACATTGTTTACAAACACCTACGCAGGATTTGTTGGCTTAAGAGAAAATGGCATGCCGTCTACTCCAAACCTCATCTCCTTTTGTTCCCCTATGAGGCTAAAATGATTCTCTAGTGGAAAAAATTAATTTATCTAATTATTTATTCAAGTTAATGAGTATCTTTATCCTTAAATGATAATTGCCAGACTTGATAAATGAACAAAAATTCTTTCAATATATATATATATATATATATATATGAACTATCACTCAACATTGAAAAAGTTTGATTCAATAATTTTGTTGGGATTTTAGCTGTCTTGTTATTGATATTCATCTCATGATCAAACAACTCTTTGAACTATTTGCTTATTCTCATGTTTGAACAGATGTAAACAGTTTGGATGTGTCTTCAAGACAACTCAAGTAGGGTTAGATGTTGGCCTTTTTTTATTATTATTTTATTTGACCCCTATAGTTCATTTCTCTATAAGCAAATGATCCTGAGAGTATGTTTTATCCTTTTTTAAATGATGGTGATTTAGATTGACTAAAGAAGAGATTGGTGATCGACTAAGGCTTATATATCCTTAAGCCATTTACTTGGTGATTAAGTTGTTGATTTTACTTGGCTTAAAAAACTTTATTTTGAGATAATATTGTAAGTTTTTATCTACGATAATCATATAATTAAAAATGATAATTCTATCTTCACACATTACTTGAGGAAATTGCATATTATTCTTATAAATAGGTTAGCTTATTCACGTGGCTTGACACATCTTTGAGAGAGCCTTTTTGTATTGTTTTCTTGTGTAATTATTGTCAGCATTTACTTTGTTGTCTGCACCCTGTTTTAAGCATTCCTGCAGAGTTAAAATTTATTGTAAGTGAGTTGATTTGGGTAAGTGGTTGTAACAAGTTGGAGTTATCTATTAGGCTGTGTTTGCTTTTTGTGTAAGGGTATATTAGGCTTTAACCAATAGTTTGTTGGAACGATTGTTGAATAAACCATTTATTAAGTAAGGGCACACAGAGTAGATTGCTTCCAAACTATGCTGTTAGAGATTGTGTAAATCAAATTCCGTCACTTGTTGAAGAAATAAATACAATGGCAAAATCTATGTGTTCTTATTTTTCCTTTTCTTATTGCTTTGTGATCGTTCCACCGCCATTAGGTACGTTTAATATAAAAAACTGGTACCAGAGCTTTTCGGTTTGCTCGTCTCGATCACGGTAATGACATCAATGAAGTATGATATTCCGCTGTTGGATCGCAACACCAGATTCACGTTGTGGCAGGTAAAGATGCAAACAGTTCTTGCGCAGATGGATTTGGAGGATGCCTTGCTAGGGGTAGATAAATCCCTTCGACATTGATGACTGAAGAGAAGCAGCATAAGGATTGAAAGGTTCTGACGCGATTACATCTGCATCTGTCGAATGATATTTTCAGACGTGTTGAAGGAGAAGACCGCTGCTGCATTATGGGCAAAGTTGGAGTAGATCTGCATGTCGGAAACCCTAACTAGCAAGTTGCATTTGAAGCAACGTTTTTATTCTCATCATTTGGAAGAAGGTACATCTTTAGTCGAACACTTAACTGTGTTTAAAGAAATCGTCTCAGACTTAAAAGCTATAGAGGTTTAGTATGATAAAGAGGATTTAGGGTTAATTCTGCTTTGTTCATTGCCTCCGTCTTATACAACCTTTAGAGATACGATTTTGTATAGTCATGAATCTCTCACAGTTAATGAAGTTTATGATTCCTTAGCTTCTTATGACAAGATGAAACATTTTATGGATGGATTCGAATTTCAGGGAGAGGGTCTTATTGTTCGTGAGAGACAAGAATGAAATACTAGTGATAATCATGGGGGGACACAAGAATGAAATCCTGACAGTAAATCTAAGGGTAGATCGAGATCTTTAAAAAGAGGTAAAACCTATAACTTCTGTAAAAATAAAGGGCAAATTAAGTATGATTTCTGTAAGTTGTAGAATAAGATCAAAACGGAGGTTGCGAATCAAAAGGGAAAACAATCAGAACAGTCTGGTGAAGCTGATGTAGGAGAAGACTATAGTGATGGTGAACTCCTAGTTGCTTCTAATGGCAACTCTAAAATAAGTGAGGAGTGAATCCTCGATCCTGGTTGCACCTTCCATATGAGACCCAAACGGGATTGGTTTACAACAAATGAAATAGTGTCTAACGGTGTTGTTTTGATGGAAAATAATACTTCATGTAGAATTGCAGGTATTGGCACGATCAAAATTAAGATGTTTGGTGAAGTCATCAGAACACTTAGTGATGTATGCCATGTACCAAAATTGAAGAGAAATCTGATTTCTTTGAGTACTATTGATTCAAAAGGGTACAAGTACACAGTTGAAAATAGGGTTCTAAAGATTAGCAAAGGTTCCCTCATTGTGATGAAAAGGAAAAGAAAGACTGCCAAGTTATATGTTTTGCAGAATTTAAATTTTACTGGTGATGTAGCTGTTGTTTCCTCTTTCTTGTCAAATGGTGATGTTACTAGACTTTGGCATATGCATTTGAGGCATATGAGGGAGAACAACATGACAAAATTAAGTAAAAGAGGGCTTCTTGATGGACAAGGTATTAGCAAATTGAAGTTTTGTGAACACTGCATTTTTAGGAAGCAAAAGAGAGTTCAATTCACCAGAGGAATCCATAACAAGAAGGGAACATTGGATTTTATTCATTCTGATATTTGGGGACCACTTAGGGTGCCTTCTAAGGGCAGTGCTAACTATATGTTGACAATTATTGATGATTTTTCCAAAAAGTTAAGGCATTCTTCTGAAGTAGAAAAGTGATGTGTTGCTCACGTTTAAAGATTAGAAGACTATGATCGAGAAGCAGAAAGGAAAACAGATAAAACACCTTCACACATATAATGGCTTGGAATTCCATTCTAATAAATTTAATGAATTGTGCAAATCAAAAGGGTTCTTGAAGCATTTGATAGTTCGCCATACTTCACAACAAAACGGTGTTGTGGAACGAATGAATAGAAAAATTATGGAAAAGGTTCGATTTATGTTATGGAATGCTTGTTTACCGAAGTAGTTTTGGGCTGAAACAACCTCTACTGCATGTTTTCTACTGCAAGTTTTGCCCAAGCTCATCCATATTTGACAATAGCCCACCCATTTTATTTTTAAAAACATTTTATTTCTTTAATATTTATTAATTGAATATTTTTCTTTTATTTTTGTGAATTTGTTTTAAACATAGATAACTTAAGATATCCTTTAATAAGGCTGAGCAACAGATCAAATCGATAAAATCAAGTTGAACCGACAATTTGGTTCAGTGTGATTTGGGTTTTTTATAGTTCAATTCGATTTCGGTTAAATGATGCCATCGAACCACATCAATTTTGTTCGTCCGATTTATTCTTTTGGACACCAAAAAGTCCAAAAAAACTTGATTAAAAATTCCAAAAAGAAACCAATATTTTTTAACAAATAAACCCAATATATAAATTCATTTAAAACCCAAAACAAAAGTTATTGCTTCTAAATTTTAAATATAGTTTTATTATACTTTTACATATTCTATAATTAAATAAAACCTTAAATCAAATTTCATTCTCGGTCTCTCACGATTTTATTGTTTTCTATTATTATTGTTAAAACTTTCAAGAATTCAAGTGTTCGTCTTTTTTTTCTTATTATATATTGTGTGCTTTTTCTATTATTTTGTTGTTAAAATTTCTAAAATTTTGGTTATCGTTATTAATATTTCCAAATTGAGGTGTCTTTTTGTTGTCATTACATGTTAAAAGGTATAAACAAAATTTAACATTTGATTATGTTCAATGAAGATTGAGAGTAACTAAATCAAGATTTAATTAGATTTTTAATAAAATTTATAATTATAGATTTCACAAATTATTTTTAGAAAAATATATTAATTGATATTTTATGTATAATTGAAAAAAATTGTCAAATAGTAACTTAAAAACATAAAACAAATATAATTTTATAAAATTAAAGTTGAAAATTCCAAACCCAAAGTTGATTTTGTCTAAATAAAGTCCAACTACTCAAAGCCCAAAAGCAATATGGAAACCCAAAGCCCTGGTTCAGTTCAAAAACTTGAAAAAATTGAATCGATCTCACCCTATCCTTTAATTTTTCCATTATAGTATTATATATTTAATTCTACTTTATATAACTCAAATATTGTATAAAAATATATTACAAAGTAGAAAATAGGCTGGGCTTGTGTGGCATCTCAAATTCGGCCGGGACAGCAATTCAAAACGTCACATTAGTCATTTACATGACCAAAATACAAATCACCATTCACACCACAATGTCATAATGCATAACTAACAATCAACTATTAAGGATAGTTGTTCGAACCCAAATAGCATGCTTTATCTAACAAAATCATTTAAACGATATCCTAGGGCAATTTCGTCATTTTACATTCATCACGTGAAAACACTCATAAAATAACAAATTAGATATACCTTTAGTTCTTAGAATTCTATTAAAATCATTATTGAAAGAATAAGTTTAAACCAATTAATATTTCTTATCTAATTTTAAAAACAAAGTTTTAGGGACTAAATCATAAAAACAAACAAAATATACAAAATAACCATATTACAAAATTATTTATGAAATTACAAAATTAAACATCTAAATCTTAGGTATGCAAATTTTCAAAGAATTTTATAGCATTTTTGGACTCTAATTTCATTGATGATATGTTGGACTAAATAGTAAAGAAAGCAAAACAAGACACAAACAATCAGTGTGCCGCATCGTGACAACACGATCTGTAACCTCACCAACTCGGCCTAGATGTTAGACCTAAATTCGAAAGATTACATTAGCCACCAAAATGACCCAATAAGCTATCGGGGATTTGAAAACAATCATTTTAAAACATTTGTTTATTTTAGAAGAAGACTTAGTTACACACTGATTTATTATTCCTCAAATTTTAATTATGATTTAGTAGCGGAAAAGTAATATCTATTAGTTTTTAACAAAAACTAGGTTTCATGCATACTAATCAATAATCATAACATGTTGTCATAAAATTTTAAAATAATGTCGTGCAAGATAAAAAACAAACCTAAACCTAAGTCTCATGCCACAGTTCAAATTAAAATAATAATACAACCTCTGAATAATAAAATATCAAATAATGTCTAAAAATATTTTAACAAAATCGAGCTGAGACCTTCTGGATGCCGCATCTACGTCCTAAACTTGTAGGTTATCTGTAAGGATAAACATTTAAGGGGGAGTGAGCTATCACGCTTAGTGTGAGTTCAATCACAAGAAAATCAGTGCGACAACCGATAAGGCATATTAATAATAGTGCATAAAATAATCGCAATAAAGTAGCAATTCAGAATATCAATTCTCAATTTAGCCATCATTGGCATAAAAAATTCACAATAGCAATATTAGAATATTGATTTCATAGATAACTCATTCAGATAAGTAAATAAAATTATATCCTACTAAAAATTCCAAGTTTGTATGCACATGCTTTCATAGATGCCATACAATATCGATTTTAATAAAAAAGATCCTACCATACCATTACACACCACAATGGGAGTTCCCTGGAACTCCAACCACCAACACACCAGATTGTAGATTGACCACTAATAGTTTATAGATTTACTACCAATGGTTGTGGACACACAACAAGGCTAAGCTAAGTTTCCAATTAACTCATTAAATTATGCTTACAAGCAGCAACTCCAAATCACTCACCGGTTTAGCTTTCACTTGACTGTCAGAAGCTTAAACAAGCTTCTCTTTGCCTTTTGCCTTACTTGTAAATGACTCCGATGGATTTGTAACTTCGCATACACATTAAACACAATATAATATGGCCATTAACAACTACAACAGTCAAAATTTCAACAAAAATGTAGATCCGTCCTCTCCCTTCTTAAATAGAAAATTTGACTAGATTTACTGAAATCTTATTTTTCCTTAGTTAATTCTTGTTTCTATTGTATAAACTTGATTCTAAAAATCTTATGTATCATTTTAGAATATACCTATACCACTTCAAACACCTAAAAACACAGTTTTCAATTTTTTGAAAAATTTACCACATATGAACATTTAAGAGCAACAATCATTAAATCTTTAAGATCTCTTAATGGTCTATTAAATTAAGTTTAAAAAAAACCTTTTAATCACTTCAAAAGAAGATGAAAATCATTTAAAAGTAGATGTTTAACTTAGAAATCCGAATTTCACCACTTTAGAGCTCAATTTTGGCTTAAATCTTTAGATCCATAGAAATCTCGTTATAAAGGATCAAATCTTGGTTTGAAAAAGCAACATGCATAAAAACATCATCAAGAATTAGAATCTAACCTTGCTTGGACAAGAAAAATGAAATGAAGCTTCAATTTCTTGAAATTCCTTTGGAGAAAAATCAGAAAATTAATGAAGAAATTGAGAGTTTGAAATTTGAGAGAAAATGGAGTGTTTGGGAGGTAAGAAAATAAAAAAAAAAGGTTTAGTTGTTTGGAAAGAAAGATATATAGATTTGTGTTTGGAAAAAATTCAAATGAGAGAATGAAGGAAGGAAGAAAACATGAAAGGGGTTTTAAACTACTTGAAAAAAAACTGATTTTTAAATATTGAGTTAATTGCTTTTGAGTAAGTCTCAAGTTTGACCCTTTTACAAATTAGTCCTCTTTTAATTAAAATCTATTTTTCTTAATTCATTTAAAATATGATTTTATTTATTTTATAAAAAACCATTTTAAGATAAATAATTTCTGAACACTTAATTTTAGATTCCCGATCCTAATTTTAGGCCCTCAATTTTTGAGATTAATTATGAGATCTAAATTGAATACTCGATCCACTAACCCGAATCTACTAGACCGAATTTTAGGATATGACAACTTGGGTTTAAAATGTTGGAGCCAAAGCCTAATTCATATTTCAAACGAGTCCAATTTTTTCTCAAGCTCGTTTTTCGAGCCTCATACTTTTTTCAAAATCTTCCCATACCGCTGAATAAGTCTATTTTCAAAAAAAAAAAGTGTGAATATCATATAGTGATTAGAACCTTTGTAACAACCCGATTTTGAGCCTAGTCGGAACAGTGGTTTTGGGGCCAAAAATTTGACGAGGAAAAAATATTATTTTTATTATATTTTTATGGTCTACGATTTCACGAAAAATTTTGTGAAAATTTCGTTCGAAAATTTCGATGTTTGGGCACTCAATTTAGTCAAAAGGACTAAATTATAAATAGTGCAAAAGTTGAGTTCCACATGTTAGAAGTGTCCATTTTCTATGAAATTTTAAATTGGAGGTCCTTAAATAGTAATTATACCATTGGTTAAATAGTTGGACAAAAATGGACATGAGATAAGTGAAATAGGATATTTTTAAGTTAAGGCATTTTGGTAATTTGGTAATTAAATGGACTAAAAGATAAAATAAAAGCCAAAAACCTTTGTCCATCTTCTTCCTTGGCCGAATTTAGCATGGAGGAAGCCATGGCTAGGGTTTTCAACCTTTCAAGCTCAATAGTAAGTGCATCCAAGCCCTGTTTTTAATGTTCTTTACATTTTTGAGATCCCCTTAACTCGGTTTAGCTATTTCTACCATCATTTTGAGCTACGGTTTGTGTTTAAAAATTTACCCATGGATGACTTGCATGTTTTTTGATGTCTAATGGTAGAATATGAATGCTCGGTGTGTAGTAAACGACTTTTACTAAGTGATTTTCGATGAAATCGCATAAAAGGACCAATTTGTAAAAAGTTGAAAAATGTATGGAAATGTGTGTATGAATGCGAACTGTGGACTGATATAGTTATGAAAATGGTTTGTCTAGGCCTAAAATATGAGGAAAATAAAAATTATTTTACGAGCTTAGGGGCAAAAGTGTAAATATGACAAAGTTTAGGGGCAAAAATGTAATTTTGCCATAGTATGATTTCTGGGTCACAATGAATAATGTGACTAATAAGTAAGCTAAATGTGATGTTAAAGATCAAATAAAATGAGGTTCGTACCTAGAACGGAGGAAAATAGAGAAATTAACGATTAGGTACTTTTACCATTTTGGTATCGAGGTAAGTTCGTGTGTAAATAATACAACCTTATGTTATTACATGAATTGTATATTGTCTCTATGAAATTGATTAATGACAATTTTGACGAAATGTCGAAGAATGAAAATCCCCGATTAAACCTTAGGAATGGATAGAATACAAATGTCATGACACTAAGGTTATTGAGGTCCCGTATAAGACCATATTGAGGATATGGCCTCGACACCGAATTGAGATCCCGTGTAAGACCACATCTGGGATATGGCATTAGCATCGAATAATGATTCCGTGTAAGACCACGTCTGGGACCTGGCTTTGGTATAAAATCGTGTAAGACCATGTTTGGGACATGGCATCGACATGTAATCCCATGTAAGACCATATCTGGGATATGGCATTGGTATCTTACTACGTGCATGACAATTTTTGAGTATCCTTAGATATTTCAAGTGGTTCAATAGGGTAAAGAAATTAAAGTTTTTGTTAAAGAAGGAAAAAAGGGCTAAAGTTATGTGATGGAGTGATACAGGTACATATGTGAAATTCATGAGAAATGAGTTCGGTATGTGATTTCGTATAAGACCATTTTAAGGACATGGCGTCGATATGATGTTTCATGTAAGACCATATCGAGGTTATGGCGTTGATACGGTACTATATGTATGAGATTCCCGAGTATCTTTTAGCATTCCGAGTGGTTCAACGGGTACGTTAAATACGAGAAAGTAAGTGACTATGTTACAAGTAGTATAGGTATGTACATAGAACTCACATGAAGTGAATTCGATATATGATGAATTCTTGAGAAGAATGTACACTAATAAGTTGTACTTGTGAAATATTGATAATCTTGTGATTAGTGATCTACATTCATGATGAATGGATACATGATAAGATTTGATGATGATCATGTGTGAGGCTTTTAGGCCAAATTAAATTGAGAAATGATATGATCAAGTCTTTGTTGTTGATGTATAGATTAAATTGGCCCATGAATGGATTATAAATATTTGATAATGATTAGTTATTGGAATGGCTAACCATGGGTATATTTTGGTATTACATGTGCGTAAATGAGAATTAGTACAAAGAAGATATGATAGAGTAAATTTAGCAATAAAATAGTTTGGACAGCAACAACTGTATCAATTTGAAAAATCACCAAAAATGGTAGAAATCGAATTAGAGGTTGAGTAACATATGAAATTAAATCTTATTGAGCCTATTTTTGTAACACCCCAAACCCGGCCCATGCGTTATGACTGGATCTGGTATGCTACGGGTTGAACCTTGAAAACTTTACTCTGAAGGGTTTTGGAAAAACTTAGTTTATTTTAGCCGAACAATCAATTAAATGTGAAGTTTTGAAAATAACTTTAATCATTTGCGTGGGTAGTGTTTGAAAAGCCCATTTGTCATATTACTTTATAATTAAGACTTTGGAAAAAAAAACATAAGTTTAATTAAAACCTAACAAAGAGAAATAATACGAAACCCTAAGTGATGGAGACCTTATTAAAAAAAAAATGAAAATAGTCTATGAAGATAAAAGACTTGATGGCCCCTCGAGTCCGCCTCGGCTCCCATGTCCACGAACTAATGCTCATCTAAAAAGTGGGAAAAACAAAAGGGTGAGTCACAAAGACTCAGTGTGCAAATTTTGAAATCACATAAAAACCTTGGGCCCACAAACACATTATGGGCCTTGGTCCATACGAAGGCAATAGAATAACTCATGCAATATGACCCATCCCAAAACCTAAGAGTCCATCCTCTACACGCCAACCCTTACCAACCATCACACTTTAGGGATTTCTATAATCGACCCACCAACCTCTACACGCCAATTTGACAGTCATGCTGTCGATTATAATATTCAGGAATCATGATATCTGGATAACATGGCATAGCCAATGATCACTATTGTGACCTAAATACATGCTCTTCCCCTTCATCAAATCAAACCCATATCCCACGCATACACACATGTCATATCAATGCACTAAACCATTTACTGGATAATAGGATAACATGTACATCGATACACATAGAAATAATACTATGTTTACGTATCTGGCATTCCTAGCCCAACCCCTATGGGTTATTCGACTGTCACACAGCCTTTTTTGGCTTTTTAGCCCACAATAGGTATTATACAGGAGACTTAAGTGATAAAGATCTACACACCTGATTACTAACAAGATGATATTGTCAAAGTTGGCACTATCGGAAACCGCTACGGTTGCTAATAGCCTAAGATTCTATTCTGAAGCTGGTCCACAACCCGGTGGCCAATCACGAATAGTAGACACCGCGCGTTTCTTGAACTTTGGGGCTGAGACTATAGATCCAACCCCTTTCTTTGATTTGCTGACATTCGACTCCATGAATGATCTTGTTCAAGAGGTACTATAATGATAGCTTAACGAAACGATTGGTTAAGGCACGAATAACAAAAAGAAACCAATTGATACTCTTAAAGAGAATCGAAATCCTTACCTTGAAATCTTGAAATCAGAGACTAACGATTTTCGGCTTTTAGATCTACTGGATCTACTCACTTCTTGAATGTCGCCAAACACATAAAATACATGAAATCATTAAACCATTAGCCTTTTGGCTTTATCTTCAAAAATCGAAAGAGACCTTAAAGATAACAAGAATCGACACTTACCCTACTAGAGAGAATTCGGCTATTCCCTGGGGATTTCGACTTTTGCGAAGATCAATAAGAGAAGATAATAAGAAGAATTCTAAGTAGTTTCGGCTTTTAATTAAAGAAATCGATAAAAAGAATAGGGACTATTCGGCTAAAGAGTTCAGGGTTTCAGCTTTTGAAAGAAAAGATGTTGAGAAGATTGTGAGGTCTCAGCTTTTGAAGAAATCAAAAGAAAAAAAATTGGAGAGAAAGACTTGAGAATTTTGGCACAAGGAAATACGAAAAGAGCAGGGTTCAAATGCGAATTGATGAGCTATCACCCCTATTTATAGGCAATTTCGCACCCCTTGTCAAAACCCGAAAGTGCCCTTTCCGATGCCTAAAAATTAAACAAGGAATAGGGAGAATTCGCACCCTTAGCTATACTGTAAATGATTCCTCTACTCCTCTTAGAGTCAAAATTTTGGCCACCACCTAGCCTTGTAGATAACTCATTGATATTCTCCTTATCCTCATCTGACTACTCATCTATAGTGTCATGGATGACACAACCTCTTCATTCCTTTATCAGCACATTATCTACCTTATTATCACATCACAAAATTCCTAAATTTAAGCATCATTGCCGAATTCCACTACTACTCTTGTAAATGCCGAAATAATTAAAATAAAAGGTACCAGGCTACTCGAACCTTGGACCTTCAAATAACGCCAACTTCCTTCCCTCACTGTGGCGCCATTTTGCCACTGGACCACAAGCCCATTTGTGTTTTAAAACACACTAATATCATATGCGCTAACTTAACAAGCTTTCCACTAAAGTGTTCAAACAAGAAATTTTAAATACAGCCTCGGCCCAAACCTAAGCCCAATTTGAACCCCTAACACTTATTTTAACACATTAAACATATCCCCAAACCAAACACATAGGCCCGCTAGTTCAGAATGTTATAGTTATACCCCCTTAAAGAAATTTCATCCTCGAAATTACCTGGTCAGAAAAGATGGGGGTATTGCTGCCGCATCACTTCCTCCAGTTCCCATGTAGCCTCTTCAGAATCGTGGTTCCGCCATAGCACCTTCACTAACGGAACTGTTTTCCTTTGCAACACCTTGACATCATGCTCCAGAATTTCCTCCGGTTCCTCTTCAAAGGATAGATCAGGCCTTACTTCGATTTCCTCTCTTGACACCACATGGGATGGATCCGAACGGTGTCGTCTCAGCATAGAGATGTGAAATACATCATGAATTTGACTTAACTCCGGAGGTAACTCCAGCTAATATGCTACTGGTCCTACACGTTTTAACACTCGGTACAGTCCAATAAATCTGGGACTTAACTTACCCTTCTGTCCAAACCTTAGTACTTTCTTCCAAGGTGATACCTTTAAGAAAACCTTGTCACCCATAGCAAATTTTATGTCCCTGCGTTTTAAATCAGCAGAGGACTTCTGCCTGTCCGACGCTTCCTTTAGTCGAGCCCGAATTAACTCCACCTTCTCTTCTGTCTCAGTCACTAACTCCGAACCCAAAATCTGCCGTTCCCCTAATTCTGTCCAACATGTAGGAGTACGGCACTTTCGCCCGTACAAAGCTTCATAGGGCGCCATTTGAATACTAGACTGGTAGCTGTTGTTGTAAGCAAACTCTGCCAATGGTAAGAACTCTTCCCAACTACCCTTGAAATTAATAGCACAACCTCTTAACATGTCCTCCAAGATCTGGATTACCCGCCGATCGTCCATCTATTCAAGATGAAATGTCAGATCGAAATCCAACTTTGTACCTAACGCTTGATGTAACGCCTTCCAAAACCTTGACGTAAACCTAGGATCTTGGTCCAAAATAATCGACACAGGTACTCCATGCAACCTTATAATCTTCGCTATATATAGCTTAGCCAACTTTTGTAAAGAATAATCGACCTGAACTGGTACAAAATAAGCAGACTTTGTCAACCGATCAATGATCACCCAAACTGAATCTTTCTTAGTAGGCGTGAGGGGTAGCCTACTAATAAAGTCCATTGTGATCCTTTCCCACTTCCATTGCAGAATCTTTACCGGCTGTAATAACCCTGATGGCAAGTGATGCTCTGCCCGTTGATAGGTTAAACACTTACTTACCAACTCAGTTACCTCTTGCTTCAAACTCGACCACCAGAACTGACCTCACAAATCCCGATACATCTTACTTGAAACACCCCAAACCCGGCCTACAAGCCTTGATCGGATCTGGTATGTTCCCCGTACCAACCTGCACACCGTGGGGACTACTAAGTCAACCCTCCATCCGCTACACACCATCAAGGCGCCATCGCAATGACATGCTTATCGCCCATATAAAAGTTGTGGCATAGCCACCAGATTAAATAATTGTGTCATGTGACACCACATTCAGTTAATGTAACCGAAGTTACGACATTCAGATAATGTGACCGAAGTCACCACATTCAGATAGTGGGACCGAAGTCACCACATACACTTCCCCTTTCTCATATATCGCGAATGCCCCACATTATTTATATCATGCATATTATACTTAATTTCACATTCATGTCACTTTTCACATGTTAATATAACATATTTCATAATCCTAGTAGGAGTAGGAAACGTACCTGAGTACTTTGTAGCATAACATGGTACTTTAGCCACATTCTTACACTTTCATATTAACAACATATATCAAATTAAAGCCATAAATCTATTAAGATTTGTGTGGGGTACACACGGTACCTTAGCCATATTCTTACACTTTCATATTAACACATTTAATTTAAAACATAGCCATGAACTTATTAAAACTTAGGGTAGGGTACACACCTGATTCGCTTAACAATTTCACTTGAAATCCCGAAATTCAATCTACTACCTTAGATCTTTAACTCCCTACATTCGACCCATATTAAAGGTTTAATGAAAAACTCATTCGGCCACAAAACCAAATCCAAGTAGGATTTGTACACTAAGACTTACCTTAATGCCGATTTGCTTATCACTCAAATCCCGAAAACTTTACTTTTCTTCTCCTTGTATTCGCCAAACACTAGATCTCTACATAGGTTAGTTTTGGCTTTTAAGATAATAAGAAAATAGATCTATGTACTAAAGTAAGGCTTTAGCCGAATGCTATAGTGCTTACCTTATGGATCTTAAATCTCAAACTCATCGAATAACAAGGAACATGCGCTTATGGTGCACCTTCGAAATGAATTTCACCTTCCTTGTAGTCAACACTAGCAAATCCTAATGATCTTTCCAAATTTCGACAAACAAGATATTACCGATATTAGTTCCTATGTTGTGGCTTAAAGAAGAGAATAAAAAATTCTTACCCTTAATATTGAATTGACAAAGACCTAAGCTTGAAGCCACTTGATATATTCGACTATGGCCTTAAAAGGCTTACTTCCGACTTTTGGAGGGATTAGAAGGAAAAGAGAAGGAAGAATAAAGATGGAGGATTCGGCTAGAGCACAAGGTATTTTGGCTTTGGCTAACAAAAGAAGAATAAAATCAGAGGAAATTGACAGAGAGAGGAGAATCGCTTAAGAAATTCGGCAAAGGAAGAGTGAATGAATGAATGGCCTCTTTTCCTTTTTATAGTCGAAATTACTAACTTAGAATCCCTTACTTGGCCATCACTATTCTATTTTGATAGCTTTATCTCTTTAATTAAAATTAAAGAATAATCCTCAATTATCTCTTTGAAAATAATCTAAAATAAATCATCATTTATCCACCTATTTAGCCGAAGTTTTAAGGAGAATTAAACTCTTCCCTTAAGAGTCCCTATTGCCATCCATTGCTTCCTCTTTAAGTAATTAAATACAAATCACTTAAAGTCTTAGCTAGATGCCGTCCACCCCCTTCCCTTGATGAGCCGAATTTAAACTTGTTCTATTGGACTCCTTGTGGCCATACGAGGCCCAAATTATCCACCTAAGTGGTGTCACTCACTGGGCTTTAAGAGGTATCTTCAGGCCACTTTTCCAAGCCTGTTTGTGTGTAAAATTTCACATACTTTTTCTCTTAAGGCCACCTTGCCTTAATTTCCTCTTTTAAGCTTTAAAACTCAACATTTCTAAGTCATTTCTAAGTTTCCAAAAATTTTCATTTGGCTCTTTAAACTTGACATTTCCTTATATTTCCAAGTTTCCAAATGTTTACTTTCCTCTTTGAATCATTTCTAAATCATTTCCTTACATTTCCTAATTTCCAAAATGTTCACTTTGAACTTAACATTTCTTTACATTTCCATACATTTCTTACATTTCCATACATTTCCATACATTTCCATACATTTCCATACATTTATATTTCCATACATTTCCTTACATTTCCATACATTTCCATACATTTCCTTACATTTCCAAGATTCTAAAATGCACACCACATATCACAAGAACATGCTATTTCATAAAATTAAGCAAAGATGCACACAATGGGATTCAAACCTCTTCCTCAAAGTACTTCACTTGATGCCATAACCCTTGCACCTTAGGTGGCGCCCCTTGCCACTTTTCCACATCACTTCTTGTTTTTAACTTAAAACCAATAATTGTCCAAAGCTTTCTTCTATCCTAGGATTTTAAAACCCTTAATTCACTTCCAAACATTGCCAAAACCTACTACTCATGAATTATGCACAAACGCATAATTCTAATCTAGGATGTTACATTACTCCCTTTAGGATGCATAGCGATGTACCTTCATGCGCTTCGCAGTAATCCTCTACCTCAACTCGATCTTTCGGCATGCAAATCCTCCTCAAAACATAACAAATCCTTCCTCGTTCATACTGAATTTTATCGCCCATCATTCGAGATAAGTCGCCACTTCTCCTTAAGCAACTCATCGGTCTGTTGCTTTTCCTTTACCTGACTAACCCAAGAGGGTTTTACTTGGAGTTTAGCTAGTAAACTTCCATCATTATACAAGCTAAGGTGAGCAAACATTGCTCTCAAATCAGAGATCACCTTACAGCTTAGAGCATCTGCCACCATGTTGGCCTTACCCGGATGATACTCGATCGAGCAGTCATAATCCATTAACAACTCAATCCACCTTATTTGCCTCAGATTCAACTCCTTCTGAGTCAAAAGGTACCTCAAGCTTTTATGATCCGTGTAAATGATAGATTTCTCCCTGTACAAATAATGCCTCCAAATCTTCAAGGCAAACACCACCGCTACCAACTCCAAATTATGGGTGGGATAGTTTGCTTCATACGGTCTTAACTGCTGTGATGCATATGCAACCACCTTTCCATCTTACATCAACACGCATCCTAGTCCCGTGTGTGACGCATCACAATAAATCGTGAACTCCTTTCCAACCTCCAGCTGAATCAACACCGAGCCTCCGTCAAAATCCTTTTTAACTTCTCGAAACTTTCTTGCTGCTTATCAGACCAAACAAACGGAACTCCTTTCTGTAGCAACTTAGTCAACGGTGCCACAATCAAAGAAAATCCCTCAACAAACCTTCGATAATACCCGGCCAAACCAAGAAAACTCTAAATTTCTGCCACCAACTTAGGCGATTTCCAATCCAACACCGCTTTGATTTTTTGAGGATCAACCCTAATCCCGTTTGTCGACACAAAGTGGCCTAGAAAAGTAACTTCCTTTAGCCAAAATTCACACTTACTGAATTTGGCATACAATTGCTTCTCCCTCAGAATCTTCAAAACCATCTGCAGATGAACATCATGCTCCTCATCCGGCTTTGAGTAGACCAAGATATCATCGATAAATACCACGACACACCGATCCAGGTAGGATTGGAACACTCGGTTCATCATGTCCATGAATGCTGCTGGTGCGTTGGTCAAACCAAACGGCATCACTATGAATTCATAGTGACCATAGCGGTCCTAAAAGTCGTCTTATGAATATCTGCTTCCTTGACCCTAAGCTAATGGTATCCTAACCTAAGATCTATCTTTGAAAAGACCGAAGCCTCTTTCAACTAATCGAACAAGTCATCGATCCTAGGCAACGGGTACTTGTTCTTAATCGTCAACTTGTTCAGCTGACGATAGTCAATGCACATAAGCATTGATCCATCCTTCTTCTTAACAAATAAGACCGGCGCTCCCCACGGGGACACACTTGGTTGTATAAACCCTCTATCCAATAACTCTTGAATCTACGCTTTCAATTCCACCAACTCCTTCGGCACCATCCTGTTTGGAGCAATAGATACCGACGATGTTCCGGAAGAAGATCAATTCCAAACTCTACTTCACGATCCAGAGGTAATCCCGAAAGCTCTTCAGAAAAGACATCAGGAAATTCCTTCACCGTCCTCACGTCCCCAATAGTTATGTCCTTAGCTTCTAGAGCCCGAACAAACATTAAAACTGCCTCACATCCTTTTCTCACCATTCTCTCTGCTCTTAGGGCAGTCACCACATTTGACAAATAGTCCCCCTTTTTCCTATCACCAACACTTCTCTTCCCTCAGGGGTTTTTAACACCATACACTTGGCTGCACAATCTAAGTTCACTTGATACCTCACCAGCCAATCCATGCCTAAAATTAAATCGAATTCCCCGAACGGTAACTCCATCAAGTTCGCTAGAAATGTTATTCCCTGAACTTCTAAAGGTACCTCCCGATAAAGTTTATCCACTACTACAGATTGTCCTAACGGGCTAATTACAGTCATCGACCTAGGGGTAATCTCAGATTCTAACCTTAAAGTTCTAGATACACTACTAGCTATATACGAATGTGTTGACCCAATGTCAATCAAGGAAGTGTAAGGGTAGCCAAAAATTAAAAACGTACCGGTTATAACATCCGGTGCATTAGCCTCTTCTCGATGTCTAGCAGCATAGACTAACCCTGACTATCTCGCCTCAGGGTTTGCTGCACCTCTCCCCAGTGCTCCACGACCTTGACCATTGCCACCTCCAACCGGACCACGACCTCTCTCTGGCTGCTGACCTCCTCTACCCGACTAAACATTTCCTTGGCCTGTGGGCCCTTCACTGTCTCATTGCTTTGGACAGTTTCTAATCTGATGGTCCATAGATCCACACCTGAAACACTTCCTACTACTCGACCAACACTCACCCCAATGGGGTTTACCGCAACGAGCACACTTCTACGTCTGACTAACAGCAACATGTCTCTCAACTCGACCCTGTCCATCTAACCTAGACTTCTTTTGAGTACGTTCAGCTGACCCTGATGATCAAAAATTCCTCTTATTCCCACTTCTATCCCAGTTTAGCTTCTCTGTCCACTTTACCTCCTCAGCTATCTTAGCCTTTTCCACCAAGACAATGAACTCTCTCTCCCGCTGTGGGGCTATCAAAACACGCAGATCATCTCTTAGACCATCTTCAAATTGAACACAATGTTCATGGTCTGTGGCCACCATCCCTTGAACATAACGGCTAAGGCGCAAGAATTCCGCCTCATACACGCAGCCACTGACCTACTACCTTGAACCAAATTTAGAAATGCTCTACGCTGTGCATCCACATAGTTGGTCCCAATGTACTTACTTTGGAACGCCATTTTGAAGAAATCCCAGGTGATACGGTCAGCCACTGCACCATCCTTAACTCGTCAGCCACCACTAGTATGCTTTGTCCCGCAGAGAGATACGACTCCTTTCAGCTTTTCCTCATCCGTGAGATCCAGATCATCCATTATACGTTCCACCGCCTCTAACCAGTATTCAGCTGTGCTCAGGGCTATTCCAGAAATTCCTCTGAACATCTCTGCCCTATTGGCTCTCAGTCGTTTCGACACAGATTTTTGAGCTCCTTGGCCCATGCTTGCCCCAACAACCCTTTCTAACACCCTTAACATTGCCTGAGATACTGCATCAACTCTGGCCGTTCGGTCCTGAAATTTTCCCTCCACAATCGACAAATTCAGCATCTTTTTCCCTGATCCGTAGCCAGACCCTACTGGTTCTAATACGGTCATCCTCCTCCTACCACGACCAAGCGGTGGGCGTCCGCGACCCCTTGTACTCATTCTTCCGATTGGTGTTTATCTGATTAGAAATTTTATGAATTATTAACTGCTTCCACTGATTAATCATGAACAGTTTTATGTAAAGTAGTTTTAATAGTAGTTCTTTTGAATTCGAGACTATATCTACAGGTTTCAGTCTTCCTAATTCCAGGAGCCATGCACATTCAACATTCATACACACCAACATACAAGTAGCATCCATGAACTCATCACATAAGGGTATTTTCATCATTTCACTACCCAGGGGTATGTTTGTAATTTTATCCTACAAGGGTATTTTCATAATTTTCCAAAATAGGGTATCTTGGTGATTTTATAAAATAGGGGTATTTTGGTAATTTTACAATCTAGGGGTATTTTAGTAATTTTACGATCCACGGGTATTTGGTCATTTTTCTATTCAAGGGTATTTTGGTCATTTTACAAATTAGGGGTAATTCGGTAATTTTTCAAATTAGGTGTATTTTAGTAATTTTAGAAAATAGGGTGGCTGGTCTTTTTTGGGTTTTAGTTATAAATTTTGGCCTGTCAACAAGTCCTCGTAGCTAAGGTGAACAGTCACTACGCACTAGGTAGGATTCCAGAAAAGAGGAGGTGAGTCACTAGGACTGCTTAAATACCAAGCTCTCCCTGAATCCAATCCTAGACATGCGTATGCCTGTTGGCACACCCTAATCTCATGACTTGTTCACAGGTTTATTTGGTTGGATTAATTCTTATGAATTTAGATAGTGATTTAAACTAAGCCCAAGTCCATCAATATCTAATGTACTAGCCTACGTCCATCAAGCCCATTAAGCCCACATGTATATCACATCAAGAGTTAGAGTACTTACCTGGGTGGATTGGGTGCCGGTAGACTCGAAGGCCATATCCCAACCAACTTTTCTCAAACTTTTATTTTCTTATAAATCACAACTGGACCCATTTCATAGCCCGAGTTTTGAATTGGGCTGTGATACTAAAAATGTAACACCCCAAACCTGGCCCATGCGTCATGACCGGATCTGGTATGCTATGGGTTGAACCTAGAAAACTTTACTCTGAAGGGTTTTGGAAAAACTTAGTTTATTTTAGCCGAATAATCAATTAAATGTGAAGTTTTGAAAATAACTTTAATCATTTGCGTGGGTCGTATTTGAAAAGCCCATTTGTCATATTACTTTATAATTAAGACTTTGGAAAAAAACATAAGTTTAATTAAAACCTAACAAAGAGAAACAATACGAAACCCTAAGTGATGGAGGCCTTATTACAAAAAAAAAAAAACTAAAAATAGTCTATGAAGATAAAAGACTTGATGGCCCCTTGAGTCCGCCTCGGCTCCCATGTCCTCGAACTACTGCTCATCTAAAAAGTGGGAAAAACAAAGGGTGAGTCACAAAGACTCGCAGCAAATCCCAAAATCACAAAAAGCCTTGGGCCCCAAACACATTATGGGCTTGGTCCATACACGAAGGCAAATGAATAACTCATGCAATATGGCCCATCCCAAAACCTAAGAGTCCATCCTCTACACGCCAACCCTTACCAACCATCAAACCTGGGATTTCTACAATCGACCCACCAACCTCTACACACCAAGTTGACAAATATGTCATCGATTATAATATTCGTGAATCAGATATCAGGATAACGTGTCATAGCCAACGATCACTATTGTGACCTAAAAACATGCTCTTCCCCTTCATCAAATCAAACCCACATCCCATGCATACACACATGTCATATCAATGCACTAAACCATTTACTAGATAACAGGATAACACGTACATCGATACACATAGAGATAATACTATGTTTACGTACCTGGCATTCCTAGCCTAACCCCTATGGGTTATTCGACTGTCACACAGCCTTTTCTAGCTTTTCAGCCCACAATAGGTATTATATAGGAGACTTAAGTGATAAAGATCTACACACCTGATTGCTGATAAGATGATATTGTCAAAGTTGGCACTATCGAAAATCGCTATGGTTGCTAATAGCCTAAGATTCTGTTCTGAAGCTGGTCCACAACCCGGTGGCCAATCACAAACAGCAGACACCGCGCGTTTCTTGAACTTTGGGGCTGAGACTACAGATCCAACCCTTTCCTTTGATTTGCTGACATTCGAGTCCATGAATGATCTTGGTCAAAAGGTACTATAACGATGGCTTAACGAAATGATTGGTTAAGGAACAAATAACAAAAAGAAACCAATTGATACTCTTAAGGAGAATCGAAATCCTTACCTTGAAATCCCGAAATCAGAGACTAACGATTTTTGGCTTTTAGATATACTTGATTTACTTCACTTCTCGAATGTCGCCAAACACATAAAATACATGAAACCATTAAACCATTAGCCTTTTGGCTTTATCTTCAAAAATCGAAAGAGATCTTAAATATAACAATAATCGACACTTACCCTACTAGAGAGAATTTGGCTACTCCTGGGGATTCTGGCTTTTGCGAAGATCAATAAGAGAAGATAATAAAAAGAATTATAAGTAGTTTGGCTTTTAATTGAAGAAATCGACAAAAAGAATAGAAAGTATTCGGCTAGAGAGTTTAGGGTTTCGGTGTTTGAAAGAAAAGATGCTGAGAAGATTGGGAGGTCTCGGCTTTTGAAGAAATCAAAAGAAAAGAAATTGGAGAGAAAGACTTGAGAATTTCGGCATAAGGAAATAAGAAAAGAGTAGGGCTCAAATGCCGGAATTGATGAGCTACCACCCCTATTTATAGGCAATTTCGGCACCCCCTTGTCAAAACCCGAAAGTGCCCTTCTTGACAGCTAAAAATTAAACAAGGAATAGGGGAAAATTCGGCACCCCTTAGCTATACTAAAACCGATTCCTCTACTCCTCTTAGAGCCAAAATTTTGGCCACCACCTAGCCTTGTAGATAACTCCTTGATATTCTCCTTATCCTCATCTGACTACTCATCTACAGTGTCATGGATGACACAACCTCTTCATTCCTTTATCAGCACATTATCTACCTTATTATCACATCAAAAAATTCCTAAATTTAAGCATCATTGCTGAATTCCACTACTACTCTTGTAAATGCTGAAAATAATTAAAATAAAAGGTACCAGGTTACTCGAACCTTGGACCTTCAAATAATGCCAACTTCCTTCCCTCACTGTGGCACCATTTTGCCACTGGGCCACAAGCCCATTTGTGTTTTAAAAAAAATAGCTAATATCTGTTATGCCTTAACTTAACAAGCTTTCCACTAAAGTGTTCAAACAAGAAATTTTAACTACAGCCTCGGCCCAAACCTAAGCCCAATTTGAACCCCTAACACTTATTTTAACACATTAAACATATCCCCAAACAATACACATAGGTCCATTAGTTCAGGATGTTACAATTTTCATGTAAAAGAAATGATGCAAGCATAAGAATCTCATATTTTGGGATATTTGAATTCTTGTGAGACAGAGTTAGAATGATTTCAGAATCCCCTATTCTGACTTGGTAAATTCATTAAAAATTTTATAGAAATAATCAAGGGATAAAATTTATATAATTGAATTTATTAATGAGTTTATTTTCAAGAGAAATAAATGGGAACATTATTCGAGTTCTATACCACGAAGAAATAAATTTTTAGTGAAGAGGGGTCAGAACTATAGGACAGCGAAATAGGGGAGAATTTAAAGACTAAAATGTACTGATTGGATGAACCAAAAATTCTGGAAATTTTATGGAAAGAAGAGATAAGAGTCTAGTTTTAGAGAAAATTTTTGGATCTAAATTTGGAGTTCTGTATCTCCTAATAAAAATAATTTAGTGACTGTAACTCGAGTAGACAGCTCAAGATGAATAGAAATGAATTGTGAAATTTTATGCAATAATGATGGTATTATCTTGAGAGCTTATATTGAGTATTGTTAAAAGCATGATAATCAATTATTTATTATTTACATATGTACTTACTAAGTTTTTTTAGCTTACTCCCCTTCCTTTCTCATATCTTATAGGGCTTTATGCTAGCTCGAGTTGGAGATCGTCGGAGATGCTATCACATTATCAACCTATCATGTTGGGTATAAGTGAATGCAAAACCCTTTGAGTTTATGGAATGTATATGGGCTTATTCAATTGTGTACTTTTCATTTGATATGGACATGAAATGTGGTTCAAATTGGCTAATGAGTTGTAATGCCTATTTATACGTGTGTGCTTATACTAAAGGTTTCTTGTGATGTGGTTATGTATGTTTAAGAATGTGCAAATGAGGGTGCCAAATGGTTTGGTAAATAGCCATTTTCTTGGCCACACGGGCAGAGACACGGTCGTGTGTCTCAGCCGTGTGGAGGACACGACCCCGGGCGAGTGCCTAGGGCGTATGAAGTCTGCATCTATTTTTTAGAATTTAATTCACCACACGGCCTAAGCACACGAGAGTGTGACTTGGCCGTGTGTCCCTATTTTGTTGATGATGTCATAAATAAAGAGTTATACAGGCTAAGGACATGGGCGTGTGTGACCATACGGCCTACCCACACGGACGTGTCCCAAGCCACACGGGTGTGTGGCCCCTGTTTTGATAAAAAAATTTCTAAGTCTTCTTAAAGTTTCCTAAGTTCTTGGTTTAGTCCCGAACAGTTCCCAATGTATTTTTTGGGCCTCGTGGGCCCATATAAGGGGCGATTTGCATGTGAATGAGAAATGTTTAATTGAATGCAATTTTATAGCCCAGTTTTGTATAAAGGTTTTTTGTTTAAGTCCGGTAATGCCTCGTATCCTGTCCTAGTGCCGGACACGGGTAAGGGTGTTACATTTAGTGGTATCAGAGTTACGATTTAGTCGATTCTTGGATTATCCTAGCGTATGTGAGTCTAGCTATGCATGCCATATTACTACTCGTGATAGTGTGATATCTCTTGGCTCTAACGAAATTGTTTTGTTAAGACAGAGATGGCTTCCAACTGAGCTATTTTTGATAATGTTGAAAAATGATATTGAGGTGATTGAAATGAGAAGAAACTTAGAAAGGTATGAATAAAAATTCATGACATGTATGTGTTAATGTATGAATTGAGATAACCATGAGTTGAGAAATGTGGAAACGTGGAATAAAATGAAAGTTTATATGGTGATAAGCCCATTCATTTTTTCTTGGCATGCATATGATGATATGTGCCCAACCTATTTGATTAAGTGAATATGATAAGTACACTTACACAAATTGACAGTGTGTGGTTATGTACACTTGTTTGAATAAGTGTAATCAATATGTTAATGTGGTTGAATTTTATGTTTACTTGTTAAATTACAAACACTATGATGTTATGTTTTACGTCTTTGTTAACGAGGAAATGAGTGAGATCGTTCAATAATGAATTGAAGGATAAGACCATGGTTGGACCATGGCAAAGTATGGAATGTAAGACCATAGCTGGGCTATGGCATTTCAGTGAAAAGACCATAACTTGGTTATGGCATTGTGGACATAAGACCATGGTTGGACCATGGCAGTACATGTGTGTTCGTGTAAGACCATAGTCGGACTATGGCATCAATGTAAACGACGTACTCAAACCTGTAAGGCATTCTCTAATTTGAAAAATATTAGTAAGTAAATTCATTGTTTGAAATTGAGGATGGCAGAAAACATTCGTAAAATGAATAAGTATATTAAATTGTCTGAAGTGAATTATGTGATTATGATGATATTACGTTAATGATGAATGCTAAGTCATATGTGTGTATTTATGAGAGTCAAGTTAGAGGCTTTACGACCTCACCCCCTTACAAGTGATGCTTTATGACAAAATTTTATGAGAACCATGTTGAATAAGTTCATAAATGTGAAACTAAAGAGTTCAGTGATGAAATAATTAGTAACGCATACAGAGATTAGAATGGTTTCGAAAGTGAAAACAACTTTAGAAGAAATATCAGAATGTTCTAAAGATTACATAGATTATGCAATGTCATAGATAAAGAAGCTAGTCTCGGCTGTCGAAACCATTTTTAAAGTTTTTGTTATAAAAACGGGGGTCGACTTTAAAAACAAAAATAGAGTCGCCACCAATATTTTTTTGAGGTGTGATTGGGTCAACTTGAGATTAATCATTTTAATAAAACATTTTAATTTATTAAAATAATGATTTTGGTCTACAAAATTCGAGAAAATGGGCTCGAGAGTCAGTTACGCACGAGGAATGATTAGCACCCTCGTAATGCCCAAAAATTGGTACCTAATTGATTAATTAATGTCCTAATGTCAAAAATTTGAAAAGATTTTAAAACACAATCCTTTTGATTTTTAAAAACTTATGTCCTTGAATTTTAAATGGACATTCAATTATTTGGTTTTTAAAAGAAAAATCAAAACTCAGTAAGTTAGAGTATGATCTTTCAATTTTCCAAACACCGAATATCCTTTGCTTTTTAGAAATCCTTGCCTCGAGATGACAAAATGTCGATCCAAAGGAGTTAGGACACCACATCTTAAATTTCGAGATAGGTTTTTATTTGAAAATCATATATTTTAATTCCAAAAAGGTATTTGATCATTTAGACTTAATGAGAAAAATCAAGCCCAAGAAGTTAGGGCACGATTCCATCAAAACTCCAAATGTCAAATATTGCCTTATTTTAAGAAATAAAGTTTTGGATAAAAAGTGGCAATTAAAATAAATTTAAAATAAAAATAAATGAATAAATATTGATTAAACAATTAAATGGATAAATAAAAAAAGTTAAAAAACACATAAGTCAACTTAAATCCCGCAATATGAGGATTCGGCAAAATTCCTCCACCCCGCAATATGAGGATTCGGCAAAATTCCTCCACCAAAAACTAACTCGAACGGAAGCAACTCAAAAAGAAACGAAGATGAGCGAAGAACAAAATAAGAACAAGCCACAGAAAATAAGAACGCAAAAGAGAGAGAAATTTGAGTGAATGCTCTCAAGAATTTTTTTACTCAAAACTCAAGTGTGTTTTACAATGAAGGGAGAGCCCTCTATTTATAGTTGAGCCTCCCCAAATTCAACGGTACAGATCAATTATATCAACGACTAAGATTAAAAGGTATCTACAAATTAAATCTCTAAGATTATAAAATCATATCTTATAAGATTGCATACCATATCTTCTAAGATTGCATATCATATCTAAGATTTGCATATCATATCTAAGATTGCATACCATATCTTCTAGGATTGCATATCATATCTAAGATTTGCATATCATATCTAAGATTACATGTCCTTGAATATTGTGTTACCATATACGTCAAGCTTGTAGATGGACCTTCAATCTTTTAATGGATCATTCCGATCGGGCCAAATGATATATTTTGGACTGGACTTGGACTTTGTTTTATTATTTTGGGTTTATTATTTTTTGTATGGGCCTGGGCTAAATTGGCCTATTACAGCTGCCCCTCTTTGCTCATTGTCATGTAACGAGAATAGAGCAAAGACTATAAAAGGACCAATTTTGCCTAGTCTTGTCGAGCCTTAACTTCTTGATCCTCATCTTCTTCAAGTAGTCTCTAACCCAATTTCAACTTCAAGGAGATTGAATCTGTAGCTTTAATCTTTTTCTACTGCAACTTCAGGGAGATAAGACCTGCTCTTGTAGATTTAATCCATCCTACTGTAACTTCAGGAAAGTAAGACTAGTATCTTTGACCTTGCTTCACTGCAATATTCAGGAAGACAAGATCTGCTATTTTTAGTCTGCTCCACTGCAAACTCAGGGAGGCAAGCTAATATCTTTGATCTGCTTCTTGCAACTTCATGAAGATAAGATCTGCTATCTTCAGTCTGTTCCACTACAACTTCTAGGAGGCAGGCTAATATCTTCGATCTGCTTCCTGCAACTTCAGAAAGATAAGATATGCAATTTTTAGTCTGCTCTCTTGCTACATCAGGAAGATAAGACTATAATCTTCAGCCTGCTCCCTTGCTACATTATGAAGATAAGGCTAGGGGCTAAAATCTACTCCCTTACTACATTAGGAAGATAAGATTCGCCAAATTCAATCTACTCCACTATCGCTTAGGGAGATAAGATCTACAATCTTCAGTTTGCCCTACTACTATCTCGAGGGGACAAAATCTAAACTTTTCAATCTGCTTCCTTACTATCTCAGGAAGACTACAATCTTCAGCCTGCTCCACTACCATCTCGAGGGAATAAAATTTGAACTTTCCAATTTGCTTCGTTACTATCTCAGGAAAACTTCAATCTTCAGTCTGCTCCATTACCATCTCAAGGGTACAAAATCTGAACTTTTCAATTTGCTTCCTTACTATCTTAGGAAGACTTCAATATTCAGTCTGCTCCACTATCATCTCGATGGAACAAAATCTAAACTTTCCAATTTGTTTCCTTACTATCTCAGGAAGACTTCAATCTTCAGTCTGCTCCACTACCATCTCGAGGGAACAAAATCTGAAGTTTTCAATTTGCTTCCTTACTATCTTAGGAAGACTTCAATCTTCAGTCTGCTCCACTACCATCCGATGGAATAAAATCTAAACTTTCCAATTTGCTTCCTTACTAACTCAGGAAGACTTCAATCTTCAGTCTGCTCCACTACCATCTCGATGGAACAAAATTTGAACTTTTCAATTTGTTTCCTTACTATCTCAGAAGACTTCAATCTTCAGCCTGCTCCACTACCATCTCGAGGGAACAAAATCTGAACTTTTCAATTTGCTTCCTTACTATCTCAAGAAGACTTCAATCTCCAGTCTGCTCCACTACCATCCGATGGGACAAAATCTGAACTTTCCAATTTGCTTCCTTACTATCTTAGGAAGACTTCAATCTTTAGTCTGCTCCACTACCATCTCGAGGGAACAAAATCTGAACTTTTCAATTTGCTTCCTTACTATCAGAGGAAGACTTCAATCTTCAGTCTGCTCCACTACCATCTCGAGGGAATAAAATCTAAACTTTTCAATTTGCTTCCTTATTATCTCAGAAAGACTTCAATCTTCAGTCTACTCCACCACCATCTCGAGGGAACAAAATCTGAACTTTTCAATTTGCTTCCTTACTATATTAGGAAGAATTCAATCTTCAGTCTACTCCACTACCATCTCAAGGGAGATAAGATTGATGGCTTAAATCTACTCCGCTACTTCATGGAGATAAATTTGTTGTTGGATCTAGTTCCACTACTGCTTATGGTGACAAGATCTACAATCTTCGATCTATTCCCCTGCTGGTCAGGGAGATAGGATTGGTGAATTCATCGATGTTGCTACACCGTCCTATAGGGGACATGTCCTATAGACTTGAATGTATTATAGACGACATTTGCATGAATTAAGAATGTCATAAGAATGATCTCATTTTTTAATGTATAATGATTAGAATGCAATGATCGAATGAATCTAATGCTCATAACTAAATGATATTAGGGATGATATTTTCATTTCATGCAAATGTCATGAGAATGATCTCCTACTTTTTTTCTTTTCTTTTTTTTTTTATCATGTACAACGATTAGGACACAATGATCAAAATGAATCAAGTGCTCCTAATTTGAAGTGTATGAATGATATTTACATGAGAATGATCCCTTTTTAATGTTTGGGTTGTCATTGTTCATAGTTCATCAATGTTCTACACTGATGCGTTACCCTATTTTCTCATTCAGCTGGTATCTTTGACAGAAAACCCAAAGAAACGATCATGTTCTGCTCAGCAAACCTGCCCCATTATAATTTCAAAATCCCTTCCCTTAAACCTTAGGACATAAAATTTGTACCTCCCACTGCATCTTCAGGGGAATAACATTTGGTTTCTTCCATCCATCCTGTTACCACTCAGAGGTATGGAATTTGTATCATCTTCAATCAAGTTGATCTGTTACACCATTCCCTGGGTGTAATGACCCGATGTATGTGCCTGAAATTTGCATGAATGCAAGGTATCATTTTCTTTTCCAAGAAAGATCCCCTTCTACACCTGGGTTGTCATTGCTCGTCATTTGTCAAAATCGAAATGTCTTATCCAATAAAATCTGAAGAGATAATCATCTTTCAATGTTTCCAATCCTTTAGGCTTAGTGAGTTCTAAACAATAGTCCTATTTCAGATTCTCATATTATTTAAAAGCTTTTAGAGTAATATGCGAAACTCCATTTATGAAAGTATTATTAGTCCATTAATCGTTATTTCAATAAAATGCTTGAAAAAGATCACAACAATGGACGTAAAGGGAATTAATCAGGAGTATAGCTTGAAACAAATAAGCTAATCAAAGATAACCAAGGCAATAAAAGAAAATTAATTGGTGTATCTTAAAAAGAATAAAGTAAGCAAAAATAGCCAAGGCTATAAAAGAAAATTGATTGGGGTGTATCTTTGAAAAGAATAAAGTAATCAAAGATAGAAAATTCAAAAATGGGTAAGATAGAAGCTAGGTGCCCCAAATATTGCAGCACGAGCTTCTCTATACAAACTTCTTGAGGACCATTTTGAGCTCAATATGTGTTTAGAGGATCTGGAGTACTTTGTCAATGCCCCAAGATGTAGCATACTTCCTCACTGTTAATTCAGGCACAATAAGGATACCACATGCCCTATTTTTGATCAAAATTTAAGCCACCATTTTCGAGTTTTCGGCTCTAAACCCCTTTGGTCTCAAAGCGCCCTTTGCGGGGTTTCGCCTTGGCCTCTCTTCTTTTTCTTTTTTTCTTTCTCTTTTTTTTTTGAATTTGAACTCAAGGCGCCCTTTGTGGGATTTCACCTTGGCCTTTTCCTTTTCAGGTAAAATACTTCTTGAATGAACCTGAATTCACCGGATTGGGCAAGTCTTTGGCATCCATCTCAATCAATATCAATGCTCCTCCGCATGTGCCTTCTACAACATAAGGTCCTTCCTAGTTTGGCATCTGCTTTTCTCTGAAATCCTTTTGTAAAAGAAAGATCAGGTTCCCCTCGTGGAATTCTCTAGGATAAACATATTTGTAGTAAGCTTGCATCATCTGACCATGATGAATAACTTTTGATCTTTTCTTTGATTAGGTTCAATTGGAAAAAAATGCTTTCATTCCATAAACCAATGGGTAAGATGTTGCCCCGGAAAAAAGTCCTGGCCAACGTTCGATAATCATAGAAGATAAATAGTAACTTCTTTATGCCAACCTTTACAAGTCTCGATCATCTTTTGTACAATTCTTATTGTGTTTTTTTTTCTGCCTTTGTTGCTCTATAATATGGTGCCTGATCTTTGAACAGACTACAAACTTTTGACTTTGTCTTTTTTAGCATTCTTTGTCGAGCGCCTAATTTTTTTTTTTTTTGACTTCGACCTTGTAACATTGGCATATAAAGCTACTTCCACCCTTTTAGTGAAGTAAACAATGACCATGATGATGAATCAATATTGATTAGAAGCTTTTGATGAGATTAGCCCCATAATATCTATGCCCCACATATAGAAAAGTCTGTGAAGAAAATAGAAGAGTCACATAAATCTCGTCTTCTTCAATTCAGTATTTACGGTATAACTGATGCAATCCCCTTCCACCAATAGTGCCCGGGCCTCATGTTTAGCCCGTGTCTTAGTAGCCTAGGCATGTTTAGCCCGACTCAATGATGTCTTGCCTTATTTCTATGATGAGCTGGGCTTCGATCTTCACCCCTTTCCTAGGCTCATAATATCCACTGACCCTTTGTAGAGTAGGGTTTGTTTTTCATCTTGTTCTACCATTCTTAACAAATCAGAAGATAGGTTACAATCTCTGTCATCTTCAAAGTCTTGAGATCCCTCTAGACACATATCTTACTCGAAAAGAGACTCTGAGTCAGTAGCAGTGTTGCTCACATTGTTGATATCTGGAGACCTATTGTAGGTTCGGAGGAAGATTTCAAAGCATAAATGATTGAAAGAATGATCATTTGTATGGTCATAAATGGATAATGAAAGAATACTTGAAAGAAACAAAAGAATGTACAATATGAAATGTAAAGAATGAAAAAATATTTGTTTAAAAAAAGATACATTTTATTGAAATAAAAATCGGACATAAGCCTATTTCACAAAAGGATTCTTATTGTCTCTAGGCTTAAGGCAACAAACACGTTTTGAATATTACTCTATATCAGCTCTAAAAATATAGGGATCTCTTCCACAGTCCCATTATTCAAAACACTCCCAAGTATGCAAGGGCTTGGAAACTTTTATTCCCTGATTCCCTCTTTAGATATGTTATTAGTGTTCAGATTCCCAATATCAGGTCTTGCACTAAAGCCCTGATATCGATGCATTCTTGAATCTCATAGATCTCACCCCTTCACCTAGATGGTTGGGTGATAGATTTTCTACCTTAGAGGGATCATCGAATTTGACAATACCCATTTTGACAAGTCTTTTGATCATCTTTTTGAAAGTGGTGCAGTTCTTAATCGAGTGTCCTGTGATTCTTGCATGATATTCGCATTGAGCATTCGTGTCATACCATTTAGGGTATGGAGGTTTTATAGGTTTTAGGTAGAAAGGGGATACTACATGTGCATCAAACAAAATTTGGTACAGCTCCCTATGGATGGGTGAGGATTGAGATTTTTTGAGTTCGGTCTTGGATTAGGTTCTTGCCCTGAGGTGACCTAGTGCTGTTGGGGTCTGATAGTAACGGGTACCACTTTTTGATATGCGTTTGGTTGAGTCTGGATGCTTATTGGAGTAAAACCTAGGGGATAGACGAGGTTTTCATTTTCATCTCCATTGTTGACTACTAGGCATTTCCTCTCTCCAAGCCCTTCAACTAGTAAATGACTTAACTGGCCAACACATTCTTTTGGAATTCTCGCATGTCATGTTGAATTTTGGTCAATTGCTCTTGCATCTGTATTTGTCTTTACTTTAATGTCTCCAATCTTTGTTCCATGTTTTCCAAGTTAACTCACTCTCTTTCTTTCTCCTTTCTTCTGTAATAATTTCAACTAATTAGGCTCTCTCTATGGACTTAAATGCATATGATGTGATGCAATGCAAATGTATGAAATTCAATGCAAAGGGATGAAATGCAAAAAGAGAGGTGTTGATTCTGAATTCAATTCCATTAGAAAAACTTTACTAGAAAATAAATTTCTTTACACAAAACGGATTACATATGCGGCTTTGTCCTCATAGTCTAAGTGAAAACATCAATCCACTTCTTCGCAAAGGATGTTATGGTCGTGTCCCATGAACTTTCCCAATAAAAGCCTCTTCTAGCTTCTTGTTACTTGATCCAGGCCATGACTCTTCACTCACTTATTTCCATAAAGCTCGTTAGCCTCTTCAAGAAAGCCAAGACTTGGTAATTCTCGAATAGTCTTTGTTAGCTTGAATCCTTGAGCAATAAAATCTTGTTTTCCTTCATGGACTATCAGTCTTCTCTCATCGTGTTTACTTGGACCATATTCGGACGACCTTATTATAATCCACTTTGTCAAGAAATCTATTTTCTCATGACCAACTTTTCTATTTAGCAATCGAATTTGAATCAACACCTCGTTTCTATGATGTGAATGCAATGCAATCAAAACAAAAGAAAACACATTACTACAAGAGAAATCAATAACAAAATAGGGTACCTATCTGGGTGACCACTAGGGTTCAATATAACTCTATCTAGGGTGGGCTCTTAAGGATCACTATATGTGGCTTAGTTCTAAAGGGTAGGTACCTGAACCATCAGATTCCTTAATCCTCACCCATTATAGCTGATATGGATCGAGTTCAGTTTAGGAGAATAAATTTCCCTATGGCCATTCGGAGGTGATAACCTCACGAAGATATAGGTACGAATGTATCCCGGAAGCAGTCCACTAGCCCATGCGGAGGTGAAAACCTCAAGAAGGCATAGTTTCTTACTCCCACTTAAAAAGTATGACCATAACGGTCGTGCAATATGATTACTAGTGTTAGGCATAGTTTTACCTAGGGTAAGTCTTAGGGCTTTCTACATGCGGTTTGGCTCTAAAGTTGAGGTACCTGAACCAGTAGATTCCTCGATCCTCACCCATTATAGGCCAATACGGACCAAGTTCCGTTCAGAGGAACACATTTCCCTATGGCTGCACGGAGATGAAAATCTCACGAAGACATAGGTATAGATGTATCCCGAAACCGATTCACTATCCTGCACGGAGGTGAAAGCCTCACGAAGGAGTAGCTTCTCACTCCCACTTAAAAGGGTGTGACCACAACGGTCATGCAATGCAATGCAAAGATATTTAAAAAAATTAGAACCACATGCAGTAAAAAAGTTCATAGTTTTTTCAAATAAAATTGGGCAAAAGGATAGGAAATAATCAATTTTACGGCTTGACTCTCTTATATTCCCCAGCGGAGTCACCAAGCTGTTGAAACCATTTTAAAGTTTTTGTTATAAAAATGGGGGTTTACTTTAAAATCAAAAATGGAGTTGCCACCAATCTTTTCGGGTCACCTTGAGATTAATCATTTTAATAAAATATTTTGATTTATTAAAATAATGATTTTGGTCTACAAAATTTGAGAAAATGGGCTCTTGAGTCTGCATTTAACGAGGAAGGATTAGCACCCTCGTAACGCCCAAAAATTGGTACCTAATTGATTAATTAATGTCCTAATGTTAAAAATTTGAAAAGATTTTAAAACACGATCATTTTGATTTTTAAAAACTTATGTCCTTTAATTTTAAATGGACATTCAATTATTTGGTTTTAAAAGAAAAATCAAAACTCAATAAGTTAGAGCACGACCTTTTGAATTTTCCAAACACCAAATATCCTTTTCTTTTTAGAAATCCTTATCTCGAGATGACAAAACGTCGCATCCAGTGAGTTAGGACACCACATCTTCAATTCCCGAAAGAGGTTTTTTTATTTGAAAATCATATATTTTAATTCCAAAAAAGGTATTTGATCATTTAGACTTAATGAGAAAAATTGAAGCCTAGTAAGTTAGGGCACGATTCCATCAAAACTTTAAATGTCAAATATTGCCTTATTTTAAGAAATAAAGTTTTGGATAAAAAGTGGCAATTAAAATAAATTTAAAATAATTAAAATAAATGAATAAATAATGATTAAGCAATTAAACGGATAAATAAAAAAGTTAAAACGCATAAGTCAACCTAACTCCCGCAATATGAGGATTCAATGAAATTCCTCCACCAAAACTAACTCGAACTAAGCAACTCAAAAAGAAGCGAAGATGAGCGAAGAACAAAATAAGAACAAGCCACGTAAAATAAGAACGCAAAAGAGAGAGAAATTTGAGTGAATGCTCTCAAGAATTTTTATTACTCAAAACTCAAGTGTGTTTTACAATGAAGGGAGATGCAAGAGACAACAATGGTCGAACCTTCAAGCAAGGTTTTCATGGTGTTTTCGGCTATGAAGAAGAGAAAATGAAGAAGAAATGTCTTTTACTACATTTAAATTTGTTTTGATTTCATAATATTTACCATTTTTCCATTAAAACATGTAACATTTAATAATTTTCATCCATAATGTCGTCCAATGTTAATGCTTAGGGGCTAATTACTACATAGGTCCCTCCTAAATTAGTATTTAAGCTATTTGATCACCTAAATGCTATAATTACTATATTTTGCAATTTTTACAATTTATTCCTTTTTCTTTAATTAACTATCTAAGCTTTAATATTTCTAGACCAAATTTTAATGCTACTCTAATGGCTCCATAAATATTCTAAAAATAATATTTACGAGTCAATAAGCAGGAAATTTGTGGTCCCAAAATTACTGTTCTGTCACCACTGAAAATCGGGTTGTTACATTAAGGGTATGGTTTTATCTACTACATAAATTTACAGGACTTTTAATGTATGCTAAAATTTGATGTGAAAAAGGTCACAAAATAGGTATATATATATGTAATATATATTCAGATATGATTATGTAATGCTTTAGAACTAATATAAAAATAAATATTATAATATGGATTTTTATAACATGTGAATTTAATTGATAGTGTACATTTATGCATGCATGAACCCGTAAGTGAATTATGAGATTTATGATATTGCAAATTTTGATTAGTGCAAAATTATATTATTGTGAAATGCTAAGTGCGAGCCAGCTTATATTATGTAATAAAATGTGATTAAATAAATATGTTGGCAATGTGAACATTTGTGTAACATTCCAAAATTAGGGGTTAGAATTTTTAATATCCCAATAAAAATTCAAATCTTATCTTTTATTCAAACCATTTTATAAAATTAAAATTTTATATCTTTTATCATCTTATCGTAATTTGAAATAATATCTTATCTTTTTTCAAAATTTAAATTACTCCTTTTCAAATCCTAATATAATTTATAATTATTATTTATTATTCCTCTTTGTTAGTTTATTAGATTAAAACCCTAAACTCTATCTATATATCCTTACTTTCTATCAAAATTCTCTATTTCAAAGCTCTTTTAAGCCCTTAAATTTTTCTAAAAAATATTCTTTAAGTTTTTAAAAATTCAATCAAGTCCTCATCAATTGTTCTTCTCCAAATTGTTGAATTCCAAGTCAGTAGATCTTTGGGTTTTTTTTTTATCAAGATCGACCCTTGTAGGTGATTGGATCGAGCTTGAACGAAGGGTAATCGCCCGAGACCTTGGAAAAGTCAGGTGTGTGTTCTTTTATGGAAAACTGAGTCAAATCGTGTCTAGGTTTAGGCCCACATGACCATGTACCACCATTTTACAAATTTTACAGTTTTGGCATTGGATTTCCAGATTTTACAGTTTTGCCATTAGTTTTCCAAATTTTACAATCTGCCACTATTTTTTTCTAGATTTTACAGTTTTGCCACTAGTTTTCTAGATTTGACAGTTTTGCCACTATTCTTAAAAAATAGCAGTTTTACTATAACAAAATCAGTCCCTGTGGCATCTAAGGAACTAGTTTATACAATTAGGTCCCATATTAGGAATAGAATGAGTGAATACATGAATTTATGATTTAACCGCTTATGATTGATGGCATAAATTTGTGAATGATTTTATAGTTGCTGGTATGATATAATCACCTATGATTGTTTGTTTAAATTCGTGAATGATTATATACATTTATTAATGCTATACATGTCAAATAAATGTCTCAATGTTTTAATGATTGATTTATGAATTGCCTATTCTTGCAATGAGGTAAACTGTTGATAATGATATTGATTGATTGTATTGCATTTTCATTTGCATTTGCATGGGGGGACAATTTGAAAGGAGGAAGTATATGGAAGTATAATTGCATTTAATTGTGTGTTATGTATCCACAACAAAAGCAAATTCCAACAGCATTCGTTCTACCGTGCAAGCATAACTCTCTAATAGCTTTTATCTGTGTATATGTTGTGCTTCCATGGCCATTGGCATGTTTTATCTGCATTCTATTTGTGCGTTGTGTACCCCCAGCTAAAGCAGATTCCAACTGCGTCCGCTTGCTATGTGTTCACAACCAATGGTAGTGAAAATTGCAAACTATTGGTGGTATTAAGTCCATAACCCGGTGTGATTGGATAAAGGAGTTCTAGGAACCCTTATTTTGGTGTGTAGTAGTTGGGGGTAGGACTATTGGTTGATAAATGAATTGATCATTGCATGACATATTGTGAATACTCATGAAAGGTGCATAACGAATTGGCTGAACTATAATAGGTGCATTTGTCAATTGTGAAAAACATATTGATTTGATAATTGAATTCGTCTGACTGATTATGATTGATAGTTAATGGTTGCTTGCTTGAAGTAGCAAACCTGTTTTACCGTATTGAATTGATTGATATGCAAGATGGTTTGTTATCATGTTAAATTGATTTATATGTGAAATTGTTTGTCATTGTACTGAATTGATTGATAGGTGAAATGGTTTGATATTATCATATAGATTCGAATATTTAATTGGTTTGTTATAAAGGGACTCACACTAAGCTTCCATAGCTCACTCCCCTTATTTTCCTTCTTTTCAGTTAACCCAACGGTCTAGGACACCGACTCGGCATGCGGAGGGTCTCATCTTGTTATTAGCTATTATTATTATTATTATATGGCATAATTACAAAAAAAACCCCTTAAAATTTGGGGGCTATTGGTTTTGTGCCATTGAAATTTTTATTTTTTGATTGACATTAAGAAATCAGCCCAATTTTAAAGGTCAATGTGAGTTGACATTAATCAAACTGTAGGTCAGCATAATAGCCCATGTGGCATGCCACATAAGCGCACGACATCATAGATGATGTCATCTATTTAACAAATTTTTTTCTCATTTTCTCTCTTGCCAAACACCACTTTTTTTTTCTTCAAAACACATGGTTGTTACCATTTTTTTTCTCTCATTTTCTCTCTTGCCAAATACCATTTTTCTTCCTCAAAACATATGGTAATCCACAATCCAGGTTAACCAAAAACTCAAATGTCACTACAAAAACTATCCCTACTAAAATCAAAAGACTAACTCTAGATTTAGGAATTTGAGAAAGGGTTTGAAGGTTTTCAACTAATCTGTTGAACATAACACGGAACAACAACGAAAAAGGTGGATCCCATGGAAGAATAATAAAAAGAAATGGAGTACAAAAATTGGGTTCTTGCTAATCTAGATTATGAAATTGCAAAATCACACTACAATATAAGTTCAAGGAGATAACTTTTCGAAACTCATCTACGAAAAGACTCAACCACCACCGCATATTGTTCTTTCTTCAATGAAAATCGCCACACTTCCTTTTTTCTTCTAAAACAACCTATTCAAGAACCCTGCAATGGCCAAACATATTCATTATTTTAACATCATATAACATAATATCTAAACCTTTTAACGAATGTAAAGAAGAAGAATAAAAATAATAATAAAAGAAGAAGAAGATGATAGTGAACAAGTAAAATAGTTCATTCTATTGATAACTGTAGTTGTTGAGATAAGATATGAGCTTTCTAAACCTTTAAGATTGGATCTATAACACCCCAAACCTGGCCTAGATATTATGGTTGTATCTGGCAATGTCATACGATAGAGTTTCTGAAACCTCATTGTTACGATGAAAACATTCCATGTTATTATCTTTAGTAAACCTTTGTTAGAACTTATGAAGTCGTCTTTATTCATTTAAAACATTTTTTTTGAAACATCCCTCATTACAGAAGCTTTAATAAAACAGTCTAGGAGATCATGCGTTTAGAAACTACTTTAACTTTTTGAAAATCGAATTTCGTACGACCAGCAGGTATAAATCCATAAAGTAAAATAAATAAATAAAAACCCAAATTTAAAACCAAATTCCCAGAGGGTCCTTAAATTACAACCCAAATAATCAATAATAATCAAATCATAAATCGTAAATTGAAAACCATGAAGTCCAAAAATTACTGTTGTAACATCCTAAAATTGGGGTTATTTGTGATTGAATTAAATTGCTTGTGATTGGATTGCCGTGGTGTTATTCGTGGTATAATAGGACTTAATTATGAATCTTGAGTAGGCTCGAGTAGTAGGAAAATTCCATTTGTAAGCTTTAAAGATAGGGAGCCTTAGTAAGTAGGGGTTACAAGTTAAATGAGGGAATATTAGACACTGAAAAGTGGCAAAAGGGAGGCCACTTAGGAGCTGGAATTGACGCCACAAGAGGAGCAAGCGGAGCCTAGGTTCAAGTTGCAGAATTCTCCTTTTTGCTCTTTATTTTGGACGGCAAGAGAGAGAGAGAGAGAAATGCTCAATTTTAATTTCAGGATAATAAGGATTTAATTGGATTTTATGTGAATAATCTAAAAAGGGTGGCAAAGAGAAAACAAGGAATTTGACTTATTCAAATTCTTTTGAATATTTTCAAATGATTGGCGGGGAGGAAATTATGAATTTGACTAATTCAAACTAGTTTGAATTAGTGGTCGAGCTTTGTAGGTTGTAGGCAAATTTTGGAGTCTTCAAGGGGAGTACCAATGTTCTTAGGCATTTTGGTGCATTTTGGTCACTTTAGTCTAGTGCACCTAGTCAATTTTCAAGGTGAGTTCTCTCATTTTCTTCCTTGAAACCAAAACCCCAAACAACATATACCCTTGCCGATTTCTCCTTTGGTCTTTTAGTCAAAATATTGCTATTGTTTTCTTTTAATCTCTCCTAAGCATCCTCTCTTCTTTTTGGTTTCATTTTGGTTGGTGGTCGAATATCAACCTTCTCCCTCCAATTTCTTTTTGTTTTCTTCCATCATTGTGCAAGCCGAATTTTCCCCTTTTACTTCTAATCTCCCATTGCCGATTTTTCCTTTCTTCTTTAACCACATTTCAAGTGGTTCTACTCTCCAAAACTCTAGCCGAATTCTTTTCTTCCTTTTTGATTGGTGTTGGCCGAATCTCAAGCAAAGGTGCTCTCTTCTATCTTTTTCTCCAATCGGTTTTAAAGAAAGGTATGTGCTCAAGGCCGAATGCCTATTTCTTCTTCTCTCTATTCTCTGTCGACTTTTACAAGGGTAAGAGCCGATTTCGACATTGGATTGCAAATGTGAATCACCTGATTTAGGAATCGATTTGTTGTAGGGCCTTCGAGGTTTTGGAAACAATCTAGTGAAGCCGTCATCTTTTAATTGGTTGGTAAGTGGTGGTAAGGATTTGTTAATAGTCTAATCTTTTTAGTGTTGTAAGCCTAAGGCTATTAATGTAGATGACTATCGATTGTAGGGAAGCAGAAACACATAGTGTGTGGTGGCCGATAATCAAAGGGCGTTTTAGGTAAGGTTTCGGGTTCAAGTGTAACCCTGTGGAATTATTTTGGGTTCGGCCGAATGGTCTATAACAATAACCTTATGTTTGGCCGAATATAGGAGCAAGGATACCTAGTGTGGCCGATTGACTCTTCAGGGATTTAGGACTATCATTGGTAACAGGTGTGTACATACACACTTTATAACTAACAACTGTGCTAAATACATTATGTATGCTAAACTGGATTGATGTAGATTTGGACCTAATACCATAAAGGTATAAGCAAGGATTCAGGTAAGTCCTTGTCGATTTGAGATAACTATATGATGCATGATTGATGCAAGACATATTTGGTATATGTGGCATATAAAGTTATGGTTATTGATAAATCCAGTGTATGTTGCTAAATAAACATGTTGGCATGATTTCTGTTAAATGCATATCATTGATTGATGTGGGTTAAATGAGTGGAGGGGAAGTGATATCCGTGTTCACGGACACCGTGGTTTGGTACCACATTTCGTGACTAAGGTCACCAGAGGTTTGGCACCTCATAGCGTCTTGTCCCGTTGGCTTAGCTCCACAAATGGGTTGGCCCCACGTTGATATTATGGGATCGCCGCCATGATTTGGTATCACACGTGGGTTGGCCCCACAACTTGTTATATGTGACTTCGGGTCACCAGTGGTTTGGCACCACCAGTGGTTTGGCACCACAATATTGATGGATATCGTGACTTTGAGTCACCAGTGGTTTGGCACCACCAGTGGTTTGGTACCACACGGGGTAGAGAAAGGTGTTTTGGATGGCTAGGTTGGGTGCATGTTAAACTTAGTGCATGTTAACTTAGTTATAATTTGTGTATGATGTTGCATTAAACCGGGGGAAGGGTTACACATTGAGTCTTGGTGACTCACCTTCTCCTTTAACTTTTTCAGGTGACTCGTAGATCGCGGATGAGGAGCCGGATGGACTCGAGGTGGCCATGCAAAGTGAAAATGTGGATTAAATGAATTTTGAGCTATTTTTATTTTATTGTCGGCTTTTATTTGTTCAAGTTGTAATAAGGCCTCCTAAGATTTTACTTTTATTATTTTTACATGTTTTGGATAATTTGTTTAAACTACTTAGTGACTTTTAAATGGGTACACACGCTTTTCTTAAATTCAAACGTAAATGTTTTATTGTGCCATCGAGTACATTTGATATCAGAATAACCTCGACTTAATAGATCTTTAACAAAACTAAGTGTGGTTTTCTTCATACACCTCAATGGTTTTAAAACAAGACAGTATCTTTTACTTTAAATTAAATCGGATAAAGGGAGTTTTCAAAATGTTTTCTCTGTAACATACCAAATTCGGTCGTAATGTTTGGGCAGGGTTTGGGGTGTTACAAAATTGGTATCAGAGCACAGTTCAAAGCTCGGCTGTGGGGGCCCTAGGCTCAAAATGTTTTTGGTAGGCCTTTTTGAAATATTTTTGGTTTTGAACAGTATGGCACCGAGTCTCCGGCACCAATCCGCCTGTAAGTACTTCCGACTTCTTTGTGAATTATTATCCAGAGAAGGGTAGGTATGGAACGAGATAGTATGATAAGTGCTTTAAATTTTAGGACTAGTTTACCCCAACAAAAGACATAAGACTTTAAATGCCTAAGTAAACAAACCTACGACCAAGTCGCCGAGTTAAGGTGTGGTAACCCACATGCATGTCTAGGATTGGATCCTAAGAGCACAGTATTTAAGCAGTCCTCGTGACTCACCTCCTCTTCGCAGGAATCCTACCTAGTGCGTAGCTTCGGTTCACCCTAACCAAGAGGACTCGGTCATAGGCTAAACATACTGAGTAAAACCCGAAAGGGATTAGCCATGTTTTATGGAAACTCTAGTTTTAAAATCATTAGAGCATCTCTTTTTAATAGTAGTGAAAAATCTATTTTTGGAAAATTTTCAAAATATTTTTGACTTACCAAAATTACCAAAATGCCCCTAGTGGCAAAATTACGAAAATGCCCTTAGTTTCTAAAAATTACCGTACTACTCGATTTCAATAAAATTCTCTTACTTTGCAAAAGTATCCAAAATTCTGTATTTCAAAATAATACCCTGACTTTGGAAATTTACAAAATACCCCTGTAGGAAAATGACGAAAATACCCCTAGGATAGGAACGGACAAAAATGTCCGAAGAGTGAATGTGGATGAAAGGTATTAGGGAATGGATGTGCTTTTCTGTGTGAACTAGGATAGAGGACTTAAAACTTTGATTGATCAAAAGAATCTCTATTAAACTCTCTTCATAAAATTTCTTCGCGGATAACCAAGTGAAACAAGTACTAATCCATAAAAATTTCTTAATCAGATTAAAGCGCAATAGTTAGAATGAGCTCTAGAGGACGTGGCCGTCGTGGACGCGGTAGGGGTAGGATGACCGTGTCAGAACCTGTTAGGTCGGGTCAGGGATCTAAGAATGAGGTACCACCGCCACCACCACCCCCAACTTTTGGAGCTGAGGAGCAGGATCAGACGAGAGGTGAGGCAGTATCGCAAGCTATATTGCGAGTCCTTGATATGGTGGCTGGGATAAGTGGAGGTATGAGAGCTCGAAAATTGTACCCGAGTGACTCCGATCCAACGGGGCTGAGGTATTCCGGGGTGTATCAGGAGTGGCACCCAGTGCGGAGGAATATTGGTTAGAATCGACTGAGAGGATCATGGATGATCTCGATCTGACAAGTGAGGAGAAGCTGAAAGGGGCAGTGTCGCTTCTAAAGGATGAGTCATATCAGTGGTAGCTCACGGTTTGGGATGGTGCCACGGCAGATGACCTTACTTGAGAGTATTTCAAAGCTACTTATCAGAAGAAGTATGTGGGCACCAGCTACATTGATGCGCAGAGGAAAGCTTTTCTGGTGTTGGTACAAGGAAATAAGTCTGTATCGGAGTATGAAGCAGAATTCTTGAGGTTGAGCCGCTATGCTCGGGGAATTGTGTCAACAAAGCATGATCGTTGTGTCCGCTTTGAAGACAGACTTAGGGATGATTTAAGGTTGTTGATTACTCCACAAAGCAGGAGCGTGAGTTTCTTTGTTTTTGGTAGAAAAGGCTAAAGTAGCGAAGGGGTCAATGAGTCCGTGAGATGTAATTATGATAGGAACAAGCAGAAAAGAGGCTTTGGGTCATCTAGATCAGGTAATAATGCACAGAAGAGGGCTAGGCGAGTGGTAGAATCAGGTAGGAAGGCCCATGGCTATTAATTAGAGACCAGCTCAGTGTAATCGCTGTGGGAAATCACATTGGGGAGGATGTTGGACTGGTGAAAGAGGATGCTTTGAATGTGGATCGTTGGATCACCGTGTAAGGGATTGTCCTCGGAAGTTAGCTAAGAACCGGCCGGAGGGTCGAACCGTGCTCGTGCTAGAAATGTAGGACCACCACGGAGGGTCGTGGTAATGGTAGAGGAGGCAATGGTTCTAGTCAAGATCATGAATTTCAGCAGAGGTGCAAGCAACACGAGGCAAGATAGCCCTGGTTTAGTCCATGCGAGAAGGCGCCGAGAGGAGGGTGACGACCGGACGTCATAACCCAGACGCTCCTAATTTTTGGTCTTCCATATGTTGCATTAATTGATGTAGGTCTGACGATTCATATGTTGCTAGTAGCGTGGTAGAGACTATGAATCTAGACTTTGAGACTACTTCTAGGGAGATGACAGTAATTAGCCCTCTAGGTCACTCTGTAATTGTAAACAAGTTATATAGAGATGTACCCCTAGAACTCCAAGGGGTAGTGTTGTTAGTCGATCTAATGGAGCGCCATTTGAGGAGTTCGATTTGATTCTTAGAATGGACTGGTTGGTTAAGTATCAGGCAAAGTTGGATTGAGCTGCTAAGTGCATGGTTCTAAAGATGGCTGAGGGTGATGAAGTGGTCATGATAGGTAATAGAAGAGACTACCTATCCAACGTGGTGTCTGCGTTGAAGGCGGAGAAGATGGTCGAGAAAGGGTGTGAGGCGTTTTGGTTCGAATATGTACCTTGGAGGCTAAGGAGTCAGTTGTTGAGAAAGTCCGAACGGTAGGGAATTCACCGATGTGTTTCGGAAAAACCTTCGTCCGCCTCCGCATCGAAGTTGAATTCGGTATAGACTTGTTACCCGGAATGGCGCCGTGTTCTATAGCACCATCTGAAATGGCAATCAAGGAATTGGTGGAGTCAAGGCTCAAATTCGAGAACTCTTGGACCGAGGGTTTATCCGACCAAGTATATCTCCGTGGGGAGCACTGTCTTTGTTTGTCAAGAAAAAGGATGGTTCAATGCGGATGTGTATCGACTATCACCAACTGAACAAGTTAACGATCAAGAACAAGTATCCATTGCCCCGGATTGATGACTTGTTTGACCAACTGAAGGGTGCATCGGTGTTCTCGAAGATAGATCTTAGGTCAGGTTATCATCAACTTAAAGTGAAGGAGGTTGATGTTCACAAGATGGCATTCCGTACTCGATATGGGCATTACGAGTTTTTGGTGATGCCATTTGGGTTGACCAACGCACCGGCAGCATTCATGGACTTAATGAACAGGGTGTTTCAACAATACTTGGATCAATTTTTCATGGTGTTTATAGATGACATATTGGTTTATTCAAAGACGGAGGAGGAGCATGACATGCATTTACGTATAGTTCTACAAGTACCGAGGAAAAGCAGTTATATGCCAAATTCAAGAAGTGCAAATTTTGGCTTAGGAGGTGGCTTTCTTAGGTCACGTGGTGTCGTGGAAGGGATTAGAGTGGACCTCGCAAGGTTGAAGTGGTGTTGGATTGAAACCGCCTAAGTCAATGGCGTAAATTCAAGTTTTTCGGTCCAGCAGGTATTATCAAGATTTGTGGAAGGGTTCTCTTTAATCGCAGCACCACTAACTAAGTTATTAAGAAAAGGAGTTCCATTTGTATGGTGGAGAAACAAAGCAGGAAAGTTTTGATAAGCTAAGGAAGATTCTCGACTAAGCTCCGCCTGCATACCGAGGCAGAAAGTTGTTTCTGATTATCGTGATGCATCCCATACGGGTTGGGATGTGTATTGATGCAGGAAGGAAGGTAGTGGCCTATGCATCCCGTCAGCTAAGACCGCATGAGGTTAACTATCTGACTCACGACTTGGAATTGGTGGCAGTAGTCTTCGCTTTGAAAATATGGAGGCAGTACTTGTATGGGGAAAAGTCGATAGTCTACACGGATCATAAAAGTTTGAGGTATCTCTTGACTCAGAAGGATTTGAACTTGAGATAGCGTCGATGGATTGAACTGTTGAAGGATTACGACTATTCAATTGAGTACCATCCAGGCAAGGCTAACGTGGTGGTCGATCGTTGGTAGGAAGGTCGTAACGGACTTAGGGGTGATGTTTACTCACCTCATCTATACGACGATGTAAGTCTTTTAAGCGTAACTACTGATTAAGCCGACTTGGATCAAGAGATTAAGGAAAAGCAGTTAGTAGATGAAAGTTTGAATGCGCGGAGATTGCAAGTTCAAGATGGTGGTTTGGAAGGGTATAGTTTGTCTGGTGATGGAGTATTATGTTTTCAAGGGCGAGCTTGTATGCCGAAGGGTGTTGAATTGAGGCAAAGAATTCTTCAAGATGCACATAGCAGCCCATACGCTATGCATCCTGGAGGTAGCAAGATGTATGGAGATTTATGAAACAGCTCGTGGCTGTGGCTAAAGCACGAGGTAATTGAATTTGTAGGAAGGTGTCTGACGTGTCAGCAGGTTAAAGCTGAACACCAGTTGCCATCAGGGTTACTTCAACCAGTGAAGATCCCTCAGTGGATATGGGAGAGGATCACTATGGATTTTGTCAGTGGGCTACCCCTCACGCCCAGCAAGAAGGACACAGTTTGGGTGATTGTGGACCGTCGACTAAATCACTCACTTCATACCAAAGAAGGGTGGATTACTCACTTGAAGCTAGCTGTCGCATGTGTCGGAAATAGTGAGGTTGCATGGTGTGCAAGTATCGATCATCTCGAGATAGGATCCCGATTACGTCAAGGTTCGGAAAGCGTTGCATCAGGCTTTGGGTACACGATTGGATTTTAGTACAGCATTCCATCCACAGTCTGATGGGCAGTCGGAAAGGGTCATACAGATTTTAGAAGATATGCTAAGAGGTTGTGTTTTGGATTTCAGTGGTAGTTGGGAAGAGTACCTACCGCTAGCAGAATTCACTTATAACAATAATTATCAAGCAAGTATTCAGATGGCACCATATGAAGCACTGTATGGACGAAGATACCGTACTCCTACGTGTTGGACGAAATTAGGTGAACGACAAGTTTTGGGTCCAGAGTTGGTGACGAAAACTGAAGATAAAGTTAAGGTGATTCGGGCTCGTCTCAAGGAAGCGTCGGATAGGCAGAAATCTTATGCTGATCTTAAGCGTAAGGAAATGGAATATGCAGGAGGAGATAAAGTTTTTCTGAAAGTGTCACCTTCAAGAAGGCATTAAGGTTTGGGCGAAAAGGGAAGCTAAGCCCTAGGTTCATCGGGCCATATACTGAAGCTAAAATGAGTGGGTCCCAGAGCTTACCACTCGAGCTACCAGCAGAGTTGAGTCGATTCATGACGCCTTCCATGTATCAATGCTTAGGCGATATCGATCGGATCCATCACACGTTGTGCCAGCATGGCGTAGATTGAGGTAAACTCGGACTTATCTTTCGAGGAAGAACCGGTTCAGATCTTAGATCGAGATGTCAAAGTTCTACGTAGGAAGTCAGTACCTTTGGTGAAAGTGCTATGGCGAAACCATGGTGCAGAGGAAGCTACGTGGGAACCCGAGGATGTGATGTGACAACAATACCCCCACCTCTTCTGATCAGGTAATTTTGAGGCCAAAATTATTTTAAGGGGGTAGAACTGTAACATCCTAAAATTGGGGTTATCTGTGATTGAATTAAATTGCTTGTGATTGGATTGCTGTGGTGTTATTCGTGGTATAATAGGACTTAATTATGAATCTTGAGTAGGCTCGAGTAGTAGGAAAATTCCATTTGTAAGCTTTAAAGATAGGGAGCCTTAGTAAGTAGGGGTTACAAGTTAAATAAGGGAATATTAGACACTAAAAAGGCCTTGGAAGAGTGGCAAAAGGGAGGCCACTTAGGAGCTGGAATTGACGCCACAAGAGGAGCAAGGGGAGCCTAGGTTCGAGTTGCAGAATTCTCCTTTTTGCTCTTTATTTTGGACGTCAAGAGAGAGAGAGAGAGAGAGAAATGCTCAATTTTAATTTCAGGATAATAAGGATTTAATTGGATTTTATGTGAATAATCTAAAAAGGGTGGCAAAGAGAAAAACAAGGAATTTGACTTATTCAAATTCTTTTGAATATTTTCAAATGATTGGTAGGGAGGAAATTAAGGAATTTGACTAATTCAAACTAGTTTGAATTAGTGGTCAGGAGCTTTTGTAGGTTGTAGCCAAATTTTGGAGTCTTCAAGGGGGGAGTACCGAATGTTCTTAGGCATTTTTGGTGCATTTTCGGTCAGCTTTAGTCTAGTGCACCTAGCTGAATTTTCAAGGTGAGTTCTCTCATTTTCTTCCTTGAAACCAAAAACCCCCAAACAACATATACCCTTGCCGATTTCTCCTTTGGTCTTTTAGTCAAAATATTGCTATTGTTTTCTTTTAATCTCTCCTAAGCATCCTCTCTTCTTTTTGGTTTCATTTTGGTTGGTGGCTGAATATCAACCTTCTCCCTCCAATTTCTTTTTGTTTTCTTCCATCATTGTGCAAGTTCGAATTTTCCCTTTTACTTCTAATCTCCCATTGCTGATTTTTCCTTTCTTCTTTAACCACATTTCAAGTGGTTCTACTCTCCAAAACTCTAGCCAATTCTTTTCTTCCTTTTTGATTGGTGTTGGCCGAATCTCAAGCAAAGGTGCTCTCTTCTATCTTTTTCTCCAATCGATTTTAGAGAAAGGTATGTGCTCAAGGCCGAATACCTATTTCTTCTTCTCTCTATTCTCTGTCGACTTTTACAAGGGTAAGAGCCGATTTCGACATTGGATTGCAAATGTGAATCACCTGATTTAGGAATCGATTTGTTGTAGGGCCTTCGAGGTTTTGGAAACAATCTAGTGAAGCCGTCATCTTTTAATTGGTTGGTAAGTGGTGGTAAGGATTTGTTAATAGTCTAATCTTTTTAGTGTTGTAAGCCTAAGGCTATTAATGTAGATGACTACCGATTGTAGGGAAGCAGAAACACATAGTGTGTGGTGGCTGATAATCAAAGGCGTTTTAGGTAAGGTTTGGGTTCAAGTGTAACCCTCGTGGAATTATTTTGGGTTCTACCAATGGTCTATAACAATAACCTTATGTTTGGTGAATATAGGAGCAAGGATACCTAGTGTGGCCGATTGACTCTTGAGGATTTAGGACTACCATTGGTATGTGTGTGTACATACACACTTTATAACTAACAACCGTGCTAAATACATTATGTATGCTAAACCTGGATTGATGTAGATTTGGACCTAATACCATAAAGGTATAAGCAAGGATTCGAGTAAGTCCTTGTCGATTTGAGATAACTATATGATGCATGATTGATGCAAGACATATTTGGTATATGTGGCATATAAAGTTATGGTTATTGATAAATCCAAATGTATGTTGCTAAATAAACATGTTGGCATGATTTACATTAAATGCATATCATTGATTGATGTGGGTTAAATGAGTGGGGGAAGTGATATCCGTGTCTCACGGACACCAAGTGGTTTGGTACCGCATTTCGTGACTAAGGTCACCAGAGGTTTGGCACCTCATAGCGTCTTGTCCCGTGGCTTAGCTCCCGATGGGTTGGCCCCAGTTGATATTATGGGATCGCCGCCGGTGATTTGGTATCACACGTGGGTTGGCTCCACAACTTGTTATATGTGACTTGGTCACGGTGGTTTAGCACCACCGGTGGTTTGGCACCACAATATTGATGGATATCGTGACTTTGAGTCACCAGTGGTTTGGCACCACCAGTGGTTTGGTACCACACGGGGTAGAGAAAGGTGTTTTGGATGGCTAGGTTGGGTGCATGTTAACTTAGTTATAATTTGTGTATGATGTTGCATTAAACCGGGGGAAGGGTTACACATTGAGTCTTGGTGACTCACCTTCTCCTTTAACTTTTTCAGGTGACTCGTAGATCGCGGATGAGGAGCCGGATGGACTCGAGGTGGCCATGTAGTGAAAATGTGGATTAAATGAATTTTGAGCTATTTTTATTTTATTGTCGGTTTTATTTGTTCAAGTTGTAATAAGGCCTCCTAAGATTTTACTTTGATTATTTTACATGTTTTGGATAATTTGTTTAAACTACTTAGTGACTTTAAAATGGGTACACACGTTTTCTTAAATTCAAACGTAAATGTTTTATTGTGCCATCGGGTACATTTGATATCGATAACAACCTGACTTAATAGATCTTTAACAAAACTAAGTGTGGTTTTCTTCATACACCTCAATGGTTTTAAAACAAGACGGTATCTTTTACTTTAAATTAAATTGGATAAAGGGATTTTTCAAAATGTTTTCTCTGTAGCATACCAAATTCGATCGTAATGTTTGGGCCGGGTTTGAGGTGTTACAACTGTGGTCACCGCTGAGTCCTTCATCGCACCGATGCGTCTAAGTCTGCGGATTACTTGTGCACATTAAACAAAAAGGGGAGTTTACGTAAACTCAGTGTGTAATCCCATAGAAACAAACAAACAATCAAGATTCACGATTACTGATTGAATGATCTTGAGCCTAAGCCCTTTTCGATGTCGAAGGATTTGGGCCTTAGCCCATCTCAATCTGATGTCAAAATGCATGAGGGCCTTAGCCCATCACAATGTCGAGCGATAATGATTATGCAAGAGAAAAATCCTACCCAACCAGCCTCTACACACTATCTCCATCCAACCCTACACTCCATGTGGGGATATAATCAACCCACCCATCCCTACACTCCAAGTAGTACCGAATGCGGCACAAAAAAAGTAGTTTGTAGTTGAGCTACCAGTAAATTAGGCTTAAAGCCTTTCAGTATACTTCCTCCAAATAATAACTCCCAACCCAATGCAATGCAACATACAATGGAGGATATGCTATTATGCAATTTTAGTACATATATTCAGTTTAGATATTAACATGCTCAGTACAGACATCATTCAGTCAATTTCACACATTTAGGGGTTTAAGTAGTGCTTACTGACCCTACAATTGGTTCACAGTTGACTTGGGCGACCCATGCAACCTTAAAAACATTTCGATAAAAAATGGGCCCACATGCCCATGTGATCTGCCCGTGTGGGTCCACATGCCCGTGTGGCCCACTCGGCCCAAATTGGCCTTGGCTGTGTGATCCATTTTTAAAGTAACCCATGCTAGCTCAATACTCATATATGTTTTCACTATTTACTTATATGTTTATTCAAAGCTGTCTACTTGAGTCATTATCACTAAATTATTTATATCTTGAGCTACAGAATTCCAATTTAAGATCTGCTTGATGTTTTTGAAACTAGACTCAAATACATTTCTACCATAAAATTTTTAGAATTTATAGTTATCAAATAAGTACAATAAAATCTTTAAAATTATCCCTATTCTTCTATTTGACAGCTTCATACTTTCCTTACTAAAAATTATTTATCTTTTAGTACGAAATTTAGATTATGTTTCCATTTGTTTCTCTTGAAAATAGACTCATTAAGGATTTAAACATATAAATTGAAGCCCCTAATTATTGTTTTATAGTTTTTGATTATTTTCCTAAGTCAGAACAGGGGAACCCGAAATCACTCTGACCTTGTCTCACAAAATTTATTATATCTTATGATTTACAACTCCATTGCTTACACTGTTTCTTTCATGAAAAACTAGACTCAATAAAATTTAATTTCAAATTTTATTTAACCTCTAACTCAATTCCCACTATTTTTTATGAATTTTCAAAGTTAGACTACTACTGCTGTCCAAAACTATTTTAATACAAAATGTTGATTTCCAAGTTTATAACACCCTTATTTCCTTTCTCTACAAATTTTCGCATCATTTTCTCTTATTTCTCAACAGCAAGCAATTTTAGCTTTTTACCGAATCCCCTTTTTTGTGTTTCGGGTACACACCTAGTATCGATTCGCTATGCAAAGTAACCCGAGCCTTCAAAAACCTATATTTGACCAATATATCCCTTAATTAATCACTTGATTCATCAATCAAGCCAAATATCCCCAACATAAAACTCGAGAAACTAAACCAATGACTATTTGAAAACTTACCGTGACGAATCCGATAACCAATCGTCTCCACACACTGGAATATCCGCTTAAAACCTTTGATTAGCACCTAAACGAGAGTAAAACGAACCTTTTGTTAATTGCCTACTCGAAATACAATAAGTAAGAGAAAAATTCCACTTACCAAAATAGATGAAGTTAAAAGTTGCATCCAAAGAGATGACTCGCAAAAATACAGAAACGAAAAGAGAGGGGAAAGAGAAGAAACAAGATTCGGCCAAAGGGGAACAAAACCAAAAACTGAACAAGAAGGGAGAAGAAACGGCAGAGAAACAAAAGTCTAACGTCATAAAATTTGTTGGGAAAAAAGAAAATAAAAAACTGATAAGAAGAAAATCTTATTTTGATAACTTCTCCCCAATTATCTCCTAAAAACACTCCCTATTAACCCATTGAAACACAACTACTCAGCAGTCCAATTTAATTTGAACTCCACCACGCCACACGTTTCAAACAAAAATTAGTTCCCCTGCTTGCGTAGGGACTCGAACACAGGACCTCCTACACACTAACACTCAGCTTAACCACCAGACCAGCAGGCCCATTTTGATATATTTTTACCAACAATCAAATAAAAGCCTACTAAACAAGAGTAAGGCCTAATTCATTCAAAATACCAAAATTTGCCCAAGCAAAGGCTTGAACTTGGAACCTCCCAAACACTCCCAGAACACATAACCACTAAAGCTGACAGATACTTGTGTCATATTTTCACAATAATGAAATTAGAAATTTTGGGGCGTTACAGGATCTAATTAGTGTTTCTTCCAGTATTCAAAAATTCAATATTTCATCAAATACAATAAGAGAAATTTATAAAATTAAACTATCCAAAGCTATATAAGAATAATAGAAAAAATGGGGTGAAAAAGAAAAGGAAAAAAACCCAGCAAGAAAATCAAATGCTTACTAAAAGAAGGAAAAGATTAAAGCAAATAAACTTTAAAAGAAAAACGAAAAGCATGAGGCAACTTATAGCTATGAACAAAGCAGGGAAAAGGAAGAACAAAGAAAAAAACCCAAAATCCCAAGTCGATAAAACAAAAGAACCAAATTCAAATCGCTTCAATCCTTAAGTAGCTTGAGAATGAGAAACACTAGGAAAATAGAGTTTTGGAGTCAAAAGATGTAAATTTATGTAAAGCACAGAAGCTACGATTAAGATTATTTATAAAGAAAATTACATTGTCAAACAAAAAATAATAAAAATTATATTAAATAAAATTAAAGATTAAAAAAAGCAAGAAAAAAGAGAGAGAGTGATTAAAGGTTTGATACGTGCGTGCATACGTGAGATTATTGTAGATGAAATGAGCCAACCATATGTTTTGAAGAAGAAAAATGGTGTTTGGTAAGAGAGAAAAATGAGAGAAAAAAATGGCAGCAACCATGTGTTTTGAAAAAAAAAAAAGTGGTGTTTGGCAAGAGAGAAAATGAGATAAAAACTTTTTTAAATAGATGACGTCGTGTGCTTATGTGGCATGCCACATGGACTATTATGTTGACCTACAGTTTGATTCACGGTCAACTCATGTTGACCATTAAAATTGGGCTAATTTCTTAAAAAATTGTAATGTTGAGGGTGTCAATCAAAAAATAAAAAGTCAAGGGTGCAAAACCAAAAGCCTCCAAACGTTGAGGTTTTTTTTTCAATTATGCCTTATTTTATTAATCTTATTGTAAATTGTGGTTGGGATAATATTTTAATTACATCATGTAGGATGTATTTCAGAAATTATTATGAATAGGGAATTTATATAGATGTAATAGTTTATACTTAATATTTATTACTGACAGTGATTTTAGAGTGTTGTTTAATTATTAAGTTTTTAAATGGGTTAATTTATTATAAAAAAAGATTATTGATATATTTTCTACTGCCAAAATTAATGTTAGTTTTAAATTCATAAAATCGAGGTAATCACTTGTATAAAACTGGTTTTGTATTGAAAATTAATTTGTAAAAAGATCGAGCCACTACGGTGGCGAGTGTAATCTCTCTGACTCAGGTCTATCGTCTAGACCGTGTTAGGGAGGTTACAACTTGAAATTGTTGTATACCATTGGCATGCCATTGGATTGTGAGTGCTTACCCTTTTATTATGTGTTAGACATTGTGGCCTGGAGATAGTGTTGGAGAGATAAGGGAATGTCGAGCATAACTCCATTCATTATAGATAGCGTGGTGTGTTTGGATAGTGTGAGCATATGTGATACACTTACATGGAGATAGCATACAATTTTATGAGTCATGTGGTATGTTTTGGAGATCCATTTATCCAATAAGTATATAATTTGACTATGTATCATATTCACGAATTACCAATATATCACTGTGTTGTGAATGAAAATTGTATTATATTTGAATTGTTCAAGTATGTTCAAATCCTAACATGTCTGGTGTGTATATATTTGTGTTGTATGCATGTGTACTCACTGAGCTTTCCCAAGCTCACCCCTTTACTTTACCTTACAGATAAATAGTTCCCAGGTTAGCAAGGAGGGTGGCAAATCAGTGATTCATCACAAGGAACTTTTAAAGTATGTGTGTTGAGATTTTAAACTCTGAAGTGAAGGCAATGTGGGTTGTTCCAAGGGTTTATTACTAGAATTATACTTAGATTGTAACGCCCAAAATATTTAATATTTATTTTTGCATGTTTGTGACGCAATATCTGTCTACTTCAGTGATTAAGTGTTCTGGGAGTGTCTGCGAAGTCTTGGGTTCAAGCCTTAGCTTGGGCAAAATTTTGTTTTTATTTTAATAAACCCCTATCTTTAGACAGTAGGCTTATAATTAAATAATTAGAAAAACATGATAGAATGGGCCTGCTGGTCTAGTGGTTAAGTGGAGTGTTAAGTATGCTGAAGGTCTTCAGCTAAAGACTTAGCAATGTAGGGGAGTGTTTTATTTTGCTAGGTGTTGTGTAAGTATTTGAATGCCAGTAGAATTCTGATGCTTGTGGACGATTGGAGTGTTTGAAGGGTGTGAGGTGTTATGGCCAAATATTTGGAGAATATTGTGGAGAATTTTAGGGATTTGTTTAGTGTTTGAACCTAATATGAATTACCTTTGTACTAAAAATTTAGGCTGGGGTCTTCTCTTCATTCTTTTTGGTTGTTGTTTCTGTCGACTGTTTTCTTTTTTAAAGGGCCTAATGTTGCTAAGGTTTCTTGCTAGTTTTTTTTTTCTCTTTTCTTCTCTAAGTTTGTTCTCCCCGAAACAGTTGCTACCATCTATCTCTCATCTTCCTCCCTTGCTCTTTGTTTAGCTGAATTTTACACTTCCTATTAGATGAATTTTGGACTTCCTTTGCTCCTTCCTTCTCATATACGTTTTTAAGCCTCCATTTTGTTTAGTGATTAATCGCACTTTTTAGTAAGTGATAGTGGTGCTTGAAGTTTCGGCTTTTAAGTTGTTAGATTGGGGTTTTTGTTTAACTATTTTTGACAGCTATAAATCGGGGTGAGGGGGTGTGCTAGTGTCAAATTTCTTCCATTATTCGGTTCTCTTGCTCTCTTTTGGTAAGTTTTATAGAAAAAATCCTTATGCCTTTCCTTCTTCTGCCCTTAAGTTGGTGACTAATGGCAATTATTATGACAATTAAGGAAGGATTTAGGAAACTCCTAATCAATCGCTAGAGATTAAGATTCGTTGGAATCATAGTGGTTCGATTGAAGGTAACTCTAAATTGTTCTATGGATGGATTGTTGGTTTCGAGTTTCTTTTTAATCATAAGACATATTGTGGTGTTTGATTGGTCAATTTTAGGTTCGTGAAGGCTCAAGCAATTGTTCGTGACGAATTGAAACTAGTGTGTAAACACTGTTCTACAATATAAAATCAGTAAAAAGCCAAAAAATGTGAATAGTCGAGGCCACACGTGCTTGCGGCTACCGTGTTGTAGGCCTAGTGACCCAATATGGGTGTGCTATTGATGAAGTTGGCCATGGACGACTCATGGGCAAGGCTGAACTGGGCCGTGTGGGCCCACGGTCTTGTAGACCCCACGCAAGCAAACCACACGTGCGAGTGGAAATTATTGGGCCAGGCCGTGTGATCCACACAACCAAGGCCATTTTGAGCCGTGTGGGCCACACGGGTGTATGGGCCCACATGGGCTAGCATCATAGGCTTGTAGGCTCATTTTCACTGTTTGACTGCTAAGGTTGCACGGGTCGACCGAGTCGACTGTGGACCTACTATTGGGTCGGTAAGCTTACTTAGACCCCTAATTGATTAAATGATTGTTATGCCCCTGTGTGATATAGATATGTATATGTACATGTAAGGCTATATTTTATCATGCTATGTAGACTGTACTAAATACATACACGATACTATGATATGACATGATTGCATGATGCATTGCATTGGGATGGGTTGTTATTGATCGAAGGAAGTGTACTGAAAGGCTTCAAGCCTAAATTTCTGGTAGCCTAGCTACATATCACTGTATAGTGTTGCATTCAGTACTCTCTGGAGTGTAGGGATGGGTGGGTTGATTATATCCCCACATGGAGTGTAGGGTTGGACGGAAGTGGAGTGTAGAGGCTGGATGGGTAGCACTTGTATACTGTTTCATATGTTATTGCATTGATTAATGTTACTGTAATGGGCCAAAGCCCAAGCATATGATTGTTTTGTACTAATATGGGCTAAAGACCAAACTGAAATTGTCACTGATACTGAAAAGGGGCTTAGGCCCAGACTGTGTTTGTTCTCTGTATGTTTACTATTATGGGATTACACATTGAGTTTTCGTAAACTCACACATCTATTTTAACTATACAGGTAATCCCCAATCATAGGCGGATCGGTGCAACGGAGGACTCAGCAGTGTCCCCACGACCTATCTAATTTGATTTAGTATTTTATGATTTTAACCTAATTTTTGGGGGTATTTTATTGTAATAAGGGCCTTTGGATTTATATTTTTAATTTGGGATTTTATTGTTGTTTTGGTTATAACTGCTAGCAGTAGGAAAAGCCGCGAGCTTTCAGAAAGATAAATATTTTATCAAAATTTCTTCAAATACACTATCATTTTAAAAGCTTCCGTAATAAATGACGCTTTGAAAATTAATAACGTTTTTAAAATTGAATAACTTTTCAATGATTCATGCTTTGAAAATGAATGACTCATTTTTAGACTCATCATCGAATAACACAAAGTGATTAAATAGAAATGAGGATTTAACGACAACATATTTTATGACAAATACTTCAATGTGACATCGCTAGATTCGGCCATAACGTCTAGGCTGGGTTGGGGGTGTTACATTTAGTGGTATTAGAGCCAGGTTGCAAAACTCGACTGTGGATTGGGTTTTAAAACTTGTAATTCTAAAGAAATGCTTTCAAATGATTTGAAGTGTTTTGAAATGTTTTACTAAATAAGTGGCACTTCGAGTCTCCGATGTCGATCCTGTAAGTTATCTCTAAAAACTGCATTGTGATTGTGATTGAAACTGTTATATGCTCTAAATTGAAATTGTTATAGGTAGTATATCCTACAACTATTATAGATGGATTGTACTGAAAACACTTAAGATAGTGTATACTGAGGCTGTAGCAAAACTGTTAGGCCGATTTACAAAAATGGACTCTGAAATACTGTACTGCTTTGTATAAAACTTTGATTAACAAATACTGAAACTGTAAACTAATCTGCATAAAACTATTAATATAGATAACACGAGATTAGACAATGAGCACGAGAGGTACTCGCAGACGGGGTATAAGAGGCCGTGGTAGAGGTCGTAGAGTTGCTCGAGCTAGGTCCTTGTCATTAGGCCACATACCTAATTTGGAAACCAGTGAGACACCGACTTCACCTATGACTGAGACTGGGTTTCATGATCGAACGGCTGGGGACGACGCACTGTCCCAAGCCATGTTAAGAACTCTAGAGAGGGTCGTTGGGACCAATACTGGTATTGGGGATCGATGGTCGGTTACGGAACGACTCTGATCTAATGAAGCTGAGATTTTTAGGGGTATTGTTAGAGTTGCCCCTAATGTAGTTGAGTACTGGATAGAGGCCACGGAGAAAATTATGGATGACATGGACTACACCCTCGAGCAAAAATTAAAGGGTGCTGTATTGCTGCTACGAGATGAATCATATCAGTGGTGGCTCACTGTAAAGGAGGGCACTCAGCCCAAATGACTGACTAAGGAATTTTTCAAATCTGCCTTCCAGGGAAAATATGTGGGTGCCAGCTATGTGGATGCCTGGAGGAGAGAGTTTTTAAATCTAACTCAGGGGAACATATTAGTGGTTGAATATGAGGCTGAGTTCTTAAGGCTGAGCCGCTATGCGAGAGGTATGGTGGTGATTGAGTATGAGTGATCTGTTCACTTCGAGGATGGCCTCAAAGATAGCTTAAGAGTTCTGATAGCTCCACAGAGGGAGTGAGACTTTGCTACACTAGTGGATAAGGCAAAGATCACCGAAGAGGTTAAGCTCACTAAGAGCCAGAATTGTGAGAAAGAGAGAGGTAGGAACATGACGGATTCGGAGCCCTCGAGTTCCATTTAGAGGCCTAAGAAAAAGGCAGAGTGGATTGACCGATCAGAGTTGGGGCCTCTATGGTTGCTACTAGTCAATAGCCTTGTACCAATTGTAGGGGGCGCCATCAGGGCTAGTGCTGGAAAAGAATTGGGGCATGTTTGAGGTGCGGTTTATTGGAGCACCGTATCAGAGAGTGTCCACGGAGGCCTGATCAGATGTGAGCTCCTGGTTTGTACTGCACAGTCACTGAGGGGTGTTCAACAGCCACTGAGAGGCCGCAGTCAAGCTTGAGGTGGTAATGGGTTGGGCCGTAGGCAGAGAGCATTGGGCAGAGGTGCTAATCAAACTAAGGTAAGGCAGCCAGCTCTAGTATATGCTGTACGTCACCGAGGGGAGGGAGATGCTCGAATGTCATCACGAGTACGTTCTTAATTTTTAATGTACTTTATACTGCATTGATAGATATAGGATCCACTTATTTTTATGTTGTCTGCTCTGTTATTGAAAACTTGGGGATTCTGGTTGAGAGTACTCCAAGTGAAATTACGGTATTAAGTCTATTGGGGCAGTCCGTCTAGGGTAATAAGTTATTTAGAGACGTCCCTTTAGAGGTACAAGGAGTTATTTTTTGGCCGATCTAATGGAACTCCCTTTTGGAGAATTCAATCTAATACTGGGCATGGATTGGCTAGTTAAACACCGAGTGAACTTGGATTGTGTCATTAAATGGGTGGTATTGAAAACTGAGGAGGAAAATGAATTAGTTATATCTGGGGAACGTCAGAACTACTTTTTGAATGTGATTTCTGCATTGAGGGCCGAAAAGTTGGTTCGTAAGGGATGTGAGGCATATCTGGCCTACATTACTGTTTCAGATTCTGGGGATTCTTCTGTTAGAGAAATCAGAACGGTGAAAGACTTTTCGGACATCTTCCCTGAAGAGCTATCTGGGTTACCTCCAAACTGTGAAGTTGAGTTTGGGATTGAGCTCCTTCCGGGTACAACTCTGGTGTCCATCGCCCTTTATTGAATGGCACCGAAGGAGCTTGTGGAGCTTAAAGCTCAAATCCAAGAGTTACTGGATCGTGGGTTCATCCGCCCTAGTGTGTATCCGTGGGGAGCACCAGTTCTGTTCATGAAAAAAGGATGGATCCATGCATATATGCATCGATTATCGGCAGCTGAACAAGTTGACCATCAAGAATAAGTACCCCCTGCCGAGGATAGACGACCTATTCGATCAGTTCCGAGGAGCTTCAATTTTCTGTAAGATTGACCTCTGATCTAGGTACCATCAATTGAGAGTTAAAGAGGATGATGTACACAACACTGTGTTTAGGACTCACTATGGGCATTACGAGTTCTTAGTAATGCCGTTTGGATTGATGAATTTACTAGCAGCCTTTATGAATTTGATGAACCTAGTGTTCCAGTCCTATCTAGATCGATTCATGATAGTCTTTATTGATGACATTTTAGTGTATTCGAAGACTGATGATGAACATGATGAACATCGCCTAGTTGTTTTGCAAGTTTTGAGGGAGAAACAACTGTACGCCAAGCTCAAAAAGTGTGAGTTTTGGTTAAAAGAAGTAACATTTCTGGACCATGTGCTATCTGCTGCGGGGATTAGGGTCGATCTTTGAAAGATTGAAGCTATCTTGGATTGGAAGCAGCCTAGGACTATATCGGAGATTCGTAGTTTTCTGGGATTGGTTGGGTACTATCGACGATTTGTAGAGGGCTTTTCTGTAATTGCAGCACCCTTGACTAAGTTGCTACATAAGGGTGTGCCATTTAACTGGACTGATTCAGATCAAAAGAGCTTTGAGAAGCTCAAGACCGTACTGACTGAAGCCCCTATTCTGACACAGCCAGTTTCTAAAAAAGAGTTTACTGTGTATAATGATGCATCACATGTCGGTTTAGGATGTGTGTTGATACAAGAAGGTAAGGTGGTGGAGTACGTGTCTCGCCAGCTTAAGACTCATGAGGTAAATTATCTGATGCATGACTTGGAGTTGGTCGCAATGGTATTCGCACTGAAAATGAGGCATTACTTGTATGGTGATAAGTGTGTCATTTACACTGATCACAAGAGTCTCAAATATCTCATCACTAGAAGGAGTTAAACCTTAGGTAGCGTAGATGGATTGAGCTACTAAAGGATTACGAATGTACGATTGAAAACCATCCTGGTAAAGCTAATGTGGTGGCCGACGTACTGAGTCGAAGGGCTATGACTGATTTGAGAGTGATGTTTACTTGTCTCAGTTTATTTGATGCTGGTAGTCTGTTGGCTGAACTCTAAGTTAAACCGATGTGGATCGAGCAAATTAAGGGTAAATAGTTGGAGGATGAGTCATTGGGTCTTTAATTCCAGTAGATTGAGAGTGGCAATACATCGGATTTTGGACTGAATAGTGAAGGGGTACTCTGTTTCGTGAGAGAATCTATGTTCCAAAGGATATTGATTTGAGGAAGTCCATACTGCGAGAGGAGCATAGTAGCCCTTATGATATGCATCTTGGCAAAAATAAGATATACCGAGACCTTCTTGAGTTGTATTGGTGGCCAGGTCTTAAGCGAGATGTTACCGATTTTGTGAGTGAATGCCTAACATGCCAGCAGGTTAAGACTGAGCATCAGCTACCCTCAGGTTTACTACAGCCAGTTAAAATACCATTTTGGAAATAGGAAAGAGTGACTATGGATTTCGTAAGTGGGTTGCCCTTAACGCCTACTAAGAAAGATTCAGTGTGGGTCATCGTGGATTGGTTGACCAAGTCTGCCCATTTCATACCAGTTCGTACCGATTACTTTCTACAGAAGTTGGCTAAACTATATGTGTCTGAGGTATGAGACTACATGGGGTGCTGGTTTCTATAATATCTTATAGGGATCCCTTCTTCACGCCTCAATTCTGAAAGAAGCTACATGAAGCTCTTGGTATGAGGTTGGACTTCAGTACTGCGTTCCATCCTCAGACAGATGGTCAATCTGAGAGGGTGATTCAGATACTGGAAGATATCAATTTTCAAGGCAGTTTGGAGGATTTTTTTCCGTTGGCAGAGTTCGCTTACAACAACAGTTACCAGTCTATCATACTGATGGCACCTTACAAGGCGCTCTATAGTCGTAAGTGTCGTACTCCCTTGTGTTGGACTGAGTTGGGTGAGCAGCGTATTCCGGGTCTTGAACTAGTTTCTGATACCGATGATAAGGTCAGGTTAATTCGAGATCAACTAAAGGAGGCATCTGATAGACAAAAGTCGTATGCGAGCCTGAAGCATCATGATATAGAATATTCTATGGTGGACTTCGTGTTTCTCAAGGTCTCACCATGGAAGAAGATACTGAGGTTTGGTTGTAAGGGCAAGTTGAGCCCTAGATTCATTGGGCCTTATATCATACTGAGATGAGTGGGACCAGTTGCCTACCGGTTAGAGCTACCTCTAGAGTTGGAGTAGATTCATGATGTGTTCTACATCTCTATGTTAAGATGCTACCGCTCTGATCCCACACATATTGTTCTAGTTGAGGAGATCGAGGTTAGGCCATATCTGACCTTCGAGGATGAGCCGGTATAGATTTTGGACCGAGATGTTAAAGTTTTGAGAAGAAAGTCCATCCCACTGGTTAAGGTTCTTTGGCTTAATCATAGTTCTGAGGAGGCCACGTGGGAGCCTGAGGATGCAATGCGGCAACAATATCCTTATCTTTTCTAATCAGGTAAAATTTTGAGGCCAAAATTTTCTTTAAGGGGGTAGAGTTATAATGCCCTAAAAATCTTTAATATTTATTTTTGTATGTTTGTGACATAATATCTATCAGCTTTAGTGATTAAGTGTTCTGGGAGTGTCTGAGAAGTCTTAGGTTCAAGCCTTAGCTTGGGCAAAGTTTTGTTTTTATTTGAATAAACCCCTATCTTTAAATAGTAGGCTTATAATTAAATAATTGGAAAAACATGACAGAATGGGCATGCTGGTCTAGTGGTTAAATGGAGTGTTAAATGTGCTGAAGGTCTTGAGTTCGAGGCTTGGCGATGTAAGGGAGTGTTTTATTTTTCTTGGTGCCGTGTAAGTATTTGAGTGCTAGTAGAATTCTGATGCTTGTAGGAGGTTGGAGTGTTTGAAGGGTGTGGGGTGTTCTGGCCAAATTTTTAGAGGATATTATGGAGAATTTTAGGGATTTGTTTAGTATTTGAACCAAATTTGAATTACCCTCTTACTCAAAATTTTGGTAGGGGTTTTCTCTTCATTCATTTTGGTTGTTGTTTCTGTCGACTATTTTCTTTTTTGAATGGCTGAATATTGTTGAGGTTTCTTGCTAGTTTTTTTAATCTTTTCTTCTCTAACTTTGTACTCCCCAAAACTATTGCTGCCATCTATCTCTCATCTTCCTCATTTTCTCTTTGTTTAGCCAAATTTTGCACTCCTTATTAGCCGAAATTTTGACTTCCTTTGCTCATTCTTTCTCTTATACATTTTGAGCCTTCATTTTGTTTAGGGTTAATTGCAATTTTTCTATAAGTGATAATGGTGCTTGAAGTTTCGATTTTTAAGTTGTTAAATTGGGGTTTTTGTTTAACTATTTTTGACAGCTATAAATCGAGGGTGAAGGGGCTGTGCTAGTGCCAAATTTCTTCCATCATTCGGTGCTCTTGCTCTCTTTCAATAAGTGCGATAGACGAAATCCTTATGCCCTTCCTTCTTCTACCCTTAAGTTAGTGACTAATGGTAATTGTTATGACAGTTAAGGAAGGATTTAGGAAACTCCTAATCAATCACTAGAGATTAAGATTCGTGGGAATCATAGTGGTTCGATTGAAGGTAACTCTAAACTGTTCTATGGATGGAATGTTGGTTTCGAGTTTCCTTTTAATCGTAAAGTAGGACTGATTGTGGTGTTTGATTGGTCAAATTTAGGTTCGTGGAGGCTCGAGCAACTGTTCATGACGAATCGAAACCAGGTGTGTAAGCACTATTCTACAATAAAAAATCGGTAAAAACCCAAAAAGTGTAAATCGTCGACGCCACATGGGCTTGCGGCTACACACGTGGTAGGCCGTGTGACCCAACATGGGTGTGCTATCGACGAGGCTAGCCATGGGCGATTCATGGGCGGGTCGAACTGGGCCGTGTGGGCCCATAGGCGTGTGGGCCCCACACGAGAACCACACAGGCGTGTGGAAATTATTGGGACAGGCCGTGTAATTCACACGGCTAAGGCCATTTTGGGCCGTGTGGGGCACACGGGTGTGTAGGCCCACATGGGCTATCATCATGGGCTCGTTGTGTAACACCCCAAACCCTGTCAATACGCCACGACCGAATTTGGTATGTCACTAAGGAAAATAACTTTTGAAAGAATCGAATTAACAATTAAATTTTTGTGAAAAACTCTTTGTAATTCCTTATTTGTCGAAAATAAGTTAAAATTGAAATTTACTTGAAATTACATAAAACTTTAAAACTTAGTTGATAAATCATATGATAGAAAACATTTATATCTTTTAAGAAAATTTGAAATATCATTTTGGAAAATCATTTGCAATTGAGTATAGAAACTTGAATTTTGGAAATCACTTAATCATTGAAAACATTTAACTTGTAATTTTACTATTGAACTATTCATGTTACCCGATGGTAAGATTTTTAAAACCATTGCGAGTTTTAGTTTAGAAAACTTTGGGCTCAATTATTAAATTAACCAAGTAATTTAAAAGCCATATTTTAAACATATTCAAAACATAAAAATAATCCAAAACATAATTAAACAGCCTTATTACAAATCCATAAAATATGAAAACCAAATTAAAATAAAGTACCCAATTGGAAATTCATGTAAAACCAAATTTTATTGCATGGCCTCCTCGAGTTCATCCGGCTCCTCATCCGCAAACTCACGAATCACCGAAAAGATAAGGAGAAGGTGAGTCACCAAGACTCGATGCATATTCCTCTCGGGTAAATACCACATACTTACACAAATTATAACAAAGCAACATATATGTATAATGCACCCAACCTAGCCATCCATAACTCCTTTTCTACCCCGTGTGGTACCAAACCACTTGGTGACCAGAAGTCACGATATAAATGTGATACCAAATCTTTGGTGACCAAAGTCACGAATAATCCATCGTGGGGCCAACCCACGTGTGATACCAAATCACCTGGCGATGATCCCATATCTCAAAAGTGGGGCCAACCCACGGTGGTGTTAACCATGAGGACGAGTCGCTATGAGGTGCCAAACCTCCGTGTCCGAAGACACGAATGTGATACCAAATCACCGGTGGTGCCAAACCACCGGTGACCGACGTCACGAATCATCAAGTTGTGGGGCCAACCCACGGTGATACCAAATCACCGGCGGCGATCCCATATCTCAAAAGTGGGGCCAACCCACGGTGGTATTAACCACGAGGACGAGTCGCTATGAGGTGCCAAACCTCACGGTGTCCGAAGACACGAATGTGATACCAAATCACTGGTGACTCGAAGTCACGATATCAATCTTCCCCCTCCTCTCATCATACCCGTGCAATATGACATAATAATTCGTGTATGCGTTATGTCATGTATGCTAGACATATATCAAATATAAGTATAACATGAATTACCATCATAATCGATAGACATAAAACAACATAATCATGCTAATCAACCTCTAAGGGTATAACCGTAATTTTACCTACTAAGGGTATTTTCGTAATTTATCCACCAAGGGTATTTTCGTAATTTACCCACCAAGGGTATTTTAAGTAATTTACCCACCAAGGGTATTTTGTAATTTACCAACCAAGGGTATTTTGTAATTTACCTACCTAGGGTATTTTGTAATTTACCCACCAAGGGTATTTTCGTAATTTACCCACCAAGAGTATTTTCGTAATCTACCCACCAAGGGTATTTCTATAATTTTGTACCGAATGGCCTTTCTAAAGGTGCAAAGGTCGCCTTGAGCGACTCAACTACCATTTTAGGTCTTTCTGGGATTGTTGGGCCTAAAACCCGATTTGGCCCATTCAGCCCACACGCCATGTGGCCCACCTAACACAAATCTATCCACGTATATAAGTTCCACCTAGTCTAGTTCACTATATACTATATCATCATACAATTTATTCCAATTGGGCCTACGGGCCCATTGGGCCCACTTCTACCATCGCACCTCAAGTAGCCCCAACCCACAAGAATACTACCGATGGCCTCAACTATCGCGTTGAAGCCCTACACGCTTTCAGACGCTTCGTGTGGCTACTATTGTCGTGACAAGCACTTGGCATTTCTTCGCTTCTACAACTAGAGTAGAGAGAGTTACACACGATAGGACTCGGTGCTAAATCGCTGCGACCACTCCTGTGCCCAACGCACACCAAGGTATCTTAACCCTTCTCTGGCATGCTCTTTATATAGCTAGCTCTTCACCTTCATTCCTTGTATCTTTCCGATGTGGGATCCTTCGTCAAGAGAGTTTAAATTCAATGAAACTCTTACCGTCCACTCATAAAATAAATACTCCTTGCTTCTCATGAGATTCAACCTGTGCTCCCTTATAACATAATCCACGTTGCTAGCCACTTTACCAACTAGCTCCTTGTGCCTCAAACCATGCGCAATTAAATATAACCCTATGGCCAAGGTCTAAATTCATTTAATAAAATAATCAAAAGGAATGCAAACGCTACAACTAGAACCTTGGACCTCCTTCCTTCCTTGTGGCGTCACTTTGCCACCGCACCACACACACCACTTGTGTCATTTTCCTCCACATTTTATTCTTAAGGCCTACCCGCCAACCTCCAAGGTTTTTTTCACCTAAAACAAAATTTTCCCAAAGCTAATATTTGATCCCGGACTTCATAGAAGCCCCTAACCTTCAAAATCACTTATCTAAAAGGTCCAACTTGCACTTAAGCCGATCTCCTATTCTCCAAAAAATTTTAAACGCTACTACGCCTAAGGCCCATTGGGCTCAATCCTACTAGGCCTAATTTCAGGATGTTACAAATCTACCCTCCTTAAAGAAATTTCGTCCTCGAAATTTCCAACTAACTAACAAATACACGTCCTAACCTACCACACTACGCTCACGTCACAAGACTCGATCTAATAACACTAATAAACCAAATCTCAAACTTCTTTCTCATAACTAGATAACTAAACACAAAAGTAAATCGATATTTATACATACAATTTCTATATCCAAACCAGCACACACAAAATAAATACAAAAATACAGGCATAACATTGTCTTAACAAACATAAAATAAGGAACTTACTTGATTTGGATGTCAAGACTCAAGGTGCCATACTTCCAAACAACATGTATTTTCAAACAAACTTTTTGAACCCCATAACCCACAGTAGAGTTTTTGAAACCTAGGCTCGATACCAATTTGTAACATCCCAAACCCGATCAATACGCCAATAATCGAATTTGGTATGTCACTAAGGAAAATAATTTTGAAAGAATCAATTAACAATTAAATTTTGTGAAAAACTCTTTGTAATTCCTTATTTGTCGAAAATAAGTTAAAATTGAAATTTACTTGAAATTACATAAAACTTTAAAACTTAGTTGATAAATCATATGATAGAAAACATTTATATCTTTTAAGAAAATTTGAAATATCATTTTGGAAAATCATTTTGCAATTGAGTATAGAAACTTGAATTTTGGAAATCACTTAATCTGTTGAAAACATTTAACTTGTAATTTTACTATTGAACTATTCATGTTACCCGATGGTAAGATTTTTAAAACCATTGCGAGTTTTAGTTTAGAAAACTTTGGGCTCAATTATTAAATTAACCAAGTAATTTAAAAGCCATATTTTAAACATATTCAAAACATAAAAATAATCCAAAACATAATTAAGCAGTGCCTTATTACAAATCCATAAAAATATGAAAACCAAATTAAAATAAAGTACCCAATTGGAAATTCATGTAAAACCAAATTTTATTGCATGGCCTCCTCGAGTTCATCGGCTCCTCATCTCGCAAACTCACGAATCACTGAAAAGATAAGGAGAAGGTGAGTCACCAAGACTCAAATGCATATTCCTCTCCGGGTAAATACCACATACTTACACAAATTATAACAAAGCAACATATATGTATAATGCACCCAACCTAGCCATCCATAACTCCTTTTCTACCCGTGTGGTACCAAACCACCTGGTGACCAAGTCACGATATAAATGTGATACCAAATCTTTGGTGACCAAAGTCACGAGTAATCCATCGTGGGGCCAACCCACGTGTGATACCAAATCATGGCGATGATCCCATATCTCAAAAGTGGGGCCCACCCACGGTGGTGTTAACCACGAGGACGAGTCGCTATGAGGTGCCAAACCTCCGGTGTCCAAGACACGAATGTGATACCAAATCACCGGTGGTGCCAAACCACCGGTGGTGCCAAACCACGGTGACCGAAGTCACGAATCATCAAGTTGTGGGGCCAACCCGTGTGATACCAAATCACTAGCGGCGATCCTATATCTCAAAAGTGGGGCCAACCCACGGTGGTATTAACCACGAGGACGAGTCGCTATGTGGTGCCAAACCTCCGTGTCCAGAAGACACGAATGTGATACCAAATCACGGTGACCAAGTCACGATATCAATCTTCCCCCTCCTCTCATCATAGGTGCAATATGACATAATAATTCGTGTATGCGTTATGTCATGTATGCTAGACATATATCAAATATAAGTATAACATGAATTACCATCATAATCGATAGACATAAAACAACATAATCATGCTAATCAACCTCTAAGGGTATAACCGTAATTTTACCTACCAAGGGTATTTTCGTAATTTATCCCCAAGGGTATTTTCGTAATTTACCCACCAAGGGTATTTTCGTAATTTACCCACCAAGGGTATTTTGTAATTTACCAACCAAGGGTATTTTGTAACTTACCTACCTAGGGTATTTTTGTAATTTACCCACCAAGGGTATTTTCAGTAACTTACCCACCAAGGGTATTTTCGTAATTTACCCACCAAGGGTATTTTCGTAATCTACCCACCAAGGGTATTTTTGTAATTTTGTACCGAATGGCCTTTTTAAAGGTGCGATGTCGCCTTGAGCGACTCAACTACCATTTTCTGGTCTTTCTTCGGATTGTTGGGCCTAAAACTCGATTTTACCCATTAGGCCCACACTCGTGTGGCCCACCTAACACAAATCTATCCACGTATATAAGTTCCACCTAGTCTAGTTCACTATATACTATATCATCATATAATTTATTCCAATTGGGCCTCACTGGGCCCATTAGGCCCACTTGACCATCGCGCACCAAGTAGCCCCAACCCACAAGAATACTCATCGATGGCCTCAACTATCGCGTTGAAGCCCTACACGTCTTCTTGCGCTCGTGTGGCTACTATTGCCGTGGCCAAGCACTTTGGCATTTGCCGCTCTACAACTAGAGTAGAGAGTTACACACCGATAGGACTCGGTGCTAAATCACACTGCGACCAACTGCTTTGTGCCCAACGCACACCCTTCATTCCTTGTATCTTTCAGATGTGGGATCCTTCTTGAGAGAGTTTAAATTCAATTGAAACTCTTACCGTCCACTCATAAAATAAATACTCCTTGCTTCTCATGAGATTCGAACCCGTGCTCCCTTATAACATAATCCACGCTGCTAGCCACTTTACCAACTAGCTCCTTGTGCCTCAAACCATGCGCAATTAAATATAACCCTATGGCCAAGGTCTAAATTCATTTAATAAAAATAATCAAAAAGGAATGCAAACGCTACAACTAGAACCTTGGACCTCCTTCCTTCCTTGTGGCGTCACTTTGCCTTTGCACCACACACACCACTTGTGTCATTTTCCTCCACATTTTATTCTTAAGGCCTACCCGCCAACCTCCAAGGTTTTTTTCACCTAAAACAAAATTTTCCCAAAGCTAATATTTGATCCGGGACTTCATAGAAGCCCCTAACCTTCAAAATCACTTATCTAAAAGGTCCAACTTGCACTTAAGCCGATCTCCTATTCTCCAAAAATTTTAAACACTACTACACCTAAGGCCCATTGGGCTCAATCCTACTAGGCCTAATTTCGGGATGTTACACGAGGCCCATTTTCACTGCTTGATCACACGGTTGTGCGGGTCGCCTGAGTCATTCAGACCTCTTGTTGGGTTGGTAAGCTTACTTAGACCAATAATTGACTGAATAACTATTATGCCTCTGTGTGATATAGACACATATATGTACATGTAAGGCTATATTTTAGCATGCTATGTAGACTGTACTGAATACATACACGATACTATGATATGACCTGATTGTATGATGCATTGCATGGGGATGGGCTGTTATTGACCGGAGGAAGTGTACTGAAAGGCTTTGAGCCTAAATTACCGATAGCCCAGCTGCATATCACTGTATAGTGCCGCATTCGGTACTCTCTAGAGTGTAGAGATGGGTGGGTTGATTATATCCCCACATGGAGTGTAGGGTTGGACGGAGGTGGAGTGTAGAGGCTGGATGGGTAGGACTTGTATACTATTTCATATGTTACTACATTGATTAATGTTACTGTAATGGGCCAAGGCCCAAGCACATGACTATTTTGTACTGAGATAGGCCAAAGCCCAAACTGAAATTGTCACTGATACTAAAAAAGGGCTTAGGCCCAGACTATATTTGTTCTCTGTCTGTTTGCTATTATGGGATTACACACTGAGTTTTCATAAACTCACCCATCTGTTTTAACTGTACAGGTAATCCCTAGTCATAGGCGGATCGGTACAATGGAGGACTCAGCGGTGGCTACACGACCTATCTAATTCGATTTAGTATTTTATGATTTCAACCTAATTTTTGGGGTATTTTATTGTAGTAAGGGCCTTTGGATTTATATTTTTAATTTGGGATTTTATTGTTGTTTTGGTTATAACTACTAGCAATAGGAAAAGCCGTAAGTTTTCAAAAAGATAAATGTTTTATCAAAATTTCCTCAAATACCCTATCAGTCTAAAAGCTTCAAATGACGCTTTGAAAATTAGTAACATTTTTAAAATTGAATAACTTTTCAATGATTCATGGTTTAAAAATGAACGACTCATTTTTAGACTCATCATTGAATAACACAAAGTGATTAAATAGAAATTAAGATTTCAATGATAACATATTTTACGAAAATGTGATGTCGCCAGATTCGGCCATAACGTCCAGGCCAGGTTGGGGGTGTTACATAGACATAGACATTTTAAATAAAATTTTCATCGGGTTGTAAATAGACATTATGAACTGTTTGTTTTTTTTGGAGATTTTGAATGTTCTAATTGCATGTTTGATTACTTGATTGGATGGTTTTATTACTTGCTTAATGTGTTGATAATTAAATGAACTAACAAATTGTAACACCTCTAACCAGTATCCGACACCAGAATAGGGTTACGGAGTATTACCGGAATAAGCAGATCAAATTAATATATTTCAAATTATTTAACATTCATGTTAGATATTATTCATAAAGTCCCTTATATGAGCCCCTGAGGCCCAAAACATACATTAGAAACAAGTCGAGACTAAATTGGGTACTTAGAGAATTTTTTAGGAAATTTCAAAATTTTTCCTAGGTGTAGGGTAAACATGCCCGTGTGATCAAGCAGTGTGGCTCACACGACCATGTGACATGCCCGTGTCCTAGGCCGTGTGGGCATTTGAAATAGGGTACATGATCATTTCCTAGCCCATGTAACTCTCTGACATGGGTTACACGATCAAGTTACACTCCCATGTGCTAGGCCGTGTATAGGTGCAGAGGTCACATGGCCAAGCCACATGCCCGTGTGTCAGGCCTTGTGAAAAATCCTGAGCATTTTGTTTTGAAATTTTAAGATGCAGAGGACACACGACCAAGACACATGCCCATGTGCTAGACCATGTGTCACACATGGCTGAGACACACGCCCGTGTCTTTGCCCGTATGGACGAAAAGAGGCCCTTTCCAAGGCTATATTTCTCACCCAATTTGTCTTTCACCTACATAAACTCTTTAATACATTCACCAACCAATTCAAGACATTAAAACCAGGCCAAAACTTAGTCTTATGAATGTCATATTATCACATATGTTCAAGTGTTAAAACTTACCAAATGCACATATGTGCATATAGGTATATTTTACTAATTATGCTTACTAATTATGCTATCTCAAACCTAATAATCAATAGATCTATAAACTTTCCACCATTTAACCATTTCAAACATACACATCAAACATGTTTAGGCCATATATTTATATATCAAAATATACCAAACACAAGTCATACTAATGGCTAGTTACAACTAAATATTATATATGTCATCAATTGGACAATTTAACCTATACATGCCATTATATCCAAAAGAAATTTTACTATTTATACCAAAACAAGCTGAAGGATAATGTGATGTTGCTCCGACCCGCATCTAACCTTTACAAGTTTCCGAATACTATAAAATAGAGTAAATAAATAAGGAAAGCATTTAATGCTTAGTAAGTTCGTATAACAGGAAAGTAACTTACCATTTATTTCACATTAAGGTAAGCTAACTAAACATGCTCAAACCAATTTGGCCAATTTCCTAAACACATATCCTCATCAAGCATGTTAGTCATGTAATTCACATAAATACCAAGAAACATGAATGAGCTCATCAATATTAAATTTCCACCTACATGTATTTATCACTTCAAGTATATGTGAACATGTACATATCATATCTTTGTACTTCAAATATTTCTCATAGTAATTCATCTTGAATTCATTTCATCTCATATTGGAACTTTACCCATTGAATCATTTAAAATATTGATGGATACAAAGGTAGTACACATGAAGTGTATGAATTAGAGATCCGTCAATTCATATTCGGGGGTGCTCATTAGAGCACATAATTGGGAAGCCCTCTCTCGAGCCATATAATAGGAAGCTCATGTGAGCCATGTAACGGGAAGCTTATCCAGGCTGTATAATGGGAAACTCATAAGAGCCATAGTCAGAAAGCTCATGTGAGCCAATAATGGGTAGCTCCGAAGAGCAATTAACGGGAAGCTTTAAATAGCCATATATCGGGAAGTTAAAGTGAGCCACATCGGGAAGCTCATGAAGAGCCTTTAATTGGAAAGCTTACGAAGAGCCATATAATGGGACACTCATAAGAGCTGCGGTGTGTCCACAACACATGTAGGATCACAACCGATCGGGATGCTTCGAAGAGCTATTAACGGGAAGCTCGCAAGAACCATATATCGAGATGCTCATGAGAGGTAATAATGGGATGCTTTTTCTAGCTGTGGTGTGTCCACAATATATGTTGGACCACAGCCAATTCGGGAACCCTGTATCCATCGAATTTCATTTATTCAAACGGGACTTAATACTTGTCAGACATTATCGGATATGTGACCAATTTTCATACATGTCAATTACACAATTCACATACACAACATTTAATTCAAACATATAAATATATATTTAGTTACACGAACTTACCTCGACTATGTTTGTGAACTTGTATGCTACTAATCCGTTACTTTTTCTTTACCTCGATCTAACTCCGTGTTTGGTCTATCTAGATCCATACGAGTAAATTTAGCTCAATTTAATACAATTCATATTCAATTCAATCCAATTCACATCTTAGACAAAATTACCATTTTTCCCCTATACTTTTATTTAATTACAATTTCATCTCTAAGCTCAAAAAATGAAATTCATGCAATTTAATCCTTATTCCAAGCCTAGCTAATTTTTACATATCTCAATAGCAGCCCATGTATTTCATAAAATTTAGAATTTTTCCATGAATTTTACAACTTTTCAATTTATTCCCTAAATCATAATTTCATCAAAATTCCCTTTACAAAAGTTGTTTATCTATCAACAACCTTTCATTTTCTACCAAAAATTTCATAATTCATACATATTAATCCATGGAAATCTTTAATACTTTGATAACTTTACAAATTAATCCCAGAGATAGCTAGATTAAGCTATTACGATCACGAAAACATAAAAAATACCAAAAACGAGACTTGAATACTCACCTAATTAAGCCAAATAAGTTTTCTCTTTCTTCAAATCTCAATGGCTAGGGTTTCCATATTTTTTTTGGGAAAGATGATGATAAAATGATGATATTTTCTTTATTTTATTATTTATCATCTTTATTTTTTTTAATCTTTACAATTTTATCCTTTTCTTTTTCTAATTTTCCATGGATGAATCATCAAACTTATCTATTAACTCCTCTTATTGGTCTATTTGCCATATAAGGACCTCCAATTTTGAATTCCATATCTATTTGATCCTTTTAGCTACTAGAATTCAGCTTTTGCATTTTATGCAATTTGGTCCTTTTCAATTAAACATGTAATCGGTAAAATTTCCTAACGAAATTTTTATACGATATTCCTATCATAATGCAGACCACACAATATTATTAAAATAATTTAGAAAAAGCATGCACTTAGGTCTAATTTCCTATATGAAATATTCTACAAATGCGTGGTGTGTAAAGTTGGTCGGTGTGGTTTGTAAAGTTTTAAATGGAGAGTCACCTCGGTGGCTAATGTGATGTTCTGAATTTGGGTCAGACCATCTCGGTTGGGTTTGGACATCACAAAATTACTTCCCTAACTGATAAATAGCCCTGTAACTTAGCATTTAAGATTTAACTTATTGGCATCATTAAGAATGAGAGAGACCTAATTCTAACCAACAAACTCACCTTAGCGAAGTTCATTTAAGCTTAATCACACATCCATACCACATAACATAAACTACAGCAGAAATGAGTTATGCAGTTCGTCACTAATATTAGAATAAATTAAAAAATTACAAATTTAACTATTCTAATTAATAAGACTGCCGTTCTAAGCTATCAACTACAAGCCACATATCTAATAAACCTGAGAAATTGTAATTAAAACAGAAGATGCGTGAATACCAAAGAACAAAGAATAATTCAAGAATAAATTAAGTCTCAAGAACTTATTGAATCAAACTAAATAAAACTAAGAATGGCTAGGTCTAAGTCTCTCTAGTCTTAACCTAATAATGTCTATTTACAAATATATATATATATATATATATAATATATATATATATATATATAACAAAGTTGTTCCTCCGTAAGGCACATATTTTCCTACATCTTAGTGACTTAATGTTGAGGTTCAAAAGCTTGCTATTAATGGGAGATTTGGTTAACATGGGGGATGGTGACAATGGGTTGAGAAGGAGAAGTCACCAAATGAAAGAAAATATCTTGGAAAATTTGGTCCTTAGGATCTTGGAGTGGAGTTCTAGAAAGAGGTTGGGTGCCTAGGGCAACTAGTGGAATAATGGTGGTAGGATTGGGCAAGGGAACAGAGAGAGGAGCATTGATGGAGCCATAAACTAGATAAAAGCCATGACAGGGCTAAGATTTGGCCAATTTTTTGTCTGAGTGGTTGGAAGGTGATTTTGGTTTGAAGGGACCTCGGTGTTAGTGGGGTTGTTGTAGGTCGTCGGGGCTGAGGAATTGGTAAGGTTATTGAATTTGGTGGGCTTTGAGGGTTGAGAATAGCATCATTCTAAGAACTAGTCATCATAAGGTCCATGCTCACCGCACCAATTGTTGATACAAGGTGCATGGGAGGAGTGTAACTCCCCAAACCCGACCTAGAAGTTAGACTCAAATCTGACATGTCACATTGAGGTATTTTTTTTGAAAACCACATTTTCATTGAAAACCCCTCTGATATTTAAAAACTAAAGTCCCAGTTTGCGATTGTTATTAATAATCAACATTTAATAAGAAGTCATTACCTTCAAAACCTTGTTCATTGCGGAAGCTTAATTTAAAACAACTGACTTATAAAATGTGATATTTACAACTTGGTTGCGAAAACGTAGTGTTTTGAAAATAGATATTGTTTTGGAAAATCGTGATTCAATGTTGAGCAGATTTAAAACATAATAAATTAAAAATCCCAAACTTTACCAGAGTTTAAGAGAGGCCTTATTACAACCCAATAAAAATAGTTTAATAAAGTAAAGTAGAATACTAAAATCCAAAACTGCTCGTAGTGTAGCCACCTCTGAGTCCTCCACTACGTCGAACCGCCTACTGAGGGTTACCTAGAAAAATTAAAAAGAGGGGGTGAGTTTGCAAAAACTCAGCAGTAAAAACATGCATCACAACAATTCGGGCCGGTGCCCATTACAATAACGGTGGTAATTGGGCCTTAGCCCAAAATAGCCTCGGTTGGGCCTTAACCCATATCATATGTCACATATCATAAATATCTGGGCCTAAGCCCATCTCAATATTAAAATCCATATATGCAATGCATTAATACCCATACCAACCCTGCACTCCGTCTCCTGCCCAATCGTACACTCTTGTAGGGATTTAATCGACCCGCCCATCCGTACACTCCTTTTGTAGCACCAGTTGCGGCACTAACTTATCAGTGCAGCATGGCTGCTCGGTGGCTAAAAAGCCTTCGATGGATCCACAGTCGTCAAACGACCATGCGATCCTATTAGCACTTCCTCCATATTAATAATCCCTTTCCCATGCAACATAATAACACATGAATACATCATACAATAATAAACATACCATAATAATCCTAAATCGCATACAAGAATAACGATATAACATGTAGGGCATTTTGTCATCTTTCCTTTTAGGGGCATATCGGTCATTTTACCCATCGAGTGTACTTTGGTAATTTTGCAAACCAGAGGTATTTTGGAAATTTTACAAACTAGGGGTATTTCGATAATTTTGCAAACTAGGGGTATTTCGGTAATTTTGCAAACCAGGGGTGTTTCAGTAATTTCATAAATCAGGGATATTTTGGTGTTACAAGGCCAAAAATTTTAAAATGCATTCATGGCTAAGGCCCAATGGGCCCAATCCTACTAGGCCCAAATTCAGGGTGTTACAAGGAGAGTAAGGAGAAGATAGAAGGAGTAACTGGTGGTTCTGTGGAGGTCGGTTCACCTAAAGAGATGGAGAGTCGGAAAGGAACAAGAGGACATGTTGATCATTGGGAGAGACTATAATTACTCAGAGTAACTTTAAGGGTTGAGAAAATCAATCCCTTCTTCATTGTTGGGAATGTATTTATAAAAAAGGTTCTCTTGTCCACTAGTGTGACGTGGTAGGATAAATGCTCAATCCTACCAAATGTGTAAAGGATATTCATGATTGTGAAGGATATTCATGATGAGGCCCATTATATTATTCATTCGATCAATACATGGTTGTTATGCCTATGTGGTATATCATGGCCTTAAAGGCGTGTTCACACTTGTGGAGTGTTCGAACTTAAAAAATGGGCGACTGTCCTTTTTTTAGAAGTGAGGGTCTTGCTAAGTGGTTCTTATAAATGGGTGGTTAATAGCGCAGAAGATCGATATTATCTTAATTAGAGTGGGTTGTCAAGCAATACAACTTCTCGTGCGATGTCAGTAGGAGAGTCAACGTTACTTATGCCATTTGCACATATCCGAGTGGAGGACTTATGCCATTGACATATGCCCGAGTGGAGGAGGGATATAGCAATCATAAAATTAAACATGTAACACCCGATTACCATTATTGACCTTGGTCGGGTAGAGGGCGTTACAAAACCCTTAATTATAATGATTAAGGTTCAATTTATGCTACTAAAGTCAATAAAAAATTGAAGCTTAATAAATTGCAATCTTTTATTGGAAAGTATCTTTATATTAATTATAGAGTTACTTACATCAAACATCCTCAAATTATGGCCCTCAATTTAAATTGGTCCCTAAACTTCAAATCATTCTAGTACATCCCTAAACTATTAAGGTTATTAGGTCTTTTCATTACTAAAATTATTAATTTAGCTGTTAAATGACACGTTAGATCTTATTTGACATAATTGACAATTAAAATTGAAGAAAAATGAATTGTAAAAATGGTTGTTCTAAAATCTTAGTTTTGAAGTCTTTAAAGCTTTTATAAAAGTTTTATCATTCACACCTTCTTCTTCTTCTTCTTCTTCTTCTTCTTCTTCTTCTTCTTCTTTACTTTTACTTTATTTTTATTTTTCCTTTAAAAGTTATAAAATACTATTGCTAATTTATTTTAAAAAATTTCATTTTAAATTTAGCCATATAAGATTTGACGTGTCATTTAACAATTTTAATAATGAAACACTCAATTAAATAACATTGATAGTTTAGGAATGTAATTAGAGTGTTTTGAGGTTGGAAGATCAATTTGAAATGAGGATCATAATTTGAAGATATCCATTACAATTAACTTTTAATTATATTATGAGAAAGTATATTTATATTAATTATTATTATGACAAATCATTTTTACATTAGTTACATTGTAGTGTTTTTATATTAATTATATTATAAAAATATGTTGATAACATTTACATAATGAAAAGGAAAAATGGAATAAAACTACACTTTCAAACAATAAAGACATTCATGTAATTATACAAGTTTGGAACAAATTATAGACAAAATTTTCTTACGCTCTATTACTAAATAATGATTTAAAATTTTCAAAAACAAATAGTGAACCTCTCAAGTGTGATACTTCATGCTATACAAAATATTGAAATTTGATCAACTCACAAGTTGGATGGAAGGATCCCATATCGAATTCTTTTATGCTTCTCATCTAATTCGTTTTGGCTCAAATTGACCTTTTAACCTGAATTGCTTATTTAACTTAAAAAAAATCATTATATTAATATTTAAAACTACATATAATTTTTAATTAGTAAATAGCAAATCAAATGATATAATTAAAAGAAAAGAATAATGCAAGACAAAATTCAAAAAAAAAAATCTATTTGAAATCAAACTCTTACCAAAATAATTATACTTTAGTAATTTTACATGAAAAATATTGCAATGAGAAAAAGGAAAAGTAAAGGATGGAATTAAAACTACTTAATTATTAGCATTTATGATAAATGCATAGAGTCAAGTAAGTTGGAAAGTTGGAATCTCGATTTTAAAAAAATAAAGATAAATTTTTTATTTTATCATCCTGTGATTTGTCCTCTTTGAAGACAAAATTTCTTGATGTATCATATGATAATACTTACCACAGAGGTTGGTCCAACTATCATACAATCGTAAGAAAATTTTGTTTACTTTTAGGAAATCTCCTCAGTGAGATTCACATGATAACGTCTACCTTGGGGTAGGTTTGTTTCATGCCATCACAAGAGATCATTTACAGATGCTGTAGGTCTTGTTTAGGGGCCTTCTCCGACTCAATATTTTAAAAACATGCATGGTTCTTAATTTCCCGTTTCAATCATGAATGATCAATATATGCATGACAAGTATTATAACAGCCCGATTTTGGGGCTAGTCAGAACAGTGGTTTGGAACCACTAATCTGAGGTCGGAGAATATTATTTTAATATTAGTTTATGTGTTATAGCATGGTTACATGAGTGCATGAAAATTTTGGTGCATTAATTTTAGTGATTGCATGCCTAATTTTGAAAAAGGACTAAATCGTATAAGTACGAAAGTTTTGTTCTACAAGTTAGAGGTGTCGCTATAGAATATTAAATTGGAGGTCCTTAATGTGCAATTAGGCCCTTAGGAATGTGTTGGCCAGCCATAGGGGATAAGAAATTTCAAAATTGGTCAAAGTTGGTGTATTAGGTGACTTAATGGATGAAATAGAATAAAATAAAGAGAAAAAGGATGTCATCTTTTTTATTTTCTCTTCTCCATAAATTTTTACACTCAATAAAGGGCCATGGAAGCTTGAAAATTTCAGCAGCCTTTAACCCTTGCAAGTAAGTGTTTTTGATGATCATTTTTTTATAATCTTTGTACTTTTGGAACCCTTTTAGCTTAAGCTAGCTAATGAGGGGACTATTTTGCAAAATGGTTGAGAGTCTAGGGTTTTTTCATGGGAACATTAGTGTTGTTTATTGAACTTTTATGGAAGAAAATGAAACTTGGTTGTTAAATAAACAACTTTTGTGAAAGGGGTTTCCATGAAAACACCTAAAAAGGACCTTTTTGGTAAAGATTGTGAAATAGGTAGTAAATGTGTGAAATAATTGGTTTTTTGAGTTGATATAAGAGTAATAAATGTTCATCTAGGCTTGTTAAAGGAGGAAATTTTATTAGAATTGTTTTACGAGCCAAGGGGCAAAATCGTAATTATGAGAAAGTCTAAGGGTAAAACATTAATTTTGCCAAAATAGGAATTTTGAAATGTTTTGATTAATGTGGTGATTTAATAAGTTAAATATGTCATTATAGATCAAGAAGAATGTGGAATCAACCTTGACCGAAGAAAAGGTAAGGTTTCGGACTAAATTTCAAATTGACATGTTTTGTATCGAGGTAAGTTTATATGTAAATGATACATCCTTTTTACTTACGTTTTACATATAAATGTGTTAAGTAAAATGTGAATGAATATTATTGATGTCTATCAATGTAACACCCCAAACCCGGCCCATTCATTACGACCGAATTTGAAATGCCACTGCGAAAAACATTTGAAAAAGCTTTTGACTTAGAGTTAAAATCCTAAAAAAATATTGTCCTTTGTAAAAACATTGTTTGTTTAAAATTCTAAGTAAAACTTTATTTGTTACAAATTTCCGGATTAAACCTTTACGTATATACTTTTGGGATGTAAGTTGATAAAAATAAAAATCATTTAAAAATAGTAAACTAATTGCCAATCCAACTAAAACATAATAAACAACTTCAAATACTTTAAATGGCTCTTATTACAATATACCTTTACTTAAAAATACTGAAAAATATAAAATGATTGAATTAATTAAAAATCATCTTCTGCATGGGCCACCTTGTATCCACTCCAACCCGGTCCAAGCTTTATGCATCACCTACGATGTTGGTAAAAATTTGGGTGAGTCAAACAGACTCAGTGCATAGCCATTTCACATGTCTCCATATATGGGCTTGGCCTATATCCACACAGTCCACATACATAATCATGCAATTATGAAACCCATCCCAACCTAATGTCCATCCATCACACCTACCTTGGCAGACCCGCTGCCCAAGGCCGTGGCTAATCCACCGATCAACCAAGTGATCCCACATATTCTACCTTGGCAGACTTGCTGCCCAAGGCCGTGGCTGAGCCACCGATCAACCAAGTGATCCCACATATCAATCAGTCCACGGTGATGCACACAGCTATCAATCGCCGAGATGTAGCACCTAGCCAACACCTCCCTTGATGAAGCACATAGCTAACATCAAGCGCTAATGTAGCACAAGGCTAACATTAGACCACGTACATAATGTACACCCTTTCCTTTGATAGTCACATCCCAAGTCCCATGCATATATATGTATCATGGCAACATATCACTTGAAACAAATATACATCACATGCCATCACATTTTCATACATTCATCAATAATCATTTAATAACGTAAATCACTGACCTGATTATTCGATCACCCACCATGGGTATTCACAATTTTAGCCCTTATTTTGGCTATCATTCACATCATATCACATATTTATGAATATAACACATACATACAACAAGAGAACAGTGCGATAACTACGCACCTTTTCCTTGGCACAATCTACTCAATCCCGAAACTTCCTTATGTCTGTTGATATCCTCATTACTTATCCAAATCCCGAATACTTGCCCTTAAAACCAAAGTACACAATCGGTCACATTTATACCCAAAATATGGCCTTTGGCTGAAAGTCCTAGATCACTTACCTTGCTAACTAAATCCCGAAATGTTGGCTTGTTCCTGAAGTTGTCGAAACCCTATACACCATATGTTAGAATCGGCTACAAGCAATAATCTAGAAAAGATGGCCCTTGGCCGAATATTACATATCCCTTACCTTGATGTATCCAATCCCGAGAGAGACCTTACTCCTTTAACGCTATCTTCCCTTGACTACACAAGAACAAAGCATGAAATAAAGGCCCTATTAAGGTTCGGCCAACCCCAAATACCAAGGCCAAATACTGATTTCGGCATGCTAAAGAATAAGAGCCCAAACCGATTACTTAAATAAATACTTACCACTATCAAAGCACTCCCAAAGAAACGGCTCTTATACCCCAAAGAGAAAGATTTTGGCACTTGAATGGTGAAGGGAGATCACGCCAAAGTGAAGAGAATTTATGCTTAGAGGATTCGGCAACAAAGAACAGTGGTAGAGGGGTTTTGACTATGGTGTTTCTTTATGGTTTCAACAAAGAAAATAAGGGAAAGAAAAATACCAGGTTCGGCACAAAGAGAGAGTGAGATGAGAGAAACAATTTTCGGCAAGAAGAAATTAAAATGGAGAAAAGAATTACCAAAAGGTGAGCACCCCTATTTATGCTACACAAATTCAGCACTTAACCCCCCTTTCATCCCACCTTCTTCTCCTATAATACCTCTTGAACACACATTCAAAAATAAATAAAATAAAACCTCATTTATCTCTTATCCACTCTCTAAAAAAATAATTAAAATAAATCCACCCATTATCCCACACTACATAGCCGAATTTGCCATTCAAAAGAACCCTTGGCCGGCCACTACTCCTTCCTTATCATATCCCACACTTTTCTCCCATTATCACCTTAATAAATAATAAAAATAAAATAATCCACCCTTATCACTTCTATATTATCCCACACACTCAAAATAAATAAATTAAATCCACCTCACTTTATCCCTTATCTTCCCATTAAAAATAAATAAAATAAAGCTACACTTATCTTCTATCTACCAACTTAAAATAAATAAACCTTTATCACATCTTCCTAGCCAAATTTAAAAAGAATAAAACCAGCCTTATCTTATCCTTTTGGAAGCCCACATGCCGTCCATCTCCTCCCTTCCCTCCTGACACCAAAAGCCAAAAATAAAAGTCACCCCTTTTACTGCCCCCAAGATTCGAACATGAGACCTACTGGAGCCCTTTGACGCAAGCTTCCTTGCTCCACAGATAACGCCCCAAGCCACTTTGCTGCTAGTTCTTTTGTGTCATAAACTCCCCACTATTTGTCTTAAAGCCTCCTTAGCCCAGTTTCCCTTCTTGCCGCAAAGAGCAAAAATAAAAACACACTTCTATGCCACCAACGTGATTCGAACCAAGGCCCTTGCCCACTGCACATGGCGTCATCACCAAGGCCCTAAGTGGCGCCTTGCAGCCACTTTACCAAGCTCACTTCCATGTCCAAAAGTGCCTATAATTTTCCCTTAAGGCCTCCCTAGCCTTGCTCCCCTTACTAACTCAAAATCCAAAAATTTTCCAATGCATTCCCTTTTTATCCTAGAGTTTTAAGAACCCCTAAAACACATCCAAACCACTCACTGAGCCTATTAACTCATGAATTATACACCAAATGCATAACCCCTAATCTAGGATATTACAGTTCTACCCTCCTAAAAAAATAATTTCGTCCCCTAAATTACTTACTAACGAACAACCGTACAGTCTAACTCACCACACTACGCTATTATTGCGCACTCTGATCTTAAAGAACTATCATACTTTCTAGGCACATTCTCTAAGTTCACAATCAAGGTTCCATACACTTCATTAGCAACATAAGAACGAACTGACCTTATAGTGAGCAAAGCAATGAAGGATAATCCAGAAATAAAAAACTTACCCGTTGTCACATCTGGCGCATCACTATCCTCGCGATGGCCGACTGCATAAACCAACCTTGGCTGCCTTGCATCTGAACCTTCAGCACCTCCGCTTGGTGCTCCACGACCTCGACCGGAACCATTTCCTCCATGGTTTGGACCACGACCCCTTGTCACTTGTTGACCATTCCTACCCGGATGCTCATAAGCCTGGCGCATGGTCCTAGCCCTACTCGGATCCTGAGGATAGTCTTTAATCAGATGAGACTTAGACTTACACCTAAAATATTCTCGATCTCGATTCTAGCACTCGCCAACATGATTCCTTCCACACTGAACACACGGACGGTCTGGATTTCCAGTAGCTGGCTTAATAACACGAGCAAAGTTCTCATTCCTCGGTCTTTTCTGAAAACTCTCAGTCAATTCTGATGGTCCAGAACTCCTCTTATCCCGATTCCTATCCTTAGCTCTGTTTTGCCTTATAGAGTCCTTAATTCCTTCGGCTACCTTAGCCTTTTCCACTAATACGGCAAACTCCCGTTCCTGCTATGGAGCTATTAACAACCTCAGGTCATCCCTTAGTCTATCCTCAAATCAGACACATCGCTCATGCTCCGTAGCCACTACTCCTCGAGCATATCGGCTTAACCTTAGGAATTTAGCCTCGTACTCCGCTACGGACTTGTTCCCTTGAACCAGCCCTAGAAAAGCCTTCCTTTGCGCATCAATGTAATGGGTACCAATATACTTCTTCTGGTACGCCGCCTTAACATAATCCCAAGTAAGATCCTCAGCTGTGGTACCATCCCAAACTGTGAGCCACCACTGATATGCTTTATCTCGTAGCAGCGCCACCATTCCTTTCACTTTCTCCTCAGAGGTCAGATCCAACTCATCCATGATTCGCTCGGTCGCCTTAAACCATTACTCAACAGTACTGGGTGCCACACCAGAAACACCACGGAACACCTCAGCTCCATTGGCTCGGAGTCGCTCGGATACAGATTTCCTAGCTCTCATGGTCCCATCTGTTCCAGCCACCATCTCAAGAACTCATGAGACTACTTCATGATCTGACATCATCCCCCGTCGATCTTCTTTGCTCAACACCAAAAGTTGGTGGTGGTGGTACCTCATTCTCAGATCCTTAACCCGATCTAATGGGTTCCGATACAGCCATTCTACCTCTATCGCGTCCACGACGATCTCGTCCTCTAGAACTCATATCTAACGTCGCAATTTAATCTGATTAAAAAGTTTTATGCATTAGAAATTTTGTTTCACTATTTATCCACGAGCAAATTTTATGATAAGAAGTTTCCAGAAGTAGTTCTTTCGATCAATCAAAGTTTCAGTTCAAGTTCACTATTCTAATTCAGAGAATCACATTCACATTCACATTCACCACAACATTCACTTCACTACTTTGGGCATTTCTGATCATTTCCTACCCCAGGGGTAATTTTGTCATTTTTCCTATAGGGGTATTTCAGTAATAAATCGGGGTCAATTTGAAAATCACAAAAGTCATTTCAAAATTTTCCAAACTCATGAGTATTTTGCAAGAAAGATTTTCCAAATCAAGGTATTGCAGAAATTTTGGAAATCGGAGTTATTTTGGTAATTTCATAAATCATGGGTAATTTGGTAAATTTCCAAATTAGGGTATCTTAAAAATTTGCAAAATTTGGATTCCTGATATTTTGTAAAACAAAATTATATTTGCAAAAGTCGAGGGTAGTATGGTAATTTTAGAAACCAAGTGCATTTTTGTAATTTTTCAACCAGGGGCATTTTTGTAATTTTGTAAATCGAAATTATTTTTGAAAAATTTTCAAATAAATTTTGCTACAAATCAAAAGGATAATTTAGTGATTTTAAAACTAGGGTTTTTTTATAAAAACATGGCTAGTCTCTTTCGGGTTTTAGTTATTGGGTTTAGCCCATGAACAAATCCTCTTGGTTAGGGTGAACCATCACTACGCACCAGGTAGGATTCCAGCGAAGAGGTGGTGAGTCACGAGGACTGCTTAAGTACCAGGCTCTTCCGGATCCAATCCTAGACATGCGCACAATGGTTGCCACACCCTAACTCGGCGACTTACTTCACAGGTTTGTTTGGTTGTTCTTAAGTCTTATGCATGTGTCTGAGTGCACTAGCCCTAGGGTTCAACAGCCCTAATCTTCTAATCCACGAGCCCAAATATGCCCATAACATTCACATATACAAATCACTTCAATAGTCAGGGGTACTTACCTGGTGGACTTTGGGTCGGAGATACAGGTGCCATGCCAGAATAAACCTGAAAAATCTATGAAAGCCCAAATATTTGAAAAGCACATCTTAAAAAAATGTTTTTGGGCCCAAATCCCTCAAAGCCGAGTTTTGAACTGGGCTCTGATACCAAACTGTAACACCCCAAACCCGGCCCATTCACTACGACCAAATTTGAAATGCCAATGTGAAAAACATTTGAAAAAGCTTTTGACTTAGAGTTAAAATCCTAAAAAATTATTGTCCTTCGTAAAAACATTGTTTATTTAAAATTCTAAGTAAAACTTTATTTGTTACAAATTTATGGATTAAACCTTTACGTATATACTTTTGGGATGTAAGTTGATAAAAATAAAAATCATTTAAAACTAGTAAACTAATTGTCAATCCAACTAAAACATAATAAACAACTTCAAATACTTTAAATGGCTCTTATTACAATAAACCTCTACTTAAAAAAACTGAAAAATATAAAATGACTGAATTAATTAAAAATCATCTTTTGCATGGGCCACCTTGTATCCACTCCAACCCGGTCCAAGCTTTATGCATCACCTGCGATGTTGGTAAAAATTTGGGTGAGTCAAACAGACTCAGTGCATAGCTATTTCACATGTCTCCATATATGGGCTTGGCCCATATCCACATAGTCCACATACATAATCATGCAATTATGAAGCCTATCCCAACCTAATGTCCATCCATCACACCTACCTTGGCAGACCCGCTGCCCAAGGCCGTGGCTAATCCACCTATCAACCAAGTGATCTCACATATTCTACCTTGGCAGACTTGCTGCCCAAGCCCGTGGCTGAGCCACCGATCAACCAAGTGATCCCACATATCAATCAGTCCACGGTGATGCACATAGCTAACAACCGCCGAGATGTAGCACCTAGCCAACACCTCCATTGATGAAGCACATAGCTAACATCAAGCGCTAATGTAGCACAAGGCTAACATTAGACCACGTACATAATGTACACCCTTTCGTACATAATGTACACCCTTTCCTTCGATATTCACATCCCAAGTCCCATGCATATATATGTATCATGGTAGCATATCACTTGAAACAAATATACATCACATGCCATCACATTTTCATACATTCATCAATAATCATTTAATAGCGTAAATCACTGACCTGATTATTCGATCACCCACCATGAGTATTCACAATTTTAGCCCTTATTTCGGCTATCATTCACATCATATCACATATTTATGAATATAACACATACACACAACAAGAGAACAGTGCGATAAATACGCACATTTTCCTTGGCACAATCTACTCAATCCCGAAACTTCCTTATGTCTGTCGATATCCTCCTTACTTATCCAAATCCCGAATACTTGCCCTTAAAACCAAAGTACACAATCGGTCACATTTATACCCAAAATATGGCCTTTGGCCGAAAGTCCTAAATCACTTACCTTGTTAACTAAATCCCGAAAAGTCGGCTTGTTCCTGAAGTTGTCGAAACCCTATACACCATATGTTAGAATCGGCTACAAGCAATAATCTAGAAAGGATGGCTCTTGGCCGAATATTACATATCCCTTACCTTGATGTATCCAATCCCGAGAGAGACCTTACTTCTTTTACGCTATCTTCCCTTGACTACACAAGAACAAAACATGATATCAAGGCCCTATTAAGGTTCAGCCAGCCCCAAATACCAAGGCCAAATACTGATTTCGACATGCTAAAGAATAAGAGCCCAAACCGATTACTTAAAGAAATACTTACCACTATCAAAGCACTCCCAGAGAAACGGCTCTTAGACCCCAAAGAGAAAGATTTTGGCACTTGAATGGTGAAGGGAGATCACGCCAAAGTGAAGAGAATTTATGCTTAGAGGATTCGGCAATAAAGAATAGTGGTAGAGGGGTTTCGGCTATGGTGTTTCTTTATGGTTTCAACAAAGAAAATAAGGGAAAGAAAAATACCGGTGTAAGCACAAAGAGAGAGTGAGATTAGAGAAACAATTTTCAGCAAGAAGAAATTAAAATGGAGAAAAGAATTACTAAAAGGTGAGCACCCCTATTTATGCTACACAAATTCGGCACTTAACCCCCTTTTTATCCCACTTTCTTCTCTATAATACCTCTTGAACACACATTCAAAAATAAATAAAATAAAACCTCATTTATCTCTTATCCACTCTCTAAAAAAAATAATTAAAATAAATCCACCCATTATCCCACACTACATAGCCGAATTTGCCATTCAAAAGAACCCCTTGGCCGGCCACTACTCCTTCCTTATCATATCCCACACTTTTCTCCCATTATCACCTTAATAAATAATAAAAATAAAATAATCCACCCTTATCACTTCTATATTATCCCACACACTCAAAATAAATAAATTAAATCCACCCTCACTTTATCCCTTATCTTCCCATTAAAAATAAATAAAATAAAGCTACACTTATCTTCTATCTACCAACTTAAAATAAATAAACCTTTATCACATCTTCCTAGCCAAATTTAAAAAGAATAAAACAAGCCTTATCTTATCCTTTTGGAAGCCCACATGCCGTCCATCTCCTCCCTTCCCTCCTGACACCAAAAGCCAAAAATAAAAGCCACCCCTTTTGCTGCCCCTAAGATTCGAACATGAGACCTGCTGGAGCCCTTTGACGCAAGCTTCCTTGCTCCACAGATAACGCCCCAAGCCACTTTGCTGCTAGTTCTTTTGTGTCATAAACTCCCCAATATTTGTCTTAAAGCCTCCTTAGCCCAGTTTCCCTTCTTGACGCAAAGAGCAAAAATAAAAACACACTCCTATGCCACCAACGTGATTCGAACCAAGGCCCTTGCCCACTGCACATGGCGTCATCACCAAGGCCCTAAGTGGCGCCTTGCAGCCACTTTACCAAGCTCACTTCCATGTCCAAAAGCGCCTATAATTTTCCCTTAAGGCCTCCCTGGCCTTGCTCCCCTTACTAACTCAAAATCCAAAAATTTTCCAATGCATTCCCTTTTTATCCTAGAGTTTTAAGAACCCCTAAAACACATCCAAACCACTCACTGAGCCTATTATCTCATGAATTATACACCAAATGCATAACCCCTAATCTAGGATATTACAATCAAAATGATTGAAAGTGAGGAAATTATTAATATTGGTGGGCTATGTGCGATACCACTGTATTTATTATTATTGGTGGGCTGTGTGCGATACCACCGTATTTATTATTATTAATGGGTGGTGTGCGATACCACCGTGGATATGTAATTATTTGGTGGGCTCCGTGCGAAACCACCGTATATCCAGTAGTATTCCTAAGTGTTCATCGAGAAACTTTGACTAAGTGAAATTACATGTGATTATGTGATGACAAGTGCAGGGTATTAGTGCATGTAAATGTGAGCAATGTTTATGATATGTATTTGGGATGTGGTGAGATTTGAAATGAGTAAGTACAACTGCAAGGTTCGGAATTGTTCTTGAGTTGTATGTAATGTTTTTGATGAATAAGTATGTGGTATGGTGTTCATTGTTTTCTTGTTAACTTACTAAGCTTTATGCTTACTCCCTCTCTTTTCCATTTCCTTGTAGTATCGCTAAGCTAACTCGAGGATTTGAAGGAAGTCGGAGCTCGTTTCACACTATCAATCTATTCTTTTGGGTATAGTAAAGTTTGATTATTTTGAGTATGGAATGTATAGGGACTTAGTCTTTGTCAAGTGTCATCTTATTTTGGCCAAAAGTGTTGGCTTGTCTTGGAAATTGATTCATTTTGTATAAGGCCATGGTTGATGGCTATTACTCATTATTGTTATATGAAAATGATGATGTTTTTCATGGATGTGCAAATTGCATGGTTGAGTATTTGGCATATTATTGCATGAATAAGTAGGTTGTTTGATGTGGATTATGTTGGTGGAAGTAAGGGTGGCTAAAAGGGCTTGGCAAATAGCCTTGTTTATGTCCACATGGGTAGACACACGGGCTTATGTCTAGGTTGTGTGTGACACAAGGTCTACCCATAGGCGTGTAGTTCAGCCGTGTGTCCCCCTACATCTTAAGTTTGCAAAACAGAATGCCCAGTAGTAACCACAAGGACTGAGACACGGCCGTGTGTCTCGACCGTATGAAAGACACGACCATAGGACATCGGCATGTGCCCAGGCTATGTGAAGCCTGCACCTAAATTTAGGAATTTAATTCGCCACACGGTCTAAGGACACAGGCATGTGCCTTGGCCGTGTGACCACATGAGGTTGCTGATGTCAGAAATAGAATGTCAAAGTTTTTGCACACGGGCCAAGAGACGAGCGTGTTAAGGTCGTGTGAGGGACACAAGGGTGTGCCAGGCCGTGTGGAAACCCCTGTAGGTTCGAATTTGAGAAATAAATCAACACAGGCGATGGACATGGGTGTGTCCCTAATTTCTTAGGCCGTGTGTGTTACACGGTCCTTCAACATGACCATGTTATCAAGTCACACGGGCGTGTTGCCCTTCCACATGGGCGTGTGCCCCTACTTTCAGTGTCATTTTCCAAAGTTTTCTAAAGAACTCGATATGGTCCCGAACCATTTTTAAGGTGTGTTTTGGGCCTCGTAAGCCCATATTAAGGATTTTGAGTTGAAGATTGAAAAGTTTTAATTTTGAACACACTTTTATGTCCCGAAAATGTATGTGTGTGTGTTTAAGTTAGGTGATGCCCCGTACCCTGTTCCAGTGTCAAACACGGATAAGGGGTGTTACAAGTACATGTGGTATTCTTCCCTAATCTATATGGCATGCTTATCTCATATATGCATAAACCTACATTCGTAGTCATATAAATATTGTAATGCTTATCTACATAAATATAAAAGTATAAAATTTAAATGACTCTGACCAGCCAAAGTTTCCATAATTCCATTCTAGAAAAATAATAAAATTAATTCACTCCAAAGCATACTTTAGGTCTTCAACTTTGCAACCACCGCTGAGCCACCGTCGGAGCACCACCGGCTCCACTGGGTGGGGTTCTGCTGTCTTGTTTTTTGGGTTTTGCTAGGAAAGAATTTTACAAAAACTCCTATGTCCATTTCGGGTCACATACTTTGTTCTAAATAAATAAATAATAAAATAAAACATTTCATAAAGATGGGAGTCCACGATCTAAATTATACATGCCCAAAAAAAATTAAATTACAAATAAATTTCTAAAAATCACAACTTTGGCAAAATTACTTTATCATCCTCAATAATAAAATAATTATATACATTCATTTACATACATTCCCTAAACATGCGAATAATTACAAAAATGTCAAATCTGATCAAATATTAATCAAACAAGATGAAGAGAAGAACTCAGTCTCGGTTTACACTATAAACATAGCACCACTTATTCCTAATACCAATTGTTGAAAAAAAAACTCTAATTTGAAAACGGTTTTTTTTTATAGCGGAAAATTAAAATTTTGAAAACCAACCTGGTTTGTGATATTTATAGCAATAAACCTTAAACTGAAATCGTACATGTGTTTTTAGATAAGCAGATCCTTAATATTTCAGGCTTTCAACCAAACAATCTTCTCCTCTATTCTCGTACCACGAATTGCTTCAAATGTGGGCTCAAATCAATTGAATCAAAACACAAAATTAGAAAAAGCTTTATTTTCTTTTTGGGGTGAAAACGAAAATTCTCTCTTCTTTAATAGAAACCAGCAAAATTGTTATTTTGAAAAAATATATTTAATAGTTGAGAATAAATTCTCTCTATTTTTTGGTATAATAACAATCTCTCAAAGTTGTTGTAAATAGCTCTACTGGTGCCATCTATTTATAGAGAGAGAAGGTAGACAACCTTTATTGAATTGTAAATGTTTATTTCAAGTAGAAAAACAACTTTCTAGTCCAACTAGGAGAGGGAGAGGGGCTGATAGTACGTGCTTCTCCTTATATGTATTATGATGGGGAGCCTCTCATTGTATTGGACTCAATTCTATGTGTTTTCTAGACTTTTAACCCAAAACTTTATAATTTAATCCAACCCAATACATATTTTTCTATTTTCCAAAACAAACATTAATTTTTCAATTAAATAATTTTCTCATCCCAATTAAATAAATTTCCAATTTTACCCTGGTAAACTATGATGATTTTTCCCCTAGTAAAATTTCCAAAAAATATATTCAATATTTCACAACTCAACTTGCTCACTATGACCAAATAAATTATTTTCATTTTCGGGCTTTAAAATAGTTTAAAAATATAAACTCATTCTTTCAATCATTTTTCAGTAATTCATGTACATTTGCAAATGAATCATTTCTCATTTTCATTTCAATTTCCATTTTGAGAAAACTACATTCATTTTCAAATGATTTTATTTCTCCAATTCGAAGAAAACCAAAATCATTTCTGAATGTTTTTCATTTCTTTATTTCTATTCATTCTGTTCATTTTCGATTCAACATACAATTCATTTATGATTTCAACGAGCTAGTGGAGGACCGATTGAACATATATAATTAGGGCTCAAATGATTTATAATTAACTTTTGACTTTTCACCTATTAATTATAAACTCATTTAGTCACAAAGTCATTCCACTATTGCATCGTGACTGAGCTCTCACTAACAACATACCATTATGAAAACAACTACTCAGTACTCGTCCAATAACCTTGTCATAAGTGTGTTATCCTCATGGAATATCCTTAATCTCTGTTGAATAATATTTTCTCCCCAATATGATCCTATGTTATCTCATGGTAATTATTATATCTTCCTTCGTGAAAAGTTATTCATTATCATATAGTGTTCACATTATCCATCACAAAGACGAACAACCTGTGTCCACATTTACTTTTCATAAACCATGTAATGCCAATAAGAAAATATCATTTACCCATGTCCCAGGCTATGAATTCCACTATTGTGAATGACGTTACGTCCTGAAGAAGTCGTACACCCAACGCACCAGCTTTCTATTTCTTCCCCATTCAAACTCAGACTTTTACTTACATCAAAGTATACGAGTCACACATACATAGTTCGCCATCCATGCAGGATTTAGGTATGCCACACTATGAACGTCACAAGTGAATAAATCCATATACTATCAGTCCAGTTAGTCACATCTATGTTTCTATCTTTTGAGAGCCGTCTGCTTTGATGCCTAAGGTAAAGCATCTCCCTAATTGGACTTGATAGACAACATATTAGTCTTTCAATCTATTTTCTCATTCTCGATTAGACTTGTAACACCCCAAACCTGGTCTAAATGCTACGACCGAATCTGGCGTGTCACTGGGAAGAAAATGTCTTACAAACCATTTTGTCGACTTGATTTGAAAAGACAACTTTTGTGTAGTTTAAGAAAAATGTGGTTGAATGGAGTGAATTGTTAAAACATTTTGAAACTTTATACAACATGATAGAATCACTTTGTTGTTAACCCTTGTTTATTATTTATCCGGTGTACAACTTTAGAAAAACTCAGAGTATTCACTTAAGTTTATAAAATCGTCCATTTCGTAAATTACTTGGCATGTTTTTTTTTTCGTTTAATAAATGTTTAAGGAAAACAGAACGAATGAAAAAAAACCCAAAGTAAAGTTTAAGTGGCCTTATTACAAACTGAAATCCAAACTTAAAGTAGAGGAAAACTAAATCTGAAATAAACAGTGAAATAGAAACAATTGTTGAGCATGGCCACCACGAGTACACCCTGGCTTTGAATCCATGATCTAAGCATTATCTAAAAAAAAATAGCAGAAGGGTGAGTCACCGAGACTCAACGTGTAATTCCTCATCCCAAAAGACATTAGGCTCATACACAGATTCATATGATATTATGCGTGTCATGCAACCCATTACCTAAATATCCATCCGAGTCTCCCAAATCTACCCCTTGTGGCACCTAGCCACTAGTGGTACCTAACCACTGGTAACTGAAGTTACAAATATTCATATGTGGGGCCAAGCCACTGTGGTACCTAACCACTGGGACGAGTCACAGAAATAATCATATGTGGTACCTAACCACTGGTGGTTCCAAACCACTGAAACTTAGTCACAGAATAATAATATGTGGGGCCAACCCACGTGTGGTACCTAACCACTGGTGACAGTTTGATAAATCATGCCTTCCTCTCCTCTCATCATACCCATATTTCATGTATATGTTTCTCTATACAAAATTATCATGCTTAATACATAAGAAAGTATAACATGGCACACACAAGTTTCACATAGATAAGGCACATTATTCACCATAATGGACTTACCCGAAGTCCTTGCTTATATCCGTAAGGGTAACGTAATGTTTCCCACTATTATTCCGGCTCTTAACAAACACAACATATGAAGTGCGTAAGAGTTACACACCTAATTCTTGTACTATCGCACTCATTACTTTAACACTATCGTCACTCGAGACTTTCACTATCTACCTACAATCTTTCTCCGATGCCGGCCCACAACCCGGTGGCCAATCTCGCACCCCTAATACTGCTCGCTTCTTGAACTTAGGGGCTGTGTTCACAGATCCAACCCCTCCTATCGCTTGGCTGACATTTGAGTCCATAACAATCCCTTGGTCACTAAACTGAATTTAAACGATGAGATCAAATCTAAGAGATAATCATAACACTTAAAATGAAACCCTTACCTAGATCGTCAAATCTCGAAAATCCTCAAGAAAGTGTCACCACCCTACCTACATTCGGCCAAGCATCCAAACATTAGACCAACACGGTAATCGCACCTACGCTTTGATGAGATCCGATAAAAGAGAAAGGGTAAGGGAGTGGCCATTCGGCCGAACCTATTACCAACACATACCTTCGGCTTTCCTCACAGTTCGGCACGAGAGATCACAGCGAGAAAGATTCGGCTTCTAGGAATAAAGAGTGAAAACTGACGAGATATTAGGGAAGTGATTCAGGTTAGAAACTAGATGAGAAAGAAATAAATAGCAAGGAAGAAAACCACGGAGAACTTACCAATCTTGAGATGATGATTCAGCTATGGTGTAACTTCGAGAAAGGAGGCTAAACTTTGAAGATTTCGGCTATGGGAGAAGAAAATATGGGCAAAGAGGGTTTGGCTTTTAGGAAGATATTGAAGAAGAGAATAGAGCTAGAGGGTTTCGATTTTGAAGTAAATGAAAGAACCCACAGGAGAAGAGAATTTTGGCTTTGAGAGAGGAGATAAGAAAAAGAAACATGTGAGAAAAGATGGACACTCTTGCCTACTAATTTCGGCATATCAAACCGAATTTCACCCCCTCCCCAAAGTTTGATTTTCGGCCAACTCTTCCTCCACCTGCTAACTCTTATCCTCCCTTGTTGTCTTAATCCACATCCTCCCTTCAAAAGAGGCCTACTAAGCACCAACTCCTCTTCTCACAATTCAATATATTATCCACATAATAAAAGAATTTAAATCCCCTATTTCCTAGCCATTGTGCCGTCCTCCCTTCCCCCATTAGAGTGTCGAATTTTAGCCCAAAAACATGGGCTCCAAGAGGCCAACACTTAGGCCCAATGCTCCCCTTAGTGACACCGCCCACTTGCTCCCTTATAGCACCACCAGATTTTGGGCCACAAGCCGACCTTACAAATTTTGAACACAGATACCCCTTCTTTCTTTCCTATAGCTCCCCATTAGAGAATTAACCTAGGTCTCAGCCCAAACCTGAGCCCAATTCGTACCTCTAAATCTCACGCTAACACTTTAGCCTACAACACACAAAAATGCACAAACCCACTTACTCAGGATGTTACAGTTCTACCCCCTTAAATTAAATTTTGACCTCAAAATTTACCTGATCAAAAGAGTTAAGGGTATTGCTGTCGCATAACATCTTCCAGCTCCCATGTCGCTTCTTCTGATCCATGGCTTCGCCATAATACCTTCACCAAAGGAACTGATTTCCTACGCAGTACTTTGACATCCCGATCCAGGATCTGCACTGGTTTCTCCTCAAAAGATAAGTCTGGGCTCACCTCAATTTCTTCCATCGGCACAACATGAGACGGATCTAAGTGATAGCGTCTAAGCATGGAAACATGGAACACATTATGGATCTGACTCAACTCGGTGGCAACTCGAGCTGATAAGCTACTGGTCCAACTCGCTTCAACACCTTATAAGGCCCGATAAACCTAGGGCTCAACTTGCCTTTCCGACCAAATCTCATCACTTTCTTCCACGACGACACCTTCAAGAAAACCCTGTCACCTTTCGCAAATTCTATATCCTTCCGTTTGAGATCGGCATAGGACTTTTGCCTATCCGATGCTTCCTTCAGACGGGCTCGAATTAGTCGACCTTCTCTTCTATTTCAGCCACCAACTTGGGACCCAATAACTGCCGCTCCCCCAACTCCGTCCAACACGTAGGGGTACGACACTTTCGACCATATAACACTTCATATGGTGCCATCTGAATACTTGCCTGGTAACTATTGTTGTATGCGAACTCTGCCAACGGCAGAAATTCCTCCCAACTACCTCTGAAATCCAAGGTACAACCCCTTAACATATCTTCTAAGACCTAGATTACCATCTCCGACTAGGGATGAAATGCCGTACCGAAATCCAACTTTGTACCCAATGCTTGGTGTAATGCTTTCCAAAACCTCGACGTGAACCTAGGGTCCCTATCTGAGATAATCGACACTAGCACCCCATGTAACCTCACAATTTTCGCCACATATAACTTAGCCAACCTTTGGAGAGAGTAATCAACCCGAACCGATATAAAATGAGCCAACTTTGTTAAACGGTCAACGATCACCCAGACCGAATCCTTCTTAGTAGGCGTGAGCGGTAGCCCGCTAACGAAATCCATCGTGATTCTTTCCCATTTCCATTGCAGAATCTTTACTGGTTGCAACAATCTCGAGGGTAACTGATGTTCAACTTTAACCTGCTAACACGTCAAACACTTACTCACAAATTTAGTTACTTCTCGCTTTAGGCCCGGCCACTAGAACTGCTCCCGCAAATCCCGGTACATTTTACTACCTCCATGATGCATAGCGTATGGACTGCTATGAGCCTCCTGAAGGATCTTTTGCCTTAACTCCACATCTATAGGCATGCAAACTTTCCCCTAAAAACACAGCACTCCATCGCTGCTCAAGCTATACCCCTTCAATCCACCATTTTGCACTTGCAGACACCGAGCGTTTAAAACTTCATCTATCAGTTGTTTTTCCTTAACCTGGTTTACCCACGTTGGCTTCACTTGCAGTTCTGCTAACAGACTTCCGTCATCATATAGACTAAGGTGGGCAAACAAGGCTCTTAAATCTGTCACAACCTTACGGCTCAAGGCATTAGCACCACGTTAGCCTTACCGGGATGGTATTCAATCGAGAAATCATAATCCTTCAATCGTTCGATCGACCTCCTCGCCTTAAATTCAATTCCTTCTGCAAGGAGGTATCTCAAACTCTTATGATCCGTGTACACAATAGATTTTTCTCCATACAAGTAATGTCTCCAAATTTTTAGGGTGAAAACCACTGCAGCCAACTCCAGATCATGCTTCGGGTAATTCACCTCGTGAGGTTTCAATTGTCGAGAAGCATACGCTACTACCTTCCCTTCTTGCATCAGCACACATCCTAACCCTGTGTGAGACGCATCACAATAAACTGTAAACTCTTTCCCTGCTTCAGGTTGAATTAGCACCGGAGCTTCCGTTAAAATCCTTTTTAACTTCTCAAAACTTTTTTGTTGCTTGTCTGACCACACAAACGGAACCCCTTTCCTTAGCAACTTGGTTAACGGCGATGCAATCAAAGAAAAACCTTCTATAAACCTCCTGTAATATCCTGCTAAACCCAGAAAACTCCGAATCTCTGCCACAGACTTTGGTGGTTTCCAGTCCAATATAGCTTCAATCTTTCGTGGGTCCACTCTAATCCCCTCAGCTGACACCACATGACCCAAAAAGGTAACTTCCTTCAACCAGAACTCGCACTTACTAAACTTAGCGAACAACTGCTTTTCTCTTAAAATCTGGAAAACCATCCGCAGATATGCGTCGTGCTCCTCCTCTGACTTCGAGTACACTAGAATATCATCTATAAAAACCACAACGAACCGATCAAAATACGGCTGGAACACCCGATTCATCATATCCATAAACACTATCGGTGCGTTCGTCAACCCGAACAGCATCACCAAAAATTCATAGTGACCGTAACGAGTACGAAAAGCCTTTTTATGGATATCCACCTCTTGACCTTAAGCTGGTGATATCTCGACCTCAAATCTATCTTGGAAAAGACTGAGGCTCCCCTGAGTTGATCAAACAAGTCGTCTATCCTCGGTAACGGATACTTGTTCTTAATTGTTAACTTATTCAATTGATGATAATCAATACACATTCGCATTGATCCGTCCTTCTTCTTAACAAAAAGCACAGGCGCTCCCCAAGGTGATACACTTGGCTGGATAAAACCTCGATCCAACAGCTCCTGAATCTGCGCTTTCAGCTCCATCAACTCCTTCGGTGCCATTTTATATGGGGCAATAGACAATGGCGCTGTTCCTGGTAGAAGGTTTATACCAAACTCCACTTCGTGATTCAGAGGCAAACCTGGGAGCTCTTTCGAAAAGACATTGGTAAATTCTTTCACCATTGGACATTGTCCAAAGCTGACTCCTTAACCTCCAAGGCACAAACATAAGCCACAAATGCCTTACATCCTTTCCTCACCATCTTCTTAGCCTTCAAAGCGGATACCACACTAGATAGGTAGTTTCTTCTCTCACCTATCATTACCACCTCTTCACCCTCATCCATACTCAGCACCATACGCTTAGCTGCACAGTCTAAGCCTGCTTGATAGCTTACCAACCAATCCATCCCCAAGATCAGATCGAACTCCCCGAAGGGTAATTCCATCAAATCAGCTTGGAACATTACCCCTTGAAGTTCTAGGGGTACATCCCTATATAGTTTGTCTATTACCACACAGTGTCCTAGAGGGCTAATTACCGTCATCTCCCAAGCAGAAGTCTCATAGGCTAAGTTCAAGGTTCCTACTATACTACTAGCAAAATAAGAGTGCATCGAACCAGACATCAATCAAAGCAGTATAAGGCAACCCAAAAATTAAAAACATACAGGTTATGACGTCCGGTGCGTCACCATCCTCTCGACGCTTCACTGCATAGACCAACCCAGGCTATCTTGCATTGGTATTTCCAGCACCCCTGCCCGGTGCTCCACGACCTCGTCCGTTTCCATTTCCACCCCTAGCTACACCTCGACCCCTCTGCGATCGCTGACCATCCCCCCTAAATTGTGTACGCCCTTGATTCTCGGTCTGCGTCTTACTCGGCCTTCGCAGACAATCCCTTATCTGGTGATCCATTGACCCACACTCAAAACATCCTCTATTACCAGTCCAACACTCCTCCGAATGGGACTTCCCACATCGGGTACATTGTGGTGGCCACTGAGTAACAGCAGCAGGCCTTGCAGCTTGATCCCGTCCACCAAATCTAGCTCTTTTTTGAGAACTCCCAGCAGACCCTGATGGCCCAAAACTCTTTTTATCCCTATTCCTATTCTGATCCTGTTTCTTTATTTGTTTCACCTCCTCAGCAATCTTGGCCTTTTTTACAAGAACGGTGAATTCCCTCTCTCGCTGCGGAGCAATCAACACCCGCAGCTCATCCCTTAGTCCGTCCTCAAACCTAACACAGCTCTCATGCTCCGTAGCCACGATACCCGAGCATACCTTCTCAACCGTAATAATTTCACTTTGCACTGAATACCGACTTACTCCCCTGCACCAAATTTAAGAATGCCTTACGTTGTGTATCTATATAACTAGACCCAACGTACTTCCTCTAGTAAGCCACCTTAAAGATATCCCAAGTGATGTCATCGGCCATCGCACCTTTCCTGACCGTAAGCCACCACTAATAAGACTCATCCTAGAGAAGAGACACTATCCCTTTCAACTTCTCCTCAGCCGTGAAATCTAAATCATCCATTATGCGCTCTGTTGCCTCTAACCAATACTCCGCTGTGTTGGGAGCTACACCTGAAACTCCCCTAAATACCTCTGCTCCATTAGCTCGGAGTCGTTTGGACATAGATTTCTGAGCCCCCGTGCCTACGCCTGCTCCAGCGACTCTCTCCAAGACCCGTAGCATAGCCTGCGACACCGCGTTATCACCACCCGTTTGCTCCTGAAACTCAGTGCCCATAGCTGGCGACGCTGGTACCTCATTCTCTGACTCAAAACCAGACGCTACTGGTTCTGACACCATCATCCTACCCCTACCACTACCACGCACATTACGCCCGCGTCGTCGAGTGCTCATGACTAGCATTCGCGATTTAATCTAATTTAGAAATTTTTATAGGTTAATAACTTTTTCTTTTACTGATTAACAATGAATAGTCTTATGGAAGGAAGTTTTTAACAGTGGTTCTTTCGAATTTGAACTATGTTTACATAGTTCAGTTCTTGAGTCTGTATTTCTAACTCTCAAATTCACATTCAGCAGAGTACCACAAACATGTATTCAACACAAGTAAATCCACAAGCTCACATTCGTCACCTAAGGGCATCTTCGTCATTTCACTACCCAGGGGTATTTTCATAATTTTAACCTATAGGGGTATTTTGGTAATTTTCCAAAATAAGATATCTTGGTGATTTTTCAAAATAGGGGTATTTCGATAATTTTGCCAATTTTTGTAACTTTCGTAAATCAAGGGGTAGTTTGGTAATTCTTCAAACAAGGGTGCTTTGGTCATTTTTCTAAACAGGGTTATTTTGGTCATTTTACAAAATCAAGGGTATTTTGGTCATTTTACAAAATTAAGGGTATATAAGTAATTTTACAAAGATGGGGTACTGGTCTCTTTCGGGTTTTAGTTAAAACTTTGGCCCGTTAACAAGCCTTCACGGTTGAGGTGAATAGTCACTACGCACCAGGTAGGATTCCAGAGAAGAGGAGGTGAGTCGCTGGTATTGCTTAAATACCAAGCTCTTCCTGAATCCAATCCTAGGCATGCGTATGCCTTTTATCACACCCTAGTCCTTCTGACTTGCTCACAGACATGTTTATTTAGGGAAGTTAAGTTTTATGAAATGTAAGAGTTTGTGTAACTAGGCCTTAAGTCCACAAGCCCTAACATATCTATCTACGTCCCTATAAACCCATTAATCCCATCACACATATATATATCACATCAGAGGTTAGGATACTTACCTGGGTAGATCGGTGCCGGAGACTCAGGTGCCATGCTTTTCGAGATAAGCATCTCCCTAGAAATCATTTTACAGACCTTTTATTGAAAATATTTTGGGCCTTACACCCACAGCCGAGCTTTTGAACCTGGTTCTGATACCAAAAATGTAACATCCCAAACTCGGTCTAAATGCTACGACCGAATCTAGCGTGTCACTTGGAAGAAAACGTCTTACAAACCATTTTGTCGACTTGATTTGAAAAGACAACTTTTGTGTAGTTTAAGAAAAACGTGGTTGAATGGAGTGAATTGTTAAAACATTTTGAAACTTTATACAGCATGATAGAATCACTTTGTTGTTAACCCTTGTTTATTATTTATCCGGTGTACAACTTTAGAAAAACTCAGAGTATTCACTTAAGTTTATAAAATCGTCCATTTCGTAAATTACTTGGCATGTTTTTTTTCGTTTAATAAAAGTTTAAGGAAAACAGAATGAATGAAAAAAAAAACCCAAAGTAAAGTTTAAGTGGCCTTATTACAAACTAAAATCCAAACTTAAAGTAGAGGAAAACTAAATCTGAAATAAACAGTGAAATAGAAACAATTGTTGAGCATGGCCACCACGAGTCCACCCCGGCTCTGAATCCACGATCTAAGCATTATCTGAAAAAAAATAACGGAAGGGGTGAGTCACCGAGACTCAGTGTGTAATTCCCCATCCCGAAAGACATTAGGCTCATACACAGATTCATATGATATTATGCATGTCATGCAACCCATTACCTAAATATCCATTCGAGTCCCCCAAATCTACCCCTTGTGGCACCTAGCCACTGGTGGTACCTAACCAAATATTCATATATGGGGCCAACCTACTTGTGGTACCTAACCACTGGTGACAATCCCTTAAATCGATATGTGGGGCCAAGCCACTGTGGTACCTAACCACTGGGACGAGTCACAGAAATAATCATATGTGGTACCTAACCACTGGTGGTTCCAAACCACTGAGACTTAGTCACAGAATAATAATATGTGGGGCCAACCCACGCGTGGTACCTAACCACTGGTGACAGTTTGATAAATCATGCCTTCCCCCTCCTCTCATCATACCCATATTTCATGTATATGTTTCTCCATACAATATGATCATGCTTAATACATAAGAAAGTATAACATGGCACACACAAGTTTCACATAGATAAGGCACGTTATTCACCATAATGGACTTACCCGGAGTCCTTGCTTATATCCGTAAGGGTAATGTAAGGTTTCTCACTATTATTCTGGCTTTTAACAAACATTAGACCAACACAATAATTGTACCTACGCTTTGATGAGATTCGATAAAAGAGAAAGGGTAAGGGAATGGCCATTCACCAACCTATTACCAACACATACCTTTGGCTTTCCTCACAGTTCGGCACGAGAGATCACAGTGAGAAAGATTCGGCTTCTAGGAATAAAGAGTGAAAATCGACAAGATATTAGAGAAGTGATTCAGGTTAGAAACTAGATGAGAAAGAAAGAAATAGCAAGGAAGAAAACCACGGATAACTTACCAATCTTGAGATGATGATTCAGCTATGGTGTAACTTCGAGAAAGGAGGCTAAACTTTGAAGGTTTCGTCTATGGGAGAAGAAAATATGGGCAAAGAGGGTTCGACTTTTAGGAAGATATTGAAGATGAGAATAGAGCTAGAGGGTTTCGATTTTGAAGCAAATGAGAGAACCCACAGGAGAAGAGAATTTTGGCTTTGAGAGAGGAGATAAGAAAAAGAAAAATGTGAGAAAAGATGGACACTCTTGCCTACTAATTCGGCATATCAAATTGAATTTCACCCCCTCCCCAAAGTTTGATTTTCGGCCAACTCTTCCTCCACCTGCTAACTCTTATCCTCCCTTGCTATCTTAATCCACAGCCTCCCTTCAAAAGAGGCCTACTAAGCACCAACTCCTCTTCTCACAATTCAATATATTATCCACATAATAAAAGAATTAAATCCCCTATTTCCTATCCATTGGGCCGTCCTCCCTTCCCCCCTTAGAGTACCGAATTTTAGCCCAAAAACATGGGCTCCAAGCGGCCAACACTTAGGCCCAATGCTCCTCTTAGTGACGCCGCCCACTTGCTCCCTTACAGCACCACCAGATTTTGGGCCACAAGCCCACCTTGCAAATTTTGAACACAGATACCCCTTCTTTCTTTCCTATAGCTCCCCATTAGAGAATTAACCCATGTCTCAGTCGAAACCTGAGCCCAATTCGCACCTCTAAATCTCAAGCTAACACTTTAGCCCTACAGCACACAAAAATGCACAGACCCACGTACTCAGGATGTTACAAGACTAAGGATATTTTTAGGTTTGTTTAATAATACAAGTTATCATTTCGTATTACGATCGACCACGTAATATCGCTTAGTATTAGCAAAACATTAGATAATTGATGAGCAACATGGTTTTGGCGAGTAAACTCAAATTAATATGTTTGGCGGGTAATTCATGAATAATTTTATTGATCAATCTGTTAGAAAAGTTATTAGTGTACTTAGACGAAAATTGTAACACTCTAGTTCTAGCATGTGCAAGGTTTTGCGAGTAAACTCACATTAATATGTTTGGCGGGGAATATCTACCAAAAAGTTTCCTTTGGCATACTAAATGGGTGTATTCCTAACAACTTTTAAGTTGAGGGTGTTCAATGATATATCATTATGTTGGTTGGAATAAGATAATAGCCAATAGAAGAGATGACTATGGAACGAGCACTTGCCTAAGGCGTAGTGCGCCTTATTATTTGTAACACCCCTAACCCAAAAATTGTCACCAGAGTAGGATTAAAGGTGTTACATGACAGATCGAAAACATTTACGGAATTATCATATAGCCATTCATCAATATCAATCATAGTGTCCCTAAAGTAGGTCATCGAGACCCTAAGCATGGTTATAAACCAAGTCAGGACTAAACTAAAACACATAAGTAATTTCATAAAAAATTGAAACTTTTCTAACATACAAGGGACACACGACCATGGGGGTAGGCCGTGCCTCACCCACGGCTACTTGACACTCCCGTGTGTCCTCCCCGTGGTAGTATACTGCCAAAATCAACACGGTCACCAAGCACGCCCGTGTTCTAAGGCCGTGTGCTAATAGATCACATACTGCCATTTCTCACACGGCCACCAAGCACACCCGTGTTGAGGCCGTGTGCAATTTAAGCCACATTCTTCCAATTTACCCACGTTCTTAGGCACGCCCCTGTGCCTCAACCTGGTGACATTATAGGCCATTTTAGAAGGCCAATATGCCACCCACTTAGGGTCTTCCTATAAGCAATATATATCAACACATACCTTGCATATATGGCAACCAAAACATACCAAATTGACCATTCAATTTAAACACTCAGCACCAATTCCAACCATGATGATTCCAAAGAAATAAACTTATATCATTACAAGCATAATTCATTCAATAGCTCACTCAAAACTTGGCCATTTCATAAGCTTCCACCTTACCAAGATATGCATCATATATCACATTTATTCAAGCATATAACCAAATTAAACTTGCCAAACACATGGCTAAGTTCACTTCCAAAAACATATACGCATATCTAGTCTATACATGCCATATTTAGCTATATACATTTCCAAAAGGGTACCAAAATAAGTTTTTATAGTGTGATGACGATCCTTGACAATCTCGAGCCTTCAGTAGCTTTGACAACCTATAAAACAGAGAAAACACACACACAGAGTAAGCTTTCCAAAAGCTTAGTAAGTCTTAATACAAATAAACTTAGCATATAAACATTCTAACGTATAATCAATCTAACTTAACTATTGGCTCAATTTCACCATCATAAATCTTCTTAATACCTTCACTTAGACCATTCATCTTTCAAAACTTGCATAACACAACATACTTTATTAGTTCATAGCTTTTTCCATTCATATAGTACACTTACAATCCCATATTCAATTACATAATTCATCTAGGTAAGTTTAAGAAAATGCTTACCTTATTATACACACAAAGTGTACTTACCAAACGTATCAGAAACGAGTATACATTTTCGTAATTGTTCATATCTCAGGTTTACTCATTGAACAGTTCAAAATTTATTAAGATACTTGGAAACTCGAAATAATTGTACAAAGCCAACCTCCCAGACGTGGTCTTACATGTAGTCTGATATTGATGCCACTGTCTCAGACAGGGTCTTACATGTAATCAGATATCGATGCCACTGTCCTTGACAGGGTCTTACACATAAATAGATATCGATACCACTGTCCCTGACAGGGTCTTACACGTAAACAGATATCGATGCCACTGTCCCTGATAGGGCCTTACACGAAAAACTCATATCGTTGCCAACGTCCCAGACGTGGTCTTACATATAATCTGATAACGATGCCTACGTCCCAGACGAGGTCTTATATATAATCAGATAATAATGCCTACGTTCCAGACGAGGTCTTATATATAATCAGATAATGATGCCAACGTCCCATGCGAGGTATTATATATAATCAGATAATGATGCCTACGTCCCAGATGAGGTCTTATGTATAATCAGATAATGATGCCTACGTCCCAGACGAGGTCATATATAATCAGATAATGATGCCTACGTCCCAGACGAGGTCTTATATATAATCAGATAATGATGCCTACGTCCCTGACGAAGTCTTATATATAATAAGATAATGATGCCTACATCCCAGATGAGGTCTTACATGATTATCAAATCAATGCCAACGTCCTAGACGTGGTCTTACATGATAAAATAGAACAGATACCTTTGTATTCCCAAGTTCACACAAAACTTCTCTGACTTATCACTATGTCGACCTTATCTCAGAATTCATATATATAGTATCACAAATGCAGTCATTATCATTGATAACCATGTAAATAAACTCAATTCAATACAATTACATTTATTAGCAATATGACTTACCTCAGATTCGGTTTATCGGAATGAAAATGGCTACTCGTTAACTTTCGCTTTCCCTCAATCTAAGTCTGTTTTCCTCGGTTCTTGATTTAAACATATTCAAAATTAACCCTTTTTATTCACTATTTCATTCAATTCAATCTATAGACACACATTTAGGGCTATTTTCAAATTAACCCTCATATTTGCACACTTTAACAATTTAGTCCATTTTTCACCAAAACATCAAATTCACAAAATCCACACATACATATGCTTGGCCGAACCTCTCTAGGGACTATATAAGCCCAAATATTTCATCAAATTTGTAATTTAGTCCTTTAATTTACCATTTTCTCAATTTAGCCCTATTTAGCTCAATTCATCAAAAATTCAAGAACAAAGTATGTTCATCTAACTCATATCTTTCATTTAACACCAAAAATCATCAAAAAGCTCAACATAACGTCAATGGCATCTCACACAAACATTATCAATTCATCAAATTGAGACATGGGTTTGATAGCTCTCTAAGCAACGATTGCAAAAACATAGAAATTATCAAAAATCGAACAAATTTCATACCTTAATTTATGCTTGGAATGGCCAAATGAAACAACTTAATCTTTTCTTTCTTTCCTTTCAATGTTCGGCTAGAAGAAGAATGATAATGGCCTATTTTCATGTTATTATCATTATAACAATAATATTATTTCATTTACTAATTTAACCTTCCAACTAATAAATAAAACAACCATGCATTAAGGATATTTTTGTCCTTATTCATCCACTAACTAAATAGTGGTTTAATAGCCACATAAGTCCTTCACTTTTACAAAGCCACAACCCTTAGGTATCTTAACAAATAGCATGCAACTTTCACATTTAATGCAATTCAATCCTTTAGTCAAATTAAACACACAGACGGACAATTTAACATACGAAAATTTTACACATGCTTAATCACATATCAACGGCATAGAAAATAATATTAAAATATTATACAGACTCAAATTTGTGGTCCCAAAACCACTGTTCCTACTAGGATATAAACTGGGCTATTACAATTCTCCCCCTTAGGGATTTTCGTCCCCAAAAATCTTACTATTAAATAGAATCGAATATTGTTGTCTCATTGAGTCCTCAGGCTCCCACGTAGCCTCTTCTATACCGTGAACGATGCCAGAGCACTTTCACTAATGGAATTTTCTTGTTTCTAACTTTTCACTTCATGAGCTAAGATACGGATCGGTTCCTCTTTATATGTCATATCAGATCAGATTTCAGTCTCAGATGGGGTAATCACATGTGACAGATCAGATCGATATCTACAGAGCATTGAGACATGAAACACATTATGAATCTTTTCTAATTCAGAAGGAAACTTTAATCTATATGCAACAGGCCCGACACATTCAATGATCTCATACGGTCCAATAAATCTCGGACTCAGTTTGCCGTTACGTCCGAATCGAAGCACTTTCTTCCACGGAGATATTTTTAGAAATACTTTGTCACCGATTTCAAATTCTATATCTTTTCGTTCCAAGTCCGCATAAGACTTTTGACGATCAGATGCTGCTTTCAAACAATTTCGGATCAATTTCACTTTTGCTCTGAATCTTTTATCAAATCAACCCCGTGAAGCTTATTTTCACTAAGCTCAATCCAATACAGAGGTGTACGACATTTACGTCCATACAAAGCTTCATAAGGTGCCATTTTGATGCTCGTCTGAAAACTATTGTTGTTCGCAAATTCTATCAATGGTGGTACTGCTCCCAAATGCCGTTAAAAATGCAACATCTTAACATATTTTCTAGAGTCTGAATGATCCACTCAGACTAACCATCTGTTTGTGGATGAAAAGCTATACTGAAACACAATTTCGTGCCCAAAGCTTCTTACAATTTTCTTCTACAATCGCGATGTGATTCTCAGATCTCTATCTGACACAATGGATAGTGGCACTCCGTGTAATATTACAATTTCAAAAATATAAAGCTCGTCTAATATGTCAAGTGAATAATCAAATCTTACCGAAATAAAATGGGTAGATTTCGTCAATAGGTCAACCACGACCCAAATCACATCTTTCTTTCTCGAAGTCCGAGGCAAACCATAAACAAAATTCATAGTCACTCTATCCCATTTTCATTTGGGAATCAGGATCGGCTATAACAAACTAGACGGAACTTGATGTTCAGCTTTCACTAGTTGACAAACTAAACATTTCAAAACAAAGTCAGAAATATCTTGTTTCATACCAGACCACCAATAGTGTCATTTCAGATCATGATACATCTTTGTACTACACATCTGAACAGATAAACAACTATTATATACTTCATTCATAATCAATTGGATTAACTCAGGGTTTCTCAGAACATAGATATGATCTCGAAATCTCAAGCAATCATCAACAACTCAAAGCTCGAATTTAGAATTTGAATCACACTGAACTCGTTTCGCTAACATTTCATTATCAACTTTCTGAGCATCACATATCTGTTGTAAAAACAATAGTTTTGCTTTCAATTCAACTAACACTGAATTATCATCAAACAAATTTAATACCCCCAGGGTGAAAAACTCGGTCTTGCGAACCCCTTGTTGGTTAATTCTTGCAACAATGACTTTAACTCTTTCAATTCCATTAGTGCCATTCTATACGGAGCTATCGAAATAGGTGTCATACCAGGCAATAATTCAATACCAAATTCAACTTCACGAATCGAAGGTAAACCCAGTAACTCTTCAGGGAACACATCAGAAAAATCACAAACAATGGGTACTGATTCAACTTTCTTCTCGGATGCTTTTGAATCGATCACATAAGCAAAATATGATTCATACCCCTTTTTCACATAACTCTGAGCTTTCAAGACGGATATCACAATAGGCAATCCATTTAAATTATTAGACTCAATCCTATAATCTCATCATTCGGACTTCTTAAATCTATAGTCTTTCTTTTACAGTTTACAACGGCATCATGCATAAACAACCAATCCATTCCCAAAATAATATCGAATTCATCAAATGGAAAGAGTATCAGATCAGCAAGAAAACAGATATCTCAAAACATTAACGGATAGTTCTTGCATACTTTGTCAACCAGGACACTTTTACCTAAGGGGTTCGATACTTTTATAGCAAATTTAGTAGACTCTACAAGCAAAGTCTTACCATATACTAAATTCATGCATATGTACGAATGCGTAGAACCAGGGTCTATTAAAGCTATCACAGAAGTATCATAAAGAGTAAAAGTACTCATTATAACATCAGGCGACGAAGCTTCTTCACGAGCTCGGATAGCATACGCTCTGACAGGCGCTCTGGCTTCGGATCTGACAACATTGTCTCTCATAGTTCTCTGACTACCACTGACATTCTTTGCATTCTTTGACGATCGACCTCTCGCAGGTGCATTATTAGATCTTGGATTCTGAACAGTCTCTGGTTCGACAGGCTTTGGGCAATCACGGATAAAATGATCAAGCGATCCACATTTGAAGCAAGCTCTGTCATTTAATCTACAGCTTCTCGGATGTCTTTTTCCACAATGTTTACATTCGGTTCTCTCAGATCAAACATTACCAACACTAGCCACTGATGTTGCTTGGTTTTTGGAACTCATTTGTGATCTAGCTCTATTTCTGCTCAAATGTCCCGCATTTTCTTTGGAACGACTTTGATCATCTATGTATCTCTTTGAAGCAGACTGAGATGATTTATTCTGAAATCTCTTTCTTGTATCTCGAGCTTCAGACTCAGCTCTTCTTTTATCTTTCCCGAGTGCCTCAGCTTTGCATGCTCGGTCAACGAGTACTATGAACTCTTTTATTTCTAAGATCCCAACCAACAACCGAATATCTTCATTAAGACCGTCTTCAAATCTTTTACACATTATTGCTTTAGATGATACGCATTCACGAGTGTACTGACTCAACCTGACAAATTCCCGTTCATATTCTGTAATAGTCATATGGTATTGCTTTAGTTCTAGAAATTCTTTTCGTTTCTGATCAATGAATCTCTCACTGATATATTTCTACTTGAACTCAATCTGAAAGAAACCCCATGTAACTCGTTCTCTCGAAACAACAGAAATCAAAGTTTTCCACCATTGATATGCTGCATCTTGAAGTAACAATACAACACACTTTATGCATTCTTCTGGAGTCAGAGACATCTCATCAAATACCCGAATAGTATTTTCAATCCAGAATTCAGCTTTTTCAGTATCATCATTATTGGTAGCTCGAAACTCTTCATCCCCATACTTACGGATCTTGTCAACCGGAGGCTTATTTAACAGATTCGGATACACAACCGGTGGCACAACTGTAGTCTGAGGGGGATTAATCGGGGCGGAGGTTGTGAAATAGTCGGGTTATTTCTCCTAATTTGAGTGAACCACTCACTCATCATCTGAAAGAAAGCTTGTTTAGGTTCTCCCTCATAACCGCTTGTAGTCGATCTCGGATCAGAAGGCTTTGTCCCTTGCGCAGGAGCAGGCGCATTACTTTCTACGTCGTCAACTACGACTCTTTCGGGATCCATTGCTATACAGAAATCACATTTTACACGTCATGATTCATCACACTATCACAGTTCAAACATATGGCATGTATAGCTAGACTCTGACACGCTACGTTAGTCCGAGAATAGACTAAACTGTAGCTCTGATACCAATAAAATGTAACACCCCTAACCCAAAAACCGTCACTGGAGCAGGATTAAAGGTGTTACCTGACAGATCGGAAACATTTACGGAATTATCATATAGCCATTCATCAATATCAATCATAGTGTCCTTAAGTAGGTCATCGAGACCCTAAGCATGCTTATAAACTGAGTCGGGACTAAACCGAAACACATAAATAATTTCATAAAAAATTGAAACTTTTTTAACATACATGGGACACACGGCCGTGGGTGTAGGCCGTGCCTCACCCACGACTACTTGACACTCCCGTGTGTCCTCCCCGTGGTAGTATACTACCAAAATCAACACGGTCACCAAGCACGCCCGTGTGCTAAGGTCGTGTACTAATAGATCACATACTGCCATTTCTCACACGGCCACCAAGCACACCCGCGTCGAGGCCGTGTGCAATTTAAGCCACATTCTGCCAATTTACCCACGGTCTTAGGCACGCCCGTATGCCTCAACCGTGTGACATTATATGCCATTTTACAAGGCCAATATGCCACCCACTTAGGGTCTTCCTATAAGCAATATATATCAACACATACCTTGCATATATGGCAACCAAAACATACCAAATTGACCATTCAATTTATACACTCAATACCAATTCCAACCATGATGATTCCAAAGAAATAAACTGATATCATTACAAGCATAATTCATTCAATAGCTCACTCAAAACTTGGCCATTTCATAAGCTTCCACCTTACCAAGATATGCATCATATATCACATTTATTCAAGCATATAACCACATTAAACATGCCAAAACACATGGCTAAGTTCACTTCCAAAAGCATATATACATATCTAGTCTATACATGCCATATTTAGCTATATACATTTCCAAAAGGGTACCAAAATAAGTTTTTGTAATGTGATGACGATCCTTGACAATCCCAAGCCTTCAGTAGCTTGACGACCTATAAAATAGAGAAAACACACACACAGAGTAAGCTTTCCAAAAGCTTAGTAAGTCTTAATACAAATAAACTTAGCATATAAACATTCTAACGAATCAATCTAACTTAACTATTGGCTCAATTTCACCATCATAAATCTTCTTAATACCTTCACTTAGACCATTCATCTTTCAAAACTTGCATAACACTACATACTTTATTAGTTCATAGCTTTTTACATCCATATAGTACACTTACAATCCCATATTCAATTACATAATTCATCTAGGTAAGTTTAAGAAAATGCTTACCTTCTTATACACACAAAGTGTACTTACCAAACGCATCAGAAATGAGTATACATTTTGTAATTGTTCATATCTCAGATTTACTCATTGAACAGTTCAAAATTTATTAAGATACTCAGAATCTCAGAATAATTGTATAAAGCCAACCTCCCAGACGTGGTCTTACATGTAGTCTGATGTCAATGCCACTGTCTCAGACAAGGTCTTACATGTAATCAGATATCGATGCCACTATCCCTGACAGGGTCTTACACGTAAACAAATATCGATGCCACTGTCCCTGACAGGGTCTTACACGAAAATCTCATATCGTTGCCAACGTCCCAGACGTGGTCTTACATATAATCTGATAACGATGCCTATGTCCGAGATGAGGTCTTATATATAATCAGATAATGATGCCTACGTTCCAGACAAGGTCTTATATATAATCAGAGAATGATGCCTACGTCCCATACGAGGTATTATATATAATCAGATAATGATGCCTACGTCCCAGACGAGGTCTTATATATAATCAGATAATGATGCCTACGTCCTAGACGATGTATTATATATAATCAGATAATGATGCCTACGTTCCAGACGAGGTCTTACACGATTATCAAATCAATGCCAACGTCCTAGATGTGGTCTTACATGATAAAACAGAATAGATACCTTTGTATTCCCAAGTTCATACAAAACTTCTCCGACTTATCACTATGTTGACCTTATCTCAGGATTCATATATATAGTATCACAAATGCAGTTATTATCATATATAATCATGTAAATAAACTCAATTCAATACAATTACATTTATTAGCAATATAACTTACCTCGGATTCGGTTTATCGAAATGAAAACGGCTACTCGTTAACTTTTGCTTTCCCGCGATTTAAGTCTATTTTCCTTGATTCTTGATCTAAACATATTCAGAATTAACCCTTTTTATTCACTATTTCATTCAATTCAATCCATAGACACACATTTAGGGCTATTTGTAAATTAACCCTCATATTTGCACACTTTAACAATTTAGTCTATTTTTCACCAAAACATCAAATTCACAAAATCCACACACACATATGCTTGGTCGAACCTCTCTAGGGACTATATAAGCCCAAATATTTATTCAAATTTTAATTTAGTCTTTCAATTTACCATTTTCTCAATTTAGCCCTATTTAGCTAAATTCATCAAAAATTCAAGAACAAAGTATGTTCATCTAACTCATATATTTCATTTAACACCAAAAGTCATCAAAAAGCTTAACATAACATCAATGGCATCTCACACAAACATTATCAATTCATCAAATTGAGACATGGGTTTGATAGCTCTCTAAGCAACTGTAACACCCCAAACCCGGTCGACACACCACGACCTAATTCAGTATGTTACAGAGTGAAAATAATTTGAAGAAAACAAGTTGCTGGTTTACTTTTGTGAAAAAGTGTGATCGAAAACATTTTTGTCGTCGTGAGTGTAGAAGAACAACTCCTTTTAGAAGATCGTTTGTAGTATCAAATTTTGGAAAGCCGTTTGATTTTATGAAAACCCGAGTGTGTTAGCATAATATAGTTGAAAACCATTTTGTATCTGAACATAAAGAAAACTTGGTTTGGAGAAAGTTTGAGTTAGTTTGTTGACTTCATTTTCTTATCGTTACCCGATGGTAAAGTTTGAAAACCCAATAAGTTGTAAAATTTTCAAAAACGTTGATTTTACAGGTTATTAGAACATGCTAAATTAATTAACTTGAGCACAGTACGATAAAACTTAAAACAAATAATCAAAAACCCAAAATAATAAAATTTGGCAGCCTTATTACAAATCCAAAACCCAAAATTTAAAAGTAAATTAACCCAAGGAAGTAATTAAAGTAAAACCCAAAAAAAACTAATGCATGGCCACCTCGAGTCCACCCCGGCTCCATATCCGCGATCTAAGCCTCATCTGCAAAAAGTAAGGGAAGAGGTGAGTCACTGAGACTCAGTGTATAATCCCCCCTCCCGATTATAATGACACTCTTGCACAGTTTCATAATCAAGTAAGTATGTCGTGCAACCCAACCTAGCCATCCAAAACTCCATTTTCTACCCCGTGTGGTACCAAACCATTGGTGGTGCCAAACCACTGGTGACCCAAAGTCACGATCAAGTATATACAAATGTGGTACCAAACCACTGGTGACCCAAAGTCACAAATATCCCATGTGTGGGGCCAACCCACTTTGTGGTACCAAACCACTGGTGACAATCTCTTTTAATGTAATATGTGGGGCCAACCCACTGTGGTACTAAGCCACTGGGATGAGTCACTAAAATATCTAATGTGGTGCCAAACCACTGGTGACCCAAAGTCACAAATATCACATGTGGTACCAAACCACTGGTGACCCAAAGTCATGAATATCACATCATCCCCCTCCTTTCATGATACCCATTTCAGTGCACATGCTTACACATACATTACTTACATGCTTTTTCAACTAATAACATACTGGAACATAGCATATACATAATCATCAGCAATCACATATAATTAACTATTGGAACGGACTTACCTGGAGTCCTCGCTCCTACCCATAAGGGTAGCATATCGATATCCACATTATTTCAACTTTGAATAGTGTGTAAGTTAATAACATAGCAATACATTAATTATGAAGTGTGTAAGAGGTACACACCTGCTAACACGCAAAACTACACTTTCTATGTCGTACTGTCGTTAATCGACACAACCGCGATTTGTCTACTCTCCTGCTCGGATGCTAGGCCACACCCCGGTGGCTAATCACAAACCATAAACACGGCCCTCCTCTTGAATTTGGGGGCTGGGGTCGCAGGTCTGACCCTTTCTACTGTTTGGTTAGCCATAGGGTCCATAAAACCTTTGGTCATCGAATTCGGTTACACAGAGAATAACTAAGAATTAAGAATTAACCAGAAAGAAATAGATCCCTTACCAAGATTGATCAACACCCGAGCCTTTAGTCTTAATCACTAGCCGAGCAAATCTCGGAGATCAGCGGAATGCAGCTACACTCCTCCCTACAATCGACCGAACACAAAATCATAGATCTCAAAAGCCATTTGACGTTAACATAGAGCCCGAAGAGAAAATAACGTGAGAAAATGATCACCCCTCACCTCAACACTTACCAAAAATGATTAAGAGTGGATGGGTGACGACGATCTACTACCACATGTGGGTTGAGATTTGGCTTGGAGATCCAGAGAGGAGAGCTTACTTTCGAGACCTAGGTAGACTAAGAGAAAACGCAAAAGAAAAAAAGAAAAGAGATATGGGCACAGCTATTCGGTTTTGCCAAGAATCAAGAGTGAAAACAGGATTAGAGAGTTTCGACCCTTATGACACAATTTGAGAGAAAACAACAACTTACCTCAACAAGAAAATAGGGTTCGGCTCCTCCAAAATCTGGAAGAAAAATAGGAAAGAATGGTAAGGTGATTCGGATTTAGCAAACAAGAGAAGAAAACTTTTGTATTTCAGCACAAGAAAGGGTTTGAGAGAAGAAAAGTAGTCGGTTGAGAGGAAGGAGTTCTGATTCGATTTCTGGCTTTTGAAAAAGAGAAGAAACAATGAAGATGATGAGTAAAGGGGTATGGTAATTTCGGCCAAGCACCAAAAGATGAAATGATGAAAGAAAAAAAGAGAGAAAGAAAGAAAAAAAATGCTTAGAAGAGGTTTCGGTTTGTTTTTGAGAGAAAAGAGAAAAAAAATGCCAAAAGTGGTATGAGTGATTTGCCAAAGAGAAAAATGAACAAAAATGCTCCTAAGTCTACTAAACAAATTCGGCATATGCACCTCACCTAGCCCCCAAAACCGAAAGCTCCCCCTTACACCAAGCCACACTCGGTCAACCACCCCTCAACAGGCCACCAAATCCCTTGATCATCTCCTATATTCACTCTCCTCCCACCATTGAATCGGTTGAATGATTCAAACACCACCTTTCTCTCATGGCCACCCATTTAAAACAATTTGACTTATTCAACTCCCACACTTTAAGGTCCCAAACTGACTCCATCACCTCTCCATCCCAATGCCAAAATAAACTCCAAAAAGGTAGGCTATGCGACTCGAACCTGCTCCCTCCAACTCCTCTGTGGCGTCACCTCACCAGGCCTTCAGTAGTGCCCCCCTTGCCACCATTTCCAAGGCACTTCTTGTGTCAAAACACTCCAACAACATCTCTTAACACCTAACTCCCTTGGCTCCCCCTTTCAAGCACCCAAAACAAAAAAATTTACCATGGCTCAGGCCTACCCCAAGCTCATGCCAAGACCCCCAAAACACCCTACACTAGCACAGCAATCACACTAACACATGCAAACACAAAAGAAAAATGCCGAGACCCCGATTTAAGGATGTTATAGTTCTAACACCTTAAAAATAATTTTGGCCCCGAAATTACCTAGACAGAAAAGTTGAGGGTATTGCTGCCGCATCACATCCTCTGGTTCCCACGTGGCCTCTTCCGTACCATGGTTCCTCCATAATACTTTTACTAGTGGAATCGACTTCTTATACAAAACCTTCACATCCCGATCTAGAATCTGCACTGGTTCCTCTTCCGTGGTCAAATCTGGGCTCACCTCGATCTCTTCCACTGACACAACATGCATCGGATCAGATCGATAGCGCCTAAGCATGGAGACATGAAATACATCGTGAATCTGACTCAACTCTACTGGCAACTCGAGCTGATAAGCTATCGGTCCCACTCGCTTCAACACCTTATACGGCCTGATAAACCTAGGGCTCAGCTTGCTCTTCCGACCAAACCTCAGCACCTTTATCCACGGTGAGACCTTCAGGAAAACCTTGTCACGTACTGCAAACTTTATATCTCTTCACTTAAGATTGGCATAAGACTTCTGCCTGTCCGAAGCTTCCTTCAAACGAGCTCGAATCAGCTTAACCTTCTCCTCTATTTCAGCCACCAACTCCGGACCCAACATTTGACGCTCATCCAACTCTGTCCAGCACGTAGGCGTACGACACTTCTGACCATATAACGCCTCATATGGTGCCATCTTAATGCTTGCCAGGTAACTATTATTGTATGCGAATTCTGCCAGCGGTAGAAATTCTTCCCAGCTGCCTCTGAAATCCAAGACACAACCTCTCAACATATCCTCTAAGATTTGTATTACCCTTTCTGACTGCCCATCTAACTACGGATGAAATGTTGTACTGAAATCCAATCTTGTACCCAATGCCTGATGCAACGCTTTCCAAAATCCCGACGTGAATCTGGGATCCCTATCAGAGATAATCGATACCGGTACCCCATGCAGTCTCACTATTTTTGCCACATACAACTTAGCCAACCTTTGGAGTGAGTAATCCACCCTAGTAGGTATAAAATGAGCCGATTTAGTCAAACGATCTACTATCACCCAAACTGAATCCTTCTTGCTAGGAGTAAGGGGTAACCCAGTGACGAAATCCATCGTAGTCCTTTCCCACTTCCACTGCGGAATCTTGATGGCCTGTAACAGACCCAAAGGTAACTGATGCTCAACTTTAACTTGTTGGCACGTTAGACATTTACCCACAAACTCAGTTACTTCCCGTTTTAGACCCGGCCACCAGAACTGCTTTTGCAGATCTCGGTACATCTTGCTACCTCCAGGGTGCATAGCGTAGGGACTACTATGTGCCTCTTAAAGAACCTTCTGCCTTAGCTCGACGTCCTTCGGCATACAAACTCTTCCTTGGAAACACAACACTCCATCATTGGTCAAGCTGTAACCTTCCAATCCACCACTCTGCACTTGCACTCTCCGAGCACTTAGGACCTCATCCCTTAGCTGCTCTTCCTTAACCTGACCAATCCATGACGGCTTCACCTGCAATTCCGCTAATAGACTTCGTCGTCGCCTAAACCGAGATGAGCAAACATTGCTCTCAAGTCTGACACTACCTTACGGCTCAACGCGTCTATCACCACGTTGGCCTTGCCTGGATGATACTCAATTGAACAGTCATAGTCCTTCAACAACTCGATCCACCTCCGCTGCCTCAAATTCAATTCCTTTTGAGTCAAGAGGTACTTCAGACTCTTGTGGTCTGTATAAACTATTGACTTCTCCCCGTACAAATAATGCCTCCATATCTTTAGGGCGAAAACCACTGCAGCCAATTCCAGATCATGTGCTGGATAGTTAACTTCGTGCGGTCTCAACTGTCTACCGAGACGCATACGCCACTACCTTCCCCTCCTGCATCAACACACATCCAAGATCAGTATGTGACGCATCATAGTAAACCGTGAACTCCTTCCCTGCCTCAGGCTGAATCAAGACCGGAGCTTCTGTCAGGATCCTCTTAAGCTTGTCAAAACTTTCCTGCTATTTGTCTGCCCACACAAATGGCACCCCTTTTCTCAGTAACTTGGTCAACGGCACTGCAATCAAAGAAAACCCCTCCACAAATCTTCTGTAATATCCTGCCAAACCTAGAAAACTCTAAATTTTTGCCACCGACTTGGGTGGTTTCCAATCCAACACCGCCTCAATCTTCCGAGGGTCCACTCTAATCCCCTCGGCTGACACTACATGACCCAAGAAAGTTACCTCCTCCAACCAGAACTCACATTTACTAAACTTCGCGAATAACCGCTTCTCTCTTAAAATCTGCAGAACCACACGGAGATGCTCATCATGCTCTTCCTTTGACTTCGAGTACACCAAGATGTCGTCTATAAATACCACTATGAACTGGTCCAAATACGATTGAAACACCCGATTCATCATGTCTATGAACACTGCCGGCGTATTGGTCAGCCCAAACAGCACTACCAAAAACTCGTAGTGCCCGTAACTAGTACGAAACCCCATTTTATGGATATCAGCCTCCTTCACCTTAAGCTGGTGATACCTTGACCTCAAATCAATCTTGGAGAAGACTGATGTACCCTTAAGTTGATCGAACAGATCATCTATACTCAGCAACGGATACTTGTTCTTGATCGTTAACTTGTTCAGCTGGCGGTAGTCTATACACATCCGCATTGTACCATCCTTCTTTTTAACAAAAAGCACAGGCGCTCCTCAAGGCAAAACGCTCGGACGGATAAAACCTCGATCCGGTAACTCTTGAATCTGTGCCTTCAGTTCCACCAATTCTTTTGGCGCCATCCTATATGGGGCAATAGACACTGGTGCGATTCCCGGTAATAGATCTATCCCAAACTCAACCTCGCGATCTAGGGGTAAACCCGAAGCTTCTCTAGAAACACATCAGAAAAATCCTTCATCGCTCGGACCTCCCCTACAATTAATTCCTTGGCCTCTAACGCACAAACATGAACCATGAACGCCTCACAACCCTTCCTCACTATTTTCTTGGCCTTCAGAGCAGATATAACATTAGATAGATAATCTATCCTATTACCTATCATTACCAGTTCTTCACCTTCAGCTATTCTCACTACCATGCGCTTAGCCGCGTAGTCCAAACTCGCTTGATACTTCACCAGCCAGTCCATCCCAAGGATCAAATCGAACTTCCCGAATGGCAATTCCATCAGATCAGCCACAGACACTACCCCTCGAAGTTTTAGGGGTACATCCCTATACAGTTTATTTACTTCTATAGAGTGACCTAGAGGGCTTATTATTGTCATCTCCCTAGAAGTAATCTCAAAGTCTAAATTCATGGTTTCCACTATGCTACTGGCAACATACGAGTGCGTTGAACCAACATCTATCAAAGTAATATAAGGTAGTCCAAAAATTAAGAGCGTACCGGTTATGACGTTCGGTGCGTCGCCCTCCTCTCGACGCCTCATCAGATACACCAACCCAGTCGCCTCGCTTCAGTATACTGCACTCTTTGATGGTCCATGGCCTCGACCGTAACCATTACCTCCCCGAGCGTAACCACGACCCCTCTGCAGTTGCTGTCCACCATTCTTAAATTGAGCACACCCTGACTCTAAGACTGCATCTTGGCTAGCTTACGTGGACAATCCATCACACGATGATCCAACGACCCACACTCAAAGCATCCTCTGCCACCAGTCCAACATTCTTCCCAATGGGGTTTCCCACATCAAGCATACTGAGCTGGCCCTTGAGTAGCAACCACGGGCCGCACAGGTTGATTCGGCCCACCATACCTAGCTCTTTTTTGAGAATTTCCAACTGACCCTGACAACCCAAAACTCCTCTTGTGCCTATTCCTGTCCAAATTCTGTTTCGTAGACTCCTTCACCCCTTCGGCTATCTTAGCCTTCTCTACCAGTACAATAAACTCCCTTTCTTGCTGTGGAGCGATCAGCAACCTCAGTTTATCTCTCAGCCCATCTTTAAACTTGACACAGTGCTCATGTTCCGTAGCCATGATACCCCGAGTGTAACGGCTCAACCTTAATCGGAAGGTGGTTTCGGGACCACAATTGAGCCCAGAAATGTTTACATATTATATTTAGTGTTTAATATGTATGTATTTATATGTGGAACAGAGAAAAATTTTATCGCTTAAGTGTTGAATTTGATAAAAGGACTTAATCGCATAAAAAGTAAAAGTGGCCAATTAAAGTGTAATGTGTTAAATTGAGCATGGCTTTTTAATGTGAGGTATTAAAAGGGCAAATAGCCCATTTTTAGGTTAATGGCCGGCCACTTTGATTGCATGTAATAGTGTTTGAGTTATTATAATATATATTATTACATTATATGTTAAAATAACTAATAAATATATGTTAATAAAACAATAAAATAAAAAGCCATTCATTTGTTCATCTTTGGCCGAAAGAAACACAAAAGAAAGGGGGAGAAAAGCTTTAGAACATTCGGCATTATTCAAGCATAATTAGGTAAGAAATCTAGCTCTGTTTTTGTTAATTTTTATGTTTTTGAGATCGTTGCTTAGTATATTACCCGACCCATGCTAGAATTTCTAAGATTAGTGTGTATATATGAATCGGCCATGGATGAATTCTTGAGGTTTATGATGTTTAATGATGTTAGATGAAAGGTAGGTTAAAAATTAGTATATTATGTGTTGGAAGTTTTGGTGAATTTGTGTTTTTAGGGCCAATTTGTAAAAATAAAATTTTAGAGGGGCTTGATTGCAAAATAAATGAAAGAAATGGACTTGTATAGTCCTTATACACATTCGGCCTTTAAAGAGTATGGGGAAATTTGATGTATTTTGAGTTTTATGCAAATAGGACTAAATTGTAAAGTTGTGAAATACTAGGGGTAAAATAGTAATTTGCCCATTTATGTGCTTAGGGACTAAATTGAGATGAATTATGCTTGAATAAGCTAAATTTAATGTGTTTTAGATCAAGAGCAATGAAAACGGAGTTAGATCTAGAAAGACGAAGGTTCTCGAATAAATTGATTCGACACTACTTCATCGACAACCGAGGTAAGTCCTGTTGAAATTTGTTAAAGAATTATTCATGAACTTATTAAATGATAATGTTTGATAAATTTCAGTATATAATCATGTTATAGCCGAATGTATATATGTATATTAGATTGATTTCATAAATTGATAATGAGATATGAATAAGTGTATCAATGCGAATTGTGGAATGACCGATCACATTGATATATTCGCTTAGTGCCTAGCGTGCCTTGTGCGGTGATATATTCGCTTAGTGCTCAGCAGTGCTTTGTGCCGCAGTGATTCATTTCGGCTTTAATGCCCAGCGTGCGTCGGTCGGTGTTGTTTATCGGGCTTTAATGCTCAGCGTGCTTTGTGCTTGGTGATTCATTTCGCTTTAATACCTAGCGTGCTTTGTGCCTTGATTCATTTCGGGCTTTAATGCCTCAGCGTGCTTCGTGGCTTGTTTAAATCTCAGACCTTTGGTCTAGTAGTTTTATATCAATGGTTTTAATATGAGCTTATGCTTATGAATGAAATGGTCTAGTTATGATGATATTTGAACAAGCTAAGGTTTATCATCGTAGTGTTCGACTAAAAGTCATGTATCGAATCAAGTTTATGATATAAGTGATGCTTCTTGAATAATCAAGTTGATAGAAAGGTGTTTATATATATATTTGTTTGGTACTTAAGATATGTGATTAGAAAAGATATTGAGTTGGTATGATTACTTGCTTACTTAAGTTTATTATATTGATATGAGAAATTTTACCTATATAAGTTTGGCCATGAGCTATACTATACATATAGATAAATGTATATATTCAATTGTGAACCCTTATTTTAAATGTGTATAGAAAGTATTATTCGTTGAAGTGAAAATATATATGTATTGATTAGCAATCCCGCACCATTGCTAAGTTTTATATTTTGAGTGTATGTTGAATATTATTCACTAGATGTGAACTTTGATAATCGGCCATGGTAGTTTATATGTGTTTTGTCACCATAAATTGTTAATAATGCTATTCTATTCAATCTAATTGAATACCTAGTTGAGCTATAAAGTCGCTTAAGACTTACTAAGCCAATGAGCTTACTCGCTTATGTTTGTGCTCTATTTTATAGATCTATAATTCAACCATGGCCTGGGGATCGCAAGATACCAACCACACTATCACTCTCTTCGTATAGTTATGTTTTGTAAACTTTTAATCAAAGGCATGTATAGGCTTCGCTTTTGATAAATATTGAATGATGTCGGATTGTAAATATAAATATAGCCTTGCTAATAAGGCTGTTGCTTTTGGTTAAGTTTGGGTTTCATATTTGATTTGGTAGCTTGCATTAAAATACCAAGAGATACGTGCATGCAACATGATTTAAATCATACATGGGAAACGATCATATGTTATATCGTGAAAGTTTAGTTCATATTATGTTATGGATGAAATACTCATGGCCTAAATTATATATGGGATTTGTTTCTGGTATAAATATATATATGTATGGTTAAGGTATAGAGTTTAAATAAATTGAGTAAGGAAGTTATAAACTAGTTAATCATATTTTGTTGTGAAACAGTTTTAGTTATAGCAGTGAGGTGATTTTGAAAATCACTAAAAATAGGAGAAATTGAATTAGAAAGTGAATAAGACATATAATTAAAGTTTATTGTGTCTATTTTGATATGAAAGAAACAAGTTAGGCAAATGAATTATATATTATGAGATATTTAAGTTTTAGTGAGACTTGTCCTGAATGAATTCGTGAGTCCCTGTTCTGTCTTAGAAAAATTGTTAAAAATTGTAAAAAAATAGTTATGGAGCATAGTTTATATTTTTAGAATACTTAATGAGTCTATTTTTGATTGGAATAAACAAGGACATTATTGAAATTTTGTGAAATGAGATAACTGAGTTTTTGTAAAGATAGGTCAGAATTATCAAACAGTGAAATAGGGGTAACTTTGATGAATAAACTGTACTAATTGGCCACATGAAAAATTCTGGAAAAATTATGGTAAAAAGTTATATGAGTCTAGTTTCAATAAAAATTTACGGATCTAAATTTCGAGTTTTGTAACTCAAGTTATGGACAATTTAGTCAGCCTGACGCAATTGGACAGCTTTAAATTTTCATGCCCCAAACTAGTAGTCAAGTCTAGTAATGCCTCATACCGACTCCTAGCAAAGGTTTTGTAAGGGTGTTACATTTTATTGGTATCAGAGCTACGGTTTAGTCGATTCTAGGACTATCGCTGTAATGTAAAAGAGTCTAGCTATACATGCCTTTGAATTTTTATGTGATAGTGTGGTGACTTCGACAATTTCAATTGTATTTTATATAGTAAATGGATTCGATCCCGATAGAGTCAGAGTCGATAATGTCGAGAGTGTCACGCCTGGTCTCGCACATGGATCATGCCACTAGACTCTCAACCGCCACGGTAACCAAGAGGGAGAGGCTAAACAAGCCTTCTACCAAATGATGAATGAATGGTTTACCCATTTATTCGTAATAATCCAACGGTACAACAACCTCCACCCCTAATAATCCAACTCCTACCTTCAAAGACCCCAATGATAGATCCAATGAGATCTAGTAGGCCTCCTGTTGATAAAATTAGGAAATTTAAATAAGAATTCAAGGCTAATGATGATGATGATGCAGAGCGAGCTGAAATGTGGCTTGATAACACTATTCGGCACTTGATGAGCTATCTTGCACTCCAGATGAATGTTTAAAATGTGCTATATCCTTGCTTCGGACACCGCTTATCACCGTGGAATACACTAGTATCGATGGTTCCAAAAGAAAAAGTGACGGGATTTCTTCCGAATGAATTCGCAAGAAATATATCACCAGAGGTTCATCGACCGTAAACGTAAAGAATTTCTTGAACTAAAACAGGGGCAAATGACTGTGGATGAATATGAACGAAAATTTGTCGATTGAGCCAGATGCTTTGGAGTGTGTATCTACCAAGCCATTATGTGCAAAAGGTTTGAAGACGGTTTGAATGAAGATTTGAAGTTACTAGTTGGCATTCTTGAGATCAAAGAATTTGTGACACTAGTTGAGCGAGCTTGCAAAATCAAGAGCTTGGGAAAGAGAAAAGAAAGGTCGTATGAAGCTAAAGACACCCGTAAAAGATCGCTGCAAGAATTTTCATTCCACATCTAAAAGTTTAGAGATGACTTCAGTCGACACAAAGCTACTTCAGATTCATTTAGACGTGATCGACCTTCAGTGGGCTCCCGAGCTACCTCGATGGCCAGTGTTGGTAACGTCCCACAGAATCGAGTTGAATGTAAACATTGTGGAAAATGGCATCCTGGGAGTTGTAGAGTTCGTGACCGGTCTTGCTTTAAATGTGGATCCTCAGACCATTTTATTCGAGAGTGCCCGATGTTAGTGAGTCGAATCTGTAACTCTAAACCGAGTAGTGCATCAAGATGCAGGCACCACCCAGCATTCCGCAATGTAGGTGGTAGTCGAGAGGGACAAAGAACACAACAGATCGACTGAGGCTAGAGCTCCAGAAGAGCTTATGTTACTCGAGCTAGAGAGGATGCCGCTTCTCCAGATGTCATTATCGGTACTTTCACCCTTTATGATACTCTGTGATTGCATTGATTGATCCGGTCGACCCATTCATATGTATGTGAAACTCGGTATTCAAGAAGGCTCGCCGATTGAGTCATCGAGTTTGTGATTCGCGATCCAACCCTTTGGGTAGATGTGTGTCTGTTAATAAAGTGTGTAAAAGTTGCCCATTGATGATTCGGGATTTTTGCTTCGATTGATTTAATGTGTTGTTTTCGATGAGTTTGATGTAATTTTGGGAATGGACCGTTAACTTCGATGATGGTGGTGAATTGCAAAAGAAAGCTTATTGATTTGAGACACCGTAATGGTGAGATCATTAGAATTGAATCCAAATGATTCGTGGGTTTCTCACAGATTATATCATCGATGTTAGCCCAAAAGTATGTGAGAAAAGGTGTGAAGCTTATTTGGCTTATGTAATGGATAATAAATTGTCGAGAAATGCATTGAATCTGTCGATTGTATGTGAATACTCGATGTGTTTCTCAAGAACTCTGGGTTTACCCCTATACGAGAGATTGAGTTTGGCATTGAATTAGCTCTCGAACGACTCCGATCTCAATAGCTCCATATCGGATAGCACCCCATCGAGCTAAAAGAGTGAAAGCACAATTGCAAGAGTTAACAGATAGGGCTTTGCACGACCAAGTTTCTCTCCTTGGGTGCACCAGTTCTTTTGTGAGAAAGAAAGATGGAACGATGCGAATGTGTATTGATTATCGGAATCTGAATAAGGTAACTATAAATAATAAGTACCCGCTACCTCGGATTGATGATTTGTTTGATCGGTTGAAAGGGCTTAGTATTTTCAAGGTAGACTTGAGATTGGGTTATTATCGATATGTAGTCGAGATACGTATGTGCCAAAGACGCATTTGGACGAGGTATGGACATTTTGAGTTTTTGGTAATGCCTTTTGGGCTTACTAATGCACTGCTATTTTTATGGATTTGATGAATCGGGTTTTAGACGCTTTTAGATCAATTTGTGGTGGTGTTTATTGATGACATATTGATCTACTCCAAAGATGAAATTAAACACACTCGAACATTTGAGGTTAGTGCTACAAACTTTGTGAGATCATCATTTGTATGCTAAGTTTAGTAAGTGTGAGTTCGGATGAAAGAGGTCACTTTTTGGGACATGTGGTTTCAAAGATCGCATTCGAGTTGATCCAACAAAATCTCATTTATACTTGATTGGAAGCCACCAAAATGTTTCCAGATTCAAGTTTTTGGGACTTGCGGGTTACTATCGACGATTTGTGAAAGATTTTTCTATGATAGCTACCCCGTTGACAAAGTTATTGCAGAAAGATGTCCATTTCGAGTGGTCAGAAAAATGTCAGAAAAGTTTTGATCAGTTGAAAGCCCTTTTGACAGAAGCTCCAGTGTTAGTTCAGCCTGAATCGGGTAAAGAATTTGTGGTTTATTCTGATGCTTCTTTGAATGGTTTGGGCTGTGTTTTGATGCAGGAAGGATAAGTTGTAGCCTACGCTTCAAGACAATTGAAGCCGCATGAAAGAAATTACCCGACGATGATTTAGAGCTTGCGTACCATTGTGTTCAGACCAAGATTTGGCGTCATTACTTATTTGGTGAGAAATGTCATGTTTACTCAGATCATAAAAGTCTGAAGTATCTAATGACTCAGAAAGATCTGAATTTGAGACAACGTAGGTGGCTAGAACTATTGAAAGACTATGAATTGGTGATTGACTATCACCCGGGAAAAGCTAACGTTGTTGCGGATGCGTTAAGTCGAAAATCTTTATTTGCTCTTCGAGCAATGAATGCCTGAGATGGCTATGTGTAGTGATGGTTCGATCATAGCCGAAGTTACGAGCAAGACCGATGTTTATCCAACAAATTTGTGATGCATGAAAGTTGACAAGAATATGATTGCTAAACGAATTGATGTGAAAAGGTGCGAGTTAGATTTTCGATTGATGCAAATGACTGCTTGAATTTTAAAAGTGAATGTGTGTTCCAAAGAACTCGATTTGATATGAGATGATTTTGAGTGAGGCTCATAGTGGCCGACTATCGATACATCCGGGTAGTACGAAAATGTATAACGACTTGAAACAGCTTTTATTGGTGGCCCGGTATGAAACGAGATATATCGAATTTGTTTCAAAGTGCCTAATTTGTCGACAAGTAAAAGTGAGCATCAAGTGCCTTCGGGTTGCTTCAAATTGATCATGATACCGAGTGGAAATGGGATAAAATTACAATGGATTTTGTATCCGGTCTTCCTATGACACCGAGTAAGAAAGATGCCGTATGGGTGATAGTTGATAGGTCGACTAAATCACTCATTTTGTGTCGGTTCGCATGCACTTTTCACTCGATAAACTTGTTGAATTGTATGTATCGCAGATTGTAAGATTGCATGGTGTACCGAGCTCCATTGTGTCGAATGTAGACCGAGATTTACATCGCGATTTTGGAAGAAGTTGCAAGATGCTTTAGGTACTAAACTACATTTTAGTCTGACCTTTCATCCGCAGATATGACGGTCAAGATTTGAGGACATGTTGAGATGTTGCGTTCTCGAGTTTGAAGGTGCGTGGGAACGATACCTACCTTTGATTGAATTTGCTTATAATAATAGCTTTCAATAAAGTATCAAAATGGCACCTTATGAAGCCTTATACGGGTAAAATGTCGAACACCATTATATCGGATGAGCTCGGTGAAAATAAGATACATGGGGTTGATTTGATTAAAGAGACCGAATAAAGTGGTCATAATCAAAGATAATTTGAAAGTCGCATCGATCGACAAAAGTCCTATGCTGATTTGAAACGTAAAGATATTGAATTCAGATTGAGATCGAGTCTTTTAAAGGTTTCACCGTGGAAGAAAGTGCTCCGCTTTGGTAGGAAAGACAAGTTGAGCACGAGGTTCATTGGACCGTATGAAATCATTGAAGCGTTGGGCCTGTTGCTTATAGATTGAAGCTACCCTCTGAATTAGAAAAGATACACGATGTATTTCATGTTTCTATGTCTGAGATCTGATCGGATCCGCTACATGTGATTGCTCAAATGCGAGATTGAGATACAATCGATATGACGATGAGGAAAAGCCGATTCGTATTCTAGCTCGGAAATGAAAGAGCTAAGAAACAAAAAGATTTCTTAGTGAAAGTGTTATGGAATCGACATGGAGTTGACGAGGCAACGTGGGAGCCTCAAGATTCAATGAGGCAACAATATCCGACGTTGTTTAACGGTAAGATTTTCGGGGACGAAAATCCTAAGGGGAGAGTTGTAATGTAATCGAATCGACCCTAATCGAAAAGGTGGTTTCGGGACCACGAATCCGAGCTCCGAGAAATGTTTACATATTATATTTAGTGTTTAATATGTATGTATTTATATGTGGAAGTCTCAGAGAAAAATTTTATCGCTTAAGTGTTGAATTTGATAAAAGGACTTAATCGCATAAAAAGTAAAAGTGGCCAATTAAAGTGTAATGTGTTAAATTGAGCATGGCTTTTAATGTGAGGTATTAAAAGGGCAAATAGCCCATTTTTAGGTTAATGGCCGGCCACTTTGATTGCATGTAATAGTGTTTGAGTTATTATAATATATATTATTACATTATATGTTAAAATAACTAATAAATATATGTTAATAAAACAATAAAATAAAAAGCCATTCATTTGTTCATCTTTGGCCGAAAGAAACACAAAAGAAAGGGGGAGAAAAGCCTTAGAACATTCGGCATTATTCAAGCATAATTAGGTAAGAAGTCTAGCTCGGTTTTGTTAATTTTACGTTTTGAGATCGTTGCTTAGTATATTACCCCACCCATGCTAAAATTTCTAAGATTAGTGTGTATATATAAATCGGCCATGGATGAATTCTTGAGGTTTATGATGTTTAATGATGTTAGATGAAAGGTAGGTTAAAATTAGTATATTATGTGTTGGAAGTTTTGGTGAATTTGTGTTTTAGGGCCAATTTGTAAAAATAAAATTTTAGAGGGCTTGATTGCAAAATAAATGAAAGAAATGGACTTGTATAGTCCTTATACACATTCGGCCTTTAAAGAGTATGGGGAAATTTGATGTATTTTGAGTTTTATGCAAATAGGACTAAATTGTAAAGTTGTGAAATACTAGGGTAAAATAGTAATTTGCCCATTTATGTGCTTAGGGACTAAATTGAGATGAATTATGCTTGAATAAGCTAAATTTAATGTGTTTTAGATCAAGAGCAATGAAAAACTGAGTTAGATCTGGGAAAGCGAAGGTTCTCGAATAGCGATTCGCATACTACCTATCGACAACCGAGGTAAGTCCTTGTTGAAATTTGTTAAAGAATTATTCATGAACTTATTAAATGATAATGTTTGATAAATTTCAGTATATAATCATGTTATAGCCGAATGTATATATGTATATTAGATTGATTTCATAAATTGATAATGAGATATGAATAAGTGTATCAATGCTAATTGTGGAATGGTGATCACATTGATATATTCGGCTTAGTGCCCAGCGTGCCTTGTGCCGATGATATATTCGGGCTTAGTGCCTCAGCGTGCTTTGTGCCTTGATTCATTTGGGCTTTAATGCCTAGCGTGCTTCGTCTTGGTGTTGTTTATCGGGCTTTAATGCTCAGCGTGCTTTGTGCTTGATTCATTTCAGCTTTAATGCTCAGCGTGCTTCGTGCGGTGTTTAAATCTCGGACCTTTGGTCTAGTAGTTTTATATCAATGGTTTTAATATGAGCTTATGCTTATGAATGAAATGGTCTAGTTATGATGGTATTTGAACAAGCTAAGGTTTATCATCGTAGTGTTTGACTAAAAGTCATGTATCGAATCAAGTTTATGATATAAGTGATGCTTCTTGAATAATCAAGTTGATAGAAAGGTGTTTATATATATATTTGTTTGGTACTTAAGATATGTGATTAGAAAAGATATTGAGTTGGTATGATTACTTGCTTACTTAAGTTTATTATATTGATATGAGAAATTTTACCTATATAAGTTTGGCCATGAGCTATACTATACATATAGATAAATGTATATATTCAATTGTGAACCCTTATTTTAAATGTGTATAGAAAGTATTATTGGTTGAAGTGAAAATATATATGTATTGATTAGCAATCCGGCACCATTGCTAAGTTTTATATTTTGAGTGTATGTTGAATATTATTCGCTAGATGTGAACTTTGATAATCGCCATGATAGTTTATATGTGTTTTGTCGGTTCATAAATTGTTAATAATGCTATTCTATTCAATCTAATTGAATACCTAGTTGAGCTATAAAGTCGCTTAAGACTTACTAAGCCAATGAGCTTACTCGCTTATGTTTGTGCTCTATTTTATAGATCTATAATTCAACCATCGGCTCGGGGGATCGGCAAAGACACCAACCACACTATCACTCTCTTGGTATAGTTATGTTTTGTAAACTTTTAATCAAAGGCATTTATAGGCTTCGTTTTGATAAATAATGAATGATGTCGGATTGTAAATATAAATATAGCCTTGCTAATAAGGCTGTTGCTTTTGGTTAAGTTTGGGTTTCATATTTGATTTGGTAGCTTGCATTAAAATACCAGTGAGATACGTGCATGCAGTCATGATTTAAATCATACATGGAAACGATCATATGTTATATCGTGAAAGTTTAGTTCATATTATGTTATGGATGAAATACTCATGGCCTAAATTATTTATGGGATTTGTTTCTGGTATAAATATATATATATGTATGGTTTAGGTATAGAGTTTAAATAAATTGAGTAAGGAAGTTATAAACTAGTTAATCATATTTTGTTGTGAAACAGTTTTAGTTATAGCAGTGAGGTGATTTTGAAAATCACCAAAAATAGGAGAAATTGAATTAGAAAGTGAATAAGACATATAATTAAAGTTTATTGTGTCTATTTTGATATGAAAGAAACAAGTTAGGCAAATGAATTATATATTATGAGATATTTAAGTTTTAGTGAGACTTTTCCTGAATGAATTCGTGAGTCCCTGTTCTGTCTTAGAAAAATTGTTAAAATTGTAAAAAATATTTATGGAGCATAGTTTATATGTTTAGAATACTTAATGAGTCTATTTTTGATTGGAATAAACAAGGACATTATTGAAATTTTGTTAAATGAGATAACTGAGTTTTGTAAAGATAGGTCAGAATTATCAAACAGTGAAATAGGGTAATTTTGATGAATAAACTGTACTAATTGGCCACATCAAAATTCTGGAAAATTATGGTAAAAGTTATATAAGTCTAGTTTCAATAAAATTTACGGATCTAAATTTTGAGTTTTGTAACTCGAGTTATGGACAATTTAGTCAGCCTGACGCAATTGGACAGCTTTAAATTTTCATGCCCCAAACTAGTAGTCAAGTCTAGTAATGCCTCATACCGACTCTAAGCAAGGTTTGGGTAGGGGTGTTATAAAGAACGGCTCAACCTTAAGAATTTCGCCTCATACTCAGATACTGACCTACTCCCCTGAACCAGCCTTAGAAACGCCTTCCTCTAAGCATCAATGTAACTAGACCCAATGTATTTCCTCTGATAAGCTGCCTTAAAATAGTCCCAAGTGATATCGTCTGCCATTGCTCCATCCATAACCGTGAGCCACCACTGATATGACTCATCTCGAAGAAGGGATACTATACCATTCAGCTTCTCCTCAGCCGTAAAATCTAGGTCGTCCATGATACGTTCTGTCGCCTCTAGCCAATATTCCGCCATACTAGGAGCCATACCAGATACACCTCTGAATACCTCTGCACCATTAGCCTGGAGTCATTCAAACACAGATTTTTGAGCTCCCGTTCGATGCCTGCACCCGCGACTCTTTCTAGAACCCGCAGCATCGCCTGTGACACTGCGTCATCACCAGCCGTCTGATCTTGAAATTTTGCGCCCATAACTGGCGACGGTGGTACCTCATTCTTTGACCCATGACCAGACCCCATCGATTTTGACACTGTCGTCCTACCCTTACCTCATCCACTTATATTACGCCCACGCCCTCGTGCACTCATAACTGCCGATATGAATTGATCTAATTTAATAGTTTTATGCGTTAGACTTATTCCACTATTTATTAAGCACAGTCTTATGAATAATTTAATACGAGGATTGTTTTGTAAGTTCACACAATCCTACGGCTGAAGGATCTAAAGTAATTTCCTATTACTACCAGGCATAACGTCATCATTACGAACATACTAACACAAATAGGGGTACTTACTTGGCGGATCGGTGCTTGAGACTCGGTGCCATGCTTTCCCAATCGTGCATTTCCCACAAAAACCTTTCATAACCCACTTTAAAACATTTTTGGGCCTTGGGCCCACAACCGAGCTTTTAAACTTGGCTCTGATACCAAAAATTGTAACACTCCAAACCCGATCAACACACCACGACTGAATTTAGTATGTTACAGAGTGAAAATAATTTGAAGAAAACAAGTTGCTGGTTAACTTTTGTGAAAAAGTGTGATCGAAAACATTTTTGTCGTTGTGAGTGTGGAAGAACAACTCCTTTTAGATGATCGTTTGTAGTATCAAATTTTGGAAAGCCGTTTGATTTTATGAAAACCCGAGTGTGTTAGCATAATATAGTTGAAAACCATTTCATATCTGAACATAAAGAAAACTTGGTTTGGAGAAAGTTTGAGTTAGTTTGTTGACTTCTCTTTCTTATCGTTACCCAATGGTAAAGTTTGAAAACCCGATAAGTTGTAAAATTTTTGAAAACATTGATTTTACAGGTTATTAGAACATGCTAAATTAATTAACTTGAGCACAGTACGATAAAACTTAAAACAAATAATCAAAAACCCAAAATAATAAAATTTGGCGGCCTTATTACAAATCCAAAACCCAAAATTTAAAAGTAAATTAACCCAAGAAAGTAATTAAAGTAAAACCCAGAAAAAACTAATGCATAGCCACCTCGAGTCCACCCCGACTCCATATCCGCAATCTAAGCCTCATCTGCAAAAAGTAAGGGAAGAGGTGAGTCATTGAGACTCAATGTATAATCCCCCTCCCGATTATAACGACACTCTTGCACAGTTTCATAATCAAGTAAGTATGTCATGCAACCCAACCTAGCCATCCAAAACTCCATTTTCTACCCCGTGTGGTACCAAACCACTGGTGGTGCCAAACCACTGGTGACCCAAAGTCACGATCAAGTATATACAAATGTGGTACCAAACCACTGGTGGTGCCAAACCACTGGTGACCCAAAGTCACAAATATCCCATATGTGGGGACAACCCACTTTGTGGTACCAAACCACTGGTGACAATCCCTTTTAATGTAATATGTGGGGCCAACCCACTGTGGTACTAAGCCACTGGGACGAGTCACTAAAATATCCAATGTGGTGCCAAACCACTGGTGACCCAAAGTCACAAATATCACATGTGGTACCAAACCACTGGTGACCCAAAGTCACGAATATCACATCTTCCCCCTCCTCTCATGATACCCATTTCAGTGCACATGCTTACACATACATTACTTACATGCTTTTTCAACTAATAACATACTGGAACATAGCATATACATAATCATCAGCAATCACATATAATTAACTATCGGAACGGACTTACCCGAAGTCCTCGCTCCTACCCATAAGGGTAGCATATCGATATCCACATTATTCCGGCTTTAAATAGTGTTTAAGTTAATAACATAGCAATACATTGATTATGAAGTGTGTAAGAGGTACACACCTGATAACGCGCAAAACTACACTTTCTACGTCGGTACTGTCGTTAATCGACACAACCGCGATTTGTCTACTCTCCTGCTCAGATGCTGGCCCACACCCCGGTGGCCAATCACAAATCGTAGACACGGCCCTCCTCTTGAATTTGGGGGCTGGGGTCACAGGTCTGACCCCTTCTACTATTTGGTTAGCCATAGGGTCCATAAAACCTTTGGTCATCGAATCCGATTACACAGAGAATAACTAAGAATTAAGAATTAACATGAAAGAAATAGATCCCTTACCAAGATTGATCAACACCCGAGCCTTTAGGCTTAATCACTAGCCGAGCAAATCCCAGAGATTAATGGAATGCAGCTACACTTCTCCCTACAATCAATCGAACACAAAACCATAGATCTTCAAAAGCCATTTGACGTTAACATAGAGCCCGAAGAGAAAATAATGTGAGAAAATGATCACCCCTCACCTCAGCACTTACTAAAAATGATTAAGAGTGGATGGGTGATGACGATCTACTACCAGATGTGGGTTGAGATTCGGCTTGGAGATCCAGAGAGGAGAGCTTGCTTTCGGGACCTAGGTAGACTAAGAGAAAACGTAAGAAGCAAAAAAGAAAAGAGATATGAGCACAGCTATTCGATTTTGCCAAGAATCAAGAGTGAAAACAAGATTAGAGAGTTTTGGCCCTTATGACACAATTTGAGAGAAAACAACAACTTACCTCAACAAGAAAATAGGGTTTGGCTCCTCTAAAATCTTAAAGAAAAATAGGGAAAGAATGGTAAGGTGATTTGGCTTTAGCAAACAAGAGAAGAAGACTTGTGTATTTTGGCACAAGAAAGGGTTTGAGAGAAGAAAAGTAGTCGGTTGAGAGGAAAGAGTGTTGATTCGGTTTTTGGCTTTTGAAAAAGAGAAGAAACAATGAAGATGATGAGTAAAGGGGTATGATAATTCGGCCAAGCACCAAAAGATGAAATGAGGAAAGAAAAGAAGAGAGAAAGAAAGAAAAAAAAATGCTTAGAAGAGGTTTCGGTTTGTTTTTGAGAGAAAAGAGAAAAAAAATGCCAAAAGTGGTATGAGTGATTTGCCAAAGAGAAAAATGAACAAAAATGCTCCTAAGTCTACTAAACAAATTCGGCACATGCACCTCACCTAGCCCCTAAAACTAAAATCTCCCCCCTTACACCAAGCCACACTCGGTCAACCACCCCTCAACAGGCCACTAAATCCCTTGATCGTCTCCTATATTCACTCTCCTTCCACCATTTGAATCGGTTGAATGATTCAAACACCACCTTTCTCTCATGGCCACCCATTTAAAACAATTTGACTTATTCAACTCCCACACTTTAAGGTCCCAAACTGACTCCATCACCTCTCCATCTCAACGCCAAAATAAACTCCAAAAAGGCAGGCTATGCGACTCGAACCTGCTCCCTCCAACTCCCATGTGGCGTCACCTCACCAGGACTTCAGTAGTGCCCCCTTGCCACCATTTCCAAGGCACTTCTTGTGTCAAAACACTCCAACAACATCTCTTAACACCTAACTCCCTTGGCTCCCCTTTCAAGCACCCAAAACAAAAAATTTTACCATGGCTCAAGCCTACCCCAAGCTCATGCCAGGACCCCCAAAACACCCTACACTAGCACAACAATCACACTAACACATGCAAACACAAAAGAAAAATGCAGAGACCCCGATTTAAGGATGTTACAGCAACGATTACAATAACGTAGAAATTATCAAAACCAAACAAATTTCATACCTTAATTTATGCTTGGAATGGACGAATGAAACAAGTTAATCTTTTCTTTCTTTCCTTTCAATGTTCAGCTAGAAGAAGAATGATGATGGCCTATTTTCATGTTATTATCATTATAACAATAATATTATTTCATTTACTAATTTAACCTTCCAACTAATAAATAAAACAACCATGCATTAAGGATATTTTTGTCCTTATTCATCCACTAACTAAATAGTGGTTTAATAGCCACAGAAGTCCTTCACTTTTACAAAGCCACAACACTTAGGTATCTTAATAAATAGCATGCAACTTTCACATTTAATGCAATTCAATCCTTTAGTCAAATTAAACACACAAACGGACAATTTAACATACAAAAATTTTGCACATGCTTAATCAATATCAATGGCACAAAAAATAATATTAAAATATTATACAGACTCAAATTTGTGGTCTCGAAACCACTATTTTGACTAGGGTATAAACCGGACTATTACATTATTAGAGTTACTGTGCTAATTGCATTGTAAGTGTAGTATTTAGGACCCTCTAGTTAGGGTAACCAAATATTTTCTTTATTGGATTCTTATTTATAATCGCATTTATAGCTGTAGACCATTAATAAAGATATTTTTGAAAACACGTGGCACGTGTCAAGTTTACTACGGGAACATGGATCTTATCTGTAAATATATATTAGTTAAATGGGCCTAAGAAAAGGAGTGTTCCTTTTTCCTCCCATTAGGATGTTGTTGTAGGCTTCCTCTAGAAGTTGAATACAATTTGCTATCTTTGAGTTGGAACTAAAGATCAGATCTGAAGTAGTAGATTTCATCATATCTTGGGTGAGTACTTCAGTTATGCATGTGGAATCCTGAAGAGTAAGTCTATTAACTTTGGTGAATACTAAGATTAAAGGAAAAATGGGCTTTGTATTAGGGTTTTCAATGTTTGAGAAGATGGTAAAAAGTATATGGATGGGTTTTAATGATGCTTCTATGTTCTTTGAGCAGTGATGGTTTATAACAGCTTGATTTTTAGTGGTAACAAAAACGGTGATTCGAGGTCACCAATTCTGATGAGTAAGCACGTAAATTTTATTATTTAGTATTTACGAGCCAAATGTGGTTTTAGGAAGATTTTTGAATTAGTAATTTGTGTTATAAAGATTTATTAGGTTAAATGGTTTAGAAAATGAGGTATCGAGACCTCGATTCCATAAATTGAGCCGTAAATATTTTTATAAATATTTATAGAGTGTCATTAAGGTAGTATTAAAGTTTCGATAGAAAATTTTAACATTTTGATAGGTAATTAATTAAAAAGGACTAAATTGAAAAAGGTGCAAAACTTGCTAGTTAAAGAAATAATGATTAAATAGCCTAAATGGTAAATAATGGAGGACTAAAAAGGAAACTAGGCATACATGAGAAGGCTGAGGCGGCATAAGCAGAAAAAAACAATGAAATTAGGTGATTAAGGGGTAAAATTGGAAATGAAATAAAATTTAAGATAGCTAAAAATGGTAAATTAATAGTTTTTAGGCAATTCTTCATCAATCTTCAACCTAAAAATGGTAACTTAAGAAGTTGATTTTCATATTTTGTTACAATTGAGTTCAATTCTTGTCTTTTTCTTGAAATTTTTATGTTTTTGATACTTTTATAATTAAGTACAACTATCTATTTCATTAGTTTTTGATTTTATCAAAATTTTGGAAGTTACCATTGATGAATACTGGATGCTTTTGATAAATTAACATGGATTTAGAGCTTTAATTTTGTGATATGATGATTTTATCAAGTGATTTTGATAGATATTTATTTTAGGACTAAATTGTAAAAAGGGCTAAATATTAAGGTTTAGTTTTAAATTCTATTTTTCAAGTGCTGTATGATAGTTTAGAAAATTTAGATAAATTGTCAATTGAGAAAAATTAGCTCATTTGATAAACTAATTTAGTGAGGGACTAAATTGCAAAAGTTGTAAATGTTGGGGCAAGTGTGTAATTTCAAAAATTGAGGGGTATTAATTGTGAAGTGAATTGAAACTGAAATATATGCTAATGAATGAGTAATTTGATATTTTAGATCAAGAGCCCGTAGACAATCGTGAGAAAGGAAAATTAGTAGAATAGTCCCTGAACTATTACAAATCTTACAATTTAACCCAGGTAAGTTCGTATGGTTAAACTTTAATATTTATTTATTAACTTGATGAATGTTATTATGTACTATTCATATATATATATATATATATATATATTGTTGGAAATAAAATTATGGTTAAATTATGAAATTGAATTGAATGTTCAAAACGAGTGGATCGCGGGATTGAGTACAATCGATCTGTGGAAAAGGATGAATTGACGGTGAATGCAAAGGATGAATTGACGGTTAATGCAAAGGATGAATTAATGGAAAATTACCCAAGTAAACTGAGGTTCAGCATTTGTTGCAAACTTCCGTGTTTACTTTCCGTTTAGCTTTTATAAGCTTCTATTAACTCATATGAGTTTCTATTTAACCCTTATGGGTTTTGTTCAACTCCTATGAGCTTCCGTTCAACCCTTATGGGTTTCAGTTTAGCACTTATGTGCTCTTGTGTAGCCTTCGAGCTTTTGAATACGATGTACTTATATCCGTAAGTCGTTGAAAGATTCGATAAAAGACTTATGTGATTGGATTTGAAAGATATATCATTTGTTATTGATATTGATTTGAAAGAGGTGTGTTCATCGATTTATGTTGTGATTGAAAGGGAGAATGTATGAATAATTTAATATTAAATTTATTAAATTAGTTTCGGTAAGATCTCTGTTTAACCTATCGAACTTACTAAGCATCATTAAGCTTACTTGTGTTGTTTAATGTCCTTGTAGATTAACGTGAGGTCGGGAGATCGGATCAACACATCAAGCTACCCTATCCCAACTCACTCTGGTAGCTTTTGCAACATGTACTTATATGGCATGTATAGGGCTATAATGGTTTAAGTAAAATTGGTTTGTGTAAATATTAAGAGCTATACTTTGATTATATTTCTAATAAACTTATATGGGTATGGATTAATTATGCATGAGGTATGTTTGAATTGGTTAGATGATGACTAATTAATATGTATATTGAAGCATAATTTGAACTAGTAAATTAGTAAAATATGTATATACATATGCGGTTAATTTGATAAGTTAGGATGTTTGAGTATATGTGATGATATAATAGGTATAAAAGATTGATTTTGGCTTGAATGGAAGGTTTTGTTGTGGTTTGTGAATGCACAAATGGTTGTGTCTAAGTTGATATCAAGATTGGGTGAGAAAAGTGCCCATAAAATGTCCTATTTTCGTCTACATTGGCAGAGACAAGGGTGTGTGTCTCAGCCGTGTGTAACACATGCCTGACACATGGGCGTGTGGCCTGGCCGTGTGTCCCCTGCATCTTAAAATTTAGAAATAGAATGCCTAGGTTTTTGCACACAGCCTAGCACACGGGCTTGTGGCTTGGCCGCGTGACCCAATTCAGAGAGTTATACGAGCATGGACATGGGTTGGGACACGACCGTGTACCTCATATCGAATATCCACATGGTTTAAAACATGGGTGTGTCTCTTGGCCATGTGAGCCACACGGCCAGGCCACATGGGCATGTGTCCCCTGCACCTAAGAAAATTTTAAAAATTTTTTGAAAAATTTCCTGAGTCTCTGGTTTAGTCTTGATTTATTTTTAACGTATATTTTGGGCCTCAAGGGCTCATACAAGGTACAATATGAGTGTTTTATGATTGGTTCCTGATATGTATTTTATATGTTATGAAATATTCATATTTGATCTGAAAAGTTTGGTAATGCTCCGTAACCTTGTTCCGGCGATGAATAAGGATTAGGGGCATAATATTTAGTGGTATTAGAGCTTCGGTTTAGCCGATTCTCAGAATGAACGCAGTGTGTAAAATGTTTAGAAATACATGTTATATAAATATATGATAGTGTGATGTGTATGATCCGATCTAACCCTTATTTTTCTTATAGATTGTAAAGATGTCAGATAGATTTGAACATACTATTCATGACGAGGCCAATAGTAGAGTACAGACATCTTAACATGGGACAAGTAGTAATGTCCCAATTCCTCCAGCCTAAGAACAATGACTTAAAATATGTTCTTTGGATTTATGAATCAAAGGTTTAGTGAGTTCATGTAAGAAATAAACTTGGCTCAGCAACCTCCTTCCCTATTGTACCACCTATAGAGCCGCCGGTTGCACCTCTGCCCCCTCCAGTGACTGAATCCATCAAATGTACTCCGATAGAAAAACTCAAAAAGTGTGGGGCCAAAGAATTTCGGGGTATGTCGGATGATGATTCAATGAAAGCTGAATATTGGCTTCAAAACACAATAAGAGTTTTTGAAGAAATGGCTTGTTCCCCAGATCATTATTTGAGATGTGTTGTTTCCTTACTGAAGGAGGAAACATATAATTGGTGGTTAACCATAGTGGCTGTTGTGCCAAAAGAGAAAATCTCTTGGGAGTTCTTTTAGAGCTAATTTAAAAAGAAATAAGTTGGTAAGAGATATCTAGTTAAGAAAAAGAGGTAATTTCTTGACCGCACCAATGAAACAGATCGATACCTGAGTACGAAAGAAATTTGTATACCTCAGAAAATATGCCCAGGAAATTGTACCAATCAAAAAAGAAATGTGCATTAGGTTTGAAGAAGGGCTGAGTGATGAAATTAGAATGATGATTGGGGGCACTGAAATATGAGAATTTGTCGTTCTGTTAAATCGTGCACAAAATATGAAAGAGGTGTATGATCGTTGTTTTGTTGAGTTTTAAAATTTATAAAAAGAATGATCGAACCTGGAAACTAACTCTGACAATGACTTAAGGCAAGTGCACCTATCGAACAGTAGTATAGCTTAGGCAAGACCAAATTGTCGAACCTAAAGGAACTAAAAGTACTAATACTAACCTTCTTTCTATTATTTACCCTAAATATTAAGTGATTGGTTGTTTAATCTAAAACTAACTAACTAGTAAGCTAAAGACGTAAAGACAAAAAGAATGAATTGGGGAAATACTGTTGGGAAAACTCAGTTGATTAAGACGATACCCTTAGGAAGAATCCACCTAGACTTCACTTGTTATCTAACACTGAACCAAATGATTTATTCACTTAACTTGATCCGTAGGATTCCCTAATTTATATTAAACCCTCTCTCGAGGCGAATAACATCTAACCCTAGGTTGATTAATTGAAATCTCTTTCTAATTAAAACCCTTAGAATCGCATTAACTCGATCTATGGACTCCCATATTAGGTTTCACCCTAATCCGACAAAATCTCGTCACCCTATCTCTAGGCGCACGATCAACTCCGCTTAATTATGCTAGATCTACTCTTAGATAGGGACTTTTACTCCACCACTTAAGCACATCCAACTTGAATCAATATCCGGGAAATACTAACACAAGAATTAAGCTCACATAATTAAGAACAAATCAAATATCTATCATATAGTTCAGAAAATAATAACAAGATCCGTCTTAGATTTCATCCCCTTCAGGTATCTAAAGGGTTTAGTTCATAACAATAAAAGAAAACATCTAAGAAGAAAAGATAAAATAAAACATAAGAAATCCTAAAACTCCCTGAAGGAATTGAAGGAGAGATCCGCCGTCTTGAGTATAATTTCGGCTTCTTGAGATGAATCAACTGGCTATCTTCGAGTGATTCCCACAAATCTGGCCTTTCTGGCTCGGCTCCTTGGCCTAGCTAACTGCCACGAAAAAAGCCCTAGCAAAAGGCTTCTGCCGAACTCTCCGATTAAGTTGCCCCCTAGGGTGTTTATATAGACTTTGAGATGCCTTACTTGGCCCCTACATATCCTAATTCAAGTATAATTCCTACTAGGATGTTTAAATAGGGTTTGGAATGTGTTTTTTTGCCTCCAAGTATCCTATTCCGAGTAAAACTCCTATTGGCCGCAGTAGGGACACGCCCATGGCACACGCCAGTGTGAATCAATTTCAGGCCGTGGTCGAGTTTGCTGAAGAGACATGCCCGTGTGTTTAGGGGCCATGGCCGTGTTAGAGTAAATTAAGGAGGCACGGTCGTGTGCTCTTGGGCCCAGGCCGTGTCGATTTCGTGAGTTGGCCCAATTTGGTCCGTTTTGAACTCGTTTCTCGTTCTTTTCATCCCTAGGTGCTTTCTTGAGTATAAACATGAAAAGAAAGGATTAAGAGCACCTTTTTACACAATTCAGGGAATAAATCATCCAAAAGTATGCTAAATTTGGGATTAAAATATGTTACTTTTACTATTTATCAAATACCCCCACACTTAAGCTTTTGCTTGTCCTCAAGCATAATTCTCAACTTACAATTAAAACGAACTTTCCACAATTCATAATTCTCATTACCAATGTCTCATCATAATTCATAGGCAATTCATACGTGGATAATTTAACTCAAAAACTCCTAAAGATTCAAACAATTCTAAGTCATATATTTTGTAGCTCGAAAACATAGGTGTCTCCCCTTATCTAAATGATTACCTTTAATTCAAAACCGACAAGGATTGACATCCTCACTAAAAATTCACTCAAAGCACTCGAAGTGTTTAAGGTTCAAGAATAAGCACTCATAAGTCGAACCTAAAAAGTTAATCCCATAGGCTTGCCTGAAAATCAAATCTCCACCTCTGTAATATTAGATGATACACAAATCAAAAGGTCTTTAACATTGTTGTAACGGGGCTGGGGTTAAAAGTGTGGATAAAGGCTGAATTGGAAGGTGAAAATCGAGATTGAATTGACAAATTACCTAACTTTAGAAAAAGAATTGAACTAATAATTTGAATAATTATATCACATGAAAATTTAAAATACTAATAATACGAGCTTCTTCTTCAAGATGTTGAATTTAAACGTACAAGCTCTTAGAACATAGAACTAATAATGAATGTACTTCATTTTTTTAAGAACAAATCAATAAATACATAATATAAGAAAGAACTTTATCAACTGAAATAAAGTAATTAGGCAACTGATCAAATCAATTCTTGATAGAAGGGTGGTCAAAGGAATGGTGATAACAAATACGAGCGGGGTTTTGGGTTAATTTTAATGGGTGAATCAATAAAAAGGGTTGTTAGGATCAAAGGGTTCACTAAGGTCTAATTATGAAGGTAGGCTTTTTAGTGGAGTGAGTGGGTTAAAACCTAGGTGCCTTTATCATCTCAGTATATCAAATAAAAAATGTGGTCTCAACATGTATAATCGAGGCAAGTTCTAGAATAACAATTCAGTGTTGACACACTCATAATAAATAAAGTGAGCATGAAAAAGAATATATGCTCTATAAGGCTCAAAATCTCACAAAAATTATGGGTGTTTTTGACATCAATCCCTGTTAATTTCAAACTTCAAAGTAATATTCAAATTCTGTTCAACAAAGTAGAAAATTTTTAATTCTAAAAAATATACTTATCATGCTTGATTCTCTAGTATCTTAAAGTTTAAATCATCAATGCACAATTAAATATGACTTACTCAAAAACATACCAATAAGAATCATAAATCATCAGAAATTTCATCCTACTTAGTAATATGAGGAAATTACTTAAGAAATAGATAAAACTCAGGGATTTGAGAATAATGCAAAAAGTTAGGCACTTTTACCCCCTACAGTTAAGATGTACATTGCTCTCAATGTACAAAGATAGATAAATAATCATGTGATACTAAAATCAAAAGAGAAGGGGATAAGTGCCACTTCCTAATTTTTTTCTGGGATCACTATTCTCTACCCGATTTGGAGGAGGAGGCGGTGGTGCTGTGGTGGATGCCAACAGTCATTGTGCTAGATGAAGAAATTGGGAAACTCGTGACGTATTAGCCATGAACTATTAAGACACATTTAAAATAAACTAATTATGTATTTAAGGACAAAAAAACTAAAGTGAAAGAAAACAGAAAGTAAGATAAAATTAACATAAAAGATGAATGGACTAAGGAGTCCTTATTGTTGGATGGTTCGCGAGGTGGGTGTGATTCCTAAGGCTGTGGTCACGTGGGTGGTGGTCGTGGTGGTGTGATTCCCAAACAGCCTTTAGAACCTAAAACTAAGAAACTAAAGTAAAATAAACTAAATTAAGCAAAAGAGAAGTAAATATAAGGAAATTGAAGCAAAAGAGAAAAGAAAAATAGAACCGAAAAGGTATCGAAGACCCTTGGCGTGTTGGAGGGTTGAAGCGGCCGGAATGAACTTATGTATATCGGTCTCCCACAGGGAGGTTGTGTTTGAATCCTTCCGCTTCTTTGACATCGTTATGGTAGAGCAGGGGCTTTGTTAGGAGAAGAATGGTGGGGATGAAAGGTAATGAGAATGGGGTGAAAAGAGGGAAGGGTGGGGGGTTTAAATAGATTTTTGAATTTTGACACCTCCCCACGCCCATGGACTGTGGACGTGTCGATTCACACGGCCGCCTCGCACGGCTGTGTTATGAGGCGAGTTGTTTCCCCACGCCCATTTTTCAGATTGCCATGCCCATTTCTGAGAAGTCAGTGTCGACCACGATCGCGTTGGACTACCGTGGTGTTCTGTCGATGCCAGTGGGGTGGTGGTTGGAGTCCGTGACTCGAAGATTTGATTCTCTTTGACTTGTACCTCTTCTGTCATTGTCAGTACAGAGATTCTAGACTTCCACACGGCCACGGCCACGACCGTGTGCAAGGCCGTGTGACCTAGGAATTTGCGCTTTTGGTTAGTTTACAACTAGGCATTCAGAAAGAAGAAAATAAAATAAAATAAAATAACATAAAAAATGTAAAGTACTTAAGGTTAGTACTCAGGTTACCTCCTGAGAAGCGCTCATTTAAAGTCTTAAGCTGGACTTTCCCTTCGTTTGTATAATCATGGTGCTTTGAAGGTTTGAACATCTTCCCTCATGCTGTCGGTTTTACTTTCATGATAAAGTTTAATTCGAGAAGCATTTACCTTAAAAGTGCCGAATGTTGGATTGCTTAGCTCGACTATTTAGTATGGGGTGATATTGCGTACCTCAAGAGGGGTTCCTTCGGTTGTATTTGGGTCTGATGGGATGATTCAAGGATCTGCTTTGTTCATCCATACCTTATCTCCTATTTTGAAGTGTTTGATGTTCCTACGAGTTCTTTCGGGGGCTCCTTCGATTTTACTTCGTGTGGTTCCAGTTCTTCTTTAAAGTGTGTCGTCAACTCTTCTAATTTGTTGATCTTAAGGCTTCATTCCTTATATAGTTCTTTTTTATTTGAACGAGGTCTATGATCCAGCTCAAGTCTGCGGCTTTGTGGTGGATCCTGTGGTGAAAGGTGACAAGTTGGTCATCAACGGAATTTACTTTCTCACCTTTATCAATTGATGTCTTGGTCGAGTCAAGAGCTTATAGACTGATCGATTTGTCACCTACACGAAGAATGGGTTCTCCTATGCCAACATCAATTTTAGTCCTGGCAGTTGGTAAAAAGGGTCTTCCTAAAATTAAAGGAATCAAATTTTCCTCATCCATATCTAAGACAACAAAATCTACTAGGAAAATGAATTTATCAATTTTTACGAGAACATCTTCGATAATACCCATAGGAATTCTAATAGTTTTATCAGCTAATTGTATACTCATCCTAGTTTGTTTGGGTTTCTAAACCTAGTTGTTTAAACATTTTATAGGGCATGACATTTATACTTGCCCCTAAATTAGCTAAGGCATTATCAATAGTTAGTCTACCAATTAAACATGGAATTGTAAAACTCCCTGGATCTTTTAGCTTTTGCGGTAGCCTATTTTGTAAAATTGCTGAGCACATTGTGTTTAGCTCCGCATGCGACTCCTCGTCTAACTTACGCTTGTTTGTCAAGAGTTGTTTTAAAAATTTCCTCGAATCTGGCATCTGTGAAAGAGCTTCAAGAAGCGGTAAGTTAATATGTAATTTCTTTAAAAGTTTAAGAAACTTACCAAACTGTTCCTCTGTATCGTCTCTCTTCAACGCTTCGGGATAAGGTATCCGAGGTTGGTACTCTTTGATTACCGATTTTGGATTTTCTTGTGTTACCTCAACTTTACCTTCTTCTACCTCGCTTTCTTGTATTAAATTGGGTTTATCCAACCCGACATTTTCCTGAGCTGTTATGGCTTGGATTTTCTCCTTTGGGTTAATCTCGGTGTTGCTTGTTAGACGCCCTTGCGGTTGTTCGGACATTAACTTCGCAAGTTGTCCAACAGACTTTGTAACTTCCCCGACTGACTTAGTAAGTTCCCCAACTTGGTTCTTGATCCCTTTCATCAATGTTTGTTGGTTTTTTAAGTGTTGCCTCAGTGTCTTGGAGACGGTTTTCTGTGGCTGCCATGAATTTTGTCAACATCTCTTCGAGGTTTGGCCTATTTTCCTGTGGATAAGGCTGATTTTGGATATTTTGAGGAGATTGTTGTCTTTGATTTCCTTGACCTCCCCATAAAAAATTTGGGTGGTTCCTCGAATTTGGATTATAAGTATTACTATAAGGGTTATTATTAGATATCAAATTATTACCTATATAGTTCATCTGTTCGCTTTCTGTGCCCGGTTGGTAGGGTGGGTACTCAGGATTCGCCACAGTTCCACTTGCGTCGCACTGCATTACTGGATGTACCTGCGAAGAACACAAACTATCAAGCTTTTTATTCATCATCTCTACCTGCGTTGATAGCATGGTTACTGCATCGAGGTTGAAAACTTTGGCTGATTTTGTTGGTTTTGTCCTTGTAACCTGCCACTGATAGTTATTTAGTGACATCTCTTCAATAAACTCGTAGGCTGCTTCAGGAGTTCTGTTGTTTAGGGTTCCACCGATGGCTGAATCAATTAGTTGCCTCGTTGAGGGGTTACACCATTGTAAAAAGTTTGGACTTGGAGCCACAAGGGTAAACCATGGTGCGGACACCTTCTCAAGAGATCCTTGTATCTCTCCTATGCATCATATAATGTCTCTAAATCCATCTGCATGAAAGAAGAGATATCATTCCGTAATTTGGCCGTTTTGGGTAGTGGGAAATATTTTAAAAAAAAATTTCGGTCATTTGATCCCATGCAGTGAGTGACCCTCGTGATAACGAGTTTAACCACTGTTTGGCTTTATTCCTTAATGAAAAGGGAAATAACCGAAGATGTATGGAATCATCAGAAATGACATTTATTTTGAAGGTATCACAGAACTCTAAAAAATTAGCTATATGAGTATTCGGGTCTTCGTCCTGTAAACCATCAAATTGAACAAATTATTGAATCATTTGTATAGTGTTAGGCTTTAATTCAAAATCATTAGTAGCTATAGCAGGCCTAACAATACTCGATTCTGCTCTTGTTAAATGAGGTTTAACATAATCATACATAGTACGCAGAGCATTGTTTTCTGCCACATCTTGTGGTGGTGGATTATTCTCGTCCATCCTTTCAGTAGGATTGGATCTTCCTTCTCGCTTTTCTTCTATGTAATTTAGGGCTCGCCTAATTTCTCTACGATTCCTGCAAGTGGTAGCTTCAATATCACTGTCGTATACTAGTGGTCCTTTCGGGTTCCTTCCAGTCATAAACTAGAGGTACCTGTGTTGGAAAAGAAAAAGAAAATTAGCAAGGTTAAAACTAAAATAAAAATAAAAATAAAAATAATGGCTAAAGTAATAAAAATAGAGCTTTCTTAATATTTTAGTTCCCCAGCAACGGCGCCAAAAACTTGATCGTTGTTTTGTCGAGTTTTAAAATTTATAAAGAGAATGATCGAACCTGGAAACTAACTTTGACAACGACTTAAGGCAAGTGCACCTATCGAACAGTAGTATAGCTTAGGCAAGACCGGATTGTCGAACCCAAAGGAACTAAAAGTACTAATACTAACCTTCTTTCTATTATTTAGACTAAATATTAAGTGATTGGTTGTTTAATCTAAAACTAACTAACTACTAAGCTAAAGACGCAAAGACAAAAAAAATGAATTGGGGAAATACTATTGGGAAAACTCAGTTGATTAAGACGATACCCTTAGGAAGAATCCACCTAGACTTCACTTGTTATCTAACACTGAACCAAACGATTTATTCACTTGACTTGATCCGTAGGATTCCCTAATTTATATTAAACCCTCTCTCGAGGCGAATAACGTCTAACCTTAGGTTGATTAATTGAAATCTCTTTCTAATTAAAACCCCTAGAATCGCATTAACTCAATATATGGACTCTCATATTAGGTTTCACCCTAATCCGGCAAAATCTCGTCACCCTATCTCTAGGTGCGTGATCAACTCCGCTTAATTATGCTAGATCTACTCTTAGACAGGGACTTTTGCTCCACCACCTAGCACATCCAACTTGAATCAATATCCCGAAAATATTAACACAAGAATTAAGCTCACATAATTAAGAACAAATATTTATCATATAGCTCAGAAAACAATAACAAGATCCAGATAGGTTTCATCCCTTGGTGTATCTGAAGGGTTTAGTTCATAACAATAAAAGAAAACATCTCAGAAGAAAAGATAAAACAAAACATAAGAAATCCCTAAAACTCCATTAAAGAATTGAAGGAGAGATCCGCCGTCTTAAGTATAATTCTGGCTTCTTGAGATGAATCATGTAACACCCCAATCCTGGCCTAGACGTTACGACCAGATCTGGTGTGTCACAGGGAAAGATTTGTAAAGCGACTTTTAAATTTTGAAGAAAACCCGTAAGTTTGGATCTCTTTTTTTTGTTTTAGGTGATGTTTTGAAACCAGTGGTTTGTAGCTTAAGAAAAATTCCCGAGTTTAATTAATCGTTAATTTGTTATCTTTGTTAGCACTTGTGGGAAAACAATCATTTAATGTTACTACTGTTTAGAAAACTTTAGTTTACTTTTGGCTTAAAAGAAAACATGTTAATGTCGTAGAAAAAGTAAATGCAAACTATTGAAACCCAAATATCAGTTTAAGAAGGCCTTATTACAACAACTAAAATCCCCAAATTAAAGTAGTTTTAAGAAAGAAACTGAGTTTACGGAAAATGACATGCTATGGCTTCCACGAGTCCGTCTCAGCTCCCAAGTCCACGTCTTACTGATCACTTGCAAGGTTGAGTAGAGGGGGTGAGTCACCAAGACTCAATGTGTAAATCCCCCTTAAGTTACTTAAATGGCTCTAGGCCCACAATCACATATTGGACCTTAGCCTAGTCAAAATAACATACACAAATATGAATGCAGTATACCCAGCCCAACCTAGATTTTACATCCTCTACACACCACCCGTACCAGCCCATCACACCGTGGGTATTTCTACAATCAACCCTCTATCCGCTACACACCTTATGTGGCACCTAGCCACTGGTGACAGAGTCACAAAATATCCTATGTGGGGCCAACCCACTTGTGGTACCAAACCACTAGTGACAATCCCTAATAATCATGTGTGTGGGGCCAACACACTATGGTACCAAACCACAAGGACAAGTCACGAAATCATATGCATGTGGTACCAAACCACTGGTGGTTCCAAACCACTGAAACTTAGTCACGTAATCAAGAATGTGGGGCCAACCCACTTGGGGTATCAAACCACTAATGACAATCTTAAGCACTTCCCTTCCTTACATCATATCCAACCCATGCGTAGCATATGTAAACCAATGAAAGTATCATGCTATTTGAATGAATAGTATCATTATGGCATACATTTATTACCTCATACATAACAACAAGGTACTTACCTGGTATTTCAACCATACCCATAGAGGCGTAACGACTATCCATGTAGTCACTTCGCTATTTAGCCCCAAACGATTAGTATCACATATTAATATTAAAGTGTGAAGTTTTACACACCTGATTAAACGCAGCACTATGCTATCTATGTTGACACTATCACTAGTAGGAACCACTGCTATCTGCCTACTATTCTGCTTAGAAGCTTGCCCACAACCCGGTGGCCAATCTCGAACAGCAGACACCACGCGCTTCTTGAACTTAGGAGCTAGGATCAAGGGTCCAACCCCTCCCTTCGCTTGCCTGACATTTGAGTCCATGAAAAAGACCTTGGTCAATTGACCGGATTAAGGTATTGAAATCGAAACGAATGAGAATAGACGCTCAAAGGGCTAAGGTTCCTTACCTAGATCGACAAATCCTAGAGATTAAAAAAAACTTAGATCCTGCACCGACTGAATACCTAAGTCAACTAGAACCGAATGTCCCTTAACACACTTCAAACGCAAACCAGAAGCCGGAAGAACGCAAAAACAAAGCCCCCTTCAATCGGCCAAGAACTATAGGATAAGATTAATGTCTTCAGCATTCAAATAGAAAAGAGAGAAAAGCGAATTGAAATGAAAAAGGGAATTACATACCACGATCAGTAGAGAATTCGATTGGGGTGGAGGAAGATGAGTAACGTCTATCCATCGAAACAAGGATCAAATGAAGGGATATAAATACCAGAGAGATTCAGCCCACAGAACTGCCTAGAAAAGATGATAAGTTTCGGCTTTTCTTTTTAAAGAAATCAAGAGAAGAATAAAGAAGAGAGGTGCTATCTACCAGGAAAGGTTCGGCTAAGGTGTTAAAGAGAAGGATAGAGAAGATGATAGAGTTTCAGCAGGAGGGGTAGCTTCAGAGGATTACGACTTGAAGATAATGGCAAAAGAGAATGAAAACAAATATGAAGGGTGGATGGTAAGGTAAGATTCGGCTAAGCAGGAAAATAGTAGAGTGCCAGCTTTGGTCTCTTGAATAAATGCCAAAAGTGATAGCCAAGCTGATGGTTTGATTTTGGTAACTGAGAGAAAATAAAAAGTAAACAAAATGGTGTGAGGGTGTTTTGGTTTTGATCAATAAGAAATGAGGCAAAAGAATGCTTTAAGTGCTTTCTAGCTAGCCGAAATGCTCACCACGCCCCCTTAGGTGCTACTATCTAAAGTTCGGCCACCCCCAAACCAACTAAACTGCACACATACACACTCACACACCTCACTTCCCATATTCGGCCAAACTCTCCTCCTCTCTCCCAATCCCATAATTCTCTCCACCGTTTACTCTCCTCTCTCCATTTGAAAATGTTGACCGATTCCCCCTCCTTGAATCCCTCTCCTCCCTTCATTCAAATGTGTTGACCCATTCAACACTCATCCACTAGAGTGCAAGCCGAAAATGCCTCTCCCTCACCTTGGCATCAAAAAGAAATCCTCAAAAGGGAAACCGTACAACTCGAACCTGCTCCCTGCCAGCTCTCCCGAGGCGTCACCTACATGAACCTTAAGTGGCCCCTCCTTGTCTCTTTACCACTATATTACTTGTGTCAAAACATACAAGCAACAACCTTCAAGTCCTATCCCATCCAGTTCTCCTCTAAAGTGCCCCAAAAAGGAAAAGTTGGCCAAGGCTTCGACTTAACCCTGAGCCATTCCTGGACCCCAAAACACCCTAAACTGGCATATAAAGCATAAGATATACACAAAACACATCAAATGCAAAGCCCCTAATTTAGGATGTTATAGTTCTACCCCCCTTAAAATAATTTCGGCCTCGAAATTATCTAATCAAAAGAGTTGAGGGTATTGCTGTCACATCGCTTCCTCTGGTTCCCACATAGCTTCCTCAGAACCGTGATTACGGTACAACACCTTAACTAACAGAACCGTCTTCTTACGTAAAACTTTGACATCACGATCCAAAATTTGAACTGGTTCCTCTTCAAAGGATAGATTAGGCCTTACTTCGATTTCTTCCACTGACACCACATGAGATGGATCCGAACGATAACGTCTTAGCATCAAAACGTGAAACACATCATGAATTTGACTTAACTCTGCAGGTAACTCGAGTTGATAGGCTACTGGTCCCACACACTTCAATACACGATAAGGCCCGATAAACCTGGGGCTTAGCTTACCCTTTCCATCCAAACCTAAGTACTTTCTTCCATGGTGACACCTTTAGGAAAACTCGATCACCAATTACAAATTCTATGTTCTTACGCTTCAGATCCGGATAGGACTTCTGTCTGTCTGAAGCTTCCTTCAATCGAGTCCCAATTAGCTTAACCTTATCTTCCGTTTCAGAAACCAATTCTGAACCCAACATCTGACGTTCACCCAATTCTTTCCAACAAGCAGGAGTACGACACTTTCGCCCATATAATGCTTCATAGGGCACCATCTGAATACTAGCTTGGTAGTTGTTGTTGTAAGTGAATTCCGCTAATGGTAAGAACTCTTCCCAAATACCATTGAAATCAATGACACAAACTCTCAACATGTCCTCCAAAATATGAATCACTCTCTCAGACTGACCATCAGTCTGTGGATGAAAAGCTATGCTGAAATCCAATCTTGTGTCCAGTGCCTGATGTAATGCTCTCCAAAATCGCAACGTAAACCTAGGGTCTCTATCTGATATGATAGACACCGGTACCCTATGCAACCTCACAACCTCTGCTATATATAGTTTAGCCAGCTTCTATAGAGAGTAGTCAACACGCACCGGTATGAAATGAGCAAACTTCGTTAAACCATCAACAATTACCCAAACCAAATCCTTCTTAGTAGGTGTAAGAGGTAGCCCACAAACAAAGTCCATTGTGACCCTCTCCTATTTCCATTGTGGAATCTTCACCGGCTGCAACAACCCCGAAAGTAACTGATGTTCTATTTTTACCTTCTGGCATGTTAAACATTTACTCACCAATTCTGTTACCTCCCGCTTCAGACCTTGCCACCAAAATTGCTCTCGCAAATCCCGATACATTTTACTCCCTCCAGGATGTATAGCGTACGAGCTACTATGCACTTCTTGGAGACCATCTGCCTTAACTTAACATCTCTCGACATGCAAACTTTCTTACGGAAACACAGAACCCCATCCCTGTTCAGACTATAATCCTTTGCCTCACCATTTTGTACTTGAAGTAGTCGAGCACTCAAGACATCATCCAACAACTGCTTCTCTTTGATCTGACTTATCCACGTCAGTTTCACCTAAAGCTCAGCTAATAAACTTCCGTCATCATACAGGCTAAGATGGGAAAACATCGCCCTCAAATCCGAGATCACCCTACGACTTAATGCATCTGCCACCATGTTAGCTTTACCCGGATGATATTCGATCGAACAGTCATAATCCTTTAGCAACTCGATCCATCTTCTCTGTCTTAAATTCAACTCCTTCTGGGTGAGAAGGTATTTTAGGCTCTTGTGATCTATATAAATGACGGACTTCTCCCCATATAGATAATGTCTCCAGATTTTCAAAGCAAAAACTACTGCCGCCAACTCCAAGTCATGTGTGGGATAATTTAACTCATGTGGTCTTAACTGTCGAGACGCATACGTAACAACCTTTTCATCTTGCATCAACACACACCCTAAACTCGTGTGTGAAGCATCACAGTAAACCACGAACTCCTTTTCCAGCCTCCGGCTCAATCAACACCGGAGCCTCCGTTAGAATCCTCTTCAGCTTCTCAAAACTTTCTTGTTGCTTGTCAATCCAAACAAAAGGTACCCCTTTCCGCAACAACTTAGTTAATGGAGCTGCAATCAAGGAGAATCCCTCAACGAATCTTCTATAATACCTAGCTAGACCAAGAAAACTCCTAATTTCTGCCATAGACTTAGGTGGCTTCCAATCCAGCACAGCTTCAACCTTCCGGGGGTCAACCCTAACCCCTCAGCAGACACAATATGACCCAAAAAGGTAACTTCTTTTAGCCAAAACTCACACTTGCTGAATTTGGCAAACAATTGATTTTCCTTCAGAATTTGCAAAACCACACGAAGATGCAAATCATGTTCCTCCTCTGACTTTAAGTAAACCAGAATATCATCTATAAATACTACGATGAATCGGTCCAGATAGGGTTGGAAAAGCCGGTTCATCATGTCCATAAACGCTGCTGGTGCATTGGTCAAACCAAATGGCATCACCAGGAATTCGTAGTGGCCATAGCGAGTTGAAATGCTATCTTATGAATGTCTGCCTCCTTAACCTTAAGCTGATGATATCCTGGACGCAAATCTACCTTCGAGAAGACTGAAGCCCCCTTCAGTTGATCGAACAAGTCATCAATTCTCGACAGCGGGTACTTATTCTTGATGGTCAACTTGTTTAACTGACGGTAATCAATGCACATACGCATTGATCCGTCCTTCTTCTTAATGAATAATACCGGTGTTCCCCAGGGTGATACACTCGGTCGAATAAAACCTCGATCTAAAAGTTCCTGAATCTGAGCTTTCAATTCCACTAATTCCTTGGGCGCCCTCCTATATGGGGCAATCGATATAGGCACTGTCCCCGGATAAAGATCAATACCAAATTCCACCTCTTGATCCGAAGGTAGTCTTGGAAGTTCTTTTGAAAACACCTCAGGAAACTCCCTCACTATCCTAACATCCCCCACAACCAAATCCTTGACCTCCAAGGTACAAACCAGAGCTATGTATGCCACACAACCTTTCTTCACCATTCACTCAGCCTTTAAAGCAGATATTACGTTAGATAGGTAGTTCCTCCTCTCACCTATTACCACCACCTCTTCATCCTCGAGAGTTCTTAATACCATGCGTTTAGTAGCACAATCCAAATTTTCTCGATACTTTACTAACCAGTCCATGCCTAAGATCAAGTCAAACTCCCGAATGGTAGTTCCATCAGATCAGCAGAAAACCACCCCTTGAACTTCTAAAGGTACATCCCTATAAAGTCTGTTCACCACTACCAATTGTCCTAACGAGCTAATTATGGTCATCTCCCTAGAAGCTGTAACACACCGAATTTAACCCTAATCGGAATGGTGGTTTCGGGACCATGAATCTGAGTTTGAGAAATATTTTAATATTATATTTTGTGTTTATTATATGTGAATTAATGTGTGTGAAAGTCTCAGAAAAAAATTATCGGTTAAGTGTTTAATTTAACGAAAAGGACTTAATCGCGTAAAGTGTAAAAGTTGACAGGCTATAGAGTAAAGTGCTAGAATGAGGATGGCTTTTTAATATGAAGCATTAAATGGGTAAATAACCCATTTTTAAGTTAGTGGGTGACATATGACATGTTTAACCTTAATTTTTTTATTGTATAATTATTTATAATAAGGTTATAAAGGTAAATGAATAAATGTCATATATATGTTAAATAAAACATAAAAAATGGCCATTATCATCTTTTATTTGCTTGGTCGAATGTTGATAAAAGAAATGGGGTTTGGTTTCCTTTGAATTTCGGCAACTTCAATCACAAATTCAAGGTTAGTTTGATTTCGGTTCTTGATAATTTTTACATTTTTGAGATCGTTGCTTCGAACCGTAATTGACCCATGTTAAAATTTTTAAATCTAAGCATGCTTGATGTTTGGCCATTGTTGTGTTCATGTGGTTTTTGATGTTAAATGATTTTAGATGAAAGATATGTTAAAGATTAGTATGTTTTGTATTGGAAGTTTTGATGAAATTGAGTATTTAGGGCTAATTTGTAAAAATGAATTTTTATAGGGACTTATTTGTGAAATAAATGAAATAAATGGACTTGTAAGGTCCCTAGGAAGATTTGGCTCTTGAGTAGAATGGGGAAATTTTGTGTATTTTGTGTTTTATGCAAATAGGACTAAATTGTAAAAATGTGAAACATTAGGGGTAATGTAGTAAATTGCCCATTTATGTGTTTTGGGACTAAATTGAAATGAAATGTACTTGAATGAGCTAAATTTTAATGTGTTTAGATCAAGAACAAAGAAAAATAGATTTGGATCGGGGAAAAATAAAGGTTATCGACTATGGGACACGTGGTTCGTCGACAATGAGGTAAGTCCTTAAGCAAGTATATGCCAAAGAATTATTTACTGAACATAGTATATGATGATTTTTGAATATTTAAAGCATAATTATACATGTTGACCGAATGTGGAGTATGAATTTGTAGTGAAATTAATTTGGTAAACACAATGTGAATATGTATGTTTGGATTAATAGGTGAAAGTAAAAGGAAGAATATGAGATGGATAATAGTTTAGTACTAAAATTGTGTATCACAAAGTTAAATATGTTGATATTCGGCTTCGTGCCTAGCGTGCTTAGTCTTTGGTGATATATTCGGCTTCATGCCTAGCAAGCTTAGTCTTAGGTGATATATTCGGGCTTAGTGCTCAGCAGCTTAGTCTGGAGTGATATATTCGCTTCGTGCCTAGCGAGCTTAGTGTCGATGATATATTTGGGACTTAGTGCCGGTGATATATTAAGGCTTCATGCTTTAGTTTAGTCTTGGTGATATATTCGGGCCGTGCCTAATGTGCTTAGTAGGTGATATATTCGGGCTTCGTGCCTAGTAGGCTTAATGCTGGTGATATATTCGGGCTTCGTGCCTAGCAGGCCTAGTGCCAGTGATATATTCAGGCTTCGTGCCTAGAAGGCTTAATGCTGGTGATACTTTAAAACGAAGGAACCATAAATTACTCGAGGTGTAACATAGTGAGTCTATTGTGTTAAAAACTCAGGTAAGCATAAGTCCCATTTGAATTCATCAGAAGTAAGGTAAGTTGTGATTAATGTTACTTGAGTTGAAATATATTATGTTAAGAAGGATGTTATGTGAATTTGAGCTCATAATCGACGTGTATGAATATAGAAATAATAGAATTTTTGGTGTGATAATGTAATGGATATGAATGTTGAATTTACATGATTATAAACATGCGATTCATGTAACATATGTACTTTGTGCTTTGATGAGTTGCAGGTTGATGGTAGTGAAGTATAAATAATTGAGTAAATACATTACTAGTATTCGGTTTTGTATCAGTTGCATATCAAAATATACATATACAATGTCCTACATTTATTGATTAAAATGTTAAAGTGTTTGATTAGTGAATTATCTTTTGCTTAAGATTTACTAAGCTAGTGAGCTTACTCTGTACGTGTTTGTATTTCTGTTTTATAGATCATTGATTCAACTATGGGCTCAGGGGATCATCAAGAAAGTCAACCACACTATCACTCTCTTTGGTATATATATGTTTACTTTTCGAATCAAAGGCATGTATAGGCTGAATTATGACTTGAATGAATGATGTTTGGTTTTGTAAATGTATATATATATGGCCTTTATGAATAAGGCTATTACTTTTGGTTAAGCATCGTTTGTATGATTGATATAATGGTTTGTTTTAATTTTTGGTATAAGAGGTGTGCATATTATGCTTGGAAGTTTAATATGGTTATATAGAAATAATCATTCATATGTATTATATATATATGTATAAGTATGCATATTATGTCGTTTGAATTTTTCTACTTAAATTATTATATGGTTGGTTATAATTCAGAGCTGGTCATGAAAATGTGTATACTTATGTTTTAGGTTGATCATTGGAGTTTTAAATTGAGGACCGAATATATGGTCAATGGATTGGTTATATTTATATATTTTGGACTAGTCACATATCATACGTGTTTGGTAGGTTATTCAATAATCTTTGTGTCCATTAATTAATAAGGTAGGATGAATTGATAATTATGGTTTGACATGGTTTTTGTGTTAGGGACATTGCATATTATGATAGCATGATGTGTATGTTTGGTTATGCTATAATGTTGAATGTCACATATGAGAAGGAAAAGCTAATAGAGTATCATGGATCTATTCGTTTTTATTATGCATATTTGTATAAGGTATAAAAAGATATGTTGATATTAGACTAATGAAATAGATGTATTTATATATGTTTAACATATGAAATTTGGTGTTGTTATGTGGAAGCTTGATTGAAACTTGTATAGATTATGAGTAATGATGTATTGCATTATGAATAATGGTTGTTTATAATGTAAGTTTTAATCATCATTTGTTGATATGGAAATTTAAATATGCGTATTGGGTTTATTCCATATATGAGTGTACTAAATTGTGTCCAGTTTGGTAACGCCTCATAACCCTAATTTGGCAGCGGGTATGGGTTAAGGGGTGTTACATTTTATTGGTATCAGAGCTACGATTTAGTCGATTCTAGAACTACCGTAGTGCGTAAGAGTCTAGCTTTACATGCCTTTGAATTGTATGTATGATGGTGTGGTGACTTCTGACAATTTCAATTGTATTTTATATAGTAAATGGATCCTGATCCCGATAGAGCCGCAGCTGATGATGTGGAGAGCGTTGCGCCTGTTCCCGCGTGTGGATCAGTGCCATTAGACTCTCGACCAGTTTCGGGTAGCCATGAGGGGGAGGCTAAACAAGCCTTCTATCAGATGATGAACGAATGGTTTACCCAGTTTATTCAGACTAAACCGACTGTACAACAACCTCCACCCTGAATAATCCAACTCGTACCTTCAAGACTTCGATGATAGATCCGATGAGATCTAGCAGGCCTCCCATTGATAAAATCAGGAAATATGGGGTCGAGGAATTCAAGGCCAATGATGATGATGATGCAGAGCGAGCCGAGATATGGCTTGATAACACTATTCGGGTACTCGATGAGTTATCTTGTACTCCAAATGAATGCCTAAAGTGTGCTATATCTCTACTTTGGGACACTGCCTATCACTGGTGGAACACACTGGTATTCGTAGTTCCGAAAGAAAAAGTAACTTGGGATTTCTTCCAAATTGAGTTCCGTAAGAAATATATCAGTCAGAGATTCATCGATCAAAAACGGAAAGAATTTCTGGAATTAAAACAGGGTCGCATGACTGTGTCAGAATATGAGCGGAAGTTTGTCAGATTGAGCCGTTGCGCTCGGGAGTGTATATCTACTGAAGCCATTATGTATAAAAGATTTGAAGACGGCCTGAATGAAGACATAAAGTTACTTGTTTGCATTCTTGAAATCAAAAAGTTTGTGACATTAGTCGAGCAAGCTTGTAAAGCCAAAGAGCTCGGAAAGGAGAAAAGAAAAGCTGAAGTAGAAGCTAGAGACACTCGAAAAAGATCATCGAGTAAAATTTTCCATTCTGTGCATAAGAAGTTCAGAGATGACCCTAGTCAACATAAAGCCACTTCAGACCTGCCTAGACGTGATCGACCTCCAGTGAGATCATGAGCCACGTCGATAGCTAGTGTTGGTAATGTTCCACAGAACTGGGCCGAGTGTAAACATTGTGGGAAATGGCATCCTAGAAGTTGTAGAGTTCGTGATCGGTCCTGCTTTAAATGTGGATCGTCGGATCATTTTATTCGAGAGTGCCCGATGTTAGCCGAGCAAAATGCAACTCAGAACACTAGACCGAGCAGTGCGCTAGCACGGGGTAGACCACTCAGACATTCAAGCAATGTAGGTAGCAGTCAGAGAGGGACGAAGGACACCGCAATACGATCAGAGGCTAGATCTCCAGCTAGAGCTTATGCTACACGAGCCAGAGAAAATGCTTCCTCCCCCGATGTCATTACCGATACTTTTACCCTTTATGATACTACTGTGATTGCATTGATTGATCCTGGTTCGACTCATTCATATGTGTGTGAAACTCTAGTATTCGGTAGGACTTTGCCAGTTGAGTCTACTGAGTTTGTGATTCGTGTGTCCAACCCTTTGGGTAGATGTGTATTTGTTAATAAAGTGTGTAGAGGTTGCCCGTTGATGATTCGGGATTCTTGCTTCCCAGCCAATTTAATGTTGTTGCCCTTTGATGAGTTCGACATAATTTTGGGAATGGACTGGTTAACTTCACATGATGTAGTGGTGAATTGCAAAAGAAAGCTTATTGATTTGAGATGTCAGAACGGTGAGATCATCAGAATTGGATCCAGTGATTTAAGTGAGTTTCCTACAGTAATATCCTCGATGTTAGCACGAAAGTATGTGAGAAAAGGGTACGAAGCTTATTTGGCCTATGTACTAGATAATAAAGTGTCTGAAAAGCATATTGAATCTGTATTGGTTCTGTGTGAATACCCAGATGTGTTTCCTGAAGAACTACTGGGTTTACCACCAGTACGAGAGATTGAGTTCGACATTGAATTAGCACCGGGAACGACTCCAATCTCGATAGCTCCGTATCGGATGGCACCTACTGAGTTAAAATAGTTGAAAGCACAGTTGCAAGAGTTAACAGATAGGGGCTTTGCATGACCGAGTTTCTCTCCTTGGGTGCACAGTTTTTTGTGAAGAAGAAAGATGGAACGATGCGAATGTGTATTGATTATCGGCAACTGAATAAGGTAACTATAAAGAATAAGTACCCGTTACCTCGGATTGATGATTTGTTTGATCAGTTGAAAGGGGCTTCGGTATTTTCAAAAATAGATTTGAGATCGGGTTATTATCAGTTACGAGTCAGAGATACAGATGTGCCAAAGACTGCATTTCGGACGAGGTACGGACATTTTGAGTTTCTGGTTATGCCTTTTGGACTCACTAATGCACCTGCTATTTTTATGGACCTAATGAATCGAGTCTTGTACGCTTTTTGGATCGATTTGTAGTAGTGTTTATTGATGATATACTGATCTACTCCAAAGATGAAACCGAGCATGCCGAGCATTTGAAATTAGTGCTACAAACTTTGCGAGATCAACAGCTGTATGCAAAGTTTAGTAAATGTGAGTTCTGGATGAATGAAGTCAGTTTCTTGGGTCATGTTGTTTCAGCATCAGGAATTCAGGTGGATCCAAACAAAATAACGGCTATACTCGATTGGAAACCACCAAAGAATGTTTCTGAAATTTGAAGCTTTCTAGGCCTTGCGGGATACTACAGACGGTTTGTAAAAGGTTTTTCTATGATAGCTACACCTTTGAAAAGGCTACTACAGAAAGATGTCAAGTTTGAGTGGTCAGAAAAGTGTCAGAAAAGTTTTGAACAGCTGAAAGCTCTTTTGACTAAAGCTCCAGTGTTAACTCAGCCTGAATTGGGTAAAGAATTTGTCGTTTTTAGTGATGCTTCTTTGAATGGTTGGGTTGCGTTTTGATGCAGGAAGGCAAAGTTATAGCCTACGCTTCGAGATAATTGAAGCCGCACCAAATAAATTATCTGACTCACGATCTGGAATTAGCAGCCATTATTTTCGCATTGAAAATTTGGCGTCATTACTTATTCGACGAGAAATGTCATGTTTATTCGGATCATAAAAGTCTAAAGTATTTGATGACTCAGAAAGATCTGAACTTGAGACAACGCAGATGGTTAGAATTGTTGAAAGACTATGAGTTGGTGATTGACTACCATCCGAGAAAAGCAAATGTTGTTGCGATAGGTTTAATAGCGATATTTTATATCCCTATTCGAGACGTTAAGTGGGATAAATTAGGTAATACCTCAAACCCGATTCGACTTCACCATGGGTAAGGGCATTACATTTAGTGGTATCAGAGCTATGGTTTAGTCAATTCTCGGACTACTATAGTGTGGTAAGAGTCTAGCTATACATGACATAAGTGTATAATGATAGTATGGTGGCTTCTGATGATTCTAAAATTTGTTTTTATGTAGTATATGGATCCCGATCAATCACTACTGATGACACAGATAGTAATGTACCGGCTCCCGCGCAAGGGACTGGGCCTGTGTAGAGTAGACCCGAGGCTAGGGTTCAAGGAGAAGACGCGGGAAGCCTTTCCCCAAATGATGAGTAACTGGTACACGAAATATGTATGAGCAAACCCCAATGCTCAACCTCCTCCACCCCCTCATATACCTCAGCCAGTTCCTGTGGCTCCCCAAGGTATAAAATTAGTGAGGACCACTAAGCCCTCGGTAGATAAAATTTAGAAGCAAGGGGCTAAGGACTTTCGAGCTAGTATAGATGATGACCGTAAGAGGGCAGAGTTCTAGCTTGAAAACTCGATGAGAGTATTTGATGAACTCTCATATACACTTAAGGAGAGCTTAAAATGTGTCGTGTCTTTGCTGAGGGACTCAGCATACCATTGGTGGAAAACGTTGACGTTAGTGGTTTCGAAGGAGAGAGTAACGTGTGACTTCTTTTTGGAAGAGTTTCGAAAGAAGTATATAAGCCAGAGGTTTGTGGACTCGAAACGAAAGGAATTCCTTGAGTTAAAATAAGGAAAAATGACTGTGGCAGAATATGAGTGCAAATTTGTTAGGCTCAGCAAGTACGCACAAGAGTGCGTGTCTATAAAAGCCATTTTATGATAGAGGTTTGAAGATGGGCTGAATGAAGATGTCAGACTTTTAGTCGGGATTTTAGAACTAAAAGAATTTATGGTATTGGTGGATAGGGCCAATAAGGCCGAAGAATTGAGTAAAGAAAAGAGAAAGGCCGTGAGTGAGGCCCGGGATGCAAGGAAAATACCAATGAGTAAATCTTACCAAGCTCAATCGAAGAGGTCCCAGGAAATGAACCCTCGGATGACTACATTTGTAGGGTATTCGCAAGGAAAGCGAGGTAACACGTACTCGGGTTCAAGAGTTCAGGCCAACTCAATGGTAAGTGTGGGAAATCCAAAGTCCAAACCAGAGTGCCCAAGTTGTGGCAGACATTACACTGGGGAGTGCTAGGGAAACAATCAGAATTGTTATAAGTGTGTTTCTCCCGACCATTTCATCCGAAACTGCCCCGAAAGAGATGACAAGGAGAAAAAGCAGGAAATAAGAATAAGCAATGTATCTTCTAGGGGTAGGCCGTAAAGGAACCCGAGAAGTGAGGCTAGTAGTAAAGGTGCATCGCGAGACACTACTGTGAGGCCAGAGGGTTGGGCACCTGCAAGGACTTATGCCATTCGTGCTCGGGAAGAGGCATCATCACTAGATGTAAACGGGTACTTTTTCTCTTCATGAAACCTTTGTTATCGCTTTGATTGATCCGGGGTCTACCCATTCTTATATTTGCACGAAATTGGCATCTTGTATGAGCATGATTGTTGAGTCTACAGAATTTGTGGTAAAGGTGTCAAAACCGTTAGGTAAATATATGTTAGTTGACAAGGTGTGTAGGAAGTGTCCTTTGACAATTAGGGGTCATTGTTTTTCGATAGACCTTATGTTGTTGCCGTTTGATGAATTTGATTTGATTCTTGGTATGGATTGGTTGACTATCCATAGTGTTTATTTATTGAATTGAAATGTGAAAATGGAGATGTTATTCGGGTTGAATTAGGCGGGTCAGATAGTTTACTGGTGATGATTTCTTCCATGGCGGCTGAGAAATTTTGAGAAAGGAGTACGAGTCTTATTTCACTTTCGTGTTAAATACTCAAGAGTCTGAAGTAAATATTGAAACAGTGCTGGTTGTATGTGAGTATTCGAATGTACTCCTGGAAGAGTTACATAAATTACCTCCAGTTAGAAAGGTCGAGTTTGGGATTGAGTTAGTTCCGGGAACGGCACCCATTTTGGTTGCCCCGTATAGGATGGCACCTTTAGAATTGAAAGAACTGAAGGTTCAGTTGCAAGAGTTGATAGATAAGGGTTTTACGAGACCGAGCTATTCACTGTGGGGTGCTCCAGTACTATTTGTGAAGAAGAAAGATGGGTCAATAAGATTGTGTATAGACTACCGACAACTCAACAAGGTGACCAAAGATAGATGATCTATTTGATCAACTGAAAGGAGCTACAGTGTTCTCTAAGATAGACCTAAGGTCTGGATATTATCAGTTGAGGGTTAAGGAGCAAGATGTGCCAAAAACTGCATTTCGGACGAGGATGGTCATTATGAGTTCCTTGTTATGCCATTTGGTTTAACGAATGCTCCTGCAATTTTTATGGATTTAATGAACCGTGTCTTCCAACCGTATATGGACAAGTTTGTAGTTGTCTTCATTGATGATATATTAATTTATTCTCGGGATGAGAGTGAACATGCGGAGCATCTGAGAATTATCTTGCAGACTTTAAGAGACAAGCAGTTGTATGCTAAGTTTAGTAAGAGTGAGTTTTGGCTCAGAGAGGTTTGATTCCTAGGACACCTTGTGTCGGGCGAGGGTATTAGAGTTGATCCGGGAAAGATATCGACTATTGTGGAGTGGAAACCATCGCGAAACGTGTCAAAAGTCGAAGCTTTTGGGTTTGGGTGATACTATGATGGTTTGTAAAGGGTTTTCCATGATTACTACTCCGATGAATAAATCATTGCACAAAGATGTTAAGTTTGAATGGATCGAGAAATGTCAGCGAGTTTTGAGAGATTGAAAACATTGTTGACGGAGGTACCGTTTTGGTTCAACTTGAGTCGGGAAAGAGTTTGTGGTCTACAGTGACGCATCATTTAATGGTCTTAGTTGTGTGTTGACGCAAGAGGGTAAGGTAGTCGCTTACGCCTCGAGGCAGCTAAAACCGCATAAGAGGAATTATCTGACTCATGACTTGGAGTTGGCCGTGATTGTTTTCGCGTTAAAAATTTGGCGACATTATTTATATGGTGAGAAGTGTCGAATCTTCACGGATCATAAGAGTTTGAAGTACTTGATGGATCAAAAGGATTTGAATTTGCGAAAACGGCAGTGGTTTGAGTTATTGAAGGACTACGAGCTTGTAATTGATTAACATCCGGAGAAAGCGAATGTGGTTGCGGATGCGCTGAGTAGGAAATCCCTATATGCTTTGAGAGCTATGAGCACGAGCTTAGCATGGTCTAACGATGGTGCTGTATTAGCCGATTTGAGAGCTAGGCCACTATTTATTCAACAGATATGTGAAGGTCAAAAGAATGATAATGAGATGCAAGCTAAGAGAGCTAAGTGTGATTCGAAAGATGATTCTGATTTTCGGATAAGTTCGGATGGTTGTTTTATGTTTCATGATAGGACCACGAGCCCGAACCGGATCTGGTTTGTTCCTTGTTAACCGGTTTTCAAGTTCTTTGTTACTTAGACAAAATTTGTATAATTTTTGGAAAAATGTTGTTGTGGATTGGGCTCAGGTTGGGAACCCATTTAATCTATTTGAAAATCAAATTTTATTAAGGTGACAAAATAATCTTTAAGGTTTATTAAAAAAAAAATCTTAAACTTTAGTCTTAAATAGTTCGCAACGTAATAGTTAAGGGTAAAGCAAAATAAGAAAAATCCATCGGGCCTTATGGCCTTATTACATCAAGTAAAACCCAAAAATAAAATTAAAGGTACTAAAAGAAATAAAGTCCAAATTAAATAAAATCTTCAAATGAAGCATGGCCACCTCAAGGTCACCGTCCTTGGCCACCACCTGCTCATCACCAAAAAAAGTCCCACAATGGGGTGAGTCAACAGACTCAATGTGTACACAATACTAACATTCAACAGATCAAGCATACATGTTCATATTCATATAAAATGATGATGCAACCCAAGCCCAAGCCTATTTGACCATCCGCTACACACCACCCGCACTCGCCACCACACCGTGGGACTACTAAGTCAACCTCCATCCGCTACACACCATCAAGGCAGTCGCGCAATGACGTGCTCATCGCCTATATAATTTGTGTCATTAGACACCATATTCAAATAATGTAACCGGTTACCAAATTTAGATAATGTAACCGAGTTACCATATTCAAATTTTGTGACCGTAGTCACCATATTCCGCTGGTGAGACCAAGTCAACACCTTCTTCCCTTTCACATAGATCCCGAATGCCCCATAAATTTTATATCATGCATAACATACTTAATTCTCATTCATGTTACTATTCATATGTTCAAAATATATCATATTCGTAATCCTATCGTAAGTAGGAAACGCACTGGTACTCTTACCACATCTGTGGTACTTAGCCACATTCATATTCTTATGCATATTCATATATTAAAATAATTGCCATATGATATATCGAAGTTAGTGTGAGTACACACCGATCCGCTTAATAGGTTCCTTGAGATCTCGAAAATCCCGATCTAACTTTAGATCTGTTAATTCCTATATTCGGCCCATCATATAAAACACATTAATAACCTTTTCGCTTTTAAAACCAAATCCTAATAGGAATGGTATTACTAATACTTACCTTGCTTGCCGATTTGATTGATCAAGTTCCAAAAATTGCTAGTATCCCTTTTCCTTGAAATCAGCTAACACTAAATCATGTAACCATGTGAGTTTTCGGCTTTTGAAATAATGAAAAATAATTCCAAATATCAAAAATGAGCCTTGGCCGAATATCACTTACCATACAAATTCCAAATCTGAAGAGGATTCCTTTATATGCCTGTCGAAATCCCTATAACTTCATGTTAGATTAAATCTAACTTTGAAAACATGAATCATAACCCTTAACCGAATATTCATACATCTTACCTTAGATCCTCAGATTTCCCGAAAGATTCCCCCTTGTATTCGACAGTTGTAAAAAGATCCTGAGAGATCCTTGCAGATTCGACCATGAACAAGAATAGGATTAGACCCTTCTCTTTCGCAAAATAGAAAAGAAAAGGATTTGAATAATGCTTAACCTTACCTTTAATGCCTTTAATCGATTGCTTCCTTGCCTAGAGTCACAGAGATTCGGCTATGGAGTTTTAATCAGAGATCAAAAGAAAAGGTTTTGGCTTGACAGATGAAGAAAAGAGAAGAAGAAAAGATGAAAAGAAAATTGGCAGAGGGAGTTTTGCTATGGAATTTTCGCAAAGCCTAGAAAAGATGAGAGAATAGCCTAAATTCTCCTCCTTTAACCGAAATTGCTAGGCCAAGAGTCCTTGACTTGGCCACCAATCTTCCTTGTGATAATATTATCTCTTTTATTTAAAATAAAAGCCTTTAATCCATCAATTATCTCCTCAAATAATCCAATTAAAGAAAATCCTTTATTTATCACTTATTATTCACATATTTATGCAAATAAAACACCTCCTTTTCTAGAAACCAAGGTTGCCCACCTCAATTTTCTCGGAAGCAAAAATAAAACTTATTTATTTGCTTTTCAAGTGACTCGAACTCAGGCCTATTTCCCCTGCATGTGACGCCATTTCCATAGGCCCTAAGTGGCATCTTCAGGCCACTTTTCCAAGCCTGCTTGTGTGTCAAAATTCTCCAACTTTTTCTTTTAAGGCCCTCTTGCCCTTATTTCCTATTTTGAACTTTAAAATTTGACATTCTGCATCATTTCTAAGTTTCCTAAAATTTTCGATCGGCTTTATAAGCTTGCCATTTTCTTACATTTCCAAGTTTCAGAATGTTTACTTTCCATTTTGAATCATTTCCAAAATGTTCGTGTTTCCAAAATGTTCAAGTTTCCAAAATGTTCATTTCCATTTTCATTTCCATTTCCATTTCCATTTCTAGGTTTCCAAAAGTATCAAAATTTATTCATAGTACCTGAGACTTGACATTTCGTACAATTAAACTGAAAATGCATAGACCCTTTTCAGGATGTTACAGTTCTACCCCCTTAAACAAAATTTCGTCCCCGAAATTTCCTAACTAAAATAGTTGAGGGTATTACTGTCGCATGGTCTCTTCTGACTCCCACGAAGCTTCTTCCGATCCATGATTGCGCCATAACACTTTGACTAGAGGCACTGTCTTCCTTCGTAGTACTTTCACATCTCGTTCCAAAATCTGAATCGGTTCTTCCTCATAGGATAAGTCTGGCCTTAGCTCCACTTCTTCAACAGATACCACATGCGACGGATCCGATCGGTAGCGACGTAGCATGGATACATGAAATACGTCGTGCATCTGCTGCAATTCTGGTGGCAACTCTAATTGGTATGCCACTCGCCCAACTCGCTTCAGTACTCGATAAGGCCCTATAAACCTTGGGCTTAACTTCCCTTTTCGACCGAACCTCATTACCTTCTTCCAAGGCGAGACTTTCAGGAATACTTGGTCTCCCACTTCAAACTCTATTTCCTTCCGCTTAAGGTCTGCGTACGACTTCTGCCTATCAGAGGCTTCCTTCAACCGTGCCCGAATTAACTCAACCTTCTCTTCAGTTTCTGCCACTAATTCTGGACCCAAAACTCGGCGTTCTCCTAACTCGGTCCAACAAGTAGGTGTTCTACACTTCCTTCCATACAATGCTTCATATGGTGCCATCCGAATGCTAGCTTGATAGCTGTTGTTGTAGGCGAACTCAGCTAAAGGCAAGTAATTTTCCCAACTTCCTCGAAAATCCATTACACAGCCTCTCAACATATCCTCCAACACTTGTATAACCCGTTCAGACTGCCCGTCTGATTGTGGATGAAAAGACGTAGTGAAGTCTAACTTAGTGCCTAAAGCTTGATGAAGTGCCTTCCAAAATCGAGACGTAAACCTTGGGTCTCTATCAGAGATGATCGACTTTGGTACTCCATGCAACCTCACAATCTCCGCCACATATAACTTGGCCAACTTCTGAAGGGAATAATCAACTCTTACTGGGATAAAGTGCGCGGATTTGGTCAAACGGTCCACTATCACCCATACCGAGTCCTTCTTGGTAGGCGTAAGGGGAAGCCCACTAACGAAGTCCATGGTAATTCTCTCCCACTTCCATTGGGGAACTTCTATTGGTTGAAGCAATCCTGATGGGACTTGGTGTTCAAATTTAACTTGTCGACACGCCAAACATTTCCCCACAAATTCGCCATTTCTCGCTTTAGATCGCACCACCAAAACTGCTCCTTAAATCCTCAGATAACTTAGTGCCTCCGGATGCATAGCATAAGGGCTACTATGCGCCTCCCAAGAATCCTCCGTCTCAACTCCTTATCCCCAAGATACGACCTTTTCCTTGTAGCACAATACTCCTTCATCATTGACGCCATAGTCCTTTAATCCTCCTTGCGATATTTGTCAGAACTTAGTACTTAAGTCCTTATCACCAATCGTCCCTCTTTCACCTCCTTCACCATGTGGGCTTGACTTGTAACTCGCCAACAAAGCTTCCATCATCATACGACTTAAATGAGCGAACAAAGCCCGTAGATCCGACACCACCTTCCTACTGTGGCATCGGCTACCACATTCGCTTTGCCCGGATGATATTCTATCGAACAATCGTAATCCTTCAAAGAATTCCACCCACCTTCGTTGCCTCAAGTTCAACTCCTTCTGAGTCAATAAATACTTAAGGCTCTTGTGGTCTGTGTAGATAACTGACCTTTCTCCATAAAGGTAGTGCCTCCAAACCTTAAGGGCGAAAACCACTATTGCTAGCTCTAAATCATGGGTTGGGTAGTTAACCTCATGCGGCCATAATTGCCGAGACGCATAAGCGACCACTTTACCCTCTTGCATTAGTACACAACCTAACCCCGTATGTGAAGCATCACAGTACACCACAAAATCTTTTCCTGCCTCGTCAATTAACACCGAGCTTCCGTCAACACCCTTTTAAGCTTTTCAAAGCTCTCCCGCCGCTTATTAGTCCATTCAAGGGTACTTCCTTCCTTAGCAACTTTGTTAAAGGCGCGGCTATTGACGAGAATCCTTCCACAAACCTTCAGAATAGCCTCGCCAAGCCCAAGAAACTTCGGATCTCAGCCACGGACCTAGGTGGTTTCCAATCCAACACTGCTTCGATCTTCCTAGGATCCACTCTTATTCCTTCTACGGATACCACATGTCCTAGGAATGCCACCTCCTTAAGCCAAAATTCGCACTTGTCAATTTGGCATAAAGCTTCTTCTCCTTAACACTTCCAACACAACTCTGAGATGCTTATCATGCTCCTCTTCCGACTTCGAGTACACCAAAATATCGTCGATGAACACAACGACAAACCTATCCAAGTAGGGTTGGAAAACCCGATTCATCATGTCCATGAAACGGCTGGAGCGCTCACAACCCAAATGGCATCACCACGAACTCAAAATGGCCGATCTTGTCCTAAAAGCGGTCTTATGGATATCACCTCCTTCACCTTCAATCGATGATATCCCGACCTTAAGTCGATCTTTGAAAATATCATGCCCCTTCACCGATCGAACAAGTCATCGATCCTTGGTAAAGGATACTTATTCTTAATGGTCAGCTTATTCAACTGACGGTAGTCTATGCACATACGCATAGTTTCGTCCTTCTTCTTCACAAATAAGACCGGTGCTCCCCACGGAGACACACTGGGTCGGATGAACCCACGATCCAACAGTTCTTGGATTTGAGCCTTGAGCTCCACTAACTCCTTTGGCGCCATTCGGTATGGAGCGATTGATACAGGAGCTGTTCCCGGTAGCAAATCTATCCCAAATTCCACCTCCCTATCTGGGGTATTCCTGGTAATTCCTCTGGAAATACATCCACGAAGTCCCTTACCGTCCTAACTCCATTAATACCTTCTTCCTTCCCACCTATCGTACTAATGAAGGCTAAGAATGCCTTACACCCCTTATTAATCATCTTCTCGGCCTTCAGTGCCGAAACCACGTTAGACAAGTAGTTCCTCCTTTCTCCGATCGGCTACCACTTTATCCTCCGGGTTCTTAGTTCCATCCGCTTAGCACACAATCCAACACGGCTCGGTGTTCTACTAGCCAATCCATTTCGAGTATAAGTTCAAATTTCTCAAGGGTAACTCCATTAAATCGCCGAAAGTTCACTCCCCAATTTCTAAGGGCACATTTTGAAAGATCTTGTCTACCACAACAGTTTGGCCTAATGGGCTTACTACATCATCTGCTCATCGAAAGTTCGAGTCTAGGCCTAGTGTTTCCACTACACTACATGCAACATAGGAATGGGTCGAGCCCACATCAATCGAGCAAAATAGGGTTTGTCAAAATAAAGAACGAATCGGTTATTACATCCCAAGCGCCACCATCTTCCTCCGATGAACCGCATAAACCAAACCCGTTGCCTTGCATCTACATTATTAGTAGTACCTCAACCTTATGTTCCACGGCCTCTCGCCAAGACCACTACCTCGGTTACCCAAACCACGACCCCGCTGAGGTCGTTGTCCGCCTCTACCATCGGCTAGCATTCGAATCGCCGATCGGCTCTCATCCGTTGCTTGGGACAATCTTAAGCATATGGTCCTTGGACCCACACTTGAAACATCCTCCGCCTTTCTCCAACACTCTCCCAAGTGCTTTTTCCACAATGCTCACAAGGGCGACATCGCCACTGCATCAAACTGTTGATTTCGTGGTCCGTCAACCCTAGGCCTCTTGTGACCCTTTCCAGATGGCCCAAATCCTCTTTTGGCCTTATTCCTATCCACACCGCTTGGTAGCGCCCTTAATCCCTCGCCACCTTGGCCTTTTCCACCAAAGCAAGGAATTTCGCCCCGATGCGGTGCTATCAATAGCCTCAGATCGTCTCTCATCCGTCCTCAAATGGACACATGCTGTTCATGCTCGATTGCCACTACCCTCGAGCATAGCGGCTCAACCTCGTGAATTTCGCCCATATTCTCATGATGACTTACTCCCTTGTACCAACCCTAGAAAAGCCTTCCTTTGTTCATCTCAGATACCGGTTCCCACATACTTCTTCCAAATGCCTCTAACATACTCCTGTGTCAAATTTTCACCGTGGTACCATCCCGAACAGCTTAACCACCATCGATACGCTTCATCGCGAATAACGCCACCATCCCTTTCAACTTCTCCTCCGGGGTCAAGTCCACTCATCCATGATGCGCCATTGCTTCCAACCAAGATCAATTGATTTGGTGCCACACTAGATACTCCTCGAACATTTTCGCTCCATTAGCTCGGAGCCGCTCAGTATGACTTTCGATTTCCCTCATTTCCTCCCCGCACCACCACCAATTCCAAAACTCGCAAAGATACCGCGACACAAAGATCTTCCCCGTTCGAGCTTGTCGCTCAATATTAATAAATTGGGGTGGTGGTGGTAGTATTTCATTATCGCACTCGACCCGATCTCGACGGGTTCGACACGATCATCCTTCCTCTACCTCATCCACGGTGACCACGCCCTCTAGAGCTCATTTCCTAGCGTCGAGATCCGATTAAGGAATTTTATGGATTAGTCATTGTTCCACTTATTTACCAAATAAGGAGTTTTATGAAAAGGATTTAAGAGTGGTTCTTTCAGATTCATACAAACACATAGTCTTTTCCATTCATTCATTCATCCATCGACAAGTATGAACTTTCGCTCATTTAGAGAAACGTTGTAGTTTTTGTTGTTGTTGTTTTCCACTACCTGTGGGTATTTTCGTAATTTTGTCCCACAGGCATTTTCATAATTTTTAGAAGAAAATGTTCCTTGGTGTTTTTGTCAAAATTATTTTGAAAATTTCAAAGTCTCGGGTAATTTGGAAAAATTTTGAAATCCGGGGTATTTTTTAATTTTGACCTCGGGGTATTTTGGTAATTTTTCACAAATCAGGGTAAATTTGTAAATTTAATAAATTAGGGGTATTTCAAAAGTTGTAAAACTTTGAGGGTTCTTTTCAAAAATTGTTCCTTCAAAAATGGGGATGTTGCAAAAATTTTAGAAATCAGGGTCATTTTGGTAATTTTGTAAGTTAGGGGCAATTTTGTAATTTTCCAAAATCAAGGTATTTTGATATTTTACAAATTAGGGTTTTTGAATGTTTATAAAATAATGAAATTTTGGTAAAGCTGTTGAGTAGTTGAACATTTTATAAACCAAGGGCATTTTGGTAATTTTACCACCAAGGGCATTTTTGTAATTTTTGCAAATCAGGAGTTTTTCAGAAAATGTTGTAAAAATAATTTTCTCAGATTTAAAAGAAAGTTTTAAAAGTTTGAAAAACTAGGGTTTGTTGTTTTTTTTCTCTTCTTTTTTTTTTTAAAACATGGCTAGTTCCCTTTCGGGTTTTAGTCATTATGTTTAGCCTATGACCGAGCCCTCTTGGTCGTGGTGAACCAAAGCTACGCACTGTGCGTGATTCGTGTGGAGAGGAGGTGAGTCACGAGGATCGCTTAAATACCAAGCTCCCACCGAAATCATTCCTAGGCATGCGCATGAGGTTGCCACACCACCGAGCCCTCCGAGTTAGGGTGAACCGGCTACGCACTGTAGGATTCTGCAAGAGGAGGTGAGTCACTAGGACCGCTTAAATACTGTGCTCTTCCGGATCCAATCCTAGACATGCGTACAGGGGTTACCACACCCTAGCTCAGTGACTTAGCCATAGGTTTGTTTAGTGCATTAAGTCTTATGTGTTTGTGTTTGAGTAGACTAGTCCTAGGGTTCAAGTTCCTATCATTCTATTCTACGTTCCATGCCTTTTCTACCCTTATACAGTTCATAATTTCACAGAATCACACATAGAGTTAGGGGTACTTACCTGGTGGACTGCGGGTCGGAGACTTAGGTGCCATGCCAGAAAACCTGCTTAAAGAAAAACGTACTTGGCTCGATTTGAAAACGTTTTGGGCCTTAGCCCACAGGCCGAGAGTTTAAAATTGGGCTCTGATACCAAGCTGAAACACCCCACACCCGGCCCACGAGCCTGAACCGGATCTGGTTTGTTCCTTAAGTTAACCGGTTTTCAAGTTCTTTGTTACTTAGACAAAATTTGTATAATTTTTGGAAAAATGTTGTTGTGGATTGGGCTCAGATTGGGAACCCATTTAATCTATTTGAAAATCAAATTTTAATTAAGGTGACAAAATAATCTTTAAGGTTTATTAAAAATATATATCTTAAACTTTAGTCTTAAATAGTTCGCAACGTAATAGTTAAGGGTAAAGCAAAATAAGAAAAATCCACTGGGCCTTATGGCCTTATTACATCAAGTAAAACCCAAAAATAAAATTAAAGGTACTAAAAAGAAATAAAGTCCAAATTAAATAAAATCTTCAAATGAAGCATGGCCACCTCAAGGTCTACCGTCCCGGTCAGTCACTGTTCATCACCTGAAAAAAAAGTCCCACAATGGGGTGAGTCAACAGACTCAATGTGTACACAATACTAACATTCAACAGATCAAGCATACATGTTCATATTCATATAAAAATGATGATGCAACCCAAGCCCAAGCCTATTTGACCATCCGCTACACACCACCCGCATTCGCCAACCACACCGTGGGACTACTAAGTCAACCTCCATCCGCTACACACCATCGAAGAAGGCGTCATTGCAATGACGTGCTCATCGCCTATATAATTTGTGTCATTAGACACCATATTCAAATAATGTAACCGGTTACCAAATTTAGATAATGTAACCGAGTTACCATATTCAAATTTTGTGACCGTAGTCACCATATTCCGTTGGTGAGACCGAAGTCAACACCTTCTTCCCCTTTCACATAGATCCCGAATGCCCCATAAATTTTATATCATGCATAACATACTTAATTCTCATTCATGTTACTATTCATATGTTCAAAATATATCATATTCGTAATCCTATCAGAAGTAGGAAACGACTGGTACTCTTACCACATCTCGTGGTACTTAGCCACATTCATATTCTTATGCATATTCATATATTAAAATAATTGCCATATGATATATCGAAGTTAGTGTGCGTACACACCTGATCCGCTTAATAGGTTCCTTGAGATCTCGAAAATCCCGATCTAACTTTAGATCTGTTAATTCCTATATTCGGCCCATCATATAAAACACATTAATAACCTTTTCGCTTTTAAAACCAAATCCTAATAGGAATGGTATTACTAATACTTACCTTGCTTGCCGATTTGATTGATCAAGTTCCAAAAATTGCTAGTATCCCTTTTCCTTGAAATCGGCTAACACTAAATCATGTAACCATGTGAGTTTTCGGCTTTTGAAATAATGAAAATAATTCCAAATATCAAAATGAGCCTTGGCGAATATCACTTACCATACAAATTCCAAATCAAGAGGATTCCTTTATATGCCTGTCGAAATCCCTATAACTTCATGTTAGATTAAATCTAACTTTGAAAACATGAATCATAACCCTTAACCGAATATTCATACATCTTACCTTAGATCCTCGATTTCCAAAGATTCCCCTTGTATTCGGTTGTAAAAAGATCCCGAGAGATCCTTGCAGATTCGCCATGAACAAGAATAGGATTAGACCTTCTTCTTTCGGCAAAATAGAAAAGAAAAGGATTTGAATAATGCTTAACCTTACCTTTAATGCCTTTAATCGATTGCTTCCTTGCCTAGAGTCACAGAGATTCGGCTATGGAGTTTTAATCAGAGATCAAAAGAAAAGGTTTTGGCTTGACAGATGAAGAAAAGAGAAGAAGAAAAGATGAAAAGAAAATCGGCAGAGGAGTTTTGCTATGGAATTTTCGCAAAGCCTAGAAAAGATGAGAGAATAGCCTAAATTCTCCTCCTTTAACCGAAATTGCTAGGCCAAGAGTCCTTGACTTGGCCACCAATCTTCCTTGTGATAATATTATCTCTTTTATTTAAAATAAAAGCCTTTAATCCATCAATTATCTCCTCAAATAATCCAATTAAAGAAAATCCTTTATTTATCACTTATTATTCACATATTTATGCAAATAAAACACCTCCTTTTCTAGAAACCAAGGTCATGTCCACCTCAAATTTTCCGGAAGCAAAAATAAAACTTATTTATTTGCTTTTCAAGTGACTCGAACTCAGGCCTATTTCCTGCATGTGACGCCATTTCCATAGGCCCTAAGTGGCATCTTCAGGCCACTTTTCCAAGCCTGTTTGTGTGTCAAAATTCTCCAACTTTTTCTTTTAAGGCCCTCTTGCCCTTATTTCCTATTTTGAACTTTAAAATTTGACATTCTGCATCATTTCTAAGTTTCCTAAAATTTTCGATCGGCTCAGAAGCTTGCCATTTTCTTACATTTCCAAGTTTCGAAATGTTTACTTTCCATTTTGAATCATTTCCAAAATGTTCGTGTTTCCAAAATGTTCAGTTTCCAAAATGTTCGTTTCCATTTTCATTTCCATTTCCATTTCCATTTCTAGGTTTCCAAAAGTATCAAAATTTATTCATAGTACCGAGACTTGACATTTCGTACAATTAAACCGAAAATGCATAGACCCTTTTCGGGATGTTACATAGGGGAGAGTTGTATGATTTGATTTTGGCGCTAGTCGAAATAATCATTTTGGGACCACTAAATCGAGGTTAGGGAAAGTTATTTTGATGTTATTTTATGTGTTGTAGCATAATTATAAGGATATGTGAAAATTTTGGTGCATTAATTTGAGTGATAGCATGCTTAATTGTGAAAAAGGATTAAATTGCATTAACTGCGAAAGTTCTATTTTATATGGTAAAGGTACCTAATAGCTGTAAAATGCAATTTGGAGGTCTTTAAAGTGAAATTAGGCCATTTATCTAGTGATGGCCGGCCATATAGGAGCTAGGGAGACAAGATTTTAATGTTGGTCAAATTTTGATGGATATTAGGTGATAAAACCCGAAGGTACTTGGTGTTCAGCCTTTACTTGCTGAAAAATCAAGCATCTTGATACAAACTCAGAAATATATTTCTTCATACTCGGCCACCAATACCATTTCTTCAAATTATTATACATCTTCGTGCTGCCCGGATGTACTAATAAGCATCCATTATGTGCCTCGTGTAAAATCTTTCGAATAAGCTCATCATTCCTAGGTACATAAACTCTATCTCTGAACATCAAACATCCATCAGAATTTATCTAAAAGTCAGACTCAACACCGACTCGCACTGAACTCTTTTGGCTTGCAAGTCACTGTCATCTTTCTAAGCCTCATAAATCTCTTGAAGAAACATCGGTCTAGCCCTCAACTCAGTTAGAATAGAACCATCATCTGACAAAGTCACCCGTGTATTCATAGCCATGCAAACAAGGATTTCTTACTCAAAGCATCGGCGACTACATTCGCCTTTCCCGGGTGGTAATCAATGACTAGATCATAATCCTTTATCAGCTCTAACCATTTTTGTTGCCTTAAATTCAATTCCTTCTGAGTCATCAAGTACTTTAGGATTTTATGATCGGTGAATATTCGACATTTTTCACCATACAAATGATGTCTCCATATCTTTCATGCAAACACAATGGCAGCTAACTCTAAATCATGTGTCAAGTAATTCTTCTCATGTGGCTTTAACTATCTAGAGGCATATGCTATTACCTTGCCTTCTTTCATAAGAACACAGTGCAAACCATGCAAGGATGCATCGCTATAGATCACAAATTCTGTTCCCGGCTCAGGTTGCACTAGAATTGGAGCCTCCGTCAACAATGCTTTTAGTTTCTTGAAACTCTGCTGGCACGTTTTTGTCCACTCAAACTTTACATATTTTTGTAACAACCTCGTCATCAGAGTAGCTATCATAGAAAATCCATTGATGAACCGTCGGTTATATTCAGCTAGGCCCAGAAAGCTTCTAACCTCAGATACATTCTTGGATGATTTGTCCCTGATTCATGTAAAAAGGTTCTCTTAATCCTTTCTTTTCATGTCTTATACTCAGGGAAGCACTTAAGGATAAAAAGAATGTAAAACGGGCTTACAACGAACCAAATTGGGCCAACCCAAGAAATCGACACGGCCTGAACTTCAAGCCACTCTATCGTGCCTTGCCATTTATTTAGAACACGGCTTCACCCCGATTTACACAGCCGTGCCTCGTCGACAAAAGTCCACTACGGTCTGGCCACGACTTATACGTGCGTGTGCCATGGGCGTGTCCCTGCCATGGGAATGAGTAATTTCACTCGAATTTGGATGCTTGAAGCCAAAGAAACATACTCCTAAGTCTACTTAAACACCTTAATAGTAAGTCTACTTGAAGGAGGTACTTAAGAACCAAGTAAAGCATCTAAGGAGCCTATATAAACAACCCAAGATATTCGTTCTAAGGAGGAAGTTTTGGGCAGAGTTTTCTGCCAGAGCTTTTATTCAGGGAATTACTCGAAGATAGCCAGTTGATCCATCTCAAGAAGCCAGAGTTCTACTCAAGACAGAGGATCTCCTCTTCAATTCCTTCAGGGGGTTTTAGGGATTTCTTATGTTTTGTTTTATCTTTTCTCTTGAGATGTTTTCTTATTTTGTTATGAACTAAACCCTTTAGATACCTGAAGGGGATGAAACCTATGATGGATTTTGTTATTTGATTTCTAAATTATATGATAAGTACTTAGTTTGTTCTTAATTATGTTGCTTAATTTAATCTGATGTGCTTAGGTGGAGGAGGAATAGACTCTGCCTAAGAGTAGATCTAGCATAATTAAGCGGACTTGATCGCACGCCTAGAGATAGGGTGACGAGATTTTGTCGGATTAGGGTGAAACCTAATATGGGAGTCCATTGATCGATTTATTGCTTCCTTAAAGGGTCATTATAAGAGAATGAGAGTTCCACTAATTAACCTAAGGTTAGACGTTATTTGCCTCGAGAGAGGGTTTAATATAGGCTAGGGAGTCTCACGGATCAATCTAAGTAAAAAAGTCATATGAATTAAAAGTTAGATAACAAGAGAAGTCATAGGTGGATTCTTCCTGAGGGTATCGTCTAAAATCAGCTGAGTTCTTTCCACAGTCTTTTCCCAAAGTTTCATTCTTTTGTCTTTGCATCTAGTTTAGTTTTTTTTTTCATTAGTTTTAGATTAATAAACCAATTACTCCATATTTTAGGCTAAATAATAGAAAGAAAGTGAGTAGTAATACTTTTAGGTTCCTTTGGGTTCGATAAAATAATCTTGCCTAAACTGTACTATTGTTTGATAGGTGCACTTGCCTCAATCATTGTTATAGTTAATCTATAGGTTCGGTCATCCTTTATAAATATTAAAACTCGACTGTTTGACACGATCAAGTTTTTGGCGCTGTTGTCGGGGAACACTAAAATATTAAGAAAGCTCTATTTCTATTACTTTAGCCATTATTTTATTATTTTTTTCACAATTTACTTTTATTTTTAGTTTAGGTTAAATTTTTATTTACACTAAATTGCTTTCTTTCTTCTCCTAATAGGTACCTCTAGTTTATGACTAGAAGGAACCCGAGAGGACCTTTAGCGTACGAAAGTGACATTGAAGCTACCGCTCGTAGAAATTGCAAAGAAACTAGACGAGCTCTAGACTATCAAAGAGAAGAACAAGATAGATCCAATCCTACTGAAGGGATGGACGAAAACAATCCACCGCCAAATGTGCAAGAACAAAATGCTTCGCGTACTATGTATGATTATGCTAAACCTAATTTGACAGGAGCAGAATCTAGTATTGTCAGGCCTGTTATAGCTGCTAACAATTTTGAATTAAAGCCTAACACAATACAAATGATTCAACAGTTTGTTCAATTTGATGGTTTGCAGGACGAAGACCCAAATACTCATATAGCTAATTTCTTAGAGATTTGTGATACCTTCAAAATAAATGGCATTTCTGACAATACCATAAGTCTTCGGTTATTTCCCTTTTCATTAAGGAATAAAGAAAAGTGGTGGTTGAACTCATTACCACGAGGGTCAATCACCACATGGGATCAAATGACCAAAAAATTTCTTTTAAAATACTTTCCACCAGCCAAAACGGCCAAATTTAGGAATGACATATCTTCTTTTGTGCAGAAAGACGCAGAAACATTATATGATGCATGGGAAAGATATAAGGATCTCCTGAGACGATGTCCACACCACGGATTACCTTTGTGGCTTCAAGTCCAAACTTTTTACAACGGTGTGAATTCTTCAACGAGGCAAATGATTGACTCATCAGGCGGTGGAACTTTGAATAACAAAACTCCTAAAGCGGCTTACGACTTTTTTGAAGAGATGTCATTGAATACCTATCAATGGCAAATTACAATGGCCAAACCAACAAAATTAGCCGGAGTTTTTAACATAGACGCAGTAACAATGTTGTCAACACAGGTGGAGATGATGAATAAAAAGCTTGATAATTTATGTTCTTCGCAGGTACATCCAGTAATGCAATGCGAAGCGAGTGGGAATGTGGTGAATCCTAAGTACCCACCCTATCAACCAGGAGCAGAACATGAGCAGACAAACTATATAGGTAACAATTTTCGATCTAATAATCCTTATAGTAACACTTATAACGCAGGTTGGAGGAACCACCTAATTTTTTCATGGGGAGGACAAGGAAATCAAGGAAACTAAAGGCAGCAACCTCCTCCAAATTATCAAAATCAGCCATATCCATAAGAGAAGAAATCAAACCTCAAAGAGATGCTGACGAAATCCATGGTAGCCACAGATTCTCGTTTCCAAAAGACTTAAGCAGCACTTGATGAACAACAAAAATTGATCAAAGGGATCGAGAATCAAGTTAGAGAACTTACTAGGTCAGTGGGACATCTCACAAAGATGATTTCTGAACATCAACAAGGACGCCTACCAAGCAACATAGAAATAAACCCAAAAGAACAGATCCAAGCCATCACAACTCAAGAGGGTACAAAGGTAGACGAGCCCACCACGACACAAGAAACTAAGGAAGAAAACGGTAAAATAGAGGTAGCACTCAAAAAGCTAAAACCAATAATCAAAGAATACAAACCTCGCATACCTTATCCTGAAGCATTGAAAGGAGATGATTCAGAGGAATAGTTCGGTAAGTTTCTTAAACTTTTAAAAAAATTACATATTAACTTACCCCTTCTTGAAGCTCTTTTCCAGATGCCAGACTTGAGGAAATTTTGAAGACAACTCTTGACAAACAAACGCAAAATAGATGAAGAGCACCACGTGAAACTAAACGCAACATGCTCGGCAATGTTATAGAATAGACTACCGCAGAAATAAAAAGATCTAGGGAGTTTTACGATTCCATGCTTAATTGGTAGTTTATCTATTAATAATGTGTTAGCTGATCTAGGGCAAGTATAAATGTCATGCCTTATGCATTGTTTAAACGACTAGGTCTAGGGAAGCCCAAACAAACGAGGATGAGTATTCAACTAGCTGATAAAACTGTTAGAATTCCTAGGGCCATTATTGAAGATGTTCTTGTAAAAATCGATAAATTTGTTTTCCCAGTAGATTTTGTTGTTTTAGACATGGATGAAGATAATTCAATCCCCTTAATTCTAGGAAGACCTTTCCTAGCAACTTCTAGAACTAAAATTGATGTTGCCACAGGTGAACTCATACTTCGCGTTGGAGATGAATCTATTAAACTTCAAGCTCTCAACTCAACCAAAACAATGGATGATGAAGGTAAGAAAGTCACTTCAATAGATAATCAAATTGTTCAACCTTCACTACAGGAAACATCACAAGGCATCAAACCTAAGCCAACTCATATCCCCCAAATCGAAAAAGTAAAATCACACAAGAAACAAAACTTTAAGTTCAACGATTTAGAAGAGCAGAAGATATAAGTCAAAGAAAAGCCAGATCCACACGAAGTAAAACCAGAGGAACCGCCAGAAAAACTCGTAGGGATATCAAATCACTTTAAAATAGGAGACTAGGTACTATTAGACAAAGCCAATCCCCACATTACTTTAACAGACCTGAGAGAAAGGGGAGAAATTCTTATTAAGGTACACCATATCTTCCCAAACGAAATAGTCGAGGTAAGCAATTCAATATTTGGCAATTTCAAGGTAAACGCTTCTCGACTTCAACTTTGTCACAAAAATAGAATTGTGAGCATGAGGGAAGATATTCAAACCTTTAAACCTCCCTAAAATTTCCAAATACGAGGACAGTCTAGCTTAAGACTATAAACGAGCGCTTCTCGAGAGGCAACCCGAGCACTAACTCAATTTATTTTCAGTCATTTCTTTTCATCTTTCTCTTCTAAATATTTATTTTTAAACTAACACAAAAGTACAGATTTCCAAGCCACACGGCCTTACACACGATCGTGTCTGTGGCCGTGTGGAAAACTGGACCATCGCACTGACATAGTAGAGGCCATGCAATTCAGGACAACCACCGTCAAACGTCACGGGCTCAACCACCCTTCTCTACGGGCACCAACAGATTAGCACAGCCTTGCCTCTAAACCGTGTAAAGCTACTGACTATCTCCCAACAGGCATGGCCGACTGAGAAATGGGCATGGGAGACTCAACATGTCTGTACCCACGGCCGTACGACGCGGCCGTGGTCAACACTGACTACTCAAACACGGGCATAGCACATCAAGAACGGGTGTGGGAAATGCAATACGCTCCACACCATGGACGTGCGAGGCGGCCGTGTGAATCGACACACCCTTGAACCACGGGTGTGGGAACGTGCCAAATTTGAAATACTATTTAAACCCCACAACCCTTCCTCTTCTTCTTATTCTATTTCTTCTTTCTTCTTTCTTTTTCCTTCAAAATTTTATTTCTTCCTTTAGAAAAAGTGTCAAGACTCTTGAGCAACACCAAAACCATGCCGAAGAAGCGAAAGAAGGCAAGCATAATCTCCCTATGGGAGACGATCTACATAAGTTCATGTCGACCGCTTCATTCAAACAACAAGCCAAGGGTATTTGAGACCATATAGTTTTTATTTTCTTTTTCTCTTTTGCTTCAATTTCCTTCTATTTAACAATCTTATGCTTAGTTTAGTTTCTTAGTATTAGATTCTAAAGGCTGCTTGGGAATCACGCCACCACGACCACCACCAGCACCTCTGTCGCCCTAGAAGCCACACCCACCTTGTGAACCATCCTTTAATAAGGACTTAACAGTCCATTTATTTTTTATTTTCACTTTAGATTGTTTTCTATTTTAATTCTCGTCTTCTTTCTTATCTTCATATATATACTTAGTTTATTTTAAATATGTCTTAATAATTCCTGGCTAATTCTCTACAAGCTCCCCAATTTCTTCATCTACTGCAGAGATCGTTGGTAGCCACCCCACAAGGACCATAGAAAACACCACCACCGCCTCCTCCAACTACCTTCTACCACGACCACTGCCAACTCCCGAGCCATCCAAAAATCAGGAAGTCACTTTACCCCTTATCTTTTAATTTATCCCATAACTGTCATTATTCATCTTTGTACATTGAGGGCAATGTACATCTTAAGCGTTGGGGGGTAAAAGTGTCAAACTTTTTGCATTATTCAAAATCCTAAATTTAGTCTTGATTCGAAAGTATTTTTCTCATATTACTAATTAGGATGAAATTTCTAATGATATATGATTTTTATTGATATGTTTTAGATTAAGTCATAGTTAATTGTGCATTGATGATTAAATTTGAAGGATACTAGAGAATCAGGCATGGTAAGTCTACTTTTTAAAAATTAAAATTGATGGGTCGTTGAACTGAATTTGAGTATTACCTTGAAATTTGGAATTTATAAGGATTGATGTAAAAAACACCCATAATTTTTGTGAGATTTTGAGCCTTATAGAGCATATATTCTTTTCATGCTCACTTTATTGATTATGAGTGTGTCAACTTTGAACTGTTATTCTAGAACTTGCCTCATTTATACATGTCGAGACCACACTTTTGATTTGATATACAGAGATGATAAAGGCACCTAGGATTTAACCCACTTACTCCATAAAAAGCCTACCTTCACAAATTAACCCCTAGTGAATCCTAACAACCTTTTTATTGACTCACCCACTAATATTAACCCAAAACCCCTTTGTATTTGTTATCACCCTTTCCTTTGACTACCCTTTAATCGAGGTATGATTTGATCAAGTTACCGAATTATATTAGTTCAGTAGTTACATTTATCATTTATGATGTAATATTTTAGTTTGTTCTTAAAAAAAACCCAAGTATATTCAATATTAGTAGTATATAAAAAAAAGCTTAGAGCATTTAAATTCCAATTGTTGAAGAAAAAGCTCGTATTAAAGTATTATCAAATTTTAATCGATGAAAATACTCTTTATTATAGAGTAATTATCAATAGTGGTATTATTAGTTTTCATTCGATGTAAATATTCATATTTAGTTCATTGTTTCTAGTTAGGTAATTTGTCAAGTCGGTCTCGATTCTAACCTCTAATTCAAATTGTATCCACACCCTTAACCTTAGCCCGTTACAACCCCGATAAAGACCTTTTAATCTGTATCATCTCATATACAGTGGTGGAGATTTGATTTTCAGGCAAGCCTATGGGATTAACTTTTCAGGTTCGACTTATGGGTGCTTATTCTTGAACCTTAAACACTTCGAGTGATTTGAGTGAATCTTTTGTGAGGATGTCAATCCTTGTCGGTTTTGAATTAAAGGTAATTACTTAGATAAGGGGAGACACATATGTTTTCGTACTACAAAGGTATGACTTATCTTGATTGAATCTTTAGGGTTCTTTGAGTTAAATTATCTATGAATTATGATGATACATTATCGATAGGAATTATGAATTATGGAAAGTTCATTTTAATTTTAAGTTGAGAATTTTGCTTGAGGACAAACAAAAGCTTAAGTGTGGGAGTATTTGATAAACCGTAAAAGTAACATATTTTAATCCCACATTTAGTATGCTTTTGGATGATTTATCCTTGATTCATGTAAAAAGGTGCTATTAATCCTTTCTTTTCATGTCTTATACTCAGGGAAGCACCTAAGGATAAAAAGAACATAAAATGGGCTTAAAATGGACCAAATTGGGCTAACCCAAGAAATCGACACGGCCTGGACTTCAAGCCACACGGTCATGCCTTGCCATTTATTTAGAACACTACCTCACCCTGATTTACACGGCCGTGCCTCGTCGATAAAAGTCCAACATTATCTGGCCACGACTTACACGTGCGTATGCCATGGGCGTGTCCCTACCACGGGAATGAGCAATTTCACTCGAATTTGGATGCTTGAAGCCAAAGAAACATACTCCTAACTCTACTTAAACACCTTAATAGTAAGTCTACTTGAATGACTTAAGAACCAAGTAAAGCATCTAAGGAGCCTATATAAACAACCCAAGATATTCGTTCTAAGGAGGAAGTTTTGGGCAGAGTTTTCTGCCAGAGCTTTTATTCAGGGAATTACTCGAAGATAGCCAGTTGATCCATCTCAAGAAGCCGGAGTTTTACTCAAGACAGAGGATCTCCTCTTCAATTCCTTCAGGGGGTTTTAGGGGTTTCTTGTGTTTCGTTTTATCTTTTCTCTTGAGATGTTTTCTTATTTTGTTATGAACTAAACCCTTCAGATACCTGAAGGGGATGAAACCTATGATGGATTTTGTTATTTGATTTCTAAATTATATGATAAGTACTTAGTTTGTTCTTAATTATGTTGTTTAATTTAATTTGATGTGCTTAGGTGGAGGAGGAATAGACCCTGCCTAAGAGTAGATCTAGCATAATTAAGCGAAGTTGATCGCACACCTAGAGATAGGGTGATGAGATTTTACCGGATTAAGGTGAAACCTAATATGGGAGTCCATTGATTGATTTACTGCTTCCTTAGGGGGTTATTATAAGAGAATGAGAGTTCCACTAATTAACCTAAGGTTAGACATTATTCTCCTCGAGAGAGGGTTTAATATAGGTTAGGGAGTCTCATGGATCAAGCTAAGTAAAGAAGTCATATGGATTAAAAGTTAGATAACAAGAGAAGTCATAGGTGGATTCTTCCTAAGGGTATCGTCTAAAATCAACTGAGTTCTTTCCACAGTCTTTTCCCAAAGTTTCATTCTTTTGTCTTTGCATCTAGTTTAGTTTTTGTTTCATTAGTTTTAGATTAATAAACCAATCACTCCATATTTTAGGCTAAATAATATAAAGAAAGTGAGTAGTAGTACTTTTAGGTTCCTTTGGGTTCGATAAAATAATCTTGCCTAAACTATACTATTGTTCGATAGGTGCACTTGCCTCAATCGTTGTCATAGTTAGTCTACAGGTTCGATCATTCTTTATAAATATTAGAACTCGACTGTTTGACACAATCAAAGGGACTATATGTTTATATTTTGAAATGTTTCAATGATTATTGACTTTATGTTGAAAAATGATATGACATGTTTAGAAATGATTAGTAATGCCTCTTAACCCTAATTCGACGACGATTACGGGTTAAGGGTGTTACATTTATTTGATATCAGATCTATGATTTAGTCGATTCTAGGACTAATGTAGCTCTTGTGAGTCTAGCTATACATGCCATATATATATATATAATTGCGATAGTGTGATGAATCCTGACAGTTGAAAATATGTTTTCGTATAGTAAATGGATCTTGATCGAACAGTTGCTAACGATGTTGAGAGTAATACGCCTGCTCCCGCTTAAGGAACAGTGCCGGCCACATCTAGGCCAAATGTTAGTAGCCACGAGGGAGAGGCTAAGCAAGCCTTCTTCCAAATGATAAGTGAGTGGTTTTCAGAGTTTGTTCAAATGAATCCGACTGCTCCACAATCTCCCCCCCACAAGTACTTGTTGTGCCACAAGTGACAGATCCAATCCGATTGAATAAGCCTCCTGTGGATAAGATCAGAAAGTATGGGGCCGAAGAGTTTAGGGTCATAATTGATGATGATGCCGAGCGAGCTGAGTTTTGGCTCGAGAATACCATCTGAGTGTTTGATGAGATGTCATTGACTCCTGATGAATGTATTAAATGTGTTGTTTCCTTGTTGAGAGATACGGTATATAACTGGTGGAAGATATTGATATCCATGGTTCTGAGAGAGAGAATCACCTGGGATTTCATTCAAGTTGAATTTTGATTGAAGTATATTAGTCAACAATTCATAGATCAGAAAAGTAAAGAATCCTCGAGCTGAAATAGGGTCGTATGACAGTTACGGAATATGAACGAGAGTTTGTGAGATTGAGCCAATATGCACGGGAATGTGTTTTAATTGAAGCTACTATGTGTAAACATTTCATTAAAGGGCTGAATGAAGACATTAAATTGTTGGTTGGAATACTTGACATAAATGAATTTGTTGTGCTAGTTGAAAGAGCCTGCAAAGCCGAGGAGCTTAGCAAAGAAAAGAAGAAAGTGGATTCTGAGGCTAGAGATAAAAGAAAAAGATTGATGAGTAAGTCGTTTCAACTTTCGATGAAAAAAATTTAAAGATGTAAGCAATCGTCCAAATACTTCGTTTGGACATTCGGGTAGAGATCGTGCGAAACAAAGTGTTGGTCTAAGAACTCAAATTCCAACTGAATCAAGTGTTGGAAGTGTCAAAAGCAACAAGCCTGAATGTAGACAATGTGGAAGACGACATGTCGGAGAATGCTGGGGTAAGTACAATAATAGAACTTGTTATAAATATTGATCACGAGACTATTTCATTCGAGATTGCCCAAAGTTAGCTTAGAAAGATAATGTCCTAAGTGCAAGACCGAGTAATATGACAGCTAGGGGTAGGCCACCAAGAAATACTAGAAATGTGAGTGGAAGTCAGAGAAGGACGACGAATACAGCTGTGAGATCCTAGGCGAGAGCACCTGTCTGAGCTTATGCTATTCGCGCTCGTGAGGAAGCATCATCCCCAGACGTCATTATTGGTACTTTTACTCTATTTGATACTGATGTGATTGCATTGATAAATCCAGGTTCTACTTATCTATGTGTGTGTGAATCTAGTATCAAGTAAGACCCTACCTGTTGAGTCTACTGAATTTGTGATTAGAATATCGAACCCCTTAAGCAAGTGTGTCTTGGTTGATAAAGTGTGCAAGAACTATCCGTTGATGTTTCGGGATATTTACTTTTGGCTAATTTGATGTTGCTTTCTTTTGATGAATTTGATATCATTCTGGGTATGGATTGGCTCATTCTTCATAATGCTATTGTAAATTGTAAACGGAGAAGTATTAATTTGAGAAGTCAAAATTGTGTGATGGTTCGAATTGAATCCAGTGAGTTGAATTGGCTATCGGCTGTTATATCATCTATGAAAGCTTTGAACTATGTGAAAAAGGGTTTGAAGCTTATTTGGCATACGTGATTGATACAAAAGTGACTGAAAAGAAAGTTGAATTTGTACCAGTAGTTTTTGAGTTCCCAGATGTGTTTCCTAAAGAACTACCGAGACTACCTCTAATATGAGAAGTTGAGTTTGGTACTGAATTAGTGTTGGGGATGACTCCTATTTCAATAGCTCCGTATAGAATGGCACGAACAGAATTGAAAGAGTTAAATCACAGTTGCAAGAGTTGATAGATAGAGGATTTGCACGACCAAGTTTCTCGCCTTGGGGTACTCCTGTGTTGTTTGTGAAAAAGAAAGATGGAACAATGAGAATGTGCATTGATTATCGATAGTTAAACAAAGTGACGATGAAGAATAAGTATCCCTTGCCACGTATTGATGATTTGTTTGATCAGCTGAAAGGAGCTACAGTGTTTTCAAAGATAGATTTGAGATCAAACTATTATCAGTTGAGAGTTAAAGAATCAGATGTACCGAAGACTACTTTCAGAATGAGGTATGGACATTACGAATTCTTAGTTATGCCTTTTGGGCTAACGAATGCTCCTGCAGTGTTTATGGATTTGATGAACGAGATATTCAGACCGTATTTGGATCATTTTGTTGTGGTGTTCATTGATGATATTCTGATTTATTCCTGTGATGAGATGCAACATGCTGAGCATTTGAGAATTGTGTTACTGATTGTATGAAAAGTTTAGTAAATATGAGTTCTGGTTGCGTGAGGTTTGTTTTCTAGGACATATTGTATCAGCTGCGGGAATACGAGTTGATCCGAGTAAAATCTCAGCTATTCTTGAATGGAAGCCTCCGAGAAATGTGTTTGAAGTCCGTAGTTTTCTAGGACTAATAGGATATTATAGGCGGTTTGTGAAAGGCTTCTCGATGATTGTGACTCCGTTGACGAAGTTGTTACAAAAAGATGTTAAATTTGAGTGGACAGAAAAGTGTCAGCAGAGTTTTGAATAGTTGAAAGCATTGTTGACAGAGGCACCTGTGTTAGTTCAACCTGAGTATGGTAAAGAATTCATAGTTTTCAGTGATACATCGTTGAATGGTTTGGGTTGTGTACTGATGCAAGAAGGAAAAGTCATCGCTTATGCTTTGAGGCAGTTAAAGCCGCATGAAAAGAACTATCTAGCGTATAATCTTGAATTAGCTGCAATTGTATTTGCATTGAAGATTTGGCGTCACTACTTGTTTGGTGAGAAATGTCATGTTTTTACTAATCACAAGAGTTTGAAATATTTGATGACTCAGAAAGAATTGAATTTGCGACAGAGAAGATGGTTAGAATTGTTGAAAGATTACGAACTTGTGATTGATTATCATCCGGGCAAAGCTAATGTTGTTGCCTATGCTTTGATTTGGAAGTCTTTATGTGCTTTGCAAGCTATGAGTACTCAGATAGATCTATGTGGTGATGGTTTAGTTTTGGCTGAGTTAAAAGTGAGGCTGATGTTCGTACGTCAGATTTGTGATGTTCGAAAAAGTGATGATGAGATGATAACAAAACGAGCTTAATGTGGTTTAAATTCCAATTCAGAATTTCGAGTTGATAGTGATGATTGTTTGAGATTCAAAGATCGGATTTGTGTTCTGAAGAATTTAGAGTTGATTCAGTTGATTTTGAACGAAGCTCACAGTAGTCATTTGGCTGTTCATCTAGGAGTACAAAAATGTATAATGATCTGAAACAGTTTTATTGGTGGCATGGTATGAAACAGGACATCTCTGACTTTGTGTCGAAATGGTTAGTATGCCAGCAAGTTAAAGCTGAACATCAAGTTCCATCCGGTTTATTACAATCGATTATGATTCCTGGGTGGAAATGAGAGAGAATTACGATGGACTTTGTTTCGGGATTACCTTTATCTCTAGGAAAGAAAGATGCAATCTGGGTGATAGTTGACAGATTGACAAAATCAGCTCATTTTGTTCCGATGAGAACAGATTATTCACTTGATAAGTTAGCTGAATTGTATATTTCTGAGATTGTGAGATTGCACGAGGTGCTACTATCTATTGAATCTGATAGAGATCCAAGATTTACCTTGCTGTTTTGGAAGAAATTGCAAGAGGCTTTAGGCACAAAGTTGCATTTCAGCACAACATTTCATCCGTAAACGGATAGACAATCCGAGCGGATCATTCAAGTTCTCAAAGATATGTTGAGATGTTGTATTCTTGAATTTGAAAGTACGTGGGAAAACATTTGCCATTGATTGAATTTGCATACAATAATAGTTTTCAATATAGTATTAAAATGGCAATGTATGAGGCTCTTTACGGTCGAAAATGTCGAACTCCATTGTATTGGACTGAGTTGAGTGAGAAAAAGATTCACGGGGTTGATTTAATAAAAGAGACTGAGCAGAAAGTAAAAGTGATTCGTGATAGTTTGAAAGCGTCAGATCGTCAGAAGTCCTATACAGATCTAAAACGAAAAGATATCAAATATAAGGTCGATGATAAAGTGTTTTTAAATGTGTCTCTGAGGAAGAAAATACTTCGATTTGGCCAAAAAGGCAAATTGAGTCCGAGGTTCATCGGGCCGTATGAGATCATTGAACGAATTGGGCCAGTTACTTATAGATTGTTGTTGCCACCTGAGTTAGAAAATATCCATAATGTATTTCACGTATTGATGCTTCGTCGATACAGATCTGATCCATCACATGTGATTGCTCCTACTGAGGTAGAGATTCAGCCAAATTTGTCGTATAGTTAAGAACCGATTCGGATTTTGGCACGTGAGATTAAAGAGTTGAGAAGTAAGTAGATTTATTTAGTGAAAGTGTTGTGGCACAAACATGGAGTTGAAGAGGCTACGTGGGAGCCTGAAGATATTATGAGAGAGCAATATCCAAATCTATTCACTGGTAAGATTTTTGGGACGAAAATCCCTAAGGGGGAGAGTTGTAACAGCCCAGTTTAGACCCTAGTCGGAATAGTGTTTTAGGACCAAAATTCGAGGTTATAAAAAAATTTAATATTATTTTTTATGTTTATAATATGTGATTGAGCATGTGTGAAAATTTGGTGTGAAAATTTTATCGTTTGTGTGTCGAATTAAGAAAAAGGACTTAATCGCATAAAATGAAAAAGCTGTGTGATGATTTCTAAAGTGTCTATTTGGCATGGATTTTTAAATTAAAGGTCCTTATTATGTAATTAGACCATGGATAATGGAGATGGACATAAAAGGTTATTAAATGGTTGATTATATAATTTTTAAAATAAGGTTAAATTGGTAATTGAATTATTATGTTAATATTAATGAAACAAATAAGAAAAAGAAAGCCATATTCATCCTTCCTCCACCGAAATTTAAAGAAAAAGAAAGGAAATAAGCTTGTTAGGTTTCAGCTAGGACTTTGGCTTAATCAAGGTATGTTTTGAGTTTGGTTTTTGATAATTTCTACGTTTTTGTGATCGTTGCTTAGTGTATTATCAAGCCCATGCTTTAACTTAGAAATTGATGGTGATTTTGAGATATGTCATTTATGAATGTTTGAGCTTTGTGAGAATTGATGATGAAATATGAAAGATATGTGAAAGATTAACATGTTTTGTCTTTGAGTTTTTGGTGAAATAGAGTAATTTGGACTAAATTGTAACACCCCTTACCCGAAATCCCCATCGGAATCGAGCATGAGGCGCTACCATATAAAACTACTTGAACGCCACTTAGGCTCAACGCGATTACTCCCCTTGATGTCAATACGATAACTTCTTTTTCGACTTACGAGACCTCAATCATACATGTGAGGGCTCTCGAGACTATATCGGGAACTCTTATGATCCATAAAATTTCTTTCCCATTTAAACAGGGAGTACATGCCCATGTTGTATGACACACACGCCCATATATACTGTCACACGCCCATGTGCCCAAACTGTGCCTAAAAACCCCAACATTCTGCCAAAGTTCCCACGACTAGGACACACGCCCATGTGGAATGGGGCATGCCCGTGTACTCTCACAACCTACCCGTGTTTTCCACCCGTAGTCGACACTGACTAATTTCACACGGCCTAGACACCCCCGTGTCTTCAAACCGTGGGAAGCTACTGACTTGATCCACAAGGCCTGGGCACATGCCCATGTCCTTACCGTATGCCTTACACGGTTCATGCACCTGGTCGTGGGATCTACCCGTGGCCTATTCTAATTAATAATAATAAGGTGCAGGGTTAACACGGCCTAGACACACGCCCGTCTGTCTACCCATGTGGGCACATGAAGGCTATTTTCCAAGCCAATCACCCCCTCAATTGCATACATTCATTCATCATCACATAACTTCTAGTAATATCATGAAAATTCTTGGTTTAAAGACATTTAATCATAAGAGAAGTAAGGCCTACAACCCATACACTAAGGGAACTATTACCAACTTAATTAAAATCAACTTAAGCCATCATTTATGGCTATACACAAACAACTATAAGCTATCTTAGGCCAATACAATTTGGTTACATTCACAATACTTAATCAACCTCAAGTACTAGCCCTATACATGTCATGACTCATAAGGACTTGAAACCTCATACCAAGTGTTTGATCGATAGTGTGAAAACATCTCCAGTGGTCTCCAACTCGAGCTAGCTAAATTAACTTATAAGAAATGAAAAAGGGAGAGGAGTAAGCAATATTGCTTAGTAAGTTCATCTGCATAACTAACAAATATTGATATTCATTAAATACAGATAATCACAACATATTATATTGAGTTTCTCCCCTTAACTCATAGATACTTACTCAATCGCTCTCGGAGCTTAATTATTTTATCACTTACCACATTCTTACCAAGCCACAAGCCAATTACTCGTTTAATTAATACGCATTCCTGCACTAATCATCACGCAATCAAATAAAACAATATATCAAGCATTTTCAATGAGTCACCTATACTACAAAACTCTCAGTGGTTTTACACTTAGCCTACCATTAAATCTCTTATAGGGTGGTATCGCACACAGCCCACCAATCATTCATGCTTATGGCGATTCCGCACTTATCTCACCAATCATTTATAAGCGATGGTATCGCACACAGCCTATCGATTATTAAATAGATTAGGTGGTAACACTCATAGCCCACCAATAGAAATATATTCGATGGTATCGTACACACCCATCAATTAACAATAAATCAGGTGGTAACACACACAGCCCACCGATATTATACATACACAAATATTTATCCATATACATTTTTATTCTTACTTAACTTTCTACCGTACTCGTTCTCATTCACACAATGCATCAATAACTCTATCTCATGCAACTAAGGTGCATTAATTAACATATCCCACTTGGGTTCATGATATATTGAATTCATATCAATTCAGTTCTAACACATACTCATGCTTCTCGTGGTATAACCACTTACATTCAACATCCCCGTTGAATCATTCAAATTGTTACATAACTCGCTTGAGTCTCATACACATAGTTCTCCTCGACATCATACCCCAATAGGGTCTTACATACATTAACATATCGATGCCATGTCCTTGACATGGTCTTTTACGAATTCTTACACCGAGGCCATACTCCAATATGGTCTCACACGAGACTATAACTATCATCATATCATGCTATATATATCTCCCATTACTCCCAAATTCAATTCTCTTAACATCTCATTAAAAGTTATTTCACACATTCATAGAGTAAATATATATGTTCCATACAACATTGGAATATTAAATTAACTCATACGTAATTTCCACATACACATGAACTTACCTCAATGACGAAAAGGACCAAAAAGATACCTTTTTTGCCCACATTTCTCTTTATCTCGTTCTAGGTCCGAATCTCATTTTCTTCAATCTAGATCAATAAAATTTACTCGTTTAATCACTTAATGATCATATTACAACATAATATCCACTTAGGCAAAAATGACCTTTTTGCCCCTATACTTTCGTAAAATTACGATTTTGCCACTAGACTCGTAAATAAATTTTCATCACATTTTCTTGTTGAACAAGCCTAGTTGATCATTTACTCCTCTTACAACTATCTATAATTCCAACTATTTCATGCCTTAATGAACAATTTACAACTTTTGCATTTTAACCCCAATTAGTTGTTTTTATGACAACACCTTTCACAAAAGTTGTTTCTCATCATCTTATCATTCATTTTCTTCCATAAAAACTCAGAAACCAGCATAAACTCTCTAATGGCAAGTCCCTATACTCTCAACCATATTGCAAAATAGTCCCCTCTTTAGCTAGCTTAAGTTTGGGGACTCCAAAAGTACAATTTTTATCAAGAAAAGTCATCAAAATCACTTACTTGTGTGGAATAAAGCTTGCTGAAATTTTGAGCTCTCAAACACCCTACCATGGCTAATATTTTCAGTGGAGAAGGGAAGAAAAATAGAAAGATGATAGCTTTTTACCTATTCATCTTATTTTATTCATTTATTCCACCAACTTTGACCAAATTAAAAGTTCTTGTCCCCTCTTGTCTACATGGCCGTCCATCACATTCAATATGGTCTAATTGCCCTTTAAAGACCTCTAATTAATAACCCATGGCCATTTGGTGCCTCTAGCAAATAAAATAGTACTTTTGCACTTTATGTGATTTAGTCCTTTTTCACAATTTAGCTAGAAATTGCTAAAATTAAGGCACCAAAATTTCCATACATCCTTATAAACATGTTATAGTACATAACATAACATGAATATAATTTTATCAAACCTCGAATTAGTGATTTCGAGATCATTGTTTGACTAGCCCCTAAATCAGGCTGTTATAATTCTTCCCCCCTTAGGGATTTTCATCCTCGAAAATCTTATCAGGAGGAGTCGCTGCCCACATTCTTTAAACATTTCTAGAAATTCTTTAAAATTGCAAATCTACTTATCTTCAAGTTTCTCTTGTCAACAACCTTTAAGCTCTCTTACACAAGGTCGAAGCATCACTTGCTACCTAGGTATTTCTTCCTCCAGCACGTATGCTCAGTAATCCACTAATTTAGAACTCTGCACATGTCCAAATGATCATTCGGATCTTTACCTGGTTGATTTACTACAACTCAAATGTCATTCCCTTTCTTGGGAATTTTGTCAAACCACACTTGACATCTATAAGGTTTTATCTCAAATTCTCATTAAAGTATTCACCGACTTTAATACTCTTGACTTGTACGCTTTAAAAACTCAGCTTTTAGTGGTCAACCACTTCTGGCCATAGACTAAATCATATCGTGAAATGTACTCTATTGTCAAAACATTTATTCACATATCTGCACTTTCTTATCCTTGTATTAGTAGATATGCTACTACTAAACCTCATACCAAAACTTCTGTATAAGTTCTTGATTCATCAATATTCAAATTCTATTTGAAGGAAACATCGACAAAAAAAATCTTATCCAACCTGGATTTTATCATCTTCAATAAACTCATTCAGAGCTTATTTAAAATACCATTTACTACCTCATTTCTGAACTCCTTTACTCTGAAAGAAAGACTTGCTCCAGTCATTAACCTCTCTGAAATTGAAATATTACTCACTAAGATCAATCAAGTAACTAATTTGCATTGTTTAACATGGATCCTTCAACCAGACATCTATACTATGTCTACTATCTGAGAAGTATTACAATAACTATACACACCATTGCAATAGTTCATGCCGCTTCCACTATTTCATTTTCAAAATCTTCTGCAACATAAGATACTCCAACTCATCAAAATTTAGAAAATACATATCAATTTTTTTTTTAGATCATTTCATAACATCTAACTCACTACATAGACACAAAAGTGATCGTCTCTGGATCACCAATTTGGCAACTCTTTTCCTCGATTCAAACTAAACTCAGTACTAGAACTTTCAATTAGTAGTTCCTTCTATAGCTTTCAACTCAACCATCATGGTTTGAACACATCGATGAGCATATCTTTGTATTATGCTTCCTACTCACGTACACACAGAATTTTATTCTCTTCACTGATTCACGTGCCAATATACACAGAACTTGAATCATATCTCGGTACGTTAAACTACTCTTTTCTCCATACAAGGAACATATCTTAAGCACATTCTCACCCGAGTTTCTCTTGCTATGCTAATCTAAAACCTTTACTATCGCCATATCTCACGATAACAGGGACATCTCTATCGAATTCATTAACTTTGTTTGGCCTGCACGAAAACTCATCATACAACGTGAAACTCATGATTTCACTTCTTATACTAGAATCATTCCAAACTTCTCCCTCCAAGCACCTGAATAGGGTTACGAGGAGATAAAGAAATGTTGATTTCAATTAACTAAATCAACAATCGCTTAGTCTGATTTCTCAATTAGCTAACATTCTCACACAATCACAAGTATTAATACATAATATCCAAGGGAATCATTATAATTCATTCATGGTATTAATTAACCATGCACAGGTCACAGGCTTCAAGCCAACCTACTCATACCTGCCCTTTATTAAGCACATACTATGTCACACATTGTACTCATTTCTTCGTGATTCGTTCACGAGTGCCTATATTCACTCATTCACATGACTTTAGTACAATTCTCCTTTCTACCTCTAGACTCATCTATCTGTCCCACTGATTACTAAAGATAATCAAAGACGCACATTCATCATCATTCATGTAGGCACGAAACCAATGCCACACTCCTGAGGTGGCCTTATATGGAGTCACCTCTAAATGCTAATGTCATAACCCGGTTAAGGTCTTATATGGATTTTCGTATCAGGTATCGATGCCATATTCCAAATATGGTCTTATACGATTCTCATATCTATTATTGAAGCCACATTCTAGATATGGTCTTATACGAAATCATAACTTGGTGCCCAGGCCATGCCTCGAACATGGTCTTATATGGGACCTTATCTATTTCATATCTTAATGATAGTCTTTTCATTATAATCCCTTAGGACTTCAACCCCATGTTCAACAATAATTACTCTATCTAGCAGAGTGTCATGTATCAATGTGATACAAAGCATTCCTAGAATGCTAACATAAATACCGTGTTAATCACATACAACTTACTCAATTTAACTCTCATAACATCTCATCATAATTCGATAGTGGTAAGGAGGGTGAGGTTACAGAGCCCTTTGACTTGACTCTCGTGACTACATACATATGATTGAAAATTTCATCATCAATGAAATATCATCATAGTCACACAACTTGTCCCAAATGAGTTTTCACATTCATCATGCTACATTTGTTTCTATCCCTCATACTTTTGAACAGTGATTTTAATTACTCAAGTTCCACATTTCTATCTACTTGAGTACTCAACATTTAACTCTACTTTCTCTTACCATCACTTATCAATTAAAGAATGTCTTACGGGTTTGAGTACGTCGCTTACCTAATTGCCATAGTCCAAGTATGGTCTTACTCGTATCACAACATCATAGCCCAACTATTTCTTTACATGTCGTCACGATGCCATAGCCTCACTATGGTCTTACACAAACTCTCATATCAACACTAATGCCATATCCTAGATATGGTCTTACATTAGCTCTCGTCTCAATGCCGATGTCATGTTCCAAACATGGTCTTATACAGGATCACATGTACCACCATGGTCTAACCATGGTCTTATTCAACATTTTATCATTGGACGACCGTACTCATCCTTGCATTTTACTTAGTCAAACTTCCCAGTTTAACTCTCACACCATAATACTCGTAGTTTAATACAGAGTCACGAAATAAAACATTATACCTCATTCAGACAATTGCACATACACGTATACCCCATTCTCTGGGTAAATTTACTCGTTATATGCACATAACCCAATAGGTTGAGTATATAACACCTATGCACATCCCGCCAATACAGATAAGCTTACCACTTTATAACTCTCATTTCATGCATTTTCACATACACATCTTATACTTCTACTCATACCTCTTTGAATCTCATCCATGCATAAGAGCATTTCAATTTCCCCATTATCACTTACACTATTATTGAATTTAGCTCGGTTGGGAACCAACCCTGTCTTAACAAAACAATTTCGTTAATGTCGGGAGATATCACACTATCACAGCCCACCTATGGCATGTATAGCTAGACTCTTGCTCACGCCAGGTTAGTCTGAGAACCAACTAAATCATGCTCTGATACCACTAAATGTAACACCCTTTACCCGAAATCCCCATCGAAATCGAGTATGAGGCGCTACTATATAAAACTACTTGAACGCCACTTAGGCTCAACACGATTACTCCCCTTAATGTCAATACGACAACTTCTTTTTTGACTTACGAGACCTCAATCATACATGTGAGGGCTCTCGAGACTATATCGGGAACTCTTACGATCCATAAAATTTCCTTCCCATTTAAACAAGGAGTACACTCCCGTGTTGTATGACACACACGCTTGTGTGTACTATCACACGCCCATGTGCCCAAACCGTGGCTAAAAAACCCCAACATTCTACCAAAGTTCCCACGGCTAGGACACACGCCCATGTGGAATGGGGCACGCCCGTGTGCTCTCACAGCCTGCCCGTGTCTTCCACCCGTGGTCGACACTGACTAATTTCACACGGCCTGGACACATCTATGTCTTCAAACCGTGGGAAGCTACTGACTTGATCCACACGGCCTGGGCACACGCCCATGTCCTTACTGTATGCCTTACACGGTTCATGCACACGGCCGTGGGATCTACCCGTGGCCTATTCTAATTAATAATAAGGTGCATGGTTAACATAGACTAGACACACGCCCGTATGTCTACCCGTGTGGGCACATGAAGCCTATTTTCCAAGCCAATCACCCCCTCAATTGCATACATTCATTCATCATCACATAACTTCTAGTAATATCATGAAAATTCTTGGTTTAAAGACATGTAATCATAAGAGAAGTAAGGCCTACAACCCATACACTAAGAGAACTACCCACTTAATTACAATCAACTTAAGCCATTATCTATGGCTATACACAAACAACTATAAGTTATCTTAGGCCAATACAATTTGGTTACATTCACAATACTTAATCAACCTCAAGTACTAGCCCTATACATGCCATGACTCATAAGGACTTGAAACCCCATACCAAGTGTTTGATCAATAGTGTGAAAACATCTTCAACTGTCTCTAACCCGAGCTAGCTAAATTAACCTATAAGAAATGAAAAAGGGAGAGGAGTAAGCAATATTGCTTAGTAAGTTCATCTGCATAACTGATAAATATTGATATTCATTAAATACAGATAACCACAACATATTATACTGAGCTTCTCCCCTTAACTCATAGTTACTTACTCAACCGCTCTCGGAGCTTAATCATTTTATCACTTACCACATTCATACCAAGCCACAAGCCAATTACTCGTTTAATTAATATGCATTCTAGCACTAATCAGTACGCGATCAAATAAAACAATATATCAAGCATTTTCAATGAGTCACTTATACTACAAAACTCTCAGTGGTTTTACACTTAGCCTACCATTGAATCTCTTATAGGGTGGTATCACACACAGCCCACCAATTATTCATGCTTATGGCGATTCCACACTTAGCTCACCAATTATTTATAAGCGATGGTATCACACACGGCCCATCGATTATTAAATAGATCAGGTGGTAACCCACATAGCCCACCAATAGCAATATATTTGATGGTATCTCACACAGCCCATCAATTAACAATAAATCAGGTGGTGACGCACACAGCCCACCGATATTGTACATACACAAATATTTATCCACATATATTTCTATTCTTACTTAACTCTACCGTACTCGTTCTCATTCACACAATGCATCAATAACTCCATCCCATGCAACTAAGGTGCATTAATTAAACATATCCCACTAGGGTTCATCATATACTGAATTCATATCAATTCAGTTCTAACACATACTCATGCTTCTCATGGTACAACCACTTATATTCAACATCCCCGTTGAATCATTCAAATTGTTACATAACTCGCTTGAGTCTCATACACATAGTTCTCCTCGACATTATACCCCAATAGGGTCTTACATACATTAACATACCGATGCCATGTCCTTGACATGGTCTTTTACAAATTCTTACACCGAGGCCATATTCCAATATGGTCTCACATGAGACTATAACTATCATCATATTATGCTATATACATCTCCCATTACTCCCAAATTCAATTCTCTTGACATCTCATTAAAAGTTATTTCACAAATTCATAGAGTAAATATATATGTTCCATACAACATTGGAATATTAAATTAACTCATACATAATTTCCACATACACATGAACTTACCTCGATGACGAAAAGGACCAAAAAATACCTTTTTTCCCCCACATTTCTCTTCATCCCGTTCTAGGTCCAAATCTCATTTTCTTCGATCTAAAATAATAAAATTTACTTGTTTAATCACTTAAAGATCATATTACAACATAATATCCACTTAGGCAAAAATGACCATTTTGCCTCTATACTTTGGCAAAATTACGATTTTACCCCTAGGCTCATAAATAAATTTCATCACATTTTCTTGTGGAACATTCCTAGCTGATCATTTACTCCTCTTACAACTATCTACAATTCCAACTATTTTATGCCTTAATGAACAATTTATAACTTTTGCATTTTAGCCCAAATTAGGTGTTTTTATGACAACACCTTTCACAAAAGTTGTTTCTCATCATCTTATCATTCATTTTCTTCCATAAAAACTCAGAAACTATCATAAACTCTCTGATGGCAAGTCCCTATACTCTCAACCATATTGCAAAATAGTCCCCTCTTTAGCTAGCTTAAGCTTTGGGGACTCCAAAAGTATAATTTTTATCAAGAAAAGTCATCAAAATCACTTACTTGTGTGGAATAAAGCTTGCTGAAATTTTTAGCTCTCAAACACCCTACCATGGTTGATATTTTTGGTGGAGAAGGGAAGAAAAATAGAAAGATGATAGCTTTTTACCTATTCATCTTATTTTATTCATTTATTCCACCAACTCTGACCAAATTAAAAGTTCTTGTCCCCTCTTGTCTACATGGCTGGACATCACATTCAATATGGTCTAATTTCCCTTTAAAGACCTCTAATTAATAACCCATAGCCATTTGGTACCTCTAGCAAATAAAATAGTACTTTTGCACTTTATGCGATTTAGTCCTTTTTCACAATTTAGCTAGAAATTGCTAAAATTAAGGCACTAAAATTTCCATACATCCTTATAAACATGTTATAGCATATAAAATAACATGAATATAATTTTATCAAACCTCGAATTAGTGATTCCGAGACCACTGTTCCGATTAGCCCCTAAATCGGGCTGTTACATAAATTATGAAAATAATATTTTGAAGGACTAAAGTGTGAAATAAATGAAATATATGGGCTTGTATGAGACTAAGGTGAATTAGGCCTAAGCATGGTATAGTGAAATTTTGTATATTTTGTGATTTTCTGAAATAGGGACTAAAGTGGCGAAATGTGAAAATGTGAGGGCTATTTTGTAAAATACCCTAAATATGTATGTTTGGACTAAATTGAATGAATTGGTGATTAAATGAGTAAAATTTGAATATGTATAGACCAAGAAAGGAGAGATTTGGATAGGGATCGAGGCAAAGACAAAGTACTCAATTGATCAGCTAGTTTCGGTATTTCTATGTCCGAGGTAAGTTCAAATATAATACTAGTTGTTAAATTATATCTATGTGATATGAGTTGAATGAATGTATAATTATTGAATTATAAATGTTAAATATGAGATTGAGAAATGTGGCACTAAGTGTGCGTAATTAAAATCGAGACTGAGATGAATAGCACTGTGTGTGCGAAGTAATGGAAGCTTCGACTTTACTGATTGGCACTGTGCATTCGATGCTGAATTAAGTTTAGTTTTGTATCTAGGCACTAAGTGTGAGATGTTAATTAAGCTTCGGCTATGATTTGGGCACTAAGTGTGCGATTGAGTTGAAAAGATATCGAGCAGTGAATGAGATATAGTATCGAGCATCGAATAACAAGAACGTTTATTAACTAAGTGTTGGCAAAGGTATGTTTAAACCTATGTGGTTGATGATAGTTTTAATGTTTGAATGAATGGATATTTAAGCATATGGTTGAGGATGATAATGTGCCTAATTGTGCATCTATCTATTTGATGATTTAATTATGTATTGATGTTGCATTATTGAGTAGTATGTATTATATTACGAACTTACTAAGCTTTTAAGCTTACTGTGTGAATTGTTTCTCTGCTTTTACGTTGTTAGTAAAGTATGTTAGTAAAGTAGCTCAGATCACACTAGGATCGTACTTTTGAAAGACTCAATCACATGGCATGTATCGGCTATCTAGTATGTTTTGTAATTTTGAAAGATGTATATAGTTGGTATATGGCATGTATGTAAATGCTAGTGGTTATAGTATGTTTTGTAATGTTTGGACCTATATGATGTTTAGCATGATGTGATATGGCTTGGAAGATGAATGTTGATGGTTCATATTTGCAATTGAGGCATAAATTGATATTGGTTTAATGCTTATAGGTAATTCCAAAGTGTGGATAGCAATTTGGCCTTGAAAATGGCCTATAATTGCCCACACGGTTGAGCACACGGGCGTGTGGGTCGACCGTGTCATGTAGGTTTGTAATTTGGTGAAAAACAGGCTCGACCATAGGCTAGACACACGGGCATGTGATTGGTTGTGTGATGCAAGTCAGTGTAGACCACGGGTGTGGCACACGGGCGTGTCTCAGGCCGTGTGGACAAGTTAGTAGGTATGCCCTATTTTGCCACGGCTTGGACACATGGGCGTGCCTCACACGGCCTACCAACACCCTCACATGGGCGTGTGACCTTTGTAATTTAGAAAAAATGTTTAAATTTCAAAAATTTTTGTAAGTGTTCGGTTTAGTCCCGACCTCTTTCTAACACATGTTTAAGGTCTCATAGACCATATCAAGGGACTATATGTTCATATTTTGAAATATTTCAATGATTATTGACTTTGTGTTGAAAAATGATATGCAATGTTTAGAAACGATTAGTAATGCCTCTTAACCCTAATCCGGCGACGGTTACAGGTTAGAGGTGTTACACTCTGGTAGCTTTTGCAACATGTACTAAGGTTTATATGGCATGTATAGGGCTATAATGGTTTAAGTAAAATTGGTTTGTGTAAATATTAAGAGCTATACTTTGATTATATTTCTAATCAACTTATATGGGTACGGATTAATTATGCATTAGGTATGTTTGAATTGGTTAGATGATGATTAATTAATATGTATATTGAAGCATAATTTGAACTAGTAAATTAGTAAAATATGTATATAGATATATGTGGTTAATTTGGTAAGTTAGGATATTTGAGTATATGTGATGATATAATAGGTGTAAAAACTTGATTTTGGCTTGAATTGAAGGTTTTGTTGTGATTTGCAAATGTGCAAATGGTTGTGTTTAAGTTGATATCAATATTCGGTGAGAAAAGTGCCCATAAAATGTCTTATTTTCTTCCACACGGGCAGAGACACGGCTTGTGTCTCAGCCGTGTGTGACACACGGCCTGACACATGGGCATGTGGTCTAGCCGTGTGTCCCTTGCATCTTAAAGTTTAGAAATAGAATGCTCAGGTTTTTGCACACTGCCTAGCACACGGGTCTGTGGCTTGGTCGTGTGACCCTTGTACCTTACAAATAGCCTAGCACATAGCCATGTTGCTTGGTCGTGTGACCCAAGTTAGAAAGTTACACGGGTTGGGACACAGCCGTGTACCTCACATCGAATGTCCACACGGTTTAAGACACGTGTGTGTCTCTTGGCCGTGTGAGCTACACGGCGTGGCCACACGAGCGTGTGTCCCCTGCACCTAAGAAAATTTATGAAATTTTGCGAAAAATTTCCTGAGTCTTCGATTTAGTCCTGATTTATTTCTAACATATATTTTGGGCCTTGAGGGCTCATACAAGGGACAATATGGTTGTTTTACAATTGGTTCTTGATATGTATTTTAAATGTTATGAAATGTTCGTTTTTGATTTGAAAAGTTTAGTAATGCTCCATAACCCTATTTTGGGGATGAATAAGAGTTAGGGGTGTTACATGATTACTGATTTCAAGTAAGATTCTTGGATCTAGCACTCAAGTTGTTGTAAGTGGGTTTCAAATGAGTCTCCACTCTGGCTCCCATTTGTGTATCGCATTCGTAAGATTTGCTGAACAATGATAGACCTAGAGTGTTTAGTGGACGAGTAAAACTTAGGAAAAAATATACAAGAACAAGGATAGTATATGCAGAACGTTCATGACTTAAAAGTGGATTGATGAGTATGCAAGTATAGTCTAAGTGCAGAAAGATATAAACTTTCCAATAAGACGAACGCCTATAATTCTTCTAGGTAAGTGTGTTATGAGTTATGATTTGGTAATCTAATTGAGGTATATAGATGATTGGTGATGAAGATTGTTTGTTCATTTGACAAAATGATTAAATAAGTCTGAATGCATGATGTTTGGTGCATGGGCAATTGTTACGCTGAGTTTTCTATACATGAATGTAAAATGGATGGTGTATGAGTACTGATGACAAAGTATGGTTCTATGTTTATGCCTAAATTGTGTGCTATGAGTTGAGTGTTAGTTTAGGTGTATGTTACTGAATTAAAGTGTTAAGTCTTAAATGATGAAAATGCATGAAGAGTCTATCAAGTGAGTTTGTATCTGCTCACCGCGTGGAATCTAAAGGGGTCAATCGGACTAAAAACACAAACACTGATATAAACCTCTGAAGGAAAATCCCATGGCCATGGCAACTTCTAAAAGTAATTAAAGGATGGTAATTACCTAATGGGGTTCTCTACGTGTCCCAGGACGATGATGGGCAAACCTTACGTACTGTGAGTTTAAGTTAATCCATATCGTAAACATGACGGTAAAGAATAACCTTTGTGGTTAATTATGAAAGAATAACATTTTTGGAAAATTATGAAAGAATAACCTTTGTGATGAATTATGAAAGGTTAGCCTTTTGTGGCGATAAACTGTAAGAAATGCCTTTGTGGCACACTATGAAGAAATGGCTTTTGTGGCGTACCCTAAAGAAATGTTCCTTGTGATGGATTTTGTAGTAAGTTGATTGTCGTAATTAGTATGGTTCTTAAGTGTAATCAGTAAGGCCAACAAGATATAATGTCTCTATAGCTCACACGGTAAAGTATTATATAAGATGGTGACTCGATTGAAAATAATGAATTGAATAAAATTAGAGGAAGTTTTCGCCAGAGACAAAGTTAAAGTTTAAGAGCGATATGACTCGTTAGTTACAATGTGCAAGTATTACTTAGGTAAATGATGTTTCCCTCACTAAGCTCTTATGAGTTTATCTTATATGTATTATGTTTCAGGTGAGTCAATGTGAGTCCGCACCAGGAGGGACGATGCCAGAGTTACACCAAATGAAATGGCATATCGAGTTATTATGCATACAGAGCAAGTTCGGTGGCTTGTTCAAAGTCGAAAATTTAGGCTAATTGTAACAGATGAGGATTTCAATTCAGATTTCTTGTAATTAAATTACCATGTACTGTAGTTGTATTTACCTATTGTGTGTGCATATGTAAATTAGTTTGAGTCTATGTGTAGTTAAGTTGTAATTAATTGTAAATTGTATAAGTAGATTAAGTTTTTGTCTGTATTCATGTGGTAATACCCAAGATCTGGATTTGACAAATTGGATCGGGTTGAGGGTGTTACAAAAATACTACACTTAGGGCACCAAAGCCCAAGTAAGAGGGTCAATGTTATTGATGTCATTGACACGTATCCGAGTGGAGAAGGCATTTAACAATCATAAATTAAACCCTTAATTATAATGGTTAAAGTTCAATTTGTGCTACTAATGTCAATAAAAAATAAAAAATAAGCTTAATAAATTGCAATTTTTTATTAGAAAGCATCTTTATATTAATTATAGAGTTAATTGCATCAAACATCCTTAAATTATGGCCCTCAATTTAAATTGGTACCTAAAATTTAAATCATTCTCATTACATCTCAAAACTATCAATGTTATGTCAATTAGGACCTTTCGTTACTAAAATAATTAATTTAACTATTAAATGACACATCAAATCTTATTTGATATAATTTAAAATTAAAATTGAAGAAAATGAATATTGTAAAAATCGTTGTTTTAAAAATCTTAGTTTTGAAGTCTTTGAAACTTTTATAAAAGTTTTATCGCTCACACTTTCTTCTTCTTCTTCTTCTTCTTCTTCTTCTTCTTCTTCTTTAATTTTACTTTATTTTTAGTTTTACTTTAAAAGTTACGAAATATTATTTTATTTTATTTTATTTTAAAATTTTATTTTAAATTTAACTACATAAGATTTGAAATGTTATTTAACAGTTTTAATGACGAAAAGACTGATCGATATAACATTGATAGTTTAGAAATGTAATTAGAACATTTTAAAGTTAGAGAATCAATTTAAAATGAGAATCATAATTTAAAGATATCTAGTACAATTAAATCTTAATTATATTATGAGAAAATATATTTATATTAATTATTATTATGACAAATCATTTTTACATTAGTTACATTGTATTGTGTTTATATTAATTATATTATAAAATTTGTGTTTATATTAATTACATAATAAAAAAGGAAAATGGAAAAAGAAAACCACACCATCAAGCAATAAAGACATTCATGTAATTATATAAGTTTGGAACAAATTGTAGACAAAATTTTCTAACGCTCTATTACTAAATAATGATTTAAAATTTTCAAAAAAAAAAAATAGTGAACCTCTCAAGTGTGATACTTCCTGATATACAAAACATTCTAATTTGATCAGTTCACAAGTTGAAGGATTTCAGATCAGATATTTTTATGTTTATCGTCTAATTCATTTTAGTTCGATTTTATCTTTTGACTTGAATCACTTATTTAACATAAAACATTTATGATATTAATATTTATAATTACATATGAATTTTTAATTAGTAAATAGCAATTCAAATGATACAATTTACAAGAAAAAAAGTAAACAAAAAAATCCAAAACAAATCTAATTGAAATTAAATTCTTACCAAATTAATACTACTTTAGTAATTTTACCTCAACAAATATTGCAATGTGAAAAAGAAAAGATGAGATTAAATATGAGTTTAGATGAATAATACGATATGATATAATATATTTAATTTTTTCTCACGTTATATTATTATTTTATAATATTTAATTTTATTGTTATTATTTTTTTACAATAATCACATATAAATATATTGTCTATTTAAATTTACCCTAACGTTAGTCAATTATTAGAGTTGATGGTAAATACATACAATCAAGTAAGTTGGATTTAAAAAAAAAAAATAAAGATAATTTTTTCTTTGTTGGAAAAAGGAAATAGAGGTGCGGCAATTGGAGAGTGTTTGCCAATTTGCCGCCAGGTTCACTTAACCTCTCCATTCATATCATTGAAGGCAAATCTGGAACCTTCCTAACGCAACTCCTAAGCAATCACGGAACCCGACGTCTATTTACTTATTTACCCTTCTCATTCACTATGCCGGGACGGCAGTAGGAATGCGGGAACGTGGAGTTGTCAGGTCTAAATACACATGACTCTCCCAGCATTGACCGTAAAACGGATGGACGACTCTAATTTCGTTAGAATTTGGTTGTGGTTAGCAGAGATTCCCGGGTCCCACTAAGACCCGGCTTACACGTTTTTGAACCGAGTCTTGTCTGTATTGTAGGTTACCCCGAAAGTCTCAATCTCCTAATCCTACACTACCAAGGAAAAGCAAGTGAAACAACTTGGAAGGCAAGTCAAGGCCAATGGATCTTCCCCGAATCAAAGACTGCCCATTGCCCCCTCTCTCTCTATATATACCCCTGCCCTTTGTTCTCCAGCCAGCAGCAACTGAAACTAAAACCCTCTTCCAGGTAGTTAGCAATAATCATCATCATGAACTCAATCTTTAGTTCCTTTGATGCTCTGTGGGGTGAGTTGTTGGGACAGGCAGTCAGGTCTTCCTTTGCTTCTACAACTAATAAAGATGGTGTTAGGTTGTTTAATGGCAGAGTTAAGGAGACAAAAGAAGAAGACACGAAGAAAAAGCAACAAGGAAACGTTGAGAAGAAGCAACAGAGGGCTCCCCGTTTCGCTCCTGAGCTCGACGGCCTTCACTGCTTTGAGACCCTTGTTTCCTACTAGATTCTTTCCTTCATGGGTTTGAAGTTATTCAACAAGATTGATTCTTTTTTTTCTTTTTAATAGCAGAAGCTAGAAATTCTTACTGCATATGTAAAAATTTGGCATTAATTGAAATTCTTTATTTGAAATCGCCTTTATTTCTAGCTTTATGGTTTAAATTCCCAACAGAGAGAGTTTTACAAATTTCTTTAAAATTTTTGGTCAGCTTTAGTTTGATGGAAGAAATTGACCATGTTTGGGTTCAAATAGTAGCGAACAAGGATATTGGAGAAAGGCTCAACAACTTGTTCGTGCAAACTTGGGCATTATATAAGTTCTGGAAATAAGTATTTTTGTTGATAAAAGCTTTTGATTCGTGTAGTGGTAGAGTCGGTTTGTGAGAATTGGAGGGATATTTAATGGTTGAGATGGGAAGAAAGGAGGATCTGGCTTTTTCCTCGTGATAAGGGGGCAGTGAATCACTGGGTTTGAGACTCCCAGGGTGCTCAGCCGAACAAATGTCGGTTATGCTGCAGTAAATTATATAAATAATCACTCATCGATAAGAGTATTTTTACTTTGGTCATTTAATTTTAAAATCTTTTACTTTAATTATTAATATTATCAGAAATTTAATATTTTAGTTACTTATCCGGTTGATCATTTTACTAATAAAAGTTTATTTTTTACTTTATTTATGAAAATAGGTTATTTTATTTATTATTTATCAGAATAAGTTGAAAACACTAAAATGCGTTCACGTAAGAGCATTTTAAAGAAAAATTTTAGTAAAACACGTCTCTGAGGGAGCGATCTTGTCATGTCAGCAAAAAACATGCTGCCGTGGATGCGCTTTACTGACATGGCCAAATGTTCCTCATGGATGCGTTTTAGCCCGTATTTTTTACCCTCACTGGTCACCCAATAATTATTTAAAATTTTAACCGTTGAGGGTCCAATAAAAAATAAAAATAAAAAATAAACCCCATCTTACTTTTTTCACACAAACATTTCGTCCAAAATTCTCAAAAAAGCTATCAAATTTCTCCCTAAATTTTTCAAAGCTCTCTTTAATTAATTATTTCATTTAATTTTTTTTAAATTAGTATTATTTTTTTATAATTTCAAAGATATTTGATTGTGTTAGCAATGGCTAAGAAATTAATTCGTCTCGTTAATAAATATATCTCCGTCGAACAAATGAAAATGGTAAGGGTTAATTTTAATTTTTGAATATTATTTAATATTTTTTCATTTATGTAATTTTAATTAATTTTTATTTTATAATTTTTTATAACAGTCTATAGATCGGGTGTTTACAATGTTATATTTGTAATATGTCTGGTCCTCTATCATCGTTGATAGAAAATTACTTGAGGGAAGCGGGTTTTTGGCATGTGGCCAATATAGGCCGCGGGTGTAAGTTGGACCCAAAACTCATCAGCGCGTTCATAGAGAGGTAGAGACCCGAGACGCATACATTTCATCTTCCATGAGGGAGTGTACCATCACTTTGGAGGATGTGCAGTTACAATTGAGATTGTCGGTGGATGGGCCCGTACTCACCGGATTCGCTCAATCTGCTGATTGGGGAGCCAAATGCTATGATATTTTGGGTGTGATTCTAGATCATATTTACAGAGATCAAATTGAAATTGGCTGGTTACGAGACACATTCTCGTAGCCGGGGAATGATTCAATGAAGTAGAAAGAATACGATATGCTTGGGCATACATCCTTGAAATCATTGGAGGTTATCTAATGTCGGACTTGTCACGAAACCTCGTACATCTGAGGTGTCTGCTGAAACTCGTTGATTTTGAAGCAGCTGGCGAACTGAGTTTGGGGCCTGCCATGTTGGCAACATTGTACCGGGAGATGTGCAGGGCGACAAAACCAAATAAAGCCAAAATCAGAGGTTGCCTATCACTACTACAATCATGGACTCTGTTTCGCTTTCCATTTTTACCTCTTTGAGTGAACCACCCATATACATTCTCACTCATAACGAAGTAAAATTTATATTAGATTTTACAACTATTACATAGATTTAAAATATAATTTTATGCTAAAAATTTATTTATTTAGGTTGAACCATTCGGCGTGTTATGTCAGATAACAATCGAAAGCGCATGTAAGTATTAAATGAAATATATATACTTAACATAGTCGTTTCGTATTTAGTATTTAGTATTATGTATATAACTAATATTTTTATCACGTTCATATAGTTTCAATGGACACCATACGAGGATCCGACAATTCGGGCAGTAATTCCGGATGAATTCTTTCAAAATTCGAATATTTGGCATGTTAAGGTCCCATTGATCAACTATGCTACTGTCGAGATGCACTAGATGGATAGAGTGTCACTGCAATTCGGATTCCGATAATCGATTCCGTGACACCTGAGGTGCTCGATGATGAGCACAAAATCGACTTATGAAAATCGAATACGCATTGGATGGTATTCTTCTCAGAATATATCAAAATGTGGGAAAATCGGTATGATCATATACCTTCTTGGAACTGATCATCGTTCTAGAGTTAGCATACGCGTCGTATTACATGACATGCTTTAAGATCCATGGCAAGCCATATTTGCTATCGGAAGAGCAGAGGCATCAGTAAATCCATGTCGAAAGGGAACAACGGGGTCCTTTAAATCTAAAGATAATAGATGACGGGGCAAGCCCATCAACAGCACCCACACAATCACCGGACCCAACTCCTTAAGTGACGACGGCCACACCACAGCCCTTTCAGATTATGCGAGATGCATATCCTAGCCCTTATATGTATCCTAACCATTATATGTTTCCTTTTTCCAGTTCTATGCCAGGTTGGAATGCATGGCCCGGTGCATCTCCTTTCCTGATGACTCCAACTCAACCGACGATATATAGCCATCGTTGCAGGACGGATCGCATGAGGCACCGAGTTGGGGAGCTCTTCTCATTTCCAATCCCCATTGCCTTATGGGATTCAAACACCTTCGCCGTGGGTGATGCAAATACCTCTGCATTCTTTATTATATCAAGGTGGGTTATCATCCCAACACCCACAACCAAAACAACCACAACCCCCGCCGAAGTAACCACAACCCCCGCCAGAAGTTGAACCAAGAATGAATCCAGTGCGTAACCATCGACCACCCCCATGTGGCACTTGATTCCGACCAACACATGGATTGATTTTTTTAATATATTTGTTCAAACTATTTTTTATATTATTCCATTTAATAAAATAAAAGTTTTTTTAATATTTTAATAGTAAATTATTTTTATATTTTGTCCTATTTAATAAAATAGAAGTTTTTAAAATAAGGCAATAGAAATAATGCAACATAGTTTCATTTAAGCAATTATCAACTATTTCGATTTGGACATGTTTGAATTGTATGACCTGGGTTTCTACACCATCCGCACAATGTAACACCCCTCACCCGTATTCAACCCCGGAATAGGGTTACAGAGCATTACCAAACTTACAACACATTTACACAAACTTATCTTATACATTTAATCAATACAATCAATCATCATTCAATATCAATCAATTTGTCCCTAAAATGAGCCTATGAAGCCCTAAATATGAATTGGAAGTGGTTCGAGACTAAATCGATAACTCAGGAAATTTTTCAACACTTATAAAATTTTTCTCAAAACAGGGGACACACGTCCGTGTAGTGAGGCCGTGTGGGCATTTGAAATAGGAGCACAGGGTCGTGTCCTAGCCAGTGTCCAACCCTGTATAACTCTCTGACTTGGATCACACGGCTAACACACACACCCGTGTGACTAGCCCTGTGCCCTAAAAATGGCCATACACGCCCGTGTGCCAGACCGTGTACTAGGCCTTGTCAAACCTGTAAGGTATACTGACTTATGCCACACGGCCAAGTCACACGCCCGTGTGTGAGGCCGTGTGGAGCATATTGACTTGATTTCTAAAACCACACAAGGGGACAGACAGTTGTGTAACATGACTGTATGTCATACACGGCTTATACACACGCTCGTGTCTCTGCCTGTGTGGACAAAAATAGGCTATTTACCAATCCATTTTGCCACCCAAATTTTCATGTACCTAAACAATCCAAATGGTACCAAATCAAGGCACAAATATGCAGCCAAATACCATCAACAATTGTTCAAATCATACAATTTCTTTACCATCAATACAAATCACAAATATACCACAATTTACATCTAATTTCATATCTAATTCACATATACAATTCAATTAACTAAACCCTTCCAAACATGCATTATTATGTACCAATTCACAAGCACATAGCTTCCCAATTATCAACCCTTTAACATTCAAAATACCTAATATCATTAAACATCATAAATCCAACCTTAATCTCACAAGATAGGTCAATTACCAAACCTAAAACAAAACCATTAGCACATTTATAAACACATCCAAATCAACCAAAATATGCCAACTTCATTGGCTATATACAAACCAAACATAGATATTTATATGCCAACTCAAATGGTTACATCATTACCAAATTTGACTCAAAGTCCCTATACATGCCATATGACCCAAAACATAGTTTCAAAAGTACCAAAGTGTCAGCGGATAGTGTGATAAAGTCTCCGACGATCCCGAATTTGAGCTAGCTTCGATATCATTATAAAACACGAGAAAATACACAAAGTAAGCTATAAATCTTAACAAGCTCATATGAAATAATTTAATGTAATCACATAAATATAAATTAATAATTTGAATACATCAACATGTAGCTTACATTAACTAACAAACCTTTCAAATACTCATTCACAAAACTATATACTTTCATCATCATTTCTTCGATTCAATGGTAGAATAGTTTATGTACATACCTGTACCATTTCATATAAATCTTATACACATCCTCAACTTTCATTCACCCATTGAACCATTTGGAATAGAAGTTGGATACTCAAGGTTCTCACATGATAAGTACCTATACCATGGCTTGAAGCCAAATCAAGGTAACTTATTTGAAATACTGATATCATGGCCCAAAGCCAAATCAGTGAATATGCATGTCCCGAAGCCAAATCGATTTATCTCGCACACAAAGTGCTATATCATGGCCCGAAGCCAATTCATTGTATTCCCTAATGACATGTCACTAGTATCCTAAACTATTCCTAACGTTCAACCAGGATTCCAACTGTCAAATCATCGTCAAATCATTTCCAAACTTTCTCGTAGTCACATATCATAATTTATGCTATATCAAAGCATATAGAATACATTTGAAATGAAATTATAACATACGAACTTACCTCAGTTGTTAAAACGGGAATCGAGTCAACAATTTCGTAACTTTGTTCTTTCCCCGATCAAAGTCCGTATTTCTCCTTTCTTGATCTAAATATATTCAAATTTGACTTATTTAATAATCTATTTATTCAATTCAATCCAAAATATACTTTAGGGCTATTTTATACATTTGCCCCTAAACTTTCACATTTTTCACAATTTAGTCCTTATTCCATAAAAATCACAAATTAATGAAATTCCAAGTATACCCATGCTAGCCGAATTACTATTATGCCCTAGCAACCCATATTTCTTTTTATTTCAATTTTAACCACTAACTTTACACATTTTTCAATTTAATCCCTATTTTGCATTTTCACTAAAAATTACTTAACTAAACTTGTATATCTATCAACAAGCATTCATAATTCATCATAAATCATCACAGAACACACACACACACACACACACACACACACACACACACACACACACACACACACACACACACACACACACACACACACACACACACACACACACACATATATATATATATATATATATATATATGGAAACTCTCACAAATGTTAACAATTTTGAAATCGAAGGTAAGGGCTAGATAGATTGAGCTACAATGAACTTAAAAACATAAAAATCACTAAAAACAGGGTAAAAATCATTTACAATTGAAGCATGCATTAGCCGAACCTTCAAATCTCATCCATGGCTTCTTTTCTTTCTTAATTTTGGTTGGAAGAAAGATGAATGAAAAATTTTGTCTTTTGTTTTAATTATTTAACCTTAATTTAATGAATTACTATATTAACCTTAAATAAAATCATTTAAAACACCTTAATATATGTCCATATATGTCCACTCATGCTTTCAATGGTCTAGTTGCAACATAAGGACCTTAACTCTAAGGTTCTATAGTTATTAAACACTTTTAGCCAATAGAACTCCACTTTTACACTTTACGCGATTTAGTCTTTTTTACCGAATTAAGCATTCAAATGATAAAATTACTTCACGAAACTTTCACACATACATGCTATCATCCTGTAAACACTTAAAATAATATTAAAATAATTTTTTTGACCTCGGATTTGTGATCCCAAAACCACTGTTCCAATTTGACTAAAAACGGCTATTACAACTCTCCCCTCTTACGGATTTTCGTCCCCGAAAATCTTACCAGTGATTAGGTTAGGGTACTGTTTCTCAACTCTTTAAACTCTCGAACTAAAATTCTGATCAGTTCTTCGTTATCTGACATGTCACTAAATCTCAACATTGTCGGAGAAATTATATACGAATGGTCTAATCGCAACATAGATTGCTAAAATACATTATAAATCTGTTCTAGCTTTGATGGTAATTCAAGTCGGTATGTCACTGGCCCTTTCTCTCAATAAACTAATACAACTCAATAAATTATAGAGTCCACTTCTCTTTGTGACCATAACAAAGAATCCTCTTCAAGGGCGATACTTTTAGAAACACTCTGTGCCGATCTGAAATCCAATAACTTTGCGTTTCAAATTTACATACCATTTATGTCAATCTGAAGCTGCTTTCAACTTTCACGAATCACTTTCACTTTTTCCCTATAATCACAAATCAATTCAACCTTGTATATCTTTTTCTCACTGAGCTCCGTCCAATATAATAGAATTCATCATTTAAAACCACATAAAATTTCATACAATACCGTCTTATACTCGACTAAGAATTATTATTATACGTGAATTCGACCAATAGTAAGCATTCTTCCCAGTTGCCTTTGAATTTTAAAACATAGTAACGAAGCATATCGTCAAGAATTTAATCACTCTCTCATACTTATCATCGATCTGAGGATGAATTGTAGTGCAAAAATACAATCGCGTACTCAGAGCTTCTTGTAGCTTTCTCCATAATCGCGATATAGACCTCAGATCTCTATTCGAAATAATGGAGACTGGCACTCTGTATAACCTGACAATCTCAAAACACATAACTCAGCAATTCTACCACGTGAGAAATCTATACATACTGGAATAAATATGCAGATTTCGTCAACCGATCGATAACAACCAGATAGTATCTTTTTTTCAGAAATTAGGGTAATCTCGATACGAAGTCTATCATAACTCTATCTCATTTTCCACTTCAGTATCATCATTAGCTATAATAGTCCTGAATGCACTTGATATTCAGCTTTAACTTATTTAAAAATCAGACATCTGAACACAAAATCTGAAATATCACTTTTCATACCCGACCATTAGTGGTTCTACCTCGAATCACTATACATCTTATTACTCCCCTAATGAATAGACAAACTACCATTGTAAGCCTCATTCAAAATTCTCTGTATAAGCTCTGGATTTTTAAGTACACAAATTCTATCTCAGAATAATAATAATAGTCATCAGGTCCGACCTGAAATTCAGAATTAGAAGTCTATTCACACTATAATCGTTTCACTTGCAATCCACTATCATATTTCTGATCTTCTCAGATTTGAAATGAAGACATCGTTTTAGCTTTTAACTTGGCTAATATTGTACCATCATTTCAAGGTCAATCATGTAACCATCGTTCACAAAGTAAACAAAAATTTTCCACTCAAGCATCAGCAACTATATTTGTTTTTCCCAAATGTTAATCAATAACTAACTCACAATCTTTCAATAGCTCGAGCCATCAACATTGTCTCAGATTCAAATCTTTTTGTGATAACTCTCGAGATTAGTAAGTATTTGACATTTTTCGTCAAACACATGATGTCGTCAAATTTTCAATGCAAATACAACAGCAGCCAACTCTAAGTCGCGTGTCGGATAATTATTTTAATATCGCTTTAACCATCTAGAAGCATAAACTACCACTTTACATTCTTATACTAAAACACATCCCTATCTGTTCAATGACACATCACTAAAAATCACGGATTCTTTATCCAATTCAGGTTGAACCAGAACAAGTGTCTTGGTTAACAATGCTTTCAACTGTTCAAAACTTTGTTAACAAGTATCAGACCATTCATACTTCACAAGCGCGATAACTTTATCAATCAGAACAACTTTAAATCAGAATAACGTCTTTTAATTAAAACAAATCTAATTGATATATTTATGTATCATGTTTTCTAGAACATGAATTCTTCATTCAAACTGTCAGTCTATTTAGCCGTGAATGCACAAAATTATTTCCATACCTGAGAATAAACGTAAATGCATATAATTTAAATTATTCTTCAACTAATTAACCTGCTCAGATTTAAAGCAATTGAATCGATCTTATCTATCATATAATAACATTTCAAAGTAATCTCTTCTTTATATTGTTAGAACAACTCAATCATAAAATCTTTCATAATTCCTTCAACATACTAGTCAAAGATCTTTACAAACTACATCAGTTCAACGAATCATAATATCCCGATTTAACTCAATGATCTCAATCAAGCATACCTGAGAAAAGAAAACCATTATACAAATTTGAGCTTGAGCTTCCACTGTCTATACTTTTTCCGATGTCAACCCCTTTCACAAAAACTAGAAAAACCTAAAATTAGCATCACCATGCTCCCATGATCAGACTAGAAATTATAACTATAATAAATATAATTATTTCCGATCGCTGAATATCCTTTACAGATAAGCCATATTTGATACATTAAATAGTAAGAATGACAAGAAAATCGAGATAATAAAATCCAAGATGTGAAGCTATACTAAATTTTTGAGAATACAACCCATATTGGATGATAAAGATCTCGATGAAATCTCAGAGAAAATCCAGAAGAAAAACACCACTCATACGAACTAGACTCAATTGTGACAAAAACAATATAATTTCCATATTTATAAAGCAGAGAAACAACCAGTAGAAACAGAATACTAGCATCATATTGTAACACCCATACCCGGGATTCCCACCAGAATAGGGCACAAGGCGTTACTATACAAAAGTACTTAATTTCCACTTAGGTTCAACGCGACTACTCTTCTTGAGTCACTTTAACAACCTCATATTCGACCTACGAGACCTCACTCGTACCCACGAGGGCTCTCAAGACTATATCGAAAACTTTACGATCCATAAGATTCCTTTTCATTTAGACAGGGGGTACACGCCCGTGTTAGATGACACACACGCCGGTGTGTAGTCACACAAGCCCTTGTGCTCCCACCTTGCCCAAAATCCCACCATTCTGCCAAAACTCCCACGGCTAGGGCACACGCCCATGTTAGTCTAGGGGCACACGTGTATCCCTAAGACACCCCCGTATCTCCCACCTATGGTCGACACTGACTAATCTCACACGGCCTTGACGTGTCCATGGCCCTAGACCGTGTGCCACACCTTGATATACCAACTTATTCAACACGGCTTGGGCACACGCCCATGTTCTAACCGTGTCTCACCCACGGTCCACACAAACGGCCGTGGATTTGCCCGTGGTCTATCCTAATTTAAAACACTAAGGTGCAGCATTCGCATGGTCTAGACACACGCCCGTGTAACCAATCGTGTGGGCACTTAGAGGCTATCTTCCAAGCCTTTTTGCTACTCTCATTTGCATACATACATACAATCATCATCACATAACTCCATATTACATCAATTTAATTATTAAATTATAGACACTTAAATTATACACTAGGGAGAACTACTTCCAATACAATTACAACAACTTAAGCCATCATCTATGGCTATACACAACCAAAACTTTAAGTTCTTTTAGGCAAACACAATTTGGCTACATCAATTAGAACTTAGTCAATTCTAAAAGAATCCCTGTACATGCCATGACTCATAAGGACTTGGAACACCATACCAAGCATTTATTCGATAGTGTGAAAACATCTCCTGCGGCCTCCAACCCGAGCTAGCCAAAATAACCTATAAGAGATGGGAAAAAAAAGGAGTAAGAAATAATGCTTAGTAGGTTCGTCTGCATACAACTGATAAACACTGACATTCATTGAATATACATGATTTCAAGTTATTATGATGAGCTTTTCTCATGAACTCATGGTTACTTACTCAATGATCCTTAAAGCTTACTCATTCTATCTCTTACCATATTCTTACCATGCCACAAGCTAAATGCTCGTTTAATTAGCATACATTCCTACACTGATCGTCACAAGATCATATAAAACAACACGTCAACCATTTTCAATAAGCCACTCATATTACTAATCTCCCGGTGGTTACGCACTTAGCCCACCATTGAATCTCTTATAAGGTGGTATCGCACACAGCCCACCAATCAATTATACTTAGGGTGATTTCGCACTTAGCTCACCAATCAATTATAAACGATGGTATCGCACACAGCCCATCGATTTCTAATTAATCAGGTGGTAACGCACACAGCCCACCGATAGTAATATAATTGATGGTATCGCACGCAGCCCATCAATTTCTAATTAATTAGGGGGTATCGCACACAGCCCACCGATATTATACATTCTTGAATAGTTATCCACATGCATTTATCTATTTCAAATGTTTACCCGAAAACTTCTTCACACACTACCATTCTTACTTAGCTTTCTACTATAATTGTTCCCATTCACACAATGCAACAATAATTATAACTTATGCAACTAAAGTGCATCCTTTACATATCACCCACTATGGGTTCATCAAATACCGAATCCACTTCAATTCAGTTCTAACACATTCTTGCACCTCTCATGTACAATACATTCATTCTCAATTCTCAAATACTTATTGAGTCACTAAAATTGTTAAGTAACTCCCTTAAGTCTCGTACACATAACATTACATTGACATCATACACGAGTTAACCTATCGATTCCATGTTCCCAACATGGTCCTATTCAAAATCTCTCACCGAGGCCATATTTCAATATGGCCTTACACGGAACCTTAACTATCATCTTTTCATAATATTTCCATTTCTTACTATTCTTAGATTCCAAATCTCTTAACAACTCATCAACACTTATTTAATACATTCATTGCATAATTATACGTTCCATACAACATTGGAATATTAAATAACCCGTACGTGCTTGCAAGGTTTGCACACAAACTTACCTCGATGACGAAAAGGCCAAAAAGGACTTTTTGCCTACATTTCTCTTTTCTTCCGTTCTAGGTCAGAATCTCGTTTTCTTCGATCTAGAATAATGAAATTTACTCGTTTAGTCACTTAATGATCATATTACAACTTAATATCCACTTAGGCAAAAATGACCATTTTGCCCCTATACTTTGGCAAAATTACAATTTTGCCCCTAGGCTCGTAAATAAATTTTCATCACATTTTCTTTTTAAACAAGCCTAGCTGATCATTTAATCCTCTTACAACTATCCACAATTCCAACTATTCCATGCCTTAATGAACAAATTACAACTTTTGCATTTTAGTCCCAATTAGGTGTTTTCATGACAACACCTTTCACAAAAGTTGTTTCTCATCATCCTATCATTCATTTTCTTCCATAAAAATTCAGCAACCAGCATAAACTTTCTCATGGCAAGTCCTTAGACTCTCAAACATGTTACAAATTAGTCCCCTCATTAGCTAGCTTAAGCTTTGGGGACTCCAAAAGTACAATTTTTATCAAGAAAAGTCATCAAAATCACTTACTTGAGAGGAGGAAAGTTTTATGAAATTTTGAGCTTAAAAAACCCCATTTTTCTGCTCATTTTCGGTGAAGAGAAGATGGAGAGAAAGGTGATATTTTCTTTTCTTTATTTTATTATAAAACATCCATCTTATCCCACCAACTTTGACCAGAATTAAAAACCCTTGTCCCCTATGTCACATGGTTGGCCAACCCACTTAAAACAAGGCCAAATTGCACACTTGGGACCTCCAATTTATAAACCATAGCTATTAGGCACCTTTAGCAATTAAAATAGAACTTTCACACTTTATGCGATTTAGTCCTTTTTCACAATTTAGCTAGAAATTGCTAAAATTAAGGCACCAAAATTTCCATACATCCTTATAAACATGTTATAACACATAGAATAATATGAAAATAATTTTCTCTAACCTCGAATTAGTGATTTTGAGATCACTGTTCCAACTAGCCCTAAATCGGGCTGTTATAATTCTCCCTTCCTTAGGGATTTTCGTCCTCGAAAATCTTATCAGGAGGATTTACTACCAACATTCTTAAAATGTTTCCATCTACTCTTCAAAATTGCAAATTCCACTTATCCTCAAATTTCTCCTGCCAAGTAACTGTTAAGCTGTGAGACATAAGGTCGAAACGCAACTTGAGACCTAGGTTGTTCTTCCTCTGGGGCATATACTATATCCAATAATCCACTAATGTGGAACTCTGTACATCTCCGAACGTTCGTTCAGATCTTTACTGGTTGATTCACTACAATTCGAATGACATTCCCCCTCCTTGGAAATTTTGTCAACCCAAATTTGAAATCTTTAAGGTTTTACCTCTCTTTCTCATTAAAGCATTCACCAACTATAAAAGTCTTCACTTGTACGCTTTGAAAACTCAGCTTTTAATGGTCAACTACTTCTGACCATAACTCAATCTTATCGTGAAATGTACTCTACTGTCAAAACATCTATGCACATAAACGTACTTCTTTTTCTTGCTTTATCAGATATGCCACTACTAAATCTCATGTCAAAACTTCTGTATAAGTTCTGGATTCATCATCATTCACTTTCTATCTCGAGGAAGCATCAACAACGAAAATCTCATCCAGCATAGATAGCTTGTTTAAAATACCATTTATTATAACGCTTCCGAACTCTTCTATTCAAAAAGGAAGGCTCACTATAGTCATTAACCTTGCTGAAACTAGGATATTATCAACTAGAGTCAATCGAGTAACTAACTCGCATTGCTTAAAATGGATCTTCCATTCAGTCACCTACACTATGTCCGCTATCTAAGAAGTATTACAATGACTATACCCACCATTGTAATAGCTTAAATAGTTTCCACTAATTCGTCTTCAAAATCTTCTATAGTATAAGATACCCTCAATCATTAAAATTCAGAAATACACATCAATTTTCTCATGGATCATTACATAACATCTAATTCACAACACAGACACAAAAGTGATCGCCTCTGGATCACCAACTTGTTAACTCTTTTTCTCAATTTAGACTGAACTCAGTACTAGAACTTTCAATTGATAGTTCCCTCTATAGCTTTCAACCCAACCATCATGGGTTGAACATTTCGATGAGCATATCTTTATAATATGCTCTCTACTCACCTATACATATAATTTTATTCTCCTTATTGAATTAGGTGTGAATATATATAAAACTCAAATCATATCTCAATACATTAATCTACTCTTTTCTCCATACTGAGAACATACCTTAAGTACACTCTCATCTGAGTTTCTCTTGCTATGCTAATCTAAAACTTTTACCATCGTTATCTCTCACGTTAACAGGGACATCTCTATCGAATTCATTAACTCTGTTCAATTTACTCGAGATCCCATCACACAACGCGAAACTTGTAATTTCACATCTTGTACGAGAGTCATCACCAACTTCCTCCTCAAGGTACCCGAATAAGGCTATTAGGAGGTTAAAGAATGTCAATTTCAATTAACTAAATCGGCAACTGTTTTATCTAATTTTTACTAACAACTAACATTTTCATATAATCACAGTTTATATAAAAAAAAACAACTACATCAGCCCTGAAAGGCAACAGACGTTTATACATAATGCTTAAGAAGATTATTATAATCCATTCATGGCATCAAATAACCACGCACAAACAACAAGCTTAGAGCCAACTTACTCATTTTTTTGCCATTTATTTAGCACACACCGTGTTACCTATTGTACTCATTTCTTTTGACTCGCTCACAAGTGCTTGTGTTCACCCATTCACATGGCTTTAATACAATTCTCATTTCTACCTCTAGACTCGTCCATCTGTCCTTTTAATCACTAGGGATAATCATAGGTGCATATTCATCGTCGTTCATATAGGTACGAAACCAATGCCACCTCCCCGAGGTGGTCTTATATGGAGTCAACTCTAAATGCCAATGTCATATCCCGGATATGGTCTTATATGGGCTTCATGTGCGTATCGATGCCATGTTCTAAATATGGTCTTATACGATTTTTCATATTCATTACCGAAGCCATATCCTGAATATGGTTTTAAATAAGATCATAGCTTGGTGCCGAGGCCATGTCCTGAACATGGTCTTATACGGGACTTTATCTATTTCATATCTTATTGATAGTCTCCCAAGGAATTCAACCTCATGTTCAACAACAATTAGTCTATTTAGTAGAGTATCGTGTATCAACGTGATACAAAGCATTCTCAATTATGCTAACATACATATTGTATTACTCACATACAAACTTACTCAACTTAACTCCCATAACGTCTCATCATAATTCAACAGTGGTAAGGGGGGCGAGGTTGCAGAGTCCCTTAGCCTAACTCTCACGATTACTTACATATGATTTAATATTCATCATCAATGAAATAGTATTATAGTCACACAACTCACTCCAAGTGAGTTTCCACGTTTGTCACACTACAATCGTCTCTATCACTCATACTTTCGAATTGTGACTTTAATAATTCAAGTTCCATATTAATATCTGCTCGAATACTCAAAATTTAACTCTACTTTCTCTTACAATCACTCATCAACTAAAGAATGTCTTACGGGTTTGAGTACGTCGTTTATCTGATTGCCATAGTCCAACTATGGTCTTACTCGTATCACAACATCATAGTCTAGCTATTTCTTTACATGTCATCACGATGCCATAGCCTCGCTATGGTCTTACACGAAATCTCATACCAATACCAGGTCTCAGACGTGGTCTTACACGGAATCACGTATCGTCACCAATGTCATGTCCCAGACATGGTCTTACATAGGATCACATGTATCGCCATGGTCCAACCATGGTCTTATTAATCATTTTATCATTAAACAACTGTACTCATCCCTACATTCTATTTAATCAAACTTCCCAGTTTAACTCTCACACCATATTACTCATAGTTTCATACAGAGTCACAAAATAAAACGTTATACAATCATCTACTTTAATAATCACACATGAGATTTAACTATGTGGACATATTAATCATACATCATTCAAATAATCATACATACACGTATACCCCATTCTCTGGGTAAATTTACTCACTATATGCACCTAACCCAGTAGGTTGAGTATATAACACCTTATGCATATCCAACCAATACAGATAAGCTTATCACTTTATCACTCTCATCTCATGCATTATCATACACATGTCATATACTTCTATTCATACCTCTTTGAATCTCATCAATGCATAGGAGTATTTCAATTACCTCATTATCACTTACAACATTATTGGGCTTAGCTCAGTTGAGAACCATCCATGTCTTAACAAAAAATTTCGTTAGAGCTGAGAGATATCACACTATCATAGTCCACCTATAGCATGTATAGCTAGACTCTTACTCAAGCTAGGTTAGTCCAAGAACCGACTAAACCATGCTCTGATACCACTAAATGTAACACACCATACCTAGGATTCCTGCCAGAATAGGACACAAGGTGTTACCGTACAAAAGTACTTAATTTCCACTTAGGTTCAACGTGACTACTCTTCTTGAGTCACTTTAACAACCTCATATTCGACCTACGAGACCTCACTCATACCCATGAGGGCTCTCGAGACTATATCGAAACTTTACGATCTATAAGATTTCTTTTCATTCAGACAGGGAGTACACGCTCGTGTTAGATGACACACACGCCCATTTGTAGTCACACACGGCCTTATGCTCCCACCTTGCCCAAAATTCCACCATTCTGCCAAAACTCCCACGGCTAGGGCACACGCCCATGTTAGTCTAGGGGCAGGCCCGTGTATCCCTAAGACACCCCCATATCACCCACCCATGGTCGACACTGACTAATCTCACATGACCTTGTGCGCCCGTGGCCCTAGATCGTGTGCCACACCTTGATATACTGACTTATTCAACACGGCCTAGGCACACGCCCATGTTCTAATCGTGTCTCACCCACGGTCCACACAAACGGCCGTGGATTTTGCCCGTGGTTTATCCTAATTTAAAACACTAAGGTGCAGGGTTCGTATGGTCTAGACACACGCGTCCGTGTATCCAATCGTGTGGACACTTAGAGGCTATCTTCCAAGCCTTTTGCACTCTCATTTGCATACATACATACAATCATCATCACATAACTCTATATTGCATCAATTTAACTCTTAAATTATAGACACTTAAATTATACACTAGGAAGAACTACTTCCAATACAATTACAAAAACTTAAGCCATCATCTATGGCTATACACAATCAAAACTCTAAGTTCTTTTAGGCCAACACAATTTGGCTACATCAATTAGAACTTAGTCAATTCTAAAAGAATCCTTATACATGCCATGACTCATAAGGACTTGGAACACCATACCAAGCATTTATTCGATAGTGTGAAAACATCTCTTGCGGCCTCCAACCCGAGCTAGCCAAAATAACCTATAAGAGATGGGAAAAGAAAAGGAGTAAGCAATAATGCTTAGTAAGTTCATCTGCATACAACTGATAAACACTAACATTCATTGAATATACATGATTCCAAGTTATTATGATGAGCTTTTCTCATGAACTCATGGTTACTTACTCAATCATTCTTAAAGCTTACTCATTCTATCTCTTACCATATTCTTACCATGCCACAAGCCAAATGCTCGTTTAATTAGCATACATTCCTGCACTGATCGTCACAAGATCATATAAAACAACACGTCAAGCATTTTCAATAAGCCACTCATATTACTAATCTCCCGGTGGTTACGAACTTAGCCCACCATTGAATCTCTTGTAGGGTGGTATCGCACACAACCCACCAATCAATTATACTTAGGGTGATTTCGCACTTAGCTCACCAATCAATTATAAGCGATGGTATCGCACACATCCCATCGATTTCTAATTAATCAGGTGGTAATGCACACAGCCCACTGATAGTAATATAATTGATGGTATCGCATGCAGTCCATCAATTTCTAATTAATCAGGTAGTTTCGCACACAGCCCACCGATAGTATACATTCTTGAATAGTTATCCACATGCATTTGTCTATTTCAAATGTTTACCTGGAAACTTCTTCGCACACCACCATTCTTACTTAGCTTTCTACTATAATTGTTCGCATTCACACAATGCAACAATAATTGTAACTTATGCAACTAAAGTGCATCCTTTACATATCACCCACTATGGGTTCATCAAATACCGAATCCACTTCAATTCAGTTCTAACGCATTCTTGCACCTCTCATGTACAATACATTCATTCTCAATTCTCAAATACTTATTGAGTCACTAAAATCGTTAAGTAACTCCCTTAAGTCTCGTAGACATAACATTACATTGACATCATACATGAGTTAACCTATCGATGCCATGTTCCCAACATGGTCCTATTCAAAATCTCTCACCGAGGCCAATATGGCCTTACATAGAACCTTAACTATCATCTTTTCATAATATTTTCATTTCTTCCTATTCTTAGATTCCAAATCTCTTAACAACTCATCAACACTTATTTAATACATTCATTGCATAATTATACATTCCATACAACATTGGAATATTAAATAACCCGTACGTACTTGCAAGGTTTGCATACGAACTTACCTCGATGACGAAAAGGCCAAAAAGGACTTTTTACCCATATTTCTCTTTTCTTCCGTTCTAGGTCCGAATATCGTTTTCTTCGATCTAGAACAATGAAATTTACTCGTTTAGTCACTTAATGATCATATTACAACTTAATATCCACTTAGGCAAAAATGACCATTTTGCCCTTATACTTTGGCAAAATTATGATTTTGCCCCTAGGCTCATAAATAAATTTTCATCACATTTTCTTGTTAAACAAGCCTAGCTGATCATTTAATCCTCTTACAACTATCCACAATTCCAACTATTTCATGCCTTAATGAACAAATTACAACTTTTGCATTTTAGTCCCAATTAGGTGTTTTCATGACAACACCTTTCACAAAAGTTGTTTCTCATCATCCTATCTTTCATTTTCTTCCATAAAAATTCAGCAACCAGCATAAACTTTCTCATGGCAAGTCCTTAGACTCTCAACCATGTTACAAATTAGTCCCCTCATTAGCTAGTTTAAGCTTTGGGGACTCCAAAAGTACAATTTTTATCAAGAAAAGTCATCAAAATCACTTACTTGAGAGGAGGAAAGTTTGCTGAAATTTTGAGCTTCAAAAACCCCATTTTTCTACTCATTTTCGGTGGAGAGAAGATGGAGAGAAAGGTGATATTTTCTTTTCTTTATTTTATTATAAAACATCCATCTTATCCCACCAACTTTGACCAAAATTTAAAACCCTTTTCCCTATGTCACATGGCCGGCCAACCCACTTAAAAAAGGCCAAATTGCACATTTGGGACCTCCAATTTATAAACCATAGCTATTAGGCACCTTTAGCAATTAAAATAGAACTTTTACACTTTATGCGATTTAGTCCTTTTTCACAATTTAGCTAGATATTGCTAAAATTATGGCACCGAAATTTCCATACATCCTTATAAACATGTTATAACACATAGAATAACATGAAAATATTTTCTCTAACCTCGAATTAGTGATTCTGAGATCACTGTTTCAACTAACCCCTAAATCGGGCTGTTACAGATGTAGATTTTACAGTCAAATTTTCTACCAAATGCAATGGAATAGAATATCAATGAAAGATAAAGCAATGCCAATCATAAACCAACTAAACCCACAATGCTTTCATCTAACAACATGGTTAGTTAGCGTTCTCATAAGACAAGAATCTCATCCGAAAATGAACAACTACACATATTTTTGAGAATGAATAAACACATAGAATACCCAGAAAAGTTCGTCATAATCTACTCAACTATAACCACTGCACTCGGATATCTTTACAATTCAAACATGATTCCACTACCTATTACAGTCATCACTAATCCCACATTATTCCATTCACTATTGAAAATCAATTCAGAATAATTTCTAGTTAATACATTATTTAGACATTATAACTGAATGCATCGATTAGTCGAGATTAACTTCTTCTTTAACTGCATCATCCCGTAATTCAAATGATCTTCATAACAAGCTGATATCTCTTCTCAAACTGTCTTTACTTGCTAACTTTTCTCATCTCTAGTCGCATTAATAATTATTCCACCACTGATCTCTTTAGTTTCACACTTGTGAGCTTATCCAATCTAAATCTTGTAAACTTCATTGTATAACACTATACTGGTGAGGGGGTGAAGATTGTAAAGCCTCAAAATTTGACTCTCATATATACACACATATAATACAACATTTATCATCAACACCATATTAGGAACTTTTATTCATACCTTTATGAGTTTCAACTCATCATAGACACATTTTCACTCAAATGGTTGAGTATCATTTTTTTCAAGATCAAACTATCACACTATCAAATCTCATCAAAGTCGAGAGATCATATATGGCGTGTAAAACTAGACTCACATACGCTACGTTAGTCCGAGAATCGACTAAATCATAGCAATGATACCAACAAATGTAACCCCTCTCTCCCATATTCAACACCAAAATAGGGTTATGGAGCATTACCGAACTTACAACACATTTACACAAACTTATCTTATACATTTAATCAATACAATCAATCATCATTCAATATCAATTAATTTGTCCCTAAAATGAGCCTTCGAGGCCCTAAACATGAATTAGAAGTGTTTTGGTAATAAACCGATAACTCAGGAAACTTTTCAACACTTATAAAATCTTTCTCAAAATAGGGGACACACACCCATGCAGTTAGGCTGTGTGAGACATGCCCGTGTCCGACCCCGTGTAACTCTCTGACTTGGGTCACACAACCAACACACATGCCCGTGCGACTAGCCCGTGTGCCCAAAAAATGGCCACACACACCTGTGTGCCAGACTGTGTACTAGATCGTGTCAAACCTGCAGGTATACTGACTTATGCCACATGGCCAAGTCACACGCTTGTGTGTGAGGCCGTGTGGAGCATACTAACTTGATTTCTAAACCACACCAGGGGACACACGGCCGTGTAACATAACCGTGTGTCACATACGGCTGAGACACATGCCTGTGGCTTTGCCTGTGTGGACAAAAATAGGCTATTTACCAAGCCATTTTTCCATCCAAATTTGCATGTACCTAAACAATCTAAATGGTACCAAATCAAGACACAAATATACAGCTAAATACCATCAACAATTGTTCAAATCATACCATTTCTTTACCATCAATACTAATCACAAATATACCACAATTTACATCTAATTTCATATCTAATTCACATATACAATTCAATTAACTAAACCCTTCCAAACATGCATTATCATGTACCAATTCAGAAGCACATAGCTTTCCAATTATTAACCCTTTAACATTCAAAATACCTAATATCATTAAACATCATAAATCCAACCTCAATCTCACAAGATAGGTCAATTACCAAACCTAAAACAAAACCATTAGCACATTTATAAACACATCCAAATCAACCAAAATATGCCAACTTCCTCGGCTATATACAAACCAAACATAGATATTTATAAGCCAACTCAAATGGCTACATCATTTACCAAATTTGACTCAAAGTCCCTATAAATGCCATATGATCCAAAACATAGTTTTAAAAGTACCAAAGTGTCAACAGATAGTGTGATGACGTCTCCAATGATCCCGAATCCAAGCTAGCTTCGATATCACTATAAAACACGAAAAACTACACAAAGTAAGCTATAAAACTTAGTAAGCTCGTATGAATTAATTTAATGCGATCACATAAATATAAATCAATAATTTGAATACATCAACATGTAGCTTACATTAACTAACAAACCTTCCAAATACTCATTCACAAAACTATATAATTTCATCATCATTTCTTCGATTCAATGGAAGAATAGTTTATGTACATACCTGTACCATTTCGTATAAATCTCATACACATCCTCAACTTTCATTGTAACACCCTTTACCCGTATTCAATGCCGGAATAGGGTACGAGGCATTACAGGACATAAACACAAGCAAACATACATTTTTGAGTCATAAATTTTCCATTCAAATTAAAACTTTTCATACACATTCATATCATCCCTAAAACGAGCCTATAAGGCTCAATTCATGCTTTGGAAGTGGTTTAGGACTAAACTGAAAACTTTAGAAAATTTTACAAAACTTAGAAAAAAATTTCATCTTATAGGGCTCACACGCCCGTGTGGTCCAAGGGACACGCCGGTGTGACCCTTAGACACGCCTGTGCTACAGGCTATGTTCGACTTAGGGTGCTCTCTAACTTGTGCCACATGGTCGTGCCACACGCCCGTGTGCTAGGCCGTGTAACACATACTACTGAGATACACGCCCATGTCTCTGTCCATGTGCTCAATTATGGACATTTTGTTTTGCAACAATTAAGGCGTAGGGGACACACGGCCAGATCACATGCCCGTGGGACAGGCTGTGTGTGACACACGACCTGGATACATGCCCCTTGTCTACCCGTGTGGACAAAAATAAGGCTATTTACCAAGCCATTTTGCCACCCTCACTTGCAGTCATCTACACAACATCACATGGCACAAATTCAAGCATATAAGAGCAACTAAATCACTACAACCAAGACAATAATATGTCATTCTCATGCCATTATTTATCATGCTTAGAACATCAAACTCTCTACACCAAATCATGCAAGATTCCACATATACAAACATTTCACATTCTTGTCATAAATCATATTTCTATCATTCACCAAGTATACCATATTCATATCACCAGAGACATTAGCAAATATATATATCTATACATAGGCTGACAACCATGATAGCCCACATAAGCCAATCTACATGGCCAATTATCAAAACAAGCCTTTGACAATCACAAATCAACACATTGGCTACACTCATAATGACACATTTAACAAAATGACTAAGTCCATATACATGCCATAGACTTAAAATACTTTAATTCATTTATACCCAAAATGATTGCTTGATATTGTGATAGGATCTTCAGCGAACTCCAATTTGAGCTAGCTTAATAACCCTACAAGACATTGGAAAGGAATGGGGGAAAGTTATATTGCTTAGTAAGTTTGTACGAAAATAATAAGCAACTCTTGTAAATTTTTTATCAAGTCCAACTATTTAAACACAAGATAATACAAATTACTATAAATCTCACAGTTATAATTCTTATTCAATCATAATATTTACTTCATCAACTTATAAGCATAATTTAGCATATCTTGGCACTAGCCTAACAACAATAATCTCTCCCTTGTAACACATTACAACAAATAACAAATCATTTCAAACCTCATAGTAAACATGCACATTAATTATGAGTATTGACATTTCAAGCATATACTTTAACATCTTTCAATTGCCTAAGTTCTTATCTTCTCATTTTCTCATATCTGATAAATCACAATTTGCATAAATAAAACATGCTATATCATAACTCAATTTGGCTCGAAAGCCAATCACATAATCATCACCCGAATTTATCATTAACTTCATACATCACAAGTATAAACTAATAATCACAAGGTTTTCACAAAATCATTCTCATGGAAATCATGAACTTACAATTTCATGAACATAACATACTCAATCACATTCTTACCAATGGTTCATCATATACCGAATTCATTTCCTTTGATTTTTTTGTACATACCCGTTCCAACTCATAACATAATCACATACTTTCTCGTCTTTGTCATACCCGTTGAACCAATTGGATTACTATTGAATTCACGAAAATATTTGCAAATAAGTGCCACATATGTAGCCAATTCTACCAAAAATCTCATAACACATATAAGCTCACTCTCGAGCTATCCTCGGTCCTGCTCACACAAGTTGTCAGTCGAGACGTAGCTACGCGGTACTGCTCACACAAGCTGTCAGGTATCCGCAACATATGTCGATATACCCAGCCATCGGTAGGACGTGCAAGACCAGCACCTGGGACACATAATTCACACAATTACATGGATTCTAGTGACATGTCACTTGTATCCTAATCTATTCTTATGGTTCAACCTAGATTTCTCTCTTGCCGAAACTTCATCGAATATGCTCATAGAATTGATCATACATTTCATGCAATATCAAAACATTAAAAATACAAATGTAAAATTGCATTACTTACATACAAACTTACCTCGGCATAGAAATGGCAAAAATGACTAAATCGGAAAATACTCATTTTTCCCCTGTTCTAGGTCCGAACCTTGTTTTTCTCAATCTATAATATCACATTTAACTTATTTAATCATTATTCTATTCAAAATAGCCCAAAATCACATTATCAAAAAATTACATTTTTGCCTCTAAACTTTTGACATTTTATAATTTAGTCCCTAGGCTCTTAAAATGATTTTCATTCAATTTCATTATACCCAAGCCTAGCCGAAACTATATCATGCTCATAACAGCTCACATTTTTCATTTATTCACACTTTTACTACTCATTTTGCAAATTTTACAGACAAGTCTTTTTAGGCAATTTTACCGAAAACCACTTAACAAAAGCCATTTAAGAAACAACAAACATGCATTTTCTACCATCAAAATCAAAATACATACATGTTCAACATGGGTAAAATTTTAAACTTTGAAATCTCTTCAAATTGGTGGTAGAAATAGATAGATCGAGTTACGATGACTTTAAAAATGTAAATAGCATTAAAAACGGGGCAAGAATGAACTTACAATCGAGCTTGAAAGCTTGAAAAACCCTAGCCATGTCTTCTCTATGTAAGATTCGGCCAAGGAAGAAGATGGACAAATTTGGCTTTATTTTTGCTTTTTAATTCATTTTAATTACCAAATTACCAAAATGCCCTTAATGAAAAACTTTAGAAACATACCTAACCATGTCCATTTATGTCCATCAACTTAACCAATGGTCTAATTACCATTTAAGGACCTCTAATTTAAAATTTCATAGCAATTGGACACCTTTAACATATAGAATTCAAGTTTTGCACTTTTTTGCAATTTAGTCCTTTTGAATAAATTGAGTGCCCAAACATCAAAATTTTTTGAACGAAATTTTCACGAAATCGTTCCATAAAATGTAGACCATAAAATATAAAAAAAAATTCTCTATGTCGTATTTGTGGTCCCGAAACCACTGTTCCTACTAGACCCAAAATCGGGCTGTTACAACTTTCCCCCTTTTAGGGATTTTCATCCCCGAAAATCTTACCGGAATATAAATTTGATTTCAACGTAAACTTCTCTATCTTGTGACATTGCCAAAGAACTCTCACTAAGGTTATGCTTTTATTTCCCAACTTTTAATCTCTCGTGTCAAAATTTCAATTGATTCTTCGTTATACAACACAATGACTGAATCTTAATCCCCATCGGAGAATTCATACTCAAAGAGTCCAAATCAATACCATCGTAACATAGATACACAAAGCACATTTTGAATCGTTTTCCAAGGCAATACTTTTGGAAGCATGCTATAGCTGAATAAGAATTTCATATCCTCATGTTTCAAATTCACATATGTTTTCTAACAATCAAGTAGATTCTAAACTACCATGAATTACTTTTACTTTCTGTACGATTTCTGATCAGATAGTCTCTAAAACATATAACTCAACTAATCTATCACGTTACATACCCGATCACCATAACATCTTTTTAAATAACTGTATATTTTATTACTCCCTGAATAAGCAAACGAGCTACTACTGAGCTTCGTACAAAATTTTCTACATAAGCTCTGAATTATCCAATGCACAAATTCTATCTTGGAATAATGATAACAGTAATTAGATCCGACCTGAAATTCAAAATCAAAAGTCGTCTCACGTTGTACTCGTTTAGTTTACTACTCATTATCACATTCCTGAGGTTCTCAATCTTGCAAAGAAAACATTGTTTTAGCTTTTAATTTAGCTAGATTCAGACCGTCACCAAACAAGATTAATCATGTATCCAATACTCACAAAATATTCTAAGGCTTTCCATTCAAGCACTTGCAACTATATCTGCTTTCCCAAAGGTTAATCGATAACTGCTCACGGTCTTTCAATAGTTCAAGCCATATATGCTGTTTTTAAATTCAGATCCTTCTGTGACATTAGATACTTTAAACTTTTGGGATCAGGAAGCATATGATATTTTTCATCGGACAACCAATGTCATCAAATTCTCAACATAGACATATAAAAAGTGGCCAACTCTAATTCACCCGTCGGACAGTTCCTTTCATGTGACTTTAACTGTTTGTAAGCATAAACTATCACTTTACATTCTTGTATTAAAACACATTCCAATCCGTTCGATAGTGTATCACTGAAAAATTCACAAACTCCTTACTCAATTTAAACTAGACTCAGAACCAGTGTTTCGGTTAGTAACACCTTCATCAGTTTTCAACTTTGCTAACATACAATAGACCATTCAAACTTTCACAAACGTGATAACTTTATCAATCGGAACAGCTTTAACTCATAACGACATTATTCAATTAGAACAAATTTAATAAGTATATCTCCATATCATACTTTCTAGAATATGAATTCTTCCTTCAAACTGTCAGTCAATTTACCCATGAATGTACAATATTTTATCTTTTTACCTGAGGATAAACTTAAATGCATATAACTCAAATTACCTTTCTACTAATCATCTAACTCAGATAAAAACAACTGAGCTGATCTTAACTATCAAATAATATCATATCAAATATTCCCTTCTTCATGTTGTTAAAACAACTCAAACATACAATCTTTCAAAATTTCTTCACATGCTTAAAACAACTCAAACATACAATCTTTCAAAATATTCCATTTTTCAAATATCTTTACAACTACATTAGCTTAAGAAAAAAAATCCTAATTGAACTCATTGGCCCTAATCAAATTTACTTGAGAAAAGAAAACCATCATACAATTTGAGCTTGAGCTTCCACTATTTATACCTTTACCGATGTCAATTCCTTTATTAGAGAAATCTTGATACCAGAATCACCACGTTTCTATGATCGAACTAGAAATACAACCATAATAGACATAGTTATCACAAGACAAAGAACACACTTTAAAAATGAGCCATGCTTGATAATTTACGAAATAAGGATGATAAGAAATCCAAGATATGATATCATACTAGAAGTCTGAGAAAATAACTCATAAGAAAATAATAAAGATCTTGATAATTCCTCAGAGAAAACCAGAAGAATAACAATACTTATACGCTCTAGAATCAATTGTAATGGAGATAATATATATTCCGAATATATATATATATATATATATATAACAAAACAACATCCAGTAGAAATAGAAGAATAGTCTCACATAAATTTTCACCATCAACTTTTATTCCAAACATAATAGAATAGAACCCCAAAGAGAGAGATAAGATATGTTGATCATCAATCAATCAGACCAACAATGCTTTCATCTAACATTATAATCAGCTCGCATTCTCACACGATAAGAATTTCATCAGAAAACTAACAATCACATATATATCTCTGAGCATAAATGAATATATAAAATACCCAGGAGAGATCATCATAATCTATTCAATCACAACTGTTACACTCAGACATATTTACAATTAAAATATCATTTCTCTGACTAATTTTGTCATCATTAATCCCGTATTATTCTAATTACTAACAAAAATCAATCCATACCTGCATGAGTCAATTAGCCGAGATTAACTTTTTTCCTTCACCGTGACGTTGCGAAATCTGGATGATCTTTAGAATAACCTGGTATCTTTTCCAAGAGTGTATTCACTTGCCAAACTATTCTCAACTCTAACCACATTATTAGTAATTCCACTACTGAACTCTTTAGTTTCTCACTTGTGAGTTCATTCAACATAAATCTCGTGAAATTTCATTATAAAATACCACATTGGTAAGGGGTGAGGTCGTAAGGCCTCTAACTCGACTCTAATAAATACACACATATAACTTAGCATTCATCATAAACATAATATCTTCACAATAATATAATTCACTTCAAGCTAATTAACATACATATTTATGTCACACGAACTTTACGATTACCTTTATTCAAACAAGTGTACTTAAACATACATTTCATAAATTTGAGTAAGTTTACTTATCACATTCACTTAACAAAAAAATTAGGTACATAACATCATATGAATGCCAAATAAACTAGATGACTTATCAGAATATAAACTTTCATTTCATTTCACCTTTTCCATATTTCAAGAATAATTCCCATTAAACTATTGTAATTTCGATGGATACTCAAGTAGTATACTCAAGGTATGCATGTCAACAATCCGTCAATTCATATTCAAAAGTGCCCTTTTGCCATATATTCATAAAGCACACTCTCAAGCCACATATGCTATAATAGGATTGTCAGTCCATGCAAAATCCTTTCAGTAACGTATTCTGTAAAGGGCTTACTCTGGATTACCCGTCCGAGCTAAATCCATTTCATAACTTATGCTCGAGAGGGCTTAATTCAGGATTACCCTTCGAGGCTAAATCCTTTTTGCAACATTTAAAAAATTTTATCTGTTTCATAAAATCACCATAATCCATTGAAATACAATATTCAACCGGAACAATGACATTTTATCCATATTTCTCAACTTACGTTTATTTCATTTCATACATCATCACATACATATCATGAACTCTTATTAATACCTTTCAAAGTTTCAACTCATCACAAACACATTTTCAAATATCTTAGTATCACTTTCAGCATTTTTGAAAATAGCTCGGTCGGAAAGCATCTCTGCCTCAACAAAATAATTTCATCAGAGTAGGGAGATATCACACTATCATAGGTAGTAATATGGCATGTATAGCTAGACTCACGTACGCTATGTTAGTCTGAGAATCAACTAAACCGTAGCTCTGATACCACTAAATGTAACACCCCTTACCCGTATTCAACGCCGAAATAGGGCATGAGGCATTACCGGACATAAACACAAGCAAATATACATTTTCGAGTCATAAATTTTCCATTCAAATTAAAACTTTTCATACACATTCATATCATCCTTAAAACAAGTCTACGAGGCTCAATTCATACTTTGGAATTGGTTCGGGACTAAACCGAGAACTTTAGAAAATTTTACAAAATTAGAAATTTTTTATGTTACAAGGCTCACAAGTCCGTGTGGCCAAAGGACACGCTTGTGTGACCTTTAGACACGCCCATGCTACAGCCCGTGTTCAATTTAGGGTGCTCTCTGACTTGTGCCACAAGGCCATGCCACATGCCCGTGTGCTAGGCCGTGTAGCACACACGGCTGAGACACATGCCCGTGTCTCTACCCGTGTGCTCAATTATGGACATTCTGTTTTGCAACAATTAAGGTGCAAGGGACACACGGCCAAGTCACATGCCCGTGGGACAGACCGTGTGTCACACATAGCCTAGACACACTCCGTATGGACAAAAATAAGGCTATTTACCAAGCCATTTTGCCACCCTCACTTGCACACATCTACACAACATCACATGGCACAAATTCAAGCATATAAGAGAAACTAAACCATCACAACCAAGACAATAACATGTCATTCTCATGCCATTATTTATCATGCTTAGAACATCAAACTCTCCACACCAAATCATGCAAGATTCACATATACAAACATTTCACATTCTCGTCATAAATCATATTTCTATCATTCACCAAGTATACCATATTTATATCACCAGAGACATTAGCACATATATATATATATATATATACATAGGCTGACAACCATGATAGCCCAAATAAGCCAATCTACATGACCAAGTATCAAAACAAGCCTTTGACAATCACAAGCCAACACATTGGCTACTATCATAATGACACATTTAACAAAATGACTAAGTCCCTGTACATGCCATAGACTTAAAATACATTAATTCATTTATACCCAAAATGATAGCTTGATAATGTGATAGGATCTCCGGCGAACTCCAATCCGAGCTAGCTTAATAACCCTATAAGACATTTGAAAGGAATGGGGGTAAGCTATATAGCTTAGTAAGTCTGTACGAAAATAATAAGCAACTTTTATAAATCTTTTATCAAGTCCAACAATTTAAACACAAGATAATACAAATTACTATAAATCTCATAGTTATAATTCTTATTCAATCATAATATTTACTTCATCAACTTATAAGCATAATTTAACATATCTTGGCATTAGCCTAACAACCATAATCTCTCCTTGTAACATATAACAACAAATAAAAAATCATTTTAAACATCATAGTAAATATGCACATTAATTCTGAGTATTTACATTTCAAGCATATACTTTAACATCTTTCAATTGCCTAAGTTCTTATCTTCTCATTTTCTCATATCCGTTAAATCACAATTTGCATGAATAAAACATGCTATATCATAACTCAAATTGGCCCGAAAGCAAATTACATAATCGTCACCCGAATTTATCATGAATTTCATACATCACAAGTATAGACTAATAATCACAAGGTTTTCACAAAATCATTCTCGTGGAAATCATGAACTCACAATTTCATGAACATAACATAATCAATCACATTCTTACCAATGGTTCATCATATACCGAATTCATTTCCTTTAAGTTTTTCATACATATCCGTTCCAACTCGTAACATAATCACATACTTTCTCGACTTTGTCATACCTGTTGAACCACTTACAATTCTATTGAATACACAGAAATCTTTGCACATAAGTGCCACATATGTAGTCAATGCTACCACAAATCTCATAACACATATAAGCTCACTCTCGAGCTATCCTCGGGCCTACTCAAACAGGCTGTTAGTCAAGACGTAGCTACGCGGTGCTGCTCGCACAAGCTATTAGGTATCCGCAACATATGTCGGTATACCCAGCCATCGGTAGGACGTACATGACCAGCACCCGGGACACATAATTCACATAATTACCTGGGTTCCTAGTGACATGTCACTTGTATCCTAATCTATTCCTAAGGTTCAACCGGGATTTTTCTCTTGCTGGAACTTGGTCGAATATGCTTATAGAATCGATCATACATTTCATGCAATCAAAACATTAAAATAAAAATGTAACATTGCATTATTTACATACAAACTTACCTCGGCATAGAAATGACAAAAAAGACTAAATCATTAAATACTCATTTTCCCCCCATTCTAGGTCCGAAACTCATTTTTCTTGATCTTTAATATCAAATTTAACTTATTTAATCAGTATATTATTCAAAACAGCCCAAAATCACATTTTAAAAAAATTACATTTTGGCCCCTAAACTTTTGACATTTTATAATTTAGTCCCTAGGCTCGTAAAATGATTTTCATTCAATTTCATTATACCCAAGCCTAGCCGAACCTATATCATGCTCATAATAGCTCACATTTTTCATTTATTCACACTTTTACTACTCATTTTACAACTTTTACAAACAAGTCTTTTTTGGCATTTTTACTTAAAATCACTTAGCAAAAGCCGTTTAACAAACAACAAACATGCATTTTCTACCATCAAACATCAAACTACATACATGTTCAACATGGGTAAAATTTTAGACTTTGACATCTCTTCAAATTGGTTGTAGAAATAGATAGATCGAGTTACGACGACTTCAAAAATGTAAAGAGCATTAAAAACGGGGCAAGAACGGACTTACAATCGAGCTTGAAATCTTGAAAAACCCTAGCCATGTCTTCTCTATATAAGATTCGACCAAGAAAGAAGATGGACAAATTTGGATTTATTTTTTCTTTTTAATTCATTTTAATTACCAAATTACCAAAATGCCTTTAATGAAAAGCTTTAGAAACATACCAAACCATGTCTATTTTTGTCCACCGGCTTAACCAATGGTCTAATTACCATTTAAGGACATCTAATTTAAAATTTCATGGCAATTGGACACCTTTAACATATAGAATTCAAGTTTTGTAACTTTTACAATTTAGTCCTTTTGTGTAAATTGAGTGCCCAAACGTCAAAATTTTTGAACGAAATTTTCATGAAATCGTTCCATAAAACTGTAGACCATAAAAATATAATAAAAATAAATTTCTTTGTGTCGGACTTGGGGTCCCAAAACCACTGTTCCGACTAGACCCAAAATAAGGCAGTGACATTCATTCACCCGTTGAACCATTTGGAATAAAGGTCGAATACTCAAGGTTCTCACATGATAAGTACCTATACCATGGCCCAAAGCAAAATCAATGTAATATGTTTGAAATACTGATATCATGGCTCAAGCCAAATCAGCCGATATGCATGGCCCGAAGCCAAATCGGTTAATCTCGCACACAAAATGCTATATCATGACCCAAAGCCAACTCACTGTATTCCCTAATGAGATGTCACTAGTATCCTAAACTATTCCTAAGGTTCAACCGGGACTCCAACTGTCGAATCATCATCAAATCATTTCCAAACTTGTCCGTAGTCACATAATCATAATTTATGCTATATCAAAGCATATAGAATACCTCAGTTGCTAAAACGGCGAATCGAGTCAACTATTCCATAACTTTGTTCTTTCCCCGATCTAAGTCCGTGTTTCTACTTTCTTAATCTAAATATATTCAAAATTGACTTATTTAATCATCTATTTATTCAATTCAATCCAAAATATACTTTTGGGTTATTTTACACATTTGCCCCTAAACTTTCACATTTTTTACAATTTAGTCCTTATTCCATAAAAATCACAAATTAATGAAATTTTAACTATACCCATGCTAGTTGAATTACTATACAGCCCATATTTTCATTTATTTCACATTTTAACCACTAACTTTACACATTTCTCAATTTAATTCCTATTTTGTATTTTCACTAAAAATCACTTAACTTATCTTGTATATCTATCAACAAGCATTCATAATTCATCATAAATCATCACAGAACACACACACACATATATATATATATATATGTATCAATGGAAACCCTCACAAATGTTAACAGTTTTGAAATCGAAGGTACAAGCTAGGTAGATTAAGCTACAATAAACTCAAAAACATAAAAATCACTAAAAATCGAGAAAAAAATCACTTACAATTGAAGCATGCATTAGCTGAACCTTCAAAGCTCATCCATGGCTTATTTTCTTTCTTAATTTAGGTTAGAAGAAAGATGAATGAAAAATTTTATCTTTTGTTTTAATTATTTAACCTTAATTTAATGAATTACTATATTAACCTTAAATAAAATCATTTAAAACACCTTAATATATGTCCATATATGTCCACTCATGCTATTAATGGTCTAGTTGCAACATAAAGACCTTAAATCTAAGGCTCTATAGCTATTAAACACTTTTAGCTAATAGAACTCCACTTTTACACTTTACGCGCTTTAGTCTTCTTTACCGAATTAAGCATTCAAACGATAAAATTACTTCACGAAACTTTCACACATACATGCTATCATGCTATAAACACTTAAAATAATATTAAAATAATTTTTTTTAACCTTAAATTTGTGGTCACAAAACCACTGTTCTAATTTGACTAAAAACGGGCTATTACACACAACTTCTGTTGGTTTGTTCTTTCCCAGATATCCATATTTTCACGTATTCTACTCGAGCAAGGTCGACCTTTTGGTTTGTGACACAATTCTCTATTCGATAAAAACTTAAACGGAGTAAGCGATACAGACAACCACTTACGTTCATCTAGGGCCGGTGGGAATACATGTCTCCACACGTTGTACATGTATTCTATTTTGTACACTTTTTCGACACGGCTCATGGGATCCAAACGGAGATTCTAACAAGCTACAATTGCATGAGCGCATGGATAATGAAATGCGTCAAATGTCCCACAGTCTCAAGTCCTATTTATCAAGTGTACACGATATTGCCAGCAGATAATACCTTGGTTCGGTCTGTCGAACTTTATCACACAAAACCATAGGTTGTCGCTATCGTGACACAAAGTGTGCATGGTGTTGGCCTGCGCATTCGCCTTGTTAATTTCTTGCTATACCTTCCGGTAGGGGTGAGAAAAATCATATTCGATTCGAAAAACTCGATAAAAAATTCAAATTTTGACTTAAATAGTTTGAGTTATTTAAGTTAATCGAGTTATTCAGATCAACTCGATTAAAAAATCATTTTTTTGGTTTAACTCGAATTTGAATTACACAATTCGAGTTATCCAAAAATTCAAATAAAAAAAGGCAAAACTATGTTGTTTTGATAAATGTTTACATATTCTAAAGTTAAAAGTCAAAACTATTAAGTTATAAGGCAAAACCATTATATTGTTTATATAGTTAAATAATCTTGTACTTTGTCTAATAGTTAAATAATCTTGTACGCAACATTGATTATAAATAATAGGATTTGTTAACTCGACTTGATTTGACTCGAAATTTTTTGACTCAACTCGATTCGATCCGAAAAAATTTCAAATTGAGTTCGGTTGCTAAAATAGGATTCGCCAACTTGACTAACTCAATTTTTTTCAACTCGGTTCGACATGACTTAATCGAATACCCCCCTACCTCCCAGCACCATACATGGCCTTCCTACATTTGGCCTTTATAACTCGCTACTCGCTTTGGAAATAGTGCCACCAAACAGAAATATGTCTCCTAGACAATCGAGGTTATCAACAAATGATGCGTTCATTTTAGAATAGAATTTATGCATTCAACCAGGTTTGAGGTTATGTGACCATATCGTAAGCTGACGTCATATACTTGTGCCCACTAATCGAAAGGTATGTTATAGAGGTAGTTTGTGCCTTGATTGTTAACTAACTGCAATATCAGTAACATCTCATGAAAATAGTCCTTATTGATCTCGTACCCTGCCAATATAAGTTCATAGCGAAAATTACATACCACTCTTCCATTCATAATAAATTGAATATTACAAATGAAATTATATTAGCAGAGATTAAATACCCATGTTGGTCACTTGTCATAATTCAGTGGTAGACCGATATTGTCCGTAGTAGTTGGACGCAACGTGCCTTAGATAATACCGATGGTGTGTGTGATCCCATAGGCTTCTCTATCGCTCAATTGCGGCTAGTATTCCAGTGCCCCGATCTGATATAAGGTAGATATTAGGTTGGGGGTAGACATGCCTCTTCAACCTAGAAAGAAAGAAATATCAGTCGTCACCTAACTCCCTCGGTGTTATTACAAACGCAATTAGAGGGATTCTCCCATTGTCATCCTGTGCCACAGCTAGCAATAGCCGATGGGTATATCTACCATACATAAAGGTATCGTTAATTTGTATCAATAGCTTGCAGTACACAAATGCATCCTAGCATTGCTTAAAGCTCCAGAATAGACGCTTGAACACTTGGCATCCACGGAGCAAGCGATCTTTGTAGTACGCAGGGTCCGTTTCAAGGTCTGTTACGCAACTTGGGACGTACTTCTCTAGCATCTAACACCACTGCCGTGCCTCATTATATGAAGCATCCCACCCATTATGCATCTTTTCCAACGCCTTCAGCTTAGCTATCCAGGCCTTGCGGTAAGAGGGTGTGTACCTCAATTGGCTATGAATATTGGCAATTAAGACCAACACAGAAATCCTGGGATCTACCTTCACCATCGGTAGTATTAAGCTATCTATCATATCTGAATCCACCTTGGGATGATCTTGTGAAACAACTGTCAACGAAGTACGTTAAATAATGCAACATTAAGTAATAACAATATTATTCAAAAATCCTAAACACCTAGTGATACTGTACCGACAACACACGTATATGGACCTTTGTACTTCTTTATCTCCCACAAGCATGTCTTTTTCCTAACCGAAGGCATGATTTTTTCAACACCCCTAATCTGTATCCGACGCTGGAACAGGGTTACGGAGCATTACCAGACTTATAACTTATACCATCAAACATTTCATAATCAATTATTATTCAAATAAAAAAAACATTCATAATCACTTATATGGTCCCTAATACGAGCCCTCGAGGCCCAAAATAGACATTAAAAGTGGTTCAGGACTAAACTGAGTACTTAAATATTTTTAGGAAAACATGGAAAATTTTAAAGTGTAGGGGACACACGCCCGTGTGGCCAAGTCGTGTGTCTCACACGGCTGAAGGACACGCCCGTGTCTCAGGCCTTGTAGGCATTTGAAATGGGATTACATGACCGTATCCCAACCCATGTTCGACCCCGTGTAACTCACTGACTTGGGTCAAATAGCCAGACCACATCCCCATGTGCCAAGCCATGTACCCTTCGAAATGGCCTCACACGCCCATGTGCCAGCCCGTGTACCCTTCGAAATGGCCTCACACGCTCGTGTGCTCGGCTGTGTGAAAACTAGAGTGTATACTGACTTATGCCACACGGCCAAGCCATACGACCGTGTGCTAGGCCGTGTGAAGCTACTAACATGGTTTTTAAATAAGTATCAGGGGACACACGGCTGAGATACATGCCCGTGTCTCTGTCCTTGTGGACAAAAAAGGCTATTTTCCAAGCCATTTTTACTTGAAATGATGCCAACCTAAGCTCAACAATGCACATACAACCATGGCATAAATAGGCACTTAAAACCAATCAATAACAAGCCTGTATCATGTCCTATCCACACATACAACATGATATACATAAGCACATACCAATGATCACTTTACAACATACAAATTTACCTCCAAAGTATACCTAAATGGTCAAACTCACTTAATAGACTTTGTTCCTAATTCAACATGCATACCACATTTCAAATTCAATCATTTGGTACTCAAAATACCAATACACATCTAAGGCATTCACCAAGCAACTATACACCACATACCAAAAGATGATTTATACATATTTACATAACCAAGGATACCAAAGTAAGCCAAATCACATGGCTAAATACATAACTAAAACAACATGAGACATATAGGTCACATTAGCCAAAATAACTATACATGCCATTTAACCCAAAATGTAAAGTCCAAAGTACCAAAATAGAGTTTGATAGTGCAACGCGATCTCCAACAACTTCCAAAACGAAGCGAGCTTCCGAATCATTAAAAACATGGAAATTAAAAGCGAAGTAAGCAATTAAGCTTAGTAAGTTCGTATAACTATTAAATACAATTTACCAAATTTTTCAAAATTTAGTTAAGCATAAATAAAACATAGGTAAATACCAATCCAGCCCAAAGCCTAACACATAAATACAATTATGTTAGCCATGCATAAATACATCAACTATGAATTACTTGACGTATTCCACATAAATATCTGTACTGTTTCATATCAACTCGTATAACCTCGTATCATAATCTGTGCCCGTTGAACCATTTGGAATACTATCGGATACTTGGGTATCTCGCACACCAAGTGCCAATACGTGGTTCAAACCACCTCTATCTCAAATCTTATATTGATGCTCACTCTCGAGCCATCACTAGGTCTGCTAACATAAGCTGTCAGTCAAGACGTAGCTACACGATGCTACTCACACAAGCTATAAAGTAACCACAACACATGCCAAAAACTCAGCCATAGGTAAGGCATATGAGACCAGCACCCAAAATACGGTAATCCCTAATGACATGTCATTTGTATCCTATCTCTTCCTAAGGTTCAACCAGGATCCATACTTTGGCAATACCTCATCGAGAATTTTTGTGGCATCGTATCATCACGATTATAAAAATTAAGCTTTAAAACACATATTATTTAATGCTTATTCAACTTACAAACTTACCTCGAATTAGTACGGAGACAATTGACCGATCAATCGATTACTTTGTCTTTTCCCCCATCTAATTCTGAACATGGATTTTCTTGATCTAAATCATCAATTTAACTAATTCAATACTTATTCTATTAAATTCAATCCAACTTCATGTTATGGCAAAATTACCATTTTGCCCCATACTTTTAAACTTTTTTACAATTTAGTCCCTAGGCTCGTAAAATAAAGTTCATGCAAATTTCTCTACACCCAAGGCTAGCCAAATTTTATAGGTGTTAATAGCAGCCCATACATTTCACAAATTCACACATTTAACACACAATTTTCACATTTCTCAATTTAGCCCCTATTTGACAATTTTGTTAAAAATCCTTTAACAAAAGTTGTTTATCTAACAACAAGGATTCATTTTCTTCCATTAAAATTCAAAAATAACTAGCATGCTATCATGGTAAAACCCTAAAATTTAATCATTTTGCAATTTAGTCCCCTATTTAACTAGCTTAAGGAACAACGATCCTGAAAACATAAAAATCAACAAAAACGGGATGAGATAGCACTTACATGAAAAGGAAATAGTTGGAGAAAATTTTTCTCTTCTCTAATGGTGAAAATTAGCTAGAATGGATGAAATGAGGAAGATGATACCATTTCTTTTATTAATTTAGCCTTTATTTACCTAATTACCTAACTTTAAAATTTTCACAAATACCATGCCATGCACATCCACTAACTCAATTTACGGTCCAATTACCATATAAGAACCTCCACTTTAAATTTATATAGCTATTTAACACCTTTAGCTAATAGAACACAAATTTTGCACTTTACGCAATTTAGTCCTTTTTCACGAATTGAGCATACAAACGGTAAAATTTCTTAACGAAATTTTTATGCAGTAATACTATCATGCTGTAGAAAACAAAATAATATTAAAATAAATTTCATGACATTGGATTCGTGGTCCCAAAACTATTGTTTCGATTTTACTGAAAACGGGCCATTACAACTCTCCCCCCTTAGAAATTTTTGTCCCTGGAAATCTTACCAGAAAATAGGTTAGGGTATTGTTTTCTAATGGTTTCCTCGGGTTCCAAAGTACCTTCCTCAATCCCATGATGATTTCAAAGAACTTTTACTAAGGCTATTCTTTTATTTCTCAATTCTTTGATCTCTAGTGCAAAAATTCTAATCGGTTTTTTGTTTTATGACATGTCAGGCTGAATCTCAACTTCGGTTGGAGATATAATATGCGATGGGTCTAATTAATATCGTCTTAACATAGATACATGAAACACATTATGAACCCTTTCTAACTCTGACGGTAATTCAAGTCGATAAGCCACCGCCCAATTCTCTCGATAATCTTGTACGGTCTGATAAATCGCGAACTCAACTTTCCTTTACGACCAAATCGAAGAATTATTTTCCAATGCGATACTTTCAGAAACACTTAATTGTCGATCTAAAATTCAATATCTTTATGCTTCAAATCCGCGTACGATTTTTGTCGATCTAAAGCAACTTTCAAACTGTCACGAATCACTTTCACTTTCTCTTCGATTTCTCGGATCAAATCAACCCCGTGTATCTTTTTCTCACCAAGCTCGGTCTAGTATAACAGAGTTAAGAATTTACGATCATATAAAGCTTCATACGGTGCCATTTTAATACTTGATTGAAAGCTATTATTATACTCGAATTCAACTAACAGTAAATATTTTTCCCAATTACCTTTGAACTCTAAAACACGGCATCGAAGCATATCTTTGAGAATATGAATCACTCTCTCAGACTGACCATTGGTTTGAGGATGAAATACAGTGCTAAAATTCAACCGCATACCCAAAGCTTCTTGTAACTTCTTCTAAAATCGATATGTAAACCGCGGATCTCTATCCGAAATAATAGACATTGGCATTCTGTGCAACCTGACAATCTAAAAAATATACAACTCATCTAGTCTATCAAGAGAAAAATCTGTATGCACCGGAATAAAATGTGCAGACTTTGTCAAACGATCAACAACCCAGATGGCATCTTTATTTTTCGGGGATAGAGGTAAATGTAACAGTCGGGTTTAGACCCTAGTCAGAATAGTGATTTTGGGACCACAAATTTGAGTCTAAAAATATTTTAATATTATTTTTGAGTCTATAGCATGTGAAATGGTATGTGTGAAATTTTCGTGAATTAATTTGATCGTTTGTGTGTTTATTTTTGCAAAAATGACTAAATCGTAGAAAATGAAAATTTTTCTTTCTATTTGAGTAATGGCCGAATTGGCGTGTCTTCATAATTAAGGGGTCCATATGTTGTTAATATGCAATTAACTTGGTAAGTGGACATTAATGGCCTTATGTTTGATGATTAAATAGTTTAAGTACCAAGGGTAAAATGGTAAATCATGTATTTATGTATATTAAATAAAACAAACATGAAAATATGGCCATTATAATCTATTTTGCACCAAATTTGAAGAAAGAAATAGGGTTCTTAATCTTTGAAACATTCGGCTACTTCAAGGCTCAATTGTAAGTTTGTTTTTGTTCGATTTTTTATGATTTTTATGTTTTTGTGATCGTTGTTAAGTATTCTAGCTAGCCCATGTCATGATTTTTTTAATTTGATGAAGATTTTGAGTTATGCCATTAATGAAATTGTGAGCTTTGTGATGTTAGTTGATGAAAAATAAAAGATATATGTTGGGTTAACATGTTTTGTATTTGAATCTTTGATGAATTTGGGAATTATGGGCTAAATTGTGAAAATAAGAAATTAAAGGACTAAAGTGTAAAATAAATGAAAGATATGGGCTTATATGGACAAATGGAATATTCATCCAAGCGTATAAATTGTGTATTTTATGATTTTATGAAATAGGGACTAAAATGTCAAAATGTGAAAATGTGAGGGCTAATTTGTAAAATACCCTAGAATATGTATTTGTATTGAATTAAATGATTTTGTGAATAAAAGAGTTAAATTTGAATGTGTATAGATTAAGAACCATAGAAAACAAAATTTGATCAAGGAAAATCGAAAGTAGTTGAATAGTTGTTCGTTTTTGTTTTTTCCATACGAGGTAAGTCAATATACAAATAAATGTGTTTAGATTAAATTAATATTACTTATATGTGAATGAATTTTGACATATAGCTATTTGGGCTGAATATGTGAAATCTGATAAAGTTCTGATAATATGATGAAGTCCGAAAGGACCCTAAGAACCTTAGGAAGTAGTTAGGATATGTATGTCATGACATAGGATTCTGATATATGTTATCGTGTAAGACCACGTCTGGGACGTCGGCATTAATTTGTTATTTACGTGTAAGACCATGTTTGGGACATTGGTATTGTATTTGGTTTCATGTAAGACCCTTTCTGGGACAGTGGCATCGATACCGATTACATGTAAGACCACGTTTGGGACGTTGCCATTGTACGAGCTTTTCAAGCTATCCTAGTATCTTATTCAATTCCAAACGGTTCAACAGGCATTCCGAGAAATGAATGAGTATATGAATGTGCATCCGAATTCTGCTACATATGTATGTATATGAAATTTGGCAATGAAAGGTATGTACGTATAAGATCATTTGATATGTGAGCTACATTACATGATATGTGATTATGAGCAAATGATCATTATTAATTGAGATATAAGAGAAATAAGACTTGTGATTGTGTTATGCCAAGAACTATATGTATGAAATGGTTTATAATTGTTTTATGTGATAAGTTTATTTGTATATGGCTTACTAAGCTTTTGAAAGCTTACTGTGTATGTGTTTTTCAATGTTTTATAGATTATCGAAGCTACTGGAAGCTCGGGGATCATCGAGGATCATCACCACACTATCAAAATATATTTTTGGTACCTTTTGAAATGTAGATTTCAAAGTATGGCATGTATAGGCTAAAGAACTTTGATTGTATTTTGAAATGTGTAAATATAGCCATGTGTATGGCTTGATAATGAATTTGACTATAGAGTGAATTTAATCTATGTTATGTGATGCGAAAGTTGATATGTTTTGATGTGAGATTGGTATTTTGAATTAGTATGCTTGAGTTGGATTTGTATATAGAAATGAATGACGTTGTTATGGGTCAAATGGTGTATAAATTGGCATGTTTTAGCTACCTTTGGGACATGAATTGATACTTGATTGATACTTGTAGGTATGACCCAAAATGGGTGGCAATTTAGCCTTGCAAATGGCCTATAATTGCCCACACGGTTAAGCACACGAGCGTGTGTTTTGACCGTGTCCTTCACTATCATAATTCGTAGTGAATCAGACTTGCACATGAGCCAGACACACAGACGTGTGACAGGCCGTGTGATTCAAGTCAGTGTTGCACATGGGCCAGACACACGAGCGTGTGACAGGCCGTGTGATTCAAGTCATTGTTACACACAGGACAGACACATGGGCATGTGATAGGCTGTGTGATTCAAGTCAGTTCTGCACACGAGCTTAGACATGGTCCAAGGCACGGCCGTGTGAGGCACATGGCCTAGCCATATAGGCGTGTGCCCTATTTTGAAAGAAAAATTTTTATAAGTTCCGCTAAGTTTCCGTATGAGATCGATTTAGTCCCGAACTTTCTCTAAAGTATGTTTAAGGTCTTATAGACCTTCTAAAGGGACTATGTGAATATGAATTATTATGAAATGATGCTGTATGATTGATAATGTGAAATAAATGTAAAATGTTTCGATATATCCGGTGACCCTAGTCCGAAAACGGATATGGGTTAGGGTGTAGTCGATTCTAGGACTAATGTAGCGTGTGAGAGTTTAGCTATACATGCCATATATACGAAATGTGATAATGTGATGAATCCTGACAGATAAAATGTGTTTTCTGTATAGTAAATAGATCCCGAACGAGCCGTAGCTGATGATGTTGAAAGTAATCACTGCTTCTCGCCAAGGGACAAGGTGATCGATTCTAGACCTACATTAACGGTCAAGAAGGAGAGGCTAAACAAGCCTTCTTCCAAATGATGAATGAGTGGTTCACTCAGTATGTTAGAGAAAATTCGGCTACTCCTCAACCTCCGCCCCCACCTAATCCCCCTCGGACTCTTGTTGTACCTCCGGTTATGAATCTAAATATGTTGAATAAGCCTCCGGTCGATAAAATTCGTAAATATAGGGCCGAAGAGTTCAGGGCTCCTAATGATGATGATGCTGAGAGATCTGAGTTTTGGCTCGAGAATACAATTCGAGTATTTGAGGAGATGTCGTGTACCCCTGATAAATGTGTGAAATGTGTCGTTTCTTTATTAAGAGATGCAGCTTACCAATGGTGGAAAAACTTTTACTTCTGTTGTTCCGAAAGAATGAATTACTCGGGAATTTTTTCAATCCAAATTCCGGAAGAAATATATTAGTCAGAGATTTATTGATCAAAAGATTTATTGAAACAGGGCCGTATGTTTGTTACAGAATACGAGCGAGAATTCGTGAGATTAAGCCAGTATGCACGAGAATGTGTCTCGACTGAGGCAATAATATGTAAAAGGTTCGTAGACGATTTAAATAAAGATATCCGTTTGTTAGTCGAAATTCTTGAAATAAAAGGATCCATTGTGCTTGTCGATCGAGCATGTAAAGCTGAAGAACTCGTGAAATAGAAAAGAAAAGTTGAGTCAGGAGCTAGAGATGTAAGAAAGAGATTCTCAAGTAAATCATTTCAGTCTGCATCAAAGAAATTTCGAGATGAGTATTGTAACACCCCTAACCCAAGACCGTCGCCAGAATAGGGTTAAGAGGCATTACTAAATAATTGAATCATTTCACATCCCATTTATGACACAAAGTCAATCATCATCATAACACATCAAGACATAATCAAATAGTCCCTTATTGAGGCCTACAAGACCTCAAACACATGCTAGAGAGGGCCGGACTAAATCGAACACTTACGAAAGTTTTAGAAATTTCAACATTCAACAAGTTTGTTGAGGCTACACACCCATGCCACTAGGCCGTGTGCCTCATACGGTGACCAGACACCCCATGTGTCCAGGCCATGCCAAAATAGAGCAAGCATTCTAACTTCTCCACACGGCCACCAAGCACGCCCGTGTACCATGGTTGTGTGCTCTTAAGCTAGCTACTGACTTATGCCCATGGCTAGTTGACACGCCCATGTCAAGGCCGTGTACTATTAGGCTAGATCCTGTCATTCTCCCACGGCCATTAGGCACGCCCGTGTGCCATAACCGTGTTGGCAAAACAAGCCATATGCAAGGCCAATTTGCCACCCACGCAAGGGTCAAACCTACAAGCACATTTAAGCATAATTTCACACACAATTTGGCAACCAATTTCATATCAAGTGATCGACATATCATCTCATACTATCTCATTTCTAATCAAGTCAACTTATAAACTAAAATTCACCACTTGAACACATTCAATACCAAACATGATTCCTCCTCAAATTCACTAGATCATACTAGCATCAATCTATCACCAAGATTACCATTTATAAGACTTATCCATTGCCATCAAAACATACCAAAACTCACTTCACATACCAAATCCACACAAGCATATTTCAAACATTTATCTAGCCACCTCACATGGCTATTTACACATCTCATTCAAAATTTACATATCTAGCCTATACATGCCATATTTCAACTATGTACATCTTTTCAAAGTACCAAAATAGATTGCCGATAGTGTGATAGAGATGCCGACTGACGATCCCCAAATCCGAGCTAGCCTTGCTGACACTGCAAAGTAGAAACAAATCACACAGTAAGCTTTCCAAAGCTTAGTAAGTTCAAATTATGAAACAATTAACTCAATGAACCAATTCAATATACACATTTAACCATCACATGGATAATTTACCAATGGTACACAAGTTCAACTTTATCAAATACTCACATAGCATTCCATTCATTTTCTTTCAATTTCACCAACCACATAGGTATCATACCTACCTTTGCCAACACTTAGTTACTCACTAACTATACTATCCAACCATCACATAGATAATGACACAACTAAGCACATTATCAATCTCAACCACATACTCAAATATCTATTCATTCAACTCTTAAATCTATCATCAACCATATAGGTTCAAACATACCTTGATCAACACATAGTTACTCACAATTCATACAACTCAATTTCTCGATTTTACCTCTCATTCAACCTTTTCTAATACTCAAATAAATTTGCACACTTAGAGCTAATTTCACAAACGAAGCCTAATTGTCATCATAAACTTAGTGCCAATCTATTAAACCGAACTTATATCGGTAACGCACACATAGTACCAATTCGATAAGCTGAAACTTCTATCGTTTCACACACACAGTGCTATTCATTAAAGCCGTAGCTTCTATTGTTTCGCACACACAGTGCTATTCATTAATTATAATCGCACACTTAGGGCCTCAATTCATAGGCAAAGCTTAAATGACATCTCATACTTAGTGCATTAATACAAAACCAAACTCAATTCGGTACCGCACACATAGTGCCAATCACAAAGCCGAAGCTTCTATTAACTCGCACACACAGTGCTGATCTTCTCGATTACATTTCCAAATACGCACACTTAGTGCCACATAGACCCATTTCTCACATAACATTTATAATTCAATAATATCATAACCATTCGTCTCAAAACATTTAAACATAGCTAAGTATATATATTATATCCAAACTTACCTCGGACGTCGATATATCGAAACGGTTAATTAATCGAGCACTTTGTCTTTGCCTCGATCTCGATCCGAAACTCTCCTTTCTTGGTCTATACACATTCAAATTCACTCATTCAATTACCAATTCATTCAATTTAGACCTCACACACATATTTAGAGAATTTTACAAAATAGCCCTCACATTTTCACATTTCGACACTTTAGTCCCTAATTCACAAAATCACAAAATACACCAAATTCTTACTCACACAAGCTTAACCGAATTCTTCCCATGCTAATAAAAGCCCACACATTTCATTTATCTCATATTTTAGTCCTTCAATTTATACTTTTCTCAATTTAACCCAAGTTACACAATTTCACTAAAAATTCAAGGACAAAACATATTCATCCTTCACATATCTTCCACATTTCACTATCAACTAACACATAGCTTAAGCATTCATCAATGGAATATCTCAAATTCATCACCAATTCACAAAATTTCAGCATGGGTTTGGTAGTCACTAAGCAACGATCACAAAAACGTAGGAATTATCAAAAACCGAAGCAAAACTAACCTTGAATCAAGACTTGTAATGACCGAATATCATGAAGAACTAAAACCCTTTCTCCTTTCTTATTTTTGGTGGTAAAATGATTAGAAAATAGGCATTTTGATGCTTTGTTTTGTTATAAATTAACTTAATAATCAAATACCAATTTTGCCCTTAATGAAATGTTAATGAAAATCATTTAAACTATGGGCATATTTGTCCATCAACCACTCCACTACTAAATAATGGATCAATTGCTTCATAAGGCCTCCTCATTTAAAAGCCAACAATGATTAGACACTTTAACAATCAGCAATAGCTTTTGCATTCTACGCGATTAAGTCCTTTTTGCTAATTAATCACACAATCAATAAAATCTTTACATAGAAATTTCACACAGGCTATTTCACATACTGCACAAAAGAAAATAATATTAAAATATTATTTTGATCTCGAATTTATGGTCTCAAAACCACTATTTCATCTAGGGTCTAAACCGGAGCTGTTACATCTCTTCCCCTTAGCGATTTTCGTCCCCGAAAATCTTACCAATAAATAAATATAGATATTGCTCTCTCATAACATTCTCAGGCTCCCACATAGCCTCTTCAACTCAATAAATCTCACAATTTCAGTAATATATATAATCCAGCTAATTAATCAAGTGATTAATTTATTTTCATCAGAATAAAATGAGCTGACTTCATCAACCTATCAACGATCACTCAGATTGCATCTTTCTTTCAAAGAGATAAAGGCAATCCTGACATGAAGTCTATAACAAACCAGATGGACCTGATGTTCAACATTAACTTGCTGACAAACTAATTATTTTGACACATAGTCGGAGATGTCTCTTTTCACATTATGCCACCTAATAAAGCTATTTCAGATCGTTATACATTTTCATACTCCCCGGATGCGCAGTCAAACGACTATTATAAGCTTCATTCAAGATTAACTGAATCAACTCTGAATTCATCGGAATGCAAATTCGATCTCTAAATCTCAGACAATCGTAACTATCAACCCAAAATTCTGAATTAACATTCGACTCACACTGAGTTCGTTCCATCATTTCAATGTTATCTTTCTAAGCATTACAAATTTAACATACAAACATCGGTTTTACTTTCAACTGGGCTAAAATCACACTTTTATCACACAGATCTATCTGAGTACTCATAGCTCGCAAGACATATAATGATTTTTGACTCAAGGCATCAACTACAACATTAGCTTTACCCGGATGGTAATCTATCATAAGCTCATAATCTTTCAACAATTCTAACCATCTTCTCTGTCGTAAATTCAAGTCTTTTTGATTCATCAAATATTATAAACTCTTGTGATCTGTAAATATATGACATTTCTCACCACATAAATAATGACGTAAAATTTTCAATGCGAACACAATCGCGGCCAATTAAATATCGTACGTCGAGTAGTTAATTTCATACGGCTTTAGCTGCCTCAAAGTATAAAAAATAACTTTGCCTACTTGCATCAGCACACAGCCTAAACCATTTAATGACATATCACTGTAAACTATAATTTCCTTTGTCTGATTTAGGCTGAACTAACACTTGCACTTTCATCAACAACGCTTTCAACATTTTTAAACTCTTATGGTACTTTTCTAACCACTCAACTTTAACATCTTTCTGTAGAAACTTTGTCAACAAAGTCGCAATCATCGAGAAGCCTTTCCCAAGCTATCTATAATATCCCGCTAGTCCCAAAAAACTACAGACTTCAAATACATTTCTCGAAGGCTTCTTTTCTATAATAGCATAGATTTTACTCATATCAACTCATATTCCCTCACTTGATCCATTATGCCCCAGAAACCAACCTTACGCAACCAAAACTCATATTTGCTAAACTTAGCATACAGATGCTTCTCACGTAGAGTCTGTAACACAATTCTCAATTACTCGACATGTTGTGTCTCATCATAAGAATAAACCAGAATATCATTAATAAACACTACAACTAAGCAATCTAAATACGGTCTGAATATCCAATTCATCAAATCCATAAATATTGTAGGAGCATTTGTTAGTTCGAAAAGCATCACTAAGAATTCATAATATCCTTACCTCATTTTGAAAGTAGTTTTCAGCACACCAGATTCTTTAACTCTCTTTTCAAACACTTCTGTATCAATTACATATGCCAGATAGGCTTCGCAACCCTTTTCTCATATAGTCTAAAGCTTTCATCACAGATACAACAGCTGGTAACCCTTTCATATCACTAGATTCAATTCAAACTATCTCACCGTTCTGACTTCTCAATTCAATACTCTTTCTTTTACAATTCACAATGACATTATGCAAAATGAGCCAATTCATATCCAGAATTATATCAAATTCATCGAATAGTAGCAACATCAAATTAACCGAAAAATAAACATCACAAAACATCAACGGACAGTTCTTGCACACTTTATCTACTAGAACGTACTTGTCTAAGAGGTTCAATATTTTAATCACAAATTCAATAGACCCAAGAGGTAGAGTCTTACTTGATACAAGATTCAAACACACATACGAATGAGTAGATCTTGAATCGATCAATACAATCACTTCAGTATCAATAAAATAAAAGTACCAGTCATGGCGTCTGGAGATGACGCTTCCTCTCTTGCTCGTATAGCGTAAGTTCGGGCAGGTGCTCTCGCCTCTGATCTCACAGCTGTATCCATGATCCCTCTTTAACTTCCACTAACATTCCCGACATTTCTAGTTGGTCTACCCCACCGTCACATTACTCGATCTCACATTCTGAACATTTTTTTCCTCAATCATCTTTGGGTAGTCTCTAATAAAGTGATCTCATGATCCACATTTATAGCAAATTCTATTGTTGTATTTGCCCCAGCATTCTCCCACATGCTTTCTTCCATACTGTCTACACTCAGGTTTGTTACTTTTGGCACTATCAACAATTGATTCAATTGGAGCTTGAGTTCTCGGATCAACACTTAGTCTCACACGATCTCTATTTGTATATCCAAATGAAGTATTTGATCGATTGCTTGCATCCTTGAATTTATTCGTTGAAGGTTGAGATGACTTACTCATCAATCTTTTTCTTTCATCACGAGTTTCAGAGTTGGCTTTCTTATTTTCTTTACTAAGCTCCTCGGCTTTACAAGATCTTTCAACTAACACAATAAATTCGTTTATATTGAGTATCCCAACCAACAACTTGATGTCCTCATTCAAACCTTCTATGAAGCATTTACACATAGTAGCTTTGGTCGAAACACATTCTCGTGCATACCGACTCAATCTCACAAATTCTCGCTCATACTTAGTAACTGACAAGTGGCCTTATTTCAGCTCTAGAAACTCTTTACGTTTCTGATCAATAAATCTTTGGCTGATATACTTCTTTTTGAACTCAACTTGAAAGAAATCCCAAGTAATTCTCTCTATTGGAACCACGGATATCAAGGTTTTCCACCAATTATACGCAGTATCTCTCAACAATGAAACATCACATTTTACATATTCATCAGAAGTCAATGACATCTCATCGAATACCTAAATTGTATTCTCGAGCCAAAACTCAGCTCTTTCAGCATCATCATTGGTTGTGGCCCTAAACTCTTCGGCCCTGTACTTTTGAATCTTATCCACCTAAAGTTTATTCAGTCGAATGGGATCTATCACTTCTGTTACAATAAGTACTTGTGGGGGTGGAGGTTGTGGAACAGCCGGATTCATTCGAACAAACTCTAAAAACCACTCACTTATCATACAGAAGAAGGCTTGCTTAGCCTCTCCTCCCTCACTACTTTCATTTGGCCTAGATGTGGCCGGCGCTATCCCTTGAGCGGGAGCAGGCGTGTTACTCTCTACATCGTCAGTAACTACTCGATTGGGATCCATTACTATATGAAACACATTTTCATCTGTCAGAATTCATCACACTATCGTAATTTCATATATGACATGTATAGCTAGACTCACACACACTACGTTAGTCCAAGAATCGACTAAATCATAGCTCTGATACCAATAAAATGTAACACCCCGAGACCTTCGCCAGAGTAGTGTTAAGAGGCATTACTGAACAATCAAATTATTTCACATCCTACTTACGACACAAAGTCAATCATCATCATAACACATTAAGACATAATCAAATAGTCCCTTATTGAGGCCTACAAGACCTCAAACACATGCTAGAGAGGGGTCGGGACTAAACTGAACACTTACAAAAGTTTTAGAAATTTCAGCATTCAACAAGTCTGTTGAGGCCACACGCCTGTGCCACCAGGCCGTGTGCCTCATACGATGACCAGACACCCCTATGTGTCTAGGCCGTGCCAAAATAGAGCAAGCATTCTAACTTCTCCACATGACCACCAAACATGCCCGTGTGCCATGGTTGTGTGCTCTTAAGCTAGCTACTGACTTATGCCCACGGCTAGTTGACACGCCGTGTCAAGGCCGTGTACTATTAGGCTAGATCCTGTCATTCTCCCACGGCCATTAGGCACGCCCATGTGCCATAACCGTGTTGGGAAAATAAGCTATATGCAAGGCCAATTTGCCACCCATAAAAGGGTCAAACCTACAAGCATATTTAAGCATAATTTCACACACAATTTGGCAACCAATTTCATATTAAGTGATCGACATATCATCTCATACTATCTTTTCTATTACTCAAATAAATTTGCAGACTTAGTGCCAATTTCACAACCAAGCATAATTGTCATTGCACACTTAGTGCCAATATGTTAAACCAAACTTTTAATGGTAACGCACACACAGTGCAAATTTGATAAGCGAAACTTCTATTATTTCACACACACAGTGCCAATTTCATAGCAATTTCATACCAATTTCATAGCAACCTTTGCTATTACTCAAATAAATTTGCACACTTAGTACCAATTTCACAATCAAGGCTATTGTCATTGCACACTTACTGCCAATATGTTAAACTAAACTTTTATCAGTAATGCATACACAGTTCCAATTCGATAAGCTGAAACTTCTATCCTTTCACACATACAGTGCTATTCATTAAAGTAGTAGCTTCTATTGTTTCGCAAACACAATACTATTCATTAATTATAATCGCACACTTAATGCCTCAATTCATAGCTGAAGCTTAAATGAAATCGCATACTTAGTGAATTAATACAAAACCAAACTCAATTCGGTATCACACACACAGTGCCAATCACAAAGCTGAAGCTTCTATTAACTCGCACACACAGAGCTAATCTTCTCGATTACATTTCCAACTATGCACAATTAGTGCCACATAGATCCATTTCCCATATAACATTTATAATTCAATAATATCATAACCATTCATTTCACAACATTTAAACATAGCTAAGTATACATATTATATCTGAACTTACCTCAAACGTCGATATATCGAAATGGTCAATTAATCGAGCACTTTGCCTTTGCCTCGATCTCGATCCGAAACTCTCTTTCTTGGTCTATACACATTCAGGTTCACTCATTCAATTACCAATTCATTCAATTTAGACCTCACACACATATTTAGGTCATTTTACAAAATAGCCCTCACATTTTCACATTTCGACACTTTAGTCCCTAATTTACAAAATCACAAAATACATCAAATTCTTACTCACACAAGCTTAACTGAATTCTTCCCATGCTAAAACAAGCCCACACATTTCATTTATTTCACATTTTAGTCCTTCAATTTACATTTTTCTCAATTTAACCCAAGTTACACAATTTCACTAAAAATTCAAAGATAAAACATATTCATCCTTCACATATCTTCCACATTTCACTATCAACTAACACATAGCTTAAGTATTCATCAATGGCATATCTCAAATTCATCACCAATTCACAAAATTTAAGCATGGGTTTGGTAGTGCACTAAGCAACAATCACAAAAACGTAGGAATTATCAAAAACTGAAGCAAAACTAACCTTGAATCAAGACTTGTAATGGTCGAATATCATGAAGAACAAAAACCCTTTCTCCTATCTTATTTTTGGTGGTAAAATGGTTAGAAAATGGGCATTTTGATGCTTTGTTTTGTTATAAATTAACTTAATAATCAAATACCAATTTTTCCCTTAATGAAATGTTTATGAAAATCATTTAAACTATAGGCATATTTGTCCATCAACCACTCCACTTCTAAATAATGGATCAATTGCTTCATAAGGCCTCTTCATTTAAAAGCCAACAATAATTAGACACTTTAACAATCAGTACACAACTTTTGCATTCTACGCGATTAAGTCCTTTTTGCTAATTAATCACACAATCAATAAAATCTTCACATAAAAATTTCACACAGTCTATTTCACATACTGTACACACAGAAACTAATATTAAAATATTATTTTGATCTCAGATTTGAGGTCTTGAAACTATTGTTCCGAATAGGGTCTAAATCAGGCTGTTACAAGTATAGTCGTTCAAAGGCTAATATGGGACATTCAAGCAGAGATAGTGCAAGACCACAGTCAAGCTTCCGAACTCTAGCTACTTTGATTGCAAGTGTTGGAAATGTTAGATCTAAGTGACCCGAGTGTAGACATTGTGGTAAAAGACATCCGGGCAATTGTCGATTAAAAGGATCGAGCTTGTTTCAAATGTGGATCTTTAGATCACTTTATCGGAGACTGTCCCAAGTCTATTGAGCAAGAGATTGTATAGAATCTAAAGTCAAATAATGCTTCAGCTAGGGGTAGACCTTCCAGAAACACGGGAAATGTGAGTGGTAGCCAGAGAGTTATGAAAGATTCAATTGCAAGATCTGAGGCAAGAGCACCTGCCAAAGCTTAAGCCATTTGAGCTCGTGAGGAAGCTTCATCTCCAGATGTTATTACGGGTACATTTACTCTTTATAATACTTTTGTGATTGCATTGATAGACCTAGGATCAACTCATTCGTATGCATGCATGAATTTAGTATCCAGTAAGACTTTACCTATAGAGTCTACTGAAATTGTAGTTAGAGTATCGAACCCCTTAGGCAAAAGTGTCCTGGTTGACAAAGTGTGCAAGAATTGTCCGTTGATGTTTCGAGATATCTATTTTCTGGCTGATCTGATGTTATTACCCTTTGATGAGTTTGATATAATCCTGGGTATGGATTAGCTAACAGTGCATGATGTTTTTGTGGATTGCAAATGGAAGACTATTGATTTGAAATGTTAGAATGACGAGATAGTCCAAATTGAATCTAGTGATTTGAATGGGCTACCGGCCATAATATCTTCAATGAAAGCTCTGAATTATGTGAAAAAGGGTTGTGAAGCTTATCTTGTGTATGTGATTGATACGAAGGTGACAGAAAAGAAAGTTATATCTATGCCAGTTGTTTGTGAGTTTTCTAACGTATTTCCTGAAGAATTATAGGGATTACCTCCAATACGAGAAGTTGAGTTTAGCATTGAATTAGTGCCAAGGATGACCCCTATCTCAATAGCTCTATATAGAATGGCTCCTACAGAATTGAAATAATTGAAGTATCAGTTGCAAGAATTGATAGATAGAGGTTTCACACGAATGAGCTTTTCTCCTTGGGGCACTTCTGTTTTGTTTGTGAAAAAGAAAGACTATACGATGAGAATGTGTATTGATTATCGTTAGTTAAACAAAGTGACCATTAAGAATAAATATCCTCTACCCAAAATTGATGATTTGTTTGATCAATTGAAAGGAGCTTCTGTGTTTTCAAAGATAGATTTGAGATCGGGATGTTATCAGTTATGAGTAAAAGAATCAAATGTGCCGAAAACTACCTTCAGAACGAGGTACGGGCATTATGAATTTTTAGTTATGCCTCTTGGATTAACAAATGCTCCTGATGTCTTTATGGACTTAATGAATAGAATTTTTAGACCGTAATTAGATGGATTTGTTGTTGTATTTATTGACGACATTTTGATTTATTCGCATGATGAAATTGAGCATGCTGAACATTTGAGAATTGTGCTACAAACTCTACGTGATAAGCAATTGTATGCGAAGTTTAGTAAATGTGAGTTCTGGTTGCGCGAAGTTGGCTTTTTGGGGCATATTGTGTCAGCATATAGTATACAAGTTGATCCGAGCAAGATTTTAGCTGGTTTAGAGTGGAAGCCTCCGAAAAATATGTTTGAAGTCCGTAATTTTTGGGACTTGTTGGTTATACTGATGGTTCATAAAAGCCTTTTCAATGATCGCAACTCTATTGATGAGATTGCTTTAGAAATATGTGAAATTTGAATGGTCTAAAAAGTGTCAGAAAAGCTTTGATCAGTTGAAAACCCTTTTGACTGAAGCTCTAGTTTTGATACAGCTAGAATCGGGTAAAGAGTTTGTGATTTTTAGTGATGCTTCATTAAATGGTCTGGGATGTGTTTTGATGCAGGAAGGTAAAGTTATAGCTTATGCCTCAAGACAATTGAAATCACATGAAAAGAATTATCTGAAGCACGACCTTAAGCTGGCTGCAATTGTGTTCGCTTTGAAGATTTGGCGTCACTATTTATTTGGTGAAAAATGTCATGTGTTTTCAGATCATAAAAGTTTAAAATATTTGATGACTTAGAAAGATTTGAATTTGTGACAAAGAAGATGGTTAGACCTATTAAGAGACTACAAGCTTGTGATTGATTATCATCCGGGAAAAGTAAATGTTGTTGCTAATGCTTTGAGCCAAAAATCACTGTTTGTGCTATATACGATGAAGGATCATTTAGTTCTGTCTAATGATGGTTCAGTTTTAGCTGAATTGAAAGCGAGATCGTTGTTTTTACAACAAATTTGTGATGCTCATAAATTTTATGCTGAAATGTTAGCAAAATGAGCTTAGTGTGATCGGAACCCTAATTCTAAATTTCGAGTTAACGTTGATGATTGTATGAGATTTCAAGATCAAATTTGTGTTTCGAGAAATCCAGAGTCGATTCATTTGATTTTGAAAGAAGCACATAGCAGTCGCTTATCTGTTCATCTGGGAAGTACAAAGATGTATAATGATTTGAAACAACTTTACTGGTGGTATGGAATAAAAAGAGATATCTCTGATTTTATTTCAAAATGTTTGATCTGTCAGAAATTTAAAGTTGAACATTAGATGCCATCCGATTTGTTACAACCGACTATGATTCCCGAGTGGAAATGGGATAAAGTGACGATGGATTTTGTTTCGATTTGCCTTTAACTCCGAGGAAAAAAGATGCAATCTGGGTTATAGTTGATAGATTGACAAAATCAGCTCATTTTATTCCGGTGAGAACAGATTATTCACTTGATAAGTTAGTTGAGTTATACATTTTTGATATTGTGAGATTGCATGGGGTGCCACTATCTATTGTGTCTGACAGAGATTCGAGGTTTACTTCGTGATTTTGGAAGAAACTGCAAGAGGCTTTAGATACAAAATTACACTTCAGTACTGCTTTTCACCCGCAGACGGATGGTCAGTCCGAACGGATTATTCAGATACTCGAGGATATGTTGAGATGTTGCATTCTTGAGTTTCAAGGTATGTGGGAACAGTATTTGCAATTGATTGAATTTACGTATAACAATAGTTTTCAATCGAGCATTAAAATGGCTAGGAAATGCCGAACACCTCTGTACTAGTCTGAACTTAGTGAAAATAAAAGCCATGGGATTGATTTGATTAAAGAGATTGAACAGAAAGTAAAAGTGATACGAAATAGTCTAAAAGTAGCATCTGATCGACAGAAATCATACGCAGATTTGAAACGTAAAGATATTGAATTTGAGATTGGTAATAAAGTATTTTTGAAAGTGTCTCCGCGGAACAAAAAACTCCAATTCAGCAGAAAAGGCAAACTGAATCGAGATTCATCGGGCCATATGAGATTATCGAGCGTATTGGACCTATTGCTTATAGACTGTTGCTACCATCTAAGTTAGAAAAGATTCATAATATGTTTCATATATTGATGCTTCGACGATACAGATTAGATACCTCGCATGTAATTTATCGTCTAAAATAGAGATTCAATCTGATATGACTTATGAAGAAGAACCAATTAGTATCTTAGCTCGCGAGGTTAAAGAATTGAGAAATAAGAAAATTCTGTTAGTGAAAGTATTATGGCATTGACACGGTGTCGAAGAAGCTACATGGGCACCCGAAGATACTATGGGAGAACAATATTCGAATCTATTCAATGGTAAGATTTTAGGGGACGAAAATCCCTAAGGGGGAGAATTGTAACAGTTAGGTTTAGAACCTAGTCAGAATAGTGGTTTTGGGACCACAAATCTCAGTCTGAAATATATTTTAATATTATTTGTTGAGTCTACAGCATGTGAATTGGTATGTGCTAAGTTTTCGTGATTTAATTTTATCCTTTGTGTGTTTATTTTTGCAAAAAGACTAAATCGTAGAAAATAAAAAATTGTCTTTCTATTTGAGTAATGGTCTAATTGATGTGTCTTTATAATTAAGGGGACCTTATGTTGTTAATATGCCATTAACTTGGTAAGTGGACATTAATAGCCTTATGTTTGATGATTAAATAGTTTAAGTACCAAGGTTAAAATGGTAAATCATGTATTTATGTATATTAAATCAAACAAACATGAAAATATGGCCATTATCATCTATTTTGCACCGAATTTGAAGAAAGAAATAGGGTTCTTAAGCTTTAAAACATTCAGCTACTTCAAGGCTCAATTGTAAGTTTGTTTTTATTTGGTTTTTATTATTTCTATGTTTTTGTGATCGTTGTTAAGTATTCTAGCTAGCCCATGTCATGAGTTTTTAATATGATGAAGATTTTGAGTTATGCCATTGATAAAATTGTGAGCTTTGTGATTTTAGTTAATGAAAAATGAAAGATATGTGTTGGGTTAACATGTTTTGTATTTGAATCTTTAGTGAATTTGGGAATTATGGGCTAAATTGTGAAAATGAGAAATTGAAGGACTAAAATGTGAAATAAATGAAAGATATGGGCTTATATGGACTAATGGAATATTTGGCCAAGCATGTGTATAAGGAAATTATGTGTATTTTGTGATTCTATAAAATAGGGACTAAAATGTCAAAATGTAAAAATATGATGGCTAATTTGTAAAATTCCCTAAAAATATATATATTGATTGAATTAAATGATTTGGTGAATAAAAGAGTTAAATTTTAATGTGTATAGATCAAGAACCGAAGAAAACAGAATTTGATCGGGGAAAATCGAAAATGGTTTAACAACCGTTCGTTTCTGTTCTTTCCGTACGAGGTAAGTCAATATACAAATAAATGTGTTTAGATTGAATTAATATTGCTTATATGTGAATGAATTGTGACATATAGCTATTTGAGCTGAATATGTGAAATCTAATAAAGTTCTGATAATGTGACGAAGTCCGAAAGGTCCCGTAAGAACCTTAGGAAGTAGTTAAGATACGTATGTCTTGACATAAGATTCTGATATGTGTTATCATGTAAGACCACGTCTGGGACGTCGTCATCGATTTGCTTTTTACATGTAAGACCATGTCTAGGACATTGGCATCATATTTGGTTTCGTGTAAGACCCTTTCTGGGACAGTGGCATCGATACTGATTATATGTAAGACCACGTCTAGGACGTTGGCATTGTACGAGCTTTCCGAGCTATCCTAGTATCCTATTTGATTTCGAACGGTTCAACGGGCATTCCGAGAAATGAATGAGTATACGAATGTGCATCCAAATTTCGGTACGTATGTATGTATATGAAATTTGGCAATGAAAGGTATGTATGTATAAGATCATTTGATATGTGAGCTACATTACATGATATGCGATTATGAGCAAGTGATAATGATTAATTGAGATATAAGAGAAATAAGACTTGTGATTGTGTTATGCCATGAACTATATGCATGAAATTGTTTATAATTGTTTTATGTGATAAGTTTATTTGTCTATGGCTTACTAAGCTTTTGAAAGCTTACTCTGTGTGTGTGTATTTTTCAATGTTTTAAATATTATCGAAGCTACTGGAAGCTCGGAGATCGTCGAGGATCATCACCACACTATCAAAGTATATTTTTGGTACCTTTTGAAATGTAGATTTCAAAGTATAACATGTATAGGCTAAAGAACTTTGATTGTATTTTGAAATGTGTAAATATAGCCATGTGATATGGCTTGATAATGAATGTGACTATGGAGTGAATTTAGTCTATGTTATGTGATGCGAAAGTTGATATGTTTTGATGTGAGATTGGTATTTTGAATTGGTATGATTGAATTAGATTTGTATATAGAAATGAATGATGTTGTTATGGGTCAAATGGTGTATAAATTGGTATGTTTTATCTACCTTTGGGACATGAATTTGATACTTGTAGGTATGACCCAAAATGGGTGGCAATTTGGCCTTACAAATGGCCTATAATTGCCCACACAATTAAGCACACGGGCGTGTGTTTTGACCGTGTCCTTCACTATCCCAATTCGTAGCGAATCAGACTTGCACATGAGCCAGACACATAGATGTGTGACAGGGTGTGTGATTCAAGTCAATGTTGCACAGGGGCCAGACACACGGGCGTGTGATAGGCCGTGTGATTCAAGTCAATGTTGCACACAGGCCAAACACACGAGCGTGTGGGAAGCCGTGTGATTCAAGTCAGTTCTGCACACGAGCTGAGACATGGTCCAAGGCATGGCCTTGTGAGGCAACAGCCTAGCCACATGGGCTTGTTCCCTATTTTGAAAGAAAAAATTTTATAAGTTTCACTAAGTTTCTGTATAAGATCGGTTTAGTCCCAAACTTTCTCTAAAGTTTGTTTAAGGTCTTGTAGACATTCTAAAGGGACTATGTGAATATGAATTATTATGAAATGATGTTGTATGATTGATAATGTGAAATGAGTTTAAAATGTTCCGATATATCCGGTAATGCCTCTTAACCCTAGTTCGACAATGGATACGGGTTAGGGGTGTTACAGTAAACCTGATACGAAATCCATCATAACTTTGTCCCATTTCCACTCTGGCATCATTATGAGCTGTAATAGTCCCAATGGCACTTGATGTTCAGCTTGAACCTATTGACAAATCAAGCATCTCAACACAAATTCAGAAATGTTATGTTTCATACCTGACCACCAGTACATCTATTTCAAATCACTATACATCTTAGTACTCCCCGGATGAATAGACAAGCTACCACTGTGTGCTTCATGCAAAATTTACTGTATAAGGTTGATATTCTTCGGTACATAAACTCTATCTCGAAACAACAAATAATCATCAGATCTGATCTGAAACTCTGAATCATTAGTCGACTCATATTGTACTCGTTTAGCTTGCAATTCACTATCGCCTTTTTGAGCCCCGCAAATTTGTTGTAAAAGCATCGGTTTAGCTTTTAACTCAGCTAAAAATTGAACCATCATCAGACAAAGTCAATCACATATTCATCGCTCGCCAAGCAAATAAGGATTTTTTACTCAGAGCATTCACAAATACATTCACATTTCCCAGATGGTAATCAATCACTAACTCATAATCTTTCAACAGTTTGAGCCATATTCACTGTCTCAAATTCAAATCTTTCTATGACATCAAATACTTCAAGCTCTTGTGATCAGTAAATATGTGACATTTTTCACCGAACAAATTGTGTCACCAAATTTTCAATGCAAACACGATCGCAGCCAACACCAAGTCATGTGTCAGATAATTCTTCTCGTGCGTATTTAATTATCTGGAAGCATATATCAAAACACATCCCAAACCGTTCAATGACGCATCACTGAAAATCACAAAATCTTTACCCGACTCAGGCTAAACTAATACTGGTGCATCGGTTAACAGTGCTTTCAATTGGTTGAAACTCTATTGACATATCTCGGACCACTCAAACTTCACATCTTTTTGTAATAACTGAGTCATCGGTGTAGCAATCATCGAGAATCCTTTTAAAAATCTCCAATAATAGCCAGCTAATCCAAGAAACTTCAGACCTCAGAAGTGTTTCTTGGTGGTTTCCAGTCAACAACAACAGAAATCTTGCTTGGATCAACTCTGATGTCTTCTGCCGAAACAATGTGTCCCAATAATCCAACTTCTCGGAGCCAAAAATCACATTTTCTGAATTTAGCAAATAATTATTTTTCTCTTAATGTTTGTAGCACAATCCTCAAATGTTCAGCATGCTCAGACTCATATCGAGAAAGATCAGAATATCATCAATGACTACAACAATGAATCTTTCTAAATACGGTCTTAAAATTTTATTCATCAAATCCATAAAAAATGCAGGAGCATTAGTTAACCCAAATGGCATAACAAGAAATTCATAATGTTCGTACATGGTTCTGAATGGAGTTTTTAGCACATCCAAATTTTTAACCCGCAACTGATAATAGCCAGATCGTAAATCAATCATTGAAGATATTGTTGCTCCTTTCAACTGATCGAACAAATCATCAATTCTCGACAAAAGGTATTTATTCTTAATCGTAACCTTGTTAAGTTGTCGATAGTCGATACATAGTCTCATTGAACCATCTTTCTTCCTTACAAACAAACCGATGCACCCCAAGGCGAGAAACTCAGTCGTGCAAAACCTCTATCCATTATCTCTTGTAACTGAGCTTTCAACTCTTTTAACTCTGTCAGAGCCATTCAGTACGGAGCTATCGATATCGGTGGTGTTCCCGGTACTAACTGAATAGCGAATTCGACCTCTCTGATCGGTGGCAACCCGGGTAATTCTTCTGGAAAAACATCTAAATATTTACAAACTACTGGTACTAATTCAATCTTCGATTCAGACACCTTTGTATCAAGTATATAAGCAAGGTAAGCATTGCAACCCTTTCTCACATATTTCTGCGCTAACATAGCCGATATCACTACAGGCAACCCACTCGAATCATCGGATTCAATATGAAAAGTCTCACCATTCAGACATTTCAACTCAATAATCTTTTGTCTATATTTTACAACAGCATCATGTATAGTCAACCAATCTATAACCAAAAGTACATCAAACTCATCAAACGATAAAAGCATCAAATCGGCCGAAAAACTGTAACCCTGAGTTATCAAAGGACAATTCTGGCAAACTTTATCAATTAAGACGTACTGGCCTAAGGGGTTCGATACTTTAACCATAAATTCAGTGGACTCGACATGTAAATTCTTACTAGACACTAACTTTTTACATACATAAGAATGGGTTGATCCCGGATCAATCAAAACAATTACATCAGTGTTATAAAGAGAAAATGTACCGATGATAACATCTGGTGGTGAGGCGTCCTTGTAAGCTCGTGCCCGTGCCTCAAATCTCACAGTAGAATCTCTCGTTGCACCTCGACTATCACTCACATTTTTAGTATTTCGGGGTGGTCTCCCTCTAGCAGATGTATTGCTCGGTCGAGCAGTTAAAAGTTTGTCTTTCTCGGATAACTCAGGGCAATCACGAATAAAATGCTCCTGCAAGCCACATCTAAAACATGATCTGTCATTCATCCAACACTCCCCAAAATGTCGTCTTCCACATCATTGTCATTCTGGTCTATTTGCCTTGATGCTGCCAACACTCGCTACCGAAGTGGCTTGAGTTTTTGAACCAAAGTGTTGTTTACCACGATCTCAGTTAGAATACCCCATTGAAGCGGTCGAACGATTATGGAAATTCTTTGATTTCTTTGATGACGAGTGATAAGATTTTTCCATTAACCTCTTTCTCGAATCTCTAGCCTCAGAATCAGCTATTCTCTTTTCTTTGCTAAGCTCCTCGACTTTGTGAGCTCTATCTACTAAAACCACAAATTCTTTCAGTTCAAGTATCTCGACTAAAAGCTTGATGTCTTCATTCAACCCATCTTCAAATCGTTTGCACATAATTTCTTAAGTGAAGATACACTCTCGGGCATACTTTCTCAATCTCACGAATCTCTTTCATACTCGGTTATGGTCATATGACTCTATTTTAACTCTAGAAATTCCTTACATTTTTTATCAAGAAATCATTGACTTATGTACTTCTTCCTAAACTCGGTTTGAAAGAATTCTCACGTGACCCGTTCTCTCGGCAGTACAATTATTAAGGTATTCCAGAACTGGTAATATGAATCTTTCAAAAGAGATACAGCACATTTAACACATTCAGTTGACGTACAGGATAGTTCATCAAAAACCCAAATCGTATTCTTATGCCAGAACTCGACTATATTAGGGTCGTTATCAACTGTAGCCCTAAACTCTTCAGCCCCATATTATTAAATTTTGTCAATTGGTGGTTTGCTTATACGTACCAGTTTTACAACTTAAGGAACTCTAGGGACCAATTAGGGAAAAGGTGGGGGTGGAGGTTGCTGAGCTATCGGATTCATCCAAACGAACTTAGTGAACCACCCATTCATCATTTGGAAGAAGGCTTCCTTAGCCTTTCCTCCACAACTTCCAAACATAGGTAAATACTCAGACGATGCTACCCCTCGAACTGAGGTTGGCGCGTTACTTTTCAACATCATCAGAGTCTGCTCGATTGGGATCCATTACTATATGAAAAACTTGATTTTAAACTGTCAAGAGATGCCACACTGTCACAGGTTATAAAATGGCATGTATAGCTAGACTCACATACGCTATGTTAGTCTGAGAATCGACTAAATCGTAGTTCTGATACCATTAAATGTAACACCTCTAACTCGTATCCGACGCCAGAATAGGGTTACAGAGCATTACCAGACTTATAACTTATACCATCAAACATTTCATAATCAATTATCATTCAAATAAAAAAACCATTCATAATCATTCATATGGTCCCTATACGAGCCCTCGAGGCCCAAAATAGACATTAAAAGTGGTTCGAGACTAAACCGAGTACTTAAAAAAATTTAAGAAAACATGGAAAATTTTTAAAGTGCAGAGGAAACACGTCCGTGTCTTAGGCTATGTGGGCATTCGAAATGGGATCACATGGCCATGTCCCAGCCCGTGTCTGACCCCATATAACTCACTGACTTTGGTCAGACGACCGGGCCACACGCCTGTATGCTAGGCCGTGTACCCTTCGAAATGGCCTCACACACCTGTGTGCCATGTCGTGTACTAGGTCGTGTGAAAACTGGAGGGTATACTGACTTGTGCCACATGGCCAAACCACATGTCCATGTGCTAGGCTGTGTGAAGCTACTGACCTGGTTTCTAAATAAGCATCAGGGGACACACGGCTGAGACACACGAATAAAACATAGGTAAATACCAAATTGTCCACAATTTAGTTAAGCATAAATAGAATATAGGTGAATACCAATTCGGCCCAAAGCGTAACACATAATACAATAATTCTATCCATGCATTAATACATCAACTATAAATTACTTGATGTATTCCACATGAATACCTGTATTGTTTTGTATCAACTCCTATAACCTCGTATCATCATCTATGCCCATTAAACCATTTGGAATACTATTGGATACTCGGGTATCTCCCACACCAAGTGCCAATACATTGTCAAAACCACCTCTATCTCATATCTCATATAGATGCTCACTCTCGAGCCACCACTAGGTCTGCTCACACAAGCTGTCAGTCAAGACGTAGCTACGGTGTTACTCACACAAGCTGTAAAGTAACCGCAACACATGCCAAAAACTCAGCCACCGATAGGACGTATGAGACCAGCACCCAAAACACGATAATCTCTAATGACATGTCATTTGTATCCTATCTATTACTAATGTTCAACCGGGATCCATACTTTGGCGATACCTCTTCAAGAATGTAACATCCTAAATTAGGGCCTAGTCAGAACAGTGGTTTTGGGACCACGAATTCGAGGTAGAAATAATTATTTTATGATTATTATAAGGTTTATGATATGTTTACATGCTTGTGTGAAAATTTCATGAAGAAATTATATGTCTAAGGTGCTCGATTAGACTTTAAGGACTAAATTGAATAAATTGCAAAATGCATGTTTTAGAAGCTTTTTGTATGAAATTGCTTTGGATTATGAATTAGGAGCCCTTAAATAGAAATTTTACCAAATTCTAAAATTTTGGAAATAAATGGGCTTGTGTGGTAAAATATCTAAGAAAGGCATTAAGGGTATTTTAGTAATTTGGCATATAAAGCCAAAAATAGCCTAATAAAAAAAAGATGTCATCTTCTTCATTCTTTTATGTTGCTGCCGAAAATACCATGGAAGCCATTGTTGAGGTTTTGACCAAGCTTTCCAAGCTCAATAGTAAGTTCGTTCTTGTATCATTTTTATTGATTTTCGTATTTTTGAAATCTTTGTACCTTAATCTACCTATTTCTAACCATATTTTGAGATATAGTTAAAGTCAAAAATTTTACCCATGATGGATAATTGTGTATTTTGATGTTTGATGGTAGTTTATGCATGTTTATGAGTAGAGGAACGATTTTTACTAAGTGATTTTCGGTGAAAACGAGTAAAACGAGCTAATTGGTAAAAGTTGTTATTATTCATAATTATGTGTTATAGTAAGAATTTGAAGTTGCTATAGAAGAGAAAAATGTTCAGCATGTCATAAAACATAAGAAAAAGGAATAAATTTTAATTTTTGAGCCTAGGGGCAAAATCATAATTATGCAAAAGTTTAGGGGCAAAATTATAATTTTTCAAAGTTTGAGTTAGGGACTGTTTTGAGTAGTACATTAATTAAATAAGTGAAATGTGATGTTTTAGACCCGAAAAATGAGATTTGGACCTAGAATTGGAGGAAAATCGAAAATAAGAAAAGTTGGTAAAATGGTCGTTTCGGCATTCGAGGTAAGTTCGTGTGTTAATAATAATGCAACACCATGCTTACAATAAAGTTGGTAAAATGGATATTTTGGCATTCGAGGTAAGTTCGTGTTTAATAATAATGCAACACCATTCTTGAATTGTAATTCTATATTGATATGACATAAATTGTATGATTTAATATGTTTAGGAGAAGTCGATGGATGGTATGTATGATATGGAAAATGTGATGTTTGTTGTGTTATGTGAAATTGGCAAATTAATGTTACATGAATTGAATGTTAAATTAATATTATATGGGTATGAGTTGCTACATAGTTGTACCTGATGAGATTTCGACAAGTAAGTTTGAATAACCTAAAGTAAATCTATAATATGCCGAAATGCATGTTTTATGAATGTATGATAGTTTTATAAAATGATGGCATGAAAATTTATGAATTGGTAAAATGTTGAAAAGTGAGAATTCCCGGTTGAACCTTCGGAATAGAAAAGATACGAATGAGGTAGCTAGTTCACATGTGTGGTACTAAGTGTAGGCCACTATGTGTACAAAAGAGCTATGAGATGGTTTTAGGTCACGTGTGTAGAATTAAGTCCAGGATACTATGTGTACCAGACGTATAGGTCGCATGTGTAGTACTAAGTGCAGGCTACTATGCGTACCCGATAGTTTCGATCACATGTGTGGTACTAAGTGCAGGCCACTATGTGTAAGTGATGGTTTTGGTCACATGTGTAGTACTAAGTGCAAGCTACTATGTGTACCATATAGCTTCGGCTACAAGGGTGGTACTATGTGTAGGCCATCGTGTATCTGTTATTATTCCGATGAGTTCAATGGGAAATTGACTAAGTGAAAATACATGTGATCATGTAACAACTAAGTGTAATTGAATATGATCATGTTATGAATAAGTGCAAGTGTGAATGTGACCAATTGATAAATTTGGAAAATGTACGTATGAACAATATGCTCGATATGTGATCGAAATTGGAAAGATTGGTATAGGCAAGTGATGAACACAACTAAAGTGAGAGAGCAAAAATTTACAATAGAACTGCTTTGGACAGTAGCAGTGATGTGAATTTGAAAAAATCACCAAAAATAGTAGAAATTGAATTATAAATTAGATGAGATATTGATTTAAATCTTATTGAGTCTATTTTCATATAAAAAAACATAGAAAAAAATGATTTGTATAGTTTGAGATATTTGAATTTCTGTGAGACTGGTTCAGAATGATTACGTGATCCCCTATTCCACCTTAGAAAAATCATTAAAAATTGTACAAAAATAATTGTGGAATATAATTTATATGACTGAAATTCTGAATGAGTCCATTTTCAAATGAACTAAATAAAAAGTTCATATAAACACTTTACAAGGATAAAATTGATTCATAGTGAAGAGAGGTCAGAATAGTCAAACAGTAAAATAGGGGAATCTTTATTGAATAAACTGTATTGATTGGCTAAACCAAAAATTCTAAAAATTTTATGGTAAGAAGATATGAGAGTCTAGTTTCATGGAAAATTAACAGATCTTGGAGTTCTATAGCTCCTGATATAAATAATTTAATTACTGTGACTTAAGAAAATAGCTTAACTAGAATTTGAATAAATAGGAAGAATATGAAAATAGCATGTTATTGCATTGCTTATTATTTTCATGCGAGCTTACTAAGCGTAAAGCTTACTCCCTCCTTTCCATTTCTTTTAGTTTTGTCAGCTCAGCCTAGGACTGGAGATTGTCGGAGGCAACATCACACTATCGGGCCATTATCCTTGGAGTATTGGCATGTGTTTGAAAAGTTTTAAATTTTAGGCAAAATTTGGTAACCCAGTTTTGTATGATTGTGAATGTTGAAGTGCGGTAACGCCTCGAACCCTGTTCCTGAGTTGGACACGGGTAAGGGGTGTTACAAAGAATTTTGTGGCGTCATATCATAACGATTATAACAATTAAGCTTTTAAACACATATAATTTAATGCTTATTCAACTTACGAACTTACCTCGAATTAGTACAAAGACAATAGACCAATCAATCGACTACTTTGTCTTTTCCCCTATCTAATTCTGAACGTGGCTTTTCTTGATTTAAATCATCAAATTTAACTAATTCAATACTTATTCTATTAAATTCAATCCAATTTCATGTTATGGCAAAATTATCATTTTGCCCCCACAATTTTGACCTTTTTACAATTTAGTCCCTAGGCTTGTAAAATGAAATTCATGCAAATGTCTCTACACCCAAGCCTAGCAAAATTTTATAGGTGTCCATAGCAGCCCATACATTCCACAAATTCAAACAATTTAGCCCATATTTGACAATTTCATTAAAAATCCTTTAACAAAAGTTGTTTATTTAACAACAAGAATTCATTTTCTTCCATTAAACTTCAAAAATAACTAGCATGCTCTCATGGTAAAACCCTGACTTTCAATCATTTTGCAATTTAGTCCCTTTTTTAGCTAGCTTAAGCAACAACAATCCTGAAAACATAAAAATCAACAAAGACAGAATGAGATAGTACTTACATGCAAAGGAAATAGTTGGAGAAAATTTTTCTCTTCTCTAATGGTGAAAATCAGCTAGCATGGATGATATGAGGAAGATGATATCATTTCTTTTATTAATTTAGCCTTTATTTACCTAATTACCTAACTTTAAAATTTTCAAAATACGATGCCATACACATCCACTAACTCAATTTATGGTCTAATTACCATATAAGGACCTCTACTTTAAATTTCTATAGCTATTTAACACCTTTAGCTAATAGAACATAACTTTTGCACTTTACGCGATTTAGTCATTTTTCACAAATTAAGCATGCAAACGGTAAAATTTCGTAACGAAATTTTTATGAAATAATACTATCATGCTGTAGACCACAAAATAATATTAAAATAAATTTCACGACATCGGATTCGTGGTCCTGAAATCATTTTTTCGATTTCACTGAAAATGGGTCGTTACATTTTCCATGAACATGTATCATCTTGCACTACACACTTGAACTTGAACTTCTCAAATTTGGATTTAACCATGTGGTAGTTAACCTTGTTCATGATGCTATATTGTTTTAAAGCACCAAGAAAACTATCCTTATTGGAAAACTCCTTACCAACTTCCAATTCACCCGAATCTAACGACGAACTTGTATGGTCACGTCTTCTGTGTGATAGACTTGGAAATTCCAACGCATCATCTACTGATAGATCGACATTATGCATGTGGGTTGGACATGAGTACGCCGTGAATCATGGAACTTCTTCTTCTTCATCTGAACTGCCTTCACCGTCTTTAGGCTCGATTGGAATAGGCTCCTGTTTAGAAAATAATACAACTTATGTACCATCGAGGTCGGGCTCTCGAGGTGGATCCACATCGGACTCATCATCCAACCTACCATCATCTGTAACGTAAGAGGTCCCTTCACCGGTGGACATCGTAGGGGGTACATCATCCCTTCTTGTGGACATTTTGTAACGTCCCTAGTCAAATGTAGGTTGCTAACCACTAGAAGTTGAAGTCATTCCCCAGTACATATTTCTAACATCAAACATCGACCCATCAAAGTGCATGTACCATCCACTAATCGAGTGTCATGCAGGAGTTGTGTAATCCATATTGCCACTAAACACGAGCGATTTCATGTTCTGCCTCCCACTAACGGAATGTCCGGTAGGGGTCATGTTGTAACACCCCTTAACCCTAATCCGTCACCGGAACAGGATTACAAAGCATTACTAGAGATTTCAAAACAAATATGAATAATCATATAATAATATAATATACATATCATAATTTAATTATAATGTCCCTTTATTGAGCCCTCGAAGCCCAAATCACGTGTTTAAAACAAATCGGGACTCAATTAGAAACTTAAGAATTATTCGTGAAATCTTAAAAATTTTCTTAGGTGCAGGGCACACACGCCCATGTATAAGCCGTATGTCTCACACGGTCTGGTCACACGCCCGTGTGCCAGGTCGTGTGGACTCAAAATGAGCCTTATACATCAAATTTACCAACCCTACTAATCTTGAATAACAAGCAACTCATAATCCAAATATTTAACCAAACCAAAATAGATTCAAATACTTCTAATATATGCCAAATTTATCAATTTAAAGATCTAATCAATGTACCAACATAGATATTTTACAAATATTAACCAACTCAATTCATTTAACTTCATTCAAGCAAAATCAAATTTAATACCAAATGTCAACCTAAAATTTGTATATGTAAAATTCATTTATACCTCAACCAAAATATTCCATTTCATAACCTTAATATAACACATATCTTATATATATATTCAACCCATTTCATATTATAACATCATTACAATCATTTCCCAAAATGACAAACATAACATCCTAGGTACATGCCATTTACCAAAAAGAAATGTACTTCACCACAATAAGTTCGGGATCGGCCTTGGATGCTGATTCGATAATTTGACTTTAACCAAAACTGCACACGAAAACAAACCGTACACTGAGTTTAAAACTTAGTAGTATTTCTATAATCCGAATACTTTTAAAAAAAATATCATAACGCATACACATTTAACCATATGTAAACATTAATCAATCAATAATTCAATTCATCCACTTAATCTTCTTTTTTCACCAATAACTAATTCAAATAAATTTTCTCACTTTGATTCACATAACATTTGGCAATAGCAAAACTCTTTTTATGAACTCTTGGTTGCAATAGCAAAACTCTTTTTATGAAGTCTTGGTTCATACATATCATTTGCACAATTCAATTCAATATCAAATTTCAAATTCACAATTCAATAACAATCTTATTGGCAATTCATTTATCTATCCCTATTAACAAGACTCGGACTTTGGAGGATACACGGATCCAACCAAAACACTTCAGTATGGCACCCAGTGCCTCATCGAATAATTCAAAGTAATAGAGTGACACCCAGTGTCTCATCGACCATGCCAAAGTAAGTTAGTACCCAGTACCTCATCGAATTTATCCGAAGTAATAGTTTGACACCTAGTGTCTCATCGACTCGAGGTCGAAGTATCCCTGAACACTTCCAATCCTATGGCATGCCAACTATATCGACTCAGCCCAATACAGTTAATAGGGTTTTCAAATCACTTTCAATACCACAATTTTTTCCAATACTCAAATATCATATCAATCACAAATTCACATATATTCAATTTAATATCAAAAATCACATATACTCATGAATTTAATTCAATTCAATTCAATTTAATACCACAATACCAATACTCACCTCAATTTTACTTACCATGTATATTAAATAATAAATTCAACAACTAAATATTAGTTTCGAATTATAGAAATACAAACCAGAATTCTCCAGCTACTCCTTGTTAACTTTGTCTTTTCTTTTTCTAGCTGAGGTCTCCGGCTCAACGTTAGCTACGAAAATCGAAACAATTAAAATTTATCAATATAGCACAATTTCACACTGAATATTTCAATTTATACTCAACTTTTGCCTAAATTCCAATTTAGTCTCTAACAAATACTAACTTTATTTCTACAAAACTAATTCCATATATTCATTCAATTACCACTTAAAACTAAATTTAACTCTCTAATTTCACCATAAATCCCTAATTTCAAAATTCTCTCAATTTAGTCTCTATTACTCAAAACTTATAATTTAACTTATAGTTCAATCCATATTTTTATTCTAACTTGAAATTCTGTCAATTTAATCCCTAATTCTTCAATTTATTCAACATGAACAACTTCTAAAAATTCACTAGCTTTCAAAATTTCAACTTAAAATCAAGTAGTATTTTGTTCTAAGATTCCAAAAACATCAAAATTACAAGAAAAGGGATTAAATTGACTTACCAATCAAACTTTAAACCTCAAAACCCTATTTTTCCTTTCTTTTTCTTTCCTCCTTTCTCCTTCTCTGTTTCGTTGCTATTCTCTGTTTCTTTTCTATCTTTTGTTTCTTTTATTTCTATTTTGTTTTATTATTTCTTTTAACTATTATTTTAATAATATAATATAATATAATATAATAATATTTTCTTAAATAATAAGTATATATATTACAAATGTATGTATAATATTTTTTACACATGTAAATTATTATTACCATACTCTTGTCAACTTTTAGATTAATTACTAATTTAGTCCCTTCACTTTTCTATAATCTATAACTAAACTTTCACACTTTATTAAATTTAATCCTTATATCAAATTAACATTAATTCAAACTAATTCACCTAACCAAAACCTAATTAATCACATAACTAACTTCATAAATATTTTTAATAAATATTTACGAATCCGTTTTACAAAAATGGAGACCCGAAAGTACACTTTTCGATTATCGTAAAATTTCAGGTCATTACACATGTATTCCTCTTGAACAACAGTAGATGTTGAAGTCGCAAATGCTTCATTTGGCGATGAAAATTGTACATACAACTCAAGATAGGGTGATCCACTAGCTAGATGAGTCTGCACCATCGCCTCCAAGCTACGACCACCTTTGATATCAAATAAGTCATATGTCACGGGATCAACCGAAGCACAAAATCGATACTTAATAGACAAAACTCTCATTGGTGTCGTTTCGAAGATTTTGTGCCTAATTATCTTACGAAGTTTTGTCAAATCTATGTTCTAGTTAAAAAACTAGTATTGTATTCTCCGATAAAAAAACATCATTTTTGGTGTCACGGACCTACCCATCATAGTATATAACAGCACTAATATGTTCACTCATCTTCAATTTCTATTCTGTTTAGCCTCTCTAATTTTTCTTGTTCTAACTTATGCAACATGAGAATGAAATTTGACTTATTTAAAGCCTAAGTGTAACACCCGTTACCCGTATTCAACACCGGAACAGGGTACAAGGCATTATCGGACTTACATCGCAAGCAAACATACAAATCGAGACATAAATTTTCATCCAAATTAAAAACCATTTGTATTCAATCATAAAGTCCCTAATACAAGCCTACAAGGCCCAAAACATGCTCTGGAAGTGGTTCGGGACTAAACTGGTAACTCAAGAAATTTTTACATAACTTAGAAAATTTTTGCCCTAAACAATGGTCACACGCCAGTGTGGGCAGACTGTGTGGTCACACACGCCCGTGTCCCTAACCCGTGTAACTCTCTGTTTTGCAATGCATGAACAAATTGAGATCACACGGCCAAGTCACACGCCTGTGTGCTAGGCTGCGTGGTTAATTTAATTTTCATAAAATAGGTGCAGACTTCACACGCCCGGGACACATGCCCATGCTTGATGTCATGACCCTCACACGGCTGAGACACATGCCCGTGTCTCTGCCCGTGTGCTCAATTTTGAGCATTCTGTTTCTCAAAATTAAGGTGCAGGAGACACACGGAAGAAACACATGCCCATGGCGAAAGTCATGTGTCACACATGACCTAGACACACACCCGTGTGTCTACCCATGTGGACAAAATAAAGGCTATTTACCAGCCTCATTTACACCTACACTTACACCAATTCAATGGCACAATTCCATGATATTCATAACAATTAAAACAACCACAATAAAGAATAAAACATACCAATTCCATGCTAGCATATCAACCATTTAACGAGCAATTATAATCCACATCACAAAAGACCTTGGCACATATTCATTCTTACACATAAATGTGTATATACTTATAACCAATTTAACTAAGGTAAGCCAAATCTCATGGCCTTAAACAAAATGAATCATTTAATAATTTCAATGCCAACACATGTGGCCAAATCATAATGACACACACAAAAAAATGACCAAGTCCCTATACATGCTATAATCTCAAAATGTTTAAAATCATCGGTACCCAAAATAACAGTTTGATAGTGTGATACAATCTCCGACGATCTCCAATCCAAGCTAGCTTGGTGACACTGTACCATCTCATAATAATTTCATACTTAGTCTTATCGTTGTCATACCTAATGAACCACTTGAAATAATAATATTGGATACACGAAAACCTTGCACACAAGGTGCCACATATGTAGCTATTGCTACCTTTATCTTATAACACATATGTGTTCGCTCTCGAGCTATCAATGGGCCTACTTACACAAGCTGTCAGTCGAGACGTAGCTACACGGTGTTGCTCACACAAGCTGTCAAGTAACCACAACATATGTTGGTATACTCAGCCACCAATAGGACGTACAGGACCAGCACCCGGAATCACATAACATAAAACCCTAGTGACATGTCACTTGTATCCTAATCTATTCCCAAGGTTCAATTGGGATTTCTCGCTTGCCAAATCGTCGTCAAATGTGTCCGTAAGGTGGATTACACAATTCATGCATAAATTTAAGCAAATAAAATACAGTTAAAGTAAAGCTTATTTAACATACGAACTTACATCGATTACAAAAATGGCCAAACAGGTCTATTCGTCAATTACTTTGTTTTTCCCCGATCTAAACCCGAACTTCATTTTTCTTGATCTATAATGTCAAATTTAACTTATTTAATCATCACATTATTCAATTCAGCCCAAAAACACATTATGGCAAAATTTTACATTTCCCCTAAACTTTTAATATTTTACATTTTAGTCCCGATGCTCGTAAAATGATTTTCATCCAATTTCTTCATTACCCAAGCCTAGACGAATATTTTTCATGGTCATAACAACCCACATTTTCTATTTATTCACATTTTAACACACTTTTTACAAATAGGTCCCTTTTAACATTTTCATCAAAAATCACTTTGTAAATGTTGTTTACCTATCATCAAACATGTATTTTCTACCATTAAACATCAAAATACAAGCTTATTCTACATGGGTAAAATTTTAGACTTTGACATCTCTTCAAATTAGTCCTTGAAATAGCTAGATTAGGTTGAGATAACTTCAAAAACATAAAATCATCAAAAACGGGACAACAACGGACTTACAATTGAGCTTGAAAGTGGCCAAAACCCTAGCTATGTCTTCCTTCAAATTTTCGGCACAAGGGGGGACTATTTTGAGAAGATGGATACTTTTATTTCACTAAATTTTGTATTTATTTACTAGATTACCAAAATGTCCTTCACTTAAACTTGAAATTTTACTTACTCCATGTCCATTTTTGTCCATCTTAAGGTATAATGGCCTAATTACCGGTTAAGGACCTCCAATTTAAGAATTCATTAAAATTAAACACCCTTAGCTTCTAGAACACACATTGTGTACCTATTGCAATTTAGTCCTATTAGTCAAATTGGACACCCTATCGATAAAATTTCTTAACGAAATTTTCACACAGTCATTCAGCCATACTATAGACCTTAAAAAAATAATAAAATAAATATTTATACTTCAAATTTGTGGTCCCGAAATGACTGTTCTAATTTGACCCAAAATCGGGCTGTTACACTAAGGCCAAGTAGGAACTACTGTAGAAAAGGAGCGTCCACGTGGGAGCTTTTTTCAGTAATTTTGCTGACAATGCATCCTGCTTGAAGCGTTTTTTACACTATTTTTTCAGAATCGTCTTCTCCAAATTATTTTTTAGGAACTACTGTAGAAAAAGACCGTCCACGTGGGAGTTTTTTTCAGAATTTTGCTGATAGTACATCCCGCTTGAAGCATTTTTTACACTATTTTTATAGAACCGTCTTCTCAAATTTATTTTTTCAGGAACTACTGTAGAAAAAGAGCGTCCATATGGGAGCTTTTTTTAGTAATTTTGCTGACAGTGCATCCTATTTGAAGTGTTTTTTACACTAGTTTTTCAAAGCCGTCTTCTCAAAATTATTTTGTCAAGAACTACTGTTGAAAAAGAGCATCCACGTGGGAGGTTTTTTAGTAATTTTGCTAACAGTGCATCCTGCTTGAAGCGTTTTTTACACTATTTTTTAGAATCATCTTCTCAAAACTATTTTTTCAGGAACTATCATCTTCTCAAAACTATTTTTTCAAGAACTACTGTAGAAAAAGAGTGTCCACGTGGGAGTTTTTTCAGTAATTTTGCTAACAATGCATCCTTGTTGAAGCGTTTTTGACACTATTTTTCAAAACCGTCTTCTCAAAACTATTTTTTGAGGAACTACTGTGTAAAAAGAGTGTCCATGTGAGAGCTTTTTTCAGTACTTTTGCTGACAGTGCATCCTGCTTGAAGCGTTTTCGACATTATCTTTTCAGAACCATCTTCTCAAAATTAATTTTTCAAAAACTACTGTAGAAAGAAAAACAAAATCCTTCTTGTCAATATAATTTTTTCAAGACTCAACCCGAAACCCTTTTACAAAAACCCTAAAAGCTAAACACAAAATTATTTTTAAAAAACCTAAACCCTATTTTAATTAATTTTCTTAAAAACCTTAAACTCTAATTTAATTAATTTACTTAAAACCCTAAAACCTTATTTAATTATTTTTTAAAAAATTTTAAACCCTAATTTATTTTAAAAAATTCTTAAACCTTAAACAAATAAAACTCTAAATTATTTTAACAAAACACTAACCCTAAACCCATAAACCCTAGGCACTAAACATGCAAATAGCCCTAACCCTAGAAAAACACAAGCTAAAACGTGCCCCTGAGGGAGCATTTTGCCATGTCAGCAAAGCGCGTCCACGTTAGCGTGTTTTTCATTGACATGGCAAAATCGATCCCTCATGGACGCGTTTTGCTGAAATTTCCCCTTAAAACGCTCCTACGTGGACGTGTTTTATTATTTTCGGCCCATTCGGTAAATAACAAATAAAGTGGTCCATTTCCGTAAATAAAGTAGGAAATGGGCCTTTATTGGTAAAATGGTCCATCCCATTTCTTGTTTATATAATAATAAATTTAGCTCTCTAATATTTATAAATTCTAACAATTTAGTTTTAATTCTAAAAATTCAACAAATTTAATTCTTTGCTTACATCTTATGTCAAATTAATCTTAAATTTTAAAATTAAAAGTAAAATTCTAAAACTTTAAAATTTTAAATTTTAAATTTTCCAATAAAATTTTTTTTTTAAAATATATACAAAACTATAAATAAATAAATAAATACTAATTTTTTACATTAAACTATTTATTAAAATAATAATTTCTAAAATAAAATATTTTTAAAAATCCCACAATTAAGAGATAAATTAGGTTCAAACTTTTCTTTTTTTAATTTTATTTTACATATAATAATTTATTTATTATATATCTAACCTCGTTATTTAGTCCTCGTTAAATCTATCATGTACTAGACATCGACTTCACCCACAACCATCAACACCAATAATCCTTACTTCAAATCCCTCGATTTTCACATCCTTTATCGTTGTGCCAACGAACTAGGAATTGGTTGTGGAGTTACTGACATAACCTTCCACCTAATGAGTTTCCAAGATATCATTTCAACCTATATAACCCTCAATCATGCATGCCCACAAGCACAATCTCAAATGCAAAAAACTCATTTTAGGCAGTGACTTGAAAATATCAATCCCTACTGTAACAGCCTGATTTAGGGGCTAGTCAGAACAGTGATCTCAGAATCACTAATTCGAGGATTGATAAAATTATATTCATGCTATGTTATGTGCTATAACATGTTTATAAGGATGTATGGAAATTTTGGTGCCTTAATTTTAGCAATTTCTAGCTAAATTGTGAAAAAGGACCAAATCGCATAAAGTACGAAAGTTCTATTTTATTTGCTAGAGGCACCAAATGGCTATGTCTTATTAATTGGAGGTATTTAAAGGGAAATTAGACCATATTGAATGTGATGGCTGGCCATGTAGAGAAGAGGGGACAAGAACTTTTAATTTGGTCAAAGTTGGTGGAATAAATGAATAAAATAAGATGAATAGGTAAAAAGCTATCATCTTTCTATTTTTCTTCCCTTCTCCACCGAAAATATCAGCCATGGTGGGGTGTTTGAGAGCTTAAAATTTTAGCAAGCTTTATCCCACACAAGCTTTATCCCACACAAGTAAGTGATTTTGATGACTTTTCTTGATAAAAATTGTACTTTTGGAGTCCCCAAAGCTTAATCTATCTAATGGGGGGCTAAATTGCAACATGGTTGAAAGTTTAGGGACTTACCATGATAGATTTTATGCTCGTTGTTGAGTTTTATGGAAGAAAATGAATGGTAGGATGATGATAAACAACTTTTATGAAAGGTGTTGTGGTGAAAACACCTAATTTGGGCTAAAATGCAAAGGTTGTAATTTGTTCATTTAAGCATGAAATAGTTGGAATTTGAGATAGTTGTGGGAGGATTAAATGTTCAACTGGGATTTTTTAACAAGAAAATGTGATGAAAATTTATTTACGAGCCTAAGGGCAAAATCGTAATTTTGCCAAAGCATGGGGGCAAAATGGTCATTTTTGCCTAAAGAGTGTATTATGGTATTTTATGATTTATAAATGAATAAATCAGTATATTTCATTGTTATAGATCAAAGAAATCAAGTTTTGGACCTAGAACGGATAAAAAGAAAGATGTAGGCAAATAATCATTTTAGACTATTTTGATATCGAGGTAAGTTCATGTGCAATTGTTATAAGTACGTACGAGCTAATTTAATATTCTAATATTGTATGGAATGTATATATATACACTCAATGAATGTTGAAATGACAATTGATGAGATGTCGGGAGAATTGAATATAAGAATAGTAAGGGATGTAAATAGTATGAAACGATGTTAGTTAAGGTTTCATGTAAGACCATATCAAGGACATGGCAATTATGTGATATTTTGTATGAGACCTTGTTGGGGTCACGAAATCGACATGTTAAAGTATGTAAGATCCTATTGGGGTGTGCTGTTAATGAGAACTATGTGTATGAAACTCAAGAGGGTTATGTAATAAGTTGGATGATTCAACGGGGATGTTGAATGTAAGTGGTTGTACCACGAGAAGCACTAGTATGTGATAGAATTAAATTAATATGAATTTGACATATAATAAACTCCTGAGTGGGATGAATGTAGTAGAATTTGGTATTGGATGCATGGTTGATATTGATTGAGAATCTATGTGGCTCAAGTAGAGTAAAAGTGGTAGAGTTGTGCATGTGTTGTGATAATGCTAGAAGGTAAGATAAGTACGATAACTTCTCGTTAATTGATTATGGTAGGCTAAGTGCGAAGCCACCGAGATATTGACTGTGTGGACTAACTGAGTGTGAAATAGCTAGGTGAATTAACTATGTGACTACGTTATTGAGGGAAGTGGCTGAGTGGATGTCTTATTGATGGTAATGATGGGCTGTGTGTGATACCATCTACCATATTATTATTGGTGGGCTGTGTGCATTACCACCTGAGTAACTAATAATCAATGGGCTGTGTGCGATACCATCGCTTATAAATGATTGGTGTGCTAAGTGTGAAAAAACCATAAGTATAATAATTGGTGGGCTGTGTGCGATACCACCTTATTAGAGAGTTAATGGGGGGCTAAGTGCGAAGCCACCAAGAGATGAGTAGTTTATTGATAATGCTTGATGTATTGTTTTATGAAATTACATGACAATTAGTGCAGGAATGTATGCTAGTTAAATGAGCAATTAGCTTGTGGCACAGTAAGAATGTGGTAAGAGATAGAATGAGTAAGCTTTAAGAGTGGTTGAGTAAGCAACCATGAGTTAATGGGAAAAACCCAGTGTAATACTTGGTGGTTATCCATATTTAATGAATATCAGTATTTATCAGTTATGCAGATGAACTTACTAAGCATTATTACTTACTCTGTTTCTTTTCCCATCTCTTATAGGTTGTTTTGACTAGCTTGGGTTCGGGGCCGCCGGAGATGTTTTCACACTATCGAGCAGATGCTTGGTATGAGGTATCAAGTCCTTATGAGTCATAGCATGTATAGGGCTAGTACTTAAGTTTGATCAAGTCCTTGTTGATGTAGTCAAATTATGTTAACCCTGCACCTTATTATTATTAATTAGAATAGGCCACGGGTAGATCCCATGGCCGTGTGCATGAACCGTGTAAGGAAAACGGTAAGGGCATGGGCGTGTGCCCAGGCCGTGTGGATCAAGTCATTAGCTTCTCACGGTTTGAAGACACAGGCGTGTCCAGGCCGTGTGAAATTAGTCAGTGTCGACCACGGGTGGAAGACACGGGTAGGTTGTGAGGGTACATGAGCGTGCCTTTATTTTACATGGGCGTGTGAAATATACAAGGGCGTGTGTGTTTTCTAACACGGGCGTGTAATCCCAGTTTAGAAGGGAAAGAAATTTTACAAATCATAAGAGTTTTGATATAGTCTCGAGAGCCCTCGTAGGTACGAGTGAGGTCTCGTAAGGCAAGAATGAGGTTGTTGTGGTATCTTTAGGGAAATAATCGCGTTAAGCCTAAGCGGCGGTCAGGTAGATTTATACGGTAATGCCTCATACCCGATTCCGGCGGGGATTACGGGTAAAGGGTGTTACATTTAGTGGTATCAAAGCATGGTTTAGTCGGTTCTCGGACTAACCTAGCGTGAGTAAGAGTCTAGCTATACATGCCATAGGTGGACTGTGACAGTGTGATATCTCCCGACACTAACATGATTGTTTTGTTAAGACAAGGATGGTTCTCAACCGAACTAAATTTAATAATGTTGTAGGTGATAATGAGGTAATTGCAATGCTCTTATACATTGATGAAATTCAAAGAGGTATAAGTAGAAGTACATGACATGTGTGTGAAAATGCATGAACTGAGAGTTATAAAGTGGTAAGCTTATCTGTATTGGCGATATGTGCATAGGTGTTATATACTCAACCTATTGGGTTAGGTGCCATTAGTGAGCAAATTTACCTAGAGGAGGGGGTATATGTGTATGTATGATTGTTCGAATGATGTATAATGTTTTATTTCGTGACTCTGTATGAAATTACGAGTATTATGGTGTGAGAGTCAAACTGGGAAGTTTGATTAAGTAGAATGCAGGGATGAGTACGGTCGTTCATTGATAGGATGATGAATAAGACCATAGTTGGACCATGATAGTGCATGTGATCCCATGTAAGACCATGTCTGGGACATGGCATTGGTGATGATACATGATTCCGTGTAAGGCCACGTCTGAGACCTGGTATTGGTATGAGATTTCGTGAAAGACCATAACGAGGCTATGGCATCGTGATGACATGTAAAGAAATAGCTGAACCATGATGTGTGATACGAGTAAGACTATAGTTGGACTATGGCAATCAGATAAACGACGTACTCAAACCCATAAGACATTATTTAGTTGATGAGTGATTGTAAGAGAAAGTAGAGTTAAATGTTGAGTACTCGAGCAGATATTAATATGGAACTTGAATTATTAAAGTCACAATTTGAAAGTATGAGTGATAGAGACGATTGTAGCGTGATAAACGTGGAAACTCACTTGGAGTGAGTTGTGTGACTATAATACTATTTCATTGATGATGAATTTTAAATCATATGTATGTAGTCACGAGAGTCAAGTCAAGGGGGCTCTGTGACCTCACCCTCCTTACCACTGTCAAATTATGATAAGATGCTACGAGAGTCAAATTGAGTAAGATTGCATGTGATTAACACAGTATTTATGTTAGCATTCTGGGAATGTTCTGTATCACATTGATACATGACACTCTATTAGATAAAGTAATTATGGTTGAACATGGGGTTGAAGTCCTAGGGACTAAATAGATAAGGTCTCGTATAAGACCATGTTCAAGGCATGTCCTCGGCACCAAGTTTTGATTTCGTATAAGACTACATCCAGAAGGTGGCTTCGGTAATGGATATGAGAATCGTATAAGACCATATTTGGAATATAGCATCGATACTTGATGCGGAAGTCCATATAAGACCACCTTAGGATTTCATGCCTACATAAATGATGAGGAATGTGTGTCTCTGATTATCCCAATAATCAATGGGACAGATAGATGAGTTTAGAGGTAGAAAGGAGAATTGTACTAAAGTCATGTGAATGAGTGAATACAGGCACTCGTGAACGAGCCACAAGGAAATAAGTACAGAATGTGGCACGGTATGTGCTTAATAGAGGCAATTGCAAGCGAGTAGGAAGCCTAAGGTTTATGATTATCGAGGTCTTCTTAAATTGATGTTCACTAATGAAAATAATGATTAAGAAGTTGAGGACGAAATGGTTAGAGAAGCAATGTTTGAACTGTGAGAGTGTTCAATCATGATAACCATAGTTGTATGGATCATAATGATCTCTTTAAGTATTATATGTAAATATCTTTCGCCTTTCAGGGACGATGTAGTTTTTATTTCATGAATCGAGATCATGCGAGAATATTTGCTGATTGTAAAATCAGATTAAATGGTTATCGATTTAGTAATTGGAATTGACATTCCTTTATCTCCTCGTGACCTTATTCGGGTACTTTGAGGAGGAAGTTTGTGACGATTCTAGTATAAGGAGTTGAATCGTGAGTTTCACGTTGGGGGACGAGTTTCGGGTAAGCCAATCAGAGTTAATGAATTTGATAGAGATGTCCCTGCTATTGTGAGGTATAATGATAGTAAAGGTTTTAGATTAGCATAGCAAGAGAAACTCGGGTGAGGATGTGCTAAAGATATGTTCCTTGTATGGAGAAAAGAGTAGTTTAACGTACCATGATATGATTCAAGTTCTGTGTATATTGGCACGTGAATCAGTGAAGAGAATAAAATTATGTGTGTGTGCGTGAGTAGGAATCATAATACAAAGATATGCTCATCGAAGTGTTCAAACCATGATGGTTGAGTTGAAAGCTATAAAAGGAACTACTAATTGAAAGTTCTAGTACTGAGTTCAGTCTGAATCGAGAGAAAGAGTTGACCGGTTAGTGATCCTGAGACGATCACTTTCGTGATTGTGCTGTGAGTTAGGTGTTATGAAATGATTTATGGGAAACTTGATGTGTATTTTTCTAAATTTTAATGAGTGAGAGTGTCTTATGCTGCAAAAAGATTTGAAATGAAATAGTGGAAACGGCTTGAACTATTGCAATGGTGTGTATAGTTAGTGTAATACTTCTCAGATAATATACATAGCATAGATGTCTGGATGAAAGATCCACGTTGGATAAAATTTTTGCTGTTGATGTTTTCCTCGAGATAGAATTGGAATAATGAGAAAGCCAAAACTTATACAGAAGCTTTGGTATGGTATTTAGTAGTAGCATATCTACTAATGTGAGAATAAGAAAGTACAGTTACAAGCATAAATGTTTTGGCAATAGAGTACATTTTATGATATGATTAATTTTATGTTTGAAGTGGTTGACCACTAGAAGCTGAGTTTTTAAAGCGTACAAGTCAAGAGTGTTAAAGTCGGTGAATGCTTTAATGAGAAATTGAGATAAAACCTTATAGATGTCAAGTGTGGTTTGACAAAATTCCCAAGAAGGGGAATGAAATTTGAGTTGTAGTAAATCAACCGGTAAGGATCCAAATGATTATTTAGACATGTGCAGAGTTCTAAATTAGTGGATTACTGAGCATACGTCCTGGAGGAAGAAATACCTAGGTAGAAAGTGATGCTTCGACCTTGTGTAAGATAACTTAAAGGTTGTTGACAAGAGAAACTTGAAGATAAGTTGATTTGCGATTTTAAAGAATTTCTAAAAATGTTTAAAGAATGATAGTAGCAACTCCTTCTGACAAGATTTTCGGGGACGAAAATCCCTAAGGGGGGAAGAATTGTAATAGCCCGATTTAGGGGCTAGTCAGAACAGTGATCTCAAAATCACTAATTCGAGGTTTGATAAAATTATATTCATGTTATTTTATGTACTATAACATGTTTATAAGGATGTATGGAAATTTTGGTGCCTTAATTTTAGCAATTTCTAGCTAAATTGTGAAAAAGGACCAAATCACATAAAGTGTGAAAGTTCTATTTTATTTTCTAGAGGAACCAAATGGCTATGGGTTATTAATTGGAGGTCTTTAAAGGGCAATTAGACCAAATTGAATGTGATGGCCGGCCATGTAGAGCAGAGGGGACAAGAACTTTTAATTTGGTTAAAGTTGGTGGAATAAATGAATAAAATAAGATGAATAGGTAAAAAGCTATCATCTTTCTGTTTTTCTTCCCTTCTCCACCGAAAATATCAGCCATGGTGGGGTGTTTGAGAGCTTAAAATTTCAGCAAGCTTTATCCCACACAAGTAAGTGATTTTGATGACTTTTCTTGATAAAAATTGTACTTTTGGAGTCCCCAAAGCTTAATCTAGCTAATGGGGGGCTAAATTGCAACATGGTTGAAATTCTAGGGACTTACCATGATATATTTTATGCTGGTTTTTGATTTTTATGGAAGAAAATGAATGGTAGGATGATGATAAACAACTTTTATGAAAGGTGTTGTGGTGAAAACACCTAATTTAGGCTAAAATGCAAAGGTTGGAATTTGTTCATTTAAGCATGAAATATTTGGAATTTGAGATAGTTGTGGGAGGATTAAATGTTCAGCTAGGCTTGTTTAACAAGAAAATGTGATGAAAATTTATTTACGAACCTAGGGGCAAAATCATAATTTTGCCAAAGTATGGGGGCAAAATGGTTATTTTTTCCTAAAGAGTGTATTATGGTATTTTATGATTTATAAATGAATAAATCAGTATATTTCATTGTTATAGATCAAAGAAATCGAGTTTCGGACCTAGAACAGATAAAAAGAGAGATGTGGGCAAATAATCATTTTCGGTTATTTCGACATCGAGGAAAGTTCATGTGCAATTGTTGTAAGTAGGTGGAGCTAATTTAATATTCCAATATTGTATGGAATGTATATATATATACTCAATGAATGTTGAAATGCCAATTGATGAGATGTCGGGAAAATTGAATATAAGAATAGTAAGGGATGTAAATAGTATGAAACGATGTTAGTTAAGGTTTCGTGTAAGACCATGTCAAGGACATGGCAACGATGTGATATTTTGTATGAGACCTTGTCGGGGTCACGGCATCGACATGTTAAAGTATGTAAGATCCTATTGGGGTGTGATGTTAATGAGAACTATGTGTATGAAATTCAAGAGAGTTATGTTATAAGTTGAATGATTCAACGGGGATGTTGAATGTAAGTGGTTGTACCACAAGAAGCACTAGTATGTGATAGAATTGAATTAATATGAATTCGATATATGATAAACTCTTGAGTGGGATGAATGTAATAGAATTTGGTATTGGATGCATGGTTGATATTGATTGAGAATCTATGTGGCTCAAGTAGAGTAAAAGTGGTAGAGTTGTGCATGAGTTGTGATAATGCTAGAAGGTAAGATAAGTATGATAACTTCTCGTTAATTGATTATGGTAGGCTAAGTGCGAAGCCACCGAGATATTAACTGTGTGGACTAACTGTGTGTGAAATAGCTAGGTGAATTAACTATGTGACTACGTTATTAAGGAAATGGTTGAATGGATGTCTTATTGATGGTAATGATGGGCTGTGTGCGATACCATCTACCATATTATTATTGGTGGGCTGTGTGCGTTACCACCTGAGCAACTAATAATCGATAATGTATGCGATACCATCGCTATAAATGATTGGTGTGCTAAGTGCGAAAACACCATAAGTATAATAATTGGTGGGGTGTGCGATACCACCTTATTAGAGAGTTAATGGGGGGCTAAGTGTGAAGCCACCGAGAGATTAGTAGTTTATTGATAATGCTTGATGTATTGTTTTATGAAATTACATGACAATCAGTGCAGGAATGTATGCTAGTTAAATAAGCAATTGGCTTATGGCACAGTAAGAATGTGGTAAGAGATAGAATGAGTAAGCTTCAAGAGTGGTTGAGTAAGCAACCATGAGTTAATGGGAAAAACCCAGTGTAATACCTGGTAGTTATCCATATTTAATGAATATCAGTATTTATCAGTTATGCAGATGAACGTAATAAGCATTATTGCTTACTCCTTTTCTTTTCCCATCTCTTATAGGTTGCTTTGACTAGCTTGGGTTAGGGGCCGCCAGAGATGTTTTCACACTATCGAGCAGACGCTTGGTATGAGGTATCAAGTCCTTATGAGTCATGGCATGTATAGGGCTAGTACTTAAGTTTGATCAAGTCCTTGTTGATGTAGTCAAATTGTGTTAACCCTGCACCTTATTATTATTAATTAGAATAGGCCACGGGTAGATCCCTCGGCCGTGTGCATGAACCGTGTAAGGCACATGGTAAGGGCATGGGCGTGTGCCCAGGCCGTGTGGATCAAGTCAGTAGCTTCCCACGGTTTGAAGACACGTGCGTGTCCAGGCCGTGTGAAATTAGTCAGTGTCGACCACGGGTGGAAGACACGGGCAGGTTGTGAGGGTAGACGGGCGTGCCTTCATTTACATGGGCGTGTGAAATGTACACAGCCGTGTGTGTCTTCTAACACGAGCGTGTAATCCCGGTTTAGAAGGGAAAGAAATTTTACGGATCGTAAGAGTTCCCGATATAGTCTCGAGAGCCCTCGTAGGTACGAGTGAGGTCTCGTAAGGCGGGAATGAGGTTGTTGTGGTATCTTTAAGGAAATAGTCGCGTTGAGCCTAAGCGGCGGTCAGGTAGATTTGTACGGTAACGCCTCGTACCCGATTTCGGCTACCCTTTTCGGCCATAGGCTGTAATTTTTTTATCAAACTTAAACATAGTGGTCGTTAATGTTGAAAACAAAAAAGAAAAGCTCAATCTACTTGAATCTTCATCATGATTTTTTCCTCCTTAAATTGTTTTATAATAAAATTATTAGTTTAATAAATAAATATCATATTAGAAAATGAGAAAAATTATATATTCATTTATTATTTTTATAAATATTTTTTATTTTTATGTATTTTATAAAAATAACTTTTAAATAATCTTTTATTTTTAAAGTTTTAATTTTAAAATTTGAAATTTTAATAATTTTTGACGTAATGTGTAAGGTTGAGAGTTAAATTTATTAAAATTTTTACAATTAAAACCAAATTATTAAAATTTATAAATATTATAAAACTAATTTTATTATTATATCAATAAAAATAAATATATCACAATGTAATAATTTAACGAAGGACCACCATATTCGATAATATTAATCACTAAAAAATTTTAAAGCCTAAGTGATGATCATATGAACATGCTAATAATTATATAATTATTTGTATAATTTATCGTGCAAATAAGCATGCGGCTGAGTATATTGGAAAGCCCATGAGGTATGAGGGAGGGATCATCATCACAGACCTGAAGAAATATACGGCTAAATTTGCCAATGAAAATTCAGATTGAAGTGACAGAAGGTAATCTAGGATCGCTATGCTATGCAACTTGCACATATAAATATCATTTCAGATTGTTTAAGTCAATTTACCCTTCAACGCAATACAAAATTTTGATATAAACTTTAAATTATAAATTAAAATCTATAACAAATTATTAAAAATAAATTAAGAATAAAATTAAATGCAAAAAGCGTATTTAAATTTATTAATTTTTAAATTTTATGGATCTTAGTGTTTTAATATTTCAAATTAGTATAAAAATAATCTAGAGAACGTGACTCTATCTTTTTAAAAATATGATATTAGAAAAGTAACGTTATATGTAATTTGGGGATCCTAACTCTAATATATAATTTTTACACATTAACTCTAATTTCTAATCACCCATCATCAATTAGAAATTAATTATTAGAAATTAAAATGATCTAACTTGGTTATGGTTTATTGGGCTTCAATTATTAAATAAAATATTAGTCAAATATATGTAGATACTCTAGTAACTAACTTCTAATTGATAATGGGATGATTAAAAATTAGGGTTAATGTGTCAAAGTTATATATATTAGGGTTATGGTCCCAATTTATATACAAGATAACTTTTCTAATGTCCAATCTTTAAAAAAGAGAGAGTCACCTTCTCTAGATGATTTGTGTGCTAATTTGGAAGATCAAAATCCAAGATCCGTAGATTTCAAGAAATTAATGAATTCAGGTATGCTTTCACATCTAGTTTTGTTCTTGATTTATTCTTGATGATTTGACATGACAGATCCTGATTTACAATTCTAATTTTATATTAGATATTATTTACGGTTCTAACGAGTAGCATCGAGCCTCGTCATGTTGAATCATTGAGAAAAAATTAAATTTTTTTATTATTTTTGGATTAACTCGTTTTTTTAAATTTATGGATTTGATATTTTGATTATATACTATATTGAATCTTTGAGATTTTAATAAATTTTCTAGATTTTAATTCTTTAAATTAATTTTTTTAGATCTTAATTATTTTGAAGTTTTAGGGTTTTGATTTTTAATTTTGAACTATATAAAACTTCTCTCTTTTTTAGTTTATAATAATTGAGTTCTTTTTCTTATTATTCGATTCATGATGGAAGGAAATCATCCTAGTGATAATTTATTGTTAGGCTGTTATTGTATAATCTGCCATGGAGTTAAGGAATTTAATTCAGTTTATTTAGTAATGAATTTATTTATTAATTCTTTTTATAAGACATGTTATCGTGGGGCTGAATTATATGGGTTAGTGCAATGGTAATGAGAAACTTCGATAAGGTTAGCTCTCCCTGAATTACAGATGCTTATATACGGAATACTTACTTTCTAATGGACAATGACATGCGTTTAATTAAATAAAAAAAAAAAAAATTTGGTTTGGTTATCTTGCTGAACGGTTAAACCAAAAGCTTTGTGCTTTGATTTTTTTCTTTTCTTTTTTCTTTTTAAGATACGGTGAAAGTGTAGCCTATGATTTATTGTTTCATTGTTTGGCTGCTAGCAATGATTGTGTGTTATATTCCTATTTTTTATTTTTTGCTCTCTAAAATGGACAAATATCCCAAAAATACCAAAAAAAAATCAAAAATTACGGAAAGGATGATTTCAAAAATATTGACCGGAAAGGCAATTTCTCCAAAAATAAGCGTCACGTCGGTAGCGTTTTTTGGGGAAAGGCCTAAAAGCAGCGTCATGGGGGCGCTTTAGGCCACCTCAAACAAAAAGCTCCCATGGAGGCGCTTTTCTTTGAGGTGGCCTAAAGCGCTCCCCATGGACGCGCTTTTAGGTCAATAATAATCAAAAATTTGACCGTTGGGGGTCCAACGGTCAAAAGCAACGGTAAAAAAAAAAACTATAAATACCCCCAACCCTTCATTTTTTTCACACTTCAATCCTTTCTCATTTTTCTCTCAATTTTCTCTCAATTTGCTCTAAATTTTCTCTCAAGTTTCTCTCAAAGCCCTTGAAATTTACGCTTAAATTTCAAAATAGTCTTCTACCATTTACTGAAAAAGCCCTTTATAATTTTTTAATATATTTATTTTTTAGAAAATTTAAAATTCTTTATCGAGTACAATGGTAGGGATTTATATCGCCTAGACAAAGAATCACATTGGCGTCAAACAATTGAAAATGGTAAGTTTGAATTTTAATTTTTAATATTATTAAATTTTTTAATTATGCAATTTTAATTAATTTTGAATTTTATTATTTTTTAAGCGATCGTAGATCGGGTGTTGCAATGTTATATTCGCAACATGCCTGGTCCCCCATCGCCATTGATCGAGAATTACCTGCGGGAAGCGGGTTTTTGGCACGTGGCCACGATAGGCCGGGGGTTCAAGTTGGACCCGATTTTGATCAGTAGCGTTGATAGAGAGGTGGAGACCCGAGACGCACACTTTCCATCTGCCATGCGGAGAGTGTACCATCACCTTAGAAGATGTGCGATTCTGATTGGGATTACCGGTGGGCCAATTCGGTAGTCACCGGTCCGTAACATCTCTCGATTGGATGGCGTATGCTACTGAGCTCTGGGTGCCATTAGGATAAATTGCAAGGAGGTCGGATCGATATGGTTTGGTTCTGAGACAAATTCCCATCCGAATGAAGATTCGATGAAGATGAAAGAATACGGTATGCGGGCATACATACTTGAGATAATTGGAGGCTATCGATGGGACCTCTCTAGAAACCTCGTCCACGAGATGGCTCCTAAAACTTGTTGATTTCAGAGTAGCCGGTGAATTGAATTGGGGTCCGCCGTGCTATCGAGGTTGTACCGGAGATGTGCGGGCGAACAGCACCGAGTAAAGCAAAAATCGGAGGTTGCCTATCACTCTGCGATCATGGGTATGGTTTCGATTTCCATTTTCGTCCTCGATCAGTAACATCCCCAAACCCGCCCATTTACTACTAATCGAATCTGGTTATGTTAGTGAAAATATTTCGACTTAGAATAAAATAGTAAAAATTTATTTTATCTGGAACCCATGTTCTTTTGAAAAAAATATACTTTAGACTTGATATTATAAAATGTCCATATTAAAACACTTTATTATCTTATGAATACTTTAAATAAGTAGATTAGAGTAAAATCATTTTCACTAGCTCGTAATTTAATTTACCAAGTCATAACCAAATTAAAATAAAATAGTACCCAATAATAATAATAATTAAGTCATTTCCAAAGTAGATAAAATAAATAAAAGTCAAAAGGCCCTTATTACATCCCTATTTAAAGATCAAGTACTTAATATAAATAAACTTAAAACAACTCCTTGGCATGGGCCATCATGTGTCCTCTCCGATCCCGGTCCAACTCATGAATCACCGAAATGTTGGGAAAATAATTGGGTGAGTCACAGACAAAGGCATAATCAAAACACAGATTTCCAGCAGTATGGGCTTGGCCCCATACCAATCAATTCACATAGCAAGTCATGCACATATGCATCTCATTCAACCCACTCCAACGTAACACCAACCTTAGCAGACTCCACACTAAGGCCGTGGGGTAACCACCACCGATCACATCGTGATCCAAAATCCTTACCTTGGCAACCCATCGCTCAAGGCCGTATTGAGCCACCGATCAACCATAGTGATCCAAATATCGTAATCTGTCTACGGTGATGCACATAGCCATCAACCGCCGAGATGGGCACCAAGTTAACATCTCCTTGATGAGGCACACAAAGAACTCATCAAGCGCTAATGTAGCCGAGCTATCATTAGACCACGTACACCTTGTGTACACTTCCTCCTTCATCGAATCAAGCCCCACCTCATGCAAATATATAGATGCTACATGTTAAGTCATTGTATCACTTAGGTACATAAATATACATATATAAATATACATCACAAATAATCTTACCGTCACCAGTACTCATCACTTAAGCCATTATAAATGGCTACCACACATAACACATGTGTTTAAACTTTAGCAATCAATCGAGAAATAGTGCGATGATTACGCACCTTAATGATACAAACGATCAGCTCTCAAATATCACTTGACCAAAACTCGCCGATACTCCCTAAACAACCCACAATAGAATCGATCACCACCTAAAAAAAAAATACATATCATGGTCTTAGGCCGAATATTACCTTTACAACATCCTTACCTTGATGAATCGGACCTAAGAGTCCTCCCTACCGCTCCTCCTTGCTGGTTACACAAGAAAGAATCACCTTATTAGGACCACAAGAATATTCGGCCAATTCCATGCACCAAGACCACACTTTGGTTAACGAAATACACAAAGAAATAGACTAACAACATAATCCTTACCCTCCACCACAACTAGAGAAAGGACCCAAAAAGTTCCCCCTTGCTTAAGATTCGGTCAACCACTACGACAACAAGGAAGGTTTCAGCAATGGAAAAGTGGAGAGAAATAAGTAGGAAAATCGGCTAGGTGCCCTTGAAGATTCGGCCAAAGTGCATAGGTGAAGAGAAGGAATGTTTTTAGCGTTGGTAGAGTCTGGAAGAAAAATGGATGAAAGCTTTAGAAGTGTAGGCTAAAATTGACAAAAGGTTCAAAAGGAAAACAAGAAAAAGCTGCCCATTAAATAGCACATTCGCACTTGCTTCCCTTGAAGAATCCTAATTACCGCCACCTATGGCCTCTTAATTCAAATTGATTTGAATTAATCAAATCTCTAAATTCACTCCCATCCAATCAATTCAAATTTAAAAAAAACAAAATAAAACCCACTTTTATCCCATATCCCTCTTCAATTTAAAAGAATAAAAACATAGCAATTATCCTTACTCCACCGAAAGGATAAAAGCTTAATCCTTTCAAATTAAAACCATATGCCACCCAATTGCTTCAAATCACGCCCAAAAAACAAAGAAATAAAACTCCAATGTGCCGCCCACTCACGCCAACCAAAGAGAAAAGAAGGAAAAATCCCCCACAGCCTCCAAGGCTCGAACACACGACACTGGGGAACCAATGACCATATAAGGTCCCTGTGCCATTCGCCTAGGGCGCTTGTAATGTTAGAACAAATTCTTTTAAGCCTTCCCAAAGACTTAACGCTCTGCCATGGAGTTAAGGAATTGAAAGTTTATTTATATGAATTTATTTATTAATTCTTTTATAAGACATGTTATCGTGGGGCTGAATTATATGGGTTAGTGCAATGGTAATGAGAAACTTCGATAAGGTTAGCTCTCCTGAATTACAGATGCTTATATACGGAATAACTAATGGACCATGACATGCGTTTAATTAAATAAAAAAAAAAATAGGTTTGGTTACCTGATTTTTTTAGCCTATGATTTATTGTTTCATTGTTTGGCTGCTAGCAATGATTGTGTGTTATATTCCTATTTTTATTTTTGCTCTCTAAAATCGGGCAAATATCCCAAAATACCAAAAAATTAAAATTACGGAAAGGAATGATTTCAAAAATATTGACGGAAAGGGCAATTTCTCCAAAAATAGCGTCGCGTCGGTAGCGTTTTTGGGAAAGGCCTAAAAGCGTGGCAGACAAAAAAGCTCCCATGAGGCGCTTTTCTTGAGGTGGCTTAAGCCAAGCTCTTCCTTGTGCCAAAATTACCAAAAATATACTTAATCAAAAATTTGACCGTTGGGGTCCCTTCAAAAGCAAAATCATAAAAAAAAAACTATAAATACCCCCAACCCTTCATTTTTTCACACTTCAATCCTTTCTCATTTTCTCTCAATTTTCTCTCAATTTGCTCTAAATTTTCTCTCAAGTTTCTCTCAAAGCCCTTGAAATTTACGCTTAAATTTCAAAATAGTCTTCTACCATTTACGAAAAAGCCCTTTATAATTTTTTTAATATATTTATTTTTTTGGAAAATTTAAAAATTCTTTATCGGAGTACAATGGCTGGGGATTTACATCGCCTAGACAGCAATCACATTGGCGTCCAGCAATTGAAAATGGTAAGTTTGAATTTTAATTTTTCAATATTATTAAATTTTTTTAATTATGCAATTTTAATTAATTTTGAATTTTATTATTTTTAAGCGATCGTAGATCGGGTGTTGCAATGTTATATTCGCAACATGCAGTCCCCATCGCCATTGATCGAGAAATTACTGCGGGAAGCGGGTTTTTGTACGTGGCCACGATAGGCGGGGTTCAAGTTGGACCGATTTTGATCGGTAGCGTTGATAGAGAGGTGGAGACCGAGAGGCCACTTTCCATACGCCATGCGAGAGTGTACCATCACCTTAGAAGATGTGCGATTCTGATTGGGATTCTGGGTGGGCCGGGTCGGTAGTCACCGAATTAGTAACATCTCTCGATTGGATGGCGGTATGCTCTGAGCTCTGGGTGCCATTAGGATAAATTGCAAGGAGGTCGGATCGATAGAGACACATTCCATGGTAGAATGAAGATTTGAAGATGAAAGAATCTGGTATGCAGGCATACATACTTGAGATAATTGGAGGCTATCGATCTGGACCTCTCTAGAAACCTCGTCCACGAGATGGCTCCTAAAACTTGTTGATTTGAGTAGGCAGGTGAATTGAATTGGGGTGCATACGTGCTATCGAGGTTGTCGAGAGATGTGCGAGAACAGCGGTGAGTAAAGCAAAAATCGGAGGTTGCCTATCACTCTGCGTCATGGGCATGGTTTGATTTCCATTTTCGTCCTCGACTCGACCACCATATTCATTCCCATTGATAACGAGGTAAATTTAATATTATATTTTACAATTATGTCATAGATTTATAGTATAATTGCATGCTAAAAGTTTATTTAATTAGGTGGAACCATCCGATGAGTCATGTTGGAATACGACTCGCTTGAGGATATCTGACTCTATTGGAACAACGGTTGAATCACAAGTAAGTGTCAATTTCGTTATTATAATTTAGTATTTATGTATATAACTAATATTTTGGTAATGTTAATATAGTTTCAATAGACACCGTCACGAGGATCCCGAAATTGAGCGATAATTCGGGGAGTTCCTCTAAAATCCGAGCAGTTAGCACGTTAAGGTCCCGCTAATCACTTACGCGACCGTGGAGATGCACCGGTCGAGATCGAGTTATGCGGCAATTTGGATTAAACAACCGATTCCGTGGCTCTGAGGTGCTCGATGATGAGCTGATGTGGACTTCTGGCGGCGACACGGATTGGCCAATATTTTGGTCGAACTTATCGAGACATGGGAGAATCGGTATGACTTTTTACCTAACCGGAACCGATCGTAGTTCTGAGTTAGCGTGCGTCTTGGAGTACATGCCATGGTTTAGAATCCATGGCAAGCCATATCATTGTCGGTGAAGAGAGGCGACAGCAAATTCATGAGCGAAGGAACGTCGGGCCCTTTACATTCAAGGAGAAGGGTGATGAGGCGGGCCCAAAGAACAGGCGCCTACGATCACCGGGCCCATCAACGGTGCCTATACAATCACCGGCCCATCGGTTCGGTGACAACACCGACAACACAGCGTCCACAGTTTATGCCGGTCGTACCGCCTTACATGTATCCTCCTAACCCAAATATGTTTCCTTTTCTAGTCCCCCAGGTTGGAATGCATGGTCGGGTTGAGTCCGTTCGACAACTCCTTTTAGCCACCGATCGTGAGGCCGACGTCGGGTGTGGGATTAGAGGAGGTGCCGTCGAGGCGATTCTTTCTACGAGCTCCTTCACCGTGAGGATCGATCACCCCGTAGTGGTTTATGCAAACACCTCGGTCATTATTTTATCAAGGTGGGTCATCATCGCAACACCCAAAACTGGACTCCACTTGGGAGGGCCGGATTCCCTTTGAGGTTCCACGACCCATGGCCAAAGCTAGAAGAAGGAGGAATCCGGTACAGTAACCGTCACGACGCCCGTGTGGCCTTTGGTTCCCCAAGCATCCGCACTAAACCCTAAACCCCTAATTTGAGTAATTGTAAATTAATTTATAATTTGAGTTTAATTTTTTGTAATTAAGGTTTAATTTTTGTAATTAAGTTGTAATATATTTAATAAAATTTGAGTTTGTTTTTTTAATATAATTTTTTAATTTATTTAATTTTAATAACTTTGACAAAATAGGTTTGGTTTTTTTTTTTAATTAAGTTGTAATATATTTAATAAAATTTGAGTTTGTTTATTTTTTTTTGTAATATAATTTTTAATTTATTTAATTTTAATAACTTTGACAAAATAGGTTTGGTTTATTTTTTTTTGTAATTAAGTTGTAATATATTTAATACAATTTGAGTTTTTTTTTTGTAATTTAATTTTTTAATTTATTTAATTTTAATAACTTTGACAAAATAGGTTTGGTTTATTTTTTTTTGTAATTAAGTTGTAATATATTTAATAAAATTTGAGTTTGTTTTTTTAATTTAATTTTTTAATTTATTTAATTTTAATAACTTTGACAAAATAGGTTTGGTTTATTTTTTTTTTGTAATTAAGTTGTAATATATTTAATACAATTTGAGTTTGTTTTTTTGTAATTTAATTTTTAATTTATTTAATTTTAATAACTTTGACAAAATAGGTTTGGTTTTTTTTTGTAATTAAGTTGTAATATATTTAATACAATTTGAGTTTGTTTTTTTGTAATTTAATTTTTTAATTTATTTAATTTTAATAACTTTGACAAAATAGGTTTGGTTTATTTTTTTAATTAAGTTGTAATATATTTAATAAAATTTGAGTTTTTTTTGTAATTTAATTTTTTAATTTATTTAATTTTTTAAATTTAAATTTTTTATATAATAAAAATTGAGTTTACTTTTATTTGTTTTGTATTTTAATTTTTTATTTTAATTTTAATATCTTTGATAAGATAGAAATGATTTAATTTTTTAATTTAATTTTTAATTTAATTTTAATAACTTGAATAAAATAAAAGCTAGTTTATTTCGGCATCAACGTTGATTAGGATGGGCTGTTTTATTTTTAAATTGTAATAATTTTTTATTTTTTGAATAAAAAGTTGTTTGATTATTTGTGTTTGTAATTTAATTTTAATTATCTTATATTTAATAAATTTGAGTTATTGTACAAAAGTTCACCGTTTTCCTCCAAAAAATAGAAATTACATAACCAAAGAAGAGACAAACAAGCTAAGAACACGGTCAACTAGTCCGATTTGGACACGGCGAGATGTATGGCGGGTTCCTACACCACCCGCATCACCGACTTTGGTTGGTCGGTTCTCGGATATCCATATTGTTGCGTATTCTAGTCGAGGAAGGTCGACCTTTTGGTTTGCGTCTCAATTCTCTATCAAGCAATGACTTATACGGTGCAAGCGATACCGATGGCCACTTACGTTCATCGGGATGATGGGAATCGTGTCTCCACACGTTGTACATGTTTTCTAATTTGTAGACTTCGTCGACATAGCTCATGGGGTCAAGGCGAAGATTATGACAAGCCGCAAGTACATGAGCACATGGGTAACGAAGTGCATCAAATATCCACATCGCATGTCCTATTTGTCAAGTGTACACGATAATGCTCGCCAACAATACCTTGGTTCGGTCTGTCAAACTCCGTGACACGAAACCATAGTCGTCATGATCGTGACAAAGCGTGTGCATGGTGTTCGCCGTGCCTTCCACGGTTAATTTCTTGCAAGACCTTCGGGCTCCATACATGGCCTCCTTGCATACGCCTCGATAACTCATTGCTCTCTTGAAAATAGTGCCGCTAAGCGAAAATATGTCTCCATAAAATCGCAGAATCGGCGGATGACGGGTTCTTTTAGCACGTAATTTATGCATTCGGCCGGGTTTGTGGTCATATGACCATATCGTAGGCCGCCGTCATATCTTGTGTCCTTTGTTCAAAAGGAATATTGCGGTACTCTGCACCTTCGGCGTTATCTGCGCAAAGCGCCAACATCTCGTGAAAGCGGTCTTTATTGATCTCGTACCCTACCAATATCGTTGATATCGAATATTACATACCACTATTCAATTGCGAATAAATTGAAAATTTCAAAAGAAATTATATTAATAGATATTTCATACCCATATCGGTCACTTGCCGTTTTCATCTTTTAGATCGGTGTTGCCCATAGTAGTTGGATGAAACATGCCTCGTGCAATATCGATGGTGTGTGCGATGCCACATGCTTCCCTGTCGTTCTATTGCCGCAAGTATTCCGGGGCCCCGATCCGATATAACGATATTTCGGGTTGAGGCAAACATGCCTCCTTAACCTAGATAGGAAGAAGTCCGATCATCGGTGACTCCCCGGTGTTATTGCGAACACAATCGGAAGGATTCTCTCATACGGTAGTCTTGTGCCACGACTAGCAATAGCCGCGCGTATATCTACCATACATGAAGGTACCGTCAATTTGTACCAATGGCTTGCGGATGTAAAAGCATCTCGGCATTGCTTAAATGTCCGAGCAGCGCTTGAACACTGCACATCCATGGAGTGAGCGATCGTTGTAGTACACGGTTCCGTTTCAATGTCTCATTGTCGCCTGGCACATATCTCTCCAAAGACCTTACACCATCGCCACACTTCATTATATGAAGCGCCCCACCGACTGTGCAACTTTTCCAACGCTTTTTGCTTGGCTATCCAAGCCTTTCTGTAAGAGGGCGTGTACCCCATTTGGCTACGAATATTGCCAATTAAGGCCGGCACTGTAGTTTTGGGATCGGCCTTCACCGTCTGGATTATTAAATCAACCAACATGTCTGAATCCATCCTCGGATGATCTTGTGTTACACCTGTCAACGAAGTACATTAAATAATGCAACATTACATAATATTAGTGTTATTCGAAATCATTGAACACATAGTGGTACTGTACCGGTAAGACATGTATGCGGACCTTTGTACTTCTTCACCTCCCACATCCCCGTCCTTTTCCTCAACGACACCATGATTTTCCATGCACATGTGCCGTCTTGCACAAAGACACTTTGCCTCATACCTATCGAGCTTTGATTTAACCATAGTGTAGTTAACCTGCTCCTCGATCTTGTATTGTTTCAATGCACCAAGAAAAGTGTTCTTGTTGGAAAAGCGGTTACCAACTTCTAATTGGTCCGAATCCAACGAAGAATTTGTGCGGTCACAGCGTCCGTGTGGTAGTTCAGAAACTCCAATGGATCATCTTGAGATAGATCGACATTATGCATGTCTTGTTGGAGGCTAGTATGCCCTGAATAGTGGATCTTCTTCTTCTTCGTCGAACCGCCTCAACATCTTGGTACAATTGGAGCGGGCTCCGGTTCGTAAAATAGTCCAACTTCGCACCATCAGCCCTAGCTCCCGAGGTGGATCCACATCGGATTCATCGTCGATCCTCCATAACCCGCAACAAATGAGGGCCCCTCATTGGTGGATGCCATCGGTAATACATCATCCTCCTTAAACATCTTTCAGTAAAGATTCCAATCGTATGTGGATTGCCATCCACTAGAAGTTGATGACGTCCCCAATACGTATTTACGTCATCCGGCGTCGATTGACGAATATGCATGTCCCATCCACCAACCGAGTGTCGTGCGGGGTTATGTTTTCCATACTACCACCGCACACGGGCACTTCGTGTTTTGTATCCCACTTACAGAGTGTCAACTTGGGGTCATGTATTCCCTCGAACTATACTAGATGTTGAGGTGTGACGGATCACTTGGAGATGAAAATTTTACATATACCTCGATATAGGGTGAACCACTAGCAAGATGAGTCTCCACCATTGCCTCAAGGCTCCGAGGACCTTTGATGTCGAATCGTCATATCTCACCGGATCAACCAAGTGCAAAATCTATACTTAATAGATCGAACTTTCATTGGCGTTGTTTGAATATTTTACGCCTAATTCTTTTATGAGTTCTACCAAATCGACGTTTCGATTAAAACTCAATCACGCTGTGTTCTCCGATAAGAAAACAACACCATCTTGATTGTCACACTTCACCATCGTAGTAAATAACAAGATTAATCGTTCACTCATTTTCAATTTTTTTCCTTTTGCTTGAATTTGCTTTCGCCAACCGAGAATGCAATTTGGTGATTATAGCCTAATTTTGCCGGATGACCTTTGTAGCAAAAGTGCGTCCCGTGGGGCGCTTTTGGTGCTCACGGTAATAGTGCACCATCTTTGAAGCGTTTTTGGCCATTGTTTGTTGAAACATCTCCTCAAAATAATTTTGCGGAGACCATCAGAGCAAAAGTGCGCCCACGTGAGGCGTTTTGCCACGGTTTGTTCAAACGCCTCCTCAAAATTATTTTCGGAGACTACGCCCAAAAATTATTTCATTTTCACATTGCAAGTGGACGGGAAGATTCCCCAAAATCGCATCACGTCGGCGTGTTTTTTGGGGAAAGAGGCCTAAAAGCGGCGTCCATGGGGGGCTTTAGGCCACCTCAAGCAAAAGCGCCCTCGTGGAGTGTTTTTCTTTGAGGTGGCCTAAAGCGCCCCCATGGACGCTTTTAGCCCCTTTCCCCAAAAACGCTACCGACGTGGACGTGATTTTTGGGGAAATTGCCATTTCCGGTCAATATTTTTGAAACACGTCCTTTCCGGTAATTTTTGATTTTTTTTGGTATTTTTGGGATATTTGCCCCTCTAAAACCTGTGTTGGTTGAAATTGTTAATTTTATGCTACAAATATTTATTCTATTTTTGGATGTTCTGATGCAAATTCATCATGATTTTTAATTTGGTTTTAAGCGTAGTTGAATAATATTTGGGTTTGGCATATTATTATTTATAATATTTAGTTACTATGTTGATATGGTCTACGATATGAATTATGAGATATATCAATTATTATGATTTTTTAGATATATTGACTTGAAATATTTTTTAAGTATTCATATGAATCTCTGTTTAATCATAAATACAAGTTTGGATATACATTATATATGGAGGGTAAATTTTTCTATTTGATTTTTAATACACGTATATGCGTGAATTGCTTTGGTTTTTTTTTTTCTATGCCAAAATTATGAATACATGTGCTTGTTAATTATTTACCCTTGAATCACTACATTTTTTTTTGTTTTGTTTTGAGATATATGGTTTTGGAACAAAAAAGAGAGAGTCAAAGATTAAGGTTTTTAGTTTTTTTTATTGCGCTATTTAGACAACCTTATTTTGAGTTATTTCAGAAACTGTAGTGCCCTTACAAATTTTAGTTTTAACCTATGATTATTAGGTAAGTTTTAAATTTGAATACCGGTATGTTAATTTATATTTTAAAATAACTTAATTGAAGCAATAAGTCACTAAAGTGATTTTTTGTATAAATTATTTTATTTTAAAATATAAAAAGTTGTATGCATGTAACTTATGTTAATATTAATGAGCCCAAATGAAGGTTAATTATATTACATGTGCAACTATGGTAATAAACATGTGACAATTATTGATTTTACATGTGAGTAATAAATTGGCCCAAAGGAAGATTTACGGTTCGACATGTTCTTATAATCAATGTTTGATTATTACACCAATATATCACTTACAAGTTAATATTTTGTCTAAAGATGAAATAGAAATGGAGTGTACGATATCTTGAGATGAGGTTTACCTTTTTCAAATTATTTTGGTTCAAATTTGAAGTCTTATGTGAAGCTTTTTATGGTTTATGATTTATTCAACTATTATTATATTTGTCAACATCATTGTATGTTGTTTTGGGATAAATATATATGCATATACTATTATCTTTTAATTTGATTGAAAGAATAAATTAAAAATTGAAACAAATAAATTCAAATTTTGGCTTTAGGTTTTAATTAAGGATGTCTAATATTTTAAATAGATTAGTTGAAACAAAATGGCACCAAAGTGACATCTTTTTGTTGATTAGTTTATTTAAAATATCAAGATGATTATATGTTTTTGTGATTCATGCGTTTATTAATTGACCAAAAGGTAAGTTAATATTTGGCAAAATTTCAAAGACATCTGTGGTGATAAATGTGTGACAATTATAAGGTAATTTATGTGAATAATAAGTTAGTCCAAAAATTAATTCATTGTTTGACATAATTTATTGTCAATGTTTGATTGATGCAATAAGAGTACTATTTACTATTAATATTATTGCCCAACGACTTGATATTAATCTTGTGTTTGGTATCTTGAGATGGGATTAATCATTATCTTGAATTTATTATTTACTTACTAATATTGATGTGAGCTTGTTTTTATTTGTTTTAGTTCTATATTCAACTAGTTCATCTTTTGCTGCCACAATATCTGCTAATATAAATTCTATACCCATGCTTAATGGGATTAATTTTAAGGAATGGAAAAGGTAATTGCTTATAGTGCTTGGCTGTATGGACATAGACCTTCCGCTAAGGGGAGAATAACCTGCACCTCTCACTGCAATAAGCACCCCTGATGTTAAGAGGGATTTTGAGAGGTGGGATCGTTCAAATCACATGAGTCTAATTATCATGAAATACAACATTATAGAAGCCTTTAGGGGCACAAAATCTGAAAAGATTACTCAGTCTATGTGTTTCTTTGGCGAAACTGAAAAATGTTTTGCTCAAAAAAAGTTAAGATGACATCATTTCTGAATTCTTTGATTTCTATGAAGTATAAGGGTCAAGGAAACGTGGGGGAGTACATTATGGAGATGTTTCATGTTGCTTCAAGACTTAAGGCACTTGAGATAGAGCTTTCTAAGGAATTGCTTTTTCTTATGGTTTTGGTATCGCTTCTTTCACAGTTTAACCAATTTAAAATTGGTTACATCTATCAATAGGAGAAATGGACTCTAAATGAGCTCATTTCTTATTGTGTGAAAGGAAAAAAAGGTTGAAACATGATAAGTGTGAAAGTGATCATTTGGTTAGTGCCTCTAAAGACAACAACTTAAATTCTGAATAGAATACCTATTAAAGCAGTTGCAAAAACACCTTATGAGCTTTGGACAGGTCGAAAACCTAGTCTGAAGCACTTTCACGTTTGGGGATGTCCACTTCAGGCAATGTCTTATAAGCCACATGAAAAAAAATTGGACTCAAAAATAGTGAAAAACTACTTTATTGGTTATTTTGAGCGATCTAGTGGCTATGAGTTTTATGATCCCACAATAAGGAATATTTTGAGACAAGATCTGCAACATTTTTTGAGGATGTTGAGTTTGGAGGGAGAAATAAAGTTAGAGATATTGCTTTTGAGAAGGAATTGAATTCTAACCCAGTTCCTGCTATCACTGTTGACGATGTTCTAGTTCTTATGCCGATCATTGATCAAGAAGTGAACCTAGAACCTCAATAAGACAATGCTGAACAACTCCCAATTTAAGATGAGGTAATTGTTCTAGAAAAACCAAACTCATCAACATCAAGAACGAATATCATTAAAAAAGGTCCACTAGAGAAAGGATTATAATGTCTTTAGTGGAATATTTTGACCTTAAGCTGCATCAGATGAATATTAAGTTAATGGTTTCTCAATGGTAACACTTTTCATATATTTATTTGGTGCAACTAGAAAACTTTGTGTCTAATGATGCAAAGTTAATGATTTGCAAATTAAAAAAACTTCATCTATGAGCTTAAGCTGACTTCTCATCAATAATATTACAAAATTTACCAGATGATTATCTAATTTAGTTTATAGACGAATTTGGTCGATAATTGTATATACCACAAGTTCAGTAGGAGTAAGATTCTATATTTGGTTTTATATGTTAATGACATACATTTTAGAGATGAATTTGGTCGATAATTGTATATACCATAAGTTCAGTGGGAGTAAGGTTTTATATTTGGTTTTATATGTTAATGACATACTGCTTGTCAATAGTAAGGTTTTATATTTGGTTTTATATGTTAATGACATACTGCTTGTCAATAATAATTTAAGTCTCGACCAATACCCCAAGAATGATTTTGAGATTAAGGAAATGCATAAGATTCCCTACGTAACAAGAGTAAGAGTCTAATGTATGCTCGAGTATATATGCATCAGGACATTGCGTACATTGTTGGGATGTTAGACAGATATTTAAGCAACCTTGGTATGAACCATTCGTTAGCAGACAAGACGGTTATGAGGTATTGTAACACCCTTAACCCGTATCTGTTGCTGAAATAGGGTTACAGAACATTACCGGAGTTTATGTTTCAAAACCATCAAAAATTTTAATCATTTAATAACACATCGTTAATCATGGAAAATTCAATCAAAGACATATATATTGTCCCTTATATGAGCCCTCGAGGCTCTAAAAACATATTAGAAATAGATTGGGACTAAATTAGAAACTTATAGAATTTTCTGGGAAAATTTGAAAATTTTCAAATTGCAGAGGTCACACGGCCAAGAGACACTCCTGTGTCTCAGGCCGTGTGGACATTCAAAGTAGGGACACATGGTCGTGTCCCAGCCTGTGTAACTCTCTGACTTGGGTCACACGGCTAAGCTACACGCCCGTGTGCCAGGCTGTGTACTCTTCGAAATGACCTCACATGCCCGTGTGCCAAGCCCTGTGTTAGGTCGTCTAATAGCTTAACTTACAACACTTTGAAAGCTATAGGGGACACACGGTTGAGACACACACCCGTGCCTCTACCCGTGTGGATGAAAAATAGGCTATTTCCAAGCCATTTTTTCTCACCCATTCTAACACATACCTACAACAAAACTTTCACATATAAACAAGCCTTCAAATTGCACTAAAAACATGCATAACCAAGTTATCCAAGTAAGGTAAGTAACATTCAACCAATATGCCCAAAGGCACCTCAATGACAATATTTAAATAGATATAGCCATATACATCATTTAACCAAAACTTACCACTTTGTTCACATATCAAAATCACATCCACAAGTACCAAATCTAGCATTTAACATCTAGCATTAATAGCCATATATATCATCAAAAACAAATATACCAAATCATTACATGCAAACATATCACAAAACAATTTATATAAAACATGTTTACCGGCACTTGAACTTCCATCACATAATTATCATAAACACCAAAACAACAACCATTACAAAGCCAAAGATATACATGCCAACTTAACACCATTTTATCATTCAAAATACCAAATTTGTAACACCCCAAACCCGACCTAGACGTTATGGCCGAATCTAGAAATGTTACGAAGAAGGGTTTTGAAACTAAACTTATCATGTTCAAATCTTGTACAGTTTATAGCTAAAAGAGAAAGTCCTCATTTTAGGAGAAACATATTGTTATAATCTTTAATGAAACCATTAGTTGCTTGTTTCTTTAAGTAAAACGAAAATTTGCAGTGGAAGTTTGAAAGTAGTTATATTTAAAAACCAAGTCTGTATTTTCAAAAATATTTGTTTACATAAAATTGTGGTTTTGTAAAACATCGCAAGATAAAAATCATAAATGCATCCAAATCCAAAAATTTAAAACAACCGTCGCACCAACCCACCTATGTCTGAGGATGACCTGAGCAGAACAGACAAATAGATGTGAGTTTTCAAAACTTAGTGTGTAACTTAACAGTGACATACATACACATAAACTCAGATTTCTCATGTAACGGACATAAGTCCTTAGCAAATTCAGATAATAACAAAGTCATACAGATATGCAAATTCCTACTCCTATTCTCTACACACCAACTCCGACCATCCCAACACACCACATGAGGTATAAAACACCTACCTATCCCTACACACCACATAGTGTTTATACGACACTTATTAGAAAATTTTGCAGCCAAGTTGTCAGTATATCGGCGAAATTTCGTCTCACAGAATACTTCCTCCATATATACAAATCCCACCCCATATACAGATACAAATAACATATAAACAGATATAACATAATTTACATGTCCCGCATGCTCATATACAAATATCGTACATATTTATACAAAGCAACCAAATCATGCATATCGATTTTCTTAATACTCAAAACAGTCTTATGCGTTAAGGTTTGGTTTGCCCTTACCGTCCCTACGGAATGCCCGCAGTCAATCAGAACGACGTGTGCAACCCTAGGAAAAATTTTAGAATTTTGGGCCCTCATGCCCATGTGGCTTACCCATGTGGCCCATATGCCCAAATTGGCTCTGTCCATATGGCCCACATGGCTTGACCCACGGCCCACACGGCCATAAACACTCCCATCACACGATCGTGTGTTGCACACAGCTGAGCACGCGCCCGTGTGGTGTCGACAGGCCACTTTTTTGACTTTCGCCAAACTTTATTTTCTCGCGTTTTCGTTACACACTTGGTTTGTTTCCAAAGCAATAGCACCTCCGGAGTGAACAGTACCTAAAATTGACAATAAAACGCCTACAATCAAACTCAATTTATCAATTCCAATTGAGTCACCACTCGATTACAACGTAACAAAATGCATAATTTCAACAGAATAACTGCACTAAGACGTTTCAAAAGCTTACCCTCGACTACGACAACATCTAAACTTTACTACGCAGCTGAAAGGTCTCGAATTTCCTAAAGAACACCTAGCAAAATGGTTTACCAAATCAATCTTATACACTAACAGAAACTAAATCATTAGTCAAAACTCCCTCAAAATAACAATGAACCCCTTACTACGAAGAAGCACGAAGGAATCGAAAAATTAAAATACTGCGATTTGAAGGGAAAATTTCGATAGAAATCAATTGAAGAGAAACGAAAGTTTGATAGTGGAAACAGGAAAAGAAACATCAGAGAGGGAAAAATTTGGGAATGAAAATAAAATAAAAAATTAAATCTAAATTTTTACAAATAATCCTAACTCCCCCTACTACCCCACTAACAACCTTATCCCGTAAAATCCTACCTACTAATCACATCCAACTACCTTAAAATTTCAACTCCACCGAACTTTTACCACACAATCGAAGCAAAAATCATCATCCACACTCGTACGTGGTTTCGAACACAAGACTTTAGGGCAAACTAACACCTTACCACTCGAACCAGCAAGTTCATTCTGATATGATTTGACTAGTAATAGGATATAAGACAACCTGCCAAGTAATAGGCTAGGATCAAAAATAACAAAAATTCCAAGAATGGAACTTGAACCAAGCCTCAAACACACACTCAGAAATATTAACCACTGAAACAAATATTCATTTACAACAGAATTCACAAAAACAAAGTTAAATAAATCAGGGCATTACAACTTTACCCCCTAAAAGAAATTTCAGCCTCAAAATTTACCTAGTCTGAACAGATGCGAATACTACTGACACATCTAATCCTCAGGTTCTCACGTGGCTTCCTCAATGCCATGATTCTTCTACAAAACCTGAACTAACGAAATAGACTTCCTCTTCAGAGTCTTTACATCTCAATCCAAAATCTGAACTGGCTCCTCATCAAATGTCAAATCCGGTTTAACCTCGATCTCCTTAATAAAAACAATGTGAGGTAACATCATAGATATGGTCTAATTATGGTGGTAACTCTAATTGATAAGTATCCGGACCCAAACATTTTAGAACCCGATACGGCCCAATGAACATAGGGCTCAACTTGCCCTTACGTTTGAATCGCATAACCTTATTCCACGGAGATACCTTAAGAAACACGTAATCCCCACAAAGTACTCAATGTCCCTCCTTTTCATATCTACATAGGACTTCTATCTATCAGAAGCCGCTTTAAGAAGATCTTAAATCAGTCTAACTTTGTCTTTAGTCTCGAAAACCAACTCAGGACCTAAAACCCATCATTCACCCAACTTAGTCCAACAGAGTAGAGTACGACACTTATGACCATACAGAGCCTCATAAGGTGCCATCTAGATGCTAGACTGAGAACTATTGTTGTAGGCGAACTCAGCTAAAGACAGGAAATCCTCTCAATTCCCCCAGAAATCAATTACATAACTCTGAAGCATATCCTCCAATATCTGAATCACCTTCTCAGATTGACCATCGGTCTGGGGATGGAACACAGTACTGAAGTCCAAACTAGAACCCAAAGATTCATGAAGCTTTTTTCAAAATCGAAAAGTGAAGTGAGGATCCTTATTAGAAATTATCGAAACCAGAACCTCGTAAAGTCTCACAATCTCAGAAATATAGAGCTTGGACAATTTTTACAGTGAATAATATGTCCGAACCTGAATAAAATGGGCAAACTTGATCAGCTAATCCACGATGACCTATACAGAATCCTTTTTAGTAGATGTTAAAGGTAATCCACTAACGAAGTCCATCGTTACACGCTTCCATTTTCATAAGAGAATCTTAATGGGTTGGAGTAAACTCGAAGGCAACTGGTGCTCAGCCTTAACTTGCTAGTACATCAGACAACGAGAAACAAAATTTGTTACCTCTCATTTCAAACCTGGCCACCAATACAGTTTATGGAGACCCCGATACATCTTATTCCCATTGGGATGCATAACATAAGGGCTACTATGCGCTTCCTTCAGAATAGACTGTATCAAATCAGAGTCGTTCGCTACACAAACCCATCCTCGAAAACACAGAACCCTATCATTATTGAGCCCAAAATCAGATGTACTACCACTTTCTACCTGGCAAAATCGCATAATTAAAGAATCATCCCCCAACTATTTATCTTGAATCTGATTAATCTAAGTCGACTTAACTTGCAACTCGGCTAACAGACTCCCATCCTCAAATGAACTTAGGTGAGCAAACATTGCCTTCAATTTAGACATTGCTCTATAACTAAGAGCATTGGCCACTACATTAGCCTTACTAGGATGATACTCTATCGTGCAGTCGTAATCCTTGAGTAACTCAATCCACCTATGTTGCCTAAGGTTCAACTCATTTTGAGTAATAATGTACTTAAGATTCTTGTGATCGATGTAGATAATATACCTTTCACCATACAGATTGTGCATCCAAATCTTTAAAGAAAAAACCACGGTAACCAACTCGAGATCATGCGTTGGATAATTTCCATCTTGTGACTTAAGCTATCAGAACGCATAAGCCACAACCTTACCATCTTGCATCAGAACACATCCCAACACAACATGCGGCGCATCATTATAAACCATAAACTCCTTACCAGATTCAGGTTGTATCAGAACAAGAGCCTGAGTAGAACAGACTTGAGCATCTCAAAGCTTGATTGTTGCACATCAATCTAGAAAACAGGAAAATTCTTGTGTAGAAACTTAGTCAGATGAGCTGCAATCAACAAGAACTCCTTAACAAACCTTCAATAATAACCCGCAAGACCCAAAAAACTACAGATCTCAAAAATATTCTTAGGCTGTTTCACATCAAGTACAGACTCAATCTTTCTAGGACCAAATCGAATTCCCTCAGTGGAAACCACGTGTTTAAAAACATTACTTCTTTTAACCAGAATTCACATCTGCTCAACTTAGCGTAGAGTTATTTCTTTGGGAGTATTTGAAGAACTAGTCTAATATGCTTATCCTCGGTCTTAGAATACACTAGAATATTATCGATAATAACTATGACGAACTGATCCAAATATAGTTGGAAAACCCAGTTCATTAGATCCTTGAATACAACTGGAACATTCGTCAAACCAAAGGTATAACTAGGAACTCATAATACCCATAACGAGTCCTAAAGTAGTTTTATGAATATCAACTTTCTTAACCCTAAGCTGATGATACCTAGAGTGGAGATCTATCTTCGAGAATACTGAAGCCTCGTGAAAATAATCAAACAGATCGTTAATCCTCGGAAGTGAGTACTAATTCTTCACAGTTAACTTGTTCAACTGTAGGTAGTCAATGTACATCCTCATGGTACCGTCCTTCTTCTTTACGAACAAAATTAGTGCTCCCTACAAAGACATACTAGGATGGATGAATCCACGATCCAGAAGCCCTTGAAGCTAAGCCTTTAGCTCCGTAAGCTCCTTCGGTGCCATTCGATAAGGAGCGATAGACACTAGATCTATACCTGGTAGAAGTTCAATGTCGAATTTAACTTTTCGATTCAGAGGTAAACCCAATAACTCATCGGGAAAAGCATCAAAAAAATCCTTCACTATTCTGATGTTCCCGACATAATAGTCCTCAAAAATTGAAACACTTATATAGGCCAGAAATGTTTCACACCCTTACTGAACTAATTTTTCAGCCACTAGGGCAGAAATAACATTAGACAAGTAATTTTGACGCTCGCTTATTATAAAAACCTCCACATCATCCTTGGTTCTTAGAACTACCTTCTTAGTTGCCCAATCCAAGTTGACTCGGTACTCTACAACCCTTTATACTTCTAGTGGTACATTCCTATATAGTTTATTTACCCAAATCGACTGACCGAACTGACTCAATACGAAAATCTCACTCGAAGTTCTCTCAACGAGTAATTCCCAAGTTTCTAGAGACAGAATTAGCTACATACGAGTGTGTTGACCCTATGTCTATCAATGCAATATACGGAACATCATAAATAATAAACGTACCCGTAATCACATCAAGGACGCCTCTATCCTCATGGCGTCAAACAAGATATACTAGTGCAGGATGCCTCACCTCAGTTTAATTAGCACCTCTACTCAGTGCTTTCTGTCCTTTGCCCAAACCATTACCACCTTTGGGCAGACCACGGCCCCTAGGCGGCTCCTGTACTGCCCTCTAAGGCTGAACAAAACCCAAACTGAAGCTTGCATCTGATCTGAGCACTGTGAGCCCTCCCTAATATGATGATCCATCGACCCACAATGCAAACATGCCCCCAATCTCTTCCAACACTCGTACGAATGTTGCCTTCTACAGTCATTACATCGCTGAACCCTAGTATGTGCAACTGGAACTCCCACTCTAGAAAGCCCATCAGGTCTAGCCCATTTCTTAGGCCTCTGAGCAGAACTAGAGGGTTCTGAACCTCTCTTATTCTTGCCCCTCTCTCGGTCCCTATTCTAGCACTCCCCATGCTTAACCTTTTTGCAATCTTTGTCTTCTCCACCAGAACAACAAACTCTCAATCCTTCTGCGGAGTAATCAATACTCTTAGATTATCCCTTAGACCATCCTTAAATCGAACACACTTTTCATACTCAGATGCCACCATCCCTCGAGTGTAACGGCTCAATCTTAGAAATTTAGCCTCATACTCGGCCACTGACTTATCTCCCTTAGTGATATTCATGAACTTATACTTGATGGCATCCACATAACTCACTCCCACATACTTCTCCTGAAAGACGGTCTTGAAATAATCCCAATTAAGATGATCTGATTGAGTATCCTCCTCAACCGATAACTACCACTAGTATGCCTTGTCGTAAAGCAAAGATACTATACCCTTCAATTTCTACTCAAGAGTGCAGTTAATATCGTTCATTATCCTTTCTATAGCCTCCAACCAGTATTTGGCCACAGTAGGGGTGACTCCAGTGACGCCCCTAAATAGTTCAGCTTTATTGGACCGGAGTCATTTAGTTACCGACCCACGGCACCCAGATAAAAAATGGGGAGCCTCATTAAAACTTTTAGCATGGCTTGGGACAATGCGTCGTCTCCAGCTGAGTGACTTTGAGACCTAGTCTCGACAGTAGGTGTAGTCAAAGTCTTGCTCGTATTCAAAATTGGTATACTGACAAAAGAGGAAGACTTAGTTCGAGTCCCCCTACGGCGCCGTCGCCGCCCACGAATACCACGACCATGCGTTCCACAAGTGCTCATCGTAGTTACTGCTTTATCTATATTATAAAATTTTATGTATCAGTTCCAATGTTTATTAGAAAGTGTTTTATGCTTTAAATATTGATCAGAAGTAATCTTTCAAAAGTCTCAGTTTCTAACTAACTCAGAGAAGTTTCAGAAAGTTCAGAGTTTTCTAACTACAGTATTTCTAAGTTTAGAAGTAATTACAAGATCGGCATCGGAGACTCTGTGTACCACATACTTACTCAAAAAATGAAACAAATTTTGTTTGAAAACCAGTCCATTTACAAATAAAATTTTGAACCCAAAATTCAAAACCCGAGTTTTGTAACCTAGTTCTGATGCCATTAAATATAACACCCCAAACTCGGCCTAGACGTTATGAGCGAATCTGGAAATGTTACGAAGAAGGGTTTTGAAACTAAACTTATCATGTTAAAATCTCATAAAATTTATAGCTAAAAGAGAGTCATCATTTTAGGAGAAACATATGGTTATAATCTTTAATGAAACCATGATTGCTTGTTCCTTTAAGTAAAATGAAAATTTACAGTGAAAGTTTGAAAGTCGTTATATTTAAAAATCGAGTTTGTATTTTCAAAAGCATTTGTTTGCGTAAAATTGTGGTTTTGTAAAACGTCGTAGGATAAAAATTATAATAGGCCAATTTTGGCCCGGGCCCAATTAACAAACAAGAAACCCAATAAAACACAAAATAAACCAAAATAAATATAAAGTCCAAATTTTTTTAATAAACCATTTACAATAAAACAGTTCAAACCAATTTTAAACCCAACAGAGCCCAAACAACACAAACCTAAACTGCTTTTAGCCTAACAGCAGAAATCAGGAACCCTAGCTAGGTGCGCCGCCGTAGCCCCTCCACGTCCCCACCCGTACCTCCAAAACAGTACTTGCAAACGAGACAAAAACACACAACAAAGAAAAAACAAGGCAAAATATTGTATTTTTTATTTTTGGCTATAAAGCCATGAAAAGCCATGTATTATTTTCTACGGATTTTTTTTTTTTTTTGAAATACAAGAAATAGAAGATTCAACGAAAAAGGTTACATTTTTATTTTCACTTCTTTTGTCTGATTTTTGCTTTAGTTTTTTTTAAAAAATGAAAATAAAGAAAAAAAGGCCGTCGAAATTACCTAGTTCTTCGCTTCATGCCCTACCGGAGGTTTCCTCCGTTCGTGAAAGTCGGTGAATCCTTCGGGATTCCGTTTGTACTTCGTCAAAATAGGGTGCGAAGAGACTAGAAACCAGAGAAATACGGTGATTTAAAATTATTTTTGGGTATTAGGCTTTAAAATCTAGACCTAAGGTTAAAAAGGGAGGGAAACAGCCGAAAAAGGTTCCTATTAGGAACTCCAGTCGCCGTATACAGTGGCGGGCCGACGATGGTGCGAGAGTTGGGTCTAAAACCCTAGCAGAGAAAAATAGGGCTCTTTGACTTTTTTTTTTTTTAAAAAAAACAAATGGCAGAAAGTGAGTTCAAAATTATTTTTTTTTATTTCAATAAAGATACTAAACAGCATGCACTTTTGAACTGTGGTCACCACGCAAACGCACGCCTGCTTAACCTTGACCTCGCATGCGACTCGACCCACCTGTGAGGGATCCGCGTGTTTTCGTTCAATGAGATATTTACACCCCTGGCCATTCCGCATATTTGTTTTTTTAATTTAGTCCCTTTGGTTTATTTTTTATTTTATTTTAATTTGACCACAGAATTTTGTTTGGTTTTCAATCGGGTCCCCGGCCCACCGACGCGCTGGAAAATGGACAGGTGTCCAAGGATTGGTTTTTTTACCCATTTGGCCCTCTGCCCTTTCGCGTCCTTTCATGTTGGTCCTTCTTTGTTTATTTTATTATAGTTTTTACCTTTAATTTCATTTTTGTCCTGATTTAGTCTCAAATCTGCTTGATTTCAATTTATTTTCGCAATTTTGTTATTTATTCATTTATTTTAAACCTTTTTCTCATATATTATTTATTTTAAATTTTTTTATTATTATTTATTTTAAGTTTTTCACATATTATGCATTTTAAACTATTTCAAACTATTATCCATTTTAAATTTTATATTATTTATTTTAAACTATCATATATATTATTTATTTTAAATTGTCTTTTTATTTTTAAACTGCTTTTGTATATTATTTATTTTAAACTTCTTTTTACATATTATTTATTTTAATCTCTTTTATACATTATTTTAAATTGTCTTATATATTATTTATTTTAAATTGCTTTGTATATTATTTATTTTGATTTGTTTTACATATTATTTACTTTAAATTGCTTTATACTATTTACTTCAAATTATTTTATATATTATTTTGTTTCGTTTTCTTTGATTGTTAATATTGATATTAAAGTGAAATGTGTTGTGTGATTATTACCCTTATGTGTATTATAATTTGTTTATTCGTATTTTCATGTTATTGTGATCCATTAGTGCAACACTTTATTCGTAAATTATTATTCCATGTTGTATATTATCATTCCATCACGTTTCATTAAAATCACTTCAAAGGTCGTGTTTAAATTTTTTTTATTTTATCAATAATAGGTCATTTTATTATATTTCAACTAAATAGCACACATCGTTTAGGTTTTGTAATCGCTCTTATTCAAAAAAAAGAAACTTTTAAAAAATAAGGCAATGTTTCATTTTTTTTTTTTTTTTTGGGAATTCGAGAAGTCGTATCCTAACTTACGGGGTTTCGATTTTCTCGTTAAATCTAAACAACCGAACATCCTTCTAAGTTTAAAATACCTAAGTTTTAAATAAAAATCAAAGGCAAGCTTATTCTCGAGGGTTCAAATGTCACATCTTAACTTACAGGATGTGGCATATTGTTATCGCGGGATGAGTGGGCCTTTGCTGCTCATTTCAATTTAATTCAAGCTTTTTTAAAATCAACTTTAATAAAAAAAGGGATCGTATTTTAAAATCTTTTCAAAATTTCAACTTTCGACATTAAGACATTAAGTAATCAACTAGGTACCAATTTTGGGGCTTATCGAGGCTAATCCTTCCTCCTGCGTAACCGATTTTCAAACCCGTTTTCTGGATTTTGTAGACCAAAATTATCGTTTTAGTAAATTTAAACTTTATTAAAATGATTAAATTATGAGGTGATCTGATCACACCTAAATAAAAAGGATTGGTGGCGACTCCATTTTCGTTTTTAAATAAAAATTTGACCCCTTTTCAAAAAAAGATGGTTTCGACAAAAATCATAAACACATCCAAATCCAAAAAATTAAAACCAACAGTCCAGAGAGTCTTAAAATTTCAAACTCATAAAAAAATCCAGAAACTTAAATAAATTCTTAATTATTTAAAACTGTTTCCAAACTAGTGGTCACTTCTGAGCCTCCGTCGCACCGGCTCGCCTATGTTTGAGGATTACCTAAATAGAACAGGCAAATTGTTGTGAGTTTTCAAAAATTAGTGTGTAACTTAACAGGGACATACATACACATAAACTCAGATTTCTCATGCAGCAGATCAAATACAGACATAAGTCCTTAGCAGAATCTGATAATAACACATATCATATATATATGCAAATTTCTACTCTCATCCTCTACACACCAACTCTGACCATCCTAACACACCAAGTTGGGTATAAAACACCCACCAATCCCTACACACCACATAGTTTCTATACAACACTTATCAGAATAGTTTACAGCCAAGCTACCAGTATATAGGTGAAATATAGCCTCACAACATACTTCTTCCACATATACAAATCCCACCCCATATGCAGATATAGATAACAGATAAACAGATATAACAGAATTTACATGTCCCGTATGCTCATATACAAATATCATACATATTTATACAAAGTAGTCAAATCATGCATATCGGTTTTCTTAATACTTAAAAAAAATCTATCAGAATAACAGATCTCATGCATTAGGTTTTGGTTTGCCCTTACCGTCCCTACGGAAGGCCCACAGTTGATCGGAATGACGTGTGCGACCCTAGGAAATATTTTAAAATTGTGGGTCTACATGCCCATGTGGGCCCACATGCCCAAATTGGCTCTGCTAGTGTAGCCTACACGGTTTGGTCCAAGGCCTACATGGCTTGGCCCAAGGCCTACACGTCCAAATTGGCCAAGGTCGTGTGACCCACATGGCCACACACACTCCCATGACACAACCGTGTGTCGCACACAGCCTACCACACGCCCGTGTAGTGTCAAAAGGCCACTTTTTTACTTTTCGCTGGACTTTTTTTTTTTCGTGTTTTCGTTACACACCTGGTTTGTTTCCGAAGCAACAACACCCTTGGATTGAATAGTACCTAAAATCGACAATAAAATGCCTACAATCAAACTTAATTTCTCAATTCCAATCGAGTCACCACTCAAATAAAACGTAACCAAACGCATAATTTCAACAGAAGAACTGCACTAAGATATTTCAAAAGCTTAACCTCAAATACTGTAACACCTAAACCTGGTCAACACACCACGACCGAATTTGGCATGTCACGGAGTGAAAATGTTTCGAAGGAAACAAGTTGCCGGTTTAGTTTCAGTGGAAAAAAACTTCTTTATTTGCTTTGAAATCCCGAAAGGCTTTTTAAAAGTCGTTTTCATTCATTGCCTAAACAAAACGTTAAATTCTATTAAAACCCGAGTGAATTCTTGCTTGGTTAATTTAAAACCGTTTGATTTTGGCATGGAAAACTTAGATTTTGAAAATCACTTAAGTCGACTTTGTTATCCTCTTGTAATTATTGTTACCCGATGGTAAGATTTAGAAATACCCGTCGTGTAGTATAATTTTCGAAAACTTTGGTTATCAGGTTATTCAACACATGTTGAACAATTTATTTAGCAACATTTAGAAAATTTAAAGCAGGTATAATAAAACCCTAAATAAAAATACTAATGGCCTTATTACAACCCAAATAAAATCAGAATTTAAAATGATGGTACCCAAACCGAAATCCAAGTAAAATCGAAAGTAAATGTCGCATGGCCACCTCGAGTCCACCCGGCTCCTCATCCGCGATCTACGAGCCACCTGAAAAGATAAGGGAGAAGGTGAGTCACCAAGACTCAGTGCATAATCCCCCTCTCGATTATAGCAACATTCTTACACAAGTCATAATCAAGCAAACATATCATGCACCCAAACCTAACCATCCACAACTCCATTTTCTACCCCGTGTGGTACCAAACCACTGGTGGTGCCAAACCACTAGTGACCCAAAGTCACTGATATCAATAATAGTGTGGTGCCAAACCACTGGTGACCCAAAGTCACGAATAATCCATATGTGGGGCCAACCAACGTTGTGATACCAAATCACTGGCGACAATCCCGTTTTACCAAGTGTGGGGTCAACCCACTGTGGTGTGAAGCCACTGGGATGAGTCGCTATGAGGTGCCAAACCTCTGGTGGCCCAAAGTCACGAATATTATCTGTGGTACCAAACCACTGGTGACCCAAAGTCACAGATATCATTCTTCCCCCTCCTCTCATATCACCCACAATGATGCACATGCATATACATATCATGCCAACATGATTAATCATTAAACATATAATAAACCAGAGCATATGTGATTTCATCAAAATCAAATATCTTAAACTTATCAAACGGATTTACCCGAATCCTTGCTCATACCCATAAGGGTACCAAATCGAAACCTACACAGTTTCAGCTTTTACATAGTTTTAGGTTATTAACAAGTTTACATAGATTATGAAGTGTGTAAGATACACACCGTTACTAACGCGACTATCGAATCCTCAAGATCAAGATCTAACGACTAGATCCCCCTTTCCTACATTCGGTCAAGACAATCATAACAAAAAGGCCATTCGGCTACACTTATAAATCTGAAAAGTTAACGATCTAATAACCATCCTTACCTTAGCACTTTTTGATCCACAAATACAACCTAAGATATACGAGATAGAGCCTTCCCTACAATCGCCAAGATCTTAAACCACATAACTAATAGCCTTGGCTTTTCAAATCATTAAAGGAAAGATTGAGTGACATGAAACCTTACCACTTACTAAGACCGATTGACAGAGAATCGATGATCACAATCCACTGCTTCAAAATCCCAGAGAACCTAAGAGAAATCAATTTCAGAGATGATTAAGAATCATAACAACTGCTGAAATTCAGCTTTTGTTCTATATATGTCGACAGAGAGAAAAAGAAGAAGATGACAGAGTTTCGGCCAAGAACACTTACCCCTTCCAAAACCGATTAAAGAAGAAAACCAAAGGGATCTACCCTTGATTGATATTCGGCCAAAGTTTAGAAATAAGAGGAGGAGAGTAAAGGAAGATTTCAGCAATGGTGGTGGAACAACCAAAGAAGTTTTGGCTATGGCTTTTGGGAGAAGAGAAAAAAGATTCGGCTTGCAAGAAATCAATAAAAGGTTGATGAACATTTGGCACAAGAGAAGGTGAAGAGAAAAGATAGTTGTCGATTTGGGAAGAAGAGATGTTGATGGGGTTTTGAAACAAATATGAGAGAAAAGAAAAGAAAAGAATGGGGGAGAGGGAGATTCGGCTAAGGGGGTTTCGATTTCAAGAGAGAAGAGAAAAAAACAAAGGTTTGGATGTTGGAGAGTGAAGTTAACTAGAGCCTAGGGGTTTCAATTTTGCCTAACACAACAAGCTTCAAAGCTTGCTTAGCCGAAAGTGCCCACCTAGAATAGCTATGGAAAATCGGCACCTCTTCCAAGTCTCCCAACCGATTACTCCTCCTCCCAATAGTCCATACTTCGGCTAACACTTCAAGCCTCTCCTGACCACTCATTCAAATGAGTTTGGATGAGTCATCCATCCACAATTTTCTCCTCTCCATCCATTCCAAATCTGTTGATTCTATTCACATCCTCCCAAGAGAGTCCTTCCCAAGTCCATCTCCTCCTTGCTTTTGGCGTAAAAAATAATTAGCAGTAAGGGATTTCTGCAGCTCGAGCCCAAGCTCTCCTTCCCTTGCTTGTGGCGTCACTGACTAAGGCCCGAAGTGGTGCCTCCTTGCCACTTTACCAAGGCTTTTCTTGTGCTACAGTTTACCACAAAATATTCTTAACCCCTAGCTCCTTCAGCTCCCCTGAACCAATGCTTGAAAATAAAATTTTCCCTATAGTTCGGGCCTACCCTTGGCTCATATCTAGACCCTAAAACACCTCAATTAATAACGCAACTCAAGCCATGCACATGCAAATAGTTCAACCATAATAGCCCCCATTTAAGGATGTTACAGTTCTACCCCCTTAAAAATAATTTTGACCCCGAAATTACCTGGTCAAAAGAGTTGAGGGTATTGTTGCCTCATCACATCCTCTGGTTCCCACGTAGCTTCTTCCATGCTATGGTTCCGCCATAACACCTTTACTAATGGAATTGACTTCCTGCGCAAAACCTTTACATCCCAATCTAGGATCTGCAGTGGTTCCTCTTCCATGGTCAAATCTGGGCTCTTCTCAATTTCCTCCACCGATACAACATGCGATGGATCTGAACGGTAACGTCTAAGCATGGAGATGTAGAATACATCATGTATTTGACTCAGTTCTGCTGGCAACTCAAGCTGATGAGCTACTGGTCCCACTTGTCTCAACACCTTATATGGGCCAATAAATCTTGGGCTTAGCTTGCCTTTCCTTCCAAACCTCAGCACTTTCTTCTATGGCGAGACCTTCAGGAAAACCCTGTCACCCACTGCAAACTCAATATCTCTCCGCTTAAGATTGGCGTATGACTTCTGCCTATCCGAAGCTTCCTTTAAATGAGCGTGAATCAACTTGACCTTATCCTCGGTCTCAACAACCAACTCCGGTCCCAACATCTAACGCTCACCCAACTCCGTCCAGCATGTAGGTGTACGACACTTCCTACCATACAACGCCTCATAGGGTGCCATCTTAATGCTTGCCTGGTAACTATTGTTGTACGCGAATTTAGCTAACGGTAGAAACTCTTCCCAACTACCTATAAAGTCCAAAACAAAGCCTCTCAACATATCTTCCAAGATTTGTATAACCCTTTTCGACTGTCCATCCGACTGCAGATGAAATGCCATACTAAAATCCAACCGCATACCCAACGCCTGATGTAATGGTTTCCAGAACCTCGACGTAAATCTGGGATCCGAATCCGAGATGATTGATACTGGTACACCGTGTAACCTCACTATCTCTGCCATATACAGCTTAGCTAACTTCTAAATCGAGTAATCAACCCTCACCGTTATGAAATGATCTGATTTAGTCAAACGGTCCACAACCACCTAGACTGAGTCCTTCTTATTAGGTGTAAGGGGTAGCCCACTGACAAAGTCCATAGTGATCCTTTTCCACTTCCACTGAGGAATCTTCATCGACTGAAGTAAACCTGACGGCAACTGATGTTCAGCTTTGACCTGCTGACACATCAGACACTTACCCACAAACTCGCCACTTCCGCTTAGACTCGCCACCAAAACTACTCTCATAAATCCAGACATCTTGCTACCTCCGTGATGCATAGCTTATGGGTCGCTATGTGCGCCCCAAGAATCCTCCGCCTTAACTCGACGTCCTTCTAAGATACAAGCTCGATGAGCAAACATCGCCTCGTGTCTAACACTACCTTGCGGCTCAACGCGCTCGCAACCACGTTAGCCTTGCCCGGATGATACTCAATTGAGCAGTCAAAGAGTCCTTCAACAGCTCAATCCATCCGCAGACCGCCTCAAATTTAAATCCTTCTGCGTCAAAAGATACTTCAGACTCTTGTGGTTCGTGTAGACTATCGACTTCTCTCCGCATAAATAGTGTCTCCATATCTTGTGGCAAAACCATCGCAGCCTAACTCCAAGTCATGTGCCGGGTAGTTACCCTCATGCGGTCTCAGCTGTCGAGACGCATAAGCCACTACTTTCCCATCCTACATCAGCACACATCCCAAGCCAGTATGTGATGCATCACAGTAGACCGTGAATACCTTTCCTGCCTCAGGCTGAACCAGAACCGGAGCTTCCATCAGAATCTTCCTCAACTTGTCGAAACTTTCCTACTGTTTCTTAGACCACACAAATGGAACTCCTTTCCTCAATAACTTAGTCAACGGTGCTGCGATCAGAGAAAATCCTTCCACAAATCTTCGGTAATACCCGCTGCACCTAGAAAACTCGAATCTTCGTGAATCGACTTAGGTGGTTTCATTCAAAACTGCCTCAATCTTGCAAGGGTCCACTCTAATCTCTTTAGCTGACACTACGTGACCTAAGAAAGTCACCTCCCTAAGCCAGAACTCACACTTGTTAAACTTGGCAAATAACTGCTTTTCCCTCAAAATTTGTAAAACTACCCGCAAGTGCGTATCATGATCCTCTTCAGACCTTGAGTACACCAATATGTCGTCTATAAATACCATGACAAACTGGTCCAAGTATGGCTGGAACACCCGATTCATCATGTCCATGAATGCTGTCGGTGCGTTAGTCAATCTAAATGGCATTCCCAGAAACTCGTAGAGCCCATATCGAGTGCGAAACGTTGTCTTGTGGATATCAACCTCTTTCACCTTAAGCTGATGATACCCCGACCTTAGATCGATCTTCGAGAAAACTAATGCCCCCTTAAACTGATCAAACAAGTCATCTATCCTCGGTAACGGATACTTGTTCTTGATCGTCAGCTTATTCAACTGGCAGTAGTCTATGCACATCCGCATTGTACCATCCATCTTCTTAACAAAGAGCACTAGCGCTCCCCAAGGCAAAACACTTGGCCGAATAAAACCCCGGTCCAACAACTCCTGAATTTGAGCCTTCAACTCCACCAATTCCTTTGGCGCCATTCTATACGGGGCAATAGACACTGGTGCAGTTCCGGGTAACAGATCTATACCGAATTTAACTTTTCGATCCGGAGGCAGACAAAGAAGTTTTTCTAGAAATACATCAGCAAATTCCTTCACCGTTCGAACATTCTCCACGGCTGACTCCTTGGCCTCCAAGGCGCACACATGAACCATGAACGCTTCACAGCCCTTCCTGACCATCTTCTTAGCTTTCAAAGCAGACACCACGTTGGATAGGTAATCCCTTCTATTACCTATCATCACCACTTCTTTACCCTCACCCGTTTTCAAAACCATGCGCTTAGTCGCGCAATCCAAACTTGCTTGGTACCTCACCAGCCAGTCTATCCCAAGAATCAGATCGAACTCCCCAAACGGCAGTTCCATCAGATCGGCCACAAATACTACCCCTTGGAGTTCTAGGGATACATCCCTATACAGCTTATTTACTTCTACAGAGTGACCTAGAGGGCTAATTACTGTCATCTCCCTAGAAGTAGTTTCAAAGTCTAGATTTATGGTCTCTACTATGCTACTGGCAACATACGAATACATCGAACCCACATCTATCAAAGCAGTATATGGTAATCCAAAGATTAAGAACGTACCGATTATGATGTTTGATGTGTCACCTTTCTCTCGACGCCTCGCTGCATATACCAATCTAGGCTGTCTTGCTTCAGTGTTGCTTGTACCTCTGCCCGATGCTCCACGGCCCCGACCAAAACCATTACTTCCTCTACCAGAATCACGACCCCTCTGCAGTTGCATGTCCCTCGTGCTTGAACTGAGCATGGCCTTGACCCTCAAACTGAATCCTAGCTAACTTCCGTGGACAGTCCCTCACACGATGATCCAGCGACCCACACTCAAAGCATCCTTTGCCACCGGTCTAACATTCTCCCCAATGAGACTTTCCACATCGATTACACCGCGCTGGTCCCTGATTAGCAGCAATAGGCCTCCCAGACTGATTAGGCCCACCATGCCTAGCCTTTTTTTGAGAATTTTGGCTGATCCAGATGATCCAAAACCTCTCTTTTGTCTATTCCTATCTGCAGTCTGTCTCACAGATTCCTTAACCCCTTCGGCTACCTTAGCCTTCTCTACCAACACGGCAAACTCTAGCTCCTGCTGTGGAGCAATCAGCAATCTCATATCATCCCTCAGTCCGTCCTCGAACCTGACACATCACTCATGCTCCATAGCCACGATGCCTCGAGCATACCGGCTCAACCTTAAGAATTCGCGCCAGACCACTCACGGACTTACTCCCCGAACCAACCTTTAAACGCCTTTTCTCACAAGATCAATATAACTAGACCCAATATACTTCTTCCGACGACGCGCCTTGAAATAATCCCAAGTGAGATCATCTGCTGCAAAGCACTATCCCGAACCATGAGCCACCACTGGTATGACTCATCCCGAAGAAGCGACACCACCCCTTTTAGTTTCTCCTCAGTAGTCAAATCCAAATTGTCCATGATTCGCTCCATCGCCTCCAACCAATACTCAGCCGTATTGGGCGCCACACCAGATACACCTCAGAATACCTCATCTCTATTGGTTCGGAGTCGCTCAGATATAAATTTTTGAGCTCCCATACCTACACCTACTCTAGCCACCCTCTTAAGAACTCACAGTATCACCTGTGATACTGCATCATCCCCCGTCTGATCCTGATACTCAACACCAACAGCTGGTGGTGGTGGCATCTCATTCTCGGACCCTTGACCAGACCTAACTGGTTCCGATACGGTCATTCTACCTCTACCATGCCTACGCACATTACGACCATGTCCCCTAGAACTCATGTCTATAATCGCGATCTAATCTGCTTTAAGAAATTTTATGCATTAGCTTCTGTTCCACTGATTACTCACGAACAAGTTTTATGTAAAGAAGTTTAGTAGTAGTTCTTTCGATCATTACAAAGTTTTCATTTCAAGTCTCCTACCCCAATTCAGGAAATCACATTCATTCATCACTAACATCCACCACACACACTCACCACTTGCAGGGGTATTCTCGTTATTTCACTACTCGGGGGTATTTTTGTAATTTGTCCTATAGGAGTATTTTGGTAATTTTCCAAATCAGGGGTATCTTGTAATTTTGCAAAATAGAAGTATTTTGGTCTTTTTGTAAAATGGGGATACTTTGGTAAAAATCGAAGGTAGTATGGTAATCTCATAAGTTGGGGTACTTTAGTAATTTCTCAGATCTAAGGTAGTTTTACAAATCAAGGGGGTAATTCAGTGATTTCAAAACTAGGGTTTTTATAAAACAGTGTAGCTAGTCCCTTTCGGGTTTCAATTATTGAATTTGGCCTGTGAATAAGTCCTCTTGGTTAGGGTGAACCATCACTACGCACCAGGTAGGATTCGACCGAAGAGGAGGTGAGTCACTAGGACTGCTTAAATACCAAGCTCCCCCTGAATTCATTCCTAGACATGCGCACAACTGTTGCCACACCTTTAACTCAAATGACGTACTCTGTGTTTGTTTAATTGATCTTTAAGTCTTATGTAATTTTGTGTTGGAGTAGGCTATTCCTAAGGTTCAATAACTCTTAATCTACTAATCTACGATCCCGAAATACCCATTTCTTCCACATACAAATCACACAATGGTTAGGGGTACTTACCTGGGCGGATTGGTGCTGAAGACTCGATGCCATACTGTTCAAACCATGTACATTTTCCATAAAACTTTTTAAAACCCTAGTTTTAAACATTTTGGGCCTCGGCCCCACAGCTGAGCTTTTGAACTTGGCTCTGATACCAAAAATGTAACACCCCAAACCCGGTCAACACACCACGACCGAATCTGGCATGTCACGGAGTGAAAATGTTTCGAAGGAAACAAGTTGCCGATTTAGTTTCAGTGGAAAAAAACTTCTTTATTTGCTTTGAAATTTGAAATGCTTTTTAAAAGTCGTTTTCATTCATTGCCTAAAGAAAACGTTAAATTCTATTGAAACCCGAGTAAATTCTTGCTTGGTTAATTTAAAATCGTTTGATTTTGGCATGGAAAACTTAGATTTTGAAAATCACTTAAGTCGACTTTGTTATCCTCTTATAATTATTGTTACCTGATGGTAAGATTTAGAAAACCCATCGTGTAGTATAATTTTCAAAAACTTTGGTTATCAAGTTATTCAAAACATGTTGAACAATTTATTTAGCAACATTTAGAAAATTTAAAGCAGGTATAATAAAACCCTAAATAAAAATACTAATGGCCTTATTACAACCCAAATAAAATCAGAATTTAAAATGATGGTACCCAAATCGAAAATCCAAGTAAAATCGAAAGTAAATGTTGCATGGCCACCTCGAGTCCACCTGGCTCCTCATCCGCGATCTACGAGTCACCTGAAAAGATAAGGGAGAAGGTGAGTCACCAAGACTCACTACATAATCCCCCTCTCGATTATAGCAACATTCTTACACAAGTCATAATCAAGAAAACATATCATGCACCCAAACCTAACCATCCACAACTCCATTTTCTACACCGTGTGGTATCAAACCACTGGTGGTGCCAAACCACTGGTGACCCAAAGTCACTAATATCAATAATAGTGTGGTGCCAAACCACTGGTGACCCAAAGTCACGAATAATCCATATGTGGGGCCAACCCACGTTGTGATACCAAATCACTGGTGACAATCTCGTTTTACTAAGTGTGGGGCCAACCCACTGTGGTGCGAAGCCACTGGGACGAGTCACTATGAGGTGCCAAACCTTGGTGACCCAAAGTCACAAATATTATCTGTGGTACCAAACCACTGGTGACCCAAAGTCACAGATATCATTCTTCCCCTTCCTCTCATATCACCCACAATAATGCACATGCATATACATATCATGCCAACATGATTAATCATTAAACATATAATAAACCAGAGCATATGCGATTTCATCAAAATCAAATATCTTAAACTTATCAAATGGACTTACCCAAATCCTTGCTCATACCCATAAGGGTACCAAATGTAACACCCATATCCGTCGCCGGAGTAGGGTTAACAGATGCTATTCTTCTAACCACCAAGTTCATTTAATCACTTAAATCTCAATACTTAAGAAATGATATTACCATAATCAAATCATCACAAATATAATATCAATTGCATTATACATAATAAAATAAGTAAACTCATTCAAACTATAGAGCACTATTCATTTGGTCATTTTAAAAAGGGTGGCCGAATATAAACAGATTTTCAAAGGTTAACTCACACCAATTTATCACATGTATATTCAATCACATGCAAACATAATTAGTCATTCACACTAATGAATACTAACATTTAAATTTTCTTGACCGATTATATAAATAAGTTTATAGAAAATTCGAATAATTATAAAACCAACTAAGTTCATTAAACATGCATGTAATATCTACTTAAACTTATGGATAATGTCTCTATCAAAATTTCACAAATTACCTATTCTTTAACAAAATTCTATCACGTCCGAATATGCACAAACATATATCACACTTCAAGCATATATATATAACTAACTAAACATAATCATGAATAATGTACTTATAATATGCTTGTTTACTATGCCAAATTTACCTGTTTAAAAATCATGCAAAAAGACTGAATACAACCGAACCATAGCACCATAATTTGATCATTTCATCATCGAATCACCTCATTTGAACTTAAAAAGAAATACACATACCCAATGTCATTCATAACCTAACATACCATCTCATATATATACATATATATTCACTTTCCAAAGAACTAGCAAAATTTCATCTATAAAATTTCATATCAAACATACATATACAACCATTATGCATAGCATGATTTTATACTCACCCATATTTATCATTCAAATAAAACTTGCTTTCTTATCTTCATCAAGTCTTGCATAACTTTAGAATACTTACTAATAAGGCAAGCCATTTTCACATGGCTATTATATACATGAACAAAAAGTTTTCAACAAAACAAAGTCAAAGCCTTTCCTATACATGCCTTTATTTCAAGACCAAAATGAAAGGGTACCAAATTAGATTGATAGTGTGGTCGACTGTCTTGACGATCCCGTTGAGCAGGTAGCCTGAACCTAATCTATAAAACAGAGGAGAACATTTCACACAAATAAGTTTACTAACTTAGTAAGTCCCAAGCTCATGATAATAATACGTTCAATCACTTAAACATTTAAATTATTCAACTTATGACATTGTATATATACATTTAAATATATATATTGGTTTCTACAGGGCCAAACACTAATAGTTCATTAACCTAAGTAATTGTACTTCATTTCCATAAACCTATATCTCTTAGAAGCACAAAATAAGTATATTACAGGAATCACATGCTTCAAATCTTATAAGTACAGCATTCATATCAACCATGATAGTACATTCAAGCTCAAATTCAATCATATAATACTTATGCACATCAATCGTAATCTTAAATGTACATAACACTGTACTCATAATATTAGTTCAACTCGAGTAACATTAAACATATCATACCATACTTACTTACCTGAGCCTTTAACTAGATACATTAGCTACGATTTACCTTGAACAACAATTCGATTTCTCCTTTGTAAAACACATTATCAAGATAAAGCCCGCTAGGCATTAAAGCCCAAATAAATCATCAAGACAAAGCTCGCTAGGCATTAAAGCCCAAAATAAATCACCAAGACGAAGCTCGCTAGCATTAAAGCTCAAATAAATCATCGCACGAAGCCTACTAGGCATTAAAGCTCAAATAAATCATCAAGACGAAGCTCGCTAGGCATTAAAGCTTGAAATAAATATAGTTAGTCTTTCATTTCACATTTCATTGTGCTAAATTCACCACCACTTATAATTCACATATTTTATCATATAGCAAACCAAAAACACTTATTCACATCACATTGAATAAAATTTCAACCAATCCATTCTAATACTTTCAATTCGGCTAACACAAGATTCTATACTCAATTTTATCGAATATTATCATTTAATGCGCTCATGAATAATTCGATAACCTATACTTGCTTAAGGACTTACCTCGGTTGTCGATAGACCGTACAAATCGGCTTATTCGAGAACCTTCGTCTTTCCCCGATCTAAACTGCTTTTTCTTTGCTCTTGATCTAAAACACATTAAAATTTAGCTTATTCAAGCACAATTCATCTCAATTTAGTCCCTAAGCACATAAATGGGCAAATTACTATTTTACCCCTAATATTTCACAACTTTGTAATTTAGTCCTATTTGCATAACACACAAAATACACCAAATTAGCTAAGACTATACAAGGGTCGAATATTCCTAGGGACTTTACAAGCCCTCACATTTCATTTATTTTACAAATAAACCCCCCTAAAATTTCATCTTTTACAATTTGGCCCTAAAAACAAAAATTCTTCAAAACTTCCAATACATAATATACTAATCTTTAACTTATCTTTTATCTAACATCATCAAACATCAAAAACTATATAAATCTATCAATAGCTGAACATCAAGCATGCTTAGATTCAAAAATTACAACATGGGCCTACATTCGGTTCAAGCAACGATCTCAAAACGTAAAAATTATTAAAACCGAACAAATTTACATACCTAAATCAAGCAAAACTCAAGGCGAATGTGCCAAGCTTTCTCCTCTTTTTCTTTTGTGCTTTTCGGCCAAAAGATGAACAATGCATGGCTTTCTTATTTTTTGTTTTATTAACATATATTAACTAATTATTTTAACATAAAATGTAATAACATATATTATATAAAATACTAACACTATTACATGCATTATGATGGCCGGACACTAACTTAAAAATGGGTTATTTGCCCTTTTAATACCTCATATTAAAAGCCATGCTCAAATTAACACATTACACTTTAGTTTGCAACTTTTACTTTTTACGCGATTAGGTCCTTTTTATCAAATTCAATACTCAAACGATAAAATTTTTCTACGAAACTTTCACACATATAAATTCATATATAATAAACACTAAATATGATATTTAAATATTTCTCGAGCTCGGATTCATGGTCCCAAAACCACCGTTCCGATTAGGGTCAGATTCGGTCTGTTACACCAAATCGAAACCTACACAGTTTCGGCTTTTACATAGTTTTAGGTTATTAACAAGTTTACATAGATTATGAAGTGTGTAAGATACACATCTGGTTACTAACACGACTATCGAATCCTCAAGATCAAGATCTAACGCACTAGATCCCTCTTTCCTACATTCGGCCAAGACAATCATTAACAAAAGGCCATTTGGCTACACTTGTAAATCCTTAACGCATCTAATAACCATCCTTACCTTAGCGCTTTTGATCCACAAATACAACCCGAGATATACGAGATAGAGCCTTCCCTACAATCGCCAAGATCTTAAACCACATAACTAATAGCCTTCGGCTTTTCAAATCATTAAAGGAAAGATTGAGTTGGCATGAAACCTTACCACTTACTAAGACCGATTGACAGAGAATCGATAATCACAATCCACTGCTTCAAAATCCCAGAGAACCTAAGAGAAACTGATTTCAGAGATGATTAAGAATAATGACAAATGTCGAAATTTGGCTTTTGTTCTATATATGTCGACAGAGAGAAAAAGAAGAAGATGACAGAGTTTCGACCAAGAACACTTACCCCTTCCAAAATCGATTAAAGAAGAAAACCAAAGGGATCTACCCTTGATTGATATTCGGCCAAAGTTTAGAAATAAGAGGAGGAGAGTAAAGGAAGATTTCGGCAATGGTGGTGGAACAACCAAAGAAGTTTCGGCTATGGCTTTTGGGAGAAGAGAAAAAGAGATTCGGCTTGCAAGAAATCAATAAAAGGTTGATGAACATTCGGCACAAGAGAAGGTGAAGAGAAAAGATAGTTGCCGATTTGGGAAGAAGAGATGTTGATTGGGTTTTGAAACAAATATAAGAGAAAAAAAAGAAAAGAATGGGGGAGAGGGAGATTCGGCTAAGGGGGTTTCGGTTTCAAGAGAGAAGAGAAAAAAGGTTTGGATGCTGGAGAGTGAAGTCAACTAGAGCCTAGGGGTTTTGGTTTTTCCTAACACAACAAGCTTCAAAGCTTGCTTAGCCGAAAGTGCCCACCTAGAATAGCTATGGAAAATCGACACCTCTCCCAAGTCTCCCAACCGATTACTCCTCCTCCCAATAGTCCATACTTCGGCCAACACTTCAAGCCTCTCCTGACCACTCATTCAAATGAGTTTGGATGAGTCATCCATCCACAATTTTCTCCTCTCCATCCATTCCAAATCTGTTGATTCTATCCACATCCTCCCAAGAGTCCTTCCCAAGTCCATCTCCTCGTTGCTTCAAGGCCAAAATAATTAGCGAGAAGGGATTTTCAGCTCGAACCCAAGCTCTCCTTCCCTTGCTTGTGGCGTCACTGACTAAGGCCCTAAGTGGTGCCTCCTTGCCACTTTACCAAGGCTTTTCTTGTGCTACAGTTTACCACAAAATATTCTTAACCCCTAGCTCCTTCAGCTCCCCTGAACCAATGCTTGAAATTAAAATTTTCCTTATAGTTCGAGCCTACCCTTGGCTCATATCTAGACCCTAAAACACCTCAATTAATAACGTAACTCAAGCCATGCACATGCAAATAGTTCAACCATAATAACCCCCATTTAAGGATGTTACAAATATGATAGCCTCTAAACTTTACTACACAACCGAAGGGTCTCGGGTCTTCTGAAGAACACCTAGCATAACGGTATACCAAATCAATCTTATACACTAACAGACCTACGAAGCAGCACGAATGAACCGAAAAATTAAAGTATAGTGATTTGAAGGGAAAATTTTGACAGAAATCAAAAGAAGAGAAAATGAAAGTTTGATAGTGGAAAAAGAAAAAGAAACGTTAGAGAGGGAAAATTTTTAGGAAAAAAATTAAAATAAAAAATTAAATCCACCAAAATTCTACCACACAATCGAAGCAAAAATTATCATCCACACTCACACGTGGTTTCTAACACGAGACCTTAGGGCAAGCTAACACCTTACCACTCGAACCAGCAGGCTCATTCTAAAATGATTTGACTAGCAATAGGATATAAGCCAACCTGCAAGGGAATAGGCTAGGATCAAAAATAGCAAAAATTCAAAGAATGGGACTTGAACCCAAGACCTCAAACACACACCCAGAACTCTTAACCACTAAAACATATATTCATTTATAATAGAATTCACAAAAAAAAAAGTTAAATAAATCAGGGCCTTACAAATTTTACAAGCCAAAACATATTGGCTTCATCATTAACCAAAACACCTATACATGCCATTATAACCAAAACTTAGAAACACCAAAAATTACCGATTTAGTCGATGGATAGTGTGATATAACTCCAACTACCTTCCAACCCGAACGAGCTTCTGATTCACTATAAAATATGGAAAATAACATAGAGTAAGCATAAATGTTTAGTAAGTTCGTCTAATGTAAAACTCAACTTACCATTTCAACTAGAGTTGAGTGTCCGATCGAATCGAATGAAAAAATTTCGAGCTAATAAAGTTGACGAATCCTATTTTATCATCCTAACTCGATTTGAAATTTTCTCGAATCGAGTCAAGTGAGATGGAATTCGAATCAAATTGAATTGAATCTATTTGTTCGAGTTAAATTAAAAGAAAATGATTTTGTGTCCTCATAATCACTATCGCCCACCGTAATCAAATTTGTTATTAACTTTCATCCCCTTCTTTGCTTGCTTAGTTGCTTCAATTATCTTCGATTATTATCACTATGTATTTTGAAATTAAAAATATATTAAATGGAAAAATGTGATTTTTAATGAAAATTATCTTAAAGATAAAATTTGAAATTGATACCAACATAAAATTTTAACACGAATATTTTATAACATCATCAATAAATCAACTTTAATAAAATTTATAGATTCAATATGATTAAACAATTCAATAATATAAATAGTAAAAAATGTAAAATTTTATTTAATAATATAAATAGTAGATATAAATAAAATTATTACTATTCGTGCTTAGGGATTTTTTTGGATGATTTTAATTTTTGATTTTGGGGTAAAAAGTGAGTTAGGAAGAAAATAAAAGGTTTTAGGGGTTGAGAGAGTAAAATTTTGGAGGAAAAATAAATGGGGGGGAGTAAAATTTTGGGAGGGGGATGGGTTTGGGGTAAAAGGAGGGTGGGATGGGAGAGGAGTAGAAGTTTTGGGGGAAAAATGGGAAGGAGTAAAAGTTTTGGAGGAAAGTAAAGAAGTTTGGGAGTTTGGGGTAAAAATGTAAAATATTATAGTTTGGTATTCGGTTTATTCGAATTATTCAAGTTATTCAGATTCGAAAACCAAACTCGATTTGAACTCGAAATTCGAAAAAAATTCGAGTTGACTTGAATAATTCGATTAATTCGAATAACTCGATTCATTTAACTCAAAATTTGAATTTTATTTTTATTTTTTGAGTCGAATCGAGTTTTGCTCACCCCTAATTTCATCATATAATAAGTAAGTTAAACATGACATAATCCAACCACAATTTGGCCAAAGCCTAAGCATGTACACCAAACATGTTAGCCATATAAGCATATAACATAAGAAATTTAATCATGGATGATCACAACATTTAATCATGTATCATAAGCATATACCATCCATCTCAACTTTCATTATACCATGTATCACCAATTCAATGCAAATCACATGTGTTCATGTCTTAGTTCATATCAAACTCTTACCACTTTCTTTCAGATCATGCCCGTTGAACCATTTAGAATACCTTTGGATACTCGGGATAGCTCACATATAGTGTGCTAACTCTAATAAGTGTAATCCGTCAATTCCTGTACATGTATGCTCACAAGAGCTGTAAATCAGAATGCTCACACGAGTTAAGAAAATGGGCCTGCTCACACAAGCTGTGGGTCGAAACGTAGCTACATCACACAAGCTATGGAGTATCCGCAACACATGTCGGACCTCAACCATCGGTAGGATGTTCAAGACCAACACCCGAATCATATAAACTGTAATGACATGCCATTAGTATCTTATAAATTCCTATGGTTCAAACGGGGCTCGGTAGTTGACGTAACATCGTTGGATATGCGATTGTTATATATATGGAAATTCACAATACATGTATAATTCAATTAAAAACATATAAGTACAATTTAATTGTATGAACTTTCCTCGACAATTAAATGTAGATACGAAGGTGACTATTCCAAAACTTTATCTTTGTCCCGATCTAAAGCCGTATAGGGTTTGTCTTGATCTAAACAGATAAGTTCAGCTCAATTCAATAATTATTCTATTCAATTTAACCAAAAATCATATTTTAGCAAATTACAATTTTGCCCTTATACTTTTATCTCTATTTAATTTAGTCCCTTGCTCATAAAATGAAAATTCATGCAATTCATCCTTAACGCACTATATCTGAATTTCATATAGGTCCTTAGAAAGCCCTACATTTCATTTATTTCACAAATTCACTATGAATATTCTCTATTTTTCAATTTAATCCCTATTTGACAATTTCATCAAAAATCATTTAATAAAAGTTGTTTATCTATCAACAACTAACCATTTTCTTCCATAAAACATCAAAACTCATACACATTCATTCATGGAAAAACTTTAATATTTTAACAATTTCACAAATTAGTCCCTAGACTAGCTAGATTTAGCTACAACGATCCCGAAAACATAGAAATCGTTAAAAACGGGATGAAAAATACTCACATGCAAGCAAATATGTGTTGGCCGAACCTTTAATCTCCTCCCATGGAGTTTCTAAGTTTAAATTTGGTGGACTAACCTAGTTTAGAAGATGACAATTTGTTTTACTTCAATTTTTCTTAGTTTATTTATTTATTTACTTATTTAACCTTTTAATTAACCTTTGAAAAACACTTGTATAATGTCCATAAATGTCTACTCAAATTAAAAATGCTCTATTTACTATCCAAGTGTTCAAACTTTTAAGTTCCATAGCTATTTAGTGCTTTTAGCCTATAGAACTCTAATATTGCGCCTTTTGCAATTTAGTCCTTTTTATCGAATTAAACATGCAAACGATAAAATTTCTTAACGAAATTTTTATATGGTGATACTAACATGCTGTAGACATTAAAATAATAATAAAATAAATATTTTGATGTTGAATTTGTGGTCTCAAAACCACTATTTTGATTTAATTGAAAACGAGCTGTTACAAGTATCTTCAGAGAACAAAAGATTACATGCTCACATATCGGAGGTCTAATAAGTTAGAGATCATTAAGTATACATACTCCAAATTTTATGGAATATTGATGCAAAATTTTGTCACTAGGGTACAAATTGTGACAATAATTGGTAGTCATCGCATCAAAGTCAAAGCACATAGACTTAAAGTTCTTGGTTGTTAAAGTAAAAGTTTAGAGTATTAGGTCTCTATAAAGCATATTGGGACAAACTCCATAATTGCGGATCCGCTTACTAAGGGACTACACCCAAGGTTTTTCATGAGCACATTGTTCATATGGGTGTAATATCGTTTAAGAATATTTGGTTTTAGTGGGATTTGTACTTTTAAATGCTTTTATGTTATAGACACATTTTCAATTATTCCAGTTTACAGATATTAAGTTTATTTTCTGTAGAAATAAAGTTTATTTGGTTTATTCACACTCTAGTTTTGGTAAGGTTTGATCTCACTAAGGTTTAAGGAGGACTAGTTGGAAATAGACATGTTTAGATCATATTGCATGTAATTTCCATGCTACACATCCATACTTGATCTATGTCATTTGGTTGTGTTAATATACATGATCAATGATGGATTTAGTTACAATGTATATAACGAAAGTCGCATTGGTTCTATGTTAACATAATTAATGGATGAGATTGTTCGGAATGCATTTTGGATATGATAGTAAAATTTTGAGCTCATAAGGTTATATAATGACATGTAATTATATAGTTATTAGTATATATATGTGGTCCAAGTGGGAGATTGTTGGAAAATATGGACATCACATATATAATAAGGGTAATTACATGTTATTTTTACTATCATAATAGGTTAGCCCAAATTAAAAGTGATCTAATTTGGTTATGGTTTATTGAGCTTTAATTATTAAATAAAGTATGGATCAAATATGTGTAGATACTCTAGTATCTAATTTCTAATTGATGATGGGCTGATTAAAAATTAGGGCTAATGTGTCAAAGTTATATATATTAAGGTTATGGTCCCCAAATTACATAAAAGGTAACTTTTCTAGTATCCCATCTTTAGAAAAGAGAGAGTCACCTTCTCTAGATTACTTGTGTGCTAATTTAGAATATCAAAACCCTAAGATCTGTAGATTTCAAAAAATCGATGAATTCAGGTACGCTTCCGTATCTAATTTTGTTCTTGATGATTTGACATGATGGATCTTGGTTTACAATTCTAATTTTATATTAGATATTATTTATGGTTCTAACATGTCAATTAAGTAAATCCCATAAAATTTATCTTTATAAATCAAATTTCTACACCTAATCTAAAATTCATTAAATAAACAAATCAAATTAGATAAAAATAACATTGTTATTGGTGTATAAAAGCGTGAATTCAAACACGTCAAAATGTATTTATATTTCTACTTAAGGATTGAGAGAGACTACGAATAAATTTGAACATTGTATTAGAAAAAATTATTTAATAAGATCTCAAATAGAGTCGATAATAATATTAGATTGTAGACAATAGGGATCCCTATTTAAAGGCAGTGGGCCCAAGAGGAGAGATGTCGGAAACTAAAAGAAGAGACCGAAAGGTAAAATTTGATCTGAGTGAAATATCTTTTACTCCAACTCAAACTGAAGACTTGTTGCAGTGCAGTGATAGAAGATTGTTGGGGTTTTTTTCCCTTTGTTGTTCAGTTTTGAAGTAGAGCTAAGGAATGTACTTGATTTATTTTTCCTACTTCATTTCCAGGATAGAATCTTTACTTTCATTCTAAAGACACCCCCAGCTTCTGTGCTTTTACTTAAGGCAGCAGGTATACTTTTTTGGCACCACTCACTAATGAATTATCAAACTTCTTGTTTGATATGAGGGATGATTCCATGTTTTCTAGTTTAGCATTGTGTCATGCTTGAATTTAAGCTCTTGTTGTCAGTTTTTCTGATTGAGGAGGATATTATGAATGGTGTGGAAACTTAAACATGTATAGGAAGGTGGTAAGTATGATTGCGGAGGTGGAGTATCTTGGGAAGTCAAATAGGGATGGTATTCATTCATAGATAATACAATTGGTAGAACAATAGTGATTGTTTATGATCTGAAATTGAAATTAGTCATTGGGGGATAAAATAATTAAAACATTTGAGTTTTTGACATTGAAGTTGTAGGACCCAATTCATGTCCGGGCCCATACCAAAATATTTAAATTGTAATAAAATACCAAAAATTAACAGTCCAATGTCCATTATACAAAACCCTCAGCCCAAATATCTTTTTTTTACAGACTTAAACTGGGCAAAGGCCCAAACCATTACTTAACCCATTTACAGACCCAATAAACAAACCCCGACCTAATTCTAGAACTGGCCCAAACGGCCCAAATAACTTTAATGCATCAAACCCTTAAGGTTCCAGAAGTCATCCAACACAAGACGCTGCGTCTCTACGCTCCACCACGCAAAGACCAGACGCCACATCCATCTTTCATACTTGCAAACGAATAGTAGAGAAACAACAAAATAGACAGAGAGAAATGTATTTTTTTGGTGCTTTTTTTATTCCCTATTTTCGGCCTTTAAAAACGGAAGAATCCATTGTTTTTTTTAGGCATACGGGAATACAACAATAGAAACCAGAAACAAATTCAAAAGGTTTCCTTTCGATTTCATCTCCCTTATTGTTTTTTTCTTTAAATCTATTTTTGTATCTTTTTCTTTCCATCTTTTTATATACGTGAAAGTAAAAAAAGGGGATTTACCTACGAAAGTGGTCATCGAGGCTAGGGTCGGGCCTAGTTCGAACGAGAGTAGTCGTTGGGTCTGAATAGGTCACTCATCGCTGATTATCATGGCGTCGAAGTGGCCGGATCTTTGTTTTTATTTTTGCGGCAGATGGGTTAAATGAAAAGAGATTTAGGGTTTCGTTTGAGAATGGCTCAGATGGGGTTCAATCTGCTTTAATTTGTTTTTAAATTTATTTACGAGAACGGCATCGTTTAGGCTTATTTCATTAGCCTCAAAATGTTTTCGTGTGAAGCCAACCCGACTTGACCCGATCTAGCTCCCATAGGTCCGCGTGTTTTTTGCGGTGATAGGATAATTACGAGCTCAGTTTTTTTTTTTTGTGTTAAGCTTTGATTGGGTCCTATTTTATTTCTTTCGTTTCTTTAATTTTTCCCAAGGATTTGTGCGCTTTTGCAATTTAGTCTAATCGTGTGCTGCGATTTGATTACGAGAATATTTGCTAGTTTAATCCCCGATTACTTGAACGTTTTTAATCCAGTCCTACGTTTTGTTAAACAAATTCTTTACAAAACAGCATTTGAATTTCATTTCTTTTTCAATTAAGTATTTTTAATATTTTTTTAAATTACTATATGTATATTAGGTTTCTTTTAAAATTACTTATATATACATTTTTCTATTTTAAATTTAGTATACATAATTTATCACTTTGAAAAAAAATCATATTTTATTGTATATTTTAATTTATTTCAGATATTTTTGTATACTATTACCTACATATGTTTATATATTTAAAGTCATTCATTTTGTTTTTTTTTTTTAGATTTGTATAATTTATTTCAATTTATTTATCTTTTTACATATACATACTTCATAAATTCATTCACAAATAACATTCTTTTAAATAACTTCATGACTTGTAGATTTCAAACTTTACTTACTTTATTGTTTTAATCGATGTGTAGGCTTTCAAAATGTTGTTTTATATTAATTTGTTAATGTTGATTTTGTAGGATTATCGTATCGTGTAGCTTGTTGTTCTTTATTCGTTAATATGTGTCTTTTAAACCATGTGATTATCGCTATTATATATTTGTGCACTAAATTTTATCTACAATTATGTCCATTCTATTAATGATTGAGTTCGTATATTATTTCATGCTTAATACTATGCTTGTTACTACTCGTTATTGTTTTATGTCTCAAATTCTAATGTGTTTGAGCCTTAACCAAATGTTTCATTTTTATTACGTATATATCAAATAAAATGCATTTAGTCAATTTTAAAATCGCATATTTGAAAATTTTTCAAAATAAGGTAATATTTGTGTGTTTGGGAATCCGAGAGATCGTGTCCTAACGTGCTGAGTTTCAGTTTTTCATTTGACCAAATAACCGAATATCCTTTTAAGATTTCATTCGTGTTTTCTTAACATTAAAAATAAGGCAATGTTTCGTGTTTGGAAATCTGAGAGATCATGCCCTAACGTGCTGGGTTTCGATTTTTTGTTTGATCAAATAACTAAATATCCTTTCGAAATTTCATCCATGTTTTTGTTAAATTAAAAAACAAGGCAATATCTCATATTTGGTAATTCGAGAAATCGTACCCTAACATGTAGGGTTTTGATTTTCCGTTTGATCCCAAATAACGAAATACCCTTTCAAAATCTCCATGCATAAGTTTTGAGAATTTTGGGATGATCTAGAATTTGAAAACTTAAATTGTTGCATCGTAACATGCTGGATGTGATATTTTATTCCTTCAAAACCAAACAATCTTAATATTCAAACTCAAGTATCTTCAAATGGATCAAAGAAAGTCGTATTTTAAAACCTTTTCAAAATTTTGAAATTAAGACATTAATCAATCAATTCGGTACCAATTTTGGGTGTTACGAGGGTGCTAATCCTTCCTCATATGTAATTGACTCCCGAACTTGTTTTTTCTTTATTTTGTAGACTAAAATTGTTTTCTAAAAGGTGATCCAATCCCACCTAAACAAAAAAGGTTGGTGGCGACTCCATGTGTAACATCCCGAAATAGGGCCTAAACGGAACAGTGGCTGCGAAACCATGAATCTGAGCTATAAAATTTTATTACGATTAATTATTATGATTTACTGAGTGATTAAATACATGTGTTAAAGTATTGATAAGAAATTTTATTAATTTCATGCTTAAATTGCCTATTAGGACTTGTTTGCAAAAGTTCCTAAATAGGGGTTCTAATTTATAGAGTACTTGATTGAAATGGGGGTTTGAAGTAGGAGTCCTTAAATGGTAATTAGACCATTATATTTTCACGGACAAAAATGGACATATATAGGTAGAAAGAGCCAAAGTTTTTAATGAAGGGTAATTTAGTCATTTGGTAATAAAAAGAAATTAAAAAGGGAAAAAGATGGCAAAATATGCTCATCTTCTTCATTAGGCCGAATTTTCAAGTGTTCACCATAGCTAGGGTTTGTTTCAAGCTTCCAATCTCCATAGTAAGTGATTCCAAGCCCCGTTTTTAATGTTCTTTACATTTTTGAAGCCCCGATAGCTCGCTTTAGCTTATTCTATCAATAATTCATGCTAGGGTTCATATTTGGAAAATTACCCATAGGTGAAATGTGTTTATTTTGATGTTTTATGATAGAATATGAAGTCTGAAATTATGTTGAACAACTTTTGATAAGTGATTTTAAGTGAAAACGAGTAAAACAGCTTAATCGATAAAAATACCTAATGTTCATAAGTACATGTTAGAGTGAGAATTTGATGTTGTCATAGAAGGGAAAAATGATCAGCATTTCATAAAATATAAGAATAAGGGATAAAGTATAATTTCCAAGCTTTTGGGAAAATGTGTAAATATGTAAAAGTTTAGGGGTAAAATTATAATTTTTCCAAAGTTAGACTTAAGGACTGTTTTGATAAATGTGAGTATTAAATAAGCTAAATGTAACACCCTAAAAATCCGAGTATTGATATATTGCATGATTTGGTGTTTAGATTATGAAGGAAAATTTTCTTACTTTTATTTTCGTGTTTATTATAGTCCTGAAGAAGAGTATAGCATTATTTGGGTAAGGAATAAATTTTATATTTGAGAATTTATTGAAGAGAAGCAAGTGCCATTAATACTTAAGTTAATTTAAGTGTTAATAAGTGACATAAGATGAGTACATGGCATGGTGGTGTTGGCGCATGAATTAGTGCATGGGGAAGAGGTTCAATCCTTTAAATAGCATTTAGACAACTTTTATTTTGCTCTTCTATGGTAAGTGTCGGCCAAGCTTATTTATGGTAAGTGTTGACCTTGTTATTTTTGGTTAGTATATCAAAGGAATAAGGTAAGAGTGAATTTAAGGTAGGGAATCAAGGAAATATGGAAAGATATGGAGACATAGGGCAAGTATCAAGGAAAGTGTTTTGAAACAAATTCATGGTCATTTGACCAATGAATTTGGACTGACAATATGGCTAGGGGGAGGTTGGCGAATTTTGCTAGTAGCTTGGTAAGGGCTAGGAGTTTACTTTTGGTCATTTTAGTTTTTGTGCAAAATTTTGCAACTTTTTCTCTCAACCTCTTTTCCTTTAGCCGAATTTGATCCTTGGTAAGCCTTGATTATATTAACCAATTGGTCATTTTTGCTTTTCACTTTAGTGTTCAATTTTGTGTCTTTCTCATAGTGCTGATTCTACCAACACAAAAAGGCCATTCTTTTTCTTTTCTTCTCCCTATTGCCGAATATACACCTCTCCCAAAACTCATCTCTATCTTCTTTCTCTTTTATTCTCTTTGAAAACTTAAACAACATCATCATCATTCTTCTTTCATCTTTTATTCTTGACACTTATAATTTCTCCATTATTTTCTCTCATGGCCGAATGTTGATGTACCCATAGCCGAATCATTTTTCTATTTCCTTTGGTCATATAGCTGAATCCTCTATCTTTCACAAACATCATTTTCAATCCTTTCTTTTCAACCGTGGACAAAAGGGTAAGAATTCTTTTTAGTTTCGTTTAGTTAGAAGTAGTCATGGCCGAATATTGATGGTGGTATGAAGGCTTTCTTAGATTGAAATAAACGTTCATTCTATTAACGTTTATTTATGTTATATTTTAGTGCGATAATGGAAGATTGGAAATCAAGTGGTCGTGAGTGACATAGAACGTTTGGATCGATTCTCCTTGTGGAACAAGAATATTTGTGGTAAGGAAATCTTGCCTTTAAGATCTTTAGAATTCTTATTTTGATATATTATTAGGATTAACTATCTTTTGATATTGAAGATCTTCAAAATAGGGAAGAAAAGGGCGGTGTTTAGTTATCGTAAGAGGGGCGGATCCACTATTCCCCTAAGTATAAACTAAGGGCGTTTTGAGTCCAGGATTTTCCACCGGGTTGCGGACCATCTACCAAGGAAATCAATTATTCAAGTAGTAAGAACTCCCGAGCCTTTGTGCGTTAGTGGATTCTCGTGAATAACGAATCGATAAACGAGGAGAAACCGAAAATTGAAGTGATCCAAAATCAAGAGGGTAAGGTTTTGGATCAAATGTCTATATCATATTTTGTTCATGATAATGTCCTAATGAGATCGTATTATGTTTAGGTGTTGAAGAGCGGGAAGGGTTAGTACTCACGATAACGAGGTGTGTAACTTCACATTTTTCTCGGGTTTGGATGTTATTCGTGGTATGGAGTTAAATCATAAAAACGACTAGATCGGTATAAAACGTAATAATTGGTATGTGGTGAAATTACATGAAAACGGATAATATGGTGAAAATTACGAAAAAGCCCTCGATGAGTTAGATGGAAAAATATAAATTTTCATGTCTTCGTAAAATGGATCGATAAATTTGATAATTAGTAATTGGGCCAAAATCTCTGTTAGATTGATAATTTGGGCCGAAATCTCTGTTAGATCGATAATTAGGCCAAAATCTCTGCTAGATTGATAAATGGGCCGAAAACTCTGCTAGATCGTAAATGGGCCGTAATCTCTGTTAAATTGTTAAATGGGCTGAAATCCCTGCTAGATCGTAAATGGGCCGTAATCTCTGTTAAATTGTTAAATGGGCTGAAATCTCTGCTAGATCGTTAAATGGGCCAAATTCCTACTAGATCGTAATTTCGGGCCTAAGTTATTAAATTGTTAAAATGGGCCAAATGTTTGGGCCTTAATAAAAATCTGAAATATTGACTCTTGTTAATGGGCCTTTTTAATAAAATCATTATATGATCATAGACTACTTTGCATACATATTGCATGGGTTGGGAAAATGATGAAGAGAAGAAAGGCCTGTTGCCAAAATCTAGTTCGGTGGCTCTGCCACAAAATAATAATTGGCTCAATGCCTCTAGTTCGGTGACATTGTCACAATCTAGTTCGGTGGCTCTGCCACAAATATAAAATGGCTTAATGCCTACGCTTGGTGTGATGGCGGGGTGGGTTGACTTGATCTCCACAGGTGTGATGGTTGGTACGGGGGTGTGTAGCGGATGGAATTAGGTTTGGGAGGGAAAAATTCATTTTTACATGCATGTTATTAATTATGTTATTCATTATGCTATTAATTATGTTATTAATTATGTTGTTAATTCTGCTTATGGGCTCAAGGCCCAAATCCATAATTTAAAAATCTGGCCCAGTGGACAAAGTAAGTGAGTTATACATCGAGTTCTAAGTAACTCACTCCTCAAATTTTCCATCTCGTAATGGAAATTGACGTGGACTTGGGCCGAGGATGACTTCGTGGAGGCCATCTTGCAAAACATGGGTTTATTAAACTCGAACTTTTTAATAAGTATTTTACTATTTTGGGTTAATGTAATAAGGGCCTCTATTAATAATTTATGGATTTTTATGTGTGTTTGGTTTTAAACTATATTTTGGACATTTAAATATGGGCTTATGATTATATGATGTTTTTATCAAAATAAATTGGGTTTTCAAATATATGAAATTCCTTTATAAATATTTTATTATTTTTAACTCTCAAATAAATTATCTAAGGGTTTTAGATAATACAATGTTAATGATGTTTTTTTTTAACTAATGTTTTCTAATATACATCAAATTTAAAATACTCTTCCGATTTTTATTAAACCTTGTAATTAAAAATAATATTGTAGATTTCAACTCATTGAAGATTTTAAGATAGCTCGATTCATGTAACAAACCAAATCTAGTCTTAATGCATAGACCGGTTTGGGGTGTTACACTAAATTTGCTATTATAGATCAAGAAGAACAAAATCCGGAGTTAGATCGGGAAAGAAAAAGATAGTGGACTAAATCGATATAGTTTATCATATTTTGTTTCGAGGTAAGTTTGCGGTAATAAATGCAATATTCTATTATTTTACATTTGTTACTATTAAATTCCAGCATTTACATATTTATTCTGTAAATTTATCATTTAAAGACTCAAGCATGAATTGACGAAGAAGCAATCTCAGAATGTCCCGGTTGAACCTTAGGAATGTGTAGGATACAAATGTCATGACATTAGGGTTTAAGGAAATCATGTAAGACCATGTCAAGACATGGCATTGATAAGTTACTATAAGGCAAAGGTCCCATGTAAGACCATGCCAAGGCATGGCATTGGTGAATTTATAAGGCAAAGGTCCCATATAAGACCATGCCAAGGAATGGCATTGGTGAGTTCATAAGGCAAGGATACCACGTAAGACCATGTCAAGACATGGCAATGGTTAAGTTTCACAAGGAAAGGTACCCAGTATCCTTAGTATTCCAAGTGGTTCAACAGGAAAATTTAAAGAGTATACCAAAGGAAAGGTAAGACAAGTTCAAGCTAAAAGGTACGGTAAGAATTTAAGACTTAAGTATATTAAGTTAAAGGCTTAAATAATTTTGGTAAGAAAAGAATATGATAATGCATTAAGAATGTTGTTATTTATTTACATGCAAACTTACTAAGCTTAATGCTTACTCCCATTCCTTTCTTTCTTTTCATAGTTTTACAAGCCAACTCGGGGATCGTAAGGACGTCGGAGATTGTTACACACTATCAAAGGATTATATTGGTATTTTGTGACTTGAATGTTTTAAGTTATGGCATGTATAGGGACTTAGCCATTTTGTGTGTATGACCTTATGATATGGCTTAATATTGGCTTGTAAATGTTTGGTAACAATTAGCTATTAAAATGGTTAATTAAGAACATGTTTTGGATGTTATATAATGCCTAGTTGATAGTTATTTTAAGAAATTATGTAATTATATGCAGGGGAATAGTTTGGACAGTAGCAGTGACGTGATTTTGAAAAATCACAAAAAATAGTAGAAATGGAATTAGGTTGTACATGAGATATAGAATTAAATCTTATTGAGTCTATTTTTATAAAAAAAAATGGTGTAGGAAAAAGAATTGTATATTATGAGATAATTGGTTTTTAGTGAAGAGAGGTCAGAACTGTCAAACTGTGTAACAGGGGAGACTTTAACTAATAAACTGTACTAATTGGCCACACGAAAAATTCTGGAAAAATTATAGTAAGAATATATATGAGTCTAGTTTCAAAGAAAATTTATAGATCTATATTTTGAGTTTGTAACTCGAGTTATAGTTAATTTAGTGAACATGACGCAGATGGACAGTTTCAATTTTTATGCCCTGATCTAGTAAGTTAAGTCTAGTAATGCCTCGTGCTCGACTCCGACAACGGTCTCGGGTAAGGGGTGTTGCACCATGTTTCATTTTTAAGTCAATCCCTATTTTTTTAAAAAAATGGTTTCGACGGCTTGGCAACTCCACTGGAACACTTTCAAAAGAGAGTCAGGCCGTAAAATTGATTGATTTCTGCCTTTTTATCGAAAATTAAAAATTTGATTTGAAAAATTACAATCCTTCTTATTGCATTCGCTTGTGTTATCCCATTTGATTGCTATGATTAATGTTTAGTCTTGTAGAATACTTTTTCATCATATTGCATGACCATCGGGTCACACCCTTTTAAGTGGGAGTGAGAAGCTACTCATTCATGAGGTTTTCACCTCCGTCCAGTATAGTGAATCGCTTTAGGGATACATCCGTACCTATGTCTTCATGAGATTTTCATCTCTGTGCAGCTATAGGGAAATGTATTCCCCTGAGCTGAACTCGATCCGTATGAGTCTATAATGGGTGAGGATTGAGGAATCTGCTGGTTCAGGTACCCTCAACTTTAGAACCAAACCACATATAGAGAGACCTAGGAGCCTACCCTAGATAGAGCCATGCCAAACCCTAGTGATCACCTAGACAGATGTTCTGTATTGTTTATTTCTCTTATACTAACGTGTTTCCTTTTGTTTTGATTGCATTGCATTGCATCATCATAGAAAGGAGATGTTAATTAATATTCGATTGCTAAATAGAGGAGTTTGTCATAAGGAAACGAACTTCTTGATAAAGTGGATTATAATACGGTTGTTCGGACATGGTCTAAGTAAACACAACGGAAGAATGTTGATAGTCCACGGAGGAATGCAAAACCTTGCCCGAAGGATTGAAATTGACAAAAACTGTGTAAGAGCTATCATGCTTCAACTTTCTTAAAGAAGCTAATTAACATCGCAGGGGATAAGTGAGCAGCGAACCACGACCCGGATCAAGCAGAGTGGAAATAAGAGAGACATCTTTTGGGAGGATTTAAAGGATTCGACCGCAGCGTCCGGATATGAAGGAGAAAATTGATGTCTTCACCTGGACTATGAGGACGAAGCCGCATATGTAATCCGTTTTATGTAAAGATATTTGTTTTATAGAAAATTTCTTCTAATGGAATTGAATTCAGAATCAACGTCTCTCTTTCTTCTTGTATTCATTTCATGCATTTGCATTACATCATTTGCATTGCATTTTGTGCATTAGATTTTCATATAAGGTCTCTAATTAGATAAAATTATTTTAGCAGCCTAGAAACTGATAAAAATTTACCAAATACGCATCCCTACGACACAAGAAAAAAGACCAAGTCAATGGATAAAAGACTAGAAAAATTGGAGCAAATGCAAAAGGATATGCAAGAACAAATGCAGGTACAGATGTAGGAGCAGCTCGCTAAGATCCAATAGGATATGATGGACAAAATGATGGAATCTCAGAGAAATATGATGACTCAGATAACGCAGCTGTTGAAGGGGCTTATGGATAAAGGAAAGAACCCCATGATAAATGTTGAGGAGAATACTGAGTATCTTCAATGTCCCCGATTTTACTCCACCACATGTGCAAACACGACCTGAAGTAACTGTACAAAGGTCATCTATCACGATCAGGCCTCAACAATTCCAAGCTGGTGCTTCAGTGAACCTCCAAACTGGCTCAGGTTCAAGAGATAATCCAATCATTACTAATGTCCCTGATTTGGATGAAATAGCTGAAGGAGAGAGGACAAAAGTAGAATTGCCAAAGCAGCTAGAAGATAGATGTAAATGGTTGGAGGAGAAGTTTAAAGTGATAGAAAGTGGCGATAGCTATTATGGAATCAATGCTAAGGATTTAAGCTTGGTCCCAGACTTGGTGCTCCCATACAAATTCAAAATGCCTGAATTTGAGAAATATAACGGGACAAGTTGCTCCAAGGCTCACATCACTATGTTTTGTAGAAGAATGACGGGGTATATTAATAATGACCAACTACTGATCCATTGCTTCCAAGATAGCTTGGTGGGAGCAACAGCTAAGTGGTATAACCAGTTGAGTCGTTCCTAAATTTGTACATGGAAAGACTTGGCTCAAGCTTTCATAAAACAATACAGCCACGTGACAGACATAGAGCCCGATAGGATTACACTCTAGAACATGGAGAAGAATAAAAACGAGAGCTTTAGGCAATATGCCCAGCAATGGAGGGAGGTGGCGACGCAAGTCCAGCCACCACTCTTAGAGAAAGAGACGACCATGTTCTTTATCAATACACTGAAGGCCCCATTTATCACGTATATGCTAGGAAGTGCTACAAAGAGCTTTTGGGACATTGTAATGACCGGATAAATAATCGAGAATGCCATAAAAAGTGGAAAGATCGAGGTAGAAGAAAGTAACAAGAGAATGGCCATAATGAAAAAAGAAAGTGAAGTGAATAACGCAAGCATGGGGTACTCAAAGTCGATCACCGTTAATCAGCCAAAAACAATGACTACTGGGTATCAGGGTTCATCAAGAAAAGAATTTGGCACAAGGGAAAACACTAAAAGACTCCAATTTACGCCGATCCCAATGACGTATAAGGAGTTGTATCAAAGTTTATTTGATGTGCACGTTGTGTCCCCCACTACCCGAAACTGATGCAACCTCCATACCCAAAATGATATGACCCAAATGCCCAATGTGAGTACCACATGGGGATCACAGGGCATTCGATAGAAAATTGCCTTGCTTTCAAGAAATTGGTGGAAAAGTTCATCAGCATGGGTATTGTGAAATTAGATGACACGCCAAATGCAGAAATATGAACCTAGGAGTGTTTTGGACAATTGGACTGTGGAAGAAATTCCTGTAGTATTTAGAGCTTACTCAGAGTAATGTACAAGACGCACTTGTTGCTTCAAGCCTAGAAGCAATGAGATCTTTTGTGAAATAGGCTTGTGGCTAGAATCTTTTATTTCAATAAAATGCATCTTTTTGAGCAAATATTTTATTTTATTTCATACTATACATTCTTTTGGAATATTCTTTCATTTATTCTTTGAAATTTGCTTTCATACTTAGGTACCAAGATATCAATGACATGAGCGACGTTGTTACTGACTCCCTTTTTGAATGAGGTATGGGTCTAAGGGATCTAAGGACTTTGAAGTTGACAGAGATCGTAGCTTATCTTTTTATTTGTTAGGGATGGTAGAATAAGATGAAAATAGACTCCACCTTGTAAAAGGTCAGTGGACGTCGTGAGCTTAGGAAGAGGCAAATATCGAAGCCTAATTCACCACAAGGCAAGACATCATTGAGCTATTTTCAAGAATTCGAGATGTTTACGCACGATCATATCAGGGCACGCTAGGCTACTGAAACGTGGGTATGGTGTTAAGATTGGTGTTTAAAGAACCCATATTAATGGTTCTACAATGGCCAGGCTAATCAAGAGGTTTGGGCTACTGGGAAATTGCATCGGTCATGCCGTAAATGCCAAACTAAGGAGAAAAAGACTTATGTACCTCCTCCATTTTTCCTATATGTGGGGCATAGATGTTATGGGGCCAATCTCATCAAAAACATCTATCCGACACCATTTCATCTTTATGGTTTTCAATTACTTTACTAAGAGGATGAAGGTCGCTTCCTATGCCAATCTTACAAAGTCGACAGTTATCAAATCCCACTCTCAATGAAAAATTTCACTTGTCAACCAAGGATCCCTGAAAGGATAATGTTTAACAACGCATAACCGCACAATGTCAAAAGGTTATAATCGATTCAAAGATCAGACACCATATCAGTGCAGCAAAGGCAGCTAAAAAGAAAAACAAAAGATCATAAAAAAGACCGAGACTTGTAAAAATTGGCATACATAAATTACTATTTACCCTCTATCAAATGTTGGCCAGGACTGTCATTGGGACAACACATTTCTCATTGGTTTCACCCATTGAAGTCGAAATTCCTTTTTTCGAGTTTTATCAGGATTGAAGTTGGGTGAGGCAGAATGGATTTAATTCTGATATGACCAGTTGAATTTGAAGAGAAAATGTTAAAAGCTATCTGTCACGGTCAGATGATGCAAGATTACATCAAAAGGTTCACCCTAGAAAATTTCATGATAGGGCTTTGAAGAAGACTTTTCCCATACAAAAGGGACTTCAAAAGAAAGTGGATGCCAAATTGGGAAGGACCTTATGCAGCAAAGAAGGCTTGTTCTGGGGAATCATGGATATTGTCTGAGATAGATGGAAAGGGCCTGCCTAATCCGGTGAATTCAGATTCAATAAAAAGTTTTAAAAAAAGATGATGAAAATGAAAAACGGAGAGGCCAAGGCCAAAACTCGCAAAGGGCACCTTGAGACCAAAGGGGTTTTGAGTTGAAAACCGAAAAGGGCTACTCAAATTTCAATCAACGGTGGGGCATACAGCAGTCTTGCTATGCCTGAATTAACAATGAAGAAGTATGCTACGTCGTGGGGTATCGAAAAAATACTCCAGATCCCCTAAGCACATATTGAGCTTAAAATGGTTCTCAAGAAGTTTGAATAGAGAAGCTCAGGCTGTGATATCTAGGGCACCTAGTTTCCATTTTACCCTTTTTTTTGTTGTTATTTGGATTATCTTATTCTTTTCAAAAAATGCACCCACTAAAATTTCTTTGCATTTGCTATCTTGACTTAACTTATTTGTTTCGAGCTATGCTCCTAATTAATTTCCTTTTTCTCCATTGTTATGATGTTTTTCAGGCATTTTGCATTGAAATAACGATTAGTGGACTAATAATATTTTCATAAAAGGAGTTTTGCATATTTCTCTAAAAACTTTTAAATAATACAAGAACCTAAAACAGGAAAATTATTTAGAACTCACCAAATCTAAAGGCTTAATAATATTTGAGAAGGAGATGTCTAAATAGTGATGTTCTCTTCGTTTTTTAAAGTACCACGATAGAGATGAGGCTTTACCAAACAAACAATAAGAAGGAGATTGTTCTTAAAGATAAAATTATGCGTTCAGGCATAACACTAAGAGAATGGTGTAACAGATTATTCTAGATCCTATACACTTTAGTCACGGTGAGTGGTAGTATAATAACACAAACCTTACACCTTCGAGGTATGATGGAATGGACCCTGAAGTTACAATGGGGGTAAATCAATTGAGCAAAGTATAATTGTTCCTTCGAGTTTGGGTCAAAATATTAGCCAAACAAGGACAACATGATGCGAGCAAGGATGCCCTTAAACATTTGAAAAGGATCATTCTCATGAAGTTATGCATTCATGCAAGACACATTTAGTTAGGAGCATTCGGTTTATTCTGATCACTGCATCCTAATCACTCTCATGACATTCAGCATTCATGTGAATGTCATTCATAATACATTTAGTTAGGAGCATTAGATCCATTCCGATCATCGCATCCTAACCATTTTTCATAAGTAGAAACACGAAACTGACTTTACAGGACAAGTCCCCTAGAAGACAATGTCTCAACATCGGTGAATTCGATGATCTTGCCTTCTTGAGCGAAGCAGATTGAAGATACCAATCTGGCATCCCTGAGTTTGCAGTGGAGTAGATTGGAGATAGAAGATCTTGCCTTGCTGAGCACAGCAGACCGAAGATACAAATCTTATCCCCTTGAAGTCACAGTAGGGCAGGTTGAAGTTACGAATTCTTATCTCCTCGAACTCCCAGTGGAGTAGTTGAGGCTACAAATCCCTTCTCCCTGAGGTTATTGAGGATCAACCTTTATTTCTGAGAAGTTTCAGTAAGAAAATCGAAGCTACAAATATCTTCTCTCTGAATTCTTATCACCTCGAAGTCTCAGTGGAGTAGGTTGAGGCTACAAATCCCTTCTCCCTGAAGTTATTGAGGATCAACCTTTATTTCTGAGAAGTTTCAGTAAAAAGATCGAAGCTACAAATCTCTTCTCTCTGAATTCTTATCACCTCGAAGTCCTAGTGGAGTAGGTTGAGGCTACAAATCCCTTTTCCCTGAGGTTATTGAGGATCAACCTTTATTTTCGGGAAGTTTCAGTAAGAAGATCGAAGCTACAAATCTCTTCTCTCTGAATTCTTATCACCTCGAAGTCCCAGTGGAGTAGGTTGAGGCTACAAATCCCTTCTCCCTGAGGTTATTGAGGATCAACCTTTATTTTCAAGAAGTTTCAGTAAGAAGATTGAAGCTACAAATCTCTTCTCTCTGAATTCTTATCACCTCGTAGTCCCATGGAGTAGGTTGAGGCTACAAATCCCTTCTCCTTGAGGTTATTGAGGATCAACCTTAATTTCCTTGAAGTTTCAGTAGAGTAGGTCAAAGCTATAAATCCCTTCTCTTTAAGATTACATGGAAGTCACAAATCTTATCTCCCAGAAGTTGCGGTAGAGCAGATTGAAGCTACAAGTCTGGGATCGAAGCGCTAGCTCCCGGGCCCTTGAAGATGCAGTGGGATGGAATGAAGCTACTCGAAGAAGAAAAGCATAGAATAAAGTCAAGATCCGACAAAGCTGGGCAAAATTGGCCCTTTTTAAAATCTTTGCTCTACTCTCGTTACACGACAATGAGTAAAGAGGGGCAGCTGTAGGACCCAATTCATGCCCAGGTCCATACCAAAATATTTAAATTGCAATAAAATACCAAAAATTAACAGTCCAATGTCCATTATACAAAACCCTCAGCCCAAATATCTTTTTTTTTTTTACAAACTTAAATTGGGCAAAGGCCCAAACCATTACTTAACCCATTTACAGACCTAATAAACAAACCCCGACCCAATTTTGGAACTGGCCCAAACGACCCAAATAACTTTGGTAGACCGAAACCCTTAGGGTTCCAGAGTCGCCCAAGACAAGACGCATGCCCTACGCGCTCCACACACACCTCCGTCTGCCAATGAGCACCCTTACGCCACGTCCGCCTTTTGTACCTACAAATGAATAGCAGAGAAACAACAAAACAGACAGAGAGAAATGTATTTTTTTTGGCTTTCTTTTTTATTCCCGATTTTGACCTTTAAAAACGAAAGAATCCATTGAAACATTTTTTTAGGCATACGAGAACACAACAATAGAAACCAGAAACAGATTCAAAAGGTTTCTTTTCGATTTCATCTCCCTTATTATTTTTTTCTTTGAATCTATTTCTGTATCTTTTTCTTTCCATCTTTTTATCTACTCGAAAATAAAAAAAAAGGGATTTACCTGCGAAAGTCAAATTGGCGGACTGCTTTTTTTCGTCGAAATCGAAATAAAAAGGGGTCGTCGAGGCTACGGTCATGCCTAGTTTGAATAAGAGTAGTCATTGGGTCTGAATAGGTCACTCATCACCGATTATCATGGCATCAAAGTGGCTCGATCTTCCTTCTTCTTTTTGCGGCTAATGGGTTAAATGAAAAGGGATTTAGGGTTTCGTTTGAGAAGGGCTCAGATGGGGTTCAATCTGCTTTAATTTGTTTTTAAATTTATTTACGAGAACGGTGTCGTTTAGGCTTATTTCATTAGCCTCAAAACGTTACCGTGTCAAGCCAACCTGACTTGACCCAATCCAACGTCCATAGGTCCGCGTGTTTTTTGCGGTGATGGGATAATTACGCGCTCAGTCTTTTTTTTTTTCGTGTTAAGCTTTGATTGGGTCCTATTTTATTTCTTTCATTTCTTTAATTTTCCCAAGGATTTGTGCGCTTTTGCAATTTAGTCCAATCCGTGTGCTGCGATTTGATTACGAGAATATTTGCTAGTTTAATGCCGGATCACTTGAGCGTTTTTAATCCAGTCCTAGGTTTTGTTAAACAAATTCTTTACAAAACAACATTTGAATTTCATTTCTTTTTCAATTGAGTATTTTTTAATCTTTGTTTAAATTACTATATGTATATTAGGTTTCTTTTAAAATTACTTATATATACATTTTCTATTTTAAATTTAGTATACATAATTTATCACTTTGAAAAAAATCATATTTTATTATATATTTTAATTTATTTTAGATATTTTTGTATACTATTACTTACATATGTTTATATATTTAAAGTCATTCATTTTGTTTTTTTTTTTTAGATTTGTATAATTTATTTCAATTTATTTATCTTTTTACATTTATATACTTCATAAATTCATTCACAAATAACCCTATTTTAAATAACTTCATGTCTTGTAGATTTCAAACTTTACTTACTTTATTTTTTTAATCGATGTGTAGGCTTTCAAAATGTTGTTTTATATTAATTTGTTAATGTTGATTTTGTAGGATTATTTGTTTTATATTAATTTGTTAATGTTGATTTTGTAGGATTATCGTATCGTGTAGCTTGTTGTTCTTTATTCGTTAATATGTGTCTTTTAAACCATGTGATTATCGCTATTATATATTTGTGCGTTAACTTTTATCTACAACTACGTTCATTCTATTAATGATTGAGTTCGTATATTATTTCATGCTTAATACTATGCTTGTTACTACTCGTTATTGTTTTATGTCTCAAATTCTAATGTGTTCGAGCCTTTACCAAATGTTTTATTTTTATTATGTGTATATCAAATAAAATGCATTTAGTCAATTTTAAAATTGCATATTTGAAAAATTTTCAAAATAAGGTAATATTTGTGTGTTTGGGTGTAACATCCCGCACCCAAGACCAATACTGGGTCTGGATACAAGACATTACTATGCTTGAACTCACTGAAACATGTACTTACAGGCCATAAAATTTCGTTCCAACTTAAAAACTTCACTTTCTTAGTCAACACATATAACAAGGGCCTACGAGGCCTTTAACTCATGTCAGAAAACTTTCGGAATTAAAATCAAATAACTCATTTTTGAAGCAGGGTTCACATGCCCGTGTGACTTGGAACACGCTCGTGTACCCTTAAGCACGCCTATGCCCTCAAACCGTGTAGGGCTACTTACTATTTCCACACAGCTTAGACACGCCCGTGTCTACCAACCGTGAGAGGTTACTGACTAATTTCACACGGCCATGACACGCCCGTGGGCTTAGACCGTGTGCTAATCCTTCATATACTGGCTAAATCAACACGGTCTGGGAACACGCCCATGTCCAAACCGTGTGTCTTACACGGCACACACACAATACCGTGGGATTTACCCGTGGCCTATTCTGATTAATAATACTAAGGTGCAGGGTTAACACGGTCTTGACACACGCCCGTGTGTCAAACCGTGTGGGCACTTACAGGCTATTTACCAAGCCATTAGCCACCTGAAATGAAGATCATAACCATACACAATTCAACAATGCAATAACAACCCAATTTTATGAATAATACTACATGCTTCATTGATCTCAATAAACATACATGCTTAATCAAATTTGGCCAATCACTTAGCCATATACAAAAGAATGATAAACTTGATAACCTTTACAAAGGCCCTTTTTAAAACATGTTCACAAAATGAATGTTTCCTATTCATGCCATACTTAGTAAAGTAACTTGGCTATACCAAAATAAGAGTTGATAGTGTGTTGCGAGCTCCGACTTTAATGATCCACGAGTTAGCTTGGCGGGGCTGCATAGAAAGAAAGAATCATAACGTAAGCATACAACTTAGTAAGTTTGCATGTAACAACTCTTAGCATCATCATTTCTTAATATAAACCATTTCACATAAACAATGGTATCATGAATTTCAACTAAAGCTTACTTACTCATATAGATTCTTACATGTCTCATGACACTTACTATTATCATACTTGTAAGGTAACCATGATACCTGTATCACTTGATCACATTGATCAATATATTATAATAACAATAATCTTGATATCTACTTTCTCATTCACAACATGAATAATACTCAACTTCATCTAACTTCATCTTGATACTAACTTTACTTTCTTAGCTTTCTTGCTATCTTCTTTTAGCTTACACATTTGCCCAATGAATTTCTGTGAATAACCGAGGATACTAAATCTCTTCCCACATAATATGATGCCAAAGCCATATCTTAGACATGGTCTTACATGGGTTATCTCATCTTGGTTTCAAGGTCATGTCTTGACATGGACTTATATGAAGTCTTGCTCTTGGTAACATACTCAATGCCAAGCTTGAGTCCTTGGACTTACATGATAACTTGCTTGGTAACTTGATCAATGCCAAGCTTGCCTTGGACTTACATGATAACTTGCTTGCTAACTTGATCAATGCGAAGCTTGCCTTAGACTTACATGATAACTTGCGTGGTAGATCGAGTATCCTGGGAAATTCATCTCCCATCGGGACTTGCTCGTACTTATCATCATGATTTCTTGCTTGAAAATAACATGATCATTTTATACAATTATTGTACATTATGTTAAGCAATTTAATGATAATAATCATAAAGCTTAGAAATCATACAAACTTACCTCAATATACAAAATATATATAGATGTGTAATTTAGTCCTTAACTTTGTTCTTGCCTCGGTTTCGATCCGTGCTTCGTTTTTCTTGATCTATAATCATAAATAGATCATTTAATAACCATATTGACTAAATTGACTCATAACTCATACTTTGGCAAAATTACTATTTTGCCCCTATACTTTCTAATATTTACACTTTTGCCCCAATTCTCGTAAAATGATTTTCATGCAACTTTCTTAAACTTCATGCTCAACTGAATCATTTTATCTTCTATAACAATCATCAATTCTCACTATTTCTAGTAGGTATGACCAATTTTATAATTGTTACAAAATGGTCCCTACTTCCATTTTTCATGAAATTCATTAAGGAAAAGATGTTTATCTAACATCAAACTCTCTTAAACTTCCATAAAGCATCATTTAACAAGCATGTCATTCAAGGGTAGGTTTTTGAACATTCATCTTAGCTTATTTTATAGCTAAAATTAGCTAATTCATAATACGATAACTTCAAAAATACGAAGAATATTAAAAACGGGGCTAAGATGAACTTACTATGAGCTTGAAAAAAAATGAAGAACCCTAGCTATGGTGTCTCCCAATTTTCTGCAGCAACAAGGAAGAAGATGAGTGATTTTTTTTCATCTTTATCCTATTTTAATCACTAATGAGGCCAAATGACCAAAATGTCCTTCCTCTTAAAAATTTCCATAATAGTCTCTTAAGGCCAATTTTGTCCAAAAATTAAATTTTGGGAAAATTGCTATTTAATGGCTCATAATTATTATTCTAAAGCTATTTCATGCAAAAAAGCTTCTAGAAACTCATATTTTGCAACATTTGCAATTTAGTCCTTTTTGGACCAATTGACCTCAACTTAATAAAATTATTTTACAAAACTTTCATACTAACGTGCAAACATGACATAAACTTGAAAAACTCATAATTTCACCTCGGGTTCGTGGCCTCGCACCACTATCCCGACTAGGCCCTAAATCGGGCTGTTACATTGGGAATCCGAGAGATCGTGCCTTAACGTGCTGGGTTTCGATTTTTCGTTTGACCAAATAACCGAATATCCTTTTAAGATTTCATTCGTGTTTTCTTAACATTAAAAATAAGGTAATATTTCGTGTTTGGAAATTCGAGAGATCGTGCCTTAACGTGCTGGGTTTCGATTTTTCGTTTGACCAAATAACTAAATATCCTTTCGAAATTTCATCCATGTTTTTTTTTTTTTAAATTTCATCCATGTTTCGACAGAAGTCATTGCAACAACGAGTGACAAAAACATTTTCTATAATAGCAGTGATGTTATATGTCATCATTCCTTGAGCTAGATTTGTGAGGGATTTGCATTCATATTGAAAATCTATTGTTTTATTGATACAATTTTGCTATTTTGGGGGGTAGGAGTGTGGTGTTGGTTAATCTTTTCCCCCAATTTTGGGGAGCTTGTCTCTAGGCCGAAACAAACAAAATCCAACCAGATCTATTACGTATATCTTAAAATAACCAATACATAAATCACCATACCTCAGTTTGTAGGTGTGAAACTCGTATTGCCTTTTACATTTCCACCATTATCTTTTCAAACATGTTGGACGCTGGAATTAGCATTTTAACCGCCCTATGGATTTTGATATTATACTGAATCGAATGAAATCCATTATTATCTAAACATGTGTAAATAGAAGCAATGTGCAAGGTAAAGAGGAGCATTAGACACGTGGGAGATGTGAAAAAAGAAAAGGGGCAGGAGGGAGTGCGAGTGATGGGCGTCACTTTGGACTTTGCAGGGCAGCCACCACTTTCAATTTTCTCATTTTATCTTCTCTTGATAATCATCTTTTATATTTTTATTCTAAACCTACATTGCCTATTTTTGTTTTATTTATTTTTATTATTAAAAATTAATATTAATGACCGAATAATTAAACAGTTATATATGATGCACTATATATCTCATACTAAAGTACATTGATAAGTTAGTTTTAACATTATAAATCAATGAAATTTTTAACAAAAATATCGTTTATTCTTTAATCTAACTCACATAAATTATTTATCCACTTTTTAGTCTAAAAAGTAAAATATAATTTGACTCCTAGTACAAGGGTCTCGATAATGTTTTTACTTACCACAGGTTCATTTTATATCGAAATACGTCATTTTACCTTTTTTTTTTTTTGTAAATAGAAGTTAGAAGAAATAAAATAGAAAAGATTTTCTCTTAAATTACTTTTTTCCCTTTTAAAATTGGAATTTTCAAAATTATTTTACCTATTATACGAATAAAAGGATAAAATGCAATAAAAAATTTCAATACAAAAATATTTATAATGTTTTTAGCTACATTTTCATTTTATATTGGCATGCATCATTCTAACCTTAAATGGAAGTTATGAAAAATAAATACGGAAAAGATTCCGTCTTACATTGATTTTTATATTTGGAATTTTAATTATTATTTTATCTAATTTTGAGTAAAGAAAAAAATATAATTAAACACTTAATTCAAGAGGTTTTATGATTCTTTTACTTATATTATTTCATTTTATATCGGAATGCATCATTTTACTATTTTTTAAAAATAAAAGTTAGAATGAATAAATACATGGAAAAGATTTGGTTTTACATTGAATTTTTCCTTTAAAATTAGAATTTCTAATTTTAAAACTTTTCACTTAAATTTTTATCCAATTAGATTTTATGTCGATTTAAAATTTTTAAACGGTTTATGAAGATCAATCTTTTAAAACTTATATTTATACTTTTAATGATATTGTCTTTAAAATTTGAATCAAATTTTTCCTTGACAATGTAATATCTTACCATTATATCTAACATTTATTTATTATTTATAAAGATTTTCAATTACATGATAAATGGTAAAATAGAAAATGTAAGAAATCTTAAAAGAAAACGTATCAACGTCACAATAAAAATAGAATTGAGTATAAGTATATTTATATAGCTCTATGGGTAAGCTACACTGACGTAAATTTTTTTCGCTATTTAATTATAAAATTTATAAAATAGTCATCAATTATTAGTAAATTTTTTTGTCATTAAATTATGAAAATTATAAAATAGTTACTCAATTATTTAAATTTATCTTTTTGGTCATAAAATGAAAATATTTAAAAATTCAAGATAGTTAGATAATTAAAAAGACAAAATTGAATAGTTAAATTACCATTTTGAATGGATTATATGTATATCTATATAACTCTATGGGTAAACTACACTAGTAGTCACTCAATTATAACTAAATTTTTTTTGGTCACCTAACTATGAAAAATTACAAAATAGTCATCTAATTGTGAAAAGTTACAAAATGGTCACTTAAATATTCAATATTGTCTTTTTTGGTCACCAGTTGACTAACATAAAAATGAAAACACCAAAAAATCCAAGATACTTGGGTGACTAAAAAAGACTTACTATTTTGTAATTTTTCATAGTTGAGTGACCAAAAAAGAAATTTACTAATAGTTGAGTGATAATCTTATAACTTTTATATTTAGAGGACGTGAATGAAAAAAATTTACTAATAAGAAGTTGCCGCCTTGGTGTGACTATCTATCAAATAGAGATCTACTAATGTAGTTTACCTAACTCTATATAAAAGGAAGGTCCTTCTTGCATTGACACTGGTTCAAATTTTTTTACATTATAAATAAAATGGTTAAATTTTAGTTTTGGTCTCTATTATGCTTAAATCTAAGATTTAATTCTTATACTTTATTTTCTAATATAATTTGGTTTCTATATTTATCTAACATTATTAATTAATTAAAATAGTTAATATCGTTAACTTTTTATTAAGATGTCACATGTTATATATAATGTGAAAGCAGATTTTTAATAAAAAAGTAAAGTAATTAAATTCTTAAAAATAAAGATAGTGAGACTAAATTCTAAATGTATGAAATATACAGATACTTAGAGTAATGGTTGTTTGAACCATACTGGATCGAGAATTGACTGGGATGTCAATCTAGAGAGAGGCATCGGATTGGTTGACTTGAGAATCAATTCGTACTAGTTGAATCAATTTTTTAATTATTTTTATGAAATTTTAATGGTTTATTTAATCAAAACTGTATGAACCAATGACTTGAATAGTTCAACCACTAGTTGATTCTATAAATCTTACTTAGAATATGTTTTAATCTTTAGATTTTTACTTTATAATTTGACCAAAAAATAATTAATCTAACACAAGCGTGGTTGAACCATACTAATATATTATAAACATTATCGAAAATCCTATAAAGTTAAGAAATTGACTATTGTCCGGTAATTATTATAAATGAATTAAAATTTAAATATTAACTATAAAAATTACTAAAAACCAAAAATAAAAAAAGTATAATACAATTTATAATTTAATTTAATAATAATCAATACATTTTATAATCAATTAGATTTTATTATTTTAAATAGAAAATATTAAATATCAAAATTAAAAATAACAAGAATAAATAGAACAATAACGTAGAGATATGTGTAATTTTGATCAAATCTTGAGTTTGAATACTTTTCTTCAAATTATATCGTATTTTTCATTTAAGTATATAAATTTTAATCTCAAAATATGATATCAATCGATAAAAAAAATGAAATATTTTGGATATCATATATTTTTGGAAAAAGTAACACGAAATTGCTAATTTAAGTATTATTTTTAAATGAAGAAAATGTTATAGTTTGGTGGCTAAAAGCCTAATTTAAAAGTGAATTCAAATCCACTTGCACAAGGAAAAGTGAATTCAAATCCAAGTTTTTTCACATCAATAACCATTAAATTATGGGTAATTTTTATTTTAGGTCATTTAATTAAAAAATTATAATTTAACCATTGAACTATTTAGAAATTTTCAATTTAAGCTATTGAAATATTTAAAAGTTTTTATTTAAATTAGTAAACTATTCAAAATTTTATTTAAAACACTAGGCTATTATTTTTTTTTAAGTTTCAACTGTAAACTCCAAGCGACGATTCGACGATTAGTATGGTGGATTGATACCCATCAATGAGTAAAAGAACATATCTTAGGTCTAAGTCGATCTAAAGACAATATTGAAGTTCGGAGAAGAAAATTGTTTAAATTTTAATTTGTAGACTTGTGACATGTTTCATAAAAAATAAACTACGTAAGAGAAGGAAAAAATTTAATTAATATAAAAATATAAATAGAAAATCATATAATATTAATTTTAACAGTATAATAATTTAAATAAAAATTTTCAAATAATTTAATAATTAGATTATAATTTTTAATTAAATGATGAGAATGAAAATTTACTCATAGTTTAATATATAAGAGGTAGTTTATTATTATTATTATTTTTCACTTTATATTACCAAAAAGGACTTCCAAGAGAAAAAGGATGGAAAAGGATTGAATCGTCCGTCGAAATCCTAGAGTGGAAAATGAAGGAAATTTTTATATTTTTTCTGTTCTTAAATTTAAGCTTAGCTTAAGATTTATACCCAGCCACTCCCATTCCAAACTCTACCTTCAATCTTTCGATTTGTATGAATATATGCTCTTGCTTTTACTGCATCAAACCTGTCAATCTGGTGGAGCCACCATTACTCCAATTAAAGGTACCTTTTTCGGTTCTTTCTTATTTATTCTTTTTCAAAGTTTGTTCTTATTCCATTCAATATGTCTGGAATCTGGGTCTCCTTTCCTTCTCTTTCTCTGCTTTTCTCAGATCCTGAGATATAAGAAAAATATATTTACTTTTTAAAAGTTTTTCTAAATCTCCAGAAAATGGGTTTCTCTTACAACACCAATATTTAATTGTATAATTTATTTTTTTGCTGGTTTCTTATTTTTTTTCTCATCATTGTCGTACCTCTATAATATGCAAAAGAAATTGGGATTTATTCTTCGGAGAAGGCTGCAGTGAAGAGCCACTACAGAAGGTGTGATGCTTTAAGTCCGTTTATTCGTTGAAAATGATTCTGAATAATCACCTTTGGAATTACTTTTTTTTTTTTGTTTGACTCTGGATTTAAAACTGCTACGATCTTGTATACATGTATCAATATATATGTATATACATATTAAAACCTGTGATGCTTTTCCTGATCCAATACATTGGCTGCAATTGTGATGTTTGCTGCTAAGTTTGTATTTGATTCTTTTGTCTTCATGAATCTTGGACATAAATAAAACCTTTCATTCCTCTTCTTTTGTGTGTCCCCTGTTTTAGTATAAGAGTTTTAAGGCTATATATATATATATATATATATATATATATTGCTGTCCTTTTTAAGTGAAAGGAGAAATATCAATGCAATGTGTATCGAATCGGATACTTTTAAAGGAAAATAAGCACGGAGGCCACTGTCCTTAAAAATGATCTCCAAGAAAAAGGTTATCCTGCATTGCTGCATGCCACTCTCCTATCATGGTCTCTCTTCTATTTTCCCTGCCAACTTTAGTATTTACTATGACTTGATGCTGATGAGGATGGTCAGTAGTTCTGGATTGCAAATTTTTTCCATTTTTTAGATAAATTGTTTTGAGATGCGTGTTGGAAATTCATACGTTAAAACCACTTGAGAATCATAATAAAGGATTTAAGATATCTATGGTTTATTGGTAGATTTTGGTTGAGAAGTTGGTAACATGGTGAAATTTTTATTAGGTAAAGGGACCATATAATGAGAAAGAGAGGCAAAGGAGAAGGCTAAGAGAAATGCCGGGGTTGATGAGAGATATTGAAAATAAGCTGTTTTTTGTTGATACAAGTCTTTCTAATCGTGATAACTTTGTTGACTTGACCTCATTTTGCTTTTTTGTTCTACAGTTGTTAAATAAATAAATTTCTCAACTCGTTGTTTATACAGTTTTCAGATGGAAGTGCAAAATTCTGAACAAGGGCAGATAATTGAAATACGTGGAGATGTGCCAGCTGCAGAGACAAGCCTAGGTGGAAGTACGATTTGTGGAGGCGCAGCATGTGGGTTTTCTGATGCTCAAACCATTTCTAAAGATGCAAAAGAACGTGCAGCCTCTATGCGGAAATTGTTAACAGCAGTAGTGCTGTGCATTGTCTTTATGAGTGTTGAAGTAGCCGGAGGAATTAAAGCCAACAGTCTTGCAATCTTAACTGATGCAGCTCATCTTTTGTCAGATGTTGCAGCATTTGCAATTTCCTTGCTCTCTCTCTGGGCATCAGGGTGGGAGGCAACTCCTCGTCAAACATATGGATTCTTCAGGATTGAAATTCTTGGTGCCCTTGTTTCCATCCAGATGATATGGCTTCTAGCTGGCATCCTTGTTTATGAAGCCATAGCTAGACTTATCCATGATACAGGGAAGTTCAAGGCTTTCTCATGTTCGTGGTTTCTGCATTTGGTCTAGTGGTTAATATAGCTATGGCTATCTTGCTGGGTCATGATCATGGGCATCACCATGGCCATGGCCATGGTGGGAATGATCATGACCACCATGGTCACAGTCATAGCCTTGACACTGAACCACATAGTCATGGATTAAGTATAACTTCTCACCATCACCATCATCATGGTGGGAATAGTAAACTACATGATGAGCACCATCATACTCACGAAGCTGAAGCTGACCACCAAGTGCCTCTTCTTAAGACATACTCAGATTGTGAAAAGAACCCAGAAAGTGGAGCATCTCAGAAGAAGGAAAGAAACATCAATATACAAGGGGCTTATCTTCACGTACTAGGGGATTCCATTCAGAGCATCGGAGTGATGATTGGTGGAGCAATAATTTGGTACAAACCTGAGTGGAAAATAATTGATCTGATATGCACCCTCATATTCTCCATTATTGTATTGGCAACAACCATCAGGATGCTGCGAAACATTTTGGAAGTTCTGATGGAGAGCACGCCCGAGAAATAGATGCCACAAGGCTGGAGAAGGGTTTATGTGAGATGGACGAGGTTGTTGCCATACATGAACTGCACATTTGGGCCATAACTGTTGGTAAGGTGTTATTAGCTTGCCACGTCTTAATTAAGCGTGAAGCTAATGCTGACATGGTATTGAACAAGGTTATAGATTACATCAGGAGAGAATACAATATCAGTCACGTAACAATTCAGATAGAGCGGCAGTAAATCCTTTTGTAGTTTCACTGTTGGTTGGTTGGTTGGTATGGTTTGAAGATTTCTGCCTACTTTGTCTTTGCTGCATGTGTTTGCATATCTCTCATCGCTTACCAACCTGGTTATATCTTCTTCCCCATAGTAAATTTTCATGAGAAATGGGCATATATATTTAAGATTCCATAATACTTGCAGACAACATTTTGTAGTGAGTGCTTTAAACTCCAACTCTGGCCATTTATCATGTCCGCTAGCAAGGAGCAGTAGTTATCTAATCAAATCTCCCATGTTTATGGGTTCGAGAAAAGCCTGCTCTTCCTTTTGCTTTCTTTCTTTTCTTTTATGTCAATGATAATACCAGCTTTTACCTTAAGGGGTTTATCCACAGTCCATATTGCAAGTAGGTAGATGGATTCTAATAAACCGCCAATTAGGATTTTAGATTCATGGCATTTTTTCTACATTCCATAAGTGTTGATGGGCACATCTGCAGTACTTTCAGAGCTGGGTCTAATTGTTAGACAAAAAAATGACAGTCCACGTGAAACATACAAGTAAGAAATGGTTTTTGGTGAGTTATTTCCAAGACAATTTTAGTGAAGGAGTTATAAATTGTGAATTTTGATAGTTATTCTTTTTTAAGTTGTTATCCAAGTAGAGGTGTGCATTAAATTGGATTCGGGGTTAACACGATTTGCAAGAAGCTCCATTATTTAGGGATGATTAAATTTAAACAACTTTAGGAAATGACAAGTTTGTTAATTATTCTATTTCTTTTGAATAATTATTCCTGTAAAGCCAGGTACGCGCTCATTTGGACCTTTTTTTTTTTTTTCTTTATTTTTCGGACGACTTGAATGATGGACGTCTTTATATATATTTTTAATTAAATTAAATAAAAATATTATTTTTTATTCAAAATGTAATTTGTACTACTCAACTGCTCCAAATTAAAATTTATTTTACCCAACACTCAACCTCGACTATCCAAATTTAGGCATGATTAAAGGGAAAATTTAAGTATTAAAATTTTCTACTAAATCAATTTATATCATAAAGTTATTTGGTAAATAAGTAAGTATAAGTTATTTGATAAAAATAAATATTTGTTTTCAAGAGATTATTTATTTATTTTAATTTTAATCTTATTAATATAATATTTTATATTATTTTAGATAATATTAGGCCGTCTCAAGAGAAAGAAAATGCAAGAGTCATAGATGAATAGCTACTATGGTTTGTGCTTTCATGACTTGGGCCTATAGCTCAGAGGATTAGAGCACATGGCTACGAACCACGGTGTCGGGGTTCGAATCCTCCTCGACCACAACCGCCCAAAAGGAAGGACCTTTCCTCCTGGGGTAAGAAAATCATGATCGGGATAGCGGACCCAAAGCTATGGAACTTGGGCGTGGTTTTTTGCCGAAATGGAGTGGCCTTTTATTTATTATTTATCGATATTTACTTTTCTATTTTATATTTATATATAGTATTACAGCCAAAACAAAATAAAATAAGCATATTTTTTTGTTTTACACTCGTAACTCTTCCTCACCAAAGCTTGGGCGAATAGCGAGCAAGTACAAGTATTAGTAGCATAGAAAAATGCGCTCCTCGTCATTAAATTAATCTATTTGCTCATGTAATTATGGCCTATCGGGAGAATCGTTTAAATTCATAGTTTAACTAAATATTAAATTTAGTAAGGTAACATTGCTGCTTTGTCTCATGACAGGTAAGTTTTACCTATGACTTGATATTTAATTGAAATCGTTAATTGATGAAAGATGTGATGATAGTATAAATGATGATAAGAATGTGATGATTTGGTATGAATATGTAAAATTGAAGATATGAACTCATATGTAAATGACATGCAGAAGATAAGAAAAAAACATGAAATCTGATATGTATTTCATATGTAAGTTTTCCATATAGGTCGTATATGAAATTGAAGCCTAGTGATGATGTGTCATGGTTTGAATTGAGTTGAGCATGAAATGAGTTGCCTATGTATTGAACTTTGATATGTGAATCATGTAAATATAGTTGAAACGTTGGTTACCCTATTAACGGTCTCGAGCAAAGTCGAGTATAGTTGGCATGTGATCTATTGTAATTTGATATGACAATTTAAGTTTTCCTAGTATACTTAAGGAGCTTATTCTCAAGTAAAGTAATGTATTTTTCGTAGCTTTTCGTAATTTTTAGATTTTAAGTTAATAGGTGTAAATGCCTTTTTTTTTTTACTCATTTTGAGACCCAAATTGGCCAATAATGCCATTGGGGGGCCCTAACATATGGTTAAGTGATGTAGGGACGTGTTGGAAGCTGGTATTGCAATATCCAAACCTTGGAACCGCAATACCTTTAACAGACTCGAGATTGGAGACCACCTTTTAGTAGTATCGCGATATCCACCCTTCAAGAAGATCCCCAAGTTTGAAACTGTCTAAGGTATCGCGATATCCTCTTCCTTGTTATCGTGATACCGATATCGTGAGGGGATAAAATTGGACAAAAAGGGTAGTCTTTGTCCACTCGAAGCACCAATCAATGAAGGCTTATTTAAGGGTATTTTGGGCACACAAATTGGGTCAGAATAGCTGCTATATCAACCAAAATTTGGCTGAGAGAAAAAATGGAGGCCACATTACCTTAGTTTAGGCTTAGTTTTCCTTAGGTTTTCTCTTAGGTTTTCTTCTTCTTTTTCTAAGGTTTCTTATTTTCATTTTCTTAGCTGTAACTTTACATTTCCAAGCAACTTTTCTTCTTGTTTTAGTTGTTCTTAGTGTTAGTTAAGTTAGTTATCATTATATCTTAGGTTTATTTGCACTTTTAGTCCCTATACCTTGGTTGTAGGATATTTTTAGATTTAATTTAATGTATTTCAGTTTCTGTTACTTTTCACGTATTAAAATTTGTTCTTTTTATGTTTATTGCTTCAGATTTTCTTGTTAAATGCTTCTTTTTACATGCCCTTAAAATTTTCTTGCATAAAAATCCCAACTTTTATATTTTTATCAAGCTTTGCTGTAATGGCTTCTTTGTTTTTCATTTTTATGGTTGTTAGTTTTATTTCCAACATGAGTAGCTAAACTTTTAAGGGGTTGGTTGATGGAGATGTGGTGAGTTGATTTTTGGATGAAGGACCTTAAGGAAACATTTAGGCAATTGAGATCGAGAGGAGATCTTATTGAGAACCAATTCAATAGTCCCAAGTTAACCAATGAGATTGAGAGATAATCTAGATTAATTTATCTAAATTGGTAAAATGGAGACCGAAAGGTAAAATGGAGCCATTTTGGGAGTTTAAATGATTTGGATCCCTAATTTGAAGATTAGTGAATCACATCAATGTCAACCAACCACAGTGTGTTATTTAATTGTTAGTTTCGTAACTTTGCACGTTTTACAATTTAGTCCTTGCTAGTTTGATAGTAAAATATATTAATTTCTCTTGATTTTCGTAATACAAATTTTTACGATTAGTTGGTTAGACTCTTATTTTACGCGCACATTATTTAGAAATTGTTCAGCCCACAATTCTCTTAGGGTTGATCCTTGTAATACTCTAGTGTTTCATTGTAACACTACAAATATTACAATTGACTTGTCACATTTGCAGTAAAGCCGTAAATTTATATTGTATTTTAATTATCGAGTGTTGATTTTCTACTCTCTCCCGTCGTTCACGAGATCGAGGGAGAGAGGTGATTAAGTTATTGGCACTGTTGCCAGGGATCGTCGTTTGATTAAACTATTTTTATTTTCATTAAGTGTACTTAAAGAGATAATCGATGGAAGTTGAGGTTATAGATACAACCTCAAATATTAATTGTTTTGGTTGAATGGATAATGAAATTTTTGTAGTTGATTTATTTTTTCATTGATTATAGGAATTTGAGCTTTCGTGCGGAGTAAGGCATCTACGGTTCACTGATCATGGCTTCATTGCTAGGCACCATGTTGTATGACCGTAATTGGTTACAACCTATTATTACGACTCCTGACACTAACCGTAATTGGTCACAACCTATTATTTTGACTCTTGATACTAACGTGCCACATATTTAGATTAATCCATCATTGATAACATGGATTATGACAAATCTTCAATTTAATATGAATAAAGGGGAAAATCCCTTTGAAGATTCGAGCATGTTTGTAGCACTGTCAGCTATGCAGGGATTCCAAAGGATATGATTTGACTATTGTTAATAAATTTTGCCCTAGGTGGTAAAGTTAGGGAGTGGTTAGATATGTTACCCCCGAATACTATTACTCCGTGGTAAGAATTTCTGCAATTGTTCTTGAAGCGAAATATTCCTATAACTGAAGTGCTAGCCTCTTATGAGGAGTTATTCGAACTCAAGAAGGGGAGTATAGAGACTCTAGGGCATACTTGGGAGAGATTCAAGAGAATACTACGCAAAATTAATCAAAAATGAGGTTGAGAATGCAATACAGTTTTAGTATTTCCATTTTATTTATGTGATTTATGATAGTGAATGGGTTAGCTCGACTCAGTGTGTTCCAAAAAAGGGTGGTTTAATTGTGGTCCCTAATGAAAGGAATGAGTTAGCCCCGACCCTCACCATAATTGGATGGCGTGTTCACATCGACGTTAGGAAACAAATGATGCTACCTGGAATGACTATTTTCCTTTACTGGGAAAGAGTACTATTGTTTTATTGATGGCTACTTTGGATACCATCAAATCCTGATTCACCCTGATGATCGGGAGAAGACCACATCACATGTCCCTTTGGGACCTATACCTTTCGAAGAATGCCCTTTGGGTTGTGTAATGCCCCGATTACCTTTATGCTTTACATGACAACAATCTTCATTGACATGATAGAAGACGGGTTGGATGTATTCATGGATGACTTTTCTATGTACGTGGATTCCTTCACTAATTGCCTAGCTAATTTAGAATGAGTTCTAGAAGGATGTGAAGACACATATCTAGTTTTAAATTGGGAAAAGTGTCATTTTATGGTCAATGAAGGGATTTTTTTGGGGCATCATATTTCTAAGAAAGGGTTGAAAGTAGACTAGGCTAAGATTGAGGTTATTGAAAAACTCCCTCCTCAAAAGACAGTCTACAAAATTAGGAATTTCCTTGGACATGTGGGATTTTACTAATGAGTCATTAAGGATTTCTCCCAAATAGCTAAACCTTTGACTCTTCTCCTCTAGAAGGATATTCCTTTTTCTTTGACCCAACATGCCATAAAGCCTTCGAGGTGTTGAAACAGAAACTAGTTACGACTCAGATCATAACATGTCCAAATTGGAATAAGCCCTTTGTGATAATGTGTGATGCTAGTGATTATGCGGCCAGGGCAGTGATAGGACAAAAAAGATACAAGATCTTTCATGTCATCCACTACGCGAGTAAAACACTAAATTCTATTCAATGTAATTACACAACCACTGAGAAGGAAATGTTAGCGGTGGTGTTCGCTTGTGAAAATTTTTGATCATATTTGATGGCTAATCGGGTTTATGTATATACAAATCATTCGACGTTAAATATGTGATGAAAAAGGAAGATACTAAATCTCGACTGATGAATTGGGTTCTACTTTTGCAAGAATTTGATTTGTGGGTTTTGAATAGAAAAGGAACAAAAAATCAAGTGGTTGATCACTTATTGCGGTTAGAGATCGAAGATGAACAAGGGGAAACAGGTGCCACAAACAAATCTTTTACAGATGAGCAACTATTCCTCACCCAATGTTATCATGTAAAGGACAAAACTGAATCCATGCCTTGGTACATACATATTGTTAATTATTTGGTACAAAGATTTTCCTTGTAGGAGCATCTAGTCAGTAGAAGGGAAAGATTGCTCATGATGCTAGGGAACACATTTGGGAGGAACCCTATGCGTTTTAGGAGTGTGCTAACCAGATCATCTGAAAGTGTTTTGTAGAAGAAGAAATAGGGCATATTCTTAGCGGCTAACATACTTCTCTTTTAGGGGACACTTCGAGGAAAAAATCATTGGAAAAATTCTTCAATCTTGCTTCTATTGGCCCACTGTGATTTATGATGCATATGAGTTTGTGAAATGATGTGATTGATGCCAAAGAATGAGCAACATTTCCAAATGCAATGAAATGCTTCAGAAAGGAATCATAGAAGTAGAAGTTTTTGATGTATGAGGGATTGACTTCATGAGACTGCTCCTAAACTCTTTTGGGAACCAATATATCTTGCTTGTAGTGGATTATGTGTCGAAGTGGGTGGAGGTTGTTACTATTCCAACAAATGACACAAAATTTGTTGTCAAATTCTTCGAAAGAAAATCTTTTCACGATTCGGGACACTCGAGCTCTTAATAGTGCTAAAGGATCACATTTTTGTAGTAGGCAACTCGAGAGTGTGCTGGCCAAATATAGTGTGAGGCACCACATTACCACTACTTTCCATCCTCAAGCGAGTGACCAAATTGAAGTTTCAAATCATGAAATTCAACAAATATTGGACAAAACAGTGAACCCAAATAGGAAAGATTGGTCGACTTACTTAGATGATCCATTATGGGCGTATAGAACTGCTTAGAAGACACCATTTGAGATGTCCCCTACCGATTGGTCTATGGAAATAAATTACTGTCTTCCTATTTACCTAATGTCAAACGTAGTAGTTATTTCAAGTTATTTCTACACTTAACGAGCTTGTTTTCTTGGCATTCTATAAGTAATTATTGCATTTTTGGCATTAGTAAGTTAGGAACTAAATATTAATAAAATAAGCATTTTTATACATTTCTGCTATTTTGATCACTCGTAAGGTTGACTCGGGCCTCGTGAGTGACTAATGAGATATTTATATAACAGTCCGGTTTAGACCCTAGTCAAAATAGTGGTTTTGGGACCATAAATCTGAGTCAGAAAAATATTTTAATATTATTTTCTGTGTTTGTAGTATGTGATTAAGCATGTGTGAAAGTTTCGTGAATTAATTTTATTGTTTGTGTGTTTAATTTGAGAAAATGACTAAATCGCTGAAAATGTAAAAGTGGTCTTCTAATTGATTAAGTGTTGAATTGATGTGTCTTCATTAATATGAAGTCCTTATGATGTTATTATGCCATTATTAAGTAAGTGAACAATTATGTCCATAGTTTAAATGCTTTTTATTAATGTTTCATTAAGGGTAAAATGGGAAATAGATAATTAAGCTTAATTTAATAAAACAAAAGCATGAAAAATGGCCATTTTCTTACATCCATTACCGAAAATCATAAGGAAAGAAAAGAAAAAGAACAAGCTAGGGTTCAGCACATTTTTGTTTGGATTAAAGTATGTTTTGCTTCGGTTTTTGATAATTTTTATGTTTTTGTGATCGTTGCTTAGTATACTATCAAGCCCATGCCTTAATGTTGGAATTTGATGAAAATTATGAGATGTTCCATTGATGAATGTTTAAGCTTTGAGATGTTAGTTGATGAAATATGAAATATGTGTTAGATTAACATGTTTTTTCTTTGGATTTTTGGTGAATTTGAGTAATTTGGACTAAATTATGAAAATAATATTTTGAGGTACTAAAATGTGAAATAAATGAAATGTGTGGACATAGATGAAGCATGTGGACATTCGACTAAGCATGGGTACAAAGAGATTATGTGTATTTTGTGATTCTGTAAAATAAGGACTTCAATGTCAAAATGTGAAAATGTGAGGGCTAATTTGTAAAATGCCCTAAATATGTGTTTTTGGATTGAATTGAATGATTTGGTGAATAAATGGGTTAAATTTGAATATGTATAGATCAAGAACCAAAGAAAACAGATTTAGATCGAGGAAAGTCGAAAGTGATCGAATAATCAAATCCATCTATTTATATCCGTACGAGGTAAGTGAAACACCCCAAACCCAGCCCACGAGCCTTGACCGGATCTAATATGTTCCTTGAGTAAATCAGTTCAATTCTTGTTTGCTACTTTGGAAAAATTTGTGTGTTTTTGAAGAACATTTGATTTGGTGATGGGTTCAAATTGAAAACGGTGTTGCTCATACGTCAAAACATTTAAATATTTGTTTACATTTTTAAGAAAAATTATTTAGTCTCAATTTAATAATAAACTTATCATAATAAACCAATTTTAAATGCTTATTAAAATAGTTAATAGTAATGGCCATAATTACATCAAAGCAAAACCCCAAAATAAATCTGAAATACTTAAATAAAATAAAAAAAACAATGAAAATAGAATAATTCGAGTTGAGCATGGCCACCATCGAGCTCCCGCCAATCTTGGTCTATTACCGAGTGTCACTGAAAAGATATCCCACAGGGTGGTCAACAGACTCAATGTGTAACCATCACACATACTTTCAATCAATTTAGGCATGTCAAATTATACATATAAAACATATATAGTCAATGATGCAAACCGAACCCAAACCTAGATAACCATCCGCTACACATCTCCCGTACCAACCATCACACCGTGGGGACTACTAAGTCGACCCTCCATTCGCTACACATCATCGAAGGCAGTCGCTGCAGACGACTGGCACATCGCCCTTATAAATTGTGGCATAGCCACCAGATAATATTTTGTGACATAAGTCACCACATTCAGATTACGTGACATAAGTCACCAGATTTCGTGGTAAAAACCACCAAATCACTTCCCCTTAAAATAACACCCATATGCCCCATGCCATACAAATCATACCAATATCATGCTTTATGCCTTATTTCACATTCTTATCACTATTCACTTATGTGCCATATTTCACATGTTCATAACATTTATTGACGTAATATTAAAGATTACGTACCTGGATGTTCTGTACCATTGTATGGTACCTTTAGCCACGTTCACATACTTTCATTAACACATATATTAAAACGTTACCATAAATCTATAAAGATTTAGTGTGGGGCTACACACCTGATACTAATGCTTTCACTGAATCCCGAAAAGTCAACCGAAATAGAGTGTACACTTCCCTAAAAATCAAAGTCAGAATTTGGCCAACATTTAATCACTTAAATATGGCCTTGGCCGAATGTTCATAGTCCCTTACCTTGTGGATCTAAATCCCGAAACGGTCACTTGATCCTGAAGTTGTCGAAATCCCTATTTATCAATGGTTAGAATCGGTTTTAATACATGGAAACTATGAAGATGGCCCTTGGCCGAATACCACATATTACTTACATTGATCACACAAATTCCAAAGGATCACTTCTGCAAACGTTGGCTATAAGAATCCCGAAAGATCTCCTGCGTTAGGCTGTACCTTCCCCTACAATCGACTTTAACACACTTTAAAGAGTCATAGGGCCATTCGGCCATGACATAAATCCCAAACGAAGAGGAGTTGTCGCAACCTTACCTTAAAGATGGATCCCCTCGGCTTTGCAAAGAATCGGCCCACATTAAGATTGAGATTCGACTATCAAAGAGAATAGGTGTGGAGTTTAAATTATATGAAGAAAAGAAGAATGGAAGAGGCTTAGGAGAATTCGGCAATCACCTGACTATTTTGATTTTTGAAAGAATTGTGAAAGAAAAGAAGAGAAGAAGGGTTGAACAATTTGGCAACAGTGGCAAAGGATGATTCGGCTAACACAAAATAAAAGAAGAGGTTTGGGGAAAGAGGTATAGGTTCGGCCAAGAAACAAATAGAGGAGAAGTAGAAAAAAAGATGCTAGTGACCTTAATGGTCTATAAAGTTTCGGTCACAAATCAAAGAGGAAGGGAGTCGAAACTAGATGACTTTTGCACAAGAGAAAGAACGACATTTAGAGAGAAAGAAAGGTCTAAATTTCGGCACACCCTCCTTATCAAGCTTTAAAACCGAAAATGCCACCCCTTAGAGTCTTATATTCGGCCACCACTCTCTTCCCCTATCAAATCCCACATTTTTCTCCTATATTCTCTCTATGCTACTCATTCAAAAGAATTTGAATAAGTCAACCTTTATCTCTTCTTCCTAGCCAAATTTTAAAAGAAAAACCAAGTCTTATCCTTATCTTTTTAAAGCCCCAATGCCGTCCAACACTCCTCCCCTCCTTGACGCAAAAACAAACTCCCATTTGCTTCCTCTGCAACTCGAACCTGAGTCCTTCTCCCCTGCTTATGGCATCACCTACCAAGGCCCTAAGTGGCACCTCCATGCCACTTTACCAAGCCCAATCTTATGTCCAAAACTCCTACAAATTCCTTAAGGCTTATCAAGCTTAGCTCCCTTTAATACTTAAAATCTAATATTTTCTAAGGCATTTGCCTACACTTTGAAGTTCTCAAAAATTCATACAACACATTCAAACACACATAGGCATGCTACTTCATACAATTAAGCAATAATGCACAAGCCCTAATTCCCGGATATTATAGTTCTACCCTCTTAAAATAATTTCGACCTCGAAATTACCTGGCTAGAATAGGTGAGGGTATTGCCGTCGCATTGCTTCTTCCGGCTCCTAAGAAGCTTCCTCCGATCCATGATTATGCCATAACACTTTAACCAGAGGAACCAACTTCCTCCGAAGCACCTTCACATCTCGTTCCAAAATCTGGATCGGCTCATCCTCATGGGAAGATTCGCCTTAGCTCCACCTCTTCAACCGGTACTACATGAGATGGATCCAATCGGTGGACGTAGCATCGAAACATGGAACACGTCGCGCATCTATTTCAACTCGGTGGCAACTCTAATCGGTATGCCACTTGGTCCAACTCGCTTAATACCCGATAAGGTCCTATAAACCTGGGCTTAACTTCCTTTGCACCAAATCTCATTACCTTTTCCAAGGCGAAACTATGAGAAACACTTGATCTCCACAAGAAATTCTATGTCCTTCCGTTTGAGATCGCATACGACTTCTACTGTCGGATGCCTCTTTTACCCGTGCCCGAATTACCTTAACCTTTTCCTCGGATTCTGCACAATCTCTGGACCCAACACTTGACGTTCCCCTAATTCCGTCCAACATGTAGGAGTGCGACACTTCCATCCATACAGCGCTTCATACGGTGCCATCCGAATACTGGCCTGATAGCTGTTGTTATAAGCAAATTCCGTTAAAGGTAAATATTCTTCCCAACTTCCTCTCAAGTCTATCACATGACCCTCAACATATCCTCTAACACTTGGATCACTCGTTCGATTGATCGTCCATTGCGGATGAAATGCCGTCGATCAAGTCTAATCTGGTGCCCAAAGCTTGATGTAGCGCTTTAATCGAGACGTAAACCTCGGATCCCTATCTGAGATAATCGACACCGGTACTCTGTGTAGCCTCACAATCTCAGCTACATACAACTTTGCCAACTTTTGTAGAGAATAGTCAACCCGCACCGGCATGAAATGTGCAGACTTGGTCAACCGGTCCACGATCACCCATACCGAGTCCTTCTTAGTAGGCGTAAGGGGAAGCCCACTAACGAAGTCCATGGTGATTCTCTCCCACTTCCACTGTGGAATCGGTATTGGCTGAAGCAACCTTGATGGAACTTGGTGTTCAGCCTTGATTTGCTGACACGTCAAGCACTTACCAACAAATTCCGTAACTTCCCGCTTAAGACCAGGCCACCAAAACTGTTCTCTTAGGTCTCTGTACAACTTACTACCTCCAAGATGCATAGCATAAGGGCTACTATGTGATTCCCGAAGAATTCTCCGCCTTAACTCCTCGTTCTTTAGCATACATACCTTACCCTTGAAACACAATACTCCATCGCCATTAATACCATAATCCTTCAACTCCCTAAACTGCACTTGTCATAGCCTAGCCCTTAAATCATCATCAGCCAATTGTCCTTCTTTCATCTCATTCAGCCATGACGGCTTGACCTGCAACTCTACCAGCAAACTTCCATCATCATAGAGGCTTAAATGTGCGAACATTGCCCTTAACTCCGTTACTACTTTCCGACTTAGGGCATCTGCCACCACATTTGCCTTGCCCGGGTGATGCTCTATGGAACAATCGTAGTCTTTCAATAATTCCACCCACCTTCACTATTTCAGGTTCAACTCTTTCTGAGTCAACAGATACTTAAGGCTTTTGTGGTCTGTGTAAATCACTGACTTTTCTCCATATAAATAGTACCTCCAAACCTTAAGAGCAAAGACCACTACCGCCAATTCCAAATCATGTGTCGGGTAGTTAACCTCATGTGGCCTTAATTGTCAAGATGCATAAGCAACTACCTTCCGTCTTGCATAAGGACACCTCCCAATCCTGTATGGGAAGCATCACAATATACCACAAAATCCTTCCCTGCCTCAGGCTGAATTAAAACTGAAGCTTCAGTCAAGACTCTCTTAAGCCTCTCAAAGCTCTACTGTTGCTTATCAGTCCATACAAAAGGTACCTCCTTCCTTAGTAACTTTGTCAAAGGTGCTGCGATCGATGAGAACCCTTCTACGAACCTTCTGCAATAGCCTGCCAATCCCAAGAAACTACGAACTTCGCCACAGCACTTGGGGTTTCCAATCCAACACCGCCTCAATCTTCCGAGGATCCACCTTATCCCTTCGCAGACACCACATGTCCTAAGAATGTAACTTCCTTCACCAAAATTCGCACTTGTTGAACTTGACATATAGCTTTTCCTCCCTTAACACTTGCAACACAACTCGGAGGTGCTCATCATGTTCTTCCTCAGACTTCGAATACACCAAAATATCGTCTATGAACACAATAACGAATCGGTCCAGATAGGGTTAGAAAACTCGGTTCATCATGTCCATGAATGCGGCTGGGGCATTTGTCAATCCGAATGGCATTACCAAGAACTCACAATGCCCGTACCTTGTCCGGAAAGCTGTCTTATGGATATCAGCCTCCTTCACCTTAAGTTAATGATATCCTGAACTTAGATCTATCTTTGAGAATACCGCGGCCCCCTTAAGCTGATCGAACAAGTCGTCTATTCTTGGCAAAGGGTACTTGTTCTTGATGGTCAACTTATTCAACTGACGATAATCTATGCACATGCGCATAGTTCTATCCTTCTTCTTCACAAACAAGATCGGTGCTCCCCATGGAGACACACTGGGTCGAATAAACCCACGGTCTAGCAGCTCTTGAATCTAAGCTTTGAGCTCAACCAACTCCTTTGGTGCCATTCTCATGACGGGCAATTGACACGTGAGTGCATGCAGCAAACAAGTCAATTCCAAACTCCACTTCCCTATCCGGGGTCTTCTAGGTAACTCCTCCGAAAAAACATCCACAAATTCTCTTACTGTTCTAACCCCACTAACTCCCCCTTCCTTTACATCCAACTCACTAATAAAGATAAAAAATGCCTCGCACCCTTTCCTAACCATCTTATTAGCCTTTAAAGCAGAAACTACGTTAGACAAATAGTTTCTTCTTTCCCCTATCATAACTACTGCCTTATCCTCTGGTGTCCTTAACTCCATTCGCTTAGCTGCGCAATCCAATATAGCCCGATGTTCCACTAGCCAGTCCATGACAAGGATGAGATCAAATTCTCCGAAGGGTAGTTCCATTAAGTCGGCAGGAAATACCACTCCCTGAAGCTCTAGAGGTACACTCCGAAATATATTATTCACCACTACAGTTTGACCTAATAGGCTTACTACAGTCATCTCCCTATTAGATAGTTCAGAGGCTATGCCTAGTGTTTTAACTACTCTACATGCAACATAAGAGTGGGTAGAGCCAACATCAATTAGAGCAAAGTAAGGTTTGTCAGCTATAAGAAACGTACCGATTATAATGTCCGGTGCGTCTCCATCTTCCCTCCGACGAATCGCATATACCAGACCCGGTTGTCTCGCCTCTGTATTACCAATACCTCTGCTCGGTGTTCCCCATCCTCTATCAGAACCATTACCTCTTCCAGCCGAACCACGACCTCGCGGTGGCTGCTGTCCTCCTCTTCCAGCCTGATTAGGACCCTGACTTACTGGTCGGCCCCCTTCTATTCTCATAGGACAGTCCTTAATCATGTGGTCCTTGGACCCACACTTAAAGCATCCCCCTGTCTTCTTCCAACACTCTCCTAGGTGCATCTTTCCACATTGAGCACATGTACGGTACTGTCCTCCCGTAGTAGCCTACTGACCTCGTGGCCCATCACTTCTAGGCCTCTTTTGCACATTCCCTGATGACCCTGATGATCCAAAACCTCTCTTTTGCCTATTCTGGTTCGTATTCTGGCTCACCGAGTCCTTAATCCTTTTAGCTACCTTAGCCTTCTCCACCAACACGGTAAACTCCCGCTCTTGCTGTGGAGCAATTAACAATCTTAGGTCATCCCTTAGTCCGTCCTCAAACCGGACACCGTTCATGCTCCGTAGCCACTATTCCCCGGACATACCGACTCAACCTTAGAAATTCTGCCTCGTATTTTGCTATGGACTTATTTTCTTAAACCAAGCCTCAAAAACGCCTTCCTCTGCGCATCCACATAACTAGTTCCAATGTACTTCTTCTGATATGCCACCTTAAAATATTTCCAAGTAAGATCATCAGCGGTAGCACCATCCCGAACTGTGAGCCACCATTGGTATAACTCATCACGGAGTAGCGACACTACCCCTTTCAGTTTCTCCTCGACAGTCAGGTCCAAATCGTCCATAATCTGCTCTGTCGCCTCCAACCAATACTCAGCCGTATTGGGTGCCACACCAGATATTCCACAAAAAAATTCAGCTCCATTAGCTTGAAGTCGCTCAGGTACCGACTTCCGAGCTCCCATGCCTCCACCTGCTCCAGCCACCCTTTCCAGAACTCGCAGTATCACCTGTGATACTATATCTTCCCCCGTTTGATCCTGATATTCCACATCAGCGGCTGGTGGTGGTGGCATTTCATTTTCGGACCATTGTCCTGACCTAACGGGCTCCGACACGGTCATTCGACCTCTACCACGGCCACGCATATTACGACCACGTCCCCTAGAGTTCACACTTCCAAATCACATTTATCTAATTAAAGAATTTTATGGATTAGCTTTTGTTTCACTGATTTATCACGAACAGTCTTATGTTCAATAATTCTAAGGAGTAGTTCTTTCGATTTCATACACATACAGTCTCAATTCATTCATTCAATCACATTCATGGACTTGCGTTCATTACAGAAAAATGTTGTAGTTGTCATTGTTTGTTGTTTTCCACTACCCAATGGTATTTTCGTAATTTTATCCTATAGGGGTATTTTGGTAGTTTTCCAAATTAGGGTATTTGAAAATTTCACAAGGTAGAGATTTTTGGTATATATATATTTTTTTTCAAAATTGAAATACTTGGTAAGAAAATTTCAAGGGTAAAATGGTAATTTATACACTGAGGGTATTTTTGTAATTTTTCAAACTAGGGGCATTTCGATAATTTTTGCAAAATGTGGTTCCAGGTGATTTTAACGAAATAAAGGTATTTTGAAAATTTTCAATTCGAGGGTATTTCAGTAACTTTCCATTCTGAGGGTATTTTGGTCATTTGTACAGGTTAGGAGTAATTTGGTCAATTTGCAAATCAAGGGTATTTTGGTCATTTCTTTTTTTTAAATTAAGGGTACTTTGAAATTTTTATAATTATGGTTCGACTTTAGAATTTCACAAAACAGGGTGACGGTCCTTTTCGGGTTTTAATTATTGGGTTTAGCCTGTGGCTGAGTCCTCTTGGTTAGGGTGAACCGTCACTACACACCAGGTAGGATTCGAGCGGTGAGGAGGTGAGTCACTAGGACTACTTAAATACCAATCTCCCCCTGAATCCAATCCTAGACATGCGCACAACTGTGATTTGCCACACCTTAAACTCAGCGACTCAGTCATAGGTTTGTTTAATTAGGCTTTAACGTTTTATGTAATTCTGTGTTGGAGTAAGCTAATCCTAGGGTTCAATAGCTTAATATACTAATCTACGTTCCCGTTATACCCACATACAAATCATACAATAAATCATACAATAGTTTAGGTACTTACGGTGGACTTGGTAGGAGACTCGGTGCCATGCCGGAAAAACCCGCTCAATTTCTTATAAAATCCAATTTCAAAAGAAAGAAAACGTTTTGGGCCCAAAAGCCCTCAAGGTCAAGTTTTGAACAAGGCTCGATACTAAATCTGAAACACCCCAAACTCGCCCACGAGCCTTGATCGGATCTGGTATGTTCCTTGAGTAAATCGTTCAATTCTTGTTTGCTACTTTGGAAAAATTTGTGTGTTTTGAAGAACATTTGATTTGGTGTTGGGTTCAAATTGAAAGCAGTATTGCTCATGTGTCAAAACATTTAAATATTTTTTACATTTTAAGAAAAATTATTTAGTCTCAATTTAATAATAACCTTATCATAATAAACCAATTTTAAACGCTTATTAAAGCAGGTTAATAGTAATGGCCATAATTACATCAAAGCAAAACCCCAAATAAATCAAATACTTAAATAAAATAAAAAACAATGAAAATAGAATAATTACGAGTGAGAATGGCCACCACTGAGCTCCTGCTGACCGGTCCATTACTGAGTGTCACCTGAAAAGATATCCCACAATGGGGTGAGTCAACAGACTCAATGTGTAACCATCACACATACTCTCAATCAATTTAGGCATGTCAAATCATACATATAAAACATATATAGTCAATGATGCAAACCCGAACCCAAACCTAGATAACCATCCGCTACACATCACCCGTACCAACCATCACACCGTGGGGACTACTAAGTCGATCCTCCATCCGCTACACATCATCGAAGGCGTCATTGCATTTAATCGCACATCGCCTTATAAATTGTGGCATAGCCACCAGATAATATTTTGTGACATAAGTCACCACATTCAGATTACGTGACATGAGTCACCAGATTTCGTGGTAAAAACCACCAGATCACTTCCCCTTAAAATAACACCCATATGCCCCATGCCATACAAATCATACCAATATCATGCTTTATGCCTTATTTCACATTCTTATCAATATTCACTTATGTGCCATATTTCACATGTTCATAACATTTATTGACGTAATATTAAAGATTACGTACCTGAATGTTCTGTACCATTGTATGGTACCTTTAGCCACGTTCACATACTTTCATTAACACATATATTAAAACGTTACAATAAATCTATTAAGATTTAGTGTGGGACTACACACCTGATACTAATGCTTTCACTGAATCCTGAAAAGTCAACTGAAATAGAGTGTACACTTCCCTAAAAATCAAAGTCAGAATTTGGCCAACATTTAATCACTTAAATATGGCCTTGGCTGAATGTTCATAGTCCCTTACCTTGTGGATCTAAATCCCGAAACAGTCACTTGTTCCTGAAGTTGTCGAAATCCCTATTTATCAATGGTTAGAATCGGCTTTAATACATGGAAACTATGAAGATGGCCCTTGGCCGAATACCACATATTACTTACATTGATCACACAAATTCCAAAGGATCACTTCTGTAAACGTTGGCTATAAGAATCCCGAAAGATCTCCTGCGTTAGGTTGTACCTTACCCTACAATCGGCTTTAACACACTTTAAAGAGTCATAGGGCCATTCGGCCATGACATAAATCCCAAACGAAGAGGAGTTGTCGCAACCTTACCTTAAAGATGGATCCCCTTGGCTTTGCAAAGAATCAGCCCACACTAAGATTGAGATTCGGCTATCAAAGAGAATAGGTGTGGAGTTGAAATTTTATGAAGAAAAGAAGAATGGAAGAGGCTTAGGAGAATTCGGCAATCACCTGACTATTTCAGTTTTTGAAAGAATTGTGAAAGAAAAGAAGAAAAAAAGGGGTTGAGCAATTCGGCAACGGTGGCAAAGGAGGATTCAGCTAACACAAAATAAAAGAAGAGGTTCGGGGAAAGAAGTATAGGTTCGGCCAAGAAACAAATAGAGGAGAAGTAGAAAAAAAGATGCTAGTGACCTTAATGGTCTATAAAGTTTCAGTCACAAATCAAAGAGGAAGGGAGCTGAAACTAGATGACTTTTGCACAAGAGAAAGAACGACATTTAGAGAGAAAAGAAAGGTCTAAATTTCAGTACACCCTCATTATCAAGCTTCAAAATCGAAAATGCCACCCCTTAGAGTCCTATATTCGGCCACCACTCTCTTCCCCTATCAAATCACATTTTTCTCCTATATTCTCTCCATGCTACTCATTCAAAAGAATTTGAATAAGTCAACCTTTATCTCTTCTTCCTAGCCAAATTTTAAAAGAAAACCAAGTCTTATCCTCATCTTTTCAAATCCCAATGCCGTCCAACACTCCTCCCCTCCTTGACGCAAAAACAAACTCACAATTTCTTCCTCTGCAACTCGAACCTGAGCCCTTCTCCCCTGCTTATGGCGTCACCTACCAAGGCCCTAAGTGGCACCTCCATGCCACTTTACCAAGCCCAATCTTATGTCCAAAAACTCCTACAAATTCCCTTAAGGCCTATCAAGCTTAGCTCTCCTTTAATACTTAAAATCTAATATTTTCTAAGGCATTTACCTACACTTTGAAGTTCTCAAAAATTCATACAACACATTCAAACACACATAGGCATGCTACTTTATACAATTAAGCAATAATGCACAAGCCCTAATTCCCGGATATTACAGTAAGTCTATATACAAATAAATGTATTTGAATTGATTCATTTATATTCATATGAAATTGAATTGTGATGAATGACTACAGAAGATACACACATGAAATCTAAGAAAGTGTCGACAATGTCTCAATGTCCAAAAAGTGCCCACGAACCTTAGGAATAGATAGGATTCATATGTCAAGACATAGGGTTCCGATAGGTAATATCGTGTAAGACCACGTTTGGAACGTTGGCGTCGATTTGAGATTTACGTGTAAGACCATGTCTGGGACATTGGCATCATATTTGATTCGTGTAAGACCCTGTCTGGGACAGTGGCATCGATATTTGATTACATGTAAGACCACGTCTGGGACGTTGGCATTGTATGATTATTCGAGTTATCCGAGTATCCTATTTGATTTGAATGGTTCAACAGGAAATTATGGGAAATGAAAGACTATGTAAAATATATTACCGATTCAGGTACATTTGAAATGTATACTATATTTGAGTATGAAAGGTAAGTATATGTGAATTTGCAAAAGTAAGATATGTGCATAGACTTGTTGAGACAAAATGTGATATATGTATGGATGTGCTATGATCTATTGAGATACATGGAGATGTGACTTGTTGTCAAGCAAATGGTTGGATACAATTGAGCTAAAGGAGAAATCTTAATATGCTATTGAAATATGTTAAAGTTCTTGTATTTGAAATGGTTATAAATGTTTTATATGTTAAGTTTATTTGTATATGGCTTACTAATCTTTTGAAGCTTAATTTGTGTGTGTTACATTGTTTTATAGATCGTTAAAGCTACGGAAGGCTCGGGGATTGTCGGGGATTGTCATCACACTATCAAATCATATTTTGGTACCTTTTGAATGTGTTTATAGCTAAGTATGGCATGCATAGTCTAGTTGAATTAGATGTTGTTTTGAGTTGTATATATAAGTTATGTGATATGGCTTGTAAATGGGATGTGAATATGATAAATGTCAATTATGTTTTGTGATGCAAATTTGGTATTCTTTGATGAATGATTAGTATATTGAATTGGTAAGTTTTTGGATGGGTTTTGCTTAGAAAAGCTTGTGATTAGAATGAGATAAATGGTTCATAAGTTGGTAAGTTTGATATGCATTGAATGGTTAGAAAATTAGACATTGTTGGTATGATTTGGTTGCATTTGGAGGGCATGAAATGTGTTTATTTGTGCTTGTAGGTTTGACCCTAAATGGGTGGTAAATTGGCCTTGCAAATGGCCTATATTTGCCAACACGGTTGAGCACAAGGGAGTGTGGCTCGACAGTGTCCCTTGAAATTGTAATTCGATTTAAGTCAGATTCGACCACGGGCTAGACACACGGGCGTGTGACTGGCCGTGTGGTGCAAGTTAGTGTCGACCACAGGTGAGGCACATAGGCGTGTCCTCGGCCGTGTGGACAAGTCAGTATGCATGCCCTATTTTTCCATAGCTTAGACACACGGGCGTGTCTGAGGCCGTATGAGGCACATGGCCTGCCCACACGGGCGTGTGACCTCTGTGGCTTTAAAAAATGTTTGAATTTCAGGAAATTTCATATGAGTTTGGTTTAGTCCCGACCCCTTTCTAATGCATGTTTAAGGTTTCGTAGACCTATGTAAGGGACTCTTTGATTAAGAAGTGTTAAGTTATGAAATGAAATGTTCGTAAAAGATCCAAATTGTATAGTAATGCCTCTTAAACCTAGTCCGACAATGGTTAAGGGTTAGGGGTGTTACATATTTAAGTATGTAGAATGCTAATTCAAGTCCAAGAATACAAGGGATGATGATTGAGCCTCGAGACAAGGGAGCCCAATAGCACAACAAAGCTTCCAAGGCTCGGAATTCACTTGATGTCATGACGAAGAGCATTCCCACATTATGACGACGCGAAGATGGCGGGCCAAACCAAAGTTGATTCCTTGGATGACACTTTTGGGATATTTCTATCGTAACACCCTAAATAAGGCTTAGGAGTTTTACGGGTATTTTAGGGATTTTAGCTTTAAAGTGTTCAAAATTTTCAACATGATTTATCGGTATGTTTTTTACTATGGTTTTTAGAAAAATAAATCAATTTTTGAAAATGAGTTTTAAATAACTTTAATTTTAAAAATAGGACTGATTTGTAAAAGAGTCAAAACTTAGAGTTTTTAAGAGGCAATTAGAACATATTTTTAATTTCAACCTACAAACCCCTATTTATAGTTTCATATTCACGATAGTTTTTGTAACACCCCTCACCCGCGGAACAGGGTACGAGGCATTACCAGACTTACAACACAAGCATTTACACAATTCCGAGTCATAAATTTGCATCCAAATTGAAACCATTCATATTCAAACATAAAGTCCCTAATACAATCCTACGAGGCCCAAAACATACTTTAGAAGTGGTTTGGGACTAAACTGAGAACTCAGGAAATTTTTACAAAACTTAGAAAATTTTTGCTAACTGAAGGGTTCACATGCTTTTGGGACACGCCTGTGCTTCAAACCGTGTTCAAATTAGGGTGCTCTCTAACTTGTGCCACACGGTCGTGCCACACGCCCGTGTGGTAAATTAATTTAATTCAAATTAAGTGCAGGTTTCACACCGCCAAGACACATGCCCATGTTCTAGGCCATGTAGCACACACGGCTGAGACACACGCCCGTGTTTCTGCTCACATGCTCAATTTTGGACATTCTATTTTGCAACAATTAAGGTGCAGGGGACACACGGCTGAAACACATGCCCTGAGGTAGACCATGTGTCACACGCGACCCAGACACACGCCCTTGTGTCTACCTGTGTGGACAAAAATAAGGCTATTTACCAAGCCATTTACCACCCTTATTTACACCTACACATACACCAATTCAACAACACAATTCATAGCATACTTAGGCAACCAAAGCATCCACAACCAAGGTATTAACATCACATCCACATGCTAAAGTCTAACATGTTTCAACATCATAATTTATTGACACAATTCATGCAAGTTTCCATAATCATGAATGGTATCAACATATGAATATACTCATAACCAACATTAGCCAACTTACATGGCCATATACAAAATGAAATCATTAACCATTATAAGCCAATACATTTGGCCACATTACCAATGACACATATAACAAAATGACCAAGTCCCTGTACATGCCATACATTCAAAATGCTATGACCATTAATACCCAAAATAAGAGTTTGATAGTGTGATCTGAATCTCTGACGATCTCTAATTTTGAGTTAGCTTGGCGACACTATAAAAACATGGAAAATAAACGGAGAAAGCGATATAGCTTAGTAAGCTCGTATGTAAGAAATAAGCAACCTTACCATGCATATAACATTCAATTATTATAACATAATTAAATGTAGAATTACCATGGTCTCATGACCATAATCTATTCCATCATAAAAACTTACCTTATATTCATCATTTCACATATTTATTAAACATGGGCTTTATGTACATACCTGAGCCATCTGGAAATGAACTTACACAAATTCTCATCTTTGACATACCCGTGAACCATTCGAAATAACAATGTCGAATACTCGGGAAAATTTGCACACTAAGTGCCACATATGTAGCCAAAGCTACCTAAGTCTCATATCACATAATCGCTCGCTCTCGAGCTATCGACGGGTCTACTCACAGAAGCTCTCAGTCAAGACATAGCTACACGGTGCTGCTCACACAAGCTGTTAGGTAACCGAAACATATGCCGGTATACTCAGCCACCGGTAGGACGTACGAGACCAGCACCCGAATCACATAATCACATAACACATAATGACCTTAGTGACAGGTCACTTGTATCCTAACCTATTCCTAAAGATCAAACGAGATTTCTTGCTTGTCGATTCGTCTTCGGACTCGTTCGTAGGATTATACTCAGTCACAAAATCAAACATACAATTCATGCAATATTAAAGCATCTAAATACAATTATTCTAAAGCTTATTTTTAACATACGAACTTACCTCGGTACAAAATGGATAATTGTTTGATTTAGTCCACAATCTTGTTCTTTCTCTGCTCTAGGTTAGAACCTCGTCTTTCTTGATCTATAATATCAAATTTCACTTATTCAATTATCACATTATTCAATTTAATCCCAAAAACACCTTATGGCAAAAATTATATTTTTGCCCTTAACTTTTCAATTTTTTTTACATTTTAGTCCCTAGGCTCATAAAATGATTTTCATTCAATTTCATTACACCCAAGTCTAGCCAAACCAATTTCATACTCATAACAACCCACATTTTTCATTTATTCACATTTTTACACACATTTTACAACTTTTACAAATAGGTCCTTATTTAACATTTTCATAAACAATCACTTAGTAAATGTTGTTTATCCAACATCAAACTTGCATAATCTACCATTAGACATCAAAATACACAAATATCTAACATGGGTAAAACTTTAGAATTTGATTTTCTTTCAAATTAGTCCTTGAAATAACTAAATCAAGTTACAACATTAACAAAAGCGTAAAATTCATTAAAAATGAGACAAGGACGGACTTACAATCGAGATTGGAAGCTTGGCCAAAAACCCTAGCTATTGTGACTCTCCAAATGTAACACCCCTAACCTGTAACCATCGCCGGTCTAGGGTTAAAGGCATTACCGAACAAAACGGAACCTTTTACGGACATTTCATAATAATATTCAACGAATAAAATCAAAGTGTCCCTTGAATAGGTCAACAAGACCTTAAGCATGCTTTAGGATAGGGCTGGGACAAAACCGAACACATACAGAAATTATCAGAAATTTAAAATTTTTTCAAAGTTACAGAGGTCACATGCCCGTGTGGGCAGGCCGTGTGCCTCCCACGACCTCAGACACGCGGGTGTATCTAAGTCGTGTCAAAATAGGGCATACATATTGACTTGTCCACACGGCCGTGGACATGCCCGTGTGCCTCACCGTGGTCGCTACTGACTTGCACCACACGGCTAGTCACACGCCCGTGTGCCTAGCCCGTGGTCAAGTCTAACTTGTTTTGAAATGCAACCACGAGGGACACGGACGAGCCACATGCCCGTGTTCTCAACCGTGTGGGAAACTATAGGCCATTTGCAAGGCCAAATGCCACCCACACTTTGGTTCATCCCTACAAGCACATACAAGCATCATAAAAACACAGTTGGAAACCAAAAACATACCAAATGGTCACCCTTTTCAACTTATTCAAGTTCATTTCATCACAACATAATCTTATATGCCATTTAGCTCAACTAATTCGCAAGCATTTCTAAGCATAAATCATCCACAACTTACCACTACAATATGACATCTACTCATCAATAATATACCAACTTTGCATCAACAAGCTTACCATTACCTTGACCACTTCATTAGCTAACAAACCATACCAAACTAAGCATCATATAGCTTGACTACTCATACACATCACAATCATTTATCTAGCCATATCACATGGCTATATACATATCTCAAACATAATTCAAAATGATTAGCCTATACATGCCATACTTTAGTATATACACTTTCAAAAGGTACCAAAATAATATTGGGTAGTGTGATGACGATCTTCGACGATCCCGAGCCTTCCGTAGCTTTAACGATCAATAAAACAAAGCAAACACACACAAAGTAAGCTTTCAAAAGCTTAGTAAGCCATATACAAATAAACTTATCATAAATGCACATAAACACATTAATACAATGTCATTAATATTTTCCAATGGCAAATTCATAACATTTTCTTTGGCTCATTTGTTTAGCCATAGTTTACCAACACATCTTATCTCAAAACATCTCTTTTACTCATATCATAGTCATACATATATTACATTTTATATCAACAGATCTATGCACATATCTCACTTAGGTAAGTTCACATGTATATACTTACCTTCCATACACATACATAGTGTACAATTCAAACGTATTTGATTTGTTTATACATTTCACATAGCCTTTCGTTTTCTCAAAAGTTTCCCGTTGAACCATTCGGAATCAAATAGGATACTCGGAATACTCAGAATAGTAGTACAATGCCAATGTCCCAGACGTGGTCTTACATGTAACCAAATATCGATGCCACTTCCCAGATAGGGTCTTACACGAATCAATATGATGCCAATGTCCCAGACATGGTCTTACACGTAAATCTCAAATCGATGCCAATGTCCCAGATGTGGTCTTACACGATATCACATATCAGAAACCTAGGTCATGACATATGTAATCCTATTTATTCCTAGGTTCGTACGGGACTTCACGGGCATTGATACATTATCGATACTTCCTCGGATTTCATATATTTATCATCTTGTAAACATTCATCACACTAAGATTTCATATAAATATACATAAATCAATTCAAATACATTTATTTGTATATAGACTTACCTCAGATTCGAGTAAACGAACGGAATTGGCTATTCAATTACTTCCGACTTTCCTCGATCTAAATCTATTTTCTTCGGTTCTTGATCTATACATATTCAAATTTAACCCATTTATTCACCAAATCATTCAATTCAATCCAAAAATAAATATTTAGGGAAATTTACAAATTAGCTCCCATATTTTTATATTTTAACATTTTAGTCCTTATTTCATAAAATCACAAAATACATAAAATCTCTATGTACCCATGCTTAGCCGAATGTTCATGTAGTTCATACAAGTCCATACATTTCATTTATTTCATAATTTAGTCCCTCAAAATATTATTTTCTCAATTTAGTCCAAATTACTCAAAATCACCAAAAATCCAAAGACAAAACATGTTAATCTAACACATATATTTCATATTTCATCATCGAACATCACAAAACTTATGAGTTCATCAATAGCACATTTCAAAATCATCATCAATTCACAAAATTGAAGCATGGGTTTTGAAAAACAGTAAGCAACGATTACAAAAACAAAGAAACTACCAAAAACCGAAGCAAAACATACCTTGAATCAAGCTAAAAGAGTGCCGAAACCTAACTTAATCTTTTCTTTTCTTTTCCTATGATATTTGGCCAAAAATGATAGAAAACGGCAATTTTTTTATGCTTTTGTTTTATTAACTATCATTTTTATTATTTATTTTCCATTTTACCCTTAATAAAACTTTATAACACATTTAAAATACATGTCCACTACCGTCCACATTAAAGTCTAATGGCCAATTTACAATATAAGGCCTCATATGTAGAAAGACACATCAATTAAGCACTTAATCAAATAGAAGGCTACTTTTACATTTTATGCGATTTAGTCCTTTTCTTTAATTAAGCACACAAACGGACAAATAAATTGACAAAAATTTCACATATACAAATTCACTTACTATAATAATAGATAATAATATTAAAATATTTTTTGACTCTGATTTTGTGGTCCCAAAACCACTATTCCGACTAGGGTCTAAACCGGACTGTTACAATTCTCCCCCCTTAGGGATTTTTGTCCCTAAAAATCTTACCGTTGAATAGATTCAAATATTGTTGTCTCATTAAGTCTTCGGGCACCCACATAGCCTCTTCAGCTCCGTGTCGATGCCACAGTACTTTAACTAACAGAATTTTCTTATTTCGCAATTCTTTCACTTCGCAAGCTAATATATGGATCGGTTCTTCTTCGTAAGTTATATCAGATCGGATTTCAATTTTAGATGGAGGAATCACATGTGAGGGATCGGATATGTATCGATGAAGCATTGACACGTGAAATACATTATGAATCCTTTCCAACTCAAGTGGAAACAACAATCTATATGCTACAGGTCCGATACGCTTGATAATTTCATAAGGTCCGATGAACGTTGGACTCAATTTGCCTTTACGTCCGAATCTGTACTTTCTTCCACGAAGGTACTTTCAAGAACACTTTGTCTCCGATCTCAAACTCGATATCTTTCCGTTTCAAATCTGCGTAAGATTTTTGACGATCAGACGCTACTTTCAAACTATCACGGATCACTTTCACTTTCTGTTTAATGTCTTTTATCAAATCAACCCCGCGTATCTTATTTTCATTGAGCTCAGTCCAATACAGTGGTGTCTAACATTTGCGTTCGTACAAATCCTCATAAGGTGCCATTTTGATGCTAGATTAAAAGCTATTATTGTATGCAAACTCAATCAGTGGTAAATACTATTCCCACATATCATTAAACTTAAGAATGCAACATCTCAACATATCCTCGAGTATTTGAATGATCTGTTCGGACTAACCATCAGTCTGAGGGTGAAAGGCTGTACTGAAATGTAATTTAGTACCCAGAGCTTCTTGTAATTTCTTCCAGAATTGTGATCTAAATCTCACATCTCTATCGAACACAATAGGCAGTGGCACTCCGTGCAATCTCACAATATTAGAAATGTAAAGCTCAGCCAACTTATCAAGTGAATAATCAGATTGTACCGGAATAAAGTGGGCTGATTTCGTCAATCGATCAACTACGACCCAAATTGCATCTTTCTTTCTTGTAGTCAAAGGTAACCCTGAAACAAAATCCATTGTCACTCTATCCCATTTCCACCCGGGAATCAAAATCGGTTGTAAGAAACCAGATCGCACTTGATGTTTAGCTTTTACTTGCTGAAAAACTAAACATTTCGAAACAAAATCAGAGATGTCTCTTTTCATACCAGACCACCAATAGTGTTTCTTCAAATCTTGGTACATCTTTGTACTTCCTGGATGAACAGATAAACAACTGTTGTGAGCTTCATTCAAAATTAATTGTAATAATTCTAGATTTCTCGGAACATAAATTCGATCTCAAAATCTCAAACAATCAGCATCATCAACTCTAAATTCACAATTGGAGTTCAAATCACACTAAGCTCATTTTGCTAGCATTTCATTATCAACTTTCTAAGCATCACATATTTGTTGTAATAATAATGGTTTCATTTTCAATTTCGCCAAAACTAAACCATCATCTTATAAGTCTAAATGAGCATTCATATCACATAATGCAAACAATGATTTTTGACTCAACGCATCAGAAACAACATTCGCTTTACCCAGATGATAATCTATCACAAGCTCGTAATCTTTCAACAGTTCTAACCATCTTTTCTGTCGCAGATTCAAATCTTTCTATGTCATCAGATATTTTAGACTTTTATGATCCAAAAATGCATGACATTTTTCACCGAATAAATAATGATGCTAGATCTTTAATGAAAACACAATCGCAGCTAACTCAAGATTGTGTGTTGGATAATTCTTTTCATGAAGCTTTAATTGTCTCGAGGCATAAGCTATAACTTTGCCTTCCTGCATCAAAACACATCCCAAACCATTTAACGAAGCATCACTATAAATCACAAATGCTTTACCCGATTTTGGCTGTACTAAAACTAGAGCTTCAGTCAATAAAGTCTTCTAATGATAAAAAATTTTCTGACATTTATCAGACCATTCAAATCTCACATCTTTCTAAAGCAATCTAGTCAACGGAGTAGCTATCATTGAAAAACCTTTTACAAATCGTCGATAATAACTAGAAAGTCCTAGAAAACTTTAGAGTTTAGACACATTTCACGGAGGCTTCCACTCTAAAATAGTTGAAATCTTGCTCGGATCAACTCGTATACCAGAGGTTGATACTATGTCCTAGAAAACCAACTTTTCACAACCAGAATTCACATTTACTGAATTTTGCATACAATTGCTTATCTCGCAGAGTTTGCAACACAATTATCAGATGTTCAGCATGTTCAGTTTCATCTTGTGAATAAATCAAAATGTCGTCAATGAATACAACAACAAATCGATCTAAGTACTATCTGAAAATTTTTTCATTAGATCCATAAAAATAGCAGGAGTAGTTGTTAGTCCGAAAGGCATAACTAAAAACTCATAACGCCTGTACCTCGTTCTGAAAGCAGTTTTTGAAATATCTGAATCTTTTACTTACAACTGAGAATATCTCGATCTCAGATCTATCTTTGAAAACGCAGTGGCTCCTTTAAGCTGATCAAATAAATCATCAATTCTGGGCAGAGGATATTTATTCTTTATAGTCACTTTGTTCAATTGACGGTAATCAATGCACATTTTCATCGTGCCATCTTTCTTTTTCACAAACAGAATAGGAGCACCCCAAGGTGAGAAACTCAGTCTTGCAAACCCTTTGTCAGTTAACTTTTGCAACTGAGACTTCAACTCTTTCAACTCTGTTGGTGCCATTCTATATGGAGCTATCGAAATAGGAGTCATTTTTGGCAACAAATCAATACCAAATTCAACTTCACGTATCAGAGGTAATCCCGGTAATTCTTCAGGAAATACATCAGAGAATTCACAAACAACTGGCACTGATTCTACTTTCTTTTAGTCACTTTTGAATCAATTACATAGGAAAAATAAGCTTAACAACCCTTTTTCACATAACTCTAAACTTTCAACACTGATATCACAGCAGGTAACCCATTCAAATCATTAGATTCAATTCGAATTATTTCATCATTCTAACATCTCAAATCAATAGTCTTTCTTTTGCAGTTTACAACAACATCATGCAACGCCAACCAATCCATTCCTAATGAAACACCCCAAACCCGGCCCACAAGCCCTGATCGGATCTGGCATGCTTCTAGGAAAAACCATTCGAATCTTATTTGAAACTTTGCTAAAATTTTTTTTGTGATTTTGAAAGCAGTTGATTTAGGTTGGGCTTGAGTTTTAAAACCCGTGTTGATTAGGTGTTACAACATTTAATATTTATACTTAAGAAAATGGACATTAACCTTGAATTAATAAAAATCGTGGCATACTTAAAGAATTAAAAATGCATGAATAAAATGCTCAAACCAATGCCTTATTACATCAAATCAAAACCCAAATTAAATCCAAAATACTTAAAAAGAAAGCCCAAAATAAAATAAAATAGACTGAAAGTGAGCATGGCCACCCTTGAGCTCCTGCCGACCAGGTCCATCACCGAGTGTCACCGAAAAATAATCCCACAAGGGTGAGTCAAGCAGACTCAATGTGTACAACCAACACAAGTCTCAATTAATTCGGGCATGTCAAATCATACATGATAAATATATATAAATCATGATGCAAACCCGAACCCAAGCCTAGATAACCATCCGCTACACATCACTGTACCAACCATCACGCAGTGGGGACTACTAAGTCAACCCTCCATCCGCTACACACCATCGAAGGCGATTCTTTGCAATCGGCGTGCTCATCGCCCTTATAATTTCGTGGCATAGCCACCAGATAGTAATTCGTGACCTAAGTCACCACATTCAGATTATGTGACATAAGTCACCATATTCAAATTACGTGACATAAGTCACCACATTCAGATATTGGGGTATAAAACCACCAATTCACTTCCCCTTTACATATCACCCATATGGCCCATGTCAAAAAAATCATGCAATATCATGCCTTATTTTCCATTCTTATCACTGTTGGCATATGTGCCATAATAGATCATATCATACTCATAGTAGGAGTGGGTAAACGTACCTGAGCACTTTGTACCATTGCATGATACTCTTAGTCACATCTTAACATATTCTTGTAACATATTAATTAAAACATAATCCGTAAATTAATTAAAGCTTAGGTGGGGTACACACCTGATTTACTTAGCGCTTTATTGAAATCCCAAAAACCCAATCTAATGCTTTTAGACCTTTAATCCCTATATTCGGCCAACCTTAAACACTTTAGCATAAAGCCATTTGGCTAATTAATTAAATCCCGAAGGACTATCGTAACCAAAATCTTACCTTGTTGCCGATTTACTATTAATCAAATCCCGAAAACTTGTAGTCTTTCCTTCCTTGCAATCGGCTAACACTAGATCAATTGATTTGGTTAGTTTTCGGCTTTTAAATAAATACGAAATAGATCTTAAATCACTAAATAAGCCTTGGCCGAATATCATGGGTACTTACCTTGCGATTTTAAATCCCGAAAGTCTCCTTACTGCCCCTTAACGTTGGCTACACACAAAAGAAACACTAGATTATGGCTTATGAATATTCGGCTAACCCATAACCAAAGACTAAACACTTGATTTCGGCACATCCATGAAAAGAAGATACAACCGATTAAAAGAAGTACTTACCACCAACGTTTGCTTGTGAAGACTAACAGAGAATAGATTTCGGCTAACCGTTTTGGCTTTTAAGGCTTGCGGCAAAGAAGAGAAAATAGGCACCTTGAGATTCGGCTAGGCTTTTCAAATGGTGTTGGAACATTCGGCTATCACTTAAAAATAGATATAGATGGAAGAAAAGAAATATAGAAGTGGGCTAAGAGAATTCGGCAATGGCAAGTTTAAGAGAGATTTTGGCTGTAATGATCTCAAGAAAAAGAAGACATAGAAGGCTACCAAATTCGACTAAGGTTTTCAATGACAAAGGGTCATTCGGCCATTCAAGAAAAGGTGATGAATTAGGTTTGAAAGAAAAGAGAATAAGAAGAGAGGAAATTTGGCAAGGAACAAAAGAGAAAGAAAAAGATGAATGCTCACAACAAAAATTCGGCACACACTCCTTCACACTCTTCAAAGCTGAAAATACAAGCCCCTAGAGTCCTATATTCGGCCACCACATTCCCTCTTATCAAATCCTCTAATTTTCTCCTATATTTTCTCTCTTCAACCTTTATTCAAAAAGAATAGAATAAGCCAACAATTATCCCTTCCTTTTAGCCAAATTTTAAAAGAATAACCAAGGCTTATCCTTATCCATCCAAAGTCCATATGCCATCCATCACCTCTCCCCTCCTTGACGCCAACATGCAAAAAAAAAAAAATAAAACCACACTTTATGCTGCCAACATGACTCGAACCTCCTCCCTTCTCCCTTGCCTGAGGCGTCACATACCAAGGCCCTAAGTGGTGCCTCCAAGCCACTCTACCAAGCCCAATTTCATGTCCAAAAACTCCTACAATTTTCCTTAAGGCCTCCTCAGCCTAGCTTCCCCTTTTTAGATTTAAAATCTAATAATTTCTAAGGCACTCTCCTATTTTCTAAAGTTCACAAAATTCATACAACACATTCTTAACACACAAAGGCATGCTATTTCATATTATTAAAAAAAATGCATAAGCCATAATCCGGGATATTGCAGTTCTACCCCCTTAAAATAATTTCGACCTTGAAATTACCTGGCTAGAATAGATGAGGGTATTGCTATCGCATTGCTTCTTCTGGCTCCCAAGAAGCTTCCTCCGATCCATGGTTATGCCACAACACCTTGACCAAATGGGACCGACTTCCTCCGAAGCACCTTCACATCTCGTTCCAGAATCTGAATTGGCTCTTCCTCATAAGGCAGATCTGGTCTCAGTCCACCTCTTCAACCGAAACTACATGAGATGGATTTGATCGGTATCGAGTAGCATGGAAACATGAAATATGTCGTTCATCTGCTTCAATTTCGGAGGTAACTCCAACTGGTATGCCACCGGTCCAATTCGCTTCAAAACTTGATAAGGTCCTATGAACCTTGGACTTAGCTTCCCTTTGCGACCAAATCTCATCACCTTCTTCCAAGGCAAAACTTTAAGAAACACATAGTCTCCCACAGTAAACTCAATCTCCTTCCGCTTGAGTCTACGTAAGACTTTTGCCTGTTAGATGCCTCCTTCAATCGTGCCCGAATTATCTTAACCTTCTCCTCGGATTCAGCCACAATTTTCGGACCCAAAATCTGACGTTCCCCTAATTTCGTCCAACACGTAAAAGTGCAACACTTCCATCCATACAACTTAAATGCGGTGCCATCCGAATACTTGCACGATATTGCATTATTGTATGCAAATTTCGCTAGAGGCAAATATTCTTCCCAACTTCCTCTGAAGTCTATCACACAGCCTCTCAACATATCCTCTAGCACTTGTATTACTCATTTCGACCGCCATCCATTGTGGATGAAAGCGATCTTGAAATCCAATCTAGTGCCTAAAGCCTAATGTAGAGCTTTCCAAAACTGAGACGTGAACCTCAGATCTCTATCCGAGATAATCGACACTGGCACTCCGTGCAACCTTACAATCTCCGCCACATACAACCTTGCCAGCTTCTGCAAAGAATAGTCAACCCACAAGGGAATGAAATGCGCGGACTTTGTCAGCTGATCCACTATCACCCACACCGAGTCCTTCTTAGTAGGCGTAAGGGGAAGTCCACTAACGAATTCCATGGTAATTCTCTCCTACTTTCACTGCGGAATCTTAATCGGCTGAAGCAATCCCAACGGAACTTGGTGTTCAGCCTTAACTTGCTTACGCGTTAAGCACTTGCCAACAAATTCAGTCACTTCCCGCCTAAGACCAGGCAACCAAAACTGTTCCCTTAGATCTCTGTATAATTTACTACCTCCAGGATGCATAGCATAAGGGCTATTATGCGATTCCTAAATAATCCTCCTCCTTAAATCCTCATTCCTCGGCATACAGACCTTACCCTTGAAGCATAATACTCCCTCGTCATTAATACCATAATCCTCCAACTCTCCATTCTGCACTTGCCGTAACTTAGTACTTAAATCCTCATCTGCCAACTGTCCTTCTTTCACCTCATTCAACCACGTTAGCTTTACTTGCAATTTTGCCAGCAGACTTCCATCATCATATAAGCTCAGATGTGTGAACATAGCTCTCAGATCCGACACTACCTTCCGACTTAAGGCATCTGCCATTACATTCGCCTTGCCCGGGTGATATTCTATGGAACAATCGTAGTCCTTCAATAATTCCACCCACCTTCACTGTCTCAGGTTCCTCTCTTTCTGAGTCAGCAGATATTTCAAGCTTTTGTGGTCCGTGTAGATCACTGACCTTTCTCCGTAGAGATAGTGCCTCCATACTTTAAGAGCAAAGACCACTGCCGCTAATTCCAAGTCATGTGTCCGGTAGTTAACCTCGTGCGGCCTTAGTTGGCGAGACGCGTAAGCAACTACCTTCCTGTCTTGCATAAGGACACCTCCCAATCCTGTATGGGAAGCATCACAGTACACTACAAAATCCTTCCCTGCCTCAGGCTGAATCAAAATTGGAGCTTCAGTCAAGACCCTCTTAAGCTTCTCAAAGCTCTCCTGTTGCTTATCGGTCCATAAGAAAGGCACTTCCTTTCTCAACAACTTTGTCGAGGCGCGACTATCGGCGAGAACCCTTCCATGAACCTTGATGTGCTTCGCTAATCCTAAGAAGCTCCGAACTTCGCCATGAGACTTAGGGGTTTCAATCTAAAGCGCCTCAATCTTCCGAGGATCCACCCTTATTCCTTGAGAGATACCACATATCCTAAAAGCGTAACCTCCTTAAGCCAAAATTCACATTTCTTTGAATTTGGCGTGAAACTCTTCTCCGTCAACACTTGCAACATAACTCGGAGGTGATCATCGTGTTCTTCCTTAGACTTCAAATACACTAAGATATCGTCTATGAATACAACAACAAACCGGTCCAGATAGGGTTGGAAAACTCGATTCATCATGTCCATAAACGCGGTTGGGGCATTTGTCAATCCGAACGGCATTACCAAGAACTCATAATGCCCGTACCTTGTGCGAAAAGCTGTCTTATGGATATCAGCCTCCTTCACCTTTGCTGATGATATCCAAACCTTAGATCTATCTTTGAGAATACTGCGGCCCCCTTAAGCTGATCGAACAAGTCATCTATTCTTGGCAACGGATACTTGTTCTTGATGGTCAGTTTATTCAACTGACGATAATCTATGCACATACGCATAGTTTCATCCTTCTTCTTTACAAACAAGACCGGTGCTCCCCATAGAGACACACTGGGTCTGATAAACCCACGATCAAGTAATTCTTGGATTTGAGCCTTGAGCTCAACCAACTCCTTTGGTGCCATTACATGCGAGGCAATTGACATAGGAGTGCATGCAGCGATAACTCAATTCCGAACTCCACTTCCCTATCTGGGGGTATTCCAGGTAACTCTTCCAGAAAAACATCCACAAACTCCCTTACGATTCTAACTCTACTAACTCCCCCTTCTTTTGCATCCAATGCACTAATGAAGGCCAAAAATGCCTTGCACCCTTTCCGTACCATCTTATCAGCCTTCAAAGCAGAAACTACGTTAGATAAGTAGTTCCTTCTTTCTTCTATCATAACTATCACCTCATCCTCTAGGGTCCTTAACTCCATTCATTTGGCTGCACAATCTAATACAGCCTGATGCTCCACTAGCCATCTATACCAAGTATAAGATCAAATTCCCCGAAGGGTAATTCCATTAAGTCGCCAAGAAATACCGCTCCTGAAGCTCCAAAGGCACACTCCAAAATATCTTGTTCACTACTACAGTTTGACCTAGTGGGCTTACTACAGTCATCTCCCTACTAGATAGTTCAGAGGCTATTCCTAGAGTTTCAACTACTCTACATGCAACATAAGAATGGGTCGAGCCCACATCAATCAGAGCAACATAAGGCTTGCCAAATATAAGGAACGTATCGGTTATGATGTCCGGCGCGTCTCGTCCTCCCTCTGATGAATCGCATAAACCAAACTTGGCTGCTTGGCCTCCGTGTTACCAATACCTCAGCTCGATGTTCCCCGTCCTCTACTAGCACCGTTTTCTCTACCATTAGAACCACGACCCCGCTGAGGCTGCTGTCCACCCCTTCCAGCCTGGTTAGGACCTTGACTTACTGGTTGTCCTCCTTCGGTTCTCATAGGACAATCCTTAATCATGTGGTCCTTGGACCCACACTTGAAGCATCCTCCCATCTTCTTCCAACACTCTCCTAAATGCTTCTTCCCACATTGGGCACAAGTACGATACTGCCCTCCAGTAGTAGCTTGCTGACCTCATGGCCCATCAACTCTAAGCCTCTTTTGCTCATTCCTAGAAGACCCTGAAGATCCAAAGCCTTTCTTCTGCCTATTCCGATCGGTGTTCTACCTTACAGAATCTTTAATACCCTCGGCTACCTTAGCCTTCTCCACCAACACAGCAAACTCCCGCTCGTTGTGGAGCTATCAATAGTCTTAAGTCATCCCTCAGTCCGTCCTCAAATTGGACACACCGCTCATGCTTGGTTGACACTATGCCTCGAGCATAACGGCTCAGCCTTAGGAATTCAGCTTCGTACTCCGCCACGGACTTGTTCCCTTGAACCAGCCCCAGAAATGCCTTCCTCTGCGCATCGATGTAATGAGTACCAACATACTTCTTCTGGTATACCGCCTTAGCATAATCCCAAGTGAGTTCCTCAGCTGTAACACCATCCCAAACCATGATCCACCATTAATATGACTCATCATGGAGAAGCGACAGCAACCCTTTCAATTTTTCCTCGGCAGTTAAATCGAGCTCATCCATAATCCGCTCGATCGCTTCCAACCAATACTCGGTGATCTTGGGTGCCACACGGATACACCATGGAACACCTCGGCTCCGTTGGCTCGAGTCACTCAGTACCGACTTAGAGCTCCCATGCCTCCACCGCTCCGACCACCCTTTCCAAGGTTTGCAAGATCGCTTGTGACCTTTGCATCATCCCGTCGATCTCGATATTCCACATCGTGTGGTGGTGGTGGTGGCATTTCATTTTAGATCCTTGACCCGATCTAACGGGTTCTGACACAGTCATTCGGCCTTTACCATGGCCTCACACGTTACAGCCACGTCCCCTTGAATTCATACTTCTAAATTGTGTTTATCTGATTAAAGAATTTTATGAATTAGTTTTGTTCCACTGATTTATCACGAACAGTCTTATGTTTAATAATTTTAAGAAGTAGTTCTTTCTATTTCATACACATACAGTCCCAATTCATTCATTCAATCACATTTATGAACTTGTGTTCATTACAAAGAAATGTTGTAGTTGTCGTTGTTTGTTGTTTTCCACTACCCAGGGGTATTTCCATAATTTTATCCTATAGGGGTATTTTGGTAATTTTTCAAATTAGGGCATTTGAAAATTTTGCAAAGTAGAAATTTTGGCATTTTTATAAAATTGAAATGCTTGGTAAGAAAATTTCAAGGGTAAAATGGTAATTTTATACACTAAGGGTATTTTTGTAATTTTACGAGCTAGGGGCATTTCGATAATTTTTTACAAAATATGGTTTCTGGTGGCTTTTCAAAACAAGGGTACTTTTAAAGATTTCTAATTTGAGGGTACTTCGATAATTTTCCTCACTGAGGGTATTTTGGTCATTTGTACAGGTTAAGGGTAATTTGGTCATTTTGCAAATCAGGGGTAATTTTGTAAATTTTCCAAATCGGGGTATCTTATTATTTGTAAAAAAATAGGGTTTTTGGATATTTGTAAGGTAAGAGAAATCTTGATAAAAACTGTGGGTAGTTTGTAAATTTTATGAACCAAGGGCATTTTAGTAATTTTTTTCCAACCAGGGGTATTTAGGTCATTTTAGTAAATCGAAAATATTTTGGAAAATTTTAGAATGGTTTTCCCTACATATCAAAGGGATAATGTGGTGGTTTTTAAAACTAGTGTTTTTATAAAAATATGGCTAGTCCCTTTCGGGTTTGAGTTATTGGATTTAGCTTTGTGGTGAGTCCTCTTGGTTAGGGTGAACCATTACTACGCACTGGTAGGATTCAGTGGAGAGGAGGTGAGTCACTAGGACTGCTTAAATACCAAGCTCCCGAAACCAATCCTAGACATGCACACGATGGTTGCCACACCTAACTTCGGTGACTTAGACACAAGTTTGTTTGATTGGGCATTAAAGTTTGGTGTAATTCTTATGTTGGGGTAAAATAGTCCTAGGGTTTAATTCCTAGCCCACTAATCTACATCCCTATATATTCCCACATACAAATCACAGAGGAGTTAGGAGTACTTACCTGGTGGACTTCGGGCCAGAGACTCAGGTGCCATGCTCGAAAACCCGCTTAATTTCTTATAAAGCCCCAATTTCAAAAGAAAGAAAAATTTTGGGCCCAAAAAGCCCTCAAAGCCGAGTTTTGAACCGGGCTCTGATACCAAGTTGAAACACCCCAAACCCAGCCCACAAGCCCTGACCGGATCTGGCATGCTTCTAGGAAAAACAATTCGAATCTTATTTGAAACTTTGCTAAAATTTTTTTTCGTGATTTTGAAAACAGTTGATTTGGGTTGGGCTTGAGTTTTAAAACCCGTGTTGATTAGGTGTTACAACATTTAATATTTATACTTAAGAAAAATGGACATTAACCTTGAATTAATAAAAATCGTGACATACTTAAAGAATTAAAAATGCATGCATAAACAGCTCAAACCAAGGCCTTATTACATCAAATCAAAAACCCAAATTAAATCCAAAATACTTAAAAAGAGAAAGCCCAAAATAAAATAAAATAGACTCGAAGCTGAGCATGGCCACCCTTGAGCTCCTGCCGACCCGATCCATCACTGAGTGTCATCTGAAAAATAATCCCACAAAGGGTGAGTCAAACAGACTCAATGTGTACAACCAACACAAGTCTCAATTAATTCAGGCATGTCAAATCATACATGATAAACATATATAAATCATGATGCAAACCCGAACCCAAGCCTAGATAACCATCCGCTACACATCACCCATACCAACCATCACACCGTGGGGACTACTAAGTCAACCCTCCATCCGCTACACACCATCGAAGGCAGTCGCTGCAGTCGACGTGCTCATCGCCCTTATAATTTTGTGGCATAGCCACCATATAGTAATTCGTGACCTAAGTCACCACATTCAGATTACGTGACATAAGTCACCACATTCAAATTACGTGACATAAGTCACCACATTCAGATATTTGGGTATAAAACCACCAATTCACTTCCCCTTTACATATCACCCATATGCCCCATGTCAAACAAATCATGCAATATCATGCCTCATTTCACATTCTTATCCTTTGTTGGCATATGTGCCATAATAGATCATATCATACTCATAGTAGGAGTGGGTAAAGCGATACTGAGCACTTTGTACCATTGCATGATACTCTTAGTCACATCTTAACATATTCTTGTAACATATTAATTAAAACATAACCGTAAATTAATTAAAGCTAAGTGTGGGGTACACACCTGATTTACTTAGCGCTTTATTGAAATCCTGAAAACCCGATCTAATGCTTTTAGACCTTTAATCCCTATATTCGGCCAACCTTAAACACTTTAGCATAAAGCCATTTGGCTAATTAATTAAATCCCGAAGGACTATTGAAACCAAAATCTTACCTTGTTGCCGATTTACTATTAATCAAATCCCGAAAACTTGTAGTCTTTCCTTCCTTGCAATCGGTTAACACTAGATCAATTGATTGGTTAGTTTTTGGCTTTTAAATAAATACGAAATAGATCTTAAATCACTAAATAATCCTTGGCCGAATATCATGGGTACTTACCTTGTGATTTTAAATCCCGAAAGTCTCCTTATTGCCCCTTAACGTTGGCTACACACAAAAGAAACACTAGATTATGGCTTATGAATATTCGGCTAACCCATAACCAAAGATTAAACACTTGATTTGGCACATCCATGAAAAGAAGATACAACCGATTAAAAGAAGTACTTACCACCAACGTTTGCTTGTGAAGACTAACGGAGAATAGATTTCATTAACCGTTTGACTTTTAAAGCTTGCGGCAAAGAAGAGAAAATAGGCACCTTGAGATTGACGGGCTTTTCAAATGGTGTTGGAACATTCGACTATCACTTAAAAATAGATATAAATGGAAGAAAAGAAATATAGAAGTGGGCTAAGAGAATTGGCAATGGCAAGTTTAAAGAGATTTGGTGTAATGATCTCAAGAAAAGAAGACATAGAAGGCTACCAAATTCAGCTAAGGTTTTCAATGACAAAGGGTCATTCGGCCATTCAAGAAAAGGTGATGAATTGGGTTTGAAAGAAAAGAGAATATGAAGAGAGGAAATTCGGCAAGGCACAAAAGGGAAAGAAAAAGATGAATGCTCACAACAAAAATTCGGCACACACTCCTTCACACTCTTCAAAGCCGAAAATACAAGCCCCTAGAGTCCTATATTCGGCCACCACATTCCCTCTTATCAAATCCTCTAATTTTCTCCTATATTTTCTCTCTTCAACCTTTATTCAAAAAGAATAGAATAAGCCAACAATTATCCTTTCCTTCTTAGCCAAATTTTAAAAGAATAACCAAGGCTTATCCTTATCCATCCAAAGTCCATATGCCGTCCATCACCTCTCTCCGTCCATCCAAAGGCACTCTCCTATTTTCTAAAGTTCACAAAATTCATACAACACATTCTTAACACACAAAGGCATGCTATTTCATATTATTAAAAAAAATGCATAAGCCATAATCCGGGATATTACACCTAAAATTATATCAAACTTATCAAATGGTAATAGCATCGGATCAACCAAAAAACAAACATCTCAAAACATCAACTGACAGTTCTTGCATACTTTATCAACTAGGATACTTTTACCTAAGGGGTTCGATACTCTAATAACAAATTCAGTAGACTCTACAGACAAAGTCTTATTGGATACTAAGTTCATGCATATATAAGAATGTGTAGATCCTAGGTCTATTAATGCAACCATAGAAGTATCATAAAGAGTGAATGTACCCATATTAACATCTGGAGATGAAGCTTCCTCACAGGCTTGGATGGCATACGCTCTAGCAGGTGTTCTAGCTTCAGATCTCGCAACTGTGTCTTTTGTAGTTCTCTAACTACCACTGACATTCCTTATATTTTGAGAAGGTCTACCTCTAGCTGAAACATTATCAGATCTCAGATTTTGAACAATCTCTTATTCAACGGACTCTGGGCAATCTCGAATAAAATGGTCTAACGATCCACATCTGAAACAAGCTCGATCATTTAACCTACAACTTCTCAGATGGCTTTTTCCACAATGCTTACATTCAGGTCGTTCGGATCAAAAATTTCTCGTCTGGCCATCGAAGTAGCTGGAGCTTTGGAATTAGACTATGATCTAGCTCGATCTCTATTCGAATGTCCTACATTAGCCTTTGAACGGCTATGCTCATCTCTGAATTTCTTCGAAGCAGATTGAAATGTTTTACTCGAAAATCTTTTTCTCACATCTCTAGCTCAGATTCAGCTTTTCTTTTATCTTTCTCGAGTGCCTCAACTTTACATGCTCGATCAACAAGTACAACAAACTCTTTTATTTTCAGAATCCCCACTAGCAAAAGGATATCTTTATTTAAACCGTCTTCAAACTATTTACAGATTATTGCCTCAGTCAAAATACATTTTTCGAGCATACTAACTTAATCTCATGAATTCTCTTTCATACTCGGTGACAGACATGCGATCCTATTTCAATTCCAGAAATTCTTTTCATTTTTGATCTATAAATCTCTGACTGATGTAATTTTTTGAAACTCAGACTGAAAGAAATCCCATGTAACCCATTCTTTCGAAACAACGAAAACAAGGTCTTCCACCATTGATAAGTTACGTCTCGTAGCAAAGAAAAAACACATTTTATGCATTCTTCAGGAGTCAACGACATTTCATCGAATACTCGGATAGTGTTCTCGAGCCAAAATTTAGCTTTCTCGGCATCGTCATCACTAGTGGCCCTGAACTCTTCAACCCCATATTTACGAATTTTGTCAACGGAGGTTTATTCAACAGATTCAAGCTCATAATCGGATGTACAATAGAAGTCTAAGGAGGATTAGGCGGGGGCGGAGGTTGTGAAACAACCAGATTAATTCTTACGTATTGAGTGAACCATTCGTTCATCATTTGGAAGAAGGCTTGTTTAGCGTCTCCCTTTTGACTACTAGTAGCCGGTCTCAGATCAGATTGCACTGTCCCTTAAGTGAGAGAAGGCGCATTGCTTTCAACATCGTCAGCTACAGCTCTTTCGGGATCCATTACTAAACGAAAAACACATATTACACGTCAGGATTCATCACACTATCACAGTTCGTATATATGCCATGTATAGCTACACTTTCACAAGCTACGTTAATCTGAGAATCGACTAAACCGTAGCTCTGATACCAATCAAATGTAACACCCCTAACCCATAACCATCGTCGATCTAGGGTTAAAGGCATTACCAGACAAAATAGAACCTTTTACATACATTTCATAATAATATTCAATGAATAAAATCAAATTGCCCCTTGAATAGGTCTACGAGACCTTACACATGCTTTAGAATAGGGCTGGGACTAAACTGAACACATACAAAAATTCTCAAAAAGTTAATAAATTTTCAAAGTTACAGAGGTCACATGCCCGTGTAGGCAGGCCGTATGCCTCCCACGGCCTCAGACACGCCCGTGTGTCTTAGCCGTGTTAAAATAGAGCATACATACTGACTTGTCCACACGGCCGTGGACACGCCCGTGTGCCTCACCCGTGGTCGTTCTGACTGGCACTACACGGCCAATCGCACGCCTGTGTGTGCAGCCTATGGTCGAGTCTGACTTGTTTTGAAATGCAACCACGAAGGACACGGACAAGCCACACGCCCGTGTGCTCAACCACGTGGGCAATTATAGGCCATTTGCAAGGACAAATGCCACCCACACTTTGGGTCATCCCTACAAGCACATACAAGCATCATACCAAACACAATTGACAACAAAAAACATATCAAATGGTCATCCTTTTCAACTTATTCAAGTTCATTTCATCACAACATCTTATATTCCATTTAGCTCAACTAATTCGCAAGCATTTCTAAGCATAAATCATCCATAACTTACCACTACAATATGACATCTACTCATCAATAATATACCAAATTTGCATCAACAAACTTACCATTACCTTGACCACTTCTTTAGCTAATAAACCATACCAAACTAAGCATCATATAGCTTGACTACTCATACACATCACAAACATTTATCTAGCCATATCACATGGCTGTATACATATCTCAAACATAATTCAAAGTGACTAGCCTATACATGCCATACTTTAGTATATACACTTTCAAAAGGTACCAAAATAATGTTGGGTAGTGTGATGACGATCCTCGATGATCCCCGAGCCTTCCTAGCTTTAACGATCTATAAAACAAAGTAAAACATACAAAGTAAGCTTTCAAAAGCTTAGTAAGCCATATGCAAATAAACTCATCATAAATGCACATAAACACATTAATACAATGTCATTAATATTTTCCAATGGCAAATTCATAAAATTTTCTTTGGCTCATTTGTTTAGCTATAGTTTACCAACATATCTTATCTCAAAACATCTCTTTTATTCATATCATAGTCATACATATATCACATTTTATATCCACAAATCTTTGCACATATCTCACTTAGGTAAGTTCACATATATATACTTACCTTCCATACACATACATAGTGTACAATTCAAACGTACCTGATTCGTTTATACATTTCACATAGCCTTTCCTTTTCTCAAAACTTTCTCGTTGTACCATTCAGAATCAAATAGGATACTCGGAATACTCAGAATAGTAATACAATGCCAACGTCCCAGACGTGGTCTTACATGTAACCAAATATCGATGCCACTATCCTAGATAGGGTCTTACATGAATCAATACGATGCCAATGTCCCAGACATGGTCTTACGCGTAAATCTCAAATCGATGCCAACGTCCCAGATGTGGTCTTACATGATATCACATATCAAAAACATATGTCATGACATGTAATCCTATCATTCCTAGGTTCGCACGGGACTTCTCGGACATTAATACATTATCGATATTTCCTCAGATTTCATATATTTATCATCTCGTAAACATTCATCACACTGAGATTTCATATAAACATACATAAATCAATTCAAATGCATTTATTTGTATATAGACTTACCTCAGATTCGAGTAAACGAACGAATTCAACAATTCAATTACTTTCGACTTTCTTCGATCTAAATCCGTTTTCTTTGGTTCTTCATCACTACATATTCAAATTTAACCTATTTATTCACCAAATCATTCAATTCAATCCAAAAACACATATTTAGGTCAATTTACAAATTAACCCCCATATTTTCATATTTTGACATTTTAGTCCTTATTTCATAAAATCACAAAATATACAAAATCTCTATATACCCATGCTTAGCCTAATGTTCATGTAGTTTATAAAAGCCCATACATTTCATTTATTTCACAATTTAGTCCCTCAAAATATTATTTTTTCAATTTAGTCCAAATTACTCAAAATCACCAAAAATCCAAAGACAAAACATGTTAATCTAACACATATATTTCATAATTCATATTTTATCATCAAACATCACAAAACTTATGAGTTCATCAATAGCACATTTCAAAATCATCATCAATTTACAAAATTGAAGCATGGGTTTTCAAGAACAATAAGCAACGATTACAAAAACATAGAAATTATCAAAAGCCGAAGCAAAACATACCTTGAATCAAGCTAAAAGAGTGCCGAAACCTAGCTTAATCTTCTTCTTTTCTTTTCCTATGATATTCGGCCAAAGATGATAGAAAATGGTCATTTTTTTAAGCTTTTGTTTTGTTAACTATCATTTTTATTATTCATTTCGCATTTTACCCTTAATAAAACTTTGTAGCACATTTAAAATACATGTCCACTACCATCTACATTAAAGTCTAATGGACAATTTACAATATAAGGCCTCATATGTAGAAAGACACATCAATTAAACACTTAATCAAATAGAAGGCTACTTTTACATTTTATGTGATTTAGTCCTTTTTTTTAATTAAGCACACAAACGGACAAATAAATTCACGAAAATTTCACATATACAAATTCACATACTATAAGCACAGGTAATAATATTAAAATATTTTTTGACTCAAATTTGTGGTCTCAAAACCACTATTTTGACTAGGGTCTAAACCGGACTGTTACATCAAATTTGGCACAAGGGGACTAAATTGGAGAAAGATGACATCTTTTTATTAGTTTTATTTGTCTTTATTTACCATTTTACCAAAATTCCCTTAATACCGAACTTTGAAATTTCACCTAGCCATGTCCATTTTTGTCCATACTAAGGTATAATGGTCTAATTACCATTTAAGGACATCCAATTTAAAATTTCATAGCAATTAGACACCTCTAACTTCTAGAACACATATTTTATAGCTTTTGCAATTTAGTCCTTTTAACTAAATTGTGTGCCCAAACATCAAAATTTTCGAACGAAATTTTCACAAAATCATTCCATAAAATTGTAGACCATAAAAATATGATAAAAATAAATTTTATTGCGTCAAATTTGTGGTCCCAAAACTACTGTTCTGACTAGACTCAAAATCAGGCTGTTACAGTTTTCTCTCCAAAGCTTTTACATGTCCCTTATTTCCTCTTGCTATTTGTAACAACCCGATTTAGGGGCTAGTCGAAACAGTAATTTTAGAACCACTAATTTGAGGTTGAAGAAAATTATTTTAATATTATTTTATGTGTTATAGCATGATTATATAGGTGTATGAAAATTTTGGTGCTTTAATTTTAGCGATTGCATGCTTAATTGCGAAAAAGGACTAAATCGCATAAAATGTGAAAGTTCTATTTTACAAGCTAGAGGTGCCAAATAGCTATAGAATTTTAATTGGAGGCCCTCAATGTGAAATTAGGCCTTTTTAAAGGTCATAGCTGGCCATAGGGCGGACAAGAGGCTTAATTTAGTTAATGTTGGGTGGTGTTAGGTGATTAATGAATAAAATAAAATAAAAACAAGAGAGCTATCACATTTTTTTATCATCCTCTTCCTCCACCAAAATTTTCAGTAAGAAATAGGAGTTTTTGAAGCTCAAAATTTCATCCAAGCTATCCTCTTACAAGTAAGTGATTTTAGTAGTCTTTATTGATAATATTTGTACTTTTGGAACCCCTAAAGCTTAAGCTAGCTAAACAATGGACTATTTTGCAAAATGGTTGAAATTTTAGGGTTTTCCATGTGAGCATTTATGTTGTTTGCTCATTTTTATGGAAGAAAATGAGTCTTAGTTGTTAGATAAATAACTTTTGTGAAAGGTGTTTCCATAAAAAACACCTAAAAAGGACCTTTTTATAAAGGTTGTAAATAGGTATTAAATGTGTGAAATAATGAGTATTAAGATTTGGTATAAGAGTAATAGATGTTCACCTAGGCTCGTTAAAGGAAAAAACTTGATTAGAATTGATTTACAAGCCTCGGCGTAAAATCTTCATTTTGTGAAGGTCTAATGGCAAAATGGTAATTTTGCCAAAGTATGATTATTGAAATGTATTGATTAATGTGGTAATTAAATGAACTAATTTTCTATTATAGATTAAGAATAACGAGGAATTAACCTTGACCAAGGAAAAGGCAAGGTTTCGGACTAGATCGATGAATTGGCCTATTTTGGTATCGAGGTAAGTTTATGTGTAATAAATTCAACGTCATGTTAGTATGTTTTAAAATGTTTGATATTCGTGAAGATGTATAATATTTCTATGAAAATGGGTATTGATGTTCAATGAGAAAATGATGAAAATTTATGATGTTGAAGTCCTGGTTGGACCTTAAAAGGTGAGAGGATACAATCATCAAAACATGAGGTTGGTAAAATCCCGTATAAGACCATGTCTGGGACATGGCCTTGGCACCGAAGTGAGATTCTGTATAAGACCATATCTGGGATATGGCATCGGCATCGAATGTGAAAATTGTATAAGATCATATTTGGGATATGGCATCGATATCGATATGAAATTTCGTATAAGACCATATCTGGGATATGACATCGGCATCAAGATGTGACCCCATGTAAGACCATATCTGTGATATGGAATTGGCATCATATTTATGTGTATGATGATGATAGTGTATCCTCGGGTATTTCAAGTGATTCATCGAGATAAATAGTTAAGCTTATAATAGAGATGAAATTAGTGCTAAAGCTATGTGATGAAGTGATACATGTACATGTGAGTAATTCACGAGAAATGTTTATGATATGTGACATGACATGTAATTGGTAAGAGTAAGCATGAGTAAGTTATGGCAATGTGGTTGAGACCTTGTGTTTTCATTCAATGCAATGGATGGATGACAATATGAGCCTTTATGTTGCTATTTATTTCACGCAAACTTACTAAGCTTCATACTTACCTCTCTCATTTCCCTTTTCCTTGTAGTATCACCAAGCTAACTCGGGGATCGTGGGATGTCAGAGTTTGGAATCACACTATCAACTTCTCTCGGTATAGCATAGTTTGATTAATTTTTAAGTATGACATGTATAGGAACTTGGTTATTTTGTGTTATGTCATATTTGTTAGCCAATGTGTAGCTATTAATGTTATTCTATTCATTTTGTAAATGGCCATTGGAAATTGGCCAATACTTGACAAGTTTATATATTCAATGATGATGAAATTCATGAAGTGTATGCTTGTGTGGATGTCTTAATTTTGGGTTCTTAGAAGTGCCTTATGGTCATGATGTATGTTGAATTGAATTGGTATAAGTGTGGTTGCCTTGTAGGGTGGCAATGGGCTTGGTAGATACCCTTACAATTGTCCACATGGGGTAGACACACAGTCAGTCCATGGGCGTGTTGATGGGCTGTGTGTCCCCATGCATGCTAGGTTGGAAAATTAGAATACTCAGTAGTAAACACATGGGCTGAGACACGGCTATGCGTCTCAACCGTATGGTAGACATGGCCTAAGACACGGACATGTGCCTAGGCCGTGTGAAGTCTGCACCTGAAATCAGGAATTCAATTTGACACACGGCCTAAGGACACGGACGTGTGCCTTGGCCATGTCACCTTATTGAGATGATGATGTCATAAATAGAATGTCAAGGTTTTCACACACAGGTGAGGACACGGGTGTGTCATGGCCGTGTGAGGGACTCGGGCTATTGACACGGGCGTGTGTCAGGCCGTGTGAAAACTCCTGTAGGTTCAAAATGAAAATAAAATCCACACGGATTAGGGAAATGGGCATGTGTGATTACACGGCCTGCCCACACGAGTGTGTTCCTCTTCACACGGGCGTGTAGCCCTATTTTGTGTCAAAATTTTCTAAGTGTTCAAAAGTTTCCTGTTTGGTCTCGAATCATTTTGGGTGCAAGTTTAGGGTCTCCTAGACCTATAAGAAGGACATTAAGGTCTCGAATGAACATTTTTAATTTCAAATGAAATTTTATGGATTGATGTTGTATAATTGAGCAAGTTAAGTACGATAATGCCTCGTACCCAGTTCAGGTGTTGAATACGGGTAATGGGTGTTACACTCTTCCAATTGATTTTTGATTTCTAAAATATAATCTCTTGATTTCGTCAACATTCAAGCCTTAAACCTCCATTAAATACCAAGAAAAACACCTAAAATCACTATTGATTCCTCCATTGTTAAGTTTTTGAGTTTTTTAGGTTTTGATCAAATGCTCAATTTTTCACCTTCTAAGGTAACTATTCAACTCCTAAATGGTTTTAAATGTTATTTAGTCTTTAAAACTAAGTTTTTCTATTAAATTGCATGTTTTGAATAAAAGCAAAAAATTAGCTTGTTAATGGTGGATTTTAGGGTTTTGAGTAAAAAACATGGTTTCAAAGTGTTTTTTAACTTGTTTTAACATGATTATAATGTTTCTAAACTTACTTTGAAGTTTTGTTAAGGATTTCCAATGTTTTAATGAATTTTTGAAAAATAGCAAAAAATATATCGAAAAAGTTGATACCATGAATTGAGTAGTTTTGTATAGTGTAAAGGTTGAAAATCAGTCGTTGGTGAATAAATAGATGAATGGAATCAGTTTTAGGCAAAAATATTAAGTATAGATCGAGATATTCAAATTTTAAGTTTTCTATGTTGAAGGTTTCGGTCAAAAGAGAACCTTGTTTAGGCTTGTGTTTTTGAATTGTTTGATGTAAGTCTTTGGCTGAATGTTGATTTTGTTGTTGTGTGATTTACTTAGTTGAAGCGTTGGAATCGATAGGACCTACTACAAGTAGAGATAAAGGCAAGGAAAAGCTAGTTTGAGCTGTCGACTTTTTCAGCAAAAGCGTAATTGGTGAGTGTTTGGAATAATTTCTCATGGATATGATTCAATGCGTTGTTTTGGAATTTAGTAGTATTTTAAACCCTACTCTTAATTCCGAGTGTAAGCTTTATCATAACTATGCTATCTTGTGAACAATGTGCTTATGTGTTTGTGAATATGTGAAATGAGATGAGATGCTATAACATGTGATATGTGGTAATGATAATCGTTGTGAGAGTGAAAATGTATACATGTTATGTATACGTTAAATATTAATGACAATGTTTTGCTAAAAATGCAAATATGCAGTAATAGTGCATGGATAATCAATAAATGATATGTGTTTGATTATAGATATTTTGGCATTGTGATCTTGAAACAGTTGGATATAGTTGGCATGCCATAGGATTGTGTGTACTCACCTATTAGTACAGTAATTTTGGGTGTTGAGGCCTTATGACATGTTAGAGGGATAAGGGAATGTGAGCTAAGCTCCATTCAATGGGATTTGTGAGGGGAAATAAGGATAGTGTTAGCTTTATGCTTTACTTTTGGGACATGTTTGATTCTATGAGTCTATGTGGGGGGTTGGAGATCTGTGTATCTGATGAGTGATGATAAAACTCACTTTTATGTTTCATAGCTTAAGTGCCAATTTATCTATAAACATGTTTTTGAGTATTGTGATATATGCTTTAATGTTATGTGATTATATGAGTATTGTGATATATGCTTAAATGTTATGTGATTATATGTGTAATGTGATAGATGTTTAAAAGTGAGTGTGATTACCATGTAAACGTACTAGTAAATGATGCATGAGTGAGTATAATATAACACTAGAGTTAGAACTACCGAGGTTGTGCTATATGGTTGTTTCATTAATGTTTGATGAATTGTTTGCATGATAGTAATTCTAGGCATTCACTAAGCTTGTTAAGCTCACCCACTCATTTTAAACCCTTGCAAGTAGTTAAGTGCCGGTGTGAGCGGTGTGGTTCCGAGGGATCATCTAAGTAAGTCCATTTCTGTGTTTCCATAGCTGTTATCATTATTTGTTTTCGTTTTGGGAATAAGGCAATGTGGTAGACTTTTAATGATATTTGAAATGTTGTTTTGGAAGTTCCATATCTTAATTGCTCTTAGGATTTTGAGAATTGAGTCATACTATGCCAATTATCATTTGGACTTATTTTTGATGTTAAGATTACTGTTATGCCCGTTTTGATGTTTATTTGATGATAATATGATAGTAGGATGAATTGATACAAGTTGGAATCACTTATATGCTTTAAAATGTTGTCTCGAGCAGAGGTATCGTTTTTACGCAGAGGTAACAATATCGATACCTCTGTGACTTTGAAATATACAGGAAGTCAGATTCTTAAATTGGTATTGATACCCTATCATGAGTATCGATACTCGGGGTAATTTTATCAATACTTTTGCAAAGTATCGATATTTTCTGAGACTTTGATTTTAGACGAGAAACAGAATACTGATTTGGTACCAATTTTTCAAACGGTATCGGTACCATGCTAGGAAAATATCGATACCCATGTTCTAGTATCGATACCTACGTGATTGTCTTGGAAATTTTGCTAAGTGATCCTAATGCTTATTTAATTATTACTATAAGTTTATTTAATGTATGTTTGGCATGTTTTAATGATGGTTGTTATATGTTTGACTAAAAATTTATAAGATAACTGATAAAGAGGATGATTTCTTAATAATGTGACAATTTATTGTGAATATGACATGAGATGGTGGTTTGGCATCCTGATATTTGAGTTTGGCGACCATGTTGAGTGTTACATCCATATTTGGACCCTTGAATTTATTAGAATTTTGCATTAATTGGTATCTAAGTGTATCTAGGGTTGAGTGATTGCGAAGTAGCCCGTTCCCTATACAAGCAACCTTAGGGTCACCAGAATTGTGTGCAGTTTTAGACAGACAATTTTTCCTATCTAGTTTTCTTTGTATTTTATTTTCATGTTTTTTTAGTTAGAACTTTTCTTTTCTAACGTGAAGACAATTGTGAGCGGAGATTGCTCTGACACCGCGCTTCAATATATATTCATGAGCTTTCTTCTATATCTTATTCTTTTGTTTATATTTTCTCAACCTTATCAATTAGTGTTTGTATGAATAATTGAATAAATTATTGTGCTTATTTCATATCTCGCATAATTCAATTATTAAACTAATTTATCTATTAAGTAATTATTTATCTGAAATTGGTTGTTTATTCAAGAGTACTTAGTATATTAGGGACTGACAACCCTAATAGAATATCTAGATAGGTGAAACTGAAAGGGTATCCTGTTGTGCATAACTTGTACCAAGCGGTGAGATCGGGAGGGTATCTGTATGCCTAGGAAGAGGTTAAAAGGGTGACTGATTTGCCATAATTTGATATGTCAAATTAGGATCTCCATTACACTTAAGGAGCTTATTTTTAGGCAATTTAAGTGTCTTTATTTTTTTGTCGATTTTTAGTTTTGTTAATAAATTTTTTATTAGTTTTAAGCCATTTTTGAGACCCAAATTTGCCAATCGTGCCATGGGGAACCTAACAAGTTGATTGAGTGTTGTAGGGAGTCGACAATGGCCCGAACATGAAGAAAACATCACTTAGAATGAGGTTTCATGATATTGAAGCATGGAAGTCGTGATACCCTTGAAAGTGTTGAAACGAGGAGAATAGAGGCCATCTACAGTGGTATCGTGATATCAGACCATCGGTATCACGATCTGAGACCCCCAAGACTCTCAAGCTCAAGACTGTTATGGGTATCACAATACCCAAGCCTCGGTATCGCAATATCACTGCCTGACGAGTGAAAAAATTGTAAGGGCAATTTTGTGTCCAAATAAGCTTATGTCTTCTTTTCACTTAAGGGGAAAATGGTCATTGTTAGGTCAAATTTTAGTAGGCTATAAATACAACTTTATAAGCACTTAAATTAAAATTTTTGATGGCTATATAGTTTTTTAGGGTATAGTTTTTAGGTTAGGTTTTTTTTTTCTTTTCATTTTTAGTTTAGATTTTCTCTTTTTTTTTTAGAGTAGATTTTGAACTTGTAGTTTTCTTTCTTCTTTCTTGTAAAGGACTTTGTAAATGAAGATGAAGCTTTTGGATGCCGTTTGTTACATATCTAAATGTACATATCTTATCCTTATCTCTATATTGTGCTTATTAATTGTTCAATGAAATGTCTGTTTGGATGTTAAGCTTTATCATGTGCTAATTGTTGGATGGTTGGTTTTGGTTGTTTGGTAGCTTAAGTTAATGTCTATTCTTGATTGATTGATTGCTCGATTATATCGAAATGCTTTATATGTTAAAATTGACGCATCTAGCAGAAAACCTAGATAAACAAGACCGAGAGGAGAGTTTATCCTTAGATAGTTCGATATAATCGTGCTGAGTAGAGAGACCAAGAGGTAATATTAGGTGGTATCTTTTAGTCTAGGATGAGACCAAGAGGAGATTCCTAAGTAAGAGTGGCAACAAATGTAATCGATGTAGGTTCATTAGTTTAATTAGCACTCAACTAATCAATCGACCATCGTTTAATCATTTACAGTATCTAAAACATTAGGAAGAAAGTTTAGCTTAGTTTGTTTAGTTAATAGTTTGATTTTAGTTTATAAATTATTTTATTTGGACTTGCACTAAAAATATCAAACTTGATTAGATTAGTAATTGCTTAATTTGTAAATAACTTGATAAGCACATTTACCCACTTGACAATCCTTTGGGTTCGACCCCTTGGAACACTTTGCGTTCCATCGGAACCACAAATATTACATCTGGCACTGTACACTTGCAGTTAAAACCGCGCTTTAAAATTGTTTTATAAAATCATTTTTTTATGCGCATGTGCGAACACGATCAATGACTTAAGTGGAAATCCTTAGTGTAAATGAGACTGGAAGGGTATTCTTGCTAAGGGTGATAAATAACTCAATCTAGGATAATTAATTATTTAATTAGATAGTTAGGGATTTAATCGATCATATGTTAGATACTCGCATTGCCAACACTTGGAATAGGAAAGTCTATTAGGGTAATTTAAGTTAGTTAATTTAATTAGTTTAATTAAAATATTAATTTGGATTCACACTACTAATTTGTGACTCGATTAAATTATTAATTATTTTTTGCAATTAATTTAATAATAATTTATCTAATCTCAATCCCTTGGGTACGGTCCTCGGAATACTTACTAATGTTTCATTGTAAACTTTACTATATTACAATTTGACCTGTACGCTTGCGGATAGGGGTGAGCAAAACTCAATTCGACTTGAAAAAATTGATTTTTTTTGAATTTCGAGTTAAATGAATCAAGTAATTCGAGTCAACTTGAATTTTTTTGTTCGAATTTTAGGTTCGAATCTAGTTTAGTTTTTGAATTCGAATAACTAAAATAATTCGAATAAACCAAATATCAAAGTATAATATTTTACATTTTTACCCAAAACCCCCAAACTTTTTTACTTTCACCCTAAAACTTTTACTCCCTCCCACTTTCCCCCCAAAACTTTTGCTCCCATCCTAGCCCTCTATCCCAAACCCATTCCCCCAAAAAAAATTACCCCCATTTACTTTCCTCCCAAAATTTTATTCCCTAACCCTCAAAACTTTTTATTTCTCTCTAAACTTTTATTGATCACAATTTACCCCCAAATAAAAAGTTATCCAAAAAATCCCGAACCTAAATTGTAATAATTTTATTTATATATACTATTTAAATTATTAAATTAAATTTCACATTTTGTACTATTTATATTATTGAATTTTTAATCATATTAAATCTTTATAAATTTATGTTAAAATTAAATTATTGATGATGCCATAAAATATTCGTGTTAAATTTTATGTTGGTATCAATTTCACATTTTATCTTTAAGATAACATTTATTAAAAAATCATATTTTTTATTTAATATATCCTTAAATTTCAAAATATATAGTGACAAGAATGAGAAGATAATTGAAGCAACTAAGCAAACAAAGAAGCTAACCCATATGTAAAAGATTAAAAAATAAATTATGAGGGGATGAAAGTTAATAACAAATTTGATTACGGTGGGCAAATTTGATTATGGTAGGTGACAGTGGTTACAAGGACTCAAAGTCATTTTTTTAAAATTTAACTCGAACAAATCTATTCGATTCGATTTGAATTCCTTCTCACTCGACTCGATTCAAGAAAATTTCAAATCAAGTTAGGATGATAAAATAGGATTCGTTAACTTGGTTAACTCGAAACTTTTTCATTCGATTTGATTCGATCGAACGCTCACCCCTACTTGTGGACACCACCAATTTAATTTCTTATATTTTTGGTCTACTATTTTTATTATAATTGATAACACGTTTGTAGGTGGTTACCTATTAAGTTGGAAAAATGAGCGTAGTGGCCTAGCAAAGAATTGAACCTGGATCTGGTCTTGGCAAGGGAAGCTCACTTGTTTCAATTGCATGAGTTAGAGGAGTTTTGATTTTTGGCATATGAAACTGCCAAGTTATAAAAAGAAAAAGCAAACTCTGCCATAATGCTATGATTAGACGTAAGAGCTTCGTACTGGGTCAACAAGTTTTGCTATTCAATTCCGTTTGAAATTGTTTCCTGGTAAATTGAAATCGTGATGGTCAGGATTCAAATTATATTTTGAAAAGATGTTGAATACATTCAAAGAAGTTCACTACCTTGAGCGTGAAGCCCATATTGACAACCTGGATGAACCAATAGTTGAAAATGAGGACCCTAAAGAGATGTGTAATAGCTCGCCCGACGTAGATCATATTGATATGTTGGCATATAATTGAGTAAGCCAGAGTAGTAATGGGGTGAATTTTCAGTTAAAGTGTTGGGATGACGTGTTGCGTGAATTTATCAGTACGCCCTTGTGAGGGGCGCCTTGCTAGAATTCACCATTTGGCAAACTCTAGGGGTTGGTGGACTCTTTTATGACATAATTTGCCAACCCTAGATGTTTTGGGTGAACTTGTTAATTCGCGGTGCGATAGAGTTGTTTTATGTGGAAACGATAGATCGGTGAGCATCGTTGGAGTTCAGTTGAGACCTAGTTGGAATTGAACTTGAGTATTGTAGATGACAATTTGATATGTTTAGGTAATCGAATGACTTGTTTAGTTGGTCTCTTTAGTGTACAAGCAATGTTTTACCACTCTAACTAGTGGTAGTATCTGCATTTGGTAAAAGATTAGATTTCAAACTTTATTAGGCAAGCTTAGTCTTTGAATTCAAGGACAATAGTGGGGTTTCTAACCTTTCCACTAAGCTTATTTTTGTTGTCTATACTATAAAAAGGGTGGCTATAGCTAACATTTTCACTTTTACTTTCTCTCTGTGTTCTCTCCTACATCCTTAAGAAATTCCTTTTTTAAGTTATCTTCTATAGAAGAGACGAGGAAGGTTTCTAGGAGCTTGTCAAAACGCCATTGATAAGTACCAACTATAACACCCCAAACTAGGCCCATGCGGAATGACCGGATCTGACATGTCACATGAGGACAATAAAATAAGGAAAATTTTAATTGATGTTTTGAAAATTGAAATAGAGATTTTATAAAACCGTGACTTTTGAAAATGACGTTTGATAATTTGAAAGAGAATCCAAGTTAAATTATTTGTTCATATTTATTATGAAAACTATTTATTAAATTAATTTTTGGAAAACCGTTAATTCTAATTTTAGAAAATTCCCATTTATAACAATTCAAGAAAGATATTAAGTATGTCTAATTGTAAAGCAAAATAAATCATATCCTAGAGGCCTTATTACAACTTCAAACCCCAAAATAGTAAAAGTAATAAAATAAAGCGAAAAATGAAATTTACTAAAGTTCGAGAACATCATTTCTAAAGTATGGCCTCCACCGAGTCATCCATGGCTCAAATCCATATCACTAAGCATTACCTGTAAGGATTAATAAGGAGGGGTGAGTTAATAGAACTCAGTGCATAATCCTCTTACCGTTATCCACTGGGCCTGAACCCGTTTAACAACATCTTGGGCCTAAGCCCATTTAAAAATTAATAAATAAATGAAATGAATGCAACCCATCCCATCCAGCCAATCTCTCCCCCGACCAACCAATCTCTCTTGTGGGGATCAAGTCAACCCACCCCGCCATTCTCTCCAATTTGCAGTCAAGCTGCCATTTATAATATTTTTGTGGTTGAACCACCAGAGTCATAATTAAGCACATTAATGAACAAATTGTGGCAATGTCATCAGGCTACTTCATTCAATTTCCCATCCCATGCAATATGTAGAGATGCAACATACATAATAACATAAAATATCCACATATAAATAACAACCATTAATCTATTGAATACTCTTAATGAATCGGCCCATTAAAGCAATATAATAATTCGGCCCACTAAGGCATTTTAACAAATCGATCTATAGGGGCATTTTGGTAAATCGACCCATAGGGGCATTTCGGTAATTTGGCCCATAGGGGCATTTAGGTAATTTATACAAATGAACATCGATTTTGATAAATTTTAGTATTAATGATGTTTAAGCAAATCACTCGATTCATACTATATTACCGCTTTTAAGTTCTTAAGCAACATCGTTTGATTTTTCTAATATGATGATAAATCACAGATATACGGGATTTCGGTGTGAGATTACACACCTGGTTACGGTAAGGACTAAGCCCTCTTGATCGTTGGCACCTAAATCATCATTACACTTGATTAACCAACAAATGAGATTTTATTAATCCAAATATAAATCAGACGATCTAAAACGCTTACCCTTAGTATCATGAACGACCACGATTTGTTTATTCTCACCGGATGATGGTCCACAACCCGGTGGAAAATCCCAAACGTCGATACCACCCTACGTTTGAATTTAGGAGTAGGAATTGCAAATCCACTCCTTTTGTGATCTCCTATCTCTTTTCCTTTCAAATCACTACCACTTGCCTCCATCGTAAAAGTCTCGGTCAGTAAAATATTACTATGAGAGAAAGTAATTGTTGAGGGATAGGATTAGGCTTACCACTACTTCCGAAGGATTAACGAGTGAATAAGAATGAGCGATTCAATCCCTATAATAATCGATTAGTTAAATCCATCGATCCATTTTAACGGAATAACCAAGTATTGAGATATCGAGATGAACTTTAAAAAAATCCCTTACCTTGAGTAGATCCAACTTTCACCGATTGGACTTAAGACTATAGAGGAATCGACAAGAATGTGATATCCGACCACTCACTAGAACACTACGGAAGGTAAAATGATCATGTTTTGAGAGAGTAGAAGAAAGTGATGTTTTCGGTTAAGAAAAGCCATCCCATGACAAGGGCACACATTCAGCATGAAGAAAAGAAATTGAAAAGAAGAGGATTGCTTACCGATTCGATCAAGAAGATAGTGCCCAACACGAAAGAAAAAGAAATAGAGAGGAGGCAGGATGCTAATAGGTTCGGCTATGGAGAGAAATGAATAAAGAAAATTCGGTCACAATGTAATGTTGATTTAAGAAATGAAAGAAAGGTTGAAGAAATAATCAAAAAGAAAAGAGAAAATGGACAAGAGGTGTTTAGAGGTTTCGGCTAATCACCAAAAGAGAAATGAACCAAAAGATGTGAGTATTTCAACAACCAAAGAAGAATGAACAAGGATGGATTAAGGGTTACAGCACAACAAGGGAAAAATAAGCAAAAATGCAATGAGAATTTCGGCCAAAACAAAGGAAAATAATTGGAAGAGAAAACACCAATATGCTAAAAAGAAAATAAGCCTCTCTTGCACCAAAACTAGCAAAATGACTAGGAAAATTCGGCTCCTCCTTTCTCCCAACAAACTGTGTATCACTTTTGCCAAAAGGTTGAATGTTGACCAAAATTCTATCCCAAGTACCGTCCAAATATTCGGCCAACATATCCCCATTCTTACTCCTTTCCTTTACTTTTTTTCTTCCTTTTTCCTTGTTTTCCTCCTTACCTTATTTTCTTAGTCTTCTTTCCAACATTAGAAGAGTCTTCCTTACCTTATTTAAAGCTCGACCGACACTTACCTTATAGCACCAAAAAAATTAATCCAAAATAAGTGCACTAGGTGGAATTTGAACCCAAGCTCTCCCCTCTGCCATTTCACGCCACAATCACCTTGCCAATGTTCTACTTGTCTTAGCAAGATTACATACTTATTTCCTTAAGCCTTGATGCCATTTACCTTCTCTCCTGAAAGTGCTTAAACATAAAAATTTTACTAAGGCCCAACTCAATCCCGAGCCTTCTTAGGACCCCAAACATACACAATTAACACTATTGACTAGCCTATCGCATAGTATAATGTATAACATAATTTCCCAACTTTAAGGATGTTACACCAACTGACTAGTAATTTCTAGAAAACATTAGGATGATGTCGAGTGAATTTATGTCTTTGCATTAGGAAATGCATGATCAATATATAATAGATAAATGGTTTGATAATTATGATTCTTTCTTATTTAGCTCAAAAAGCTGGAGAAGGTATGAGTGATCGAGGCAAAGGACCAATAGAGTAGATTCTATCTTGAAGGTTTTAGTGAGTTTCTTTTTTTTCCTTTGGGTTTTAAAACTCTATGATATGGAGTCGTGTAAGGTAATTTGTCACTACTGAATATATGTCGATGTGTTGTGTATTAAAGTCAATATTGTGTGTGTACATGGCCATGGTCACGATTAATAGCCACCTTGTGTGTGAGCCTAGTACCATACTACTTGCGATATTTAAAAATGTGGAAAGAAGCTTTATCTGTGATGCCTCCGGTAGGGCATCTTTATTCCAAACCAAACTGGTAGATCATGACCCAACCTTGCAAGAGAACACGTGTTCAATTTGACAAGGAGAATAAATAATGATATATGATAATGACTGATATACGATTCTTATTTCTTAAGAATGGGTACGAGGTTGGCACAAGGTTGAGTCATAGGTAAACATACATGATTGAGAGAAGTGTGCATGAATTATTGATATGTGCCCACCGAGGATTCTATGTGATATAATTGTTATGTGTGCGCCAGTGAGCTGTACTAGCAGATTTGGCATAATGTTAGTGTAGGGCAGAGTCTCAAAAAATGTCTTTATCATTGAGTCGATCAGGGATAATCTGATAAACATGTTGTATCTTTTGGGAGCTCACTAAGTTTAAATGAACTTACTCCATTACATTTCCTTTTAGGAGATTAATTAGTAGAAGAAGAATCAATAGAAGGGGATTACGCTAGAGCTGCGTTTGCAAATGAGCCACTTGACTATTTTGTATCTTGCATGGCTATTCGATGAAAGGTGTATACATACGTTTTGTGTTTAACTTTTTCTTTTACTTTGCAAATGTATTATTTTATCTTATAAAATGTAACTGTCCCTAATTATAATTGTAATTGCCAAACTCCCTTGATTTGTAGTTTCCAAAATTATCTATTCCTAAGTGTATTCGTTGTTGATGATGGAGTTTGATTGATGTGTAGATTATTAATTCCTATTACTCTCCTTAAAGATGAAATAACAATTGAGCAAAGAATAACGATTTAAATGTAAAAGGAGAATCCTTATAACTACTTTCTCAAAGTTTAAAAGTAGGTCAAAGGATTTGAATCTGTCAATAACGCCCCATCTATCAGGCAGTTTATCTGGCTATTCAATTTACGCCAGGTCTTTCCAACAAGCTAAAGGATGTTACAAGATGCTTCAAGCTCTCATTGAGGTTTAAAGTTATCCTATAGTTTTTATTGTGGATTTTTAATATAACATGGTGTAAATATGTAGTTGAGTAATTTGAGTTTCAATTTGCTATTATTTCATTTGTTTATTTTGAATGTAACTAGTTGCCTGATTAATTTTGGAACCTTGAGGATAATTGTAGAATTTGAGGAAGTTTTGAGATATTTTTGGGATTTCTTGGGGGTGTGGCATAGTGAAATCATAATACCAAGTGATGGATATCGTGATTTCTTCAACAGATTCGATTGAGGGACCAAAAATATTTAGGTATCCGGATATCAGACCCTTGATATCGCGATATCCTTGAAATTTCAAAAATAAAAAATTTGGTTCATCCACAGTAGTATCGTGATATTGGACTTTTGAAATCGCAATACCTCGAGTAGTGCTGAAATGGTTGAAGGTCCAAAAATAGGGATGTTGTGATATCCATTCTTAGGTATCACAATATTCGAGTCATGTCAGGAAAAATACTCATTTTTGACATCGTGACCCATGTGTTTAGCCCTATTTTAACCCCTAAATACTCAAGAATACTCCAAAAATCCCTAAAATTTTCTCAATTCTTCTTCCTTCACTCCCTTTACACTTTTCTATTAATTGTTTGCTACATTTGACTCATTAGTTACTTCATTGTGTTGATTTTGTTTTTTCTCTCCCTATATTGGCAAGGTTCTATTCCTCTTACTTTAGGGACTCTCAAGTAAGCAAAAAGCATAGAAAAAAGGTATTCTCCTTCAGTATTGACAAAGAGTTCAAGTTTCCCATAATTTGTCCTGATACATTATATGATTTTTGTTTGAAACGATCATTATTAAATTTTGTTATGCCTACTCGTCAAAATAGATCCCAATCTTCATCCATCAAATCGCTCTAGTTTAATAGTGCAAAATTTGTATCTAAGCAAGTGATCGAGTTCGCACGTGTGCATAAATATAAAATGATTTTATAAGCATGGCTTTACTGCAAATGTATAGGTCAATTGTAAAATTTGTAGTGTTACAATGGGACATTGGAGTTTTTGAAGGATTGAATCCAAAGGAGATGGTGATTGAACGATAAATAGCATACACAATAGAGTATATTGTGCGATAAAAGAGATTGGCTACTAATACGATTTTATAGTAAGCTAAATCATAACAATGAAATTTTACAAGAAAATGAAATATGTTAATCTAGGGACAAAATTACAAAGAGTATAAAATAAAGAAATTAATCAAATAAATGAATAATAGTGGTTGGTTGATTTTGGTATGGTTTACTGGTCCTCGAACGAGGGACTTCAATTACTAAGTGGCTCCATTTGATCTTTGATCTCAATTTTACTAACTTAGACGAATTAGTTCATTTATCTTTTGATCTCATTGATTAATCTGGGACTAATGAACGGGTGTGCAACAAGATTACCTCTCATTCTCACTTGCCTAGATGTTCCCTTAGGGGCGTCACTTCTTAAGTTTTTAGGTCTATTCGATTTAGTTAAATTTATTGCAACTTAGTCCTTTATCTAGAAATCATCTTACCCACATCTCCATCAACCAACCTCCTTTTAGATTTAGCTACTCATGCTAAAAATAAAGAGAATGAACATGAAAATGAAAAGTAAAGAAGCCATTAAAGTGAAAAATATAAAAGTTTGGATTTTTATGCAAAAAATCTTCAAGAACATGAAAATAAAAGCATTTAACAAGAAAATATAAAGCAATAAACATAAAAGGAACAAACTTTAATTGGTTAAAAGTAAAAGAAATTGAAATACATTAAACTAAAGCTAAAGATGTCTTACAACCAAGGAACAGGGACAAAAAGTGTAAATAAACCTAAGATACAGTGATAACTAACTTAACTAACACTAAGAACATTAATAATAAGAAGTAATTTCAAAAAAATAAACTCTAAAACTAAGAAAGAAGAAGAGAAAATATAAACCTTAGAAAAAGTGCAGAAAAACTAAGAAAAAACCTAGAGAAAACTAAGGCTAAAACTTAACTAATGTGTGTGTCTTTCCTCATTAGCAAAATTTGGCTATTTTAGGTTGCAATCTGATGGAATTTCATTTCCAAAATTGCCCCTACATAAGCCTTGAGGGGTTGGTGGATTGAGTGGGCAAAGACTATCATTTTGTCAAATTTTGTCCCCTCACATTGGTAGTGTCGCAATATCTAAAAGAGGGTATTGTAATACCTCGAGTAGTTTTGAGACTTGGGGTCTTCTTGGAAGGGTGGATATCACGATACCACTTAAGGGTGGTCTCCAATCTTCCGTATTGTTAGAGGTATCAAGATCCCTAGGTGTGGATATTGTGATACCTTTCCCTTTGGTGCCATTCTCTCTCGTTTTCAAACTCCAACATGTCCCTGCACCACTCATCCACATGTTAGACCCCCAATGAAACTATTGGACAAATTGGGTCACAAATTGAGAAAAAATGAGACATTATCACTTATAACTTAAAATCTAAAAATTATAAAAAACTATGCAAAAGATGCTACTTTGTTCGAGAATAAGCTCCTTAAGTATACCAAGAAAGCCTAACTTGTCATATCAAATTATGGAAGATCAAACTCCCCCATACTTAACTCTTTGCTTGTCCTCAACCAAACACACCAAACATGCAAAAGGAAAGATGACTCTTGGAATAAATCAGATAATTAAGTCACATAGCAGTAAAACATCAAACTCGTATAAGAACTACTTCACATGCAACTTAAGAGTGATATCTAGCTAACTTTTTTATTCCTAATGCATACATAATTAGGTCACTAAGTTAAAATGTTAATAGATATAGAGGCAACGAAAATGAATGTATGTACAAGTGTTATGCATCAAAATAAATTATGTGGATCGATCATAGATATTTAAAAAGAATTGGTCATGTTCATTCAAAAAAATGCAAGCTATTTACAAATTATTGTGTTGGTGACTTATTCGGGTCCCCAAGGTCTTTTAGGCTTTTAGCGTTTTGAGGCTTAGGACGGTTTGGAATTCAAAAAATAGAACTTAAGACGAGTTCAAGCACTAGAAATGATTAAACACATGACATTGTTCTATACTCATCCCTAATTTATTTACAAGCTCACCTCCTTATTTCTCCTTCTCTCGCTTACCTTATTTCTCCAAAATGTTAAAAGGCATTATGTGAGATTAGTATGTACTAATTCATGAAATCCTTTCATTTTCTTTTTTTCTTCACACACAAAGTCACAGTAACATTTCTACCTAGCCCTCAATGTTCATGGCCCATCATCTATTACGTAGTACATTTTAAAGAACAAGACCAAGAAGGATCAAGTACTAGACTCATTTAGGCTCGAGGCTTTGATCTTAAGGCTTACAAGAAAAGGGTACTCGAGGCTCAAAGATATGGCAACTAGGGGTACATAGTAACAGGTAATCTTTTAGGCTCTAGGTTATTTCAAACAATGCCTAAGGTATTTCCAAAATCACTCTCATAACACCAATTCTTTCAAGCATACATATATTTAAACGAACAATTAACAATTCAAATTATTTATCTACAAGGGTTCGTATGCTTTATTCATCCTATGGTACAATTTATACATTTTCATTTAGGTTATTGTCTCTACCCTATTATGCACATTAACTAATTAAACTAATTAGTCTACAATTAAGAATAGAAAATTATCTAGTATCATTCAAAATTTATAAGTTCGGTAATTTTATGTACTTATTCAATATTTACAACTAATGACTTATTACGTAATTGTAGTCCAAGCACCATACAATGACACTAAATAAAAATGAAAAATATTTTTGGAATTTTTGAAAAAGGCAAAAAATAAAAATAAACACACAAAATAACATAAAAGCAAAAACTAATAAAATGCATAAAACTATGTGCATCCCCTATACTTAGACTACACATTGTCCCATATGTGTTATCGAAAAAGATATGAGGTTATCAGACTTCCCTAGAATAGAGTGTCAAACTAGCTTGGGGTCCACGTCCTTGTTGAAGCTCGCGAATGTTGTGTAGCCTTTCAGGGTAACTCGATGCACATAAAACAAACACACAAAAACATAACAAAAATACCAAAATACGAAATATAAAAATAGAAGAATAAGTTCCAATAGTAGTGTAGTTTAATTATAACGCCCCAAATTTGGGCCTAGAAGTATTGGGCCTATTGGGCTTTGGGTCTTAGAAAATTTTAAGTGAGCGAGTAAATGACATTTGGCATGTGAGCTTTGATGGTTAATGAATTTGGTGTGTCTAGGGGTGTCAGAGATGTCTTGGGATCAAGTAAGGGTATAGGAAAAATTTTGGTTTTAGCTCTAGGGAACAGTGAATCCAGTTAGTAGGTTTTTTAAGTAAATGAAGAAGAAATAGGACACAAATGGGCTTGTGGTCCAGTGGAAAGTGGCGTCACTTGGGAGCTATGAGGTGGCGTGTGAGTAAGCTGAGGAGGTCCAAAGTTCGAGCATTGGGAGTGTATTTTTGAAGTTTATTTTGCATGGGTGGATGACAAAAGTTGTGTTGGTTTTGAACTCTTGCCGTGGAGAGTTTGAGGTAAGCAGGTGATATGGACATGGAGGAAATTTCGGATAAGATTAAGGTGTTATCAGGGAGAAAAATCAGAAGATGAGGAAAGAAAGGAGTTGGTGCCGAATGGAACTTTGGAAGATGGCATGTTCGGCTTGTGGCTATAAAAGGGAGGGCCGAATGATTGAAGGTTCTTTGAGCATTCTTTAATTTTTCTTTCTCCCCTCAATTGGTTTCTCCTATTAGTCGAATTCTTCCACTTGTCGAAAGGAAACCCATCAGTCTTTTTACCAAAAATTCCTATCAGAGTTGTGTTCTGTTTCTTTCCCTAAAAGCCGAATACACCTTCTTATCATTTAGCTTCACTTGTGCCAATTCTTTGTTGGTTTTCCTTCATCACAATCGTTTGCTACCCACTTTTAGTCAAGTCGAATCTTGTTCAGAAGCGATCTAGGTCGCAGGATCAAAGGATAATTTTGGTAAGTGTTTCGTTGAACTTTTTAGTGCGTTTTGTTAAAAGTCGAAGGGATATCTAACCCATCCTTGTCGTTAACTTGTATTAACAAAGGTAAGACTCAAAGATCGCAAGCATGCTAGGTAAGGATCGTTAGCAATGTGGTAAGTGTTTTCGACTCAGTTATGGATTAGTGAATGGCCGAATCTAATGTGGCTTATAGGGGTGACTTATGTACAATATGGGTCAATTGGTTTTGATGATATAGGTGTTTGGGTGCAGATCTAGAGGATAATCACAAATAGTAGTAAAGGAAGGGCTACTAGAACGTGAGGCACACGGTAAGGATACGGTAAGGTTTCGATTTTTGATAAGTATGTCTTAAACCATGGTTAATCATGGTTTCAGTGTGGTCAATTGTAGGTTCGTGATTAAGGGGTTTGCAGCACGCGGGGTTACCAGGTGTGTACAAACACTATACACACACGACATCGGCAATGCCGAAAAGTCGAAAAGCCAAAAGTGGCTAAATGGGCTGGGTGGGCCCTAAGGCTAAGTTTTGTAAAATTGTTTGATTTAGTTATATGAATTGAGTTAGTCATGCATGTTACTTGATCTGGATTTTTTTTGGGCCTAATAGGCCATAAGAATGTGATTTGGGCATAAGGGGCTTTAAGAACATAAAATGGGCTTGATGGGCTTTATGGGGACGTAGGCATGTATGCTAGGGTTTAATGGACTTTACGCGTAGTTTGAACAACTCTTAAATTTCATAAGACTTAATCTAATTAAACATGTCCGTGAACAAGTTGCTGGGTTAGGGTGTGGCAACGGGCATACGCATGTCTAAGATTGGATCTAGGGAGAGTTCCGTACTTAAGCGATCCTAGTGGCCCACCTCATTTTCTCTAAAATCCTACCTGGTGCGTAGTGTCTGTTCACTTTAGCCACGAGGACTTGTTGATGGGCCAAAGTTCATAACTAAAACCCAAGAGGGACCAAATACCCTTATATTTGTAAAATTACTAAAATACCCTTATATTTGTAAAATTACTAAAATACCCCTATTTTACTAAAGTACCAAGATACCACTAATTTTCCAAATTACCAAAATACCCCTATAGGGTAGAATTACGAAGATACCCCTGGGTAGTGAAATGACAAAAATACATCTATGTGACTAATATAGTTTTTGGAAGTTACTCATGTGTTTGATGTATTTATATGATAATTTGCTTAGGATGCATATAGGTGGGATTTATGGTACGGACGAAGATTTGAGGATCGCATAGTTGTATGGCCATGGATCCACCGGAGGCTTTATGCCTATTATATGTTTAGCGACTTTCTTTGCAATGTTAGGTAATCTGTAGAACCTGGCTACCTTTGGTGTGTAGCAGAGGGGTGGGTCGAGCTAGAACTCCCTATAGGTGTATAAGGTTTGAAGGGAAATGGTGTGTGTAGTGGATGGATTATTGGGATGGGTTTTGCATTTTCTTGTTTGTATATGATATGATATGATATGATATGATATGATATGATATGATATGATATGATATGATATGATATGATAGGTCATTGTGGGCTAAGGCTAAGACCATCGATTTTGATAGGGCTTAGGCCCAATGTGAATATTTGTATGTGATTTGATTGCCAAGGGTTGTACACACTGAGTTTTGAAACTCACACCCTTTAATTTATTGTTTCAGGTAATCCTGAATAGACGGCTCAACATGGGAGAGATTCGGAGATGGCCACACTACAAGCTGACGAGATGTTAAAATTTTTATTTATTTGTTTCAAAAGACATGGTTTTAAATACTTTATTTTTCGTGGGATTATAATAAGGCCATGTATCTCCTAATTGACTTTAAATTTTTGGGTTTTATTATTATTGTTTCAACTATCCAGTTACAAAACTTAAATAAAATTTCTAAAGTTAACTTAGTTTTTGAAATAACTTAACATATGAATGTTTTCCTAAAATATGAGCTTTTCATCTTAACTTAACAAGATGCAAGGGTTTTGGGCTTTTGGGCCTTAAATGGTTAATTAGGAAAATTGTTTTGAGGTGTGCCTTTAATGTGACATTCCGAATTAAGGCCTAACTTCTAGGCCGAGTTTGGGGTGCTACATTTAGTGGTATGAGAGCCTAGGTTGTAAAGCTTGGGCTGTGAAATGGGCCTTAGAGTTTGTGTCTTTTTAAAATCAGTGGATTAAAAAGTTTTGCAGGATATTGTAATGTGGTTCACCAAGCCCTTGACATCGAGCCAAGTAAGTGTTTCTGTTATTTTACTTATTTAAATTATTGAACTGTATTTAGATATTGGGCTACTTTAAACAATAGGTTTTTAGAGAGTAAAACACGTAGTAAACTTAATAGTGTAGTGGATTCAAGACCGCGAAACAACTTTTAAATTGTTACTTGCATAAGGCATGTACTTTAAATAGTGGAACTATGAACTAAATACATAAAAATTTCTAATTCAGATATTACGAGAATTAGCGATGAGCGCTAGAATAAGTGCAAGGGGTTGCGGCAGAGGCCGTGGAAGTGTTAGGGCTGATGTGTTGACTCAGCTAGTTAGGGAGGTACTGGAGGAGGTTAAAGAAATTGGCGAAACACTTGGGTTAGGTGCGTGGACTATAAGGTAAAAAAGAGATCACAATTTTCTAGGGCTGTAGTCTCGTTCTGTGAAACATGTTAAGGTACCTCCAAACTTTTTAGCTTGCGAATATTGCAGAAGGCGTCATCCGGGTGAATGCTGGAGGAAGTCGGAGAGTGTTTCAAATGCGGGTTTGAGGAGCATCACGCTCGGGATTATTCAATCACCATTAAGTCGGGTATGTTTTGTGTGGATGTGATATTTTGGGTATAGAAACTATATGCGTGCAATGGTTATCTACTCCAGTGGGTAAATGTAAAGGGTTCAATTAGAGTTAAAGTGTGTTAGTGTTATTAAAATCAGAGTGCGTAGCGGAAGCATAGTGGTGTAACTTGAGCGGTGCAATTAATAGCTAGTTGGAAATTTTGAGGACAAAATTTCTTTAAGGGGGTAGATTTGTAAAGCCCCAAAATTGGGCCTAGAAGTATTGGGCCTATTAGGCTTTAGGCTTTGGGTCTTAGAAAATTTCAAGTGAGCGAGAAAATGACATTTGGCATGTGGGCTTTGGTAGTTAATGAATTTGGAGTGTCTAGGGGTGTTGGAGATGTTTTGGGATCAGGTAAGGGTATAGGAAAAATTTTGGTTTTAGCTCTAGGGAACAGTGACTCCAGTTAGTAGGCCTTTTAAGTAAATGAAGAAAAAATAGGACACAAATGGGCTTGTGGTCCAGTGGAAAGTGGCATTACTTGGGAGCTATGAGGTGGCGTGTGAGTAAGCTGAGGAGGTCCAAGGTTCGACCATTGGGAGTGTATTTTTGGAGTTTATTTGGCATGGGTGGATGGCAAGAGATGTGTTGGTTTTGAATTCTTGCCGTGGAGAGTTTGAGGTAAGCAGGTGATATTGATGTGGAGGAAATTTTGAATAAGATTAAGGTGTTATTAGAGAGAAAAATCAGGAGATAAGGAAAGGGAGGAGTTGGTGCCAAATGGGACTTTGGGAGATGGCATGTTCGGCTTGTGGCTATAAAAGGGAGGGGGCCGAATGATTGAAGGTTCTTTGAGCATTCTTTAAATTTTCTTTCTCCCCTCAATCAGTTTATCCTATAGCTGAATTCTTCCACTTGCCGAAAAGAAACCCATCAGTCTTTTTATCGAAAATTCCTATCAGAGTTGTGTTCTGTTTCTTTCCCTAAAAGCCAAATACACCTTCTTATCATTTAGCTCCACTTGTGCCGATTGTTTGTTGGTTTTCCTTCATCACAATCATTTGCTACCCACTTTTAGTCAAGTCGAATCTTATTCAGAAGCGATCTAGGTCGCAGGATCAAAGGAGAATTTTGGTAAGTGTTTCATTGAACTTTTTAGTGCATTTTGTTATAAGCCGAAGGGCTATCTAACCTCTCATTGTCGTTAACTTGTATTAACAAGGGTAAGACTCAAAGATCGCAAGCGTGGTAGGTAAGGATTGTTACCAAGGTGGTAATTGTTCTCGACTCAGTTATGGATTAGTGAATGGCCAAATCTAATGTGGCTCGTAGGGGTGACTTATGTACAATATGGGTCACTTGGTTTTGATGATATAGGTGTTTGGGGGCAGATCTAGAGGATAATCACAAATAGTAGCAAAGGAAGGGCTACTAGAACGTGAGGCACACGGAAAAGATACGATGAGGTTTCGATTTTTGATAAGTATGTGTTATGCCATGGTTAATCATTAATGTGGTCAATTGTAGGTTCTTGATTAAGGGGTTTGCAGCACGTGAGGTTACCAGGTGTGTACAAGCACTATACACACACGACATCGACAATGCCGAAAAGTCGAAAAGTCGAAAGTGGCTAAATGGGCCCGGTGGGCCCTGAGGCTAAGTTTTGTGAAATTGTTTGATTTGGTTATATGAATTGAGTTAGTCATGCATGTTACTTGATCTTGAATTATTTTGGGCCTAATAGGCCATAAGAATGTGATTTGCATATAAGGGGCTTTATGAATGTGAAATGGGCTTGATGGGCTTTATGGGGACGTAGGCATGTATGCTAGGGTTTAATGGGCTTTAGGCGTAGTTTGAACAACTCTTAAATTTCATAATACTTAATCTAATTAAACATGTCCGTGACCAAGTCGCTGAGTTAGGGTGTGGCAATGGGCATCTAGGGAGAGCTCGGTACTTAAGCGGTCCTAGTGGCCCACCTCCTTTTCTCTGGAATCCTACCTGGTGCGTACTGTCTGTTCACTATAGCCGTGAGGACTTGTTGATGGGCCAAAGTTCATAACTAAAACCCGAGAGGGACCAAATACCCTTATATTTGTAAAATTACTAAAATACCCTTATATTTATAAAATTGCTAAAATACCCCTGTTTTGCAAAAGGACTCGGATATGGCCACACTACAAGCTGATGAGATATTAAAATTTTTATTTATTTGTTTCAAAAGACATGGTTTTAAATACTTTATTTTTCGTGGGATTGTAATAAGGCCATGTATCTCCTAATTGACTTTAGATTTTTGGGTATTATTATTATTGTTTCAACTATCCAATTACTAAACTTAAATAAAATTTCTAAAGTTAACATGGTTTTTGAAATAACTTAACATATGAATGTTTTCCTAAAATATGGGCTTTTCATCTTAACTTAACAAGATGCAAGGGTTTTGGGCTTTTGGGCCTTAAATGGTTAATTAGTAAAATTGTTTTGAGGTGTGCCTTTAATGTGACATTCTGAATTCGGGCCTAACTTTTAGGCGGGTTTGGGTGTTAAATTAATAGTTTACATACTGCACGAATAATTATAAATAAACTGTGAAAACATGCAACTAATCTATGTCCGAACTGGACTCCTTGACCAAAAACATGTTTAGTTGAATACAAGATTCCTCTTCACGAATAATTCCTAGAAAATTAGGCTTTCCTAGTATACTTAAGGAGCTTATTGTCAAGCAAAGTAGTGTCTTTTTTGTAGTTTTTCATAATTTTTAGATTTTAAGTTAATAAGTGTAAATACCTTATTTTTTTACTCATTTTGATTCCCAAATTGGATAATAGTGCCATTAGGGCCCCTTACATATGGTTAAGTGATATAGGGTGTGTTAGAGGCAAAAATTAGGAAAGAACGGCACCAAAAGAGAGGGTATTGTAATCTCTAATCCTTAGAATCACGACACCTCCGAAAGAATCCAGATTGGAGACCACCCTTTAGTGGTATTGGAATATCCACCCTCCAAGAAGGTCCCTAAGTTTGAAACTATCTTAGATATCACGATATCCTCTTTCTTGGCATCACGATACTGATATAGTGAGGTGATAAAATTGGAAAAAAGGGTAGTCTTTGTCCACCCAAGCAGTAATCAATGAAGGCCCATTTAAGGGTATTTTGGGCACACAAATTGGGTCAAAATAGATGCTATATGTAACATCCTGAATTATTGGGCCTGTGCATTTTATGCGATGTATGCTTAAAATGTTAATTTGAGGTTTAGAGGTGCAAATTGGGCTCAAGAATGGGCTGAGATCTTGGCTAAATATTTTGTTTAGATACTATTGGGTTTAAATAAAGTATTGAGAGTGTAATAGGCATAATGGGCTTGTGGCCTAGGAACAAGAGGCGTAGTAGGAGGGAAGTATAAGTGGCACCAATAGGCAAAGGAAGGGGGCCCCAGTGTGGCCACTTGGAGCCCAAGGAATTGGGCCAATTTTGGCAGCCCAAGGAGAGCTAGGGGACGGCAATATGGCTACAAATAGGGGATTTTATGTTTTAAATTATGTGGATAAGATGCTGATAAAGGGGAAGTAGTGGTGTGGTGTAGGACTCTGTTGGATGAGTGTTCTGTTAAGGATAAGGGATAGAATGATAAGAGTGATCTCTTGGTTGCAGAGTTAGCCAAAAATCAAACACAGGAGAGGGGGGAGAAATTAGTTCAGTAGAGGCAAGGGGTGTGCTGAATTTTACGTTGTGTTCTCTGAAAATAGCCTCAAGCTTTCTCTTTTTTCGGCAAACTAGAATCATCTTCTCTTCTTCTTTTTTTTTCTTCTGTCAGAAACTGAAACCCCTGTAATTTACCTTCTCTTCTATTGCAAACACTTTGGCTGAATCTCTCTATCTACTTCCTTGCCCATCTTTTCAATTCCAAGTTCTTCCGAAAGTCAAAAACGTATCAGCATTTCTCTCGTTCATCTTTTCTTTTCGAGATTTTCTTAAAAGCCAAAATCCCTAGATCTCATCTCCTGTGATTGTCGAATTCCTTCTGTGGGGTCTGCTTGTGCCGAATCTTAAAGAAACCTAAAGGTAAGTGTCGATTCACGAGATTTCAATCTTTTATCAGCTTTTAGAGATCTTAGCCAAATGGCTATATGGTTAACTAATCGGGTGTTTTCTCTCATTTACGGCATTCGAGATTTGAAGGGGATTCAATCACTTAGAATTCTAAGCCAGAGTTTAATAGCACTCGGATTGTATTACTTTCGGGATTTCAGGGTAAGGAGATTAGTTAATTTAAACGTATAATCTGGGTAAAACACTAACCCTTGGTCTAATATAGGAGAGGCCTTATCTTCGCGTTCTTCCGACTTTTGAGCAAAGTTGTAGGCGGATGCGAGATCCGATTAGCGAGGGTATCGAAATAGAGGGTAGTCCTACGCATTAATCGGTGTGTAACATTCTCACACCATTTGGTTTGCCTATTAGTATATGCTTATAAATATGTTATATCTGTTAAATCTTTGAAATACCAAAGATGGTTGTTGAAAACCCGAGGAGGGTAAAGGCAAATCACCAGGTTAGTGATCTCTATCATTCTTAAGTGAATGGTTCTGTTGATTTGATATGATAAACATGTATGCCAGTTTCTGCGATTGCACGGGGTTGGGTGTTTGATGAAAGGGGAAGTGTTCTGTTGTAGTGGCTTTTGCCATGATCTGTTGTAGTGGCTTTTTCCATGATCTATTGTAGTGGCTTTTGCCATGATCTATTGTAGTGGCTTTTTTTGCCATGATCATTGTAGTGGCTATTGCCATGATCGACGATGAGCGACTTAACTATGACATGAGCGCCATCGATGGTGTGTAGCGGTGTGGGTTGATTGTAGAAATCCCCAATGGTGTGATTCGCAGGTAAGGATGGTGTGTAGCGGATGGAAACCTAGGATTGGGTTGGGCTTTGCATAATTCCAAATATATTATATTTTTTTATCTGTTCTGTGGGGCTAAGGCCCAGTCTAATGGTGCACGAGGGTTGCACACTGAGTCTTCTGACTTACCCTATTATTTAACATTTTTTTAGGTAGCACTTAGTGCATCGGATCGGGCTGGAGGGGAGCGCAAGTTGGCCATGCAAGAGTTCGAATTGTTACAGCAAAGATGCCATTTATTTAAATTTTCCTTCAATAAGTTAAATTATTTTGGGTTTTATATTTTATTGTAATAAGGCCATGGGCCACTAGCCTTATACTTTGGGCTTTGTTTTGGGTTTTTACTATTATTGGACACCTAATTTAGGCGAAAAATATAAAATAAGGCATGTACTAAATTTCGGTTTTTAATTCATAAAGGCATCATATAAAATTTATATCTTTTATAAATTATCAAATCATTAAGTTTTCCGGAATACATGTTTAAACTCGACAAATGTTTTCCAAAAATACGACATGTTTTACTAAATCTTCTTAGTGACATGCCAGATTCAGTCGTGGTGTTTGGGCCTGGTTTGGGGTGTTACAAATTAGTATCAGAGCCCGGTTCAAAACTCGACTTTTGGGTTTTTGGGCTCAAAATATTTTTTAAAGATGGGTTTTCAGAAATATGTAATACAGGATTGTTCTCTCGGCATGGCACCTGCATCTCCGGCCCAAGTCTGCCAGGTAAGTATTCTGAACCATTGTGTGTTATGTATGTGGGCTTAATGGGCTTTATGGGGCCATAGGTTAGTAAGATAGAAATTATCGGACCTTAGGCCTAGCTTACACCAAACAATAAACTCCATAAAACTTAATCTAATTAAACATGTCCGTGAACAAGTCACTAGGTTAGGGTGTGGTAACAGGCATACGCATGTCTAGGATTGGATCCAGGAGAGCTTGGTACTTAAACAGTCCTAGTGACTCACCTCCTCTTCGTTGGAATCCTACCTGGTGCGTAGTGCCTGTTCATCTTAGCCATGAGGACTTGTTGACGAGCCAAAATTTATAATTAAAACCCGAAAAGGACTAGCCACCCTATTTTGCAAAATCACTAAAGTACCCCCTAGTTTTGTAAAATTTCTGAAATACTCTTGATTTGTAAAAATTTACCAAAATACCCTAGATTTGAAAAATTTACCAAGATTTTTGAAATTACCAAAATACCCTCAATTTGCAAAATTACTGAAATACCCCCCAGATTGTAAAATTTCCAAAATACCCCCTATTTTGTAAAACCACCAAGATACCCTATTTTGAAAATTTTGAAAATACCTCTGTAGGATAAATTACGAAAATGCCCTTGGTAGTGAAAGGACAAAAATGCCCCTAGGTGATGAACGTAAGTTTGTGAATGCCCTCTGTATGCTGATTGTGAATTTATGTGATTCTCTGAATTAGGGTAGTAGACTTGAGGCCGAACCTTGGATATAATTACGAATTGAAGAACCACTATCAAACTACTTTTTCAAAAATTGTTCGTGGATAATCAGTGGAAAGAGTTAATAATTCATAAAATTTTCTTAAATTAGATAAAGGCGATTTTAGGACGATGAGTACAAGGGGTCGAGGACGTCCGACGCGTGGTCGTGGTAGGGGTAGGATGACCGTGTCCGAACCAGTAGGGTCTGGCCACGGGTCAGGAAATAAGATGCTGGATCTACCATTTGTGGAGGGAGAATTTAGGACCAAACGAGTAGAGATGATGTAGTGTCTCAGGTGATGCTTTCGAGTCCTTGAAAGAGTGGCTGGAGTAGGCACGGGTTCAGGAGCTCGGAAGTCTATGTCTGAACGACTCTGAGCCAATAGAGCAGAGATGTTTAGCGGAGTTTCTGGCGTAGCCCCTAACACAGCTGAGTATTGGTTAGAGGCAACTGAGCGCATAATGGATGACCTTGACTTCACTGTGGAGGAGAAGTTGAAGGGGGTCGTGTCTCTTCTTCGAGAAGAGGCCTATCAGTGGTGGCTCACGGTGAAGGAGGTACTCCCGTAGATCGTATTGATTGGGACTTCTTTAAGGAATAGTACCAGGGAAAGTACATCGGGGCCAGCAATGTGGATGCACAGAGAAGGGTATTCTTGAACTTGGTGCAGGGAAGTAAGTCTGTGTCAGAATATGAAGCCGAATTTCTGCGGTTGAGCTATTACGCTCGAGGGATTGTAGCAACTGACTATGAGCATTGCGTGTGATTCGAGGATGGACTAAGGGATGAATTGAGGGTATTAGTGGCACCACATCGAGAAAGGGACTTTGCGATTCTGGTCGAGAAAGCTAAAATATCTGAGGAGGTGAAGCAGACTAAGAAGCAGAATAAGGATAAGGATCAAAATCGAAATAAGAGGAATTTTGGGCCGTCGGGATCATTTGGGAATTTTCAGAAAAGGCCTAGGTCTGATGGGCCAGCTCGTGCTCTAACGGGTCAGAATCGATCATGTCCTTCGTGTGGGAATGTGCATTATGGAGAGTGTAGAAGGAGAACCGATGGATGCTTTAGGTGTGTATCCACGGAGCATATGATTAAGGGCGCATCCACAGTGCGAGGCACAACCCATGAGACGAGGTTCTTATCGAGTTAGAGAGGTGGTCGACCAAGATCGAGGGTCGTGGCATGGCCAGAGGAGGAAATAGATTCGATCGGGGTCATGGAGCACCTGGTAGGGGTGCTAGAAATCTAGACGCAAGGCAACCGGGTCTAGTCTATGCAGCACGTCGATGGGAGGATGGTGACACACCAGACGTCATAACCGGTACATTTCTTATTGCTTGCTTTGATTGATATTGGGTCAATCCACTCCTATGTTGCATGTTCGGTATCTGAGACCCTAAGTTTAGACTCTAAAACAACTACTAGGAAGATGATTGTGGTTAGCCCTCTGGGACAATCTAGGGTAGTGGACAAACTATTTAGGGACGTACATTTAGAGACTCAATGAGTAGTGTTCTAGCAGACTTAATGGAATTACCGTTTGGAGAGTTTGACCTTATTTTGGGAATGGATTAGTTGACTAAACACCGTGTTAAGTTGGATTGTGAGACTAAGCGCATGGTGTTGAGTACCCCGGAAGGCGGGGAGGTGGTTGTGTTAGGAAGAAGAAGGGATTATTTGTCCAACGTAGTGTCCGCATTAAAAGCTGTTAAGATAATTCAGAAGGGATGTAACGCGTTTCTAGCCTTTATCAGTGCTTTGGATGTTAATGAGGTGACTGTCGATGAGGTTTGAACAGTCAAGGATTTCATATATATCTTTCCTAAAGAATTGCCAGGATTACCCTCGGATCGTGAAGTGGAGTTTGGAATAGAGCTACTTCCGGGTGTTGCTCCAGTGTTTATTGCTCCGTACAGAATGGTGCCGAAGGAGCTGGTGGAACTCAAAGCCCAGATCTAGGAACTATTGGATCGTGGATTAATCCGACCGAGTGTGTCTCCGTGAGGAGCCCCGATCCTATTTGTGAAGAAGAAGGACGGATCCATGCGTATGTGTGTGGACTACCATCAATTGAATAAGTTGACGGTTAAGAACAAGTACCCACTACCAAGAATCGACGACCTGTTCGATCAGCTCAAAAGAGCTTCGATCGTTTCTAAGATTGACTTAAGGTTGGAATATCATCAGTTAAAGGTAAAGGAAGGAGACATTCATAAGACGGCGTTTCGGACTCGGTACAGTCATTACAAATTTTTGGTGATGTCGTTCGGGTTGACGAATGCTCCAACGGCATTTATGGATATGATGAATCGGGTATTTCAACCGTATCTTGATCGGTTCGTCATGGTGTTCATCGACAATATCCTGGTTTACTCTAAGTCTGAGGAGGAGCATGATGCACATCTTTGTGTGGTGTTGCAAATTCTGAGGGAGAAGCAGTTGTACGCAAAGTTCAATAAGTGTGAGTTCTAGTTGAAGGAAGTGACTTTCTTAGGGCATGTAGTTTTCGCAGAGGGAATTAGGGTGGACCCTCGAAAGATAGAAGCCGTATTGGATTGGAAACTGCCAAAGTCTGTGGCGAAAGTTTAAAGTTTCTTGGGATTGGCCGGGTACTACAGAAGGTTTGTTAAAGGGCTCTCATTGATAGTGGCACCTTTAACTAAGTTGTTGAGGAAGGGAGTATCGTTTGTATGGACCGAAAAATAGCAGGAGTGCTTTGAGAACCTGAAGAGAATCTTGTGGAAGTGCGGTGTTAATTGACCAGGCGAGAAAAGAATTTACCGTCTACTGTGATGCGTCACACACGGGTTTAGGATGTGTGTTGATGCAAGATGGAAAAGTTCTTGCATATGTGTCTCGACAGTTGAGATCGCATAAATTGAACTATCCTACGCACGATTTAGAATTGGCGGCGATAGTGTTTGCTTAGAAGATTTGGAGGCACTACCTGTATAGGGAGAAGCCGGTTATTTACATGGACCACAAGAGCCTAAAGTATCTCCTTACCCAGAAGGAGTTGAATCTAAGGCGTAGGTGGATTGAGCTCTTGAAGGACTATGGCTGCTCGATCGAATATCATCCGGGTAAGACTAACGTGGTGGCAGATGCGCTGAGTAGGAAAGAGATAGCAGACTTGAGGGCGATGTTCGCTCATCTTAGTCTGTATGAGGATGGAAGTTTGGTAGCTGAGCTCCAAGTAAGACCTATGTGGACAAGTCAGATCTAGGAGAAGCAACTTCTAGACGATGTTTTGAGTGCTCGACTCTGTCAAGTGCGAAGTGGTGAAGGAGAGGACTATAGTTTGAATGGTGATAGAGTCCTGTGTTTTCGTAAGAGAGTTTGTATGCCAAAGGATGTGGAGTTAAGGCAGATGATTCTTCAGGAGGTGCATAGTAGCCCTTACGCTATGCATCCTGGAGGGGTTAAGATGTACCAGGATTTGCGAGAACAATTACGGTGGCTGTGTCAAGCGAGATAACGGAATTCATGAGTAAGTGTTTGACATGCCGGTGGTGAAAGCGGAACACCAGTTGCCTTCGGGGTTGTTGTAGCCGATAAAGATTCCGTAGTGGAAATGGGAAAAGATTGAAGTAAGGCCAGATTTGTCTTTTGAGGAGGAACCAATGCAAATCTTGGATCAAGACGTAAAAGTGTTGAGAAGGAAGTCCGTCCCTTTGGTCAAGGTTTTGTGGCGAAACCACGGTGTGGATGAAGCGACATGGGAACCAGAGGATGTTATGCGACAGCAGTATCCCCATCTCTTCTGAGCAGGTAAATTTCGAGGCCGAAATTTATTTTAAAGGGGGTAGAACTATAACATCCCGAATTATTGGGCCTGTGCATTTTATGTGATGTATGCCTAAAATGTTAATTTGAGGTTTAGAGGTGCAAATTGGGCTCAACAATGGGCCGAGGTCTTGGCTAAATATTTTGTTTAGAGGCTATTGAGTTTAAATAAAGTATTGAGAGTGTAATAGGCATAATGGGCTTGTGGCCTAGGAACAAGAGGAGTAGTAGGAAGGAGCTATAAGTGGCACCAATAGGCAAAAGAAGGGGGCCCCAGTGTGACCGCTTGAGCCCAAGGAATTGGGCCAATTTCGACAGCCCAAGGAGAGCTAGGGGGGACGGCAATGTGGCTACAAATAGGGGATTTTATGTTTTAAATTATGTGGATATGATGCTGATAAAGGGGAAGTAGTGGTGTGGTGTAGGACTCTGTTGGATGAGTGTTCTGTTAAGGATAAGGGATAGAATGATAAGAGTGATCTCTTGGTTGCAGAGTTGGCCGAAAATCAAACACAGGAGAGGGGGGAAAATCGGTTCAATATAGGCAAGGGGGTGTGCCGATTTTTCATTGTGTTCTCTGAAAATAGCCTCAAGCTTTCTCTTTTTTCGGCAAACTAGAATCATCTTTTCTTCTTCTTCTTTTTTTTCTTCTATCAAAACCTAAACCCCTGCAATTTGCCTTCTCTTCTATTGCAAACACTTTGGCCGAATCTCTCTATCTACTTCCTTGCCCATCTTTTCAATTCCTAGTTCTTCCAAAAGCCGAAAACACATCAGCATTTCTCTCGTTTATCTTTTCCAAGATTTTCTTAAAAGCCAAAATCCCTAGATCTCATCTTCTGTGATTGCCGAATTCTTTCTGTGGTGTCTGCTTGTGCCGAATCTTGAAGAAAACTAAAGGTAAGTGTCGATTCATGAGATTTCAATCTTTTTTCGGCTTTTAGAGATCTTAGCCGAATGGCTATATGGTTAACTAATCGGGTGTTTTCTCTTATTTGCGGCATTCCGAGATTTGAAGGGGATTCAATCGCTTAGAATTCTAAGCCAGAGTTCAGTAGCACTCGTGAAACACCCCAAACCCGGCCCACGAGCCTTGACTGGATCTGGTATGTTCCCCGGTGTAAACCGTTTCAAATTCTTTTGTTACTTAGGAAAAACTTGTGTGATTTGGAAGAAAGATCGTTTTGGGTTGGGCTTGAGATGAAAACAAGTTTATTTCATTATTAAAATCCTTTACTTTAGGTGACAAAACGTTTGGGCTTTGTTTTAAAAAAGATTTACTTAATCTTTTAATAAATAAAAGTTTGTAAGCATAATAAATAAAAGCGAATAAAATAGTTCTATTAAAGCCTTATTACATCAAATAATTCCCAAAATTTAAATTCAAAATACTTAAAGTAAAATAGTCCAAATAAAAGAAATCTGAACTTCACATGGCCTCCACTAAGCATCTGGCCTGGTCCATCACCGATCGTCACTGAAAATAATCCCACAAGGGTGAGTCAAATAGACTCAATGTGTAACCAACAAGAAATTTAACAATTTAGGCATATGTTCACATATTACATGCATATTCATACAAGAGATAGGAATAATGATGCAATGAACCCAAACCTATATGCCATCCGCTACCGTCCCCGTACCAACCTACACACCGTGGGGACTACTAAGTCAACCCTCCATCCGCTACACACCATCGAAGGCGATCATTGCAATCGGCGTGCTCATCGCCTTATAAAATTCATGGTCTTAGGTCACCACATTCGAAATTGTGGTCTTAGATCACCACATTCGATTATCGTGGTCTTAGGTCACCAAATTGATTCGTGGTCTTAGGTCACCATTAACTTCCCTTTTCATATAACCCATATGCCCCATATTTCATACACAATATGCAAAATCATGCCTCAATTCACATTCTTATCGCTTTTCACATGTTAAAATAACATATATTCATAGTCCTAGTAGGAGTAGGAAGCGTACATGAGTACTTTTGTACCATAGTATGGTACCTTAGCCATATTCACATTCTTATAAACATGCATATAAAGTTTTACTCGAGGAACATACCAAATCCGGTTAGGCTTTTGGGCGGGTTTGGGGTGTTTCAAATTTGGTATCGAGCCGATTTTAAAATTAATGCCATAAATCTCTAGGGGCGAGATCATCGTACATGGAAGAGGAAGGATGATTTTTAAACTAAGATCGAATGGAGCTGAGGTTTCGGGAGTATCCGAGTAGCTCCTAATGTAGCCGAATATTGGTTGGAAGCGATGAGAGGATCATGGACGATATAGACCGTGACCGATGAAGAGAAATTGAAAGGTGCTATTTCACTTCTTCGTGATGAAGCCTACCGATGGTGGCTCACTATAAAGAAAAGTACCCACAATGGATCGTCTGATTGGGGGTATTTTAAGATTAAATTCGAAGGAAAATATGTTGGAGCTAGCTACATCGACTCCGAGAGGAAGACATTTCGAATCTAGTACAAGGAAACAAGTCGATAGTGAATATGAAGCGAAATTTTTGCGACTTAAATTTGTTATGCCGGAGGATAGTGGCTACGGAATATGAACGGTGTATCGATTTGAAGATGGACTTAGAGATGAGCTAAGAGTGATGATTGCTCCATTAATCGTGAAAGAGATTTTGCAATCTTAGTGGAAAGGGCAAGAATTGCGAAGAGGCTAAACTGAGAGAGATGTAACCAGACAGAGGCCGAGTAAGAATAAGAGAAGCTTTGGGTTTTCGTGGACGCCCGAGAACTTTCGGAAGAAATCGAGAAATGAGGGACCACAAAGTCAACAGATCGCTACGAGTGTACAAAGTCGTACTTGTTCTCAATGTGGGAAAATGCACCTGGAGAATCTTTGGAAGAAGACCTACTGATGTTTCAAGTGCGGTTCAAAGGATCATATGATCAAAGATTGTCCGATGAACTCGAGAAGAACCGCGTTGAGCAAGTCGTGGTGCTAATCGGTGACAAGTGGGACAGAACCGATAAGAGGTCGTGGTCCAAGTGGAAGGGCAATGGTTCCAGAGAGCCATAAGACGGCTTTTCCGAACTAGATATGGGCATTATGAATTTCGGTAATGCCATTCGGATTGATTTAATGCCCCAAACTGCGTTTATGGATATGATGAATCGAATTTTCAGCCCTACTTGGAATCGAAATGGTTTTCATAGACGACATTCTAGTATATTCTAAGTCCGAAATGGAGCATGATGAGCATCTCCAATTGTGTTGCAAGTCTTAAGAGAAAAATCGACGCCAAATTCACAAGTGTGAATTTTGGTGAAAGAGTTGCATTTTTAGGCCATGTGGTATCTCGGAAGGAATAAGGGTGGATCCTCGGAAGATTGAGGTGTATAGATTGGAAACCACCTAAGTTCAGAATGGCGAGGTTCGCGGCTTCATGGGTTTAGCCGAATACTACCGAAGATTCGTCGAAGGATTTTTATCGATAGCTTCACCTTTAACGAAATTGTTGAGAAAGGAAGTACCTTTCGTGTGGGCTGATAAGCAACAAGAGAGTTTTGAGAAGCTCAAGAAAGTTTTGACAGAAGCTCCTGTTTTGATCCAACCTGAGGCAGAAAAGGATTTCGTTGTGTATTGTGACGCTTCTCACACGGGTTTAGGATGTGTTCTGATGCAAGGCGAAAAGGTAGTTGCATATGCGTCTCGGCAGTTGAGGCCGCATGAAGTTAACTACCCGACGCATGACTTAGAGTTGGCAGCTGTAGTCTTTGCTCTTAAAGTTTGGAGACATTACTTATACGGGAAAAATCGATGAATATACACGGACCACAAAAGTCTAAAATATCTATTGACTCAGAAAGAACTGAATTTGAGGCAAAGAAGGTGGATAGAGTTGTTGAAAGACTACGACTATTCTATCGAGTACCACCCGGGCAAGGCGAATGTGGTAGCAGACGCTCTAAGTCAGAAAGTGGTGTCAGATTTAAGGGCGATGTTTGCACATCTTAGCCTTTACGATGACGGAAGCTTGTTGGCAGAACTTCAGGTTAAGCCGACATGGTTAAGTCAAGTGAAAGAGAGGCAGTTGGTAGATGAAGATCTGAATGAAAAGCTTCGACAGGTGCAGAGTGGGAAATTGGAAGATTTTGGTATTAACAGTGACGGAGTATTGTGTTTTAAAGGTAAAATCTGTATGCCAAAGGATCAGGAGTTGAGGCAAAAGATACTTCAGGAATCGCATGGTAGCCCCTATGCTATGCATCCTGGAGGAAGTAAGTTATACCGAGATTTGCGAGATCAATTTTGGTGGCCTGGACTTAAGCGGGAAGTTACTGAAATTTGTGGGAAGTGCTTGACGTGTCGACAAGTTAAGGTGAACATCGGTACCTTCGGATTACTACGACCAATAAAGATTCCGAATGGAAGTGGGAGAGAATCACCATGGATTTTGTTAGTGGGCTTCCTCTTACGCCTACTAAGAAAGACTCCATTTGGGTGATAGTGGACCGATTGACGAAATCTGCACATTTTATGCCAGTTCGGGTTGATTACTCTTTGCAGAAATTGGCGAAGTTATATGTGGCTGAGATTGTGAGATTGCATGGAGTGCCGTTGTCGATAATTTTAGACGGAGATCCGAGATTTACGTCGCGATTTTGAAAAGCATTGCATCAGGCTTTGGGCACCAGATTGGACTTCAGTATGGCATTTCATCCTCAGTCGGACGGTCAGTCCGAAAGAGTAATCCAGATCTTAGAAGATATGTTTAGGGGATGTGAGATAGATTTCAAGGGAAGTTGGGAGGAATTCTTACTGCTTATGAATTTGCATTACAACAAGCTTTCCAATCCAATGATCGAGATGGCACCATATGAAGCATTATATGGACGGAAGTGTCGCACTCCTACGTGTTGGGCGTAATTAGGGAACGTCGATTTTGGGTCCGAGAGATAGTGGTGAATCTAAAGAAATGGTTAAGGTAATCGGGCTCGGTTAAAGGAAGCGTCGGCAGACAAAAATCGATGGAGATCTTAAGCGTAAAGAAATAGAGTTTGTCTGTGGGGACCAAGTTTTCCTTAAAGTTTCACCTTGGAAAAAGGTGATGAGATTTGGACGCAAAGGAAACTAAATCCGTGTTCATTGGACCTTATCGGATTGTGAAGTTAGTCGGATCTGTGGGCATATCATTAGATTTACCTTTGAGTTGAAGCAAATGCATGATGTGTTCCATGTTTCAATGCTACGCCATTACCGCTCGGATCCATCTCATATAGTACCAGTTGAGGAGGTGGAATTAAGATCGATTTGTCATCAAGAGGAACCAATTCAAATTTTAGAGCGAGATGTAAAGGTTTTACGAGAAAACCAGCCTCTCGTCAAGGTATTATGGCGTAATCATGGATCGGAAGAAGCTTCATGGAATCGGAGGGAGCGATCACGGCAATACCCTCACTTATTCGGCCGGGTAATTTCGAGGACAAAATTATTTTAAGGGGTAGACCGTAACATCCTCGATAATTAGGGGTTATGCATTTTACTTAATTGAATGATGTTGCATGCTTAATCATTATTAAGTGCAATTTTGGAAGTTATTTGAGCTTCATTAATTAAGTGAAGGCTTAGTAAAACTTTTAATTTTTATTAATTAAGAGAGAGAGCTAAGTAAATTAGGCCTTAATAATTAATGACAAGGAGTTTCAAGCATAAGTTAAGTTATTGGCAAAGTGGTTAAGATGTATGGATGTGGTGTAAGGTTGAATCTCCTAGCTAGCATTGGGGAGGATTTTAAATTTTGTTTTCATCCTTATAAGTGTCGGCCAAGAATATTCTAGAGTGGATGAGAATTCATTTAATTTTGGCTATTTGACCATGTGAAAAGGAAGTTAGGAACTTATGGCATGGGATCGAAGTTGGTGATAAGATGAAGGGACAAAGGCATGATATTTGGCTATGTTTTGGGATGTGTTCATGGTCATTTGACCATGAACCTAGACGACATGGAGGCTAAAGGGAGTGGTTTATTTTTTGATAGCAAATCAAGAGTGGATAGGGAAGAAACAAGGAGGAAAAAAGGGATAATGTTGGCATTGATTTGGCGAATTTGTGCTTTGCCATTAGGGGGAGTTAGCCAAAAGTCTTGCACATTCTTTTGTCCATCTTTTCTCAATTTCTCCAAAAGTTCTCTCATAGTAAATTGTCATTGAATTTAGGTAAAGATCTTCTCTTTGTTTGAACTTTCTTTTGATCAATTTTTCTCCAAAAACCCTACATTGGTAGAATGTACCTTAGGCACTTTGGTACAATTGTGCTTTTGATTTAGTCCTCAATTGATTGAACCAAATACTACTTTCTTTCTCCCATTTTCTTTTGAAACCAAAACTACAAAGATTAAGCACCATTTTCTTTTTCATTTTTCTCTCCCTTTGTCGAATGCATCTAAGCTCCAAAATCAATCTCTTTCTCTTTGATCAATTCTCCCTTTCTTTTCTTTTCACTTTATTTCTCTCTCTTCTTCCTCTCATTCACAAACCACATAGGATCAAGAATTTCCTCCTTGGCCGAATGTGCAAAAGTTTCTAATCATCTCTTTTCTTTTGAGAAATCACCATTATCATCTTCTTCTCCTCTTTCTCTTTTCTTCCTTCTTCTTTTCCTTCTCTTTCTTTTTCCCTTTCTTCTTTTCCCTCAAACCAAAACCACCATTTCTCTTCTCTTTTGTTAAAGCCGAATCTTTAAGGACTCAAGTAAGAATTCTATCAATTATTTTTATCATTTCCTTTCACTTTAGTAAATTTAGAACTATAATCTTTTATTTTCTCTCCTAGGCTGAATCTTTTGAAAAGATTTTTCAAAGATCTTTGTTGAAGACAACCTTTAAGTGACCATTCGAATCATCAAGGTAAGGTTACTATTTTAGATAATATCAATTTCTTTAGATGGATCACTAATCTCGTTATTTTAGGGCGATCTAAGATCAACAAGATAGGTAAGAAAAGTGTGCATGCGAAGTGTTTGGAAGAGGAGGTATTCCTTTACCATCGAACTACAAACGAAGGGTTGTATTGGCGGTTAGAGACTTTCCACCCGTTGTGGACCTTCGCTAACAAAGATCGATTATTCAAAGTAGTAGCGACATAAGAACCACTTTATGTTGGTGGAATATCGGTGGTTTTGATCCATCTAGTGGAGAAAACCACAAATAACTGCTGTTCGTGAATTCGAGGTAAGGATTTAGATCTATTGTCAATAAGTATAGTTTTGTTAACAATAGTTTATACTAACCAAGTGTGTTAATCAATTAGGTGTTGACGAGCAAGAGGGTATTATTCTCACATTACTAGGTGTGTAACCATACATTAAAAATTTCCATAGATTTATATTGTTAAAAAGTGATTATATGATAGTATGTTTTGTTTATGGATACCAATCATTGGTATACAAAATTGAGATATGTTACCCAATATTTTGTTTATTTTGCTATATGCATCAATATGAAATAAGCATGACTATATTATGATTTGTGGGTAAATAGCATGAAAATCGATTTGATATGTATGTGCATGGGCATATGGGTATGTTTAATAAAGGAGGAAGTATTCGGTGGTTTTACCACAATTCGTGACTTGGTCACATATGTGAAATTGGTGACTTCGGTCACATATTTGACTCAGGCTTGGCGGTCACATATTTGACTCCTCGGTTTTGGTCTCATATTTGACTCCGTTGGCTTGGTCACATATTTGGCTCCGGTGACTTGTCACATATTTGGCTCCTTGACTTCTGGCCACGTATTTGAAAATTCATGGTCTTAGGTCACCACATTCGTAATTGTGGTCTTAGATCACCACATTCGATTATCGTGGTCTTAGGTCACCAAATTCAGATTTCGTGGTCTTAGGTCACCACATTAACTTCCCCTTTTCATATAACCCATATGCCCCCATATTTCATACACAATATGCAAAATCATGCCTCAATTCACATTCTTATCGCTTTTCACATGTTAAAAATAACATATATTCATAGTCCTAGTAGGAGTAGGAAACGTACATGAGTACTTTTGTACCATAGTATGGTACCTTAGCCATATTCACATTCTTATAAACATGCACATATTAATTAATGCCATAAATCTTATTAAAAAGTAGTGTGGGGTACACACCTGATTCGCTTAACAATTCCACTGAAATCCCGAATTCGATCTTAGATCTTTAACTCCCTACATTCGGCCCATATTAAAGATTTAATGAAAAACTCATTCGGCCATAAAACCAAATCCTAGTAGGATTTGTGCACTAAAACTTACCTTAATGCCGATTTGCTTATCTCTCAAATCCTGAAAACTTTGCTATTCTCCTCCTTGTATTCGGCCAAACACTGGATCTCTACATAGGTTAGTTTCGGCTTTTTAAACAAAGTAAGAGATAGATCTAGATATCCAAAATAGGCCTTGGCTTAATATACCTATGTGCTTACCTTCCAAATCTTAAATCTTTAAATGATCTTTTGTCTTAGGTGCCCGTCAAATCCCTATAATCATATGTTAGATCGATTTTAACACTTAATCACTATTAAATGGCCTTTGGTCGAATGTCAAAGTGTTACTCACCTTAGATCCTTGAAATCCCGAAAGCACTATTTGACTATGGAGATGTCGACAATAGCAGAGATCCCGGAGAACCTTCAAGTTTCGTCCAAAGATCACTAATAGGATTAATACATTGATTTCGACAATACTAAGAGTAGAAGAATGGAAACCAAATTTTTTATCTTACCCTTACTTGAAGAAATCGACGGCACCTATGCTTGGAGCTCCTCAAAGATTTGGCTATGGAGTCTTGAAGACTAGTCGACTATGGCCTAGAGGTGTGTCAACACTTTTGATTCTTGAGGCTTAAAGAATCAGAAATGGTGGATAAAGAAGAAGTAAATTTCGGCTTGACAAAATAAAAAGAGAAGAGAGAATATTGCTTAGGGAATTCTGCAGAGAATAGGAGGGAAGAAAAGTGTGAAGAATGGCCTTGTTTTCTCCTATTTGCCGAAACTATTACCCCAAGAGTCCCCCATTTGACCATCTATTCCATTCCTAACTTTTCTCTTTATCTCATCATAAACAAATAATCCAATTATCTCTTCTTTTATCCTTAAAATAATCTAATATTAAATCACTATTTATCTACTATTTATCCAAAAATTTAAAGAGAATCAAACTCTTCTTTCAAGTGCCTTAATGCCGTCCAACTCTCTTGTTCCTTGCACCAAAATAAAATTCCTTTGTTTGCTCCCCAAGTGACTCGAACCTAGGCTCTTTCCCTTGACTATGGCGTCACCTACTGGGCTTTAAGTGGTGCTTCCAAGCCACTTAAACAAGCCTATGTTTGTGTCAAAATTCTTCTATTAATTTTCTTAAGGCCACCTTGTTTTAGTTTCCTCTTTTACTTAACATTTCTAAATCATTTCCTTACATTTCCAGGTTTTCAAAATGTTCACTTTCCTATTTTAACTTAACATTTCCAAGTTTCCAAAATGTTCACTTTCCTATTTTAACTTAACATTTCCAAGTTTCCAAAAATGTTCATCACACATTCATAATACATAAGTCATGCCATTTCGTATAATTAAATCAAAATACATAAACCAATTTTCAGGATGTTATAGTTCTACCCCCCTTAAAATAAATTTCATCCTCGAAATTGCTTGGCTAAAATAAATGAGGGTATTGTTGTCGATTGCCTCTTACGGCTCCCAAGCTTCCTCCGATCCATGATTGCGCCACAACACTTTGACTAGGGAACCGACTTCCTCCGTAATATTTTAACGCCTCGCTCCATGATCTCAATCGCTCTTCCTCATAGGATAAGTCCGCCTTAGCTCCACTTCTTCAACTGGTACCACATGTGATGGATCCGATCGATAACGACATAGCATGGACACATGGAATACGTCGTGCATCTGCTGCAACTGGTGGCAACTCTAGTGATACGCCATCGTCCAACTCGCCTCAACACTCGATAGGTCCTATAAACCTTGGCTTAGCTTCCCTTTCCGACCAAATCTCATCACCTTCTTCCAAGGCGAAACCTTAAGAAATACTTGGTCTCCCATATCAAATTCAATCTCTTTTTGTTTGAGATCTGCGACGACTTTTGTCTATCGGATGCTTCCTTTAACCGTGCCCGAATTATCTCAACCTTTTCTTCGGATTCTGCCACTAACTCTGGACCCAAAACTCGACGTTCTCCCAATTTCGTCCAACATGTAGGAGTTCGACACTTCCGACCATACAGCGCTTCATAAGGTGCCATTCGAATACTTGCCTGATAGCTGTTGTTGTAGGCAAACTCTGCTAAAGGCAAATACTCCTCCCAACTTCCTCTGAAATCCATCACATAGCCCCTCAACATATCCTCCAATACTTGGATTACCCGTTCAGATTGCCCGTCTGATTGTGGATGAAAAGTCGTAGTGAAATCCAACTTAGTGCCTAAAACTTGATGAAGTACCCTCCAAAACCGAGACGTAAATCTTGGGTCTCTATCCGAAATAATAGACACCGGCACTCCATGTAGCCTCACAATTTCTGCCGCATATAACTTAGCCAATTTCTGAAGAGAATAATCAACCCTTACCAGGATAAAGTGCGCGGACTTGGTCAGACAATCCACTATTACCCATACCGAGTCCTTCTTAGTAGGCGTAAGGGGAAGCCCACTAACGAAGTCCATGGTAATTCTTTTCGACTTCCATTGCGGAATTTCGATTGACTGAAGCAATCCCGATGGAACTTGGTGTTCAGACTTAAATTGCTGACACGTCAGACATTTCCCCATAAATTCAGTAACTTCCCGCTTAAGATCAGGCCACCAAAGCTGTTCCTTAGATCCTGACATGCGACTTGGTGCCTCCGGATGCATAGCATAAGGGCTACTATGTGCTTCCCGAAGAATCCTCTGTCTTAACTCCTCGTCCCTCGGCATACAGACCTTTCCTTTGAAGCACAATACTCCCTCATCACTAACACCATAGTCCTCTAACTCTCCGTTCTGTACTTGCTGTAGCTTAGCACTTAAGTCTTCATTAGCCAACTGTCATTCTTTCACTTCATTCAACCACGTAGGCTTGACTTGCAACTCTGCCAATAGGCTTCCATCATCATACAAACATAAATGGGCGAACATTGCCCTCAGATCTGACACCACCTTCTGACTTTGGGCATCCGCCACTACATTTGCCTTGCCCAGGTGATATTCTATCGAACAGTCATAGTTCTTCAGCAATTCAACCCACCTTCGCTGCCTCAAGTTTAACTCCTTTTGAGTCAGCAAATACTTAAGGCTCTTGTGGTCTGTGTAGATCGTCGACTTTTCGCCATAAAGGTAGTGTCTCCACACCTTAAGAGCGAAGACCATTGCCGCTAATTCCAAGTCGTGCGTCGAGTAATTCACCTCATGTGGCCTCGATTGCCGAGATGCATAGCGACTACTTTACCATCCCTGCATCGTAACACATCCTAATCCCGCATCTGAAGCGCCACAAGATACCACAAAATCCTTTCCCGCCTCCGGCTGAATCAACACTAGAGCTTCAGTCAAAACCTTCTTGAGCTTTTCAAAGCTCTCCTGCTGCTTATCCGACCATACAAAGGGTACTTCTTTCCTCAACAACTTTGTCAAAGGCACGGCTATTGACGAAAATCCTTCCACGAACCTTCTGTAATAGCCTGCCAATCCCAAGAAACTATGAATCTCCGCCACCGACTTAGGTGGTTTCCAATCCAACACTGCTTTGATCTTTCTAGGATCCACCCTTATTCCTTCAGCAGACACCATGTGTCCTAAGAAAGCAACTTCCCTAAGCCAAAATTCACACTTGCTGAATTTGGCATAGAGCTTCTTTTACCTTAATACTTGCAACACAGTCCGGAGATGTTCATCATGCTCCTCCTCAGTCTTGGAGTACACCAAAATATCGTCGATGAACACTATGACGAACCTATCTAAGTAAGGTTGAAACACCTGGTTCATCATATCCATGAACGCGGCTGGGGCATTGGTCAACCCAAACGGCATTAGTACAAACTCAAAATGGCTGTATCTTGTCCTAAAGGCTGTCTTATGGATATCCGCCTCCTTTACCTTCAACTGGTGATATCCTGAGCTTAAGTCAATCTTTGAGAACACTGCCGCCCCCTTTAGCTGATCGAACAAGTCATCAATCCTTGGCAAAGGATACTTGTTCTTGATGGTCAGCTTATTCAACTGACGATAGTCTATGCACATACTCATAGTTCCATCTTTCTTCTTCACAAATAGGACTGGTGCTCCCCATGGAGACACATTGGGTCGAATAAACCCACGATCCAGCAATTCTTGGATTTGAGCCTTAAGCTCCACCAACTCCTTTGGTGCCATTCTATATAGGGCAATGGACACAGGAGCTATTCCCGGCAGCAAATCAATTCTAAACTCCACCTCCCTATCTGGGGGTATTCTTGGTAAATCCTCTGGGAACACATCCTCAAAGTCCCTTACAGTTCTAACTCCACTGACACCTCTTTTCTTTCCATCTAACGCATTTACAAAGGCTAAGAATGCCCTACACCCTTTACGAACCATCTTTTCAGCCTTTAGCACCGAAACTACATTAGTCAAACAGTTTCTTTTTTCTCCTATCATTACTACCACTTCATCTTTCGGGTCCTTAGTTCCATTCGTTTAGCTGCACAATCCAACACGGCTCGGTGTTCTACTAGCCAATCCATATCAAGTATGAGGTCAAACTCCCCAAAGGGTAGTTCCATTAAATCAAACCAAAGTTCACTCCACAATTTCTAGGGATACACCAAAGATCTTATCCACCACTACGGTTTGGCCTAATGGGCTTACTACAGTCATCTCCCTATCAGAAAGTTCAGAGTCTAGGCCTAGTGTTTCCACTACACTACAGGCAACATAAGAATGGGTCGAGCCCACATCAATAAGAACAAAATAAGGCTTGCCATGAATGAGGAACATACCAGTTATGACATCCGGTGCATTTCCATCCTCCCTACGGTGAATCAGATAAACCAACCCCTACGCTTTACCTCAAGATTAGCAAGACCTCACCGGTGTTCCACTTCCTCTACCATTTCCTCGATTATTTGGACCACGACTCGTTGAGGTCTTGTCCCCTCTACCACCGATTAGCATTCTCGAGTCTTTGGGTGATTCTCATCTGGTTTCTTTGGGCAATCCTTAATCATATGGTCCTTTGACCCACATCTGAAACATCCACCTGTCTTCTTCCAGCATTCTCCTAAGGGCTTCTTTCCACACTGATCACATGGACGATACTACCCTTCTGCACTCACTTGCTGACCCTGTGGCCCATCAACTCTGGGCCTTTTTTACACATTTCTCGACGATCCTGACGACCCATAACCCCTCTTGGGTCTATTCCTATTAGAGCTCTACTTAATCGAGTCCTTGATTCCCTTGGCTACCTTAGCCTTTTCTACCAACGCAAAAAATTCCCACTCCTGATGTGGAGCTATCAGTAACCTTAGGTCATCCCTTAAATCATCTTCGAACCGTACACACCGCTCATGCTCCGTAGCCACTACTCCTCGAGCATAACGGCTTAACCTCAGAAATTCAGCTTCATATGCTGCTACAGACTTGTTCCCTTGAACCAGCCCCAAGAATGCCTTTCTCTGCTCATCAATATAACGTGTGTCGACATACTTCTTCTGATATGCGGCCTTAACATATTCCTAGGTCAGATCCTCAGCTGTGGCACCATCCCAAACTGTTAACCACCATTGATACGTTTCATCACGTAGCAGTGCCACCATTCCTTTCAACTTCTCCTCAGGAGTCAGATCGAGCTCATCTATAATGCGCTCGGTTGCTTCCAACCAGTATTCAGCTGTACTGGGTGCCACACCAGATACTCCACGGAACACCTCAGCTCTGTTGGCTCGGAGTCACTCGGGTATAGATTTCTGAGCTCCCGTATTCCCTCTAGCTCCAGCCATCATTTCAAGAACCCGCATCATAGCCTGCGATATAGCATCATCCCCCGTCTGAGCTTGCTGCTCGACACCAATAGCTGGGGGTGGTGGTGGCGGTGGTAACTCATTGTCAGACCCTTGACCCGATCTAATGGGTTCTGACACAGCCATTCTTCCTCTATCGCATCCATGACGATCGCGTCCTCTAGAACTCATAACTAATGACACGCTTTAATCTGATTAAGAAATTTTATGAATTAGTCTTTATTCCACTGATTAACCGTGAAGAAGTTTTATGAAAAGAATTTTAAGAGTGGTTCTTTCGTATTCATACATGCACACAGTCTTTACATTCATACATCTATCAATCAATTATGAACTTTCGTTCATTTAGAGAAATGTTGTAGTTTTCATTGTTGTTGTTTTTTTTCCACTACCCAGGGGTATTTTTGTAATTTGCCCTACAGGGGTATTTTCGTAATTTGTCAAAATAAAGTCCCTTGGTGATTTTGTCAATAGGGGTATTTTGGTAATTTTTCATTCCCGGGGGTATTTTGGAAAATTTTGAAATCTGAGGGTATTTTGGTAATAAATCAGGGTAAATTTGTAAATCTTAATAAATCAAGGATATTTTGGAATTTACAAAACTTGAAGGTTGTTTTAGAATTTTTTCCAAATCGTTGTTGCGTAAATTTTTGAAGATCGGGGGTCATTCTGGTAATTTTGTAACTTAGGGGTATTTCGGTAATTTTGCAGGGTAGGGGTAATTTCGTAATTTTTTCTAAAATCAAGGTATTCTGATATTTTGCAACTTAGGGTTTTTGATCATTTTATAAAGTAATGAAATTTTTATAAGAATTGTGGGTATTTGAAATTTTCATAAACTAAGGGCATTTTTGTAATTTTACCACTAAGGGCATTTTTGTAATATTCATAAATTGAAAATATTTTGAAAATTTCCCAAAATAAGTTTTTGCTACTATTCAAGGGGTAATTTGGTGATTATAAAACTAGGGTTTTCATAAAAAAAACGGCTAGTCCCTTTCGGGTTTTAGTTAGGGGTTTAGCCTGTGTATAAGTCTTCTTGGTTAGAGTGAACCGAGGCTACGCACCAGGTAGGATTCAAGTGGAGAGGAGGTGAGTCACGTGGACTGCTTAAATACTAAGCTCCCACCAAAACCAATCCTAGACATGCGCACCATGGTTGCCACACCCTGACTCGGCGACTTAACTACCTGTTTGTTTAGTTAGGCACTTAAGTCTTATGTAATTTTTGAGGTAAACTAGTCCTAGGGTTCAAGCACTAAATATCTATTCTACGTTCCATTTCTACCCTTCTACAAACCATAATATAGATCACCCAAGAGATCGCAGTACTTACCTAGTGGACTTCGTGTCGGAGACTTAGTGGGCCATGCCGTAAAAACTTGCTTAATTCACAAAAATTCTTTTGGGCTTAACTTTAAAACGTTTTGGGCCTTAAAACCAAGGCCGAGAGTTTAAAATTGGGCTCGATACCAAATTAAAACACCCCAAACACGCCCACGAGCCTTGACCGGATCTGGTATGTTCCCTGTAAACTGTTTCAAATTTTTTGTTACTTAGGAAAACTTATGTGATTTGGAAGAAAGATCGTTTTGGGTTGGGCTTGAGATGAAAACAAGTTTATTTCATTATTAAAATCCTTTACTTTAGGTGACAAAACGTTTGGGCTTTGTTTTAAAAATAGATTTACTTAATCTTTTTAATAAATAAAAGTTTGTAAGCTTGATAAATAAAACAGAATAAAATAGTTCTACTAAGGCCTTATTACATCAAATAATTCCCAAAATTTAAATTCAAAATACTTAAAGTAAAATAGTCCAAATAAAAGAAATCTGAACTTCACATGGCCTCCACTAAGCATCTGCCGGCCCGATCCATCACTGATCGTCACCTAAAAATAATCCCACAAGGGGTGAGTCAAACAGACTCAATGTGTAACCAACATTAAAATTTAACAATTTAGGCATATTTTCACATATTACATGCACATTCATACAACAGATAGGAATAATGATGTAACCCGAACCCAAACCTATATGCCATCCGCTACACGTCCCCAGTACCAACCTTCACACCGTGGGGACTACTAAGTCAACCCTCCATCGCTACACACCATCGAAGGCGTCATTGCAATGACGTGCTCATCGCCTCTTATAAAATTCGTGGTCTTAGGTCACCACATTCGAATTGTGGTCTTAGGTCACCACATTCGATTATCGTGGTCTTAGGTCACCACATTAGATTTCATGGTCTTAGGTCACTACATTATCTTCCCTTTTCATATAACCCATATGCCCCCATATTTCATACACAATATGCAAAATCATGCCTTAATTCACATTCTTATCACTTTTCACATGTTAAAAATAACATATATTCATAGTCCTAGTAGGAGTAGGAAACGACATGAGTACTTTTGTACCATAGTATGGTACCTTAGCCATATTCACATTCTTATAAACATGCACATATTAATTAATGCCATAAATCTTATTAAAAAGTAAAAGGGTACACACCGATTCGCTTAACAATTCCACCGAAATCCCAATTCGATCTTAGATCTTTAACTCCTACATTCTACCCATATTAAAGATTTAATGAAAAACTCATTCGCCATAAAACCAAATCCTAGTAGGATTTGTGCACTAAACTTACCTTAATGCCGATTTGCTTATCTCTCAAATCCTCAAAACTTTGCTATTCTCCTCCTTGTATTCTACCAAACACCGGATCTCTACATAGGTTAGTTTCGACTTTTTAAACAAAGTAAGAGATAGATCTAGATATCCAAAATAGGCCTTGGCGAATATATCTATGTGCTTACCTTCCAAATCTTAAATCTCTGAAATGATCTTTTGTCTTAGGTGCCTATCGAAATCCCTATAATCATATGTTAGATCAATTTTTAACACTTAATCACTATTAAATGGCCTTTGGCCGAATGTCAAAGTGTTACTCACCTTAGATCCTTGAAATCCCGAAAGAACTATTTGACTATGGAGATGTCGACAATAGCAGAGATCCCGGAGAACCTTCAAGTTTTGTCCAAAGATCACTAATAGGATTAATACCTTGATTTCGACAATACTAAGAGTAGAAGAATGGAAACCGAATTTTTGATCTTACCCTTACTTGAAGAAATCGACAGCACCTATGCTTGGAGCTCCTCAAAGGTTCGGCTATGGAGTCTTGAAGACTAGTCGACTATGGCCTAGAGGTGTGTCAACACTTTTGATTCTTGAGGATTAAAGAACCAACAATGGTGGATAAAGAAGAAGTAGATTTCAGCTTGACAAAATAAAAAGAGAAGAGAGAATGTTGCTTAGGGAATTCGGTAGAGAATAGGAGGGAAGAAAAGTGTGAAGAATGGCCTTGTTTTCTCCTATTTACCGAAACTATTACCCCAAGAGTCCCCCATTCGGCCATCTCTTCCATTCCTAACTTTTCTCTTTATCTCATCATAAACAAATAATCCAATTATCTCTTCTTTTATCCTTAAAATAATCTAATATTAAATCACCATTTATCTACTATTTATCCAAAAATTTAAAGAGAATCAAACTCTTCTTTCAAGTGCCTTAATGCCATCCAACTTTCTTGTTCCGTGCACTAAAATAAAATTCCTTTGTTTGCTCCCCAAGTGACTCGAACCTAGGCTCCTTCCTCTTGACTGTGGCGTCACCTACTGGGCTTTAAGTGGTGCCTCCAAGCCACTTAAACAAGCCTATGTTTGTGTCAAACTTCTTCTATTAATTTTCTTAAGGCCACCTTGTTTTAGTTTCCTCTTTTACTTAACATTTCTAAATCATTTCCTTACATTTCCAGGTTTCCAAAGTGTTCACTTTCCTATTTTAACTTAACATTTCCAAGTTTCCAAAATGTTCACTTTCCTATTTTAACTTAACATCTCCAAGTTTCCAAAATGTTCACTTTCCTATTTTAACTTAACATTTCCAAGTTTCCAAAAATGTTCATCACACATTCATAATACATAAGTCATACCATTTCGTATAATTAAATAAAAATACATAGGCCCATTTTCAGGATGTTACAACTCGGATCGTATTACTTTCGGGATTTCAAGGTAAGGAGATCTGTTAATTTAAACGTATAATCCGGGTAAAACACGAACCCTTGGCCGAATATAGGAGAGGCCTTATCTTCGCGTTCTTCTGGCTTTTGAGCAAAGTTGTAGACAGAAGGTAGTTGATCCGATTAGTGAGGGTATCGACATAGAGGGTAGTCTTACGCATTAATCAGGTGTGTAACATTCTCACACCATTTGGTTTGCCTGTTAGTATATGCTTATAAATCTGTTATATCCTATTAAATGCCGAAATACCGGCATGGCTGTTGAAAACCCGAGGAGGGTAAAGGCAAATCACCAGGTTAGTGATCTCTGTCATTCTTAAGTGAATGGTTCTGTTGATTTGATATGATAAACATGTATGCGGTTTACGTGATTGCACGGGTTGGGTGATTGATGAAAGGGAAGTGTTCGTTGTAGTGGCTTTTGCCATGATCTGTTGTAGTGGCTTTTGCCATGATCTGTTGTAGTGGCTTTTTTTTGCCATGATCTGTTGTAGTGGCTTTTTTTTTGCCATGATTTGTTGTAGTGGCTATTGCCACGATCTAACGATGAGCAACTAACTGCAGCATGACTACCATCGATGGTATGTAGCGGTGTGGGTTGGTTGTAGAAATCCCTAATGGTGTGATTGGCGGTAAGGGTGGTGTGTAGCGGATGGAAACCTAGGATTGGGTTGGGCTTTGCATAATTCCTGATATATTATATTTTGTTATCTGTTCTGTGGGGCTAAGGCCCAGTCTGATGGTGCACGAGGGTTGCACACTGAGTCTTGTTACTCACCTTATTATTTAACATTTTTTTAGGGAGCACTTAGTGCATCGGACCGGGCTGGAGGGGAGCGCAAGGTGGCCTTGCAAGAGTTCGAATTATTACAGCAAAGATGCCATTTATTTAAATTTTCCTTCAATAAGTTAAATTATTTTGGGTTTTATATTTTATTGTAATAAGGCCATGGGCCACTAGCCTTATGCTTTGGGCTTTCTTTTGTGTTTTTACTATTATTGGACACCTAATTTCGACGAAAAATATAAACTAAGGCATGTACTAAATTTCAGTTTTTAATTCATAAAGGCATCATATAAAATTTATATCTTTTATAAATTATCAAATCATTAAGTTTTCCGGAATACATGTTTAAACTCAACAAATGTTTTCCAAAAATGCGACATGTTTTACTAAATCTTCTTAGTGACATACCAGATCCGGTCGTGGTGTTTGGGTCGGGTTTGGGGTGTTACACTATATCAGCCAAAATTTGGCTGAGAGAAAAAAGGAGACCACACTACCTTAGTTTAGGAATACTTTTCCTTAGGTTTTCTTTCTCTTTTTTTTTTTTTTAGGTTCCTTATTTTCATTTCCTTAGTTGTAGACATTTCCCAACAAATTTTCTTCTTGTTTTAGTTGCTCTTAGTGTTAGTTAAGTTAGTTATTACTGTAGCTTAGGTTTGTTTGCACTTTTTGTCACCTGTACCTTGGTTGTAAGACATTTTAGATCTAATTTAATTTATTTCAGTTTCTTTTACTTTGCATCTATTAAAGTTTGTTCCTTTTATGTTTATTACTTCACATTTTCTAGTTAAATGCTTCTCCTTACATGCCCTTTAAATTTTTTTTGCACAAAAATCCCAAGTTTTATATATTTTTCAAACTTTGCTTTAATGGCTTCTTTGCTTTTCCTTTTCTTGGTTGTTAGTTTTATTTCCAGCATGAGTAGCTAATCTTTTAAGGGTCCTATTGATGGAGATGTGGTGAGCTGATTTTTGGATGAAGGACCAAATCGTAATAAATTGGACTAATTTGAATGAACTTCAAAGCTTAAGATTGATGACCCTAAGAGAACATTTCGATAAGTGAGACTGAGAGGAGATCTTGTTGAACACCAATTCATTAATCCCAAGTTAACCAGTAAGATCGAGAGATAATCCAAATTAATTTGTTTAACTTGGTAAAATGGAGACTGAGAGGTAAAATGAAGTCATTTTGGGAGTTTAAGCGCTTTGCATCCCTAATTCGAAGATTAGTGAATCAAATCAATGTCAACCAACCACCATTTGTCATTTCATTGTTAATTTCACAACTTTGCATGTTTTCCAATTTAGTTCTTGCTAGCTAGATAGTAATGTAGAATAGTTTCTCTTAATTTTATGGTTTTCCATAATATAAATTTTTGCGATTAGTTGGTTAGACTCGTTATTTTATACACATGATATTTGGAAATTGTTCAGTCCACGATTCTCTTGGGTTCTATCCTTGGAACACTTTAGTGTTCCATTGTAACACTAAATATTACAACTGACCTGTCACATTTGCAGTAAAGCTACAATTTTTATTTTATATTTTAATTCTTGAGAGTTGATTTTCTACTCTCTCCCGCCGTTCGCAAGATCAAGGGAAAGGCAGGCAACATGCCATTTGATTAAAGTTTGGGATTATACTTTGGTTTATACCGATGAGGTGACAAACACACATTACTTTGGTTTATACCGATGAGGCGTGAAGCGCAAATTATACTTCGGACATACTAATGAGGCACTAGTATAACACCCCTCGCTCGACCCAATCGTCAAGTCCAAGCTACATGATGCTACAGTAAAAAATGGAACAATTACAAACATTAAACAAATAATCAAATAAAAAACCATTAATTTTAAATAGTACAATCATTCGGTACAATTTAAAACCTTTCTTGAGTTTTATACGAGCTTATGTAAGCTCTAAGATTGACTCGAGATTGAACAAAAGTAGTTTGCAACATTTACAAAATCTCAACTTGATTGTAAGACCCTGAAAATAGGTCTAGTAGTTTCGGGTAAGTTTATCGGGTTCCGAGTGAAAATTAGGAGTTAATTGGGTTTATTAGTATTTTTTAAATTTAGTTAGCTTAATTTCGTTTAAAAATCGGTAAATATTATTTTAGAAAATAAAAATATTTTTAGGAAAATTGATATCATGGTTTTAAATAATTTTGGGTAAATATTTTGGGTCTAATTAGAATTTAAAATAAATTAAAATGGAGGTTTAATTGAGAGAATTTAAAATATTAACTAAATAGGGCCATTTTGCAAAACAAGAAGATGCAAGAGTGGTTTTATAGAAAATTATCCTTATTTTTGAAATTTTGGAGGGAAAGGAGTATTTTGTAAAACAAGGGAAATGTGGGAGTGGCCTAATGGCAATTTCCTCAATTTTTGAAAATTAGGTGGGGGTTTCAATTTTAAAAACAGTGCAACCACCTCAATTTGAACAACATTTTCACCCGAATTAAGAGCTTTTTCTCTCATTTTTTTGCTCATTTTCATATACCACATATCTTGTAACACCCCAAACCCATTTCATGAGTCCCTGGCGGATCCGGTATGTCACGAGTAAAATAATTTGAGTCATTTTGAAAGTTCGGTGAAAACTTGGTAAAATTTGGCTAAGGTATGAAAACGGGTTTGAAAACTTAGTTGGGCTTTTATAAACATAGTTGGGTTGATAGACCCTTTTGAAAACATTGATCATGTATCATTTTAAAATCATCAAGGTGATAGTTGACTTAGTGAATTTTGTTACCCGATGGTAACTTCTTGGAAAACCCGTTAAATTTTGTTAAGTTTGAAAAGGTTACTTTTAACCGGTTCAATTAATATTTATAAAATTCCATTTGTAACATAACATAGGTAAAATAAAATAGTGAAACAAACATCCAAAATAATAATAGCGGCCTTATTACAATCCCAAAATAAAAATACTTAGGAAATAAAATAATTAAACTTGCGAAAATAAATTTAACTCCAACATTAAGCATGGTAGTCTCGAGTCCTCTCCGGCTCCATCTCCATGATCTATTCATCTGCAAAATGTTAAGGAAAGGGGTGAGTCACCAAGACTCGATGTGTAATCCCCACCCGGTAAAGCAACTCATACACAAGTCATTAATAAACATGCACATGCAACCCAACCTAACCATCCATACTCCTTGACTACCCCGTGTGGTCAAAACCACCTGTGGTCAAAACCACGATGACTTAGAGTCACAAATCAAATGATGGGGCCAACCCATCGTGTGGTCAAAACCACTGATGACCATAGGTCACAAATAATCAAATGTGGTCAAAACCACTGGTGGTACCAAACCACTGGTGGTACCAAACCACTGGGACTTAGTCGCAAATAAATCAATCGGTGTGGTCAAAACCACTGATGACCATAGGTCACAATAATCTGATGGGGCCAACCCATCTTGTGGTCAAAACCACTGATGACCATAGGTCACAAATAATCTGATGAGGCCAACCCATCTTGTGGTCAAAACCACTGGCGACAGTCCATAAAATCTTCCCCCTCCTCTTATCAATCCCACCATCACATGCTTTTATATCAATTATCATATATCATGTCATAGCATTTAATATCATGTGATGGCATGCAAATCATATATCAAAAATCACAAATTAGGGGACTTACCCGGAATCCATGCTTAGCCATAAGCAAAACACTACCAAAAAGATTTAAAGCAAACAATAACGTCATGTTAATTAATAAAGTGTGTAGAGAAATCTTACACACCTGTTACTATCGTAATTCTTAGATCCCGAAAAGCCAATCTATAACGTTAGATCTCTTAACCTTAAACGAATTTGATTTCCTAACAAATCCCGAAGCCTTAATTAGTCCCTTGGAAAATAAATCCCTAAAGTTTCCCTACAGTTGGTTTTAATCAAGTTAATACGAATCATAGGCCATAATTTTAATTCCAAAAGAGATGATTACCCCTTACCACACTTATTGAAAATTGGCAGCACCTTGTTGGAGATATGATATTCGGCCTAATGCACAATTGGAAGGGCTGGAAATTTTTGTGAAGGAGGAGGGTGTATTCGCCAAGAGAAACAACAATCTTTGGAATTTTCGAACAATTTTGGCTAAGAGTTTAAGGGAGATTTTGGCAGCACAATGAAGAGAGGAAGAAGAGAAAGAGTTTGCTGGAATTTTGAATAATTTTGGGCAGTTTGTCTAAGGGAATTTTGGTAGCAAGGTGGTAGAGGTTTGGCTAATGGAGGAAGGAGAAGAAGAAAGAAATGAAGTAGGGGATTAAGGAGGATTTGACTTGTAAAGAAGAAGAAAAGAAGTGGAACTTTAGCAATATAGGCAGAGGAAATTCGGTAGCAACAAGTGAGAAAAAGAAGAGAAAAATTGAAGAACTTTTGGCCTTCTTTCTTGTAAAAAAACAATTATGGACAGCCCTAAGGAGTCCCAATGGCCAAATTCTCTTTATTTTGTGATAATTTCCAGCCTTGAATTATCACAAAATAAATCTAGCTTTAATCTCCTAATCCCCTCAACAATTTAATAGCAAATAAAACACTAAAATTCCCCCTCTTCCAGCTGATTATGACATAAAAATATGCCTAATTAGGAGTCCTATATGCCTTAACTCCCTCCAACGGTTGTATTGAAGGAAAAGGAAAAAATAAAAGCATGAGTGCAGGGCTTGGGGTTCGAGCTCTGTGACTTCTTTGAGGGAGCAATGACAGCCCACCCTTTAAGCGCCCAACCAACTCTCCCAATTGACTTTCATGTCAATTTACCCCTTCATTTAAATATAAAGCCTTACGAGCCCTTTTTCCTTTTAGTGCCAAAGCCCAAAATAAAATCCCAGATCGCTCGTCTTGACTCGAACCCGAGTCCCTTTGCCAAAGCCCCTCTTAAGTAGCGCCTCAGCCACTCCGCCCACCTGCCTTTCATGTTCGTTCCTTACTCAAAATTTATTTAACACCTTTCTTATCTAGGCCCTTCCTTTAATGCCCAAAAAATTTCTCCTTGTCGCTTCTCATGAATCGAACCCAAGACCCCTAGCAACCCTTAGGCGCACCACGCCACTTATACCGGGCCCATCCTTTGTGACATAACTTGTCCAAAATTTTATTAAAGCCCTAACTAACCTAGCTTCTTCCTTTTACACACTTAATAATAAATTTTTTTTATTACTGGATCAGGCCTAGCTCGAGTTATTTTTAGACCCTAAATCATGCCAAATTAAATCATACTCTTTTTTTCTTCAAGCACACAAGGGAAATTAATTAAATTTTTAACAACCCCTAATTTAGGGTGTTACATATCATAGAATAGATCTAAACTTTTACTCTCTCAAAATTCTCTACAAAGTCTCCCTAAAAGTTTTCCAAAGTTGAGCAAAAGTCATCCAAAATTTCTTCAAGGATCTTGATTCAATCTTTCAAATTGATTATTTGAGACCAATTGAAGGTAATTATCAACTTTAAATTCATTTTTAAGTTGTTTTCAATCATTATTTGTTATTTAAATTGATTAAAATGGATTTTTAAGTTTTGATTTCTTTCTTGATCATGTAACTCAAAAATGGTGAATCCATGATTTTGAGTTGGAATCCAAATTTTAATGAATGCCTAAGTTCAAAATATGTTTATTAAGATGTTTTTAATCATAAAAAAAGAGATCAAACTCGTTTTTAATTAAGAAGATGAGTTGATTTTCCAGAAAATTTTAAAACGATTTAATAGATGAAATTAACACTTAGGTTTTATGTTAATGGACTAGGAATGAAGTTTAGAAGTGGTTTGTGGTGTTGAGAAGGTCATTTAGTTGATGAAATTTATGTTTTAGCTTAATTGCACAATTTTGGTAAGGTAGAGTAAAGAAACGATTTAGATCCGTATAGTTTATGAAATTTCGAATTTCTTGATGTTAATGTTATTTTGTAACTGTTAAAGCTTCACACCGGGATGAGGATGATGCTAACAGGATTTGAGGTTCAAGCTTACCTACTTGAACACACTTTTGTTTGAAAAACAAAATGTGGAGGTGAGTGATTTTAAAGGCTATTGGTAAATTTGCCTGGTTTTGCGTTAAATTGAAGTTTTAAATAGTGCTTTTAATGACTTAATCACATCTTATTTGGTTGGATTTGTAAAAATTAATTTTATTTTACAAGAGCATTATTGCAATTAGCTTTTGGAAAATTGTGTGTTATGCTTTTGTCATGATTAATTTGGATTGTTAATTGGAACATGAGTTGCTAAATTTTTGAGCACTTTATGTTGGTGTTATGATTGGTTTAAGACTCATGGACAAAGGAATTTGTTGTGCTTAATTATATTGGTTTTGAAATTGTTAAGCTACATGCTTTTAATGGCATTTTACATCTTAAATTAAGTGCTTAAACATCAAATTTTATGCCTTGTATGTATGATTATATTGGCAACATTGCGTAGTGGATCCATTGGATATAATTGGCATGCCATAGGATTTGTGAGTACTCACCATTATATGTGTTATTTGTGAGCATATGGCTCAAGAAGTTCTTATTTTTAGAGTAAATACGGGAGTATTGAGCTTGTGTCTCCACTCAAAGGGACTGCGAGGTGATATAAATGAGCGTGTGGCTTCAGCCCGCTTAATTCGAGACATTTTTTGATATGTAAGAGTTTGGAGATCCATTTATCCAATGTATGATCACACATTTAAATATTGCCATGGATGTATTATGCCAATATAAGTGTATATTTATAAGTTAAATTATGATTTCATATGCCATATTAAATTGGAATTTTATTCATGGAATAGCATATGTTATTATGATTATAATATGTGATATTGTGACTGAAATTTTAATGCTTAATTTGCCTGGATTTCTACATGAATTGGGTGCGATTTACTTATTGTTTTTACAATCATTCACTGAGATTTTTAAGCTCACACCCTCACACCTTTGTGCATAGACTTTTCCGGCTTGAGGAGTTGAGGAGCGAGCACAAGGCCGATCCAAGATTAAGGCTCGATAGTAGCTTAAGGATTCTTCTTTAGAAACAATAGGGGATTGTGGCACTTATTGGGAATAGATTTAATTCAATTGTAATGAACATTGTACATTTATTTAAACTTTTATTTTGGTGATGTTATAATTACTTTAATGCTTGATTTTTATTTTTAATTGTTGTGTGGTTTATGGTATGTTGATGAGAATTCAAATGGTGATTGAGAACATGGTGTTTGAAGCATGTATTTTATACTAACATAGTTTAATTGTAGCTTGCCAAGGAGTGGAATGCTTGTGGCTAAGGTATGTACCTTGTGTGATATAATTGATGGTTGCCAAGTATGATTATAATTTAGTCCAAAAACTTAATTAGATTAATTGGAGCCTTTAACGATAGGGAAACTCGAAAATATTTTAGAATTAGACTTGTGAGGTAGAAATATTCTTAGATAATATTTTGGGTAATGTATTAAAAGTTTATAAAATTTACGTTTTAGTTCCTATTAACAAAATAATAATTAGACTTAGTAAACGAACTTGATTGAAACTGAAATTTTTAGGGCTTGCATAAATTGACTAAAAGAAGGTTGGTAATTATTAAGAACCAAAAACGGGGTTGTTTAACTTTAGATGGTAAAATAACCAAAATACCATTAGGGTTAAATAATTAGAAATAGTTTAAAAATGGTTCACAAAATCTCTTTCGCATTAAAATTAGATAGTTAATTAGTTAGAATTGAGGTGTTATAAGGTTGGGGTGTTTTAGGTGGTCTTGAGCTAGAGAGTCACTTCGATGGCTATTGTGTTGCTTCAGATTCGGGCCGGTCCGTCCTGATCAGGTTTGGGGTGTCACATTGGCGTTGCCATGTGTGTGGGCTCCTTGTTGCAACATGACTCATTGTCTTGGCCTCATTGTGGCGACGGGATTCCTCGTCACACCGTGGCCTGAGACTAAAAGCTCATCGCGACCTCACAAACTATTCTTGAAATTTTCTACAGATTTTCGCATGAAGCATATGAACCTAACTTGGCATACTCATCACATGCAACCTCTCAAGAATACCAGATTACCAGTGAAAAATAATCTTAACAAGTTTAAACCATCATTTAAGAATTCATCCACCAATTTAATTACATTTAAATAACCTTATGTGTAACACCCCAAACCCGACCCAAACGTTATGGCCAAATTCGGTATGTCACGGAGAAAACATTTTGAAAACCCTTGTTAGCGATTTAAAATTTAAGGCAAAAGATTTTTGTTTTATTTTAAAACCATGGAATTTGTATGAAGATTTATTAAGTCGAATTATTCTGATTTTAATGTACAGATGGCACAATAAAACATTTTTCGTTTGATTTTCAAGGAACTTGTGGAATCATTTTATAGTTGTAAAGTAATTTAAATAGTTCGTCCAATCATAAAAATAAATATAAAGGAAAAGATAGACTTAGGAGGCCTTATTACAACTTAATTAAATAAAACCCAAATAGAATAAAACTAAAATAAAATACTTCAAAGTAAAATTCAATTTCCTTTGCATGGCCACCTCGAGTTCATCGGCTCCTCATCCGCTATCTCGTGTCACTGAAAATGTTAAAGGAAAAGGTGAGTCACCAAGACTCGAGTGTGTAACCCTTTTCGGTTAAATGCAACATCATACACAATTATAACAAATTAACATGCATTAAGTCATGCACCCAACCTAGCCATCCAAACGCCTTTCTCTACCCGTGTGGTACCAAACCCTTTGGTGGTGCCAAACCATGGTGACTTAAAGTCACAATTGTGATACCAAATCCTTGGAGGTGCCAAGCCTCACGGTGTCCAGAGACACAAATCGATTGATGGGGCCAACCCATCGTGTGATACCAAATCATGGCGTCAATCCCTTAATATAAATGCGTGGGGCCAACCCTTTATGGTGCTAAGCCAGCAGGACGAGGCGCTATGAGGTGCCAAACCTCCGGAGGTGCCAAACCTCGGTGACCAAAGTCACATTGTGATACCAAATCACGTGGTGTAAAATCGACACGAAAATCAATTCCCCTTCACTCATATATATCCCACATTAATCCATGATACACAGATTTCATGCCAACATATAATTAAATCACATATACCAAATATGCCATGCTTCCCAAAAGCATCAAATAGTATCTCATATTGATGAGAGACTTACGAACCATCGCTTATCTGAATTACGGTATCAAATCCAAAGCTACATAAATCAGATTTAGCACACACAATATTTAGCACAGTTAATCAATCATAAAGTGTGTATGTACACACCTGTCACCAACGATAATTCTAAGTCCCGAAAAGTCAATCGGCCACACTAGCCTTCCTTGCCCTATATTCGGCCATTACCAAATATTAGTACCAAGGCCATTCGGCCAAACTAAAACCATCTCAAGGGGTTATCATTTGAACCCGAAACCTCACCTATTTGTCCTTAAGTATTAACCTTAGCACTTTGCTTTCATGAATCTTCTTCACTTCCTACAATCGGCCATCATCATTATTAGTAGCCTTCGGCTTAATTGATCACTAATTAAATACTCACTAAGAATAGAACCTTACCACTACTTACCAACTGGTTGACAAAGAATGGTAGATTAGATTTCCTGCTTTGAGATCCCGAAGTTCCTTCTCAAATCAATTGACAACGAGGATCCAAAGAGATCTATACTACTCTCAATATTCGCCAAGACTACACTACATAGGGAAAGAAATTGGCACACCAAGGAAGTGAATTTGAATAAAGAGATCTGGAAATTTTGCAAAATTTTGGGCATTTTGTCTAAAATTTTCGGCTGACAAGGTGGTGGATATTCGACCAATGGTGGAAGGAAGAAAAAGGAGAATTAGTAGGAGAGATCAAAGGTGGTTTTGGCTAAATAAAAGAAAAGAAAGCTGGAATTTTTGAAGGTTTCCTAAGGGAATTTCGGCGTGACTATGGTAAGCAGAAAAGAAAATTCAGGCTTTTGGGCACCCTTTCTTTGTACAAAAACAGCCCCCAAAGAGTCCCAATCTTGGCTAATTACTCCCCTCTATCTTGATAATTTCAGCCACTAATTATCACAAATAAAGCATAATTATCTTACCTTAATCTCCTATACAATTTGAAAGAAAATAAACTTCTAATACATTCTCATCCAATTTGAAATTAATGTGCAAAATTAAGCCTAATCTCAATCACTTAAAGAGTCCCACTGCGCCAAATTCGCCTCTCCTTTACGCCCATGACCAAAGAAATAAAGAAGAAAAAAAATTGCATTTCTTTGCCCTATAGGTTCAAACACGGAACCTCCAGCCAACCCCATGCCCTTTCACGCCTTAGCCAACTCTCCCTTAAGACTTTCATGTCACATACCCTTTTCATTTATTTATTAAACCTTCCTCTTCATCACGCTTGACAAGGGAAAAATAAAATCCAAATCTTCTTTGTTTGGACTCGAACCAATGACCCCAAGCGACCCCTCTCTTCGGCGCCCTTGCCACTTCTCCCAATCGACTTTCTTGTCAAATTGCCCTTCCATTTAATTTTAAGCCTACCTCACCCTATACGCCTTTAACATAAAAACCCAAAATAGAAGCGTTCCTTCGTTCCTCGAACCGAGACCTCTCTCCCTCAAGTGGCGCCCTAGGCCACTCTTACTCATTGGACTTTCATGCTACGAACCTTCCCCAATTATCTTTAAGGCCTTCATTACTTTGGCCCCCTTCATTCAACACCCAAAAATAAAAACAAAATGAATTCTCCCCTTTCCAAGATTCGAACCCAAGACCTCCCTTGCAAGCCCTTAATTCACCAAGCCAACACGCCAATTACAATCTGGTGTCAAGTTTCTCCTAAATTTTATTTAGGCCCTATCTTTACCTAGCTCCTTCCTTGTACACACTTTAAAAATAAATTTTTAACACTGGGTCAGGCCTAGCTCGGGTTATTTTTAGGCCCTTAAACATGTCAAATAAAATTATATTTATTTATTTCTTGAAGCCCACACATTTTTTTTATATTACAAATAACCCCTAATTTAGGGTGTTACAATTCTACCCTCCTTAAAAATAATTTCGTCCTCAAAATTACTTACTATCGTCCAATCATGTATCCTTAACTCATCACCCTACGCTACTGTTGCGCACTCTGATATTAAAGATCTATCATACTTTCCAGAAACATTCCCTACGTCCATAATCCAAGTCTTATACACTTTACTAGCTACATAAGAGCGAACTAACGTAACCACGAACAAGACAATTGAGGGTATTTCGAAAATAAGAAACTTACCCATTGTCATAACTGGCACATCTTCCTCCTCACGACAGCCAACTGCATAAACCAACCTTGGTTGCCTCGCCTCTGCACCTTCAGTACCTCGACCACGCCCGTTACCATTACCTCTAGCTGCACCTCGACCTCTCTGTGGTGGTCCTTCATTTCTAACCTGAGCACGGTTCTGACCCTCTGGGTGATTCTTAGCTAACTTCTGAGGACAATCCCTTACACGGTGATCCAACGATCTATATTCAAAGCACCCTCTACTTCCATCCAAACATTCTCCCGAGTGGGATTTCCCGCATCTAGCACACTGAGGTGGCCATTGAGTAGGCTTTGTGGCTCTTTCTGATTCCCCAAATCTAGCCTCTTCTCTATATTATTGCCCGATCCGAGCGATCCAAAGCCTTTCTTACATTTATTCTTTTAGTGATTCTATCTTACGGACTCCTTGATCCCTTCGGCTACCTTAGCCTTTTCCACTAGGACTGAAAACTCACGCTCTTGTTGGGGAGCAATCAGTAACCTTAGATCATCCCTAAGTCCGTCCTCAAAGCGAACACAACGTTCGTGCTCCGTTGACACAATTCCCGAGCATAGCGGCTCGCCTTAAAATTACGCCTCATATTTCGAATCGACTTATTTCCTTGTACTAACCCGGAAAAGCTTTCCTCGAGCATCGGTGTAGCTGATGCCCACATACTTCTTCCAAAAGCGACTTTGAAGTAATCCCATGTAAGATCATCTGCCGTGGCACCATCTCGGACCGTGAGCCACCAATGATACGCTTCATCCTTCAGGAGCGACACTGCTCCTTTTAACTTCTCCTCATTAGTCAGGTCAAGATCGTCCATAATCCTTTCCGTTGATTCTAGCCAATATTCATTTGCCTTTGGGTGCCACTCCACACACCGGAATACCTCAACTCAGTTGGATCGAAGTCGCTCACCACGGACTTACGGGTTCTGCACCGCACTAGCCTCGACAACTCATTCTAATACTCGTACTTGCGCGGGATACTACGTCGTTACCACCGTCGATCCAAAACTTAGTTTCCGTTGGCGGATCGGGCATCTCATTTTGGACCCATGACCCGACCTCGCGGGCTCAACAAAGTCATCCTACCCTACCACGGCCACAGGCGGGCGACCATGACCTCTTGAACTCATTCTAACGATCGCGTTTATCATTTAAGAATTTTTATATGTTAGTACCTTAGTTTCACTTGGTTATCCATGAAGAAATTTTATGATGGAAGTTTAAAGAGTGGTTCTTTCGTAATCAAACAAACACACAGTCTTGCATTCATTCAATCAAAGAGGCGTTGTTGATTTCATTGTGATTGTTTTCCACTACCCGGGGTATTTAGTAATTTTTCCTCTGAGGTATTTTCGTAATTTTTCAAAATGAAAATTTTGGATGATTTTCTCAAAAATTATTTTAAAACTCTAAATTTCCTGGGTATTTTTGAAAAACGTTTCAAAATTTGGGGTCTTTCGGTGATTTTGAAGCTCAGGGGCATTTTGGTAATTTTCCACAAATTAGGGTAAATTTGCAAAATTTGATAAATTAGGGATATTTCAAAAAGTTATAAAACCTTGAGGGCTCTTTTTGATAATTGTACTTTCCAAAATAGTGATGTTGCAAAATTTTGAAAGTTAGGGGTATTCTGGTAATTTGGTAGGTTAGGGGCAATTTTGTAATTTTACCCCTAAGGGTATTTTAGTAATTTTACGTAATCAGGGTGTTTTCTCAAAATAATTTCCAAAAATTGGGTTCTAAGTGATTTCACAAAAAGGAGGATATTTTGAAAATTTCTATTTGAAAATTTTCATACGGAGGGTATTTTACAAACCAGGGGTATTTTGGTCATTTTCAAACTGAGGGGTATTTTGTTTTTTAAACTAAAATTTTAATTATTTCCAAAACAAAACGGCTAGTCCCTTTCGGGTTTTAATTATCGAGTTTAGCCTGTGAGTATGTCGTCTCGGCTAGGATGAGCAGATTACTACGCACTGGTAGGATTCAAGTGAGTAGGAGGTGAGTCACGAGGACCGCTTAAATACGAGACCCCAAGAATCCAATCCTAGACATGCATATAACGATTGCCACATCTTTTGCTTAGTGACAACTCACAGGGTTTATTTGAAGAATTATTAAATCTTATGCATAATTGGGGTATACTAGCCCTAGGGTTCAATAGTTCTATTTTAATAGTCTACGTTCCCATTTTACTCTTCTACCCTTCATCAAAAGAATTTCACAAAAGTTGATAGAAGTACTTACCTGGGCGGATAGGTGCCGGAGACTCGGTGCCATGCTGTTCAAGCAAAAACAATTTCTCAAACATTATAATAAGGCCTACTATCCAAAACAAAACATTTTTGGGCCTTGGGCCCCCACAGTCGAGTTTTGAACTGGGCTCTGATACCAATTTTGTAACACCCCAAACCCGGCCCAAACATTATGGCCAAATTCGGTATGTCACAGAGAAAACATTTTGAAAACCCTTGTTAGCCGATTTAAAATTTAAGGCAAAAGATTTTTGTTTTATTTTAAAACCATGGAATTTGTATGAAGATTTATTAAGTCGAATTATTCTGATTTTAATGTACAGATGGCACAATAAAACATTTTTCGTTTGATTTTCAAGGAACTTGTGGAATCATTTTATAGTTGTAAAGTAATTTAAATAGTTAGTCCAATCATAAAAATAAATATAAAGGAAAAGATAGATTTAGGAGGCCTTATTACAACTTAATTAAATAAAACCCAAATAGAATAAAACTAAAATAAAATACTTCAAAGTAAAATTCAATTTCCTTTGCATGGCCACCTCGAGTTCATCGGCTCCTCATCCGCTATCTACGTGTCACCGAAAAATGTTAAAGGAAAAGGTGAGTCACCAAGACTCGATGTGTAACCCTTTTCGGTTAAATGCAACATCATACACAATTATAACAAATTAACATGCATTAAGTCATGCACCCAACCTAGCCATCCAAGCGCCTTTCTCTACCCGTGTGGTACCAAACCTTTGGTGGTGCCAAACCTTTGGTGACTTAAAGTCACAATTGTGATACCAAATCCTTTGGAGGTGCCAAGCCTCGGTGTCAAGTGACACAAATCGATTGATGGGGCCAACCCATCGTGTGATACCAAATCATGGCGTCAATCCCTTAATATAAATGCGTGGGGCCAACCCTTTGTGGTGCTAAGCCACTTTGGGACGAGGCGCTATGAGGTGCCAAACCTCGGAGGTGCCAAACCTCGGTGACCGAAGTCACATTGTGATACCAAATCATTTGGTGTAAAATCGACACGAAAATCAATTCCCCTCCCTCATATATACCCCACATCAATCCATGATACACAATAGATTTCATGCCAACATATAATTAAATCACATATACCAAATATGCCATGCTTCCCAAAAGCATCAAATAGTATCTCATATTGACAGAGACTTACGAACCATCGCTTATACTGAATTCACGGTATCAAATCCAAAGCTACATAAATCGATTTAGTACACACAATATTTAGCACAGTTAATCAATCATAAAGTGTGTATGTACACACTGTCACCAACGATAATTCTAAGTCCCGAAAAGTCAATCGCCACACTAGCCTTCCTTGCCCTATATTCGCCATTACCAAATATTAGTACCAAGGCCATTCGGCCAAACTAAAACCATGTCAAGGGTTATCATTTGAACCGAAACCTCACCTATTTGTCCTTAAGTATTAACCTTAGCACTGCTTTCATGAATCTTCTTCACTTCCTACAATCGGCCATCATCATTATTAGTAGCCTTGACAATTGATCACTAATTAAATACTCACTAAGAATAGAACCTTACCACTACTTACCAACTGGTTGACAAAGAATGGTAGATTAGATTTCTACTTTGAGATCCGAAGTTCCTTCTCAAATCGATTGACAACGAGGATCCAAAGAGATCTATACTACTCTCAATATTCGCCAAGACTACACCACATAGGGAAAGAAATTGGCACACCAAGGAAGTGAATTTGAATAAAGAGATCTGGAAATTTTTGCAAAATTTTGGGCAATTTGTCTAAAATTTTCGGCTGACAAGGTGGTGGATATTCGCCAATGGTGGAAGGAAGAAAAGGAGAATTAGTAGGAGAGATCAAAGGTGGTTTTGGCTAAATAAAAGAAGAGAAAGCTGGAATTTTTGAAGGTTTCCTAAGGGAATTTTGGTGACTATGGTAAGCAGAAAAAAGAAAATTCTAGGCTTTTGGGCACCCTTTTTTGTACAAAAACAGCCCCCCAAAGAGTCCCAATGCTTGCTAATTACTCCCCCTCTATGCTGATAATTTCAGCCACTAATTATCACAAATAAAGCATAATTATCTTACCTTAATCTCCTATACAATTTGAAAGAAAATAAACTTCTAATACATTCCCATCCATTTAAAATTAATGTGCAAAAATTAAGCCTAATCTCAATCATTTAAAGAGTCCCACTGCGCCAAATTCTACCTCTCCTCCTTTCGCGGTGACCAAAGAAATAAAAGAAGAAAAAAATTGCATTTCTTTGCCTATAGGTTCGAACACGGAGCCTCCACCAACCCCATGCCCTTCACGCCTTAGCCAACTCTCCCTTAAGACTTTCATGTCACATACCCTTTTCATTTATTTATTAAACCTTCCTCTTCATCACGCCAGCAGCAAGGGAAAAATAAAATCCAAATCTTCCTTGTTTGGACTCGAACCAGCGACCCCAAGCGGCCCCTCTCTTCCACCGCCCTTGCCACTTCTCCCAATCGACTTTCTTGTCAAATTGCCCTTCCATTTAATTTTAAGCCTACCTCTCGTATACGCCTTTTTTAAAAACCCAAAATAGAAACGTTCCCTTCGTTCCTCGAACCCGAGACCTCTCTCCCTCAAGTGGAGCCCCAGGCCACTCTTACTCACTAGACTTCCATGCTACGAACCTTCCCCAATTATCTTTAAGGCCTTCATTGCTTTGGCCCCCTTCATTCAACGCCCAAAAATAAAAACAAAATGAATTCTCCCCTTTCCAAGATTCGAACCCAAGACCTCCCTTGCAAGCCCTTAATTCACCAAGCCAACCGCCAATTACAATCGGTGTCAAGTTTCTCCTAAATTTTATTTAGGCCCTATCTTTACCTAGCTCCTTCCTTGTACACACTTTAAAAATAAATTTTTAACCTTTGGGTCGAGGCCTAGCTCGGGTTATTTTAGGCCCTTAAACATGTCAAATAAAATTATATTTATTTATTTCTTGAAGCCCACACATTTTTTTTATATTACAAATAACCCCTAATTTAGGGTGTTACATTATGCACCATTTTTTTAACAACTACACAAAGCAGTCATAAACGAAGTCACCTGAAAAAGTACCATTTCACTGGCCATTCACTTAACAGGTACATGCTACTTATAACTGAGCTCAAAATGAGTAAATGTCTACCAAATTGTTGATAGGATAGTGCTTTGTGGTGATCCAACCTGGTGGCTTCCACAGAACCAAAGATCTACTAGGAAAAGGGAGACAACGAGTGTTAGTACAAATCTCCGGTGAGAAAAATCTCAAACACACGAATGAAACTCGAACAGAAGAAGAAATAGGACAAAGCTCCAAGGCTTGTATCAAACCACTACCTTTAAGGTTATATTTGCCCCCACCTATCTTCTGTGTGCAAACGAGTTCCAAGCAAATTAACCTCGAGGATACAATGAAGCTAATGACTATTCGCTTTTTGCACTGACGAGAATAGTCCACTACACACTAAGCAATGTATGACAAGAAACTCAATTTCTATAAAGGATTTCTACAGTAATACTTTATAGAATAATCTAATAATATTAGAAAATGAAGGAAGGAAAGAAAGAATATTAGAATTTGTTGGTATAATTTCCAAATGAAATCTCATTCCTATTTATAGGAATTTTCATGTCTCTTCATAGAGACATCTTTCATCAATAGGTGTCTTTCTGAATAATAATGTTTTAAAATAAACATATATTATTCATTTAATTATAACTATTCAAATAATATTATTTAAATAGTTATAATTCTTTTCAAAAATCAAATAATACAATCTTTTGATTAATTACACCAATTCATTTATAGTTATTGGAACACAATAAATATTTGAAAATGTTTCGACAATGAGTAAGCATTTTGAATGCTTAGTAAGTCTATATGAAATTTACTTAACATACCTTAACATTATAACAATTTAAAAATTGTAATAGATTGAAATCTAACATGACATTCATTACATCCTTGTAATTCAATGTACAATTCCACAATACACCCAAAAGGTTTGTTCATTTGCATAACTATATCATGATACTCAAATCAATAGTACATATGAATACCATCATTCCATCTTATAAAAAATACTATAAAGCTATGCTAGTTTTACAAATATACCCATTCAAACAATATTCAATCCATATTCAATAATTTTAGTCATTTTATTTCATTTAATTACCGTGTTCATTTTTTTTGCCTAGAGAACTAAAGTAAATTGAACTCAGATATAGGAAACTGAGTTGATTACTTATAATGACATATTTGGGTTGCTAAAACTAGCTTCGGATCAGGGTTGCTAACACTAGCTTCAAAGAATCCACAACATATGCTGGATCTAAAGCCATCGAATTAATCCTTGATCACAGTACCCATTTGTTTATTCAAGTTGACATATTTTTTTTTGCTAGCACGAGCTTTAGGCCGGGGTTGCTAACTTAGCTTGGTTCAATGCTACTAACACTAGCTTCAGAGATTTCGCAACATATGTTGGATATCAAGCTATCAAATCAATCCTTGATAACAACACTTGTATTCCTTTTTGGAACCTTGATGGCATGCTATTCGTATCTGTAACATCCTAAAATAGGGCCTGGAAATTTGGACTTCGCAAGCAGAGGGTTCATCAATGGTACGGTGAACTTGTGTTCTCCAAAAGACTTTCAGCAGGGTTCCACAGCAAGATTGGTGAGCAGTGTATGCCTAAGGGCGTGGTAAGGAGTGTTGAATAGTTGGTTTGGCGAGCTGGAGTCTATAACAACCCATTTTCAATGAAATCAAAACAATGGTTTTGGGACCACAAATTTGATTCGAAAAAAATATTTTTATTTTATTACATAGTCCGTAATATGTTAGAAATGCCATGTGAAAATTTTGATAAGAAAATTTTATTGATTAAGTGTTTAATTACGAGAAGGACTAAATCGCATAAAATGTAAAAGTTGAATTCTAGTAGCTATAAGGATTAAAATAGATATGGAATTCAAAACTTAAGGTCCTTATATGATAATTAGACCATTAAAGAAAATCATGTAGATATTATGGTGACTCATCCATGGAAATTTAGAAAATGGGCAAGGACTAAATTGGAAAGTGAAATATTTTAATAAATTAAAAGATGATAAAAGAGATTGTAACAGCCCAATTTTTGGTCAAATCAGAGCAATGGTTTTGAGACCACAAATTCGAAGTAGAAATATTTATTTTTATTATTTCTTTAAGGTCTACAGCATGATAGAATGATTGAATGAAAATTTTGTTAAGAAATTTTGTCGATTGAGTACTCAATTTGTCCAGAAGGATTAAATTACAATAGGTGCAAAACTTGAATTCTATAAGTTAAAGATGTATAATTGATATGAAATTTTAATTGGAAGTCCTTATGTAATAATTAGACCATTATACCTAGGGTGGACAAAAATGGACATGGCTAGGTAAAATTTTAAAGTTATGCATTAGGGGTATTTTAGTAAATTGGTAAATAAAGAAAAAACAAACTAAATAAAAGATGCCCATCTTATCAATGTCATCTCCCCCATAGCTGAATTTTACAAGGAACCCATAGCTAGGGTTTGGCAAAGCTTTCAAGCTCGATTGTAAGTCTGTTCTTGTCCCATTTTTAATGATTTTTATATTTTTGAGATCGTTGTAACTTGATCTACCTATTCCAAGGACTAATTTGACAAAAGTTAAATTTTAGAATTTTACCCATTCTGAATATGCATGTATTTTGATGTTTGATGATAGAAAATGCATGTTTATAGTTAGTTAAACAACATTTGTAAAGTGATTTTCGGTAAAAATGTAAAATAGGGACTTATTTGTAAAAGGTTATAAAATCTATAAAAAAGTGTGAATAAATGAAAATTGTGGGATGTTATGAGTACAAGTGATATTTGGCTAGGCTTGGGTTGGGATGAAATTGAATGAAATTCATTTTACGAGCCTAGGGACTAAATTGTAAAATGTTGAATGTTAGGGGAAAAAATGTAATTTTTGGGCTAAATTGAATAATACGATGATTAAATAAGTCAACTTTGATATTATAGATCAAGAAAAATAAGGTTCGGACCTAAATCGGGGGAAAAATAAAGTATTTAGCGAATAGGTCTTTTACGCCATTTTTGTAACCGAGGTAAGTTCGTATGTTAATAAGCATTATTATAATTGCATTTTAAATGCTTTAATATTGCATGAATTGTATTAATGACCTTCCGAACACGTTCGACGAAGATTCAGCAAATGTGAAATGCCGGTTGAGCTTTAGGAATAGATTAGGATACAAGTGACATGTCACTAGGAATTTATGTGATTATGTGATTTATGTGATCTGGGTGCTGGTCCTGTACGTCCTACCGGTGGCTGAGTATACCAGCATATGTTGTGATTACTTGACAGCTTGTGTGAGCAGCACCTTGTAGCTACGTCCCAACTGACAGCTTGTGTGAGTAGGCCTATTATTAGCTTAAGAGTGAGCTTTATGTGATTAAGGTAGCATTGGCTACATATGTGGCACCTTGTTTGCAAGATTTCCGAGTATTCAATAGGATTCCAATGGTTCAAAAGGTATGTTAAAGATGAGAATAAGTATGAAACCATTACAAGATGGTATAGGTGTGTGCACAAAGCTTATGAATATTAAATTCACAAAATGATAAATTCAAGGTAAGTTGTGATGTAATGAAATACGACTATGAGGTTATTGTAAATTACATCGTCTTATATTATATTACTTGAATGTTAAATATATGGTAATGTTTGCTTCTTTCTTACATACGAGCTTAGTAAGCTATATAGCTTACTCCTTTTTACTTTCCATGTTTTATAGTGTCACCAAGTTAACTCGGATTGGAGATCGTCGGAGATCGCATCACACTATCAAACTATCATTTTGGGTATCGATGATTTTAAATATTTTGAGTATATGGCATGTATAGGGACTTGGTCATTTTGTTATACGTGTCATCATCATTTTGGCCAAATGTATTGGCTTGTAATTGTCAAAGGCTTGAATTTGGTATTTCGCCATGTAAATTGGCTCATTTTGGTTACATGGATTTTAAGCTCATCTATATATATATATATATATTGCTAATGCCCCCTTGGTGATGTGGTTTATATTGATTTACTAAATGTTGACTGTGGCTTAATGACTTGTTGTGAAATGGGTAGGTTTGGTTTATTGGTATGTTGGATTATCTTGATAAGTTAATGCAAATTGAAGGTAGTCTTAGTGGTTTTTTGAATGCAAAATTAGTACGTCTAATTTGGCATAATGAAATGTTATGAGTATGCTAGAAAATGGTATTGCATTGACATATATTGGCCATGATTGTGGATGTTTTGGTTGCCTAATTATACCATGATTCATGCTATTGAACTTGTGTATGTGTGTATGTAAATGAGGGTGGCAAATGGCTTGGTAAATAGCCTTTAGTTTGTCCACACGAGTAGACACACGGGCATGCATCTAGGCCATGTTCCATGATCTTTGTGTTGCTCAAGAATCTTTGACCTTTTCTATGAATAGAGAGAAAAATTTGCAAGAAAGAAAAGGGAGAAGAAAGATGGGGGAGAGGGGAAGGCTATGGGGATTTAAATAAAATTTTCAAATCTGGTATGTTCTCACGCTCGTGTGTTGAGGTTGTGTCGATTCACACAGCTGCTTCGTACGGCCGTGTTGTGAAGTGTGTTGTTCTTCCACGCCCATTTCTAGAAAGCTAGTATGTGAGCACGATTGGACTACACGGGTGTGGTCTGCCCGTGCTCAAGAAGTTATTATCCTAGCACGGTCGTGAGGCACGGCCGTGCTGTGGGTGGTTGGCTATATTACGTTGGGGGTGGTTGGACTAACTTTGCACGGCTCTACTCTGTCAGTATGATGGTTCCGGTGGTCCACACGGCCACAGGCACGGCCGTGTGTAAGGCCGTGTGGATCGAAAACCTGCACCTTTGTTTTAAACGTGGAGAGAAGAGAGAAGGAAAGAAAAGAAAAAATAATTTTGAAAAATAAAATGTGTTAGTGCTCGGATTGCCTCCCGAGAAGCGCTCGTTTATACTCTTAAGCTAGACTATCCTTGACTTTGAAAATTTTAGGGAGGTTTAAAAGTTTGACTATTTTCCCTCTTGCTGCCAGTTTTATTTTCATGCAAAGTTTAGGTCAAGAAGCGTTTACCTGAATATTGGATTGCTTACCTCGACTATTTCGTGTGGGAAAATATTGTGTACCTAAAGGAGTATTTCTTCCTTTTTCTTCAAGTCTATTGAAGTGATGTGAGGATCGGCTTTGTCTAGCAGCACTTGATCTCCTATTTTAAAGTGATTTGATGTCCCTAAGAGCTCTTCTGGTGGTTCCTTAGGTTTTACTTCGTGTGGATCCGATTTTTCTTTGGTGTGTATCTTCTACTCTTCTAAATTGTTAATTTTACGATTTTGTGTTGGCTCAATTTTGATGCTTTGTAATGTTTCCTGTGATGAAGTTTGAACAATTTGATTATCTATTGAAACGACGTTCTTACCTTCATCTTTTGTTGTTTTGGCTGAGTTGAGAGCTTGAAGATTGACTGATTCATCTCCTACACGAAGTATGAGTTCTCCTATGGCAACATCAATTTTAGTCTTGGCAGTTGCAAGAAAAGGTCTTCCTAAAATTAAAGGGATTGAATTTTCCTCATCCATGTCTAAAACAACAAAATCAACTGGGAAAACGAATTTATCGATTTTTACTAAAACGGCTTCAATAATGCACCTAGGAATTCTAACAGTTTTATCAGCTAGTTGGATACTCATCCTAGTTTGTTTGGGCATCCCTAAACCTAGTCGTTTAAACAGTACATAAGGCATGACATTTATACTTGCCTCTAAATCAGCTAATGCATTATCAGTAGTTAAACTACCAATTAAACATAGAATCATAAAACTCCCTGGATCTTTTAATTTCTGTGGTAGTCTGTTCTGTAGCATTGGTGAGCATGTTGCGTTAAGTTCCACATAGTGCTCTTCATCTATTTTGCGTTTATTCATCAAGAGCTGTCTTAAAAATCTCCTTGAGTCGGGCATCTGAAAAAGAGCTTCAAGAAGAGGTAAGTTAATATGTAATTTCTTTAAAAGTTTTAGAAACTTACTGAATTGTTCCTCTGAATCATCTTTTTTCAATGCTTCGGGATAAGGTATGTGAGGTTGGTATTCTTTGATTTCTGGTTTTGGCCTCTCTTGTGCTACCTTTATTTTACCTTTTTCTTCCTTAGTTTTTGTATTAAGGTGGGCTCGTCTACTTTTGTATCCTCTTGAGCTATGATGGCTTGGATTTGCTCTTTTGGGTTTATTTATGTGTTGCTTGGTAGACGTCCTTCTTGACATTCAGAAATCACCTTTGTGAGATGTCCCACTAACCTAGTAAGTTCTCCAAGTTGATTATTGATTCCTTTGATCGATTTTTGTTGTTCATCACGTATTGCTTCAGTCTTTTGGAGACGAGAATCTGTAGCTGCCATGAATTTTGTTAACATCTCTTCAAGGTTTGATTTCTTTTCTTGTGGATATGGCTGGTTTTAGTAATTTGGAGTAGGTTGCTGCCTTTGATTTCCTTGTCCTCCCCTCGAAAAATTTGGGTGGTTCCTCCAACCTGCATTATAAGTGTTACTATAAGGATTATTATTAGATCGGAAATTGTTACCTATATAGTTTGTCTGCTCATTTTCTGCTCCTAGTTGGTAGGGTGGGTACTCAGAATTCGCCACATTCCCGGTTGCTTCGCATTGCATGACTGGATGTACCTGTGAAGAATATAAATTATCAAGCTTTTTATTCATTAACTCCACCTGTGTTGACAGCATTGTCACTGAGTCTATGTTAAAAACTCCTGCTGATTTTATCAGTTTAGCTCTTGTAATTTGCCATTGATAGCTGTTCAATGACATCTCCTCAATAAAATCATAAGCCGCTTCAGGAGTTTTATTATTCAAAGTTCCACGGGTTGATGAATTAATCATTTGCCTAGTTGGAGAATTCACACCATTGTAAAAGTTTGGACTTGAAGCCACAAAAGTAATCCATGGTGTGAGCATCTCCTTAGGAGATCCTTGTATCATTCCCATGCATCATATAATGTTTCTGTGTCATTCTGCATAAAAGAAGATATGTCATTCCTAAATTTAGCCATTTTGGCTAATGGAAAATATTTTAGAAGAAATTTTTCGGTCATTTGATACCATGTGGTGATTGACCCTCGTGGTAACGAGTTCAACCACTGCTTTGCTTTATTCCTTAATGAAAATGGAAATAACCGAAGACGTATGACATCATCAAAAACACCATTTATTTTGAAGGTATCACAGAATTCTAAAAAATTGGATATATGAGTGTTTGGATCCTCATCCTGCAAACCATCAAATTGAACAAACTGTTGAATCATTTGTATTGTGTTAGGATTTAATTCAAAATTATTAGCAGCTATAGCGAGCCTAACAATACTAGATTCTACTCCTGTCAAATTAGGTTTAGCATAATCATACATAGTACACGGAGCATTCTGTTCTTGCACATTTGGTGGGTTGTTCTCGTCCATCCTTGAGAGGATTGAATCTTTGCTTTGTTCTTCTCTTTGATAGTCTAGGGCTCGTCTAATTTCTCTGCGATTTCTACGAGCAGTAGCTTCAATGTCACTCTCGTATTCTAATGGTCCTCTCGGATTCCTTCTAGTCATAAACTAGAGGTACCTATTATGAGAAGGAAGAAAGAAATTTAGAAACACAAAAAAAAAATATATGTATAAATATAAGAGAAATTTAAAAAAAAATAAAAAATAATGGCTAAAGTAATAGAAATAGAGCTTTCATAATATTTTAGATGTTCCTTGGCAACGGCGCCAAAAACTTGATCGTGTCAAACAGTCGAGTTTTAATATTTATAAAAGAGTGATCGAACACAGACACTAACTATGACAAATGATAGAGGCAAGTGCACCTATCGAGCAAGAGTATAACTCAGGAAAGAATATCTTATCGAACCTAAAGGAACCTAAAAGTACTACTACTCACTTTCTTTCTATTATTTAGCCTAAAATTTGGAGTGATTTAATTATTAAACTAACGAAATACTTAGACTAAATGCAAAGACAAAAGATTGAATTGGAGAAAGACTTTAGGAAAACTCAGTTGATAAAGACGATACCCTCAGGAAGAATCCACCTATGACTTCACTTATTATTTATTCCCCAAACCATATGATTTCTTTACTTAGCTTGATCCGTGAGACTCCCTAACCTATATTAAACCCTCTCTCAAGGCAAATAACGTCTAACCTTAGGTTAATTAGTGGAACTCTCGTTCTCTTATAATAACCCCCTAACAAAGCAGTAAATTGATCAATGGATTCCCATATTAGGTTTCACCCTAATCCGACAAAATCTCGTAACCTTATCTCTAGGCACCCGATCAACTCCGCTCAATTATGCTAGATCTACTCTTAGGTAGGGTCTATTCCTCCTCCACCTAAGCACATCAGATAAAATTAAGCAACATAATTAAGAACAAACCAAGTACTTATCATATAAATTTAGAAATCAAACAACAAAATCCATCATAGGTTTCATCCCCTTTAGGTATCTGAAGGGTTTAGTGCATAACTAAATATGAAAACATCTCAAGAGAAAAGAATAAACAAAACATAAGAAATCCCTAAAACCCCCTGAAGGAATTAAAGGTGAGATCCTCCGTCTTGAGTGGAGTTCCGGCTTCTTGAGATGAATCAACTGGCTATCTTCAAGTGATTCCCTAAAAGATGAAAGCTTCAATAAAAGCCTCTACTCAAAAAGGCCTCTTTAATGTTTGCCTTGGGTTGTTTATATAGGCTTTGGGATGCTATACTTAGCTCCTAAGTATCTCATTCAAGTAGAATTACTATTAGGGTGTTGGAGTAGACTTAGGAGTATGTTTCTTTGGCTTCAAGCATCCAAATCCAAGTGAAATTGCTCTCTCCCGCGGCAGGGGCACGGCCATGGCACATGCCTGTATAAATCATGGTTGGGTCGTGTCTCGATTTCGTCATTTTGGGCACGGCCGTGTGAGTCAGGATTCAGGCCGTGCTTCAGGTTTGTTGATTTGGGCACGCCATGTAGATCACCAGGCACGTCCGTGTGATCAATGGATGCTGCACGGCCGTGTGTTACATAGTTGAGGCCATGCTCTAGGTATTTGGCGAGGCACGGTCGTGTGGGCTTTGGGCCAGGCCGTGTTGATTGCTTTTAAGGCCCATTTTGTGTTCTTTTTATCCTCGGGTGCTATCCTGATTATAAACATGAAAAGAAAGGATTAAAAGCACCTTTTTACATAAATCAAGGGCTAAATCATCCAAAAGCCTATTAAATATGGAGTTAAAATATGTTGCATTTACGGTTTATCAAATACCCCCACACCTAAGCTTTTACTTGTCTTCAAGAAAAATTCTCAACTTATAATTAAAACGAACTTTCCATAATTCATAATTCCTATCGACAATGTCTCATCATAATTCATAGATAATTTATACATGGATAGTTCAACTCAAAGAACCCTAAAGATTCAATTACGATAAGTCATACATTTGTAGTACGAAAACATAGGCGTCTTCCCTTATCTAAGTGATTACCTTTAATTCAAAATCGATAAGAATTGACATCCTCACTAAAGATTCACTCAAATCACTCAAAGGTGTTTAAGGTTCAAGAATAAGCACTCTAAGTCGAACCTGAAAAGTTAATCCCATAGGCTTGCCTGAAAATCAAGTCTCCACCACTGTATATGAGATGATACACAAATCAAAAGGTCTTTAATCAGGGTTGTAATGGGACTAGGTTTAAAAGGTGTGGATAAAGGCTGAATTAGAGGTTTAGAATCGAGACTGGCTTGACAAATTGCCTAACTAGAAACACTGAACTAAATATGAATATTTACTTCGAATGCAAACTAATAATACCACTATAGATAGTTACTATATAATAACGAATATTTTCATTACTTAAAATTTTATAATACTTTAATACAAGCTTTTTCTTCAACAATTGGAGTTTAAATGCTCTAAGCTCTTTTATTATACTACTAATATTGAATAAACTTGGATTTTTTTTAAGAACGAACCAAAATAAACATAATAGAAGGAACTTTGATAATTGAAATAACCTAATTTGGCAACTGATCAAATCAATTCTCGATAGAGGGGTAGTCAAAGGAATGTTGATAACAAATACAAAGGGATTTTGGGTTAATATTAGTGAGTGAGTCAATAAAAAGGTTGTTAAGATTCAATGGGGTTCACTAGGGGTTATTTATGTAGGTAGGCTTTTTAGTGGAGGGAACAGGTTAAAACCTATGTGCCTTTATCATCTCATTATATCAAATCATTAATGTGGTCTCGACATGCATAACCAAGGCAAGTTCTAGAATAACAGTTCAAAGTTGACACACTCATAATCAATTAAAGTGAGCACAAAAAAGGGTATATGCTCTATAAGGCTCAAAATCTCACAAAAAATTATGGGTGTTTTGACATCAATCTTTATAAATTTTGAACTTCAAGGTGATACTCAAATTATGCTCAACAACCTATCAATTTTAATTTTTAGAAAGTAGACTTATCATGCTCGATTCTCTAGTATTCTTCAAATTTAATTATCAATGCACAATTAACTATGACTTATTCTAAAACATATCAATGAAAATCATAAATCATTAGAAATTTCACCCTAGTTAATAATATGAGAAAAATACTTAAGATCAAGACTAATTTCAAGGTTTTGAGAATTATGCAAAAAGTTAGGCACTATTACCCCCACACTTAAGATGTACATTGCCCTCAATGTACAAAGATAGATAATGATAATTAGGTGCCAAATCAAAAAGATAAGTGGGGAAAGTAATACTCCCTGAAATCTGGATGATCCCTGGCGTCTTTGGTGGTGGTGATGGTGTTTTTATAGGTTCGATGGAGTGGCTCTGGAAAGCAATTTGCTAGATGAAGAAATTGGGTAGCTTTGTGAAGATATAGCCAAGAGATCTAGAGAAATAATAATACTATACTAATAATATAATTAAAGATTAAGGAAAAAAATGAAGGAGACTAAGAAGAAGATTGAAATTAAAAGAAAATATTAATGGACTAAGGAGTCCTTATTGTTGGATGGTTCGCGAGGTGGACGTGACCTTGAAGGCTATGGTGCGTGATTCTCAAGCAGCCTTTAGAACCTAAAACCAAGAAACTAATATGAAATAAATTAAATTAAGTAGGATATAAGTAAAGATAAGGAAAATAAAGGAGACGAGAAAAGAAAAATAGAATCGAAAAGGTTTTGAGACCCTTGGCATGTCAATTAAATGAAGCTACCGACATGAACTCATGTTGAGGTCTCCTCTGAGGAGATGATTGACTTTCTTACATTTCTTTGGCATGATTTTTGTGTTGCTCAAGAGTCTTGGACCTTTTCTATGAACAGAGAGAAAAATTTCAAGAAAAAAAAGGGAGAAGGAAGATGGGGGAGAGGGGAAGGCTGTGGGGATTTAAATAAAATTTTCAAATTTGGTATGTTCTCACGCCCGTGTGTCGAGGGTGTGTCGATTCACACGGTCGCTTCGCACGGCCGTGTTGTGGAATGTGTTGTTCTTCCATGCCCATTTCTAGAAAGCCAGTATGTGAGCACGGTTAGACTGCACGGGCGTGGTATGCCCATGCTCAATAAGTTAGTATCTTAGCACGATCGTGAGGCACTGCCGTGCTGTGGGTAGTTGGCTCCGTGACGTTGGGGGTGGTTGGACTGACTTTGCACGACTCTGCTCTGTCAGTGTGATGGTTCTGGTGGTCCACACGGCCACGGGAACGACTGTGTGTAAGGCCGTGTGGATTGAAACCTACATCTTTGTTTTAAATGTGGAGAGAGAAGAGAGAAGGAAAGAAAAGAAAAATAATTTTGAAAAATAAAAAGTGTTAGTGCTCGAGTTGCCTCCCAAGAAGCGCTCGTTTATAGTCTTAAGCTAGAATGTCCTTGACTTTGAAAATTTTAGGGAGGTTTAAAGGTTTGAATATTTTCCCTCTTGCTGACAGTTTTATTTTCCTGACAAAGTTTAGGTCGAGAAGCGTTTACCTTGAAATTACCGAATATTGGATTACTTACCTCGACTATTTCGTGTGGGAAAATATTGTGTACCTGAAGGAGTATTTCTTCCTTTTTCTTCAGGTCTATTGAAGTGATGTGAGGATCGACTTTGTCTAACAGCACTTGATCTCCTATTTTAAAGTGATTTGGTGTCCCTATAAGCTCTTCTGGTGGTTCCTTAGGTTTTACTTCGTGTGGATCCAGTTTTTCTTTCGTGTGGATTCGGTTTTTCTTTGGTGTGTATCTTCTACTCTTCTAAATTGTTGATCTTACGATTTTGTGTTGGCTCAATTTTGATGCTTTGTGATGTTTCCTATGATGAAGTTGGAACAATTTGATTATCTATTGAAACGACTTTCTTACCTTCATCTTCTATTGTTTTGGCTGAGTCGAGAACTTGAAGATTGACTGATTCATCTCCTACACAAAGTATGAGTTCTCTTGTGGCAACATCAATTTTAGTCTTGGTAGTTGTAAGAAAAGGTCTTCCTAAAATTAAAAGATTGAATTTTCCTCATCCATGTCTAAAACAACAAAATCTACTGGGAAAACGAATTTATCGGTTTTTACTAAAACATCTTCAATAATGCACCTAGGAATTCTAACAGTTTTATCAGCTAGTTGGATACTCATCCTAGTTTGTTTGGGCATCCCTAGACCTATTCCTTTAAACAGTGCATAAGGCATGACATTTTTACTTGCCCCTAAATTAGCTAACGCATTATCAATAGTTAAACTACCAATTAAACATGGAATCATAAAACTCCCTGGATCTTTTAGTTTCTGTGGTAGTCTGTTCTGTAGCATTGTTGAGCATGTTGCTTTAAGTTCCACATTGTGGTCTTCATCTATTTTGCGTTTATTCATCAAGAGCTGTCTTAAAAATCTCCTTGAGTCGGGCATCTGAAAAAGAGCTTCAAGAAGAGGTAAGTTAATATGTAATTTCTTTAAAAGTTTTAGAAACTTACCGAATTTTTCCTCTGAATCATCTTTTTTCAATGCTTCGGGATAAGGTATGTGAGGTTGGCATTCTTTGATTACCGATTTTGGCCTCTCTTGTGCTACCTCTATTTTACCTTTTTCTTCCTTAGTTTTTTGTATTGAGGTGGGCTCGTCTCTATTTTACCTTTTTCTTCCTTAGTTTTTGTATCCTCTTTTGTATCCTCTTGTTGTGATGGCATGGATTTGCTCTTTTGGGTTTATTTCTGTGTTGCTTGGTAGACGTCCTTCTTGACGTTCAGAAATCAACTTTGTGAGATGTCCCACTGACCTAGTAAGTTCTCCAAGTTGATTCTTGATTCCTTTGATCGATTTTTGTTGTTCATCACGTATTGCTTCAGTCTTTTGGAGACGAGAATCTGTAGCTGCCATGAATTTTGTTAACATCTCTTCAAGGGTTGATTTCTTTTCCTATGGATAGGGCTGGTTTTGGTAATTTGGAGTAGGTTGCTGCCTTTGATTTCCTTGTCCTCCCCATGAAAAATTTGGGCGGTTCCTCTAACCTGCATTATAAGTGTTACTATAAGGATTATTATTAGATCAAAATTGTTACCTATATAGTTTGTTTGCTCATTTTCTGCTCCTGGTTGGTAGGGGGGTACTCAGAATTTTCCACATTCTCGCTTGCTTCGCATTGCATATTTGGATGTACTGTGAAGAACATAAATTATCAAGTTTTTATTCATTAACTCCACATGTTGTGACATTGTCATTGAGTCTATGTTAAAAACTCCGCTGATTTTGTCGGTTTAGCTCTTGTAATTTGCCATTGATAGGTGTTCAATGACATCTCCTCAATAAAATCGTAAGTCGCTTTGAGTTTTATTATTCAAAGTTCCACCGGTGATGAATCAATCATTTGCCTAGTTGGAAAATTCACACCATTGTAAAAGTTTGGACTTGAAGCCACAAAGGTAATCCGTGGTGTGAGCATCTCCTTAGGAGATCCTTGTATCTTTCCCATGCATCATATAATGTTTCTGCGTCATTCTGCACAAAAGAAGATATGTCATTCCTAAATTTAGCCCTTTTTGGCTGGTGGAAAATATTTTAAAAGAAATTTTTCAGTCATTTTATCCCATGTGGTGATTGGCCCTAGTGGTAACAAGTTCAACCACTGGTTTGCTTTATTCCTTAATGAAAAAGGAAATAACCGAAGACTATGGCATCGTCAAAAATGCCATTTATTTTGAAGGTATCACAGAATTCTAAAAAATTGGATATATGAGTGTTTGGATCCTCATCCTACAAACCATCAAATTGAACAAACTGTTGAATCATTTGTATTGTGTTAGGCTTTAATTCAAAATTATTAGCAGCTATAGCGGGCCTAACAATACAAGATTCTGCTCCTGTCAAATTAGGTTTAGCATAATCATACATAGTACACGGAGCATTCTGTTCTTACACTTTTGGTGGGTTGTTCTCGTCCATCCCTTCAGTAGGATTGGGTCTTTGTTGTTCTTCTCTTTGATAGTCTAGGGCTCGTCTAATTTCTCTGCGATATCTGTGAGCGGTAGCTTCAATGTCACTCTCGTATTCTAATAGTCCTCTCGGATTCCTTCTAGTCATAAACTAGAGGTACCTGTTATGAAAAGAAAGAAAGAAATTTAGAAAAACAAAAAAAAATATATGTATAAAAATAAGAGAAATTTAAAAAAAATAAAAAATAATGGCTAAAGTAATAGAAATAGAGCTTTCTTAATATTTTAGATGTTCCCCGACAATGGCACCAAAAACTTGATCATGTCTAACAGTCGAGTTTTAATATTTATAAAAGAGTGATCGAACCTGTAGACTAACTATGACAACGATAGAGGGAAGTGCACCTATCGAACAGTAGTATAGCTCAGGCAAGAATATCTTATCGAACCCAAAGGAACCTCAAAGTACTACTACTCACTTTCTTTCTATTATTTAGCCTAAAATATGGAGTGATTGAATTATTAAACTAATGAAATACTTAGACTAAATGCAAAGACAAAATATTGAATTGGAGAAAGACTTTAGGAAAACTCAGTTGATAAAGACAATACCCTCAGGAAGAATCCACCTATGACTTCACTTATTATTTATTCCCCAAACCATATGATTTCTTTACTTAGCTTGATCCGTGAGACTCCCTAACCTATATTAAACCCTCTCTCGAGGCGAATAACGTCTAACCTTAGGTTAATTAGTGGAACTCTCGTTCTCTTATAATAACCCCCTAACAAAGCAGTAAATCGATCAATGGATTCCCATATTAGGTTTCACCCTAATCTGGTAAAATCTCGTAACCCTATCTCTAGGCGCCCGATCAACTCCGCTCAATTATGCTAGATCTACTCTTAGGTAGGGTCTATTCCTCCTTCACCCAAGCACATCAGATAAAATTAAGCAACATAATTAAGAACAAACGAAGTACTTATCATATAAATTTAGAAATCAAATAACAAAATCCATCATAGGTTTCATTCCCTTCAGGTATCTGAAGGGTTTAGTGCATAGCTAAATATGAAAACATCTCAAGAGAAAAGAATAAACAAAACATAAGAAATCCCTAAAACCCCCTGAAGGAATTAAAGGTGAGATCTTCCGTCTTGAATGGAGTTCCGGCTTCTTGAGATGAATCAACTAGCTATCTTCAAGTGATTCCCTAAATGATGAAAGCTTCGGCAAAAGCCTTTGCTCAAAAAGCCCTCTTTAATGTTTGCCTTGGGTTGTTTATATAGGCTTTGGGATGTTATACTTAGCTCCTAAGTATCTCCTTCAAGTAGAATTACTATTAGGGTGTTGGAGTAGACTTAGAAGTATGTTTCTTTGACTTCAAGCATCCAAATCGAAGTGAAATTTCTCTCTCCATGGTAGGGCACGGCCATGGCACACGTCGTGTAAATCGTGGTTAGCCGTGTCTCGATTCATCATTTTGGGCACATTTGTGTGAGTCGGGATTCAGCCGTGCTTGTGTCTGTCGATTTGGGCACGGCCATGTAGATCACCAGGCACGTCCGTGTGATCAATGGATGTTGTACGGCTGTGTGTTACGTAGTTGAGGCCGTGCTCTAGGTATTTGGCGAGGCACGGTCGTGTGGACTTTGGGCCAGGCCGTGTTGATTGCTTGCTAAAGCCCAATTACTCGTTTGAAGCTCGTTTTGTGTTCTTTTTATCCTCGAGTGCTTTCCTAAGTATAAACATGAAAAAAAAGGATTAAAAGCACCTTTTTACATAAATCAAGGGCTAAATCATCCAAAATCCTATTAAATATGGGATTAAAATATGTTGCTTTTACGGTTTATCAGACTTCAATTTGTTCATGCTTTGCAAGTCAGAAAGTTACACGAGTTAGCGACACGAGTGTGTGTTGTAAATGGCCCAATTTGCCCGGGCCCATAAAAATAGAAAAAAAAGAAAATACAAAATACAAAAAAAAAAATAATTAAAAATCTATTACAGTCCATAGTCCATTTACAAATGGCCCAAATTAAGACCCAAATAAATTAAAACCTAACCCCTAACCTATTTGTAGCCCAACAAGCCAACCAAAAACCTTAAACCCAATTCTAAAGATGGCCCAAATGGCCCAAACAGAAGAATCTCAGAAACCCTAGAGACTTTCCAGAGGGTTTCAGTCGTAACAGCTTCCCTCACGCGTTGCCTCGATGCGCGCCACTACTCGTGCTTTTGCACGCCCCACACGCCTCCATACGCCACGTCCGCGTCTTTTGTACTTGCAAACAAGCCACCATAGTAGAGAAATAGTAAAAATAGACAAAAAAGAATAGATTTGTATTTTCGGTGGCTATAAAACAACCTTAAAATTTTTGTAATTTTTTTACGCACAGAGAGAATACAGAGTAATAGAAACCAGAAAAAGAGATTCAAAAGGTTTCTTTTCGATTTCATTTTCTATATTCATCGAATCCAGTTCTGTAGCATTGATTTCTCTCTTTCTGTTTCTACATGTGAAAATAAAAAAGGGAAAGGAGAGGGAAATACCTGATTTCGGGCAGCGTCGTCGGGGCTCTGTCTCCTTCGTCGAAAGCGTGCCCAAAGGAAATCAGAGCCTTTTCCAGCTATTTTGATGAGTGCTGTCGAAGCTTTCACCCCCGACCACCATTTGAAATGGTGGATTGTTGGTAGGAAGCTATTTTGGGGTTTTGATTGAGGGGGAAACGAAAATGGGGGCTAAGGTTTCGTCAAAGGAGATTAGCAGGGAGTTTAATTTGGTTTTTAAAGGGTTGGTGGCCATTAAGAAAAAGACGTCATTTAGGATCATTTTAATAGCCTTAAAACGACGCTGTATGGAGTGACCTGGTCCGACCCGACTCGATATCCTAAGGATCCACACGTTTTCGTGGTGAAGGGATAATTTGCGCGTTAGTCCTCTTTTGTGCTGCTGTTTTGATTGGTCCCAATATATCTTCTTTGTTTTTTTAATTGATCTCTGTAATTTAGGCATTATATCGATTTGATCCAATTTGTACACTGCGTTTCGGCTATGGGAATATTTGTACTTTTAACCCCTGATTATTTGTATGCATCTCAATTTGATACTTGACTTGATTGAATAATTTTATTTATTTATAAATTATCCCTAATTATATTTTATTTGGTTAAGCCTTAATTTTGTTTATAATTCTCGTAACTTTTTATAGTATTAAATTTAGTTATTATCCATGCTTTTTAATAAAATCGATTTGGAAATTGAATTTATAATGTTTTAATTTGTTTTATTTTTCATTTAAATGTATTTTATTCCTCATATAAATGTTTCATTTCAACATCATATATTATGTATTTCTTGGATGACTCTTGTAATATTTAATTTAAATACAATTACATGTTATTATTCTATACAAATTATTACATGTTATTATTCTGTACAAATTATTGGTTCTCACATTATTTTATGTATATATTTCCTCTTAAACCTATCTATATGTACATTTAGTTTCATTTAAAATTGCATATATATATATATATATATATATATATATTTTTCTATTTTAAATTTAGTGTATATAATTTATTGATTTGAAAGATCATATTTTATTGTATAGTTTAATTTATTTCATACATTTTATATATTATTACTTATATATGGTTTTGTATACATTTAAGTGTATATATTATGTTTTTTTTCAAAATTTTAAAATATACATTTCACATGTTCATTTACAAATTATTCCATTCTAAATGATTTCATAAATTGTTGATTTCAAAATCCACTTTCTTTATTTATTTTAAACACATTTGTTAGCATTCAAATTTTGTTTTATATTAGTTTGCCATCATAAACCTTGTAGAACTATTGTTGATTGTTAATATGTTTTAACCATGTGGTTATCGTTATTGTATATTTTGTGTTCAATTATATCTATAATTACGTTCATTCTTATAATGTTGAGCTTGTATATTACTTCATGGTTAATGCTATGCTTTTGCTACTTGTTATTGTTTTATGTCTCAAATTCTAATGTATTCGAGCCTTTACTAAATGTTTCATTTTTATTACGTGTATACCAAATAAAATGCATTTTGAGCCAACTTTAAAATTGCGTATTTGAAAATTCTTCAAAATAAGGTAATATTTGTGTGTTTGGAAATTCGAAGAATTGTGCCCTAACGTGCTGGGTGTCAATTTTTCGCTTGACACATAACCAAATATCCTTTTAATTGCATGTTTTGAAAATCAAAGATGATCTCGGTATCGAGGTATAAATGTGTCATATCCTAACGTGTTGGATGTGATGTTTTTATTCCTTTGGAACGAATGAATCTTGAGATTCAATTCAAAATTAATTAACATTCTTTAAAAAGAATCATTTTCAAATCCTTTCAAATTCTCGACGTTAGGACATTAATTAATCAATTTGGCACCAATTTTGGGTGTTCTGAGGGTGCTAATCCTTCCTCGTACGTAACCGTCTCCAAAACCTATTTTTGGAATTCGTAGACCAAAATTAATTTCTTTTAAATATAATAAAATGTTTTATAGGTGACCCGATCACACCGAAACAAAAAGGAGTGGGGACTCAATTTTCGTTTATAAACTCGATCCCATTTCCAAACTTATTAAAAAAATGGTTTCAACAGCTTGGCGACTCCACTGGGGACTCGGTTGAGAGTCAGGCCATAAATTGATTAATTTTTGTCCTTCTGATCGAAAATTTGGAAAATTGTTTTTAATTTGATGCATTTGCAGGTACTGTGATGTTCTTGGTAGAATACTTGCATCTGCATTGTATAACCTTTGTGGTTACACCTTTAAGTGGGAGTAAGAAGCTATGCATTCGTGAGGTTTTCACCTCCGCATGGGATAGTGGATTACTTCCGGAGATACATCCGTACCTATGTCTTCATGAGATTTTCATCTCCGCATGGCCATAGGAAAATGTATTCCCCTGAATTGAACTCGATCCATATGAGCCTATAATGGGTGGGGATTGTGGAATCTGTTGGTTCAGGTACCCTCAACTTTAGAACCAAACCACATATAGGGAGACTTAGGTGCTAACCCTAGGTAGAGCCATGCCAAACCCTAGTGGTCACACGATTAGGTACTTTATTCTGTTGTTTATTTCTCTTGTGCTAATGTGTTTATTTGTTTTAACTGCATTGCATTTCATCATCATAGAAAGGAGGTGTTCATTCATATTTGATTTCTAAATAGAAGAGTTTGTCATAAGGAAATGGATTACTTGATAAAGTGGGTTATAATACGGTCGTTCGAATATAGTCCAGATAAACAGCGAGAGAAGGCTGATAGTCCGCAGAAGAAAACAAGACTTTACCTGAGGATTCAAGTCGACAAAGACTATTCAAGAGTCATCACGTCTCAGCTTTCTTAAAGAAGTTAACGAGCATCCCTGAGGATAAGTGAGTAAAGAGTCACGACCTGGATCAAGAAACAAGGATCTAGAAGAGGCATCAATTGAGAAAGTTCACGGGACACGACCATAACATCCAGATACAAAGAAAAGGATTGGTGTCTTCACCTGACTATGAGGACAAAGGCGCATACGTAATCCGTTTTATGTAAAGAAATATATTTTCTTCTAATGGAATTAAGTTCAGAATAAACGCCTCTCTTTCTTTTTTGCATTCATTCCATGCATTTGCATTGTATTTCATGCATTTGCATTACATCATATCACATGCATTAAAATTGTAGAAAGACTCTAATTAATTAAAACTTATTTCAGTAACCTGGAGGCCGACAAAACCTTACCAAATATGCATCCCTATGGCACAAGGAAAAAGACCAAGTCAATGGATAAAAGACTAGAAAAATTAGAGAAAATGCAGAAGGGATGCAGGAACACATGCAAGCACAAATGCAAGAGCAGCTGGTTAAGATCCAGCAAGACATAATGGACAAAATGATGGAATCTCAGAGGAGCATGATGACTCAAATGACTTAGATGACATAGCTGTTAAATGGGCTTATGGATAAAGGAAAGAGCCCCATGGTTAATGTTGAGGAGAATACTGAGTATCCTCAATGTCCCCCTGGTTTTACTCCACCACATGTGCCAACACAACCTGAAGTAACTTTACAAAGGTCATCTGTCATGTTTAGGCCTCAACAATTCCATGTTGGTGCTTCAATGAATCTACAAACTCGCTCAGGTTCAGGAGATAATCCAATCAATCCTAATGTCCCTAATTTGGATGAGGTAGCTGAAGGAGAGAGGACAAAAGTGAAATTACCAAAATAGCTAGAAGACAGATATAGATGGTTGTAGGAGAAGTTTAAGGCAATAGAAAGTGCTTGGTCCCAGACTTGGTGCTTCCATACAAGTTCAAAATTCCTGAATTCGAGAAATATAATGGGACAAGTTGCCCCGAAGCTCATATTACTATTTTTTGTAGAAGAATGACAGGGTACATTAATAATGACCAACTATTGATCCATTGCTTCCAAAATAACCTTGTGGGAGTAGTAGCCAAATGGTACAATCAGTTGACCCGTCCCCAAATTGGTGTATGGAAGGACTTGGCTCAAGCTTTCATAAAACAATACAGCCATGTGACAGGCATAGCGCCCAACAGGATTACACTCCAGAACATGGAAAAGAAGACAAACGAGAGCTTCAGGCAGTATGCCCAGTGATGGAGGGAGGTGGCGACGCAAGTCCAACCACCACTCTTAGAGAAAGAGACGACCATGCTCTTTATTAATACACTGAAGGCTCCGTTTATCACTCACATGCTAGGAAGTGCTACAAAAAGCTTCTCAGACATCATAATGACTGGAGAAATAATTGAGAATGCCATAAAAAGTGGAACAATAGATGCAGGAGAAAGTGTCAAAAGATCAACCCTGAGAAATAGGGAAAATAAAGTGAACAGCTTGAGAATGCATTCCAAATCGGTCACTGTAAGTCAATTGAGGGCTGTGACCACTGATCATCAGGGCTCATCAAAACAAGAATCTAGTACAAAACAACTCCAGTTTACATCAATTCCAATGACATATGTAGTGGCTCCTCATTACATGGAACCAATACAACCCCCATACCCCAAATGGTATGATTTGAATGCTCAATGTGAGTATCACGCATGAATAACGGGTCACTCAATCGATAACTACATTACATTTAAGAAATTGGTCGAAAGTATTATTAAAATAGGGGTTGTGAAGTTCGATGAGCCAAATAAAGTAGTAAATTGTGATAATTGAAGGAGGGGGCAAGAGAGTTGCGATTCCTTGAAGAAGTCATCAGAAGCCTAGAAATCGGGAAATCAGAACACCAATGGTGTATCCGAAGAGGGAACCGAGGAATAAAAGTTTTCCAAGTATCGGCCTTTATATACTTGAGAGTGTTTTGGAGAATGAGACTCTGGAAGAGACATGTATTTTTAAGGCTAATCTAGAGTAATATTCAAAACATGCTTATTGCTTTCAACTTAGAAGTAATAAGAGTCATTTTGTTAAATAGGCTTGTGTTCAGAATCTTTATTTCAATAAAATGCATCTTTTTGAGCAAATATTTTTCCATTCTTTCTATTTATAGATTCTTTTATACTTTGGATTTCTATTCAAATATTCTTTCATTCTTTATTAATGAGCATACCATACGAATAATCATCCTTAGAATAATTTATTCTTTGGATTTTTTGCCTTCATACCTAGGTACCCAAATATCAATGACATGAGCGACATTGTTACTAACTCCCTTTTTGAATGAGATATAGGTCTAAGGGATCTAAGGACTTTGAAGATGACAGAGATTTTAGCCCATATTTTGATTTGTTAAGGAAGGTAGAACAAGATGTGAATAGATTCTACCTTGCAAAGGGTCAGTAGACATTACGAACTTAGGAAAGGGGAAAAGATCGATGCCTAATTCACCATAGAAATAAGAAGAGACATCATTGAGCTATTTTCAAGAATTCAAGACATTTTCGCACGATCATATCAAGGCACACCAAGCTACTAAAACGTGGGTATTCTGTTAAGATTGGTGTTTAAAGAGCCCATGTTAATGGTTCTATGATGGCCAGGCTAATCATGAGATTCAAGCGTTGGTTTACCAAGAAAAGGAAATTGCATCAGTTACGTTGTAAATGCCAAATTGAGGGAGACAAAATTTATGTGCTTCCTCAAATTTTTTCTATATGTGGGGCATAGATGTTGGGAGGGCCGATCTCGTCAAAAGCATCTAGCCGACACCAATTCATCTTCGTGGTTGTCAATTACTTCACTAAGAGGGTAAAGGTTGTTTCATATGCCAAAATTACAAAGTCAGCAGTCATAAAATTCAAATTCGAATCCAAATGCAAATCCACATCCACATCCAAATCCAAATTTAAATTCAAATGCAAATTCAAATTCAAAACAAAGTGGCAATAAAGAATGCTAGAAAGGAACATGTCTAGCATAATTGCACAATGTCAAAGATTTACAGTCTGTTCAAAAATCAGACACCACATCAGTACAACAAAGGAAGCAAAAAAATACCATTCAAAATTTTTGAAAAATGACTGAGATTTGTAAAAGTTAGTATAAAGAAGTTACTATTTACCCTCCTTGCTTCTTGAACATTGGCCAGGACCTTCAGGGGCAACATCTTTCTCATTAGTTTATTAAAGGGAAATAATTGTTGGAAGTTAATATTCCTTTTCTCTAAGCTTTGATCGAATTAAGAATTGCGCAAAGTAGAATGTTTATAGTAAGGTTGATTGAAAGTATTCATCATGGTTGAATGTACTAAAAATGGATAATACGGGCTTATGATAAAAAAGGTTCGCTCAAGAGAATTTCAGGATGAGACTTGGCATTAAAAATGATTCTTCTCATCCAAAAGGACTGCAGAGGAAAGTAAATGCCAAATTTGGAAAAACCTTATGTAGAGAAGAAGGCTTGTTCTAGAAGATCATTAACTTTGACCAAGATGGATGGCAAGGTCATGCTGAAGCTGGTGAATTTAGGTTTCATCTAAAAAGGAGATGCCAAGGTGTAAACCCTCAAAGGGTGCCTTAAGATACTTAAAAAAATCAAAACGGAAAAAAAATAAAATTTTCATCAAAAAAGAAGAAAGAAAAAAGAGAGGCCAAGGCGAAAACCTGTAAAGGGCGCTTTGAGACCAAAGAGGATTTCAGTTGAAAACTCAAAAAGGGAAGCTCAAATTTTGATCGAAAGTGGGGCATACAATAGTCTTGCTATACTTGAATGAACAGTGAAGAAGTATGTTATGTCTTGGGCATCGACAAAGTACTCCGGATCCCCTAAACGCATATCGAGCTTAAAATGGTCCTCAAGAAGTTGGAACAGAGAAGCTCAGGCAGCGATATCTGGGTTACCTAGTTTCCATTTTACCCATTTTAAATTTATTATTTGTGATTATATTGTTCTTTTCAAAATATGTTCACAATAAATTTTCTTTTTGAATGCAATTGCTATCTTTGCTTAACTTATTTGTTTCGAGCTATGCTCCTAATTAATTTCCTTCTTGTCCATTGTTATAATCTTTTTCAAGCATTTTGCCTTGAAATAACGATTAGTGGACTAATAATACTTTCATAAAAGGTGTTTCGTATATTACTCTGGAAGCTTCTAAATAATACAAGAAACTAAAATAGGACTATTGTTTAAAACTCACCAAGTGTGAGGGATGGAAATATTGGTGGAGGAAGAGTCTAAACTGAGACTATCTCTCGAATTTTTTTGTCAAAAATGGCGATTGAATAAAATGACAAGGTATTGCGTCAGTGATACAATCCTAACGAAAAATGGGCATTGTTAACCCAAGTGTAAAATGAGAATCATTCTAAAAAAAATGATATTCTGCATCCATGCGAGCATCATCCATACACATCTGGTCGGGTCACCTAGGGAGTGATCAGTTGATGGAACAAGCTACAGATCCTATACCCTTGAGTTACAGTAGGATAGATGGAAGCTGATACAGATTCTATACTATTGAATAGTAATGGGATGGATTGAAGAAGAAACAAATCCTACATTTTGAAGTCGCAGTGGAATGGATGAGAAAAGATTCAAATCTTGTACCCCTAACTCACAATGAGATGAATTGTTTTCTTGGGTTTTCTGTCAAGAATACCTGCTGAACAAGACGGTAGTATAATACGTCGGTGATAAAGCCCTGATAAACAATGAGCGATGACAACCCTAAGCATTTAAAAAGGGATTATTCTCATAAAATTCTGCATTCATGAAAACACATTTAAGAGCATTTGATTCATTCCAATCATTATACATTTAAAAAAGATCATTCCATGACATTCTGCATTCATGAAAATGTCATCCAGTTAGGAGCATTTGATTCATTCTGATTATTGCATCCTAACCGTTGTATATTTAACAAAGGATAATTCTCATGACATTTTGCATTCATGCAAATGTCATCCATAATATAATTTAATTAAGAGCATTTGATTCATTCTGGTCATAGCATCCTAATCATTTGGCATAAATAGAAGCATATGAAATTGAGTCTACAAGACATGTCCCTTAAAGGATGGTGTAGCAATATCGGTGAAATCACATATCTTATCTCCCTAAGCTATAGTGGAGCAGATCGAAGACCCCAGTCTTGCCTCCCTGAGTTTGCAGTGGAGCAGACTGAAGATAGCAGATCTTGTCTCCCTAAACAGTAGTGGAACATATCGGTCAAACGACAAATCTTGTCTCCCTAAGCAGTAATGGAATAGATTTAAGACACTAGCCCTATCTCCCTGACCAGCAGTGGAATAGATCGAAGATTGTAGACCTTGTCACCCTAAGCAGTAGTGGAACAAGGTTGAATGAAAAATCTCGTCTCCATAAGCAATAGTGGAACAGATTTAAGCCACCAGTCCTACTTCCCTGACCAGCAGTGGAATAGGTCGAAGATTGTAGACCTTGTCACCCTAAGCAGTAGTGGAACAAGGTCGAACAACAAATCTCATCTCCCTAAGCAGTAGTCGAATAGATTCAAGCCACCAGTCCTATCTCCTTGACCAGCAGTGGAATAGGTCGAAGATTGTAGACCTTGTCACCATAAGCAGTAGTGGAACAAGGTCGAACGACAAATCTCATCTCCCTAAGAAGTAGTGGAATAGATTTAAACCACCAGCCCTATCTTCTTGACCAGCAGTGGAATAGGTTGAAGATTGTAGATCTTGTCACCCTAAGCAGTAGTGGAACAAGATCGAACTAAAAATCTTGTCTCCCTAAGCAGTAGTGGAATAGATTTAAGCCACCAGCCCTATCGCCCTGACAGCAGTGGAACAGGTCGAAGATTGTAGATCTTGTCACCCTAAGCAATAGTAAACCAAGATTGAACGAAAAATCTTGTCTCCCTAAGCAGTAGTGGAACAGATTTAAGCCACCAGACCTATCGCCCTGACCAGCAGTGAAAATAGGTCGAAGATTGTAGACCTTGTCACCCTAAGCAGTAGTGGACCAAGATCGAATGGCAAACCTCATCTCCCTAAGTAGTAGTGGAGAAGATTGAAAATAGCAGATCTTGTCTTCCTGAGTTTGCAGCGAAGCAGATTGAAGATACCAGTCTGGCATCCTTGAGTTTGCAGTGGAGCAGATTGAAAATAGTAGACTTGTCTTCCTGAGTTTGCAGCGAAGCTGATCAAAGGTACCAGTCTGGCATCCCTAAGTTTGCAGTGGAGCAGGTTGAAGATAGCAAATCTTGTCTTCCTGAGATTGCAGTGAAGCGGATCGAAGATACCAGTCTGGCATCCCTAAGTTTGCAGTGGAGCACATTGAAGATAGTAGTTGTCTTCCTGAGATTGCAGTGAAACGAATCGAAGATATCAGTCTGGCATCCCCTAGTTTGCAGTGAAGCAGACTGAAGATAGTAAATCTCATCTCCCGAAGTTGCGGTGGAGCAGATTGAGGCTACAAGTCTAAACTCCTTGAATTGGTCGAAGCACTAGCTATCATGTCCCTAAAGATGTAGACGAATGGAACGAAGCTACTCGAAGAAGAAAAGCACTGAAAGATGTCAAGATTTGGCAAGGCCAGGCAAAGTGGACCTTTTTGAAGTCTTTGCTCTATTTTTGTTACACGACAATGAGCAAAGAGGGGCAAATGTAAATGGCCCAATTTGCCCAGGCCCATAAAAATAGAAAAAAAAAAGCAAACAGAAAATACAAAAAAAAACAAAATAATTAAAAATCCATTATAGTCCATAGTCCATTTACAAATGGCCCAGATTAAGACCCAAATAAACTAAAACCTAACCCCTAACCCATTTGCAGCCCTACAAGCCAACCCAAAACCTTAAACTTAATTCTAAAGATGGCCCAAATGGCCCAAACAGAAGGATCTCAGAAACCCTAGAGACCTTCCAGAGGGTTCCAACACCGCAACAGCCTCCTTCGCGCGTGCCTCCACGCGCGCCACTACTCGTGCTTTCGCATGCCCCACGCGCCTCCGTACGCCACATTTTCATCTTTTGTACCTACAAACAAGCCACCAATAGTAGAGAAACAACAAAAATAGATAGGAAAGAATAGATTTGTATTTTCGGTGGCTATAAAATAGCCTTAAAATTTTTGTAATTTTTTTACGCACAGAGAGAATAAAGAGTAATAGAAACCAGAAACAGAGATTCAAAAGGTTTCTTTTCGATTTCATTTTATTTATTCTTCGAATCCAGTTCTGTAGCATTGATTTCTTTCTTTCTTTTTCTACATTTGAAAATAAAAAAAAGGAAAGGAGAGGAAATACCTGATTTTGGGCAGTGTCGTCAAGGCTCTGTCTCCTTCGTCAAAAGCATGCCCAAAGGAAATCGGAGCCTTTTCCAGCCATTTTGATGAGTGCTTGTCGAAGCTTTCACCCCCGACCACTGATTGAAATGGTGGATCGTTGGTAGGAAGCCGTTTTGGGGTTTCGACTGAGTGGGGAAATGAAAAGGGGGGCTACGGTTTTGTCAAAGGAGATTAGCAGGGAGTTTAATTTGGTTTTTAAAGGGTTGGTGGCCATTAAGAAAATGATGTCGTTTAGGCTCATTTTAATAGCCTTAAAACGATGCCGTATGGAGTGACCCGGTACGACTCGACCCGATATCCTAAGGATCTACGCGTTTCCAAGGTGAAGGGATAATTTGCGCGTTAGTCCTTCTCTTTCGTGCTGCTGTTTTGATTGGTCCTAGTATATTTTCTTTGTTTTTTTAATTGATCTTTGTAATTTATGCGTTATATCGATTTGATCCAATTTGTACACTGCATTTCGACTATGGGAATATTTGTACTTTTAACCCCTGATTATTTGTGCGCATCTCAGTTTGATACTTGACTTGATTGAATAATTTTATTTATTTATAAATTAGCCCTCTAATTATATTTTTATTTGATTAAGCCTTAATTTTTGTTTATAATTCTCTTAACTTTTATAATATTAAATTTAGTTATTATCCAAGCTTTTTAATAAAATCATTTTGGAAATTGAATTTATAATGTTTTAATTTGTTTTATTTTTCATTTAAATGTATTTTATTCCTTGTATAAATGTTTCATTTCAACATCATATATTATGTATTTCTTGGATGACTCTTATAATATTTAATTTAAATACAATTACATGTTATTATTCTGTACAAATTATTGGTTCTCACATATTTTATGTATATATTTCCTCTTAAACCTATCTATATGTACATTTAGTTTCATTTAAAATTGCTTATATATATATATATATATATATATATTTTCTATTTTAAATTTAGTGTATATAATTTATTAATTTGAAAGATCATATTTTATTGTATATTTTAATTTATTTCATACATTTTATATATTATTACTTATATATGTTTTTGTATACATTTAAATGCATATATTATGTTTTTTTCAAAAATTTTAAAATATACATTTCACAAGTTCATTTACAAATTATTCCATTTTAAATGATTTCATAAATTGTTGATTTCAAAATCCACTTTCTTTATTTATTTTAAACACATTTGTTAGCATTCAAATTTTATTTTATATTAGTTTGCCATCATAAATCTTGTAGAATTATTGTTGATTGTTAATATGTTTTAACCATGTGGTTATCATTATTGTATATTTGTGCGTTAAATTATATCTATAATTACGTTCATTGTTATAATGTTGAGTTTGTATATTACTTCATGCTTAATGCCATGCTTGTGCTACTCGTTATTGTTTTATGTCTCAAATTCTAATGTATTCGAGCCTTTACTAAATGTTTCATTTTTATTACGTGTATACCAAATAAAATGCATTTTGATCCAATTTTAAAATTGCGTATTTGAAAATTCTTTAGAATAAGGTAATATTTGTGTGTTTGGAAATTCGAAGAATTGCGCCCTAACGTGCTGGGTGTCAATTTTCCGCTTGACCTAAATAACCAAATATCTTTTAATTGCATGTTTTGAAAATCAAAGATGATCTCGGTATTAAGGTATAAATGTGTCATATCCTAACGTGTTGGATGTGATGTTTTTATTCATTTGGAACGAATGAATCTTAAGATTCAATTCAAAATTAATTAACATTCTTTAAAAAGAATCGTTTCTAAATCCTGTCAAATTCTTGACGTTAGGACATTAATTAATCAATTTGATACCAATTTTGGGTGTTGCGAGGGTGCTAATCCTTACTCATACATAATCGACTCCCGAACCTATTTTTGGAATTCGTAGACCAAAATTAATTTCTTTTAAATATAATAAAATGTTTTATAGGTGATCCAATCACACCGAAACAAAAAAGATTGGTGGCGACTCCATTTTCGTTTATAAACTCGTTCTCGTTTCCAAACTTAATAAAAAAATGGTTTCAACATGTGTGACCACACGCCGCCCACACGGGCGTGTCCCAAACCACATTGGCGCCCCTGTACTTGGCAAAATTTTTCTAAGTTTTGTAAAAATTTTCTAAGTTTTTGTTTAGTCCCGATCTAATTTCAAAGCATGTTTTGGGCCTCGTAGGCTCGTATTAGGGACATTATGATTGAATACAAATGATTTTAATTTGGATGCAAATTTGTGACTCAGTTTGTATGTTCGCTTGCGATGTAAGTCCAGTAATGCCTCGTACCTTGTTCTGGCGTTGAATACAGGTAATGGGTGTTTCATTTAGTGGTATTAGAGCTATGGTTTAGTCGATTCTCGGACTAACGTAGCATGTGAGAGAGTCTAGCTATACATGCCATATATATATTGTAACACCCCAAACCCCGCCCATGAGCCCTGACCGGATCTGATATGTCACGGAGTAAAAACGTTTTGAAATATTTTGATTAACTGGTGAAAATCTGAAAATATTGTTAAGGTTATAAAACGGTGTCTGTTAAAAACTCAGGTGGGATTGATTTTACAAACATGGTTGAGTTGAAACCTTTGAAAACATTTGATCATTTGAATTTTAAAACCATCAGAGTTTTTGTTAACTTGGTGAACTTTGCTACCCGATGGTAACATCCTTGAAAACTCGTAAAAGTTTCCCATTTGAAAACATCATTTTTAACCGATTCATTTTAACAATTTATAAATTCATTAGCAATATAGTAAGAGTGAAGTAAAACATCTACTTGAACATCCAAAATAATAACTAGCGGCCTTATTACAACCCAAATCAAAATTTAGTAAATAATGAACTTAATCTGTGCTAAGTAAAATTTCAAATCCAAAGAACCAGCATGGCCGCCTCGAGTCCTCTCTGGCTCCGTCTCTGCGATCTACTCATCTGCAAAATGATATGGGAAGGGGTGAGTCACCAAGACTCAGTGCATAAATCCCCAACGTGAAAGTGCAAACTCAGTGCATAAATCCCCAACCTGAAAGTGCAAACTCATACACAAAATATTAGTAAAACATGCAAACATGCAACCCAAAACTAACCATCCATACTCCTTTAACTACCCCGTGTGGTCCAAACCACTGGTGGTCAAAACCATTGGTGACCGGAGTCACATATCCAGTGATGGGGCCAACCCATCGTGTGGTCAAAACCACTGATGACCATAGGTCACAATTATCAATATGTGGTCAAAACCACTGGTGGTACTAAACCACTGGGACTTAGTCACAATTTATATCAACGATGTGGTCAAAACCACTGGTGATCGAAGTCACAATTAAACTGATGGGGCCAACCCATCGTGTGGTCAAAACCACTGGTGACAGTCCATAGAGAATATTCCCCCTCCTCTCTTCAATCCCGTTACCAACATGCTCATAACATGCTTAACATATTATCATAAATCATGCATATAAGTTATGGCATAGCATCTTACTCATCATATCATTCATATAACCTATTTAAAGTCACAAGCGACTTACCCGGAATCCATGCACATGCCCACAAGGCAAATCACTATCAAAATAGTTAACTATAACATATTAAGCAATGCCAACTAATAAAGTGTGTAAGAGTTTTACACACCTGTTTAACCGAAGATCTAAGGAGAAATCCTGAATCTATGCGATATCACAAAATCTCGAAACGTATTCCCGTATTGCTCCTACATTCGTCCACTATAGGTTAGTATCAAAAAGCCTTATTCGGCTAAACTAAAATCCCAAAGAACTAATCGTACCCATAACCAAAATATGGCCCTAGGCCAAATCTTTGTTATCACTTACCTTGAAGAACCGAAACCTGAAAGACTCATTCAAAGCACTCTAGCATCGGCTACACACAAAAGGTATAACATTAAGACCATATATACATTTGGCCATAGTAACTAAATCTTGAAGGTTCATTTGTGGCACTTACCCTAAATCGATTTGGTTTCCAACCGAATCCCTAAGCCCACAACACCACTTGTAATCGGCTACACCTTGAGATCACATAATAGTTAGTCTTCGACTTTTCGAATAATAAAAAGAATGGCCTACTAAAATGAGTCCTTACCACCACTTACCGTATTTGATCAATAGAGAGAAGATGCTTAGAACGACTGCTTCCAAAATCCCGAAGGCCTCCTTTTCAAAAATCGATTTGGAGAAGAACCAAAAAGTGATCCACTCTTGGTTGATATTTGGCTAGAAGAAAAAGGAAGATTTTGGCATGGAGAAGAGAGAAGCAATAGAGATTCGACTTAAGACAAAAAAGGAGAGAAAAAGAAAGATTATGGCATTCGGCTACACAAGATGAAAGATGGAGTTTTTGTAGAAAGGGGGTGATAGGTTCGGCCAAGTAGAACCAAAAGGAGAGAGGGGTTTGAAGAAATTTTTGGGCAAAGAGGACTAGAGAGAAATCGAAAAAAAAAAACAAATTAAAAAGAAAATATGTTAGATGAATTTTGGCACCCCCTTACTAAACTCACAACTAAATATGGAAGTCCCTAGGAGTTTTACATTCGGTCACCTCTCCCTTTTTGATAAATTTTTATCTAATCACTTCTTCAAATAAAAGAATAATGTTTATCCCTATCCATTAGAGAGTCCATGCATAGTCCACCAACTCTCTCTCTCCCTTCACGCCAGCATAAAAAAAACATACCTTGTGCTTCCAACGTGACTTGAACTTGAGTCCCTTCTTCTTACTTGGGGCGGTATTCACCAAGGCCCTAAGAGGCGACCCTAAGCCACTTTACCAATCCGACTTCCATGTCTCCCTACTCCCACAAAATCTTTTGACACAACCCTAACTTAGCCCCTTCCCTTTTAATGCCAAAAAGTCCCAAAAATAAAACACACCTCCTTGTGACTACCATGATTCGAACCTCTTCCCCCCTTGCACTCCCTTGACGCAAGCCTCTAAGCCCCTAAGGTAGCATCCCAAGCCATCCTACCAATCGGTTTCTTATGTCCAACTTCTCCCACCATTTCTCTTAACCCCTATCTCACCTAGCTCCCTCCTTTTAAGCACTAAAAAGAAAATTTTAGCCCTAAGTCAGACCTAGCTCGGGGTTATGACTAGACCCCAGAACATGACAAGCAGTCATAACATACATATTTCTTCAAGCACACACATGGAAAATAATTAAATTGCAAACAACCCCTAATTCAGGATGTTACATATATAAATTGTGATAGTGTGTTGACTACTGAAATTTTAATTTGAATTTTCATATAGTAATTGGATCCCAACCATGAGGTAGATGATGATGTTAAAAGTAATGCGTCGGCTCCCACTCAAGGGACAACGCCATCTGAAAGTAGACCAGTAACAGTTAGTCAGGAAGGAGAGGCTAGAGAAGCCTTCTTCCAAAGGAGGAATGAGTGGTTTCCTAAGTTTGTTCAAACAAATCCAACTGCCCAACATCCTCCACCCCCACCTAACCCCTAATCGATTCCTGTAGCTCCTCAAGGTGTGGAATTGTTAAGACTAAACAAGCCTTTAGTTGATAAGATTCAGAAACAAGGGGCTAAAGAATTTAGAGCCAATCTTGACGATGACCTCAAAAGAGCAGAGTTTTGGCTTGATAACACTATCAAGGTATTTGATGAGCTTTCTTGCACATCGGATGAGTGCTTGAAATGTGCTATATCACTTCTGATAGACTCAACGTATTAGTGGTGGAATACTCTTGTATCTGTGGTGCCGAGAGAAAGAGCTACCTGGAATTCTTTCAAGATGAGTTCAGAAAGAAATATATTAGTCAACGGTTCATTGATCAGAAACGTAAAGAATTCCTAGAGTTGAAATAGGGCCGTATGTCTGTGACTGAATTTGAGGAGAGTTTGTTAGACTCAGCAAGTACGCTCGAAAATGTGTTTCAACAGAGGCTATCATGTGTAAGAGATTTGAAGATGGGTTGAATGAGGATATCAGACTGTTAGTTAAATTTTAGAGTTGAAGGAATTTGTTGTACTAGTCGAATGAGCTTGCAAAGCTGAACAGTTGAGAAAAGGAAAGAGAAAAGCTGAGTTTGTGACTAGAGATTCGAGAAAGAGACCGATGAATAAGTCATTTCAATCTTTGTCAAAGAAGTCGAGGGATCTGTATACTCGTTCGGATGCTTCAGCTTGGTACGCTAACAAAGATCGTGGGAAACAATATTCAGGTTCTAAGGCCCAAACTACGTCAATAGTGAGCATTGGTAATGCTAGGTTTAATAGGCCTGAATGCCAATATTGTGGTAGACGACATCCGGTGAATGTAGAATGAATAATTGGGCTTGCTTTAAATGTGGCTCCCCAGATCACTTCATTCAAGATTGCCTTGAAATGACTGAAAAAGATAATTTTTAGAATGCAAGACCAAGCAACATTGCCACTAGGGGAGACCACAGAGAAATATGGGAAACAAGACCAGTAGCAAAGGTGTAACGAAAGATTTAACTACGAGATCGGAGGTTAGAGCACCTTCTAGAGCTTATGCTATTCATGCTCGCGAAGATGCATCATCTCCTGATGTTATCACTGGTACATTTTCTCTCTATGATACTAATGTAGTTGCATTGATTGATCCTGGATCAACTCATTCTTATATTTGCATGAATTTGGTGTCTAGTAAGAATTTGGCTATTAAGTCTACTGAGCTTGTGATTAAAGTGTCAAACCCTTTAGGCAAATATGTTTTAGTCAATAAAGTTTGCAAGAGTTGTCCTTTAATGATTTGGGTCACTTTTTTTGGTGAATTAATACTTTTACCATTTGAAGAGTTCGATGTAATTCTTGGAATGGATTGGTTGACTCTACATAATGTCGTAGTGAATTGTAGATGAAAAATTATTGAATTAAAATGTAAAAAAAAATGAATTTCTTTGGATTGAATCGGATGAGTCGAGTGAGTTGCCTATGGTGATTTCGTCGATGTCGGCTTAGAGGTATGTAAGAAAAGGTTGTGAAGCTTATCTTGCATATGTACTAAGTTACAAAAGTTTCTAAATTGAAGATCGAGTTTGTACCGATAGTTCGTGAATATCCGGATGTATTTCCAGAAAGTTGTCTGAATTACCACTGATTAGAGAGGTTGAATTTGCTATTTATTTGGTACCGATAACTTCACCGATATTGATAGCTCCGTATAGAATGGCTCTGACCCGATTGAAAGAATTGAAATCTCAGTTGCAAGAGTTGACAGATAAGGGTTTTATGGGACCGAGTTTTTCTCCCTGGGATGTACCAATGTTATTTGTCAAGAAGAAAGACGGATCCATGAGCCTTTGTATTGGCTCTCATCAGCTTAACAAGGTTACGATAAAGAACAAGTATCATTTACCGAGAATAGATGATTTGTTCGATCAGTTGAAAGGGGCAACAGTGTTCTCGAAGATAGACTTGAGATCAGGCTATTATCAGTTGAGAGTTAAGGATTTGGATGTGTCAAAAATAGTGTTCAGAACAAGGTATGGGCATTACAAATTTCTTGTTATGTTGTTTGGATTAACAAATGCTCCTGCAATTTTATGGACTTGATAAACCGAATTGTTTGATCGTATTTAGATAAGTTTGTGGTTATTTTTATTGATGACATTTTGATTTACTCCTGAAAAGAGTCTGAGCATGCCGAGCATTTAAGAATTGTATTACAGACTTTAAGAGATAAGGAATTGTTTGCTAAATTCAACAAAGGTGAGTTTTGGCTCTGAGAAGTCAGATTTTTGGGACACATTGTTTCAGCGGAAGGCATATGGGTCGATCCGAGCAAGATTTAGACAGTTGTGGATTGGAAACCCCCAAGAAATATATCTGAAGTTAGGAGCTTTTTGGGTTTCGCTGGTTATTATCGATGTTTTGTTAAGGGTTTTTGATGATTGCTACACCTATGATCAAATTGTTACAAAAAGATGTGAAATTCAAGTGGTCTGAGAAATGTCAAAAGTGTTTTGAACAGTGGAAAGCATTGTTGACTGAGGCACCGGTATTAGTGCAACCTGAGTCGAGAAAAGAGTTTTTAATTTTTAGTGACACATCTTTGAACGATCTTGGTTGTGTGATGATGTAAGAGGGTAAAGTGGTAGCTTATGCCTCGAAATAGTTGAAGCTACACGAAGGGAATTATTCGACGCACGACTTGGAATTAGCTGCTACATTGTTCGCTTTAAATATTTGGAGACACCATTTATTCAGTGAGAAGTGTCACATCTTTATTGATCAAAAGGGTTTAAAGTATTTGATGACCCAAAATATTTGAATTTGCGACAACAAAGATGGCTCAAACTATTGAAAGACTATGAGTTAGTGATTGACTATCACCCGGGGAAAGCGGACGTAGTCACAGATGCTTTAAATAGAAAGGCTTTGTTTGCTTTGAGAGTGATGAATACTTGGTTAACCTTATCTAATGATGGATCAATTTTGGTAGAGTTGAGAGCTAGACTGGTATTTCTTAAACAAATTTGTGAAGCTTAGAAAGACGATAATGAGTTGCAAGCTAGAAGAGTTCAATGCAAATCGAATGGTGATTCAGAATATCAAATTGGATCTAACAATTGTTTGAAGTTCTGAAGTAGGATTTGTGTACTGAAAAATACTAAACTAATTTAGAAAATTCTTCACGAGGCACATAATGGTTGTCTATCTGTTCATCCTGGAAGTACAAAGATGTATAATGATTTGAAGAAAGTGTATTGGTGGTCAAGCATGAAACGAGACTTTTTAGAGTTTGTAATAAGATGTTTGGTTTGTCAACAAGTGAAAGCCGAACATCAACTGCATCCGAGTTTACTTTAGCCTATGATGATACCCGACTAAAAATGGGATTGAGTTACGATGGATTTCGTATCAGGGTTACCTCTAACTCTGAAGAAGAAAAATGTTGTGTGGGTCGTTGTGGATAGATTGATGAAATCAACTCATTTCATTCTGGTATGTACCGATTATTCACTGGATAAACTAGATGAATTGTATATTGCTGAGATTGTTAGATTGTATGGGGTGCCTATTTCAATTATTTCGAATAGAGATCTGAGGTTTACATCGTGATTTTGGAAGAAATTGCAAGAAGAGTTGGGTACAAAGTTGAATTTAAGTGATGTATTTCATCCACATATTGACGATCAGTCTGAGAGAGTTATTCAAATTCTCGAAGATATGCTTCCCTATTTTGTTTTAGAGTTCGAAGGTAGTTGGGAGAAATATCTACCATTAGTCGAATTTGCTTACAAAAATAGTTTTCAATCGAGTATAAAGATGGCACCATACGAAGCATTGTATGGCCACAAATGGCGAACACCATTGTACTGGACCGAGCTTAGTGAGAAATAGATTCACGGGGTTAATTTGGTCAGAGAAACCGAAGAGAAAGTCAAAGTTATTTGAGATTGTCTGAAAGCAGCTTCGGATAGACAAAAATCATACGCGGATTTGAAACGGAAGGATATCGAATTTTAGATTGGTGATAAAGTGTTTCTAAAAGTGTCTCCGTGGAAGAAAATTCTTAGATTTGGTCGCAAAGGCAAGTTGAGTCCTCGTTTCATTGAGCCGTATGAGATTATTGAAAGACTACGGCCAGTAGCATATCGACTAGCTTTGCCGTCAGAGTTAGAAAAGATCCACAATGTAGTTTATATGTCGATGTTGTGACAATATCGATCAGATCCATTACATGTAATATCACCGTCAGAATTGAGATTCGACCCTATATGACATATGGTTAAGAACCGATCAAAGTGTTAGCTCGAAAGGTTAAACAATTGAAAAATAAAAGCATAACTTTTGTGAAATTTTTGTGGCAATGACATGGGGTTGAAGAGGCTATTTGGGAACCCGAGGAAGCTATGAGAAAATAGTACCCAAACCTCTTTTCTGGTAAGATTTTCGGGGATGAAAACCCCTAAGGGGGAGAATTGTAACAACCCATTTTTGGGTCAAATCGGAATAGTGGTTTTGGGACCACAAATTCAAAGTAGAAATATTTATTTTTATTATTTCTTTAAGGTCTACAGCATGATATAATGATTGTGTGAAAATTTCGTTAAGAAGTTTTGTCGATTGAGTACTCAATTTGTCTAGAAGGACTAAATTGCAATAGGTACAAAACTTGAATTCTATAAGTTAAAGGTGTCTAATTGCTATGAAATTTTAATTGGAAGTCTTTATGTAGTAATTAGACCATTATACCTAGGGTGGACAAAAATGGACATGGCTAGGTAAAATTTTAAAGTTATGCATTAGGGGTATTTTAGTAAATTGGTAAATAAAGACAAAATAAACTAAATAAAAGATGTCCATCTTCTCAATTTCATCCCCCATAGCCAAATTTTGCAAGGAACCCATAACTAGGGTTTGGCCAAGCTTTCAAGCTCAATTGTAAGTCTGTTCTTGTCTCATTTTTAATGATTTTTATATTTTTGAGATCGTTGTAACTTGATCTACCTATTCCAAGGACTAATTTAAGAGAAAGTTAAAGCCTATAATTTTACCTATGTTGAATATGTATTTTTTTTTTTTATGTTTGATGATAGAAAATGCATGTTTATAGTTAGTTAAACAACATTTGTAAAGTGATTTTTGGTAAAAAATGTCAAATAGGGACTTATTTGTAAAAGGTTATAAAATGTGTAGAAAAGTGTGAATAAATGAAAATTGTGGGCTATTATGTGTACAAGTGATATTTGGCTAGGCTTGGGTTGTGATGAAATTGAATGAAATTCATTTTACGAGCCTGGGGACTAAATTGTAAAATGTTGAAATGTTAGGGGAAAAATGTAATTTTTGCCATAATGTGATTTTTGGGCTGAATTGAAAATTTGATATTATAGATCAAGAAAAATGAGGTTCGGACCTAGATCGGGGGAAAAATAAAGTATTTAACGAATAGGTCTTTGATGTCATTTTTGTAACCGAGGTAAGTTCGTATGTTAATAATCATTATTATAATTGTATTTTAAATGCTTTAATATTGCATGAACTTTATTAATGACCTTACGGAGACGTTTGATGAAGATTCAACAAGTGACATGTCACTAGGAATTTGTGTGATCCAGGTGCAAGTCTTGTACGTCCTACTGGTGGCTGAGTATATCGACATATATTGCGGTTATTGATAGCTTGTGTGAGCAGCACCGTGTAGCTACGTCTCGACTAAATGCTTGTGTAAGCAAGCCTGTTATTAGCTCAAGAGTGAGCTTTATGTGATTGAGGTAGTATTGGCTACATATATGGCAACTTGTGTGCAAGATTTTCGAGTCTCCAATAGTATTCCAATGGTTCAACGGGTATGTTAAAGATGGGAATAAGTATGAAACCATTACAAGATGGTACAGGTATGTGCACAGAGCTTATGAATATTAAATTCGCGAAATGATGAATTCAAGGTAAGTTGTGATATAATGAAATATGGTTATGAGGTTATGGTAAATTACATCGTCTTATATTATATTACTTGAATGTTAAATATATGGTAAGGTTCACTTATTTCTTACATACGAGCTTAGAAAGCTATATAGCTTACTCCGTTTTACTTTCCATGTTTTATAATGTCAGCAAGCTGACTCGGATTGGAGATCATCGGAGATCGTATCACAGTATAAAGCTATCATTTTGGGTATCGATGATTTTAAACATTTTGAGTATATGGCATGTATAGGGACTTGGTCATTTTGTTATATGTGTCATCATGATCTTGGCCAAATGTATTGGGTTGTAATTGTCAAAGGCTTGAATTTGGTATTTGGCCATGTAAATTGGCTCATTTTGGTTAAGTGGATTGTAAACTCATATATATATATATATATATATATGCATGTATATTCCAATACCCCTTTGGTGATGTGGATTATATTGATTTACTAAATGTTGAATGTGGCTTAATGACTTGTTGTGAAATGGGTAGGTTTGGTTTATTGGTAAGTTGGATTATCTTAATAAGTTAATGCAAATTAAAGGTAGTCTTAGTGGTGTTTTGAATGCAAAATTAGTATTTTTAATTTGGCATAATAAAATGTTATGAGTATGCTAGAAAATGGTATTGCATTGACATATATTAGCCATAATCGTGGATGTTTTGGTTGCCTAATTATACAATGATTCATGCTATTGAACTTGTGTATGTGTGTATGTAAATGAGGGTGGAAAATGGCTTGGTAAATAGCCTTTAGTTTGTCCATATTAGTAGACACACACCCGTGTGTCTAGGTCGTGTGTCACACATGACCTATGCCATGAGCATGTGTTTCGGCCGTGTGTCCCTGTCACCTTAATTTTGAGAAATAGCATGCTCATAATTTAGCACATGGCAGAGACATGGGCATGTGTCTCAGCCGTGTGAGGGATACGGCCTCAAGCACGGGCGTGTGTCCTGACTGTGTGAACTCTGCACCTATTTATGAAAATTTAATTAACCACATGGCCTAGCACACGGACAAGTTACACGGCCGTGTGACTTCAATTTGTTCATGCCTTGCAAGTCAGAAAGTTACATGGGTTAGGGACACGGGAATGTGTGACCACACGGCTTGCCCACACGGGCGTGTCCCAAACCACATGGGTGTGTGACCCCTGTACATGGCAAAATTTTTTAAGTTTTGTAAAAATTTCCTAAGTTTTCAGTTTAGTCCCAAACTACTTCCAAAGAATGTTTTGGGCCTCGTAGGCTCGTATTAGGGGCATTATGATTGAAGACAATTTGGATGCAAATTTGTAACTCGATTTGTATGTTCGTTTGCGATGTAAGTCCAATAATGCCTCGTACCTTGTTTCGGCGTTGAATACGGATAAGGGGTGTTATAGAGATATCATCTTATTTTCTCATCTTCATCCCCAAAATAATACATGAAAACCCTGAGAGAGAGAAGAAACTTTCATGGCCAAATTGAGTAAGTTTCCTTGGCCCGTTTTTAGTAATTTTGATATTTTTGAAGCTAGGATAGCTTAATCTATCTATTTGGGGGATTAATTTGAAAAGTTATCAAAGTATGGAAATTAGGTCATGGATGTATATGCTGAAAATTTGAAATTTATGGTAGAAAATGAAAGGTTGTTGATAGATAAACAACTTTTACAAAGTGATTTTTGATGAAAACATGATTTTGGGACGAAAATGCAAAGTGGTGAAAATTGATGAAAAATTCTAAAATTTATAGAAAATATGTGCTGTAAATTTTATGTTTGAATTTTGGTTAGGCTTGGAATAGGGAGTAAATTGCATAAATTTCATTTTTCGAGCATAGGGACAAAATTAGAGTTTATGGAAAAGTTAGGGGCAAAATGATAACTTTTCCTAGGACGTAAATTGAGTCCACATGAATATGAAATGTAATAAATTGATGTTAAGTTTACTCATATAGATTCAGATAGACCAAATTCGGAGTTAGAACAAGGAAAAGAGGAAAATGTCGGATTAGTAGATTTTATGCACACGAACATTTATTGAGGTAAGTTCGTGTAACTAAATTGTGTATTTTTTATATGCTTGATTTCGATGTTGTGTTTGTGAATTGTATAAATATCATATATGTATATGACATTTAAAATATACCTAACAAAGCCCAGTCAATGTGTAACATCCGGGATTTAGGGGCTTACATTTATTTTGTTTTCTCTGTGTTTGGTATGTTTTGCCTACTATTTGGGGGTGTTTGGGGGCCTCAGAAGGCTCGGGGTTAAGCCGAAGCCTTGGCGAAAATTTCAATTTTGGGAACTTTAGGGAAGAACTGACTAGGGCAAGACTTAAGGGTTATTGCTTGTGTTTATTGACACAAGAATTTAATTGGTAAAGTGGCAAGGAGGCGTGTTATATCCTAAATTAGGGGTTATGCATCTAGTGCATAATTCAAGTGACAGTAGGCTTTAAGTGTGTTTGGAGGTGTTTTAAGGGTTTTGAGAACCCAAGGATGTAGGAGGAAGTCTTGGAAAAATTTTGGAATTTTAAGTTTAAAGGAGAAGCTAGGTAAAGGAGGTCTTAAAGGAAATTATGGGGAGTTTATGGCACAAAAGAACTAGCAGTAAAGTGGCAAGGGACGCCACCTGGAGTGTTGGGGAGTTTGCGTCAAAGGGAGTGTAGGAGGGAAGAGGTTTGAGCAACGTGGGAAGCATTAGAGACTTTTATTTTGCGTCAAAGAGGGGAACTGGGCTAAGGAGGCTTTAAAGGAATTTTTAGGGGATTATTGCCACAAGAAATCATGTGGTAAAGTGGCTGCAAGGCGCCACTTAAGGGCCTTGGTTCGAGTTGCGAAGGAAGCAGGAAGGAGTATTTATTTTTGCGTCAAGAAGGCACCTGGCTAAGGAGGTCTTAAAAGAAATTCTAGGCGAATCATGTCACAAAAAGTGCCTTGGCAAAGTGGCTTGGGGCGTTATCTGTAGCTTGTAGCAAAGAGGGCTCAGGTTCGAGCCTTGTTGACAGTAGCAGGTGGGATTTTATTTTTGCTTGTGGCGTCAAGAGAGAAGGGGAGTGTTGGACGGCTTTGGACTTTTAATTAGGTAAGGATAAGCTTGGTTTTTTTATTTTAAATTTTAGCTAGAAGAGTGGGATAAGTATGGTTTTATTTTATTTATTTTAAATAGGAAGATAAGAGATTATATAGGAGATTAGTGGAGGATAATTGATGTGTTAATTTATTTATTTTGAACAAGTGCCAAAGAGATAAAATAGGAGAGAAAAGGAGGATATGATAGGAGATGAAGTTGTGGCGAATGTGGGTTTCTTTGGGTTGGTATATTCGCCATGAAGAGGAAATAAATGCCAAAATTTTTTGTTTCTTTCCTAGTCTCCTTGTTAATTTTTAATTGAAGAGAAGTCTTTCTTTTGAAATTTTCTTGTCATCTTGGTATTTTGCCGAAAGTTTGCACCCTATTTTCCTTTGTCAAAAGCCAAAAGATAGAACCTTTTTGTGCATTGATTTTCTTTCTTCTTTCACATCCTTTTGCTTGAGCCGAAGTCACTCTTAAACATTGCCATTGCCGAAATCTCTTAGTCACTTTTATACCTCTTTTCTTCCATCTACATCTACTTTTAAGAGATAGCTGAATATTCTAGCATCATTTGGAAAGCCTTAAAAACCGATAGTTGGAGATCTAACTCTATTTCTTGGTTGGGGCCGAACCTATAAGGATGATTCGGGAAGTTGATCATTGTGGTGAGTAGCATAGTGGTAAGTATTTTCTATCCTAACAATCGGTTTAGGTTCTATTTCTTCATAGGTGTCTTAGAAAATCAAGTGATTAGGCTTTGGTTTTAGGCATGGCCGAATGTGCATAGTGCCATAATAAGCATTTTGTGTGTAGCTAGCGTTAAGGATCATCAAAGGAGCCTTTCAGGATTTGAAGTCATCAAGGTAAGTAGTATGTGCTATTCGGCCAAGGGTTAGTTTCTATGGATTTATGTGGTAGGCCGATTCTAACATTTGCTAAATAGGGATTTCGACAGTTTCAAGAGCAAGGAGTGGCTTTTCGAGATTTGGATAAGTGAGGTAAGTGGTTGTGGTATTCGGCCTAGGGCCATATTATTGGTATTAAGTGTGACCGATTTTGGCTATGTGTATTTATGCCAAATCGACAGGAATAAGAGGAAGTTCCGAGATCGTGTTAAATTCAAGTAGCTAAGGATTTCGCTAAATAGTCAGGTGTGTAGTTAGCCTACCATTTTCTGGGTAAATGATATGTATGTGATATGTGCATGTGTTATGAATGTGCTAACTAGTGCAGTGGAAATTATGATATGGATACCCTCAAGGGGTATGTCGATAATCCGGTAAGTACCAAATCTAATAAAATGTGATTATTAATATGAATATGTGATAATATGTTTGATGAACATGCTCATGCATCATTATATTATATCATTATTTTATGTGGCATGTGCATGGGTGGGATATGATATGAAAGAAGGTACAGGTGTACTTCGAGTACGTGGTTTGATGTTAGCCTTGAGCTGCATCGTGGATTGACGTTGACTGAGGTCATGTTGTGGATTAATTGAGATTTAGTTTGAGTGGCTTGATGAGTGGCTGTGTGCCTCATCGTGGTTGATATCGACTATGTGCCATATCGTGGTTGATGTGTGACTATGTGTCCCATCGTGGTTTTGGTGCTAGCTATAGCTACATCGTGGATTGGCGCTGACTGAGGTCGCGTTATGGATTATTGTGCTTAATTGCACGTGGACGGCATTGATTGCCTTTTGGAGTGAAAATGAGAGGGTGATTTAATAATCCCCTGGTGTGTGGTAGGCTGGATACGGGGTGTGTAGAGGATGGACCCTAGGCTGGGTTGGGTTTCATAATTGCATAATTTTGCATGTGAATATATGTGAAAATGGGCCAAGCCCAGTATGTGATGTGGATTAAAGTGGTAATGGGCCAAGCCCAGTATGTAGAAACATGTGGTTAATTACACTATTATAAAAATGTGATATGGTTATGGGCCAAGCCCAATATGTGAACTCTATTGATAAGGATATGGGCCAAGCCCAATAAGTGAAAGCATGTGAATAAGTTGCATTAATAATTGTTATGTGGGTAAGTATGTGGTTGACATGTGGGTGGAATTTAGTGGACTAAGTGCACACTGAGTCTGTATGACTCACCCAAATTTTTATTAAACCTTACAGGTGATGTATGATGCTTGGATCGGGTTTGGAGTGGATACAAGGTGGCCCATGCAGAAGAAGTTTTGCTTGGTTTAATTATTTTATATCTCCAATAATTATGAATTATTATTTAATGTAATAAGAGCCACCCAAAGTATTTGGATTTTTGATATGTTTGATTGTATTTATAATTAAGTTAAAATTATGTAAGTTTTATTTTAAAAGCTATTTAGACCTCAAGGGTCATATCAGAGTTTTGAATCGGTATTTTTATAACAATTAAGTTTTAATGGGCTTTCTAATAAATAATGTTTTACAAAAGACAATAAATTTATATGTTTTTACTCTTAAGTAAGAATGTTTTCAAATGTTTTCCGCAGTGACATTTCAAATTCAGTCTTATCGAATGGCCGAGTTTGGGGTGTTCCAGTTTGGTGTCAGAGCCCGGTTCAAAACTCAACTTTGAGGGATTTGGGCCCAAATATGTTTTTCCAAAATGTCTTTCCAAAAATATAAGATTTTATGAACTATTTCAAGTTGATTCTGGCATGGCACTTGTATCTCCGACCCAAAGTCCACCAGGTAAGTACCCCTAAGCTATTGAAGTGATTTGTATATGTGAATTTGATGGGCATTATGGGAACATAGATTAGTGAACTAGGATTTATTGAACCCTAGGACTAGTCTACTCCAACAGAAGAATACATAAGACTTAAAACAACCGAACAAACCTGTGATTAAGTCGCCAAGCTAAGGTGTGGCAACTGTTGTGCACATATTTAGGAGTGGATTCGGTAAGAGCTTGGTATTTAAGCAGTCCTAGCTAATCACCTCCTCTTTACTCGAATCCTCGAATCACCCTAACTAAGAGGACTTGCGCTAAACCGATAATTAAAACCGAAAAGGCTTGTTTATAAACACCTTATTTTTAAAATCCTTAAATTACCCTTCGATTTGTAACAAAATCTATTTTGAAAACGAAAAATTTCTTGGTTTGCCAAATTACTAAAAGTAAATTACTAAATACCCTTAGTTTTAAGACAAAAATTATCTAAAATGTTTTACTTTACAAAATACCAAAAACTTCTGTTTTACAAATATCAAGATACCCTGATTTGGAAAATTTACGAAAATGCCCCTAACTTTCAAAAATTACCAAAATAATCCCGATTTCTAAAATTTTGCAACACCTCTGATTTGGAAAACAAATTTTCAAGATAACCCCTGAGGTTTTGTAAATTTTGAAATACCATTGATTTGTAAAATATTTTCGAATTAACCCCAATTTATTACCAAATACCCTTGTAGGAAAAATGATGAAATTACCCCTGGGTTGGGTATGGTCAAAAGTGTGATTGAATGTTAATGATGAATGAATGTGTCTCTATCGAGATGGATGAATGTGAATGTGAATGTGAATCTCTGAATTAGAATAGTAAACTTGAAACTAAGACTATGATTGATCGAAAGAACCACTATTAAACTCCTTTTCATAAAACTGTTCGTGAATAAACAGTGGAACAAAGTACTAATTCATAAAACTTTATAATCAGATTAAATCGCGACGTTAGTAATGAGTTCTAGTGGACGTGGTCGAGGTAAAGTGACAGTGTCGGAACCAGTAGGGTCTGGCCATGGGTCAAAAAGTGATGTGCCGCCAAGCAGTGGGCATGGAGGATCAAAAACAGACTGGAGGATATGATGCAGTATCGTTAGCTATGCTACGAGTGCTAGAGCGAGTCGCAGGAGCTAATGTGAGCAATGAACCTTGAAAATCAGTATCAGAAAGACTTAAGTCAAACGGAGCCGAGATTTTTAGAGGAGTGTCTGGAGTAGCTCCGAATGTAGCAGAGTACTGGCTAGAGGTAGTTGAAAGGATTATGGATGATTTGTATTTAACTACTGAGGAAAAGCTGAAAGGTGCTGTCTCGTTGCTTCGAGATGAAGCTTATCGATGGTGGCTCACTGTCAGGCAAGGTACCCCTGCAGATCGAGTGGATTGGGAGTATTTCAATGTTAAGTTTGAAGGGAAGTACGTTGGAGCTAGTTATCTAGACTCACAAAGAAAGGCATTTTTAAATCTGGTACAAGGAAGTAAGTCGGTAATAGAGTATGAAGCGAAATTTGTACAGTTAAGTCAGTATGCCAAGGGGATTGTGGCTACTGATTATGAAAGGTGCGTTCGATTCGAAGATGGATTGAGGGATGAGCTGCGAGTGTTGATCGCTCCGCAGAGAGAATGAGACTTTGCTATTCTCGTGGAGAAGGCTTGGATAACGGAGGAAGTTAAGAGGACTGTGAGGCAGAATCGAGAAAAGAATAGGAACCGAAATAAGAGAAGTTTAAGATCGTCTAAATCATCGGGAGATTATCAGAAAAGACCAAGGATTGAGAATTTTGGTACGTGCACCTGTACCAATTGCTGAGAATCGAAGTCGATTATGTCCTCAATGTGGGAGAGCTCATGTAGGAGAATGTTGGGGAAATAGTAAGGAATGTTTTCGGTATGGATCTAAGGCTCATTTGGTTAAGAAATGTCCTCAAGTGATGGATAGGGCTCGAGGTCAAGGTTATGGAAACCCAAGCAGAGGTGTTGAAGGTTCAGATGCAAGGCAAGCAAGGTTGGCTTAGGCAATCAGTCATAGCAAGGAGGGAGTTGGACCAAATAGGATCGGGTATGTTCCCTAATTTTGGAATCTTTTTATTGCCTTGATTGTTATAAAGCGAGTTCGTTCTTGTGATGACTAGAGAAGTGTATGGAATCTTGAATGCGAATCTTGAGATAGTATCTAGGAATGTGTTAGTTTTATCAGAATGCGCAGCAGTAGAGTAGTGTAATGAGTTAAGGATGCACGATTGTTCGATAGCAAGTAATTTTGAGGACGAAATTATTTTAAGGAGGGTAGAACTGTAGATAGAACTATAATATCCTAAATTAGGGGTTATGCATTTAGTGCATAATTCAAGTGACAGTAGGCTTTAAGTGTGTTTGGAGGTGTTTTAAGGGTTTTGAGAACCCAAGGATGTAGGAGGAAGTCTTGGAAAAATTTTGGAATTTTAAGTTTAAAGGAGAAGCTAGGTAAATGAGGTCTTAAAGGAAATTGTGGGGAGTTTATGGCACAAAAGAACTAGCAGTAAAGTGGTAAGGGATGCCACCTGGAGTGTTGGGGAGTTTACGTCAAAGGGAGTGTAGGAGGGAAGAGGTTCGAGCAACGTGGGAAGCATTAGAGACTTTTATTTTGCGTCAAAGAGGGGAACTGGGCTAAGGAGGCTTTAAAGGAATTTTTAGGGGATTATTGCCACAAGAAATCATGTGGTAAAGTGGCTGCAAGGCGCCACTTAAGGGCCTTGGTTCGAGTTGTGAAGGAAGCAGGAAGGAGTATTTATTTTTGCATCAAGAAGGCGCCTAGATAAGGAGGTCTTAAAAGAAATTCTGGGTGAATCATGTCACAAAAATCGCCTTGGCAAAGTGGCTTGGGGTGTTATCTCAGAGCTTAAGAAAGAGGATCAGTTCGAGCCTTGTTGACAGCAGCAGGTGGGATTTTATTTTTGCTTGTGGCATCAAGAGAGAAGGGGAGTGTTGGACGGCTTTGGACTTTTAATTAGGTAAAGATAAGCTTGGTTTTTTTTTATTTTAAATTTTAGCTAGAAGAGTGGGATAAGTATGGTTTTATTTTATTTATTTTAAATGGGAAGATAAGAGATTATATAGGAGATTAGTGGAGGATAATTGATGTGTTAATTTATTTATTTTGAACAAGTGCCAAAGAGATAAAATAGGAGAGAAAAAGGAGGGATATGATAGGAGATGAAGTTGTGGCCGAATGTGGGTTTCTTTGGGTTGGTATATTCGACCATGAAGAGGAAATAAATGTCAAAATTTCTTTGTTTCTTCCCTAGTCTCCTTTGCCGAATTTTTAATTAAAGAGAAGTCTTTCTTTTGAAAATTTCATGTCATCTTGGTATTTTGCTGAAAGTTTGCACCCTATTTTCCTTTGTCAAAAGCCGAAAGATAGAACCTTTTTGTGCATTGATTTTCTTTCTTCTTTCACATCTTTTTGCTTGAGCCGAAGTCACTCTTAAACATTGCCATTGTCGAAATCTCTTAGTCACTTTTATACCTCTTTTCTTCCATCTACATCTACTTTTAAGAGATAGCTGAATATTCTAGCATCATTTGGAAAGCCTTAAAAATTGACAGTTGGAGATCTAACTCTATTTCTTGGTTGGGGCCGAACCTATAAGGATGATTTGGGAAGTTGATCGTTGTGGTAAGTAGCATAGTGGTAAGTATTTTCTATCCTAACAATCGGTTTAGGTTCTATTTCTTCATAGGGGTGCTGAAAATCAAGTGATTAGGCTTTGGTTTTAGGCATGGCCGAATGTGCATAGTGCCATAATAAGCATTTTGTGTGTAGCTAGCGTTAAGGATCATCAAAGGAGCCTTTCGGGATTTGAATTCATCAAGGTAAGTAGTATGTGCTATTCGGCAAAGGGTTAGTTTCTATGGATTTATGTGGTAGGCCGATTCTAACATTTGCTAAATAGGGATTTTGACAGTTTCAAGAGCAAAGAGTGGCTTTTCGGGATTTGGATAAGTGAGGTAAGTGGTTGTGGTATTCGACCTAGGGCCATATTATTGGTATTAAGTGTGACCGATTTTGGCTATGTGTATTTAGGGCCAAATCGACAGGAATAAGAGGAAGTTCTGGATCGTGTTAAATTCAAGTAGCTAAGGATTTCACTAAATAGTCAGGTGTGTAGTTAGCCTACCGTTTTCCGGGTAAATGATATGTATGTGATATGTGCATGTGTTATAAATGTGCTAACTAGTGCAGTGGAAATTGTGATATGGATACCCTCAAGGGGTATGTCGATAATTCGGTAAGTACCAAATCTAGAAAAAATGTGATTATTAATATGAATATGTGATAATATGTTTGATGAACATGCTCATGCATTATTATATTATATCATTATTTTATGTGGCATGTGCATGGGTCAGATATGATATGAAAGAAGGTATGGGTGTACTTCGAGTACGTGGTTTGATGTTAGCCTTGAGCTACATCGTGGATTGACATTGACTGAGGTTACATTGTGGATTAATTGTGATTTAGTTTGCGTGGCTTGATGAGTAGCTGTGTGCCTCATCGTGGTTGATATCGGCTATGTGCCATATCGTGGTTGATGTGTGACTATGTGTCCCATCGTGGTTTTGGTGTTAGCTATGGCTACATCGTGGATTGGCGCTGAATGAGGTCGCATTGTGGATTATTGTGCTTAATTGCATGTGGACGGCATTGATTGCCTTTTGGAGTGAAAAGGAGAGGGTGATTTATCCCTTGGTGTGTGGTAGGCTGGATACGGGGATGTGTAGAGGATGGACCCTAGGCTGGGTTGGGTTTCATAATTGCATAATTTTGCATGTGAATATATGTGAAAATGGGCCAAGCCCAGTATGTGATGTGGATTAAAGTGGTAATGGGCCAAGCCCAGTATGTGGAAACATGTGGTTAATTACACTATTATAAGAATGTGATATGGTTATGGGCCGAGCCCAATATGTGAACTCTATTGATAAGAATATGGGCCAAGCCTAATAAGTGAAAGCATGTGAATAAGTTGCATTAATAATTGTTATGTGGGTAAGTATGGGGTTGACATGTGGGTGGAATTGGTGGACTAAGCACACCGAGTCCTGTATGACTCACCCAAATTTTTATTAAACCTTCGGTGATGTATGATGCTTGGACCGGGTTTGAAGTGGATACAATGTGGCCCATGCAGAAGAAGTTTTGCTTGTTGTAATTATTTTATATCTCCAATAATTATGAATTATTATTTAATGTAATAAGAGCCACTCAAAGTATTTGGATTTTTGCTATGTTTCAATTGTATTTATAATTAAGTTAAAATTATGTAAGTTTTATTTTAAAAGCTATTTAGACCTCAAGGGTCATATCAGAGTTTTGAATCCGGTATTTTTATAACAATTAAGTTTTAATAGGCTTTCTAATAAATAATGTTTTGCAAAAGACAATAAATTTATATGTTTTTACTCTTAAGTAAGAATGTTTTCAAATGTTTTTCGCAGTGACATTTCAAATTCAGTCGTATCGAATGGGCCGGGTTTGGGGTGTTACAAGGCATCACTCAAGGTGCAGGTAAGTGATGCCTCAGGGGGAGCAGTGAGGGAGCAAGCTCGAGTCGCGTCGTCAGCAATGTGGAATTTTATTTTTGTTTATGCGCCTAAGGAGCTTGGATGGTGGATTCGGCAAGGACACTTCTTAGATGAGTGTTTAATGGGTCAAAAGATTTGAATGTGAGGCTAGGAGGAAGAGGGTGAATTTGAAGTATTCAAACTATTTGAATTGGGTGATCAAGAGTGAATTTAGGAGAGAATTTGGGGATTGGATGTTGGTGAGGTTGGTGGCTGAATTTTTTGGATGCTTGATGTAGGAGGAAGAAGTCAGTTTTTGCTGGTGGTGGGTGTGCCGAAATTTAGTAAGGGTCCTAAGTTTCTTTATTCTCTAGTAGTGCATTCGGTCATTAGGGGGTGGATAGTGTCGATTTTGGTAGGCTCTCCTGAAGCTCTTTCGTTCTCTCTGGGTTTGTAGTTCCTATATGCCGAATGTGCCTAGCCAATTTTCATTTTTTCTTTTCATATGACCTATAACCGAAATTGAGGAGACCATTAGTGCATCTTTTCTTCATCTTCTTTTTCTCTCTACTCATCCTCTTAAACTCCACAACCGAAAGCACCACACCTTTCCCTTGCAATATTTTGTTTTCTTCTTCTTCTTCTCTACTTATCTTCTTAAACCGAAACCTGTTGCAATCCATCTTTGTTTTTCTTTCCATATTTTTCCCCTCATCATTCTTTTCTCACAATCTTTCCTCTCTTTTTCTTGTGTTACCGAAACCCTTGAGCCTTTATTGAATCTCCCTTTCTCTCATTTTGGTTCTTCCATTTCATTCTCTTCCACTCTTGATCATTTCTGAATCTTCTCTGCTATAGTGACTTGTGCTGAAATCTCTTGGGTGTTGTTCGGGTCCTCTGTGTTAAGGTAAGGTTATTCCCTTTCGTCTTCCTCTTAAATAAACCCGCTATTCTTTCTTTTCCTGGTAAGGTCGAGCCTGCCTTGTTAATAATTAAACCTGTTTCTTTCTCTCTGTGTTAAGATGAATACTGTGAGACAAGGTGTTAGGCATCTGCTTCGGATCTTTCATCGGTTTGGTTGTGAAGGTAAGGGATTCTCCTTTTGTTATGAGATCGGTTTCTCCTTTGGTTATTCGCTGCCTTAACCCAACGTTGTTGGTAAACTACCGTTGTTTTATTATAGTATCTTCTGACCAAGATCTCTTACATGGAATCAAATGCTAGTCAATCAAAGGAGAGGGTTGGACTAATATCTCCATCCCCTAAGTTTAAGTGACATGCAGTATCGACAGTATGAGACTGGCCACCGGGTTGTGGACCGATGGCAGAACAGTATAGGCAGATTGCAGTCGTTCCCTCTTCCAAGAGTGTCGATAGTGTAGAGAGCTTAGTTCTCCTCATATACATGTGTGTAATATTATGGTATTTCGCTATTCTTTTACATCTGACGAGTAAAAGTGGGACGTCAGGTTAGTGACTTTTATTTGTAATTGATATGTGGTTATACTGATATGATTTTATGTCAAATTGGGTGCATATTGAGATATGTTGCATGCTTAAACCATGATTTCATGCTGCATGGGGGGAAATATGCTATGATTAGAAGGGGAAGTGTATCTGGTGGCTTGTTCCATTTCAGCCTGGTAACTCTGTCACAACTCTGATAATCTCGTGGCTTGTGCCATTTCAGCCTGGTGACTCTGTCAAAACTCTGATAATCTGGTGGGTTGTGCCATTTCAGCCTGGTGACTCTGTCACAACTCTGATAATCTGGTGGCTTGTGGCATTTCAGCCTGATGACTCTGTCACAACTTTGTCGATGAACAGCTAACTGTAGCATGACTGCCATCGATGGTGTGTAGCGGATGGAGGGTCGATTGTAGAAATCCTCATTGGTGTGTTTGGCAGGTACAGGGTGGCGCGTAATAGATGGATATCTAGGTTGGGTCGAGATTTGCATCACATTACATTGATACCTGATTATCTGCTATTCTCTATTAAAAGGGCTAAGGCCCAGCCTATTTCGGTATGGGCTTTGCCCAATGTGATTATTTAAAGGGGGCCAAGGCCCAAATGGTAAGTCATGGGCTTGAGCCCAAAGTTGGTGCTTGGAAATTGCACACTGAGTCTTTGAATCACTCTGTTTGTTTAACATCTATGCTAGTAATACCTAGTGCAGTGGACCGGGCCAGAGAGGACTGCGAGGTGGCCATGCACGGTTTCTTTCTTTTTGAATAGAACTCTAATTTTTTTAAATTTTTTGGATTTGGCAATGTAATAAGGCCACTTTTACTTTGGTTAAATTTTGATTTTAATCTTTGGATGTAATAAATACAAACTACTCAATAGGATGTTTTTATTAAACACAAACGAAAGTTTTCTTTATAACCTGTCAAACCACACTTCTTATAAAAAGGGATTTTTGCGACAAACTTCTGGTTTATTTTAATAATCAATAAGCGTTTTCAAATGTCACCTAATCACAAGGTATGGTTCTTTAAATTTTATCTTAAATGAATAATGGGTTTTCAAATGAACCCCGAAACTTGGGGTTTTTAAAAAAAATGACTTAAAGAAAAATCTTCTGAATTTGTAATACCTTTTAAATTTTTCCTAGTGACATGCCAGATTCGGTCATGGTGTTTGGGCTGGGTTTGGGATGTTACAATTATGATATCAGAGCTAGGTTTGAAAGCTCGACTGTGGGTTTTTGGGTTCAAAACGTTTTCAAATTTTGAATTTAAGATGGCTTAGAAAGAAAATACATATGTACCTGTTTTCTGGAAGCATGGCACTCGAGTTTCAGCCCAAGTTCGCCAGGTAAGTTTTTGATTGTTAAGTGATTTGCATAAGATAGTTATATTATATGGGTACATCGATATGGATGTTAGAATTTAAAAACTCTACTGTAGAGACAAAAACCTTTAGGTATACATGAGCTTTGTGGAAAAACTAATAACTCGATCCTCATAAAATTACTCATTAATCAACAGCGAAATGAAATGCTAATTCATAAAACTTGCAAATCAGATTAAGATGAAACATTGGACATGAGTGGTAGAGGACGTGGATGTGTTGCACGCGGCCATGGGAGAGGCTGGGGTGCTAAGGTTGAATTTTCAGAAGCAAGAAATGAGCCTGAGGGTGAAGCGCCAGCATCACCTGTGGCAGAAGCAGGATCGTAAGATAGAACTGGTGGGGACGATGCCCTATCTCAAGCAATGCTACGTATGTTGGAGCGAGTGGCTGGGGCAAGCATTGGAACAGTAACTTGGAAGTCCATCCCTGAGCGACTCCGAGCAGATGGAGCTAAAATGTTCAAAGGTATTTCTGGGGTGGCTCCGAATGTGGCTGAGTATTAGCTAGAAGCAGTCGAGAGGATTATAGATGATCTAGACTACACAGCAGAGGATAAGCTAAAAGGAGCGGTGTCTCTTCTTCGAGACGAGGCATATCAGTGGTGGCTCATCGTAAGAGAGGGTACTCCGACGGATCGGATTGATTGGGACTTCTTTAAGACGGCATTTCAGGGAAAGTATGTTGGGGCCAGTTATGTGGATGCTCGGAGGAAAGCATTCTTGAATTTGGTACAAGGAGATAAATCTGTAGCTGAGTATGAGGCGAAATTTCTACGCTTGAGCCGTTACGCCTGAGGTATAGTGGCGACTGATTATGAACATTGCGTGCGGTTTGAGGATGGGCTGCGGGATGAGTTGAGGGTATTAATAGCTCCACAGCGAGAGAGAGTTGCCGTCTTGGTTGAAAAAGCAAAAATAGCTGAAGAGGTGAAGCGAACTGAGGGACAGAATAGGGATAAGGATCAAGGTAAGAACAAGAGAAGTTTTGGGTCATTGGGATCATCTGGGGGTTTTCAAAAAGGCCAAGGTTTGATGGGTCAGCTCGAGTTCTAACGTCTACTGCAGTGGGTCAGTTTCGATCATGTGCTCTGTGTAGGAGAAGGCATTCTGGGGAGTGTAGGAAGAGAATCGGTGGATGTTTTCGGTGTGGATCTATAGATCATATAATTAAGGATTGTCCACAAGTAGAGTAGGTACAGCTAATTGGACAGAGTTTTGATCAGTTCAGGAGGGGTGGTCAGCAACCACAGAGAGGGTCGCATCCAACTAGAGGAGGAAATGGTTTCAGTTGGGGATGTGGAGCAGTGCGGGCAGAGGTGCTGGAAAGACGGAGGCTAGACAACCTGGGTTAGTTTTTATAGCCAAACGCCGAGAAGAGGGTGATGCACCAGACATTATAAGGTATGTTCCTCATTTTTGGGTTACCCTTTACTGGATTAATAGATATTGGGTTGACGCATTCCTATGTTGCTAGTATGGTGTCTGGAACTTTAAACATGAACTCTGAAATAGCTTCTAGAGGGATGACTGTACTTAGTCCTTTAAGACAATCTGTAGTGGTAAACAAACTTTTTAAAAGGGTGCCTCTAGTAGTACAAGGGTTAGTTTTCCCGGCTGATTTGATGGAACTACCGTTCGGGGAGTTCGATTTGATCTTAGGTATGGATTGGTTGGTAAGATATTGAGCAAACTTCGATTGTACTGCTAAGCGCATGGTGTTAAGGACTCCTGAGGATAATGAAGTTTTAGTGATAGGCGAAAAGAGGGACTACTTGTCCAATGTAGTGTCTGCTCTAAAGGCGAAAAGAATGGTGAGGAAAGGATGTGAGGCTTTCTTAACTTTTGTCAGTGCATTGGATGGAAAGGAAGTGACTGTGAGTGAGGTTAGAACAGTAAAAGAATTTGTGGATGTCTTTCCTAAAAAGCTTCTAGGGTTGCCTCCGGATCGTGAAGTGGAGTTTGGAATTGAGCTACTTCCAGGTACAGCTCCAGTGTCCATCGCCCCTTATAAGATGGCATGAAGGAGCTGGTTGAACTTAAAGCTCAGATCCAAAAGCTATTGGATCGTGGTTTTATCTGACCCAGTGTATCTTTGTGGGGAGCACCGGTGCTATTTGTGAAGAAGACAGATGGGTCCATGCGCATGTCCATTGATAACTGCCGTTGAATAAGTTGACAATTAAGAATAAGTACCCGCTGCCGATGATTGATGATCTGTTTGATCAGCTCAAAGGGGCTTCGTTCTTTTCAAAGATAGATTTGAGGTCAGGATATCATCAGCTTAAGGTCAGGGAAGCAGATATTCACAAGACGGCTTTCCAGACTCGCTACGATCACTATGAGTTCTTGGTGATGCCGTTTGGGTTGACAAATGCACCAGCTACATTCATGGATATGATGAACTGGGTTTTCCAACCCTATCTAGATCGGTTCATTGTAGTGTTCATAAATGACATTCTGGTATATTCTAAGACAAAAGAGGAGCACGATTCGAATCTTCGGGTGGTTTTGCAGATTTTGAGGGAGAAGCAGTTGTACGCCAAATTTAGCAAGTGCAAGTTTTGGTTGAAGGAAGTTACTTTTCTGGGACATGTGGTATCGGCAGAGGGGATTAGGGTTGATCCCCAAAAGATTGAAGCCGTGTTGGGTTGGGAACCGCCTAAGTCTGTGGTGGAGATCCAAAGTTTCTTAGGGTTGGCAGGTTACTATAGAAGGTTTGTTGAGAGTTTCTCCTTAATTGCAGCACCCTTAACTAAGTTGCTGAGGAAAGGGGTACCATTTGTGTGGACTAACAGGTAGTAGAAAAGCTTTGAGAAGCTGAAGAGGATTTTGACAGAGGCTCTGGTTTTGATCCAGCCTGAGGCCGGAAAAGAGTTCGTAGTTTATTGTGATGCTTCACACATGGGGTTAGGGTGTGTGTTAATGCAGGATTGAAAAGTTGTTGCATATGCGTCTCGGCAGTTAAGACCGCATGAGATAAACTACCCCACGCATGATTTGGAGCTGGCTGCGGTAGTTTTCACTCTGAAGATCTGAAGACATTATCTGTATGGAGAGAAGTCCGTTATCTACACTGACCACAAGAGTTTGAAATATCTTCTAACTCAGAAGGAGTTGAACTTAAGGCAGCGAAGGTGGGTTGAGCTGTTGAAGGACTATGATTGCCCAATAGAATACCATCCGGGAAAAGCTAATGTGGTAGCGGATGCGTTAATTCAGAAAGTAATAACAAATTTAAGGGCAATGTTTGCTCATCTCAGTCTGTTTGATGACGAAAGTTTGTTAGCTGAACTCCAAGTGAAACTAACATGGGTAAGTCAAATTAAAGAGAAGTAGTTATCGGATGATGTCTTGAGTGCTCGACTTCAGCAAGTACAAGATGGTGGGGTAGAGGATTATAGTCTAAATAGTGATGGGGTTTTATGCTTCTGTAAAAAGGTCTGCGTGCCAAAGGATGTAGAGTTGAGACAGATGATTCTTCAAGAGGTGCATAGTAGCCCTTATGCTATGCATCCTGGAGGGAATAAGATGTAATGAGATCTGCGTGAACAGTTTTGGTGGCTTGGATTGAAGCAGGAAATCATCGAGTTCGTGGGTAAATGCTTGACATGTTAGTAGGTGAAAGCAGAGCATCAGTTGCCTTTGGGTTATTACAGCCGATGAAGATTCCATAATGGAAATGGGAAAGGATCACTATGGACTTTATTAGTGGGCTACCGCATACGCCTACGAAGAAAGATTCGGTATGGGTGATCGTGGATCGGTTGACGAAATCCGCTCATTTCATACCTATTCGTGTCGACTATTCTCTTTAGAGATTGGCTAAGCTGTATGTGGAAGAGATTGTGAGGTTACATAGGGTACAAGTATCGATCATATTAGATAGAGACCTAGGTTTATGTCGCGATTCTGGAGGGCACTGCATCAGGCATTGGGTACAAGATTGGACTTCAGCACAACTTTTCATCTGCAGACTGATGGTTAGGCTAAAACAGTAATTTAGATCTTGGAGGATATGTTGAGAGGTTGTGTTATCGACTTCAGGGGTAGTTCAGATGAGTTCTTACCGTTGGGAGAATTCGCATACAACAACAGCTACCAATCTAGTATTCATATGGCACCCTATGAAGCGTTATATGGGCGGAGGTGTCATACTCCTACCTGTTGGACAAAATTGGGTGAACGTTAGATTTTGGGTCCAGAATTGGTTACAGAGACAGAGAAGAAGGTTAGGTTAATTCAGACTGACTGAAAGAAGCATCCGACAGACAGAAATTATATGTAGATTTGAAGCGAAAAGAGATAGAGTTTGCAGTAGGTGATCGAGTCTTCTTGAAAGTTTCACCGTGGAAGAAGGTGATGAGGTTTGACGGAAGGGCAAGCTAAGTCCCAGGTTTATCGGGCTTTATTGGGTTTTGAAATGTGTGGGGCCAGTGGCATATCAGCTGGAGTTACCTTCAAAATTGAAACAGATACATGATGTGCTCCATATTTCAATGTTAAGACACTACAGTTCGGATCCATCTCACATTGTGCCAATGGAGGAAATTTTGGTAAGGCCAAATCTGTCTTTTGAGGAGGAACCGATGTGGATCTTAGAACGAGACGTCAAGGTGCTAAGAAGGAAAGCAGTCCCATTAGTTAAATTCTTGTGGCGAAATCATTGTATGGAAGAGGCGACGTGGGAGCATGAGGATGTTATACATCAACAATACCCTCATCTCTTTTGATTAGGTAATTTCGAGGCCAAAATTTCTTTAAGGGGGTAGAACTGTAACATCTGGGATTTAGGGGCTTTGTATTTATTTTGTTTTCTCTGTGTTTGGTATGTTTTGCCTGCTATTTGGGGGTGTTTGGGGGCCTTGGGAAGGCTCGAGGTTAAGCCGAAGCCTTGGTGAAAATTTCAATTTTGGGCACTTTAGGGAAAAACTGACTGGGGTAGGACTTAAGGGTAATTGCTTGTGTTTATTAACACAAGAATTTAATTGGTAAAGTGGCAAGGAGGCGCCACTCGAGGTGCAGGTAAGTGACACCTCAGGGGGAGCAGTAAGGGAGCAAGTTCAAGTCGCGTCGTCAGCAATGTGGAATTTTATTTTTGTTTATGTGCCTAAGGAGCTTGGATGGTGGATTCGGTAAGGATACTTCTTAGATGAGTGTTGAATGGGTCAAAAGATTTGAATGTGACGCTAGGAGGAAAAATGGGAATTTGAAGTATTCAAATTATTTGAATTGGGTGATCAAGAGTGAAGTTAGGAGAGAATTTGGGGATTGGATGTTGGTGAGGTTGGTGGCCGAATTTTTTGGATGCTTGATGTAGAGGGAAGAAGTCGGTTTTGGCTAGTGGTGGGTGTACCAAAATTTAGTAATGGTGCTAAGTTTCTTTATTCTCTGGTAGTGCATTCGGTCATTAGGGGGTGGATAGTGTCGATTTTGGTAGGCTCTCCTGAAGCTCTTTCGTTCTCTTTGGGTTTGTAGTTCCTATATGCCGAATGTGCCTCGCCAATTTTCATTTCTTCTTTTCCTAGGACCTATAACTGAAATTAAGGAGACCATTAGTGCATCTTTTCTTCATCTTCTTTTTCTCTCTACTCATCCTCTTAAACTCTACAACCGAGAGCACCACACCTTTCCCTTGAAATATTTTGTTTTCTTCTTCTTCTTCTCTACTTATCTTCTTAAACCGAAACCTGTTGCAATCCATCTTTGTTTTTCTTTCCCTATTTTTCCCCTCACCATTCTTTTCTCCCAATCTTTCCTCTCTTTTTCTTGTGTTGCCAAAACCCTTGAGCCTTTATCGAATCTCCCTTTCTCTCATTTTAGTTCTTCCATTTCATTCTCTTCCACTCTTGATCATTGCCGAATCTTCTCTGGTATAGTGACTTGTGCCGAAAACTCTTGGGTGTTGTACGAGACCTCTGTGTTAAGGTAAGGTTATTCCCTTTCGTGTTCCTCTTGAATAAACTCGCTATTCTTTCTTTTCCTGGTAAGGTCGAGCCTGCCTTGTTAATAATTAAACCTGCTTCTTTCTCTCTGTGTTAAGATGAATACTGTGGGACAAGGTGTTAGGCATCTGCTTCGGATCTTTCATCGGTTTGGTTGTGAAGGTAAGGGATTCTCCTCTTGTTATGAGATCGGTTTCTCCTTTGGTTATTCGCTGCCTTAACCCAACGTTGTTGGTAAACAACCGTTGTTTTATTATAGTGTCTTCTGACCAAGATCTCTTACATGGAATCAAATGCCAGTCAATCAAAGGAGAGGGTTGGACTAGTAGCTCAAGCCCTAAGTTTAAGCAACGTGCAGTATCGGCAGTACGGGACTGGCCACCGGGTTATGGACCGACGGTAGAACAGAATAGGCAGATTGCAGTCGTTCCCTCTTCTGAGAGTGTCGATAGTGTAGAGAGCTTAGTTCTCCTCATATACAGGTGCGTAATATTCACACTTCTTTGTCGTTACTCTTAAGTATATGTATGCACTGCTAAATACCGAAATTATGGTATTTCGCTATTCTTTTACATCTGGCGAGTAAAAGCGGGACATCGTGTAACACCCCATGCCTGAGTCCGAGGCTTAGACCGGATACTAGACATTTCTATACTAGAACTTGCTTAACCATGGAATTACAGCAATAAAATTTTGCCCCGATTAAGAACCTTTCTCTCTCAAACAATTCACACATCTCATAAGCCTACGAGGCCTTAAACTCATGTTCAGAAACTTTTGAAACTTAATCGAAAAACCTTTCTTGGAAGCAGTGGTCACACGCCCATGTGGTTTGGGGCACACCCGTGTACCCCTAGACATGCCCATGTCCTCCAACCGTAGGGAGTTACTGACTATACTCACAAGGCCTTGACACGCCTGTGTCTTCTACCCGCATGGAGTTATTGACTATACTCACACGGCCTTGAAACGCCTGTGTCTTCGACCCATGTGGAGTTACTGACTATACTCACATCGCCTTGACACGCCCGTGTCAACTGTCTGTGTACTACACACAGCCCAAACGAACGGCAATGTGATTCACCCATGGTCTATTCTGACTTAAAAATACAAAGGTACATGGTGCACACGACCTAGACACACGTCCGTGTGTCCATCCGTGTGGGCACTTAGAGGCTATTTACCAAGCCAAATGCCACCCTAAAATCAAGATCAAATTCATGCTCGATTCAATACATTTCATACCTCATCACATAACTACACATAACATCGATATTACTCTTGAATTAAAGATGTTTAATCATAAAAGAAATAAAGTCTTCATCCCATATACTAGGGAGAACTATTTCCCATGTAATTACAAACAACTTAGGCCCTCATCTATGGCTATATACTAACAAAACATAAGTTCTGTTAGGCCAACACAATTTGGCTACATCAACAATGACTTAATCACCTTTAAGTACTAGCCTTATACACGCCATGACTCATAAGGACATGAAACCTCATACCAAGTGTTTGATCGATAGTGTGAAAACATCTCCAGCGGTCTCCAACTCGAGCTAGCTAAATTAACCTATAAGAGATGAAAAAGGGAAAGGAGTAAGCAATAATGCTTAGTAAGTTCATTTGCATATAACTGATAAGCACTAATATTCATTAAATATACACAATTACAAGGCATTTCAATAAGTTTTTCTCATTAACACATAGCTACTTACTCAACCATTCTTAAGGCTTACTCACTCCATCTTTTACCGCGTCCTAGCCGTGCCACAAGCCAAATACCCATCTTAATTAACATACATTCCTGCACTGATCACCACATGATCATATAAAACAACACATCAAGCATTTTCAATAAGCCACTCATACTACTAATCTCTCAGTGGTTACGCACTTAGCCCACCATTGAATCTCTTATAGGGTGGTATCGCACACAACCCACCATTCATTTATACCTATGGTGATTTCGCACTTAGCTCACCAATCAATCATAACCGATGGTATCACACATAGCCAATCGATTTCTAATTAATCAGGTGGTATCACACAGCCCACCGATAGTAATATGGTTGATGGTATCGCATACAGCCCATCAACTACTAATAATATATCAGGTGGTATCGTACACAGCCCACCGATAGTAATATGGTTAATGGTATCGCATACAGCCCATCAACTAATAATAATATATCAGGTGGTATATCACACAGCCCACTAATATTATACATTCACAAATATCTATCCCCATACATTTCTCTAATTCAATGTTCATCCAAACATCCTTACTCACTGTCGTTCTTGCTTAACTTTCCACGATTCTCATTCTCTTTCACACAATGCATTAACAAATCTATCTCCTGCAACTAAGGTGCATTAATTATACATATCCCACTAAGGTTCATCATAGATTGAATTCATATCAATTCAGTTCTAACACATACTTGTGCTTCTCGTGGTACAATCACATACATTCAACATATCCGTTGAATCATTCAAATTATTAAATAACTATCTTGAGTTTATACACATAGTTCTCATTGACATCATACCCCAATAGGGTCTTACATATATTAACCTGTCGATGCCATGTCACTGACATGGTCTTATACTAATTCTTACACCAAGACCATATTCCAATAGGGTCTTACACGAAACTATAACTATAACCATATAATGCTATATCCATTTCCCATTACTCCCAAATTCAATTCTCTTGACATCTCATTGAGAGATATTTCATACAATCATCGAGTAGGTATACATTCCATACAACATTGGAATACTAAATTAACTTATACATAATTGCCACATTCACACATGAACTTACCTCAATGTCGAAATGGCCGAAAGGGACTTTTTGCCCATATTTCTCTTTTCACCCGTTCTAGGTTCGAATCTTGTTTTCTTTGATCTAGAACAATAAAATTTACTGATTTAATCACTTATAATTCATAATTCACCATAAACTACACTTTAGGCAAAAATGACAATTTTGCCCCCGGGCTCGTAAATGAATTTTCATCACATTTTCTTGTTAAAAAAACTTATCTGAACATTTAATCCTCTTACAACTACTCACAATTCCAACTATTTCATGCCTTAATGAACAAATTACAACTTTTGCATTCTAGTCCCAATTAGGTGTTTTCATGACAACACCTTTCACAAAAGTTGCTTCTCATCTTCCTAACATTCATTTTCTTCCATAAAAACTCAAAAACTAGCATAACATCTCTCATGGCAAGTCCCTAGACTCTCAACCATGTTGCAAATTAGTCCCCCCATTAGCTAGCTTAAGCTTTGGGGACTCCAAAAGTACAAAAATTATCAAGAAAGATCATCAAAATCACTTACTTGAATGGAGTAAAGCTTGCTAAAAATTTGAAGCTTTCAAACTCCTCCCATGGCTGATATTTTCGGTGCAAAGAGAGAAGAAAAAAAAAGATGATAACTCCTTGTTTATTTCATCTTACTTTATTTCTTTCCATTTTTTCAACTAATATCACATACTTCAATCATAATTAATGTTCTTGTCCCCCTTTTACATATTATGGCCGGCCAATACACTTAACAAGGCCAAATTGCACATTTGGGGCCTCCAATCTACAACCCATGGCACTTTGGTGCTTCTAGCAAATAAAATAGAACTTTCACACTTTATGCGATTTAGCCCTTTTCCCCAATTTAGCTAGAAATTGCTAAAATTAAGACACCAAAATTTTCATGCACCCTTATAAACATGTTATAACACATAAAATAACATGAAAATAATTTTCTCTAACCTCGAATTAGTGATTTCGAGATCACTATTCTGACTAACCCCTAAATCGGGTTGTCACAATTCTCCCCTCCTTAGGGATTTTAGTCCCCAAAAATCTTATCAGGAGGAGTTGCTACTCACCTCTTTAAAACGTTTTCATAAACTCTTCAAAATCACAAATCCACTTATCCTCAAGTTCTCTTGTCAACAACCTTTAAGCTATCATTTACAAGGTCGAAGCATCACTTACGACCTAGGTATTTCTTCCTCCAAGGCGTATACTCAGTAATCCAATCCACTAATTTAGAGCTCTGTACACGTCCAAATGATCATTTGGATCCTTACCAGTCGATTTACGACAATTCGAATGACATTCTCCTTCTTGGGAATTTTTTCAAGCCAAAATTGAAATCAATAAGGTTTTATCTCACTTCCTCGTGAAAGTATTCACAAACTTTAATACTTGACTTGTACGTTTTTTTTTTTAAAAAACTCAGCTTTTAGTGGTCAATTACTTCTGACCATAAACTCAATCATATCGTAAAATGTATTCTAGTGTCAAAACATTTACGCACATAACTGTACTTCCTTATTCTTGCATCAGTAGATATGCTACTACTAAATCTCATACCAAAACTTCTACATAAGTTCTGGATTTATCATCATTCAGCTTCTATCTCAAGGAAACATCAACAACGGAAATCTTGTCCAACCTTGATTTTATCATCTTGAATAAACTCATTCAGAGCTTATTTAAAATACCATTTACTACCTCATTTTTTTGAACTCCTTTACTCAAAAAGGAAGACTCGTTCTAGTCGTTAACCTTGCTGAAACTAGGATATTACCAACTAAGATCCACCGAGTAACTAACTCACTTTACTTAACATGGATCTTTCATTCAACACCTGAACTTTGTCTACTATCTGAGAAGTATTACAATAACTGAACTCTTCATTATAATAGCTCAAGCCCTTTCCACTATTTCATTTTCAAGATCTTTTGTAGCATAAGATACCCCCCACTCATTAAAATTTAGAAAGTACACATCAAGTTTCCCATGAATCATTTCATAACACCTAACTCACAACACAGACACAAAAGTGATCGTCTCTGGATCACTAACCAGTCAACTCTTTTTCTCGATTCAGACTGAACTCAGTATTAGAACTTTCAATTAATAGTTCCTTCTATAGCTTTCAACTCAAACAGAACGGTTTGAACATTTCGATGAGCAAATCCTTATATCATGCTCTCTACTCTCGTGCACATAGAATTTTATTCTCTTCACTAATTCACGCGCAAATATATACAGAACTTGAATCATATCTCAATACATTAATCTATCTATTTTTTATTTTATGTTACTTTTTTCCATTCTGATAACATACCTTAAGCACATTCTCATCTGAGTTTCTTTTGCTATGCTAATCTAAAACCTTTACTATCTTCATATCTCACGACAGCAGGGACATCTCTATCGAATTCATTAACTCTGTTCGGCTTGCCCGAAAACTCATCATACAACGCGAAACTCATGATTTCATTTCTTATACTAGAATCATTCCCAACTTCTCCCTCCAAGCACTCGAATAGGGTTACGAGGAGATAAAGAAATGTTGATTTCAATTTAACTAAATCAACAACCGCTTAGTCTAATTTCTCAATTAGCTAACATTCTCACACAAACACAATTTCTTGAAAAGAACATCCACATCACCTTGGAGGGGAAACAAGTATTAATACATAATATCCAAGGGAATCATTATAATTCATTAATGGTATTAATCAACCATGCACAGGTCACAGGCTTCAAGCCAATTTACTCATACTTGCCCTTTATTAAGCACATACTATGCCACACATTGTACTCATCTCTTTGTGATTTGTTCACGAGTGCCTGTATTTACTCATTCACATGACTTTAGTACAATTCTCCTTTCTACCTCTAGACTCATCTATCTGTCCCACTGATTACTGGAGATAATCAAAGATGCACATTCACCGTCATTCATGTAGGCATGAAACTAATGCCACACTCCGAGGTGGTCTTATATGGAGTCACCCATAAATGCCAATGCCATAACTCGATTAAGGTCTTATATGGGTTTTCGCATCAGGTATAGATGCCATATTCCAAATATGGTCTCATACGATTCTCATATCCATTACCGAAGTCACATTCTGGATGTGGTCTTATACGGAATCATAACTTGGCGTTGAGGCCATGCCTCGACCATGGTCTTATACGGGACCTTATCTATTTCATATCTTAATGATAACCTTTTCATTATAGTCCCCTAGGACTTCAACCCCATGTTCAACAATAATTACTCTATCTAGTAGAGTGTCATGTATCAATGTGATATAAAGCATTCCCAGAATGCTAACATAAATACTGTGTTAATTACATACAAACTTACTCAATTTGACTCTCATAACATCTCCTATCAACACTAATGTCATATCCCAAATATGGTATTACATGGAAACTCATATTGATGCTAATGCCATATCCTAGATATGGTCTTATACGGATCATGCATCGATGCCAATGCTATGTCCCAGACATGGTCTTATATGGGATCACATTTACCACTATGGTCTAACCATGGTCTTATTCACCATTTTATCATTGAACGATCGTACTCATACCTGCATTCTACTTAGTCAAACTTCCCAATTTAACTCTCACACCATAACACGCGTGGTCTTATACAGAGTCATGAAATAAAACATCATACATCTTCTGCTTTAACAGTCACACATGAGATTCAACTATGTGGTCATATTGATCATACATCATTCAAACAATCGGACATACACATATACCCCATTCTCTGGATAATTTTACTCACTATTTGAACTGACCCAATAGGTTGAATACACAACACCTTATGCGCATCAAGCCAATACAAGGAAGCTTATCATTTTATAATTCTCATTTCGTGTATTATCACACACATGTCATATACTTCTATCATACTTTTTTTTTTTGAATCTCATCAATGCACAAGAGCATTTCAATTACCTTATTATCACTTACAATATTATTGGATTTAGCTCGGTTGGGAACCATCTATGTCTTAACGAAACAATTGCATTAGAGCTGGGAGATATCACACTATCACGGTCTACATATGGCATGTATAGCTAGAATCTTACTCACGTTAGGTTAGTCCGATAACTGACTAAACCATGCTCTGATACCATTAAATGTAACACCCCATACCCGAGTCCGAGGCCTAGACCGAATACGAGACATTACTATACTAGAACTTGCTTAATCATAGAATTACGGGCCATAAAATTTTACTCTCGACTAAGAACCTTTCTCTCTCATACAATTCATACATCTCATGGGCCTACGAGGACTTAAACTCATGTTCGAAAACTTTCGAAACTTAATCAAAAATCTTTCTTGGAAGCAGGGATCACACGCCTATGTGGTTTGGGGCACTCCCGTGTACCCCTAGACACGCCATGTCCTCCAACCATGAGGAGTTACTGACTATACTCACATGGCCTTGACACGCCTGTGTCTTCTACCCATGTAGAGTTACTGACTATACTCTTGACACGCCTATGTCTTCTACCCGTGTGGAGTTACTGACTATACTCACACGGCCTTGACACCTGCGTGTTAACCATCCGTGTACTACACATGGCCCAAACAAACGGCCGTGGGATTCACCCATGGTCTATTCTGACTTAAAAATACAAAGGTATAGGGTGCACACGGCCTAGACACACGCCAGTGTGTTCATCCGTGTGGGCACTTAGAGGCTATTTACCAAGCCAAATGCCACCCTAAAATCAAGATCAAATTCATGCTCGATTCAATACATTTCATACCTCATCACATAACTACACATAACATCATATTACTCTTGAATTAAAGACGTCTAATCATAAAAGAAATAAAGTCTTCATCCCATATACTAGGGAGAACTATTTTCCATGTAATTACAAACAACTTAGGCCCTCATCTATGGCTATATACTAACAAAACATAAGTTCTCTTAGGCCAACACAATTTGGCTACATCAACAATGACTTAATCACCCTTAAGCACTAGCCCTGTACACGCCATGACTCATAAGGACTTGAAACCTCATACTAAGTGTTTGATCGATAGTGTGGAAACATCTTCAGCGGTCTCCAACCCGAGCTAGCGAAATTAACCTATAAGAGATGAAAAAGGGAAAGGAGTAAGCAATAATGCTTAGTAAGTTCATCTGCATATAACTGATAAGCACTGATATTCATTAAATATACACAATTACAAGGCATTTCAATAAGTTTTTCTCATTAACACATGGCTGCTTACTCAACCATTCTTAAGGCTTACTCACTCCATCTCTTATCGGGCCCTAACCGTGCCACAAGCCAAATGCCCATTTTAATTAACATACATTCCTACACTTATCACCACATGATCATATAAAAACAACACATCAAGCATTTTCAATAAGCCACTCATACTACTAATCTCTCGGTGGTTACGCACTTAGCCCACCATTGAATCGCTTATAGGGTGGTATCGCACACAGCCCACCATTCATTCATACCTATGGTGATTTTGCACTTAGCTCACCAATCATTCATAAGTGATGGTATCACACATAGCCCATCGATTTCTAATTAATCAGGTGGTATCACACACAGCCCATTGATAGTAATATGGTTGATGGTATCGCACACAACCCATCAACTAATAATAATATATCAGGTGGTATCGCACACAACCCACCAATAGTAATATGGTTGATGGTATCGCATATAGCCCATCAACTAATAATAATATATCAGGTGGTATCGCACACAGCCCACCGATATTATACATTCACAAATATCTATCCTCATACATTACTCTAATACAATGTCCATCCGTAAACATCCTCACTCACTATCATTCTTGCTTAACTTTCCACGATTCTCATTCGCATTCACACAATGCATTAACAAATCTATCTCCTACAACTAAGGTGCGTTAATTATACATATCCCACTAAGGTTCATCATATATTGAATTCAATCAATTCAGTTCTAACATATACTTGTGCTTCTCGCGGTACAATCACATACATTCAACATATCCGTTGAATCATTCAAATTATTAAATAACTATCTTGAGTTTCATACACATAGTTCTCATTGACATCATACCCTAATAGGGTCTTACATATATTAACCTATCGATGCCATGTCACTGACATGGTCTTATACTAATTCTTACACTGAGACTATATTCCAATAGGGCTTGCACGAAACTATAACTATCATCATATAATGCTATATCCATTTCCCATTACTCCCAAATTCAATTCTCTTGACATTTCATTGAAAGATATTTCATACAATCATCGAGTAGGTATACATTCCATACAATATTAGAATACTAAATTAACTTATACATAATTGCCACATTCACACATGAACTTACTCGATGTCGAAATGGCCGAAAGGGACTTTTTGCCCATATTTCTCTTTTCACCCGTTCTAGGTTTGAATCTCATTTTCTTTGATCTAGAACAATAAAATTTATTGATTTAATCACTTATAATTCATAATTCACCATAAACTACACTTTAGGCAAAAATGAGTATTTTGCTCCTACACTTTGGAAAAATTACAATTTTGCCCCTAAGCTCGTAAATGAATTTTTGTCACATTTTCTTGTTAAAAAAACTTAGCTAAACATTTAATCCTCTTACAATTACTCACAATTTCAACTATTTTATGCCTTAATGAACAAATTACAACTTTTGCATTTTAGTCCCAATTAGGTGTTTTCATGACAACACTTTTCACAAAAGCTGTTTCTCATCTTCCTAACATTCATTTTCTTCCATAAAAACTCAAAAACTAGCATAAAATCTCTCATGGAAAATCCCTAGACTCTCAACCATGTTGCAAATTAGTCCCTCCATTAGCAAGCTTAAGCTTTGGGGACTCTAAAAGTACAAAAATTATCAAGAAAGATCATCAAAATCACTTACTTGAATGGAGTAAAGCTTGCTAAAAATTTGAAGCTTTCAAACCCCTCCCATGGCTGATATTTTCGATGGAAACAGAGAAGAAATAAAAAGATGATAACTCATTGTTTGTTTCATTTTATTTTATTTCACTCCTTTTTTTTCAACTAATATCACCTACTTCAATCATAATTAATGCTCTTGTCCCCCTTTTGCATATTATGGCTGGACAACACACTTAGCAAGGCCAAATTGCACATTTTGGGCCTCCAATCTATAACCCATGGCTCTTTGGTGCTTCTAGCAAATAAAATAGAACTTTCACACTTTATGCTATTTAGTCCTTTTCCCCAATTTAGCTAGAAATTGGTAAAATTAAGACACCAAAATTTTCATGCACCCTTATAAACATGTTATAACACATAAAATAACATGAAAAATAATTTTCTCTAACCTCAAATTAGTGATTCTGAGATCACTGTTCCAACTAACCCCTAAATCGGGCTATTACACATCAAGTTAGTGACTTTTATTTGTAATTGATACGTGGTTATACTGATATGATTTTATGTCACATTGGGTACATATTAAGATATGTTGCATGCTTAAACCATGATTTAATGCTGCATGGGGGGAATATGCTATGATTAGAAGGGGAAGTGAATCTGGTGGCTTGTGCTATTTCAACCTGGTGACTCTGTCACAACTCTGATAATATGGTGGCTTGTGCCATTTCAGCCTGGTGACTCTATCACAACTCTGATAATCTGGTGGCTTGTGCCATTTCAGCCTGGTGACTCTATCACAACTTTGTTCTGGTGGCTTTTGCCATTTCATCCTGGTGACTCTGTCACAACTTCGACGATGAGTAGCTAACTGCAGCATGACTGCCATCGATGGTTGATCGTGTCAAATAGTCGAGTTTTAATATTTATAAAAGAGTGATCGACTTCACTTATTATTTCTTCCCCAAACCATATGATTTCTTAACTTAGATTGATCCGTGAGACTCCCTAACCTATATTAAACCCTCTCTCGAGGCGAATAACATCTAACCTTAGGTTAATTAGTGGAACTCTCGTTCTCTTATAATAACCCCTAAAGAAGCGAAGAATCGATCAATGGATTCCTATATTAGGTTTCACCCTAATCTGCAAAATCTCGTAACCCTATCTCTAGGCGCCGATCAACTCGCTCAATTATGCTAGATTTACTCTTAGGTAGGTCTATTCCTCCTCCACCTAAGCACATCAAATTAAATTAAGCAACATAATTAAGAACAAACCAAGTACTTATCATATAATTTAGAAATAAAATAATAAAATCCATCATAGGTTTCATCCCTTCTGTATCCGAGGGTTTAGTTCATAACAAAGTAGGAAAACATCTCAAGAGAAAAGATAAAACAAAACATAAGAAATCCTTAAAACCCCTAAAGGAATTGAAGGAGAGATCCTCCATCTTGAATGGAGCTCCTGCTTGAGATGGATCAACTGGTTATCTTCAAGTGATTCCTAAAGATGAAAAAGATGCCAAAAAAGCTTCTACCCAACTCCTTTTTAGTTGCTACCTTGGGTGTTTATATAGGCTTGAGATGCTTTACTTGGCTCCTAAGTATCCTAATTCAAGTAGAATTCCTCCTATGATGTTTAAGTAGACTTAGGAATTTGTTTCTTTGCCTCCAAGCATCCAAACCGAGTGAAATTGCTTTTCCCGCAGTTAGGCACGCCCATGGCACACGCCCGTGTAAGTCGCCTTCAGGCCGTGTCTCGATTCTTTTGATTGGAGCACGGCCGTGTAAATTGTGGCATCGTTGTGTGAAGTAAATGGCAAGGCACGGCCGTGTAGCTTGAATTCCATGCCAAGTCGATTTCTTTGGTTGGCCTAATTTGATCCGCTTTTAAGTCTGTTTTACGCTTCTTTTTATCCTTAGGTGCTTTCCTAAGCATAAGACATGAAAAGAAAGGATTAAGAGCACCTTTTACATAAATCGGGATAAATCATCCAAAAGCATATTAAATATGGGGTTAAAATATGTTACTTTTACTTGCTTATCAAATACCCCACACTTAAGCTTTTGCTTGTCCTCAAGCAAAATTTTCAACTTACAATTAAAACGAACTTTCAATAATTTATAATTCCTATTGACAATGTCTCATCATAATTCATAGATAATTTATACATGGATAATTCAACTCAAAGAATCCTAAAGATTTAATTACTATAAGTCATACCTTTATAGCACAAAAACATAGGTGTCTCCCCTTATCTATGTGATTACCGTTAATTCAAAATCGACAAGAACTGACATCCTCACTAAAGATTCACTCAAATCACTCAAAGGTGTTTAAGGTTCAAGAATAAGCACTCTAAGTCGAACCTAAAAAGTTAATCCCATAGGCTTGCCTGAAAATCAAATCTCCACTACTGTATATGAGATGATACACAAATCAAAAGGTCTTTAATCAGGGTTGAACGGGGCTTGGGTTAAAAGGTGTGGATAAATGCTGAATTAGAGGGTTAGAATCAAGACCGACTTGACAATTTACCTAACTAGAAACAATGAACTAAATGTGAATATTTACATCGAATGAAAACTAATAATACTTACTATTGATAATTACTCTATAATAAAGAGTATTTTCATCACTTGAAATTTGATATTACTTTAATACGAGCTTTTTCTTCAACAATTGGAGTTTTAAATGCTCTAAGCTTTTTTTTTTTAAGAAAAACTAAGATATTACATCATAAATGATAAATGTAACTACTGAACTAATATAATTTGGTAACTTAATCAAATCAAATCTCGATTAAAGGGTAGTCAAAAGAAAGGGTGATAACAAATACAAAGGGGTTTTGGGTTAATATTTGTGGGTGAGTCAATAAAAAGGTTGTTAGGATTCAACGGGATTCACTAGGGGTTAATTTGTGAAGGTAGGCTTTTTATGGAGTAACTGGGTTAAATCCTAGGTGTCTTTATCATATCTGTATATTAAATCAAAATTGTGGTCTCGACATGTATAAACGAGGCAAGTTCTAGAATAACAGTTCAAAGTTAACACACTCATAATTAATAAAGTGAGCACGAAAAAGAATATAAGCTCTATAAGGCTCAAAATCTCATAAAAATTATGGGTGTTTTTTACCTCAATCCCTGTAAATTTAAAGCTTCAAAGTAATACTCAAATTCAGTTCAACGACCTATTAATTTTTAATTTTTAGAAAGTAGACTTATCATGCTCGATTCTCTAGTATCCTTTAGATTTAATCATTAATGCACAGTTAACTCTGACTTACTCTAAAACATATCAATAAAAATCATACATCATAAGAAATTTCATCCTAATTAGTAATATGAGAAAAATACTTTCGAACAAGACTAAATTCAGGATTTTGAGAATAATGAAAAAGTCATGTACTTTTACCCCCCACACTTAAGATTTACATTGCCCTCAATGTACAAAGATAGATAAACAATTATGTAATAATAAAATCAAAAGAGAATGGGAGAAGTAACACTTCCTGAATTTTTGGATGAAGTCTATGAAAAGAAACCGGATAAGATTACAAGTGAACGCGGGGAAGGCGTCCAACCATTTGAAATTGAATCCTTGAAGTAGCGGCTTGGTTTTATTGTATCCTAAGCTAAATCTAAATATCATAAAGAATAAGAAGAAGAAAATAAAATAAAATAAAATAAAGTAAAAAATAATGATGAAATAAAATAGAAACAAAAATAAATAATGAAAATGAAAGACAACTAGAAAATGGGGAATGAGGTTTAAATAGAGATGTAGCCCGTGTTTTGGGATTTTGAATTTTGAACACATTCAGGTGTTCGGGCATGGCGTGGTGTCGGCACGCCCATATCTTTCTTCACACGGCCATTAAATACGGGCGTGCTACTCCGGTGTTTGATAAGTCAGAATGTTGGCACAGTTGGGAGGCACGGCCATGTTTATCCCATGCTTGACGAGTCAGTATCCTCGTACGGGGCATCGGCACGGGCGTGGACTAGTATCGTAGCACGTGTTAGATAAAGAATTTTATTCCCTATTCGCACGGCTAACTAAGACGCCCATGGTTCAGCCTCTAGCTGCACTACTGGCCTAGAAATGTTTGGTTAGTTTATGGTTAGGTCTAAAAAGAAAAGAAAAGAAAAAATGTAAAAATAGGGTTAGTGCTCGGGTTGTTGCTTATAGTCAGCTAGACTTTACCTTTCATGGGAGGCACGGCCATGTTTATCCCATGCTTGACGAGTCAAGATCCTCGACGGGCATCGGCACGGCGTGGACTAGTATCGTAGCACGTGTTAGATAAAGAATTTTATTCCCTATTCGTCTAAGACGCCCATGGTTCAACCTCTAGCTTCCACACTGCACGTGTAGAGCCGTGGCCTAGAAATCTGCTCTTTGGTTAGTTTATGGTTAGGTGCTAAAAAAAAAGAAAAGAAAAAAAATGTAAAAATAGGGTTAGTGCTCGGGTTGCTTCCCGAGAAGCGCTCGTTTATAGTCTTAGCTAGACTTTACCTTTCATTCGTATGGTCATGGTGGTTTGAGGAGGTTGAAATCCTTTCTCATTCGATCAACCCGGTTATGGATATAAAGTTTAAGTCGAGTAATGTTTACCTCAAAAGTGTTGAATTTAGGATTGCTTACCTCGACTGTGCCGTATAGGAAGACATTAAGTACCTCAAAAGTGATTTCTTCGTTTGCCTTGAGTTCTGAATTGGTGATTCGAGGGTCTTCCTTATTCAACAATACCTGATCCTCTATTTTGATGTGATTTGTTGTTCCTATCAGCTCATCTGGGGTTTCCTTTGGTTCCACTTCGTGTGGTTCTAGCGCCTCATGTAATTCTTCTTTATTAGTACGAGGTCTATGATTCGGCTCAGGTTTGTAGCTTTGTGGTGTTTCCTGCAATAAAGGCTAAACAAGTTGGTTATCAACTGAATTTACTTTCTCACCTTTATCACTTGATGTTCTAGCCAAGTCAAGAGCTTGAAGAGTGACTATCTCGTCGCCTACACGAAGTATGAGTTCTCTTGCATAGATATCAATTTTAGCTCTGGCAGTTGCTAAAAAGGGTCTTCCTAAATTTAAAGGGATCATGTTGTCCTCATCCATGTCTAAAATGACAAAGTCTACTGGGAAAATGAATTTATCAATTTTGATTAGAACATTTTCTATTATACCCTAGGAATTCTTATAGTTTTATCGCTAATTGAATGCTCATCCTAGTTTGTCCGGGTTTCTAGACCTAGTTGTTTAAACATTTTGTAAGGCATAACATTGATGCTTGCCCCTAAACCACGACACATTATCAATAGATAAACTACCAATTAAACATGGAATTGTAAAACTCCCTGGATCTTTTAATTTTCGTGGAAGTTTATTTTGTAGAATTGTTAAGCACATTGCGTTTAGCTCCACGTGGTGCTCTTCATCTAATTTGCGTTTATTGGTCAAGAGCTATCTTAAAAATTTCCTTGAGTCTGGTATCTGAAAAAGAGCTTCAAGGAGAGGGAAGTTAATATGTAATTTCTTTAAGAGTTTAAGAAACTTACCGAACTGTTCCTCTGAATCGTCTCTTTTCATTGCTTCAGGATAAGGTATGCGAGGTTAGTACTCCTTGATTACCGGTTTTTTCTTTTCTTGTGTTACCTATATCTTCCCTTCGTCTACCTTGTTTTCTTGTATTGATTTTGGTTCATCTAATCCTTTACCGTCTTGAGCTGAGATGGCTTGAATTTGCTCTTTTGGGTTAACCTCGGTGTTACTTGGTAGACGTCCTAGCGGTCGTATTAGCTTTACGAGATGTCCCACTGACCTAGTAAGTTCTCCAACTTGATTCTCGATCCCTTTGATCGATTTTTGTTGTTCATCAAGTGCTTCTTCAGTCTTTTGGAGACGAGAATCTGTGACTACCATGAAATTCATCAGCATCTCTTCAAGATTCGACTCCTTTTCTTGTTGCTAAGGTGGTTGTTGAAAATCTGGAGAAAGTTTTGATCTTTGGCTATTTTGATAATTCCACGAGAAATTGGGATGGTACTTCCAACCTGCATTATAAGTGTCACTATAAAAATTATTTTGATATCTAGAATAGTTACCTGCATAGTGAGCTTGCTCGTTTTCCATGCCATATCCGTACGGTGGATACTCAGGATTCGCCACGCCTCCTAGATTCAAATCATATTGTATTTCTGGATGTACTTGCGAGGGACTATACCTATCTTCAATCTTTTTACTCATTATCTCTAACTGATTATATAACCTGGTGACCACGTCGAGGTTGAAAACACTGGTTGCTTTAGTATGAATTGCCCCCATGCTTTGCCACTGATAATTATTCAGTGCCATCTTTTCCATAGACTAAATCTTTCTGCCAAAAGCAACATAGAGGAAAAAAATTAGCAAAGTAAAAAGAAATAATAATAAAGAATAATATAATAATAATAAATTGCAAATAATAAAAAAAATTTTTGGCTTAAGTAATAGAAATATAGTTTTCTTAATATTTTAGTGTTCCCCAGCAATGGCGCCAAAAACTTGATCGTGTCAAATAGCCGAGTTTTAATATTTATAAAAGAGTGATCAAACCTATAGACTAACTGTGACAATGATAGAGGCAAGTAAATCTATCGAACAGTAGTATAGCTCAGGCAAGAATATCTTATCGAACCCAAGGGAACCTAAAAGTACTACTACTCACTTTCTCTCTATTATTTAGCCTGAAATTTGGAGTGATTGAATTATTAAACTAATGAAATACTTAGACTAAATGCAAAGAAAAAAGATTGAATTGGAGAAAGACTTTAGGAAAACTCAGTTGATAAAGATGATACCCTCAGAAAGAATCCACCTATGACTTCACTTATTATTTATTCCCAAAACCATATGATTTCTTTACTTAGCTTGATCCGTGAGACTCCCTAACCTATATTAAACCCTCTCTCGAGGCGAATAACGTCTAATCTTTGGTTATTTAGTGGAACTCTAGTTCTCTTATAATAACCCCCTAAGAAAGCAGTAAATCGATCAATGGATTCCCATATTAGGTTTCACCCTAATTTGGAAAAATCTCGTAACCCTATCTCTAGGCGCCCGATCAACTCCGCTCAATTATGCTAGATCTACTCTTAGGTAGGATCTATACCTCCTCCACCTAAGCACATCAGATTAAATTAAGCAACATAATTAAGAACAAACCAAGTACTTATCATATAATTTAGAAATCAAATAACAAAATCCATCATAGGTTTCATCCCCTTCAGGTATCTGAGAGGTTTAGTTCATTACAAAGTAGGAAAACATCTCAAGAGAAAAGATAAAACAAAACATAAGAAATCTCTAAAACCCCCTAAAAGAATTGAAGAAGAGTTCCTTGGTCTTAAATGGAGCTCTGGCTTCTTGAGATGGATCAACTGGCTATCTTCAAGTGAGACCCTAAAAGATGAAAGCTTCGGCAAAAGCGTCTGCCAAAAAGTCATCCTGTTTCGGCTTCTGCCGAACTCCCTTTTTAGTTGCTACCTTGGGTGTTTATATAGGCTTTGATATGCTTTACTTGGCTCCTAAGCATCCTAATTCAAGTAGAATTCCTCCTAGGATGTTTAAGTAGACTTAAGAATGTTTTTTTTTTTTGCCTCCAAGCATCCAAATCTGAGTGAAATTGCTCTTTCCTGCGGCAGGGGCACACCCATGACACATGACCGTGTAAGTCGTCTTCAGGTCGTGTTTCAATTCTATCAATTGGGGCACGACCGTGTAAATCGTGGCATGGTCGTGTAAAGTAAATGGCAAGGCATGACCTTGTGGCTTGAAGTCCAGGCCGTGTCGATTTCTTGGGTTGACCCAATTTGGTCCGTTTTAAGCCTGTTTTACGTTCTTTTTATCCTTAGGTGCTTTCCGAGCATAAGACATGAAAAGAAAGGATTAAGAGCACCTTTTTACATAAATTAGGGATAAATCATCCAAAAGCATACTAAATATGGGGTTAAAATATGTTACTTTTATGGTTTATCAATGGTGTGTAGCGGATGGAGGGTCGATTGTAGAAATCCCTATTGGTGTGTTTGGTAGGTACAGGTGGCATATAACGGATGGATATCTAGGTTGGGTCAAGATTTGCATCACATTACATTGATACCTGATTATCTGCTATTCTTTATTGAAAAGGGCTAGGGCCCAGTCTGTTTCGGTATGGGCTTTGCCCAATGTGATTATTTAAAGGGGGCCAAGGCCCAAATGGTAAGTGGTGGGCTTGAGCCCAAAGTTGGTGATTGGAAATTGCACACTGAGTCTTTGACTCACTCTGTTTGTTTAATATCTATGCAGGTAATACCTAGTGTAGTGGATCGGGCCGAGAGGACTGCGAGGTGGCCACGCACGGTTTCTTTCTTTTTGAATAGAACTTTAATTTCTTTAAATTTTTGAGATTTGGTAATGTAATAAGGCCACTTTTACTTTGGTTAAATTTTGATTTTAATCTTTGGACGTAATAAATACAAACTACTCGATAGGACGTTTTTATTAAACACAAACGAAAGTTTTCTTTACAACCTATCAAACCACACTTCTTATAAAAAGGGATTTTTGCGACAAACCTCTGGTTTATTTTAATAATCAATGAGTGTTTTCAAATGTCACCTAATCACAAGGTATGGTTCTTTAAATTTTATCTTAAATGAATAATGGGTTTTCAAATGAACCCCGAAACTTGGGGTTTTTAAAAAAAATGACTTAAAGAAAAATCTTCTGAATTTGTAATACCTTTTTAAATTCTTTCCTAGTGACATGCCAGATCCGGTCGTGGTGTTTGGGCCAGGTTTGGGGTGTTACACAACGATAATGCCCAATAAAGGATAATCGATAAAAATGTTACTTTTATGCTTGGAATGAATGTGGAATGTGATCATTTGAATTATATGAATGTTATAGGTGTATGAAATAATCATATGCCAGGAAAGTTTGAAAATGTTAAGTCTCGTTTGAATAAATGAAAATTGAAGGATATGTGATTTCCCGAAATGAATGAGGTCATGTATTTGTCGCTGACAGGATTTAGCTCGAACGAGTAATCCTATTGACCTCATTTATGAAAGGATTTAGCCAGGACGGGTAATCCTGATATAAGTCCTCTCGATCATAGGTGATGTATTGGATTTAGCCCATACAGGTAATCCAGATCAAGAACTTTAGAGCATATGTCATAAAAAAGATTTAGCCTGGACGGTAATCCTTACTAAGCTCTATTGAGTTTATATTATAGACATGATTTAGCCGGAATAGTAATCATGTTGTTTATATATATGTGGCTCGAGAGTGTACTTTGTAACATCCCAAAAATTAGGGGTTTGTAACATTTGTGTAATTGCATGTTGTGCTCGCTCTGTGGGTTGTTTAAGGGTGTTTAGAGGCTCTAGGGAGGCCTGGGGTTGAGTTTGAGCCCTGGTGAAATTTTGGTTTTTGGGCTCTTTAGTGGGGAGAGCTGGTGGAAGCAGGACTTAAGTTTAATAGAGTGTGTTGTTCAACACAAGTGAGCATTTGGCAAGGTGGTGGTGGCGTCACTATGAGAGCATGGTGGGATGGGGTTCGAAACCCACAAGTGCCAAAACAAAGGTTTTATTTTGTGCTAAGTGGGTGGAAGAAGTAGAGTTCAGTTAGAACTCTGTAAGGGGAGAGTGGAGACTCAGTCAAACGATTTGAATGGGAGGTGGAGAGCAATGTAGGGAAGAAAATAAGGATAAAAAAAGGGATTGGGGTGAGAGGTGGTGGTGGTCAAATTTGCGAGTGTGTGGAGATGAGAGTTTCAGTCAAGAGGGGTCATTTTTGGTACCATATTCGGTCTTGTGTGAGGTAGAGTGTCATTTTCTGAAATGTTCTCTTGAAAGAATTCCTATATTTTACTTTTCGATTTTTAGCATTTTGGGTCTTTGTGCTTCAATTCTCTTTGTCAAACCTCAACCTTTCTATTCTTTTCTTCTCACTTCTTCAAACATTCTTCCTTATTTGTGTTACCTAAACACCTGATAGTCGAATCCTTCCTACACAACGTTTCGGTTTGTGTTCTCTGATTGATCTTCATTTCGGTTTAACCACCATAGCCGAATTTTGATTCTTGTGTTTTACTTCTTGTTCCGAATCTTTCTTTCCATTGCCCTAGGCGACAACAGGCCTCCGAAAAGGCTATTAAAGGACTAAATTACCAAAATACCCTTGGTGGGTAAATTACTAGAATACCCTTAATGGGCAAATTACTAAAATACCTTTGGTGGGTAAAATTACTGGAATACCCTTAATGGGCAAATTACTGGAATACCCTTGGTGGGTAAAATTACTGGAATACCCTTAATGGGATAACTACTGAAATACCCTTAGTGAGTGAAATTACTAAAATACCCTTAGTGGGCAAAATTACTGTTATACCCTATGGGTTGATTAGTATGATTGTATATATTCTGCTTAACTGTTATGATGGTACATTAATGCATACATTGAAGTATTATGTCGTGACATTTTGCATTGGGTTGGGATGATTAAATATATATAATTATATATATTTGAGGAAGCACTGTACTGGTGGCTATGCCATATTATACTAATTCTGTGGCTCTGCCATGATATACTGATTTTAGTGGCTCAGCCACAAATACTGTTACTGGCAGCTTTGCTGCATTATACTGGGAGCTCAGCTGCATTCTTGGTGTGTAGGGCTAGGTGGGTTGACTTGGTCCCCACAGGAGTGTAAGGCTGGTACTGGAGGTGTGTTGGTTGGATTGGGTTGGGTTGCATTTTCTCTGTTTGCATTACCATGATTTCGGGGCCTTAGGCCCGAACGGATACTGCATGGGCTTGGGCCCAGACTGTGATTGTAATTGGGATTATTCTCTGATTTCTTGTAACTCACTTCTTTACTTTAACTGTACAGGTAATCCCCAGCCGTAAAGGATTTAGAGCTGCGAGGGATTTGGAGGTGACCACTTGTTCCGCACGTTTAAGGGTGAACTAAGTATTTTATTTTTGGATTTCATTACTTTAATTATTGGTTTTATAATTTTTGTAATAAGGCCATTGGGACTATTTTAACTTTTATTTGGATTTTCTTTAAATACGGCAAATTTAATTAACACAAGTTTTCAAAACGATAAACAACTATTTTTCAAATAACTCGTTTTCGCAAATGATAAGACCAAATTCTTTGTAATCCATTCAATTTTATTAAACAAAACAAAACACGTTTCTTTTAAAAAAAATAATAAAATGAGTAAATCCCTCTCTGGGTATTAGTGAGGAGAAATGAAATTTTGAACTTATAAATGTGATTTTAAGAAATATGTTTTCCAAACAACCATGTGGTTTCAACCATCACCTGGTGTAGCACACTAGATCCGGTCATAACATTTAGGCCGGGTTTGGTGTGTTTCATTTAGTGGTATCAGAGCCAAGTTTGCAAAAACTCAGCTGCGGAATAGGTTTAAAAAATATTTTGAATTTGTTTAAAGTCTGGTTTAGAAAAGTAGTATCACGGAAGGTGTGGCACACCGAATCTTCAGCATTCGAATCCACAAGTTTCCTTACTTTATACTAGATTTTACGACTATAGTAAGAAACTACTAGAGTTAGTGGTAGTACACTGAAACTATAGCTATAGAGATTGAGACGATAGTAATCTCGATCTGTAAAAATAACTACTATAACTTCTCTCAATAAAACACTTGTTAATAATCACGGAACTATAAACTGATTCATAAAACTCTTAAACGGATTAACGCGTTACATCAAGATGAGTACAAGAGGTCACGAAAGGGGCACACGTGGCCGTGGAAGAGGCCGAGGTGCTAGGGCTGGGTCCTCAGCATCGGGACACATACTTGAAAGGGAAGCACCTGCGTCACCAGTGATCGAAACGGGATCTCATGATCGAGCTAGTGGGTATGATGCTTAGTCTCAAGCGATGTTGCAGGTTTTACAATGGGTTGTTAGAGCAAGTACTGGGTCGATAGCTCGAGGATCCATTTCTAAGCGACTTCAGGCAAATGGGACCGAAATCTTCGACTTTTTAGTGTGGCTCTGAATGTAGCCGAATACTGGTTGGAAGCAGTTGAACGGATCATGGATAACCCGGATGCCGCATAAAGGAGCAAATCTTGAAAGGGCGGTGTCACATCGAGGATGAGGCATACCAGTGGTGGCTCACTGTGAGGGAAGGCACACAAGAGGATCGATTAACATGAGATTTCAAAATGGCCTTTCAGGGGAAATATGTTGGGGCTAGCTATATAGACACCCAAAGGAAGGAATTCTTGAATCTGGTTCAGGGGAATAAATCTATGGCAGAGTATGAGGCGAAGTTCCTATGCTTGAGTCAATACGCCCGAGGTATAGTTACAACTGAGTATGAGTGCTGCGTGCGGTTTAAGGATGGCATTCGGGATGAATTACGGATACTGATAGCCCCGCCAAGAGAAAAGGATTTCGCTGCCTTGGTGGAGATGGCCAAGATTGTTGAAGAGGTGAAACGCTCTGAGAGTCAAAACTGGGAAAAAGAAAGGGGTAGGAATAAGAGTGATTGTAGGCCTACCAGTTCTTCAGATAGTTCTCATAAGAGGCCTAGATTTGATGGGTTGGTTCAAACTGGAGTTCTGCGTTCTTTGGCGCATCATAAACTGCAAGCAATGTAAAAGGGTTATCTCATCAGGGTAAATGTTGGAAGAGAAATGGTGCGTGTTTTAAATGTGGGTCAAGAGACCGCAGGATTAAAGACTGTACATAGAAATTGGGTCCGATACTAGTTACGAGTCGGGGATATGTTAAGCTGTAGAGGTGGTCAATAGCCACCGAGAGGCCGTGGTCCAGCCCGAGGGAGAAATGGGTTTGGACGAGGTCATGGAGCATCGGGTTGAGGTAGTAGTAATACAAATGTAAGATGCCAGGGTTGGTCTATGCTGCTCAGCGTCGAGAGGATGGCGATGCACCTGATGTTATAACGAGTACGTTCCTTATTCATGATGTACCATGTTTTGCTTTAATTGATATTGGGTCGACGCACTCGTATGTTGCTTGTAATGTGTCCGAACTTTGGGTATACAATATGAACTTGTTGATAAAGGAATGTCAGTGATTACTCCTTTAAGACAGCCTGTCATAGTGAATAAACTGTTTAGAGATGTGCCTTTAAAGGGTTAAGGGGTTGTGTTTTCGATGGACTTGATGGAACTGCCGTTTGGCGAGTTTGATCTCATTCTGGGCATGGACTGGCTAGTGAAGCATCGTGCGAATTTGGACTGCGCTGCTAAGGGGGTGGCACTGAGGTCTTTAGAAGATAAGGAAGTGCTGATTATAGGAGAGTGAAGGGACTACTTAACCAATGTAATCTCAGCACTAAGGGTCGAGAAACTGGTTCGAAAGGGTTGCGAGGTTTCTAGCTTTTGTCAGCACATCTGATGCTAAGGAATTGTCTGTTGGGGATGTCAAGACTGTAAAGGAATTTCCTGATGTATTCCCTAAAGAACTGCCAGGTTGCCACCTAATCGTGAGGTCGAGTTCGGTATTCAGCTGATATCGAGAACGACTCCGGTGTCCATCACCCCTTATAGGATGGAACCGAAAGAGCTAGTGGAACTAAAGGCTCAGATCCAAGAGCTTCTAGATCAAGGGTTTATCCGATCAAGTGTGACTCCGTGGGGAGCGCCGGTATTGTTCGTGAAGAAGAAGGATGGGTCAATGCGTATGTGTATTGATTACCGTCAGTTGAACAAGCTAACGATTAAGAACAAGTACCCACTACCAAGGATTGACGATCTGTTTGATCAGCTGCGAGGAGCTTCAATTTTCTCTAAGATAGATTTAAGATCAGGGTATCATCAGCTAAAAGTCAAGGTGTCCGATATATACAATAATGCTTTTCAAACTCGTTATGGGCATTACGAATTTCTGGTTATGCCATTTGGGTTAACGAATGCACTAGCTGCTTTCATGGATATGATGAACCGGGTTTTCCAACCCTATCTAGACCGGTACACTGGTATTCATAGATGACATTTTGATGTATTCAAAAACTAAGGAGGAGCGTGATGCACATCTTCAGGTCATTTTGCAGGTATTAAAAGAAGAGTAACTTTATGCCAAATTCAGTAAGTGAGAATTTTGGCTGAGGGAAGTGACATTTTTGGGGCATGTCGTATCTTCCGAGGGGATTAGGGTTGATCCTCGGAAGGTTGAAGTTGTATTGGATTGGAAGCCAATGAAGTCGGTATCAGAGATCCAAAGTTTTTGGGTTTGGCTGGGTACTACAGAAGGTTCGTTGAGGGGATTTCGTTGATTGCTGCACCCCTAACTAAGTTACTACGTAAGGGAGTACCATTTGTTTGGACGGATAAACAGAAAGAGAGCTTTGAGAAGTTGAAGAAGATTTTGACTGAAGCACCGATATTGATTCAGCCTGAGGCTGAGAAAGAATTCGTTGTTTATTGTGATGCATCGCACATAGGTTTAGGTTGTGTGCTGATGCAAGAGGGGAAGGTGGTGGCGTATGCAAACCGTCAACTTAGGCCGCATGAGGTGAACTATCCCATTCATGATTTGGAGCTAGCTGCAGTAGTATTCGCACTGAAGATATAGAGACATTACCTATATAGGAAAAAGTCGATCATCTATACCGACCATAAGAGCCTAAAGTATCTCCTTACCCAAAAGGAGTTGAATCTCAGGCAGTGGAGATGGATAGAGTTGATGAAGGATTACGATTGCTTGATTGAGTATCATCCGGGGAAAGCCAACGTGGTAGCGGATGCACTGAGTCGTAAGGTGGTAGCTGACTTGAGAGCAATATTCGCTCGGCCCAGTCTATTTGAGGATAGTAGTTTGTTGGTAGAACTGCAAGAAAAACCAACATGGATTAGTCAGATTAAGGAGAAACAAATGCTGGATGAGCCGTTAAGTTCTCGTTTTTAGCAGGTAGAGAAGGGAGAGACTGTGGATTTTGAATTGAACGGTGAAGGGGTATTATGTTTCCGTGGAAGAGTTTGTGTACCGAGGGATTCTAAGTTGAGACAGATGATTCTGCAGGAAGCGCATAGTAGCCCATACACTATGCATCTCAGTGGGAACAAATCATATCGAGATCTAAGTGAACTGTATTGGTGGCTAGGACTTAAGCATGAGGTGACTGATTTCGTAAGTAAGTGTTTGACATGCCAGTAAGTGAAGGCTGAGCATCAACTCCCTTTGGACTGCTGGAACCTATAAAGACTCCACTTTGGAAGTGGGAGAGAATAACTATGGATTTTGTAAGTGGGCTACCCCTGACGCCTACTAAGAAAGATTCAGTGTGGGTGATTTTTGATCGGGTGACTAATTCTGCTTACTTCATACCAGTTCGCACCGATTGCTCATTGCAGAAATTTGCCAAGTTGTATGTGGCAGAAATTGTTAGGCTACATAGGGTACCAGTGTCTATCATCTCAGATAGGGACCCTAGATTCACATCTCGATTCTAGAAGGTGTTACATGAAGCTCTAGGTACAAGGTTGGATTTTAGCACAACGTTTCATCTGCAGACTGATGGTCAGTCGGAGAGGGTAATCCAGATTTTGGAAGACATGTTGGAAGCTGTGTGATTGATTTCAGGGGCAGTTGGGAAGATTATTTACCCTTGGCGGAATTCGCGTATAACAACAGCTACCAATCCAGCATTCAGATGGCACCCTACGAGGCATTATGGTCGTAGGTGTCATACCCCTACATGCTGGACAGAATTGGGTGAGCGACGATTGTTGGGTTTAGAGTTAATTTCAAAAATGGAAGAAAAAGTGAAGATAATATGGGGTCGGTTAAAAGAAGCTTCTGATAGGCAAAATTCATATGCTGACTTAAAGCGAAGAGAGATAGAGTTTTCTGTGGGAGATTTTGTCTTCTTGAAAGTTTCACCGTGGAATAAGATTCTGAGATTTGGACGGAAGGGCAAGTTAGGTCCCAGATCCATTGGACCTTATCGGGTGTTGAAGCGTGTTGGACCAGTCGCCTATCAGCTTGAGTTATGTAACACCCCAAACCCGCCTAAAAGTTAGGCCCGAATCTGGCGTGTCACATTGAAGGAAGTTGAAAAGCTAAGCAATTGTTTAGAAAAGTTTTATCAAATTTTTGAACTCGAGTTCGTTATTTGATTGAGAAAAACGTGATTTACTAAACGACCGTTTAAAAGTTCTTATTATTTTAAAAAATTGTTTTGTTATGAAAGTTGAACTTGCATCGTTGCGTAAACATGATATTTTAGAAAACGATTGCTAATGTTTTAAGAAAACCCCTTATTTATAAGTTTAATAGTTATAAATGAAAAAATAGAAAAAATAAACCAATGGCCTTATTACAAAATATTAACCCAAAATAAATAATCTAAAAGAAAAGGCAAAAATCAAAATTACTAAAGTTCACGAGTAGTATCTTCGATGTATAGCCACCCCCGAGTCCTCCACGGCTCCCAATCCTTAATCGCTGGAAATTACCTGAAACATTTAATAAAAAGAGGGGTGAGTTTACGAAAACTCAGTGTGTACAACCCTCATCGGTAAGAACATGCATCACAACAATCCAAGCCGAAGGCTATTACATAACGGTGGCAATTGGACCTTAGCCCAAAATAGCCTCGGTTGAGCCTTAACCCATATCATATGTCACAGTAGATAATGTATACAATGCAACCCAGCAAACCTAATATGCATATCCACCGTATCTCCTATATCCACCCAACATTTGTGGCACCTAGCCACTGGTGGTACCTAACCACTGTGAGAAAAGTCACAAATAATAATATGTGGGGCCAACCCACTTGTGGTACCTAACCACTAGTGACAATCCCTAATATCTGTATGTGAGGCCAACCCACTGTGGTACCAAACCACTAGGACGAGTCACAGAAATAAGATATATGTGGTACCTAACCACTGATGGTTCCAAACCACTGAGACTTAGTCACAAAATAATAATATGTGGGGTCAACCCATTTGTGGTACCTAACCACTGGTGATAGTCTAAAAGAGTTCATATTTCCTCCCTCTTCACATCATACCCCATCTTCATGTTCATGTTTTACAATATGGTATGATCATGCTTTCAATGTACAACAACAATCAATCCACTCATACATGCATCCATTAATGACTGCACATAGTAGAACTTACCTGAAGTCCTCGCTTTTACCCACAAGGGTAACATAGTGATCCGTAGCATCACTTCGGCTTTTGGCAATACACAGATAATAACATAATTACCATATAAAGTGTGTAAGAGTTACACACCTGATAACACGTAATGTCACGCTCTCTACGTCGACACTATCGCTAATCGGAACTACTGTTATCTGCCTACGACTTTGCTCAGAAGCCAGCCCACAACCAGGTGGCCAATCTCGAACATAATCAATCATATAATTAACATAGACAACATTAGTACTACCACAAGGGTACAACGGTCATTTTTCGTTTAAGGGTAAAGCGATAATTACACACTAAGGGTATTTCAGTAATTTTGTAATTCTGGGGTAATTCGATAATTTCGCAAACTAGGGGTAATTCGATAATTTTGCAAACTAGGGGTAATTTGGTAATTTCACAAATAGGGGTAATTCGATAATTTTGCAAACCAGGGGTAATTCAGTAATTTCGTAAACTAGGGGTAATTTAGTAATTTTGCAAACCAGGGGTAATTCGGTAATTTTGCAAACCAAGGGTAATTCGATAATTTACAAACCAGGGTAATTCGATAATTTGGCAAATCAGGGTGTTAACGGCCCAACAGAAGGTCCACTATCGCCTCGAACGACTCAAGTATCCTAAACAGAGATAATAAAGCGAATGGGCCTAAGGCCCATTCTCAGCCCAAGTAGGCCCACACACTCGTGTGGCCCATTCAGCGCAAACCTAGCCACATATATGAGATTCACATAGTCTAGTTCACTATCTACTACACAATCTCCTATGCCCAACGCCAACCAGGTAAGCCCCTTCTCCTCCTAGACAGCTTTATATATAGCTAGCTTCTCACTTTCCTTCTTTGTATCTTTCTGATGTGGGATCCCCTCGTCAGTAGAGTTTAAATCCAAATCAAACTCTTACCGTCCAATCCGTAAAATAAATACTCCCTTGCTTTCCATGAGATTCAAACCCTTGCTCCCTTTAATAGCTCAACACGCCACTAGCCACTTGGCCACAAGCTCCTCTTGTGTCTAACATTATGCGCAACTAAATATAAACCTATGGCCAAATTCTAAAGTCCATATAAAAAGAAAACCAAAATGCAAGAGCCAAGACTTGAACCTTGGACCTCCTTCCTTCTTTGTGGCGTCACCCCCTTGTCTCTTATGTGGCGTCACTTTGCCACTACACCACACACTCCACTTGTGTTATTTTCTCCACATTTTATTCTTAAAGCCTACCTACTAACTCCCAGGGTTTTTTTCACCTAAAACCAAAATTTCCCTAAAGCCAAAGTTTGAACCCGGGACTTTATACAAGCCCTCTAACCTTCTAAAATCACTCACCTACTAGATCCAACTTGTATTAAAGCCGTTCTCTTATTCTCTAAAATTTTATTCGCTACTACGCCCAAGGCCCAATGGGCCCAATCCTACTAGACCCAACTTTGGGATGTTACAAATCTACCCTCCTTAAAGAAATTTCGTCCTCAAAATTTCTAGCTATAGAAACAGTCGCACATCCTAACCTACAACACTACACTCAGTCTGCGCACTCTAATTCTAAAACGGTAATACACTTTCTAACTTAAGCTTGGAACCTCTTCATACAACCAAATATCTAATACAGAAGCAAATAGATATTTATCACTCATACTTAAAAATTTTCCATTCAAACATCACATCCAAAACATACACAGAATAAATACAATCATTATAGCAAATAATAATAAGGGGACTTATGGATTTGGTGCCGGAGACTTGGTTGCCATACTTCCAATAAAGATTTTTTTAAAACCAAATTTCAAATAACTTTGAAAAATATTTTTGAACCCATTCCATAGCCGAGTTTTACAACCTAGGCTCTGATACCATAATTGTAACACCCCAAACCCGGCCTAAAAGTTAGGCCCTAATCTGGCGTGTCACAGTGAAGGAAGTTGAAAAGCTAAGCAATTGTTTAGAAAAGTTTTATCAGATTTTTGAACTCCGAGTTCGTTGTTTGATTGAGAAAAACGTGATTTACTAAATGACCATTTAAAAGTTGTTATTATTTTGTAAAACTATTTTGTTATGAAAGTTGAACTTGCATCGTTGTGTAAACATGTATTTTAGAAAACGATTGCTAATGTTTTAAGAAAACTCCGTATTTATAAGTTTAATAGTTATAAATGAAAACTTAGAAAAAATAAACCAATGGCCTTATTACAAAATATTAACCCAAAATAAATAATCTAAAAAAAAGGAAAAATCAAAATTACTAAAGTTCACGAGTAGTATCTTCAATGTATAGCCACCCTCGAGTCCTTCACGGCTCTCAATCCTCAATCGCTGGAAATTACCTGAAACATTTAATTAAAAGAGGGGTGAGTTTACGAAAATTTAGTGTGTACAACCCTTATCGGTAAGAACATGCATCACAACAATCTAAGCCGAAGCCTATTACAGTAACGGTGGCAATTGGGCCTTAGCCCAAAATAGCCTCGGTTGAGCCTTAACCCATATCATATGTCACAGAAGATAATGTATGCAATGCAACCCAGCCAACCTAATATGCATATCCACCATATCTCTTGTATCTACCCAAAATTTGTGGCACCTATCCACTAGTGGTACCTAACAACCGGTGGTTCCAAACCACCGGTGACAAAAGTCACAAATAATAATATGTGGGCCAACCCACTTGTGGTACCTAACCACCGTGACAATCCCTAATATCCGTGACGTAATAACCCAATTGTGGTACCAAACCACCGGGACGAGTCACAAAAATAAGATATATGTGGTACCTAACCAATGGTGGTTCCAACCCACTAAGACTTAGTCACAAAATAATAATATGTGGGCCAACCCACTTGTGGTACCTAACCACCGTGACACTAAAAGAGTTCATATTTCCTCCTCTTCATATCATACCCCATCTTCATGTTCATGCTTTACAATATGGTATGATCATGCTTTCAATGTACAACAATAATCAATCCACTCATACATTTATCCATTAATGACAGCACATAGTAGAACTTACCTGAAGTCCTCGCTTTTACCCACAAGGGTAACATAGTGATCTATACCATCACTTTGGCTTTTGGCAATACACAGATAATAACATAATTAACATATAAAGTGTGTAAGAGTTACACACCTGTTAACACGTAATGTCACACTCTCTACGTCGACACTATCGCTAATCGGAACTACTGCTATCTGCCTACGACTTTGCTTAGAAGCAGGCCCACAACCTGGTGGCCAATCTCGAATATAATCAATCATACAATTAACACAGACAACACTAGTTCTACTACGAGGGTTCAACGGTCATATATTGTTTAGGGGTAAAGCAGTAATTACACACTAAGGGTATTTTGATAATTTTTTAATTTAGGGGTAATTCAATAATTTTGCAAACCAAGGGTAATTCGGTAATTTTGCAAACCAGGGGTAATTCGATAATTTTCCAAACTAGGGGTAATTTGATAATTTACAAACCAGGGGTAATTCGATAATTTTGCAAACCAGGGGTAATTCGGTAATTTTATAAACCAGGGGTAATCCGGTTATTTCACAAACTAGGGGTAATTCGATAATTTTGCAAATCAGGGTGTTAACGGCCCAACAGAAGGTCCACTATTGCCTCGAACGACTCAAGTATTCTCACCAGAGATAACGAAGCGAATGGGCCTAAGGCCCATTCTCGGCCCAAGTGGGCCTACACACTCGTGTGGCCCATTCATCCTAAACCTAGCCACATATACATAGTCTAGTTCACTATCTACTACACAATCATATAATTTATTCATATGGGCTCGGGCCCATTAAGCCTACTTGGCCCCTTTCAGCCCATCGTGGCCCAAACAATGTCAACCCACAAGAATACTCATGATGGCCTCGACTATCGCGTCAAAGCTCCCACACGTGCGCCCGCACACTCGTGTGGCTACCATCGCCGTGTGACCGGTATTTCGGCATTTACCATTCTACAGTTAGAGTAGAGAGAATACACACCAAATAGGAATCTGAAGCTGCTAAACTACGCTCCGAGCACTCCTATGCCTAACGCCAACCAGGTATGCCCCTTTTCCTCCTAGACAACTCTATATATAGCTAGCTTCTCACCTTCCTTCTTTGTATCTTTCCGATATGGGTTCCCTCCGTTATTAGAGTTTAAATCCAAATCAAACTCTTACCATCTAATCCGTAAAATAAATACTCCCTTACTTTCCATGAGATTCGAACCCTTGCTCCCTTCAATAGCTCAACATGCCATTAGCCACTTGGCCACAAGCTCTTCTTGTGTCTAACATTATGCGCAACTAAATATAAATCTATGGCCAAATTCTAAAGTCCATATAAAAAGAAAACAAAAATGCAAGAGCCAAGACTTGAACCTTGGACCTCCTTCCTTCCTTGTGTCATCACCCCCTTGACTCTTATGTGGCATCACTTTGCCACTAACCACACACTCCACTTGTGTCATTTTCTCCACATTTTATTCTTAAAGCCTACCTACTAACTCCTAGGGCTTTTTTCACCTAAAACCAAAATTTCCCTAAAGCCAAAGTTTAAACCCGAGACTTCATAGAAGCCCTCTAACCTTTCAAAATCACTCACCTACTAGATCCAACTTGCATTAAAGTAGTTCTCTTATTCTCTAAAATTTTAATCGCTACTACGCCCAAGGCCCAATGCCCAATGGGCCCAATCCTACTAGGCCCAACTTTGGGATGTTACAAGTTACCTCCTAAGTTACAGCATATACATAACGTATTCCACGTTTCTATGCTGAGACGCTACTGTTCGGATCCATCTCATATAGTGCCGGTGGAGGAAATCGAGGTGAGACTTGATCTGTCATTTCAAGAGGAGCCAGTACAGATTTTGGATCATGATATTAAACTGTTGAGGAGAAAATTCATTTCGTTAGTCAAAGTATTGTGGCATAATCATGGTTCATAGGAAGCCACGTGGGAGCCTGAGGAGGCAATATGACATCAATACCCTTATCTCTTTTGATCAGGTAAATTTTGAGGCCGAAATTTCTTTAAAGGGGTAGAGTTGTAACATCCCAAAAATTAGGGGTTTGTAACATTTGTGTAATTGCATGTTGTGCTCACTCTGTAGGTTGTTTAAGGGTGTTTAGGGGCTCTAAGGAGGCTTGGGGTCAAGTTCGAGCCCTAGTGAAATTTTGGTTTTTGGGCTCTTTAGTGGAGAGAGCTGGTGAAAGCAGGACTTAAGTTTAATAGAGAGTGTTTGTTAAACACAAGTGAGAATTTGGCAAGGTGGTGGTGGCGTCAATATGAGAGCATGGTGGGATGGGGTTCAAATCCCACAAGTGCCAAAACAATGGTTTTATTTTGTGCTAAGTGGGTGGAAGAAGTAGAGTTCAGATAGAACTCTACAATGGGAGAGTGGAGACTGAGTAAAATGGTTTGAGTGGGAGGTGAAGAGCAATGTGAGGAGGAAAATAAGGAGAAAATCAAGGGATTGGGGTGAGAGGTGGTGGTGGCCGAATTTGGGAGTGTGCGGGGATGAGAGTTTCGGTCAAGAGGGGTCATTTTTGGTAACATATTCGGTCTTGTGTGAGGTAAAGTGTCGTTTTCTGAAATGTTCTCTTGAGAGAATTCCTACGTTTTACTTTTCAGTTTTTAGTATTTTGGGTCTTTGTGCTTCAATTCTTTTTGCCGAAACCTCAACCTTTCTATTCTTTTCTTCTCACTTCTTTAAACATTCTTCCTTATTTGTGTTACCTAAACACCTGTTAGTCAAATCCTTCCTACACAATGTTTCGGCTTGTGTTCTCTGATTGATCTTCATTTCAGTTTAACCACCATAGCCAAATTTTGATTCTTGTGTTTTGCTTCTTATTCCGAATCTTTCTTTCCATTCGGCTTCTCTTTAATCAAAGGTAATGGTCTTTTCTCCCATTTTCTTCTCCCCTCCCGTTGCTTTATCAAAACTGAAAATCCTAACTCCATCCCTTTTTGTCTAGGACGATTTTAGTAGGGATCAATCTTACCTTATTCTGTATTCATTCAACATTCAGGTTCGGGAAGTATTTGGTAAGTGAAGCTATGACCGAATAGGGGGTGGACAGTTCTTGTATTATTTTATGAGTTTCTTAGGGCCGAATAGCCATTTCTTTGTGGACTTGGAGCAACATTGCTAACTTGTGAGTTCTATTAGGGACTCAATGTAGTAATTGAAGGGAGTAACCAAACATTCTAGCATAGCAAGGAGCTGCCATCGTTGTTGGTAAGTGTTGTGGATTATTTTATCAATCTCAATTCTAGGAGTATCATGGATTAAGACTAACTGTTAGCCGATTATTGTTCTTAAATGCTTCAAAGAGTAACATAATTCGTAATCCATACAGGTGTGTAATTTCACACCAACCTTGATGAATTCCTGTGTTGCTCTGTGAATCGGCCGAAAGCCGAAAAGCCAAAAAATCAGCAAATGTGATCACACGAGCGTGCGAACGCTCGTAGTTGTAAATTGAGAGACGAATGTTGGCGGTAGGTCGTAGAGAGTGTCACGAGTATTCTCGCAAAATAGAGGCTATAACGGGCCTAATCGGGTCGAAATGAGCTAATGGACCCAATGGGCTATCGGGCCCACATGGTCGACATTGATAGAACACTATAGAATGATTGATGCAACTACGAAGTCTGCAAAATCTAGACGAAAAATATGCTAAATGGGCCACACGAGCGTGTGGGCCCATTTGGGCCTCAAATGGATTTTAGGACCAATTTTATCGTAGAGACCCAAAAAGGGGTCCCAAGTCGTCCCAGGCGACAACAGGCCTCTGAAAAGGCTGTTAAAGGAATAAATTACCAAAATACCCTTGGTGGGTAAAATTACTAGAATACCCTTAATGGGTGAATTACTAAAATACCCTTGGAGGGTAAAATTAATGGAATACCCTTAATGGGTGAATTACTAAAATGCCCTTAGTGGGTAAAATTACTGAAATACCCTTAGTGGGCAAAATTACTGTTATACCATTATAGGTTGATTAGTATGATTGTGTATATTCTGTTTAACTGTTATGATGGTACATTAATGCATACATTGAAGTATTATGTCATGACATTTTGCATTGGGTTGGGATGATTAAATATATATAATTATATATATTGGAGAAAGTACTGTACTGGTGGCTATGCCACATTATACTGATTCTGTGGCTCTGCCACGATATACTGATTTTAGTGGCTCACCACAACATCACATCGGCGACTTTGTTACGTTATCGCAGACTCATTGTATTCTTGGTGTGTAGGGCTGGGTGGGTTGACTTGGTCCCCACAAGAGTGTAGGACTGGTACAGGAGGTGTGTTGGTTGGATTGGGTTGGGCTGCATTTCTTTGTTTGAATTACCATGATTTCAGGGCCTTAGGCCCGAACTAATACTACATGGGCTTGGGCCTAGACTGTGATTGTAACTGGGATTATACACTGAGTTCTTGTAACTCACTCCTTTACTTTAATTGTACAGGTAATCCCCAACAGTAGAGGATTTGGAGTTGCGAGGGACTCGGAGGTGGCCACTTGTTCTGCACGTTAAGGGTGAACTAAGTATTTTATATTTGGATTTCATTATTTTAATTATTGGTTTTATAATTTTTGTAATAAAGCCATTGGGACTATTTTAACTTTTATTTGGATTTTCTTTAAATACGGAAAATTTAATCAACACAAGTTTTCAAAATGATAAACAACTATTTTTTAAATAACTTGTTTTCGTAAATGATAAGACCAAATTCTTTGTAATCGACTCAATTTTATTAAACAAGACAAAACGCGTTTCTTTTAAAAAATAATAAAATGAGTAAATCCCTCTCTTGGCATAAGTGAGGAGAAATGAAATTTCAAAGTTATAAATGCGATTTTAAGCAATATGTTTTCCAAACAACCATGTGGTTTCAACCATCACCTAGTGTAGCACAATAGATCTGCTCGTAACATTTAGGCTAGGTTTGAGGTGTTACATACTCTCTGAAATAGTATCCTATCAGTATCATTGAATATGAATTGACGGATCCTGATTTGTACACCACGAATGTACTACCTGTGTATTCATCAATATTTCAGATAAATTCAACAGGTAAAAGTTCATGACATGAGAAGATATGAATAAGAAATGAGTTATTACACATATCGGCCTGAAATACGTGAAGAAGATGACACATGATAATTGATTTATGGAAATATGAAATGATGATATTGTACATGGAATTTATTTGATGAGTATGTACATCCTTGATTATAGACTTGTTCACCTTGATCGTACTAATCGTGACCTTGATATTCGAGTAAAATGGGTAAAGTTTTGATATGAAATGATCTGAACTCTAGATGAACTATATGAAATTATACTTGTAATATAAAGAGAAGATTTATACATGTTAAATTAATACATGTTGTAGAAAGCATATGTGCATGGAAACTTGATTGTTGTTGAGCCCATATATGTTTATGATGTTACTATGGAATATATGACTAACAAGGGCAATGAGGATATGTGCAGGGCTTGAAGGAAAATTGATTGAATATGCCTTACATAGTTACCTCAAAATAGAACGAATGGTAAGTTAAGTACCATGTTATACAAACTTACTAAGCATTTTATGCTTACTTAGTTTTATTTTCTTGTTTTAGAGTAAATCGAAAGCTCATTGGATTGGAAGCTCGACAGAGATCACTCACACTATCCATCGGCCTATATCGATATATATGGTAAACCAATTATGGTTGTAATGGAATGTATAGGTTATATTGGCCCTATTGGCATGTAAATGTAAATGATGCTTGTAATCTAGCCATTAGAATGGCTAGTGATGATTATGTTTTGGTACATGTATATATGTGTTTAAGTTTATCTTATGGAGATAAACTAAGTGTTTATTATTGATTTATTGAGAAAGGTTAAATGAGTATGTTTATAAAAGGTAAGATTAAAAGCATGCATGCATGTAACAATATATCATGTTAGATGTTATAAATTGCTTGAATTCAATGCTTGGAATGGTTCATCTTTGGATGTAAGTTTGGTGCAGGATTTTGGTATGATTTTGGGTGAGAAATGAAGCTAGAAGTGGCTTTGTTTTGCCCATACGGGCAAACACATGGGTATGTGTCTAGACCGTGTGTGACACATGGCCGAGTACATGGGCGTGTAGTTAGGCCGTGTGTCCCCTGCATCTTAATTTTGAGAAATAAAATACTCAAAATTGAGCACATGGGCGTGTGTCTCAGCCGTGTGTGCTACATGGCCTAAAACACGAGCGTGTGTCTTGGCCGTATGAAACCTACACCTAATTTCGAAAGAATTAAATTAACCACACAGTCTAGCACACGGGCATGTGGCATGGCCGTGTGCACAAGTCGAAGAGTTACAGGGGTAAGAAACGGCCTCAAGCACGGGCATGTCTATGGGTCACACGGGCGTGTCCTAGTCTACACGGGCATGTGATCCCTGTACTTGGGAAAAATTTTGGAATTTCACAAAAAATTCCCTAAGTTCCCGTTTTAGTCCCGATTCGATTCTAATACTCATTTTGGGCCTTGAGGGTCCATATAAGGGATGTTATGAATAATCTCAGACAATAAATAGTAATTGTTATGAATTATCCGAAAATGTTCTGAAAGTTCTAATAATACCCCGTAACTCTATTATAGTGATGGACACGGGTTAGGGGTGTTACAGAGTCTGCCAGTTGGTTTGGCGAGCTGGGGTTCGCTAGTTGGCTTATCAAATTGGGGCTCGCTAGAATAAGTTAAGTTACATTTAAAGTAAGAAGTTGAATTGTTTTCCAATTAAGACACTATCTATGCACATAACCTTTTCCTAAGTCATGTAGGGTATACTAAGAGTACCAAAACACTTAGTGCCTATAAATTAAGCCATTCTTATAGAGAGTTCTCTCATCGATTATTATTTTTGTCAAGTCTCTATTCTGAACCAAAGTTCTTAGAAACACTTTGTGCCTATAACTTTCCAAGAAACTAGGTTCGCTAGTATGTTTGAATTTTGTGTTTCTTTTTTTTTTTTGTTAAGCATTTTGTGTATGTATGTTGCAAACCAGTCGGACCATCTACTAGTAAGGATAAAGGAAAAGAAAAACTTGTTTAAATTCTCAGCTAATCGGTAAGTTTTGAGGATCACCATCTGTGTGCGAAGCATTATGTTTTTCAAAAGCTTAGGGTTTTTAAACTAAGTTTCAAGAGTAAGATTTTTTATAAACTCCATTTTCAAAGTATGTGATTATGTTTAAAGAGATGTTTTATGTGTGCTTCTAGACGAGCTTATGTTTTAAATGTTTTAAATATATGAATTAATGCATGATTTTACAAACTGTGTTTTTTGTGAGCTTTGATGCGAGTTCTATGTGATAAGAATTGTATGCGAGCTCCCTATGTAAGCCTTATGTTGTATATATTGGCATCCAAAGGATTGTGAGTACTCACCTATAAGTTCTATGATTTGGGCATTGAGGGCATGGGACATGTGGAGAGATAAGGGAATGTCGAGCTATGCTCCATTCAAGGGGACATGTTGGGGAACACGAGAGTGTTTAGCTCTATACTAAACTTATGGGACATGTTAAGGTCTCTCTGAGTCACGAGTGAGGCATTATAAGTAGATCCGCTTATCCAGCTATAAAAATATGACAAGTATAAGAACATGTTTTATGATTAGTATATGAACAAGAACAAGCTTAAAGACATGTCAAGTACTTGAATATGTTCTATGTTTTCTTACAAAAACAAGCCAAATTTTTAAGTATGATTTCCAACTAGTACATGTGAAACTATTTTACGAACTTATACGTTTCTGTGACAAGTAGGTAATTGTAAACTGGGTCTCACACCTTCATAGTGAGCCTAGCTTGCAAAATGATTTTTAGACTAAGTTTTGCTTTAACTTTATATTTTAATCATACTTTGATTCTTCCTGTATATTCACTGAGTTTTCAATGAGCTCACCTACTCCTCTCTAACTTCAAAGGTAAGTAGTTTGCAGAAGGTAGTGGCAAGGTGATTGATCCTAGCAAAGCTAATCAGGATGGGTACCAGTGAACACTGGAAAAGGGCGATATGGTTATTTGCTTGGGATTAGTGATACTGTGTTCAATGACTTTACTATTTTTATTATACTCAATTTTTCTTTAAGGTTATTTTTATTTTCAATTTAGCGAACCATGGAGTTAAATACTTGTTTGTTTGATTTTTTTCGAATTCCTTCAGTTTGAATAAAGATCTAAGTTTCATTATCCTTCCTTTTGCGCATGACCTATTATGTTCTTGAAATTCAGACTAAGTATGACTTAACCCCTTATGCGAGCCAGATTTGATGTAAGTTCTTCTATTGAATCGAGAAATAAATAGGTTTGATTGTTTGTCTTTTTAATATAATCTATATATCTTTAATATAATCTTAATATAGACATCCTCCGGATACTTCAAATCAAAGCAATTGGATGTCTGACTCGGGCCTAAATGACATGACCAATCAATGGAACTACTACAACATTCCATCTCTGTCATATATTCGATACATTACACTAGATAGATATCATATTCATGGAATATATGTAACAACCTATTTTTAATCAAATCGTAATAAGTGGTTTTGGGACCATAAACCGAGGTAGAAATATTTATTTTATTATTATTATTTTATTGTCTACAACATGATAATGTGATTGTGTGAAAATTTTGTTAAGAAATTTTATTGTTTAATTGCTTAATTTGAGAAAAAGGACTAAATCGCGTTAAATGCAAAAGTGCTATTCTATTAGCTAAAGGTATTAAATATCTAAAGAACCATAAAGTAAAGGTCCTTAAGTGGTAATTAACCCATTTTAGAGTTAATGGATGATAGTGGAGTGGTATTTGGTGTAGTTATTAAATATTTTAAGGTTAAAATTGGTATTTAGTAATTAAACTATAGTAAAATAAAACAAAATATATTTTCTTCCATTCATCTTCATAGTCGAATGTTAGGGAAAAGAAAGCCATAAAAATGGTTTGAAGATTTGGCCAAGCTCATTTGGGCAATTGAAAGTCCGTTTTTGTCCCGTTTTTAATGATTTCTATGTTTTTGAGGTCGTTGCTTTATATTCTAGCTAGCCCGTACCCTGGATTTTGAAACTGTTAAAAATTTATCATGTTACAATTGTAGAATGCTTGAGTAATTTGATGATTTATGATAGATTTGGAAGGTTTAATGTTAGATTAATAGCTTTTATAAAGTGATTTTTGACAAAAATGTCAAAAAGGGATTAAATTGAGAAAAAGTGAAATATGGTGGTTATAAGTGTAAATAAATTAAAATTATGGGCTGCTAGTAACATTTATTAAATTCGCTAAGCATGGTTTGTACTAAATTGCATGAATTTGCAATTTTATGTGAAAAGGACTAAATTATGAAAATGTGAAACATTAGGGGAAAATGTGTAAATTTTCCAAATTATAAATTATGGCTAAATTGAATAGACCTAATGCTGAATGTGCTAAATTTGATAATATATAGATCAAGATAAGTCGAGATCGAGATTAGATCGGGGAAAAGGAAAAGTGAACGAATAGTCGATAATTTCCATCTGAGCAACTCGAGATAAGTTCGTATAATTAGATTCAAATTTTTAAATACTTGTAAATCATTTGAAATGAAAGTGTAATTGAGTACATGGTATTACTGAGTTCGAATGCCTAATTGATGAGAATTATTGAATACCGAGTTCCGTCTGAACCGTAGAAAGTCATAGGATATGAGTGACATGTCACAAGGGTTACCATTTTGGTCGAGACCTGTAACAGTCCGGTTTAGACCCTAGTTGGAATAGTGGTTTCAGGACTACAAATTCGAGTCGTAAAAATATTTTAACATTATTTTTCGTGCCTATGATACGTGATTAAGCATGTGTTAAAGTTTCATGAATTTATTTGTCCGTTTGTGTGCTTAATTTGAGAAAAGGATTAAATCACATAAAACGGTAAAAGTGGCATATATTTGTTAAAGTGTTTATTTGAGTTGGCTATTAAGGATGAAGTCCTTAAATGGATATTATACCCTTTTTTATGCTAGTGGACATTTATGTCCATATTTTACATGATTTTTATACGGTTCAATAAAGGTTAATTTTATCATTTATGTATTAATAGGATTATAATAAAACAAAACATTAAAAAGATGGCCATTATCATCTTTTACCCTTGAAAGAAAAAGAAAGGGTTAAGCTTTGTTACATTCGGCCAAGGTTCAAGCATAAATCGGGTATGTGTTTTTGATTGGTTTTTGATAATTTCTACGTTTTCGTAATCATTGCTTCGAGTACTTTGAAACCCATGTCTTAATTGTGAATTGATGATGTTTTTGAAATGAACCATTGATGAACACATGATTTTGTGATGTTTGAAGATGAATTATGAATGATATGTGATAGATTAACAAGATTTGTTTTGGAATTTTGATGATTTTGAGTATTTTGGACTTAATTGAGGAAATAGTATTTTGAAGGACTAAATTGTGAAATAAATGAAATGTGTGGACTTTTATAACTACATGAGAATTCGGCTAGGCATGGGTAATATGAAATTTGGTGTATTTTGTGATTTTATGAAATAAGGACTAAAATGTCAAAATGTCAAAATGTGAGGGCTAATTTACAAATTACCCTAAATATGTGTTCTTGGATTGAATTGATTGATTTGGTGAATAAATAGATTAAATTTGAATATGTATAGATTAAAAACTGAAGAAAACAGATTTAGATTGCGTGAAATCGAAAGTAATTGAGTAGCCGAATCCGTGTCTGATATTTGAATCCAAGGTAAGTCGATATACAAATAAATGTATTCGATTTGAATTACTTATGTAACTATGAGATATAAATTGTATAGTAAATGATCAAAATGGAATGTATATGAAACCTGAGGACATGTCGACAAGTTATCGAGGTCTAAGAAGTCCCGTGCGAACCTAGGAATAGATAGGATTACATATGTCATGACATAGGTGTCCGATATGTGATATCATGTAAGACCACATTTGGGACGTTGGCATTGATTCAAGATTATGTGTAAGACTACGTCTGGGACGTTGGCATCAATATGAGATTTACGTGTAAGACAATGTTTGGGACATTGGCATTGTATTTGTTTCATGTAAGACCCTGTTTGGGACAATGGCATCGATATTTGAGTACATGTAAGACCTCGTCTGGGGCGTTCGCATTACATGACTATTCTGAGCACTCTGAGTATCCAATTATATTCAGAAAGGTTCAACGGGAAAGTCTGTGAAATGAATGTCTACGTGAGAAGTAATAACGATTCAGGTACGATTGTAAAGTACAATATGTGTGTATGAAAGGTAAGTGTTTATATAAGCTTACTAAAGTGAATATGTGTTTAGTCATGAGATAATATGTGATTATATGCTTGAATGAGCTATGTGTATATGTGATATTTGAGTTAAGGAATGTGGCTAGCTATGGCTAAGCAAATGAGCCAAATAATATGTGATGAATTTGCAATGAGAAACATTAATGTCATTGTTCCAATATAGCTATGTGCAACTTATTTTAAGTTTAATTGTATATGGCTTACTTAGCTTTTGAAAGCTTACTTTGTCTGTGTTTGCTCTGTTTTATAGATCGTCAAAGCCACTGAAGGCTCGGGGACCGTCGAGGATCATAATCACACTACTCAACTTTGTTTTGGTACCTCATGGAAGTGTAAATACTATGTATGGCATGTATAGGCTAGTTACTTTAAGTTATGTTTGATATGTGTATATAGCCATGGGATTTGGCTAGTTAAATGCTTGAGTTATGAATGACTAGTTATGTCTTATGATGCTAGTTTTGGTATGGTACGATAGCAAATGGAATAGTCATATGGATAGTAAGTTTATAGATGAATAACTAGCACATTATTGATGATAAGTTTGTGATGGAATTTTTCTTGGAATGCTTGTGGTTAAGTTGAGTTGAATGGCTATTAAGTTGGTATGGATGTTAAGCTTATAAATGCTTAGAAATGATGTATATTTAGGCATGTTTTGGTTGCCTTGGATGTTTTGTTTGGTGCTTAATTATACTTGTAAGAATGACCCATGTGTGGGTGGCAATTTGGCCTTGAAAATAGCCTATATTTTCCCACACAGTTGAGCACATGACGTGTGGCTCGACCTTGTCTTTCGAGGTTGTAATTCGAAACAAGTCAGGCTCGACCACGGGCTGGACACACTGGCTTGTGACTAGTCATGTGGTGCAAGTCAGGATCGACAACGGGTGAGGCATACGGACGTGTATCAGGCCGTGGGGACGAGTCAGTATGTGTGCCCTGTTTCTGAGGCCATGGGAGGCACACGGCCTGCCCACACAGGCTTGTGACCTCTATAACTTAGAAAAAAATTAAATTTCTAAAAAGTTTCGTATGTGTTCAGTTTAGTCCCGCCCTATTCTAAAGTATGATTAAGGTCTCATTGACCTAGTTAAGGGACTTTTTGACTTGAATGGTTGAATAAAATTATGAAATGCCTGTAAAAGGTTTTTGATTATTCAGTAATTCCTTTTAACCCTAAATTGAAGATGGTTATGGGTTAGGAGTGTTACATTTGGTTGATATCGAGCTACGGTTTAGTCAATTCTCGGACTAATGTAGCGTGTAAGACTTTAGCTATACATGCCATATATATGAAATGTGATAGCCTGTTGAATCCTGACGTATAAAATGTGTTTATCGTAGAGTAATGGATCCCGAAAGAGCCGTAGCTAATGATGTTGAAAGTAATGCGCCTACTCCCGCTCAAGGGACAACGCCATTATATTCAAGGCTAGCTACGAGCGGTCAAGAGGGAGAAGCTAAAAAAGCTTTCTTCCAAATGATGAGTGAGTGGTTCACTCAGTTTGTAAGAAATAATCCAACTATTTCACAACCTCCGCCCCAGACTAATTCCCCCCAGACTTTAGTTGTGCCTCTGATCATGAATCTGAATCTATTGAATAAGACTCCAGTCGATAAAATCTGTAAATATAGGGCTGAAGAGTTCAGGGCTACCAGTGATGATGATGCCGAGAAAGCTGAGTTTTGGCCTGAAAACACGATCCGAGTATTTGATGAAATGACATTGACCCTTGAAGAATGCATAAAATGTGTCGTTTCTTTACTACGCGATGCAGCTTATTAGTGGTGGAAAACTCTGATTTCTGTTGTTCCAAAGGAACGTGTTACATGGGATTTCTTTTAGTCTGAATTTTGAAAGAAATACATCGTCCAGAGATTCATTGATCAGAAATGAAAAGAATTTCTAGAATTGAAGCAGGGTTGTATGTTTGTTACTGAATATGAAAGAGAATTCATGAGATTAAGTCAGTATGCTCGGGAATGTATATCAAGTGAATAAATAATGTGCAAAAGATTTGAAGATGGCCTTAACGAAGATATTCATTTGCTAGTTGGAATTTTGGAGATAAAAGAGTTTGTTGTGCTTGTTGATCGAGTGTGCAAAGTTGAGGCACTTGAGAAAGACAAACGAAAAGTTGAGTTTGAAGTCAGAGATGCGAGAAAGAGATTTTCGAGCAAATCATTTCAGTCTACTTTAAAGAAATTCAGAGATGAGTATAGCCGTTCCAGAACTAATGTGGGACATTCGAATCCGAGAGATCGAGCTGGATCATAATCAAATTCTAAAGCTCCTACAACTTTGATGGCTAGTTTCGAAAATGTACGATCCGAGCGACCTGAATGTAAGCATTGTGGTAAAAGACATCCAGGCAGTTGTAAATTGAATGATCGACCTTGTTTCAGATGTGGATCCTTAGATCATTTCATCCGAGATTGTCCAGAGTTTGTTGAGTAAGAGATTATTCAAAATTCGAGATCTGATAATGCTCTAGCGAGAGGTAGACCTTCCCAAAATATAAGGAATGTTAGTGGTAGTAAGAGAGTTACAAAAGACTCAGTTGCGAGATCTGAAGCCAGAGTGCCTGCCAGAGCACATGCCATCCGAGCTCGAGAGGAAGCTTCATCTCTGGATGTTATACCAGGTACATTTACTCTTTATGATACTTCTGTGATTGCATTGATAGACCATGGTTCTACTCACTCATATATATGCATGAACTTAGTATCCAGTAAGACTTTGCCTGTAGAGTTTACTGAGTTTGCTATAAATGTATCGAACCCCTTAGGTAAAAGTGTCTTGGTTGACAAAGTATGCAAGAACTGTCCGTTGATGTTTCGAGATATCTATTTTTCGGCTGATCTGATGTTATTGCCTTTTGATGAGTTCGATATAATTTTGGGTATGGACTGGTTTACATTGCAAGATGTTGTTGTGAATTGCAAGAGAAAGACCATTGATTTGAGATGTCAGAATGATGAAATAGTTCGACTTGAGTCTAATGATTTGATTGGGTTACCTGCTGCGATATTTGTATTGAAAGCTCAGAATTATTTAAGAAAGGGTTATGAAGCTTATTTTTCTTATGTAATTGACACAAAAGTTTCTAAAAGGAAAGTTGATTCAGTGCCAGTTTTCTGTGAATTTCCTGATGTATTTCCTGAAGAATTACTAGGATTACCTCCGATACGTGAAGTTGAATTTGGTATTGATCTGTTACCGAGAATGACTCCTATATCGATAGCTCCGTATAGAATGGCACCAACAGAACTGAAAGAGTTGAAATCAAAATTGCAAGAGTTGACCGATAGAGAATTTGCACGACCGAGTTTCTCACCTTGGGGTGCTCCTGTTCTATTTGTGAAAAAGAAAGATGGCACGATGAGAATGAGCATTGATTATCGTCAGTTGAACAAGGTAACTATAAAGAATAAATATCCTCTACCCAGGATCAATGATTTATTTGATCAGCTAAAAGGTGCCACTGTGTTTTCTAAGATAGATCTGAGATCGGGATACTACTAGTTGCGAGTAAAAGATTTAGACATTCTGAAAACTGCTTTCAGAACTAGGTATCTGCATTATGAGTTTTTAGTTATGCCTTTCAGACTAACGAATGCTCCTGCTATTTTTATGGATCTGATGAACATAATTTTCAGACCGTACCTAGATCGATTTGTCGTTGTTTTCACTGACGATATTTTGATTTATTCTCGAGATGAAATTAAACATGGTGAATATTTGAGAATTGTGTTGCAAACTCTGAGAGAAAAGCAATTGCATGCAAAATTCAACAAATGTGAATTCTGGTTGCGTGAAGTCAGTTTTCTGGGACATATTGTATCGGCCTCTGGAATACGAGTTGATCCTAGTAAGATTTCTGCTATTCTGGAATGGAAGCCTCCAAAGAATGTGTCTAAAATCCTTAACTATTTGGGATTAGCTAGTTATTATCATCGATTTGTAAAAGGATTCTCGATGATAGCTACTCCGTCGACTAAATTACTTCAGAAAGATGTGAGATTTGAATGGTCCGATAAATGTCAGAAAAGCTTTGATCAGTTGAAAGCCCTTTTGACTGAAGCTCTAGTGTTGGTACAACCAGAATCGGGCAAAGAGTTCGTGATTTATAGTGATGCTTCATTGAGTGGTTTGGGATGTGTTTTGATGCAGGAAGGCAAAGTTATAGCTTATGCCTTGAGACAATTGAAGTTGCATGAAAAGAACTATCTGACACACGATCTTGAGCTAGCTGCGATTGTGTTTGCATTAAAGATTTGGCGTCATTATCTTTTCGATGAGAAATGCCACATGTTTTCAGATCATAAAAATTTGAAATATTTAATGACCCAAAGAGATTTGAATTTACGACAAAAAAGGTGGTTAGAGCTTTTGAAAGACTACTAGCTTGTGATAGATTATCATCAGGGTAAAGCAAATGTCGTTGCTGATGCATTAAGCTAAAAATCACTGTTTGTATTACGTGCAATGAATGCTCATTTAGACCTATCTGATGATGGTTTAGTTTTTTCTGAATTGAAAGCAAAACATTGTTTTTTTCAACAAATATATAATGCTTAGAAGATTGATAACGAAATGCTAGCAAAATGAACATAGTGCAACTTAAAATCTAATTCTAAATTTTGAGTTGATGTTAATGATTGCTTGAGATTTCGAGATAGAATCCATGTTTCGAGAAATTCTAAATTATTACAGTTGATTTTAAATGAAACTCATAATAGTCGCCTATCTGTTCATCTGGGAAGTACAAAGATGTATCATGATTTGAAGCAACACTATTGGTGGTCTGGAATGAAACGAGACATTTCTGAATTTGTTTCGAAATGTTTAGTTTGTCAACAAGTTAAGGCTGAACATCAGGTTCTGTCTGGTTTGTTACAACCGATTCTGATTCCCGATTGAAAATAGGATAGAGTGACCTTGGATTTTGTATCTGGATTACCTTTGACTCCAAGAAAGAAAGATGCAATTTTGGGTCGTGGTTGATCGATTGATGAAATCTGCTTATTTTATTTCAGTACGATTTGATTACTCACTCGATAAGTTAGCCGAGCTTTATATTTCTGATATTTTGAGATTGCATGGAGTGCCTTTTTCTATTGTGTCTGATAGAGACCCGAGGTTTACATCTCAGTTCTGTTAGAAACTGCAAGACGCTCTAGGTACTAAATTGCAATTCAGTACGGCTTTTCACCTGCAAACGGATGGCCAATCTGAGTGGATTATTTAGATACTTGAGGATATGTTGAGATGTTGCATTCTTGAGTTTGATGGTACGTGGGAACAGTATCTTCCATTGATTGAATTTGAGTACAATAATAGTTTTCAGTCGAGCATTAAAATGGCACCATATGAGTCTTTGTACAGATGTAAATGTAGAACACCTCTGATTGGACTGAGCTCAGTGAAAGTAAGATACACGGGGTAGATTTGATAAAAGATATAGAACAAAAAGTGAAAGTAATTTGTGATAGTCTAAAAGTAGCGTCTGATCATCAAAAATCTTATGCGGACTAAAAACGAAAAGATATTGAGTTTGAAATTGGCGACAAAGTATTTTTGAAAGTGTCCCGTGGAAGAAAATATTTAGATTTGGTCGTAAATGCAAATTGAGTCTGAGGTTCATCGGGCACTATGAAATTATCGAACAAATTGGGCCAGTTGCATATAGATTGTTGTTGCCACCTGAGCTAGCAAATATTCATAATGTATTTCACGTGTCAATGCTTCGTCGATACAGATCGATCCATCACATGTGATTCCTCCGTCTGAGATTGAAATTCAATCTGATATGACTTACGAGGAAGAACCAATCATATCTTAGTTCGTGAAGTGAAACAGTTGAGAAACAAGAAAATTTCGTTAGTTAAAGTGTTGTGGCATCGACATGGAGTGGAAGAGGCTACATGGGAGCCTAAAGATTCAATGAGACAGCAGTATCCGGATCAGTTTAATGGTAAGATTTTCGAGGATGAAAATCCCTAAGGGACGAGAATTGTAACAGTCCGATTTATACCCTAGTCAGAATAGTGGCTTTGGGACCAAAAATCTGAGTCATAAAAATATTTTAATATTATTTTTCATGCCTATGATACGTGATTAAGCATGTGTTAAAGTTCCATGAATTTATTTGTCCATTTGTGTGCTAAATTTGAGAAAAGGATTAAATTGCATAAAAGGGTAAAAGTGGCATATATTGGTTAAAGTGTTTATTTGAGTTGGCTATTAAGGATGAAGTCCTTAAATGGATATTATACCATTGTTTATGCTAGTGGACATTTATGTCCATATTTTACATGATTTTTATATGGTTCAATAAAGGTTAATTTTGTCATTTGTGTATTAATAGGATTATAATAAAACAAAACATTAAAAAGATGGCCATTATCATCCTTTACCACAGATTCTTGAAATAAAAAGAAAGGGTTAAGCTTTGTTACATTCGGCCAAGGTTCAAGCATAAATCGGGTATGTGTTTTTGATCGATTTTTGATAATTTCTGCATTTTCGTAATCGTTGCTTCGAGTACTTTGAAACCCATGTCTTAATTTTGTGAGTTGATGATGTTTTTGAAATGTACCATTGATGAACACATGAATTTTGTGATGTTTGAAGATGAATTATGAAACAAGATTTTTTTTTTTTAGAATTTTGATGATTTTGAGTATTTTGGACTTAATTGAGGAAATAGTATTTTGAAGGACTAAATTGTGAAATAAATGAAATGTGTGGACTTGTATGAACTACATGAGAATTCGGCTAGGCATGGGTAATATGAAATTTGGTGTATTTTGTGATTTTATGAGATAAGGACTAAAATGTCAAAATGTAAAAATGTGAGGGTTAATTTGCAAATTTCCCTAAATATGTGTTCTTGGATTGAATTGAATGACTTGGTGAATAAATGGATTAAATTGGAATATGTATAGATCAAGAACCGAAGAAAACAGATTTAGATCGAGGGAAATTAAATGTAATTGAGTAGCCGAATTCGTTTCCGATATCTAAATCTGAGGTAAGTCGATATACAAATAAATGTATTCGATTTGAATTATTTATGTACCTATGAGATATAAATTGTATAGTAAATGTTCGAAATGGAATGTATATGAAATCCAAGGACATGTCGACAAGTTATCGAGGTCAGAGAAGTCTCGTGCGAACTTAGGAATAGATAGAATTACATATGTCATGACATAGGTGTCCAATATGTGATATCATGTAAGACCATGTCTGGGACGTTGGGATTGATTCAATATTACGTGTAAGACCACGTCTGAGACGTTGGAATCGATATGAGATTTACGTGTAAGACCATGTCTGGGACATTGGCATCATATTTGATTCGTGTAAGACCCTGTCTGCGATAGTGGCATCGATATCTGAGTACATGTAAGACCTCGTCAGGACGTTGGCATTGTACGACTATTCTGAGCACTCTAAGTATCCTATTAGATTCTGAAAGGTTCAATGGGACAGTCTACGAAATGAATGTCTATGTGAGAAGTGATAACGATTCAGGTACGATTGTAAAGTACACTATGTGTGTATGAAAGGTAAGTGTTTATATAAGCTTACTAAAGTGAACATGTGTTTAGTCATGAGATAATATGTGATTGTATGCTTGAATGATCTATGTGTATATGTGATATTTGAGTTAAGGAATGTGGCAAGCTAAGTAAATGAGCCAAAGAATATGTGATGAATTTGCAATGAGAAACATTAATGTCATTGTCTTAATATAGCTATGTGCAAATTATGTTAAGTTTAATTGTATATGGCTTACTAAGCTTTTGAAACGTTACTTTGTGTGTGTTTACTCTATTTTATAGATCGTCAAAGCTACTAAAGGCTTGGGGACCGTCGAGGATCATCATCACACTACTCAACCTTGTTTTGGTACCTTTTGAAAGTGTAAATACTAAGTATGGCATGTATAGTCTAGTTACTTTAAGTTATGTTTGATATGTGTATATAGCCATGTGATTTGGCTAGTTAAATGCTTGAGTTATGAATGACTAGTTATGTCTTATGATGCTAGTTTTGGTATGGTACTATAGCAAATGGAATAGTCATATGGATAGTAAGTTTATATATGAATAACTAGCACATTATTGATGATAAGTTTGTGATGGAATTTGTCTTGGAATGCTTGTGGTTAAGTTGAGTTGAATCGCTATTAAGTTGATATGGATGTTAAGCTTATATGTGCTTAGAAATGGTGTATATTTAGGCATGTTTTGGTTGCCTTGGTTGTTTGGTTTGGTGCTTAATTATACTTGCAAGAATGACCCATGTGTGGGTGGCAATTTGGCTTTGAAAATAGCCTATATTTTCCCACACATTTGAGCACACGGGCATGTGGCTCGTCCGTGTCTTTCGAGGTTGCAATTAGAAACAAGTCAGGCTCGATCACGGGCTGGACATATGGGCAAGTGACTGGCCGTGTGGTGCAAATCAGGATCGACCACGGGTGGGGCACACGGGCGTGTCTCAGGCATGGGGACAAGTCGCAGTGTATGCCTGCTTTTTGCACGGCTTAGACACACGGTGTGTCTAAGGCCTGGGAGGCACACACACCACCACACCCAAGGCGTGTGACCTCTGTAACTTAGAAAAAATTTAAATTTTGAGAATTTTTTTATGTGTTCAGTTTAGTCCCGGAACTATTCTAAAGTATGATTAAGGTCTCATTGACCTAGTTAACTGACTTTTTTACTTGAATGGTTGAATAAAATTATGAAATGTTCGTAAAAAGTTTTTGATTATTCGGTAATGCCTTTTAACCCTAAATCAGCAACGGTTACGGGTTAGGGGTGTTACAAATCCTGCATATGTTACAGACTCACCACAACTCGTATGAGCTTACCGATATATCAGCTCGTAAGAGCTTACTATTTTCAGCTCGTTGGAGCTTATCGTTTCAACTCAATAGGGCTTATTGTCCATCACCTCAGGAAGAGCTTATTGATCATAGCTCGAAAGAACGAAAATGATAATGAATTGATGGATTACTGATTTATATACGTAATGTATATCACCAGAGTATCCCTCGATATTCTAATAGGTGCAACGGGCATAAATTCTTTTATTGGTTATTAGAAAAAGCTATGTGTTTATACGGATAATTTACTGTTTATACGGATGAAGTAATCGTTTATCTGAGATAAATTACTATTAATATGGATGAAGTATTGTTTATATAGATGAATTCATGTTTATATGGATGAAGTCTCGCTTATATGGATGAGTTATTATTATCGAATGAATTATTGTTTATATGATTGAGAGTGAAATGTTACAAATGATGTACATGATATATGAATTTGATATAATACAGTGTATTGAGTATTAAATTGAGATAATGGATGATTATATGCACTTATGTAACTAACTTGTTGATGAGTGCCTGTGTTTAGGCATTTGGTAATTGAATTGAGTACACCTTATTTATTGTCTTGATTATGTATAAATGGTAAGTTTAATTTTAAATTATAAGGGCTTACTAAGCTATAAAGCTTACTCTGTTTCTTTTTCGTGGTTTATACAGGTTCGATAGCTCGCTCGATCCAGATAAAGTCAGATATACGCATGAACTATCCAGTTGTCGATTGGTACCTTTGAACTCATGAATATATGTAAATATGGCATGTATAGGCTAGTTATAAAGATGATAGTTATGGTTACTTGAGCTAGTGATTTTGGTACATGTTTTGGTATAAGATAAAGCCATTTGATTTGGCTTAACTTGGTATAATGCTTTGGTTGCATATAAGTATTCAAATATGTGTATGAAATGTTATGGATTAGCTACCTATTGAGTTATAAAATGTTGCAAATTATGCTTGTGCAGGTATGTACAAATAGGGTGGCAAAATGGCTTTGCAAATAGCCTATTTTTGTCCACACTGGCGTGTGTCTCAGTCGTGTGTGACATACGGTTATGTTACATGGCCGTGTGTCCCCTAGTGTTGAAATTGAAATAAAGTCAGTATGCTCCATACAGTCTCACACACGGGCGTGTGATCGGCCCTGTGGCATAAGTCAGTATACCCCCTAATTGGCACACGGCCTGGCACATAGGCGTGTGACCTGGCCGTGTTGCATAAGTCAATATACCTTTAGGTTTGACATGGCCTAGTACACGGCCTGGGACACGGGCGTGTGTGGCCACATTGAAGGGCACACGGGCTAGACACACGGGCATGTGGTTGGCCGTGTGACTCAAGTCAGTAACCTCATTTGTTTGGACACGTGTTGGGACACAGCCGTGTGCTTCCATTTCGAATGTTCACACGGCTTGTGACACGAGCGTGTCTGGTGGCTGTGTGAGACACACGGCCTGGTTACACGGGTGTGTGTCCCCTGTTTTGAGAAAAATTTTCAAAGTTTTAGAAAAGTTACTTGATCTGTCGGTTTAGTCCTAAATTACTCTTAATGCATGTTTAAGGCCTCGTAGGCTTGTTTAAGGGACACTATGATTGGTTGTGATTGAATTGTATTTGAATTGATAAACTATATAAGAAATGTATGTTTAAAGGTATTGAAATTTTGGTAATACTCTGTAACCCTATTCTGACGGTGAATACGGGTTAGGGGTGTTACAATACGATTCACTTTCAAGATGCCTTGGTGGTGAAATTGTAGACACGCGAGACTCAAAATCTCGTGCTAAAGAGCTTGGAGGATCGAGTCCTTTTCAAGGCATAATATTGAGAATGCTTATTGAAATGGAATAAATTTGGCAGTGGATCACGACATCTTTGTGATCTTCTTTATCTAATGAATGGGGAGTTCGCTTTGAAATTGTTCGCCCTGCACTCACCCCTGAGTATATGCTTCAACAGGAATCACGCACACAAGGGTAGATTGATACAATATAAAACTCTGGTAAAATACCCCTTGTAATCCAACTAATAAAGTACATTACATAGTCCATTTTAGGGATTGGCTACTTATCGATTCTGTGACTTTGGCACTGGACATTACAAAAATGGCTACTATCGGGTCAGGTGAATTTAATAATAGATGCTTGGTGGCATTCTAGCTTTCCTTCTCTTTTCAGGATCTATCCAAAAGAGAATCCAATACTTCTCGATCGTGAAGATCTGAATAGGGTGAACCGCCCTGTGGATATCTTTACTTCGGAAAAAAATAATTAGAATAGAATTAGGCTCTGTCAACTGGAATGTGTATTATCCATATAGGGGATCATCTTGTTGAAAAGATCCATCGACCTGAGACGAAGAGAAAGGTCTACATATTTTATTTAGTTATTCAGTTAAACCAATGATTCGTTATTGGAGCATATTCAACAACCATTCATCCGAAATGTGTATTTTTTATTTGCAATGGATTTACATATTTCATTAATGGAAATTTTTGATGTACTGGGTAATAGCTCTGGTTGTTTTCTGTTCAAGAATTCTTCTTTAGGCGGTTCATAGCATCCATACATAGTGTTTTGATCTAAGATTTCAATTCTTCCATGTTTCAACAGTAGCATATTGTTTCATGGAGCTAAGGTCCAAAACATGGAAGAAACAGGTGTTTCCAAAACTCTACCACCCAATAAATTTTGTTCCACTTAATCCCTATTTCATGACCACATATCCTTCCGACTAAATTATGCATGTGACCCTTATGTGTTTGTGACCTCGATTTTACATGCAAACCCTTATTAGCAAAAATGTTACTTGTTAGTGAACCCATTTAAAGTATGTGAACCCTTGAATGTATGACCTTTCTTGTTACGAAACCCGTATTACATGCAAATGCATTATACAAACCTGTGTTGTTATGTGAACATATGTTGTTTAAAGTATGCGAACTTATGTTGTTGTGCGTGCTTAATATTAAGTTTTAAGTACTTGTGTATTTTTTGTTCGAACATGCAATGTAACATCCTAGATTGGGGGCTCTACATTTGTGATGTGTTGTGTATGTATGCCATGCTCTGTGTGTGTATGTGTCTGGTGTATTTAGAGCTTTCGGGAAGGCTTGAGGTTAAGCCTGAGCCTTGGTAGAAATTTTGTTTTTAGACTCTACAAGGGAGAACTAGGTGAAGTGGGCCTTAAGGGTACTTGAATGGGAAAGCTAACACAAAAATCTAGTTGGTAAAGTGGCAAGGAGGCGCCACTAAGGGCATAGAAAGGTGGCGCCACAAGGGATTTGAGGGGAGCAGGTTCGAATCCCATGTTAAGCAAAAGGAGTGTTTTTTTTTAATATATGTGCCTAAGGAGTGAGAGGTGGTTTCGGCTGGGACTCTAAAGGAGTGAGTGTGGATTGAGTCAAAAGATAAGAAGATGAGGAAAAGAGAAAAATGATGGATAGGATAGAGGGGGAAGAGGTCGCCGAATGTGGGACTGTGTCCAAGGGGGAAATCAGTTGAAGTGGCTAAGGGCATGCCGAAAGTCTCATTTGGTTAAGGGTGTGTCGAAATTTCTTTTTTTCTTTTCCCGAAGCATAGTTTTCTTTCTTTTTCTTTTCTCCTCCTATTTTTGGCATTAGAGGATTTCCTCTTCTCTTCTTCTGCCAAAATCGAAACTCCTAAGTCACTTTTTGGAGTATCTTTCTTCTTCTTTCGGCTTTCTCGTCCAGTTCTTTTCTACCTTATTCATTGTCGAATCTACCTAGCCTCTTTTTTGTTCATCTTTTTTTGGATCTTTCTTAAAAACCAAAAACTCCTAGATCTCATTTGTGGCTTGGTTTTATTTCTTTCAACGTTTCAATCTTCTTCTTTAATTAGAATCTTCTTGCAAGTTGTAAGAAATCTTACGTAGAGGTAAGTGTCAACTTGTGCTATTATTTTTGTAATCTTTTTCGACTTTTGAGGCCAAAGTCGAATGGCTAGTTGGTTGTTAGGGCCATCTTTAGTTTGACGTTTTCTCTGACCTCGTGCTCTTTTTGGGTGGTATTCCGGGTTTTGAAGGAGATCTAATCGCCTAGGTTTCTAAGTCAGAAATCGGTAGTATTCAAACCATATTATTTCTTTCGGGATTTCAAGGTAAGGATTTCAATTCTCCCTAAGTTGATCAATCGGTTTTTTTTCGTTATTCGTGCCTTAACCTAATGTTTCGTTAAGCATTCATCATAGTACCTTCTGACCAAGATCATTCATGGACTCGAATGTCAGCAAATCAAAGGAAGGGGTTGGATCTATAGTCCCAGCCCCAAAGTTCAAGAAACGTGCGGTGTCTGCTGTTCGTGATTGGCCACCGGGTTGTGGGCCGACTTCTGAGCAGAACAATAGGCAGTTAATGGTAGTTTCGGCTAGCGATAGTGTCGACATAGAGAGTGTTGTCTTACGTGTTATCAGGTGTGTAAACTTTCAAACACACTATACCGTAACTGTACTAACATTTGTATGGGCTGAAAAGCCGGAAAAAGGGCTGTGTAGACAGTCGTGATTCCCTTAGGGGTAAGGCTAGGATTGCCAAGTACGTGACTGTATCATTTATTTGCATAGCCGAATGTATGTGTGGCAGACTGATGTGTTATGTATAGCATGTTGCATTGTTAGGTTTTGTATGTAGATCATGGGTATGGGTTTGATATGAAGGGGAAGTGCATAATTGGTCACGTAGTGATCGGTGACTTTGCCACGATATATATACATATGTTCATACATTATTTTTGGTCACATTGTGATCGGTGGCGTTGCCACGATGTATATATATTTATTTGGTCACATAGTGATCGGTGGCTGTGCCACGAAATATTATTTGGTCACCTAGTGATCGTGTTTAATTGGCAGCATGCCTGTCGTGATAGAGTGTAGCGGATGGAGGGTTGATTGTAGTAATCCCCACGGTGTGATTGGTTGGTACGGGTTGGTGTGCAGCTGATGGAAAAACTAGGTTTGGGTAGGGCTTATTGCATTCATATGTGTATGATGATATGTGGGCTAAGGCCAATGTGTGATTGTATATTGGATGCAGTATGTATAATGTGGGAGATTTTTACACTTTGAGTCTTGGTGACTCACCCTTTCCTTAACTTTTCGGTGAGCGTGGCTCGTGGATGTAGGAGCCGGCGGACTCGTGGAGGCCATAAATTTTGATTTCCTTTCTTTATAGTTCGGCAATACTATAAGTTTACTTTTTTTTTTAATTTGGGGTTTTCGCTATGTAATAAGGCCTTTCAAGGTTGTACTTCGGTTTATTTTATTATTTTCTTGTTTATATCAAATCGACACCTTGGCGATTAAATATTAAAGTAAAAGTGGAGTTTTAGTAATCTAAGCATCATTGTTTTCAAGACACCATGATGGCGAAAAAGTTATCTTCAAATCACGGTTCTTTCTAAAATTTAACTAAGACTTGATTTTACTTCACCGTGACATACTAGATTCTATTAAGTAACGCATGGGCCGAGTTTGGGGTGTTACATGCAAACCCAAAAAATCTCTATTTATTACTTCATATGAACCTTAAAGTCTTTACTATTTGTGGACAGTAAACCCTTCCTCTTTAGGTAGATTTTATGTGCTCGCATGTTTTAAATTTCGTGCATGTTATTATGACATTACCATTGCATTATGATAACTTAGCAAATTTTCATGCTATGAATCCATGGTGTGTTAGAGGTTAGGTTAAGAGTTAATGGAGAGTCATTCCGATGGCTAATGTTACACGCTAGATTCGGGTTGAACCAACTTGGCTGGTTTTGGGGTGTTACATTTTTTGGTATCAAAGCTGGCCAGGTTTGCCAGTCTAATTATCCGACAAGTAAGTTCGCCAGAATGGTAGGGTATGTATGCAAGATTTGGCGTAGTAGGATCACCAGAGTTGATAAGGTAAGATCATCGAATTATGAATGAATTTGAAGTGTTATGAAAGTGTGGTTGCGTGATTGGGGTAGGACTGGGAACGACATTGCCTTGGTTCAGCTATATCTTTTGCAGGTCTATGCTTCGGATAATCTATTTGCTACTCGCCATCCTAATAAGTAATGTTGTTTTTGCGAATTGTGTTCGCAAGTATGTCTGTTAAGTGCGAACTAAGTTCACAAGATTGTCTGATAAGTTTGGGATACCCAATTGTGTATGCTTAGTATCTTACTTATACCAGTGTCTCGTATACGTTTAGAGTTAGTGAGAATGTCGCACAAGTATGACATTATCGCTGCATTTTGATAACTTAGCATATTTTCATGCTATAAATCTATGGTGTGTTGGAGGTTAGGTTGGGATTTAATGGAGAGTCAATCTGTTGGCTAATGTGACATGCCAAATTCAGGTCAAACCAACTCGGCCGGGTTTTGGGTGTTACAGTATCTTAATCATTTACTAAGTCCACACGGGCCTATTATTGAATTCGTACCAATTCCTTCTTTGTAGTCATATACATGTTTTTTTCTTATTACAAATAGTAATCCATATACATTTTAAACCTTGTAATATCATTATTTACATATAATCTAATCATATAACAATTTCTTATCCATTCAATAAATACGTATATATTCATATTTATCATATATTTCATATTCTTTCGATTTAGCCTATTTGATGCCAACAATAATATATATACTTAACAAATCGAACTAAAATCAAAACAAAATAATACAAACATATCATGGATTAAAATGTAAGTCCAATATGAACTTACCTAGGAAAACAACAACAAACAAAATGTTGAGGACTATTCGTAATTGTTGTCTTTACTTAAATTATCTTACGGTTGATTCGAGATACCAATCTATAATAATTTATTACAATTTATCAATTCTAAAAATCTTTTAATACCCAATTATAATCATGTACCAATTCAATTTCATTTTTAAATTCCCTAAAGTTTTACATTTTATTCAATTTAGTCCCTAAGAATGAAATTACTATAATTTTCAAATTTGAACCTCGATTTTGAAACTGATCTCAATTTCATCCTTCAATAGCCATCTATTTCAATAATTACAAAACTTTAACATCAGTTTTGAAATATTTACACTTTAGTCCCTATGTCCAAAACTCTCAATTTTTACTTTTCAAATTAATCCTTTTTTTTCAAATCTATTCTTAAAATCTAACTATTTAACACCAATTTGACCACGTATTAATCAATGACAACTTTTGAAAACTTTAACAATTTCACAAAATAATATATGCGTTAGGTAGATTAAGCTACCACGATCTCAAAAACATAAAAATTACAAGAAATGAACAAAAAATGGCTTACCAAACAAGGGACCAAAACTTAAGAATCCATGGTTAATTCTTTTGTTTCTTTTTCTTGTAAGCTCATGTGGATGATGAAAAAGAGAAGAAAATGTTCTCTTTCTTTTCACTTTCCTTTATTAGTTCATGTAATTAAATTCACACCCAAATCATCCACCACACATAAAAATAATATATTTGTCATTTAATACTTTGGTTTATTTACTATATAAGTCTTTTGGACCTTTAACTAATTTAAAATCTATAGTGATTAAATTTTTTCAACTTTTAAGATTTAGTCCTTGTACCATAATTAGTCAATAATTTGACAAAATTACCTATCCAAAATTCAATTCTCATATATAATAACTTTATGGGCTCGATTTACGAAAATGAGGTCTTGATACCTCATTTTCCAACACTACTAACTTTAGGGTCGTTACGCTTGTACTGTAATAGCTCAATTTCAGTGAAGTCGGAACAGTGGTTTCATAACCACAAATTTGAGCTAGAAAGATAAAATATTTCAATATTATGAAATGATTAGTAATGTGATAGAAAGGTTGCATGAGAATTTTGATAAGAAAATTTTATCAATTATGTGCTTAATTGTAGAAAGGACTGAATTACATAAAATGTCAAATTTGAATTCTAGTAGCTATATGGGTTAAATAGCTATGGAATTCAAAACTTAAGGTCCTTATTTGGTAATTAGACCATTGAAGAAAAATATGTAGATATTATTGGTCAGTCATCCATGGAAAAATTAGAAAAGGTTAAGGACTAAATTGGAAAAAATAATTAAAAGATGATAATTAATTAAATAGAATTATCATCTTATTTTCATATCATCTTCATCCCTAAATTTTATGGAAGCCCTAGGATAAAGAAAAGGAACTTTTCAACCTTAACTGGGTAAGTTTCCAAGTCCCGTTTTTAGTAATTTTTATATTTTTTGGAATTTGGATAGCTTAAACTATCTATTTAGGGGATTAATGTAACAGCCCAATTTTTGGTCTAATCGGAACAGTGGTTTCGGGACCAAAAATTTGACGCAGTAAAATTTATTTTTATTATATTTTTGTGGTCTACAATTTTATGTATTGATTTCGTGAAAATTCCGTTCGAAAATTTTGACGTTTGGGCACACAATTTAGTTAAAAGGACTAAATTGCAAAAAGTGCAAAATTTGAGTTCTAAGTGTTTAAGGTATCCAATTGCTATGAGATTTTAAATTGAAGGTCCGTATATGGTAATTAGACCATTTGTTAAGTTAGTGGACAAAAATGGACATGGAGTAAGAGAATTTTTATGTTTTAAGTTAGGGTTATTTCGGTCATTTGGTAATTAAATGAATTAAAAATAAATTTAAAGCCAATTTTTTGTCATCTTCTACCCCTTTGGCTAAAATTGACAACAGGAAGACATAGCTAGGGTTTTTCAAGCTTCCAAGCTCAATTGTAAGTACATTCTAGCCCCGTTTTTAATGATTTTGATGTTTTTGAAATTGTTGTAACCCGATCTATCTATTTCTACAATAAATTTAAGAAATAATCAAAGTCTATGGTTTGACCCATGTTAAATATTTGTGTATTTTGATGTTTAATCGTAGATTATACAAATATGATGTTGGATAAACAACTTTTACTAAGTGATTTTGAATAAAAATGTCAGAAAGGACGTATTTGTAAAAGTTATAAAATATGTAGTAAAAGTGCAATTTAATGGAAATTGTGGGCTACTATGAGCATGAATAAAGTTTAGCTAGGCTTGGGTTTTAAAGAAATGGAATACGTTTCATTTTACGAGCCTAGGGACCAAAATGTAAAATGTCAAAAGTTTAGGGGCAAAAATGTAATTTTTTTCATAATGTGATTTTTGGACTGATTTGGACAATGTGTGTATTAAATGAGCTGAATTTTCTATTATAGATCAAATAGAACGAAGTTTGGACCTAGATCGAGGGAAAAATAAAGTGTTTGACGATTAGGTCCATTTTCACTATTTTTGTACCGAGGTAAGTTCGTATGTAAATGATGCAATTTTATATTTGTATTTCAATGTTTTTATATTGCATGAAATGTATGATTGATTCTATGAGCATATTCGAGAAAGTTCCTGCAAGAAAGAAATATCTGTTGAACTTTAGGAATAGATAGGATACAAATGCCATGACATTAGGGTTACTGGGATTACGTGCAAGACCATATCTAGGTTATGGCATCAATATGAGACTTCGTGTAAGTGTAACATCCTAAAATTTGAGTATTTATATGATGCATGTTTTGGTGCTTAACTTGTGTATAATTAAAATTTCGTATGATTAGTATAGTCTGAGAAGGCTTGGGATCTATTTGGACCTAGTGGAAAATTTTTAGCATATGGTACTTTAAGAGAGGTCGGTGAATTAATAGCATATGGAAATTTTGAGTAAGTAACTAGCACAAGATGAGCTAGTAGCAAGGTGGTGTTAGTAGCATGTATGTTTGCTTGAGGAGAGAGGTTGAATCTCTAGCATACAATTTGAAAGCTTTTATTTTGCTTTCTCCTATCAAGTGTCACCAAGCTTCATTTTTGGTATGTTAGACTTTTAATTTTTATGGTAAGGTGGCTAAATGGATTAAGGAAACATTGAAGTTGAGGAAAGGAATCAATAGGATAAGGCAAGTAAGGGAACAAATGGCTTAATTTGTGGAATGTGCTATGGAAAGAAAGGTTGGAAAAAGTTGACCCTTGATGGCTATGAACTTGGACGATTTTTGGGGCTAGGGAGGTTGGCCGAATTTTGTTAGTAGCTTGATAGGGATTTGGAGCTAGTTTGGTCAATTTCTTTAGCAATATGAGCATTATTTTCCATTCTCTCCAAAACCCCTTTCCCTAGCCGAATGTAGTTGTAGCAATAGGCAAATTTTTGGTTGTTTGGCCATTTCTTTCTGACCAAATTAGTATCATCTTCTTTTTTTTCTCTTTTGTGCCGAAACCATGCAACTTTGAAGAAGCATAACTCATTTTCTTTTTCTTCCTTTTGGCCGAATATACACCAACCCCAAGACCCTCTCTTTGCTCATCTTCCATCCTTGGAAAATCGACACATAAACACTCTCTCTTTATTCTTTTGTTCTTCTTTCTTTCTTTTTGGTAAAGAACACTCAAACATCACTATTTTTTTTTGAAACCTTTCTTCATGGCCGAATGTTGATGGTAAAATCTTTTGTCGAATCATTCTTCTTTTCTTTGTTTATTCATAGCCGAATCTTTTCTTATACATAAGTATTCTCTTCAATCTTTTCTTTTTCTTCTTTGAAGCCTTGGAAAATAGTGTGATAGTGGAGGGCCGAAACTCAAGTGTTCGTAAACGTCGTAGATCGTTGAAATCAGATTTAAGGTGTTAAAGGTAAGGGATTATTAAGGATTTTCATATTACTCGACATATGGATATAAATGGTTTATTAATCGATTTCGTTTTAGGGGACGTTCTCGCTCGATTGTCATATTGTGGAACGAGGATATTTGTGGTAAGTTATTCTTATTTTTTAAACCGCTAGTCGAAATTTCGATAACTTATTGGTTAGACTAATGATTCATTGTCTTTGAAGACAAGCAAAACAGGGACGAAAAGAGTTGTTAATAGTGTTCGGAAGAGGGGTGGTTCCATTATTCCCCCTAAGTTTAAGAGAAGGACTGTTTCAGGAATCCGAGACTTTTCACCGGGTTGTGGACCCTCATCCAGCGAAAATCAATTATTCAAAGTCATACTTACCCCCGAACCATTATTTACTCGTGGTTCTGAACTTTTGATCCGAGAGAAATTGCAAACAGTGGTTGTTCGAGATTCCGAGGGTAAGATCTAGATCGCTTAATATTAGAATAATTTAATATTAAATTTTAGTGTTCTAATCCATCGTGATGTGTGTTTAGATATCGACAAGTGGGAGAGTGTAGTTCTCACCGTAATCAGGTGTGTAATCTTACACTGTATCTTATGGGTTAGATGACTATGTCGTATAAATCGGTGGATGAAATCACAAGTTAGTGAAATCGAGAAGAATAGCATATTTGTCACCTTAATGATAAAAGTTTTGAAATTTGTATTAAGATTATGAAAATTACAAAATTGCCCTTAACGACTAATTCGATAAAAGTGATAATTGGACAATTTGGGCCATATGTGATATTTGATAATTGGGCCATATGTGATATTTGATAATTGGGCCTTATGTGATAATTGATAAATGGGCCATATGTGATATTTGATAGTTGGGCCATATGTGATAATCAATAAATAGGCCATATGTGATATTTGATAATTGGGCCATATATGATAATTGATAAATGGGCCATATGTGATATGAGATTTCGTGGGCCAAAATGTGAAATGGGCCTAATTGTAATAACTTTTATAATGGGCCTTATGTTGGAATAATTATATGAATGGATTGTTATGCATGTTATATACATGATTGCATGGGTTGGGCTATTTGATGAAGAGAAGTTCTGGTAGCTTTGCTACAAAATTTTGGTGGCTCTGCCACAATTTTGAAAAATGGCAAATGCCATGTAAACTCTGTGAATTCGGTGGCTTGTCCACGAAATTTGATATATGGCTTAATGCCTAATTCGGTGTATTGGCGAGGTGGGTGACTAAAGCTCCCCACAAGTGTGCTGGTTGGTACGGGTGGTGTGTAGCGGATGGAAATCTAGGTTTGGTTTTGGGAATTGCATATCACTTGCAATTCATACATGCTAAATTATTATATTTGTAATGGGCTTAGGCCCAAAATAAATGCTTAAATAGTTTTGGCCCAGTGGACTATGGTAAGTGAGTTACACACTGAGTTCTAAGTAACTCACCCCATTTTTTTCCCTCTCAGGTAATAATAATAATTGATGGAGACTTGGATCGGAGATGACCTCGTGTGGAGGCTATACTACAAATGGTGGCTTATAAAACTTTAAGACTTCTTTAATAATTTTTATTAAGTACTATTTTTTTTGGCGATGTAATAAGGCCTCTTTAATTATGGATTTTATTATGTGGATGGATTTTATTATGTTTTAGTTTTCCTAAGTTGGATCGGTTTAGTTTTTATAAATGTTTTCTATAACTCTCGTATAAAATAAATGTTTTTCTTAAATATCATTGAATCTTAGGAAATTCTTTTAAAACTTTTCGATGAAATATTTCGACTAAATAAATCCAAAGTGTTTATCAATTACTACTTTATAGATCAAATGACAAATTCTTGTATTTTTAATCATGGTTTTCAATGAACTTCGATTTTTTTCGATAAAGTCATTCTCTTAATCGTTTTGGAATTTGATTTCTACTTCGTTAAATGATTTGAATGTACGTTAAATCTGTGTGGCATGTCAAAATTTAGGCTTAATGCATAGGTCGGGTTTGGGGTGTTACATTAGGACCATATCTAGGATATGGCATTGATATGAGACTTCATGTAAGACCATAGCTGGGCTATTGGCATTGATACGAGACTACATGTAAGACCATATCTGGGATATGGCATTAGTACAATACTATGTGTACGAGACCTCCGAGTATCCTTTAGTATTCCAAATGGTTCAACGGGAAATTCGTTGTCAAAAATGAGAAAGTATGTGATTAGGTTACGAGTTGGTGCAGTGCGTATGACAAAATCAAAGGAAATAAATTTGTTATATGACAAATTGTTAGTAAGAATGTTATTGAGTATGTTATGTTCATGAAGTTTTAGCGACATTATGTTTGATATATGTTATGTTATTCATATGAAAAATGCATGTTAATTTTGTTTATTATTTGCATATGAACTTACTAAGCTATATAGCTTACCCATCTTTCTTTCCCTTGTCTTGAAGTGTCACTAAGGTAGCTCGAGATTGGAGATTGTCAGAGATCCATTCACACTATCAACAATTATTTTGGGACCAATGAATTCAACATTTTGAGTTATGGCATGTATAGGGGACTTGCTCATTTTGTTATGTGTCATAATTTATTTGGCCAAATGTTTTGGCTTATATTGGTTGAAAGTTCATTTTGAATAAGGCCAGTGAAAATTGGCTACAATTGGTATGAACAATTTATATGATGATGCATTTCATAGATGTGGGAATTTACATGATTTTAGATGATAAGCATGTAATGTTTGTGTATGATAGATGGTAGCATGTGAATGATGTGTTGATGTCTTGATTTTAGATGATTTGGTTGTATGTAAATACTTGGATTGGTGCCATATGATGTTGTGTATGTATGTTCAAGTAAGGATGGCAAAATGGCTTGGTAAATAGCCTTATTTTTTGTCCACACGGGCGTGTGTCTAAGCCATGTGTGACACACAGTCTTCCCCACGGGCATGTGTTTTAGCCATGTGTCCCTTGTACCTTAGTTGTTGCAAAACAAAATGTCCATAATATACAACACAGGTAGAGACATGAGCGTGTGTCTCAGCCGTGTGTGCTACACGGCCTTGGACACGGGCATGTATCTCGGATGTGTAAAGTCTGCACCTATTTGATGAAAAATTATGAAAATTAAATCGACCATATGGCCTAGCACACAGGCGTGTGGCACAAGTTAGATAACTCCCTATTTTGAACACGGCCTGTAGCATGGGCGTGTCTAAGGGCCACACGGGCGTGTCCCTTGGACCACACGGGTGTGTGAGCCCTGTAACATGAAAAATTTTCTAAGTTCTGTAAAATTCTCTAAAGTTCTCAGTTTAGCCGTGAACCACTTCCAAAGCATGTATTGAGCTTTGTAGGTTCATTTTAGAGACAATATGAATATGTATGAAAAGTTTTAATTTGAATGGAAATTTATGACTTGGAAATGTATGTTTGCTTTTGTTTATGTCCGGTAATGCCTCGTACCTTGTTCTGGCGTTGAATACGGGTAAGGAGTGTTACAATTAATTTGAAAAGTTATCAAAGTATGGAAATTGTGTCATGGATGAATATGGTGAAATTTAAAATTTTATGGTAGAAAATGAAAGGTTGATGATAGATAAACAACTTTTATAAAGTGAATTTACGTGAAAACATGATTTAGGGACTAAATTGAAAAAAATGGTGAAAACCCATGATAAAATTCTAATTTTTATGGAATTCATGGGCTGCTATTATGGTATATGATATTCGACTAGGTTGGAAATAAGGATTAAATTGCATGAATTTCATTTTAGAGCCTAGGGACTAAATTGGAATTTATGAAAAGTATGGGGGCAAAATGGTAACTTTGCCTAAGGTGTAAATTGAGTTCAATGGAATATGAAATGTGTTAAATTTATGATTAAATTCAATTATATAGATCCAAAAAGATCGAACAAGCAGTTGGATTGTGGAAAGGAAAAGACTTCAAATTAGTAGATTTCAATTACGAATAAATATCAAGGTAAGTTCTTATAACTTAAATGAGCATAGAAATGTGTTGTTTTGAATGTTTTATTACATTAAATATGTTATATGAGATTGTATATATGAAATGTATGAAAATTGCAATGGAAGAAATGGTATATGTTGGAAATTTATTGAAAAGGGTTAAATTCCATGTGATTATTGAATTCTGATGGATAAAGGTGATTTCCTTGATAAAACTGCATGTCTGTCAGAATGGATTTAGCCCGAACGGGTAATCCAAAATGAGCCTTTTGGGTATATGTTTCAATTAGGATTTAGCTTGGACCGGTAATCTTAATTGACTAGATTTAGCCTGGACTGGTAATCCAGAATAAACTCTATAGAGAATTCTTTGTCATTAAAAGGATTTAGCCTGGACTGGTAATCTTGACAAAGCTCTTAGAGTGTATGTTACTGACAGAATTTATCCTGGACTGGTAATTCTACTGTATTTTATGTGGCTCGAGAGTGTACCTTAATAGGTACTACTGTATATGAATTGACGGATAATGGAATTGTACACTATGAATGTACTATCAGAAATATCCATCAAAAAAATTCAAGGGTTCAATAGATAAAATGATTAATGAGACATGAGGAGTATGAAATGAAAATAGGAAAACTTGATGGAATATGGCATGATGAGCACATCAACGCATTGTGGTATATTTGTGATTAACATGTTTGATTGAATGCATGTGGTTAGGCAAAATGCCAAATTGAATGAAAAGTATGCTTATGAATGGTTTAAATGTTAAATATGATTGGTAAGTTAAATTTCGATTATACGAGCTTACTAAGCATATAATGCTTACTAGGTTTATTTTTCCTTGTTTTATAGTGCACAAAGCTCATGAAAGTTGGAAAACGGTCGGAGCATTCATCACACTATCCTCTTGTTATTTTGGTATAGATGAAAATCTTATTTTGGTATAATGGCATGTATAGGCAAATTTGACCAAATTATGGTTTATATATGTTGAAACTAATCTAGCCATTAGAATGGCTAGAGAAACTTGTTTTGATGTTATAGATGGAATAGAATAACACATGTTCATGTATATATATAAATATGAAATTATAATGAATAACTTAAGTTGTATAAGAAGTAAGTTAAGTAAATAATTTAGGATGAAGGTAAGTGATTTTTATACAATAACCAATCGTATAATGGCTTTGTATTTATGCTTGAATTGGTTGGAAAATATTTGTAAGTGTTGGTGCAGGAAAATGGCATAGTTTGGGTAAGAAATGAGGGTAGGAAATGGTCTTATTTACTCCACATGGGTAGACACACGGACGTGTGTCTAGACCGTGTGTGACACACGACCTGGTATATGGGCATGTGGTCTGGTCGTGTGTCCCTCAGATTTCAAATTTACAAAATAGAATACTCAGAATTGAGCACATGGTCAAAGACACGGGCGTGTGCCTCAGCCGTGTGGATGACACGGTCTTGAACATGGGTGTGCGATACGACCGTGTGAAAACTGCACCTAATTTGTAAAAATTTAATTAACCACACGGCCTAGCACACGGGCGTGTGACTTGGCCGTGTGACTTTAATTTCTTCATACCTTATAAGTCAGAGAGTTACATGGGTTAGGGACACTGCGTGTATAGCCACGCGTGTAACATCCTAAATTAATGGGCCTTTGCATTTGATGTGTATTACGTTAAATATGTTAATTAGAGTATTTAAGGGGCTCAGATTGGGCCGAGGCCTTAGTTAAATTTTCTGTTTGGACACTAGAGGGTTTAAAAGATGTTATTTGTGTTTTAAACACAAGTGGGCTTGTGGCACAGTGGTAAAATGACGCCACTTAGAGAGCAAGGAGGTGGCGTCAACTGAGGAGGCCCAAACTCAAGGGGCATGAAGCCCAATTCCTTTAATTTTAATTAGCTAAATTTCAGCATATAGGTGGGTAAGGTTGGATGGCAACAAGGCTTAAAAATAGGGAGATTTATCTGCTGAATAATATAGATAATTGTGCTGATATTAGTTATGAGTAGATTAAGGAGAAAAGATGGGAGTTATCTGCTGTAAGTAGAGTTGGGCGAAATTCCAACTCTGAGGGGAGGAAGAATTGGTTTTGATGTGGCATAAGGGGTTCCAAAATTCCCCATGTTTGTCAATTAGTCTCGATTTTCATAAGAGGGCAATTCCAGTATTTGATAGGTAAGTGCCAAAATTCCCTATAAATAAGAGTGTATCTCTTCAAATTCTAGCATCTGAACCCTATTCTTTGTGCCGAAATTCTCAGTCATTCTCTACACTCTCTATTCTCTTTTCTTTTCCAAAAGCCGAAACCTCTCAACTTTCTTCTCATCTCCATAACTGAATACATTTGTATATTCCTTTTTCTCTCTGTCGATTTCTTTAATAAAAGCCAAAACCTCTTAATTCACTTTTTTTTTCCATTCTTTTCCTCTTGTGCCGATTTCTCCATAAACTGGGATTTTCTTAAAGTGACAATTTCTCTATAAAGGTAAGAACCAAATTCTTTTCTCTTTTGGTTTTGAGACTATAGCCGAATGGCTAGTAGATTGATAGGCTATCTTTAGTTTGACTCTTTCGTTAATTACATGTTCTTTTGGGCGGCACTCCGAGAAATCATAGTAGATCGAATCATCCAGATCTCAAAAAGCCAAAAACCATTAATCTCTAGTATCCTATCGATTTCGGGATCTCAAGGTAAGGGATTTCTTTAGATTCCTATTAAGATTCGCTATCATAATTGAGATATTAACTCATATGATATGGTTTAACCCTATTTCGCTATAGTAGTTCTGACAATGACTTTTTGGATGGAATCAAATATGGATCAGGCAAAGGAGAGGGTTGGGTCCGTAAACCCAATCCCTAAGTTTAAGAAACGAGCAGTGTCCGCTATTCGATATTGGCCACCGGGTTGTGGACTGGCTTCTGAACAATATCTTAGGCAGATAGCGTACCGTATCGATTACGATAGTGTATCGACATAGAGGGTGTCGTCGTAACCATAATAAGGCGTGTAGATTCTTAACACATAATCATTGATATATTATATGTACGCTAAGGGCTAAAAGCGGAAAGAAAGGTCGTATGAGCAGTCATATTATCCGAAGGGGTAGGCATGGGATGCAGTGCGTAACCATAGAAACTTTTACGTGTGAATCGAGATGTGAAAGTATGAGATCCATTAGATGGCTTGTCGACTTGTTTCTTGTACGTATGCATGCATGGGATGGGATTGATTGATGGATTTATGGTAGGGGAGGTGGTCGCGAGGCGATCGTGGCTTTGCCATAAGCAAGATAGTTGTCGAATACTATAATGTATTTCGAGGTTCGCGTAGCGATCGGCCTATATAACAGCAAAGATAGTCGCTGAATACTATAATGTATTTCGAGGTTCGCGTGGCGATGGGTTTATATGAGAGGCAAGACATTTGCCGATGTGGTGTGTAGCGAATGGAGGGTTGATTGTAGAAATCCCCACGGTGTAACGGTTGGTACGGGGGTGTGTAAAGGATTGACTCTTAGGTTTTGGGATGGGCCATGATGCATGACATATTTTGTTACCATTGCATGCGGGCCAAGGCCCATAATGTGTTTGTGGGCCCTAGGCTTTTATGTGTTTTCAAGTTTTGCACACTGAGTCTTGGTAACTCACCCTTTTATTTTTCCCATTCTACAGATGAGCAGTAGACGGTGGACACGGGAGCCGAGGCAGACTCGAGGGGCCATCAATACTTTCATTATCATTATGGATTATTATTATTGCTTTTTTGGGAATATTTTTGTAATAAGGCCCCATAACTTAGGTTTCTAATTTATTTGTTACTTATTTTACTTTATTTTACTTTAATATGTCACATGTTTATAAACATATTTGTGCCCAAAGTCTTAATAATAAAATGGAGTGATAAATGGGCTTTTCAAATCCACTCAACATAAAAGTTTAAGTTTCTTTTATTTTTTTTTCAAATAATGACTAAATAAACTAAAATTTTAAAACCCATCGAATCAAAGTTTTCAAGAATTAAACTCGTAGCATACCAAATCCGATAATGACGTATGGGCTGGGTTTGGGGTGTTACATTTTTGGTATCAGAGCCCAGTTCAAAACTCGAGCTGTGAAATGGGTCCAGTAGGAATTTATGAAAGTAATGTAAGTGGAGAAAGGTTTTGGAAGATATGGCCTTCGAGTCTATCGGCACCCGATCCACCCTGGTAAGTATTTCTAAACTTTGGTATGTATGTTGGGTTTTGATAGGCCTTATGGACGTAGATTAGTATGATAGTGTTAATGGACCTTAGGCTTAGATTAAACAATTCTTCAAATGTCATAAGACTTAATTTTTCTTAATTAAGGAGGTCTGTGAACAAGTCACAAGGTTAGGGTGTGGAAACAGGCATACGCATGTCTAGGATTGGATCTAGGAAGAGCTTGGTATTTAAGCAGTCCTACTGACTCACCTCCCCTTCTCTGGAGTCGTACTTGGTGCGTAGTGGTTGTTCACTCTAACTGAGAGGGCTTGCTAACGGGCCAAAAATTTATAACTAAAACCCGAAAGGGACCATCACCCTATTTTTATAAAATTACTTATATACCCCTAATTTTGTAAATTATCCCAAATACCCTAGGTTGAGGAAATTTACCGAGACACCCTTGATTCTACAAAATGACCAAAATACCCTCGTTTGAAAATTTTACCGAAATACCCCTGGTTTGCAAAATTACCAAAATACTCCTATTTTGTGAAATCACCAAAATACTATATTTTGGAAAATTACCAAAATACCCCTGTAGGTTAAAATTACAAAAATACCCTTGGGTAGTGAAATGACGAAAATACCCCTAGGTGATGAATGTGAGATCCTAGATGTTGTTTGCATGTTTGATGCGTGTATATGGTGCTCTGCTTGATGTTGATTGAATGTGAACTCTAGAATTAGAAAATACAGACTTGAGAACTCGAACTTGTAGATAGAATTCAAATTGAAGAACTATCGTTAAAACTACTTCCCATAAGACCGTCTGTTATTAATCGATGGAAGAAAGAATTATTAATTCATAAAATTTCTAATTAGATAATTGCGAAGCGGTAGAATGAATACAAGGGGTCGAGGACATCTGGCGCGTGGAAGTGGTAGGGGTAGGATGGCGATGTCAGAACCCGTGGGGTCTGGTCACGAGTCAGGGAATGAAGTTTTGCATGCCACCATTTGTGGAGGCGAGTTTCAAGATCAAAGGTAGGAGATGATGCTGCATCTCGGGCTATGTTAAGGGTTTTAGAGAGTTCTGGAGCGAGGCATGGGCACGGAGCCGAAAGTCCGTGCTAGAGCGACCGAGAGCCAATGGGCGAAAGTGTTTAAGGGAATTTGGTGTAGCTCCTAATGCATTGAGTCTTGGTTAGAAGTAATGGAGCGAATCATGGATGATCTCGACTTCACGGAGGAAGAGAAGCTGAAGGGAGTGGTGTCCCTTCTTCGGGACGAAGCTTATCAATGGTGGGTTACGGTTAAGGAAGGTACCGTAGCTGACCATATCACCTGGGTTTACTTCAAGGCGGCGTTCCAGGGTAAGTATATTGGAACGAGTTATGTGGATGCATAGCGTAGAGCATTCCTGAATCTAGTTCAAGTAGGTAGGTCGATGGCGGCATATGGAGTAGAATTTCTACGCCTTAGCCGTTATTCTCGAGGGATAGTGGCCACAGAGCATGAGAGATGTGTTTGTTTTGAGGATGGCCTGAAGGACGATCTACACAAGGAGAGCGGGAATTCATTGTGCTTGTGGAGAAAGCTAAGATAGCTGAGGAGGTGAGACGGATGGAAAAATTAAACTGGGATAGAGATAGGGGTGGAGGTAAGAGAAACTTTGGATCATCAAGAACCACTAGGAGTAACCAAAAAAGACCTAGGTCGGATGGACCGAGACGAACTGAAAGACCTGCTGCTAACCAAACACGAAGGTGTGCCCGATGTGACAAATTCCATGCAAGTGAGTGTAGGGCAGGCAGTGGGAAGTGCTTTAGGTGTGGTTCTTTGGACCATCAGATAAGAGATTGTCCTCAGCCACGGGATGAGGAAAGACCTACAAGGCAGGGAAATACTCAACCGAGTGGAGGAGGTCAGCAGCCATAGAGAGGTCGTGGTCCAGCCAGAGGCGGTAATGGTTTCGATCGGTAGTGGGGCACCAAAGCCGAGGGCGTAAAACACTGAGGCGAGGCAGTCGGGGTTGGTTTATGCTACCAAACGTTGAGAGGAGGAGGATGCACTAGATGTTATAACTGGCTCATTTTTAATTTTTGGATTGCCTTATGTTGCATTGATTGAAATTGGGTCAACACATTCATATGTTGCTAGTAGTGTGTCTAAAACTTTAAGTTTAGATTCGAAGCTACCCCTAGGGCGATGACGGTAATTAGCCCATTAAGACAATCTGTGGTAGTAGATAAACTTTATCGGGAGGTACCCTTAGAAATTCAGGGAATAGTTTTCCTGACAGATTTGATGGAATTACCGTTCGGGGAGTTTGACTTAATTTTAGGCATGGACTAGCTAGTGAAGTATCAAGCCAATTTAGATTGTGCAACCAAGTGTATGGTGCTAACAACCCCCGAGGGATGTGAAGTGTTGGTGATAGGAGAAAGGGGGAATTGTTTGTCAAACGTTGTAACTACCCTAAGAATGGAAAGAATGGTGAGAAAAGGGTGCAAGGCAGTTCTAATGTTTGTACGTGCTTTGGAAGCTAATGACCTAACTGTTGAGGACGTTAGGACGGTAAAAGAATTTTCTAATGTCTTCCCCAAAGAGCTTCCGGATTACCTCCTGATCGAGAAGTGGAGTTTGGAATTGATCTTCTTCTGGGAACAGTCCGGTATCTATTGCTCTATATAGAATGGCACCGAAGGAGTTGGTGGAATTGAAAGCGCAAATCTAGGAGTTGTTGGATAGAGGGTTTATTCGACCAAGTGTGTCGCCTTGTTAGAGCGTCGGTGTTATTTGTTAAGAAGAAGGATGGTTCAATTGCTTATGTGTATTGACTATCGTCAATTAAATAATTTAACCATCAAGAACAAATACCCATTACCGAGGATCGATGACTTGTTAGATCAGTTGAAGGGGCTCAATCTTTTCAAAGATAGATCTGAGGTCTGGGTATCATCAGCTTAAGGTCAAGGAGGCGAATATTCATAAGACGGCTTTTAGAACTCATTATGGTCACTACGAGTTCATGGTGATGCCATTTGGGTTGACTAACGCACCAGTAGTGTTTATGGTTATGATGAACCGAGTGTTCTAACCCTACTTGGATCAGTTTGTCGTGGTTTTTATTCATGACATCTTAGTCTATTCAAGATCGGAGGAGGAGCATGATTCACATCTGCAAGTGGTTCTACAGATTCTGAGGGAGAAGCAGCTTTATGCCAAATTCAGCAAGTGCAAATTTTGGCTAAAGGAAGTTACTTTTCTAGGTCACGTGGTGTCAGCAGAGAGGATTAGGGTTGACCTTCAAAAAATTGAAGCGGTGTTGGATTGGAAGCCGCCTAAGTCAGTGGCAGAGATTCAGAGTTTCCTTGGTTTAGCCGGGTACTACAGAAGATTTGTGGAAGGATTTTCTCTGACTGCGGTACCGTTGACTAAGTTGTTACGAAAAGGAGTTCCGTTCGTTTGGTCTGATAAGCAGCAGGAGAGTTTTGAAAAGTTGAAAAGGATATTGACGGAGGCTTCGGTGTTGATTCAACCGGAGGCTGGGAAGGAATTCGTGATTTATTGTGATGCGTCACACACGGGACTAGGATGCGTGTTGATGCAAGATGGAAAGGTGGTTGCGTATGCATCACGGCAGTTAAGACCGCACGAAGCAAACTATCCCACCCATGATTTGGAGTTGGCGGTGGTGGTGTTTGCCTTGAAGATTTGGAGCCATTATTTGTACGGGGAGAAATCTATCATTTACCCGGATCATAAAAGTTTGAAGTATCTTTTGACACAGAAGGAGTTGAACCTAAGGCAAAGGCGGAGGATCAAGTTGTTAAAGGATTATGACTTCTAGATCAAGTATCATCCAGGTAAGGCCATCGTGGTGGCAGATGCTCTAAGCCGTAAGGTGATCTCTGATTTGAGAGCAATGTTTGCTCACCTTAGCTTATATGATGATGGAAGTCTACTAGCTGAACTTCAAGTGAAACCCTCATGGGTTAGTCAAGTTAAGGAGAAACAGCAGATCGATGGATTGCTTAGGAGGAAGTTGTAGTTGATTTCAAGTGATGAGCTAATGAAATTCAGTGTGAATGAGGAGGGATTATTATGTTTTCAAGGGAGAGTGTGCATTCCAAAAGACCCTGAGTTGAGGCGAAGGATTTTGCAAGAAGCGCATGGTAGTCCATATGCTATGCATCCTAGAGAGAGTAAGATGTATCGAGATTTACGGGAGCAGTTTTGGTGGCCAGGCTTAAAACGAGAGGTGACTGAATTAGTGGGGAAGTGTTTAACCTGTCAGTAGGTAAAGGTGGAGCATAAGTTACCATCAGGGTTGTTGCAACCGGTGAAGATTCCTCAGTGGAAGTGGGAAGAGATCACAATGGACTTTGTTATTGGGCTACCTCTCGCACCTACTAGGAAAGATTCAGTTTGGGTGATCGTTGATCGATTGATGAAGTCCGCTCATTTTGTACCGGTTTGGGTCGATTATTCCTTACAAAAGTTGGCTAAGCTGTATATAGCGGAGATTGTAAGGTTGCATGGAGTACCTGTATCGATTATATCAGACCGAGATCCTAGGTTTACGTCAAGGTTTTAGAAGGCGTTGCATCAGGCGTTGGGTACGAAGTTGGATTTCAGATCTGAGTTTCATCCTCGAATCGATGGACGGTCCGGCGGGTAATTCAGATCTTTGAGGACATGTTAAGGGGTTGTGTTATTGATTTCAGAGGTAGTTGGAAGGAGTTTTGCCATTGGCAGAGTTTGCTTACAACAATAGCTACTAGTCTAGTATTCATATGGTGCCCTATGAAGCATTGTATGGGCAAAAGTGTCATACTCCTACCTATTGGACGAAATTAGGGAAACGTCAAATTTTGGATTTGGAGTTGGTTACCGAGACGGAGGAGAAGGTTGAGTTAATTCGGGCTCAACTAAAGGAAGCGTCGGACAGACAGAAGTCCTATGCTAATCTGAAGCGTAGGGACATAGAGTTTGAAGTGGATGACAAGGTGTTCTTGAAAGTGTCGCCAGGGAAGAAAGTATTAAGATTTGGACGGAAGGGTAAGTTCAGTCCCAGATTCATCGAGCCTTATCGGTCAAACGAGTTGGATCGATGGCGATCGCCTAGAGCTACCTTCTAAGCTAAGCCAGATTCACGATGTATTTCACGTCCCTATGTTAAGACGATATCGTTCAAATCCATCTCATGTGGTACCTGCGGAGGAAATCGAGGTAAGACCTAACCTATCCTTTGAAGAGGAGCCAGTGGAAATCTTGGATCGTGATGTCAAAGTATTACAAAAGAAGAAGGTTCGTTGGTTAAGATTCTATGGCGGAATCACGGCTCTGAGGAGGCTACGTGGGAACCGGAGGAAGCGATGCGACAACAATACCCGCATCTATTCGGATCAGGTAATTTTGAGGATGAAATTTCTTTAAGGGGGTAGAACTGTAACATCCTGAATTAATGGGCCTTTGCATTTGATGTGTATTATGTTCAATATGTTAATTAGAGTATTTAAGGGGCTCAGATTGGGCCAAGGCCTTGGTTAAATTTTCTGTTTGGACACTAGAGGGTTTAAAAGATGTTATCTTTGTTTTAAACACAAGTGGGCTTGTGGCCCAGTGGTAAAATGGCGCCACTTAGAGAGCAATGAGGTGGCGTCAACTGAAGAGGCCCAAACTCGAGGGGCATGAAGCCCAATTCCTTTAATTTTAATTAGCTAAATTTTGGCATATAGGTTGGTAAGATTGGACGGCAACAAGGCTTAAAAATAGGGAGATTTATCTGTTGAATAATATAGATAATTGTGCTGATATTAGTTATGAGTAGATTAAGGAGAAAAGATGGGAGTTATCTGCTGTAAGCAGAGTTCGCCGAAATTCCAACTCTGATGGGAGGAAGAATCTATTTTGATATGGCATAAGGGGTGCCAAAATTCCACATGTTTGTCAATTAGTCTCGGTTTTCAGAAGAGGGCAATTTGGCATCTGATAGGTAAGTGCCGAAATTCCCTATAAATAGAAGTGTATCTCTTCAAGTTCGGCATCTGAACCCTATTCTTTGTGCCGAAATTCTTAGTCCTTCTCTACACTCTCTATTCTCTTTTCTTTTCCAAAAGCCGAAACCTCTCAACTTTCTTCTCATCTCCATAACCGAATACCTTTGTCTATTCATTTTTCTCTCTGTTGATTTCTCTACTAAAAGCCAAAACCTCTTAATTCACTTTCTTTTTCCATTCTTTTCCTCTTGTGCTGATTTCTCCATAAACTGGGATTTTCTTGTAGTGCCGATTTCTCTGTAAATGTAAGAATCAAATTCTTTTCTCTTTCGATTTTGAGACTATAGCCGAATGGCTAGTAGATTGATAGGCTAACTTTAGTTTGACTCTTTCGTTAATCGCATGTTCTTTTGGGCGGCACTTCGGGAAATCGTAGTTGATTGAATCATCTAGATCTCAAAAAGCCAGAAACCATTAATCTCTAGTATCCTATCGATTTCGGGATCTCAAGGTAAGGGATTTCTTTAGATTCCTATTAAGATTCGCTATCATAATTGAGATATTAACTCATATGATATGGTTTAACCCTATTTCACTATAGTAGTTCTGACAAGGACTTTTTGGATGGAATCAAATATGAATTAGGCAAAGGAGAGGGTTGGGTCTGCAAACCCAATCCCTAAGTTTAAGAAACGCGATTTCATTGTTTGAGATTGGCCCTTGAGTTGTGGACCCACTTTTGAACAAAGATCTTAGGCAGATAGTAGCCGTATCGGCTTCTGACAGTGTCGACATAGAGGGTGTCGTCGTAACCATAATAAGGTGTGTAGATTCTTAACACATAAGCATTGATATATTATATGTATGCTAAGGGCTAAAAGCCGAAAGAAAGGTCAGATGAGCAGTCGTATTACCCAGAAGGGGTAGGCATGGGATGCCAGGTACGTAACCATAGAAACATTTCAATGTGAATCGTAGCATGTAAAAGTTTGAGATCTGTTAGATGCTTGATGACTTGTTTTTTGCATGTATGCATGCATAGGATGAGATTGATTGATGGATTTATGGTAGGGGAGCAGGGTCGCGAGGCAATCATGGCTTTGCCACAGCCAGCATAGCTGTCGAATACTATAATGCATTTCTAAGGTTCGCGTAAGCGATCGGTCTATATGACAGGCAGCATAGCTTTCGAATACTATAATGTATTTTTGAGGTTCGCGTAAGCGATCGGTCTATATGACAGGCAGCACAACTGTCGATGTGGTGTGTAGTGGATGGAGGGTTATTGTAGAAATCCCCACGGTGTAACGGTTGGTACGGGGGTGTGTAGAGGATGGACTCTTAGGTTTTGGGATGGGCCATGTTGCATGACATATTTTGTTACCATTGCATGTGGGCCAAGGCCCATAATGTGTTTGTGGGCCCTAGGCTTTTATGTGTTTTTAAGTTTTGCACACTGAGACTTGGTGACTCACTCTTTTATTTTTCCCATTCTATAGATGATCAGTGGACCATGGACACGAGAGCCGAGGCAGACTCGATGGGCCATCAAGACTTTCATTATTATTATGGATGATTATTATTTTTTTTTGGGAATATTTTTGTAATAAGGCCCCATAACTTAGATTTCCAATTTATTTGTTACTTGTTTTACTTTATTTTACTTTAATATGTCACATGTTTATAAACCTATTTGTGCCCAAAGTCTTAATAATAAAATGGAGTGATAAATGGGCTTTTCAAATCCACTCAACATAAAATTTTAAGTTTCCTTTTTTTTTTTTCAAATAATGACTAAATAAACTGAAATTTTCAAAACCCATCGAAGCAAAGTTTTCAAGAATTAAACACATAGCATACCAGATCTGGTAATGACGTATGGGCGGGTTTGAGTGTTACAACACGGCCTGATCACACGGGGTGTCCCTAGACCATACGGGCGTGTGAACACTGTTCATAAGAGAAATTTTGATATTTTGCGAAAAAATTTTAGTGATTCCGATTTAGTCCCAATTCGATTCTAATGTTCATATTGGGCCTTGAGGGTCCATTTAAGGGACGTATGCATAATCTCGGAATATGAATAGTAAATTTCTAGAATTATTTAAAATTTTTCAATAAACTTCGGCAATGCTCGGTAACCCTGTTCTGGCGATGGATACGAGTTAGGGGTGTTACATGTACCTTAATTAACTATTCAATTAACAAAATCGTTAGACCAAGATTCAATATAAAACTAAATTAGATTCGTAAATATTAAATAATAATATTTACGAACTCGAACATCGAAAATGGGGTTCCAAAACTACCATTTCTGATGCCACTAAAAAACAGGTTGTTACACTAGGTGCCAAATATATTGGTGTGATGATTGATCAATCTATGTATCCGTCTTGAGTTCGTGTCCAGTTAATAGAGATCATAAATAATATACATTGTTAAAGGGTATTGAATATGAAATGTTAATAGTGAATGGTGAATCTTGTGTATTAATGTTTAAGTAACAAAAGATGGCACGTGAAAGATCATGCAAATCGGTTAAAACAAGCCTTGAGGATCGATATGGATATAAAATGAATTAGTGGATTTGAGATAGGAATGGGAAATGAATGAATATTGTGATACGCTATGACATATATATAATTGAGACATGATGGTAAAAGGGATAATTTGTAAAAGTATGAAATGTGAAATAAATTATGGCATGAGGCTATGCACATAAGACATAAATTGCAAATATTTTTATTGTAATTGAAATCTTTTTCAATTTGAATTATTGATTGAAATCATATTAGCACCACTGAGCTTTATTGCTCAGCATACAGTTTTGTTTATTTCCATGCACAAGTATCATTAGGTTTTGAGGTTTCAAAGAGAACAACAACATCCAGGACCCAATTCTTAACTCTGCAAAGTTGGTATAGATTTTTTTATGTTTATATCAATTGACATGTATCTAAGGTCTTGAGTTAGTTTTAAGTCCATTTTGAATTATATGGTTCAAATGATAGGAAATGTTAACATTTGAATTTGTCTATATATGTTTGTCATGTCAAGGGAGGTAATTTGACATTTGTGTTAATGTCTATAAGGTAGGAAGTTGAATCTTTTGGTCATTTAGACCATTTGAAAAAGGTGCTTGTGATCTGTTATAAAAAGAGGTAGATATTGAGCAATTTGGCCCTATGGTCGCCACTCTTCCCTGTTGAGGCCACGACATCAAGCCCTTGTCCACAAGGTCGCAATGTCAAGTTCCTGTTTTCAAAGTTGCAACTCACCTCACTTGAAGTTGTGACATCGCGCTGCTGCCCTCAATGTCACAACATTCATTCTCGATGTTGCGACATAACCTCTGTATTTTGGAAATTTCTAGTCTTAAGGGTGTAAAAAGCCCTCAAATTTTTTAAAGAAAATCATTTAAGCCCCGATTTTTTTTGCACTTAATTGGATACTTGAACTTTCAAAATGCATAAAAAGGCCCTTAAAATTTTTCAAAATAGCAATTAAGCCCCTACTTTTTTTTTGCACTTAATTGGGCACTTGAGCTGCCAAAATGCATAAAAAAAAACCCTCAAACTTTTTCCAAAAAGCAATTAAACCCTTGTGTTTTTTTTTTTTTTGGCACTCAATTGCCAAAATGCATCAAAAAGACTTTTTGACCTTTAACTTTAACGGTTGACTGTTAAAGCTAGCTGCTCCAAATTTTTTTAAGTTAAAGTCACCACGTGTCACAACCATGGTGTGACATGTGGACAAAATGATAAAAAATAAAATCAATGAAAGTTATAGAAAATATTAAATTTTAATAAAAATATAAGAACTATTTAATTTTATCAAAATTAGAAAAGATTATAAAAATGTAAAATATTATAAAAATAGTAAAAATTTATAAAATATATAGAAATATAGAAAAAATATATAAAATTTTATAAATTCATAAGAAAATGATAAGAAATGTAAAGAAATATAAAATTAAGTAAAATAATTATAAAAATTATTATACCAAAAGAAACATTTTATAAATTTTCTATAACTTTTATTGATTTTTTTTTATTTTTTTATCATTTTTTCCACATGTCACGCCATGGTTGTGACACATGATGACTTTAATTGAAAAAATTAGGAGCAGTTAGCTTTAATAGTCAATCGTTAAAGTTAAAGGTTGCAGGGCATTTTTGATGCATTTTATAATTTTTATGCTTTTATAAAATTTTATATTTTTACGATTTATATATATTTTCTAATTTTAGTAAAATTTAAAAAAATTATATTTTTATTAAAGTGTAATAATTTTTATAATTTTATTGATTTTTAATTTTTATAATTTTTGTCACATGTGACGTAGTGATTGTGATATGGGGTGACTTTAACTGAAAAAAAAATTAGGGATAGTTAACTTTAACAGTCAACTATTAAAGTTTACAGTCAAAGGACCTTTTTTATACATTTTGGCAATTGAGTGAAAAAAAAAACAGGGGCTTAATTGCTTTTTTTGAAAAATTTTGAGGGTTTTTTTATACATTTTGACAATTCAAGTACCCAATTGAGTGCAAAACAAAAAAACAAAACAAAAAGAAGCAGGGGCTTAATTGCTTTTTTTGAAAAAAGTTTGAGGGCATTTTTTATGCATTTTGAAAGTTCATGTACCCAATTGAGTGCAAAAAAAAAAAAGAGAGAGCAAAGGCTTAATTGCTTCTTTTTTTTTTTTTTAATTTTGAGGGCTTTTTACACCTTTAAGCCAAATTTTTACCATCTAGTCCTTCGTTTGTTAACAATGTCACACTCGTGTATCATCATAAACCCTAAACTATAGGAGAGTTGAGAGTTAATTGAGAAAAATAGTAAATTGGCTAGCTCTACCAAAAAACTCAGGAATTTAAGAGTCTGGATTGTAAATAGTTGGATTTCAATTATGGTTTGGTTAGATTTGAACCTACTGGTTCATTAGTATGGAACAAAATGATTAGCAACAGATGATTATTTTAGGTAATGGAGATAGTGAAAAGTTGATATATATATATATATATATATATATATAGGTAGGAAAGGATATTTATGCTAAGGACATCTTTCCAGTTCTGTTCACAGTTTTCTCCTCTTTTGCATCGTCTTCTTCGGTTTCTCCAAAGAAGAGAAAGTTAGGGAAGCTGCATAAGGCAGTGATTGTGTAATTTGAAGTCTAGAAGTAGAGAATTTGAGGAATTGGTAATCCTTCTTATCTTTCTGTACTTGTGGATTGGAGAGAGAGAGAGTAAGAATTCCTGATAAGTTTATGTAGTAATAGGTTTTAGGCTTTAAGATTTGAATACCATTGGTTTAACTGAAGATTTGGATGTCATGCTTAGCTATTAGGAGAAGGAGGCTTTAGCATTTGAAAAAGCTAAGCTGGTGAGGACGAAGGAGTTTAGGTGAGTTTCTCTACTCTGGCTCTAGGTGAATGATTATATTGCATTGTTTGACTTATTTATGTTTTTGTTTATTCTGAATTTGACTGAATCTGCTATTGTGTATGCAATGGTATATGAACATGATGAGTATGCATAATAATGTATAAGTATGTATGTTGGATGTCAAGTGATTATGAATCGATTAAGTGGTCAATGGTGTATTGTGTGATATAATAAAAAATACTTTTCTTTGAGTGTTATGCATGTCTATTGTATGCATTGTACAGAGGGAGTTACATTGGCGGGTTAGTTGAAAATAGGAAAAATTGGCATAATGAGGGAATGGGTGGATTGTTATAGAATCGAAAGGAGTTGGGCGGCAACATGAAATGGTTATCGATTAGCTCATTAGAGCGACACCGTGATGACAGTTATCGAGTGGTCCTTCGAGGCAACACCGTGTAAATAGTATATAGGCCCTTCAGGGTGACACCATGTCAATAGTATTAGGTCTTTCAAGGAAACACCTATCAAAAGGTTTACTAATTCCTCAAAATCAAAATGTAACACCCAATACCCGACCCGATTTATCGGATCCGAATTTGGGACATTACCAGGCTTAATCATTTAACAAAAATTTAAGTCGGGCAAAGACTTTACTGAACGTGTTGTTTTACTATTTAATTTCATTCTTAGTCAAAGATTCTGAAGATAAACGTCTTTTCGATTACAACTGATACTCAATAATAGTGTAAGACAATATCATTTAAAACTAATAAAAAGACTCAATTGTGGTGTATAGTTCTATTTTCCATTTAAAAACATATTTTCAAAGTGTCCTTCTGTATGCATAAATAGCACTCTGTGATCAACCACATTGGAGCATTCCTTGATTGGTCCCCTCTAGCGAACAAGTTCAAACTTAAAAACCTGCATTTCAAAATAGCAGGAATAAGTTCAATGGAACTTAATGAATTAAATAGTTTTACCTTTAAATGATGATGTTGGATCCCTTGACTTAAAAATTCTGGACCTTCTTTCCGACTTCGGAGAATACGTTTCTAATTCTTGGCTAATAATAATACGCCTGCCTCTACTCTTGAACACCTTATAGACGATCCATCTAATTGGAAGATTACAACTTCACTCCATATTATGAATCTTTTTTTCACTATCCCTTTGAAGATAGCAATTGAATTCCTTCCCTACGGTAATAATGCTATGGATACCACTCTTTGACTGACTCTTCTACTGACTCTGTAATAGCCCGACTTAGGGCCTAGTCGGAATAATGGTGCGAGACCATAAATTCAAAGTAGAAATATGTGTTTTAAATGATTTTATAAGGCTTATGGGGCATTTTCATGTTTTTGTGAAAATTTCATTAAGAAATTTTGTTAATTAGTGAACAAATTGTCCATTAGGACTAAATTGCAAGGATTAGAAAATATGAGATTCTAGAAGGTTTGTAACACCCCAAACCTGGCCTAAAAGTTACAACCGAATCTAGTATGTTACAGGGTGAAGTAAAAACGAGTTTTGACAAATTTAGGAAAAACCAGAGGTTTGAAAAACTTTTCGATTAAAGCGTAGTCTTGAAGATAATAATACGTAGATTAAGGAAATTCCCAAGTTATGCTAAGCGAACATTCAATTATATTGTTGATACTTTAATGAGAATTGATTGATTTATGTTGCCCGTATGTTATGGAAAAAAAACCATTTTCACTTTAATGATTAAGTGTTGAATTTGAAATAAATAATAGCTAATAAAAACCGAGTTTATCTTAGAAAGGCCTTATTACATAATAAAAATCCCAATTAAAAATAAAGTATAATAAGAAACGAGTTTATGAAAGAAAAGGGTATTATAGCCTCCACGAGTCCGCCTCAGCTCCCACATCCATGATCTACTGATTACCTAAAAAAAATTTTAAAGAAAGAGGCGAGTCACTGGGACTCAGTGTGTAAATTTTCCCACGTTATACAAACGGTTCATGGCCCACAATCACACATTGGCCTTAGCCCATAAAGAAAAAATACAAATTGTAACATCCTGGTTCTAGGGGTTATGCATTTAGTGCATAACTCAAGTGATGGTAGGTTTATGGTGAAGTTGGATGAGTTTTAAGGGGTTTGGAGAACCCTAAAAGGTAGGTGATGCCTTAGGAAATTTTTAGTTTTTAGTGGTTAAAAGGGGAGCTTGGCTATAGGGGGCCTTAAGAGAATTATTTGGGAGGTTAAGACTCAAGAATGGCTTTGGTAGAGTGGCAAGGGAGACGCCACTTAGAGCATGGAGAAGTGACGCCTCCAGGGTGCTAAGGGGTCTCATGTTCGAACTGCAAGGGTTTTTGCGTCAAAGAGGTAAGGTGTTGGGTGGTTTTTGAATGCTGAAAAGATGAGGGAAAACTTGGTCTTCCATTTTGAATTCGGCTAGGAGGGTAGGATTAAGGTTTGACTCATTCAAACTTTTTGAATGAGTGTTAGGGAGGAAGTTTAGGAGGAAATCTTGGGATTTAGGATGAGGGAAACTAGTGGCCGATTTTGGGGAGCTTGGGGGGAGGGCTTTTTCGATTTTGTTGAGGGTGTTAGGTGGGTGCCGAAAGCTAGTAGTATAAATAGGGGGTGCTCACCCTTTTGGCCACCCTTTTCCCCATTTGTTCCCCTTTGCCGAAATTGTTTCACCATTCCCTTGTGCCAAATTATTTCTTTTCTTCCCTTAGTCTCTTGCCAAAAGTAAGTCAAAGAAACACCCTTTCTTTTCCTTTTATTTTGTTGAAGCCAAAACCGAAAGTTTGTGCATCTATTTTCTCTCTTCCTACACACTTCTCTTTTAAACTCTGCTTAAGCCAAAATCACCCTTGAAGGTTACCTTTGCCGAATATCCCAACTCCATCTAAGAGTCATTACCGAATCACTCTGTCATTCTCTCATTCTCTCCACTTTGGTTACAAGTCCTTGAAGCCGAACCTTAGTTCTTGTGGTGGCCGATTCTTGTTAGAGTAAAAGTGGAGTGGTTAGCAAGGTAAGGGTGCGATAGCTTTTTCTTTGATTTAGGATTTATGTTTGGCCGAATGGTCTTGGTGCTGATATTCTTGACTTGGCCGAATGGCCCTAGGTGTTCTCTATTATTGTGCTAAGACCGATTGTGAGGAAGGCAGAGCCTAACGCAGGAGACCTTTTCAGAAGGCGTATAGTCAGCATTTGCAGAGGCCTAAGTAGCATCTAGGATTCAAGTGGTTTTGGTAAGCAATTTTTAATAAAAGTTCAATACTTGGGTTTATGATGTGGAGGTTTAACCGGTTTACCTGATTAAGTGTGTTGATGGAGGCAAGTTCCAGTCAAGGAGGGCAAGGGAAAGTCCCTGTTCCGAAGTTTAAGAAAAGAGCTATCTCGGCAGTTTGAGATTGGCCACCGGGGTGTGGGCCAGCGTCAGAGCAGCAGTTTAGGCAGATCGCCGTAGTTTCGTTTAGCGATAGCATTGAGATCGAGAGTTTAGAACTCCAAGTGTTAAGGTGCATAATCATCGCACTGTTTCTCTGGTTAATTGTTTATTAACGAATATACCTATGTATGATGTGTGGTAGCCGGCAATAACGGCTAAAGTGATGGATACCCATGTTTGGGGTAATCGATTAACAGGTTAGTCATTGGTGATAGTAAATTATTTATGGTGCCTGTTTGATATGGTAATGAGCATGTGATTATACTCACTCTATATGTTGATTTGACATGATATATGGACTTATGTGCATGGGGATTGGATTTGATCAATGAAGGACGGGGAGTACATATTATGTACGTGGTCTAATGTTAGCCTCGTGCTACATTAGCGCTTGATGATTAGCTGTGTGTTTCATCAAGGGAGATGTTGGCTAGGTGCCCATCTCGGCGGTTGATAACTGAGTGCATCATTGTAGACAGATTACTATTGGGATCACGATGTGATCGGTGGCTCAGCCACGGCCTTGTGCAGCAGGTCTGCCTAGGTAAGATATATGGGATCACTTTCGGTTGTGATCGGTGGACTAGCCACTACCTTGGGTGGAGAGTGCTAAGGTTGGTGTATTGGATGGGCTTAGGTTGGGTTGGGTCATAATTACATATCTATTGGTATGGACTGTGTGGGTATGGGTTGAGCCCATACGTGTGGAAACATATGTAATGATTATGCACTGAGTCAGTGGACTCACCCAATTATTTTCTTAACCATTTCAGATGATGCGTAAGGTTGGACCGGGTTCGGAGGGTGTGTAAAAGTGGCCATGCAGAAGCTTAATTCCATGGAGAAAGGAAATGTTTTAATTATTTTAAGCCTTTTTAATATTAAGTACTTGTTTAAGTATGGGTTGTAATAAAGGCCTTATTATTATTATTATTATTATTATTATTATTATTATTATTATTATTATTATTATTTGGGTATTATTTTAACTATGGCTTGATAAAACTGAATTGCTATTTGAAGATGATTTTATTTTCAGCAACCTATTTATTCAAATTATTTATATGCTAAAGTTTAAATTGAACATTTTACAATAACAAAGTGTCACTTGTAATTTTAATGGACATGATTTTCAAAAGTTAGTAATTTTCATGTTTTACTCTAAAGTCACAAGAAGATTTTCAACCGTCTTTCCGCAGTGACATAACCAGATCCGGTCAAGGCTCGTGGACTGGGTTTGGGGGTGTTACAAATTGGTATCAGAGCCCGGTTCAAAACTCGACTTTGAGGGTTTTGGGCTCGAAAATAGTTTTCAAAATGGGCTTTTCAAAATATGGGCTTTTATAAAAAAGTTTTCAGTTTATTCTGGCATGGCACCTGTACCTCCGGCCGAAGTCCACCAGGTAAGTACTTCTAAACTATTGAAGTGATTTGTTGGTGTGAATTATTATGGGCTTAGTTTGGGCTCGTAGATTAGAATATTAGGGCTTTTGGACCCTAGGACTAGTCTACCCAAACATATGCATAAGACTTAAGGATTATTAAACCAACATGTGAAGTAAGTCGCTGAGTTAAGGTGTGGCAACCACTATACGCATGTCTAGGAATGGTATTCAGTAAGAGCTTGGTATTTAAGCAGTCCTAGCGACTCACCTCCTCTTTACTCGAATCCTACCTGGTGCGTGGCTTCGGTTCACCTTAACCAAGAGGACTTGTTCACAGGCTGAACCAATTATTAAAACCCGAAAGGGACTAGCCTTACTGTTTTAAAACCCTTAATTCTTTTAAATTTTTTCAAATTTACCCTTTGGTCTATAAACCCTAAATTTGATTTTGAAAAACGTTTTCTCATTTACAAAATTACTAAAAATACCCCTACTTGCAAAATTACCAAAATGCCCCTAGTGGCAAAATTACAAAAATACCCTCAGTTTCTAAAATTACCGCATTGTCTTGATTTCAATCAAACTTTTTACTTTACAAAAGTATTCGAAAATCCTGTGATTCAAATTAATACCCTGATTTTGGAAATTTACAAAATTACCCCTGGTTGGTAAAATTACCAAAATGCCCTTGGTTTCTAAATTTTCGTATTACCCTCGACTTTTACTAAAATGTTTTTACCTTACAAAATTTCTGTTTTGTAAGTATTAAGCTATCCTAATTTGGGAGAATTTACGATCATGATTTCCAAAATTATGGAAATAACCCTAGTTTCTGAAAATTTTTTACAACACATCTGGTTTGAAAAACAAATTTTCAAGATGACCCCCAAGATTTTGTTAAACTCTGAAATGTCTTTAATTTGAAAAATTATTTTCAAATTGACTCTGTTTAATTACAAAAATACCCCTGTAGGAAAATGACGAAATTACCCCTGGGTTGGGAATGTTCAAGAAAGTGACATGGATGAATGTATGTGTCTTTAGTGAAGAATGTGAATGTTTGAATTAGAATAGAGAACTTTAGATGAAACTTTGATTGATCGAAAGAACTACTTTTGGAAACTGTTATTCATAAAATTTGCTCGTGGATAAATAGTGGAGCAAAAAAATATCTAATGCATAAAACTTTCTAAACAGATTAAGTCGTGACACTACATATGAGTTCAAGAGGTCGTGGACGTCCGCCGCGTGGCCGTGGTAGAGGTAAGATGACCCTGTCAGAACCAGTAGGGTCTGGCCATGGGTCAGAGAGCGATGTCCCGCCACCACCAACTATTGAGGTTGAACATCAAGATCGACGGGGAGGAGACGATGCGAGATCGCAGCTATCTTTGTAGGTGCTCGAGAGAGTGGCAGGAGCCAATATGGCCAATGGAACTCGGAAGTCAGTGGCTGAAAGACTTAGGTCGAATGGAGCCGAGGTTTTAGAGGAGTGTCTGGGGTAGCTCCGAACGTGGCAGAATACTGGCTTGAGGCAGTGGAAAGGATTATGGACGACTTGGATTTAACTGCAGAGGAGAAGCTTAAAGGTGCTGTTTCGTTGCTACGGGATGAAGCCTACCAATGGTGGCTCATGGTTAAGGATGGTACCCCTGTGGATCGAGTGGACTGGGGCTACTTTAAGATCAAGTTTAAGGGGAAGTATGTCGGAGCGAGTTATATGGATGCTCAGAGGAAGGCGTTCCTCAATTTGGTGCAAGGGGGCAAGTCAATAGCAGAGTATGAGGCTGAGTTTCTGCGTTTGAGCCGGTATGCTCGAGGCATCGTGGCTACCGATTATGAGAGATGCGTTAGATTCGAAGATGGGCTGCGGGATGAGCTGCGGGTTCTGATTGCTCCACAACAAGAACGAGACTTTGCCATCTTAGTGGAGAAAGCTCAGATAGCTGAGGAGGTCAAAAGGACCGAGAGGCAGAATAGAGATAGAGAAAAGAACCGGGATAAGAGGAGTTATGGACCGTCAGGATTGTCTGGGAGTCTTCAAAAAAGACCGAGAGTTGAGGCTCCTGTTCGTATTTCTAAGCCAGCTGCTAGGAATTCAGATCTTCCGTGTGCTCGGTGTAGAAGGTATCATGTTGGCGAATGCTGGAATCAGGAGCGAGAGTGTTTTAGATGTAAATCTAAGTCCCATCTGATTAAGGATTGTCCTCAGGATTCGAATAGGACTTGGACATTAGGCCAAGGTTATGTGCAGCCAGGCAGAGGTAGTCAGCAGGCAACGAGGGGTCGTGTTCTGAACCATGGAGGAAATGGTTTCGATCGAGGTTGTGGAGCATGAGGTCATGGAATAGTAGCATCGAGGCAAGGCGCCCGAAGTGGTATATCTGCGATTCGTCGGAGGGAGGATAATGACGTAACAGATGTGCCAGCGGGTAAGTTTCCTATGTCTGGAATATTCTTTGTTGTTTTGTTCGCTATGGTGGCTGTTTGTTTTTATTGGTAGCAAAATATCTAGAACCTTGAGTATGGACTTAGGAACTGTGCCTAGAAATATGATGGTTCTTTAAGATCAGAGTGCGCAGTAGTAATTCCTGTTTAGTTAGTTGGAAATTTTGAGGACGAAATTTCTTTAAGGAGGGTAGAATTGTAACATCCTGGTTCTAGGGGTTATGCATTTAGTGCATAACTCAAGTGATGGTAGGTTTATGGTGAAGTTGGATGAGTTTTAAGGGGTTTGGAGAACCCTAGAAGGTAGGTGATGCCTTAGGAAATTTTTAGTTTTTAGTGGTTAAAAGGGGAGCTTGGCTATAGGGGGCCTTAAGAGAATTATTTGGGAGGTTAAGACTCAAGAATGGCTTTGGTTGAGTGGCAAGGGAGACGCCACTTAGAGCATGGAGAAGTGACGCCTCAAGGGTGCTAAGGGTCCCTGTAGACCCTGAAATTAAATGAACTTTTAGACAAAGAAGAGTGAACGAACAACTCAAAGACAAGTTGAGATAGACCTTGGAAATCAGAATCAAGACTAAGGTAATGAAGCTAATCATGTACAAAATCCCATCCTCATTGTTGATGATAGGGACCTATGCATCAGACAATATGCTGTGCCACTTTTCAGTGAGTTAAATCTAGGAATTAGAAGGCCAGATATTGAGGCAACCTAATTTGAATTGAAACCAGTGATGTTTCAAATGCTCCAAACGGTGGGCCAATTCAATGGTATGCCCACAAAAAATCCACTTCTCCACTTTCAATTGTTTATGGAGGTGAGTGATTCATTCAAGATAGCCGATATGACTAAAGACGCACTGAGGTTGAAGTTGTTCCCGTACTCGTTGCGAGATCGAGCATGAGCATGGCTGAATTCATTGCCACCAAGTTCCATATATACATGGAAAGAATTAGCAAAGAGATTTTTTTGTTAAGTATCTCTCGCCTAGCAAAAACGCTAAATTAAGGAACGGATCACAACTTTCCAACAATTAGATGACGAGTCTTTGTATGAGGCTTGGAAGCAATTCAAGGGAGTTACTTTGTAAGTGTTCTCATCTTGGGATTCCTCATTGTATCCAGTTTGAGACATTCTATAATGGTCTCAATGTACATACAAGATTGATGGTAAATGCTTCTGCGAATGGTGCAATTTTCTCTAAGTCTTATAATGGGGCTTATGAGATCATCGAGAGGATCGCGAGTAATAACTATCAATGGCCAACAAATTGAACAGCTTTAGGAAGATGTGTAGTTGAAGTTCATGAATTTGATGCCCTTACTTCGTTATCAGCTCCGGTATCATCTATTTCCTCTATGTTAAAAAAATTTACCGCTAATAGTACTAATAATTTTGAAACTTAGCCACCAAGTCCCTTTGAAGTAGTTTCTTGTGTGTACTATGTGAAAGGTCATTCTTTTAAGAATTTTCCATCAAATCATGAATTAGTGTACTATGTGGGGAACCAATATCAAAATAGGAGTGGACAAGGACCCCATTCCACGTAATCATCCTAAATTTTCTTGGAGCAACCAAGGAAATGGACCAAATAACAACTTATTGTAGCATAGACCCAATCAATCTTAGGGTTTAATCAACAAGCTCCAAAACCACCTCCAGCTGAGGCATCAAACAGTTTGGAGAACTTGTTGAAATCATACATGGTAAAGAATGACACTTTGATCCAAAGCCAAGCAGCAACACTGAAAAATTTGGAAAACCAAATTGGTCAGTTAGCTACAGAGCTTCGTAATAGACCGCAAGGAACCTTACCGATCGATATTGAGAATCCAAGAAATTTGGGTAAGCAACATATCAAGGTAGTGGCATTGTGAAGTGGTAAAATTTTAAAACTCCGATTGATTGATGTCGAAGATAAGCCCATTGAGAAAAATCAACCAGCTGTTGAAATTCCTACACCAAAAGAGTTAGAATCTACAAAGACTAACAAGGTAAATCCTAACTTATTGAATTTAGAGACTTTAACATCTTCTTTGGATGCAGATTTACCTATTCAGAAGAGTTGTCTGATTCAACTGAAAGTTCCATCACCTCCATATCCGCAAAGATTGCAGTAACACAAGCAGAATCTGGAGGTGCAGTTCAAGAAGTTTTTGGATGTTCTGAAGTAGTTATGCATCAATATTTTGTTAGTGCAGGCTTTAGAACAAATGCCAAATTATGTGAAGTTTATGAAGGATATACTGTCCAAGAAGAAACGATTGAGTAAATATGAGACTCTTGCCTTAACAAAGGAGTGCAGTGCGTTCCTGCAGAACAAACTACCACCGAAATTAAAATACCCAGAAAGCTTTACTATACCCTGTAACATTGGTGAATCTTACTGTGGTAAAGCTTTGTGTGATTTAGAAGTGAGTATCAATTTGATGCCTAAGTCTATTTTCAAGATGCTAGGGATAGGTCTATTTTTTAGATGCTAGGGATAGGTGAAGTAAGACCTACAATTGTGACGCTTTAGCTAGCGGATCGATCTTTAGCATATCCCAAAGGAAAGGTCGAGGATGTTTTGGTAAGAGTCCATAAATTTATTTTTCCTGTCGTTTTCATTGTCTTAGATTTTGAAGCAGATAAGGAAGTGCCAATCATCCTTGGGAGACCTTTCTTAGCCACGGGAAGAATGTTAATTGATGTGTAGAAAGGTGAACTCACCATGTGAGTTCAAGATGATCAAGTAAACTTTAACATTCTTAAAGCGATGCAATTTCTCGATTCGGCAGAAGAGTGTTCAGTTATGGAAGAGATAGAAACCTTGGTTTCTATGGAAAGCAATTTTCAAGAAGATCCATTAGAGAAAGCCTTAGATCTTGACCCTTTGGAGAATGAAGAAGGTGAAGAAAACATTGTTTTGATGGAAGCCAATCCTAGAAATTTTATTCAATCCACGCGGTTTGAACCGTTGGAGTTAGAAGTCAGAGAATTTGTGCAACCCAAATTGTCAATTCAGGAACCACCTAAACTCGAACTAAAGGTAATTCCTTCCCATTTGAAATATGTTTATTTAGGTGAATGTTCTACTTTGCCTGTGATTATTTCAGCAGAACTGAAAAAACACAAAGAGGAGCAACTAGTTGCTATTCTAAAGAAATTTAAGAAAGCAATTGGTTGGACCATAGCTAATATTCGAGGTATAAGCCCTTCTTTTTGCATGCATAAAATTATTTTAAAAGAAGGTGAAAGAGCTCGAATTGATAGGTAAAGGAGGCTCAATCCTATTATGAAAGAAGTTGTGAGAAAGGAAGTGATCAAATGGTTAGATGCAGGAATCATCTATCCTATTTCATATAGTTCGTGGGTAAGTTAAGTGTAGTGTGTGCCGAAGAAAGGTGGAATCACGATTGTTGAAAATGAGCGTAACGAGTTGATTCCAATAAGAACTATTACTGATTGGAGAATTTGTATTGATTACAGAAAGTTGAATAAAGCCACTCGAAAGGGCCATTTTCCGTTGCCTTTTATGGATCAGATGTTAGATCGATTGGTAGATAATGAATTCTATTGTGTAACGCCCAAAATTTTTGGGCCTAGTAGAATTGGGCCTACTGGGTCTTGGGCATGAAAGTGTGTAATTTTTTTTTGAGAACAAGAGAACGACACTAATACAAGTTGGACCTATTAGGTCAGTGATTTTGGAAGGTTGGGGGGCTTCTATGACATATTGGGTTCAAACCTGGGTTTTAGGAAAATTTTTGGTTTAGGTGAATAAAACCCTGGTTGTAAGTGAGTAGGCTTTCAGAATATTTGAGGATAAAATGTGACACAAGGAAGTGAGTGGCCTAGTGGCAAGGCATCATTAAGGTTCCAAGGGGTCGTGGCTTCAAGTCTTGGCACTTGCAATTCATTTTGTTTTCCTTTTAAATGAACTTAGACTTTGGCCTATATGCTTATATTTAGTTGAGCTTGTTTTGTTACACAAGGAGCTAGTTGGTAAGGTGGCTAGCGGCGTAGATTAAGTTACAGGGGAGCCTGAGTTTGAAACCCTTGCAAGCAAAAGGTGACTATTTTGCTAATTTGGGACGATTTTGGAGGATTGATAGAGGGATCCCACATCGGGAAGCTAGCATGAGAGTGGGCGAGAAGATAGCTTTAAATAGAGCGAACTATGAGGGAGTAAGCATACCTTGGTTGGCATTTGGGCATAGGAGTGTTCAGAGCCGGATTAACTTCAGGTTCCTATTAGGTGTGTATTTCACACTACTCTAGCTGTAGAGCAAAATATGTCGAAATGTCGGTCACACATCGATGGTAGCCACACGAGCGTGCGAGCACACGTGTGGGAGCTTCGACGCGATAGTTGAGGCCATCATGAGTGTTCTTGTGGGTTTAGGCTATTTGGGCCACGATGGGCCGAAAGGGGCCAATGGGCCCGTGGGTCCAATCGGATAAGTTGTATGATTGTGTAGTAATATTGGACTGGACTATGTGAATCTCATATTTGTGGCTAGATTTGGGCTAAATGGGCCACACGAGCGTGTGGGCCCATTTAGGTCGAGAATGGGCACTAGGCCCATTCGTATCGTTATCTCTGTTTAGAATATATTGGTTTACAAAATTACTGAAATACCCTTGGTTTACAAAATTACCGAAATACCTTTGGTTTGTAAAATTATAGAAATACCCCCGATTTGCAAAATTACCGAAACACCCTCGATTTACAAAATTACTGAAACACCCCCGATTTGTGACATTACTGAAATACCCCTAGTTTGCAAAATTACCTAAATACCCCCAGTTTATGAAATTACCGAAATACCCTCATTTGTGAAATTACTGAAATACCCCTGGTTTGCAAAATTATCAAAATTCCTCCAGTTTGTAAAATTTTTAAAATACCCTTGATTTACGAAATTACTGAAATACCATCAATTTGTGAAATTACTAAAATACCCTCGATTTGCAAAATTACTAAAATACCCTCAGTTTACAAAATTACTAAAATACCCCTGTAGGGTAGAATTACCGAAATACCCCTAAAGGGTAGGATTATCAAAATACCCTTATAGGGTAAGATGACTATTTTGCCCTTTTGGGTAAATGACTGACATAGACTATGAGTTGACTAATTTGACTGTGGTTATATGACTGGTATGCTTTTATTACATGTTTAAATGATTGTTTCTGAGCATGGCCATTTTGCATACACGTGTAATGATTGAGCATGACATGCATGGCATATTGTATGGGGTTGGGACAAAGTTACGGAGGAAGTGTACGGCTCTTAGCCATTCTGTTAACTGGCAGCATTGCTGCGATATTTATGGCTTTTAGTCATTTGTTAACTGGCAGCGTTGCTGCGATATTTATGGCTTTTAGCCATTCTATTAACCGGCAGCGATGCTACGATATTTATGGCTTTTAGTCGTTCTATTAACCGGCAGCGAGGCTGCGATACTTATGGCTCTTAGCCTTTCTGTTAACTGGCAGCGTTGCTGAGATATTTATGGCTTTTAGCGATTACATTCACGGTCTTTGAGTCGTTCATTGACTTAGTGCATAACCGGTGCTAAGCTTGGTGTGTTGGCTGGGTGGGTCGATTTTATCCCCACAAGGTGTGTTGGCTGGATAGGGGTGGGATGCATCCTCATACTGTTGCATAATTGTTTATGAGATCTGTCACTGTATTAGGCTTAGGCCTACTTGTTCTGTTATTGGTTTGGGCTAGGCCCAATTGATTCTGTATGGGTTGTGACCCAAATGTTATGGTAGTGGGTTTTGGCCCACGTATGTCTTAACTAGACTGTACTGTTACTATTAAAGGGCTTTAGACCAGACTATTTCAGGTTCTGTTACTCTAGTAAGGGGATTACATAATGAGTTTTCGTAAACTCACCTTATTTTTAACTGTGTAGGAAATCCCCAGCTTTGACGGATCGGAGCTGCTAGGGACTCGGAGAAGACAACACATTGCTTATGCTTGCTGTTTTGATTATTTACTTTTAAATATTTTGATTTGGGTTGTAATAAGGCCTCTCTATTTTTTTAACTTATTATTTGTGGGATTTATTTATGATGTTTTCTAACTACTAAAAGTGGAATATGATTTCCAAAACAATAGCTGTCTTAAAAATACTACGTTTCTGCAACATTTTCAAAATGCTACTGCAACTCAATTTTTAAACATCACATTTTCGAAATGGGTTCACGATTTAATCTTTTTCGTAAATTGTTTATTTTAAATATGATTCCGCAATAGATAAGGTTTTAAAAGTAATTATGTTTTCAAGTGAATAGCAATTGCTTAAGTGTTTTGAGTTTTAACAAAAAGGCTTTAACTCTCAAACAAGTTTTAACAACAAGAAATATGGTTTTGAAAAACACTTCCATGTGACACACCAGATTCGGGCCTAACTTAGGCCGGGTTTTGGGTGTTACATATTGTTTTTTAGATGGCTATTCAGATTTAACCAAATAGTTGTAGCTTTGGAGGACCAACATAAAACAACCTTTACTTGTCCATATGGTACGTTCGTTTTTAGGCGAATGCCTTTTGGTTTATGCAATGCACCTACAACATTTCAACTATACATGATGGCAATATTCACTGATATGGTTGAAAATTTTGTTGAGGTTTTCATGGAAGATTTTTCTGTTTTTGGTAACACTTATGATATTTGTTTGAGTAAATTGGCTAAGGTACTGAAGATTGCGAAAGACGAATCTTGTCCTTAACTGGGAAAAATGTCATTTTATGTTAAGAAAGGGATTGTCTTAAGGCATAAAATCTCAAAGAGAGTAATTGAAGTCAATAAAGAAGAGGTGGATGTAATTAAAAGATTACTGACCCCAATTAATGTGAAAAGAGTCAGAAGTTTCTTGGGCCATGCCAGTTTTTATCTAAGGTTTATCAAAGATTTCTTGAAAATTTCTAAACCATTGTCATTTTTGTTAGAGAAAGATCTAGTGTTTGATTTCAGTAAAGCATGTTTGGAAGCTTTTGAAGATCTAAAAAAATGGTTAATCTCAATCCCAATAATTGTTACACTGGATTGGAACTCACCTTTTGAGCTGATGTGTGATGCAAGTGATTATGTCGTTGGAGCTGTGATGGGTCAAAGAAGAAACAAAGTGTTTCACCTATTTACTATGCAAGTATAACTTTGACGAGAGCCCAACTTAATTATACAGTAACTGAAAAGGAACTCTTTGATATAGCTTTTTGCTTTTGACAAATATCGCTCATATTTTATAGGTACCAAAGTTATAGTATTTACTAATCATGCAGCCATTAAATACTTCCTTACAAAGAAATATGCGAAACCAAGGCTAATTTGTTGGATACTTTTACTCCAAGAATTTGGACTTGAGATCCAAGACAGAAAAGGTGTCGAAAATCAAATAGCTGATCATCTATCGAGGTTGGAGCAAGATAAGGTAACTCGATCAAGTGTGCCTATCAATGAGAATTTTCCAGATGAACACTTATTTGAGGTAAGTCGAATTCATGAAACACCTTGGTTTGCTGATTTTGCCAATTATCTTGCATGTGGAATAATTCCTCGAGAAATGACATACCAACAAAGGAAAAAATTCCTTCATGATAGTCGGTATTAGTTTTGGAAGGATCCATTTTTGTTAAAACAATGTGCAGATAATATAATCCGAAAGTGTGTAGCAAAAAGTGTGATTGCTGAGATCTTGTATCATTACCATTCATCTCCAAGTGGAGGACACTTTGGTGGTTCACGTACTGCAGCAAAGACTTTACAAGTAGGTTTCTTTTGGCCTATACTATTTAAAGATGCTTATGCTTATGTGAAGAACTGTGATAAATGCCAAAGGATTGGAAATATATCAAGGAGGAATGAGATGCCCTTGACAAACATTTTGGAGATTTAATTATTCAACGTATGGGGCATTAACTTCATAGGCTCGTTTCCTTCTGTAATAGCCCGATTTTAGATAAATTGGAATAGTGGTTTTAGAACCATAAATCCAATGTCAAAAAATTATTTTAATATTATTTTATGTGTTTACATTATGTTATTTGATATGTGTGAAAATTTCGTGAGCTAATTTTATCGTTTAAATGGTAAATTAGAGAAAAAGGACTAAATCGTATAAAATGCAAAAGTTTCATTCTACTTGTTAAAGGTGTTAATTGGCTTTGGCTTTTAAATATGATGGCCTTAATTGGTAACTAGACCATTTTAAGTGTTAATGTATACTAATGGACATCCATTATATGTTTTTATCTGTTTATAACAAAGGTTATATTAATAAATTGATTAATTAAGTTATAATTATAATAAATCAAAACAAAAAAAAAATTCATTTCATTCATCTTTGGCAACAAAACATTAGAAAAGAAAAGAAGGGTTTGAAGCTTTTAGGTTTCGATACATTCCTAGCTTGATTAAGGTACAATTTTAGCTCTATTTTTGATGATTTCTATGTTTTTGATGATAGATTTTCATGTTTTGTAAATTAATTTTTGATGAAATTGCATAATAAGGATTAAATTGTGAAATATACAAATTGAGTGGTTAAAATGTGAAATAAAAGAAGTTTTGGGCAGCTAGGGACTTATATGAAATTTGGCCAAGCTTGGGTTTATAGAAATTATGTGAATTTTTTTGTATTTGTGAAAGAGGTACTAAATTGATTAAATGTGAAAGTTTATGGGCTAAAGTGAAAATAGGCCTAAACGTATGTTTTGGATTGAATTGAATGAGTGGTTGATTAAAGAAGTTAATTTTGAATATATTTAGATCAACAAAAGAGGAATCCAGAATTAGATCAGGGGAAAGGCAAGATTATCGAGTAATTGACTCATTTCGCCGTTTTTGTACTCGAGGTAAGTTCGTATGTGGTAATTTCACTATAAATATATGTTAAATGCTTTGATATCACATAAACTGTGTTTATGAGATATGAATAATTTTTGAATTGTGAATATGCCTCTATGGATATGTTAGATGATGAAATCAATAAGTGTAAATTCCCGGTTGAACCTTAGGAATAATTTAGGATGCTAGTGACATGTCATTAGTTTATTGTGTTGGCTTCAGGCCATGATATCGGTACTACGGGTGTGAGTGATACCTTGATTTGGCTACGGGCCATGGTATAGGTATTTTGGAAAGGAGTTACATTGATTTGGCTACGGGTCATGTATAAGTACTCCGAGATAAGTTACCTTGACTTGGCTTCGGGCCATGGTATAGGTACTTATCGATTGAGATCCTTGAGTATCCGACTTCTATTTGGAATGGTTCAACGGGTAAATGAATTATGTGGTTGAGAAAGAGGTTAGTACGAGGCGACATAGGTACATACAGAACCTATTCAAGTATTAAATAGAGAAAGTTTGATGAGATGGTATTTGATCATGTTTTGAGACATGAGAAAGGTTTGTAATTAATGTGTATATGGTGATGGTATGTATAATTGGTTGAATTGTATTTATATGATGAACTAAGTTATTCACATACGAGCTCACTAAGCTATGAAGATTACTTTGTGTTATTTTTCTATGTTTTATAGTGAATTAAGGCTAGCTTAGATCCGAGAGTCGTTGGGAACATCATCGAACTATCAAGCATCTGATTGGTACTTTTGAGTTGTATAAATATGGTATATGCCATGTATAGTCTACTTATGGTACTTTGGTTGTGAATATAGCCATGAGAATTGGCTTGTAAATTATGTTAAAATGGTTGTGTGTTTAGCTATTAGAAATGGCTTGTAAATGCATATGTTTTGGTTGTATATATAGCCATGAGTGATGGCTTATTTTGGTATAGTTTAATGGTTATGGTTTTATGGTTGCAAATGGTTAAATTAATTTATGGAGTTTAATGCTTGAGAAATGCTTTAGTGAAATATGATTTTAGAAGTTAAATTAATAAGTATTTGAATAGATAATTGGCATTGAATTGATTATTGAATTTGGTTGAAATGGATATGGTATGAATTGTGTTTTTGGTTGATGATTTTGGCTGTCATTGGTTGATGAAATGGTACTATTTTGGTTGTTTAGGTGAGCATAAGTAAGGGTGGCAAATTGGCCTTGCAAATGACCTATTTTTGTCCATATGGGTAGAGACACAGCATGTGTCTCAGTCGTGTGCTACACACAGTCATACTACATAGCCGTGTGTCCCCTAGTTTTGAAATTAAAATAAAGTTGGTATGCTCCACACGGTCTCACACATTGGCATGTGACTGGCTGTGTGGTACAAGTCAGTGTACCCCCTAAATGGCATTCAGCCTAGCACACGAGCGTGTGACTTGGCCGTGTTGCATTAGTCAATATACCCTACAAGTTTGGCACAGCCTAGTACACGGCCTAGCCCACGGTTTGTGGCCACTTTGAAGGGCACACAGGCTAGACACACGGGAGCGTGGTCGGCCGTGTGACCCAAGTCAGTATGTATGCCCTGTTTCCACACGGCCTGTGACACGGGCGTGTCTAAAACTATGTGAGGCACACGGGCTGTTCACACGGGCATGTGACCCCTATGTGGATGAAAACTTTCTAATTTTTCCAAAAATTTTGTATGTTATCGGTTTAGTTTTGAATCACTTCTAAAGTATGTTTAAGGCCTCATAGGTCCTTATAAGGGACAATGTGATTGTAATAAACGATTTATGAGAATGAATGCTTTATGTTTGATAAATGCATGCTATATGTTATGAATTGATCGGTAATACCTCATAACCCTATTCTAACGGTGAATACGGGTGAGGGGTGTTACATTTATTGGTTTCAGAGCTATGGTTTTGTCGATTCTAGGACTAACGTAGAGTGTATGAGAGTCTAGCTATACATGCCATATATACTCTGCAATAGTGTGATGATTCCTGATAGCTTAAATTCTATTTTTGTATAGCAATGGATCCCGAACGAGCGATAGCTGATGATATAGAGAGTAATGCTCCCGCTCCCGCTCAAAGGACAGCGCCTACTGAATCTGGACTCGTGTCGAGTAGTCACGGAGGTGAGGCTAAAGAAGCCTTTTTCCAGATGATGAATGAGTGGTTCACTCAGTATGTCTGGACAAATCCGGTTACTCAACAACCTCCACCCCCACATATTCCTCAACAAATCTATGTTGTTCCTCAAGTTATATTTGGGGCTAGTTGGGACAGTGGTTTCAGGACCACTAACCCGAGTTTGAAGAAAAATATTTTTGACATTATTTTATGCGTTATAGCATGATTATAAGGATGCATGAAAATTTTGGTGTATTAATTTTAGTGATTTAAGGCTTAATTGCAAAAAGGGACTAAATCGCATAAAGTGAAAAAGTTCCATTTTACATGCTAAAAGTATTAAATAGATAAGGAACTTTAAATTGAAGGTCCTGAATGTGAAATTAAACCTTCCTAATATTGATAGCCGGCCATAGGGGACAATAGGCTCAAAATTGGTCAAAATTGGGTAAGCTAGGTGGATTAATTTGAAGGAAATAAATAAAATAAGAAAAGATGATATCATCCATTTTTCTTTATCACCGTCACCACCAAAAATACCAGCATAGAGAGGGGTTTTGAAAGCTTTGAAATTTCAGCAGCTCATCCTCACACAAGTGATTTGGTGGTTTTAATTGATAATTTTTGTACTTTTGGAAACCCTAAAGCTTAAGCTAGCTAATGAGGGGACTAATTTGCAATATGTTTAAAAGTCTAGGGACTTACCATGAGAGATTTTATGTTTTTTGCTGAGTTTTTATAGAAGAAAATGGATGTTAGTGAGTTAAGGAATAACTTTTGTGAAAGGTGTTACCATGAAACCACCTAAATAGGACTAAGTTGTAAAAGTTGAAATTGTGTAATAAATGCATGAAATAGTTGGAATTATGAGTAGTTGTAAGAGAAATAAATGGTCAGCTAGGCTTGTTTAATGAGAAAATGTGATGAAAAATAATTTACGAGTCTAGGGGCAAAATCGTAATTTTGCCATAGTATAAGGGCAAAATGGTCATTTTTCCTAAGTAGAGATTATGATGTATTATGTTTATAAAGCGATTGAATAAGTGAATTTTTTTGTTATAGATCAAGAAGAGCATGGAATTAACCTTGACCGGGGAAAAGGCAAGGTTTCGGATTAAACCGCAAATTAACACATCTTGCACCGAGATAAGTGTATGTGGAAACCATACATCTCTAATATATAAATATTGTCAATTATTGGTGCATTTTATGAATGAGATCATTGTAATAGAGATGGATTGAGTTTGATTGTTAATGAATAATTTCCGTATGAATTTCGAAATAAATATGTAGGTGCGGAAATAATATCCGTAACCATTCTTTTGGTGGACTGTGTGCGATACCACCTTACTACACATTGACGATGGGCTGTGTCCGATACCATCATGTATATTATCATTTGGTGGGCTATGTGCGATACCACCGCAATATTATTGTTGGTGGGCTATGTGCAAAACCACCAAGTGTTTAGTATTAATTCAAACGGTTTATTGAGAAATTGTTTAAGTGTTGTATCATGTGACCTTGTGGTGATAAGTTCAGGGATGTATGTTAATAAATGTGAGCATTATGCTTGTGATGTGGTTGGAATATGGTAGGAGATGAAATGAGTAAACATGATTATGAAATGTGATTGTTCTTGTTTAGTATGTAATGCTATTTATTGATTAACATTTGTTATGATGTTTATTGTTTACATGTAAACTTACTAGGCTTAAATCTTACACCCTTTCTTTTCCCTTGCTTTATAGTGTCAAAGAGCCAGGTCAGGATATGAAGATAATTGGAATATCACCCATACTATCAGCTCATCTCGGTATATCTAGAATTAACATTTTGAGTATGGCATGTATAGGGGCTAGACTTAGTGAAATGTTTTGTTGTTTGAGCCAAGTGTGTGATGGCTCCTTTAAATATGAACTCTTTTGTATATAGATATAGATGATGGCTTAATATTGCTAATTTATAAAAAGATGAGATTATTTATGAAAGTGTATGTTGTCTAATTAAGTTGCTTAGCAAATGATTGAATGTGATTGTGAATGTATGTGTTAGGGTGATGAAAGGAGCTTGGCAAATAGCCTTGTTCTTGTCCACATGGGTAGGCACACGGGCGTGTGCCTAGGCTGTGTGTGACACACGGTCAGTCCCATGGGTGTGTGACTAGGCCGTGTGTCCTTTGTATGTTAAAATTTCAAGTCAGTATACTTGATAGTAAACACACGGGCAGAGACACGACCATGTGTCTCAGCCGTGTGGGAGGAACGGCCATGGACATGGGCGTGTTCCCAGGCCGTGTGAAGTCTGCACCTGATGTTAGGAATTTAATTTGACATACGGTCTAAGGACACACACGTGTGCCTTAGCCATGTGACCATAGTGAAGTGATGATGTCATAAACAGAATGCCAAGGTTTCGGCACAGGGGTGAGACACGGGAGTGTCAAGGCCGTGTTAAGGGCACGGGCTTGTGTTTGATCGTGTGAAATAAGTCAATGGTGACCACGGGTGAGGAACACGGGCACGTCTCAGGGCCACACAAGCGTGTCCCTTGAGCAACACTGGCGTGTGACCCCTATTTAGACAAATTTTTTTTAAGTACGTAAAAATTCCCAGCTTAGTTTCGTAAACTTCCAAAAGTAGGTATAAGGCCTCGTAGGCCCAGGATAAGTAGGTTATGAGTTTAAATAGAAAGTTTTTAAGCTGAACCGAAGCTTTATTGCCTGATGTGTTATGTTTAAGCAAGTTAAGTTAGGTAATGCCTAGTATTAGGTTCCAACTTCAAACACGGGTAAGGGGTGTTACATTAGATCCGATACTGTTGAATAAGCTACCAATAGATAAGATACGTAAACATGGGGCTGAAAAGTTCTGGGTTACTGCTGATGATGATGTTGAGAGAGCTGAGTTTTGGCTCGAAAATACGATTCGGGTATTCGATCAATTGTCTTGTACTCTTGATGAATGTATTAAATGTGTTGTATCTTTACTGAGAGATACTGCTTATTAATGGTGGAACACATTGATATATGTGGTTCCGAAAGAAAGGGTTACTTGGGAATTCTTTCAGATGGAGTTTCAAAAGAAATATATAAGTCAGCGATTCCTTGATCAAAAGCATAAAAAGTTTCTGGAATTAAAACAGGGCCGCATGACTTTCACTGAGTATGAAAGGGAATTCGTATGATTAAGCAAGTATTCTCGAGAGTATGTGTCTACTGAGGAGATTATGTGTAAACGGTTCGTTGACGGGCTGAACGAAGATATAAAATTACTAATCAAAATTCTAGAGTTGAAAGAATTTGTTGTTTTCGTTGAAAAGGCTTGTAAAGCCGAGGATCTTAGCAAAGAAAAGAGAAAGGCAGATTCAGAAGCTAGAGACACGAAAAAAAGATCAATGACTAAGCCATATCAATCTTCGTCAAAGAAATCCAGAGATTCGTACGCTGGTCCAAATACTTCAAATGAATATTCGAGTAGAGATCATAGAAAGAAATACTCCAGTTCTAAAGCTCAAGCTACATCAGTGTCGAGTGTTGGCAATGTGCAAGACAACAAACCCAAGTTTTAGCATTGTGGGAGACAACACTTCGGAGAATGCTTAAATAAAAATTATAAAGCTTGTTAAAAATGTGGTTCGTTAGATCACTTTATACGAGATTTCCCTGAGCTAGATGAGAAAAGTAAAGTTTAGAATGTGAGACCAAGTAACACGTCAACTAGAGGAAGACCACCAAGACATACTTGGAATGTGAGTGGTAGTCGAGGGGCAACGAGAGACTCTACCGTGAGATTTGAGGTCAGAGCACTTGCTAAAGCATACGCTATTCACGCTTGCGAAGAAGCGTCATCTCCAAATGTTATCACCGGTACTTTCACTCTTTATGATACTAATGTGATTGCATTTATAGATCTAGGATCAACTCATTCTTATGTATGCATGAATTTAGTATCTAGTAAGACTTTGCCTGTAGAGTCTACTGAATTTGTGATTAGAGTATCAAACCCCTTAGGCAAATGTTTTTTGGTTAACAAAGTCTGTAAGAATTGTCCATTAATGTATCGGGATTTTTGCTTTCCGGCTAATCTGATGTTGTTGCCATTTGATGAATTTGATATGATTGTGGGTATGGATTGGCTAACGATGCATGAGGCTATAGTGAATTGTAGACGAAAGGCAATTGAATTGAAATGTCAGAATAATGAGACTATTAGAATTAATTCTGATGATCTGAATAGTTTGCCAGTTGTGATCTCGTCTATGTTAGCTCAGAGATTTGTGAGAAAGGAGTGCGAAGCTTATTTTGCATATGTACTTGATACGAAAGTGACAAAAACAAAGATTGAATCAGTACCAGTTGTGTGCGAATATCCATATGTATTTCCTGAAGAGTTATCGGGTTTACCACCAATTAGAAAAGTTGAGTTTGGCATTGAATTAGTATCGAGAACAACACCGATATCGATAGCTCCGTATAGAATGGCTCTAACAGAGTTAAATGAATTGAAAGCTTAGCTGCAAGAATTGACGGATAGAGGTTTTGCTAGACCGAGTTTCTCTCCCTGGGGTGCACTGGTGTTATTTGTGAAAAAGAAAGATGGCACGATGAGAACGTGTATAGACTATCGATAGCTCAACAAGGTGATGATAAAGAATAAATGCCATTTGCCACAAATAGATGATTTGTTTGATTAGTTAAAAAAGGCAACGGTGTTTTTGAAAATTGATTTGAGATTAGGTTATTACCAGTTGCGAATTAAAGACTCTGATGTACCAAAGACTGCATTTAGAACAAGGTACGGACACTACGAATTTCTTATTATGCCTTTCAGACTAACAAATGCACCTACTATTTTTATGGACTTAATGAACTAGATTTTCAGGCTATACTTAGACCGATTCGTAGTTGTGTTTATTAATGATATTTTGATTTACACTCATGGTGAATCTGAGCATGCCGAGCATTTGAGAATTGTATTACAAACTTTGATAGATAAATAGTTGTTTGCAAAGTTCAGCAAATGTGAGTTTTGGCTACGAGAGGTTGGTTTTCTGGGACATATAGTTTCAGCCGAGTGTATCCGAGTTGACCCGAGAAAAGTTTTTGCGATTATAGATTGGAAACCACCAAGAAATGTATTCGAAGTCCGTAGTTTTCTAGGACTAGTCGGCTATTATAGACGATTTGTGAAAGGTTTCTCAATGATTGCAACTCCAATGACAAGATTTCTAGCACCCCTAACCTGTATCTATCACCAGAATAGGGTTGCAAAGTATTACCAAACTTCTAACACATATAACTGTACTTTTGTCAATCATTTGATCAATTTAAATAATCATTATGCAATCTCAATCATTTTGTACCTTATAATAGCCTTTGAGACCTTAAACATGCTTTAGGAGCAGTTCGGGACTAAATCGATAACTTATAAAAGTTTTAGAAACTTAGAAAAATTTCAAACATACAGGTGTCACACGCCTGTGTGAATAGGTCGTGTGCCTCACATGGCTTTAGATACATTCGTGTCTCAGGCCGTGTGGAAACAGGGCATACATATTGACTTGGGTCACATGGTCGACCACACGCTCGTGTGTCTAGCCCGTGTGCCAGTTCGTGTACTAGGTCATGCCAAACCTGTAGGGTATACTGACTTATGCAACACGGCCAAGTCACACACTCGTGTGCTAGGCCGTGTGCCATTTAGGGGGTATACTGACTTGTGACACACGGCCAATCACACGTCCGTGTGTAAGGCCGTGTGGAGCATACTGACTTCAATTTAATTCAAACACCAGGGGACACACTACCGTGCAACATAATTGTGTGTCTCTGCCCTTGTGGACAAAAATAAGCCATTTGTTTAGCCATTTTGCCATCCTATTTTTACTTACCTTTACAAGCATAAATTTCTACATTTCACAACTCAATTGGCAGCCAATCCATGACATTTCAAACACATTTTATAACATTTCAATATAGCATTCAAATACCTAAATAATAACATGCATTTTTCATTCATGTGACTAATTCAAATCAAGTCATCAAGTGCATATTTGCATTCCATTTACTACTTGCCAAACATACCATATTTATAAACTCATACATAACCAAAACATTATACCAAATTAAGCCAAATCACATGGCTTAAACTTATACCATAACATGTACCAAAATTTCTAGTTCAAGTAACCATAACTATCATCTTATACCTAGCCTATACATTCCATATTTACATATATCCACAAGTACCAATCGACAACTGGATAGTGTGATGCATAACTCCAACTTTCTCCGAATCGAGCGAGCTATCGAACCTCTTATAAACACGAAAAAGAAACAGAGTAAGCTTTATAGTTTAGTAAGCCCCTATAATTCAAAATTAAACTTACCAATTGTAATATAATCAAAACAATAAATAAGGTAAACTCAATTGAATTTCCAAATGCCTAACAAAGGCATTCATCAACAAGTTAGTCACATAATATGAAACACCCCAAACCCGGCCCATGAGAATGGACCGGATCTGGTATGTTCCTCGAAGTAACCGGTTCAAATTCATTCGAATACTTTGAAAACTATGAGTTTTGGAAGATAGTTTGTTGTGGGTTGGGGTTGAGTTGAAAACAAATTTATCTTATAACAAAAACCCATTTGTTTCAGGTGACAAATTATTTAAACTTATTTCATATTATGTGGGCTTACTCTTTATAAAGCCCTAAATTCATAACATAGTAATTATAGCAGAAATAAAAATTCGTCACGGTGGCCTTATTACATAAAACGAAACCCAAAATAATAAATTGTACAAGACTTAAAATAATAAAAATATTCAAATTAAATTGAACTTCAAGTCGAACATGGCCACCACAAGTTCTGCCAGTCCGGTCCATTACCGCTCATCACCAAACATATTCCCACAACGGGGTGAGTCGATAGACTCAGTGTGTAACCAACACTAAACATAATAGAAATAGGCACACCATAAAAATCATATGCATATAAAAATTTCAAGGTAATGATGCAAACCCGAACCCAAACCTATATGCCATCCGCTACACTCCACCTGTACCAACACGTACACCGTGGGGACTACTAAGTCAACCTCCTTCCGCTACACTCCATCGAAGGCGTCATTGCATCGACGTGCTCATCGCCCATCGATAATATTGTGGCATAGCCACCATCGTAATGTAACCGGTTACCACTTAGTGAGACCGAAGTCATCACATTCACTTAGTGAGACCAAGTCATCACATTCACTTAGTGAGACCAAGTCATCACATTCACTTCTCCTTCTTCAATTGACCAATGCCCCAAATAATAAATATCATGCATAACATATTCTTATTTCACTTTCACATCACTTTTCACTTGTATAACATTTTTTGAAATCCTAGTAGGAGTAGGAAAACGATGCACGAATACTTTGTACCATAATATGGCACTTTAGCCACTTTCTTTCACTTTCACATTAACATATATAACATATTTAAACCATAAAACTATTAAGATTAGTGTGGAATACACACCTGATTTGTTTAGTGATTCCTTGAGATTCCGAAAGCAAGATCTAATGTTTGGATCCTTAATTCCTACATTTGGTTTATCAGGTATTACTTAGCATAAATTCTATTTTGGGTTATAATATCCAAATCCTAGTAGGATTTGTAAAGAGGCTTACCTTTGATGCCGATTTGATGTCTATTCAAATCCCGGAAACTTTGTTTTCCTTCACTTGCTATTCGGCCAACCTTAAATCTCAACATAAATTAGTTTTTGGCTTTTTAATAATTATAGATCTTATCTATGTAATCACACAAACCTTGGCCGAATACTTTCAAGTGCTTACCTTATGGATTTTAAATCCCGAAAACTTCACCTTCCCTTTTTCCTTGTAATCGACCAAAATCTAGATCTCTGAATAGGTTAGTTTTTGATCAATTTGATCTAATTGACTAAGATTTGGCCTTGGTCAAATGTATAGACTTACTTACCTTGAAGTTCTCAAATCCCGAATTTGATCTTTATTTTTAATTCCTGCCGAAATCACTTGTTAGATTTGAACTATTATTCAATTATGGAAGGACCTTTTGCGAATGTATGTTGATGTACTTACCTCGTTTCGAATCCGGATGATCTCTTTTAATATTCGGCTATGGCACTATTTGGGATCTCAAAGTTTTGGCTTTTGTGGAGGGATAGTAGAAGAAAAGAAAAAGAAAGGAAAAGAGATGGAGAGAGTTTTGACAAGGAGGATTCGGCTAAAGAAAAGAGAAAAGATTGTTGTTACTTTGACTAGGAGATTTCAGCAAGAAGATGAAGAGAAGAGAATGACTCTTTACTTTCCTCTCTTTGGCCGAAACTATTAGCCTTAGAGTCCCTAAATTCGCCAACTCTTCATTTGTGATAAGTTTTAATTTTATCAACTATGAAATTCCATCAAATCTCCTAATTAGCCAAAAGTTCTATTTGAATAAAACTCCTCTTCTTAGATTCCTTGTGCCATCCAACTCCCCACTCATGGAAGCAAAATAAAACTTCTTTTATTTGCTTCCTAGATGACTCAAACTCGGGCCCAAAACCTCTTGCATTTGGGCCATTTCCTAAAACCTTAGGTGGCATCTTGAGCCACATTTCCAAGTCCGTTATTGGGTCAAATTTCATGTACTTTATATTTTTAGGGTCACTCGGCCCTAAGTTCCCCTTGGCCTCTTAAATTCGACATTCGGGGTCATTTTAAGTTTCCAAAATTTTTCAATGACTCTGTATTTTCCAAGTTTCCAAAATGTTTAGTTTCCTATTTTGGCTTGGTTTCCAAAATGTTTAGTTTCCTATTTTGGTTTGGTTTCCAAAATGTTTAGTTTCCTATTTTGGCTTGGTTTCCAAAATGTTCACTTTCCTAATTTACTTAGGTTTCCAAAAATGTTCACTTTCCTATTTTCGACGTAACATTTCCATACATCCTCAGGTTTCCAAAATCATTCCAAATTTATTCCAAAACACATAAAACATGTCTTATTGTACAATTAGGCCAAAATGCATAGGCCCTTTTTAGGATGTTACAGTTCTACCCCCCTTAAAATAATTTCGTCCTCGAAATTTTCTAACTAAACAATTGAGGGTATTGTTGTCTCATTGCCTCTTCTGGCTCCCACGAAGCTTCCTCCGATCCATGATTGCACACAATACTTTGACTAGAGGAACTGACTTCCTCCGTAGTACTTTCACGTCACGTTCCAGAATCTGAATCGGCTCTTCCTCGTAGGTTAAGTCTGGCCTTAGCTCCACTTCTTCTACTGGTACTATGTGAGAGGGATCCGATCGGTAGTGACGTAGCATGGACACATAGAACACGTCATGCATTTGCTGCAACTCCGGTGGCAACTCTAGCTGGTATGCCACTGGTCCCACTTGCTTTAGTACCCGATAGGGCCCGATAAATCTTGGGCTTAATTTCCCTTTTCGACCAAACCTCATCACTTTCTTCCATGGTGAGACTTTTAGAAACACTTGGTCTCCTACTTCAAACTCTATTTCCTTCCGCTTGAGGTCGGCATAAGACTTCTGTCTATCCGAGGCTTCTTTTAACCGTGTTCGAATTATTTCAACCTTCTCTTCTATCTCTGCCACTATCTCTGGTCCCAAAACTCGACGTTCTCCTAACTCAGTCCAACAAGTAGGTGTTCTACACTTCCTTCCATACAATGCTTCATATGGTGCCATCCGAATGCTAGCTTGATAGCTGTTGTTGTAGGCGAATTTAGCTAAAGGCAAGTAATCTTCCCAACTTCCTCGGAAATCCATTACACAGCCTCTCAACATATCCTCCAACACTTGTATAACCCGTTCAGACTGTCCGTCTGATTGTGGATGAAAAGCCGTAGTGAAGTCTAGCTTAGTGCCTAAAGCTTGATGAAGTGCCTTCCAAAATCGAGACGTAAACCTTGGGTCTCTATCAGAGATGATCGACATTGGTACTCCATGTAACCTCACAATTTCTGCCACATATAGCTTGGCTAGCTTTTGAAGGGGATAGTCCATTCTTACTGGGATGAAATGTGCGGACTTAGTCAAACGATCTACTATAACCCATACCGAGTCCTTCTTAGTAGGCGTAAGGGGAAGCCCACTAACGAAGTCCATGGTAATCCTTTCCCATTTCCACTGCGGAATCTAGATTGGCTGAAGCAATCCCGATGGAACTTGGTGTTCAGCTTTAACTTGCTGACATGTCCGACATCTTCCCACAAATTCTGTAACTTCTTGTTTAAGATCCGCCACCAAAATTGTTCTCTTAAATCTACATGCGACTTAATACCTCCGGATGCATAGCATAAGGGCTACTATGCGCTTCTCAAGGATCTTCTATCTTAACTCCTTGTCTCTTGGCATCAGACTTTTCCTTTGTAGCACAATACTCCTTCATCATTAATCTCATAGTCCTCCAACTCTCCGATTCGTGCTTTTTGTAGCTTAACATTTAAATCTTCATCAACCAAGTCCCTCTTTCACTTCCTTCAACCATGTTGGCTTGACTTGTAACTCGCCAACAAACTTCCATCCTCAAATAAGCTTAAATGGGCGAACATTGCTCTCGTGTCTGTCACAACCTTCCTCCTTAAGGCATCGGCTACTACATTTGCCTTGCCCGAATGATATTCTATCGAACAGTCATAGTCTTTCGGTAATTCCACCCACCTTCGTTGCCTCAAGTTCAACTCCTTTTGAGTCAACAGTACTTGAGACTCTTGTCGTGCTGTAGATCACCGACCTTTCTCCATCTGAGATAATGCCTCCACACCTTGAGAGCGAAAACCACTGCTGCCAATTCCAAGTCATGGGTTGGGTAGTTCACCTCATGCGGCCTTAAGCGCCGGGACGCATAGCGACTACCTTTCCATCTTGCATAAGAACACATCCTAACCCCGTATGTGAAGCGCCACGGTATACCACAAAATCCTTTCACGCCTCAAAGTTGAATCAACACCGAGCTTAGTTAATACCTTTTAAGTTTTTCAAAACTCTCTGTTGCTTATCTCGTCCACACAAAGGGTACTTCCTTCCTTAACAATTTTGTTAATGGCGCTGCTATCGGCGAGAATCCTTCCACGAACCTTGGTAATAGCCCGCCAACCCTAAGAAACTACGAATCTCGCCATCGACTTAGGTGGTTTCCAATCCAACACCGCTCGATTTTCTTAGGATCCACCCTTATTCCCTCGGCAGACACCACGTGTCCTAAGAAAGCAACTTCTAAGCCAAAATTCACACTTGCTGAATTTGGCATAAAGCTTCTTCTCCTTAATACTTGTAACACAACTGAGATGCTCATCATGCTCCTCTTGGACTTAGAATATGCCAAGATATCATCGATGAATACCACAACAAACCTGTCTAAGTAAGGTTGGAACACTCGGTTCATCATATCCATGAACGCGTTGGAGCGTTCACAACCCAAACGGCATTACTACAAACTCAAAGTGACCATATCTTGTCCTAAAAGCGGTCTTATGGATATCACCTCCTTCACCTTCAACCGATGGTATCCCGACCGTAAATCGATCTTCGAAAACTTGTGGCTCCTTGGTGATCGAACAAGTCATCGATCCTTGGCAAGGGATACTTGTTCTTGATGGTCAGCTTATTCAATTGACGATAGTCTATGCACATACGCATAGTTCCATCTTTCTTCTTCACAAACAGGACCGGTGCTCCCCACGGAGACACACTGGGCTGAATAAACCCACGATCCAATAATTCCTAGATTTGAGCCTTAAGCTCCACTAATTCCTTTGGCGCCATTCGGTATGGAGCAATTGACACAGATATGCCATTCACGGTAGTAGGTCTATTCCAAATTCAACTTCTCTATCCGGGGTATTCACGGTAATTCCTCCGAAACACATCCTCAAGTCCCTTACCGTTCGACTCCTTCGACACCTTCCCGATTTCCATCCAACACACTTACAAAGGCTAAGAACGCCTGCACCCTTTATGTACCATCCTTTCAAATTTTAAGCACCAAACTACATTAGTCAAATAGTTCCTTCTCTCTCCTATCATAATGACCACCTCATCCTCGGGGTCCTTAATTCCATTCGTTTAGCCGCACAATCCAAACGACTCGGTGTTCTACTAACCAATCCATACCAAGTATAAGGTCAAATTCCCGAAGGGTAATTCTATTAGGTCACCAAAGCTCACTCCACAATTTCTAGGGTATATTAGAAAGATCTTATTTACTACTATAGTTTGGCCTAGTGGGCTTACCATCGTCATCTCCTTATCAGAAAGTTTAGAGTCTAGGCCTAGTGTCTCAACTACACTACAGGCAACATAAGAATGGGTCGAGCCCACATCAATTAAAGCATAATAGGGTTTACTATGAATGAGGAACGTACTGGTTATGACGTCCGACGCATCTTCATCCTCCCTACGATGAACCGCATAAACCAAACCCGGCTGTCTTGCCTCAGTATTAGTGGCACCTCTGCCACGTCCTCTGCCAGCACTATTACCTCTGATATTCGAACCTCGACCACGTTGAGGCTGCTGTCCTCCCCTACCGGCCTGATTAACATTCTGAGTTGCTGGCTGTCTATCATCTGATATCTTTGGACAGTCCTTGAGCATATGGTCTTTAGACCCACATTTAAGACATGCTCCTATCTTTTTCCAATACTCACCTGAGTGCTTCTTTCCACAATACTCACAAGGACAATACTGCCCTCTGGTATCAACTTGTCGACCCTTGACCCCTCGATTACGGGCCTTTTCTGCACATTTCCCGACGATCCATAACCCCTCTTGGGTCTATTCCTGTCAGAGTTCTGCCTAGTCGAGTCCTTGATTCCTTCAGCTACCTTAGCCTTTTCAACCAACGTGGAGAACTCCCGCTCCTGATGTGGAGCTATCAATAACCTTAGGTCATCCCTTAATCCATCCTCAAAACGGACACAGCGTTCATGTTCAGTCGTGACTACTCCTCGAGCATATTGGCTTAACATCAGAAATTCAGCCTCATATGCCGCTACTGATTTGTTCCCCTGAACTAGTCCTAGAAAAGCTTTCCGCTGCTCATCAATATATTGAGTGCCGACATACTTCTTCTGATATGCCTCCTTAGCATACTCCCACGTCGGATCCTCCGCCATGGCACCATCACGAGCAGTTAGCCGCCATTGGTATGCTTCATCACGTAATGAGGCTACCATCCCTTTCAACTTCTCCTCGGGGTCGGTCGAGTTCATCCATAATACGCTCGATTGCTTCCAACCAATACTCGGATCGGGTGCCACACGGACACTCCACGAAACACCTCGGCCCGTTGGCTCAGAGTCGCTCAGGTATAGATTTTCGTGCTCCCGAATTTCCACCCGCCACCACCATTTCCAATACTCGCAACATAGCTGCGACACGGCCTCATCCCGTCCCGAGCTCGCCGCTCGGCGTTAACGGTGAGGGTGGTGGTGGCGGTGGTAACTCATTGTCGAACCTTGACCGATCTAACGGGTTCGGATACGCTTATTCTTCCTCTATCGCGTCCTTGACGATCGCGTCATCTAGAACTCATTTTCTAGCGTCGGGATCTGATTAAGAAATTTTATGGATTAGTCTTTGTTCCACTTATTTATCAGCGAAGGAGTTTTATGGAAAGGGATTTAAGAGTGGTTCTTTCGTATTCATATAAACACACAGTCTTTTCCATTCATTCATTCATCCATCAAACAAGTATGAACTTTCGTTCATTCAGAGAAACGTTGTAGTTTTTGTTGTTGTTGTTGTGTTCCTCTACCCGGGGGTATTTTCGTAATTTTATCCTACAGGGGCATTTTCGTAATTTTTCAGAAGAAAAACGTTCCTTGGTGTTTTTGTCAAAAATTATTTTGAAAATTATGAAGTCTAGGGGTAATTTGGAAAAAATTTTAAATCTGGGGTTATTTCGGTAATTTTTGACCTCAGGGGTATTTTGGTAATTTTTCACAAATCAGGGTAAATTTGTAAAATTTAATAAATCAGGGGTATTTCAAAAGTTGTAAAACTCTGAGGGTTCTTTTCGAAAATTGTTCCTTCAAAAATGGGAATGTTGTAAAAATTTTGAAATTCAGGGTCATTTTGGTAATTTTGTAAGTTAGGGGCAATTTTGTAATTTTTCCAAAATCGAGGTATTTTGATATTTTACAAGTTAGGGCTTTTGAATGTTTATAAAATAATAAAATTTTGGTAAAGCTGTTGAGTAGTTGAATCATTTTATAAACCAAGGGCACTTTAGTAATTTTACCACTAAGGGCATTTTTGTAATTTTATGGATCAAAATTTTTGAAAATAATTGTGTCTGAAATAGTTTTCGTGAATTAAGGATAAGAGAAAGAAAGTGATTTAAGAATTTTAATATTAAGTGTTAAAAAATGGCTAGTTCCTTTCGGGTTTTAGTTATTGAGTTTAGCCTATGGTGAGCCTTCTTGGTCGGGGTGAACCAAAGCTACGCACTGTGGAGATTCGAGTGGAGAGGAGGTGAGTCACGCGGATTGCTTAAGCACCAAGCTCCCACTAAAACCATTCCTAGACATGCGTACAGGGGTTGCCACACCCATTAAGTCCTCTGGGTTAGGGTGAACCAAAGCTACGCACCAGGTAGGATTCCTGTGAAGAGGAGGTGAGTCACTAGGACTGCTTAAATACCAAGCTCTTCGGGATCCACTCCTAGACATGCGTGCCATGGTTTCCACACCTAGCTTAATTGACTTAGCCATAGGTTGGTTTAGTGCCTTAAATCTTATGTGTTTGTGTTTGAGTAGTCTAATCCTGGGTTCAAGTTCCTATCATTCTATTCTACGTTTCATGCCTTTTCTACCCTTATATAAATCACGAATCACACATAGAGTTAGAGGTACTTACGGTGGATCATGAATTGGAGACTTAGGGGCCATGTCTTTATACCTGTCCATTTGTAAAAATACTTTCATAAAACTCATTTGGCCTTGTTTTAAAAACGTTTTGGGCCTTAGGCCATAGGCCGAGAGTTTGAACTGGGCTCTGATACCAAATTGAAACACCCCAAACCCGACCCACGAGAATGGACCGGATCTGGTATGTTCCTCGAAGTAACCCGGTTCAAATTCATTCGAATACTTTGAAAACTATGAGTTTTGGAAGATAGTTTGTTGTGGGTTGGGCTTGAGTTGAAAACAAATTTATCTTATAACAAAAACCCATTTGTTTGGGTGACAAATTATTTAAACTTATTTCATATTATGTGGGCTTACTCTTTATAAAGCCCTAAATTCATAACATAGTAATTATAGCGAAATAAAAATTAAATCACGGTGGCCTTATTACATAAAAGCGAAACCCAAAATAATAAATTGTACAAGATCTTAAAATAATAAAAAAATATTCAAATTAAATTGAACTTCAAGTCGAACATGGCCACCACAAGTTCTGCCGTCCGGTCCATTCTTGCTCATCACGAAACATATTCCCACAACGGGTGAGTCGATAGACTCGATGTGTAACCAACACTAAACATAATAGAAATAGGCACACCATAAAAATCATATGCATATAAAAATTTCAAGGTAATGATGCAAACCCGAACCCAAACCTATATGCCATCCGCTACACTCCACCCGTACCAACTTCACACCAGTGGGGACTACTAAGTCAACCCTCCTTCCGCTACACTCCATCGAAAGTGGTCACTAAACGATCGTGCTCATCGCCATCGATAATATTGTGGCATAGCCACCATTGTAATGTAACCGGTTACCACTTAGTGAGACCAAGTCATCACATTCACTTAGTGAGACCAAGTCATCACATTCACTTCTCCTTCTTCAATTGACCCGAATGCCCCAAATAATAAATATCATGCATAACATATTCTTATTTCACTTTCACATCACTTTTCACTTGTATAACATTTTTTTCGAAATCCTAGTAGGAGTAGGAAAATGTACCTGAATACTTTGTACCATAATATGGCACTTTAGCCACTTTCTTTCACTTTCACATTAACATATATAACATATTTAAACCATAAAACTATTAAGATTAGTGTGGAATACACACCTGATTTGTTTAGCGATTCCTTGAGATTCCGAAAGCAAGATCTAATGTTTAGATCCTTAATTCCTACATTTGGTTTATCAGGTATTACTTAGCATAAATTCTATTTTGGGTTATAATATCCAAATCCTAGTAGGATTTGTAAAGAGGCTTACCTTTGATGCCGATTTGATGTCTATTCAAATCCCGGAAACTTTGTTTTCCTTCACTTGCTATTCGGCCAACCTTAAATCTCAACATAAATTAGTTTTCGGCTTTTTAATAATTATACATCTTATCTATGTAATCACACAAACCTTGGCGAATACTTTCAAGTGCTTACCTTATGGATTTTAAATCCAAAACTTCACCTTCCCTTTTCCTTGTAATCGACAAAAACCTAGATCTACGAATAGGTTAGTTTTTGATCAATTTGATCTAATTGACTAAGATTTGGCCTTGGTGAATGTATGACTTACTTACCTTGAAGTTCTCAAATCCCGAAGTTGATCTTTCTTTTTAATTCTTGCCGAAATCACTTGTTAGAATTGAACTATTATTCAATTATGGAAGGGACCTTTTTTTCGAATGTATGTTGATGTACTTACCTCGTTTTCGAATCCCGGATGATCTCTTTTAATATTTGGCTATGGCACTATTTGGGATCTCAAAGTTTTGGCTTTTGTCGAGGGATAGTAGAAGAAAAGAAAAAGAAAGGAAAAGAGATGGAGAGAGTTTTGACAAGGAGGATTCGGCTAAAGAAAAGAGAAAAGATTGTTGTTACTTTGACTAGGAGATTTCGACAAGAAGATGAAGAGAAGAGAATGGCTCTTTACTTTTCTCTCTTTGGCCGAAACTATTAGCCTTAGAGTCCCTAAATCCGCTAACTCTTCATTTGTGATAAGTTTTAATTTTATCAACTATGAAATTCCATCAAATCTCCTAATTAGCCAAAAGTTCTATTTGAATAAAAACTCCTCTTCTTAGATTCCCTTGTGCCGTCCAACTCCCCACTCATGGAAGCAAAATAAAACTTCTTTTATTTGCTTCCTAGATGACTCAAACTCAGGCCCAAAAACCTCTTGCATTTGGGCCATTTCCTAAGGCCTTAGGTGGCATCTTCAGGCCACATTTCCAAGTCCGTTGTTGGGTAAAATTTCATGTACTTTATATTTTTAGGGTCACTCGGCCCTAAGTTCCCCTTTGGCCTCTTAAATTCGACATTCCGGGGTCATTTTTAAGTTTCCAAAATTTTTCGCGCGGCTCTGTATTTTCCAAGTTTCCAAAATGTTTAGTTTCCTATTTTGGCTTGGTTTCCAAAATGTTTAGTTTCCTATTTTGGTTTGGTTTCCAAAATGTTTAGTTTCCTATTTTGGCTTGGTTTCCAAAATGTTCACTTTCCTAATTTACTTAGGTTTCCAAAAATGTTCACTTTCCTATTTTCGACGTAACATTTCCATACATCCTCAGGTTTCTAAAATCATTCCAAATTTATTCCAAAACACATAAAACATGTCTTATTGTACAATTAGGCCAAAATGCATAGGCCCTTTTTAGGATGTTACATAATATATGAGGTCATCCATTCTCTCAATTCAATACTCGATACATTGTATCATACCAAATTTATATATCATGTACATCATATTCAACATTTTACTCTCAAACATATAATCAATAATTCATTCAATAACAGTACTCATTTGCATAAACAATATTTGTGCCCATTGAACCCATTAGAACTTCAAAGGATACTTGGGTAATATACATCATTAATCCATCAATTCATTATCATTTCCGCTCTTTCGAGCTATGATCAGTAAGATCCTCTTGAGTTGATGGATAGTAAGCTCTATTGAGCTGAAAATAGTAAGATCTTAGGAACTGAAATATCAGTAAGCTAATACGAGCTGTGGTGAGTCCGCAAAAAATGCAGGAGCTCGACCAAAACGATAACGTTAATGACATGTCACTCATATCCTACGAATTCATATGGTTCAAACGAGGCTCGGTACAATCATTCTATATCAATTAAGCACTTTTATTCCAAGTGTATCAAATACTCAATTATAAACATATATCTCAAATAAATACGAGTATTTAAAGTTCGATTCTAATTATAAGAACTTACCTCAAGTATGAAAACGGAGAAATGAGTTAATTTATCGATAATCTTGCCTTTCCCCGATCCAATTTCGGATTCCTCTTTTCTTGATTTAAATATATTCAAAATTAACTTATTTAATCAACTATTTATGCAATTTAGTCCAAAACACATATTAAGGTTAATTTACACATTTTCCCCTAAACTTTCACATTTTTATAATTTAGTCCTTATCACATAAAATTGCAAATTAATGCAATTAAACCCTCAACTAAGCTAGCTGAATTTCATAAGGACTCCTAGCAGCCCATATCTTTCATAATTTCACATATTTACCACAAAAAATTTCACATTTCACAATTTAATCCATTTTTGACATTTTTGTCAAAAATCACTTTACAAAACATGAAAATCTATCATAAAAAATTCATGTTTCAACTTCAAACACCAAAGAACACATAAAATCATCAATGGAAACTCTTAAAATATTTAACAGTTTCAAAATCGAAGGTACGGGCTAGCTAGAATACGAAGCAACGATCACAAAAACATAGAAATCATTAAAAACGGATCAAAAACCATACCTAAATGAGCAAGAGAAGCTTGGTCGAATATCAACCCTAAAAATGGCTTTTATCCCTTCAATTTTCGATTAAAGAAGATGATAATGGATGGAATTTTGTTTTGTTTTATTAAAATTAACCTTATTAACTAAATTACTAAATTAGCCTTAATGAACATTAATAATTTCAAATTTACCAAGCCACTATCATCCACTATCATTTTAATGGTCTAATTTATACATAAGGACCTTAACTTTAAGGTTCTATAGCTATTAGGCACTTTTAGCTAATAGAACACAAGTTTTACACTTTATGCGATTTAGTCCTTTTACTCAAATTAACCATTCAAACAGTAAAATTTCTTAACGAAACTTTCACACAATAATTCTATCATGCTGTAAACTCAATAAAATAATAAAATAAATATTTTAGCCTCAAATTTGTGGTCTTGAAACCACTATTCTGATTTGACCTAAAAACAGGCTGTTACAACTCTCATTCCTTAGGGATTTTCGTCCCCGAAAATCTTACCAGTGAATAGGTTAGGGTACTACTTTTGTATAGCTTCCTTGGGTTACCACATAGCTTCCTCAATCCCATGTTTATGCTAGAGAACTTTTACTAGAGCAATGCACTTATTTCTCAATTATTTGATTTCACGAGCTAAAATCCTTATCGTTTCTTGCGATACGTCAAATCTACCTATATATCAACATCTACTGAAGACATCACATGTGATAGATCGAATCTATATCGATGTAACTTAGAAATATGGAAAACATTATGAATCTTTTCAAGTTCTAACGGTAAAGCTAGTCGATATGCTATAGGCCCTATTTTTCAATGATTTCGTAAGGTCTGATAAATCGCGAACTTAACTTCCCTTTATGACCGAATCGAATAAATTTTTTCTACGGTGACACTTTTAGAAACACTCGATCCCCGACCTAAAATTCAATTTCTTTACGTTTCAAATCCGTGTATGATTTCTGTCGATCTGAACCTGCTTTTAAACTATCGCGAATCGTTTTCACTTTTTCTTCAGTTTCTCTGATCAATTCAACCCCGTGAAACTTTTTCTCACTTAGCTCAGTCCAGTATAACGGAGTTCAACATTTACGACCATGTAAAGCTTCATATGGTGCCATCTTTATACTCGTCTGAAAACTATTATTATACGTGAATTCAATCAACAAGTATTTTTCCCAACTGCCCTCAAACTCTAAAATTCAACATCTCAACATGTCTTCAAGAATCTGAATAACTCTTTCGATCTGACCGTCAGTCTGAGGATAAAAAGTTGTACTAAAATTCAACCTCGTACCCAAAGATTCTTGCGGTTTATTCCAGAATTGCGACGTAAATCTCGAATCTCTATAAAAAATAATAGATAATGCCATCTCGTGCAATCGAACAATCTTAGAAATATACAATTTAGCTAATCTATCAAGTGAGTAATCTGTACGTACCGGTATGAAATGAGCAGATTCCGTTAGTCGATCAACAACAACCCAGATAGCATCTTTTTTTTCAGAGTTAGGGACAATCCCACACAAAATCCATTGTAACTCTATCCCACTTTCATTCGGGAATCATCACAGGCTGCAGTAAACCAGATGGCACTTGATGTTCTGTTTTGACTTGCTGACAAATCAAACATTTAGAAACAAATTCTGATATATCTCATTTCATGCCTTGCCACCAGTAAAACTGTTTCAAATCGTTATACATTTTGGTACTTCCTGGGTGAACAGATAAGCAGCTATGCTGCACTTCATGCAAAATCTTCTGAATGAGTTCTAAATTTCTCAACATGCAAATTCTATTCTGGAACCTTAAACAATCTTCGGTTCCAATCTAAAATTCTGAATCATGGATACTCTCACATTGAATTCGTTTAACTTGCAATTCATGATCCTTTTTGAGATTTATAGATTTGTTGAAGAAATACCGGATTAGCTTTTAATTCAGCTAAAATAGACCCATCATCACAATCATCAACTGGGTATTCATTGCTCGTAAAGCAAACAAAGATTTTTGGCTTAGGGCATCAGCAACAACATTAGCTTTTCCCAAGTGGTAATCAGTCACAAATTCATAGTCTTTCAATAACTCGAGCCATCTTCGTTGTCGCAGATTCAAATCTTTCTATGACATCAGGTACTTTAAGCTTTTGTGATCCATATAAATGTGGCATTTTTCACTGTATAAGTAGTGTCGCCAAATTTTTAATGTAAACACAATTGCAGCCAACTCAAGGTCGTGTGTTAGATAATTCTTTTCATGCAGTTTCAATTGTCGAGAAGCATAAGCTGTAACTTTTCATTCTTGCATCAGGACACATCCCAACCATTTAATGGCATGTCATTATAAATCACAAATTCTTTCCCCGATTCAGGTTGAACCAAAACTAGTGCTTCAGTTAACAGTACTTTCAACTATTCAAAACTCTGCTGACATTTTCCTGACCATTTGAATTTCACATCTTTTTGAAGTAGTTGTGTCATCGGTGTTGCAATCATAAAAAATCCTTTCATGAATCTTCGGAAATAACCCGCTAAGCCCAGAAAACTATAGACTTCTAACACGTTTCTTGGAGGTTTCCAATCAACAATAGCAGAAATCTTACTCGGGTCAACTCTAATACTGCTAGCTAAAACTATATGCCCCAGAAATCCAACCTCTCAAAGCCAAAACTCACATTTGCTGAACTTTGCAAATAATTTTTTATCACATAGAGTTTGTAACACAACTCTCAGGTGCATGGTATGTTCAGATTCATCTCGTGTATAGATCAAAATGTCATCAATGAATACAATAAAAATCTGTCTAAATTCGGTCTGAATATCTGGTTCATCAAGTCCATAAAAACTGCTGGAGCATTAGTTAATCCAAAAGCCAAAACAAGGAATTCATAATGTCTATACCTCGTTCTTAATGTAGTTTTTGACACATCCAACTCTTTAACTTGCAATTGATAATAACTCAATCTCAAATCAATCTTTGAAAATACTGTAGCCCCTTTCAACTGATCAAATAAGTCATCAATCCATGGTAGAGGGTATTTTTTCTTTATATTCACCTTATTCAACTGTCTGTAATCGATACACATTCTTATTGTGCCATCTTTCTTTTTCACAAACAATATCGGTGCACCCAAGGCGAATAACTCGGTCATACAAAACCTCTATCTGTCCATTCTTGCAACTGAGCTTTCAATTCTTTTAATTCTGTTGGAGCCATTCTGTAAGGAGCTATCGATATCAGTGTTATTCCCGGTACTAATTCAATACCAAATTCATCCTATCTAATCGGTGGCAACCCCGATATTCTTTTGGAAATACATCTAAAAACTCACAAACAACAAGTACAGATTTAATCTTTGATTAAGATACCTTAGTATCTAATACATATGCAAGATATGCATTACAACCCTTTTTCATACATTTCTAGGCTAACATAGACGATATCACAGTAGGTAATTCACTCGAATCATCGGACTTAATTCAAAGAATTTCACTGTTTTGGCATTTCACAATTGCAACATGCATAGTCAGTCAGTCCATACCCAAAATCACATTAAGCTCATCAAATGGTAGAAGCATCAAGTTAGCTTAAAAATGGTAACCTCGAGTCATCAAAGGACAATTCTAACAAATTTTATCAACTAACACAGATCTGCCTAAGGGATTCGATACTTTAATTACAAACTTTGTAGACTCGGCATGTAAACTCTGTTTAAATACTAAATTCATACAAATATATGAATAGTTTGATCGAGGATCTATCAATACAACTATATCAGTATCAAAAAGAGAAAAAGTACAGGTAATAATGTATGGTGATGATGCCTCCTCCCGTGCACGGATAGCATAAGCTTGGGCAGGAGCTCGTGCCTCAGATCTCACAGTAGAATCTCTTGTAGCACCTCAGTTACCACTCGCATTTCCAGTGTTTCGGGGTGGTCTCCCTTTAGTAGTCGTTTTACTCACTTTCATTTTTGATCTCTTTTAGCTATAGAATTTTTTGGATAGTCCCAGAGATAATGATCAAGAGATCCATATCTAAAACAAGCTCCGCTCACTATTCTGCATTCACCATAATGGTGCTTGTTGCAATGCTTACATTCAGGTACAACATTTCTAACACTACTCGTATTGGCAATAGATGTCGTTTGAGGTTTAGAGCTAAAATTTTTGCATATCTATCTCTGATCGAAATCCCCGCAAAAGTAGTAGAACGAGGATGATATTCTTTATATTTCTTTAATGCTGACTAATGTGATTTTCCTGCAAATCTTTTTCTAAAGTCTCTAGCCTCAAAATCAACTTTTCTTTTCTCTTTGCTAAGCTCTTCGACTTTGCAGGCTCTGTCAAATAGAACAACGAACTCTTTCAACTCAAGAATCCCCACTAATAGTCTGATTTCTTCATTCAACCCATCTTCGAACCTTTTACACATTATAGCCTCAAAAGAAACATATTCACGAGCATATTTGCTAAGTCATACAAACTCTCTTTCGTATTTTGTTACAAACATATGGCCCTATTTCAATTCAAGAAATTCTTTTCTTTTCTGATCAATGAACCTTTGGCTGATGTATTTCTTTCTAAATTCAACTTGAAAGACTTTCCAAGTAACTCTTTCTCGAGGAACTAAGGATATCAAACTATTCCACCACTAATACGCGGTGTCTCTCAACAATGATACAACACATTTTAAACATTCTTCAGGTGTGCATGATAGTTCGTCAAATACTCGAATTGTGTTCTCAAGCCAAAACTCGGCTTTCTCAAGATCATCTCTAATAGTAGCTCTGAAGTCTTCAGCCTCGTGTTTTTGTATCTTATCAATAGGTGGGTTATTCAATCACAAAGGATCCATACCTTGAGGAACTACAGGGATCAGTTGGGGAATAGGTGGGGTTGGAGGTTGTTGAGCAGCCAGGTTCACATGTATTATGTGAACCATTTGTTCATCATTTGGAAGAAGGCTTCTTTAGCCTCTCTCCTTTGTTACCGTTATGGGTCTAGAGTCAGATAGTGCTAACCCTTGCACGGGAGCAGGCGCGTTACTCTCAACCTCATCAACTATGGCTCGATCAGGATTCATTTACTATATAAAAATACATTTAAAAACATCAAGAGTCATCACACTATCACAGTTTATATATATGGCATGTATAGCTAGACTCACATACGCTATGTGATAAACCATAATTTATACATATTTTAACCCCATGCTTGGCTTATATTTCGATGAATTCTCATTAAGATTTAATGAATTAGATGCTTCTAATCCCTTAATTTCATGTTGTATACCCAGGCGAGCTTAGGGAGTCGAAAAGAACGATAAACAGGCCAAATCGGGATAAAATAGGCCTACATATGAAATCAACACGGCCAGCAACAATGAACACGGCTAGGAATAATGAACACGGCCGTGTTCATGACCTAGATCAACGTACACGAGAAGACCACACGGCCATGTGTGGCGAGCAGAAGCTAGGACGCTTAATTCTATTCGGAATAGGCCACTTCTTGGCCAAGAGAGGTTTCCAAAGCCTATGTAAACAACCTAGGGGGCAACCTAAACGAGGACACTGAGTAGAAGGTAGAAAATACTTGAAGACAGCCAATGGAAGCAGCTCGGAAGGAGGATGTCCATCAAGACTGAAGATCTCCCATCAAGTTCTTTAGAAGTTTTTTGGTTTTCTTATGTTTTTTTTTGTTTTCCTTATTTTAAGATGTTTTCCTCTATTAGTATGAACTAAATCCCTTAAATACCTAAGGGGATGAAACCTAAGACCGATCTTATTATTATTTGATTTATAAGATAAATACTTGTTCTTATTCTTAATTGTGAGTTCTTATTCTTGTTTTGATAATTCAGGTTATTGATTCAAGTCGAATGTGCTTATTAAGTGGAGCAAAAGTCCCTGTTTAAGAGTAGATCAACACAATTAAGCGGAGTTGATTGCAACCCTAGAAATAGGGAGACGAAAATCTATTGGATTAGAGTCAAATCTAATAAGGGAATCCATAGATCAAGTTAATGCGACAATAGGGGTTTTAATTAGAAAGAGATTTGAATTAGTCAACCTAGAGTTAGTTGTTTTTAGTCTTGAAAGAGATATTAACAAAAATCAGGGATTTCTACGGATTAAGTCAAGTGAATAAATCATATGAATCAAAAGTAATAAGTGAAGTCTAGGTGGATTCTTCCTCAGGTATTGTCCATCTCATATAAGTTGTCTAAAAGTATTTTCCTAATTCTTTCGTTGTCGTGTTTAATTAGTTTTAGTTTAAAAGAAATCACTCCAATACTTAGGCTAAATAATAAAAAGATAGCAATTACTAGTACTCTTGGTCCTTGTGGACACGATATTACCGGTCTTACCGTAACTATACTATTGAACGATAGGTGCGCTTGCCTTTATTGTGATCATAGTTAGTTTTAGACACATTAATTTTTTGGCGCCATTGTCGGGGACTAAGGTATTATGAAAACTAATCTTTTATTACTTTATCCATTTTATTTATTTTCAATTTATTTTTATTTTAACTTTGCTAATTTTTCTTTTATTTGCCTTTGGTAGGTAATTTTAGTTTATGACTAGAAGAAACCCGTCAGGACCCTTGATTTTTAACACTGAGATAGAACATGCCGCTCACAGAAATCGAATAGAAATAAGGCAAAGCTTACAATACATAGAAGAAGAGCAAGAAGACGAAACCAATACTACCAAAGAGATGGCTGATAATAATCCGCTACCCCTTGTGGTTACCGCAAACCCAGTGAATCAAAACCCTGCTCCTCATACTATGTATGATTATGCTAAACCTAATTTAAGAAAAACCAAATCAAGTATTATTAGACCTACTATTGCTGCAAATAATTTTGAACTGAAACCTAACACTATACAGATGATTCAGCAGTTTGTTTAGTTTGATGGTTTGCAGGATGAGGATCCAAACAATCACTTGGAAAACTTCCTGAATTCTGCGACACTTTCAAAATTAATGGTGTTTCTAATGATGCCATTCGCCTTCGGTTGTTTCCCTTCTTGTTGAGAAAGAAAGCTAAACAGTGGTTGAACTCGTTACCACGAGGATCAATCACTACATGGGACCAAATGACCGAAAAATTTTTACTTAAATATTTTCTGTCGGCTAAAACGGCTAAGTTAAGGAATGATATTTCTTCTTTTGTGCAGATGGATCTAGAAACACTCTACGATGCATGGGAGAGATATAAGGATCTACTGAGAAGGTACCCTCACCATGGGTTACCATTATGGCTACAGGTTTAAACCTTTTACAATGGTGTGAACCCCTCAACTAGGCAGTAGATTGATGCAGCCGCTGGTGGAACCTTAAATAACAAAACCCCTGAAGCGGCTTATGAGTTTATAGAGGAGATGTTACTGAATAACTATCAGTAGTAAGTTATGAGAACAAATCTGACAAAAGCCGCCAGTGTTTTGAACCTCGACGCAGTCACCATACTATCAAACCAGGTAGAGCTGTTAAGTAAAAAGATTGATGGTTGGTGTGGTTCTTCGCATGTACATCTAGTGATGCAGTGCGATACGAGTGGAGGAGCAATGAACAATAAAGAATATCGACCTTACAACCCTGGCATAGAAAGCGAACAGATGAACTATATGGGTAATAATTCTAGACCTCAAAATAACCTTTGCAGTAATACTTACAATCCAGGTTGGAGGAACCATCCTAATTTCTCATGGGGTGGCCAAGGAAATCAGAGACAACAACCCCCTCCAGGCTTTCAACAGCAACTCTACCCACAAGAGAAAAAGCTGAACCTTAAGGAGATGCTAACAAAATTTATGTCGATGTTAAAAACCCGTTTCCAAAACACCAAAACAGCACTCAAAAATTAGCAAGCATCGATTCAAGGGCTCGAAAACCAATTAGGACAACTTGCTAAGCTCATATCTGAATGACCACAAGGCAGCTTGCCAAGCAACACTGAAACTAATCGAAAGAAGCAAATTCATGCCATTATTGCTCACAATAGTGAAGGGTTAGATTAACCAAACTTGAGGCAAGAGAATGTTGTAGAAGAAGGTAAGGTTGAGTGTAACAGCCCGGTTTAGACCCTAGTCAGAACAGTGGTTTTGAGACCACAAATCTAAGGTCAGAATAATAATTTAACATTATTTTTTGTGTGAATAGTATGCAACATGGTCTGTGTGAAAGTTTTGTGTGATGATTTGATCGTTTTAGTGTCGGATTAAGAGAAAGGACTTAATCGCGTAAAGTGTAAAATGTTGTGTGCTAATTATTAAGTACTTAATTGTTGTTGTCTTTATAATGTGGAGGTCTTATGAGGCAATTAGCCATTATTAAAGTTAGTGGTTGATTAAATGACATATTAACCTTAATGTAAATTTGTCTTATATGACTAAAAAAGGGTAAATTGGTAAATTGATAATTTAGTTAATATTAAACAAAACCAAAAAGATGAAACATGTTCATCTTTGTTTCATTTGAACCAAAAATAGGAAAATAGAAAGGGTTTGGGAGCTTTGTGATATTCGGACATTGTTAAGCAAAAATTTAGGTATGTTTTAGCTCGATTTTTGATAATTTTTACGTTTTCGTAATCGTTGCTTTGTGCTTTACAAAACCCATGCTTGAATTTTGAGTCTTGATGATATTTTTGTGAGATGCCATTGATACTATATTGAGATTTGTGATAATTTTTGGTGTTAAATGAAAGATGTGAGTTAGATTAACATAGTTTGTATTTGAAATTTTGGTGAAATTGAGTAATTTGAGCTAAATTGTGAAAATAGGAAATTGGTGGACTAAAATGTGAAATAAATGAAATGTGAGGGCTTGTATAAGCATGGGGAGAATTCGGTTAAGCACATGTATATTGAAATTTTGAGTATTTGATGATTTTGTGAGATAGGGACTAAAGTGTCAAAATGTGAAAATGTGAGGGCTATTTTGTAAAATACCCTAAATATGTGTGTTTGGATTAAAATGAATGAATTTATGATTGAATGGATTAAATTTGAATGTGTTTAGACCAAGAGAGGAGAGGTTCGGATCGAGATCGAGGCAAAGATAAAGTGCTCGATTAATTAACCGTATCGATAGTTCGACGTCCGAGGTAAGTTTGGATATAATACATGTATTTGAGATACGTTTTATCGATATGAAATGAATATGTTTATGTATATGAAAGTGAGTTACTATGTGCATGATTTTAATTTGATGGCACTAAGTGTGCGAATGTGAAATCGAGATAGAAATGAATGGCACTGTGTGTGCGATGTGATGAAAGCTTCAATTTATTATTGTTGCACTGTGTGTGCGATGTTATGAAAGCTTTGGGTTATTGCTGTGGCACTGTGTGCGCGATACTAAAATGAATTGGTTAAAAGAATAGGCGCTAAGTGTGCGATATCTGTTATGAGTCGGATAAGTATGTGGCACTGAGTGTGCGATTAAACTAATGAATGATCGGCAAATAATATCGAGCATTGAATATGCTTGGAAATTTAATAGCTTTGGGTGATTAAGGTACGTATTGAACCTTTGTGGTTGATGAGTAAAATTAAGCTTCGATTGAGGAAATGAGCATTGTGGCTATGGATGAGAAGGTACGAATATAAGATAATAGATCTCAGTGATTGTTTATTTTTGCATCGATTCAATTGTTATGATAATTGTATTGTATATCAAACTTACTAAGCTTTGGAAAGCTTACTATGTGATTTGTTTCTCTGCCTTGCAAAGTCAGTAAAGCTAGCTCGGATCTGGGATCGTCAACTTCTCAATCACACTATCGGCATTGTATTTTGGTACTTTTGGTAAGATGTATAAAGCTAGAATATGGCATGTATAGGCTAGTTAATTGAATTATGTCTGAGATAGTAATTAGCCATGAGATGTGGCTAGATATGTGATAGGTTTGGCATGAATGAATGTGATATGTGTGATGCATCTTTTGGCATGATTTGTGGATTGATAAATTTGCTATCAAGTGGTAACTTTGTGTTGATAAATGCTAATAGGGGTTAGTGAAATTGGGAATGAATTATGCTTGTGATAGAATAAGTATTGGTATTGAATTTAGTATAAATAGAGTTGAAATTGAATGCATAAGTGAATGACAACATTGGTATGTTTATGATGATAATATGAGCATGAGATGTTTAGGTTGTATGGCTTGTAGGTTGGACCCTTATGGGTGGCAATTTGACTTTGCAAAATGGCCTATAATGTCACACGGTTGGGGCACACGGGTGTGCCTCAGACCGTGGGTAAATTGGCAGAATGTGGCATAAATTGCACACGGCCATGGCACGAGCGTGCCTACAGGTCGTGTGAGAAATGGCAATATATGACCTTATAGGACACGACTTTAGTACACGGGCGTGCTTTTTAGCCGTGTTGATTTTGGTAGTAAGTAACCGCGGGGAGGTCACACGGGTGTGTCATGTAGCTGTGGGAGAGGCATGGCCTACCCCCACGGGCTTGTCTCCCCTGTATTTTAGAAAAGTCTTAAATTTTTCATGAAATTTTATATGTGTTTCGGTTTAGTCCCGACTCAGTTTATAAGCATGCTTAGGGTCTTAATGACTCGTTTAAGGGACACTATGATTGTATATGAATGTGTTTAATGATGATTGACTTTGTGTCGTGAATGTGATGTGAAATGATCTTATTGTTCGGTAATGCCTTTAAACCCTATTCCAACGACGGTCTTGGGTTAGGGGTGTTACATTGAGATAAGCCATGAAAAACCAAAATTGGTAAGTGTAGAATACCAACCTCGCGTACCATATCCCAATGCGACAAAGAAAGACCTCACAGATGAACAATTCCGTAAATTTCTTAAACTCTTAAAAAATTACATATTAACTTACAGTTTATTAATCTCTTTGCAGATGCCCAATTTAGAAAATTTAAAAGACCTTTTGACAAACAAACAAAAGTTAGACGAGGCGTCGCATGTGGAGCTAAATGCAGTGTGCTAAGCAATCTTACAAAATAGACCACCACAAAAGTTAAAAGATCTAGGGAGTTTTACAATTCCTTGCTTAATTGGTGGTTTATCTATTAATAATGCTTTAGCTGATTTAGGGGCAAGTATAAATGTTATACCTCATAAAATGTTTAAACAGCTAAGTCTAGGGAAACCCAAACAAACTAGGATGAGCATTCAATTGGCTGATAAAACTATTAGAGTTCCTTGGGGTATAATTGAAGATGTACTAGTAAAAATTGATAAATTCATATTCCCAATATAATTTGTTGTTTTAGATATGGATGAGGACAATAATGTTCCTTTAATTTTAAGAAGACCCTTTTTAGCAACTGCTAAAACTAGAATTGATGTTGGTACATGTGAACTCACACTTCGTGTAAGTGACAAAACTATCACTCTCCAGGCTCTTGACTCAGCTAGTACATTGAGTAATAAAGGTGAGAACATAAATTCTATTATTAACCATTTGGTTCAACCCTCTTTTCAAGAAGCACCACAAAATTACACAACTGAGCCATATCCTAGACCTCGTGCCAACAAAGAAATAACTCATGAGGAGCGAAGGCTTCAGATTGATGAACTAGATAAGTGGAAGACACATGTCAAGGAGAAATCAAGAACACACAAAGCAAAACCGAGGCAATTCCATAACGAACTTAAAGATGAAGCAAACTACTTCAAGGTTTGAGATCGAGTTCTAATGGATAATATAGATCCTCATGTTGCCACTTCTGAACCTAATGGAATAACTCCTTTCACGGTACTTAATACTTTCCCATACAGTACAGTCGAGATAACTCATTCTCAATTTGGCACCTTCAAGGTAAATCATACTTGCCTAAAACCGTATTTTAATACAATTGATAGCTAGAGTGAGGAGTTTCAACTCCTCAAACCACTATGATTATTCGAATCAAAGGTAAGTCTAGCTTAAGACTTTAAACGAGCATTTCTCGGGAGGCAATCCGAGTACTAACCCTATTAATTTTCATACTTTTGATTTTTAGCACCTAACTAAAAACTAACCAAATTAATAAAGCGCAGGCTTCCTTACCACACGGCCTTGCACGCATGGCTGTGGTCGTGTGGACACCATGAATAGGAACATTGGCGTGGCAAAGACTGTGCGAACCAAGGATGAAAATTTTCCCCAAAACACGGGCTGCGATAAAATGCCACGCCCGTGCGATACGGCCGTGGTCGACATTGAGAAAGTAACATGGGTGTACGACACACCCGTGTTCCAAGGCCATTGTCGACATTGAATAAGCAACATGGGCATGGAAACTTCTACACAGGCGTGGGAGAAATGAATGAGGCACCACACGGCCTTACAATACGGCCATGTGACCTAACACGCCCAGGACACACAGGCGTGGGCAGCTAATTTCTATTTAAACCCCTTTTTGTTCTGCTCACTTTCTTCCCCATATCCCTTCCCTCCCAACCCTAGCCACCATAGTTTTTCCCCATTTTTACCATCCTTGCCACCATGACTAAAACCAAAACCAAAACCACCATCCTCACGTTGAAAAAGAGAAATTTTCCTAGCACAGTATCCCTGTGAACGACAACTCTACATAAGTTCATGCCGGCCGCTTCATTCACTCGACAAGACAAGGACCTTTAAGTCCATATATCTTTTCTTTTTGTTTTATTTTCATTTTTAAAGTCTTTTCCTTTATCTGTCTTGTCTTTAATTTATATTAGTATAATTTGATTTCTTTTTATCTCTGGCTATCTTTGATTAAGGAACGATCACATCTCCACCAGAGAATCCACCTCCACCTTCACCTCTGCCCAACTTTACCGTTTCTTTTCCTTGACTCCATCCAAAATTCAAGAAGTTCACTCTCTCTATCTTATGATTTTCTATATTGTCAATATCTATTTTTGCACATTGAGGACAATGTACACCTTAAGTGTGGGGAGGTGTCAACAATACTGAATTATGCCTTGTTCTTAAGTAACTTTCTCATATTACTATTAGAATGAAACTTCTATTGATTTATGATTTTTGTTGATATATTTTGGAGTAAGTCATAGATAATTGTGCATTGATGGTTTAAAATTTAATATATTAGAGAATCAAGCATGATAAGTCTATTTTCAAAATTAAAATTTTTATTAGGTTGTTTCCCTAAATTTAAATATTACTTTGAAGTTTGAAATTTTCAAGGTTGACATCAAAAACAATAATTTCTGTGAGTCTTTGAGCCTTTTAGAGCACATATTTTTCTTGCTCACTTTATTGATTATGAATGTGTTAATATTGATTTGTTATTCTAGAACTTTCTTTGATTATACATGTCGAGACCACACTTCTGATTTGATATACTGAGATGATAAAGGCACATAGGTTTTAACCCACTTATTCCACTAAAAAGCCTACCATCATAATTAACCCTTAGTGAACCCTTTTTAGCCTAATAAACCGTTTCTTCACTCACCCATTAATATTAACCCAAAACCAAATTTTTACTTCTCCTCCTTTGACCCCCTTATGTCGAGATTTGATGTGATTAGTTTCCTAACTATTTTCTTTATTTCAGTTGTTAAATTCTATCTTATTATTGTATGTTCTTATTCTTTAAAAAATTGTGAAATATTCATTATTAGTTCTAAGTTATTTGAGCTTAAGTAGTTAATTTCACATTTTGAGAAAAAGCTTGTGTTATTATGATAAATTTTCAATTTAGTATTAGTTTTATGAGCTTAAACAGTTAATTTCACATCTTTAGAAGAAGCTCATGTTATTAGTTTTCAATAAATGTAATTATTCAGTATTAGTTAAATGGTCAATTCAATCTTGATTCTAACCTTCTAATTCATCATGTATCCACACCTTTAACCCAAGCACCATTACAACCCTTTTTAAGACTTTTTGATTTGTGTATCATCTCATTTTATAGTTGTGGAGATTTGATTTTCATGCAAGCCTTTAGTAATAGTTTTTTATGATTGACTTTTGAGTGCTTAATCTTGAACCTTAAACACTTCGAGTGATTTGAGTGAATCCTTAGCGAGGATGTCAATCCTTATCGATTTTGAATCAAAGGTAATTATTTAGATAAGGGGAAACACATATGTTTTTTGTGCTACAAAAATTTGTGACTTAGATTGTTTGAATCTTTAGGGCTCTTTTAGTTAAATTATCAATGTATGAATTACCTGTGAATTATGATGAAACTTTATTAATGAGAATTATGAATTGAGGAAGTTAATTTTAATTGTGAGTTGAGGATTTTTCTTGAGGACAAGCAAATGCTTGTGGGATATTTGATAAACCATAATTTATACATATTTTAACCCCATGCTTGGCTTATTTTTGGATGAATTTCATTAATATTTAATGAATTAGATGCTCCTAATCCCTTAATTTCATGTTGTATACTCAGGCGAGCTTAGGGAGTCGAAAAGAACGATAAACAAGCCAAAGCGGGACAAAATAGGCCTACCTATGAAATCAACACGGCCTGGACCAATGAACACAGCCGTGTGTTACAAGCAGGATCAAACATGGCTTGGATCAACGTATATGGCCAGACCACACGGTCGTGTGTGGCGAGCAGAAGCGAGCATGGTCTAAGGAATCAAACACGGGCGTGTCCCTGTCGTATCAAAGTTTAATTCTATTTGGAATAGGCCACTTGTGGGCCAAGAGAGGTGTTCCAAAGCCTATATAAACACCCTAGGGGGCAACCTAAATGAGGACGCCGAGTAGAAGGCAGAAAATACTCAAAGACAACCAACAGAAGCAGCTCGGAAGGAGGATCTCCATCAAGACTGAAAATCTCCCATCAAGTTCTTTAGAAGTTTTTGGGTTTTCTTATATTTTGTTGTTTTCCTTATTTTATGAAGTTTTCCTCTATTAGTATGAACTAAATCCCTTAAATCCCTAAGGGGATGAAACCTAAGACGGATTTTATTATTATTTAATTTATAAGATAAATACTTGTTCTTATTCTTAATTGTGAGTTCTTATTCTTGTTTTGATAATTCAGGTTATTGATTCAAGTCAAATGTGCTTATTCAGTGGAGAAAAAGTCCCTATTTAAGAGTATATCAACACAATTAAGCGGAGTTGATTGCAACCCTAAAAATAGGGCGACAAAAATCTGTCGGATTAGAGTCAAATCTAATAAGGAAATCCATAGATCAAGTTAATGCGACAATATGGGTTTTAATTAGAAAGATATTTCAATTAAGCAACCTAGAGTCAGTTGTTTTTAGTCTTGAAAGAGATATTAACATAAATCAAGGATTTCTACGGATTAAGTCAAGTGAATAAATCATACGAATCAAAAGTAATAAGTGAAGTCTAGGTGGATTCTTCCTTAGGTATTGTCCATCTCATATAAGTTGTCTGAAAGTATTTTCCTAATTCTTTCGTTGTCATGTTTAATTAGTTTTAATTTAAAATAAATCACTCTAAAACTTAGGCTAAATAATAAAAAGATAGTAATTACTAGTACTCTTGGTCTTTGTGGATACGATATTATCGGTCTTACCGTAACTATACTATTGAACGATAGGTGCGCTTATCTTTATTGTAATAATAGTTGGTTTTAGACACATCACTACTTTAGTCCTAGAATCGACTAAACTGTAGCTCGATACCAATAAGTGTAACACCCCTAACTCGTATCCATCATCAGAATAGGGTTGCAAAGTATTACTCAACTTCTAACACATATAACTGTACTTTTGTCAATCATTTGATCAATTTAAACAATCATTATGCAATCTCAATCATTTTGTCCCTTATAATAGCCTTCGAGGCCTTAAATAAGTTTTAGGAGTGATTCGAGACTAAACCGATAACTTATAAAAAAATTTAGAAACTTAGAAAAATTTCAAACATACAAGGGTCACACGCCCGTGTGAACAGGTCGTGTGCCTCACACGGCTCCAGACACGCCCGTGTCTCAATCCGTGTGGAAACAGGGCATACATACTGACTTGGGTCACACAGCTGACCACACGCCCATGTTGTAACACCCCAAACTCGACCTAGAAGTTAGGCCCAAATATGGCATGTCATGTTGAAGTGTTTTTCAAAAACCATGTTTTCATTGAAATCCCTTCTTGTTTAAAAGCTTAAGTAAAATCCTAGTTACGTTAGTTTAATTTTAAAATGAGGCCCTTTGAAAAATTATTGATTTCATTCCCAAAATATCTTTTTAGTTGAGGAAGCTAATATTGAGAGTAATCGATTTACGAAAAAGATTAAGTCGCAAAACCATTTCGACAATGTTGCGAAAATGTAGTGTTGTTTTAAAAACAGTTAACATTTTGGAAAATCATGATTTACTTCTAACGGATATAATTCAAAGTAAATAAAAATCCCAAGTTAAAACCCAAAACCTTAAAGAGGCCTTATTACTAAAATTAAAATCTAAAATAGATCTAAAGCATAAATGAAGTCCAAAGGCAGTCGTGTGGCCATCTCCAAGTCCCTCGCAGCATCGATCCTCCTAATGTTGGGGATTACCTGCACAGTTAAAAATGGGGTGAATTTGCGAAAACTCAGTGTGTAATCCCCTCCTAACTAAAAATAGTTAGTAAGACAGACAAAATTCAGAATCAATCTGGGCCAGAGCCCAATACAGTAACAGAACAATGTGTGTAGGTCTAAGCCCAGTACAATTTCACTTGGGTCTCAGCCCTTATCAGAATCAATTCTATATGCAAAATGTGTGATGCATGCTAACCCATCCCATCCAACCCTGCACTTGCCTCCGTCCAACCTTGCACTACCTGCGGGGAATAAATCACCCACGCTATCCTTACACTCCCAATGTTAGCACCGGTTACGGTACTAACCCAAAATCGCAGCAAAGCTACTAGTAAACAGAATGGCCAAGAGCCATCAACAGAATGGTTACAACCCATAATCAGGATGGCACATAGCCATAATAAGGATGGCACAAAGCTATTGATAACTGTAATGAGTTTGGCACATCTCCATTAGCGACGATAATATAATCAGCACAAGAGTTTGAGATGAAGAAAAGAGAGATAAAAGAATTAGAAAGAAAAGAAGAGGACTAGAAGAGGAGAAATCGGCTAATAGGTGGCCTAAATGGTAATGTAATTTCGGCTTAGAAAAGATATAACCAGGAACTTGAAAACCGAAAAACAAAGGTACCAAAATGAGTGAGAAGAAAAAAACAAAAACTCTTCTTAGCAAGATTTGGTTATACCCAATAATGACCACAAATGGCACTCACCCTACCCTATGCTGAATTTGCCACACTCATAAAGTCCAACCCTGTTAAAACACCTCCCCCTTCAAAATCCCATGATTATCTCCCTAAGCTACTCCATAAATCACTCCTTAACCGACTCCCACCACACATTCAAAGTCCAAGACCAATTCAAACCCCCACCAAGTAGACTTTTAAACAATTACAACCTCTTACACGGCACAGGTGCAAAATAAATTCCTCAATACTCATCCCCTCACTTGAACCTCAGACCAAATGCATACCCCTAGCGCCATATCGCCACCAGACCACATGCCTCCTTGTGTCATATTTTAGTCCTCAAATATTAATAAGGCCTTCAAACTAACGCCAAGATCACCTAAAGGGAAAAAGTAAAAATTTTGCTAGAGCCCTGGTTTGAACCCAGGACTCCTCCAACACTCCCAACTCCTTCTAAATCACTTAGCCACTAAAGCAAACAAGAAATTTGTGATATTTCTTGCACACAAACTTTTATGTGCAGTCTCTTAGCAGCTCCCATGCACAAGGCCCAACACTTCTAGGCCCAAAAATTTGGGGCGTTACAACTTACCCCTCCTTAAAGAAATTTCATCCCCGAAATTTCCAACTAACAGGGTAGTTGTGTAACAACTACACCCCTACGCTACTGCTGCGCACTCTAATCCCAATAACACTAATACACTTTTAACTTCATCATGAAACCTCTTACACACAACCAAACATCTAACCACCGAAGCAAATAGATATTTATCACACATGCTTACAATTTCTATATTCAAACATCACATCCAAAAAAACACACCTGACTTAAAAGAGACCGTGCAATCCTAAACCCGATGCTCCTTAGACCCGCATCTAAGAGACACTCCTGACTTCCTCTAGCATTCACCTGGATGGCTCCTTTTGCAATGCTCGCAAGCTAGAAAGTTCAGATCCATCTTAATGTGTTTCACAGAACGAGGCTCTTGCTTCAGGGGAATGTGGTCCCTCTTCCTGCTGCACTCCAAGCACCTAGCCTGACGTGTTTCACCATACGCCTTAACTCTTGCATCAAACACTTCTTCCAGCACTTCCCTTACCAACCAGGTCAATGCCTCCATACCAATCTCCGGGTTATCGCTACCCGAAGTTGGAGGACTTACCTCGACTACCATCTCCTGAACTATCTTATATTTAGAAGAAACGTGCAACTCCTTGCGTCCTTGCTTGCCTTCGGAATCCATCATAGTACTGTTGCTAGCTTAAAAAAATTTGATTTCCAGAACATACACTGAATAAATAAAAAATCTATATTTAAATACTATCTAACAGAAAACTTACGGATTCGATGCCGGAGACTCGGTAAACCACACTTTCAAGAAAATATTCAGAAAAATATTTTGATACTTCAAATCTTTTCAAACCTTTTTAAAATAATTCTTTCGGAATCTAATTTTTTTAAAACCCATTCCACAGTCGAGTTTTGCAACCCTGCCCTGATACCACTAAATGTAACACCTCAAACCTGGCCTAGAAGTTAGGACCAAATCTGGCATGTCACGTTGAAGTGTTTTTTGAAAACCATGTTTTCATTGAAATCCTTTCTTGTTTAAAAGCTTAAGTAAAATTCCAGTTATGTTAGTTTATTTCTAAAATGTGGTCCATTGAAAAATTATTGATTTCATTCCCAAAATATCTTTTTAGTTGCGGAAGCTAATTTTGAGAGAAATCGATTTACGAAAAAGATTAAGTCGCAAAACTATTTCAAAAATGTTGCGAAAATGTAGTGTTGTTTTAAAAACAGTTAACATTTTAGAAAATCGTGATTTACTTCTAACGGATATAATTCAAAGTAAATAAAAACCCCAAGTTAAAACACAGAACCTTAAAGAGGCCTTATTACAAGAATTAAAATCCAAAACAGAATCTAAAGCATAAATGAAGTCCAAAGGCAGTTGTGTGGCCATCTCCAAGTCTCTCGCAGCACCGATCCTCCTAATGCTGGGGAGTACCTGCACAATTAAAAATGCGGTGAGTTTGTGAAAACTCAGTGTGTAATCCACTCCTAACTAAAAACAGTTAGTAAGATAGACAAAATTTAGAATCAGTCTGGGTCGGAGCCCAATACAATAACAGAATAATGTGTGTGGGTCTAAGCCCAGTACAATTTCACTTGGGTCTTAGCCCTCATCAGAATCAATTCCATATGCATAATGTGTGATGCATTCTAGCCCATCCCATCCAACCCTGCACTTGCCTCCGTCCAACCCTGCACTACCTGCAGGGAATAAATCACTCACGCCATCCCTACACTCCCAATGTTAGCACCGGTTGTGGCACTAACCAAAAATCACAGTAAAGCTGCTAGTAAAAAAAATGGCCAAGAGCCATGAACAGAATGGTTACAACCCATAATCAAGATGGCACAGATCCATAATTAGGATGGCACAAAGCTATCAGTAAATGTAATGAGTTTGGCACATAGCCATTAGTGATGATAATGTAATCGGCACACAGCCACGGGTAACTATGATTGACACAGAGTGATCAATATATATGTTAGCACATAGCCACGGGTAAATACGATTGGCACAAAGCCATAATCAAGATGGCACAGAGCCATATTTAGGTTGGCACAAAGCCATAATCAAATTAAGCGGCTTTAAGCCATCCGTCGGTCCACAGTCGTCTCATGCGACCCATGCGACCTTAACAGATCAATACTGGATCCACAGTTGTCTCATGGGACCCGTGCGACCCTATCAGAACTTCCTCTGTATCAATGTCCCAACCACATGCAATATGTCATGTATGTTATGCTCAATCATTACACGTGTATGCAAAATGGCCATGCTCAATAACAATCATTTAAGCATATACTAAAAGCATATCAGTCACACGACCACAGTCAAGTAAGTTAAAACACAGTCATACGATCACAGTCAAATCAATCAAATTCATAGTCTAAGTCAGTCATTTACCCACAAGGGCAAAATAGTCATTTTACCCTATAAGGGTATTTCGATAATCTTAACCTTGAGGGTATTTTGGTAATTCTTCCCTACAAGGGTGTTTCGATAATTTTACAAATCAGGGGTATTTGATAATTTCACAAATCAAGGGTATTTGAGTAATTTTGTAAATCAAGAGTATTTCGATAATTTTGCTAATTGGGGGTATTTCAATAATTTTACAAATTGGGGTATTTCGGTAATTCTACCATACAGGGGTATTTTAGTAATTTTGAAAACTAGGGGTATTTTGGTAATTATGCAAATATGGGATATTTTGGTAATTTTGCAAACTAGAGGTATTTCAGTAATTTTGCTAACCTGGGGTATTTCAGTAATTTTACAAACTAGGGGTATTTTGGTAATTTTACAAACCAGGGTCTCAGTGATCCAACAGAAGGTCCAACGTCGCCTCGAGCGACTTAAATAACCTAAATAGTCACAACATGGTAAATGGGCCTAAGGCCCATTACTCAGCTCAAGTGGGCCCACACACTCGTGTGGCCCATTTAGCCAAGAAACAGCCACAGTTATGGAAATGTCACAATCCAAACAACACTTACCACATCACATACATTTTATCCTTGTGGTCCCATAAGCCCACTAGGCCCACATAGCCCATTTTGGCCCAATGTTGCCTAGAACAGCCCAAGACCACGAGAGCGCTCGTGGTGGCCTCTACAGACTAACGCCCATGTTCGTGGGCTCGGTCCACCACACGTACGATCGCACGCTCGTGTGGCATTATTCACTGGTATTTTGACTTTTCGGTATTTTGTCAATTTACGATCAGAAGGAGTGTGGTTACACACCTTGATTACAAAGCATGCCACGAATCCCTAGCACCGAACCCTACTCGATCAAGCTTCTTGTAGATATCTGCGTTACCCAAAGAACCTTATTAACCAAGATTGTATAAGGTTGTGGTTTACGACCACATTTGATAACCTTTAACAACATAAAAGAGCATTCGGTCTCCACTAAAAGCAAGGAGAAAAAGAGTGTACTTACTGGTTGATCAGGAACCCTTACCACACCAAAAACTAAACGCAAGAAGAGTAATTCGGCAAAGAAACAACAATGATTTGGCATAGAAACACAAAGATTCGGCCTAGCCAAAGAAAATGGGTGAGAAATATAGTAAGATCGACTATGGGCCACAATCAATTAAAGAAGAGGTTAGTAGAGAAGAGAGAAAAGAGGAAGAATAATACCCGGCATAATAGAAGAATGAACTACAAACGAAAATGGTTGAAGTGAAGGAATGAGAGTTTAGATTGAAGAAATCGGCACAAGAGTTTGAGATAAAGAAAGGAGAAAGATAAAAGAATTAGAAAGAAAAGAAGAGGACTAGAAGAGGAGAAATCGACTAATAGGTGGCCTAAATGGTAATGCAATTTTGACTTAGAAAAGAGTATAACCACAATCTTGAAAACCAAAAAACAAAGTTACCAAAACGAGTGAAAAGAAAAAAAAACAAAAACTCTTCTTAGCTAGATTCGGCTATACCCAACAATGACCACAAATAGCACTCACCTACCCTATGCCGAATTTGCCACACTCACAGAGTCCAACTCAATTACAACACCTCCCCCTTCAAAATCCCATGATTATCTCCCTAAGCTACTCCATAAATCACTCCTTAACCAACTCCCACCACACATTCAAATTCCAAGACCAATTTAAACCCCACCAAGTAGAGTTTTAAATAATTACAACTACTTACATGGCACAGGTGTAAAATAAATTTCTCAATGCTCATCCCTTGACTTGAACCTCAGACCACATGCATACTCCTAGAGCCATATTGCCACCAGACCACATGTCTCCTTGTGTCATATTTTAGTCTTCAAATATTAATAAGGCCTTCAAACTAACGCCAAGATCACCTAAAGGGAAAAAGTAAAAATTTTGCTAGAGTCCTGGTTTGAACCCAAGACTCCTCCAACACTCCCAACTCCTTCTAAATCACTTAGCCACTAAAGAAAACAAGCAATTTGTGATATTTCTTGCACACATAAACTTTTATGTGCAGTCTCTTAGCGGCTCCCATGTACAATGCCCAATACTTCTGGGCCCAAAAATTTGGGGCGTTACATGTGTGTCTAGCCCGTGTGCCTTTTGAAATGGCGTCACAAGCCCGTGTGCCAGTTTGTGTACTAGGCCATACCACATTTGTAGGGTATACTGACTTATGCAACATGGCCAAGTCACACGCCCATGTCCTAAGCCGTGTTCCATTTAGGGGGTATATTGACTTGTGACACACAGCCAATCACGCGCCCATATGTGAGGCCGTGTGGAGCATACTAACTTCAATTTAATTCAAACATCAGAGGACACACGGCCTTGCAACATAACCGTGTGTCACACACGGCTGAGACACATGCTCGTGTCTCTGCCTATATAGACAAAAAATAGGCCATTTTTTTAGCCATTTTGCCACCCTATTTTTACTTACCTATACAAGCATAAATTTCTACATTTCACAACTCAATTGGCAGCCAATCCATGACAATTAAAACACATTTTATAATATTTCAATATAGCATTCAAATACCTAAATAATATCATGCATTTTTCATTCATGTGACTAATTCAAATCAAGTCATCAAGTGCATATTTCCATTCCATCTACTACTTGCCAAACATACCATATTTATAAACTCATACATAACCAAAACATTATACCAAATTAAGCCAAATCACATGGCTTAAACTTATACCATAACATGTACCAAAATTTCTAGTTCAAGTAACCATAACTATCATCTTATAACTAGCCTATACATGCCATATTTACATATCCACAAATTCAAAAGTACCAATCGGCAACTGGATAGTGTGATGCATAACTCGACTTTATCCGAATCGAGTGAGCTATCGAACCTCAATAAAACACAAAAAAGAAACAGAGTAAGCTTTATAGCTTAGTAAGCCCGTATAATTCAAAATTAAACTTACCAATTGTAATATAATCAAGAAAATAAATAATGTGAACTCAATTTAATTTCCAAATGCCTAACAAAAGCATTCATCAACAAGGCAGTCATATAATATATGAGATCATCCATTCTCTAAATTCAATACTCAATACATTGTATCATACCAAATTTATATATCATGTACATCATATTCAACGTTTTACTCTCAAACATATAATCAATAATTCATTCAATAATAGTACTCATCTTTATAAATAGTATTTATGCATGTTGAACCCATTAGAACTTCAAAGGATACTCGGGTGATATACATTAGTAATCTGTCAATTCATTATCATTTCATCTTTTTCGAGCTATGATCAGTTAGCTCCCCCTGAGCTGATGTAACATCCCAAATTTGGGCCTAGTAGGATTGGTGCCCAATGAGCCTTGAGGCACGGGAGCGTTTAAAATTTTTAAGAATAAGAGAACGGCATTAGTGCAAGTTGAATCTAGTAGGTTAGTGATTTTGGAAGGTTAGGGGGCTTCTATGAAGTCTCGGGTTCAAGTTAGGCCTTAGGAAAAATTTTGGTTTTAGGTGAATAAAACCCTGAGAGTTAGTAGTAGGCTTTAAGAATAAAATGTGGAGAAAAATGACAAGTTGAGTGTGTGGTGTAGTGGCAAAGTGATGCCACATAAGAGGCAAGGGGGTGACACCAAAAAGGAAGGAAGGAGGTCCAAGGTTCAAGTCTTGGCTCTTACATTTTGGATTTCTTTTTAAATGGACTCTAGAATTTTGCCACAGGGTTATATTTAGTTGCGCATGATTTTATACACAAGAAAGTGAGTGGTCCAGTGGCAAGGCGTCATTAAGGGTGCAAGGGAGCTTGGGTTCGAATCTCCTGACAAGCAAGGGAGTATTTATTTTGCGTAATGGACGGGAAGAGTTTGAGTTGGATTTAAACTCTACTGACGGAGGGATCCCACATCAGAAAGATACAAAGAAGGAAGGTGAGAAGCTAGCTATATATAGAGCATTCTATGAGGAGAGTTAATATACCTTGGTGGGCGTTTGGGTGCAGATCTAGAGGATAATCGCCAATAGTTGTGAAGGAAGGGCTACTAGAACGTGAGGTACACAGTAAGGGTACAGTGAGGTTTCATTTTTTGATAAGTATGTGTTAAAGCTTTCGTTAATTGCTAGTAATGTCGATTGTAGGTTCGTGAATAAGGGGTTTGCAGCACGCATGGTTACCAGGTGTGAACAAACACTACACACATGATATCGACAATGCCGAAAAGCCAAAAAGTCGAAAGTGGCTAAATGGGCTCGGTGGGCCCTGCGGCTAAGTTTGATAAAATGCTTTGGTTGATTGTATGAATTAAGTTAGCCATGCTTGATACATGATCTGGATATGCCTTGGGCCTAATAGGCCATACGATGAAATTTGGGCCTCATGGGCCGTAAGGTTGTAATTTGGTTTTGATGGGCTTATGGGGACGTAGATATGTATGTTAGGGTTTATGGACCTTAGGTCTAGTTTGAACAACTCTTAAATTCTATAAGACTTAATTTTCTAATTAAACATGTCTGTGAACAAGTCGCAGGGTTGGAGTGTGGCAACGTGCGTACGCATGTCTAGGATTGGATCTAGGGAGAGCTTGGTACTTAAGCGGCCCTAGTGGCCCACCTCCTCTTTTCTAGAAATCTACGTGGTGCGTAGTGTCTGTTCACTTTAGCCGCGAGGACTTGTTGATGGGTCAAAGTTCATAGCTAAACCCGAAAGGGACCGAAATACCCCCAGTTTGTGAAAATACCAAAATACCCCTGGTTTGAAAAATTACCGAAATACCCTCGACTAGTGAAATTACTGAAATACCCCCCGAATTGTGAAATTACCAAAATACCCCCAGTTTATGAAATTATCAAGTACCCTCAATTTGTAAAATTATCGAAGTACCCCTAATTTATGAAATTACCAAAATACCCCAGTTTGCAAAATTATCAAAATACCCCTAATTTGTGAAATTACCAAAATACCCCCGATTTGTAAAATTATCGAAACACCCCTAATTTGTGAAATTACCAAAATACCCCCAGTTTGCAAAATTACTGAAATACCCCCGAATTGTGAAATTACCAAAATACCCATGTAGGGTAGAATTACAAAAATACCCCTGGGTAGTGAAATGACGAAAATACCCCTATGTGACGAATATGAGTTTGTGGATGTTACTTTTGTGTTTGATGCATTCATATGATATTCTTCTTAGGATGCATATGGGTGAGAATTATGGTACAGAGGAAGATTTGAGGATCGCATGGCCGTATGGTATGGATCCAGGATTACATGGACGTATGGTATGGATCCACCGCAGCTTTTTAGCCACCGAAGCGACCATCTTTGCCGATAATATTACCGAGGGCTATGTGCCATTAATATGGGCTTCATGCCATAATTATGGGCTTTGTGCCAATACCGAAGGCTTTGTGCTGTTATTATGGCTTTGTGCCAATCATATTTACCATGGCTATGTGCCTAACATATATATTGATGACTCTGTGTCAATATTTGAGGATCGCATAGCCATATAGTATGGATCCAGGATCGCATGGCCGTATGGTATGGATCCACCGGAGGCTTTAAGCCCAATATATATGATTAGCGACTTTCTTTGCAATGTTGATAATCACATAATTGGGCTACCCTTAGTGTGTAGCGGAGGGGTGGGTCGAGCTAGAATTCCCCACAGGAGTCATAAGGTTGGAAGGGAAATGGTGTGTGTAGCGGATGGATTTTTGGGGTGGGTTTTGCATTATTTGTTTATGAATGATATGATATGATATGATATGAGGTCATTGTGGGATAAGGCCCAAGACCACCGATTTTGATAGGGCTTAGGCCCAATGTTGATATTTGTAAGTGATTTGTTTTCCAAGGGTTGTGCACACTGAGTTTCGAAACTCACACCCCTTTAATTTAATGTTTCAGGTAATCCCGAATAGACGACTCGACGTGGGAGAGGACTCAAAAATGGCCACACTACAAGAGGCTTGAATTTCCATTTATTTGTTACAAAATACATGTTTTATTTACTTAATTTTTAGTGGACATAATAAGACCTTGTACTCCGTTTTGACTTCAGAGTTAATTTGGGTTTTGAGATTAAATGTTTATTTAATTATTAAACCTAAGTAAGCTCTTATGTTCAAACTTGTTTTACTAAATGCTTAAAATAATAAAATATATTTTTTTATCTTTAATTAGTAAGTCTATTAGATTTTGGGCTTTTGGGCCTTAATTTCATAATTAGCAAAACCGTTTTGAATTGTGCCTTTAATGTGACATTCTGGATTCCGGCCTAACTTCTAGGCTGGGTTTGGGGTGTTACATTTTGTGGTATGTAAGATCCATTGAGCTGAAGCGGTAAGCTCTAATGAGCTGATATATCAGTATGCTCATACGAGCTGTGGTGAGTCCGCAACAAATGTAGGAGCTCGACCAAAACGGTAACCCTAGTGACATGTCACTCGTATCCTACAAATTCATATGGTTCAAACGGGGCTAGGTAATAATCATTCTGTATCAATTAAGCATTTGTATTCCAAGTGTATCAAATACTCACTTTTAAACATATATCTCAAATAAATACAAGTATTTAAAGTTTGATTCTAATTATACGAACTTACCTAAAGTATGAAAACGGCGAAATGAGTTAATTACTCGATAATCTTGCCTTTCCCCCGATCCAATTCTAGATTCCTCTTTTCTTGATCTAGATATATTCAAAATTAACTTATTTAATCAACTATTTACACAATTTAGTACAAAACACATATTAGGGCTATTTTACACATTTGCCCCTAAACTTTCACATTTTTACAATTTAGTCCTTATCACATAAAATTGAAAATTAATGCAATTAAACCCTTAACTAAGCTAGCCAAATTTCATAGGAACTCCTATCAACCCATATCTTTCATAATTTCACATATTTACTACATAAAATTTCACATTTCATAATTTAATCCATTTTTGACATTTTTGTCAAACATCACTTTACAAAACATGAAAATCTATCATCAAAAATTCATATTTCATCTTCAAACACCACAGAGCACATAAACTCATCAATGGAAACTTTTAAAATCTTTAACAATTTCAAAATCAAAGGTACGGGCTAGCTAGAATACGAAGCAATGATCACAAAAACATAAAAATCATTAAAAACAGATCAAAAACCATACCTACATGAGCAAGAGAAGCTTGGGCGAATATCAACCCTAACAATGGCTTTTCTCCCTTCAATTTTCAGTTAAAAAAGATGATAATGGATGGAATTTTATTTTGTTTTATTATAATTAACCTTATTAACTAAATTACTAAATTAGCCTTAATGAACATTAATAATTTTAAATTTACCAAGCCACTATCATCCATTATCATCGGTCTAATTTCAACATAAGGACCTTAACTTTAAGGTTCTATAGCTATTAGACACTTTTAGCTAATAGAACACAAGTTTTACGCTTTACGCAATTTAGTCCTTTTACTCAAATTAACCATTCAAACAGTAAAATTTCTTTACAAAAATTTCACACAATAATTCTATCATGTTGTAAACTTCAATAAAATAAAATAAAAATTTTGGCCTTAGATTTTTGGTCTCAAAACCACTGTTCTGATTTGACATAAAAATGGGTTGTTATAAGATTGCTTCAAAAAATGTTAAATTTGAGTGGTCATAAAAGTGTCAGTAGAGCTTTGAGTAGTTGAAAGCATTATTGACAGAAGCACCAGTGTTAGTTGAGTCTGAGTCAGGTAAAGAATTCATAGTTTTCAGTGATGCATCATTAAATGGCCTGGGTTGTGTTTTGATGCAGGAAGGCAAAGTTGTAGCTTATGCCTCAAGACAATTGAAGCCACACGAAAAGAATTATCTGACGCACGATCTAGAGTTAGCCATGATAGTGTTTGCATTTAAAATTCTGCGCAATTACTTGTTTGGTGAGAAATGCCATATTTATACCAACTACAAAAGCTTGAAATATCTGATGACTCAGAAGGATTTGAATTTGAGATAGCGGAGATAGTTAGAATTGCTAAAAGACTTTGAATTAGTGATTGATTATCATCCAGGGAAAGTGAATGTAGTTGCTGATGCTTTGAGTCGAAATTCCTTATTTGCTTTACATGCGTTAAACACACAAGTAGCCTTGTCTAACGATGGTTCGATAGTAGCCGAGTTGAAAGCGAGATCATTATTTATACAGCATATTTTTTAGGTTCAAAAATTTGATAATGAATTACAAGCAAAACGAGTTTAGTGTGAGTCGACTTTTGATTTAGAGTTTCGAATAAGGCTTGATGACTATTTGATGTTTCGTGATAGAATATGTGTACCAAGAAATTCGAACTCATTTGGAAGATTCTTAATGAAGCACATAGTAGTTGTTTATCAGTATATCCAGGAAGCACGAAAATGTATAACAATTTGAAATAGCATTATTGGTGGCACGGCATGAAACAAGGTATCTCAGAATTTGTTTCAAAATGTTTGATCTGTCAGCAAGTTAAAGTTGAACATCAGGTGCCATCGAGTTTATTACTACCTATTTTGATTCCCGAGTGGAAATGGGATAGAGTAACAATGGACTTTGTATCAGGTTTGCCTTTATCTCCGAGAAAGAAATATGCGATCTGGGTTGTTGTTGACAGATTGACGAAATCAGCTCATTTCATTATGGTACGTACAGATTTCTCACTTGATAAATTAGCTGAGTTGTATATCTCAAAGATTGTTCGATTGCACAGAGTGCCACAATCTATTGTTTCAGATAGAGATCCGAGATTCACTTCATGATTTTGGTAGAAATTACAAGAAGCTTTAGGTACAACGCTACATTTTAACACCGCGTTTCACCCGCAAATAGATGGACAATCTAAATGAATTATTTAGATACTTGAGGATGTGTTACATTGTTGCATTCTTGAGTTTGGAGGTAGTTGGGAGAAATATCTATCGCTGATCGAATTTGCTTACAATAATAGCTTTCAATTGAGTATAAATATGGCACCGTATGAAGCTCTATACGGTCATAAATGTCAAACACCGTAGTACTAGATTGAGCTTAGTGAGAATAAGATTCACAGGGTTGATTTGATCAGAGAAACAGAAGAAAAAGTGAAAGTGATTTGTGATGGTTTGAAAGCAGCTTCGGATCGACAGAAATTGTACGCAAACTTGAAATGGAAAGATATTGAGTTCCAGATCAAGGATAAAGTGTTTTTGAAAGTGTCACCATGGAAAAGATATTGAGGTTTGGTTGAAAAGGGAAATTGAGTCCGTGATTCATTGGACCGTATGAGATTACTGAGCGAGTTAGACCGGTGGCATATTAGTTGTCGTTACCGTCTGAGTTAGAAAAGATACATAATATGTTTCATGTGTCGATGCTTTGACGATATCAATCGACCCTTCACATTTCATTTCCCCAACTGAGGTTGAAATTCAGTCTGATATGTCGTATGCTGAAAAACCAATTCGAATTTTAGCTCGTGAGATCAAAGAACTAAGAAATAAGAGAATAGCATTAGTGAAAGTATTATGGCATCGACACGGGGTTGAAGAAGCTACATCGGAACCCAAGGATGCTATGAGAAAATAATACCCGAACCTATTCACTGGTAAGATTTTCGGGGACAAAAATCCCTAAGGGGGGAGAGTTGTAACAACCCGATTTTAGCTAAATTAGAACAGTGGTTTCAAAACCACAAATTTGATGTCAAAAAAATATTTTAATATTATTTTATATGTTTACAGCATGTCATTTGATATGTGTGAAAATTTTGTGAGCTAATTTTACCGTTATGGTTAATTAGAGAAAAAGGACTAAATAACGTAAAATGCAAAAGTTGCATTCTACTTGTTAAAGGTGTCAATTGGCTTTGGCTTTTAAATATGATGGTCTTAATTGGTAATTAGACCATTTTAAGTGTTAATGGACACTAATGGACATCCATTATACATTTTTATATGTTTATAACAAAGGTTATATTAGTAAATTGATTAATTAAGTTATACTTATAATAAATAAATAAAAAAATCATTTCATTCATATTTCGCAACCAAAAATTAGAAAAGAAAAGAAGGGTTTAAAGCTTTTAGATTTCGGCACATTCCTATCTTGATTAAGGTACGATTTCAGATCGATTTTTGATGATTTCAATGTTTTTGCAATCGCTGCAGCTCAATCTAGCTAGCATGTACCTTTAATTTTGAAACTGTTAAAGATTTTAAGAGTTGTAATTGATGAGCTTATGTGTTCTTTGGTGTTTGGAGATGAAATATGAATTTTTGATGATAGATTTTCATGTTTTGTAAAGTGATTTTTGATGAAATTGCATAATAAGGATTAAATTGTGAAATTTACAAATTAATTGGTTGAAATGTGAAATAGAAGAAAGTTTTAGGCTGTTAGGGACTTATATGAAATTCGGCCAAGCTTGGGTTTACAGAAATTATGTGAATTTTTGTATTTTTGAAAGAGGAACTAAATTGATTAAATGTTAAAGTTTAGGGGCTAAAGTGAAAATAGGCCTAAACGTATGTTTTGGATTAAATTGAATGAGTGGTTGATTAAAGAAGTTAATTTTGAATATATTTAGATCAAGAAAAGAGGAATCTGCAATTAGATCGGGGGAAAGGCAAGCTTATCAAGTAATTGATTCATTTTGCCATTTTCATACTCGAGGTAAGTTTGTATGTGGTAATTTCATTATAAATATATGTTAAATGATTTGATATCACATAAACTATGTTTATGAGATACAGATAATATTTGAATTGTGAATTTGCCTCTACAGATATGTTCGACGATGAAATCGACAAGTGTAAATTCTCGGTTGAACTTTAGGAATAGTTTAGGATGCTAGTGACATGTTATAAGGTTATTGTGTTGGCTTCGGGCCACGATATCGGCACTACTGGTGCGATTGATACCTTGATTTGACTACGGGCAATGGTATAGGTATTTCAGAAAGGAGTTACCTTGATTTGGCTATCGGGCCATGGTATAGGTACTCTGGTGTAAGTTACCTTGATTTGGCTTCGGGCCATTGTATAGGTACTTATCAATTGAGATCCTTAAGTATCCGACTTCTATTCTAAATGGTTCAATGGGTAAATGAATGATGTGGTTGAAAAAGAGGTTAGTATGAGGCGATACAAGTACGTACAGAACCTATTCACATATGAGCTTACTAAGTTATATAGCTTACTTTGTGTTATTTTTCTATGTTTTATAGTGAATTAAGGCTAGCTCAGATCCGAGAGTCGTCGGGAACATCATCGCACTATCAAGTATTTGATTGGTACTTTTGAGTTGTATAAATATGGTATATGGCATGTATAGGCTACTTATGGTATTTTGGTTGTGAATGTAGCCATGAGAGTTGGCTTGTAAATGATGTTAAAATGGTTGTGTGTTTAGCTATTAGAAATGGCTTGTAAATGCATATGTTTTGGTTGTATATATAGCCATGAGTGATGGATTATTTTGGTATGTTTAGTATGAAAATGGTTATGGTTTTATGGTTTCAAATGGTTAAATTGATTTATGGAGTTTAATGCTTGAGAAATTCTTTGGTGAAATATGATTTTAGAAGTTAAATTGATAAGTATTTGAATAGATAATTGGCATTGAATTGAGTATTGAATTTGGTTGAAATGGATATGGTATGAATTGTGATTTCGGTTGATGACTTTGGTTGTCTATTGGTTGATGAAATGGTACCATTTTGGTTGTTTAGGTGAGCATGAGTAAGGGTTGCAAATTGGCCTTGCAAATAGCCTAATTTTGTCCACACAGGCAGAGACAGCGGGCGTGTGTCTCAGCCGTGTGCAACATATAGTCATACTACATGGCCGTGTGTCCCCTGGTGTTGAAATTAAAATAAATTCAGTATGCTCCACACGGTCTCACACACGGGCGTCTGAGCAGCCATGTGGTTTAAGTCAGTATACCCCCTAAATGGCACACAGCCTAGCACACGGGCATGTGACTTGGCCGTGTTGCATAAGTCAGTATACGCTACAGGTTTGGCACGGCCTAGCACACGGTTGTGTGTGGCCACTTCGAAGGGAACACAGGCTAAACACACGGGCGTGTGGTCGATCGTGTGACCCAAGTCAGTATGTATGCCCTGTTTCCACACGGGCATGTCTGAAACCGTGTGAGGCACACGGGCGTGTGACCCCTATATGGATAAAAATTTTCTAAGTTTTCTGAAAATTTTGTATGTTATCGGTTTAGTCCCAAATCACTTTTAAAGCTTGTTTAAGGCCTCGTAGGCCCTTATAATGGACAATGTGATTGTATTAAACAATTTATGAGAATGAATGCTTTATGTTTGATAAATGCATTCTATATGTTATGAATTGATCAGTAATACCTTGTAACCCTATTCTGACGATGAATACGGATGAGAGGTGTTACACCTTCTTCATATAGGAACAAATACATCTTAGTTGCTGTGGACTATGTATCCAAGTGGGATGAAGCTGAAGTATACTCTACAAATGATGCTAAGGTAGTCATGCGGTTCCTACATAAGCATGTCTTTACACGATTTGGGACACCTAGAGCTATTATTAGTGATGAAGGTTCTCACTTTGTGAGCAAATGGCTTAAGTGGTTGCTTAACAAATATGATGTGAAGCACAAGATTGCTACTGCCTATCACCCCCAGTCTAATGGGCAAGTTGAAAGAGTGAACCGTGAAATCAAAGGTATCCCCGAAAGGGTAGTATGTCCTAGCAGAAAAGATTGGTCTCAAAGGCTCGATGATGCATTATGGGTATATCAAACAGTATTTAAGACACTGTTAGGAATGACTCCTTATCGGTTAGTCTTTGGAAAGGCATGTTATTTGCCATTGGAGAATAGAGCTCACTGGGCTTTGAAGCTATTGAACTTTGATCTTAAGCAAGTCGGTGAGAGAAGGATGTTACAACTTGATGAGTTGGAAGAGCTGAGGTTGTTTTCTTATGAAAATGCCAAAATGTGTAAAGAAAGATCAAAGAGATGGCATGAGAGTCATATACAACCTCGCAAGTTTAAAGAAGGTCAAAAGGTTTTGTTGTTTAATTCAAGGGTGAAGTTATTTCCTGGGAAGCTTAAATCCCTATGGAAAGGACCCTATACCATCTACCGAGTTTATCCTTATGGAGCTATTGAATTATACGACAATTATGGAGGTACGTTTAAATTTAATGGTCAACGTCTCAAACACTACTGGGATAGTAAAGTTTAGCGAGTTGAATCCTCGTTCAAATTAACAGATCATTGATTTTCCATGAACTAGTTTTGTAAATAAATAAATAATTAAAACTTATTTTCTTAACTTATTACATTTAATTAATTCTATCTAAGGAGATTGGAACTTAAGCGGACCGCTATGACCCCTCCAACCTTTCTTGGGAATTAATTTAATGTAATTTGTTAGGAAGAAAATTTCTAATTAAGATTTAAAATTTTTAAGTTTCATTTGTTTTGTTTAAATTTTAAATTTTTATGTTAATAAAGGGGGTCAAGTTTGGCCCAAGTACTAATGAGTTTTTTTTCTTGAGTAAGTTTGTAAATACAGTCTGAGTTTGAGGCCCAAGATAGTAAAAAGGAGGGAAAAATCCATACTTTGTGCCACTCCCATTACTTTTCGTCCAAGTAACCCTAATGTAGCTAAATTTTCGCTATATGTTGCCCCAATTCTTCCGTATATAAACTCCTCTTCATTCTACTATTTTTCATATCCCTCAAAGCAATTTGCTTAACCCTAAAAATCCCTAAATCTCCTTCTGGTGCCGCTATGCCTCAAATCTCGAAAGAAACCCTAGTTCTCTTCCCTCTTTGCAGAAACCATCTACCACCACCGCAAGAAGATTGCCTAAGCGTCGTGGTTGCTACCGTAGATCATCATTGTTGTCGCCGCACACTGCCTTGGCTATCATACACCAACGTTGCCACCACACTATTATTATCGTCGTAAGGTTTTTTGTAACAGTCCGATTTTGGGGCTAGAAGAACAGTGGTTTCGAGACCGCTAATTTGAGATTGAGGAAAATTATTTTGATGTTATTTTATGTGTTATGGCATAAATATATGGCTATGTGTAAATTTTGGTGCTTTGATTTGAACAATAGCATGCTTAATTGTGAAAAAGAACTAACTCGAATAAAGTGCGAAAGTGCAATTATGTAATAGTCTGAATTCGACCCTAATCGGAATGGTGGTTTCGGGACCACGAATCCGAATTAGAAAAATATTTTCTTGATTTATTTGATTTATATGTTAAGTGTTTGTGCATGAGTAAAATAATCTTATATAATTTAATTGTTTGGATGTTTAATTTAATAAAATGATCAAATAGCTAAAGTGGTAAAAGTAGTGTGCATGAAATTGGGAAGGTCAATTGAAATGTTTTATTTCATGTGAGGACTTGCATGTCAAGTTTTCCACATTTCAAGGTAGTGGACGGCAATAATGATGGGGAAAGATTTTTAAATATTTTATAATCTTAAATATTATATTTTATGAATATTATAATATGTATTATATTGAGAAAATAAAATAAACATGTGAAAATTCATTTTTCTCTTTCTTTCCCCTCATTTTCTTCACTGATTTTCTTCAAAGAAAAAAAGAAATTTTTCATCCATCATCCGGCCATTGCATGTGGTTGTAAGGTGAGTAATTGAGTTTAAATTTAGTAAATCTTTACATAATTGAATTGGTTACCTTGGACATTACCGAAACCATGTTAAAAATTGTTGGAGTTAAGCATGTGTAGATTCGGCAATGGGGGGAAATATTTGTGATTTGTTGTGTTGATGAATATAAGATGATTTGAGATAGAAATCTAAATGAAATAGAGAATAGCCATTTGAATTTGTATGAATTCTATGGAGGTTATTTTAATTGGAGCATAGTGATGCTCTTCACATTCGGCCGAATGTAGAAGTGATCATGTATGAGAGTTATTTTAACTTAATTGTTTGGTTATATATATGTATATGTACATTGAAAAATAATTATATTGAAATAGCATAATCACCCATGGATGAATGTTTATATTTTGAAGTGATTGTTGATAGAATATTAAAGATAGGTGATAAATAAAAATGTAATTGAATGGGTTCAATTTGTCACAATCTAGATCAAGATCATAAAGAAACGGGTTTAGATCAGGGAAAGGCGAAACTAAATGAGTAGCCAAGAAACCCTGAATCGTCGCTCTTTGAGGTAAGATTTCAAGCAATTGAATTAATTGGAATGATTCTTTATAAAATGTTAATGTTTAATAGTCATAGACTTGTAAAGCTAGGTTGTGCCGAATGTACTAATAAGATTGATTAACAATTTGTATCTTGTAAGGGTAATTTGATAGTTGGGTTGAGTAGTAGAAATTATATACTACTTGAAAATTTAATGCAAGCACATATATATAGTACTAAATAATGTTAGAAAATGTGTTCAAAGTGAGGATAAAAAATGGAGGTTATTCGCCGAATGTGTGAGTTATATTGAGTAGAAAGATATAACCATTTTTATGACTAAATGAATGTATGATTATATGCTTGAAAGGATGTGACTTTGATTATATGTATGATTGGATATTTTTCTTTTAAATGGATTACGGGTCTGCGAAATGTACTATGGATACGAAACTATGATTGGGCTCTAAGTATGCAGGTGGAACACGTAACGGCTCTATGTGAGCGATACGTTATGAGACAAATTAAGTAACTCCTCTATGTGATCGATATGTTACGGGACAAATTAAGTAATGGCTCTATGTGAGCGATACGTTACGGGATAAATTAAGTAATGGCTCTAAGTGAGCGATACGTTACGGGGATATTAAGTAACGGCTCTATGTGAGCGATACGCTACGAGGTTATTAAGTAACGGCTCTAAGTGAGCGATACGTTACATAGTGTATTTAGAAATGGCACTAAGTGTGTGAATCATTATTAAACTTATTTATCAATATGTAGGTATAGAGCTCGTTTAAAAGACTTCTTTATAAATGCAAATCAGTATTTAGTAATGTTGAATATATTATCATAGGAATATGCATGAATAACGAATTTTCGGGTGGTAAGTAAATTTAGAGGTACGTTTCATTCATATTTATTTATGATGAATGGAATTAGTAATGTGAGTTGGAAACTTATTAGTATGAGGTATGTTTACTAATTATTTCATATGATATTCGTAAATTGAATCTTGAAGCTTTGAATATTCGGTCTTGTTGTTGTATGTGAAATGATTATTGAAAAATTTTAAGTAGAGTAATTATAATTAAGCATAACGAGCTGAAATTTTACTAAGCTGTGAATCTTACTTTCTCTCTGTTGTTTCATTGAATTTGTAGATCACTTTTGGAAGATTCAACCTAAGCTTGTGGATCAACTTGGAAGCTCATCATCCTATCATCTATATTGGTACCCCTTTTTGGTAGATTAATCTATGATAATTATGGCATGTATAAGCTAATTTGCTTTCTTGGGTTTTGTATAAAGATGAATTTATAATGGATGTATGCCATGCGAAAATGGCTAAATTGCGGTAATTTGGTCTTATGTGTATTTGGCTATGATGTTAACCTTAGGTGAAATTATGATTACTAGTGTGTTTATGATTGATGTATGAATAGGTAGCTTGAATGACCATTTGGTTAAATTTTGGTTGTGCAAAGCCGAAAATGTGGTTGTGTTTTTTGGGTAAATAACATTTCTTGATAAGTAAAAATGGCAATATAGGTTTTGTATGTTTTAAGTTGTATACAAGATAGGTTTGATTTTGATAATGTGACCATGTTAATTGTAAGTGATGGGGTTAATTACATGATTTGGATATTTTCGGCCATTGGTAGTAAAGTTGGTAATGTATAGTTGGTTTTGATAATAGAGAATTTGTTTAGTAAAAAGAGTATAGTATGTGCATATTTGGCTAAGGTAATGGCAGTGAACAAATGAATAGTAAATGGGCTTTAATGAAAGATGTTTATGGTTGAAAGGTATGTGGGTCATATGTCTTGATAGAATAAGGGGTATTACATTTTATTGGTATCAGAGCTAGGTTTAGTCATTTCTTGGACTAACGTGGTGTGTGTGGGTTTAGCTATACATGCCATAATTTATAATATGATAGTATGATGACTTGTGACAGTTAAATGTATTTGTTTCTTTTGTATAGCAATGGATATTGATCCCGAGCAAGCCATAGCGGATGATGTCGAGAGTGTGGCACCTGCTCATGTGCAAGGGGCCACGCCGGAAGAATCTCGACCCCCTGCGAGTGATCCTGATGATAGGGCTAAACAAGCCTTCTATAATATGATGAATGATTGGTTTGGTCAGTATATTCAAACCAATCCAGCTATTGTACAACTACCCTTGAATCAGAATACTCCCCCTATAGTACCAGTGATACCCTCGATTGTAAATTCTAAAAAAGTAAGCAAGCCTCTGATTGATCGCATTAGAAAACACGGAGCTCAAGAATTTAGAGTTGAGGATGATGACGATGCGGAATGATCTGAATTTTGGCTCAACAATACTATTCGTGTTTTCGATGAGCTGGCCTGTACACCCGATGAGTGTTTGAAGTGTGCTATATCATTATTATGGGATTTTTCCTATTATTGGTGGAATACGCTCACGTTAGTTGTCCTGAAAGAAAGGGTTACTTGGGACTTCTTCCGAATAGAATTCGTAAGAAGAATATAAGCCAGTGCTTTATTGACTCTAAGTGAAAAGAATTTTTGAACTCAAACAGAGCCATATGACTGTGTCTGAATACGAGTGCAAGTTTGGGCGACTTAGTCGCTATGCTCACGAGTGTGTTTCATTAGAAGCTACTATGTGCCGGAGATTTGAAGATGGTTTAAATGATGATATAAAGCTTCTGGTTGGTATTCTTGAAATTAACGAGTTTGTTTTAGTGGTCGAACAAGCCTGTAAAGCTGAAGAATTGGGAAAAGAAAAATGGAAAGCTAAACTTGAATCTAAAGACATTCGAAAGAAACCTGCAAGTAATTTTTCACAGATGGCTATGAAGAAGTTTAAAAATGACGGTAGTCGGTCCAAACCCAACACTGGGATTTCTATACGAAAAAGGCCACCAATAAGTTCTCGGGCTACGTCAGTTGCAAGTGTTGGCAACGAGAGATTGAGAAAGATAGAGTGTCAACAGTGTGGCAGATGATATCTCGGAGAGTGTTGGGGTAAATCTATCTCCCGCACTTGTTACTTGATATAAGTGTGGCTCTCAGGATCATTTTATTCGAGATTACCCGGAGAATGCTGGGAAGGGTACTGTTCAGAGTGTGAGACCGGGTGGCACTACAGCTCGAGGCAGATCATCTCGATTTGGAGGAGGTAGGAGTGGTGTACAGAGGGGAGCTTCAGATGCGATTGCTCGATCTAATGCCCAGGTACTAGCTAGAGCTTACGCCATCTATGCCAGAGAGGAGGCCTCATCCCCAGATGTCATCACCGATACTTTCATTCTCTTTTATACTAATGTAACTGCTTTGATTGACCCCAGTTCAACTCATTCGTATATGTTTGAAGCAATAGTATCCAATAAGGCTTTACCTATTTAGTCTACTGATGTTGTGATACGGGTTTCAAACCCCCTGGGTCGATGTGTGTTAGTCGATAAAGTGTGTAAAAACTGCCCATTGATGATTCGGGATATGTGTTTCCCGGCTGATCTGATGCTATTACCATTCGACGAGTTTGACATTATTCTCGGTATGGATTGGCTGACAATGTATGATGTAGTAGTAAATTACAGACAAAAGACTATGGATTTGAGATGCCAAAATAACGAGATAATCTGAATTAAGTCTGTGCATTTAAACAGACAACCTAATGTGATATCATCGATGTTGGCTCTGTAGTATTTGAGGAAGGGTTGTGAAGCCTATCTTGCGTACGTGATTGATGAGAAGGTAACTAAGAAAAAGATCAAATCGGTACCGGTTGTTAATGAATATCCAGATGTGTTCCCAGAGGAATTACCAGGACTACCACCAGTTTGTGAGGTAGAATTTGGGATTGAGTTAGTGCCAGGAACTACCCCTATTTCGATAGCTCCGTACAGAATGGCACCGAATGAATCAAAAGAATTAAAGACTCAATTACAAGAGTTAACAGATAGAGGTTTCGCCCGACCGAGTTTCTCTCCCTAGGGTGCTCCCGTTCTTTTTGTGAAAAAGAAAGATGGAATTTTGAGAATGTGCATTGATTATCGGCAGCTCAATAAGGTGACTATAAAGAACAAATACCCATTACTGCGTATTGACGATTTATTTGATCAGCTTAAGGGAGCATCTGTGTTCTCAAAAATTGATATGCGGTCGGGATATTATCAGCTGCGAGTTAGAGAATCTGACATACCGAAGACTGCTTTTCAAACGAGATACGGCCATTATGAGTTCTTAGTAATGTCGTTTAGGCTCACTAATGCCCCTGCTGTTTTCATGGATTTGATGAACTGGGTATTTAGACCGTATTTAGATCAGTTTTTAGTTGTGTTCATTGATGATATACTGATTTATTCGCGAGACGAAACTGAGCATGCTGAGCATTTGAGGTTAATGTTGTAGATTTTGCATGAAAAACATTTATATGCGAAATTTAGTAAATGTGAGTTTTGGTTAAGTGAAGTTAGCTTTCTGGGGCATATTATTTTGGCATCAGGTATTCGGCCGAGTAAAGTTTCGACCATACTTGATTGGAAACCCCGCGGAATATATTTGAGATTCGTAGCTTTCTAGGACTTGCCAGATATTATAGACGCTTCGTGAAAGGATTTTCTATGATAGCAGCTCCGATGACAAAATTGTTGTAGAAAGACATTAAATTCGAGTGGTCAGAGCAGTGTCAGGAGAGTTTTGATCAGCTAAAAACTTTGTTAACAGAAGCTCCGATACTTGTTCATTCAGAATCAGGTAAAGAGTTTGTTGTTTATAGCGATGCATCTTTAAATGGATTGGGTTGTGTACTGATGCAGGAGGGTAAAGTCATAGCTTACGCTTCGAGACAGTTGAAACCGCACGAGAGGAATTATCCAACGCATGACCTTAAGTTGGCCGCTATAGTATATGCTTTGAAGATATAGCGACACTATCTTTTTGGTGAAAAATGCCACGTCTATTTGGATCATAAGAGTCTAAAGTATTTAATGACTCAGAAGGATCTGAATTTGAGACAACGACGATGGTTAGAGCTATTAAAAGACTATGAGCTTGTGATTGATTATCACCCGGGAAAGGCTAATGTAGTTGCTGACGCGCTTAGTCAGAAATTGTTATTTGCTCTACATACAATGAATACAGATCTAGCTATGACTGATGATGGTGTACTCATTGCTGAATTAAAGGTGAAACCATCATTTGTATAGCAAATTAGAGAAGCTCAGGGGATCGTTGATGATTTAAGAGCAAAAAGAAGTCACTGTGATTCAAATACGAATTCTGAATTTCAAATAGATGATCAAGGGTGTCTACGGTTTAATAATCGAATATGTGTGCCTAAGAACTCTGAATTGATTCGAATGATTTGTGAAGAAGCTCATAATAGTAAATTTTCGATACATTCGAGCAACACAAAAATGTAAAATGACTTGAAACAGCATTACTGGGGGCATGGTATGAAATGAGACATCTCAGACTATTTGACAAAGTGTTTAGTATGTCAACAAGTGAAAGCTGAGCATCAGGTGCCGTCGAGACTACTTCAACCGATTTTGATACCTAAATGGAAGTGGGATCAAATCACGATGGATTTTATATCGGGTTTGCCATTGACACGAGTAAGAAAGATTCAATCTGGGTTATTGTTGATAGATTGACAAAATCAGCTCATTTTATTCCGGTATGTACTGATTTTTCACTTGATAAGCTAGCTAAGCTGTACATATCACAGATTTTGCGGTTGCATGGAGTACCTGTTTCTATTGTTTCGGATAGGGATCCAAGGTTCACGTCGCGGTTTTGGAAGAAATTACAGGATGCTTTAGGTACTAAATTACACTTTAGCACAGGTTTTCATCCGCAGACCGATGGTTAATCTGAATGAATCATTCAGATACTTGAGGATATGTTGAGATGTTGCATCCTCGAGTTTGAAGGTACATGGGAATGATACTTACCTTTGGTTGAATTTTCTTACAATAATATCTTTCAATCTAGTATCAAAATGGCGCCCTACGAAGCTTTGTATGGTCGTAAGTGTCGTCCACCATTGTACTGGACCGATTTTAGTGAAAACAAGATACACGGGGTTGATTTGATTAAAGAGACTGAACAGAAGGTGGCGGTGATCCGTGATAGTTTAAAAGCTACTTCAGACCGTCAAAAGTCTTATGCTGATTTGAAACGTAAAGATATTGAGTTACAGATTGGAGATCGGGTATTCTTGAAAGTTTCACCTTGGAAAAAGGTTCTCAGATTCGGTCGTAAAGGTAAGTTGAGTCCAAGATTCATTGGACCGTATGAAATCACTGAACGTATCAGGCCGATTGCTTATAGATTATAGTTACCACCTGAGTTAGAAAAGATTCATAACGTCTTCCATGTTTCGATGCTTCGTAAATACTGATCTAATCCATCGCATGTGATTTGCCCGACTGAAGTTGAGATTCAATCTGATATGACCTACGAAGAAGAACTGATTCGTATCTTGAATCGTGAGATAAAAGAATTGAGAAATAGGAAAATTCCCTTAGTTAAAGTACTGTGGCAAAAACACAGAGTCGAAGAAGCAACTTGGGAATCAGAGGAGGATATGATGAAAGAACGCTATCGAACCTATTTTTCGGTAAGATTTTTGGGGACGAAAATCCCTAAGGGGAGAGTTGTAACAGTTTGAATTTGACCCTAATCAGAATGGTGGTTTCAGGACCACGAATCCAAATTAGAAAAATATTTTCTTGATTTATTTGATGTATATGTTAAGTGTTTGTGCATGAGTAAAAATATCTTAGTATAATTTAATTGTTTGGATGTTTAATTTAATAAAAGGATCAAATAGCTAAAGTGGTAAAAGTAGTGTGCATGAAATTAGGAAGGTCAATTGAAATGTTTTATTTCATGTGAGGACTTGCATGTCAAATTTTCCACATTTCAAGGTAGTGGACGGCAATGATGATGGGGGAGGATTTTTAAGTATTTTATAATCTTAAATATTATATTTTATGAATATTGTAATATGTATTATATTGAGAAAATAAAATAAACATGTGAAGATTCATTTTTCTTTCTTTCCCCTCATCTTCTTCACCGATTTTCTTCAAAGAAAAGAAGAAATTTTTCCTCCATCATCCGGCCATTGCATGTGGTTGTAAGGTGAGTAATTGAGTTTAAATTTAGTAAATCTTTACATAATTGAATTGGTTACCTTGGACATTATCGAAACCATGTTAAAAATTGTTGAAGTTAAGCATGTGTAGATTCAGCAATGGAGGGAAATATTTGTGATTTGTTGTGTTGATGAATATAAGATGATTTGAGATAGAAATCTAAATGAAATGGAGAATAGTGATTTGATTTTGTATGAATGCTATGGAGGTTATTTTAATTGGAGCATAGTGATGCTCTTCACATTCGGCTGAATGTAGAAGTGAACATGTATGAGGGTTATTTTAACTTAATTGTTTGGTGTTATATATATAAATATATGTATATGTATATTGAAAAACGAGTATATTGAAATAGCATAATCAACCATGGATGAATGTTTATATTTTTAAGTGATTGTTGATAGAATATTAAAGATAGGTGATGAATAAAAATGTAATTGAATGGGCTCAATTTGTCACATTCTAGATCAAGATCATAAAGAAAGCGGGTTTAGATCGGGAAAGGCGAAACTAAATGAGTAGTCGGAAACCACAGATAAATCGCTCTTTGAGGTAAGATTTCAAGCAATTGAATTAGTTGGAATGATTCTTTATAAAATGTTAATGTTTAATAGTCATAGACTTGTAAAGCTAGGCTGTGCCGAATGTACTAATGAGATTGATTAACAATTTGTATCTTGTAAGGGTAATTTGATAGTTGGGTTGAGTAGTAGAAATTATATACTACTTGAAAATTTAATGCAAGCACATATATATAGTACTAAATAATGTTAGAAAATGTGTTCAAAGTAAGGATAAAATATGGAGGTGATGCGCCGAATGTGTGAGTTATATTGAGTAGACAGATATAACCATTTTTATGACTAAATGAATGTATGATTATATGCTTGAAAGGATGTGAGTTTGATTATATGTATGAGTGAATATTTTTCTTTTAAATGGATTACGGGTCTGCGAAATGTACTATGGATACGAAACTATGATTGGGCTCTAAGTATGCAGGTGAAACATGTAACGGCTCTATGTGAGCGAACGTTACGGGACAAATTAAGTAACGGCTCTATGTGAGAGATACGTTACGGGATAAATTAAGTAACGGCTCTAAGTGAGTGATACGTTACGGGGATATTAAGTAACGGCTCTATGTGAGCGATACACTACGAGTTTATTAAGTAACGGCTCTAAGTGAGCGATATGTTACATAGTGTATTTAGCAATGGCACTAAGTGTGCGAATCGTTATTAAACTTATTTATCAATATGTAGATATAGAGCTCGTTTAAAAGACTTCTTTATAAATGCGAATCGGTATTTAGTAATGTTGAATATATTATCCTAGGAATATGCATGAATAACGAAGTTTCGGGTGGTAAGTAAATTTAGAGGTACATTTCATTCATATTAATTTATGATGAATGGAATTAGTAATGTGAGTTGGAAACTTATTAGTATGTGGTATGTTTACTAATTATTTCATATGATATTCGTAAATTGAATCTTGAAGCTTTGAATATTCGGTCTTGTTGTTGTATGTGAAATGATTATTGAAAATTTTTAAGTAGAGTAATTATAATTAAGCATAATGAGCTGAAATCTTACTAAGATGTGAAGCTTACTTTCTCTCTATTGTTTTATTGAATTTGTAGATCACTTTTGGAAGATTCAACCTAAGCTTGTGGATCAACTTGGAAGCTCATCATACTGCCATCTATATTGGTACCCCTTTTTGGTAGATTAATCTATGATAATTATGGCATGTATAAGCTAATTTGCTTTCTTGGGTTTTGTATAAAGATGAATTTATAATGGATGTATGCCATGCAAAAATGACTAAATTGTGGTAATTTGGTCTTATGTGTATTCGGCTATGATGTTAACCTTAGGTGAAATTATAATTACTATTGTGTTTATGATTGATGTATGAATAGGTAGCTTGAATGACCATTTGGTTAAATTTTGGTTGTGCAAAGCCGAAAATGTGGTTGTGTATTTTGGGTAAATAACATTTCTTGATAAGTAAAAATGGCAATATAGGTTTTGTATGTTTTAAGTTATATACAAAATAAGTTTGATTTTGATAATGTGACCATGTTAATTGTAAGTGATGAGGTTAATTACATGCTTTGGATATTTTCGGCCACTGGTAGTAAAGTTGGTATATGTATAGTTGGTTTTGATTGTAACACCCCAAACCCGGTCAAAACACTATGACCGAATTCGGCATGTCACAGAGAAAGCTTGTTTTTGATAAAACCAGTTGTTGACTTAAGTTAAAAAAAAGGCTTGTTTTATGGAAATCGAAGTTGGTTTGAATCAATTGCTTAAATCGTTTCGAATTTTCTTTTTAAAGAGAATCAAGTTAACAAGTTCGTCATTTACCCGATAGTAAAGTTTTAGAAAATCCTAAAATCCATTAAGGTTTGTGAAAACATTCATTTTATTGACTCTTTTCCATTTTAAATGTGCTTTAATGTTTAACGCAAATTCAAAGGTTGTCAACGAAATAAATAATCTCGAAATAAAAATTTAGATGGCCTTATTACAACCAAAACCAAATTTAATGAAAATCTAAACCTGAAATAATAATTTAAAACAAAACCCGAAATATCTTGCATGGCCACCTTGAGTCCGTCCCGGCTCCCCATCCGCGATCTAAGAATCATCGCAAAATATAAAGGAAGGGTGAGTCACGAGACTCGGTGTATAAGTCCCCATCCAAAGATATAAGCCCTTACAGTTTCATAAGTGAATATGCATATCATACAACCCAAAACATAACCATCCGAAACTCCTGTGTCTACCCCGTGTAGTCAAAACCACTGGTGACCGAGGTCACAAATAATATATGTGTGGTCAAAACCACTGGTAACCGGAGTCACAAAGATAGATATATGTGGTACCAAACCACTGGTGGTCAAAACCACTGAGACTTAGTCACAATATTATAATAAGTGGGGCCAACCCACTGTGTGGTCAAAACCACTGGTGACAGTCTAAAATTATACCTTCCCCCTTCTCTCAGCACCCGTTTTTATGAACATACTTTTCATGGCATAATAATCACGCTTATCATACAGAAATATAATGGTATGGCATATGCAGATTCAACACAGGCATTTAACGCTAGTCAATCAAAGTGGACTTACCCGGAGTCCTCGTTTTTTTTTTTACCTACAAGGGTATCATACCGATTTCAACAGCTATTCCGGCTTTTGGCAATATACATGATAAAACATATTAACGTATGAAGTGTGTAAGAGTTACACACCTGATTACTCGCAACACGACGGTCTTTACGTCTACATTATTATTAACCGACACTACCGCTATCGCCTCTTGCTTTGCTCGGATCTTGGCCCACACCGTGTGGCCAATCACGAATAGCCAACCTGACCCTCTTCTTGAACTTAGGGTGGGGTCTCGAATCTAACCCCTAACGCTTGGTTAACCTTGAATCCATAACACACCTTATCACTAAATCGGGTTAAGCGGTGAAACAAATCGAAAGAGATTAACGATTTAGGCTAAGGCCCTTACCTAGATCGACAACTCTCAAAGCTTTAGGCTTGATCTACAAGCCAAACGAATCCCGAAGAACAAAAGAATGCGTACCCTCCTTCCTACAATCACCAAAGCGTCCACACATAAAACCAAATAGCCTTTGGCTTTGGCAAGAAAACCGAAGAGAAGGATAAAAACCCAGAAGCAATCGCTACTTACCTTAACAGGAGATCTGATTAACTCCCAAAAGAAATCGGCACTAGCTCTAAAGATGAGGAAATTGACAAATCAGAAAGAGAAGATGTAAGAACAAAAAGAGAGCCCAAGAGAGAAAATAATAATACGAATTTGAGGGTGATTCAGCCAAAGAAGAAACTCACTAGAACAAATGTTGACGATGCTTCGATCTCAAACCAAAAGAAATGGAGAGGAGAAGATAGTTTTGGCCTAAAAATGATGAAGAGAAGAGGTAGTTTCAGCTCTTAAGGAAATGGAGAGAAACAAGAGAAAGTGACTAGGGTATTCGGCTATCACAGAATGTAGATGAGAAAAAGAAAGAATGATGAGTACTAGATGCGACTATGACCAAGATAAGAGAAGAGGAGAAGGTTTAAGTATTTCGGCACAAGAGATATTGAGAGAAGAAAAAGAAATCGAAAGAGAGGAGAAATGTTGATTTTGGTTTTGGAACAAAGTTGGAGTAAAAGTGTGGAGAGAATTCGGCTTTGACTTTTAAGAGAAAGAAAATAAAGAATCGGCACAAATGAAATGGGAGGAAAAAAAAGTTTTGAATGCCCCCTACTAACCGAATATACACCATTCACCAAAGCCAAAACCACCTTCAGCCACCTACCTCACTTAGCACTCAAAACCAAAAAATGGAAAGAACCCACACCCAAGTTTCAGCACACCCTTAAACCCCCAAGAACCGAATGCTCCTCTTGCCTAAAACACCTTCAAAATTTTGGCTAAACACATCCCCTTCTCAATCCCTTTGGTTTCTCCTTGATTTTCTCCTGACCAACCATTCAAACAAGTTTGAATAGTTCAAACACCAACATTTTCTCTCCTCCAACCATTCAAATGTGTTGACTCCTTCAACATATATCCATCAAAGTCCATCCTGAGCATATCTCCTCCCTTGTCTAGGCGTCAAAAAGAATAAGCAAAAAAGGGGTTCTTCGTTGCTCGAACCAATGCTCACCCACTCTCGTCACTTCCTTGAGCACTAAGTGGTGCCTCCTTGCCACTTCGCCAAGGCATTTCTTGTGCCAAAACTTGCCACCAAAAATCCTTAACACCTAACTCCTTCAACCTCCCTTCCAAGCACCCAAAAATAAAATTTTGCTAAGGTTCTAGCCTACCCCAAAGCTCACACCTAGACCCTAGAACACCTTAGATTAGCACAACAACCACACTATCTACATACAATAGATAAAATGAAAAGACCCCGATTTAAGGATGTTACATTGATAATAGAGAATTTGTTTAGTAAAAAAAGTATAGTATGTGCATATTCGGCTAAGGTAATGGCAGTGAACAAATGAATAGTAAATGGGCTTTAATGAAAGATGTTTATGGATGAAAGGTATGTGGGTCATATGTCTTGATAGAACAAGGGGTATTACAAATTAGACCAATAGAAGAGAGTTGGCCGGCCATACGACATAGGGGGATAAGATCATTTAATTTTTGGTCAAAAATTGGGTGAATTAGGTGAGAAAGGATGAATTAAAAATGGTAAAAAGAAAAACTATCATATTTCACTATTCACTCATGTCTTTCCACTGAAAATTGAGGAGAAAATAGAGTTCTTTGGGGTTCAAACTTTCAGCCACCCAATTCTCATTCAAGTAAGTGATTTAGGTGGTTTTAATTGATGTTTTTGTGTTTTTGGAGTCCCCAAAGCTTAAGCTAGCTAATAAGGGGACTAATTTGTGATATGGTTGAAATTCTAGGCACTTGGAATGAAATAGTTAGCTAATAAGGGGACTAATTCTAGGACTTAAATGCAAATATTAAATTTGGGTCATAAATGCATGAAATAGTTAGATTTGTGAGTAGTTGTAAGAGAAATAAATGTTGATATACGCTTATTTAATGGGAAAGTGAGTTGAAAAATGACTTACGAGCCTAGGGGCAAAATCGTAATTTTGCCATAGTATAAGGGCAAAATGGTCATTTTTGCCTGAGTGTAGATTTTGATGCATTATGATCATAGAATGATCTAAATGAGTGAATTCTATTGTTATAGATCAAGAAGAGCGTGGGATCAATCTTGACCGTGGAAAAGGCAAGGTTACGGATTAAATTGAAAATCGAAACGTTTTGCACCGAGGGTAAGTTTATGTGTTAACGATGCATTTTATATACACATTGTTATGGTTGATAGGTTCATGGCATGATTGAGAACATGTATGATTCAAGTGGATAGGATTTGATAGTTATTGTATAGTTTCGTATGAATGACGAAATAGCTATGTAAATGTGTAATAATAACACTTGACGGTGGGCTAAGTGCGATACCACCTTATTACTTAACTACAATGGGCTATGTGCGATACCATCGTTTATTACATTATTTAGTGGGCTGTGTGCGATACCACTATAATTACCCTTTTTGGTGGGCTTTGTCCGATACCACCCTATTAACGATTGATGGTGGGCTAAGTGTGAAACCACCGAGTGATTTGGCATTGTGGTTGGATTAGTGAGAAATTATGATGTGTTGTATCATGAGAATTTGAGGTGTTAAGTGCAGGGTTACAAGTGAATGAATGTAAGCATTAAGCTTGTGACATAGTTGAAATATGGTAAGGGATAAAATGAGTAAGCATGATTGTGAATGTGGATTGTTTTTGTTTAGTATAATGCTATTTGTTGTTTAGCACATACTATGATGTTATTTGTTTACATGTAAACTTTCTAAGCTTAAAGCTTACTCCCCTTTTCTTTTTCCTTATTTTATAGAGTTAAAGAGCGAGAAGAATCATGAGATAATCGGAAGATCGCCCACACTATCGGCTCACCTCGTATATCTAGATAACTACATTTTGTGTATGGCATGTATAGGGATAATCGGAAGATCGGCTCACCTCGGTATATCTAGACTTGGTACATTTTGTGTATGGCATGTATAGGGGCTAGACTAATTAAATTGTTTTGTTATTTTGAAAGATAAACTATTTTGTATATTACCATGATTGATGGCTCACCTTGTTATATATGAAAAGATGTAGTTATTCATGGAAGTTTATATTGCAAAATATGAGTTGTTTAGTGATATGATGAATGGATTCATGTTGTGTGAGCTAGAGGGACGTAAAGAGCTTGGAAAATAGCCTTGTTCATGTCCACACAGGTAGGCACACGAGCGTATGTCTAGGTCCGTGTGTGAGACACGGTCAGTCCCATGGGTGTGTGATCAAGCCGTGTGTCCCCTGCATTTTAGTTTTACAAGTCAGTAAGCTTTGTAGTAAGCACTCAGGTAGAGACAATATCGTGTGTCTCAACCGTGTGGAAGGCACGGCCACGGACATGGGCGTGTGCCCAGGCCGTGTGAAGTATGCACCTTGAATTTGGAATTTAAATTGCCACACGGTTAAAGTACATGGGTGTGCGACAGGCCGTGTGGATTAAGTTAGGGCCGACCATGGCCAGCCATATGGGCGTGTGTTAGGCCGTGTGATACAAGTCAGTGTCGACCACAGGTGTCGAACACGGGTGTGTGGCTCCTGTTTAGGTAAAATTTTCCTAAGTGCATAAAAGTTTTCGAATCATCTTTGAAACCTTTCGGAAGTATGTTTAGGGCCTTATAGGTCCTTTATAAGGATATTAGAGGTGTGTATGGAAAAGTTTTTAATTTGGAATGGAAATTGGATAGCCCAAAGCTATACGACCATGTGAGTTAAGTACGGTAACGCCATCAGGTTCCAGTGTAAAACACAGGTGAGGGGTGTTACATTTTTGCCGTAGCAAGTCTTTACCACTTCGCCGATTCCTTTTTTCCCCCTAGTGTAGAAACTTTTCCAATTTTCAAGAAAAGATACCATGTCTCATAAAAGAACCAGATCTTCAAAGACTACTCCTGAAAACCCAATTTTGATCGATGAAGAAGTGAAAGAGAGATTTGATTCAATATTCAAGCATCAACCTATGATTCTGGAAAAAGGTTTTGTCTTGGAGAATAATAATTTGATGGTTGTTCCTATACCGATTAGAAATAAAATCAATGCTCTCAAGTGGGAACGATTTTGTGATGCTCGTTCACTTCCTGGTGATGAACTAGTTCGACAATTCTATGCTAGTTTGACTATGCAAGATGCTACTGAAGTCATCATTTGAAAGAAAAAGGTACCTCTTACTTCTAAGTCCATCAATGATTTGTTTAAATTACCTGATATCGAAGAAGATGAGTACTACCCTTTGATGAACAATATCAATTGGGATTTTCTTCAATAAGTGCTTGATGTTGTGACAAATTCGGGATCCCAATGGAATATAAGAAAGTATGGGAGCCATTCTTGTCGAAGGGAATACCTAAAACCAGTAGAAAAGGTATGGTTTTATTTCATTCGCTACAGTTTTATACCTATCTCACATAGTTCCACCATTTCGATGGAACGGATGCTTTTTTTATATGCAATCTTGATAGAAAAGTCCATTAATGTTGGGAAAATTATTCTCAAGGAGATTCATGATTGTGCTAAAAAGAAGACAGGAAGTGCTTATTTCCCATCATTAATCACTTCACTTTTCTTAAGGGCCCACGTTAAAACATAAGCAAATCTGAAGGGGCGATATGTTCAATGGTGCATTACAAATCATGATCTTGAAATGTTAGTAGAGAATGTGCATGAGCTGAATCAAGGCGAGCAAGAATAGCCAACTGAGCTAGATATCGAGGAGTCAACAAATGAAACTGAAACTAAAGCTAATTTAGTTACAGACACTGAAGAGGAAGAATTTGATAAGGAACCGAATAGTCCTAAACCAATTGAAGGATCTACAAACCCTGAACCAAGGGTTGAGCCAGAAGAAGAACCAGTCAAGATAAGTGTTGAACCTGAATCTACAACTCCTATGCCGACTTCTGCAAGTGCCTCAAGGAAATCAGAGTTGTCAATTCTGATGGATATGGGCAAGTTCATGCACAATCAAAAACAAACTTACTAGAAATATGCAAAAATTAGAGATGACTCAATTCAAAATACTTTTAAGAATATCTCTAATACTTTTGTTCCTGAATTCCCATATGCTATCTTTGAGACATGGACGGAAGATATTGACTATGCAAGCGGAGATGGAGCTAAAGAAGATAAGGGGAATGAGTCAGAAAAATAAAAGGGGGGATTCTTGCCTTGTTATTTATTTAATTATTTTTAGGTCCATAGGAATTTAATTCTTTAGTAATTAGGATTTAATTTCTATAGAATAAAACATAGCAAGCATGAATAAACTTAACACTTCTTTAGAAAGAAAAAGACTAAGTGATGTGGCAATGGAAATGAACATGTCTAGGATTGGGTTATTAGGAAAGACTTGGTATTTAAGCAGTCTTAATGACTCACCTCTCTTTCTTTACAACCCTACCTGGTGTTTAGTTTTCATTCATTATTTTGTTCTTGCAATGAGGACATTGCTTCTTTTTAAAAGGGGGTAAGGTAAATAAATTGCTCAAATTTTTAAATTTTTAAGTATGTTTTAATCATTTCTTTCATAGGTATGTTTTAATAAATGAATGTTTAGAGATATTTTGTTAAAAGATAGTTTGTATGCAAGTATGAATGATAATTCTATCTGAGTGAAAGTATGTTATCATGAAGAATGGAATGCTTGTATGATCTTAGCCTTAGTAATGTTTGCCATGAAAACTTAGTTTCTCTTGAGACTAGACATGCATGAAGGTTTATATCTTTAGAATTGACTTAGTAACTTTCTTGAGGCGAAATCCTAGGAGACATAAGAATCTAAAATGATATAGGCACTATTTCTTTGGATCGTTTGAGCCTTTAAGAGCCAACCTTATGATAGTAGACCCTTGAAATTGCAAATTTTGAGCTTAAAGGCTTGCTTATTGTAATGAACCTACATTATAAGCCAATTACCATCTTTTTAAGCTAATTATAAGCCAATTATCATCTTTTTAAGCTATCCTAATTTTGTGCACCCATCTTAACTAAAGTTGTCTTGGTAATTAACATTTGAAGAAATTTTCAAAAAGATGTATGTGCTCATGCTTAAAAAAAAAAGAAAATAAAAATTTGCTCAGTCTTCAAAAAGAAAATGTATGATCTTGAGTTCAAAATAAGTTTGGGGGTGTTCCAAAGGTTCACTTAAAGAAAAAGGTTGTATTTCAAGAAAACCAAGACAAAGTTAAAGGTTAAGATTTTGAAACTGAAATGTCTCATCTCTTAAAATCTCTACCTTTAACGAGCCTGATTACAACATTATAAAAGACCTATTGATTTGATGATTATGTCACCTACATTAGTGGAAAGGAAGTACTAAGTTTCACATATAAAGATCATTGTCGAAATAATTTTTTTATCGGGTTTTAGAAAAACGGGGATCGACTTTAAAAATATGGAAATGGAGTCGCCACCGATCTTTTATTCGAGGTGTGATCGGATCACCTTGAGATGGATTATTTTAATAAAACATTTTGATTTATTAAAACAATAATTTGATGTACAAAATCTAGAAAATGGGTTCGGGAGTCGGTTACGCACGAGGAAGGGTTAGCACCCTCGATACGCCCAAAATTGGTACCAAATTGATTAATAAATGTCTTGATGTTGAAAATTTGAAAAGATTCTAGATTACGATCCATTCAATTAATATAATATATTTGGACAGAATCATATTGGATGCCAAAGCTTCTTATTTCGAATGAATAAAATGTCGTACTCAGTAAGTTAGGCACTACATCTTATATTCTCGAAATTAGGTTTATCCTTCGACATTCAATACTTGTACATTTAAAATTAAGAAGGATACTCCATTATTTGGGTCAAATGAAAAATCACAACCCGAGAAGTTAGGGCACTATTTCTCAAAATTCCGAATACGGAATATTGCCTTTGTTCTTTTGAAATTCTTATCTCGAGATGATAAAATATCACACCCAGTAAGTTAGGGCGCAATATCTCAACTTCCCGAGAATAAGTTTTTTATTTAAAATCGTGTATTTTGATTTAAAGGAGAAAGGATACTCGGTTACTAGGTTTTAAACGAGGTGAATCAAAACTCAGTAACTTAAAGCACGATTTTCTCAAAACGCCTAAACACGAGCATTACCTTGTGATCTTAAAACCGAAATGACATTATTAATCCATACATCAAACATTACAACAATGAATCACAAATTATTAATAATTACAAATTAACGAATTACAATTCATATGCTAACAATAATCATATAATGAAATTAACAATTAAAAAATAGAGCAATAAACATACATGTGAATAATTTAATAATGACAAATAGATGTTAATAGTAAATGAATAAATGAATAAAATACAATAGACAATAGTTTGAAAATCTTTGAAGCAACAATAATAATAATAGTAATACTAAAGTTAATTAGTAGTAATAATAACAATAATAGTAAAATAATATTCATAATAATGTTAAAAATAACAATAGTAGTATCAATAATAATAATATTCAAATAATAGAAATATAGCGAAAATAATTAAAGAAAATAAAACTAAAAAAGGACTAAATTAAAATATGTATAAATAATTAAGGATTAATCTAGCAAATATTTCAGTCTTGAAAACATTGCATTTAAGTGAGGGACTAAAATGAAATAGTGTGCAAATTATAGAGGCTAATTAAGAGTTAAAAGGAATGCATAGCAGGTTTAATCGAACAACAGCGTGAAACAGAGGGACCAAATGCACAAATTCCCCACTGGTAGGAAACACGCGGATCCTGAATGGCGCAGGTCGGGTCGCGCGAGTCGGATGGCCCCATACGGTGCTGCTTTGCATTATTCTTAAGAAAGTTAATAAACTTTAGATTAATCAGAAAATGTTTAATCTTTTTTTGAAATCAAACCCTAACCCCTTCTTCTCTCAGACGCGCCGCAGAAGAAGGAAAAAAATTTGACTACCTCAACACCACTATGATCGGCGAGGAGTGACCGATTCCAGTCCATCAACTTCTCCTTTTAAGCCAGACCTGAATGATTCCCATTCTTAAACCTGAAGGATCTCTTGGCATCGATTTCAATGAAGAAGGCCATCGACGATTCTTATTTCAAAGGTAAAGTCTCTCCTCTCTTTTTATTTGGTTCTGTTTCTTTCGCATGTGGTAAAGAAGAAATAGAAAGCATGAAAATGGGGGAAAAAAACCAAAGAAAACCAAATCTGAAAATAACCTTTCGATCCTCTCTTTTTTGCCTTTCGATTTTTTTATTTCTTCTGTATTTATTCATAATCTGTGTTTGTACAAAAAATGGATTCCCCCTTATAATTGTTTTTTCGGGCTTTTAAAAGTTAAAAATGAAAATAATAAAAAAATTACAACTGTTTTTCCTTTTTTTGTTTTTGCTTTTCTGTTGTTTGTCCTTGTTTTTGCAGTCTGACCGTGTGTGGAGGCGGGCGTGGCTCATCGGAGGCTGCTGGTTGGCGGAGGCACAGTGCGCGTAGGAAGGATCACTAGTGTGGCGACGTGCACGTGGGGCAAGGAAACCCAAGCGTCTAGTTGGGGCTATATGTGGCTTGGAATATTCTGGAAACTCTGCTAGGGTTTTCTGATTGTTGAAATTCTTGGCTATCAAGCTTTTACATTTGGGCTTAGTAATTTGGGTCGTATGTTGGGTAGTGGTAGAGTTGGGCCTGCTATTTAATGTAGGTATTATGCTGTGAAATTGGACTTTAATGGACTGTTGTTATTTTTTGGGTTTTACTTTTAATTGGTTTTTATATTTTGTGGTTTGTAATGGGCCCGGGCAAAAATGGGCTATTACAACTGCCCCTCTTTGCTCATTATCGTGTAATGAGAATAGAACAAAGACTTCAAAAAGGACCATTTTTGTCCAGTCTTTGAGTCTTGGACTTCTTTAGGTGCTTTTCATATTCGCGTAGCTTCATTCCATCCCACTGCATCTTCAGGGGCTTGAGAACTAATGTTTTGATCCACTCAAGGAAATTAGATTTGCGATCTGCTCCTGCATCTTCAGGATTGCCAAATTTTCTATCTTCGATCTGCTCCTGTAAACTCAGGATTGTCAGATTTTCTATTTTCAATCTGCTCCTGTAAACTCAGGATTGCCAGATTTGCTGTTCGATCTTGATCCACTATTGCTTAGGGTGACAAGATTCACAATTTTTGACCTATTCCACTGCTGGTCAGGGAGATAGGGCTGGTGGCTTAAATCTGTTCCACTACTGCTTAGGGAGACAAGATTTGTCGTTCGATCTTGGTTCACTACCTCTTAGGGCGACAAGATCTACAATCTTCGACCTATTCCACTACTAGTCATGGAGATAGGAATGGTGGCTTAAATCTATTCCACTACTGCTTAGGGAGATAAGATTTGTCGTTCGATCTTGGTCCATTACTGCTTAGGGTGACAAGATCTACAATTTTAGACCTATTCCACTGCTGGTCAAGGAGATAGGGTAGGTGGCTTAAATCTATTCCACTACTGCTTAGGGAGACTAGATTTGCCGTTCGATCTTGGTTCCCTACTACTTAGGGTGACAAGATCTACAATCTTCAACCTATTCTAATACTGGTCATGAAAATAGAGCTGGTGGCTTACATTTATTCCACTACTACTTAGGGAGACAAGATTTGCCGTTCGATCTTGGTTCCCTACTGCTTAGGGTGACAAGATTTATAATTTTTAACCTATTCCACTGCTGGTCAGGGAGATAGGGTTGGTGGCTTAAATCTGTTCCACTACTACTTAGGGAGACTAGATTTTTCGTTCGATCTTGGTTCCCTACTGCTTAGGGTGACAAGATCTACAATCTTTGACCTATTCCAGTACTGGTCATGAAAATAGAGCTGGTAGCTTACATTTGTTCCACTACTGCTTAGGGAGACAGGATTTGCCGTTCAATTTTAGTTCCCTACTACTTAGGGTGACAAGATTTACAATTTTTAACCTATTCCACTGCTGGTCAGGGAGATAGAGCTGATAGCTTAAATCTGTTCCACTACTGCTTAGGGAGACAAGATTTGTCGTTCGATCTTGGTTCACTATCGCTTAGGGTGACAAGATCTACAATCTTTGACCTATTCCACTACTGGTCATGGAGATAGGAATGGTGGCTTAAATCTATTCCACTAATGCTTAAAGAGATAAGATTTGTCGTTCGATCTTGGTCCACTACTGCTTAGGGCGACAAGATCTACAATTTTTGACCTATTCCACTGCTGGTCAGAGAGATAGGGTAGGTGGATTAAATCTGTTCCACTACTACTTAGGGAGACTAGATTTGCCGTTCGATCTTGGTTCCCTACTACTTAGGGTGACAAGATCTACAATCTTCGACGTATTCTAATACTAGTCATGAAAATAGAGCTGGTGGCTTACATCTGTTCCACTACTGCTTAGGGAGAAAGATTTGCCGTTCGATCTTGGTTCCCTACTGCTTAGGGTGACAAGATTTACAATTTTTAACCTATTTCACTGCTAGTCAGGGAGATAGGGTTGGTGGCTTAAATCTGTTCCACTACTGCTTAGGGAGACTAGATTTTCCATTCGATCTTGGTTCCTACTACTTAGGGTGACAAGATCTACAATCTTTGACCTATTCCAATGCTAGTCATGAAAATAGAGTAGGTGGCTTACATCTATTCCACTACTGCTTAGGGAGACAAGATTTGTCGTTCGATTTTAGTCCCCTACTACTTAGGGTGATAAGATTTACAATTTTTAACCTATTCCACTGCTGGTCAGGGAGATAGAGCTAATGGCTTAAATCTGTTCCACTACTGCTTAGGGAGACAAGATTTGTCGTTCGATCTTGGTTCCCTACTGCTTAGGGTGACAAGATCTACAATCTTGACCTATTCCACTACTGGTCAGGGAGATAGGACTGATGTCTCCAATATGCTCCTACAACTTCAAGATTGCCAGATCTGGTATCTTCAATCCACTTCGTTCAGGATGGCAAGATCTTCGAATTCACCGATGTTGTGACAACGTCCACTAGGGGACCTGTCCTGTAAAATCAGTTTTGTGTTTGTGCTTATCCAAAATGATTAGGATGAATCTAATGCTCCTAATGAAATGTATTATGGACGACATTTGTATGAATGCAGAATGTCATGAGAATGGTCTTTTTACAAAGATTAGGAGGCAATGATCGGAATAGATGATTTCTTGCAATGATTAGGATGCAATAATTGGAATGAATCAAATGCTCCTAACTAAATATGTTTTGCATGAATGCGAAATTTCATGAGAATGATCCCTTTTTACAAAGATTAGGATGCAATGATCGAAATGAATCTAATGCTCCTAACTAAATGTGTCTTATGGATAACATTTGTATGAATGCAAAATGTCATGAGAATGATTTCCTACAATGATTAGGATGTAATGATCAGAATGAATGTAATACTCCTAACTAAATGTGTCTTATGGATGACATTTGTATGAATGCAGAATGTTATGAGAATGATTTCCTACAATGATTAGGATACAATGATCGAAATGAATCAAATGCTCCTAACTAAATGTGTGACATTTGTATGAATGCAGAATGTCATGAGACTGGTCTTTTTACAAACATTAGGATGCAATGATCGAAATGAATCAAATGCCCCTAAATAGATGTGTTTTATGGATGACATTTGTATGAATACAGAATGTCATGAGAATGATTTCTTGCAATGATTAGGATGTAATGATCGGAATGAATCAAATGCTCCTAACTAAATATGTTTTGCATGAATGCAGAATTTCATGAGAATGATCCTTGTTTAAGGTTGTCATCACCCATTTTTCATCAGGGTAATATGCTGCCTTCTTGTTCGGCTGGTATTCTTGACAGAAAACCCGAGAAAATAAATATCTTTCTCAACAAATTTGCCCTACTATAGCTTTAGGGTTCATCTCATTATGACTTAGGGATATAGGATCTGAATCTTTTCCCATCCATCCCATTGCTATTCAAAGGTATAGGATCTGTATCAGCTTCCATCTATTGATTACTCCCTGGGTGACTCAACCAGATTCATGATGCTCGCATGGATGCAGAATATCATTTTTCTTGTGAATGATCCCCTTTTACACTTAGGTTAACATTGCCCATTTTTCGTCAGGATTGTATTACTGGTGTGATATCTTGTCATTTGTTCAACCACCATTTTGGCAAAAATTCGGAGAGATAGTCTCAGTTTAGACTTCTCCTCCACCAATATTTCCATCCCTTACACTTGGTGAGTTTTAAACAATAGTCATATTTCAGTTTCTTGTATTATTCAGAAGCTTCCGAAGTAATATGCAAAACTTCTTTTGTGAAAGTGTTATTAGTCCACTAATCGTTATTTCAATGCAAAATGCCTGAAAAAGATCATAACCATTGACAAGAAGGAAATTAATTAGGAGCATAGTTCGAAACAAATACGCTAAGCAAAGATAGCAATCGCAATTAAGAAGGAAATTTATTGTGAACATATTTTGAAAAGAAAAATATAATCACAAATAACAAATTTAAAATGGTAAAATGGAAACTAGGTGCCCCAGATATCGCATTCTGAGCTTCTCTGTTCCAACTTCTTGAGGGCCATTTTAAGCTCAATATGTGTTTAGGAGATCTGGAGTACTTTTTCGATGCCCTAAGACGTAGCATACTTATTCATTATTAATTTAGGCATGGCAGGACTACTATATGCCCCACTCTTGATCAAAACTTGAGTCACCCTTTTGGGTTTTCAACTCAAGTCCCCTTTGGTCTCAAAGGGCCCTTTGCGGTTTTTCACCTTGGCCTCTCTTTTTCTTTCTTTTTTGTTTTTTGCTGGAAATTTCTATTTTCTTTTTGATTGATTTTTTTTGAATACTTTTTGACTGAATTCACAGGATTGGGCATGTCCCTGCCATCCATTTGGTCAATGTTTCCAGAACAGACTTTCTCACTACATAAGGTCTTTTCTAGTTTGGCCTTCAATTTTCCCCGAAATCCTTTTGTATATGAAGGATCTCCTTCAATATTAGGTCCCCCTTTGGGAATTTTCTAGGATGAACCTCCTTGTCACAAACCCGTATCGGATAGCTATTAACCTTTCCTCACAAATTTGATTGATCACATCGGGATTGGATCCATTCTGCCTTATCCAACTTCAGTTCTGATAAAACTCTGAAAAAGGAATTTTGACTTCAGTGGGCCAAACCAATGAGGAATGTGTTGCCCCGGTGATAGTCCTGGCCAATGTTTGATAAGCATAGAGGGTAAATAACAACTTCTGTATGCCAATCTTTACAAGTCTCGGTCCTTTTTTGATCTTTTGTTTCCCCCCTTTTTTTTGTTGGCTTTGCTGCTCTGATGTGGCACCTAATTTTTGAATGGACCGCAAACTTTTGACATGTGCGGTTAAATATGATCTTTTTGACACATTTTTTTTGTCGATATTCTTTCTTTCTTTCTTTTTGATTTAATGACTATCGACTTTGTAATATTGGCATATGAAGTGACTTTTACCATCTTAATGAAGTAACTGACATGAATCGATGTTGGCTAGAAATTTTTGATGAGACTGGCTTGGTAACATCCATGCCCCACATATAGGAAATCTTATTTCTGCATTGAACTAGGCTATAATCTTCATCTCCTTTTTTTGGCTTGTGACGTAGGATCTATTTTTCATCCATTATTAACAAATTAGAAGATATGTTACAATTTTTGTCATCTTCAAAGTCTTGAGATCCCTTAGACCCCTATTTCACTCAAAAGGAGTCGATGTGATTGTCGCCCATGTCATTGATATCTGGGGACCTATTGTAAGTTCAAAAGAATATGGAAAGAATGAATGAACTTATGAATGAACATTTGTATGTATAATCATGAATAAAGAATGAAAGAATATTTGGATAGAAATCCAAAGTATGAAAGAATCTATAAACAAAAAGATGCATTTCATTGAAATAAGGATTCTGAACATAAGCCTATTTCACAAAATAAAATCTTATTACTCCTAGGCTTAAAGTAACAAGTGCGTTCTGTACATTACTCCGAGTAAGCTCTAAATACAACAGGAATTTTTTCCACAGTCCAATAGTTCAAAAAGCTCCCAGGTTCATATTTCTGCATTTGACGCATTATCTAACTTCTCAACACCCATGTTGATGAATTTTTCCACCAATTTCTTGAAAGCAAGGCAATTTTCTATCGAATGCCCTGTGACCCCCACGTGGTACTCACATTGGGCCTTTGGGTCATACCATTTTGGGTGTGGAGGTTGCATTGGTTTCTGGTAAAAAGGGGATACAACATGCGCTTCAAACAACATTTGGTATAACTCTCTGTACGCGATTGGGATGGGTGCGAACTATGATTTTTCTGAGTTCAATCTTGGATCGGGTTCTTGTCCTGGGGAGACTTGACGATAGGTTATTACAATCTTTGGCTAGCCTACTGTGATAAGCTCCTGGTTGCCCCTATTATGCCTTCTCCTACTATTCGCTTTATTTTCCTTTTTCTCCGGGGCTTCTAAAGTCCACTTTCCTTTTTCTTTTGTTTCTGTCAGTACAATCGGTTTGGCTCGATCATCCTCAGGGTTAGAACCTGAACCCATCCCGAGCTCCCTAATTTAGCAACCGACCCAAATCGCCATATCTCTCTAATATGAAAATGCATGCTAAGTAACAAAGATAAAATAAATAGTCAGTACGACAGAAACGAAATTCAAAGCATATAAAACATTCAAGCACCTATTGGGTGACCACTAGGGTTTATCACAACTCCATCTGGGGTAAGCTCTTAGGGTCTTTTATATGCGGTTTGAGTTCTACAGTTGAGGCTACCTGAACTAGCAGATTCCTCAATCATCAACCATTATAGGCTCATATGGATCGAGTTGATTCGGGAATACATTTCCCTATGGTCGCACGGAGATGAAAATCTCACAAAGACATAGGTACGGATATATTCCGGAAGTGATTCACTATCTTGCACGGAGGTGAAAACCTCACGAAGGAGTAGTTTCTCACTCCCACTTAAAGGTGTGACCCATCGGTCATGCAATATGATGCCAAAGTATTTTACAAGACTCGAACCATAACAATCAAATGAGATGAATGCAATAAAAGGATTGTAATCTTCAAATCAAATTTTCAATTTTCGACAAAATGAAAAAATTAATCAATATTACGGCTTGACTCTCTTTCAGTCCCCAGTGGAGTCACCAAGCTGTCGAAACCATTTTTTTTATCGGGTTTTAGAAAAACGGGGATCGACTTTAAAAATATGGAAATGGAGTCACCACCGATCTTTTATTCGAGGTGTGATCGGATCACCTTGAGATGGATTATTTTAATAAAACATTTTGATTTATTAAAACAATAATTTTGGTCTACAAAATCCAGAAAATGGGTTCGGGAGTCGGTTACGCACGAGGAAGGGTTAGCACCCTCGATACACCCAAAATTGGTACCTAATTGATTAATTAATGTCCTGATGTCGAAAATTTGAAAAGATTCTAGATTACAATCCATTCACTTAATATATATATTTGGACAGAATCATATTAGATGCCAAAGCTTCTTATTTCGAATGAATAAAATGTCGTACTCAGTAAGTTAAGGCACTACATCTTATATTCCCGAAATTAGGTTTATCCTTCGACATTCAATACTTGTACATTTAAAATTAAGAAGGATACTCCATTATTTGGGTCAAATGAAAAATCGCAACCTAATAAGTTAGGGCACTATTTCTCAAAATTCCCGAATACAGAATATTGCCTTTGTTCTTTTGAAATTCTTATCTCGAGATGATAAAATATCACACCCAGTAAGTTAGGGCGCAATATCTCAACTTCCCGAGAGTAAGTTTTTTATTTAAAATCATGCGTTTTGATTTAAGGGAGAAAGGATACTCGGTTACTAGGTTTTAAACGAGGTGAATCGGAACTCAGTAAGTTAGAGCACGATTTTCTCGAAACCCCTAAACACGAGCATTACCTTGTGATCTTAAAACTGAAATGACATTATTAATCCATACATCAAACATTACAACAATGAATCACAAATTATTAATAATTACAAATTAACTAATTACAATTCATATGCTAACAATAATCATATAATGAAATTAACAATTAAAAAAATAAAGCAATAAACATACATGTGAATAATTTAATAACGACAAATAGAAATTAATAGTAAATTAATAAATGAATAAAATACAATAGACAATAGTTTGAAAATCTTGAAGCAACAATAATAATAATAATAATACTAAAGTTAATTAGTAGTAATAATAATGATAATAGTAAAAATAATATTCATAATAATGTTAAAAATAACAATACTATTATCAATAATAATAATATTCAAATAATAGAAATATAGCGAAAATAATTAAAGAAAATAAAACTAAAAAATGACTAAATTAAAATATGCATAAATAATAAAGGACTAATCTAGCAAATATTTCAGTCTTGAAAATGTTGCGTTTAAGTGGGGGACTAAAATAGTGCGCAAATTATAAAGGCCAATTAAGAGTTAAAAGGAATGCATAGCAGGTTTAATTGAACAACAGCGTGAAATAGACGGACCAAATGCACAAATTCCCCACTAGTAGGAAACACGCAGATCCTGAATGGTGCGGGTCGGGTCGCGCGGGTCGGATGGCCCCATACGGCGCCGTTTTACATTATTCTTAAGAAAGTTAATAAACTTTAGATTAATCGAAAAATTTTTAATCTTTTTTTGAAATTGAACCCTAACCCCTTCTTCTCTCAGACGCACTGTAGACGAAGGAAAAAAAATTCGGCCGCCTCAATGCCACGATGATTGGCGAGGAGTGACCGATCCAAGTCTGATCAACTTCTTCTTTTAAGCCAGACCTGAATGTTTCCCATTCTTAAACCTGAAGGATCTCCTTGCTTCGATTTCAATGAAAAAGGCCATCCGACGATTCGTTTTCAAAGGTAAAGTCTTTCCTCTCTTTTTATTTGGTTCTGTTTTTTTCGTATGTGGTAAAGAAGAAATAGAAAGCATAAAAATGGGGGAAAGAAAAACCAAAGAAAACCAAATCTGAAAATAACCTTTCGATCCTCTCTTCTTTGCCTTTCAATTTTTTTTGTATTTCTTCTGTATTGATTCGTAATCTGTGTTTGTACAAAAAATGGATTCCCCCTTACAATTGTTTTTTCGGGCTTTTAAAAGCCAAAAATGAAAATAATAAAAAAATACAACTGTTTTTCCCTTTTTTTGTTTTTGCTTTGCTGTTGTTTGTCCTTGTTTTTGCAGGTTCGACTAGCCAGCTGTGGAGGCTGGACGTGGCTCGTACGGAGGCTGGGCTGGCGGAGGCATGGTGCGCGTAGGAAGGATCACTAGCGTGGCGACGCACGAGTGGGGCAAGGAAACCCAAGCGTCTGGTTGGGGCTGTATGCGGCTTGGAATATTCTAAAAACTCTGCTAGGGTTTTCTGATTGTTGAAATTATTGGGCTATCCGGGCTTTTTACATTTGGGCTTAGTAATTTGGGTCGTATGTTGGGTAGTGGGAGAGTTGGGCCTACTGCTTAGTGTAGGTATTATGCCGTGAAACTGGACTTTAATGGACTGTTGTTATTTTTTGGGTTTTTACTTTTAATTGGCTTTTGTATTTTGTGGTTTGTAATGGGCCCGGGCGAAAATGGGCTCTTACAATCATAAATAAGCCTTATAATTGTTTCCTTGATTAATAAGAAATTATGTTGAATGAATAATGTTATCTGTGGCTGTGACATACATACAAACTATGATTCATGTTGGCATATTTTGAAGCTTAGTATAATCTTAAGAAATTTTTACATATGAACTACTTGTTAATAAAGAAAATCAATGAACATGAAGTTATTAATGCATGATTATGGGACAAAGATTGATGTTGCTTACACAGTTAGCAATTTTGCCTTAGCAAGACCTTTTGTTGTGCATAAACATTACTCGGGACAAGCAATGATTTAAGTTTGGGGTGTGTAAACTAAAAAATAGAAAGGATTTTTCCTATGTAATTTATCACCTTTTTACTTAAATTCGTTGTTAAAACTAAGTAATTGTTTAATAAATTAATGAAATATGTGAAAATATGAAATTAGGACATAGAAATTATTAAAATGTGATTTTATGTTTTATTATATAGTTTTCATGCATAAAATGGCTTATTTTATATTTATTTGAACATATTATATTTTCAAGACATAAAATGGGCCATGCATGATTAAATTAAATAATAAAATATAAAATTATATTTAATAATTCATTTTAAAATATTTCATTAATAATTTGGGTTGTAATTAATTATGTAAATTGGATAAATTTTATTCTTTGGTCCTTCAACTTATTGATTTATTTTGGACAGGTCTGATAGCTTTGTTGGAATACAAAAAAATGTCCAAACTGAATACCGAGCCAACCTAAATTCGGCTACACATGGCTATCCACATAAACCACTTTTGGTCTAATTACACAAGGTCCTTGCAATGTTGAAGAAATTGAAGATTTACCCGAAGATTTACATTTGACCGAGCCTTAGTCCTGAGTTGTCATGGCTTTTAAATTGCTTAAAAATCAAGCAAAATCCAAGTCAAAAGCCACTAAGCATGGCCGACCACTCATTGAAGAAACTTGAAGAGATTAAAACTCGCTATTTTTAGCAAACTACCCCTCTCTTCACCTATAAATAATCAATCATCCCTCATCCTTCATCATTCTCTCTTTTCTCTCAATTCTCCTAAGCATTTTCAATTCCCTATGCCTAGCATCATCTCTTCATAGAGATTTTAGCAATTAAGCCCCTTAAAGAGACCTTGGTCGACCACCTTGGAGAGCCATCAACAAAGGAGCAAAGCAAAGGAGCGAAGAAGCCTAGTCAGTCAGAGTCTTGGGTGACGGCCACTTTGATTTGGGTTTAATCTTTCTTTTCTTTAATTTAATCTGAAAATGTTTGCTATGTGTTCTTTGTTATTGTTTACAACAATGTTAGCTTAATTTTATTTAAGCTAGGATGATTGCTTTGATTAAATAATATTTATTTGATTCATGCTTAGAATGTTTGTGCCTCAATCGATCATGTTTTCAATTAAAATTAAGTTTGTATTTCGTTCATACGTGATTGAAATGCACCTGAATTAGTTGAGCGATCCTAACCAGACAACAGCTAGTGGACACATAATTGAAACGTGCATGCTCAATTTAGATCCTAACCCTATTAAATTGTAGGTTACATAACAGCTCTAACCAAGCTCTGTTATTTGCATAGTTTTTAGATTTACGTGATTAAACTGTTTCAAACCTAACACGTCATTGTTACCTCACACAAATTCTAAGAAACCCTTAGTAAATAAGGATCAGTAAAATGCGTATTTACTAAGTAAAGGATTCTAAAAGGACCTAATGTGGTTTCCAAACTCATGAAAGATCGAGTTTCCATTGAATGTTTTTCCGAATATTATTAACATGTTGATAATAAATTGAGTTTAATTAAAGTAATTGTCCTAGTTTATTTATGTTATAATTGTTGTAAATTGTGTTTAATTTTGCTAAAATCTATTTCATTCATATAGTTTGCATATTTAGGATAATTTGCATTAGGGATCATTGCATTTAGTTTAATATACTTAATTTTAATCATCACTTCTCAATCATATTGTGTTTTTATTTACCAAATTGTTAATATAATTTTACAAATTAAGTGACTTAGCACAAATACAATCCTTGTGGAGACAATAACTCGATACTTACTTATTACTTGATAACGACTGTGTACACTTGCACAAACCTACGCGTTACAATTAGCCATAAAGTCTTTCCAAGTAATCCATTTTAACAGTCCTAGAAGACCATCTTTATGGATGCCATGGGGCTTCTCCCACATGGTTTTATACCTTCACGCCCTCTTGGAATTTTATCAGATGATGTCATGGCCATGGACTTTCCACAGATTTATTTAATGATCTGCCAGTCCGGTTAGTACTATAGCTATCTTACAGAAGGCTACACATTAAATCTCCATTTCATATTTGTACATATGACAGACTCGTCTATATTGGACTCATACCGCATCAAAAGATTTTTTACATAAAATTGACCATCTACACATGTGTAACACTAGTTATTATCTTCTACACTTTCCAAAGACGACGTATCCACTCTCTAACGGCAAGACACTTATCATGCAACTTCATGTTCAAACAAATATCAATGCTATAACACCCCAAACCCGGCCTAGACGTTATGGCCGAATCTGGCAATGTCACATGGAATGGGTTTTCAAACAAAGTTGTCTCGTCAAAACATTATCATTTTATAATTCCCAAGTTTATCAAAAACACCGTTTAATTAGTTCATTTATCAAAACTTATTACAGACCAATACATTTTAGAAATCCGATTTGTGATTTTAGGAAAAGCCTCGTTTTGGTGTAAAACCCATTCCCATAAATCATTTTATTAAGCTTGAAAAATATCGAGCAATTAAATCCAAAATCAAGTTATAAACCAATAGTCCCAAGAGTCCAAAATTTAAAATAACCAAAAATATTAAGTTTTAATAGCTTTACGATAAAGTGGTCACCGCTAAGTCTCTGCCGCACCAATCCGCCTAAGTTTGTGGATTACCTGAACAGAAACAGACAATAGAGATGAGTTTAAGAAAACTTATGTGTAACCCAACAGAAATAGACATGTAATCATACAACATCAAATACATAATCAGATCCAAATCTAGATACAAATACAAACTCATGTCCATTTCAGATACAAATATACAGATTAGAAAAATCAGAATCCTACCCCCATCCTCTACACACCATCTCTGACCATCCCATCACACCATGTAGGGTTTAAAACATCCACTCATCCCTACACACCTCGTTGTGCCAATACGACACATGTCAGATATAGTGCAGCCAAACTGCCAAAAAACTAGGCGATGTTCGTCGTACAGTACACTTCCTCCATAAATACAAATCCCACCCTTCAATCATATACAGAACAGATACAGACTACATATACAGAATTAACAGTTTAAAACATGCTTATATATACAGATATCATATATGAAATTAACATAGTAACTAGACATGCATAATCATATTCAGAATAGTGTTTTAGACGATCAGGTCACATAGTTTTAGGGTTTAGTTAGCCCTTACCAACCCTATAGTAGACCCATAGTCGATTGGGACAACCCGTATGACCCAGGAGAAATTTCAAAAATTTGGGACCACACGCCGGTATGGCCCACACGCCCAGATTGACATTGCTTGTGTGGCCCACACGGCCTGGCCCAAGAATTCACACCCCTGTGTGGCCCACACGCCCAACTCGACCTAGCTCGTGTGGCCCATACGACCACACTCGAGCCACCACACGGTCGTGTGCTATGCATAGCCATGCCTTTGTCGACCACATGGTCGTGTTCTCGCACACGGCCTACCATACGGGTGACCATACGCTCGTGTAATGTCGACAAAACATTTTTTGGCTTTTTTTGAAACCTCATTTTTTACATTTCGAGTACACACATGGTACGATTTTGATGCCACTGCGAACACGGACACTCAAGAACCTAAAAATTAACATACCAACGCTCAGAATCAGTCTTAATACACAGTTAAACCGAAACCCAAAACCAATTATAACTCAAATCAAGCACTACCGCTTTCCCCAACACTCTAGTCGGTTAAATACTATCCCACAAAAGTAGAATCACGAAATCTTTGATTCGTTGCTGCCCAAAACAACAGTAACCCCAATCAATCCTTAGAAAAACACAAGTTCCGAAAAAAAAAGCTCCACTTAACGGAACTTGCGATGAAATCAAGAATTACAAAAATAGAGGTGTGACGACCAACAAACAGGAATCAAAATCAAAAGGAAGAAAAGGAAAGAGAAATGGCAGAGAAATAGGGTACCAATGTCAATTTCTTTAGGAGAAGGGAGAATTTTTTAGCAAAAAGAAAGATACCCCTTTCTGATAACCCCAAATCTCATATTTTTCTCCCACTAACCCCCACTCTCAGTCTTTTAATACAATCAAAACTCTTTCAATCAAACGAGCAAAAATAAACTCACTTTCTCACGTAGGGATTTGAACACAAGACTCCAACACATCCACACGCTTACCACTCAAACCAGCAGGCTCATTCTAATATGAATTTATATGCAATCTAATATAAGCCCACTGAACAGAGTAGGGCTTAATTTCAAAAATAACCAAAATTTTCCAAAGCTAAGGCTTGAACTTGGGACCTCACACACACACCCAGAACACTTAGCCACTGAAGCAGATACACGGTTGTGCCAAGTACTTACAAAAACATAAATAAAAAGATCAGGCCGTTACAACTCTATCCTTAAAGGAAATTTTAACCTCAAAATTTACCTGATCAAAACAAATGAGGATACTGGTGACATATTTAATCCTCATGTTCCCACGTGGTCTCCTTAGAGCCATGAATCCACCACAAAACCTTCACTAAAGGAATGGACTTCCTCCTCAGAACCTTGATGTCACGATCCAAAATCTGAACCAGATCCTCCTTAAAGGTCAAGTCTGGCCTAACGTCGATCCCTCAACAAAAACAATATGAGAAGGGTCAGACCGATACCGCCTCAACATCGAAACATGGAAGACATCGTGGATACGGTCCAACTCTAGAGGTAGCTCTAACTGATAAGCAACTAGTCCTACACACTTCAGAATCTGGTACAGTCCAATAAACCTAAGAACCTACTTACCCTTACGACCGAATTTTAGAACTTTCTTTCATGGAGAAACCTTAAAAAAGACGAAGTCCCTCACAGAGTACTCAATATCTCTCCTCTTCATATCCGCATAAGACTTTTGTCTATCAAAAGCCGCTTTCAGGTGATCCCGAACCAGTTGAACCTTATCCTCAGTCTCAAAATCAACTCCAAACCCAAAACCCGACATTCACCCAACTAAGTCTAACATAGCAGAGTACAATACTTACGACCATACAGAGCCTCGTAAGGTGCGATCTGAATGCTAGACTGGAAACTGTTATTATAGGCGAACTCAACTAGTGGCAGATAATCCTTCCAACTACCTCAGAAATCAATCACATAACTCCGAAGCATATCCTTCAGTATCTGAATCACCCTCTCAAATTGACCATCGGTCTGAGGATGAAACGCAGTACTAAAGTCCAAACTCGAACCCAGAGCCTCATATAATTTCTTCCAAAACTGAGAAGTGAAGTGAGGATCTCTATCAGAAATTATCAAAACAGGCACCCCATGCAGCCTCACAATCTCAGAAATGTAAAGCTTCGCTAACTTCTACAAAGAATAGTCCGTTCGAATCGAAATAAATTGAGCAAACTTAGTCAATCGATCTACAATGACCCAAACAAAATCCTTCTTAGTGGGTGTCAAGGGCAACCCACTAACGAAGTCCATCGTCATCGTTCGCATTTTCATAAGGGAATCTTAACTGGTTGCAACAAACTCAAAGGCAACTAGTGCTTAGCCTTAACTTGCTGGCACGTTAGACATCGAGCCACAAAATCTGTAACCTCACGCTTCAAACCCCAGCCATCAATACAACTCACGGAGATCGCGGTACATCTTATGTCCACTGGGATGCATAGCATAAGGGCTACAATGCGCCTCCCTCAGAATCGATTGTCTCAAATTAGAATCACTTGGTATACATATATGCCCTCAAAAACACAGAACCCCATCATTATTCAACCCAAAATCATAAGTAGTACCACTCTCAAGCTGACGAAACCGCACACTTAGAGTCTTATCCACTAACTGTCTTTCCCAAATCTAATCAATCCAAGTCGGCTTAACTTGCAACTCGTCCAACAGACTCCCATCATCAAACAGACTAAGGTGAGAAAACATTGCCCTCAAATCAAAAAACACCGTTTAATTAGTCCTTTATCAAATCTTATTACAAGGGAAGTTTTACAGACCAATACATTTCAGAAATCCAATTTGAGATTTTAGAAAACCCTCGTTTTGGTGTAAAAGGCATTCCCTTAAATAATTTTATCAAGCATGCAAAATATTGAGCAATTAAATCCAAAATCAAGTTATAAACCAACAAACCTGAGAGTTCCCAAAAGTTACGACTCTCAAATCAGTCTAAAATTTAAAATAACTAAAAATACCAAGTTTTAATAGTTTTACGATAAGGTGGTCACTGCTGAGTCTCTACCGTCACTGATCCGCCTAAGTCTATGGATTACCTGAACAGAAACAGACAACGGAGGTGAGTTTACGAAAACTCAGTGTGTAACCCAACAGAAATAAACATGTAATCATACAACATCAAATACATAATCAGAAATACAAACTCATGTCTATTTTAGATACATATATACAGATCAAAAAAATCAAAATCTTACCCCCATCCTCTACACACCATCTTTGACCATCCTATCACACGATGTGGAGTTTAAAACACCCACCCATCCCTACACACCTCGTTGTGCCAATACAACACATGTCAGATATAGTGCAGCCAAGCTGCTAGAAAATTAGGCGATGATCGCCATACAGTACACTTCCTTCATAAATACAAATCCCACCCCTCAATCATATACAGAATAGATACAGAGTACATATACAAAATTAACAAATTAAAACATGCTTATATATACATATATCAGATATGAAATTAATATAGTAACCAAACATACATAATCATACTCAGAACAGTGTTTTAGACGATCATGTCACATAGTTTTAGGGTTTAGTTAGCCCTTACCGACCCTACAATAGACTCATAGTCGATTCGGACAACCTATCGACCCTAGGATAAATTTTAGAAATTTGGGCCTACATGCCCATGTGGCTAGCCCGTCTGGCCCACACATCCAGTTGGCCTTGCTCATGTGGCCCACACAGCCTTGCCCAAGAATTCACACGCCCAACTAGGCCTAGCCTGTGTGGCCTACACGGCCACATTCGAGCCACCACATAGCTATGTCCTGCGCAAGACCATGCCTTTCTTGACCACACGACCGTGTTCTCGCACATAGGTGACCACACGCCAATGTGACGTCGATAGAACAATTTTTGACTTTTTTGAAACCTCATTTTTTGTATTTTGGGTACACACCTGGTACGGTTTTGATGCCACTATGAACACGAACACTCCATAACCTAAAAATTATCATACTGACGCTTAGAATCAGTTTTAATACACAGTTAAACCAAAACCCAAAACCAACTATAACTCAAATCAAGCAATACCGCTTACCCCAAGACTCCAGTCGATTAACTACTATCTTGCAGGAGTAGAATCATGAACTTCTTGATTCGCTGCTGCCCAAAACAATAGTAACCCCAATCAATCCTTAGAAAAACACAAGTTATTGAAAAGTAAAGCTCCACTTACGAACGTGCGACAAAATTAGGAATAACGAAAACAGAGGTGTAACGGTCGACAAATAAGAATCAAAGCCAAAAGGAAGAAAAGGAAGAGAGAAACGATAGAGAAATAGGGTACCAACATCAGTTTCCTTATGAAGAGGAAGAAAATTTTAGCAAAAAGAAAAGATACCCTATCTGATAACCCCCAAATCCCATATTTTTCTTTCACTAACCCCCACTCTCAGTCTTTCAATACAATCAAAACTCTTTTAGTCAAACAAGCAAAACTAAACTCCCTCGCTCATGCAGGGATTCGAACACATGACATCCAACACATCAACACCATTACCACTCGAACCAGCAGGCTCATTCTAATATGAATTTACAGGTAATATAATATAAGCCCACTGAACAGAGATAGGGTTTAATTTCAAAAATAACCAAAATTTTCCAAAGCTAAGGCTTAAACTTGGGACCTCTCACATACACCCAGAACATTTAGCTACTGAAGCAGATACACGGTTGTGTCAAGTACTTACAAAAACATAAATAAAAAGATCAGGGCATTATAAATACTCTTTTCTATCATTTATACAGATATTTTCCCAATGAATAATGTTTATCTACAAACGTATCAACCATTTACTCGAATTAAAATTATATACATAAGTTGGTTTTAAAGACTCACTAGAAACCTACCTTTACTTTGACTAGAAGTTTCTGTTTCGATTGTCTTTCCTAATCCAGTAGTAGCAACTATTTAAAAGATCATAAGATTTCTATTAGAATTCCCATTACAGATATTTTACTAACATTTCAACTACACACGACCCTCATGCAGGACCTTCCTATAACACTCTCTCCTTCTACAACCGTAACATGCAAAGTTGTAAGACTTACCAGAAGACCGAATCATATACTCATTAGGTGAGATCTTAGTCCAATCTTAACGAGGAAGAAAAAGAGGATGTTGAAGTTAGAAAGAAGAACTTAAACATTAATCAGTTAGAAAAAAACCATTTGAAATGTCCCTTCCCATAAATATACTCTCGGTCCCCCTGATTTCCCTACCAAATCCAGCGTAGGTATAAGAAAATCTAGTGAAGGTTTTCCTTATTGTTGACCAGTCATGGGAAAGGTCAGATCAATTTAATTTAATCCTGTTGAGAAATGACCAACCATGATGCTTGTTATGATTTGTTTAGTTGGCTTATTTTAGTGTACAAGCAATCTTTCACACATCTTGCTACTCTATTTTTTCCTGTGGTCTCTATTTCTGTTGCTGTAGAATCCAAACAACTTTCAACGAAACTCGATACAGAATTTAATTGGACAGTACTCATGCAAATCGGGCATACCATATCTTGGCGATGACTCTCGTTAGGCATGATCTTAAAGATAATTAAGTCTCCTACAACTTCCTCATATGTTTGACAAGCTCTTAATGTTCAAACAAAACTTTGGGGCGTACCTCCTTATAGGCGCACACTTTTTGGGCGTAATCTTTCTTCTCTTACAAATATATTACGATCAATACTCTAACTCGCCATCAGGTTAACAAGGTAGTGGATTATGTTACCACAGTGTACCTAGTAGTCTACATACCTACATTACTCATCTTTTTGAATCTGTCAATTTTCAGGGTGTGACGCGAAAGTCCATGGTTAGCCATAGCATTATCCAATGGCAAACAAGTATACGTTATGGAAAAAAATGGAGTCCTTCAGGATATTAAACAAGGAAGTTTACCGGAACAAAAAGGAGAAGCCACTGCATGACTCGCATAGTGAGTAGTATGACAGAAGGACCATGGCACGTCTGAGAATCACAAACGGGATAATGAGAGGATCCGCCATAATACAATGGTAAGTGGAACTGATAGAAGTGTCTTAACGTAGAGGAAGGAAAAATTTTCTTCAACATATTGGCAAATCTAGTATTTGCCATTAAAAGTCTGCCTAAGTTTAGGTAGAACCATCATTTGGCTAAGCAATATTGGAATGGATTATCATATTTGAAATCCTAATTGATGATCGATAAAGAAGTAGCTAGAAAAATGGTTAGTCCGCCAAGGACCATGTGGAAAGGGAATGTCCACTTGAAGCTTAATGATCAATAAAGCCTGTTAGGGATTTACAAAGAGAGAAGAGGTCCACCAGGACTTTCTGGCATGAGATACTCCAAACGGGACTAACAGAGGTAGAAGCCTTCCAATAACAATTTAAGAAAGAGATAGTTCGTGGGGGAAGGGGGAGACTACCTAATTTTGGGAGCATCTTGGTAGAATGGACTAAAATGGGGAATCTTATGGGACTATCTAGATGGTATGAGTCCGCCAAGAAAGAGGAGTGCCCATCCACCACCCATTTTCGATAACCAATGCCTCCTATAAGGGCATCAAATAATAGGTATTCCTTTAAGGAGGGATCCATGCACAAGATATGTCATAAAAAGTTCATTGTTGGGAATAAACTAGTTGATATGGCGAGTCATCTAATAGTTCATCGATAGTGGTCGTCGATATAGATATTCGTATATATGGTTTCTCTATAATGAGTCAAACCGAGAAGGCAATCATAGAAGTCTGAGCTAAAGCTAGACGGGGAAATTGAAGGTGTCTAGGAAAATACGGATATGACTACACTAGTCGACATGTCCATCAACGTTTAGTTCCAAAACAAGTGAAAGCGTCAGCGATGCCATGTCACCTGTGGAATCTCCTAAGTCAATCAAGGACTTTATCTCCGTGCATTAATTCTTATTTATCCATCAAAGTAAGAGTTTTTCTATGAGTACTATCGTATAGAACCTCACTAAGTTCATCTAGACTTACTTTTGTATTGCTCTAAATGCAGGGTTAAGGAATGATTCATAGATCACGAAGAGACCAAGCCAGACGCCATCAAGTTGTGCCAGTGTGCCATAATTGTATCATGTCTATAGAAGGGTACCCTTAAAGGCTACGCCTCATGGGAAAAATGATTTAATGTATCTGTTTTAGAGTTTTGAGTCTTAAAATAATATAATTATTTATTCGTACTCAACAAGTCATAATGGTAGTTGGGACTAAACACTTGTATGGTGCAAAATATAATTGAAATAAAAAATCTAAATCAATCATCATCAGTGGATTTGGTTGAGAGTTTTTTTAGTAGTAATGGATGTTTATTTTAATATTAATTAAGTCTGTAAATAAGCGGACAAAAATTTTGTTAAGTAGTTCAGGTTAATTGTGATGTACCCGAAATTGGAAATCGAGTCGGATATAGGGTATTACAAACAACGTTTTATAAGATCTTTTGTAAGCTCAATTATAACCTGAATTTGAATAAATAATGTTGTAAAAAGTCTTGAAACTTAATTGTTCGTATAATTTGCATTGTAGATATTGAATTAAAATCATAGTTGCTTAGGCAACGAATCTGATATCTCACATCTCGAATCTGGTGATCGGATCGAATTGGATGTTACATATACATATTTGACCCATACTTTATTAAATTAACGAAAGTCTAATAAGTTTTAACCAAATTAAATCATTTTTAATTTGAATAACTTTTTTATTATAATAAATAATGTAATTATTGTAATATCTATATTTTTCTAAAAGGAAGGAGGGGAAGAAGACTTTCGAAGTTAAATAGCACTTGGGGAGAGAAAGAAAATTTCTTTTTTACACCTGCAATAGCCTTAATTTGCCATGATACAAGGAATTGATTTTGGGTGCTTATAAAAAATTCTAGAAAGAGATCCTTACTATAAACTTTTCATCAACTCCAATGTTACATTAAATATTATAAGAATTCTAATAGTTTATGTAATAAGATTTTTTGAGTATTTCGTTTAGTAATTTATCCCTTGTAATGATTTAAATAATTGAGTAATGTTTTGAATAATTAAACCATGTTTTTATGTATTACATAAAATATTATAAAAATTTAATAGTTCATGTAATTAGATGGAACGAAAGCTATAGAAAGTTAAAATCCCTAGAAATTCTGACCTAGCAACCAAACCATTCCGATGACGGGGACCATTAGGTAGAGAGAATGTGATACAAACTCCCTCAAATCCACCAAGCTTTAATGGCGCTTGTGTTATAACCAGTTTCAAGGCCTACCAGTGAGAGCGTTTTTGTCTTCTTCATCAGCATCGGTTCTAGCCTGTTGGGTAATTTCCTTAGGTTGCTAAAAAAGTAAAATTCACTATAAATTTTCAAATTCATAGATTGGCTATAATTTTAATATTTTTTTAATATAACTACTTTACACGTATAAATAAAATCTAAATTAAAATCTTTAAAATTCGCATTAAAATTTTGATGGTCTTGTAAATTGAAAAAGTAGAAGGTAGGAAAAGGTGAGTTGCAAGTCCCGTTTGCAGAGATGGAAATGTATATGAAACAGTGAAATACCATCATCTAGCACCTTAATTAAGACGCTTCAGTAATTAACATTATCTGGGGGTCGAATAAGACAACTTCGTGTAATCTCGACTTTAAAGTATGAATTCATGACAATAGATAATTATGGAATACAAGTTTTGAACATGTCGAGGCAGCATTCGCTAGCAAGTCCCCTCTTCCAAAATTTTTCATAGTATTCGCCATAACTAAAACTTCGATACGCTGCAGGGTGATCATCGTCGATCAAGTCCGTAGCAGGGCCTATCAAAGCATCAGGTGAGGGACAATAGAAGGTTGGGATGGATATTCGTTCTTTATTGCAGTTCACAACAGCTCGATGGAGCACACTTTTGTAACGATCATTGCTAATTACCTGTTAACAAAAGATTACCACTCACTCTATTTTTTTTTTCTGGATTAAGAAATAAATAAACAAAGGTTACAATCACAATCCACCACTTCACCTGCATTTGATCGCCGATGTTGACAACGAAGGTGTTGCAAATGGGATTGACAGCAATCCACTTGCCATCTCTTAAAACCTGTAATCCAGGGACATCATCTTGAAGAAGAATAGTTATTAAATTAGGATCGGTATGGCCAGGCAAGCCATAAGTAAGTTCTGGTTGTGGACAAGGTGGATAGTAGTTTAAAGCCATGTGTTGCCCATGCTTGCTTAGCATCTTATCTATATGATCTCTCTTCAGCCCTAAGCTGTCTGATATGGCCTCAAGCAGTCGTAGCACTAAACCTCTAACGCTACTGCAATACTCGGCTACGTCGTCCCTGACAGGAACCACAAATTCAGTCATGCTTAAAGTTAAAAGATGAAAACCATTGGCTTATTTATGGTACTATATTATTAAAACCTGAAGGATGGGGGATTTGAAGGCCATGCGTTTACGTGATCTTGGAGAGGGTAGCAATGGAGTCTCAGAAAATCCCTCCAGTTGGCAACCTTCTCCGTCTTAATGTTGAAACTAGTCGACAACCGGTTGGCGACGGACGGGTCGTCGGAGTAATTCTTCAACCGCTCACTCTCCGGTAAATAAAAGAAATCTCTAGCTAAACGCAGCATGTTGTTGATGGTGGCTTCTGAAACCCCATGGTTCTTAACCTGATCGTACAGTAGAATAGAAATCACTAAACAGAATTAACTAGTAGGAGCAGCAAGCGACAATTACAGCCAAATCAAAATATTTGTTTGGGTACCTGAAAGAAACCATCATGTTGGCAAGCTAGGGCAATCTGTTTAAGAACATGAGAGCGGTTGGGGCCATGGAGGTCCTGAAGGTCGATCAGAGGGATGGAAACATCTGATACATGAACATCAACCAGGTTTGGACGGTCGGAGATTGGTCTGATGTAATCGGTAGGCACCAGTTTAACTGTAGTTGCGAGGTCAGTGAGTAATAGCTTGGTGGTGGAGAGCGCCATGGGAATGGAGTATGATATTTAATTACTTTACACGACTTTGGAGGTTCCGGCTTTCAGCACCAATTTAAAGCACTCATTTTCTGATGACTTGAGATGCTGATATCACAAGATGTACGTAAGCTTTCTGCCATTTATTTTTAATTGCAAAATTATAGAATCAGACAAATGATGTTACCGGCTTTTACAGCATCACATTCCTTAACTAATGTTCAAGGCCATGTGAACATGAAGATGGCATTCTTGGAGTTTAATCAGGAATGTCAAATTACTTTCACATGTGGATGATTGCCAAGTCACTGGTTTCTTTTTCTTTTTAAATGACAGTTATAGTATAGATGTTAAAATACTTAAATATTCAAAATTTCTAAATATTTTAATATTTAAAATATTATTAATTAGATTTAGTATTTGTATTTGTATTTGTAATTATAACGACAATAGAAATTATTCCATACCTTAACAACCATCTGATTAACTTATTTACGGGTGCAACCAAATTCAAATGCACACTACAACAAAAAAGGCCTATAGCGACACTTATAGGCGACACTTTCATAAGTGTTGGGATAGGCGCCAACATACACTTTAGCCAACTCTTTTATAAGGGTTGAAATATGCATGCCTAAAATGCGCTTAAATAAGAGTTGGCTTTGTCTAGTTCTAAGACTGACAGTTTTGAGGCGACACTTTCCTAAGTGTTGGGATAGACTTGCCAACATATGCTTTAGCCACTCTTTGTACAAGGGTTGTGATATGTATGCACGAGGCAACGCTTGAGTAAGAGTTGGCTTTTATGTAACCCTAAGACGACAGCTTTTGGGCGACACTTTCCTAAGTGTTGGGATAGACTACACTTTTGCGAACTCTTTGTATAAGAGTTGGGATATGTATGCCTAAGGCAACACTTGAATAAAAGTTGGCTTTTGTGTAGTCCTAAGATGACACTTTTGTGGCAACACTTTCCTTAGTGTTGGGATAGACTATGCTTTGGCCAACTCTTTGTATAAGGGTTGGGATATGTATGCCTAAGGCAACGCTTGAATAAGAGTTGGCTTTTGTGTGATCCTAAGACAATAGTTTTGGGGCGACACTTTCTTAAGTGTTGGGATAGGCGTGTCAATATAAGCTCTAGCCAACTCTTTGTATAAAGGTTGAGATATGCATGCCTAAGGCAACGCTTAAATAAGAGTTGGATTTGTCCGGTCCTAAGCGATATTTTCCTAAATGTTGTGGGATAGACTTGCCAACATATGCTTTGGTCAACTTTTGTATAAGGGTTGGGATATGCATGCTTAAGGCAACGCTTAAATAGAGTCGGCTTTGTCCAACACCATGCCTACAGTTTTGGTAATGACACTTTCATAAGTGTTATAATTAAAATACCATTATTTAAAATAATTTTAAAGTTTTTGGGTATATATATGGTGATTGTTTTTAATTTATATATTAAATAATTTCTTATATAATTGTAAAAGTGATAATATTAATTTTAAAGTTTTGAATTAATTATCATTATAATTTAGGGTTTATAGTTTAGGAGTTAGGGTATATGGTTGAGGAGTTACTATGTTAAAGTTTTAAGGTTTGTGGTTTATGGTTTAATGGTTAAGGGTTTATGGGTTTAGAGATTAAGGAGGTTATGGGTCAATGTTTTATGATTTAGAGGTTTGGAATTAGGGATTAGGAGTTTAGGGTTTAGATTAATATTATTTTTAATTTATATATTAAATAATTTCTTATATAATCGTAAAAGAGATAGTATTAATTTTAAAATATTGAATTAATTATCATTATAGTTTAGGGTTTATGGTTTATGGTATATGGTTGAGGAGTTACTATTTTAAAGTTTAGGGATTGTGGTTTGTGGTTTAAGGTTTAAAGATTAAGGGTTTGGGGGTTAGGGATTAAGTGTTATGGGTTAGGGATTCACGTTTTATGATTTAGGGTTTAAGGAATGAGGATTAGGGGTTTATGGTTTATGATTTATGGTTTAGGGTATATGGTTGAGGAGTTACTATTTTAAAGTTTATGGATTGTGGTTTATGGTTTAAGGTTTGTGGTTTAAGGTTTAGGGGTTAAGGGTTTAGGGATTAAGGGCTATGGGTCATGGGTTTATGTTTTATGATTTAGGGTTTAAGAATTAAGGGTTGAGGATTTAGGGTTTAGATTAATTAGTATATTTTAATTTATATATTAAATAATTTATTATACAATTGTAAAAGAGATAATATTAATTTTAATATATTAAAATTATGATTATAGTTTAAATTATTTAAGAGATAATAGATAAACTTTATATATATTAAATGGTTTAAGATTTAAGGTTTACTAAAGATTTGTTAAATGATAAAATTTTATACAATCAATTAATACTTTTGTATTTAAAAATATTTAATCGAACCATTTGATATATTTAAATATTAGATTAAAAAAACATTGATAAAAAAAAAGCAACGAGAATGATATGGATAGGTAACTATCTATGTTTTGATAGGACCAAATTATAACAAATAAAAATAAAATACAAAAACTAAAATCATTCCACATCGAACATCTAGCAAAATAGTTATATTTTAGTTAGAAAAAATATCTATAATGAAATGGAGATTAGATCGAAAAGAATAATATAAAATCATGATTAACTTCTCAATCTTTAATAGAAATTTGATATGTAAGAGATTGATTACTTACATTGGATAATTTTAATTAAATAATTAATTAAGCCATTTAATCATTTATTATCTTATTAAAATATGCTATATTTATTTTAAGAGTACTTGATTTTTTTATAAAAATCCAATTTATAAAAATAGTAATAAAAATATATTATAAAATCACTTAACTAAAAGGCAAAATAAAAGAGAGCAAAAGCAGGGTAGTTTTGTTTAAAAGGAAATGATTTTTGTGTTTTATTAAAACGCGAACTTTCTTCTTCATTTCCTCCGTGTGATCCACATCTACCCCATCTTCACCGTCCATTCCCAAATCTCCAAAATAAAGCACTCCCTCATAAAATTTTCGCATTCCTCTCTAGCCCACCATTTTCTCTCTCGAGATTTTTGAATCCCCATATTCTCTCTCGCTCATTTGCGATACATTCCATTGTGGCCTCTTATCGGCATGGCATGGCCACTCGTTAACCTCACCGTCACTTTCTTCTTCCTCATCTTTCTCTTCTCCCAATCATGCCTCTCCATATCACCGCCACTCCTCCTCCCTCCACCTCACCCCGCTTCATCCGCCATGGTCCTCCTCTCTTTCCTTCCCCAAGAATACTTCTACAACTTTTCCCGACTCTTCTCATCACCCTCTGAGATCCGATTCTAACTCTTCTCATCCCTACGCTCGCATGCGACTCTCACGACAACCTCCTCACCATGGGTACCCTGTTATTTCTTTTATTAGTAGTAGTTTTATTTTCTTTAAATCATATTTTTCCTTTCTTAAAGGTAGATTTTCGATGATTTGAAATTTCTAAAGGTATTACTCTCACGCGTCTATGGATCGGGACACCTCATGATTTGCGCTTATAGTGGATCTTGGAAGCAACTTGTCACTTACGTTCCTTGCGCTATGTGTGAAAATGTGGTACACATCGGTGATGTTAAAATTTCATTCATCGATATTAAATTGTTAGACTATTAAAATCGTTAGGGTTTCAAACAATCTATATTAAATTAAAAGACAATGTAATTGTAAAATGTAACATGCGTGTAGATGTAATGTATAATTGTATACCAAGATAGGTGTAAATGTAGCATTAATGATTATTAAACACGGCCTCCATATTCTCTCTGGGACTACTTCCTTAGATTACTAGAGGTAATAATCGGTTAAGCTATTAGGTCTCTTTGAAATTAAATTTTCTTGATTTCATTTTTTTTCTAAATTATAGAAGCGTTTGAGAAAAATGGGCGTCGAGATTTTGGCGCCATTTTGAGGATTATAGCAAGATTGAAGAAGATTTAGAGAAGATTGATGAGGATGAGATTCAAAGAGTGTGAATTTTGGTTTATTTTGCAAAATATAGACTCCATATCCGAAAACTTCCGCTTCTTCATTTCGAAACTAGTGCAATGAGAACATGAAATCATCTGTTCTCCACAATGTCCCTCACCGTGAGTGCTTTGGCTAAAGGGATGTCGAGTACCAGCGGTGACAATATGGATCATGAGGACGAAGAAAAATTGACTGACCTTAGTTGGAGAAGTGGAGTTCACAAGCCGGAGAGATTGAATGTACAGAAGATAATTTATTCTCATCAATTTTACAAAAAAAAAACATGGGAAAAATTGAAGATAATTATAGTGAGTTAGTGAGAATAATTTAGTCAAGAAGTAGAGCAATTCGAAATCGATATCCTGTTTTAGGCACTATCAGAGGGCGATTATTCAAAGAGATTTTTGCAGATATCATGGACTGGTTTAGTTTATGCTCTAATATGGAATCAGTTTGTGCTATTCTATTGATGGATTATAGGAAGAGAATGACAAGTTCCTTTATATATATATATAGGTTCTGACTACGGCTATATTTACAGTCCATGTACTTCATATATATTGATAATATTTGATTTGTGCAGTACCATCCGAACCCCAGTAGCATAGATATTTTAGCAATGAGATATGAGATAGTGAAAAAAGAGTGGCATCCATATTCTAATAAAATCGGGTTTTATGCCATCATCTGCAATACCTCTTTTATTGTTAATTATTTATTATCACGTTAAAAGGTAAGAAAGAGACCTTGTGTGTTAGTTCTTGACTTGAGCCACGTTCCCATAAGTTTCTTTCTTGCATCATGTAGTTTCAATTTACTCGATCGTCCCTTTTACGCTTTGTTAGTTTTAGTTATTTTTATTTGTGTAGCTCAACTTGTTCCTTACAAGGAGAAAACAAAGTCATCTCAGATACCTCTTCTACATCCCTCCATCAAGCACACTTTCATCTCTCATTAGAACATTTTTCAAAGGTTTGAATTTACTGCAGAGTTTGGCTTGAATTTACGATCGATCCTCCACTTTTCTCGGGTATTTTTCTATGATTCCTTACCTTTATAATCGAACATCGACTTATTTTTCGATTAAATTCGCTTTATAGATATAACTTATTTTGTTTTTCTCTGGAAATTCTTGTATAACTTGTCGATTTTTAGGATATAGAAAATATAAAAGTATATAAGCGTATTTTAGAAAGCCCAAATTAGAAAACAACCATGTTTCATGTGAAAATTGAACTTATGCGATATTTTCTTGTTTTCGAAAATATTCTTATTGTGGGTGATAGCTTCTTAGTTAATTTGATTACAAAATCCAAGATCCTTGTCACAATCTCATGTCGTACATCAAGCTATAAGCTTTCTATCCTTTACCAAACATTATTTCTTTATTTTATTTGAAAGTGGTATGAACATCATGATATTTGCTTCCATGAACTTACAAGATTTGTTGGTATGGGGTCATGTCATCTTTGGGATGTAGCAAATTTTATGTTAGGATGTTCATTCTTGCGATCAGTGTCTCGATGGAGAAAGTTCTCGTAATTTGTCTAAGGTTATGATTGGTGGGCTGTTTTAAGGTAAACTTACCGCTAAATTAATAAAAACCAATAATATTTACTCACAAATTAATTTACTTTTTTCCATTTTAATATCTACACATTTTGTTATTTATTATATATTATTTTAAACTAACATTTGTGTTTTAAGTAAAGAGTTTCTACACACAAGTATAAATTTAATTATTTCTCAAATGCATAATATGAAATTATAGAATGGTTGTTAAGTAATGAATTTAAAATTTCATATTTCTTTTTTATTTTTCAAGTACATAATCACACATTGAATCTTAGTTGATTTCTACATAATCATATCCACAACAACTTTATGACAATTTATGTAGTAAATGGAATCATTGGTCTTTGAAGCAAGAAGACTTTTAGAGGAGGTGTTGTTCTTCCTTCATGGATGCCTAAATATTTTCGGTACTTTCTCATTGCGGTGAATTATCATTAAGTATTATTTAGTAGAGGACATATAATAGAGCAGATTGATTCTCATTTCTTTCACATAATATGATTTTTATGTTATTTCTTACGACTTCGTTGCCTTGAGTTTGCATTAAATAAAGGGATATAATGATGTTAATTTAAGTTTAGTTTCTCTATACAATTTAGTTTTCTAAATTTCTTTTCTATGAGGACATGAGGTTCACTGCTTGAAACTGCCAAGTCTAAACTGTCTATTTGGCTTAGTACTAACAGTCAATGTTACAGTTGGGTCAACCTGAATGCTATCAAGAGGCTTGTGGAAGCTGATGCATTCAAGATGGAGATCATTTCAAACCCGAAGGTTTGTATCTCTTTCTTACTATGTCGTTTGTGTAGAATTGAGTGCAAGAACCTTAAACACTCAGTCCTTTGTTTTATTTATTTATTTATTCTCAATCCTTTTGATCTTAAAGGGAATACAAAACCAGACAAAGTTTTAAGTTTTGATCCGGTTTGTGCGGGATTAGTCATTACACAATCCTTAGAGATGAATGAGGTTTGCAATTGGCTTAAAGCAAGTTGGGGCTTGAGGATAAATATAGCGAAGAGTCAATGAGCAATAAAGGTGAAAAGAGAAAATTGCATATGTTACAAGTAGGTAGTAAACAAAATGGATTGTTTGGATCGGATATATTTCACTACTTGGGGCTACCTTTGTAGAAATAAGAGATTAATGAGTTTCTAAAGTTGTAGTTTCAAAGCGTAATAGCTTTTTGTACTACAACATCAATATCAATGTCTATTGTCTTAGGTACTTTTTATTTGTTTACTTTTGTACATTGAGTTGAATGTTAGTGGTATACATTTCACTAAATGTTAGTGTACTTTGATTGTTGGATCTATTTTGTAGTGAATTTTAATTTTAATTTTATATATTTTTAGTTGTATTTAAAGCAAAATTACTATCATTATTCATTGTAAATATTTATAAAAATATATTAATATTAAAATAATAAAAAGCATGTCGTCGACGCTAACACCATTAATTAATGTTATATTTTATCTATTTTATAATTTAAATAATAATAATTTATTTTACCCTCTAATTTTATAATAAAAAATATTTTAGTTCTTAATTTAATTTTTCGTCTTTTTTAGTTATTAAATTTAAAGATATTTAAACTTCGGTTAAAATTAAATTAATTAACAGAGCTGATCTAATTCGATTAATCGACCGGTGGCCAAACATAGTTTGGTCGGAGATTGGTTAATGATTTTTTAGAATTTCAGTTACTGGTCAATTCCATTCAAAATCGGGTAATTAATCGAATTAACTGAACTTAATAATTAATACTATGTGTTAATTTCAATACTTATGTAGTGTTTTTCATTATGTAGTGTTTCAAGACATAAAATTTCGATTAATTCAATTAACTTTCGAGATAAAAATATATATTTCAGTTAATTTCAATGTATTTATTTGTTATGTTTTATACTTGTTTTAACTAAAAGACAAAAACATATAAATTTCGATTAATTTAGTTAACCGATCGAATTAACCAAAATATGTCAATTCGGTTAAATTTTTTTAAAAAAAATTTCGCTTCGATTAACGCTTAAAGGATTATACAGTTTAGTTAATGTTAGTTCGGTTTGGTTATTAACCGAACTGATCGTTTCAACACTAGTATTTGAACTTGTGTTTTTTTGTCAAATTATCCAAATGAATAGAAAAGTTAATATTTCTTAACTCTGCTAATGTGGCCTACACATGGATGATACATCAACATTCAATTAATTTTTTTAAATTTTAAAATATTTTAAAAAATTTAAAAAATATTTATAAAACTTAAAATCATTAAAATATTAAAAGTGTAAAATTAATAAAAATATTTTTAATATTTTTAAAATTTAAAAGTTAATTAAATACCAACATGTCATCAAATCACAATTCATATATATTTTACATTAATTAAGTTAATAAAATTAATTTTTACCAATTTTGAGAAAAATTGATAAAACTAAAAATATTATAAATTTAGAAAAAATTAAATAAAAAGTTAAAATAATTTTTTAATCGAATGTGAAAAAAGAGTTAGACATTTATATATTTCAAGCCGAAAAAGAGTGGCCACTTATGATAGGCAGGTAGGCCCCTAGGCTTACAACAAGAAAAGCTTTCGACAGAGGCTTCGTATGGTAAGTAGGAACGGGTGACGTCACTCATAGCGACGTCGGTCATAGTGAGCTTAGCTATGTCATCGATGACGCTAAGCTATTTTACTTTTAAATCCACTAAAACGTGAGGCTAGTTTACCCATTTGACTCCCTAAAAAAATAATATTTATAAAAATAATCTTGATTAAAAAATATTAATTTAAATTATTTAAAATAAACAGTAAAATTAGATTATAAAAATTAGATGATTGGTATCGTAATTTTTTTATTAAAAAATATTTTTTTAGGTTTTGAATATTAAATGGTCGACACTTATATACTTTTTTCAAAAAATATTTTGTGATGCTAGCACACTATTGGGCAGCACCCTTTTATCTGATTAAAATATTAATTTTTTTGGGTGTGGTGTCAACCAACAAATGGTCAAAATTATCCAACAAAAGAGATTGAGAATATTGCAACACAACCCCTCGTTATTTTTCCATCTTTTTTATTTATTAAGTTTAATTACATATTTTATATTTTAAAATAATATTAAAATACTTATCATATTTTTATCTGAAAGTATTTTAAAACTATTTATTAATTTTAATATTGAATTTCATAATTGTGAAAATATATTAAAATGCTAAATATAGTATCCAAAATTACGATAATTGATACTAAATTAGTTAATTTTCAAATAAAAAGTAGTTAATTTAAAATTAATTTAAATTAATATCCACAATTAAATTATATTTTTTATAAAATTAGAATGTACTTTAATGATTTTCATCTTTTATAATAATTCAAATAAATATTGCTAAATTATTGTTTTTATTTTAAAAATAACGAGTAATATATTTATAAAATATGTAGTTCAATATATTTTAAATTAATTTTAAAATTTAATAATAATGTGAGTGATGCAATAATAATTTAAAAACATGATAAGTATTTCAATATTGTTTTAAAATATAAAATATGTAATTAAACTTGGGAAATAAAAAAGATGGGAAAACAAGGAGGGGTTATGTTGCAATATTCCCAATATCTTTTATTGGGTGATTTTGCCATTTGTTGGCTGGCACCACACCCCAAAAAATTATTTTTTTAATCAAATAAAAGGGTTCCGCCATCAATGTGCCAGCATCCCAAAAAATATTTTTTTTGAAAAAAAATACATTGGTGCCGCCTATCTAGTGCCCAAAACCCCAAAATTTATTTTTTTAATAGAAAAATAGTGGTGCCGACCATCTAATTCCCATAATCCAATTTTACTGTTTATTTCAGGTCATTTAGGTAAATATTTTTGAACCAGGGTCATTTTTGTAAATATTAATTTTTGGATTAGATGAGTAAAATAGACAAAAAGTGAAGAGTTGATTGAGGCAATTAGGAGTCTTCTATTTTATTAACTCCAACTTGTGAGGAGTTTATAGCATACGTTTCTTAGCATTCCCTTTCAAATAATTAGTTTGGAGGTAAAACTATTGTTAAGGTATTTGTATTAGAAATTAGATTTAGACCTAATTCGATATCGGTTTGGAGGTCTGTTTGAAAAGTGGGAGGATTTAGATAAAAAAATATAGGTCCAAAAAATGAGGCCTGTTTTCTAAATAGATCGAGTCTTGGGTAAGTGTTTTTCAGCCCAGGCCCAATCTGGCTTGAAACGAATTTTTTTTAACTTACTTTTTATTAATTATACAACTTTATTCTAATACTCTATAATATACCTCACGTTCTCACCCAATCAGGCAATCACCTTCCTCTCCCCTCATTCCCAATCTTAAATTAGTTCCTAAAAACAAAATCCCTTAGTGTCGGGTGCCTCTCACCACTCACTAGTCACCATTGCCGTTGTCCAGCGCCGCTCACCACTCATTAGTCGCTGACTACTCATTCTTCCATCAAGATTCAAGACACTATCATCGCCCCACAACTTCCTCAATCACTGGTGTTCACCACTGTCGCCACTATCTCGCTAATTTCTCCACCGACCACCACCATCATCGTTCCATAGATAGTTAGGTGATAACTCTTGAAAAGAGTTATATTTCAAACCTCTAAGCTTGATTAAATATTTGTACTTAAGTAGATATATTTGCATTTTTAGGTTATTTTTAGAACATTGCATAATAACGCTTGGATTGTGCCTTAAATGTCATTTCATGTTACTTTTACTGTTGGGAAGAAGGGAATTGGTTGTTATATCCAGCAAATACAGGAAGGATGGAGAAAAAGAAGGAGAGAATGAATGAAGTAAAATATTTCCATGACAAAAGGTTGTATGGATTGCCAACACAAATGTGATGACACTTTCAGGAAAATGTTGACGCGGCACTCAATCCTTATCACTCTCAGCCAGCTGGACGTGTACCAGAGAAATCCACCTGGAAAAGAGGGAGAAAAGTGTGTGCTGAGAGAGAGGGACCTACCTTATAAAAGAGGAAATAGAAAAGAAAGAAAAGGTGGAGGATTTTGGAGGGGGATTTGGAGAAAAGTTTTCTCTCTAGAAAAACTCGTGAAAAATTCCAAAGAAAAGGGAGAGGATAATAGCTTAAGAGATGAGCACAGACGCAAGGAAAGGGATGAGCAATCAGCCTTGGGTCCTGCACGATTCAGCAACATCAAAGTGAAAGATGGAGTGGCAAAAGCTTTCTACAGTTCTACCTTCATTCAATTGATTAATTTTTGTGATTTCTAAACTGTTAATGATGATGTTGAATGTTATTCTAATTTTGGATTTTAAAACCCAACCCATGAGCTAATTTCATTTAGGTTGGAATTACTGGATCTATCTTGATATATTGATGATCATGGTGATATTTTAAGTAGATCTAGTGTTTTATTCGGTTTGGATTATTTTAAATATATGCATACTAGCTCTAGATATAGATGAATGCATGATATATCCTTAGAATTGATTTAATTCTGAAAAGGTTAAATAAGTTGGATCGTAATCAAATGATACGAGCGAGTACTCGAGCGAAGACTCGTAGCACTCTAGACATAGAGTTGTGATCTATACAGAGTAAAGAAGAAAATTTGTTAGGTATTGTTCTCGAGACTTGTAGACATACAAAAACTTAGAATGATAACTTTAATTCTAACTCTCAAAAGAAGCAGAATGCATTAGTTATACTCTGAACAGTAATTTGCTCAAGATTCTGCCATGACATTATTATGTTATTAAGATATAATCCAAGTAATTCGACCTTCCCATCCAACAGCTTCAATCTTTTCAACTTTATCTCGTAGAATTGCCACAACATGTTATTCATTACTTGATTTTTATATTTCATACATTAATATTTCACTTCAAATCATTATTCTGTTTACTTTGCCATAAGCCTAATTAGTATAGTTTATAGTAATAACTCAACCATATTTTTACCTATTCTAATCCCTATGGAGATGATCTCACTTATCACTTTATTACTTGATTCGACGTGTATACTTGCACATTCACATTACATCTTCAATTTTACCACCATCATCATTCCATAGGTAGTTAGGCACTATATTTTTGCAACCCACCCTTTAATAGAAAAACTAAAAAAGGAATAAAAACTTCAGTTTAGCAAATTCAGAGTTCAGAATCAAATTTCACCTCTGATTTGCTCGATTCTCTTATCTCCTATTAGCAACACCACTGGTTTGCTCGATAATTGTTTATTTTGGATTAGATTGCATTAGAGTTGAATTTTTTTATAGTGCAAAACACTTCTTTTGTTCCCCTTCTTTTGTAGTAATGTATATGTACAACATATACAATTTAAGATAAAAGAATGCAAAACTACAATTATATTTCTTTCATACTCATGCGGTACATATATTTGTTTTGCAAATAAGAATTAAACTTTATGCTCAAGTCTTTTCTTTGCTTCCATTTATCAATGAGGAGATTTGACAAAAGTTATTCTTTATGTCTTAGAATGATAGGTTTACTCATATTTTTTTATGATTTTTAATGAAATGAAATTAAGATATTTGAAAAAAAATTTGATTAAGAAGAAGAAATGGCCACCGACTAAAAAATATGGGCCAAGTCAGTCTGGGTCAAAGTTTAATATTTATAATCTGGGTCGGGCTTGGACAAAAATTTAAGCCCATTTTTGGGCCGACCAGGGCTCGAGCCTATCAATCGGGCCTAAAATTTTTTTGGGCCCAACTCAAACCCGCTCAACCCGACCCAAGGACAACTCTAGTTAGATTGCATTGTCTTCTCTACTTAAAAAATGGATAAATTTGTTCCTAAACATTAGATTAAAAAGTAAATTGGATTTTTTGTTAAATATTTCATTCATTTGTATTATTAAAAACTAATGTGGTTGACAGAATAACTAGACAGTGATATGTAGTGTGCCACGTGTACGTCATACTAATATACATAGACCAATTTTTAATAGTAAAAATGGATGAAATTTTTAACAAAAAAGACCAATTTGCTCTTTGATCTAACGTACAAAGACTAATTTGCTTATTTTTTTAGTAGAGGGGTAAAATGCAATCTAACTCCTAGCATAGGGGCCTTCATAATACTTTTATCATTGTTTGGACTATGGAGTAAGGTAATCAAGTACCCATCAATATATATTTTTATTAAATTTGATTGTATTGATATGGGTCTATTTCGATATATTGCTTTAAATTAATTAATATTCTAAAAATATTTAATATGTATATAAATTTTCTTAAGGAATCAAATGAATCATAGTAAATAAATTTCATAAAATGTTCATCAATTATATAGAATGCTCATCTATAAACTTCAAAACTAAAAATAATAAATTCAAGATAAATAAGGCAAAAGTCATCTCATATATTAAACAAAAGATTACCCATCACAAATCATCTTATACTAAACATATAAGATAGAAGTTTTAAAAAACATACTCCTCAAGTTGTGTTTATGAAGCTTTTAAGGATTTAACCTTTTATTCCTTTTCCTTTTATCTTGTTTGTTATATAAATTATGTACTTCTTATATGATTTATTATTTATTTATTTTAAAATTTTTAAAAATTAAGTTTAAAGTTGTTAAATTTTAGTAGTTAAAACTTTTATTATTCATTACTATAAAATGATAAATAAATAAAAACAATTTTACTTTGCTAACATTATTCTTGGTTGGTGCACAATGTTTTGGTTGATACGATCGATATATGTCAAAATTTTCATTGATGTAGAATAGAAAGTTGATTGTTCTAATTTTCTACTAAAATGGTCCGTCCTGATGAGTGCAAGTATCGAAATTATTACAAAACTAACTAGATTCCTATGGAAACAAAATTTGACTACTTAAAAAAAATTATAATAGTAGATGTTGATGGTAAGTTTAGGATTTTTTTTGGCCATCATGGTAATTTTACGATTAACACACTATTTGTTAAATGGATCTGGCTTGAAATATGAGTATTGAATTGTCAAAATTCATCAATATTTCAATACTAATTCAAGTTTAAAAAGGAGAAAATAAATCTAAATGTACTAAACATACATTACTCAAACCCTTGAATACAAAGCTCAAAATCCCGAAGAGCAAACCTGTAAACAAAACCCTAAATCTCATAATTCACTCACAAAAGGGGTATAAAATACTCTTCATAATTACCACGAAATTCTCACCAAAACTCATATGCGACTACATCTTATCACCCTCAAAGAAAAAACCTACGACTACATCTTGATTGGCTTAACAAAACAAGGATACATTGGCCTCTTTAAATAGGCTTAGAATAGAGTTCTAATCATACTAAAATATCTCTGAAAAAATTAGAGTCTAATCAAGAGAAAAGTCCTGCTTGAAGTCTAAAATGCGACTGCCAAATAGGAGAACATGAACTGCCAAATAGGAGAACATGTCGTGACGTTGCAACGTCCCATTCAACTCATCACGACACCGTCCATCGTGTCATCTCGATGAGCTAACGCTCTTTATCTTGAAAACGACTCTTCTTCATGAAGACGTAAGCTCGTAAATACGAGGCACACTCCACAAATCTCTACCTTGACTCATATTTATCTAGCCTATTTTTTTATGCCCCGTCATGGGCCTAACTTGAATTTTTCTAAATGTTAACCAAGTCTAAACCGTGCTCGAACTTCGAAATTGAAAGACTCTTAGTCTTCAAATCAAAGTTGAATAATGTGGCAAGGGCCAGTAATACCCAAACAAGAGAGAAAACATCAACTTTCTCCACTTCATTATAACCCTCTCTGACCAACCTTGCCTCAAACACTTTGTGAACCATTCGAGTCCTAAAGACCCAAAGGGGATGGGATTCTTCTCTAAATCAGGCACATGCCTGACATCTGACACAACTCCACCTTCAATTGGATTATATGTAGAGAGCAACGAATCATCACCCCTCCTTCTCGACCATATCAACTACCTTCGTAATTGTCCAAACTTCTAGAAACTGAAATTTGTGATCTATCAAACTTCTTGATATCCAAAAGATGTTTTTGTGTCATCGAACAAGCTGATCTGCAAAAGCTGAACCGTAACTCTGATACCAATTTGTTGGGGATCAACCCATATAAACAACAAGATAGTAAAAGTAGATAAAAATAAATACAAATATTTTACGTGAAAAACCCTCAAAAACGGAAAAACCATTGGCAAATAAGGCCTCTACATTTCACTAACTGAGTGAAAAAAAAAGAGTACAATAAGGATAAAATAAACCTAAATATACTAAACATACATTACCCAAATCCCCAAATACAAAGCTCAAAATCTCAAAGAGAAAATCTATAAACAAAACCCTAAATCTCATAAGTCACTCACAAAAGGGGTATAATATACTCTCTATAATTACCACGAAACTCTCACAAAAACTCATATGTGACTACATCTTGTCACCCTCAAAGAAAAAACCTAAGACTACATCTTGATTGGCTTAAGAAAATAGGGATATAATGGCCCCTTTAAATAGGCTTAGATTAGAGTTCTAATCATTCTAAAATATCCCTAGAATAATACAGTCTAATTGGGAGAAGAAGTCTTTCTTAAATTATAAAATGTGGCTGCCATATAGGAGAACACGTCTTGATGTTGCAACATCCCATTCACCTCGTTACGACGTCGTCTATCACGTTGTCCCAAAAAGATGATGCTCCTTGTCCAAACGTCAACTCTTTCTCATCAAGACGTCGGCTCATAAATACGAGGCACTCTTCATAAAACTCCACCTTGACTTGTATTTATCTAGCCTCTTTTTTCATCCCATGTCACGGGCCTAACTCGAATTTTGTTGAATGCTAACAAAGTCTACACTGTGCTCGAACTTGGAAACTGAAAGACTCCTAGTTTTCAAATCAAAGTTGTATAATCCAACAAGGGCCAGTAATACCCAAACATGAGACAAAATATCAACTCTCTTTACTTGACTGTAACCCTTTACGACCAACATTGCCTCAAACACTCTGAGAACCATTTGAGTCTTAAATACCAGAAGGGCATGAGATTCTTCTTAAAATCAAACACATGTACAACATTTTACACGACTCCACCTTCAACTGAATTATATGTAGAGAGCAATGAATCATCACACTCATTCTCAGCCACATCAGCTACCTTTGTAATTATTCGAAACTGCCAGAAATTGAAATTTGTGACTCGTCAAAATTCTCGATATCCAAAAAATATTGTTCTGTCACCGAATGAGTCGATCTGCGAAAGCTAAACTATAGATCTGATACCAATTTGTTGGGGATCAACCCATATAAACAACAAGATATTAAAAGTAAAGAATGAACACAAATATTTTACGTGAAAAACCCTCAAAGAGGGAAAAACCACGGTAAAGGAGGTTTCAACTTTTCACTAACTAAGGGTGGGTTTGGATGGGCTGTGGGGTGCGATGCAATACATTTAGTTTACTTTTTGTCTCACACTACAGTATCTAATCTCACCGCCACGGCTATTTGTACACTAATCGTTGGTAAACATACTGCCCATCCAAACCCACCCTAAGTAAATCAACAAGAGCGCAATAAGGAGAAAATAAACATAAATGTACTAACATACATTACCTAAACCCCTGAATACAAAGCTTAAAATAAAAAAAGAGAAAATCAGTAAACAAAACCCTAAATCTCATAAGGCACTCACAAAAAGGGTATAAAATACTCTCCATAATTACCACAAAATTCTCTCCAAAACTTATATGTGACTACTTCTTGTCGCCCTTAAAGAAAACAAAACCTAGGACTACATCTTGATTGACTTAACAAAATAGAGATATAATGACCCCTTTAAATGGGCTTAGATTAGAGTTCTAATCTTACAAAAATATCACTGAAATAATCAAAGTCTAACTAAGAGAAGAAGTCCTACTCGAAGTCTAAAACGCGGTTGCCAAATAAGAGAACACGTCGTGACGTTGCAATATCTTATTCGCCTTGTCACGACATCGTCCATCATGTCGTCCCAACAAGCCGATACTCCTTGTAACACCCCTAACCTGTATCTATCACTGGAACAAGATTACGGAGCATTACCAAAACTTTTCAGAATATTTTTAGATAAATCATGTCAATCACTATTTATTAATCGAGATCATTTGTAACTATTTATTAATCGAGATCATTTGTAATGTCCCTTAGATGGACCCTCGAGGCCCAATACGAGCATTAGAATCAAGTCGAGACTTAATCGAAAACTCTAAGAATTTTTTGCGACATTTCAAAAATTTTCCAAGGTGTAGGGCTCACATGCCGTGTGGCCTGCACTTGAATCACACATCCAAATACCAACCATTTCAAGCATTCAAATCAAGTAAATTCCATCATACATCATGGCATATCATTTCATGCATACATGTCTATAATCTTACCTTAGTTAAGACCTCAAGTTAGATATAGTTTGATCAACTACTTAACATATGTGTAGCTACCATAGTTTGACATACAAGTATATTAAAACAAACCATAACTAGCCATTCCAATGGCTAGATTACAAACACCATTTACATTTACATGCCAATATGACCAGTATAACCTATACATGCCATTACAACCATAATTGATTTACCATATTGTACCGACATGGGCCGATGGATAGTGTGAGTGATCTCCGCCGAGCTTCTAATCCAACTAGCTTCTGATTTACTCTAAAACAAGGAAATAAAACTAAGTAAGCATGAAATACTTAGTAATTTTGTATAACATGGTACTTAACTTACCATTCATTCTATTTTGAGGTAACTATGTAAGGCACATTCATTCAATTTGACCTCAAGCCCTACACTTATCCTCATTGCCCTTGTTAGTTATATATTCCATAATAACATCAAAAACTATAGGCTCATTAACAATCAAGTTTCCATGCACATATGCTTTCCACAACATGTATAAATCACATTGCTATATCTCAAGTATATTTTCATATAACACATGCCCTTGTTAGTTATATATTCCATAATAACATCAAAAACTATAGGCTCATTAACAATCAAGTTTCCATGCACATATGCTTTCCACAACATGTATAAATCACATTGCTATATCTCAAGTATATTTTCATATAACACATCTCGAGTTCATATTATTTCATATAAAAAATTTACACATTTTACTCGAAATATCAATGTCTCACGAGTAGTAGTACACTCAAAGTGTACAAGTCTATAACCAAGGATGAACATATTCATCAAATGAATCCTATATACAAATATCATCATCTCATGTTTTCATATGTCAATGGTCATGTAGCATCATTTTCATGGATTTCTGACAACTACGTGTAATAACTCATTTCTTATTCATGTCCTTTCATGTCAAGATTTTTACCCGTTCAATTTATTTGGGATATCAATGGATACACAGGTAGTACACCCAAGGTGTACAAATAAGGTTCCGTCAATTCATATTCAAAGGTATCCATAAGGTACTATTTCAGAGAGTACACTCTCGAGCCACACATGTATACAATAGGATTACCAGCCCAGGCTAAATCCTTTTTATGACATATGCTCTAAAAAGCTTGATCTGGATTACCTGTTCGGGCTAAATCCAATTCATAACATATGCTCGAGAGGACTCACATCAAGATTACCTGTCCGGGCTAAATCCTTTTAGAAATGAGGTCAATAGGATTACTCGTCCGAGCTAAATCCCACCAGCAACAAATGCAGGACCTCATTCATTTCGGGAAATCATATATCCATCGATCTTCCATTTATTCAACCGGGATTTAAACATTTTTCAAATATCATCGGACATGTGATTATTTCATACATCTATAATCAGCCATATAATTCAAATGATCACACTTCACATTCATTCCAAGCATAAAAGTAACATTTTTATCGTTTGTCATTTATCATCTATCGGGCATTATCATTTAAAGTAAACATTTTTATTTAACGGGCTTGATTGGATATGTAATCATTTCATATATTAATGACATTTATACAATTTACATAAACACAATCAATGCAAGCATGTAAGTAAACACCATTTAGTTACATGAACTTACCTCGACAAATGTTCTTGTACATAACATCTACTAATCCGACATTTCCTCTTTTCCTCGTTCTAGCTCTGAATTTGGTCTATCCGGATCTATACGAGTAAATTTTACATCAATTTATCATATTTCATATTCAAGTGGATTCAATTTTCATTCTAGGCAAAATTACTATTTTACTCCTAAATTTTCCATAAATTCTCATTTTGTCCTTAGGCTCGGAAAATGAAATGTGTGCAATTTACTCCCTATTCCAAGCCTAACCGAAATTCCATCTCAAAATTTACAGAACATGTATTCATAAAAATTCAGAATTTTTCATCAAATTTCACAACTTTGCATTTTAGCCCCTAAATTATGTTTTCATCAAAAATTACTTTGTAAAAGTTGTTTATCTATCAATAACCTTTCATTTTCTACCATAATTTCATATTTCCAACATATTCATCCATCGCCCAAATTTCATACTTTGATAAATTTTCAAATTAATCCCCCAAATAGATAGATTAGACTATCCCGATTTCAAAAATATCGAAATTATTAAAAACGGGACAAGAAAAATTACCCAATTTGGCCAAGAAAGTTTGTTCTCTTTCTCTCATAGGGTTTCCATGGAATATTTTGGGGAAGAAGATGATAATAATGATTTTATTTCTATTTAATAATTTATCATCTTTTAATAATTTTAATTTCCAATTTAGTCCTTAGCCTTTTTCTCATTTTCCATGGATGAATCATCTAAAAATATCTACTAATTTTTTATTAATGGTCTAATTACCATAAAAGTACCTCAAGTTTTGAATTCCATAGCTATTTAATCATTATAGCTACTAGAATTCAACTTTTACATTTTATGCGATTTAGTCCTTTCCCTAATTAAACACCTAATCGATAAAATTTTCGTATCAAAATTTTCACATGACTTTTCTAACATAATACGGACCATATAATAAAATAAAAATAAATTTTATTTTCGGCTCGAATTTGTGGTCCCAAAATCAACTTTGTTCGATTTCAGAAATTGGTCATTCTTATAACACCCAAACCCTACCTATCGTTAAGTCCAGATTTGGCATGCCACACAAATTGAACTTACATCTAGTCATCAATGATTTAAAGAAAACAAATCTTCAAAACGATTTTGGGGATGGAGTTTATCAAAAATCGAGATTAATTTGAAATCCATGATTTTAAAATGTAAGGGTTTATAATTTGATTTTCAGAGAAGTAATTGGTTAAAATAATCTCATAAAAGAGTTTTCACGGAAATTTTACGAGTTGATGATATTTAAGAAAAATCCCTTTTTATACGCAAGTTTAAGAAAACATTTATAGAAATTAAAACAGTCTCATTTAAGTATCTAAAACATATTAAAATCCATCCACGAAATAAAAATCCATGAAAATAATACCAGAGGCCTTATTACATTACAACTGAAATAATACTTAAATAGAAATACTTAAAAGAAGTTCAAAGTTTATATATAACTCATCATTCGTGGTATGGCCTTCACACGAAGTCATCCCCGGCCCAAGCCTCCATCAATTATCATTACCTGAGAAGGGTAAGAAAAACGGGGTGAGTTACTTAGAACTCAGTGTGTAACCCACTTACCGTGTCCACTGGGCCAAAACCATTTAAGCATATAATTGGGCTTGAGCCCATTTACAAATGTACAATGTATATATATATATATATATATATATATCAAATATAAAATGCATGTGATATGCAATTCCCAACCAACCCTAAATTTCCATCCGCTACACACCACCCATACCAACCAGCACACCTGTGGGGATCAAGTCAAGCCACCCCGCTAACACACCAATCGCAGGCATAAAGCCATTTAAAATGTTTGTGGCAGAGCCACCGAACTAGATTGTGACAGAGTCACCGAACTAGATTGTGACAGAGTCACTGAACTAGATTGTGACAGAGTCACCGAACTAGATTATGGCAGAGCCATCCGAACTAGATTATGACACAGTCACCAACACTTCTCTTCAATTTATCCCAACCCATGCAATCATGTATGCATATACAGGCATAACAATATTCATATAATGATTTCATCATAAGGCCTATAATACAAGTTGGCCCATTAAGCGATCTAGCAAATTTTTGGCCCAATAATCGATCTAGCAAAATTTTTGGCCCATTAATCACATGAGGCCCTTTTCAAAAATTTCACACCTGGCCAATTTATCAAAATAATTCATATGGCCCCAAATATCACTATTTAATATAATAGCCCATTAAGGGCAAATCCTTAATTTCCACAACTTTAATACCGATTTCATGCATTTACACAAAAAGTGTTAATATACCATATTTTTCTAATTTTACCAACTTTACGATTTTTATTCTATTACTTACGGTACAATATCTAACCCATGAGATAAGTGTGAAATTACACACCTGATTACGGTGAGAACTATACTTTCCCACTCGTCGATACCTAAATACGTATCACACTCGATTAGAACAATGATACTAAATATAAATCTATGTCAAGATAAACGATCTAGATCTTTACCCTTGAAATTTCGAACAACAATTATCTTTTGATTTTCCTCGATTGACGGTTCATAAACCATTGAAGAATCATGAACAGTCAATGGCTCCGGAGTACGAACGACTTCGAATAATCGATTCTCCTCGGATGAGGGTCCACAACCCGGTGGAAAGTCTCAGATTCTCGAAACAGCCCTTCGCTTGAATTTAAGGGGAATGGCAAAACCGCCCCTCTTCCGAACGCTATTCACCACTCTTTTCGACCCTATATTGATTACCTTCATTGACAAAGTATTATTAGCCCTAACAATATATAGAAAATTAAGACTATTGTCGTAAAAGAGCGAACTCGACTTACCTTAAAATCCCGAGTGATTTCCAAAGGATTTCTATATAAAAAACTTTTGGTTATAACAAATCCCAATTGATAGTCATTGAAAAAACACAAGGGTGATCATGAATCCATGAAGAGTTCCTTCTTACCTTGCCGTTATGATCCAAACTTGAATAACTTCAAGATGACTTTAACGAGATGGTGATTCGGCCCTCCACTATCTCACTAAAATATAACGAAAGGAAACGTTTAATAGAATGGACGATTATCGATTTAAAGGCTCTTCCTAGGCCATCCTATAGATTCGGCCAAGGTGACCAAATAACAAAAGAAATCAAGGAAAAAATGATTCTTACCGGTTATCCAAAACTTAATGGAAGAAATGATTGAGAAAAAGGTCTATGAGGAAAAAGAGATTCGGCTATGATTTAATGGATAGGGAAAATAATTTCAGCTATGGGGATGGTCATAAGCATTCGGCCATGGAAGGAAAATGAAGGAAGAATGTGTTTGAAAGATAAGTAAAATGGAGAGGAAAAAAGAATAGAGAAAAGAGAAAAGAGAAAAGAGAGGAGTTTAGGAGCAAATATGCATTCGGTAATGGGGAAAAAGAAGGAAAAGAAATGGCTTTTTGTGTTGATAATTTCGGCACTAGGAGAGAAATACAAGATGAAGCACTTGATAGGTTTTGCAAAAATGACCAAATGGTCAAAAAGAATGACCAAAAGAATCAAAGCAAAGATTGTTTTCTCCTAAAACAAGCACATTCGGCCAAGAGAGGAAAAGATGAGAGAAAGATGTTTTTGGGAGAGCAAAATGACCAAATGGAAAATTCTATCAAGCTACCAAACTATACCCAAACTTACCACCTAAATTTGGCTCCCCCCTTAGTCCACAAAGCCGTCCAAATTCATGGACAAGTTGGCCATCCAAAAGTTTCCAAAACATAACCCTTAGGATATGCCTTGTGTCCCCCTACATTCCATAAGTTTAGGATTTCTTTCCCCAAGTTCCATGCTTACCTTAACCATTAGCCACCTTGCCATAAGTAAAATAGTCCAACCTTACCAAATATAATGCTTGACCGACACATGCTATAAAGGTGCAAAAATAAAAGTCACCAAAATGCCATCCATGGGATTCGAACCTCTTCCCTCAAGCAACACTTATGGCGCCAACTCCACTTTACTACTAGTTCATCTTATGCTAGTTTTTGACACTTAATTTCTTTAAACATCAAATTCACTTGATCCACTTCAATAAAGTACTCATTTCTAAAATTTATTCTAATTCCAAATAAATCCCGAGCCTTCTCAAGACTATATTAAGCACACAAATTAAATCATCCACAAGCTAAGCACAAAAAACATGCAACATATTGATACTCAATTTTTAAGATGTTACAATTCTACCTCCCTTAAAGAAAATTTCGTCCTCAAAATTTACCTGGTTAAAAGAGGTGAGGATATTACTGATGAATTACGTCCTCAGGCTCCCACATAGCTTCCTCCGCTCCATGATTATGCCATAGAACCTTAACCAATGGCATAGTCTTCTTTCTTAGTACCTTAACATCACGGTCTAAGATTTTCAGTGGTTCCTCCTCGAAAGACAAGTCTGGCCTTAACTCCACTTCTTCTACCGGTACTATGTGAGACGGATCCGATCTATAACGCCTCAGCATAGAAACATGGAAAACACTATGAATCTGACTCAACTCCGGAGGTAATTCAAGTTGATAGGCCACTGGTCCTATACGCTTCAACACACGGTATGGTCCAATGAACCTAGGGCTCAACTTGCCCTTCCTTCCAAATCTGAAAATCTTCTTCCAAGGTGAGACTTTCAGAAAGACCTGATCTCCCACCGTAAACTCGATATCCTTACACTTCAGATCTGCGTACGACTTTTGTCTATCCAAAGCTTCCTTTAGCTATGCTCGAATCACCTTTACCTTTTCTTCCGTCTCAGATATCAATTCAGGACCCAACAACTGTCGTTCCCCCAATTCAGTCCAACAAGTAGGGGTACGACACCTATAACCGTATAATGCTTCATAAGGCGCCATTTGGATACTGGATTGGTAACTGTTATTATATGCGAACTCTGCCAATGGTAGGAAATCCTCCCAACTACCTCTGAAGTCAATCACGCAACCTCTTAACATGTCTTCCAAAATCTGAATTACTCTTTCTAACTGACCATCTGACTGAGGATGAAAAGCCGTACTGAAGTTTAACTTTGTTCCCAAAGCCTAATGTAAAGCTTTCCAAAACCGTGATGTAAACCTAGGATCCATGTCCAATATGATAGACATTGGTACCCCATGCAACCTCACGATCTCAGATACATATAGCTTAGCCAACTTTTGTAGTGAGTAATCCGTACGAACTGGTTAAAAATAAGCAGTCTTCGTCAATCGATCTACTACCACCCAAATGGAATCTTTCTTAGCAGGTGTTAAAGGCAACCCACTAACGAAATCCATTGTTATCCGCTCCCATTTCCATAGAGGAATCTTTACCGGTTGTAATAAGCCTGACGGCAATTGATGTTCCGTCTTCACTTGCTGACAAGTCAAACACTTACTTACAAAATCTGTTACTTTCCGCTTTAACCCTGGCCACCAATACTATTTACGAAGGTCTTGATACATCTTATTTCCTCCAGGGTGCATAGCATAAGGGCTACTATGTGCCTCTCTCAGAATCATTTGTCTCAAATCTGAATCCATGGGCATACAACTTCTTCCACGAAAACACAGCACGCCATCCTTGTTCAATCCAAAGTCCCCTATTATACCACTTTCAACTTGTTGCATTAAATGACCCAATTTTTCATCTGATAACTATTTTTCCTTGATCTGTTCTAACCACAATGGCTTCACCTAAAGTTTCGCTGGCAGACTGCCATCCTCATACAAACTGAGATGAGCAAACATTGCTCTTAACTCTGATACCACCTTACGACTCAACGCGTCTGCCACAACGTTAGCCTTTCCAGTATGGTACTTGATTGAGAAGTCATAATCCTTTAACAACTCCACCCATCTCCGTTGTCTCAAGTTCAACTCTTTTTGGGTAAGGAGGTACTTAAGACTCTTATGGTCCTGTATAAATGATCGACTTCTCACCGTAGAGATAGTGCCTCCAAATCTTTAAAGCAAACACTACCGCAGCCAATTCCAAGTCATGAGTAGGATAGTTAACTTTGTGCGGCCTTAACTGACGAGAAGCATAAGCCACCACTTTTCCTCCTTGCATCAACACACATCCTAAACCCGTGTGTGACGCATCACGATAACGATAAACTCTTTTCCGCCTCAAAGTTGAATCGGTACTTAGCGCTTAGTTAAAATCTTCTTGATTTCGAAACTTTCTTATTGTTTATCGGTCACACATACGGTACTCCTTTTTGCAATGACTTAGTTAGGGTGCGACAATCAATGAAAACCCCTCAACAAAGCGTCTATAGTAACCAGCCAAACCCAAGAAACTCCAGATCTCAGCCACTGACTTCAGTGGTTACCAATCCAACACTGCCTCTACCTTTCAAGGATCAACTCTTATTCCTTCGGCTGACACCACATGACCCAAGAAAGTCACTTCCTTCAACCAAAATTCGCATTTACTGAATTTGGCATAAAGTTACTTATCTCGAAAAATTTGTAACACAATGTGCAAATGTATGTCATGCTCTTCTTCATTCCTCGAATATACCAAGATATCATCTATGAACACCACTACGAACTGGTCTAGATGGGGTTGAAAGACTCGGTTCATCATGTCCATAAATGCAGCTGGTGCATTGGTCAAACCAAACTGCATCACCAAAAACTCATAATGACCATAACGAGTTCGAAATGCTGTCTTATGGATATCTGCCTCTCTAACCTTGAGTTGATGATAACCCAACCTCGAATCAATCTTGGAGAAAATTGAAGCTCCCCTCAATTGATCAAACAGGTCATCGATTCTTGGCAAAGGATACCTATTCTTGATCGTCAATTTATTTAACTGCCTATAATCAATACACATACGCATCGACCCATCTTTCTTCTTGACGAACAAAATTGGTGCTCCCCACAGAGACAGACTCGGTCGAATAAATTCCCAATCCAACAATTCTTGAATTTGAGCTTTAAGCTCCGCTAACTCTTTCGGTGCCATTCTATAAGGGGCAATGGACACCGGAGCCATTCCGGGCAAAAGCTCAATGCCAAATTCTACTTCCCGATTGGAGGTAAACCAGGAAGTTCTTCGGGAAAGACATCTAAAAATTCCTTCACCGTTCTCACATCTTCCACTGATAATTTCTTGGCATCCAAAGCACTAATGAAAGCTAGAAACGCTCCATGCCCATTCCGCACCAACTTCTCTACCTTTAATGCAGATACCACATTTGCCAAATAGTTTCTTCGCTCGCCTATCATTACTACCTCCTCATCATTCACAGTCCTTATTGACATCTGCTTTTCAGCACAATCCAATTGCGCCCGGTGCTTTACCAACCGATCCATGCCCAGAATAAGATTGAACTCACCGAATGGCAATTCCATCAAATCTGCTAAAAATATTTCTCTTTGGATTTCTAAGGGCACGTCTCTAAACAGTTTTTTCACAATTACAGACTATCCTAAAGGACTAATTACAATCATCTCTCTATCGGTAATCTCAAATCTAATATTCAGGTTTCCAGATATGGCACTAGTAACATACAAGTGGGTAGACCCGATATCTATCAAAGTAGTAATAGGTACATCAAAGATGAAGAACGTACCAGTTATCACATCAGATGCATCGCCATCTTCCCGACGCCTGACCGCATAGACCAACCCCGGCTGTCTTGCCTTCGCGTTACCTCTAAAGCCATTACCTTGACCCGGTGCACCTTGACCACGTCCAAAACCATTGCCACCACGACCTGGTCCACGGCCTCTCGGTGGCTGCTGAGTGCCTTTAGCTGGCTGAGCATCAGGGTTACAAGCTTCTTGAGTCGTATCAGTCCGTCGAGGGTAATTCTTATACTGATGATCCTTGGAACCACATTTATAGCAGGCACCAGTCTTCCTCCAGCATTCCCTGGGGTGTCGCTTCCCACAGTCAGCACAGTCTCGACTCTAATTGGTAGTCACAGGTGCTCTAACTTGAGCTGGCTCATCATTTCGAGGCCTCTTCTGGAACTTTTTAGAAGAACCTGAGTACTTAAAGTCCCTCTTGCCTCTAACTCTTTCCCGGTTCTAGCATTCTGAGTTCTTAGCCTCCTCGACTATCTTGGCTTTCTCCACAAGCGAGGCAAAAGTCCGTACTTGTTGTGGGGCTATCAGTACCCACAACTCATCATTCAACCCATCTTCAAAGCGTACACAGCGTTCATGATCAGTCGGCACTGTTGTGCGAGCATAACGGCTCAAGCGAAGAAATTCTGCCTCGTAAGCTACCACCGTCTTATTTCCTTAAATCAAATTCAGGAATTCTTTCCTCCGGGCATCTACATAACTTGTCCCGACGTACTTCCCTTGGAAAATAGCTTTGAAGAAATCCCAAGTAACCAATGTAGCCTTGGTGCCTTCTCGAACAGTAAACCACTATTGATACGCCTCGTCCCTTAACAAGGACACGGCTCCTCTTAGCTTCTGCTTGGTGGTGCACTCCAAATCATCCATAATCCTCTCTACAGCCTCGAGCCAATATTTTGCAACATTCGGAGCTACACCAGAAACACCTCTAAAAACCTCGGCACCACTTGATTTAAGTCATTCGATATTGATCCACGAACTGCTTAGGACTCGCAACATTGCTTGAGTCAAAGCATTGTCCTCTCTCGTATGGTCATGTGATCCAGTCTCACTCCCGGGTGACGCAGGTACATCCATTTCTAGCATATGACCTAGCGCTTTAGTTGCACCCCTAGCACCTCGTCCTCTACCACGGCCACGGCCACGTCTACCGCGTCTACATCCACGTCCTCTAGCGCTCATAATAACTAATTCGGTTTAATCTGATTACAAGTTTTATGAATCAGAATACTATTTCAGTGTTTATTAACGATATTTTATGAGTTATAAGAGATAGAGTTATTTTCACAATCACATCCTATAGTCTCAATCTCTACTGTTTTCAACACCAAAAACTAGAAGTTCTAGAGTGTTCCTATGATCATATCACAATAATAAACATTCAACATACAAATACTTACTTGACTTGGTGCGGATGCTCGTGGTGCCATACTACCTTTAAAACATAAAGTCTAGAAATTTAAAAAGTTTTTAAAACAAAAATTATTGTTGAACCCAAACCACAGCCGAGTTTTGAAACTGGTTCTGATACCATAAAATGTAACACCCCAAACCTGGCCTATGCGTTAAGTCCAGATTTGGCATGCCACACAAATCAAACTTACATCTAGTCATCAATGATTTAAAGAAAACAAATCTTCAAAATGATTTTGGGGATGGAGTTTATCAAAAATCGAGATTAATTTGAAATCCATGATTTTAAAATGTAAGGGTTTATAATTTGATTTTCAGAGAAGTAATTGGTTAAAATAATCTCATAAAAGAGTTTTCACGGAAATTTTACGGGTTGATGATATTTAAGAAAAACCCCTTTTTACACGCAAGTTTAAGAAAACATTTATAGAAATTAAAACAGTCCCATTTAAGTATCTAAAACATATTAAAATCCATCCACGAAATAAAAATTCATGACAATAATACCAGAGGCCTTATTACATTGCAACTGAAATAATACTTAAATGGAAATACTTAAAAGAAGTTCAAAGTTTATATATAACCCATCATTCGTAGTATGGCCTTCACACGAAGTCATCCCAGGCCCAAGCCTCCATCAATTATCATTACCTGAGAAGGGTAAGAAAAACGGGGTGAGTTACTTAGAACTCAGTGTGTAACCCACTTACCGTGTCCATTGGGTCAAAAACATTTAAGCATATAATTGGGCTTGAGCCCATTTACAAATGTACAATGTATATATATATATATATATATATATATCAAATATAAAATGCATGTGATATGCAATTCTCAACCAAGCCTAAATTTCCATTCGCTACACACCACCCGTACCAACCAACACACTTGTGGGGATCAAGTCAACCCACCCCGCCAACACACCAATCGCAGGTATAAAGCCATTTAAAATGTTTGTGGCAGAGCCACCGAACTAGATTGTGATAGAGTCACCGAACTAGATTGTGACAGAGTCACTGAACTAGATTGTGACAGAGTCACCGAACTAGATTATGGCAGAGCCATCCGAACTAGATTGTGACACAGTCACCAGCACTTCTCGTCAATTTATCCCAACCCATGCAATCATGTATACATATACAAGCATAACAATATTCATATAATGATTTCATTATAAGGCCCATAATACAAGTTAGCCCATTAAGCGATCTAGCAAATTTTTGGCCTATTAATCGATCTAGCAAAATTTTTGGCCCGTCAATCACATGAGGCCCTTTTCACAAATTTCACACTTGACCAATTTATCAAAATAATTCATATGGCCCCAAATATCACTGTTTAATATAATAGCCCATTAAGGGCAAATTCATAATTTCTACAACTTTAATATCGATTTCATGCATTTACACAAAAAAGTGTTAATATACCATATTTTTCTAATTTTACCAACTTTACGATTTTTATTCTATTACTTACGGTACAATATCTAACCCATGAGATAAGTGTGAAATTACACACCTGATTACGGTGAGAACTATACTTTTCCGCTCGTCGATACCTAAATACGTATCACAGTCGATTAGAACACTGATACTAAATATAAATCTATGTCAAGATAAACGATCTAGATCTTTACCCTCGGAATTTCGAACAACAATTATCTTTCGATTTCCCCGATTGATGGTTCATAAACCATTGAAGAATCACGAACAGTCAATGGCTCTGGAGTACGCACGACTTCGAATAATCGATTCTCCTTGGATGAGGGTCCACAACCCTGTGGAAAGTCTCAGATTCCCGAAACAGCCCTTCGCTTGAATTTAGGGGGAATGTCGAAACTGCCCCTCTTCCGAATGCTATTCACCACTCTTTTCGACCCTATATTGATTGCCTCCATTGACAGAGGATTATTAGCCCTAACAATATATCAGAAATTAAGACTATTTTCCTAAAAGAGCGAACTCGGCTTACCTTACAATCCCGAGTGATTTTCAAAGGATTCTTATATAAAAAACTTTCGGTTATAACAAATCCCAATTGATAGTCATTGAAAAAAAATGAGGGTGATCATGAATCCATGAAGAGTTCCTTCTTACCTTGCCAGTTATGATCCAAACTTGACTAACTTCAAGATGACTTTAACGAGATGGTGATTCTGCCCTCCACTATCTCACTAAAATATAACGAAAGGAAATGTTTAATAGAATAGATGATTATCGATTTAAAGGCTCTTCCTCGATCATCCTATAGATTCAGCCAAGGTGACCAAATAACAAAAGAAAGCAAGGAAAAAATGATTCTTATCGGTTATCCAAAACTTAATGGAAGAAATGATTGAGAAAAAGGTCTATGAGGAAAAAGAGATTCGGCTATGATTTAATGGATAGGGAAAATAATTTCAGCTATAGGGATGGTCATAAGCATTCGGCCATGGAAGGAAAATGAAGGAATAATGTGTTTGAAAGATAAGTAAAATGGAGATGAAAAAAGAATAGAGAAAAGGGAAAAGAGAAAAGAGAAAAGAGAGGAGTTTAGGAGTAAATATGCATTCGGCAATGGGGAAAAAGATGGAAAAAGAAATGGCTTTTTGTGTTGATAATTTCGGCACTAGAGAGAAATACAAGATGAAACACTTGAGAGGTTTTACAAAAATGACCAAATGGTCAAAAAGAATGACCAAAAGAATCAAAGCAAAGATTGTTTTCTCCTAACACAAGCACATTCGGCCAAGAGAGGAAAAGATGAGAGAAAAATGTTTTTTGGGAGAGCAAAATGACCAAATGGAAAATTCTATCAAGCTACCAAACTATACCCAAACTTACCACCTAAATTCGGCTCCCCTCTTAGTCCACAAAGCCGTCCAAATTCATGGACAAGTTGGCCATCCAAAAGTTTCCAAAACATAACCCTTAGGATATGCCTTGTGTCCCCCCTACATTCCATAAGTTTAGGATTTCTTTCCCCAAGTTCCATGATTACCTTAACCATTAGCCACCTTGCCATAAGTAAAATAGTCCAACCTTACCAAATATAATGCTTGACTGACACACGCTATAAAGGTGCAAAAATAAAAGTCACCAAAATGCCATCCATGGGATTCGAACCTCTTCCCTCAAGCAACACTTATGGCGCCAACTCCACTTTACTACTAGTTCATCTTATGCTAGTTTTTGACACTTAATTTCTTTAACCATCAAATTCACTTGATCCACTTTAATAAAGTACTCATTTCAAAAATTTATTCTAATTCCAAATAAATCCTGAGCCTTCTCAAGACTATATTAAGCACACAAATTAAATCATCCACAAGCTAAGCACCAAAAACATGCAACATATCGATACTCAATTTTTAAGATGTTACAGTTACAATCCTTGTCCCGATGTCAGCTCTTCCTCGTCAAGACGTTGGCTCATAAATACGAGGCACATTTCACAAATCTACACCTTGACTCATATTTATCACACCTACTTTTCCATGCCCCTTTATGGGCATAACTCGAATTTTTCTAAATGTTAACCAAGTCTAAACTGTGCTTCAACTTGGAAACTGAAAGACTCCTAGTCTTCAAATCAAAATTGTATAATGCAACAAGGGCCAGTAATACATGAACAGGAGACAAAACATCAACTCTCTCTACCTGATTGTAACCCTCTGCTACCAACCTTGCCTCAAAAACTCTGCAGATCATTCTAGTCTTAAAGACAAAAAGAGATGTGATTCTTTTCTAAATTAGGCACATGTTTGACATTTAACACGACTCCACCTTTAAATGGATTATATGTGGAGAGCAATGAATTATCTCCCTTGTTCTCAGCCACATTAGCAACCTTCGTAATTATCTGAAACTGCCAGAAACTAAAATTTGTGATTTGTTAAACTTTCAATATCCAAAAAGTTTTGTTGTGCCACCGAACCAGTCGATCTGTGAAAGCTGAACCATAGCTCTGATACTAGTTTGTTGGGGATCGACCCATATAAACAATGAGATAGTAAAAGTGGAGAAAATGAACACAAATATTTTACGTAGAAAACCCTCAAAGAGGAAAAAACCACAGGTAAATGAAGCTTTGGCTTTTAACTAACTAAGTAAAAAAAACGAAAGTACAATAAGGACAAAATAAACCTAAATGTACTAAACATAAATTACCCAAACCCCGAATACAAAGCTCAAAATCCCAAAGAGCAAACTGGTAAACAAAATCCTAAATCTCATAAGGCACTCACAAAAGGGGTATAAAATACTCTCCATAATTACCACAAAACTCTTACTTAATCTCATATGCAACTACATCTTGTCACCCTCAAAGAAAAAACCTACGAGTGCATTTTTATTGGCTTAACAAAACAAAGATACAAGAGCCCCTTTAAATAGGCTTAGATTAGGGTTCTAATCATACTAAAATATACCTGGAGTAATTAGAGTCTAATCGAGAGAAGAAGTCCTGCTTAAAGTCTAAAATGAGGCTTCCAAATAGAAGAACATGTTATGAAGTCATGACGTCACAATGTCCCATTCGCCTCATCATGACTTCGCCCATCGCATTGTCCCGATAAGTAGACACTCCTCGTCCGGTGTTGGCTTTTCCTCGTCAAGTCGTCGGCTCATAAATACGAAGCACACTTCACAAAAGTAAAACAAACAAAAATTTAAGGACTCAATTGGATACCATATTCAATTGGGTGCTCAAGTTTTTTTATACAATAGAATCAAACTCACATGCCCAGACATGCACCCATCTAAACAAAAAACCACACAAGCACAACTTTTGGATTATTCCTCAAGGCTTTGGCATGACGAACATTGGTTTGATGTTATTTGATAAGTGCATAAATTTTAAATTTATTTGTGATATTTCTTTTATTGAATTATGCAATTTATGTTCTTAATTATATTATTTATACTTATATTTTATTTATTATTTATTTAAAGAATAAATAGAGAAAAAAATAGTTTAAAGGTTTTTTGGTAGATTTTTGGATTAGATTTTCAACACAACACAAATTCAATATTTTGGTCATAACTTGAGCTATAGAATTTTGTTTTGGGTCCATAATAAATTTATTCGAAGAGAATTGAAAGATCTAACCAACATTATCTTACAACTCAAACCCAAAAACACCAGGAGGGTGTCCAAAAATGGTCTAAAAGTTTAAAAGAAAATTACCATTAAGCTTAAAAAATTCTACTTTATGTAATTAAGGTCTTTTTTTGCATTTTCTCCATTAATTATTTTTGTACTATAAGTAGAGATTATTAGGTTAAGATCAAGATATACCTAGACATAGCCGCTCTCGATATTATTTTGTTTTTGTATTTCCTTTATTTTATGCATTTCTAAACTCTCTTTTTTTAGTCAAAGGATTACCAATATTTGATTCATGAATTAGTGAGTTTTAATTGGTTCTTAATCCTTCTTTTTTATTTAGTATTTGCCCACATCTTCTACTTGAATTGTAGTGTAAAGTCAATTGCTAACATATTTTTGATGTGCTAAGAAATTGTTGGTAAATTTTTTTCCAAAAGTGCACCAAAACTATTATTTATTATATATATTTTATGATTTCTTATTTTTAAATTCAATATATATTAGTATCGATTATTATATTATTTCTATGTTCAATTCATAAAAGCAATATTTAAAATGCATATATCATATTTAGAGTTATTCTCAAAGTTAAAAACATCTTTTATTAAAGCCACAATTCATTAATTTGTACATGTTAATATTTAAAAATATTAACTTACATATCAAACTAAATTAAATCTCATGTTGCATAACTAAATAAATAAATTTAATACATACATTGCATGAGTTACAAACTAGATTATCAATACTACAGTTATTTTTAAATTCAATATATTGGCCTAAAATAATTGTTAAGTTTACAAGTAACAAAGTATGAACAGAAGTAACAGTAGAAATGAACACTTCTGAAAGAACTCCGACACGCACAAACAAAACAAGAAGCAAAAAAGTTGTTTACATAGTTTGGTTTTCATGTGTCTACGGAACCTAGCTCTGTAACACCCCAAACTCGGCCATACGTCATGACCGGATCTGGTATGCTACGGGTTGAATGTTGAAAACTTTGCTTTGAAGGGTTTTGAAAATCTCAGTTGATTTTAACCAATTAATCATTAATTGTGACATTTTTGAAGAAACTTTAACATTTGCGTGAATGTGTTTGAAAAGCCCATTTTCCTCTCGCTTTACAATTAAAGTTTTGAAAACATAAGTTTATAAAAATGTGACACGATAATAATAAAGGAAAAAAAAATAACCTAAGTTATGAAGGCCTTATTACAAAAAAAAAATCCCAAAATTAAAACTTAAAAGATAACTGGAAAGAGTTTATGGAAATAATAGTCTTGATGGCCCCTCGAGTCGACTTGACTCCCATGTCCACGATCTACTGCTCATCTGAAAAGGTGGAAAAATAAAAGGTGAGTCACCAAGACTCAGTGTGCAAATCCCGAAAACACATACAAGCCTTGGGCCCACAAACACATTATGGGCCTTGGGCCATAACAATGACAACCGAATATATTTTCATGTAACATGGCCCATCCCAAACCTAAGAGTCCATCCTCTACACACCCCCGTACCAACCATCACACCGTGGGGATTTCTACAATCAACCTTCCATTCGCTACACACCATATCGATCACTATGTGACCTATGTGGCAAAGCCACCGATCGCTATGTGACCTTAATAATATATATCGACAGCTGTGCTGCCTGTCATAAAGACCGATCACTATGTGACCTATGTGGCAAAGCCACCAATCACCTCGCGACCTGCTCCTCTTCATCATATCAATCCCATCCCATGCATACATACATGCTAGAATCAGAACATTAAACTATCTAAACAAATCACATACTTTCACATACTTCGATACACATAGAGAAGTTTCTATGATTACGTGCCTAGCATCCCTTGCCTACCTTTTTGGGTATTACGACTGTTCATGCAGCCTCTTTATCTGGCTTTTAGCCCATAACATACATATAATATAGATTAACTAGTATGATAGAGATCTACACACGATTGACAGAGAAGATTTCTATGTCGAACTATCGATGGCCACTTCATCGCTAAAGTCTAAGATTTTGTTTCAAGTCGGTCCATAACCGGTGGCCAATCCGAAATCGACACCGCCGCTTCTTAAATCTAGGGTTGGATTTACGGATCCAATTCCCTCTTTCATTTGACTAGCATTTGTATCCATGGAACAGATCTTAGTCAACAAAGTGGATTAAAACATTGTATCGAATACTAACATGAATGTATATTCATAGAGTAGAGATCCCTTACCTAAAAATCCCGAAAGAAGAGATACGGTTCAAAAGTTAATGGCTCCTGGCTCAAGAACCAAAACGATCAGGTCTCCTCCAAATCCAGGAAGGCCGCCCAAAACGCAAAAAGATAGGGAATATTAGCCTTATCGACAGCCTTAACAAACCAAGTGGCCATTCGGCCTTGGCCCCTAAAAACCGAAAGAGATCTTAAGGAATAACAAGAGTCGACATTTACCTCAATATAGGAGATTCGGCTTTTAATGAAGAAATCGGAAGGAAGGTTTCGGCTTTTAATGAAGAAATCGACAGGAAGAAAAAGAATGAATGGATACTAGGGCTTTCGGCTTATGGAAGAAATTGGGAAAAAGTGTAGAGAAAGGCTATGAGGTTTCGGCTTTAGCAGAAGAGAAGAAGAAGATGAAACATTTAGGAGTTTTCAGCTTTTTGAGAAAAGAAACAACTAAGAGAAGAGAATGAGAATAAATGTCAAAATTAAGAAGTGCCCTATTTTCTAATCCAATTTTCGGCACACACACTAACCAAAAGCCGGAATTGCCCTCTTTTGAAAACTAAAACTAATTAATAAACAAGGGAAATTTCGGCACCCCTTTAGCCTCATCAAAATTGATTTCCTCCTTCCCCTAGAGTTGGAAATTGGGCCACTACTGTGACCAGCAGATCAGGTCCTAAATTTCCTCCCTTTATCTGCCATATTATCTTTATTATCCACTTAAATAAATCCTCCTATATTTAATCCTTGTTACCATGCAACTCTACCTAATTAATTGCCAAACTTTAGCTAACTTTAATTAAAAGAATTGGGCTTCATGTAACATGAATGTGGGCCTCCTCAGTTGACGCCACCTCCTTGCTCTCTAAGTGGCGCCACTTTGCTACTGGGCCACAAGCCCACTTTGTATTCAAAACACAGATAACATCTTTTAAGTCCTATCTTATCAGGCTTTCCACTAGAGTGTCTAATCAGAGAACTCAATTAAGGCCTCGGCCCAATTCCTAAGCCCATTCTAGACCCCTAACACTCTCATTAAACATAACCACACAGTAAACGTATTGGCCCATTAATTCAGGATGTTACAGTTCTACCCCCGTAAAGAAATTTTGGCCTCAAAATTACCTGATCAGAATAGATGTGGGTACTACTGCCACATCATCTCCTCTGGTTCCCAAGTAGACTCCTCAGAACTGTGATTCCGCCATAGGACCTTAACCAATGGAACCATCTTCCTTCACAACACTTTAACATCACGATCTAGGATTTCCACTAGTTCCTCTTCAAATGATAGGTCAGGTCTCACCTCGATTTCTTCCACAGGCACCATATGAGACGGATCTAAATGATATCGTCTTAGCATAGAGACATGAAACACATTGTGGATCTGGCTTAACTCTGAAGGTAGCTCTAGCTGATAGGCTACTGGCCCTACTCGCTTCAACACCTAATAAGGTCCGATAAATCTGAGACTTAATTTACCCTTCTGTCCAAACCTCAATACTTTCTTCCATGGCGACACCTTCAAGAACACCTTGTCACCCACCGCAAACTCTATGTCCTTACGCTTCAAGTCTGCATAGGACTTCTGTCGGTCCAACGCTTCCTTTAGTCGAGCTCGAATTAACTCAACCTTCTCCTCTGTCTCGGTAACCAACTCTAGACCCAAAATCCGACGTTCTCCTATTTTCGTCCAATAGGTAGGAGTACGGCACTTCGCCGTACAATGCTTCATAGGGCGCCATCTGAATACTAGACTGGTAGCTGTTGTTGTAAGCAAATTTCGTTAATGGTAAAAACTCCTCCCAACTACCTCTGAAATCAATGACACAACCCCTTAACATGTCCTCCAAGATCTGAATTACCATTTCCGGTGTCCATCATCACCGAGGATGAAACGCTATACTGAAATCCAACTTTGTACCCAATGCTTGATGCAAAGCCTTCCAGAATCGCGAAGTGAACCTCGGATCCCTATTCGATATGATCAATACTGGTACCTATGCAACCTCACCACCTCGGCTATGTATAGCTTAGCCAATTTCTGTAAAGAGTAATAGACCCGTACTGATATAAAATGAGTAGACTTCGTCAAGGGATCAATAATCACCAGACTGAATCTTTCTTAGTAGGCGTGAGGGGTAGCCCACTAACAAAGTCCATTGTGATCCTTTCCCACTTCCATTGTAGAATCTTCACTGGCTGCAACAACCCTGATGGTAATTGATGCTCCGCCTTTACCTGCTGACAGGTCAAACACTTACTCACCAATTTAGTTACCTCACGCTTCAAGCCCGGCCACCAGAACTAATCCTGTAAATCCCGATACATCTTACTCCCTCTGGGGTGCATAGCGTATGAACTTCCATACGCTTCTTGCAAAATCCTATGCCTCAATTTCGGATCCTTTGGCATGCAAACTCTCCCTTGAAAACATTCCAGTCCCTCCTCATTAATAATGAAGTCCGTCGATCCATCACCTGATCCTACATGAAACTTCTCCTTTAGCCACTCATTGGTCTGCTGCTTCTCCTTAACTTGACTGAGCCAAGAGGGTTTCACTTGAAGTTCAGCCAATAAACTCCCATCATTGTACAAACTAAGGTGAGCAAACATTGCCCTCAAGTCAGAGATTACTTTACGAGTTAAGGCATCTGCCACCACATTAGCTTTACCCGGATGGTACTCGATCAAGTAGTCATAATCCTTTAACAACTCGATCCACCTCTTCTGCCTTAAATTCAACTCCTTCTGGGTTAAAAGGTATTTTAGGCTTTTATGATTTGTATAAATAACATATTTCTCCCCATACAGATAAAGTCTACAAATCTTTAAAGCAAAACCACCGCCGCCAACTCCAAATCATGGGTGGGATAATTTGCTTCATGATGTCTTAACTGCCGAGACGCATACGCAACAACATTTCCATCTTGCATCCACACGCATCCTAGTCCTGTGTGTGACGCATCACAGTAAATTACTAATTCCTTTTCAGCTTCCGATTGAATCAATACCGGAGCCTCCGTTAAAATCTTTTTTAACTTCTCAAAACTCTTTTGCTGCTTGCTAGAACAAATAAACGAAACTCCTTTCTATAATAACTTAGCCAATGGTGCCGCGATTAAAGAAAATCCTTCAACAAACCTTTTGTAATATCCGGCTAGACCAAGAAATCTACGAACTTCCACCACAGACCTAGGCGGCTTCCAATCCAGTACCGCTTCAATTTTTTGAGGGTCAACCCTAATCCCCTCTGCCGACACAACGTGGCCTAAAAACGTAACTTCACTTAGCCAAAATTCGCACTTACTGAATTTGACATACAACTGCTTCTCCCTCAGAATATACAAAACCACTCGTAGATGTGAATCATGCTCCTCTTCCGATCTTGAGTAAACCAGGATATCATCTATAAATACCACGACAAACCGATCCAAGTAGAGTTGAAACACTCGGTTCATCATATCCATAAATGCTGCTGGCGCGTTGGTCAATCCAAATGGCATCACCATGAATTCGTAGTGACCGTAGCGAGTCCTGAATGCCATCTTATGAATATCCGCCTCCTTGACCTTAAGCTGATGGTATCCTGACCTCAGATCTATCTTTGAAAAGACTGAGGCTCCCTTCAACTGATCGAACAAGTCATCAATCCTTGGCAACGGATACTTGTTCTTGATAGTCAACTTGTTCAACTGATGGTAGTTAATGTACATACGCATTGATCCATCTTTTTTCTTAACAAATAACATCGGCGCTCCCCAAGGTGACACACTTGGTCGAATAAATCCTTTATCTAACAACTCTTGTATTTGTGCTTTTAACTCTACCAACTCCTTTGGCACCATCCTATACGGAGCAATAGATACTGGTGCTGTTCCCGGAAGAAGATCAATACCAAACTCCACTTCACAATCCGGAGGTAATCCCGGAAGCTCTTCTAGGAAAACATCAAAAAACTCCTTCACTGTCCTAACGTCCCTAACAGTTAGGTCATTGGCTTCCAAAGCCTGAACAAACATTAACACTGCCTCACATCATTTTTTCACCATCCTTTCTGCTCTTAGGGCAGTCACCACATTCGACAAACAATTCCTCCTTTCTCCTATCACCAACACTTCACCGCCCTCGGGGGTTTTTAACACCATATGCTTGGCTGCACAATTTAAATTAGCTTGATACTTTACCAACCAGTCCATGCCTAATATTAAGTTGAACTCCCCGAATGGTAATTCCATCAAATCTTTCAGGAAAACTATCCTCTGAACTTCTAAGGGTACCTCCCGATAAAGTTTATCTACTACCACAGATTGTCCTAATGGGCTAATTACAGTCATCGCCCTAGGGGTAATCTCAAAATCTAAACTTAAAGTTCCAGACATACTACTAGCAACATATGAATGTGTCGACCCAATGCCAATTAATGTAGTGTAAGGCAAACCAAATATTAAACTGGTTATAACATCCGGTGCATCAGCCTCCTCTCAACGTCTGGCAGCATAAACTAACCCTGGCTGTCTCGGCTTAGCATTTCCTGCACCTCGGCCTGGTGCTCCACGGCTTCGACCAAAATCGTTACCACCTCTGGCTAGACCACGACCCCTCTGCGGCTGCTGACCTCCTCTGCCCGGCTGAGCATTATCCTGCTCTGCGAGTCCTACATCGTTCCGTGGCTATAGACAGTCTCTAATTTGATGATCCAAAGATCCACACCTAAAACACTTCCCATTGCCTGCCCAACACTCACCTACATGGAATTTACCACATCGAGCACACTTTCGTGTTTGGCTAGTAGAGTAGGTCTCTCAGCCTGTCTCGGTCCATCCGACCTAGGTCTTTTCTAAGTACTCCCAGTTGTCCTTGATGATCTAAAATTTCTCTTACCTCCACCCCTATCTCTATCCCGATTCAGTTTTTCCGTCCGTCTCACCTCCTCAACTATTTTAGCTTTCTCCACAAGCACAGCAAATTCCCTCACACGCTGTGGAGCTATCAAAACACGTAGATCATCCTTCAGGCCATATTCAAATCGAACACACCGTTCATGTTCTGTGGCCACCATCCCTCGAGAATAATGGCTCAAGCGTAAGAATTTCGCTTCGTACGCCTCCACCGACCTACTTCCCTGAACCAAATTCAGGAACGCTCTACGCTGCGCATTCACATAGCTCGTTCCAATGTACTTGCTCTAGAACGCTGCTTTGAAATAATCCCAGGTGATACGGTCAGCCATGGTACCATCCTTAACCGTAAGCCACCATTGATACGCTTCATCCCGGAAAAGGGACACTACTCCTTTCAGCTTCTCTTCTCTCGTGAAATCCAGATCATCCATTATGCGCTCGACTACCTCCAACTAATACTCAACTGTACTAAGGGCTATCCCAGAAATTCCCCTAAACACTTCTGCCCTGTTAGCTCTAAGTCGTTCCGATCCAGATTTTTGGGCTCCTGTGCCCATGCCTGACCCAGCTACCCTCTCTAAAAACCTCAACATCGCTCGAGATCCGCATCATCTTTGGTCGTCGATCCACGAAATTTTGCCTCCACAGCTGGTGGCACTGGTACCTCATTCCTTGACTCGTGACCACATCCTCTAGTGCTCATTCTACCGATTCGCGTTTATCTGATTAGGAATTTTTATGAATTATTAGCTTCTTTCACTGATAAACCACGAACAATCTTATGGAAAGTAGTTTAATTAGTAGTTCTTTCGAATTCAAACTCAGTCTCAAGTCTGTATCTCCTAGTTCTAGGAACCACATACATTCAACCATCACACATCAACATACAAGTAGCATCCATGAACTCACATTCATCACCTAAGGGTATTTTTATCATTTTACTACCCAGGGGTATTTTCGTAATTTTATCCTACAAGGGTATTTTCGTAATTTTTCAAAATAGAGTATCTTGGTGATTTTGCAAAATAGGGGTATTTTGGTAATTTTGCAATCTAGGGGTATTTCGATAATTTTACAAATTTTGGTAATTTTTACAAATCAAGGGTATTCCGAAAATTTACAAAACTAGGGATAATTTTACAAAAATAGGGTGGCTGGTCCCTTTTAGGTTTTAGTTATAAGTTTTGGCCCATCAACAAGCCCTCTCGGTTAGAGTGAACAAACACTACGCACCAGGTAGGATTCCAGCGAAGAGGAGGTGAGCCGCTGAGGCCGCTTAAATACCAAGCTCTTCCTGAATCCAATCCTAGACATGCATATGCATGTTACCACACCCTAACCCTGTGACTTGTTCACAGACATATTTAATTAGAAATTAAGTCTTATAAGATTTGAAGAATTGTTTATTCTAAGCCTAAAGTCCATAAGCTCTAGCATAACTGTCTACGTCCCATAAAGCCCATCAAGCCCAACATGCACATCACATAATGAGTTTAGAATACTTACCTGCGTGGATCGGGTGCCGGTAGACTCGAAAGCCATATCTCAACTGAATTTTTCTTAACTTACATCACTTTTACAAATTACTATTGGACCCATTTCACAACCCGAGTTTTGAACTGGGCTCTGATACCAAAAATGTAACACCTTAAACCCGACCTATACGTCATGACCGGATCTGGTATGCTACGGGTTGAATGTTGAAAACTTTGCTTTGAAGGGTTTTGAAAATCTCAGTTGATTTTAACTGATTAATCATTAATTGTGACATTTTTGAAGAAACTTTAACATTTGCGTGAATGTGTTTGAAAAGCCCATTTTCATCTCGTTTTACAATTAATGTTTTGAAAACATAAGTTTATAAAAATTTGACATGATAATAATAAAGAAAAAAATAACCTAAGTTATGGAGGCCTTATTATAAAAAAAATATCCCAAAATTAAAACTTAACAGATAACTGGAAAGAGTTTATGGAAATAATAGTCTTGATGGCCCCTCGAGTTCGACTCGGCTCCTATGTCCACGATCTATTGCTCATCTAAAAAGGTGGGAAAAATAAAAGGGTGAGTCACCAAGACACAGTGTGCAAATCCCGAAAACACATACAAGCCTTGGGCCCACAAACACATTATGGGCCTTGGGCCATAACAATGGCATCCGAATATATTTTCATGCAATATGGCCCATCCCAGACCTAAGAGTCCATCCTCTACACACCCCCGTACCAACCATCACACCGTGGGGATTTCTACAATCAACCCTCCATTCGCTACACACCATATCGATCACTATGTGACCTATGTGGCAAAGCCACCTATCGCTATGCTACCTTAATAATATATATCGACAGCTGCGCTTCCTGTCATAAAGACCGATCACTATGTGACCTATGTGGCAAAGCCACCAATCGCCTCGCGACCTGCTCACCTTCATCATATCAATCCCATCCCATGCATACATACATGCTAGAATCAAAACATTAAACTATCTAAACAGATCACATACTTTCACATACTTCGATACACATAGAGAAGTTTCTATGATTACGTACTTGGCATCCCTTGCCTACCCTTTTTGGGTATTACGACTGTTCATATAGCCTCTTTATCCGGCTTTTAGCCTATAACATACATATAATACAGATTAACTAGTGTGATAGAGATCTACACACCTGATTACCGATAGGACAGTACTTGCTATGTCGACACTATCAGTAGTCGCTATGACTGCTAACAGTCTAAGATTTTGTTCTGAAGCCGGTCCACAACCCGATGGCCAATCTCGAACTGCTGACACCGCTCGCTTCTTAAATCTAGGGGTTGGATTTACGGATCCAATTCCCTCTTTCGTTTGACTAGCGTTTGTATCCATGGAATAGATCTTAGTCAACAAAGTGGATTAAAACATTGTATCGAATACTAACACGAATGTATATTCATAGAGTAGAGATCTCTTACCTAAAAATCCCGAAAGAAAAGATATGGTTCGAAAGTTAACAGCTCCTGGCTTAAGAACCAAAATGATCAGGTCTCCTATAAATCCCGAAAGGCCGCCAAAAATGCAAAAAATAGGGAATATTAGCCTTATCGACAGCCTTAACAAACCAAGTGGCCATTTGGCCTTGGCCCCTAAAAATCGAAAGAGATCTTAAGGAATAACAAGAGTCGACACTTACCTCAATATGGGAGATTTGGCTTTTAATGAAGAAATCGGCAGGAAGGTTTCGGCTTTTAATGAAGAAATTGGCAGGAAGAAAAAGAATGAATGGATACTAGGGCTTTCGACTTATGGAAGAAATCGGGAAAAAGTATAGAGAAAGGCTATGAGGTTTCGGCTTTAGCAGAAGAGAAGAAGAAGATGAACCTTTTAGGAGTTTTCGGCGTTTTGAGAAAAGAAACAACTAAGAGATGAGAATGAGAATAAATGCCGAAATTAAGAAGTGCCCTATTTTTTAATCCAATTTTCGGCACACACACTAACTAAAAGCTGGAATTGCCCTCTTTTGAAAACTAAAACTAATTAATAAACAAGGGAAATTTTGGCACCCCTTTAGCCTCATCAAAATCGATTTCCTCTTTCCCCTAGAGTTGGAAATTCGGCCACTACTGTGACCAGCAGATCAGATCCTAAATTTCCTCCCTTTATCTGCCATATTATCTTTATTATCCACTCAAATAAATCCTCCTATATCCAACTCTACCTAATTAATTGCCGAACTTTAGCTAACTTTAATTAAAAGAATTGGGCTTCATGTAACTTAAATGTGGGCCTCCTCAGTTGACGCCACCTCCTTTCTCTCTAAGTGGCGCCACTTTGCCACTGGGCCACAAGCCCACTTTGTATTCAAAACATAGATAACATCTTTTAAGCCCTATCTTATCAGGTTTTCCACTAGAGTGTCTAATTAGAGAATTCAATTAAGGCCTCGGCCCAATTCTGAGCCCATTCTGGACCCCTAACACTCTCATTAAACATAACCACACATTAAACACATTGGCCCATTAATTTAGGATGTTACAAGCTCAATGTGATGAATCCACTATCCTTGAAACAAATACAACCAGTGATCCTAGTTCTAGCACACCCTGATGAAGTATCCCTACTTTTGTATCTCAAAGACTAGACTTCTTACACTAAATTCTTCTTCTAAGAACCTAGCCCATAAAACCAATCATAAAAATGTTTTACAATTAAAATGCTCTCCCACAAGTAACGTTCTGAATAGATAAGTGCTCTCAATAATCCTTATAATAACTTATACAAGTCTCTTAATTATATAAGGTTTTTGAGACTTTCTAACATAAAGAAGATCAATCATACTTCCTTCTAAACAAAAAAACTAAAATAGCTAAATACAATATAATATTAATAACCAAAGGAAAATAGATTGTTTAGCAAATAAGTCTTCAAGTTTCGATCTGATCCAACTCCCTTGATCTAAGGGATTTGATATCTTGATCCAATCCTCAGGATATGTTTCTCCAATTGACTTGATCTTCATTGAGGAGCTTGATTCATTCCATGATATCAGCATAGCCCAAATATTCAGTTCAATAAATTATCAATCTTCCAAATATTGTAAATTATTGTTTTGTCACAATGATTAAAAAAAATGGACATTTCCTTTAACACATAGCAACAACTTCAAATATTTTAACACAATACATAAAATATTTTTGATTTAAAATGCATATATCATATTTAAGAGATATCCTCAATATTAAAACATCTTTTAATCAAATTATCATTTTTTAATTTATATACATGATAATAGTAAAAAAGACAAAATTATTATTTATATAATAAAGTAAACCCTAATCTCACACCATGTAAAAAATAAATACAATGAATTAAAAGCTCACACCATATAAATAAATAGTAATGATCTAATTGACTCAAATATTGTTAAGTTAAATTTGAGTAATTTTTGTTACAAAATAATCCATATTAAGTATTTTAATATCTAATTTGAGTTATTTGTGAACTTATTTGAATTTTATTTTATTTTTAATTAATAACGAATAATATCACTTTGAATTTGTGATGTGCAAGAATTCATTACATAAGTGTATTTTTCGACTCAAGTAAGAAATGATAAGAAGATATCGTTCCCATGAGGACAAAACTTTAAGTTGCTAAGTATCAACTATTCAATTTTATCTAATCGGGATCAATAAAGTAAATTATAATTACTACTAAAATTAAACAAATCAAATTATGAAAATTCTATTAAATTAAAATAATGAAAATCTATAAGTTTCTCAATCAATTTTAAGATCTTGAAACTCTAACTCCACCTATTCTAGTTAATGAATTATCTGTCATTTAATTGTTCAATCTATGTAATTACTAGCTCGAGATTTAATGACATTAACTAAACCCTTCTAATATTTAGCTAAGTTAATCTCCCCTTCCCCACTAGATATATTCCTATGCAAGGCAAGTCGGGCTAAGTCACTATGATGAAACCAATTGGATTGATTAGGACATTTAGTATATATTCATATCCTAGCTGAAAATTAACTTGTTCGTCAATGCTACTAAAGTTAATCCTAATCTATTTAGTCTAGATCCAAATCTTAACTTTCTCTTCCAAGAACAATCAAGATTATCAAATTAAAGCAACTTAGTGACCGGACAAGCAAATTAAATAAGCACAGGATTGAATAAATAATTAACAAATTTCAAAACAATTGAAAAGAAAATAATTAATTAACAAAAAAAAAAGGATCCATCATCATTCCAAGAAAAAAAGGGTTTAGTTCATGTTGAGTTGAGAAAACATCACAAGAAGAAAGTCAAAACAAACTTGCATTGACAAAAAAAATAATAATCTAGAGATAAAAATTGTAAGAGGCCCATTTCGCCTGAGCTTGGAAATAAACCAAAATAATAAATAACCATTGTTTTTTTTTTTAAAACAGTCCACTTACAAAACTAAACCCAGTAGCCCAATTACAGACTCCAAAAAACTAACCCAAATACAGACTCCAAAACCAGACCCAATACCCCATTACACCGGAGCCCAAATAGATGACCCAAGCCAATCCATTACAACCCAAAACTAAAACCCAAACCGACGCAGCCCAAAAGGGCCCAAACACTTAAACAGTTTTGAAGCCTAAGGTTTCTGAAACCCTAGGCTCCGCAAGTGCCCAGCCTTCGCTCCGCAAGCCACGTCCAGCCTTTGATCACACCTCAATCCGCGCAAACCACGCCTCCATCAACGCGTGGACAACCTCATCGCCAGAATCCTCGCCTCACCTACAAAACTAGGAAAACCACAGCAAAAGGAAAGAAACAGATATGACAGATTGTATTTCCTTTTTATTTTCATTTTTTCGAGTTATAAAAACCCCTAAATAACCTGTAAAACACACAGACAGACACAAAAATATACACGAGTATAGGCAAATATAGAAAAATACAAAATAAAAAACAACAGCAGAGGTGCTTTTTTCAAAATTTTATTCGCGTCTATTTTATTACTTTTTGGTTTATGTTTTTTTTATATGTATAAAATACTATTAAAAAAAAGGCGGATTTTACCTTTCAACTTACGCTGAAAAGGCGAGATTTTTGACCTCCGGTCGCCGTATGTGGCGTCGATAGCGGCGGTGCGTGGGGTACACGCGCGACGGGCCATCATCGGAGCTTTGGCCGGATTTTGGCCTCCGAACATGGAGGGAGAGAGCATTGAGGGCTCTGTTTTGATTTTTTTTTTTAAAAAAAAAATTACTTTTGAAATGAATTTTTTGGTTAAATTTTGGCTTATATAAGTGATCCAATGGCGCCGTTTTGAGGGTTGCCCTTAAAGCCAAAACGACGTCGTTTTAAGGAGGATCTGCACGTTGACCCGAAAACCGGGAGGATACATTTTTAGAAAAGGGTCCAATTGCTTATTTAGCCCTTCCACAATTTCTTTTTGTTCAATTAAATCCTTTTTTATTTTTTAATTCTGCCCTGGAAGTTTGTTTCTGTTTTAATTTAGTCCTTTGGGTTATTTAATGATGAATGTCCGAACGACGTCATTTTGAAAGTTTGGCATAATTGCCATATTGACCCCTCGCAGTGTTGCCACGTTTTGATTTAACCCCTTTATATTTATTTTTATTGCTATTGGATCCTGTTTTTATTTATTTATTTTTAAAACCTTTTTATTTCATTTTATTTTAAATTAATTTAACATTGTTTTAAATTAGTTTATCATATTAAATATTTTATATTATTTTTATTATTATTTGTATATTAATTTATTAAAAGTATAAAATTAGTATATATTTTTATATGTATTATCCTTATATATATTAAACTATTATTATTTATTATTTTATTTGGTTTAATTATTTTCCTTACATATTATCTTAGGATTTATATTAGTTATTATTATATATTTTAAAATTTTGTACATTATATAGTATTATATCATATCATATATTTTTTAAATTTTACTTTATCTAAATTTATTTATATTGTATAACATATTATTTATTCTTAAATATATAGTTTTTATTAGGTTATTATAAATATGTCTTTATTTAAAGTTATAAATCATTTATTTATTTCAAAATGTATTTTATTTATTATCTCAAAATATACATATATTATGTTTTTTTTTTTTTGGTATATGTCATTGCATGAAAAGTTTAATCTTGCATGAAAAGTGTTCATATTTATTGTGTAGTTTTTTATCTTATTATTTATTGTTTATAAATATTTGTTCATACTTTTTTATTTATTTACAATTGCTTTAGTGTAGGTATTATTATTAGTTGTATTTTATATTATTATTTCTTTTATTGTCTATATTAATATGAAATGTTAGTATATTATGATTGCTTTTGGTATTTGATGATGTATTAATGCGATATTTTCACATGGATCATCGTTTAGAATAAAATTCATTTTGCAAAATTATTATATTTTATCTAAAGTTTTTTAAAATAAGGCAATGTTTTGTATTTAGAAATTCGGGAAATAGTGCCCTAACGTGCTGGGTTTCGATTTTCCATTTGACTAAATAACTAAATATCCTTTTAATAAAATTTTGTAAATCATGAGATGATTTTAGTTACGAGGGTTTAAAAATATCATGTTCTAACGTGCTGGATATGATGTTTGTATTCTTTCGGAACAAAGGAATCTCAAGTTGCAACTCAAATTGTTCAAGTTTTTAAAGAAATCATGTTTTCAAATCTTTTCAAATTTTCGACATTAGGTTAATAACTAATCAATCCGATACTAGTTTTGAGCGTTACGAGGGTGCTAATCCTTCCTCGTACGTAACCGACTCCCGAACCCTTTTTCTTGAATTTCGTAGGCCAAAATCAATATTTTGAAATAAAATATTTTATAAGGTGATCCGATCACACCTAAGAAAAAAGGGATTGGTGGCAACTCCATTTTCGTTTTTAAAGTTGACCCCCATTTTTTATAAGCCTTTTAAAAAATGGTTTCGACAAAAATAATTGTCAAACTGATGCCAAATGCTTCATATCTCATTTTCTTCTCGTCTTTGCAAGCTTGAAATTCCCTTTGGTGTGAGAGAATTGTTCCTTAGCCTCCAAGTTGATTTCTCCTCTTTTTCCTTAAATTATGTCACCCCATATTTTTAGAGTTTTAATCATTCTGCTCCACCAGACGCAAAATTTCCGAGGACTGAACTACTTGTTGTTTGACATTTTGAATTGAAGATTGTGTTCCACGACATTGAAATCTGGTGGAGTGGAAGACTTCTCTTCACTAATTTTTACTCTATGCTCCAAGCCTTCCATTCTTCATCTGAAACCTATAATGGAGAGAGAAAATAACAAGTAAATTTTAGCCAACTCTAAAATGATAAAAAATCAAACAAAAATCACCTAAAATATAAGACATATTTGTTAAAAATACCCTGAATGTTTATGGGTTTTTGGGTTTGAGCCCTTAACCCTTTTGTTTTGGATTGACACCTTCAACGTTACGATATTTTGCAGAAATCAGCCTAATTTTAACGGTAAACGTGAGTTGACCGTCAATCAAATCGTAGGTCAACAAAGTAGCCTATGTGACATGCTACATAAGCACGATGTCATATATGACGTCATCTATAAAAACAAAAATTGTTTAAAAAATTCTTTTTTTTTATCATTTTGTTTCAATATTCTTTGTTCTTCTACTCTTTCTCTCTTCACCTCTAGTTGTTGTCATCGTTGTGTTCAACCCCCACCACTACCGCCTTTCCTCTCACTCCTCACCATCAACCTCACCACAATAGTTGTCTTCTTCTAAGCATTATTGTCATGTTTAAAGCCTTGAATTTTGATGGAAAATGATTGGGTTTTCACATTGTAGTTGTCTTCTTCTAAGCATTATTTTCAGGAGTGGTACTGTGGTGAGATCGATGGTGAGGAGTGAAAAAGAAGGTGGTGACGGCGAGGGTTGGACACAACAACGACAGCAGCTAGAGGGGAAGAGAGAAAGAGGAGAAGAACAAAGAAGATTGAAAAAAAAAGAATTTTTTAAACAATTTTGTTTTTATAGATGACATCATCTATGACTTCGTGCTTAAGTGGCATGTCACATAGGCTACTTCGTTGACCTGCAATTTGATTGATGGTCAACTCAAGTTTACCATTAAAATTGGGTTGATTTCTAAAAAAATTGTAACATTGAGGGTGTAAATCCAACAAAAAGTTAAGGGCTCAAACTAAAAAAACTCATAAACATTGAGGATATTTTCGACAATTATACCAAAATATAATTAAACTGAAAAAACAATAAAGTGTAGAAAACTAACCCAAATAGTAAAATTATATCCTAAAATGGTATAAAAATTATACTTGGAGTATGAATAATCGAATCTGAAATAGAGTATGAAAGCAAACTCCTTACTTGTTAAGGAAAGAAGTTTAATTAAATAAATCAAGTATTCTGCTTGGACTAAAAAAATTTGGATCGAGTTTTTATTAAATTGAATCCTTCCCCATTTTGAAAACCTACTAGCTTCGAAGGTTATTTTAGCAGTTGTTGTTACCCTCATTCTATAAGTTCAAGAGATGGATAAAACTATGGATCCACATGTAATGCAATTCACATAAATATGATGGGCCGCAATTTTTGATTGATGAGTTTGAAAGAGATAACGCGAGCAAATTGAACATCATTTCTCCGTAGGTGAACGTAGTTTCTGATATCATTAACGCAATTGCACTTTTTAGTTGTACAACAAATAAAGCTAAATCCTTGTAGAAGTGCAACTTTATCGAATAGAAAGAGAAAGAAGTTTAAAGAAGAATCCTTGTAGAAGCATCACTATAAATTGAACTTTGCATCAGATTTTAGATTTACTTTTGCAGTTATATTGTAGTGGGACACTAAGATGCTTTTAGAATCCACAATGCCTCAAATCAAATCAATATCAGTGTCACTTTTCCCATATTTTAATTATTCTTTTGGCAACTTTAACCTAAAACTAATAATATTCTTTCTTTATAATATAATTATTTATTATCTATTTTACTCCTATTACTATATTACAATTATTTTTGGCAATTTAAACCTAATAATATCATCCAACTAAAAGAATTCATTATAATAATTACGAATAAATAATAAAATATTTTCAAACCATGCATGCATCTTTTACTAATTAAAATAATATTCAACCATTTTCAAATACAATTATAACGAAACATATTTCACAAATAAATACATTTTAAAATTCCTAAACCATAATCATAATAATAAACTATTTTTATTAACTTGCATGCATTTTGTCCACCAACCTTTCATCGAATACATAATCAATATTCAAAAATTATTAACTATACTTAACATATTATATAATACAATTATAATACATATATAACTTTCAATTCTATTGACAATTTCAAAACCCTCGAAATCAAACAAATTACAATTAATTAAATAATTAAATATTGTTAATAAAAATAATATTACTATATAAATAATTTTAACTAAATTTAGAGGGGTATATTACCAAATAATGCCCTTTTTTTTCAAAATTTACGGAAAAGGCCATATTTTTCAATTATTTACCGGAATGTGCCATTTTCCCCGAAAGCGCATCCACGTCAGCGCGATTTCAGGGGATGCAGCAGGAAAACGCGTCCCTCAGGGACGCGTTTTGCCCACTTCTTTGTTAGCGTTTTCAGCTGTTTTAGGGTTAGAGTTAGGGTTTTTAGGGTTTTAAGGTTAGGGTTTAGGGTTTTTATTATTTTAGGGTCTTAGGATTTAGGGTTTTTAAGAGAAAATTGATGAACTAGAGTTTATGGTTAATTAATTAAAATAATTTTTGGTTTAGGGTTTTGGAAAAAATATATCAACAATATAAATTTTTTTTTACAGTAGTATCTGGTAAAATAATTTTGAGAAGACGTTTCTGATCAAATAGTAACCAAAACGCTTCAAGCAGGATGCACTGTCAGCAAGAGTACTGAAAAAAGCTCCCACGTGGACGCTCTTTTGCTATAGTAGTTCTTGAAAAGATAATTTTGAGAAGACGTTTCTGAACAAATGTGACTAAAACGCTTCAAGCAGGATTCACTGTCAGCAAAAGTACTGAAAAAAGCTGCCACGTGGACGCTCTTTTGCTACAGTAGTTCCTATTTGTCCTTAGACTATAAATGAGCCAAATTTCATTCTCAGGTTGCATAATAGAAATTGAGGTAAAAGTATAATAGAAACTGAAGATGAGTGAATGTATTAGTGCTATTATTTACTATGATAGTGAGGTTCGTGACACCAAAACGGTGTTGTTTTTTTATCGGAGAACACAACACGACTGGTTTTTAACTAGAACATAGATTTGACAGAACTTCGCAAAAGAATTAGGCGTAAAATCTTCGGAACAATGCCAATGAAAGTTCAGTGTATTAAGTATAGATTTTGTGCTTCGGTTGATCCCGTCAGATATGACTCATTCGGCATCAAAGGTCCTCGGAGCTTGGAGGCAATGGTGGAGACTTATCTTGCCAGTGGATCACCCTATCTTGAGGTATATGTACAATTTTCATCGTCAAGTGATATTCCATCGACTTTAACATCTACTGCTATTCGAGGGGAATACACGACCCTAACCCGATACTCTATTAGTGGGAGGCAGAATACGGAAGCGCCCGTGTTTGGTGGTAGTATGGAAAACACAACCCCTACATGATACTCGGTTAGTGGATGGGACATGCATATCGGTGGGTCAGCATTCGATGCTAGAAATACGTATTGGGGAACATTATCAACTTCTAGTGGTTGGCAATCTACATATGATTGGGGACGTTACAAAAGTTATTTAAGGAGGGATAATGTACTCTACACGACATCTACCGGCGAGGGGACCTCGTTCGTTGCAGATGATGGTGGGTCGGATGATGAGTCCGATGTGGATCCACATCGAGAGCCTGGCCCCGATGGTGCAGAAGTTGCATTATTTTCTGAGCTGGAGCCTTTTCCAACCATACCTAAAGATGTTGAAGGGGGTTCAGATGAAGAAGAAGAAGATCCGTGATTCAGGGCATACTTACCTCCAGCCCACATGCATAATGTCGATTTATCTCAAGGCGATGCGTTGGAGTTTCTGAACTACTACAGAAAAATAACAAGTAAATTTTAGCCAACTCTAAAATGATAAAAATCAAACAAAATCACCTAAAATATAAGACATATTTGTTAAAAATACCGAATGTTTATGGGTTTTTGGGTTTGAGCCCTTAACCCTTTTGTTTTGGATTGACACCTTCAACGTTACGATATTTTGCGAAATCGCCTAATTTTAGCAGTAGCGTGAGTTGACCGTCAATCAAATCGTGGAGTCAACAAAGTAGCCTATGTGACATGCTACATAAGCACGATGTCATATATGCGTCATCTATAAAACAAAAATTGTTTAAAAATTCTTTTTTTTATCATTTTGTTTCAATATTCTTTGTTCTTCTACTTTCTCTCTTCACCTCTAGTTGTTGTCATCGTTGTGTTCAACCCCACCACTACGCCTTTCCTCTCTCCTCACCATCAACCTCACCACAATAGTTGTCTTCTTCTAAGCATTATTGTCATGTTTAAAGCCTTGAATTTTGATGGAAAATGATTGGGTTTTCACATTGTAGTTGTCTTCTTCTAAGCATTATTTTCGGAGTGGTCTGTGGTGAGATCGATGGTGAGGAGTGAAAAGAAGGTGGTGACGCGAGGTTGGACACAACAACGCAAGACTAGAGGGAAGAGAGAAGGAGAAGAACAAAGAAGATTGAAAAAAAGAATTTTTAAACAATTTTGTTTTATAGATGACATCATCTATGACTTCGTGCTTAATGGCATGTCACATAGGCTACTCTTGACTGCAATTTGATTGATGGTCAACTCAAGTTTACCATTAAAATTGGGTTGATTTCTAAAAAATTGTAACATTGAGGTGTAAATCCAACAAAAGTTAAGGGCTCAAACTAAAAACTCATAAACATTGAGGATATTTTACAATTATACCAAAATATAATTAAACTGAAAAAACAATAAAGTGTAGAAAACTAACCCAAATAGTAAAATTATATCCTAAAATGGTATAAAAATTATACTTGGAGTATGAATAATCGAATCTGAAATAGAGTATGAAAGCAAACTCCTTACTTGTTAAGGAAAGAAGTTTAATTAAATAAATCAAGTATTCTGCTTGGACTAAAAAAATTTGGATCGAGTTTTTATTAAATTGAATCCTTCCCCATTTTGAAAACCTACTAGCTTCGAAGGTTATTTTAGCAGTTGTTGTTACCCTCATTCTATAAGTTCAAGAGATGGATAAAAACTATGGATCCACATGTAATGCAATTCACATAAATATGATGGGCCGCAATTTTTGATTGATGAGTTTGAAAGAGATAACGCGAGCAAATTGAACATCATTTCTCCGTAGGTGAACGTAGTTTCTGATATCATTAACGCAATTGCACTTTTTAGTTGTATAACAAATAAAGCTAAATCCTTGTAGAAGTGCAACTTTATCGAATAGAAAGAGAAAGAAGTTTAAAGAAGAATCCTTGTAGAAGCATCACTATAAATTGAACTTTGCATCAGATTTTAGATTTACTTTTGCAGTTATATTGTAGTGGGACACTAAGATGCTTTTAGAATCCACAATGTCTCAAATCAAATCAATATCAGTATCACTTTTCCCATATTTTAATTATTCTTTTGGCAACTTTAACCTAAAACTAATAATATTCTTTCTTTATAATATAATTATTTATTATCTATTTTACTCCTATTACTATATTACAATTATTTTGGCAATTTAAACCTAATAATATCATCCAACTAAAAGAATTCATTATAATAATTACGAATAAATAATAAAATATTTTCAAACCATGCATGCATCTTTTACTAATTAAAATAATATTCAACCATTTTCAAATACAATTATAACGAAACATATTTCACAAATAAATACATTTTAAAATTCCTAAACCATAATCATAATAATAAACTATTTTTATTAACTTGCATGCATTTTGTCCACCAACCTTTCATCGAATACATAATCAATATTCAAAAATTATTAACTATACTTAACATATTATATAATACAATTATAATACATATATAACTTTCAATTCTATTGACAATTTCAAAACCCTCGAAATCAAACAAATTACAATTAATTAAATAATTAAATATTGTTAATAAAAATAATATTACTATATAAATAATTTTAACTAAATTTAGAGGGTATATTACCAAATAATGCCCTTTTTTTCAAAATTTACGGAAAAGGCCATATTTTTCAATTATTTACGGAATGTGCCATTTTCCCGAAAGCGCATCCACGTCGTGCGATTTAGGGATTGAAGAGAAAACGTCCCTCGGGGCGCTTTTCCATTCTTTGTTAGCGTTTTAATTGTTTTAGGGTTAGAGTTAGGGTTTTAGGGTTTTAAGGTTGGGTTTAGGGTTTTTATTATTTTAGGGTCTTAGGATTTAGGGTTTTAAGAAAATTGATGAACTAGAGTTTATGGTTAATTAATTAAAATAATTTTTGGTTTAGGGTTTTGGAAAAATATATCAACAATATAAATTTTTTTCTGAGAGTATCTGGTAAAATAATTTTGAGAAGGCGTTTACGATCAAATAGTAACCAAAACGCTTCAAGCGGGATGCCTTGTCGGAAATCTTGAAAAAAGCTCCCACGTGGGCCTCTTTTGCTATAGTAGTTCTTGAAAAGATAATTTTGAGAAGGCGTTTACGAACAAATGTGACTAAAACGCTTCAGCGGATTCACTTCGTCAAAAATCTTGAAAAAAGGCGCACGTGGGCGCTCTTTTGCTCTGATGAGTTCCTATTTGTCCTTAGACTATAAATGAGCCAAATTTCATTCTCGGGTTGCATAATAGAAATTGAGGTAAAAGTATAATAGAAGCGAAGATGAGTGAATGTATTAGTGCTATTATTTACTATGATAGTGAGGTTCGTGACACCAAAAGCGGTGTTGTTTTTTATCGGAGAACACAACACGATCGGTTTTAACTAGAACATAGATTTGTGAACTTCAAAAGAATTAGGCGTAAAATCTTGAACAATGCCAATGAAAGTTCATTATTAAGTATAATCGAGGAGTGAAGGTACAAGTTCGTCGTTTGATTTGGGTGAATTAGAAGTTGGTAAAGAGTTTTCCAACAAGGATAGTTTTCTTGGTGCATTGAAATAATATAGCATCAAGAACGGGGTTAACTACAACGTGGTTAAATCCAAACTCGATAAGTACGAGGCAAGTGTGTAGTGCAAGACGGTACATATTCATGGAAAATCATGGCCTCGTTGAGGAAAAGGATGGGCTTGTGGGAGATTAAAAAGTACAAAGGTCCACATACATGTCTTGCCGGTACAATATCACTAGGTGTTTAGGGTTTTTGAATAATACTGATATTACGTAATGTTGCATTATTTAACATACTTCATTGACAGGTGTTTCACAAGATCATCCCAAGATGGATTCAGATATGTTGGCTAATTTAATAATACCGATGATAAAGGCGGATCCCAAGAATTCAGTGTCGGTATTAATTGCCAATATTCGTAGCCAATATTCGTAGCCAATTGGGGTACACACCCTCTTACCGCAAGACTTGAATAGCTAAGCAGAAGGCGTTGGAAAAGTGGCATGGTCAGTGGGACGCTTCATATAATGAAGTGTGGCAGTGGTGTCAAGTGTTGGAGAGATATGTCCCAAGCAGCATAACAGACCTTGAAACGGTACCTACATACTACAACGATGGATTGCTCCGTGGATGCCAAGTGTTCAAGCGTCTGTTCTAGACATTTAAGCAATGTCAAGACGCATTTCTATACTGCAAGCCATTGGTACAAATTGACGGTACCTTTATGTATGGTAGATATACGCATCGACTATTGCTAGCTGTGGCACAGGATGGTTGTGGGAGAATCCTTCCAATTGCGTTTGCAATAACAAGGATTCGGGACCTGCGTGTGGGATATTTGCGCGCCGTTATCCATGCTCTCATGTAATTGTAGCTTGTCGAATCTTCGTTTGGATCCCATGAGCTATGTCGATGAAGTGTACAAAATAGAATACATGTACAACGTGTGGAGACAAGTATTCCCACCAGTCCTAGATGAGCGGAAGTGGCTATCGTATCGCTTGTCGTTTAAGCTATTACTGGATAGAGAATTGCGTCAAAACCAAAGGGTCGACCTTGCTCAACTAGAATACGCAACAATATGGATATCCAGAAACGACCAACCAACGGAAGTTATGCGGATCGTGTAGGAACCCATGCCATACATCTCACTCATGTCCAAATCGAAATAGTTGATAGTCTTCTTATCATTTTTGTCTCTTGGTACCTATGAAAATTCTTTTAATTTCTTGATGAAAATGATGAACTTTTGTAGAAGGACTAAGCTGCAAAACAAAAAAAAAAGTTATTCAATTAATCTAAAATATCACCATCATCATTATTCTTCAAAATTATCTTTCTTGCTAAATGATTATTTTGCCCCTTACGATCCTTCAAAATTCCTACAATGGATCAACACCCATCTTGATAAAATTACAAATTAATCCTCATACTTTTCACTTATTCAATTTAGTCCTAATTCATCCATTTCTTCTTAGTCTAGATCCTTCCACCCTTAAAATATTTACACGTTGGCCTTCAATTTTTTCATATATACAATTTAACCCTCAAAATTTGAATATTTATTATTGAGCCACAAAACTTTTCTCACATTTCGATTTAGTCCTTACTTGAACCAATACAATTAGGATATTAAAAACAACTTTTTTATTAAAAATATAAAAAGTAAATTACAATTAAAAAATTAAAATCAACTTTTATTTTATTAAATGTAACAATATAAAAGTTTGTAGAAATATATTAAAAATATAAAATTTTAAACATATTTCCTTATTAAACAACTTTTATTTTATTAAAATAAAAAATTAAATTACAAAAATTATGGTAAGAAGATATGTGAGTCTAGTTTCAAAGAAAATTAACGGTTTGAAATTTAGAGCTCTGTATCTCGAGATAAAAATATTTTAGTGAATATAACACAGATGGACAGCTTGAACATTCACATGAGTAAATAGTGAAAATTATAGAAAATGTTACTTACAAGTGTGTTGTTTATACTAAGGATGTGGATGGAGAGGAGGAGGAGGAAAATAATATATGAATGACTTGTGTATAAATTGATTACATGTTCGTTTATAATTGATATAATGTTTTATTTGGAATATTTATTATGAAACTAAGATTATCGTTATGGTATCAAAATCGAATTGTAAGTTCATGTAACTTGAATTATATTCTTAAATGCTTGGAATGTATGTTATTGATATGAATATAATTTGAATGTTCATTGTATGAAAGTTGATGAAACATTGATATATTTGATAAAAAGTGAAAGAAATCGGTTGAATGAAAGGGAAATTGATGGATCTCGAAAAGGAATTGACCGGAAAAGGATCTAGCCGGACGGGTGATCCTATCCCGATATAGCCCTCCCGAAGAATATGTGTGAAAAGGATCTAGCCGGACGGGTGATCCCGATATAGCCCTCGAAGAATATGTGGAAAATGGATTTAGCTTGACGGGTAATCCGAATTAGGGTCTCAATTTAGCACTGATGGTAATTGGATCCAAGCTCATTAGAGTAGTTGTCGTCTGGGATTTAGCCTGGAATGGTAATCCCGACAATACTCTATGAGTTTATATTCTGAGGATTTGCTTTGGTGGTAATCCTGCTGTAAGGATGAGGTTCAGGGAGTGTGCTCTCTTCTGTGATTTAGCTCGACTGTAATCCCATTATGTAAGGATGAGGTTCATGGAGTGTGCTCTCTGAAATGGAAATGTGCCCACATGAACACGAATTGACGGATCTGGATTTGTACACTAAAGTGTACCTTTGAAAATCCATCGAAAATTCCAAGAAATTCAACGGATAAATACAACACCGGGATTCAAAAATTGATGATTGAGATTTCTTTCTATCTAGGTGATGGAGGCATGTCTACCCCCAACCTGATATATACGTTATATCAGATTGGGGCCCTGGAATACTAGTCGCAGTAGAGCGACAGGGAAGCCTATGACATCGCACACACCACCGATATTACCTAAGGCATGTTGCGTCCAACTACCATGGGCTTCGATCTACAAGTGAACGACGACAAGTGACCAACATGGGTATGTGATAGCTATTAATATAATTTCGTTTGTAATATTCAATTTATTCTTAATTGAAGAGTGGTATGTAATATTCGCTATCAACTTATATTGGCAGGGTACGAGATCAATAAGGATCGTTTTCACGAGATGTTGGCGATTTTGTGCTCAATTAACGAAGAAGGCGCAAACTATCTATGCAACATACCTTTCAAATAGTAGACAAAAGCATACGACGGCGGCCTACGATATGGTCATATGACCTCAAACCTGGCTGAATGCATAAATTCTATTCTAAAAGGAATGTGTCATTTTTCGATAACATCAATTATGCGAGAGACATATTTTCATTTAGCCGCACTATTTTCGAAGCTAGAAGTGAGTTATAAAGGCCAAATGCAAGGAGGCCATGTATGGTGCGCGAAGGTATTGCGAGAAATTAACAAGGAAAAGGCACGAGCCAACACCATGCACATAGTGTGTCACGATCGCGACAACCTATGGTTTCGTGTGACGGAGTTTGATAGACCGAACCAAGGTATTGTTGGCGGGCAATATCGTGTACACTTGAGAAATAGGACCTGCGACTGTGGGATATTTGACGCACTTCGTTATCCATGCTCTCATGTAATTGTAGCTTGTCAGAATCTTCGTTTGGATCCCATGAGCTATGTCGACGAAGTGTACAAAATAGAATACATGTACAACGTGTGGAGACAAGTATTCCCACCAGTCCTAGATGAACGGAAGTGGCTATCTGTATCGCTTGCTCCGTTTAAGCTATTACCGGATAGAGAATTGCGTCGCAAACCAAAGGGTCGACCTTGCTCAACTAGAATACGCAACAATATGGATATCCGAGAAACAGCCAACCAACGGAAGTTATGCGGATCGTGTAGGAACCCATGCCATACATCTCACTCATGTCCAAATCGAAATAGTTGATAGTCTTCTTATCATTTTTGTCTCTTGGTACCTATGAAAATTCTTTTAATTTCTTGATGAAAATGATGAACTTTTGTAGAAGGACTAAGCTGCAAAACAAAAAAAAGAAGTTATTCAATTAATCTAAAATATCACCATCATCATTATTCTTCAAAATTATCTTTCTTGCTAAATGATTATTTTGCCCCTTACGATCCTTCAAAATTCCTACAATGGATCAACACCCATCTTGATAAAATTACAAATTAATCCCTCATACTTTTTCACTTATTCAATTTAGTCCTAATTCATCCATTTCTTCTTAGTCTAGATCCTTCCACCCTTAAAATATTTACACCGTTGGCCCTTCAATTTTTTTCATATATACAATTTAACCCCTCAAAATTTGAATATTTATTATTGAGCCACAAAACTTTTCTCACATTTCTGATTTAGTCCTTACTTGAACCAATACAATTAGGATATTAAAAACAACTTTTTTATTAAAAATATAAAAGTAAATTACAATTAAAAAATTAAAATCAACTTTTATTTTATTAAATGTAACAATATAAAAAGTTTGTAGAAATATATTAAAAATATAAAATTTTAAACATATTTCCTTATTAAACAACTTTTATTTTATTAAAATAAAAAATTAAATTACAATTAGGATATTAAAAACAATTATTTTATAAAAATATAAAAATAAATTAAAATAAAAATAAAAATAACTTTTATTTTATTCAAATATAAAAATTAAATTACAATAAAAATATAAAATTAAATTACAATAAAAATTAAAAACAACTTTTATTTTATAAAAATATAAAAATAAATTACAATAAAAATAAAAATAAATTTTATTTTATTAAAAATATAAAATTAAATTACAATAAAAATTAAAAATAACTTTTATTTTATAAAAATGTAAAAATAAATTACAATAAAAATAAAAATAACTTTTATTTTATTAAAAATATAAAATTAAATTACAAAAAAAATAAAAAATAACTTTTATTTTATTAAAATATAAAATAAATTACAATAAAAATAAAACAATTTTTATACAAATATTTTATTAAATGAAACAATATCAAAAATTTATACAAATATATTAAAAAATCAATGTTGGTGCTTTTGAATCATTGCCACATGGGGGTAATTAAATGATTCTATTTGGATTCCTCATTGTTCTAGCTTCCAGCGGGGGTTGTGGTTGCTCCGATGGGGATTCTGGTTCTTCCGGTAGGGGGTCTGGTGGTAGGTGTTGGGAGGATGACCTACCTTGATAAAATAATGACTGCAGAGGTGTTTGAATCTCATAAGGCGAAGGAGATTGGTAAAAAGAAAAGCTCCTTGACGGCGCCTCATGCGATCCCTCATGCGACGGTGGCCTATAGATCGGTGGCCAGTCGGAGTAGTCGGGAACAGACTCGAACCAGGCCATGCATTCCAACCTGCCATAGGACTAGGAAAAGGAAACATATAAGGGTTAGGATACATATAAGGGCTAGGATACACACCTGGCATAATCTGAAAAGGCTGTGATGTGGGTGTCGTTGGCTGAAGTGTTGGGTCCGGTGACTATGTGGGTGCTGTTGATGGGCCCGGTGATTGTGTCGGCGTTGTTGATGGACCCGTCCCATCATCCCTTCTCCTTGGATTTAAAGGGCCCCGTCGTTCCCTTTGTACATGAAGTTGTCGTCACCTCTCCTCTTCTGACAATAAATATGGCTTGCCATGGATTCTAAACCATGGCATGTATTCCGACACGCACGTTAACTCAGGAACGATGATCGGTTCCCGAGTAGGTATATAATCATACCGGTTTTCCCACAATTCGATATATGCTGACCAAAATCTCGGCCAATCCGTATGCAAATGCCATAAGTCGACTTTGTGCTCATCATCGAGCGCCTCAGGTGTCACGGGAATCGATTGTCAGAATCCAAATTGTCACAGAACTCGATCTGACTGGTGCATCTCCACGGTGGCATAATTGACCAATGGGACCTTCACATGCCAAATGTTCAAATTTTGAAAGAATTCATCCAAAATTACTGCCCAAATTCCCGGATCCTCATATGGTCTCCATTGAAACTATATTAACATGATAAAAATATTAGTTAAATACTAAATACTAAATACTAAATATGAAATGACTATTTTATTACGAAAATATATTTTATTTAATACTTACTTGTGCTTCCTACCGTTGGTCTAATAGAAGCTGTATATCTTCAAGCGAGGTAGGTATTCCAACATAACTTCATGAATGGTTCCACCTAATTAAATGAATTTTAGCATACAATTATATTTTAAATCTACGTAATAATTGTAAAATCTAATATTAAATTTACCTCGTTATGAGTGGGAATGTATATGGGTGGTCCACTCGAGGACGTAAAAATGGAAAGTGAAACCGTGCCCATGATTGCAGTAGTGATAGACAACCTCCGATTTTGGCTTTATTCGGTCGCGTCGCCCCGCACATCTCCCGATACAATTTTTCTAGCACGGCAGACCCCCAACTCAATTCACTGGCTGCTCTAAAATCAACGAGTTTCAGCAGCCATCTCAGATGTACGAGGTTTCATGACAAGTCCGGCATCAAATAGCCTCCAATCATCTCAAGAATGTATGCCCGAGCATACCGTATTTTTTCTAATTCAGTCGAATCATTATCCAGCTCCGGGAATGTGTCTCGTAACCAACCCATCTCGATCTGACCTTCGTTAATGTTATCCGAAATATCACCCAAAAGCTCGTAGCATATGGCTCCCCAATCACTAGAAGTTACGGACCCGGTGACTACGTACCCATCCACCGGCAATCTCAATTGCAACTGCACGTCTTCCAAAGTGATAGTACACTCTCGCATGGAAGATGGAAAGTGTGCGTCTCGGGTCTGCACCTCTCTATCAACACACTGATTAGCTTCGGGTCCAACTTGCACCCGTGGCCTATCGTGACCATGTGTTAAAACCTGCTTCCCACAGGTAATTCTCGATCAACGGCGACGGCGGACCAGGCATATTGCGAATATAGCATTGCAACACCCGATCTATAGACTGTTTAAAAGATTATAAAATAAAAATTAATTAAATTTGCATAAACCTAAAAAATATAAAATAGTTTTGAAAAATTAAAATTATAACTTACCATTTTCATTTGATTGACGGAGATGTGTTTATTGTCGAGGCGAATTAATTCTCCGGACATTGTTAATACGATTGAATATTTTTAAATTTAAAAAACTAATTTAAAAAAATTTTAAGCGGGCTTTTTGTAAAAATTAAAGGACTTTTGTGAAATTTGAGAGGAACTTTAGAGGAATTTGAGAGAAATTTGAGAGGAATTTGAGAGAAATTTGAGAGAAAATTGAGTAAGGACGTTTGTGTGAAAAAAATGAAAGGGGGGATTTTATAGTTTTTTTTTTTGACCGTTGGAGGCCCAACGGTCAAAAAAATATGGCCGTTGGGGAAAGGCAAAAACGCATCCCTGAGGGAGCGTTTTTGCCACATCAACAAAGCGCGCCCTTAAGGATGCGATTTTTGCTGATGTGGCAGAAAACGCTTTCTCAGGGACGTATTTTCCTACTGCTTCCCTTGAAATCGTGCTGACGTGGACGCGCTTTCGGGGAAAATGGCCCATTCCGATAAATAATTGGAAAATATGTCCTTTTTCGTAAATTAAAAAAAAAGGTATTTTTTGGTAATTTACCCAATTTAGAGAGCTTTCATTTTTTGTGTGTGTAATTTTTAAAAATTTTAATATTTTTTTTTTTTTTTTTGTTTAAGTGGTAAGTCTAAGGGAGTTTAAGGTGCTGATATTACTTAAGGTTTAATGTCGGGTTGATGGGGGTTGAGGTTCTTGGCCAATGGGGGTAAGGGGCATTAGGTTGTCTTGTTGGTGGTAGGCCGAGAGGCCTCGAGAAGGCCCATATCACCACCACCGACAAAGCAACTCATTGCCCCTTACCCCGAAAGACCAAATCCAATTTCTTAGGCCCAAATCGCCACCAACCAACTTGATTTAAGCCATGAGATTTTGGGCTCCTCCATTTTACTATAGAGAACATATCATTTTGATAAATAAAAAAAATTCAACCCATATTATTTAATAAATAGTTATTTTATTTATATTATGTTCATAAAAATCTCAAAAATCTTTTCATGAGTTAATTTTAAATTGAAAAATGAACGAGTGATTTGAAATGTTATGGAATTTGAAAATTCTAAGTCACGGAAAACTAGAAGATTTCATAGAGATATTTTGCATTTTTTGAAAGGTTACAAGTAGAATACAATTAAATTACAAATATAAATACATGTTCAAGTAGTTTTCAAGTGTAGAATCAAACTATCATAGTATAAGTGGACTAAAAATGGGAACAAAGAATCAAACTATCATATCTCAAACAAACTACAAATTGAAACAATCTAGGCTACCAACTTGACTAAAACCTACACATGATAACAATAATCCAAAGTATGAGTAGACTAATTGGCCTAAAACCCACAAACAACGGTAGAATACAAAGACCACACATTTAATTAAATATGGTGGGTCTTGAATCTAAGCTAAACCAAAGCTTTATTACCATATTTTCAAAGAAGTAATAAAGTGTGTTAAAGAGTATTTAAATAAAAACATATTTTAGCTTTATTGTTTGAAGCAACTGTGTAACACCCCCATACTTGATCCGATCGTTGGGTTAAGGTACTGGGATGTCACATTCGTTGCCGAAGCAACTACAGAAATTTAAGATTGATTTATCTTATTATTTGATTATTGAAGACCATTTTACCCATTTTAGTAATAATTGCTTTTATGAAAAAACTATTTATGAGTTAAAAGAGCTCATTAAAACATGATATTTGTAACACCTTATACCTGGTCTGGTTGCTCAACCTAAACTATAAGGCATTATGACATTAAACCATGAATATTTATCATAATTCAATAAAAAAACAAATCATAATCATTCATTTCCATGTTATTTAATCAACTCGGGACATAAATTGAGTTTACGGAACATTTAAAACAAACTGAGAATAATTCTGGATTAATCTGAAACAAAACAGAAAAATATGGTAAAAACTAAAAATAGAGGCCACAAGGTCGTGTGGCCAGGCCGTGTGACAGGGCTTAGCCTGTGTTGCTTAAGGACATGGTAGTGTGGCCAAACCATGTAACAACCTAAGTCTATGTAACTTAGGGTCACACGGACGTGCTGCCAGGTCGTGTAACCTCCTGATGTCGTGTAGTCAATCCTGCACCAAAAATCAAATAGGCCACATGCCCGTGTCATGCAACCGTGTGGTAAATACGACCATCTGTGCCCAAAAACACTTTCTAACACAAGCCATTTCAAATACCAAAACTTAGACACCAATCTATGCAATAACCAACCTATTCAAAATGTGCCAAAACAAACCAAAATATACCAATTCACAATCAACCTAAGCCCCTAATCAGTATGCTCTCATTAGCACAACAATTCAAACATATATACAACAACAATTCAATCCAAGCATGTTCCATAAGTTAACCTCATTCAAACTTTAGATAGCAATTACCAAAGTTCATCCATAAACTAAACCATGAAATGCTCATATATCTTATTCTAAATGCATAACCTAACATAACCAATTTGATCATTCATCAAGCTCCAAGCATTCCATGTTGCATATTAGCCTAAACATACCAAAACAACCATTTAAATGCATCTAGGTATCAATTCTTGCATTCACCATCACAAACCACAACCAACCAATTTACCAACTAGGATTTACATCAACATATACACCATAATCTTCAAAGTGCACAACATTTGACCATAATGCTTATAATTTACATATCCAAAACCGTATTTACATGCCACTTATAACTGTGACAAAATAAGTGAATAACTACCGAATGAGTTGTCGAATAGTATGATCTCCAACGAAGTTTCAATATACAGCAAAAGTCCAACAATTTGCAAAGAAATAAAACCAAATAAAGTAAGCTTTCATAAAGCTTAGTAAGTTCATAAAATCAAACATATCATACCTGTCAAGTTAAATATAAATCATACACAACAATGAAAATAATAATTCCTTTATCGTATGTCATCATTCCAACTACTCGAAATAATTAAACATGGATGATTTATATCATCAAAACACAACATGTCAAATAATCATGTACCAAGATATAATTCATCGCATCATTTTATTCCATTTCCATCATAATAGTTAATTATTTTGCCTGGAGAGTAATAGTAAATCAACTTTGGATACACTTGAGGGTAATGCTCATATGAGGGACATCAACCGAAATGCAATGTGACACCCTAAACCTGTCTCCATTGGCAGATTAGAGTTACTGAGTATTATGACACATATTGAAACATTTAACATCATTAAACTATTCATATATTAATTTAAATATCAATAATAAAAATTAAATATTATTCATAGCATAAATACATTTACGGGCCTAAAATCAAGTTTACAGCCCTAAAAATAATTTAGAAACAACTAGGGCTAATTTGAATCAAAATAAATCAAAATAGAAAAACATGAAAATTTGAAAAATTATGGAAACAGGGGTCACACAGCCGTGTGGCCAGGTCATGTGAAAGAGACTAGCCCCTATGGCCTCAAACATGGTTGCATGGCTACCCCACACGCCCTTGTGGCTACTCCATATGCCCGTGTGCTCAAACCGTGTAACTAATTGTGACTGTGTGAAAAATCCTACACCTAAAATTAATAAGGCACACAGCTGTGTGGCCAGGCTCGTGTGTGACACATAGCCATGTGACAGCCCGTGTCCCAGGTCGTATGCACCTTAAGATGCTTCCAAACAAGACAAACTTTCATGCAACACTTAGGTACTAAGCCAAATCAAAACCAACCATTTCCATACTCTAAAAAGACATTCAAACAAGCCTAAAACATGCCAAAACATTCAACCTAAATGCATAACCAATGTGTCCTCATTGACACCACAATTCAATTATCAACCTCAATTCACATATCACACCAAACTAATTTGCAATCAAGTTCATAAGTTCATACATAAAACTCATGCTAAACTTACCATTTCTTCTTATTCATTCAAATTCATTCATACCATGATTCGAACACTTACTTAAGGTTTATATCAAATGACCAAAACAACTTATATGAGCATATTCACACTAAGATTAAAGGCACATACACAAGCAAACTAATACCAAGCTTAAGCATCTTTGTATCAATATCATATATAACACATGGAATAAGTATTCAAAACATATACAAAACACACTTATTACATGCTATATAACCCAAAATAAATGTATCAAAATCTACCAAAATGTATCTGGACAGTGTGATCTTCAAGTTGATCCTATCACCTAACTCCACAAAAATTTATTTACAAGGAACATGAAAAATGACACATTAAGCTTCAATAGAGCTTAGTAAGTTCAACGGTTGAAACAATAAAACTTACCGTATAAACATAACTATTTCATTAACAAGATTAAAAAATAATAAATCCTATCAATCACAGCCACTCAACAGGTGAGTTTATACACTTACATATACAAGTTGCAAAATATATTCATTCACATGAGATCATTCAAAAACGAGTCACGTTATACATTCAGAATACCATGTAGACACTTATACGATTTAATAACACGTCATATAACCATTGGAAACTTGCCCAATGAACAATATAAATGGATTCAGATACACGGTTAACCATCCAGAACACATCAGAACGCTCAAACGAGCTAAACCAACCGAAAGCGCACCTGGGCACCAAGTGCCAAGCCTGTAGGCTTTACATCTGCCCCCAATAACACACCAGAATCATTGTAAATATAGCACGATAGTCTGCAACAAGTGCTGGACTTCGGTATATTCAATGGACAGTAATAAGTCAATAATCACCATCTCATTACAAACCAAAACTCGTACCGCGCATAATAAAACCTATTGGCATGCCAATTGTATCCTGTCATTTGTTCATCTGAGCTCGGTATATCATCGAATTAACAATATTTAAATCATTTACTTTCTCGACTCACATCAAATTAAAACAATTCGTTTATATCTATAACATTTCAATTTATATTAAACTAAACCGTACGAACTTACCAGGGCTAAATTGTAGAGACAATGAAATTTCAGGGACTATTCAACAACTTTCCCTTATCCTCAGTTATCTACTTGTTCTTGATCTATAAAAAGTTTATTTCAACTTATTATCTTCCATTTCATATATTATTCAGTTTAGCACATATTCCTTCTTATTTATAATATTTCACAATTACCTCATATACTTGTTTTTGCCAAACATTCAACCTTATATAAACAACCCCTAAATTTTGAAAATTTTCAATAAATCCTTCCAATTTCACATTTTATCTATTTAATCCCTAAACTCAAAACTATACAAATTTACTTTACAAAATAACTTTTTTTAACAACCAAACTTAATAATCTATCATTTAACTTCAAAACCACATCAAACTCATCAATGGCATATTCCAAAACATTTAACAATTTCACAAATTAACCCCTGGGTTAGCTAGATTAAGCTAAAAAGATCTCAAAAACATAGAATTCATTAAAAATGGGTCCAAAAATGTAACACCCCTAACCCGAAACCAACGCCGAAATAGGGTTAAGAGGCATTACCAAACAATCAAGTTATTTAGCAACCCATTCATGACACAAAGTCAATCATCAGTATATCACATCAAAACATAACATATAGTCCCTTATTGAAGCCTATAATACCTTAAATACATGCTAGAGAAGGATCGGGACTAAATTATAACACATACAGAAGTTCTCAGAAACATAAAAACTTAACCAAAATATAGGGGATACATGCATGTGGGGGTAGACCGTGCCTCACCCACGGCTACTTGACACGTGTGTCCTTCCCGTGGTCATATACTGGCAAAACCAATACGGCCACCAAGCACGCCCGTGTGTTAAGACAGTGTTCTACTAGATCATATAATGCCATTTCTCACACGGCCTTTAGGCACGCCCGTGCCATGATCGTGTACTTCTTAAGCTAGCTACTGACTTTACCCCACGGTTATTAGGCGCGCCGGTGTGCCATGGCCATGTGACATTATAGGTCATTTGTAAGACCAAAATGCCACCCAAAAAGGGTCATACCTACAAGCAATTTTTACCAAACTTCTCATGCACATAAGACTACCAAAAGCATACCAAAATAACCATTCAAACCATGCTTTCAATACCAATTCCATGCATACCAACTTCAATACCAATACTTATCCTATCACAAGCATAATTCATTCCCAATTTCACTTATTCCTACTAGTATCATATCATCACAAAATTTCCATCCATAAATCAATTTCTCAACTCACAATCCATACCAAAAGATGCATCATATAAATATACTAAAGTCATTTATTCCAAAACTATCACATATCTAGCCACATCTCATGGCTAATTACAAATCTCAAACATGATTCAATTAACTAGCCTATACATGTCATATCTTAACTATGTACATCTTTCTAAAATACCCCAAAATAGATTGTAGATAGTGTGATTGAGAAACTAACGATCCCAAATCCGAGATAGCTTCACTGACACTGCAGCAGAAAAACAAATCACACAGTAAGCTTCTCAAAGCTTAGTAAGTTCAATATACAATACAATTATCTCATTAATCTAACCAATGTACATAATAAACAATCACATAGATTACTTATCTCATATTCATATCATCTCATCTATAACTAAAATACTCATTCATTCAATCATAGCTTGTTTATAACTCATGAACCACAAAGGTTCAACACATACCTTAGCTAACACTTACTTATCCAACTTCCAAACTATTCACTGCTCGATATTACATGTCGATCATCCTTTGATATTCGTTCAATTTAACCGCACACTCAGTGCCACATACATATTCGAAGCATAATTTTTATCGCACACTTAGTGCCTATTCTTTTAACTGACTTGTCTCAGTGTCGCACACACAGTGCCAATTCAATAAGCCAAAGCTTTCATATCATCGCACACACAGTGCTGTTCATCTCTATTTCGATTTTAATTTCGCACACTTAGTGCCATCAACTAAAATCTTGGATATAGCAACTCACTTTTGTACACATATACATATTCATTTCATGATGCTAAAACATATCTCAAATACATGTATTATATCCGAACTTACCTCGGACGTCGAACTATCGATATGGTCGATTAATCGAGCACTTTATCTTTGCCTCGATCTTGATCCGAACCTCTCCTCTCTTGGTCTATACACATTCAAATTCAATCCATTAAATCATCAAATCATTCATTTTAGTCCAAACACACATATTTAGGGCATTTTGCAAAATAGCCCTCACATTTTCACATTTTGACACTTTAGTCCTTAATTCATCAAATCACCAAATACACATAATTTGCTTGTATTCAAGCCTAGACGAATTCTTACTATGCTCATACAAGTCCACACATTTCATTTATTTCACATTTTAGTCCCTCAATTTACACTTTTCACAATTTAACCCAAAATACTTAATTTCACTAAAAACTCAAATACAAACTATGTTAACCTAACACCAAGCTTTCATATTTCACCAACTAACATCACAAAGCTCAAGTGTTCATCAATGGCTCATCACAAAACATCATCAATTCACAAAATTACAACATGGGCTAGCTAGAGCACAAAGCAACGATTACAAAACGTAGAAATTATCAAAAACCGAACTCAAAACATACCTTGATTAAGCCAAAGTCCTAGTCGAAACTTAACAAGATCTTAACCCTTTCTTTCCTCTCTATTTTCGGTTGGAAGAACAAAGATGAACATGTTTCATCATTTTGTTTTGTTTAATATTAACTTAATAATCCCTTTTACCAATTTGCCCTTTCATTAGTCATATAAGACAAATATATATATTAAGGCCAATTTGTCATTTAACACTCCACTATCTTAAAATGGTTCATTAACAACATAAGGCCTCCTCCTTAAAAAGGCATCAACATTTAAGTACTTATAAATCAGCACACAACTTTTACTCTTTAGGCGATTAAGTCCTTTCTCTTAATTCGACACTAAAACGATCAAATCATCACACAAAATTTTCACACAGACTATGTCACATACTATTCACACAGAAAATAATATTAAATTAACATTTCAACCTCGAATTTGTGGTCTCAAAACCACTATTTCGACTAGGATCTAAATCGGGCTGTTACAACAACTCCTCCTTAGGGATTTTCGTCCCCGAAAATCTTACCAGTGAATAGTTGTGGATGTTGTTCTCTCATAACGTTCTCAGGCTCCCACATAGCCTCTTCAATTCTGTGTTTATGCCACAATACTTTCACTAAGGAAATACTTTTGTTTCTCAACTCTTTAATCTCTCGTGCCAAAATTTGGATCGGTTCTTCACAATACGACAAGTCTGACTGAATTTTAACCTCGGTGGGAGCAATCACATGAGACGGATCTAATCTATACCGTCGAAGCATTGACACATGAAATACATTGTGAATCTTCTCTAATTCAGATGACAATCTGAATCTATAAGTAACCGGCCCAACTTGTTCAATAATCTCATACGGTCCGATGAACCTCGGACTCAGCTTGCCCTTCTAGCCAAATCGAAGTATTTTCTTCCATAGAGATACTTTCAAAAACACTCTATCACCAATCTCAAATTCAACATCTTTTCGTTTCAAATCTGCATAGGATTTCTGACGATCTGAGGCCGCTTTCAAACTATCATGAATTACTTTCACTTTTTGTTCGGTCTCTTTTATAAGATCAACCCCATGAATCTTATTCTCACTTAGCTCGGTCCAATACAATGGAGTTCGACACTTTCGACCGTATAGAGCCTCATATGGTGCCATTTTGATACTTGATTGAAAACTATTGTTATGCGCAAATTCAATCAACGATAAATGCTTTTTCCATGTGCTTTCAAATTCGAGTATACAACATCTCAACATGTCTTCGAGGATCTGAATGATTCGCTCGGATTGACCATCCATTTGTGGATGAAACGTAGTACTGAAATGCAATTTCGTGCCTAAAGCATCTTGTAATTTCTTCTAAAATCGAGAGGTAAACCTTGGATCTCTGTCAGACACTATAGATAGTGGCACTCCGTGCAATCTCACAATCTCGACAATATACAATTCAGCCAATCTATTGAGTGAATAATCTATTCTCACTGAAATGAAATGAGCTGATTTCGTCAATCTATCAACTATCACCCAGATCGCATCTTTCTTGCTTGGAGATAAGGGCAAACTCGATACAAAGTCTATCGTAATTCTCTCCCATTTCTACTCAAGAATCAAAATTGGTTGTAATAAACCGACGGAACTTGATGTTCAGCCTTAACTTGCTAACAAACTAAACACTTCGACACATAGTCAGAAATGTCTCTTTTCATACCATGCCACCAATATAACTATTTCAAATCATTATACATTTTCGTACTCCCCGGATGTACAGTCAAATGACTATTGTGAGCTTCATTCAAAATCGTTTGAATCAACTCTAAATTTCTCGGAACACAAATCCGATCTTTGAATCTCAAACAATCATTACTATCAACTCGAAATTCTAATTCAGCATTCGAATTACATTGAACTCTTTTTGCTAACAACTCATTATCAATCTTCTGAGCCTCACATATCAGCTGTAGAAACAACGGTTTTACTTTCAATTCAGCTACAACCACATCATCATCACACAGATCTATCTGATTACTCAAAGCTCGCAAAGCATATAATGATTTATGACTCAAGGCATTTGCTACAACATTAGCTTTACCCAGGTGGTAATCTATCACAAGTTCATAATCTTTCAACAATTCTAACCATTTTTTTTTGACGCAAGTTCAAATCCCTCTGAGTCATAAGATACTTTAAACTCTTATGATCAGTATAGATGTGACATTTCTCTTCAAACAGATAGTGATGTCAAATCTTCAATGCAAATACAATCGCATCCAATTCAAAATCATGTGTTGGGTAGTTCTTTTCATGCAGTTTTAACTGTCTCGAAGCGTAGGCAATGACTTTCCCTTCTTGCATTAGCACACAGCCCAAACCATTCAACGATGCATCACTATAAACTATGAATTCTTTGCTTGATTCAGGTTGAATCAACACTGGTGCTTTCGTTAACAACACTTTCAACTGTTCAAAACTCTGTTGACACTTTTCTGACCACTCGAATCTAACATCCTTCTGTAACAATTTTGTCAATGGAGTTACAATCATCGAGAAGCCTTTCACAAATCATCTATAATATCCCGCTAGTCCCAAAAAACTATAGACTTCAGACACATTTCTCGGAGGCTTCCATTCCAAAATAACAGAGATTTTATGCGGATCAACTCGTATCCCAGCAACTGATACAATATGCCCCAGAAAACTGACCACATGCAACCAAAATTCACACTTACAATACAACTGCTTTCTCACAGAGTTTGTAGCACGATTCTCAAATGCTCGGCATGCTACGTCTCATCATATGAATAGATCAAAATATCATCAATGAACACCACCACAAAGTGATCCAAATCATCCGAATATCCGATTCATGCATACAAGGGCATTTGTTAGTCCAAAAGGCATCACTAAGAATTTGTAATGTTCGTAGTTTGTAGCACGATTCTCAAACCTATCTTAGAAAACACTGTAGCTCCTCTCAGCTAATCAAACAAATCATCGATCCAGGGTAACAAATTTTTGTTCTTTATCGTCACTTTGTTTAGTTGTCGATAATCAATACACATTCTCATAGTTCCATCTTTCTTTTTCACAAATAATACAGGAGCTCCCCAAGGTGAGAAACTCGGTCGTGCAAATCCTCTGTCGGTCAATTCTTGCAACTGAGATTTCAACTATTTCAATTCTGTTGGTGCCATTCTGTATGGAGCTATAAAAATAGGAGTAGTTCCCGGCACTAACTCAATACCAAATTCAACTTCCCTAATAGGAGGTAATCCCGGTAACTCTTTTAGAAACACATCTGAAAACTCACATACCACAGGCACTGATTCAACTGTCTTTTCTTACACTTTTGTATCAATCATGTACGCCAGATAAGCTTCGCAACCCTTTCTCACATAGTTCATAGCTTTCATCACAGATACAACAGTTGGTAACCCCTTCATATCACCGGACTCAATTCGAACTATCTCACCATTCTGACTCTTCAATTCAATACTCTTTCTCTTACAATTCACGATGGCATTATACAAAGTAAGCCAATCCATACCTAGAATTATGTCAAACTCATCGAATGGTAACAATATCAAATTAACCAGAAAACATAAATCACGAAACATAAATGGGCAATTCTTGCACACTTATCCACCAAAACACACTTGCCTAAGGGGTTTGACACTCTAACCATAAATTCAATAGACTCAATAGGTAGAGTTTTACTCGATACTAGATTCACACACACATAGGAATGAGTTGATCCTAGATCTATCAATGCAATGACATCAGTATCAAATAAAGTGAAAATACCGGTGATGAGGTTTAGAGATGATGCTTCCTCTCGTGCACGTATAGCATAGGCTCGGACAGGTGCTCTTGCTTTTGACCTCACAACTGTATCAGTTGTCCCTCTCTGGCTTTCACTCACATTTCTGGAGTTTCTAGGTGGTCTACCCCTCGCTGCCACATTACTTGGTCTTTCATTCTGAACATTTTCTTCTTCGATCATCTTTGGGCAATCTCGAATAAAATGATCTCGGGATCCACATTTATAACAAACTCTATTGTTGTATTTGCCCCAGCACTCTCCCATATGTCATCTCCCACATTATCTACACTCGGGCTTGTTACTCTTAACACTGCCAACACTTGATTCATTCGGAGCTTGAATTTGTAAACTAGTACTTTGTCTAGAGCGATCTCTATTTGGATGTCCAAACGAAGCATTTAAACGATTGTTTGTGTCTCTATATCTCTTAGTAGAAGGTTGAGAAAATTTATTCATCAATCTCTTTCTTTCATCTCGAGCTTTAGAATTGGCTTTCTTCTTTTCTTTACTGAGTTCCTCAGCTTTGCATGATCTTTCCACTAGTACAACGGATTCATTTATATCTAGTATCCCAACCAACAACTTAATGTCTTCATTCAATCCCTCTATGAAACGTTTTCACATAGTAGCTTCAGTTGAAACACATTCTCTTGCGTATTGACTCAATCTTACGAATTTTTGCTTGTACTCAGTAACAGACAAAAGGCCCTACTTCAGTTCTAAAAACTCTTTACATTTCTGATCAATAAAGCGTTGGCTGATATACTTCTTTCTGAACTTAGCTTGAAAGACATTCTAGGTGATTCTCTCTCTTGGTACCACAGATATCAATGTCTCTCAACAAAGAAATTGCATACTTAATGCACTCTTCAGGATTCAACGACATCTCATCGAATACTTGAATTGTATTCTCAAACCAAAACTAGACCCCGCCAAGATCATCCTCCACCGTGGCCCTAAACTCTTGACCCGTACTTTCAATCTTGTCTACAGTGGTTTATTCATTCTGTTCGAATCTACAACTTGTGGCACAACAGGTACTTGTGGGGGTGGAGGTTGTGGAGCAGTCGGATTTATTCTAACAAATTCTGAAAACCATTCACTCATCATATGGAAGAAGGCTTTCTTAGCCTCTCCTCCCTCATTACTTTCATTTGGCCTAGATGTGGCCAAGAATGTCCTTGAGTTGAGCAGCCTATTACTCTCTATGTCGTCCAAGAATCGCTCGATCGGGATCCATTACTATATTAAAATACATTTCAACTATCAGTATTCATCACACTATCGCAACTTCATAATATGGCATGTATAGCTGAACTCACACACGCTACGTTAGTCCGAGAATCGACTAAATCGTATCTCTGATACCAATAAAATGTAACACCTCTAACCCAAAACCATTGTCGAAATAGGGTTAAGAGGCATTACCAAACAATCAAGTCATTCAGCAACCCATTCATGACACAAACTCAATCATCAGTATATCACATCAAAACATAACATATAGTCCCTTATTGAAGCCTATAATACCCTAAATACATGCTAGAGAAGGATCGAGACTAAATCATAACACATATAGAAGTTTTCAGAAACATAAAAACTTAACCAAAATACAGGGGATACACACCCATAAGGGTAGACCGTGCCTCACCCACGGCTATTTGACACAACCGTGTGTCCTTCCCGTGGTCATATACTGTCAAAACCAACACGGCCACTAAGGATGCTCGTGTGCTAAGGCTGTGGTCTACTAGATCATATACTGTCATTTCTCACACGGCCTTTAGGCATGTCCGTGCCATGATCGTGTACCTCTTAAGCTAGCTATTGACTTTACCCCATGGTTACTAGGCACGCCCAGTGTGCCATGGACGTGTGACATTATAGGTCATTTGCAAGACCAAAATGCCACCCAAAAAGGGTCATACCTACAAGTAATTTTTATCAAACTTCTCATGCACATAAGCCTACCAAAAGCATACCAAAATAACCATTCAAACCATGCTTTCAATACCAATTCCATACATACTAACTTCAATACCAATCACAAGCATAATTCATTCACAATTTCACTTATTCCTACTAGTATCATATCATCACAAAATTTCCATCCATAAATCAACTTCTCAACTCACAATCCATACTAAAAGATGCATCGTATATATATATACTAAAGTCATTTATGCCAAAACTATCACATATCTAGTCACATCTCATGGCTAATTACAAATCTTAAACATGATTCAATTAATTAGCCTATACATGCCATATCTTAACTATGTACATCTTTTTAAAATACCCCAAAATAGATTGCAGATAGTATGATTGAGAAATTGACGATCCCAGATCCGAGCTAGCTTCACTGACACTATAAAGCAGAAAAACAAATCACACAGTAAGCTTCTCAAAGCTTAGTAAGTTCAATATACAATACAGTTATCTCATTAATCTAACCAATGTACATAATAAACAATCACATAGATTACTTATCTCATATTCATATCATCTCATCTATAACTAAAATACTCATTCATTCAATCATAGCTTGTTTATAACTCATCAACCACAAAGGTTCAACACATACCTTAGCTAACACTTAGTTATCCAACTTCCAAACTATTCAATGCTCGATATTATATGTCGATCATCCTTTGATATTCATTCAATTTAACCGCACACTCAGTGCCACATACATATTCGAAGCATGATTGTTATCGCACACTTAGTGCATATTCTTTTAATCGACTTGTCTCGGTGTCGCACACACAGTGCCAATTCAATAAGCGAAAGCTTTCATATCATCGCACACACAGTGCTATTCATCTCTATTTTGATTTCAATTTCGCACACTTAGTGCCATCAACTAAAATCTTGCACATAGCAACTCACTTTCATACACATCTACATATTCATTTCATGATGCTAAAACATATCTCAAATACATGTATTATATCCGAACTTACCTCGGACGTCGAACTATCGATATGGTCGATTAATCGAGCACTTTATCTTTGCCTCGATCTCGATCCGAACCTCTCCTCTCTTGGTCTATACACATTCAAATTCAATCCATTCAACCATCAAATCATTCATTTTAGTCCAAACACACATATTTAGAGCATTTTGTAAAATAGCCCTCACGTTTTCACATTTTGACACCTTAGTCCTTAATTCATCAAATCACCAAATACACATAATTTGCTTGTATTCAAGCCTAGCCGAATTCTTACTATGCTCATACAAGTCCACACATTTCATTTATTTCACATTAGTCCCTTAATTTACACTTTTCACAATTTAGCCCAAAATACTCAATTTCACTAAAAACTCAAATACAAACTATGTTAACCCAACACCAAGCTTTCATATTTCACCAACTAACATCACAAAGCTCAGGTGTTCATCAATGGCTCATCACAAAAATATCATCAATTCACAAAATTACAACATGGGCTAGCTAGAGCACGAAGCAACGATTACGAAAACGTAGAAATTATCAAAAATTGAACTCAAAACATACCTTGATTAAGCCAAAGTTCTAGCTGAAACTTAACAAGTTCTTAACCCTTTCTTTCCTCTCTATTTTTAGTTAGAAGAACAAAGATGAACATGTTTCATCATTTTGTTTTGTTTAATATTAACTTAATAATCCCCTTTACCATTTTGCCCTTTTATTAGTCATATAAGACAAATATATATTAAGGCCAATTTGTCATTTAACACTCCACTATCTTAAAAATGGTTCATTAACAACATAAATCATCTTCCTTAAAAAGCCATCAACATTTAATTACTTATAAATCGAATTTATGGTCTCAAAACCCTTTATTCACTAGGGTCCTGGCTTTACTCACTTTGCAACACTCCAAATGGTTGATTAAGTCCTTTCTCTTAATTTGACACTAGATTAAACGATCAAATCATCACACGTAATGTTTTAATTTTCACATGTGCAAATTGAGTCTTTATGTCACATACTATTCACACTTTGTGTAAAATAATATTAAATTAACATTTTAACCTCGCAAATTTATGGTCTCAAATGTCCGACATAGACCGAGGTGTCCAACTAGGGTCTAAATTGGGCTATTACAATTCCATTAGCTTAGATTTGTTCTTTAGATTTAGTTTTGTTTTCTTGCTTTCTTAGGTTTTCTAAAGTTTAGTTCATTTGTCTTTGTTTTATTTCAAGAGATCTAAATTGTCAAAGGAGATCAACTTTTGTGGATTCCCATTTATTATCTATATCAATCAGGCTTTTCTTAAACTCTTTACTTCAATTCATTCATTATAAGTAATTCTTCCATCTATTTCATGTTGTTTATGAAAACCATGAGGAACTAATCCCTCTATGGGGAATTAGCGAGTGGAGGTATGATCTGTTAACTATTTTATAGGGTCACTAAATGGATCAGCTCTTTGGGAAAGGAAGAACGTGAAACAAATCCTAAGCCTGGCAACCCCGAAAAGTCATCAAGCTAGGAATTAACCCAAATTTGGTATTGCCCATTCGTGAACACCTTCACCCCAAGCTAGTCTGGACTGTGAGATTGGAAGATAAGTAGTTCTTGTTGACTTGTTATGTTAGTGGAAGATCATAATATCCTACTAGGGTAGCGATTAGTTGATTGGCGAGGAACTTGAAATAACCGTTGATGGGGATTACCAAAGTGAGTTAATCACCCGTAATCAAAATTTGATTTACTCTACTCTTTTATCTTTTAAGTTTTATTTATTTTATGTTATCTTAGTTTATTATTATAAAAACTACAAAACCCTCTTTATGATCTTGTATTATAATTTATTTAAAAATACTAATAAGATATTTTAGTGTTTAGGTTAGAATTGATCTAGCACTCACCTTCCTTGGGTACAATCCTCAGAGTACTCACCTACTTCGTTTGTAACACTATATTACAATTTGACCCGTACACTTACGGATACCATCTTGTCATTCTATATTTTATTGCAGTATTCACACTTTAGACGCTAGTACGTCTGGAGGCGATCATCCAATTTCGACAAAGACCCAAGGAAAGAAATGATAGCTTGTTTGTTTTTATTTTTAATGTTTTAATAGCTTAATTACTTATTTACCTTTAACTAACACATATAAAACTTAACCTTACTAACCTATAATCGTCCATACTAAAATGTTATGGTCTATTTATTTTTTAATACTTTTGATCATGTTTCAACAATAAATTTATCCACTTAATCTAATAACAATTAAATTTATCAACTATTACAATTTAGTTTTTTATCTTTAATTAACCTATCAAACATTAAAATTTTTAAACCAAATTTTAATACGACACTAATGACCTAATAAATATTAAATAATTAATATTTATAGACTGATATGTCTGAATTGTGGTCCCGAAACCACTATTTCCAACACAACTGGAAAATGGGCTGTTATAAACAATGCTGCTCACATAAGCTTTAGAGAATGTTGAACACATACAAGACCGTAAGCCATCAGTACGATATCCATCACCGGTACATAGTACCTGCTAAATAAAACACCAGCATAAAGTGTCTGCTACTGAAAACAGTGACAACTAATGTTTGCCAAATATACACCGACATAAAGCTTGCTAAATATACACCGATACAAAGCCTGCTACACCCTAATGACATGTCATTTGTATCCTAGCTATTCATTAAGTTCACACAAGCTTATCTTGCTTTTCCGGTACATTTCACACTCCACTTAATTCTTTTATTTTATTAATCATCCAATATATCAAAAAAAACATTCAATTCCATTTAATTAAACACATAATAAGTAAAATCATTATAAACATAATAAACGTAATACAAACTTACCAAAATACGATAGCTAACGACACGCAATGATGTCTACTCAACGACTTTTCCTTTCCTGCGTTTAACAATCCACTAATCCATTTCTTGATCTAAATATAATAGTTTAATTCAATTAATAAATTTAAACATCTTAAAACACTAAAATTCATGCAATTAACCCTTTAATGACATTTTATACATTTACGCAAAACTTTAACCTTTTATTCAATTTAATCCTTAAAACCGGAATTCTCACAATTATCACAAATTAACCCAAAAACTCTTGCGCCGAATTCTATTGGGTCCCTAAACAGCCCAATTTTACCACTTTATCACAAGAATTATATGTTATTTTACAATTTTAACAAATTAGTCCCTAAAATTTAAAATTAACAAAAAATACTTTACAAAATAGTCATATTTAACCATCAAACTTAATAATTTATCATTAAACTTTAAGAACATTAAAATTCTTCCATGAAAAAATTCTAAACATTTAATAGTTTTATAAATTGTTCCTCGAGTTAGCTAAATTAAGTTACAATGATCTCAAAATATAAAAATCATTAAAATCAGGTTGAAAAACACATACCATGTATCAACTAAAGCTTGGTCAATCTTCAAACTCATGAAAATGGTGTTTTCTCCTTTCAATTTCGATGCTGATGGTCTTTGGAAGATGACAACATGTTTTAATTTCTTTTAATTTTGGTTTTATTTATAAATTTACAAATTTAACATTTAAAACAACCAAAATTTCATAATTAAAACCCATTAACTGTCCATCACAATCTAAATAGGTCTAATTACTATATAAAATCCTCAATTCATGGTTCCATATCCATTTACTACAATTAAACTAATAGCAATTGACTTTTACAATTTTTACAATTTTACAATTTAGTCTTTTTTACTTAATTAACTATCTAAACGTTAAAATTATCTAACCAAATTTTAGTACAAAATTTTAATAACCTTATAGATATTAAATAATTAATAAAATACGGCTCCTTTGGTCGAATTGTGGTCTCGAAACCACTGTTTCTGGCATTATTGAAAGTAGGTTGTTACAATATCCAATCAAAAGTAACAAAGTTTATAAAATTAACACAATTATTAAAGTTTTATAAATAAGTTCATTGATGGTCTTGCACTTTTTAAAGTAGTTTACCCACTTTATGTATATTTCATATTTATTTTAAATTATGCTAATTAATTTAGTTCTTCATAAACTTTTAGCTAAGATTCCAAAATCACATCAATTAACAACTATTTACTTATTATTTTATCAATTCTTTTAAACATTCTCACATGTATTAATCATTCCATCACTTATAACCATTTCGTAACAATTCAAATTAATCTACCATTTTCCTCCTTCTCTCCCTTCCTCATCCTTTATGTATATATATATATATATATATATATATATATATATATTAGAATCTTTAGCTTTTAGTATGACATGCTTATATGTAACATTAACTATAATTACACTATTTACTTATGTGTTCATATCAAAGTTGTCCACTTGTTTCATAGTTACTAAATTATTTATATCTTGAGCTATAGAATTCGAAATTAAGGTACACTTGATGTTTTTGAAACTAGACTCAAATATATTTTTACCATAAAAATTTCAAAATTTCTAATTTAGCCAATCAATACAGTAAAATTTTCAAATCTGCCCCTGTTTTGTTGCTTGACAACTTCAACCTTTCTTTACTAAAAATTAATTATCTCTTAGTACGGGGTTCAGATGATGTTTCTGTTTGATTCTCTTGAAAATAGACTTACTAATAATTTAAAAATATATAGTTCATCCCCTAAAAATTTTTTTTACAATTTTTTATGATTTTTCAAAGTAAGAAAAGGGGAACTCGAGTCCATTATGTTATTGTCCCACAAAAACTAATATATCTCAAAGTATACAATTTCATTTCTTACACCATTTATTCCATAAGAAACTAGACTCAATAAGATTTAATGTCATATTTGATTCAACCTCTAACTCATTTCCTACCATTTTTGGTGAATTTTCAAAGTAGATTCATTACTATTGCCGAAGACTGTCTTTAGTAAATTTCTCTACTTTTTTTTCCATGGTTCTTTACATTACTTTCATTTAATCATACATAATCATTATACCTTTGATTTATATTCAATTTAATGACTCATATTTATGTGTAGACAACATACTTATTTCTAAATCTTAATGCTTTTTACAACACACATCATATTATCTCTTACTTGAAAGCTTAGTATTTCAAGTTTCTACATGTCATGTTTTGTTACATACTTTTTATTTCAAGAATTTAGATTAAAATAAACATTTCATACGTTTTATTCAAAACACATTTAATTCAATTTATTGAATACAAGTATAGCTTGTATGAAAACTTACCTTTTTTTTTTTTTTTGTTAAGAGTTTCTTCCCTTTTTCCTCACTTTCATTTCTTTCTCATGTTTTTCACTATTCTTCTCTTTTCTCTAATTTTCATCACTTTCATCTCTCAATTTCTTACTTCTAAATTGATGAATATACTCTCTAGAATCTCTGTTTCATCTTTCCTCTTCGATGTCTATGGAAATTTCCAAGAATTTGGGTGAAATAACGAGATTTCTTGGTAAGGGACTAAATTGCATAAAAAGCAAACTCCTCTTCATTATATTGGTGTTGGGCGGTTGAAGCATGGGGAATTGGAGAATTTTCTCCATTTTTCTAAAAAATCATCTTTAATAAAATATTACTAATTAATAAAATAATGTAAGTTTACTGATTTCAGTCCATGACAATAATTTATTCTTACTTTTCAATTTAATCTAATGACTCAAATTTGTCCATAGCCAAGATATTTTCTTTTAATTATCTTATTTAGGAAATGACTATTTTACCTTCCATAGCCAATATATTTTCTTTAATTATCTTATTTAGGAAATGACTATTTTACCTTTCTACTTTCTTTACAATTTCATCATTTTCATAACATTTATTGGTAAAATTTATAATTTAGTCCTTCTCTTTCCTTTATTTGTTCAATTTGGTCCTTATTCATCCATTTTTTTCCACCCTTAAGATATTTTCAATATTGACCCTTCAAAATTTCCAATTTACACTTTAACCCCTCACTTTTTAAATATTTACAATTGGGCCATAGAACTTTTTATATTTTTATGACTTAGTCCTTGGCTCAAATTAATATTTCACAACATACTTTTTATTTCATTTTTCTTTTAACACCCCTTATCCTTTACTCTCTTACTATCTTATTTCACTAAAAATTTATTTCATATTATTTTCGATTAAGGGGATTTTAAAGATGTTACACACTGTTTGGACATGAGTTCTTATATAAACTCTGAGCTCCCCCATCTGAAAAAAGATTAGTAGATGGATGGGCTTCAAGGAGCATTAAGTTGGGTGCTGTAGGACAAGGATGAAGGTGGAGCAGTAGATGTGTTAAGTTAGAAGCATTGTTAGCAAAAAAGATATGGGCCAGCTGCTGTGATTATGTTATACATTTTGGGTGCATTGTAACTATATAAGCCTAGCCTACATGTGAGATGCCAATAACCAGCTGCACTATTTTCCCTTTGACAAATGAATAACGAAACTACACCTACAAATATGTTGATGGGTTTATGCCACTTTATGCAAATCTAAAGAGGCTGCTTTTTCTGGGTGTTCATGCCATCTAAACATTACATCACCATCTAAATTTATGAGAGCCCAATCAGCCTGGGTTGAAGAAAAAATATTGGAATATAAGTTATCATGGTTATTTAAATTGAAAAATATATTTTTTATTTAATGTAAATTTTTAAAACGTAAAATTTTTATATTTAAAATAGTGAAAACAATTTAAAATTTATAAAAAAATTACATTTCAAAATTATTATTTCAAAATTTTTGAGAGGAATTCACTTATATCAATTTAAAATTAAAGTAGTTTCGTCATTTCATATATTTTTGTACCATTAATATTTTAATAATCTAATCATCACATTTCATATTCCACATGGATCCTACATGTCAAATTTGATATAAATTAAAATTTTCTAATTATTTATTTAATGTAAAAAATTAATCATTTAATAAATATTGAATAGTTGAATTAAAAAGACTTTTAAAGATGTTCCAACTCCAAGCAGGGAGATGATTGAATATTGGGTGCCAATATTAAAGGCATGTTTTAAACAATGGATTAAGGATCCACAAATTAAAAAGGGATGCTATTATTCTCTCTCTCTCACACCACATAAGAAAGGATTAGGTCCATTAACTACGTCTGTTGGAGCCTATAAAAATAACTGGTTTCAGTTGAGTTTAAACAAGGGCTCATCAAATTTAAGGCCTTGTTTGGTTTAATGTAATGACATAGTCATTACAATTCTATTTTTGGTTTAAGGAGACCATCACCACAAAAACGCTCCCCACTATGCCCTCTCCCACAATCACCTTCATCGCAGCGTCAGGTAAAACATTTTCTCCCTCGTTCCTTCCATATTCCTCTCTTCTATTTTTTCTGCCCTCTTTTTTTACTTTCTTTTTCTTTCTCTCAATAGAGTTTTCCTTTTCCTCTCTTCCATTTCTTTTTCTTGATCTATAAAATTCCATCGATTGTTGGAAGGAGCAAGAGGGTTCTTAGAGGGGGAATTGAAATCTAAATCGAAAACCGAATATGTTGAGGGTAAACCGAGTGATAAACCGGGCACGAGCTTCGATTTCAAATTGTCAATACCTCCTAAGTCATGACCCAAAGATTTCCCCTTCACCTCCTCAACATTTCGCTTCAAAACCATCCATTCGCTTCTTCGATAATTACAAGGCAATTCCTCCATCTCCCCCTTTTTAACTCCAAAATATTTGATTTTTTAAGTTATAGTTCTTTTTAACTTTTTGTCTTGTGTGTGCAGCTTGCAAGCAAGGAAAAAATCGAGAAAGAACGAGCAAGACTGTATGTTTAAGCTTTGTTTGTTTATTGAAATTTTGTTACGTGCTCTTTTTTCCGTGAAATTTAATATAAATAATTGTTTTAATTTGATTTAGGGCAGTGCTGATAATTGAATAGAGGATATTTTGATGATATGTCTGAGCTAAAACAACACGGTGGTAAGGTATTGACTGATTTGTTCTTTTTATATACATATATGCTATATCATTTGCAATTCTGTTCAAATTAGTTGAATTGCAACTGATTTCTAAGTAAAATTAATGTTACTTTCTATAAACATTTTAATTGTTAGTTTTTTTTTTCCTGGCAGATTGCACTGGCAAATAAGATTCTAATTCCCGAAATTGCAGCAAGGAAGTTTCCTGCCGTGGATGTTATATATTCTGATGGTATAAAATCAAAGCTGCCGATTGTTTTTGATGCAAGTGGCGTTGATGCTAGCAAGTTGGTTGTCCCTGAAGCATATTTAGTCTATCTATCATTTAGAGCAAATTCTCAGATATGGTTTCCTTTTTCTATGTTTGTTTTGGATTAAATTTATGTATTTCTTAATGATGTTATAAATATTCCATTTTTATCATGATAAGAGAATGTTGAATAGATAGTGCATTGCTTTAAAATTGTGATAAGAGGCATATCAGCGACTCCATGGCAATGGAGGGGTTAGCACTAAATTGCAATCATGAAAACAACAAAAATATGAGAAACAAAAGATGATGTTGGTTGCTAACTTTTCTTTTCTCTTGTTTCTGGTTATTGTTGTTGATGATGCACTTTAACTCCTTTTTCTTGTCAGGCTATGGTCGATTCTTGGAGTAAGCCTTTTTATGATGCCTTTAGTGTGTCCAAGAGCGTGCGGCTATATGAGGTTCAATATTTTTGCTATTTAACTTTTCATTCCTTTTTGGCATGTGTGGTGAATCAACTATTCTCAGTTTTTTGTTGCTAGAAGAACTTATAGTTACATGCATCTGTAGTCAATAATATTAACAAACAAATAAAACAGCGAACAAGATTAGAAGATAACCATGCTGGTATGACTTATGAGTTATGACCGTCCTAGTTGAGCTTATAGCTCATCAGATCAGCCTATAATTAATAATGCAGTTGTCCTTTTATTTACTGTATTTGAATGGAAATTCTTGGCAACTGATTCTATGTTTTATATAAGTTATTTGTTAAAATACTCGTGTTTGGAAATTATTATGTGTTGCTAAATGATAATATATTTGTTGTTATCAGGTATCTTTTATAGACTCTTGGCTCCTATGCTTGAATCCCATTAAACGACTGCTTCTTCGATTTATGAGGAAATCTAGTGATGGAGCGAAGGATGCTCTTCAGAGGCATATTGTTTATTCATTTGGTGATCATTATTACTTCCGAAAGGAACTTAAGATACTGAACCTTCTAACTGGGTAATCAAAAGTTTCTTATATCCTAATCAATAACATAACTAATATTCATACAGTTCTGTTTTGTTAGTCCGAGAAGATGCTTTTTCACTTGTTTGAATGTATATTTTCCTGCTTGACAAATTTGGTAGAATAAGATGTCTGGGCTTTGGTTTGGCAAAGCAAGAAGAGTACATTGATGAATAAATTGTATTTATCTCTTCGATATCGAACCAGATGGCAAAGCAAGAAGAGCTGGTAGAATAAATTGTATTTATCTCTTTGATATCGAACCGGATGGCAAAGCTGTTGAGGGAGTATTGTTATGGAGCATTGGAATTTGGTGGACAAAGTAACTAAGCAGATAAATTGGCAATTCCAGGGAAACTTAAAATGGAAGCAAAGCTTTTTTATTTTGAGTACATTGATGAAGTCAATTTTTAATCAAATAAATCAAGCTTTATCTGAAAGAGAAGTATTTGACTTGTAACACCAAAAAAAAGGGTGAGAAACGATGCACCTGCAACGAGAGAAAAGCCCCAACAATTTGTTTGTGATCTATTATTTTGGGAAATTTTTCATTTGTTAGAAGAAATGAAGAGAAGTCCAATCTTGAAGCCAAATCTTGAGCCTTTTGGGGTTATATCATTTGATATAATTTGTTTAATCATTTCCTTTAAAGCAATCATTAATGCAAAATTTTCTCATTAACATCACATTTTCCAATTTTATAATGTAGATAAACAAACATTTTTTGTTTCTCTTAGTTGAAAGAAAAAGAAAAATAAAAGATGCTATTTTTCTTTTGGATGCTTTGTGACTTTTCTTTTTATTTTAAATAAATATTGTGTTTAATACAATTAATTAATTTTAGATTATAACACAGGTAAAAAGTTTTATATAAAATTATGTAAATAACAAATGAAACTTTAGTTGAAATAATAAAATTGAGATAACTTGAGAAGCAATGCATCCAAATAATAGTGTACTATATTAAAATATAGTAAATAAATTTTTAAATATTTTAATATAATTAAATATAAAATAATTATATTAAGAATGTTATTAAATTATATTTAATAATAATTATATTAAAATATGATTAAATTATTTATTTTTATTTTATTAAATTAAATTTAATAATAATCTTAGTAAAATTTAATACCCATATCTAAAAAAATTTTGCTAAAGGTATTATAATCATTTTAGTTTTTTTTCTTTATGCTATTATATATTTATTTCATTCAACTAAACACAATAATAAAGAGAGGCGAAACACCAGCCATTGTTAATTATGATTGAAACTTAATTTACCATAGCTTATAAAGAAGACCTTACTCTAATAAGAAAACATATAAACGTATACCATATTTTATAATTTTTTATTTTAAGAAAAAAAAATGATACAAGTTTCTAAGGAATTCATCGACCATATATACTAAATTTGTTTCGAAAAAGTTAAATAAAATATTTGCTTACCAACTGGTTTATATGTTTGTTGCTTAAAATAATAGAGAGAGAGGAGTCAACTGGTACGTTTTGCAAATTGCAACCCAACTTGTGCTAAAAGATTGAATATGTAGGGTTCTTGGAAGCTGGCCTAGGTCTAGCTGAAAGTAATCAACTCAATTTAAGCCAATGAAATGCTGCATCTGTGCTGAGTTGCGTATCCACTAATAATTGCAAGTGCATCGAGCCTGCCCTTGACAAGTAATAATATAGTCAATGAACATTAAGCCCAGAAAAATAATCAAGTAATGTGAAGGTATAGTTTTGTTGGATATCTATTGGTGGCAAGTTGAGCTTTTGATTGTTGAAAAACAAAAGGATGTCAAAATACCACGAAGCACACCTAAATCAGTATAGGTTTTGATTGAGTTCAAATTGCTTCTCTTGAATCAGCAGCCTTCATTCATATTATTTGTATCTGTGTTGAGAGTTTCAGGACTTGACAGGTGCCCTTGATAGCTGCGAATCTGGGAAACTCTCTAAGTGTCCACGTATCAATCATGCTGGGATCTCAGCTCAACTGTCGGCTACTTTCTTCAACAAATAACTTTAATGCTGTGTTTTTTTTTTGTTTAAAAAAAAACAACTGTCATGTCATTACGGATTTTCCTTGCTATATAGCTCTCCCTCAACATGGTTCATGAACTTGCTAGTTATTAGCTGCGTAAAGATGGGACAAAATAGATAATGTGATTGAATTGCGAAGAGGAAATAATGTCAAGATGATCATCTAGGCCCCAATACAATCCCAACTATCCAATCATCCTTGGACTTTCAGGAGAATCCTGGGCTACAGGTCCACTATAAAGTCCATCTCGATTGAGATAGAGAAAATGAAATAGAAAGAGAAAGACTGTTGACAATCAGAGGAACCGACAATTGAAGCTTGTAAACACCACACAGCAGTCGCCAACTAGACGGTATAGGGAGTCCTCAATTGTCCACTAGAGTTCCGAAGCTGTGGTCCTATGCCTACAGCTCTATCATAACATATGGACCAAGATGTACCCAATCAATTTTTCATTTTTTTTTATTTATTAGAAAACCTTTTATCAGAAGCTCGATATCACTAAATAACAATGTAAAGGCATTGCTTTGACCCCCCTCCCCCCCCCCCCAAAAAAAAAAAATGTAAATACATTGCAGAGCTGTATGGTCCAAACTCATTTAGGTGTTAGAGCTACCGTGCCAAGGATTCTTTTATGATTTTATCCATCGAATGCAGAGCGGGTAGAAGGGCTTTGTTTAAAGATCCATCCTAACAGAACTAGGAACCTTATATATTGGTCTGGTTTGTCTCTACCCATTGTCATGTAATGATCGCAAAAGATAGACGGTGGTCGATGGCGACCCTACTTTTCAATGAGCCCAACCTAGCTATATGCAATCGTAGGCTATAGGGTTGGAGAAAAAAAAAAAGGATGCAAAGTAATATGCGCCGACATGAATCTTTATCAAAGCTACACTTTTCGATGTTAACAAATTAGTGATAAGAAAGAGGGTCCAATCATAATTTACTCCAATTGGTTAGACATCATAGTCTGCTCTCCAAGGCGTTCTCCTCATTTTCTCTCATACTTGAATATATACGCTAGGCTAGCTGTTATACCTACCTACAGCTGCAGGCAATAATCTTTGTGAATCATCTCTCATCTTCTCTCCAGTATTTTTGTACTCTCGTTCAGATTCAACATGTGACATTTCAACAGCACGCCAAAAAGGCAAAAAGGCATTCAACATGTGACATCTCTCATCTATGCCTCTTTTCCTTCGAGTTACCACTAGTTGCTTAGACTTTTGGACGAGACGCCTTCCGTGGGATCATCCATTGATAGCTGAATCATAATCAACATCAGGCCACCCACTACTACGACCAAGTCACTAGTTTTCTACTGTAAACACTCCCTTAAGTGCAAACATTCTTTTATAGATAGTTGGGATCCACATGAGCATAAAAGGACTAACAAAATGGCTCCACCATGTACATTTCCCCCCACACTCCATGAGGGCAACTTATTACCAATAAGTTGTTACATTAACACTACCAAACAAAGGGTATATCCTTATAAATACCCTGTAAGACGATGAGAAATGGATCTTTTTCCCATTATCAAATTTGAGCACTTACTTTCTGCACTCAACCTTTTTAACCCTCACAGTAACCTTACTCTTCCTCATATCCTTCTTTGGCTCTCTGTCTGTCTAGGTGAACTAACCTACTTTGCACCGCCAGCTTCTCCTCATCTCCTTCCTTATTGATACCTTTCATCAACAATTGGTACAGTGAGCGTGGGCCTTACCATGACTTCTTCTCAGAATGATGTCCCCCTCAACCTAGCAAACCTAACTAACTCCACCAACCCCGTAAACTCGTCAGCTTCAACGAATCCTATCAATCTCATCACCTCTGAACCCTCTTCAAACCAAAACCCTATTGTTTCGACTCAATCATTGAGGTTGAACAACCTTTTTGTTCCTTTTTACCAAACCTTAAACCCTAAATATTATAATTTTTTGACCTCCTTAGATTCTATCACTCTCTTAACCTCTGCCACCACTTTCCCATGTATTTCCATCATCCTCAATACCGCTAACCTACAACCTTGTGCAACCTATCTCTTCCCAGTCTCAATCGACCTTTAGAACCACATCACATGATCCTAAGGAGTACCTTGCCCAATATTTGTAGTACGCTCTCTCTTCCTACCTCACTACCCCTACATCCTTAAGTAGCACTCACTACAACTCCTCTAGACCAAGCCACTTATCAGTAGCCTTCTTGTAACACCCCGCACCCAAGACCGATACTGGGTCTGGATACGAGACATTACTATGCTTGAACTCACTAAAACATGTACTTACGGGCTATAAAATTTCGTTCCAACTTAAAAACTTCACTTTCTTAGTCAACACATATAACAAGGGCCTACAAGGCCTTTAACTCATGTCAGAAAACTTTTGGAATTAAAATCAAATAACTCATTTTTGAAGCAGGGTTCACATGCCCGTGTAACTTGGGAACACGCTTGTGTACCCTTAAGCATGCCCATGCCCTCAAACCGTGGGGAGCTACTACCTATTTCCACAAGGCCATGACACGTCCGTGGGCTTAGACCGTGTACTAATTCTTGATATCTTGACTAAATCAACACAGTGCAGGAACACGCCCATGTCCAAACCGTGTGTGTCTTACGGCATACACACGGTAGTGGGATTTGCCCGTGGCCTATTATGATTAATAATACTAAGGTGCAGGGTTAACACGGTCTTGAAACACGCCCATGTGTCCAACCGTGTGGGCATTTACAGGCTACCAAGCCGTTAGCCACCCTGAAATAAAGATCATATCCATACAGAATTCAACGATGCAATAACAACCCAATTTTATGAATAATACCACATGCTTCATTGATCTCAATAAACATACATGCTTAGTCAAATTTGGCCAATCACTTAGCAATATACAAAAGAATAATAAACTTGATAGCCTTTACAAAGGCCCTTTTTAAAACATGTCCACAAAATGAATATTTCCTATACATGCCATACTTAGTAAAGTAACTTGCCCATACCAAAATAAGAGTTGATAGTGTGTTGCGAGCTCCGACTTTAATGATCCACGAATTAGCTTGGCAGGACTGCATAGAAAGAAAGAATCATAACGTAAGCATATATCTTAGTAAGTTTGCATGTAACAACTCATAGCATAATCATTGCTTAATATAAACCATTTCACATAAACAATGGTACTATGAATTTCAGCTAAAGAGCTTACTTACTCATAAAGATTCTTACATGTCTCATGACACTTACTATTATCATACTTGTAAGGTAACCATGATACCTGTATCACTTGATCACATTGATCAGTATACTATAATAACAATAATCATGATATCTACTTTCTCATTCACAACATGAATAATGCTCAACTTCATCTAACTTCATCTTGATACTAACTTTACTTTCTTAGCTTACTTGCTATCTTCTTTAAGCTTACTCATTTGCCCGATGAATTTTTGTGAATAACCGAGGATACTAAATCTCTTCCTACATAATATGATGCCAAAGCCATATCCTAGACATGGTCTTACATGGGTTATCTCATCTTGGTTTCAAGGCCATGTCTTGACATGGACTTATGTGAAGTCTTGCTCTTGATATCATATTCAATGCCAAGCTTGCGTCCTTCGACTTACATGATAACTTGCTTGCTAACTTGATCAATGCCAAGCTTGCCTTGGACTTACATGATATCTTGCTTACTAACTTGATCAATGCCAAGCTTGCCTTGGACTTACATGATATCTTGTGTGGTAGATGGAGTATCCTGGGAAATTCATCTTCAATCGAGACTTGCTTGTACTTATCATCATGATTTCTTGATTGAACATAACATGATCATTTCATACGATTATTGTACATCGATTATTGTACATCATATTAAGCAATTTAATGATAATAATCATAAAGCTTAAAAATCATACAAACTTACCTCAATATACAAAATGTATGTAGATGTGCAATTTAGTCCTCGACTTTATGCTTGCCTCGGTTTCGATCCGGCCTTTGTATTTCTTGATCTATAATCATAAATAGATCATTTAAAAACCATATTGACTAAATTGACTCATAACTCATACTTTGGAAAAATTACTATTTTGCCCTTATACTTTCTAATATTGTACTTTTGCCCCTAGGCTTGTAATATGATTTTCATGCAACTTTCTTAAACTTCATGCTTAGCTGAATCATTTTCTCTACTATAACAATCATCAATTCTCACTATTTCTAGTAGGTATGACCAATTTTATAACTGTTATAAAATGGTCCCTACTACCATTTTTTATGAAATTCATTAAGGAAAGGATGTTTATCTAACGTCAAACTCTCTTAAACTTCCATAAAACATCATTTAACAAGCATGTCATTCAAGGGTAGAATTTTTGGACATGCATCTTAGCTCAGTTAATAGCTAAAAATGGCTAATTCATAATACGAGAACTTTGAAAATACGAAGAATATCAAAAACCGAGCTTAGGAGCACTTACTAGCAAGCTTGAAAAATTGAAGAACCCTAGCTATGGCTTCCTTCAAATTTTCGAAAATAGGGAAATAAGATGAGTAGATTTTTCTCATCTTTTTCCTATTTAAATCATTTAATTCCTAAATGACCAAAATGCCCTTATCACTAAAAATTTCTACAACACCATCTCAAGGCCAATTTTGTCCAAAATAAAATTTTGGGTAAATTGCTATTTGAGGCTCTAATTATTATTCTAAAGCTATTTCATACAAAAGCTTCTAGAAACTCATATTTTACAACTTTTGCAATTTAGTCCTTTTTGGACCAATTGACCTCAACTTAATAAAATTGCTTAACAAAACTTTCATACTAGCATGCAAACATGACATAAACCTGGAAAACTCATAATTTCACCTCGGGTTAGTGGCCTTGCACCACTATCCCGACTAGGTCCTAAATCAGGCTGTTATAATTCTCCCCCCTTAGGGATTTTCGTCCTCTAAAATCTTATCAGCAAAAAGGTTTGGATACCGATTTCTCATACTCTCTTCTGATTCCCATGTAGCTTCTTCGATTCCGTGCCTTGGCCACAATACCTTTACTAAGGCAATACTCTTATTTCTTAGTTGCTTAACTTTCTGAGCCAAAATCTTGACTGGTTCTTCACCATAAGTCATGTCGGGACGAATCTCCATTTCTGAAGGGGTAATTACATGTGAAGGGTCTGATCTATAGCGTCGTAACATTGACTGTGAAACACATCATGTATCTTCTCTAATTCTGATGGCAAAGCCAAACGGTATGCTACCGGCCCAATTCTCTGTAACCTCGTAAGGTCCAATGAAACATGGGCTTAACTTCCCTTTACGGCCAAATCTGAGAACTTTTCTCCATGGTGATACTTTCAAAAAGACTTTATCCCCAACTTGGTACTTGATCTCTTTTATCTTTAAATCCGAATAGGATTTCTATCTATTTGAGGCAGTTTTTAAACATTCTCGAATTACTTTCACTTTCTCTTCAGCTTCTTTAACCAAATCAACCCCGTGAATTTGGTTTTCCTTGAGTTCAGTCCAAAACAAGGGAGTTCTGCACTTACGCCTATATAGGGCCTCGTAAGGTGCCATCTTTAAGCTCAACTGAAAGCTATTATTATAGGCGAATTCTACCAATGGGTGAAACTTTTCCCAACTGCCTTGGAATTCCAAAACACAACATCTGAGCATGCCCTCGAGCACTTGAATTAACCTTTCTAAGCGGCCGTCGATCGAGGGTGAAAAGTGCTAAAACTCAATTTTGTACCCAAAGCTTCTTGCAGCTTCTTCTAGAATCTGGATGTGAATCTCGGATCTCTATCCGATATGATCGATAAGGAAACTCCATGAAGTCTTACTATTTCTGAAACATACAAGTTTTCCAACTTATCTAAGGAGTAATCCACTCGTACAGGTATAAAGTGGGCTGACTTCGTGAGTCTATCAACTACTACCCAAACAACATCTTTCTTGCTCGGAGACAACGGTAAACCCGTTACGAAATCCATGGTGATACGGTCCTATTTCCACTCGGGAATCAAGATAGGTTGAAGTAAACCCGGAGGTACTTGGTGTTCAACTTTTACTTGCTGACAAATTATGCACTTGGTAACAAATTCTGAAATGTCTTTCTTCATTTTCAGCCACCAATACTGTTGCTTTAGATCATTATACATCTTGGTGCTACCCAGATGTACAGATAAACATTCGTTATGTGCCTCGTGCAAAACTTTCTAAATAAGCTCCTCTTTTCTCGGAACACAAACTCTATCTTTGAACATCAAGTATCCATCAGAGTTAATCCGAAAGTCAGATTCAGCATCTGACTCGCATTGAGCTCTCTTGACTTGCAACTCACTATCTTCTTTCTGAGCTTCAAAGATCTCTTGAAGGAACATTGGTCTAGCTCTCAACTGAGCTAAAATAGAACCATCATCGGATAAAGACATTTTTGAATTCAATGCTCTCAAGGCAAATAGGGATTTTCTACTTAAAGCATTGGCGACCACATTCGCCTTTCCAGGATGGTAATCAATGACCAACTCATAGTCCTTTATCAACTCTAACCATCTTCGTTGTCTTAAGTTCAACTCTTTCTGCGTCATCAAGTATTTCAAACTTTTGTGATCGGTAAAAATTCGACATCATTCACCATATAAATGGTGTCTCCAAATCTTCAATGTGAAGACTATGGCAGCCAATTCTAGGTCATGCGTCGGATAATTCTTCTCATGAGGTTTTAACTATCTTGAGGCATAAGCAATTACCTTGCCTTCTTGCATGAGTACACAGCCTAATCTATTTAAAGATGCATCACTATAAATTATGAATCCTTTCCCTGCCTCGGGTGGTACTAAAACTGGAGCTTCTATCAGCATTGCTTTCAACTTCTCAAAACTTTGTTGGCATCTTTCCGACCACTCAAACTTCACGTTCTTCTGTAACAATTTAGTCATCGGGGTTGCAATCATAGAAAACCCCTTGATAAATCGTCTATAGTAGCCGGCTAGGCCTAGAAAACTTCTAATCTCAGTGATGTTCTTCAGTGGTTTCCAGTCTATTATAGCTGAGATCTTACTTAGATCTACTCGGACTCCATCTCTTGAGACAATATGTCCCAGGAATCCCACTTCCTTGAGTCAAAATTCACTTTTACTGAATTTGGCATACAAATGATTTTCTCGAAGAGTCTGTAAAACTATCCGTAGATGATCAACATGTTCATCCTCATCTCGGGAATAAATAGTATATCGTCAATAAAAACAACTACAAACTTGTCAAGGTATGGTCTGAAAATGCGATTCATTAAATCCATGAATACCGCAGGAGCATTGGTCAACCCAAAGGGCATGACTAAAAATTCATAATGCCCATATATTGTTCGAAAGGCAGTCTTGGATACATCTAAATCCTTCACTCTAAGCTTGTAACACCCCTAACCCGTATCTGTCGCCAAATTAGGGTTACGAGGCATTACTCGTCAAACCACCAGTCAACACACTCATACAAATACTATTACATTAATTAATAGTAATTAATCCATGCTATCACGATCAAACATGTACTTTCATTTTAAAAATTATAATGTTAACAAGCTTATTACAAATAATATCATTACTATCATATAAAAACAAGTTTCAATCAAATAGTAAAAAGACTATTCATTTGGTCATTTTTGAATACATTAGCCGAATATGTACATCCACCCTTGTTCAATTTATACCAATCAAATGCATTAATATTTAAGACAAATATACCTACATGACAAAGCTTTGCTAATTACCATTATCATCCATCTACATTATCAGTTAATTCGTTATAGATGACATGATCAAATTACGCAAAACCAAGCTCATATATGACCTTAACCATAAAAGATTAATCCCTCATATAAACTTAATCGTATCCTTTTTAAATGTGCTTAACTCAGGAATATATCTATAATGTTATTAATACAAATCATATAACTATATTTATATAATCACATGCGCCCTATCGCTAAATGTTCACCAAAAATAATTTAACCATTGAAACCTCATGTCCGAATGCATATGAACATCTAATAAAAATATAAACTCCAAACTAAACCAATGCCATGGCCGAATATTACAAGTAAGTATACTATAATTTGATCGTTAATATTTCACACATAACATAATATGAAATAAACTTTCATGATATATCCGAACATGAAAAATTAATAACAACATAATCAAGCATTACTAAACCATTTTCAAAAATATATATATATATACACATCTTTTCTTTCAACCCTAATTGCTTAATTTGAACCGCTTCAACAATGCAAAACTTACCAATTCTAAGCTTAAATCAAGACTTCACACACATATATATATAGCAACATATTAACTTGCTAACATATTACATGCTTTAAATCATCTAGCCTCCAACATTTATCCTTATTAGCTAAGTGCATATCCCAACAATACACCATATATATATATATCATATGATCATTTTCCGTGTGTGATTTAAAGCATGACCGAAATCACATATCTAATGGTATTATAATGCAAGCTACTATATCAAAAGGTAAAACCTAAACTTAACCAAAAGCAACAGCCTTATTCGCAAGGCCATATTTATATTTACAATCCGAACATCATTCATTACTTATCAAAACAAAGCCTATACATGCCTTTGATTCAAAAGTTTACAAAACATAACTATACCAAAGAGAGTGATAGTGTGGTCGACTTTCTTGATGATCCCCTGAGCCTGTAGTTGAATTATCGATCTATAAAATAGAACACAAACATAAACAGAGTAAGCTCACTGGCTTAGTAAGTCTTAAGCAAATATAAACGAAATGAACATACTTTTAAACATGTTAGTACCCAAGCTTATATTATGGAACATAAATATTTCATTATGTAAAATGTACATAGCTGAATACTAGTAACGCTCTTGATTTAAATATCGTTGCTATGTCATCATGAACCTGTACATTATCAAATCACATGAATATCATCTTATATCGTATAATCCGAATCACATGAACCAATCTAGGCATCGATCTTCTATTTCTACTTATACACAAAAACAAACACTTTTGTCTCATTCATCACTGATCTTTAACTAAACAATAAGAATTTAGCTCACTTCATTCCTTACTAATATAGTAGGCTAATTCTTTTAGAACTTTTAGCACATAGCACTATATATATATCTCACCTTGTTTGATTCTCGAATCTCCATTTATAGCATATATCGCTAGGCATAAAGCGAAATAAATCGCTAGGCATTAAGGCGAAATAAATCACCTAACACGAAGCTCGCTAGGCATTGAAGGTCGAAATAAATCAAGACGAAGCACGCTTGGCATTAAAGCGAAATAAATTGAAGCTCGAAATAAATCAAACACGAAGCTCGCTAGGCATTGAAGCCCAAAATAAATTATAGTTAATCTTTCATTTCACATTTCATAGTGCTAAATTCACCACCACTTATATTTCACATATTTTAATCATATAGCAAACCAAAAGCACTTATTCATATCACATTAAATAAAATTTCAACCAATCCAATTTAATATCATCACATTCGCCAACTCATGACTTTATACTATAATTATACCAATTTCACCATACATTAGATTTATAAATAAACTTTTAACATATGTTCACTTAGGGATTTACCTCGGTTGTCGATAGATCGTGCAAATCGGCTTATTCGAGAACTTTCGTCTTTCCCCGATCTAAACTGCTTTTCTTTGCTCTTGATCTAAAACACATTAAATTCAGTTCATTCAAGTACATCTCAATTCAATTTAGTCCCAAAACACATAAACATGCAATTTACCATTTTGCCCTAAGATTTCACATTTTACTATTTAGTCCTAATTGTACAAAACACAAAATACACAAAATTAGCTAAGACTATACAAGGGCGAATATTCACAAGGGCATTTTAAGTCCATTCCTTTCATTTATTTTGCAAATAAGCCCTCTAAAATTTTACTTTTACAAATTAGCCCTAAATACTCAAATTTACCAAAATTTCCAACACCAAATATATTAATCTTAAGCATATCTTTAATTTAAAACATCAAACATCAAAACCACAAGAAAATATCAATGGTCGAATATCACACATGCTTAGATTCAAAAATTTCAACATGGGTCACTAGTACTCTAAGCAACGATCTCGAAACGTAAAATCAACAAAACCGAGCTAAAATTCTTACCTAATTGAACCCAATAGTTGCCAAAATTTTAAAGCTCTTTCAACCCTTTTTCTTAGCTACAATCGGCCATGAACAAAAGATGAAAGAAAAAATGGCCTTTTGTTTGTTTTACTTTAACATATATTAGTTTATTATTAAATTACCTAACTAACCTTTATAATAAAATAACAAAATATTATATCTTAAGGACAAACTTGTCCATGACCAGCCACTAACTCATAAATGGGTTATTTACCCTTTTAATGCTCCACTTTAAAAAGCCATCATCAAATAGGCACTTTACACTATAGTTTGAGACTTTTAAAATTTACGTGATTAAGTCCTTTTTGTCAAATCTAGCACCCAAACGATGAAATTTTTCTACGTAACTTTCACACATTTTAATTCACACATAATAAACACAAAATAAAATATTAAAATATTTCTCGGACTCGAATTGTGGTCCCAAAACCACCATTTCGATTAGGGTCAAATTCGGTCTGTTACAACTCTCCCCCCTTAAGGATTTTCGTCCCCGAAAATCTTACCGTTAAACAACGTCGGATATTGTTGCCTCATTGAATCTTCAGGCTCCCACGTAGCCTCTTCAACTCCGTGCCTTTTCCACAGTACTTTCACTAATGGAATTTGCTTGTTTCTTAACTCTTTCTTTTCCTGAGCTAAAATACGAATCGGTTCTTCCTCATACGTCATATTGGGTCGGATTTCAATCTCAGACGGTGTAATCACATGGGACGGATCTGATCTGTACTTACGAAGCATCGAAACATGAAATACGTCATGTATCTTTTCTATCTCAGAAGGCAACTTCAATCTATAAGCAACAGGCCCAATACGTTCAGTAATTTCATAAGGTCCGATGAATCTCGGACTAAGTTTGCCTTTCCGACCAAATCGAAGTACCTTTTTCCACGGAGAAACTTTCAAGAATACTCGATCTCCAACTTGAAATTCAATGTTTTTACGTTTCAAATCAGCATAAGACTTTTGACGATCCGAGGCAGCTTTCAAATTGTCTCTAATAATAGCTACTTTCTGTTCGGTTTCTTTAATCAAATCAACCCCGTGTATCTTATTCTCACTGAGCTCAGTCCAGTATAATGGCGTTCGACACCTTCGCCCGTACAAGGCTTCATAGGGCGCCATTTTGATACTAGATTGAAAGCTATTATTATAAGCAAATTCAATCAAAGGTAGGTATCGTTCCCACGTACCTTCAAACTCGAGAACGTAACATCTCAACATGTCTTCAAGTATCGAATAGTTCGCTCGGTGGCCAAATCTCTGCGGATGAAAGGCTGTACTAAAATGTAGTTTAGTACCTAAGGCATCTTGCAACTTCTTCCAAAATCGCGATGTAAATCTCGGGTCTCTGTCTGAAACAATGGAACTCGGTACACCATGCAATCTCACAATCTGCGATACATACAATTTAGCAAGTTTATCGAGTGAAAAGTGCATGATTTAACCAAGCACAAAATGAGCTGATTTAGTCAGTCTATCAACTATAACCCAGACGGCATCTTTCTTACTCGGTGTCATAGGAAGACCGGATACAAAATCCATTGTAATTCTATCCCATTTCCATTCAGGTATCATGATTGGCTGAAGTAGTCCGGATGGCACTTGATGTTCAGCTTTTACTTGCTGACAAACTAAGCATTTTGAAACAAATTTAGATATATCCCGTTTCATGCCCGACCACCAATAGAATCTGTTTCAAATCATTATACATCTTTGTGCTACCGGATGTATTGATAATTGACCACTATGGGCCTCACTCGAGAATCATCTCATCAAACCGAGTTCTTGAACACACATTTGGCTTTTAAAATTCAAGCAGTCATTTGCATCAATCGAAAATCTAATTACGCACCTTTTCACATCGAATTGACTAGCAATCAAATCCTTGTCAACTTTTCATGCATCACAAATTTCTTTGAATAAACATCGGTCTTGCTTGTAACTCGGCTATGATCGAACCATCACCGGACATAGCTATCTCGTGCGTTCATTGCACGAAGAGCAAACAATGATTTTCGACTTAACGATCCGCAACAACGTTAGCTTTTCCGGATGGTAGTCAATCACCAACTCATAGTCTTTCAACAATTCTAACCATCTGCGTTGTCTCAAATTTAGATCTTTACGAGTCATTAAATACTTTAGACTTTTATGATCCGAATAAATGTGACATTTCTCGCTAAATAAATAGTGACGCCAAATTTTCAATGCGAAAACAATGGCTGCTAATTCCATATCGTGAGTCGGATAATTTCTCTCATGTGGCTTCAATTGCCTCAAGCGTAGGCTATAACCTTGCCTTCCGCATCAAAACGCAACCCAACCCATTCAAAGAAGCATCACTAAAATAATAAATTCTTTACCCGTTTCAGTGAACTAATCTCGAGCTTCATCAAAAGGGCTTTCGGTGATCAAAACTTTTCGACACTTTTTCGACCACTCGAAACGACATATTTACGCAATAACCTTGTCAGCGGGTAGCTATCATAGAAAACCTTTCACAAATCTCGATAGTAACCGCAAGTCCCGAAAACTTGAATCTCGAAAACATTTTTGGTGGCTTCCAATCAAGTATAGCCGAGATTTTGTTCGGATCAACTCAAATGCACGATCTTTGAAACAACATGTCTCAAAAAGTGACCTCTGTCATCCAGAACTCACACTTACTAAACTTTGCATACAACTGCTGATTTCGCAAAGTTTGTAGCACTAATCTCAAATGCTCAGCATGCTCGATTTCATCTTTGGAGTAGATCAATATATCATCAATAAACACTACCACAAATCGATCCAAAACTGTCTAAAAACCCGATTCATCAAATCCATAAAAATAGCAGGTGCATTAGTAAGCCCAAAAGGCATAACCAAAAACTCAAAATGTCCGTACCTCGTCCAGGAATGCAGTCTTTGGCACATCTCGATCTCGACTCAGAATCGATAATAACCCGATCTCAAATCTATCTTCGAAAATACTGAAGCCCCTTTCAACTGATCAAACAAATCATCAATTCGAGGTAACGAGTACTTATTCTTTATAGTTACCTTATTCAGTTGCCGATAATCAATACACATTCACATCGTTCCATCTTTCTTTCTCACAAAAGAACGGTGCACCCAAGGAGAGAAACTTGGTCGTGCAAAGCCCTATCTATTAACTCTTGCAACTGTGCTTTCAACTCTTTTAGCTCAAGAGGTGCCATCCGATATGGAGCTATTGAGATCGAGTCATTCCGGTGCTAATTCAATGCCAAACTCAATCTCTCGTCTTTGAGGGTAAACCCGGTAGTTCTTGAGAAACACATCCGGTATTCACATACAATCAGACAGATTCAATCTATTTCTCAGATAATTTATTATCCAGTACATAAGCCAAATAAGCTTCGGACCCTTTTCTCACATACTTCCGGGCTAACATCGAGGATATAACTGTAGGAAACCCACCTAAATCACTGGATTCAATTCTAATGATCTCACCGTTCTGATGTCTCAAATCAATAAGCTTTCTTTTGCAATTCACCACTACATCATGCGAAGTTAACCAGTCCATTCCCAAAATTATATCAAACTCATCGAAGGGCAACAACATTAAATCGACTGGGAAGCAAAAATCCCGAATCATCAATGGGCAACCTTTACACACTTTATTAACAAACACACATCTACCCAAAGGGTTGGATACGCGAATCACAAACTCAGTAGACTCAATGGCGAGAGTTCATGAATACCAGAGTTTCACATACATATGAATGGGTCGAACCAGGATCAATCAATGCAATCACAGTAGTATCATAAAGGGTGAAAGTACCGGTAATGACATCTGGAGAAGTAGCATCCTCCCTAGCTCGAGTAACATAAGCTCTAGCTGGAGCTCTAGCCTCAGATCGAACTGCTGTGTTCTTCGTCCCTCTCTGACTACCACCTACATTGCCAGAATGCTCGGGTGGTCCGCCTGTCGGTCGATGCCTTTTTCGGTCTAGAGTTCATGTCAGATTCGCTTTCGGCTAACATCGGGCACTCTCGAATAAAATGGTCTGAGGATCCACATTTAAAGCAGGACCGATCACGAACTCTACAACTCCCAGAATGCCATTTTCCACAATGTTTGCATTCAACTCGATTTTGTGGAACATTATCAACACTGGCCATCGAGGTAGCTCGGGAGCCCGCTGGAGGTCGATCACGTCTAGGTAAGTCTGAAGTAACTTTATGTCGGTTGAAATCATCTCTGAACTTCTTAGATGTGGAATGGAAAGTCTTACCCGACGACCTCTTACGAATGTCTCTAGCTTCTGTCTCAGCCTTTCTTTTCTCTTTCCCGAGCTCTTCAACTTTGCAAGCTCGCTCAACTAGAGTCACAAATTCTTGAATTTCAAGAATGCCAACAAGCAACTTTATCTCTTCATTCAGACCGTCTTCAAACCTTTTACACATAATGGCTTCGGTTGATACACACTCTCTAGCATATCTGCTAAGCCTGACAAATTTTCGTTCATATTCATCACGGTCATCCTTCCTGTTTGATTCAAGAAATTCTTTTCGTTTTTGATCAATGAATCTTTGGTGATATATTTCTTGCGAAATCATTCGGAAGAAATCCCGTCACTTTTTCTTCGGAACCACCGATACTAGTGTATTCCACCGGTGATATGCAAGTAAATCAAGTAAAGATATAGCACACTTTAGGCATTAAATGCGAGTACAAGATAGCTCATCTAGTACCGAATAGTGTTATCAAGCCACATTTGGTTCGCTCTGTGTCATCATCATCATTGGCCTTGAATTCTTCTACCTAAATTTCTTGATTTTATCAACTGAGGCCTACTAGATCTCATCGGATCTATCATCGAAGTCTTGAAGGTACAGGGGTTGAATTATTTGGGGTGGAGGTTGTTGTACTGACCAGATTATTCGAACAAACTGGGTAAACCATTCATTCATCATTTGGTAGAAGGCCTATTTAGCCTCCCCTCGTGGTTACCGTGAATCGGTTGAGAGTCTAATGGCGCTGATCCATGTGCGAGACCAGCGCAACACTCTCCACATCATCATTCTGGCTCTATCGGGATCGTAATCCATTTACTATATAAAATACAATTGAAATTGTCAGAAGTCACCACACTATCATATATAAAATTCAAAGGCATGTATAGCTAGACTCTTACATACTACGGTAGTCCTAGAATCGACTAAACCGTAGCTCTGATACCAATAAAATGTAACACCCCTAACCCGTATTGTCACCAAATTAGGGTTGCGAGGCATTACTCATCAAACCACCAGTCAACACACTCATACAAATACTATTACATTAATTAATAGTAATTAATCCATGCTATCACGATCAAACATGTACTTTCATTTTAAAAATTATAATGTTAACAAGCTTATTACAAATAATATCATTACTATCATATAAAACAAGTTTCAATCAAATAGTAAAAGACTATTCATTTGGTCATTTTTGAATACATTAGCCGAATATGTACATCCACCCTTGTTCAATTTATACCAATCAAATGCATTAATATTTAAGACAAATATACCTACATGACAAAGCTTTGCTAATTACCATTATCATCCATCTACATTATCAGTTAATTCATTATAGATGACATGATCAAATTATGCAAAACCAAGCTCATATATGACCTTAACCATAAAAGATTAATCCCTCATATAAACTTAATCGTATCCTTTTTAAATGTGCTTAACTCAGGAATATATCTATTATGTTATTAATACAAATCATATAACTATATTTATATAATCACATGCGCCCTATCACTAAATGTTCACCAAAAATAATTTAACCATTGAAACCTCATGTCCAAATGCATATGAACATCTAATAAAATATAAACTCCAAACTAAACCAATGCCATGGCGAATATTACAAGTAAGTATACTATAATTTGATCGTTAATATTTCACACATAACATAATATGAAATAAACTTTCATGATATATCCGAACATGAAAAATTAATAACAACATAATCAAGCATTACTAAACCATTTTCAAATATATATATATATATACACATCTTTTCTTTCAACCCTAATTGCTTAATTTGAACCGCTTCAACAATGCAAAACTTACCAATTCTAAGCTTAAATCAAGACTTCACACACATATATATATATATAGCAACATATTAACTTGCTAACATATTACATGCTTTAGCCTCCAACATTTATCCTTATTAGCTAAGTGCATATCCCAACAATACACCACATATATATATATATATATATCATATGATCATTTTCCGTGTGTGATTTAAAGCATGACCGAAATCACATATCTAATGGTATTATAATGCAAGCTACTATATCAAAAGGTAAAACCTAAACTTAACCAAAAGCAACAACCTTATTCGCAAGGCCATATTTATATTTACAATCTGAACATCATTCATTACTTATCAAAACAAAGCCTATACATGCCTTTGATTCAAAAGTTTACAAAACATAACTATACCAAAGAGAGTGATAGTGTGGTTGACTTTCTTGATGATCCCCTGAGCCCGTAGTTGAATTATCGATCTATAAAATAGAACACAAACATAAACAGAGTAAGCTCACTGGCTTAGTAAGTCTTAAGCAAATATAAACGTAATGAACATACTTTTAAACATGTTAGTACCCAAGCTTATAGTATGGAACATAAATATTTCATTATGTAAAATGTACATAGCTGAATACTAGTAACGCTCTTGATTTAAATATCGTTGCTATGTCATCATGAACCTGTACATTATCAAATCACATAAATATCATCTTATATCGTATAATCCGAATCACATGAACCAATCTAGGCATCGATCTTCTATTTCTACTTATACACAAAAACAAACACTTTTGTCTCATTCATCACTGATCTTTAACTAAACAATAAGAATTTAGCTCACTTCATTCCTTACTAATATAGTAGGCTAATTCTTACCCGGACTTTTAGCACATAGCACTATATATATATATCTCACCTTGTTTGATTCTCGAATCTCCATTTATAGCATATCATCAAGCATAAAGCACGCTAGGCATTAAAGCCGAAATAAATCAAAGACGAAGACGCACGCTGAAGCTCAAATAAAGCAGCTTGAAGCTCGAAATAAATCACTAGCATTGAACAGACGAAGCCTGCTAGGCATTGAAGCCCAAAATAAATTATAGTTAATCTTTCATTTCACATTTCATAGTGCTAAATTCACCACCACTTATATTTCACATATTTTAATCATATAGCAAACCAAAAGCACTTATTCATATCACATTAAATAAAATTTCAACCAATCCAATTTAATATCATCACATTCGGCCAACTCATGACTTTATACTATAATTATACCAATTTCACCATACATTAGATTTATAAATAAACTTTTAACATATGTTCGCTTAAGGACTTACCTCGGTTGTCGATAGACCGTGCAAATTGGCTATTCGAGAACCTTCGTCTTTCCCCGATCTAAATCCGTTTTTCTTTGCTCTTGATCTAAAACACATTAAATTCAGTTCATTCAAGTACATCTCAATTCAATTTAGTCCCAAAACACATAAACATGCAATTTACCATTTTGCCCCTAAGATTTCACATTTTTACTATTTAGTCCTAATTGTACAAAACACAAAATACACAAAATTAGCTAAGACTATACAAGGGCCGAATATTCACAAGGGCATTTTAAGTCCATTCCTTTCATTTATTTTGCAAATAAGCCCCTCTAAAATTTTACTTTTACAAATTAGCCCTAAATACTCAAATTTACCAAAATTTCCAACACCAAATATATTAATCTTAAGCATATCTTTAATTTAAAAACATCAAACATCAAAAACCACAAGAAAATATCAATGGCGAATATCACACATGCTTAGATTCAAAAATTTCAACATGGGTCAGCTAGTACTCTAAGCAACGATCTCAGAAACGTAAAAATCAACAAAACCCGAGCTAAAATTCTTACCTAATTGAACCCAATAGTTGCCGAAATTTTAAAGCTCTTTCAACCCTTTTTCTTAGCTACAATCGGCCATGAACAAAAGATGAAAGAAAAAATGGCCTTTTGTTTGTTTTACTTTAACATATATTAGTTTATTATTAAATTACCTAACTAACCTTTATAATAAAATAACAAAATATTATATCTTAAGGACAAACTTGTCCATGACCAGCCACTAACTCATAAATGGGTTATTTACCCTTTTAATGCTCCACGTTAAAAAGCCATCATCAAATAGGCACTTTACACTATAGTTTGAGACTTTTAAAATTTACGCGATTAAGTCCTTTTTGTCAAATCGAGCACCCAAACGATGAAATTTTTCTACGAAACTTTCACACATTTTAATTCACACATAATAAACACAAAATAAAATATTAAAATATTTCTCGGACTCAGATTCGTGGTCCCGAAACCACCATTCCGATTAGGGTCAAATTCGGTCTGTTACAAAGCTGGTAGTACCCTGATCTTAAGTCTATTTTGGAGAACACAGTTGCTCCTTTCAATTGATCAAACAAATCGTCGATCCTAGGTAATGGGTACATGTTCTTCACTGTCACTTTATTAAGCTGACGGTAATCAATGCACAATCTCATGGTGCCATCTTTCTTTTTCACAAACAAAACCGGAGTGCCCTATGGTGAACAACTTGATCTTGCAAAGCCTTTGTCTGTCAACTCTTGCAACTCTTTCAACTCTGTTGGAGCCATTCTATAAGGAGTAATGGATATTGGTACAGTACCGGGAGTTAGCTCAATGCTAAACTCAACTTCTCTAACTGGTGGTAATCCTAGTAATTCCTCAGGAAAAACATCCACATACTCACATACTATAGGCACTAATTCAATCTTTAACTCTGTCTCTTTATCATTCAATATAAATGCTAAAAATGCCTCATATCCTTTTCTTAGATATCTCTGCGCCATCATATGAGAAATTATTACCGACGTTCTACCTTGCTCATTTGATTCTACATGAAGAGTATCCCCATTCTCACACCTCATCTCAATGTATTTCTTCCCACAATTTACAATTACATTATGAGTAGTCAACCAGTCCATACCAAGAATGAGGTCGAATTCATCAAAAGGTAACAACATAAGATTTTCTTTAAAGCAATGACCTCTAATCATTAATGGACAATCTTTACAAACTTTATCAACTAACATACTCTTACCTAAAGGATTAGACACCTTAATCACAAATTCTGTGGTATCTATAATTTCATGCAAATGTAAGAGTGTGTGGATTCGGGGTCTATTAAAGCAATAACTTTGGTATTGTAAAGAGAAAAGGTACCCGTAATAACATCAGGGGAAGATGCCTCTTCGCGAGTGTGAATGGCATAAGTTCTTGCAGGCGCTCTACCCTCAGGTCTCGCAGTCTATTCTCTGGGATTACCTCTTCCACTTGCCCCTCTTCCCAGGTTCCTCTGTGGTCTCCCTCTGACCATACTTCGGATCTCGGGTTCTGAGTTCTCTCTTCTTTAGACATCTCTGGACAATCCTTTATGAAATGGTCTTGGGAACCACATCTAAAACATGCATTTTCATGTGCTCGGTATTCTCCCAAATGGTGTCTGCCATATTGTGGACATTCTGGTCTGTCAGGTCTAAAATTCCCAACACTTGCAACTGAAGTCATCTGTGCTTTATTTTCCAAAGACTGCTTACTCTTGTCCTTTCTTGAAAATCCAGTGGAATTAGTTGATCGAGCTAGAAAATCTCTTGACTTCTTGGATGACGATTGGAACGACTTGTTCCACTGTCTCTTTCTAGAATCACGAGACTCCATTTTAAATTTCTTCTTCTCTTTTACTAGTTCTTCGGCTTTGCAAGCCCTTTCCACTAGCACAACGAATTCTTTTAATTCGAGGACAGCAACAACCAGCTTAATGTCCTCATTTAAACCATCTTCAAACCTTTTACTCATAATGGCCTCAGTGGACACACATTCGCGAGCGTACTTGTTGAGTCATATGAACTCTCGCTCATAATCGATTACTAACATCTTGCCTTGCTTCAGCTCTAGAAATTCTTTCCTCTTCTGGTTTACAAACCTCTGGCTGATATACTTTTCCTTAAACTCTTCTTGGAAGAATTCCCATGAAATCCTTTCCCTTGGTACCACCGACACAAGGGTGTTCCACCATTGGTAATCAGAATCTCTTAAGAGAGAGACTACACACTTCATGCATTCCTCAGGAGTGCAGGATAGTTCGTTAAATACTCTGATGGTATTTTCTAACCAGAACTCAGCTCTTTCTGGATCATCATCTTTTCTAGCTCGAATTTTTTTGCCCCATGCTTCCTGATCCTATCAATTGGAGGTTTACCTCCTCTTACCACCTCTACTACTTGAGGGGCTACTGGAGTAGGTTGTGGAACAGGCGGGGATGGAGGGGGTTGTGCATTCGGGTTCGCTCGAACAAACTTCGTGTACCAGGCATCCATCATATAGAGGAAGGCTTCTCTAGCCTCTACTCCTCCTCCTTCTTGACTCACCGTAGTGGGACTATTCTCATTCTCATACGGCACTATCCCTTCTGCGGGAGCTGGTGCGTTACTTTCTACATCATCCGCCTTAGCTCATTCGGGATCCATTTACTATATGTATAAATATAATTTAAGTCATTAGGAGTCGTCACACTATCATTATAAAAACATTCTTACGTATGGCATGTATAGCTAGACTCATGCTCGTGCTACGCTAGTCCTAGAACCGACTAAACCATACCACTAAATGCAACACCCCGCACCCAAGACCGATAATGGGTCTGGATACGAGACATTACTATGCTTGAACTCACTGAAACATGTACTTACGGGCTATAAAATTTTGTTCCAACTTAAAAACTTCACTTTCTTAGTCAACACATATAACAAGGGCCTACGAGGCCTTTAACTCATGTCAGAAAACTTTCGGAATTAAAATCAAATAACTCATTTTTGAAGCAAGGTTCATACGCCCGTGTAACTTAGGAACAAGCCTGTGTACCCTTAAGCACGCCCATGCCCTCAAACCGTGGGGAGCTACTGACTATTTCCACACGGCCATGACACGCCCATGGGCTTAGACCGTGTACTAATCCTTGATATACTGACTAAATCAACACGGTCTGGGAACATGCCCATGTCCAAATCGTGTGTCTTACACGGCATACACACACGGCTGTGGGATTTACCCGTGGCCTATTATGATTAATAATACTAAGGTGCAGGGTTAACACGGTCTTGACACATGCCCATGTGTCCAACCGTGTGGGCATTTACAGGGTATTTACCAAGCCGTTAGCCACCTGAAATAAAGATCATATCCATATAGAATTCAACGATGCAATAACAACCCAATTTTATGAATAATACTACATGCTTCATTGATCTCAATAAACATACATGCTTAGTCAAATTTGGCAAATCACTTAGCAATATACAAAAGAATAATAAACTTGATAGCCTTTACAAAGGCCCTTTTTAAAACATGTCCACAAAATGAATGTTTCCTATACATGCCATACTTAGTAAAGTAACTTGGCTATACCAAAATAAGAGTTGATAGTGTGTTGCGAGCTTCGACTTTAATGATCCACGAATTAGCTTGGCGGGACTGCATAGAAAGAAAGAATCATAACATAAGCATATAGCTTAGTAAGTTTGCATGTAACAACTCATAGCATCATCATTGCTTAATATAAACCATTTCACATAAACAATGGTATTATGAATTTCAGCTAAAGAGCTTACTTATATAGATTCTTACATGTCTCATGACACTTACTATTATCATACTTGTAAGGTAACCATGATACATGTATCACTTGATCACATTGATCAGTATACTATAATAACAATAATCATGATATCTACTTTCTCATTCACAACATGAATAATGCTCAACTTCATCTAACTTCATCTTGATACTAACTTTACTTTCTTAGCTTACTTGCTATCTTCTTTTAGCTTACTCATTTGCTCGATGAATTTTTGTGAATAACCGAGGATACTAAATCTCTTCCCACATAATATGATGCCAAAGCCATATCCTAGACATGGTCTTACATTGGTTATCTCATCTTGGTTTTAAGGCCATGTCTTGACATGGACTTATGTGAAGTCTTGCTCTTGATATCATACTTAATGCCAAGCTTGAGTCCTTCGACTTACATGATAACTTGCTTGCTAAATTGATCAATGCCAAGCTTGCCTTGGACTTACATGATAACTTGCTTACTAACTTGATCAATGCCAAGCTTGCCTTGGACTTACATGATATCTTGCTTACTAACTTGATCAATGCCAAGCTTGCCTTGGACTTACATGATATCTTGTGTGGTAGATCGAGTATCCTGGGAAATTCATCTTCAATCGGGACTTGCTTGTACTTATCATCATGATTTCTTGATTGAACATAACATGATCATTTCATACGATTATTGTACATCATATTAAGCAATTTAATGATAATAATCATAAAGCTTAAAAATCATACAAACTTACCTCAATATACAAAATGTATGTAGATGTGCAATTCAGTCCTCGACTTTGTTCTTGCCTCGGTTTAGATCCGGGCTTTGTTTTTCTTGATCTATAATCATAAATAGATCATTTAAAAGCCAGATTGACTAAATTGACTCATAACTCATACTTTGGTAAAAGTACTATTTTGCCCCTATACTTTCTAATATTTGTACTTTTGCCCCTAGGTTCGTAATATGATTTTCATGCAACTTTCTTAAACTTCATGCTTAGCTGAATCATTTTCTCTACTATAACAATCATCAATTCTCACTATTTCTAGTAGGTATGACCAATTTTATAACTGTTACAAAATGGTCCCTACTACCATTTTTCATGAAATTCATTAAGGAAAAGATGTTTATCTAACATCAAACTCTCTTAAACTTCCATAAACATCATTTAACAAGCATGTCATTCAAGGGTAAAATTTTTGGACATGCATCTTAGCTCATTTAATAGCTAAAAATGGCTAATTCATAATACAAGAACTTTGAAAATACGAAGAATATCAAAAACTGAGCTTAGGAGCACTTACTAGCAAGCTTGGAAAATTGAAGAATCCTAGCTATGGCTTCCTTCAAATTTTCGGCAATAGGGGAAGAAGATGAGTAGATTTTTGTCATCTTTTTCCTATTTAAATCATTTAATTCCTAAATGACCAAAATGCCCTTATCACTAAAAATTTCTATAACGACCATCTCAAGGCTAATTTTTGTCCAAAAATAAAATTTTGGGTAAATTGCTATTTGAGGGCTCCTAATTATTATTCTAAAGCTATTTCATACAAAAAGCTTTTAGAAACTCATATTTTGCAACTTTTACAATTTAGTCCTTTTTGGACCAATTGACCTCAACTTAATAAAATTGCTTAACAAAACTTTCATACTAGCATGCAAACATGGCATAAACCTGGAAAGCTCATAATTTCACCTCGGGATCGTGGCCTCGTTCCACTATCCCGACTAGGTCCTAAGTCGGGCTGTTACACTTCTAGCTCCCAACGTCAAGTTATTGGGATGTAGGAAAAAATTAGGCGTTTGAAGGAGTAGTTTTGTAAGCAGCAACACCGCTTTCAAAACCACTTCTCAAAGCACATCTTGAAATCACAAGAGGGACAACTTGGTCCACTTGGACGATGAGGCTTAGTCTACTATCCACAAAACCTCGAGCGTCGTCAGCCTAATGACCTACTTGTTGACAACAACCATCCAATTGGCTCCCAGAACACCTATGCCAATAATTTTTCCTTGGAGGAGCAGCTTAAGCCCTTAAGATGGAAGTTTTGCTAGAATTTAGAGGGGTCAAAATAGATGAAACCTCTTAGAGTTACTCTAATAAACCTCTCGCCCTGAAAGTTCCAGCCTTCAACCTTTAGTTTTCTTTAAATTTCCCAAAGTTTTCTTATATTGGTGTGGGGGACCCAAAGGACCATTGGTTCAGAACAATAACCACATGAACGTCCTCTATGCCCCTGATATAGTCAAATGTCGGGCTTATTTCTTGACCATTTCTTATGTTGCCAAAGTGTGGTCTTTGTCTTTGCCAAAATGTTTCATTCAATCTATTGGCTAGGCTATTTATGAGTTGATTCCTAGCCAATAAAACTCTACAACAATCTCCCAAGTGTTTCATGTCCATCCGTTAGAAAGAGAATGAATCCATCAGTAACTTTATTCATTGTTTGAACACAACCACCATGATCATCAAGAAAGTCTCAGATGATTTGGCCATCCAAGACTTTATTGCTGGTACGACCCATCACTTCCTTAAGGACCATATTGTTAGCAACCTACAAGATAGGCTGTCCACATTGTATGAGATGACTTATTGATTTGCGAAAATTGATGAAATTGAGCAGAGTAGTGCAAAATATTTCTCTTATTGTTAAAAAAAATCCATTTTGAAAAATGTTTTCTGTCATAGCAAAAAAATAAAATTTAAAAAATCAAGCTTGTTTGTGATATTTATAGTAATAAACTTTTCCCAAAAAATAATTGGTAAGACAAGTCAGATCCTTGACGTTTTCAACTTTTAATCGAACGACCTTCTTCGCTATTCTTGTACCATGAATTGCTTCGAGTGTGGAATGGAACAATCTCGAACCAAACACAAAACTAGAATTTTTTTTTTACTTTTAGTAGGAAAGTAAATCTCTCTTCCAATAGAAACCGGTAGAAATGTTATTCCTAGAAAATATAATTTATACCTAAAAATAAATTCTCACTATTTTCGGGTAGAATAACAATATCTTAGAGTTGTATATTACTTGTGTATTTTTAGCCATATCAATGCCATCTATTTATAGGGAGAGATCACAGAATCTTGATTAAATTAGTTGAATAGTAAAAAATACTTATTAGATAGAAAAACTAGTCCTCTAGTTTTACTAGGAAAGAAGGGCAACAAATCTTGGCTAAAAATATTAGGGTTGATGTCCCTTATATGTGTTATGAAGGGCTTGGGTTTGTCTTATATCGGGTCCAATTATACGTGTGTATTGGACTTAACCCAACACTTTATATTTTTTTTCTACCCAATTCTAATTCCCTTAAAGTCACGAGAACTTTACCTTAAAAGAATCTATGAGGAAATATATTTAATTTCCATATTTAACGGATTCCCATTGACCAAGAAATCTAATTCTCTTTTCGAATTTCAATTATTTAATTAAAAAATAATTCAAAAAACTTAAATTAATTCTCAAGTCATTCCTTTGGTTAGAAAGAAACCACAATCATTTTCGAATGTAACACATTTCTCTAACATTATTATTTCCATCCATTTATGTTCATTTGATTCTACATGCAATTCATTTCATATTTCAATGAGCTAGCAGAGAGAACAATTGGACATATATAATTAAGGCTTAAATAAGTTATGCTTAAGTTCCAACTTTTCGCCTATTAATTAGAAACTCATTTAATCATGAACTAATTCCATTATAGTATGGTGACTAAGCTCTCTCTGATCACATACTATTATGAAAGCTACTCGGTCCTGCTCATCCAATAACCTTGTCATAAGTGTGTTACCTTCATAAGATATATTTAATTTGTTTAGGATAAACTCATTCTCCCAATATGATCCTATTTTATCTCATGGTAATCATTACATCTTCCTTCATGAAAAGTTAATTACTATCAAATAATAATTAAGTCATTTATCATAAAGACAAATGACTCTGACCACGTGTACTTTTCATCTATCATGTAATACCAATAAGAGGATATCATTTACCCATGTCTTGGGCTATGAATTCCACTATTGTGAATGATGTTACATATTGCAAAGTCGTATTCCTAATGCACCAGCTTTCAGTTCCTTATCTATTTGAATCAAGCTTTTACTTACATCAAAGTATATAAGTCATACATATATAGTCTATCATCCATTTAGGATTAAGATATATCACACTATGGATGTCACAAGTGAATTAATCCATAAACGGATTCAGGATATATTCTTCTTGGGTCCAGCCTAATGTACTATTAGTCCAGTCAGTAACATTTATGTTTCTATCTTCTAGGAGTTATCCGCTTCGAAGCTCAAGACAAAGCATCTCCCAATTGGACTTGATAGATGACATATTAGTCTTTCAATCAGTTTGATCATTTCGATTACACTAAGGACATGTTTAGGTTAATCTACTAATACAAGTTGTTTTTCTATATTACGATTTGACCACATAATATTGTTTAATGTTAGTTAAATGTTTGATAACTAATGAGCCAATATTTACTTTCATTTTGATTTATGTGCAAAACCCATTGAGAACAATATATAAAGGGTATTAATGTAATTTATGGATAAATTTATTAAACCAATCTACTTGAAAAATAAAAGTATACAAATGAATATACTACACTTAGGATATCAGATCCAACAGTCTCCCACTTGCCCTAGTGAAGTAGATAAGTCATATTTTACTTACTGATAAACCGTAATTTACACATATTTAACCCCATGCTTGGCTTAATTTTGGATGAATATTCATTATATTTGATGAATTCGATGCTTTTAATCCTTTAATTTCATGTTTTATACTTAGGTGAGCATAGGAGGATGAAAAGAACGAGAAACGAGCCAAAAATGGAGAAATTGGGCCAAAGTGAGAAATCAGCACGGCCTAGAGTTCACCACATGGCCGTGCCACTTTAGTAGACTCAGACACGGCTGGGCTCGATTCACACCGGTGTGCCACACAGGGTGTCCCTACCGTGACCCGTTTTAATTCTACGCGAAAAAGGTTACCTAAAGGTGAAGAAAGACATTCTGAAGCCTATATAAACACCCTAAGTGTGACCTAAAAGGGGAGCACAAGGAGGCAAAGCCAGAGAGGGCTGAATATAGGGAATTACTCAAAGAAAGCCAGTTGATCCATCTCAAGAAGCAGGAATCACGCTCAAGATTGAGGATCTTCCCTTTAATTCCTTCAGGGGTTTTAGGCTTTTCTTTATGTTTTGTTATTTACTTTCTTCTGAGATATATTCTTTTATGAACATGAACTAAACCCCTCAAATACCTTAGGGGGATGAAACCTAAGATAGATCTTGTTATTATTTTCTGAACTGTATGATAAATACTTGATTTGTTCTTAATTATGTGTTCTTAATTCTTGCTTTAATATTTTAGGATATTGATTCAAGTATTGATGTGCTTATTCAGAGGACCAAAAGTCCCTATCCAAGAGCAGATCTAGCATAAATAAGCGGAGTTGATCGCACTCCTGGAAATAGGATGACGAAAATCTGTAGGATTAGGGTCAAACCTAATATGGGAGTCCATAGATCGAGTTAATGCAACACTAGGGGTTTTAATTAGAAAGAGATTTCAATTAATCAACCTAGGGTTAGATGTTAGTAGCCTCGAAAGAGGTATTAATATAAATTAGGGAATCCTACGGATCAGGTCAAGTGAATAAATCATCTGGTTCAGAGTTAAATAACAAGGGAAGTCTAGGTGAATTCTTCCTCAGGTATTGTCTTGATCTATAACACCCCAAACCATGCCTAAACGTTATGACCGGATCTAGTGTGCTACACTAGGTGATGGTTGAAACCACATGGTTGTTTGGAAAACATATTGATTAAAATCACATTTATAAGTTCAAAATTTCATTTCTCCTCACTTATGCCCAGAGAGGGATTTACTCATTTTATTATTTTTTTTAAAAGAAACGCGTTTTGTCTTGTTTAATAAAATAGATGATTGATTACAAATTTGAAAAATAGTTGTTTATTGTTTTGAAAACTTTATGTTGATTAAAAATTCCAAAAAAAGTTCAAATAGTCCCAATGGCCTTATTACAACAATTATAAAACCAATAATTAAAATACTTAGTTCACCCTTAAACGTGTGGAACAAGTGGCCACCTCCGAGTCCCTCGTAGCTCCAAATCCTCTACGGCTGGGGATTACCTGTACAGTTAAAGTAAAGGAGTGAGTTACAAGAACTCAGTGTATAATCCCAGTTACAATCACAGTTTGGGCCCAAGCCCATGCAGTATCAATTCGGGCCTAAGGCCCCAAAATCATGGTAATGCAAACAGAGAAAATGCAGCCCAACTCAATCCAACCAACACACCTCCCGTACCAGCCCTACACTCCTGTGGGGACCAAGTCAACCCACCCAGCCCTACACACCAAGAATGCAACCAAACTGCCAGTATAACGCAGCAAAGCTGCCAGTATTAGTATTTGTGGCTGAGCCACTAAAATCAGTATATCGTGGCAGAGCTAGTGAATCAGTATAATGTGGCATAGCCACCAGTACAGTACTTCCTCCAATATATATAATTATATATATTTAATCATCCCAACCCAATACAAAATGTCGTGACATAATACTTCAATGTATTCATTAATGTACCATCATAACAGTTAAATAGAATATACACAATCATACTAATCAACCCATAAGGGTATAACATTAATTTTTGCCCACTAAGGGTATTTCAGTAATTTTACCCACCAAAGGTATTTCAGTAATTCGCCCATTAAGGGTATTTCAATAATTTTACCCACCAAAGGTATTTCAGTAATTTTACCCACCAAGGGTATTTCAGTAATTCGCCCATTAAGGGTATTCCAGTAATTTTACCCACCAAGGGTATTTCAATAATTTTACCCTTCTTGGGGTATTTTGGTAATTTTACCCTTAAGGGTTATTTTGGTAATTTAGTCCTTCAACAACCTTTTCGGAGGCCTGTTGTCGCCTCGGCCGACTCGGGACCCCTTTTTGGGTCTCTATGATAAAATTTAGCCTAGAATCCATTTGAGGCTCAAACGGACCCACAAGCTCGTGTGACCCATTTAGCATGTTTTTGGTCTCAGTTTTGCAGACTTCGGAGTTGCATCAATCATTCTATAGTGTTTTATCAATTTCGCCCATGTGGACTCGTTAGCCTATTGGGCCTATTTAGCCCGTTTCGACCCGATTAAGCCCGTTACAGCCTCGATTTTGCAAGAATGCCATTTGTGTCTCGATTTACCATTACGAGCGTTCGCACGCTCGTGTGGTCACATTTTCCAGTTTTTAGCTTTTTGGCTTTCGACCGATTCACAGAGCAACACAGGCATTCATCAAGGTTGGTGTGAGATTACACATCTGTATGGATTACGGATTACGTTACTCTTTGAAGCATCTAAGAACAATAATCGGCTAACTGTTAGTCTTAATCCACGATACTCCCAGAATTGAGATTGATAAAACAATCCACAACACTTACCAACAATGACGACAACTCCTTGCTATGCTAGAATGTTTGGTTACTCCATTCGATTACGAGATTGAGTCCTTAATAAAAATCACAAGTTAGCAATGTTGCTCCAAGTCCACAAAGAAATGTCTATTCGACCTTAAGAAACTCATAAAATAATACAAAAACTATCCACCCCCTATTCGGTCATAGCCTCACTTACCAAATACTTCCCGAACCTGAATCTTGAATGAATAGAGAAGAAGGTAAGATCGATCCCTACTAAAATTAGCCTAGGAAAAAGAAATGGAGTTAGGATTTTGGTTTTGACAAAGCAACAAGAGAGGAGAAGAAGATGGGAGAAAAGAACCATTACCTTTGATTAGAGAGAAACCGAATGGAAAGAAAGATTTGGCACAAGCAGCAAAACACAAGAATCAAAATTCTGCTATGGTGGTTAAACCGAAATGAAGATCAGTTAGAGAACACAAGCCAGAATGTTGCATAGGAAGGATTCAGCTAATAGGTGTTTAGGTAACACAAATAAGGAAGAATGTTTGAAGAAGTGAGAAGAAAAGAATAGAAAGGTTGAGGTTTCAGCAAAGAGAATTGAAGCATAAAGACCCAAAATGCTAAAAATTGAAAAGTAAAACGTAGGAATTCTCTCCAGAGAACACTTCAGAAAACAACACTCTACCTCATACAAGACCGAATATGCTACCAAAAGTGACCCCTCTTGACCGAAACTCTCATCCCCAAATACTCCCAAATTCGGCCACCACCACCTCTCACCCCAATCCCTTGATTTTCTCCTTATTTTCCTCCCCACATTGCTTTCCACCTCCCATTCAAACCATTTGACTAAGTCTCCACTCTCCCCTTGTAGAGTTCTATTTGAACTCTACTTCTTTCACCCACTTAGCATAAAGTAAAACCTTTGTTTTGGCACTTGTGGGATTCAAACCCCATCCCACCATGCTCTCATATTGACACCACCACCACCTTGCCAAATGCTCACTTGTGTTGAACAAACACACTCTATTAAACTTAAGTCCTGCTTCCACTAGCTCTCTCCACTAAAGAGCCCAAAAACCAAAATTTCACCAGGGCTTGGACTCGACCCCAGGCCTCCCTAATGCCCCTAAACACCCTTAAATAACCCACAGAGCGAGCACAACATAAAATTACACAAATGTTACAAACCCCTAATTTTTGGGATGTTACAACTCTATCTCTATTAAAGAAATTTTGGCCTCAAAATTTACCTGATCAAAAGAGATGAGGGTATTGCTGTCGTATTGCCTCCTCAGGCTCCCATGTGGCTTCCTCTGAATAGTGATTACACCATAATACTTTGACTAACAGAACGGATTGTCTCCTTAACACTTTAACATCACGATCCAGAATCTGTATAGGCTCCTCTTCAAATGGCAGATCATGTCTCACCTTGATTTCCTCCACCGGCACGATATGAGATGGATTCGAAAGGTAGCATCTCAGCATAGAAACGTGGAATACGTTATGTATCTACTATAACTCAGGAGGTAACTCAAGCTGATAGGAAACCAATCCAACATGCTTCGACACGGTAAAGTCCAATGAATCTGGGACTTAACTTGCCCTTCCGTCTAAATCTCAGAATCTTCTTCCACGATGAGACTTTCAAGAAGATAAAATCTCCCACAAAAACTCTATTTCTATTCGCTTTAAGTCAGCATACGACTTTTGCCTATCAGAAGCTTCTTTTAACCTACCCCGTATCATCTTCACTTTTTCTTCCATTTTCGAAATTAACTCTGGACCCAAAAGTCGTCGCTCACCCAATTCTGTCCAGCATGTAGGGGTACGACACCTACAACCATATAATGCCTCATAGGGTGCCATCTAAATGCTAGATTGGTAGCTGTTGTTATGCGCGAATTCCGCCAAGGGTAAATAGTCTTCCCAACTACCCCTGAAATCAATCACACAGCTTCTCAACATGTCTTCCAAAATCTGGATTACCCGCTCCGACTGGCCATCAGCCTGTGAATGAAACGCTGTGCTAAAATCCAACCTTGTACCCAGAGCTTCATGTAACACCTTCCAGAACTAAGATGTGAATCTAGGGTCCCTATCTGAGATGATAGATACTGGTACCCCATGTAGCATAACAATTTCTTCCACAAACAACTTGGCCAATTTCTGCAACGAGTAATCGGTGCGATCCGGTATGAAGTCAACAGATTTAGTCAGCCGATCAACAATCACCCACACTGAATCTTTCTTTGTAGGTGTCAGGGGTAGCCCACTTACAAAATCCATTGTTATCCTCTCTCACTTTCAAAGTGGAATCTTTACAGGTTGCAGCAGTCCCAAAGGGAGTTGATACTCAGCCTTCACTTGCTGGCATGTTAAACACTTACTTACGAAATTAGTCACCTCACGCTTAAGTCCTTTCCACCAATATAGTTCACGCAGATCTCGATATAATTTGTTTCCACCGGGATGCATAGCATATGGGCTACTATGCGTTTCCCGCAGAATCATCTGTCTCAACTTAGAATCCCTCGTTACACAGACTCTTCCACGAAAACATAATACCCCTTCACCATTCAATTCAAAATCCACAGTCTCTCCCTTCTCTACCTGCTGAAAACGAGAACTCAACGACTCATCCAACATTTGTTTCTCCTTAATCTGACTAATACATGTTGGTTTTACTTGCAGTTCTGCCAACAAACTACCATCCTCAAATAGACTGAGCCGAGCGAACATTGCTCTCAAGTCAGCTACCACCTTACGACTCAACGCATCCGCTACCATGTTGGCTTTCCCTGGATAATACTCAATCGAGCAATCGTAATCCTTCAGCAACTCTATCCATCTTCGTTGCCTGAGATTCAACTCTTTTGGGTAAGGAGATACTTCAAGCTCTTATGGTCGGTATAGATGATCGACTTTTCCCCATACAGGTAATGTATTCACATCTTCAGTGCGAACACTACTACAGCAAGCTCCAAATCATGAGTAAGATAGTTCACCTCATGTGGCCTAAGTTGACGGGATGCATATGCCACCACCATCCCCTCTTGCATCAGCACACAACCTAAACTTGTGTACGATGCATCATAATAAACAATAAATTCTTTCCCAGCCTAAGGCTGAATCAATACCAGTGCTTCAGTTAGAATCTTCTTCAACTTCTCAAAGCTCTCCTGCTATTTATCCGTCCAAAAAAATGGTACTCCCTTACGTAGTAACTTGGTTAGGGGTGCAGCAATCAACAAAAAACCCTCAGCGAACCACCTATAGTACCCCGCCAAACCCAGGAAACTTCGGATCTCTGATATTGACTTCAGTGGCTTCCAATCCAATACAACTTCAAACTTTCGAGGATCAACCTTAAGTCGCTTGGCAGATACGACATGCCCCAAAAATGTGACTTCTCTAAGCCAAAATTTACACTTACTGAATTTGGCAAAAAGTTATTTTTCTCTCAATGCCGACAAAATGACCCGAAGATGTGCATCATGCTCCTCCTCAATTTTTGAATACACCAAAATGTCATCTATGAATACCACTACGTACCGATCTAGATAGGGTTGGAAAACCCGGTTCATCATATCCATGAAAGCAGTTGGTGCATTCATTAACCCAAATGGCATAGCTAGAAATTCGTAATACCCATAACGAGTTCGAAAAGTAGTCTTGTAAATATCTGACTCCTTGACTCTTAGCTGATGATACTCTGATCTTAAATCTATCTTAGAGAAAACTGAAGCTCCTCGCAACTGATCAAATAGATCGTCAATCCTTGGTAGTGGGTACTTGTTCTTAATCATTAGCTTGTTCAACTGACGGTAATCAATACACATACACATTGACCCATCCTTCTTCTTCACGAACAATATCGGTGCTCCCCACGGAGACACACTTGGTCGGATAAACCCTCGATCTAAAAGCTCTTGGATCTGAGCCTTTAGTTCTACCAGCTCTTTTGGTTCCATCCTATAAAGGGCGATGGACACCGGAACTATTCTTGGTATCAGCTCAATACCGAACTCGACCTCACGATTCAGTGGCAACCCCAATAGCTCTTTAGGGAATACATCAGGAAATTCCTTTACAGTCTTGACATCCTCAACAGATAATTCCTTAGCATCAGATATGATGACAAAAGTAAGAAACGTCTTACACCCCTTCTGAACTAGTTTCTCAGCCCTTAGTGCTAAGATTACATTGGTTAAGTAGTCCCTTCGCTCTCCTATCATCACTACTTTCTTATCTTCTAAAGACCCCAGTGCCACCGCTTAGCAGCACAGTCCAAATTCACACGATGCTTCACTAACCAGCCTATGCCCAGAATAAGATCCAACTCGCCAAACGGTAGTTCCATCAAGTCCGTCGGAAACACAACCCCTTGAACCTCTAAAGGCACATCTCTAAACAGTTTATTCACTATGGCAGACTGTTCTAAAGGACTAATCACCGACATTCTTTATCAACAAGTTCAAATTGTATACCCAAAGTTCCATACACATTACAAGCAACATACGAGTGCGTCAACCCATTATCAATTAAAGCAAAACATGGTACATCATGAATAGGGAACGTACCAATTATGCCATCAGGTGCGTCGCCATCCACTAGACGTCGAGCAGCATAAACCAACCCTTGGCTGTCTTGTATTTGTATTACCAGCACCTCTGCCCGGTGCTCCACGACCTCGTCCAAACCTATTTCCCCTTCGGGCTAGGCCACGGCCTCTCGGTGGCTGTTGACCACCTCTCTCTGGCTAAACATATCTCCAATCCGTAATTGGCATCAGACTCAATTTCTATGTACAGTCTCTAATCATGTGGTCTCTTGACCCACATCTAAAACACGCACCATTTTTCTTCCAACATTCACCCTAATGAGATAACCAAAGACATTGCATAGGTCATGCGATGCGCCAAGAATAAAATGTAAGTCCGATTCGGTGACCCATCAATTCTAGGCCTCTTATGAAAACTGTCTAAAGAACCGGCAGGCCTAAAATCTCTCTTATTCCTGCCCCTTTCTTTTTCTCGATTTTGATGCTCAGAACGTTTCACCTCTTCAGCAATCTTGGCCTCCTCCACCAAGGCAAAAAATCCCTTTCTCTTTGCGGAGCTATCAGTACCCACAATTCATCCCGAAGGCCATCCTCAAATCACATGCAGCGTTCATACTTAGTTGCAACTATACCTCAGGTGTACCGACTCAAGCGCAGGAACTCTACCTCATACTCTGCCATAGATTTATTCCCCTGAACCAGATTCAAGAATTTCTTCCTCTGGGCGTCCACATAGCTAGCCCCGACATATTTCCCCTGAAAGGCCATTTTAAAGAAATCCAATATTAGTCGATCCACTTGTGTGCCTTCCCTCACAGTGAGCCACCACTAGTATGCCTCATCCCTCAGTAATGACACTGCCCCTTTTAGCTTTTGCTCCACTGTGCAGTCCAGGTCATCCATGATCCTTTCAATTACCTCCAACTAGTATTCGGCTACATTCAGGGCTACACCAGAAATGCCCTTAAAGATTTCAGCCCCATTGCCCGAAGTCGCTCAGAAATGGATCCTTGAGCTACCGACCCAATACTTGCTCCAATAACCCGTTCTAAAACCCGCAGCATTGCTTGAGACAAAGCATCATCCCTATCAACTCGATCATGAGATCCCATTTTGGGCACTGGGGATGTAGGTGCTTCCCTTTCAGGCATGTGTCCCGATGCTGAGGACCCAGCCCTAGCACCTTGGCCTCTACCACGGTCACGTTTACTCCTTCCACGACCTCTTGTACTCATCTTGATGTATCGAGTTAATCTGTTTAAGAGTTCTATGAACCAATTTATAGTTCCCATGATTATCAACAAGTGTTTTATGGAGAACAATTATAAGAGTTGTTTTTCGTAGATCGAGTTTACTACCATCTCAGTCTCTATAGCTATAGTTTCAGTGCACTACCACTAACTCTAGTAGTTTCTTACTACATCATAAAATCTAGTATAAAGTAAGGAAACTTACAGATTCGGATGCCGAAGACTCGATGTGCCACACGTTCCGTGATGCAACTTTTCAAACCTAGACTTTAAATAAATTCAAAATATTTTTTGAAACCCATTCCACAGCCGAGTTTTTAAAAACCTGGCTCTGATACCACAAATGTAACACCCCAAACTCGGCCTAAATGTTACGATCGGATCTAGTGTGGTACACCAGGTGATGGTTGAAACCACATGGTTGTTTGGAAAACATATTGCGTAAAATCACATTTATAAGTTTGAAATTTCATTTCTCCTCATTTATGCCCAGAGAGGGATTTACTCATTTTATTATTTTTTTAAAATAAACGCGTTTTGTCTTATTTAATAAAACTAATTCGATTACAAAAAAATTGGTTTTATCATTTACGAAAACAAGTTATTTGAAAAATAGTTGTTTATTATTTTGAAAACTTTGTGTTGATTAAATTTACCGTATTTAAAGAAATCCAAATAAAAGTTAAAATAGTCCCAATGGCCTTATTACAAAAATTATAAAACCAATAATTAAAGTAAAGAAGTCCAAATATAAAATACTTAGTTCATCGTTAAACGTGTGTAACAAGTAGCCACCTCCGAGTCCCTCGCAGCTCTAAATCCTCTACGGCTGGGGATTTCCTGTACAGTTAAAGTAAAGGAGTGAGTTACAAGAACTCACTATATAATCCCAGTTACAATCACAGTCTGGACCCAAGCCCATGCAGTATTAGCTCGGGCCTAAGGCCCCGAAATCATGGTAATGCAAACAGAGAAAATGTAGCCTAACCCAATCCAACCAACACACCTCCCGTACAACCCTACACTCTGTGGGGACCAAGTCAACCCACCTAGCCCTACACACCAAGAATGCAACCGAGCTACCAGTATAACATAGCAAAGCTGCCAGTAACAGTATTTGTGGCTGAGGCACTAAAATCAGTATATCGTGGCAGAGCCACTGAATCAGTATAATATGGCATAGCCACCAGTACAGTACTTCCTCCAATATATATAATTATATATATATATTTAATCATCCCAACCCAATGCAAAATGTCGTGACATAATACTTCAATGTATGCATTAATGTACCATCATAACAGTTAAACAGAATATACACAATCATACTAATCAACCCATAAGGGTATAATAGTAATTTTTGCCCACTAAGGGTATTTCAGTAATTTTACCCACCAAGGGTATTTCAGTAGTTCACCCATTAAGGGTAGTCTAGTAATTTTACCCACCAAGGGTATTTCAGTAATTCGCCCATTAAGGGTATTCCAGTAATTTACCCACCAAGGGTATTTCAGTAATTTTACCCTTCTTGGAGTATTTTAGTAATTTTACCCTTAAGGGGTATTTTGGTAATTTAGTCCTTTAACAGCCTTTCCAGAGGCTTGTTGTTGCCTCAGGCGACTCTAGACTCCTTTTTGTATCTCTACGATAAAATTTGGCCTAGAATCCATTTGAGGGACACTTTCAAGCTAAATGGTGTTTATGACGATGGCATTTACCTTCGGCTGTTTCCCTTTTCGTTGAGGAACAAATCTAAACAGTGGTTGAACTTGTTACCACGAGGTTCAATCACTACATAGGAACAAATGACCGAAAAATTTTTGCTAAAATATTTTTCACCGGCTAAAACGGCTAAGTTGAGGAATGATATTTCTTCTTTTGTGCAGATGGATCTAGAGACACTTTACGATACATGGGAGAGATACAAGGATCTATTGAGAAGGTGCCCTCACCATGGGTTACCCTTGTGGCTACAAGTTCAAACCTTTTATAACGGTGTGAACCCCTCAACTAGGCAGTTGATTGATTTAGTTGCCAGTGAAACCCTAAATAACAAAACCCCTGAAGCGGCTTTTGAATTTATAGAAGAGATGGCACTGAATAAATATCAGTGGCAAGTTACAAGGATAAGGCTAACAAACGCCGCCAGTGTTTTCAACCTCAACGCAGTGACCATGCTATCAAATCAGGTAGAACTGTTAAATAAAAAGATTGATGGTTTGTGTGGTTCTTCGCAGTACATCCAGTGATGTAGTGCAATACATACGAGAGGAGGGATGAACAATACAGAATACCCACTTTACAACCCTAGCATAGAAAGCGAACTGATGAACCATATGGGTAATAATTTTAGACCTCAAAATAACCCTTATAGTAACACTTACAATCCAGCTTGGAGGAAACATCCCAACTTTTCATGGAGTGGCCAAGGAAATCAAAGACAATAACCCCTCTCAGGCTTTCAACAGCAACCCTACCCACAAGAGAAGAAGCCGAACCTTCAAGAGATGCTAACAAAATTTATCGCGGTGTTAGAAACCCGTTCCAAAACACCAAACAACACTCAAAAATCAAGAAGTAGTGATTCAAGGGATCAAGAACCAATTAGGACAACTTGCTAAGCTGATCTCTAAATGACCACAAGGTAGCTTGCCAAGTAACACTGAAACTAACCCAAAGGAGAAACTTCAAGCAATAACTGCTCACAGTAGTGAAAGGTTAGATGAACCAAAGGTGAGGCAAGAGAATGTGGTAGAGGAAGGTAAGGTTTAGGTAAGCCATGATAAACCAAAACCGATAATTACAGAGTACCAATCTCGTGTGCCATACCCCAATGCGATGAAGAAAGACCGCACAGATGAACAATTCAGTAAATTTCTTAAACTCTTGAAAAAATTACATATTAAATTATTGTTACTTGAAGCTCTTTCCCAGATGCCCAATTCAAGGAAATTTTTAAAAGAGCTTTTGACAAACAAACAAAAGTTAGACGAGGCATTGCATGTGGAGCTAAACGCAGTGTGCTCAATAATTTTGCAAAATAAACTACCATAAAAATTAAAAGATCCAGGGAGTTTTACAATTCCATGCTTAATTGGTAGTTTATCTGTTGATAATGCTTTAGCTGATTTAGGGGCAAGCATAAATGTTATGCCTTATAAAATGTTTAAACAACTAGGTCTAGGGAAACTCAAACAAACTAGGATGAGCATTCAATTAGCTGATAAAACTATTAGAATTCTTAGGGGTATAATTGAAGGCGTACTAGTGAAAATTGACAAATTCATATTCCCAGTAGACTTTGTTGTTTTAGACATGGATGAGGACAATAATATTCCTTTAATTTTAGGAAGACCCTTTTTAGCAACTGCTAGAGCAAAAATTGATGTTGGTATAGGTGAACTCACACTTTGTGCAGGTGACAAAACAATCACTCTTCAAGCTCTTAACTCGGTTAGGACATCGAGTAATAAAGGTAAGAACATAAATTCTATTAATGACCATTTGGTTCAACCTTCTTTTCAGGAAGCACCACGAAATTACACAACTGAGCCAGATCCTAGACCTCGTGCTAATAAAGAAGTAACTCATGAGGAAGGAAGGCTTCAGATCGATGAACTAGACGAGTGGAAGCCACACATAAAGGAAAAACCAAAACACACGAAGTAGAACCAAAGCAAAACCATTTCAAACTTAAAGATGGGACAACCCAGTTTAAGATAGGAGATCAGGTATTTTTGGATAAGAAAGGCCCTCGAATCTCCATTTTAGACGTTAATACAAAAGAAGAAATCCCTTTCACGGTACTGAATGTCTTCCCATACGGAACGGTCGAGGTAACTATCCTACACTCAGCACTTTTAAGGTAAACACCACTTGACTTAAATTATGTATCGATAACTGAATTGATAGCAAGAATGAGGAGTTCCTACTCTTCAAACCACCATGATTATGTGAAGGAGATGTAAGTCTAGCTTAAGACTTTAATCGAGTGCTTCTCGAGAGGTAACCTGAGCACTAACCACATTAATTTTTATATTTTCAAATTTAAACATCTAACTAAGAACTAACCAGACTTTTAGGTGTAGGTTTTCATACCCACACGGCCTTGCACACGATCGTGGCCATGGCCGTGTGGCCACCACAGGTAGGTACAAGGGCACGAGCAACCACTAGATCCCTGATCTCTATTTAAAATCCCCTTCTTCTATTCACTTTCCCCCCAAATATTCTTCCCCTTTCCCCTTTCTTTTGAATGCATATCCATTTTCCATTATTTACTTTCATTCTTATTTTTATTTTTACTTTCTTTATTATTTTATTTTGATTCTTCATGCCAATTAGATTTAGCTTAGGATACAATAAGATTAGGTCGACTGCTTCAAGGATTCAATTTCAAACGATTCGAGGCACTTCCCCACGTTCACCTCCATCCAATCCTATTTGGTTTCTTTTCATTAACTCCATCCAAAATTCAAGAAGTTTCACTTCTCTCCATATCTTTTGATTTTTCACTATTTTGTCATTTTATCTATCTTTTTACATTGAGGGCAATGTACATCTTAAGTGTGGGGGATGGATTTCAAAATTTTCTAACTTTTTGCATTATTCTTAAATCCCTGAATAATATATTGTCTTAAGTAATTTTTTCATTTTACTAATTAGAATAAAACTTTTGTTGATTTATGATTTTTATTAATATGCTTTGGATTAAGTCATAGTTAATTGTGCATTGATGATTTAAACTTTAAGATATTAGAGAATCAGGCATGATAAGTCTATTTTCAGAATTAAAAAAATTGGCTAGGTTGTTTTCCTAAATTTGAATATTACTTTGAAATTTTGAATTTGCAAGGTTGACATCAAAAACCATAATTTCTGGGAGATTTTGAGCCTTTTAAGAGCATATATTTTTCTTGCTCACTTTTTTGACTATGAGTGTGTCAATACTGATTTGTTATTCTAGAACTTGCTTCGATTATGCATTTCGAGACCACACTTTTGATTTGATATATTGAGATGATAAAGGCACCTAGGATTTAACCCACTCACTCCACAAAAAGCCTACCTTCATAATTAACCCCTAGTGAACTCCTTTGATCCTAATAAACTGTTTCTTTGACTTAACCATTAATAGTAACTCGAAACCCCATTATTAACTTGTTTATCCCATTTTCTTGACTCCCTTTTTGTCCAGATTTGATTTGATCGGTTGCTTAATTAAAGTAGTTGAATTCATATTTTATTATGTACTTATTCTTAAAAAAAGGTTAAAAAATTTATTCATCATTAGCTCTATGTTCTATGAGCTTAAACAGTTAAATTCACATCTTTAGAAGGAGCTCATGTTATTGATGTAATTTTTCATTATCAGTTTATTGTTTCTAGTTAGGTAATTTGTCAATTCAATCTTGATTCTAACCTTCTTATTCAGTCTATATCCATACCTTTAACCCAAGCCTAATTACAACCCTTTAAAGACCTTTTGATTTGTGTATCATCTCATTTTTTAGTGGTGGAGATTTGATTTTCATGCAAGCCTATTGGATTAACTTTTCATACTTGACTTATGAGTGCTTATCTTTTACCTTAAAAACTTTGAGTGATTTGAGTGAATCCTTAGTAAGGATGTCAATTCTTGTTAGTTTTGAATCAGAGATAATTATTTAGGTAAGGGGAAACACCTATATTTTTCATGCTATAAAATATATAACTTTGATTGTGTGAATCTTTAGGACTCTTTGAGTTAAATTATCCATGTATACATTATCTATGAATTATGATGAGACATTATTGATGAGAATTTCTAATTGTGAGTTGAGAAATTTGCTTGAGGACAAGCAAAAGCTTAAGTGTGGGGGTGTTTGATAAACCGTAATTTACACATATTTTAACCCCATGCTTGGCTTAATTTTGGATGAATATTCATTATATTTGATGAATTCGATGCTCCTAATCCTTTAATTTCATGTTTTATACTTAGGTGAGCATATGAGGATGAAAAGAACGAAGAACGGGCCAAAACCGGAGAAATTGGGCCAAAGTGAGAGATCAACATGGCCTGGAGTTCACCACACGACCGTGTCACTTTAGTAGACTCAAACACGGCCTGGGCTCGATTCACACGGGCATGCCACACGGACGTGTCCCTGGCGTGACCCATTTTAATTCTACGAAAAAGGTTACTTAGAGGCGAAGAAAGACATTCCGAAGCCTATATAAACACCCTAAGTGTGACCTAAAAGGGGCAGCCCAAGGAGGTAAAGCCAAAGAGGGCTGAATACATGGAATTACTCAAAAAAGCCAGTTGATCCATCTCAAGAAGTCAGAATCACGCTCAAGGTTGAGGATCTTCCCTTTAATTCCTTTAGGAGTTTTAGGGTTTTTCTTTATGTTTTGTTATTTACTTTCTTCTGAGATGTATTCTTTTATGAACATGAACTAAACCCCTCAAATACCTGAGGGGGATGAAACCTAAGACGGATCTTGTTATTATTTTCTAAAATGTATGATAAATACTTGATTTGTTCTTAATTATGCGTTCTTAATTCTTTCTTTAATATTTCAGGATATTGATTCAAGTATTGATATGCTTATTTAGAGGAGCAAAAGTCCCTGTCTAGGATTAGATCTAGCATAATTAAGCGGAGTTGATCGCACTCCTAGAAATAGGACGACAAAAATCTACCAGATTAGGGTCAAACCTAATATGGGAGTCCATATATCGAGTTAATGCAACACTAGGGGTTTTAATTAGAAAGAGATTTCAATTAATCAACCTAGGGTTAGACGTTAGTAGCCTCAAAAGAGGTATTAATATAAACTAGGGAATTCTACGATCAGGTCAAGTGAATAAATCATCTAGTTTAGAGTTAAATAACAAGTGAAGTCTAGGTGGATTCTTCCTTAGGCATTGTCTTGATCAATTGATTTTCCCAAAAGTAATTTCCCAATTCGTTCTTTGTGTCTTAGCATCCTTAGTAATAATAATTAGTTAGATAAAATCCCCTTTATTTTAGGCTAGATAATAAAAAGAAAGTCAGTACTAGTACTTTTGGTTCCTTTGGGTTCAACATTCTGGTCTTGCCACTAAGCTATACTACTGTTCGATAGGTGCGCTTGCCTCAATCATGGTGATGGTTAGTTTCTAGGCTCGATCATTCATTATATAAATATTAAAACTCTCAAATCACGATCAATTACCTATGCCCTCTATATGTTTCTCAAAACCCCTAACTAGCAGAGTCTTAGTAAACAAATCCGTAGGGTTTGTCTTCAAATGCGATCATTGACTACATACACTATTTTGTCAATCACTATCGTCTACTTTATTATATTTTTTATGTTTCTTTCCTCATATGGTTTCTTTAATGTTTAGCTATATGCACACTATTATAGTGTCATAACTTTCTCTATACCTCATATTCGACATCCACAATGAAGTTGGCAATGTAACCCTACTTGACACTTATATACATTATGGACCAGTCTTCTAGAGCAAAGATACAACCCAATGTAGAATTCCTCAAATCTTGATACATTTGGAAGTTTGAATTGGTATAGCCGATAGGAGTAAGATCTCTTCAGAATACACAATCATATATTCCCTTATTCTTTGTAAATACTTGAATATATGCTTAATTGCTTGCTAGTGTCTTGGATCGAGATTCTCTTGATATCGACTCACCAACCCTACTACAAAATAGATATTTGGACATGTGTATAACATGATATGCGTGAGACTTTATACTGCAAAAGATTAAGGAACCTTTCTCATGTTTTCTCTTTCTTTCGTTGTCTTAGGACAATCCTTCAAAGAAAGATGAAATCCAGATACAGAAGGTTGAGTTCTCTTCTTAGACTCGATCATTGCATAATGTTTGAATATCTTATCTATGTATGAAGCTTGTGATAATGCTATCACTTAGTTGTTTCGATCCATTAGGATTAAAATACCTAGAACAAAATTAGTTTCTCCCAAGTTTCTCATGATAAACTCTTGAGTTAACCATAATTTAACCAATGAAAATGTTCCTACATCATTTTCAATGAGAAGAATGTCATTGACATATAGAATGAGAAAGACCACTTTTCCATATCCAATACGTTTAGAAATACAAGGTTCATTTATCGTTTTCTCAAATCCAAAAGTTTTGATTATTTGATCAAATCTTTGATCCCATAAGCGAGATGCTTGCTTAAGTCCATATATAGATTTAAGTAGTTTGCAAACTTTATGCACATGTTATTTAGCTATATATCTCTTGGGTTGCATTATATAAATTCTCTCTTCAAGATAGTAATTTGGGAACGTTGTCTTGGTATCCATTTTCTAAATCTTAAAATCAGGAGCAACCACAATGGATAACAATATGCAGATTAAATTTAGCATGACAACTGAATTAAAGGTTTATTTGTAATTGATACATTCTTTCTGAGTATAACCTTTTTCTACAAATTTTGCTTTGTAAGTTTTCACTTTTACATTTACATTTCTTTTCTTCTTGTAGATCCACTTACACCTTATAAGTTTTATCCCTTATAGTAAGTGTACAAGTTCCCACACTAAGTTCAATTGCATAGAATTCATCTCAGCTTTCATAGCTATTTCCCAGATCTTGGAATTAGCATTATGCATTGCCTCATCAAATGTGAATGGGTCATCATCTTCCTATTCAATAGCCTTAGTATTTAAAACACTTCTGCCAAATTGGAAGAACTTAGGCCTCTAGAAACTCTCCTATAGTGAGGAAAACTCCCTATGCTGCTATTTTTCTCTAGGTCTACTATTAAGAGTTAGTTCTGGAATCATTACTACAGGGCTTCATTTATTTCTTGAAAGTTCTTCGAGTACTTTCTTACTTCAAGATTTAAAATTATTAATGTAATTTTCCTCAAGGAAGGTAGCATGAGTCAACACTATCATTGTTTTCTCTTTTGATTTATAAAACAAACCACCCTTTGTTCCCTTAGGATATCCTACAAACATGCAAAACTTTGTTGTGAATCCAACTTCCTCGCATATTTATCCAATACATGGGCTAGGCATCCCCAAATTCTTAAATGATTTAGACTTGACTTCCTGCCATGCCACAATTCGTTTGGAGTTTTAGATGCGACCTTAGTTGGTACATCATTCAAAATATAGAAATTCATTTGTAAGGTGTATCCCCAAAAGGAGATTGCCAGCTTTGAATAATTTAACATCGATTGAACCTTGTCTAGCAAAGTTCAATTCCTTCTCTCTACCACATCATTCTATTGTGGAGTTCTTAGAGAAGTTAATTGAGATTATCTCATTTTCTATATGATACCTTAAGAACTCATCTGATAAATATTCCCCACATCCATCAGATCGAAGTGTCTTTGTGGGTAAACCTAATTGTTTATCCACTTTCAAATGAAACTCTTTAAATTTATGAAATGTTTCATTTTTGTGGTGCATTAAGTATACATACCCATATCTATAATAGACATTTATAAAGTTTACATAATAATCATAACCACCTACTGCACTGACGTTCATGGGGCCACACACATCAGTGTGTACAAGTTCTAAGGGTTTTATGGCTCTCGTCTGTAACATCTTGATTTAGGGCCTATTCGAAATAATGGTGCGAGACCATAAATTTGAGGTATATGTATGAGTTTTTGAGGTCTATGCCATGTTTGCATGTTAGTGTGAAAGTTTCATGAAGCAATTTTGTCTAATTGTGATTGAATTGTCCAAAAGGACTAAATTGCAAAAGTTGCAAAATGTGGTATTCTAGAAGTTATTTTTATGAAATAGCTTTAGAATATCAATTGGAGGTCCTTAAATAGTAATTTTCCCAAATTCTAATTTTTGGACAAAATTGGGCATGAATGGGTTAAAATTTGAAAGTTGGACAAAAGGGCATTTTGGTCATTTGTCAATTAAATGATTAAAATGGGAAAAAGATGATAGAATTTTCATTTATCTTCTTCCCCAAGGCTGCCGAAAAATTTAGAGAAGCCATTGTTAGGCCTCCTCAACTTTTCAAGCTAGCTAGTAAGGGCATTCTAGCTCCGTTTTTGATATTATTCGTATTTTTGAAGTCCTAGTAGCATGAGTAAGCTATTTTTAGCTATATGTTGAGCTAAGATGGATGTTCAAAAACGTACCCATGTATGACATCCATGTATTTTGATGTTTTATGGAAGAATATGAAAGCTTGATGTAGTAGAAACATCTTTTGCTAAGAGAATTCCATGAAAAATGCATATAGGGGCTAGTTTGTGAAAGTCTTGAGATTGGTCATACATATGGGATTTAGTGAGAATTGATGATTGCTTTAGTTGAGTAAATGGTTCTGCTATGCATGAAAGGCTAGAAAGTTGAATGAAAATCACTTTATGAGCCTTGGGCTAAATGTGTAAATATGAGAAAATTTAGAGGCAAAATGGTAATTTTGCTAAAGTATGAGATAATGGTCAATTTAGTTAATGTGTGTATTGAATGAGTTGATTTATCATTATAGATCTAGAAAGACTAAGCTCAAATCGAAACCAAGGCAAGAGCAAGGTGGTGGACTAAATTGCACATCTTATACTTTTTGAGTAATCGAGGTAAGTTTATGCTTAATCAATGCGATATACTTATACGTTCTTAATGCTAGCCAGTGTGTAGCATGAATGAGAATGAATGAGAATTATTGAAAAACCTATGTGGTTCAAGTGGAATGAATGTGGTAGATATCATGAATGAATGAATGAGTAAGTAGATATGTGGATGTGTAGTGATAATATTTGATGGTGGGCTAAGTGCAATACCACCTTAATACTTAACAACTATGGGCTGTTTGCGATACCATAGTTAAGTATATTATTTAGTGGCCTATGTGCGAAACCACTATGAGTACCTCTTGGTAGGCTATGTGCGATACTACCTTATTATCTTATTGTGGTGGGCTGAGTGCAAAACCACCTAGTAATTTAGCTATGTGGACATATTAGTGTGATAAAATGATGTGTTGTATTTTCGAGTAAATGTGGTATTGAGTGCAGGGGTGCATGTCAATGATTATGAGTATGTGACTCATGACGTGTTGGAAATTTGGTAAAGGATAGAAAGAGGAAGCATAATTGTGGATGTGAATTTATTTGGTAGTATAATGCTAATTGTTGTTTAGTTTATACTAGAATGCTTAAATTGTTTATGTGTAAACTTACTAAGCTCAAGGCTTACTCCTTTTCTTTTCCCTTGTCTTATAGAGAAAGAGGGTTGAATCGAGATACGTGGATTAATCGGAAGATTGCCCACACTATCAGCTCACTCTGGTACATTAGACTAAAAGTTTTTTGTGTGGCATGTGTAATGGTTAGACAAGTTAGTGAATATGTTATAATGGCTAAGATATGTTAGCCTATAGATGGATAATCTATTTTGTATAATGCCATAGTTGTTGGATGCTTTATTATATGAAAAGATGTAGTTATACATGTGTGATTGTCTTTGAATTTGAATTGATTATTGATGTGTTGTTTGAGTATATGTTATAAGAACTTGAGGGGTGAGAAGAGCTTAGCACATAGCTTGGTTCTTGTCCATGTGGATAGACACACAGGCATGTGTTTAGGCCATGTGTGACAGACGGCCATTCCACGGGCATGTGCCTTGGCCATGTCTCTTTGATAGATTTGAGCAGTATAGGCCACGGGCTAGCCACACGGGCGTCTGTCTAGACTTCAGGCCATGTGGTCTAGTCAGTGTTCACAACGGGCGATGTATCACCCCTTGCCTGGGTTCTATGTCGTAACCAGGCTCGAGACATTACCGTACTAAAACCTCATGACGCCACTTAGGCTTATTGTGACTACTCACTTAAGCCACCTTTACAACTTCATTTTTGACTTACGAAGTCTCACTCATATTCCCGAGGGATCTCGAGACTATCACGGAGCTTTTTCTATTCTTAAATTTTTCTCGTTTATTCTGGGTTCACACACCGTGCATGTTGAAACACGCCTGTGTGTAGACACACACACGCCCATGTCCTCAAATCGTGCTTAATTCTTGAGCATTCTGCCAAATGCTCCGCGGCCAAGGCATACGTCCGTGTTAGTCCAGAGGCACGCCCGTGCAACTCTAAGGCACCCTCGTGTCCAATGCTCATGGAGAGCTACTGACTTGGTCCACACGGCCTTGACACGCCCGTGTTATCCAACCGTGGGGAGCTACTGACTTCATCTACACTACTGGGCACACGCCCATGCTCAAACCATGTGTCTCAGACGACTAATGCACACGGCCGTGGGACTCACCCGTGGTCTATTCTTTCTAATAATAATATGGTGCAGGGTATCCACGGCCTAGACACACGTCCGTGTGTCTAACCATGTGGGCACTTAGAGGCTATTTACCAAGCCTTCTTACCACTCTCAAATGCATGCATACAGATACTAATCCAATAAAGTCTCAAATCATCAACTAAAACACATGAACATATACATTTGATTCATGAAAATAAAGTTTTTCTCCCATACAATTACAACAACTTAAGCCATCCTCAATGGCCATACACATTTAAACTATAAACCCTCTTAGGCCAATACAATTAAGTACACTAACAACAACTCAATCAACCTTAAATTCTAGCCCTATACATTCCATGACTCAATAGGACTTGATACCTCATACCAAGGGTCTGTTCGATAGTGTGAAAACATATCCGGTGATCTCCAATTCGAGCTAGCTAAAATAACTTATAAGAGATGAGGAAAGAAGAGGAGTAAGCAATAATGCTTAGTAAGTTCATCTGCATAAACTGGCAAACACTGATATTCATTGAATATACATGACTACAAGTTATTATAATAAGCTTTTCTCATGAGCTCGTGGTTACTTACCCAACCATTGTTGAAACTTACTCATTCGATATTTTACCACATTCTTACCCAATCACGAGTCAACTGCTAGTGTTGAATAGCATTCATTCCTGCACTGATCACTATTTAATCGTATGAAACGACACATCAACCATCTAGATAAATCGCTCATACTACTAATCTCTCAGTGGTTTTGCACTTAGCCCACAACTGAATCTCTAATGGGGTGGTATCGCTTTACGACCCACCATTCATAAATACTCATGGTGATTTCGCACTTAGCTCACCAATCATTTATAAGAGATGGTATCGCCCACAGCCCATCGATTTCTAATGTATTAGGTGGTAACACACACAGCCCACCTATGGCAATATAATTGATGGTATCGCACACATCCCATCAATTAATAGTTTGTCAAATGGTAGCGCACACAGCCCACTGATAATAATATAGTTAATGGCAACGCACACAGCCCATCAACAACTATCAATGAGGTGCATCTACACAAGCTTACCATTACTATACATTCACAAATATTTACCCTCATACATTTCTCAAATTCAAATGTTCATTCGTGAACATCCTCACTTATTATCATTCTTACTTGACTTTCTATGATACTCATTCACATTCACGCAGTACAACAAGAAATCTATCTCATGTAACTAAGGTGCATTAATAACACATATCCCATTAGGGGTTCATCATATATTGAATTCATCTCAATTTAGTTCTAACACTAACTTGTACTTCTCGTGGTACAACCACCTACATTCAAATTGTTAAATAACTCTATTGAGTCTCATACACATAATCATCGACATCATACCCTAATAGGGTCCTTCACATATTAACATATCGATGACATGTCCTTGTCATGATCGACATTTAACTCCTACACCAAGACCATATTCCAATATGGTCTTACTCGAGACTTTAACCATCATCATATTATTCTATATACATTTTCCATTACTCTTAAATTCAATTCTCTTGACATCTCATCAAGGATGTTTCATACATTCATAGTGTAAATCTACTTTCCATACAACATTGGAATATTAAATTATCTCATACATAGTCGCAACCATCGCACATGAAATTACCTCGATGTCGAAAGGGCCGAAAATGACTTTTTGCCCACATTTCTCTTTTCACCCGTTCTAGGTCCAAAACTCATTTTCTTTGATCTAGAACAATGGGATTTAGTGATTTAATCACTTATAAATCATAATTCACCATAAACTACACTTTAGGAAAAATGACTATTTTGCCCATACATTTTGGTAAAATTATGATTTTGCCCCTATGCTTGTAAATAAATTTTTATCACATTTTCTTGTTAAGAAAGCCTAGATGAACATTTAATCCCAGTATAACTATTTACAATTTCATCTATTTCATGCCTTAATGAACAAATTACAACTTTTGCATTTTAGCCCAAATTTGGTGTTTTCAAACAACACCTTTCACAAGAGTTGTTTCTCATCACTTTGACATTCATTTTCTTCCATAGAAACTCAGCAACCAACATATTATCTTTCATGGCAAGTCCCTAGAATCTTAACCATATTGCAAATTAGTCCCCTCATTAGCTAGCTTAAGCTTTGGGGACTTCAAAAGTACAAAAATTATCAACTAAAGCCATCAAAATCACTTACTTGAAGAGGAGATGAGTTGCTGAAATTTTAAGCTTCAAAACCCCCTTGTTGCTACCCATTTCGGTGGAGAGAAGATGGAGAAAAGATGATAGCTTTCTTTTCTTTATTTTTTTCCTTATTTTATTCCTTTAGTCAACTAATGTCACCAACCCTTGTCAAATTTCTTGTCCCCTTGACCGCCCATCACTTATAGGAAGGCATAATTGCACTTTAAAGACCTCCAATTCACATTCTATAACTATTTGGTACTTCTAGCAAATGAACTAGAACTTTCACACTTTATGCGATTTAGTCCTTTTTCACAATTTAGCTAGAAATTGCTAAAATTAAGGCACCAAAATTTCCATACATCCTTATAAACATGTTATAGCACATAACATAACATGAATATAATGTTATCAAGCCTCGAATTTAGTGATTCTGAGATCACTTTTCCAACTAGCCCCTAAATCGGGCTGTTACAATTCTCCCCCTTAGGGATTTTCGTCCTCGAAAATCTTATCAAGAGGAGTCGCTGCACACATTCTTTAAACATTCTAGAGATTCTTTAAAATCACAAATCTACTTATCTTCAAGTTTCTCTGGTTAACAACCTTTAAGCTCTCTTACACAAGGCCGAAGCATCACTTGTTATTTAGGTATTTCTTCCTCCAGATGTATGCTCAGTAATCCTCTAATTTAGAACTCTGCACATGTCCAAATGATCATTCGGATCCTTACCAGTTGATTTACTACAACTCAAATGTCATTCCCCTTCTTTTGGAATTTTGTCAAACCACACTTGACATCTATAAGGTTTTATCTCAATTTCTCATTAAAGCATTCATCAACTTTAATATTCTTGACTTGTACGCTTTAAAAACTCAGCTTTTAGTGGTCAACCACTTCTGGCCATAGACTCAATCATATCGTGAAATGTACTCTATTGTCAAAACATTTATTCACATATCTGCACTTTCTTATCCTTGTATTAGTAGACACACTACTACTAAACCTCATACCAAAACTTCTGTATAAGTTCTTGATTCATCAATATTCAAATTCTATTTCAAGGAAACATCGACAAGAAAAATCTTATCCAACCTGGATTTTATCATCTTAAATAAACTTATTCAGAGCTTATTTAAAATACCATTTACTACCTCATTTCTGAACTCCTTTACTCTGAAAGAAAGACTCGCTCCAGTCATTAACCTCTCTGAAATTGAAATATTACTCACTAAGATCAATCAAGTAACTAATTTGCATTGTTTAACATGGATCCTTCAACCAGACATATGTACTATTTCTACTATCTGAGAAGTATTATAATAACTTTACACACCAATGCAATAGTTCATGTCGTTTCCACTATCTTATTATAATAAGATGTCCTCATACAGATACAAAAGTAATCGCCTCGGGATCACCAATTTGGCCATTATTTCTCAATTCAGATAGAATTCAGTACTAGGATTTCCAAACAATAATTCCGTCACTAGCTTTCAACTCGACTGTTACGGTATGATCCTTTCCATGAGCATATCTTTGTATCGTGCTCCTTACTCACTAACACACAGAAATTATTCCCTTTATTGATTCATATGTCATACATTAATCTACTCCTTTCTCCACACAGAGAACATTTTCTAGCACACCATCATCTGAGTTTCTTTTGCTGTGCTAATCTAAAACCTTTACTAGCATCGTATCTCATAACATTAGGGACATCTTGATCGAATTTATTGACTCCATTTAGCATACTTGAAAACCCATTGTACAATGTGAAACTTGGGATTTCACTTCTCATACTAGAACCACCACGGACTTCCTCCTCAAATTACCCGAATAAGGTTACGAGGAGACAAAGGAATATCAACTTAAGAAGATCTCGATTAACATACACCTCAGGCTTCCTACTCACTTGAGTCAATAGCCTAGGCTAACTTTTTCTTGTTCATAACATTGTATAATTAATACAATCGTTAAAGCATTCGGGCATACTTTCTTACAATTGCCTTTATTAAGCAGCTATCGTGCCACACATCGTACTCATTTATTCATGACTCATTCACAAATGCGTATATTTACCCATTTACATGGCTTTGGTACAATTTTCATTTCTACCTCTAATCTCATCTGTGTGTCCCATTAATCACTAGGGATAATCAAAGATGCATATTCATTGTCATTCATATAAGTGCTAAACTAATGCCACATTCCCAAGGTGGTCTTATAGGGAGTCACCTTTAAATGTCAATGCCATAACTCAATTAAGGTCTTGTATGGACTTCCGCATCAAGTATCGATGCCATATTCCAAATATGGTCTTATACGATTCTCATATCCATTTCCAAAGCCATATTCTAGATATGGTCTTATATGGAATCATAACTTGGTGCCGAGGCCATGCCTCGAACATGGTCTTATATGGGATTTTATCGATTTCCTATCTCAATGATAGCCCCTTTTTATTATAGCCCCCTAGGACTTCAACCTTATGTTCAACAACAATTACTCTACCTAGTAGAGTATCATGTATCAATGTGATACAAAGCATTTTCAGAATGTTAACACGAATACTACATTAATCATATACAAATTTACTCAATTTGACTCTCATAACATCTCATCATAATTCAGTGGTGGTAAGGAGGGTGAGGTCACAGAGCCTCTTAACTTGATTCTCGTGACTACATGCATATGATTTACGATTCATCATTAATAAAATATCATCATAGTTGTACAACTCATCTCAAGTGAGTTTTCACATTTATCACGCTACAATTGTTTCTATCACAAATACATTAGAATAATGTATTCACATACTCAAGTTCTACATTACTATCTACTTGAGTACTCAACATCTAATTCTACTTTCTCTTACCGTCACTTATTAGTTAAAGAATGTCTTACGAATTTGAGTATGTCGTTTACTTGATTACCATAGTCCAACTATGGTCTTACTAGTATCTTATCCTCATAGCCCAGCTATTACTTTACATGTCATCACAATGCCATAGCCTCGCTATGGTCTTACACGAAATCTCATATCAATACCAATGCCATATCCCTAATATGGTCTTATATGGAACTCATGTTAATGCCGATGCCATATCCCAGATATGGTCTTACACCGGCTCTTATCTTAATGCCGATACCATGTTCCAAACACGGTCTTATACTGGCACTCATAATACAGCCGATGCCATGTCCTATGGCATGGTCTAATACGATGCCATGTCCCGACCCTCATAATATGGCCGATGCCATGTCCCGGACATGGTCTTACATGTTTCTCTCATTGCCATGGTCCAACCATGGCTCTCATAATATGGCCGATGCCATGTCCCGGACATGGCCTTACACTCGCATACTCTCTCATTGCCATGGTCCAACCATGGTCTTATTCATCTTTTCATTGTTGACATAATATCAACCGTACTCATCTCCTGCATTCTACTTAATCTAAGTTCTCAATTTTAGCTTTCATACCACAATAAGGGTGGTTTCTTGCTCTTACTTAAGCCACCTTTACAACTTTATTTTCGACTTAACATTGATTTTTTTATCGTCTCACTCATATTCAGTTCAACGAAATGGGCTCTCAAGACTATAATCATTGAACTTTTTCTATTCTTAAATTTTTCTCTTTTATTACCCGGGTTCACATGCATGCAGGTGCATGTTGAAACACACCTTTAGTGTGTGAGCTTTTTCTATTCTTAAACTTTTATTACACGCCCATGTCCCCAAACCGTGCTTAAAACTTGAGCATTCTGCCAAATGCTCCACGACCAAGGCACACGTTTGTGTTAGTCCAGGGGCACGCCCGTGTACCTCTAAGGCACTCCCGTGTCCAATACTCGTGGGGAGCTACTGACTTGGTCCACACGGCCTTGACACACTCGTATCATCCAACCGTAGGGAGGTACTGACTTCATCAACACGGCTTAGGCACATGCCCATGCTCAAACCATGTGTCTCAGATGGCTCATGCACACGGCCGTGGGACTCACTCGTGGTCTATTCTTTCTAATAATAATAAGGTACAGGGTATGCACGGCCTGGACACACGCCCGTGTGTCTAACCATGTGGGCACTTAGAGACTATTTACCAAGCCTTCTTACCACTCTCAAATGCATGCATACATATACTAATCCAATAAAGTCTCAAATCATCAACTAAAACACATGAACTTATACATTTGATTCATGAAAATAAGGTTTTCCTCCCATACAATTACAACAACTTAAGCCATCCTCAATGGCCATACACATTTAAGCTATAAACCCTCTTAGGCCAATACAATTAAGCACCCTAACAACAATTCAATCAACCTTAAATTCTATCCCTATACATGCCATGACTCAATAGGACTTATACCTCATACCAAGGGTTTGTTCGGTAGTGTGAAAACATCACCGATGATCTCCAATCCGAGCTATCTAAAATAACCTATAAGAGATGAGGAAAGAAGAAGAGTAAGCAATAATGCTTAGTAAGTTCATCTACATAAACTGACAAACACTGATAATCATTTAATATACATGACTACAAGTTATTATAATAAGCTTTCTCATGAGCTCGTGGTTACTTACTCAACCATTGTTGAACTTACTCATTCGATATTTTACCACACTCTTACCCTATCACGAGTCAACTACTCGTGCTGAATAGCATTCATTCCTGCACTGATCACTATTTAATCGTATGAAACGACACATCAACCATCTAGATAAATTGCTCATACTACTAATCTCTCAGTGGCTTCGCACTTAGCCCATGACTGAATCTCTAATGGGCTTGTATCGGACACAGCCCACCATTCATAAATACTCATGTAGATTTCGCACTTAGCTCACCAATTATTTATAAGCTATGGTATCGCACACAGCCCATCGATTTCTAATATATCAGGTGGTAACGCATACATCCTACCTATGGCAATATAATTGATGGTATCGCACACAACCAATCAATTAATAGTTTTTCAGGTGGTAACGCACACAACCCACTGATAATAATATAGTTAATGGTAACGCACACAGCCCATCAACAACTATCAATGAGGTGCATTTGCACAAGCTCACCGTTACTATACATTCACAAATATTTACCCTCACATATTTCTCAAATTCAAATGTTCATCCGTGAACATCCTCACTTACTATCATTCTTACTTGACTTTTTACGATACTCATTTGCATTCACGCAGTACAATAATAAATCTATCTCATGCAACTAGGGTGCATTAATAACACATATCCCACTAGGGGTTCATCATATATTGAATTCATCTCAATTCAATTCTAACACTAACTTGTACTTCTCGTGGTACAACCACCTATATTCAAATTGTTAAATAACTCTATTGAGTCTCATACACATAATTCTCATCGACATCATACCCCAATAGGGTCCTTCACATATTAACATATCGATGACATGTCCTTGTCATGATCGTCATTGAACTCCTACACCAAGACCATATTCCAATATGGTCTTACTCGAGACTTTAACCATCATCATATCATTCTATATACATTTTCCGTTACTCTTAAATTCAATTCTCTTGACATCTCATCAAGGATGTTTCATACATTCATAGTGTAAATCTACTTTCCATACGACATTGGAATATTAAATTATCTCATACATAGTCGCAACCATCGCACATGGACTTACCACGATGTCGAAAGCGCCGAAAAGAACTTTTTGCCCACATTTCTCTTTTCACCCGTTTTAGGTCTGGAACTCATTTTCTTTGATCTAGAACAATGAAATTTAGTGATTTAATCACTTATAAATCATAATTCACCATAAACTACACTTTAGGCAAAATTGACTATTTTGCCTCTACACTTTGGCAAAATTATGATTTTGCCCCTATGCTCATAAATAAATTTTTATCACATTTTATTTTTAAGAAAGCCTAGATGAACATTTAATCCTATTATAACTATTCACAATTTCATCTATTTCATGCCTTAATGAACAAATTACAACTTTTGCATTTTAGCCCAAATTAGGTGTTTTCAAACAACACCTTTCACAAGAGTTGTTTCTCATCACTTTGACATTCATTTTCTTCCATAAAAACTCAGCAACCAACATATACTCTTTCATGGCAAGTCCCTAAAATCTTAACCATATTGCAAATTAGTCCCCTCATTAGCTAGCTTAAGCTTTGGGGACTCCAAAAGTACAAAAATTATCAACTAAATCCATCAAAATCACTTACTTGAAGAGGAGATGAGTTGCTGAAGTTTTAAGCTTCAAAAACCCTCTTGTTGTTGCCCATTTTTGGTGGAAAGAAGATGGATAAAAGATGATAGCTTTCTTTTCTTTATTTTTTTCCTTATTTTATTCCTTTAGTCAACTAATGTCACCAACCCTTGTCAAATTTCTTGTCCCCTTGACCGTCCATCACTTATAGGAAGGCATAATTGCACTTTAAAGACCTCCAATTCACATTCTATAGCTATTTGGCACTTCTAGCAAATGAACTAGAACTTTTGCACTTTATACGGTTTAGTCCTTTTTCACAATTTAGCTAGAAATTGCTAAAATTAAGGCACCAAAATTTCCATACATCCTTATAAACATGTTATAGCACATAACATAACATGAATATAATTTTATCAAGCCTCAAATTAGTGACTTCGAGATCACTGTTCCAACTAGCCCCTAAATCGGGCTGTTACAGGTGGTGAGCACGGGTGTGTGCCCTAGCCGTGGGGGCATTAGCAGAATGCTTGGGTTTTCATGCATGGTTTGAGGGCATGGGCGTGTGTGACTTTACACGGGCGTGCCTCATCTTACAGGCGTTTAGTCCCTGTTTAGGTGGAAAATTTTTAAAATCGCAGAAGTTTCTAATAGGGTCTTAAGAGTCTTGCCTGTATGAGTGAGGCCTTGTAAGTGGAGATTGAGGTTGTAGAGGTGACTTAAGAGAGTAATCGATCAGCCTAAGTGGCGATCATATGGTTTTAATCTGGTAATGCCTCGGGCCCGATTCTGGAATAGATTTTGGGTAAGGGGTTTTACATTTAGTGATATCAGTGCTATGGTTTAGTTGCTTTTAGGACTACCGTAGCTGGTGTAAGAGTCTAGCTATACATGCGATAAGTATATAATGATAATATGGTGGTTTTTGATGATTTTTGAACTTGTTTTTATATAGAGTATGGATCCCGATCAATCAGCTGCTAATGATGCAGCTAGTAATGCGCCAGCTCCCGCGTAAGGGACCATGCTTGTACAGAGTGAACCCGAGACTGGGGGTTAAGGAGACGAGGCTCGAGAAGCCTTTCTCTAGATGGTGAGTGACTTGTACTCAGTGTACGTTTGAGCAAACCCTAATGCTCAACCTCCAGCTCCTCCTGTACCTTAGCCAGTTCTAGTGGTTCCTCAAGGTATAAAAGTAGTAAGAGTGACGAAGCCCCTGGTAGATAGGATTAGGAAACACGGGGCTGATAAATTTAGAGCTAAGGTAGATGATGACCCTGAGAGGGTAGAGTTTTGGTTGGAGAACTCGATGAGAGTGTTCGATGAACTCTCATGTACACCTGAAGAGAACCTCAAGTGTGCTGTATTTTTGCTAAGAGATTCAATATACCATTGGTGGAAGACGTTGACGTCGATAGTCTCGAGAGAATGGGTGATGTGGGACTTCTTTCTGAAAGAGTTCCAGAAGAAGTATATAAGCCAGAGATTTACCAATCGAAAAAGGAAGGAATTCTTTGAGTTTAAGCAAGGGAGAATGTCAGTAGCAAAATATGAGTCGCGACTTTGTTAGGCTTAGCAAATACGCTCAAGAATGTTTATCGACGGAGGCCGTTTTACGTAAAAGGTTCGAAGATGGACTGAATGAGGATATCAAACTCCTGGTTGGTATTATGGAGTTGAACGAGTTCGTAGTGTTGGTTGATAGGGCAAGTAAGGCCGAAGAACTGAGTAAAGAAAAGAGGAGAGCGGTGAATGAGGCCCGAGATGTAAGAAAACGATCGATGGGTAAATCTTACCAAGCTCAATTGAAGAGATCCAACGAGGTGAATCCTCGGACCACTACATCAGTTGGATATTCACCTTGAGATCAAGGTAACACTCGTTTGGGTTCAAGAGTCCAAGCCACCTCGATGGAAAGTGTGGGCAATCCGAAAAACAAATCGGGGTGTCCAAGTTGTGGTAGATATCACACTGGGGAGTGTTGGGGTAACAGTCGAAACTATTATAAGTGTGGTTCCCCTGACCATTTTATCTGAAATTGCCCTATGAAAGGGATGACAAGGAAGAGAAGCAAGAGATAAGACCAAGCAATTTACCTTCAAGGGGTAGACCACCAAAGAACCCAGGAGGGGGTCTAGTGGTAGAGGTGTGTCACGAGATTCTGCTGTGAGACTGGAGGGTCGGGCACCTGCTAAGACATATGCCATTCGTGCTCGTGAAGAGGCATCCTCTCCAGATGTGATAACAGGTACTTTTTCTCTCTATGACACCTTTGTTATTGCTTTAATTGACCCAGGGTCTACCCATTCCTATATTTGCATGAGATTGGCATCTAGTTTGAGTATGACCATTGAGTCTACGGACATTGTGGTTAAGGTGTCAAACACCCGTTAGGTAAGCATGTGTTAGTGGACAAGGTCTGTAAGAACTGTCCTTTGATAGTTAAGAGTCATTATTTTCCTGCAAACCTAATGTTGTTACCGTTTAATAAGTTTGATTTAATCCTTGGCATAGATTGGTTGACTACACATAGTGTCTTAGTGAATTGTGGTAGTAAGTTTATCGAGCTGAAATGTGAGGGTGGAGATGTTGTTCGGGTTGAATCAGGTGGATCGAATAGTCTACCAGTGATGATTTCTTCCTTAATGGCTGAGAAATGTTTGAGAAAGGGATGTGAGTCCTATCTCACGTTTGTATTGAATACTCAAAAGTCTGAGGTGAAGATTGAATCAGTGCCAGTGGTATGTGAATATCTGGATCTATTCCCGGAGGAGGTACCCGGATTACCTCCTGTGAGAGAGGTCAAGTTTGGGATTGAGCTAATTTCAAGAACGACACCTATTTCAATTGCTCCGTATAGGATGGCACCTATAGAGTTGAAATAACTGAAGGTTCAGTTGCAAGAGTTGACGGCTAAAGGTTTTGTGAGACTGAGCTACTCACTATGGGGTGCTTTGGTATTGTTTTTGAAGAAGAAAGATAGGTCGATGAGATTGTACATAGACTACAGACAACTCAACAAAGTGACAGTGAAGAATAAGTATCCTTTACCAAGGATTGATGATCTTTTTGATCAACTGAAGGGAGCTTAGTGTTTTCCAAGATAGATTTGAGGATTGGTTATTACCAGTTGAGAATGAAGGAGCAGGATGTGTTGAAAATTGCATTTCGATCAAGGTATGGCCATTAGGAGTTTCTAGTCATGTCGTTTGGTTTAACGAATGCACCTACGATTTTTATGGATCTGATGAACCGTGTCTTCAGACCTTATGTGGACAAGTTTGTGGATATCTTCATTGACGTCATATTGATCTATTCTCGAGACTAGAACGATCATGAAGAACATTTGAGAATTGTCTTACAAACTTTAGGAGATAAACAATCGTATGATAAGTTTAGCAACAGTGAGTTTTGGCTCCGAGAGGTTGGATTCCTAGGGCACATTGTGTCGAGTGATGGTATTCGAGTTGATCCAAGTAAGATATCGGCAATTATGGATTGAAAATAGCCAAGGAACGTATCAGAAGTTAGAAGCTTTTTGGGTTTAGCGGGATATTATAGACGTTTCATAAAGGGATTTTCTGTAATTGCTACCCAGATGATGAAACTGTTACATAAAGATGTAAAGTTTGATTGGTCTAAGATATGTAAACAAAGTTTCAAGAGGTTGAAAACATTGTTGACTAAGGCACCGATTTTGGTTTAACCAGAATTAGGAAAAGAGTTCGTGGTTTATAGTGAGATGTCGTTTAATGGTCTCGGATGCGTGTTGGTGCAAGAGGGTAAAGTAGTCGCTTACGCCTCAAGACAGTTAAAACCATACGAGAAGAATTATCCGACTCACTATTTGGAGTTGGCTGCGATTATTTTCGCATTAAAGATTTGGCAACATTACTTGTATGGGGAAGAGTGTCAAATCTTTAGGGATCACAAGAGTTTGAAGTATTTGATGGATCATAAGGATCTGAATTTATGACAGAGGCGGTGGCTTGAATTGTTGAAAGACTACGAGTTAGTCATTGATTATCATCCAGGAGAAGCTAATGTGGTTACAGATGCCCTGAGTAGGAAATCCTTATGTGCTCTAAGAGTTATGAACATAGGCTTAGCATTGTCTGATGATGGTGCTATTTTAGCAGAGTTGAGAGCTAAGCCATTGTTTGCTCAACAGATAAGTAAGGCTCAAAGAAATGATAGTGAGATGCAAGCTAAGAGAGCTAAGTGTGGATTGGGAAGTGATTCTGATTTTTGAGTGGGTCCAAATGATTGTTTGATGTACCATGATAGAATTTGTGTACCAAGAGATAAAGAGTTAATCCGAAAAGGTTTACATGAGACACATACACCTGGGTAGTACAAAAATGTATAACGATTTAAGAAAATTTTATTGGTGGCCGGGTTTGAAAAGAGACATTTCAGAGTTTGTGGCAAAATGTCTGATTTGTCAATAGGTGAAAGCTGAGCATCAAGTGCCTTCGGGATTGCTTCAGCCAGTGATGGTTCCCGAATGAAAATGGGATCGGGTTACCATGGATTTTGTGACGGGGTTGCCGATGACTCTAAAAAAGAAAGATGCTGTGTGGGTTGTTATGGATAGGTTGACGAAGTCGGCTCACTTTATTCCAGTACGTGTTGATTATTCACTAGATAAGTTCACTGAATTATATGTTGCATAGATAGTGAGATTGCATGGTGTGCCTATGTCTATAACATCGGATAGAGATCCGAGGTTTACTTCATGGTTTTGGAAGAAGTTGCAAGAAGCCATGGGTACTAGGTTAAATTTTAGTAATACGTTCCATCCACAAACTGATGGTCTGTCAGAAAGAGTGATTAAACTTCTTAAAGATATGCTTCGATGCTGTGTGTTAGAACTCGAAGGTAGTTGGGAGAAATGTCTGCCTTTGGTCGAATTTTCTTACAACAACAGTTATCAGTCGAGTATACGGATGGCTCCGTATGAGGCCTTGTGTGGTCGTAAGTGTCAGACTCCTTTGTATTGGACCGAGCTTAGTGAGAAGCTAATCCTTGGGGTTGACCTAGTGAAAGAAACAGAAGAGAAAGTGAAAGTGATCAGTAATGGTTTGAAAGCTACTTCAGACCGACAGAAGTCGTATGCAAATTTGAAAAGAAAAGAAATTGAGTTTAATGTGGGTGACAAAGTGTTTTTGAAAGTATCTCTATGGAAGAAGATCATGAGATTTGGACAAAAGGAAATTGAGTCCAAGATTCATAGGGCCGTATGAAATTATCGACAGAATTGGACCAGTAGCTTACCGTTTGGTTTTGCTGGTAGAATTAGAAAAGATTCATAATGTGTTCCATGTGTCGATGTTATGACGATATCGCTCCGATCCTGCGTATGTGATTCCTTCATCAAAAATTGAGATAAGACCGGATATATCTTATGAAGAGGAGTCGATTAAGATTATGGCTCGAAAAGTGAAAAAGTTGAGGAATAAGAACATAGCCTTTGTGAAAGTGTTGTGGAAAAAACACGGTGTGAAAGAGGCTACGTGGAAAACGGAAGAAGCTATGAGAGAGCAACATCCAAACCTCTTTATTGGTAAGATTTTCGAGGCAAAAATCTCTAAAGGGTGGAGAGTTATAACATCCCGATTTAGGGCCTAGTTAGAATAGTGGTGCAAGACCACAAATCAGAGGTATATGTATGAGTTTTTGAGGTCTACACCTTGTTTTCATGTTAGTATGAAAGTTTCATGAAGCAATTTTGTCAAATTGTGATTGAATTGTCCAAAAGGACTAAATTGCAAAAGTTGCAGAATGTGGTATTCTAGAATTTATTTTTATGAAATAGCTTTAGAATATCAATTGGAGGTCCTTAAATAGTAATTTCCTAAATTCTAATTTTTGGACAAAATTGGGCATGAATGGGTTAAAATTTAAAAGTTGGATGAAAGGGCATTTTGGTCATTTGTCAATTAAATGATTAAAATGAGAAAAAGATGATAGAATTTTCATTCATCTTCTTCCCTAAGCTACCAAAAATTTAAAGAAGCCATTGTTAGGGCTCTTCAACTTTTCAAGCTAGCTAGTAAGTGTATTCCAGCTCAGTTTTAATATTCTTCGTATTTTTGAAGTCCTAGTAGCATTAGTAAGCTATTTTTAGCTATATGTTGAGCTAAGATGGATGTTCAAAAATGTACCCCATGTATGACATGCATGTATTTTGATGTTTTATGGAAGAATATGAAAGCTTGATGTAGTAGAAACATCTTTTGCTAAGAGAATTCCATGAAAAATGCATGTAGGGACTAGTTTGTGAAAGTCTTGAGATTGGTCATACATATGGGATTTAGTGAGAATTGATGATTGCTTTAGTTGAGCAAATGGTTTGGCTATGCATGAAAGGTTAGAAAGTTGAATGAAAATCAATTTACGAGCCTTGGGCCAAATGTGTAAATATGAGAAAGTTTAGAGGCAAAATGATAATTTTGCTAAAGTATGAGATAATGGTCAATTTAGTCAATGTGTGTATTGAATGAGTTGATTTATCATTATAGATCAATAAAGACGAAGCCCGGATCGAGACCGAGGCAAGAGCAAGGCGGTGGACTAAATTGCACATCTTTATACTTTTTGAGTATCGAGGTAAGTTTATGCGTAATCAATACGTTATACTTATATGTTCTTAATGCTAGCCAGTGTGTAGCATGAATGAGAATGAATGAGAATGATTGAGAACCTATGTGGTTCAAGTGGAATGAATGTGGTAGATATCATGAATGAATGAATAAGTAGATATGTGGATGTATAGTGATAATATTTGATGGTGGGCTAAGTGCGATACCACCTTAATACTTAACAACTATGGGCTGTGTGCGATACCATAGTTAAGTATATTATTTAGCGGGCTATGTGCGAAACCACTATGAGTACCTCTTGGTAGGCTATGTGCAATACTACCTTATTATCTGATTGTGGAGGGCTGAGTGCGAAACCACCGAGTAATTTAGCTGTGTGGATGTATTAGTGTGATAAAATGATGTGTTGTATTTTCGAGTAAATGTGGTATTGAGTGTAGGGGTGCATGTCAATGATTATGAGTATGTGACTCATGATGTGTTGGAAATTTGGTAAGGGATAGAAAGAGTAAGCATAATTGTGGATGTGAATTTATTTGGTAGTATAATGCTAATTGTTGTTTAGTTTAACTAGAATGCTTAAATTGTTTATGTGTAAACTTACTAAGCTCAAGACTTACTCCTTTTCTTTTCCCTTGTCTTATAGAGAAGGAAGGTTGAATCGAGATACGTGGATTAATCGGAAGATCGCCCGCACTATCAGCTCATTCTGGTACATTAGACTAAATTTTGCATATGTCATGTATAGGGGTTAGACAAGTTAGTGAATTTGTTATAATGGCTAAGATATGTTAGCCTATAGATGGATAATCTATTTTGTATAATGCCATAGTTGTTGGATGTTTTATTATATGAAAAGATGTAGTTATCCATGTGTGATTGTGTTTGAATTTGAATTGATTATTCATGTGTTGCTTGAGTATATGTTATAAGAACTTGAGGGGTGAGAAGAACTTAGCACATAGCTTTGTTCTTGTCCATGTGGATAGACACACGGGCATGTGTTTAGGCCATGTGTGACACACGACCATTCCATGGGCGTGTGCCTTGGCCGTGTCTCTTTGACAGATTTGAGCAATATAGGCCATGGGCTAACCACATAGGTGTGTGTCTAGACTTCAGGCCGTGTGGTGTAGTCAGTGTTCACCACGGGTGATGAGCAGGCGTGTGCCTTAGACGTGGGGCATTGGCAGAATGCTTGGGTTTTCATGCACGGGTTGAGGGCATGGGCGTGTGTGACTTTACACGGGCGTGCGTCACCTTACACGGGCGTGTAGTCCTTGTTTAGGTGGAAAATTTTTAAAATTGCAGAAGTTTTCGATAAGGTCTCGAGAGTCTTTCGTGTATGAGTGAGGCCTCATAAGTTGAGATTAAGGTTGTAGAGGTGACTTAAGAGAGTAATCGATGAGCCTAAGTGGCGATCATATGGTTTTAATCCGATAATGCCTCGGGCCCAATTCTGTCATAGATTTTAGGTAAGGGGTGTTACATCGTCCCTTTGCATGAAAAGATCGCTTAGTCATCTTACCTTCCAAGAAAAATTCACATTATGCAAGATAAACTTCCTTAAGCGAACTTAAGGAGTCATCTTTCACAAATTTAGTGATTATTTCTTTGTTAATATGACAAGCCTCAAATGCCAAAGGCACGCCTCATTAGAGTGAGAAGTTTTAAGCATTTTATTCGATAGTTCAATTTCAAGCAGTGTGTACATCTTTGGTTTGATAAAATAGATATTATTAGTCATCTATCAATTACAAGTAAGAGTATAATTTCTAAATATTACAACACTATTATTAAAAGTCACGGTCAAGTTGTTTGTAAATAAACATGTAATAAAAATTAAGTTTCGTTTGAAACTTGATACAAAGAAAATATCTTGTAAAATAATCTTCCAAAAATTATCGAAATAAATATGTACATCTCCCACTACTTTAGCTACCATGCTTGTTCCATTTTCGGTCCTCAAGGATAGACTCTTATCTTTAAGATCTTTCATTTCTTCAAACCCTTGTAGAGAAACAGAAACATGATTAATGGATCTAGAATCATTGACCTAGTGCTATATCGAATCTTATACTAAGAAAAATTCTATCATAAAGAGCTTTATACATTGTCCCTTAATGAATATGTGGTCTTTTTAATCTTTTTAGTTGGATGCTTTATTTTGATTAAATGAATTTATTATTATAATTTGCATGTTTAATATATAATAATATCCTTGAATAATTTTATTCTAAATGTCCCTAATCGATCGTTTTTGTTGGAACAACAATGAATTAAGATTAGTATGGAATATGATAGATATTCATGTGATGGATATGTGTTTGAGAAACAAATCATATTCATATGTATTTGTTGAGAATGAATATAGGATCGACCCATTTTAAGATTAATACATGGATGAAAGTCATAAATTAAATCTCTAAATAGTTGTGTCATTAAATCCTTAGACCTGAAACTACTATAGTTCTCCACATGAGGAATTTTACGTTTTGACATAATCAAACATTGTCTTTAACCGGACAACTATAAAAGTTATTTTTGAACATAATTAGAATCATGTAATGAGATGTGAGTGATTAAGATGGAATTTGTCCCTCTTATTATAAGGGAGATATCTCAAGGCCCCTCTACGATTGAGATTAAAAAATGAATGGACGTGCTCAAATGAATTGATGGAGATCAATGTAATTCATTTTGTCAGTCTAATTGGGTAACACCCCTTACCCGTCTCCGATGCCGGGGCCAAATACGAGGCAGTACCATACTTAACCTTGCTTGAACATGTAAACTCGGGCTATAAAATTTTGTTCCATTTTGAAACTTTTATTTCTTACTATTAACATACATTTCATGGGCCTACGAGGCCTTAAAAATACATCCGGAAGGTTTCGGAGTTCAACCGAAAACTTTTACTTTCCTTGAAATGTTTTTTTTGCCTAAACAGGGGTCACACGCCTGTGTGACTTAGGACATGTCTGTGTGGGCCATTGCGGTGTGAAATTACCAAAATACCCCAATTTTTATTTTGAACCTACAGGTGTTTTCACACAGTCGGACACACGCCCATGTCAATGACCCATGTCCTCCACACGGCCTAGACACGCCCGTGTCCTTACCCGTGTGTGAAAACTAGGTGTGAAAACTAGGGGTATTTTGTTTATGACGTCAGCAACCCCTTAAGAAGCACACGGCCTAGGCACACGCCCGTGTGCTGGCCTGTGTGATGATTCAAATTCTCGCAATTAAAATGTATGGGATACACAGCCTATCAACACACCCATATAAGTTGACTGTATGTCACACACAGCCTAGACACACGCTCATGTGTCTACGCATGTGGACACTTAGTGGCTATTCTTTAAGCCTCTTTGCCACCCTAAAACATAGACTCATTCATTTTATTACAAGTAGCATATAACATGGAAATTGTTAAACTACTAAGAATCCTTAAATTAGCATTCATTCCACCCATACTTTACTCAATTACTTGCATGAACATTCATTTCATTATATCCATCAAACTTGGAACATGAACTTGACAATATTGGCCAATCCATCATGGCCATTTACAAAAATGAATGTGAAGCATTGATAGCCAACCCTTTGGCCTTAAAACATAACATGACACAAAACGTTCAAGTTCCTATACATCCCATACTTAAAATGAATAAACTTTACTATACCAAAAGAACGGTTGATAGTGTGATCAGAGCTTTGACGTTCTATGATCCCCGAGCTAACTTGGCGAAACTATAAGGAAAAGGGAAAAGAGAGGGGTAAGCATATAGCTTAGTAAGTTTGCATGAAATTTTAAGGCAACATAATTGCTCAAACCAAATTCATCCTTTTCATGAAACAATAGCAACATATGTCTCAAATACTTAAACATACTTACTCACATTCATTCTTACCCATCCTATATCAGATTATGATTTAGAAACTTGTACTTACGCATAGTACCTATATAACTTAATCACATGACTTAGCACATATGCTAACGCAAACATAAACTCAAATCTTCATCATTCTTATTATGAATGAAACTTAAAGCCATCCATAAACGGATTTGGCTCTATACCATTTCACATACTTAACTCTTTTTCCTATGAACGAATCAGATTATCGTAGGATTTTCGAACTCATCATGCATAAATGTTGATGCCAACGACATATCCCAGATATGGTCTTACATGGGATCACCCTTTGATGCCGATGCTATATCCCAGATATGGTCTTACACGGGATCTTATAGCTCGATGTCGATGCCATGTACCAGATATGGTCTTTGATCGTGTCTGTCGAGAAAACTTTATAAAAAGAATGATCAAACCTAGAAACTAACTAAGACAACGATGGAGGCAAGCGCACCTATCAAACAGTAGCATAGCTAGCGGCAAGACCGGATTGTCAAACCCAAAGGAGCCAAAAGTACTAATATTAACTCTCTTTCTATTATTTAGCCTAAGAATTAAGAGATTTGTTTATCTAATTTAAAATTAACTAACTACTAAGCTAAAGATGCTAAGACAAAGAAGGAATTGGGGAAAGACTTGAGGGGAAAACTAATTGATTTAGACAATACCTGAGGAAGAATCCACCTAGACTTCACTTGTTATCTAACTCTGAACCAGACGATTTATTCACTTGACTTGATCCGTAGGATTCCCTAATTTATATTAATACCTTTCTTGAGGCTACTAACGTCTAACCCTAGGTTAATTAATTGAAATATCTTTCTAATTAAAACCCCTAGAATTGCATTAACTCGATCTATGGACTCTCATATTAGGTCTGACCCTAATTCGACAGATTTTTGTCACCCTATATCTAGGCACGCGAGCAACTCCGCTTAACTATGCTAGATCTACTCTTAGACAGAGTCTCTTACTCCTCTGCCTAAGCACATCAAAATTGAATCAATATCTTGAAAATACCAAAACAAGAATTAATAACACATAGTTAAGAACAAATCAAGTATTTATCACACAACTTAGATAACAATAACAAGATTCGTCTTAGGTTTCATCCCCCTCAAGTATCTGAGGGTTTAGTTCATAACTGTAAAAGAAAATATCTCAAAAGAAAAGATAAAACAAAACATAAGAAAACCCTAAAACCCCCTGAAGGAATTTAAGGATAGTTCCTCCGTCTTGAGTATGATTTCGGCTTCTTGAGATGAATTAACTGGTTTTCTTTGAGTAAATCCCTGAATTTAACTGCTCTGGCTAAGCTCTTCGGCCTAGGTGAACGCCTCGCCTAAAGGTTGGCCTTTAGGGTCTTTATATAGGCTTTTGGAATATGTCTATTTGCCTCTAAGTACCCTAATCCGAATAGAATTCTTCTTATCTGTTGTAACACCCTAAACCCAGCCTAAACGTCACGACTGGATCTGGCATGTCACATGAAAGGAATGTCTAAAAAACTGTGCGTTCATTAAAAAGCTTATATTCTTTATAGTTGTTGTGAGAAATCGAGTTTAAGTAATTTTGAATAAGAAATGGTTTATTATCATTTAGGAAAATCCCTTATTGATCATTTAATAATAGCGATAACAAATTGAAAGTGAAACCAAATAAAATACCCAATGCCTTATTACATAAAAAACCAAATTTAAAAGTAAATTAACCCAAAATAGTAATTGAGATAAAACCGAAAACATAGTGCATGGCCACCTCGAGTCCACGGCTCCACATCTACGATCTATGCCTCATACGCAAATGTAAGGGAAATGGGTGAGTTCACAGAGACTCGGTGTGTAAATCCCCATCCCGATAATAACAAGGCACTTACACATTTGATATGTCAATATGCAAATCATGCAAACCCAACCTAACCAATCGAACTCTGTGTCTACCCGGTGAAGTCAAAACCACCAGTGGTCAAAACCACTGGTGACCGTAGTCACAAATCATATAAGTGTGGTTAAAACCACTGATGGCAATCCCGTAATCAACATGTGGGGCCAACCTATTATGGTACCAAACCACTGGGACGAGTCACAATAATCCATGTGTGGTCAAAACCACTGGTGACTGTAGTCACAATAATATCCGTGTGGTCAAAACCACTGGTGACAGTCTAAATCATCCTTCCCCCTCCTCTCATCATACCCATTTTCATGCCATGTTCATCAGTCATAATAATTCGTGTATGCGTTATGACATGTATGCAAATTATATATCAAAGATAACGTATGAAACAAATTACCATCATAATCGAATAACAAATCGACATAATCAAACTAATCAACCTCTAAGGGTATAGCAGTAATTTTACCTACCAAAGGCATTTTCTAATTCCACCCTACGGGGGTAGTTCGTAATTCTACTCGTCACCAATCCATGTAAGCAACGCATCTCAACAATAATCAATCATACGATTAACACATACAACGCTAGTACTACCACGAGAGTACAACGATTATTTTATCGCTTAGGGGTATTTCGGTAATTTTGCAAACCAGGGGTATTTCGGTAATTTTACAACTCGAGGGTATTTTAGCAATTTTGCAACCCAGGGGTATTTTGGTAAATTTACAGACCGAGGGTATTTTGATAATTTAACAAATCGGGGGTATTTCAGTAATTTTGCAAATTGGGGGTATTTTGGTGATTTTGTAAATCGAGGGTATTTTGGTAATTTCGTAAACTAGGGCAATTTTGGTAATTTCATAAACTAGGGGTATTTTGGTAATTTCACACCTACAATGGCCTTTTCGAAGGCCTAATATCGCCCAGAGCGACTCAGCTACCCTTTCTAATCGTACCGGACTATTGGGCCTAAAACCGATTACGGCCCATTCGCCCACCTGCGCTCGTGTGGCCCACCTAACATACATCTAGCCACGTATATAAGTTCCACCTAATCTAGTTCACTATATACTATATCATCATGGAATTTATTCAATTGGGCCCACGGGCCCATTGGGCCCACTTGACCCCATCGCGACCCAAATTTCAACCCACAAAATACTCTGATGGCCTCAACTATCGCGTGAAGCCCCACATGTGCGCCGCGCTCGTGTGGCTACTATTGTCGTGATCAAAACTTTGGCATTCTTTGCTCTACTGACTAGAGTAAAGAGAGTTACACACACGATAGGAGCACGGTGTTAAGCAGCTGCTGCGATACTCCGCGCCCAAGCGCCCACCAAGGTATGTTAACTCTCATCTGAAATGCTCTTTATATAGCTAGCTCTTCACCTTCCTTCTTTGTATCTTTCCGATGTGGGATCCCTCCATCAGTAGAGTTTAAATTCAACTGAAACTCTTGCCATCCAATCCGCAAAATAAATACTCTATTGCTTGTCATGAGATTCGAACCCAGGCTCCCTTGCAACATAATCCACACCGCTAACAAGCTCCTCTTGTGTCTTAACCATGCGCAACTAAATATAAATCTATAGCCAAATTCTAAGGTCCAAGTAAAAAGAAAACCAAAATGCAAAAGGCAAGACTTGAACCTTGGACCTCCTTCCTTCCTTGTAGCGTCACCCCCTTGTCTCTTATGTGGCGTCACTTTGCCACTACACCACACACTCCACTTGCGTCATTTTCCTCCACATGTTATTCTTAAGGCCTACCTGCCAACTTCCAGGGTTTTTTTTCACCTAAAACCAAAATTTCCCCAAAGCCAAAGTTTGATCCCGAGACTTCATAGAAGCCCTCTAACCTTCCAAAATCACTTACCTAATAAGTCTAACTTGCATTAATGCCGTTCTCAAAAATTTTAAACGCTACTACGCCTAAGGCCCATTGGGCCTAATCCTACTAGGCCCAATTTCGGGATGTTACAAATCTACCCTCCTTAAAGAAATTTCGTCCTCAAAATTTCCAACTAACTAACAGTCACACATCCTAACCTACCACACTACGCTCTTGCTGCACAATCTGATCTTAATAAAACTAATATACTTTTAACTAGAATTTAAAACTCCGACACATAATCAAAAACACCTAGCCATTAAAACAAACGAATATTTCATACGCACCAAACTCTATGTCTGACCATCACATCCAAGCCAAACACATAGAATAGATATCCAAAATACAGCATATAACAAAGAAAAGGACCTTGAAACTTACAGTTCAGATTGGTGCCGGAGACTCGGGTGTCATACTTCCAAGAAAGTGATATATATATATTTCTAAACCATATTTCAACCAAAATTTGAGAAACACTTTTGAACCCATTCCACAATCGAGTTTTTAAACCTAGGCTTTGATACCATAATTGTAACACCCCAAACCCGGCCTAAACGTTACGACTGGATCTGGCATGTCACATGAAAGGAATGTTTAAAAAACTGTGCGTTCGTTAAAAAGCTCGTATTCTTTATAGTTGTTGTGAGAAATCGAGTTTAAGTAATTTTGAATAAGAAACGGTTTATTATCATTTTAGGAAAATCCCATATTGATCATTTAATAATAAGCGGTAACCAAATTGAAAGTGAAACCAAATAAAATACCCAATGCCTTATTACATAACAAAACCAAATTTAAAAGTAAATTAACCCAAAATAGTAATTGAGATAAAACCCAAAAAACATAGTGCATGGCCACCTCGAGTCCACCCCGGCTCCATATCCGCGATCTATGCCTCATCTGCAAATGTAAGGGAAAGGGGTGAGCCACCGAGACTCAGTGTGTAAATCCCCATCCCGATAATAACAAGGCACTTACACATTTGATATGTCAATATGAAAATTATGCAAACCCAACCTAACCAACCGAACTCCTGTGTCTACCCCGTGTGGTCAAAACCACTGGTGACCATAATCACAAATAATATAAGTGTGGTGAAAACCACTGGTGACCATAGTAGCAAATCATATGGTGGGGCCAACCCAGGTGTGGTCAAAACCAGCGATGGCAATCCGTAATCAACATGTGGGGCCAACCCACGTGGTACCAAACCAACGGGACGAGTCACAATAATCCATGTGTGGTCAAAACCTTTGGTGACCGTAGTCACAAATAATATTAGTGTGGTCAAAACCACCGGTGGTCAAAACCACCGAGACTAGTCACAAATAATAAGGAAGCGGGGCCAACCCTTTGTGTGGTCAAAGCCCTTGGTGACAGTCTAAATCATCCTTCCCCTCCTCTCATCATACCCATTTTCATGCCATGTTCATCAGTCATAATAATTCGTGTATGCAGTATGACATGTATGCAAATTATATATCAAAGATAACGTATGAAATGAATTACCATCATAATCAAAATAACAAATACGACATAATCAAACTAATCAACCTCTAAGGGTATAACCGTAATTTTACCTACCAAAGGCATTTTTGTAATTCCACCCTACAGGGGTAGTTCGATAATTCTACTCGTCACCAATCCATGTAAGCAATGCATCTCAACAATAATCAATCATACGATTAACACATACAACGCTAGTACTACCACGAGAGTACAACAATTATTTTATCGCTTAGGGGTATTTCGGTAATTTTGCAAACTAGGGGTATTTCGATAATTTTACAACTCGAGGGTATTTTAGCAATTTTGCAACACAGGGGTAGTTTGGTAAATTTACAAACTAGGGGTATTTTGGTAATTTAACAAATCGAGTGTATTTCAACAATTTTGCAAATTAGGGGTATTTTGGTGATTTTGTAAATCGAGGGTATTTTGGTAATTTCATAAACCAGGGCTATTTTGGTAATTTCATAAACTAGGGGTATTTTGGTAATTTCACACCTGCAATGGCCTTTTCGAAGGCCTAATGTCGCCCAGAGCGACTCAGTTACCATTTCTAGTCGTACCGGACTATTGGGCCTAAAACCAGATTCTGGCCCATTCGGGCCCACACGCTCGTGTGGCACACCTAACATACATCTAGCCACGTATATAAGTTCCACCTAATCTAGTTCACTGTATACTATATCATCATGCAATTTATTCAATTGGGACCATTTCAGCCCATCGCGACCCAAGCAGCCCCAACCCACAAGAATACTACTGATGGCCTCAACTATCGCATCGAAGCCCCACACGTGCGCTCGCACGCTCGCGTGGCTACTATTGCCGTGATCGACACTTTGGCATTTGCTGCTCTACAGCTAGAGTAAAGAGGGAGTTACACACCTAATAGAGTCTGGTGTTAAAGCCAGCTGCGACCACTCCACATGCCCAAACGCCCACCGGGTATGTTAACTCTCCTCTGAAATGCTCTTTATATAGCTAGCTCTTCTCCTTCCTTCTTTGTATCTTTCCGATGTGGGATCCTCCGTCGAGAGTTTAAATTCAACTGAAACTCTTGTCAGTCAATCTGCAAAATAAATACTCTATTGCTTGTCATGAGATTGAACCAGTGCTCCTTGCAACATAATCCACACCGCTAACAAGCTCCTCTTGTGTCTTAACCATGCGCTACTAAATATAAATCTATAGCCAAATTCTAAGGTCCAAGTAAAAAGAAAACCAAAATGCAAAAGCCAAGACTTGAGCCTTGGACCTCCTTCCTTCCTTGTGGCGTCACCCCCTTGTCTCTTATGTGGCGTCACTTTGCCACTACACCACACACTCCACTTGTGTTATTTTCCTCCACATTTTATTCTTAAGGCCTACCTGCCAACTTCCAGGGTTTTTTTTCACCTAAAACCAAAATTTCCCCAAAGCCAAAGTTCGATCCCAGGACTTCATAGAAGCCCTCTAACCTTCCAGAATCACTTACCTAATAAGTCTAACTTGCATAAATGCCGTTCACAAAAATTTTAAACGCTACTACGCCTAAGGCCCATTAGGCCCAATCCTACTAGGCCCAATTTCGAGATGTTACATCTACGGCACATACACGTCTATGGCTGCGCCAGTATAAATCGTGGCGGTAGTGGTCAAAACATTGATAGAGGGCAGTAGTGTATTTTGGGGTCCAAGCAATGGTCGACTCTTCTTACGGGGCACGACCGTGTGGATTTCGTACTTTGGCCCATTTTCTCCTTTTTCAGCCCGTTTCTTATTCTTTTTATCCTCCGGTACTCTACTATGTATAAAACATGAAAAGAAAGGATTAGGAGCACCTATTTCCATAATTAAAGGGATAAATCATCCAAAAACATGCTAAATGTGGGAATAAAATATGTTCATATTATGGTTTATGAAATACCCCCACACATAAGTTTTTGCTTGTCCTCAAGCAAAATTCTCAACTCACAATTAAAACAAACTTCCTCAATTCATAATATTCATTAGTAATGTTTCATCATAATTCATAGATAATTTATACATGGATAATTAAACTAAAAGAGTCCTAAAGAATCAAACAATCAAAGTCATGAGTTTTTAGCATGAAAACATAGGTGTTTTCCCCTTATCTGAATAATTACCTTTAATTCAAAATCAACAAAAGTTGACATCCTCACTAAAGATTCACTCAAATCACTCAAGGTGTTTAAGGTTCAAAAATAAAGCACTCATAAGTCGAACATGAAAAGTTAATCCCATAGGCTTGCATGAAAATCAAATCTCCACCACTGTAAAATGAGATGATACACAAATCAAAAGGTCTTTAAAAAGGGTTGTAACGGGGATTAGGTTAACGGTGTGGATACAAGCTAAATTAAAAAGGTTAGAATCGAGATTGAATTGACAAATTACCTAACTAGCTAATAACACGAATAATTACATCAATTGAAAATTTTGTAATACTAAAAATACGAGCTTCTTTTTAGGAAGTTGAAATTAGGCGTATAGGCTCGCTTAATCACAAAACTAATAATGAATATACTTTGATTTTATTATTATTATTATTATTTTGAAATACTAAAACAATGTAAGATAAAACTTTAACGACTGAAATAATATAATTAGGCAACTGATCAAAATAAGTCTCGATAGAGGGGTAGTCAAAAGGAATGGTGATAACAAATACAAGATGGGTTTCGGGTTAATATTAGTGGGTTGAGTCAATAAAAGGGTTGTTAGGATAAAATGGGTTCACTAGGGGTCAATTATGAGGGTAGGCTTTTAGTGGAGTAAGTGGGTTAAATCCTAAATGCCTTAATCATCTATGTATATCAAATCAATAGTGTGGTGTCGACATGTATAATCGAAGCAAGTTCTAGAATAATAAATCAATGTTGGCACACTCATAATCAATAAAGTGAGCACGAAAAGAATGTATGCTCTAAAAGGCTCAAAACCTCACAAAAATTATGGGTATTTTGATGTCAACCTTGTAAATTACAAACTTCAAGGTAACAATTTAGATTCAGGTAGACAACCTAGCAAAATTTTAATTTTTGAAAATAGACTCATCATGCTTGATTCTCTAGTATCTTAAAGTTTAAATCATCATTGTACAATTATCAATGACTTAATCTAAAACATATTAATAAAAATCATGAATCAACAATAATTTCATTCTAATTAGTGATATGAGAAAATTACTTTAAGCAGAATATCATTCGGGATTTGAGAATAATGCAAAAAGTTAGGCACTTTTTCTAAATAATTTTCACCCCCACACTTAAGATGTACATTGCCCTCAATGTACAAAGATAGATAAACTAACAATATAGTGATAAAATCAAAAGATAGGGAGAGAAGTGAAACTTCCTAAATTTTGGATGGAGTTGAAGAGAAACGTAGGGAGTGCCTCGAGCCGTTTGGACTTGAATCTTCAAAGTAGCTGATTTAATTTTATTGTATCTGAGCTAAATCTAAATGCCATAAAGAATAAGAAGAAAAAAATAAAAAATAAAAAATAAAAAATAAAAAAATAAAAGTAAAAATAAAAATAAAAATAAAAGTAAATAATGGAAAATAAAAGAGGAAAGACAATTGGAAAAGAAAAAGGAAGAAGGGGGTTTAAATAGAGATACAACCCGTATTTTGGGAAAAATTTTGTCCTGCTGCTACACGTCTACTGCCACACCTTTTTACCTACCTAGGGTACCACACGGCGCAGGTCGTGTGCAAGACCAAATAGAGTATGGAAACCGACATCTAAACATGGAAATAAATAAAACTAAACTAATTAGTAGGGTTAGTGCTCGGGTTGCCTCCCGAGAAGCGCTCGTTTAAAGTCTTAAGCTAGACTTATCTCTCATTCACACAATCATGGTGGTTTGGAGAGGTGGAAATCCTTTCTCATGCGATCAATTTGGTTATTGATATATAGTTTGAGTCAAGTAGTGTTTACCTTAAAAGTGCTGAATTTAGGATTAGTTACCTCGACTATTCCATCTGGGAAGATTTTGAGTACTTGATCTCCTATCTTAAACTTGATTGTCTCATTGTTAAGTTTTTTGTGGAGTTGCCTTGTTTTTGCTTCGTGTATTTTTAGTTTTTCTTTGAAGTGTGTCCTCCACTCATCTAGTTCATCGATCAAAAGCCTTTGTTTCTCATGAATTTCTTCTTTATCGACACGAGGTCTAGGATCTGACATTTGTGAAAGAGCTTCAAGAAACGATAAGTTAATATATAATTTCTTTGGAGGTTTAAGAAATTTACCAAATTGTTCCTCTGTGTGGTCTTTCTTATCACATTGGGGGACGACACACGTGGTTGGTACTCTGTAATTACTGGGTTTGGTTTATCATGGCTTACCTCAACCTTACCTTCCTCTACCACATTCTCTTGTGTCAATGTTGGTACATCTAACCCTTCGCTATCGTGAGTAGTTATTAATTGAGGTTGCTCTCTAGGATTAGTTTCGGTGTTGCTAGGCCAGATACCTTGTGGTCTTTCTGAGATCAGCTTAGCAAGTTGCCTAATTGGTTTTCGATCTCTTGAAACGATGCTTTTTGATTTTTGAGTGCTATTTCGGTGTTTTGGAAACTAGTTTCTGACACCGCTATAAATTTTGTTAGCATCTCCTCAAGGTTCGACTCCTGTTCCTGTTGGTGAGATGGTTGTTGAAAATCTGGAGGAAGTTCCTGTCTTTGACTACTTTGATCATCCCAAGAGAAATTGGGATGGTACCTCCAACCTGCATTATAAGTGTCACTATAAAAATTATTTTGAGGTCTAGAATAGTTACCCATGTAACACCCCAAACCAGACCTAGAAGTTACGACCGAATCTGGCATGTCGTATAGAGAGGTTGTTTAAAACTAAATGCACATTCGTTAAAAGTTCATATTCGTTTTAAAACTTCAAGTTCCGATGTTGGTTAATAAAAACCCTGATTTACTAACTGTCTCTTTTAAAAAGTTGTTATTAATTTGCAAACTGCTTTTGTTATGAAAAATCGAAATTTGAATATTTGCGGTAACGTGATAATTTGGAAAACAATTATTAAAGTTTTAGGAAAACCCCCATATTAAACATTTAATAATAAATAATAATAGAAATGGAAGCTTAAAAGAAAATTTAAATCCAAAGGCCTTATTACAATAATAAACCGAAATTAAATAAAATCTTAAAATTAAAGCGAAATGGAAGTTTACTAAAGTTCACGATGTATGGCCACCACCGAGTCCTCCACGGCTCCAAGTCCTCTATCGCTGGGAACTACCTACAAGGTTATGGGAAAGAGGGTGAGTTACGAGAGCTCAGTGTGCAATCTCTTAAACGGCCTCTAACTGGGCCTTAGCCCATATGGTAACAAATTTGGGCCCAAGACCTATAATCATGAGAGTGCAAATAATGTAATGCAACCCAACCCAATCCAACCAAACACACCTCCATACCAATCAATCACACTTGTGGGGATCAAGTCAACCCACCCCGCCAAACACACCAATATTGCAGATAAGCTGCTAATCACAGAATATTTGTGGCTGAGCCACCAAAGTCATAGTTATGTATATATATATATATTGTGGCAATGCCACTAGGCTACACTTCTCTTCAATCATTAACATATAAAAATGTAATGTAAACATACACACGTTGCTTGGCAACTCTGAGGGTAAAACGGTCAATTAACCCATCGAGGTATTTTGGTAATTTTGCAACCCAGGGGTATTTTGGTAATTTACCCTCCAAGGGTATTTTAGTAATTTCACCTATAATGGCCTTTCCAAAGGCCTTCTTTAGTCTCGAGTGACTCGAGACCCTTTTTGGGTCTTTACGGGGCTATTAGGCCTAAAACCCATTTTAGGCCCAAACGGGCCCACACGCTCGTGTGGCCCAAAATACATGTTTTCGGAATCAGATTCGCAGAATTCACATCCGGGCCTATCACTTGTTATAATTCCATCTGTTTTACCCAAGTGGGCTAGTTAGCCCGTTAGGCCCATTTAGCCCGATTCGGCCCGTTACAGCCTCGGAATCGTGAGAATGTTCGTGACACTCTCAACGACTCAGCATCACGATTTACCACTACGACCGTTTGCACGCTCGAGAAGTCACAGTTGCTGACTTTTTGGCTTTTTGGCTTTATGCCGTTTCACAGAACACCACATGCAATCATCGAAGTGGGTATGAGATTACACACCTATGAACGAGTTGTGATTTGTGCCCCTTCCAAACACCTAGAACAATGTTTAGACAACTCTTAATCACCACTTCATGAAAACCAACATATCAATGTACTCAACAGGACAAGCCTCACTTACCACGTGATAAAAATTTCCCCAATACCGAAGTAGTCGGTCTTAATTTGAGGTTTAGAGATACTGGTTCCCTAACATTGGTTGCCAACCATAACAAATTAAAACGTTACTCTACTTAAGAATCAACCTTCGGCTTAAAAACCCAGTTGAGAAAAAGAAAGACAACAAACCTCTTTATCGGTTGTAGGCACTTACCAACGATTAGCAAACCCAAGATTGCTACTACAGCATTCGGCCCTCAAGAATGACCACCACCTAGAAAAACGAGAGATTAGCACCGATTTGTTCAAAAACAGGTAAAAGATGGAGGAGTGCTAGGGAAATACAGATTTGGTCTGATTAAAAGGGTTAGAAGATGAGTGTTTCGGTCCTTTAAGAGAGAAAAGAGAATGTAACATCCTGAATTAGGGGTTGTTTGCAATTTAATTATTTCCATGAGCGTGCTTGAAGAAAAATGTATGTTATGATTACTTGACATGTTCTAGGGTCTAGTCATAACCCCGGGCTAGGTTTGGCTTAGGACTGAAAATTTCTTTTTAGTGCTTAAGAGGAGGGAGCTAGGTGAGATAGGGGTTAAGAGAAATTGTGGAAGAAGTTGGACATAAGGAACCGATTGGCAGGATGGCTTGGGATGCTACCTTAGGGGCTTGGAGGCTTGCATCAAGGGAGTGCAAGGGGGGAAGAGGTTCGAATCATGGTGGTTGCAAGGGGTGTTTTATTTTGGGACTTTTGGCATTAAAGGGAAGGGGCTAAGTTAAGGATGTGTCAAAGATTTTGTGGGAGTTGGGAGACATGGAAGTCGGGTTGGTAAAGTGGCTTAGGGTCGCCTCTTAGGGCCTTGGTGAATGCCGCCCCAAGTAAGAAGAAGGACTCAAGTTCGAGTCACGTTGGAAGTAATGTATGTCTTTTCTTTTTTTTTTTGCATGCTGGCGTGAAGGTAGAGAGCTAGTGGACTGCTCATGGACTCTTGATGGATGAGGATAAGCTTAGTGTTTGTTTTTAATTTTAGCTGGAAGAGTTGAATGTTGATTATTATTCAATTTATTTTTCTTTGAAGAGGTAATTAGGAGATAGGATAGAAGATCGATATTGTTTTAAATGATAGAAATTATCACAAAAAGGGAGTGATGGCCGAATGTAGGACTCCTAGGGACTTCCATATTCGATTTTGAGTATAGTGAGGGGGTGCCGAAACTTGTTTTCTTTTCTTCTCAATTTGTGTTGGCCGAATTCTCCCTAGTTCTCTTTGCCTAAAAGTTCTTCAAATTCCGCTCTTCTTTTGTTCTACTTGGCCAAACCTATCACCCCTTTTCTACTCAAAACTCCATCTTCCATCTTGTGTCAGCCGAAAAATCTTTATCAACACTTGGGAGCCATAGCCGAATATCTTGGTAAGTAAACCCTCCCTTAACAAACGGTTTTGACTTAGCTTCCTTAAGTGTGCCGAAAGCATGAGGCTAAGCCTTGGTAAGGTTGGCCGAATGTCTTCTTAAGATAATAAGTGATGTGCTCTCTTGTGTGTAGTTAACGTTAAGGTGCGTTGAAGGAGCCTATCGGGATTTGATTCTTCAAGGTAAAGCATATATACTATTCGGCCAAGGGCCTTGATTATGGATATAAGTGTGCAAGCCGATTCTAACAAATGTTTTGGTAGGGATCCCGACAGGTCAAGTGACAATTTCAGGATTTCAGTGAGATTGGTAAGTGGTTAGACATATTCGACCAAAGGCCATTTTTGGTATCTATGTATAACCGAATGTGCACTATGGTTTTAGGGGCTAATAGGCAAAAGAAAACAGAGGCTTCTGGGATTTCAATTTGCTTTGGTAAGTGATAATAAAGATTCGGCCTAGGGCCATATGTTGGTTATGGGCGCGATTAGTCCTTCGGGATTATTAGATTTAGCCGAATAAGGCTTTTTGGATACTAACCTATAGTGGCCGAATGTAGGGCAATACGGGAATACGTTTTGGGATTTATATCGTATAGATTTGGGTTTTCTCCTTAGATCTTCGGTTAAACAGGTGTGTAAAACTCCTACACACTTTATTAGTTGGCTTTGCTTAATATGTTACAGTTAACTATTGTGATAGTGACTTGCGTTGTGGGCATGAGCATGGATTCCGGGTAAGTAGCTTGTGACTTTAAATATGTTATATGAATGACATGATGGGTAAGAGGCTATGCCATGACTTATATGTATGATTTATGATAATATGTTAAGCATGTTGTGAGCATGTTGGTAATGGGATTGAAGAGAGGAGGGGGAAAATTCTCTATGGGTTGTCACGGTGGTTTTGACCACAAGATGGGTTAGCCCCATCGGTTTAATTGTGACTTAGGTCACCGATGGTTTTGACCACACCGTTGATATAAATTGTGACTCGATCCCAGTGGTTTGGTACCACCATGGTTTTGACCACATATTGATAATTGTAACCTATGGTCATCAGCGATTTTGACCACACGATGGGTTGGCCCCATCACTTGATTTGTGACTCTGGTCACCAGTGGTTTTGACCACACGGGGTAGTTAAAGGAGTATGGATGGTTAGTTTTGGGTTGCATGATTGCATGTTTTACTAATATTTTGTGTATGAGTTTGCACTTCCGGGTTGGGGATTTATGCACTGAGTCTTGGTGACTCACCCCTTCCCATATCATTTTGCAGATGAGTAGATCGTGGAGATGGTGCCGGAGAGGATTCGAGGCGGCCATGCTTGATTCCTTGGATTTAAAATTTTATTTAGCAGTTTAAGTTTATTATTTATTAAATTTAGGTTTGGGTTGTAATAAGGCGCTAGTTATTATTTTGGATGTTTAAGTAGTTGTTTTACTTCACTTGTACTATATTACTAATGAACTTATAAATTGTTTAAATGAATCGGTTAAAAGTGACATTTTCAAAATAGGAAATTTTTACGAGTTTTCAAAGATGTTACCATCGGGTAGCAAAATTCACCAAGTTAACAATAACTCAGATGGTTCTAAAAACTTAAATGATCAAATGTTTTCCAAGGCTTTCAACTCAACCAAGTTTTTAAAATCCATTCCACCTGAGTTTTAATAGACACCGTTTTATAACCACAACAAAATTTTAGATTTCTACCAGTTACTCAAAATCTTTCAAAATGATTTTACTCTGTGACATACCAAATCCGGTCAAGGCTCATGGGCCGGGTATGGGGTGTTACATTTTTGGTATCAGAGTCCAGTTCAAAACTCGGCTGTGGGGGCCCAGTGCCCAAAATGTTTTTGGTAGGCCTTTGTGAAATATTATGAAATGGTTTTTAGTTTGAACAGCATGGCATCGAGTCTCCTGTACCTATCCGCCTAGGTAAGTGCTTCTAACTACTGTATGAACTATTATCTATAGAGGGGTAGAAATGGAACGTAGATAGTGTGATAAGTATATGAACCCTAGGACTAGCATACCCCAACAATCACATAAGACTTTAAATGCTTAATTAAATAAACCTATGACTAAGTCGCCGGGTTAGAGTGTGGTAACCCTTGTGCACATGTCTAGGATTGGATCCGAAAGAGCCTGGTACTTAAGCAGTCCTAGTGACTCACCTCCTCTTCGCAGAATCCTACAGTGCATAGCTTTGGTTCACCCTAACCGGAGGACTTATTCATAAAGCTAAACTCAATAACTAAAACCCGAAGGGAACTAGCCAGTATTGTTGTAAAAACCCTAGTTTTAAAACTCTTAAAATTACCCTTTTAACTTGCGAGAACTACTTTACAAATTTTTTGAAAAATGTTCGATTTATGAAAATTACAAAAATACCCCTAGTGGTAAATTTACAAAAACGCCCTTGGTTTATGAAATTCCCAAAGTAGCCACAGTTCCAAACAAAATTTTCATTACTTATAGAATGTCCAAAAACCTTAATTTGCAAAATATAAAAAATGTCATGATTTTGGAAAAATTATGAAATTGCCCCTAACTTACAAAATTACCAAAATGACCCTGATTTTCAAAATTTTTGCAATACTATCAAATTGGAAAACAAATTCTCCAAAAAGAACCCTCAAGTTTTACAAATCTTGAAATACCCTGGATTTATTAAGATTTATAAATTTACCCGGGTAAATTATCGAAATGCCCCGGAATTTCAAAATCCCCGAAATACCCCAAAATTTTAAAATTTCCAAAATACCCTTATTAACAAAAATCACCAAGGAATTTTATTTTGACAAATTACAAAAATACCCCTGTAGGACAAATGACGAAAATACCCCTAGGATAGGAACGGACAGAAATGTTCAAGAGTGAATGTGTATGGGAGATACTAAGGAATGGATGTGTTTTTCTGTGAATTAGGATAGAAAGCTTGGAACTTTTAATGATCGAAAGAATCCCTATTAAGCTCTCTTCATAAAATTTCTTCGCAGATAACCAGTGAAACAAGTACTAATCCATAAAAGTTCTTAATCAGATTTAAGTGCAATCGTTCGAAATGAGTTCTAGAGGACGTGGCCATCGGGGACGCGGTAGAGGAAGGATAACCGTGTTAGAACCCGTTAGGTCAGGTCAAGGGTTTGATAATGAGATACCACCGCCACCACCACCCCCAACTTTTGGTGTTGAGTAGTAGGATCGACGGGGTGAGGCGAGATCGTGAAAGTCAGGTCGCGAGTTCTTGAGTTAGTGGATGGAGCTGGTGGAGGTTTGGAAGCTCAGAAATCTGTACCCGAGTGACTCTAAGCCAATGGAGTGGAGGTGTTCCGGGGTGTATCAGGTGTGGCACCCAGTGCGGCGAAGTATTGGTTGGAATCAACTGAGAGGGTCATGGATGACCTAGATTTTTCAGCTGAGGAAAAGTTGAAGGGTATAATCTCTCTACTTCAGGATGAGTAATACCAGTGGTGGCTCACCGTAAGGGATGGAGCGATGGCGGAGGATCTCACATGGGAATTCTTTAAGGCAACCTACCAAAAGAAATACATAGGAACTAGCTACGTGGATGCGCAGCTGATTCTTGAACCTAGTTCAGGGTAATAAGACAGTGGCGGAGTATGAGGCCAAATTTCTCTGGTTGAGCAGGTATGCTCGTGGTATTGTGGGTTCCGAGCATGAACGCTGTGTCAGATTCGAGGATGGGCTGAGAGATGAGCTGAGGATGATGATAGCTCCTCAACAGGAACGGGAGTTCACTATCCTAGTGGAGAAGGCTAAGGTTTTCAAGGGTAAGACAGTCACATTGGCGAAATCGGGATATGAGTTGGAATAAGAGGAGCTCGGATCTTTGAGGGTTTCTGGTAATCAGTAGAAGAGGACGAGGTATGGTGGGTCAGACCAAGCTGCTAGGCCTGCTGCTACTGCTAATCCTCAATGGCCGCTATGGTGTACTCAGTGTGAGAAGTCTCACACGAGGGAGTGTTGGAATGGTAATCGGGGATGCTTCGAATGTGGATCCATGGAACATCGAGTTAGGGATTATTCGAAAAAGGTAGCTAGGCTAAGGTCCGAGGTCGGATTGTGCCTTTGAATAGGAGGGATAACCAACAGCCACCGAGAGGTCATGGTGCAGGAAGAGGAGGTAATGGTGCTGGTAGAGGTCGTGGGGCACTGAGGGGAGGTACCAGTGGTACTGAGGCTAGGCAACCTGGTTTGGTCTATACCGCGAGGCGTCAAGAGGAGGGCGACGCACCAGACATCATAACCGGTATGTTTTTGATCTTTGGAGTACCCTATAGTACCTTAATTGATATTGGCTCAACCTACTCATACATTGCTAGTAGCGTAGTGAAAACTTTGCACTTAGACTCTGAGCTTACTTCTAGGAAGATGACTGTGTTAAGCCCTCTAGGTCACTCTGTAGAAGTAAGTAAACTCTATAGGAATGTACCCCTAGAACTTCAAGGGGTCGTGTTCTTGGCTGACTTGATGGAACTACCGTTTTAGGAGTTCGATCTAATCCTCGGGATAGATTGCCTAGTAAAGTATCAAGCTAGCCTAGATTGCGCAGCTAAGCGCATGGTATTAAGGACCATGGAAGGTGATGAGGTGGTGATGATAGGTAAAAGGAGAGATTACCTATCTAATCTGGTTTTGCATTAAAGGTGAAAAAGATGGTTAAGAAAGGTTGTGAAGCATATGTAGTGCATGTTTGTGCTTTGGAAACTAAGGGTGCAGCTGTGAGAGATGTCCGGACCGTAAGGAATTATGTTGATGTGTTTCCAGAGGAACTCCCGGGTCTACCTCCGGATCGTGAGGTTGAATTTGGTATAGATTTGTTACCCAAAACTGCGCCAGTATCTATAGCTCCGTATCAGATGGCGCCGAACAAATTGGTAGAGTTGAAGGCTCAGATCCAGGAATTGTTGGATAGAGGGTTCATTTGACCAAGTGTAACACCTTGGGGAGCTCCAGTGCTTTTTGTCAAGAAGAAGGATGGGACAATGAGAATGTGCATAGGCTATCGACAGCTGAACAAGCTGACTATAAAGAACATGTATCCTTTTCCCAGGATTGATGATTTCTTCGATCAACTCAAGGGTGCATCGGTGTTCTCTAAGATCGACCTTAGGTCAGGGTACCATCAGCTTAAGGTGAAGGAGGCTGATATCCATAAGACGGCATTTCGTACTCGATATGGGCACTACGAGTTTTTGGTAATGCCTTTTGGTTTGACGAATGCACCGGCCGCGTTTATGGACATGATGAATCGGGTTTTCCAACCCTATCTGGATCGGTTCATCATGGTTTTCATAGACGACATTTTGGTGTACTCGAAGTCAGAAGAGGAGCATGACACACATCTTCATGTGGTTCTGCAAGTTCTAAGGGAGAAACGGTTGTATGCCAAATTCAGTAAGTGTGAGTTTTGGCTTAAGGAGGTGACTTTCCTAGGGCATGTTGTTTTAGCTGAGGGAATCAGAGTGGATCCCCGTAAGATTGAAGCAGTATTGAAGTGGAAACCACCAAAGTCAGTTACGAAAATTCAGAGTTTTTTGGGGTTAGCAGGATATTATAGGAGATTCGTGGAGAATTTCTCCTTAATCGCAGCACCGTTGACTAAGCTGCTGAGAAAAGGAGTTCCATTTGTGTGGTCTAAAAAGCAGCAAGAGAGTTTCGATAAGTGAAAAGGATTTTGATGAAGCACCAGTCTTGATTGACTCGAGGCGTGAAAGGAATTCACTGTGTATTGTGATGCATCGACATCTGGTTTAGGGTGTGTGTTGATGCAAGAAGGAAGGTGGTCGCTTATGCGCCACGGCGCTTGAGGCCTCACGAAGGTAACTATCCGACACATGATTTAAAATTGGTCTTTGTGGTTTTTGCCTTGAAGATTTGGAGGCACTATCTCGTATGGGGAGAAGTCGATAGTGTACACAGATCACAAGAGCCTGAAGTACCTCTTGACTCAAAAAGATTTAAATCTGAGGCAGCGGAGGTGGATTGAGTTGCTGAAGGACTATGACTGCTCAATCGAATACATCCGGGTAGGGCTATCGTGGTAGCTGATGCATTGAGCCGTAAGGTGGCAGCGAATTTACGAGCAATGTTTGCTCACCTAAGTCTCTATGAGGATGGGAGCCTTCTAGCAGAGTTGCAAGTGAAGTTGTCTTGGATTGATGAGGTTAAAGAAAGGCAGATGACCGACGAAGTTCTGAGTACTCGGAGGTTGCAAGTACAGAGCGGTGAGGCTGAAGGGTTCAGCTTGGGTAGTGATGGAGTGTTGTATTTTCGGGAGAGTATGTATGCCTAAGGATGATGATTTGAGGCAATAATCCTTAAAGAAGCTCATAGCATCCGACGCTATGCACCAGGAAGCGACAAGATGTATCGATTTAAGGGAGCGATTTTGGTGGCGGGTCTTAAGTGAGAAGTAACCGAGTTAGTGGGCAAGTGTCGACATGCCGACAAGTTAAATTTGAGCATCAATTGCCATCGAGTACATTACGATCGGTAAAGATCCCACAATGGAAGTGGGAGGGATTACTATGGATTTTGTAAGTGGGCTTCCCCTTACGCCAAGTAAGAAAGACTCGATATGGGTGATAGTAGACCGGTTATCTAAGTCGACCCATTTCATACCGGTAAGGGTTGACTACTCGCTTCAAAGGTTAGTCAAGTCGTATATATAGCGTAGATAGTGCGGTTGCATGGAGTACCGGTGTCCATTATCTCGGATCGGGATCCCGATTCACGCCGAGATTTCGAAGGCCTTACATCGAGTTAGGCACGAAGTTGAATTTCAAAGCAGGCTTTTCATCCATGATCGATGGACAATCGAGAGGTAATCAAGTGTTGGAAGATATGTTAAATTTGTGTTTTGGACTTCCGTGGTAGTTGGGAGGAGTACCTACCTTTATGTAATTCGCTTATAACAATAGTTATCAGTTTAGTATTCGATGGCACCGTATGAGGCGTATCAGATGGTCAAAATGCCGTACTCCTACGTGTTGGATGAGAATGAGAAGAGCGTCGGATGTTGGGTCCGGAGTTAGTGGCGAAGACAAAAGATAAGGTTAGAGTAATTCGGGCTCGTCTGAAGAAGGCATCAGACAGGCAAAAATCCTACGCAGATCTTAAGCGCAGGGATGTGGAGTATGCAGTGGGTGATAAGGTCTTCTTGAAGGTATCACCTTGGAAGAAGGTGCTGAGGTTTGGCCGAAAGGGCAAGTTAAGCCCTAGATTCATCGGACCGTACACAGTGTTGAAACGTGTGGGATCGGTAGCTTACCAGCTTGAGTTGCCGGCAGAATTGAGCCAGATTCATGATGTCTTCCATGTTTTGATGCTGAGGCGCTATCGATCAGATCCATCACACGTAGTGCCGATTGCAGAAATTGAAGTGAACTCAGACTTATCTTTCGAGGAGGAGCCGGTATAGATTCTGGATCGAGACGTCAAGGTTCTACGTAAGAAGTCAGTACCTTTGGTAAAAGTGCTATGGCGAAACCATGGTACGGAGGAGGCCACATGGGAACTCGAGGATGTGATGTGGTAGCAATACCCCTAACTCTTCTGATCCAGGTAATTTCAAGGCCAAAATTATTTTTAAGGGGGGAGAACTGTAACATCCTGAATTAGGGGTTGTTTGTAATTTAATTATTTCTATGAGCATGCTTGAAGAAAAATGTATGTTATGATTGCTTGACATGTTCTAGGGTCTAGTCATAACCCCAGGCTAGGTTTGACTTAGGACTGAAAATTTCTTTTTAGTGCTTAAGAGGAGGGAGCTAGGTGAGATAGGGGTTAAGAGAAATTGTGGGAGAAGTTGGACATAAGGAACCGATTGGCAGGATGGCTTGGGATGCTACCTTAAGGGCTTGGAGGCTTGCGTCAAGGGAGTGCAAGGGGGAAGAGGTTCGAATCATGGTGGTTGCAAGGGGGTTTTTTATTTTTGGGACTTTTTGGCGTTAAAAGGGAAGGGGCTAAGTTAAGGATGTGTCAAAAGATTTTGTGGGAGTTGGGAGACATGGAAGTCGGGTTGGTAAAGTGGCTTAGGGCCGCCTCTTAGGGCCTTGGTGAATGCCGCCCCAAGCAAGAAGAAGGACTCAAGTTTGAGTCACGTTGGAAGCAATGTATGTCTTTTCTTTTCTTTTTGCATGTTGGCGTGAAGGTAGAGAGCTAGTGGACTACTCATGGACCCTTGATGGATGAGGATAAGCTTAGTGTTTGTTTTTAATTTCGGTTGGAAGAGTTGAATGTTGATTATTATTCAATTTATTTTTCTTTGAAGAGGTAATTAGGAGATAGGATGGAAGATAGATATTTTTTAAATGATAGAAATTATCACAAAAAGGGAGTGATGGCCGAATGTAGGACTCCGAGGGACTTCCATATTCGGTTTTGAGTATAGTGAGGGGGTGCCGAAACTTGTTTTCTTTTCTTCTCAATTTGTGTTGGCCGAATTCTCCCTAGTTCTCTTTGCCTAAAAGTTCTTCAAATTCCTCTCTTCTTTTGTTCTACTTGGCCGGACCTATCACCCATTTTCTACTCAAAACTCCATCTTCCATCTTGTGTCAGCCGAAAAATCTTCATCAACACTTGGGAGCCATAGCTAAATCTCTTGGTAAGTAAACCCTCCCTTAACAAACGGTTTTGACTTATCTTCCTTAAGTGTGCCAAAAGCATGAGGCTAAGCCTTGGTAAGGTTGGCTGAATGTCTTCTTAAGACAATAAGTGATGTGCTCTCTTGTGTGTAGTTAACGTTAAGGTGCGTTGAAGGAGCCTATCGGGATTTGATTCTTCAAGGTAAGGCATATATACTATTCGACCAAGGGCCTTGATTATGGATATAAATGTGCAAGCCAATTCTAACAAATGTTTTGGTAGGGATCTCGATGTGTCAAGTGACAATTTTGGGATTTCAATAAGATTGGTAAGTGGTTAGATATATTTACCAAAGGCCATTTTTGGTATCTATGTATAACCGAATGTGCACTATGGTTTTAGGGGCTAATCGGCAAAGGAAAACAGAGGCTTCTGGGATTTCAATTTGCTTTGGTAAGTGATAATAAAGATTCGGCCTAGGGCCATATTTTGGTTATGGGCGCGATTAGTCCTTTGGGATTATTAGATTTAGCCGAATAAGGCTTTTGGATACTAAACTATAGTGGCCGAAGTAGGGCAATACGGGAATACGTTTTGGGATTTTGTGATATCATATAGATTCGGGTTTTCTCCTTAGATCTTCGGTTAAACAGGTGTGTAAAACTCCTACACACTTTATTAGTTGGCTTTGCTTAATATGTTACAGTTAACTATTGTGATAGTGACTTGCCTTGTGGGCATGAGCATGGATTCGGGTAAGTAGCTTGTGACTTTAGATATGTTATATGAATGACATGATGGGTAAGAGGCTATGCCATGACTTATATGTATGATTTATGATAATATGTTAAGCATGTTGTGAGCACGTTGGTAATGGGATTGAAGAGAGGAGGGGGGAAATTCTCTATGGACTGTCACTAGTGGTTTTGACCACAAGATGGGTTGGCCCCATCAGTTTAATTATGACTTTGGTCACCAAAGTGGTTTTGACCACACCATTGATATAAATTGTGACTAAGTCCTAGTGGTTTGGTACCACCGATGGTTTTGACCACATATTGATAATTGTGACCTATGGTCATCAGTGGTTTTGACCACACGATGGGTTGGCCCCATCACTTGATTTGTGACTCGGTCACGATGGTTTTGACCACGGTGGTTTTGACCACAGGGGTAGTTAAAGGAGTATGGATGGTTAGTTTTGGGTTGCATGATTGCATGTTTTACTAATATTCGTGTATGAGTTTGCACTTAGGGTTGGGGATTTATGCATCGAGTCTTGGTGACTCACCCTTCCCATATCATTTTGCGAGATGAGTAGATCATGAGATGGAGCCGGAGAGGACTCGAGGCGGCCATGCTTGATTCCTTGGATTTAAAATTTTATTTAGCACAGTTTAAGTTTATTATTTATTAAATTTAGGTTTGGGTTGTAATAAGGCCGCTAGTTATTATTTTAGATGTTTAAGTAGTTGTTTTACTTCACTTCTACAATATTACTAATGAACTTATAAATTGTTTAAATGAATCAGTTAAAAGTGACATTTTCAAAATAGGAAATTTTTACGAGTTTTCAAAGATGTTACCATCGGGTAGCAAAATTCACCAAGTTAACAATAACTCAGATGGTTCTAAAAACTTAAATGATCAAATGTTTTCCAAGGCTTTCAACTCAACCAAGTTTTTAAAATCCATTCCACCTGAGTTTTAATAGACACAATTTTATAACCACAACAAAATTTCAGATTTCTACCAGTTACTCAAAATCTTTCAAAATGATTTTACTCTGTGACATACCAAATCCGGTCAAGGCTCATGGGCTGGGTATGGGGTGTTATAGAGAAGGAGAACATAAAAAGAAAAGAGACTATTACCTTGTAACTAAAGGAAAACCGAATAAAAAGGAGATTCGATGATCACAAACACACCACGCTTCAGACTATGCCAAGTTTAGCTAATGGCAAAAGAAAAAGAAACAAACTCAAATAGGAAAAAGGGAAATTCAGCTTATGGAGAAAAGAGTGTAGAAGGAGAGAACAAAACGGGAAAAAGAGAAAGAAAGAAATAGAGAAAGAGAAAGTGGATAAGTAAGAGATGATTCAGCCAACACTGAAGTTTCGGCTAGCAAAAGGAAGGAGAAAACCCAATAGTACACGAGAGGTAAGTCATGAAAATATTGTCAAGAGAAAGAACAAAAAGACCCGAAATGCTTCCCAAAATACTCTCAGCCGAAATGCCTAAATGAACAACTTGGAAACCAAAAGCAAGAAAGAGAAAATAGACCCTAGAAGTTTTGGTTCCTCACCCCAAACTAAAGCTACCAAAAAATGCTATATAAGACCCCTCTTCCAGCCGAATTTTTCCCACACAAGACCCCTTATTCGTCCATAACACTTCCCCCACTTGAATCTCATGATTCTCTCCTCTATTTGCTCCACGATTCACTCTCCGCCTCCCATTCAAATTATTTGACCAAGTCCTCTCTCTCTCATGCAGAGTGAAACACCCCAAACCCGTCCCAAAAAGCCTAACCGGATTTGGTATGTTCCTCGAGTAAAACTTTAAGCGAAACACATTGTAAAGTAACTTTGTCTTTTGAAATATTCTTTTAGAATGAATTAATAAAATCAAAAGGAAACCAAACTTAAGAAAATTTCCTTGAAAACATTTATATATTAGAGACAAAAACCTTTTAAATAATTATCGAAAACCAATTTAGCTATTTAATAGATATTTGTTCATGTCAAAATAAAAGTAAATCCAAACACGAAATGAAAGATAGTTTATAGTGGCCTTATTACATAAAATTGGCAAATCCATAATAAAGTCTAAGTAATAAAATTTAACTTAAAGAGTTTAAGTTGGAAAATCTCCACAATACTTGATACTTGAATCGCCACCTCAATTCCTTGCTACCCCGATCCATCGCACTATGAGTCATCGAAAAGTTATCCCATAAAATGGGTGAGTCATAAACTCAATGTATAACACATACACTAAAAAGCCCATTTTATCATATGCTTTCAAGCCCAAAATTTCACATATGGCCATAGGCCCATTTCACTCTTATTTAGCCCAAGGCCTATTTAGCTCATATTTAGCCCAAAGGCCCATTTAATTCATATTTAGCCCAAAGGCCCATTTCATATGAGATCAAGTAATAAACATACAATATTACATAATTATGTACATGAAATGAAATGCAAGCCCTACCAACCTAAATATCCATCCGCTACACACCCCGTACTCAACCAACACACAGTAGGGATTACTAAATCGACCCTCCATCCGCTACACACCATCAAGGCGATTGTCGCAATCAACATGCACATTGTTCTTATTGTGGCAAAGCCACCAAAACAGATGTGACCAAGTCACCGATCAAGTCCAATTTCAAATACGTGGACCAAGTCACGGAGCCAAATATGTGACCAAGTCACCAGAGCCAAATATGTGATGAAGCCACCGAGTCAAATATGTGACCGGCCACCGAGTCAAATATGTGACCGGCCACGGAGTCAAATATGTGACCAAGTCACCAATTTCACATATGTGACCGAAGTCACTGTAATTGTGGTAAAACCACCGAATACTTCCTCCTTTATTAAACATACCCATATGCCCATGCACATACATATCAAATCGATTTTCATGCTATTTACCCACAAATCATAATATAGTCATGCTTATTTCATATTGATGCATATAGAAAAATAAACGAAATATTGGGTAACATACTCGAATTTTGTATACCAATGATTGGTATCCACAAACAAAACATACTATCATATAATCACTTTTTAACAATATAAATCTATGGAAATTTTAATGTATGGTTACACACCTAGTAACAGTGAGAATAATACCCTCTTGCTCGTCAACACCCTGATTCATTTAACGCAGTTATTTGTGGTTTTCTCCACTAGATGGATCAAAACCACCGATATTCCACCAACGTAAAGTGGTTCGGTTGTATGCACTACTGAATAACCGATCTTTGTTAGCGTATGTCCACAACCGGTGGAAAGTCTCTAACCGCCGACATGACCTTCGCTTGTAGTTCGATGGTAAAGGAATACCTCCTCTCTTCCAAACATTTCGCACAACCCTTTTCTTACCTATCTTGTAGATCTTAGATTGCCCCTAAAATAACGTGATTAGTGATCCATCTAAAGAAATTGATATTATCTAAAATAGTAACCTTACCTTGATGATTCAAATGGTCACTTAAAGGTTGTCTTCAACAAAGATCTTTGAAAAATCTTTTCAAAAGATTCGGCCTAGGAGAGAAAATAAAAGATTATAGTTCTAAATTTACTAAAGTGAAAGGAAATGATAAAAATAATTGATAGAATTCTTACTTGAGTCCTTCAAGATTCGGCTTTAACAAAAAGAGAAGAGAAATTATAATATCCCGGGTTAAGGGCTATTTTATTTTGGCATTGTTGCATGTTTATGGCTTGCTATGTTGTTGTTTGTGTGGTTTCGGGGCTTAGTTGTAGGCTAGGAGTGAGCCTGAGTAGGTGGAAAAATTTTAGTTTTTGGGCTTTATGTGATAGGAGCTGAAGGAGTTGGGTCTTTTATATTTTAATTGGTGTTCTTGAGCACAAGTGAGGAGCTAGCAAAGTGGCAAAGCATGCGCCACTTAGAGCATGTGTTTGGCGTCAAGTGCAAGGAGGAGGTCTTGTGTTCAAGTCGCTAAAATCCCACAATTTTTGTTTCATTTTGACGGCATGGAGGGGAAGAGTTGTTGGTAGTTCAAACTCTACCATGGACTATGTCAACACATTCAAACGATGGGTGGAGAGTGAAAGTAGGAGGAGGACTTGGTCAAGGTGATTTGAATTAGTGGCTTGGGAGTGATTGGGGGAAATTTGGCCGGTTGTTGGAGAGGTTTGGGTGAGTGGCCGGTTTGGTGTTGTAGGAGTGTGCCGATTTTTGCTTTTGGCAATTGTGTTTTCTCTCTTTCGGTCAAAACTCTTTTGGTAAGCAAATTCTCTCCTAGTCAAACCTAATGCTCAAGTAGCTTGTTGATTTAAATTTCTTTTGCATCTTTTTACTTAGTGTGTGAGGTAGAATATTGCTTCTTTTTTTCACTTGCATCTTGTGTAAACCAAACCTCGTGCACCCTTCTTGTCAAAATTTTACCTTGTTTCTCCTCTTTTATTTTTCATTTGAGCAAAGTCAACCTAGCATCCTACTTCCATCTTTTCCCTCTTTTGAAACCTTGGTACCAATATTCATCTCTCCTTTCTTTTCCAATTGTTGAAGCCAAAACTAGTGATCCTTCCTTCTCACATTTTCTTTTTATTTTTACAGCCCTTATGCCGATTTCTCCATTTGTTTCATACCATTTCGTTAAGCCGAAACCATCTTCCCTTGTTCCCCTAACTTTCATTTCCTTTTCTTAATACCATCTTGACCGAAGCACCTCTCCATTCATCATTTTATACTCTCCTTTTCTTTCCACTCAAAACCGAGCATAGGTGTGTGTTAAACACTTAGGTCGAACCTCCTTTCCATCTTGATTAAAGGGGTGCTAGCCGAATCTTTCTTCTCTCCTAGTGGTGTTTGTTGGCCGAATATTGGGTGTTGTTAGGTGCTGGTTTCCAATCGGTTGGTAGTGGGTAAGAGCATGGCCGAATGGCCATTTTCCCTCTCTCTCGTTCTTTTGTGTTGTGACTTGGATAAAGGCCGATTGTGTTATTGGTTGAAAGGTATTAATCTTTTGTAAACCAATTTTTATTATAGGACATCCGGATTTTGGGAACGTTCTTGAGGAGCTTTCTTTCTCTGGTAAGCAAACGGTAAGTAGTGGTAAGAACGAGTGTTGTATTCGATTTCGTTTAGTTTTTTTTAAGTCCAGTTGTTAAGAGATTAACGGTTCTTTTTAGGGTGTGTCGATTGTTCAAAGAGGAACCAGTGTTGGTTCAGGATTGGTTGGAAACCGAACCATTTGCAAAGGTAGGGTTTAACGCAACCCCTTTAGGTTACCTATTTTTGGCCGAATGGTATAGTGATTAACCCCTTGTTGGCCGAATGTAGGATCAGGGTTGTTGAGGTGATCAAGGGACGTAGACCGATTCTTAGAGTTAACATCTTCACTATTCCAGGTGTGTAAACCAACACACTATCTTAACTAAGTAATGTGATAACCTGTTTGTGTAAATGAAACAGTGAGGTTGACTATTTTGGTACCCATTGAGGTATGGATACGGATTCGGGTAAGTCCGTTTCATTATGAGATATATGATGATATGTGATATCATGATTGCTGATGTATATACTTTGAGATGCCATATTAAGCATGTGAGCATGATAGCATGATTGCATTATTTTGCATTTAGTATGATATGCTATTGGGTGACATGAGAGGAGGGGAGTATGATATCCGTGTCTTTGGGACACTGTGGTCTTTGGGACACCGAGGTTTGGCACCTCCAGTGGTTTGGTACCACAATGATATTTTGTGACTTTGGGTCACCGAGGTTTGGCACCTCGTCGCCTCGCCCCAAATGGCTTAGTACCACGGTGGGTTGGCCCACAGCTGATTATACGGATTGACGCCGGTGATTTGGTATCACACGATGGGTTGGCCCCATCATCGGATTTGTGATTGCGGTCACCGGTGATTTGGTATCCTGCCGTGTCTTTGGGACACCGGAGGTTTAGCACCTCATTGCGACTCGCCCCGTGGTTTGACACCACCGTGGGTTGGCCCCACTTATGAGATACGGATCGCCGCTAGTGATTTGGTATCACACGATGGGTTGGCCCCATCATTGGATTATTTGTGACTTGGTCACCAAAGTGGTTTGGCACCACATTATGGATATCGTGACTTTGGGTCACTGGTTTGGCAACACCGGTGGTTTGGTACCACACGGGTAGAAAAGGTGAAATGGTTGGCTAGGATCGGTGCATTACTTGCATTATTTTGTTATGATATGTGTTGGCATGATATACCGAGAGGATTTATACAATCGAGTCTTGCGACTCACTCTCTCCTTTGACTTTTCAGTGACACTTAGATGCGGACATGGAGCCGGATGGACTCGAGGTGCTCATGCCACGCTTAAATAAGGATTTGCTCGGACTTTTTATGAATTTGGTACTTAAGCATATTTATTACTATTTGGTTTATTTGGGTTTGTAAATGGCCTCTTAAAATTATGTTTTGCGATGTTTATGCTTAAAGTAGATGTTTAATATGCCTTAACAAATTAATTGGGTTAAAATGTGCTAAAACTTTGAAAGACAACGATTTCAAAACTACAAAAGCGACATTTCAAACTATACCATCGGGTATCACACTAAGATTTGGAATAAAAGGGGACTCAAATGTTTTCTAACTTAAACTGGTTTTTCTACTAAGTCAAGATGTTATCGTAATAATAAGAGACAACTTAAGCTTCTAAAGGAGATAAATTAGTTTTACCTACACATTTGATTAAGTTTTCAAAATTTTCGGGTTTTAAATACACCAACTGATTTAAATCAAGCCTACTCGAGTTTTTCTTCAAATACACAATCTAGCGAAGGGTTTTCCTCATACTTTTAAACTTAAACCTAAACCTCTCAAAATCCTTTTCTCTCAGAGCATACCGATTCTATTGTGGTGTGTTGACCGGGTTTGGGGTGTTACAATTGTGGTATCAGAGCCAAGTTCAAAGGCTCGACTGTGGGCCTGAGGCCCAAAATGTTTTCAAAAGTCTGTTTTAAGTGTTATGTTTTGAAAAGTATGGTTTGAAAGGCATGACACCGAGTCTCCGGCACCAATCCGCCCAGGTAAGTACCCCGTGCTATTGTTTGTGATATTGATGAAATATGATGGGATGATTAGTAATAGTAAGACTACCTTAGAGACTGAAACTGATAGGACTCTTTGGACTCGCGAAAATGAAACTTCTTTAATAAGCAATATTCATAAGACTTTGCTTTTAAATAGTGGAATAATTACTGATGCATAAAATTTTCTAAATCAGACGAGAGTTAGTCATGAGTACCCGAGGTGGACGTGGTCGTGGACGTGGTCACAGAGGATGACAGCTTCGAGCCCGTGGGTTCAGTCGTGGTTCGAGAATGAGATACCTGCTCGCCACCGGTGGAGGTGGTGAGTTTCAAGAGCGATCGGATGACGCAGTTGTCACAGCGATGTCATGAAAGTGCTAGAAAGGGTAGTGGAGTAGGTGGAGGCGTAGGAGCTGGGAATCATGCTGAGCGACTTTCGGCAAATAAATTTGAATTCTTTCGGTGTCTCGGGTGTTGCTCCTAGCATCGCTAAATATTAGTCGAAATGACAGAAGCAGATCATGGACGATCTAGACTTGATCGCTAAAGAAAAGTTAAAGGGATCGATTACTTCCGAGATGAGTCATACCGGTGGTGGCTCACTGCGGGATGTCAACAGAAAGGTAAGATCCGACTTGGGACTATTTCAGTCGCTTATCGGAAGAAGTACGTTTGAGCTAACTACATAAATGAGCAACGGAAAGCATTTTTGAGGTTAGTTCGGGAGCAACTGTGTCGAGTACGAGGCCGAGTTTCGAGGTCGAGTCTCAGATGCTGTGGGTATGGTGGCTATGAACATGAGAGGTGCGCTCGTTTGAGGATGGCTCGCGAGATTTAATTAAGATTGTTGATTGCGCCAGTGAGCGTGAATTTGCGGCTCGTTGAAAAGGCAAAGGTGGTGAGGGTATTAAAGAGTCTCGTGAGGCAAGGCATGGATAGGAACCGACACAAAAGGAGTTTTGGATCTTCCGGGTCGCGGGGAATCAGCAGAAAAGGGCTAGACCGAGTGGGCGAATCATCGGTAGGTTTGTTGTCGCCAGGCGTGGACCGCCCAGCATGTAACCGCTGTGGAAAGGCTCATTGGGGAGGATGTTGGGTGATGGTAGAAAGTTGTTTTGAGTGTGGCTCTTTGGACCACCGTGTGAGGGATTGTCCACGCAAGTTGGCTAGGATTCAGTCAGAGAGTCAGGGCCGTACTCAGTATAGGAATAATAGACCACCACCGCAGAGGGGCCGAGGTAATGGCAGAGGAGGTAATGGTTTTGGTCGGTAGTGGAGCAAGGCAGGTGTAGGTGTAGGTAGTTACGAGGCCGACAATGGGTTGGTGTATGTCATGAGGCGCCGAGAAGAGGGCGACGACCGGACGTCATTACCGGTACATTTTTAATCTTTGGTTCTCCATTTACTGCTTTGATTGATGTGGGTTCAACATATTCATATATTGCAAGTAGCATAGTGAAGGCCATAGACTTAGACTCTGAGATATCTTCTAGGCAGATGACCATAATAAGCCCTCTAGGTCACTCTGTAGTTGTAGATAAGCTGTATAGAGACGTACCTCTAGAACTCCAAGGGGTAGTATTTGAGGCTGATCTGATGGAACTGCCGTTTGGGGAGTTCGACCGATTCTTGGGATGGACTGCTAGTTAAGCACCGGCGAAGTTGATTTAGCGACTAAGCGCATGGTTCTGAGCACAGCTGTGGGTGATAAGGTAGTTCGATCGGTAATAGGAGAAATTATCGTCCAATGTGGTATCCGCCTCGAAAGTCGAGAAGATGGTCGAAGGGGTGTAAGCTTATGTGGTTCATGTGTATGCCTTGGAGGCTAAAGAGTCTCTTTGTGGAGACGGTTTGGACATTAGGGAATTTGTTGATGTGTTTCGAGGAGCTTCGGGCTTGCCACCGATCGTGAGGTAGAGTTCGGATAGATCTCATTACAGAATCGCGCCAAAGTGTTCATAGCTCCGTCTGTGATGGCACCTAAAGAGTTAGTGGAGCTTAAGGCTCGATCCGGGAGTTGTTGGACCGAGGCTTTATCGTGCCAAGTGTTTCGCTTGGGAGTGCTTAGATTTTGTCAAGAAGAAAGACGGTACTATGCGGATGTGTATAGACTATCGCTAACCGAATAAGTCGACGGTCAAAAACAAGTATCCACGCTTTGATAGATGACTTGTTTGATCAATGAAGGTGCGCCGATTTTCTCAAAGATCGACTTAAGGTCCTGGGTATCACCGCTAAGGGTAAAGGAGGCGGATATCAAGAAGACGGCATTTTGTACTCAGTATGGGCACTTTGAGTTTTTAGTTATGCCGCTTGGGTTGACTAATGCACCCGTGCCTTCATGGATCCGATGAATAGGGTGTTTCAACGATATTTGGACCGCTTTGTAGTGGTTTTATTGACGACATCTTGGTATATTCAAGGACCGAGGAGGAACATGATGCGATTTGCGGGTGGTATTGCAGATTTTGAGGAGAAACAATTTCGTGCGAAGTTCAAGAAATGCGAGTTCGCTTAAGGAGGTGACATTCTTGGGTCATGTAGTATCGATCGAGGGATTAGAGTGGATCCTCGAAAGATTGAAGCGGTTTTGGATTGAAGCCGCCGAGGTCGAGAGTTGAGATTCGAGTTTTCGGGCTTAAGGATACTACCAAGATTTGTAGAGGGTTTCTCATTGATCGCAATTCGATGACTAAATTATTGAGAAAAGGGTTCCGTTTATTTGACCGAGAAGCGGGAGAGCTTTGACAAGTTGAAGAAGATTTTGACCAAGCTCCTGTTCTAATTCAACCCGAGGTGGTAAGGAATTACAAGATATCCGTGATGCATCACATACGAGTTTGGGTTAAAAAATGAGGAAGGAAGGTTGTTGCTTACGCGTCCGGAATTGAGGCCACATGAGGTAAATTACCCAACGCACGATCTGGAGTTAGCGGCTGTAGTTTTTTCCTTGAAGATATGGAGGCATTACTTGTATGGAGAGAGATCGATAGTCTACACGGATCATAAGAGTTTGAAGTACCTTCCGACTCGTAAAGACTTGAATCGAGCAGTAGCAGATGGATTGAGCTCTTGAAAGACTACGATTGCTCCATTGAGTATCATCCCGCAAGGCTAACGTTGTAGCAGCACGTTGAGCCATAAGGTTGTTTCAGATCTAAGAGCGTTGTTTGCCCACTGAGTTTGTATGACGACGGAGTATTCTCGCAGAGTGCGAGTTGCCTACTTGGGTTGAGCAGATCGAGAGAAAAACAGTGATGGATGAGGTTCTGCGCGCAGAGGACACAAGTTTGAATGATGGGTTGAAGGGTTATAGCTTGTCTAGTGATGGGGTTCGTGTTTCGGGGAAAGCTTGTATGCCGAGAGATACCGAAGTTAAGGCAAAAGATTCTTCAGATGCATATAGCAATTTCACGCTATGCATCCCGGAGGTAGCAAAATGTATAGGATCTCGAGAATGTTCTAGTGGCGGGTCTCGAAAAAGGAAGTGACGAGTTTGTAGGAAAGTGTCCGACGGTCGCCAGGTCAAAGTGAGCATCGATTGCGTGCTGGGTTGCTTTGACCAGTGAAGATTCCTCGATGGAAGTGGGAAAGGATAACTATGGATTTCGTCGGTGGATTACCACTTACACCGAGCAAGAAGGATTGATTTGGGTAATTGTGGATCGATCGACTAAATTAGCTCACTTTATTCGGTGAGGGTGGATTATTCACCGCAGAGGTTGGCAAATTTGTATGTGTCGAGATAGTGAGGCCGCACGGGTGCCGTGACGATCATCTCGGATAGGGATCCGATTCACGTCAAGGTTCGGAAAGCGTTGCATCGAGCTCGGGTACATGGTTAGATTTCAAAGACGGCATTTCATCCGCAGATCGACAGCAATGTAAAGGGTTATACAGATCTTGGAGGACATGTTACGAGGTTGTGTATTGGACTTGTGGGTAGTTGGGAGGAGTATCTTCCGTTATTGAATTCGCCTACAATAATAGTTACCAAGCGAGCATCAAGATGGCACCATATGAGGCGTTGTATGGTAGGAAGTGTCGCTCACCTACTTGTTGGACAGAGTTAAGTGAACGTCAGTTGTTGGGACCAGAGTTGGTTGCTGAGACCGAAGGCAAGGTTAAGTTGATTCAGGCTCGATTGAAAGAAGCTTCGGACCGGCAGAAGTCCTATGCCGATCTTAAGCGGAGAGATATAGAGTTTGCTGTGGGGGATCAAGTTTTTCTGAAGGTCTCGCCATGGATGAAAGTATTAAGGTTCGGAGGAAAGGCAAGCTAAGTCCGAGGTTTATTCAAGTATAAGGTAATCGAGACGAGTGGGACCAAAGGGCATATCACCGAGTTGCCGCAGAGCTAAGTCGATTCACGACGTGTTCCACGCTTTTGATGCTTAAGCGATATCGCTTAGATCCATCGCATGTGGTGGCAGTAGAAGAGATCGAGGTAAACCCAGATTTGTCTATGGAGGAGGAGCCTATACAGATTTTAGATCGGGATGTGAAGGTTCTGCGTAGAAAGACTGTGCCTTTGGTTAAGGTTCTTTGGCGGAATCATGGAGTGGAAGAAGCTACGTGGGAACCCGAGGATATGATGAGACAGTAAAACCCGCAACTCTTCTGACCAGGTAATTTCGAGGTCGAAATTATTTTAAAGGGGGTAGAACTGTAATATCCCGGGTTAAGGGCTATTTTATTTTGGCATTGTTGCACGTTTATGGCTTGCTATGTTGTTGTTTGTGTAGTTTCGGGGCTTAGTTGTAGGCTAGGAGTGAGCCTGAGTAGGTGGAAAAATTTTAGTTTTTGGGCTTTATGTGATAGGAGCTGAAGGAGTTGGGTCTTTTATATTTTAATTGGTGTTCTTGAGCACAAGTGAGGAGCTAGCAAAGTGGCAAAGCATCGCCACTTAGAGCATGTGTTTGGCGTCAAGTGCAAGGGAGGAGGTCTTGTGTTCAAGTCATGAAATCCCACAATTTTTGTTTCATTTTGACGGCATGGAGGGGAAGAGTTGTTGGTAGTTCAAACTCTACCATGGACTATGTCAACACATTCAAACGATGGGTGGAGAGTGAAAGTAGGAGGAGGACTTGGTCAAGGTGATTTGAATTAGTGGCTTGGGAGTGATTGGGGGAAATTTGGCCGGTTGTTGGAGAGGTTTGGGTGAGTGGCCGGTTTGGTGTTGTAGGAGTGTGCCGATTTTTGCTTTTGGCAATTGTGTTTTCTCTCTTTCGGTCAAAACTCTTTTGGTAAGCAAATTCTCTCCTAGTCAAAACCGAATGCTCAAGTAGCTTGTTGACGAAATTTCTTTGCATCTTTCTACTTAGTGTGTGAGGCCGAATATTTCTTTTTTTTTCTTTTTCCACTTGCATCTTGTGTAAACCGAAACCTCAAGCACCCTTACTGTCGAAATTTTACCTTGTTTCTCCTCTTTTTATTTTTCATTTGAGCAAAGCCGAACCTAGCATCCTACTTCCATCTTTTTCCCTCTTTTGAAACCTTGGTAGCCGAATATTCATCTCTCCCTTTCTTTTCCAATTGTTGAAGCCGAAACTAGTGATCCTTCCTTCTCACATTTTCTTTTTGTTTTTACAACCCTTATTCCGATTTCTCCATTTGTTTCATACCATTTCGTTAAGCCGAAACCATCTTCCCTTGTTCCCCTAACTTTCATTTCCTTTTCTTAATACCATCTTGACCGAAGCACCTCTCCATTCATCAATTTATACTCTCCTTTTCTTTCCACTCAAAACCGAGCATAGGTGTGTGTTAAACACTTAGGCCGAACCTCCTTTCCATCTTGATTAAAGGGTGCTAGCCGAATCTTTCTTCTCTCCTAGTGGTGTTTGTTGGCCGAATATTGGGTGTTGTTAGGTGCTGGTTTCCAATCGGTTGGTAGTGGGTAAGAGCATGGCCGAATGGCCATTTTCCCTCTCTCTCGTTCTTTTGTGTTGTGACTTAGATAAAGGCTGATTGTGTTATTGGTTGAAAGGAATTAATCTTTTGTAAACCAATTTTTATTATAGGACATCCGGATTTTGGGAACGTTCTTGAGGAGCTTTCTTTCTCTGGTAAGCAAACGGTAAGTAGTGGTAAGAACGAGTGTTGTATTCGATTTCGTTTAGTTTTCTTTAAGTCCAGTTGTTAAGAGATTAACGGTTCTTTTTAGGGTGTGCCGATTGTTCAAAGAGGAACCAGTGTTGGTTCGGGATTGGTTGGAAACCGAACCATTTGCAAAGGTAGGGTTCAACGCAACCCCTTTAGGTTACCTATTTTTGGCCGAATGGTATAGTGATTAACCCCTTGTTGGCCGAATGTAGGATCAGGGTTGTTGAGGTGATCAAGGGACGTAGACCGATTCTTAGAGTTAACATCTTCGCTATTCCAAGTGTGTAAACGAACACACTATCTTAACTAAGTAATGTGATAACCTGTTTGTGTAAATGAAACAGTGAGGTTGACTATTTTGGTACCCATTGAGGTATGGATATGGATTCGGGTAAGTCCGTTTCATTATGAGATATATGATGATATGTGATATCATGATTGCTGATGTATATACTTCGAGATGCCATATTAAGCATGTGAGCATGATAGCATGATTGCACGATTTTGCATTTAGTATGATATGCTATTGGGTGACATGAGAGGAGGGGGAATATGATATCCGTGTCTTTGGGACACTGTGTCTTTGGGACACCAGAGGTTTGGCACCTCCAGTGGTTTGGAACCACAATGATATTTTGTGACTTTGGGTCACCAGAGGTTTGGTACCTCATTGCCTCGTCCCGTGGCTTAGTACCACGGTGGGTTGGCCCCATAGTTGATTATACTGGGATTGACGCCATGATTTGGTATCACACGATGGGTTGGCCCCATCATCGGATTTGGATGCGGTCACCAAAGTGATTTGGTATCACATCGTGTCTTTGGGACACTAGAGGTTTGGCACCTCATTGCGACTCGTCCCGTGGTTTGACACCACCGTGGGTTGGCCCCACTTATGAGATACTGGGATCGTCGCTAGTGATTTGGTATCACACGATGGGTTGGCCCCATCATTGGATTATTTGTGACTTGGTCACGGTGGTTTGGCACCACATTATGGATATCGTGACTTTGGGTCACGGTGGTTTGGCACCACCGGTGGTTTGGTACCACACGGGGTAGAAAAGGTGAAATGGTTGGCTAGGATCGGTGCATTACTTGCATTATTTTGTTATGATGTGTGTTGGCATGATATACTGGGAGAGGATTTATACACTTTGAGTCTTCATGACTCACTCTCTCCTTTGACTTTTTCAGTGACACTTAGACGCGGACATGGAGCCGGATGGACTCGAGGTGCTCATGCCATGCTTAAATAAGGATTTGCTCGGACTTCTTATGAATTTGGTACTTAAGCATATTTATTACTATTTGGTTTATTTGGGTTTGTAAATGGCCTCTTAAAATTATGTTTTGCTATGTTTATGCTTAAAGTAGATGTTTAATATGCCTTAACAAATTAATTGGGTTAAAATGTGCTAAAACTTGGAAAGACAATGATTTCAAAACTACAAAAGCGACATTTCAAACTATACCATCGGGTATCACACTAAGATTTGGAATAAAAGGGGACTCAAATGTTTTCTAACTTAAACTGGGTTTTTCTACTAAGTCAAGATGTTATCGTAATAATAAGAGACAACTTAAGCTTCTAAAGGAGATAAATTAGTTTTACCTACACATTTGATTAAGTTTTCAAAAATTTTCGGGTTTTTAAATACACCAACAGATTTAAATCAAGCCTACTCGAGTTTTTCTTCAAATACACAATCTAGCGAAGGGTTTTCCTCAAACTTTTAAACTTAAACCTAAACCTCTCAAAATCCTTTTTTCCCTGTAGCATACCGTATTCTACGTGGTGTGTTGATCGGGTTTAGGTGTTACTGAAATGGTGGTTTCGATTTGAGGGAAAAGAAGAAAGGAAAAGAAAGAGAAGGAAAGGAAGAAGGAAGAAAAAGAAAGAGGAGAAGAAGATGATAATGGTGATTTCTCAAAAGAAAAGAGATGATTAGAACTTTTGCACATTCGCCAAGGAGGAAATTCTTGATCCTATGTGGTTTCAAGAAGAGAGGAAGAGAAGAGAGAAATAAAGTGAAAAGAAAAAGAAAGGAGAATTGATCAAAGAGAAAAGAGATTGATTTTGGAGCTTAGATGCATTCGAAAAGGGAGAAAAATGAAGAAGAAAATGGTGCTTAATCTTTGTAGTTTTGGTTTCAAAAGAAAATGGGAGAAAGAAAGTAGTATTTGGTTCAATCAATTGAGGCTAAATCAAAAGCACAATTGTACCAAAGTGCCTAAGGTACATTCGCCAAGGTAGGGTTTTGGAGAAAAATTGATCAAAAGAAAGTTAAAACAAAGAGAAGATCTTTACCTAAATTCAATGACAATTTCAGCTATGAGAGAACTTTTGGAGAAATTGAGAAAAGATGGACAAAAGAATGTGCAAGACTTTTGGCTAACTCCCCTAATGGCAAAGCACAAATTCGGCCAAATCAATGCCAACATTATCCTTTTTTCCTCCTTGTTTCTTCCCTATCCACTCTTGATTTGCTATCAAAAAATAAACCACTCCCTTTAGCCTCCATGTTATCTAGGTTCATGGTCAAATGACCATGAACACATCCCCAAAACATAGCCAAATATCATGCCTTTGTCCCTTCATCTTATCACCAACTTATGATCCCATGCCATAAGTTCCTAACTTCCTTTTCACATGGTCAAATAGCCAAAATTAAATGAATTCTCATCCACTCTAGAATATTCTTGGCCACACTTATAAGGAAGAAAACAAAATTTAAAATCCTCCCTAATGCTAGCTAGAGATTCAACCTTACACCTCAAGCACACATCCATACATCTTAACCACTTTGCCTAATTTACTTAGCTCTCTCTCTTAATTAATAAAAATTAAAAGTTTTACTAAGCCTTCACTTAATTAATGAAGCTCAAATAACTTCCAAAATTGCACTTAATAATGATTAAGCATGCAACATCATTCAATTAAGTAAAATGCATAACCCCTAATTATCAGGATGTTACACAGAGTTCTAATCCAACTCCACCTTTTCTCCTCCCATAGTATAAAATAAAAAACCCATATATGCTGCTTGTGGGATTCGAACCTCCAACCTCCTTTCACTTCCCTTGACACCACACCACCTTGCCACATGCTCTCTTGTGTCTTAAAACATGAGCAATTAAAGATAAGTCTATGGCTAAAGTCTAAATCCATTTAAAAATAATAATCTAAAAGAAATGCAAGCGCCAAGACTTGAACCTTGGATCCCTTTGCTTCCTTGTGTGGCGTCACTTCCTTGTCTCCTATGTGGCGTAATTTGCCACTAGACCATAACTCCTTTTTTTGTCAATCCTCTCCCTATTTTATTCTTAAAGCCTACCTACTAACTCCTAGGGTTTTATTCACCTAAAACCAAAATTTTCCTAAAGCCCAGGTTTGATCCCAGGATTTCATAGAAGCCCCCTAAACTTCCAAAATCATTCACCTAATAATTCCAACTTGCACTAATGCTGTTCTCATGTTCTCAAAAAAAAAACTTTAAATGCTCCTACACCTAAGGCCTAATGGGCCTAAATCTACTAGGCCCAAATTCGAGACTTTACAAATCTACCCCCTTAAAGAAATTTCATCCTCGAAATTTCCAACTATATAACAATCGTGTAACACAGGCTACTCCACCATGCTGCCACTGCACACTCTCATCCAATAACACTAATACACTTCTAACCAAATCTAGAAACCTCTCCAAACAACCAAATATATAACCACAGAAGCAAACAAATATTTTTCGCACATACATAAAATTTCCTACATTCAAAAATCACATACAACCAAAACATACACGACTTAATGGTGATGGAACAATCCCGAGCCTTATACTCCTTAGACCCACATCTCAAGCATGCCTCTAACCTCCTCTAGTTTTCACCCGGATGACGCCTTTTGCAATATTTGCAAGTCGAAAAGTTTGGACGTGCCTTAACAAGCTTCACGGAATAAGACTGCGGTCCTAGAGAACTGCGATCTCTTCTTTTCTTACAGTCCATGCACCCTACTCGAAGTGTTCCAACAATCTCTTTAACCTCTTCCAATACCTTTCTAACTAGCTGAGTCAGCATTTTAGCTCCGGCTCGATCATGAGACCCGTCTCAGTCACTGGCGATGACGGTGCCTCCCTTTCGAGCATAAGCCCCGATGCCGAGGATCCAGCCCTAACACCTTGGCCTCTACCACAGCTGCGTGTACCTTGTCCACGTCCTCTCGTACTCATACTGCTGAACGAGTTAATCTATTTAAGAGTTTTATGAATAGGTCTATAATTCCAATGTTTATTAACAAGAGTCTTATGAAAAATAGGTATAAGAGTTGTTTTCGCGGATCAAATTTCCTAATGTTTCAGTCTCTATAATCTTAGCTCCTATAGCTAAAAGTTTCAGTATACTACCACTATCTCTAGTAGTTTTCTCCCTTATAGGCATCCCCTAGCATAATCAAATATAAAGTATGAAGACTTACGGATTTGGTGTCGGAGACTCGGGTGCCATACATCCAATAAGGATATATTTTTCTAAACCAAGTTTCAAACAAACTTTGAAAAATGTTTTCGAATCCATTCCACAGTCGAGTTTTGTAACTTGGCTCTGATACTATAAAATGTAACACCCCAAACCTGGCCTAGACGTTACGACCGGATCTGACATGTCACATAGAGAGGTTGTTTAAAACTAAATGCGTGTTCATTAAAAGTTTGTATTCTTTTTAAAACTTCAAGTTCTGATGTTTGTTAATAAAAACCCCGATTTACTAAATGTCTCTTTTAAAAGTTTTTATTATTTTGCAAACCGCTTTTGTTATGAAAAATTGAAATTTGAATATTTGCGGTAACGTGATAATTTGGAAAATAATTATTAAAGTTTTAGGAAAACCCGCATATTAAACATTTAATAATAAATAATAACAGAAATGGAAGCTTAAAAGAAAATTTAAATCCAAAGGCCTTATTACAATAATAAACCCAAATTAAATAAAATCTTAAAATTAAAGCGAAATGGAAGTTTACTAAAGTTCACGATGTATGGCCACCACCGAGTCCTCCACGGCTCCAAGTCCTCTATCGTTGGGAACTACCTGCAAGGTTATGGAAAAAAGGGGTGAGTTACGAGAACTCAGTGTGCAATCCCTTAAATGGTCTCTAACTGGTCCTTAGCCCTTACGGTAACAAATTTGGGCCCAAGCCCTATAATCATGAGAGTGCAAATAATGTAATGTAACCCAACCCAATCCAACCAAACACACCCCCGTACCAACCAATCACACTTGTGGGGATCAAGTCAACCCTCCCCTCCATACACACCAATATTGCAGACAAGCTGCTTATCACGGAATATTTGTGGCTAAGCCACCAGAGTCATAATTATGTATATATATATTGTGGCCATGCCACCAGGCTACACTGCTCTTCAATCATTAACCCGCCCCATGCAAGATGATAAGATGCAATATACATATCAACATATAAAAATGTAATGTAAACATACACACGTTTCTTGGCAACTCTGAGGGTAAAATGGTCAATCAACCCATCGAGGGTATTTTGGTAATTTTGCAACCTAGGGGTATTTTGGTAACTTACCCTCCAAGGGTATTTTAGTAATTTCACCTATGATGGCCTTTTCGAAGGCCTACTATTGTCTCGAGCGACTCAGGACCCTTTTTGGGTCTTTACAGGGCTATTGGCCTAAAACCTATTTTAGGCCCAAACGGGCCCACACGCTCGTGTGGCCCAAAACTCATGTTTTTGGAATCAGATTTGCAAAATTCACATTCGGGCCTATCACTTGTTATAATTCTAGCTATTTTGCCCAAGTGCGCCGATTAGCCCGTTAGGCCCATTTGCCCGATTTGGCCCGTTATAGCCTCGGTATCGTGAGACTATTTGTGACACTCTTAACGACTCAGTATCATGATTCGCATCACGATTTACCACTACGAACGTTTGCACGCTCGAAATGTCACAGTTTCTGGCTTTTTGGCTCTTCGGCTTTATGCTGTTTCACAGAACACCACATGCAATCGTCGAAGTGGGTGTGAGATTACACACCTGTGAACGATTTGTGATTTTTGACCCCTTCCAATCACCTAGAACAACATTTAGACAACCGTTAATCACCACTTCATGAAAATCAACATATCGATGTACTCAACAGGACAAGCCTCACTTACCACGTGATAAAAATTTCCCCAATAGCAAAGTAATCGGTCTTAATCCGAGGTTTGGAGATACTGGTTACCTAACATTGGTTGCCAACCATAGCACATTAAAGCGTTACTCCCATTAAGAATTAGCCTTCGGCTTAAAGAACCCAGTTGAGAAAAAGAGAGACAACAAACCTCTTTATTGGTTGCAGGCACTTACCAACGATTAGCAAACCCAAGATTGCTACTATAGTATTCGGCCCTCAAGGATTACCACCACCAAGAAAAAGGAGAGATTAGCACCGGTTTGATCAAAAAGAGAGTAAAAGATGGAGGAGTGCTAGGAAAATATAGATTCGGTCTAATTAAAAGGGTTAAAATATGAGTTTTTTGGTCCTTTAAGAGAGAAAAGAGAATGAGAACATAAAAAGAAAAGAGACTATTACCTTGCAACTAAAGGAAAAACCGAATGAAAAAGAGATTCAATGATCACAAACACACCACGCTTCAGACTAGGCCAAGTTCGGCTAATGGCAAAAGAAAAGGAAACTGACTCAAATGGGAAAAAGGGAAATTCGGCTTATAGAGAAAAGAATGTAGAAGGAGAGAACAAAACGGGAAAAAAAGAAAGAAAGAAATGGACAAAGAGAAAGTGGATGAGTAAGAAATGATTCAGCCAACACTGAAGTTCCGCTAGCAAAAGAAATGAGAAAACCCAATAGTGCACGAGAGGTAAGTCATGAAAATGTTGTCAAGAGAAAGAACAAAAAGACCCAAAATGCTTCCTAAAATACTCTCAGCCAAAATGCCTAAATTAACAACTTGGAAACCAAAATCAAGAATGAGAAAATAGACCCAAAAGTTTCTGTTCCTCCCCCCAAACTAAAGCTACCAAAAAATGCTATAGGAGACCCCTCTTCCAACCGAATTTTTCCCACACAAGACCCCTTATCCGTCCATAACACTTCCCCCACTCGAATCCCATGATTCTCTCCTCTATTTGCTCCACCATTCACTCTCCACCTTCTATTCAAATTATTTGACCAAGTCCTCTCTCTTTCCTGCAGTGTTCTAATCCAACTCCACCTCTTCTCCTCCCATAGCATAAAATAAAAAAACCCACATATGCTGCTTGTGGGATTCGAACCTCCAACCTCCTTGCACTTCCCTTGACACCACACCACCTTGCCACATGCTCTTTTATATCTTAAAACATGAGCAATTAAGGATAAGTCAATGGCCAAAGTCTAAATCCATTTAAAAAAATAATCTAAATGAAATGCAAGCGCCAAAACTTGAACCTTGAATCCCCTTGCTTCCTTGTGTGGCGTCACTTCCTTGTCTCCCACGTGGCATCATTTGCCAGTAGACCACAACTCCTTTTGTGTCATTACTCTCCATATTTTATTCTTAAAGCCTACCTACTAATTCCTAAGGTTTTATTCACCTAAAACTAAAATTTTCCTAAAGCGCAGGTTTGATCCCAAGATTTCATAGAAGCCCCCTAACCTTCTAAAATCACTCACCTAATAGGTCCAACTTGCACTAATGCTGTTCTCATGTTCTCAAAAAAAAATTAAACGCTCCTATGCCCAAGACCCAATGGGCCCAATTCTACTAGGCCTAAATTTGAATCGTTACAACCCATATAGTGGACTTGTTCGTTCTCTGTGCTAGGATTGTAGGATAGATATTCTGTGTTGTTCACCCCTCTTCCATTCATATCGTACTGTATTAGCGAATGTACCTACAAAGAATTACATTCGCCATCAATCTTTTTATTCATCATCTCTACCTAATTTGATAGCATGGTGACCGTGTCAAGGTTGAAGACACTGGCTGCTTCAGTAGGCTTTGTCCTCATGAATTGCCACTGATAAATACTCAATGTCATCTCCTCTATAAACTAAAATTATCTGCCAAAAGTAACTAAGGGAAAAATAGAAAAGTAAAAAATAAAAATAAAAATTATAATGAAAATAAATTACAATAATAATTAAAAAATGGCTAAAGTAATAAAAGTTAAGTGTTCTTAATATTTTAGTTCCCCGGCAACGGCGCCAAAAAATTGATCGTGTCTGTCGAGTCTTAAAAATTTATAAAAAAAATGATCGAACCTGGAAACTAACTAAGACATCGATGGAGGCAAGCGCACCTATCGAACAGTTTTATAGCTAGCAGTAAAACCGGATTGTCGAACCCAAAGGAACCAAAAGTACTACTATTAACTCTCTTTCTATTATTTAGCATAAGAATTAAGGGATTTGTTTCTCTAGTCTAAAATTAACTAACTATTAAGCTAAAGATGCTAAGAAAAAGAAGGAATTGGGGAAAGACTTGAAGGAAAACTGATTGATTTAGACAATACTTGAGGAAGAATCCACTTAGACTTCACTTGTTGTCTAACTCTGAACCAAACGATTTATTCACTTGACTTGATCCGTAGGATTCCCTAATTTATATTAATACCACTCTCAAGGCTACTAACGTCTAACCCTAGGTTGATTAATTGAAATCTCTTTCTAATTAAAACCCCAAGAATTGCATTAACTCGATCTATGGACTCTCATATTAGGTTTGACCCTAATCCAGCTAATTTTCGTCACCCTATCTCTAGGCACGCGAGCAACTCTGCTTAACTATGCTAGATCTACTCTTAGACAGGGTCTCTTCCTCCTCTACCTAAGCACATCACACTTGAATCAATATCCTTGAAATACCAAAACAAGAATTAAGAACACATAGTTAAGAACAAATTAAGTATTTATCATATAGCTCAGATAATAATAACAAGATTTGTCTTAGGTTTCATCCCTCTCAAGTATTTGAGGGTTTAGTTCATAATTGTAAAAGAAAACATCTCAAAAGAAAAGAAAAAACAAAACATAAGAAAACCCTAAAACCCCCTGAAGGAATTTAAAGAGAGTTCCTCCATCTTCAGTATGATTCCAGATTCTTGAGATGAATCAACTGGCTTTCTTCGAGTAAATCCCTGAATTTAACTATTTTGGCTCGGCTCTTTGGCCTAGCTGAATCGCCTCCCTAAAGGTTGGCCTTTAGGGTCTTTATATAGGCTTTTGGAATATGGTTATTTGCCTCTAAGTACCCTAATCTGAATAGAATTCTTCTTATCTGCAGCACAGACATGCCCATGGAACACGCCCGTGTAAATCGTGGCCAGGTCGTGGTCGAACCTGTTGATGAGGCACGACCGTGTATTTCGGGGTCCAGGCCGTGATTGCCTCTTTTTACGGGGCACGGCTATGTGGATTTCATACTTTGGCCCATTTTCTCTATTTTCGACCCATTTCTTATTCTTTTTATCCTCTGGTACTCTACTGTGTATAAAACATGAAAATAAAGGACTAGGAGCACCTATTTCCATAATTAAAGGGATAAATCATCCAAAAACATGCTAAATGTGGGATTAAAATATGTTCATATTATGGTTTGTCAGTCTTATACGAGATTGTACATGAATGTCGATGCCATGTCCCAGACATGGTCTTATACGAGATCTTCTTTTGGTGCTGAGGCCATATCCCAGACATGGTCTTACATAGAACCTTCTTTATTCAATGCTAAACATGGGTAGCATCGTTATTTTGAATCTTTATTCGAGATTTCGCGTAATTTATTTTCACCATTTCCTCATCGAGGCTTCATTGCTCATTTATTCATAGCAATAACATACATTGTCGTAATATTAAGTAGTTTCAACATCAAAACATTATGAAACTTCAACTTCATACAAACTTACCTGAAATCTCAAAACGTGTTTTGATGCTCGATTTAGTCCTTGATTTTGTTTTTGCCTCGGTTTTGATCTGGGCTTCGCATTTCTTGATCTATAATAGGAATTTCATTTGTTAAATACACACATTGACTAAATCGATTCATCATATTTTGGCAAAATTATAATTTTCCCCCTAAACTTTACATAATTACACTTTTGCCCCTAGGTTCGTAAAATGATTTTCATTCAAATTTCTTGCATTTCAAGCCTAGCCGAATCATATTCTCAACTATAGCAACCTTCAATTTCTACTATTTCACTCATGTATGACCTTTTTCATAACTTTTACATTTTGGTCATTACATGCATTTTTCATGAAAATCACTTAGAAAAAGATGTTTATCATACATCAAACTTTCATATTCCTCCATAAAACATCAAAATACATGCATGTCACACATGGGTAAATTTTTGAACATGAACCCTAACTCAAAATATTTCTAGAAATAGCTAAACCAAGCTACGAGGGTCTAAAAAATACGAAGAACATGAAAAACGGGGCTAAGATGCACTTACTATCAAGCTTGGAAGTTGAAGAAACCCTAGCTATGGAGAGCTTGAGAATTTTGGCTATGGTGAAGAAGATGGACATCAATTTTGGCTTTATTTTCCCTTTTAATTCTTTTATCAACAAAATGACCAAAATGCCCTTAATGGTCCTTTCTTTAGATTTTTCCTTCCCATGTCCATTTTTGTCCATCATCAAATATAATGGTCTAATTGCTAAATAAGGCCCTTTAGTAATTTTCAAAATTCTATTTCATACTTAAATCTTCTAGAATATCATATTTTCCATTCTTTGCAATTTAGTCCTAATGGACAATTTAATCACTAATTAATAAAATTTCTTCATGAGATTTTCACACAATCATGGAATCATCTCATATACTTTATAGATATCATAAAACTCATATTTCTACTTGAATTTGTGGTCTCACACCACTATTTTGACTAGGTCCTAAGTCGGGCTGTTATAATTCTCCCCCTTAGGGATTTTCGTCCTCGAAAATCTTACTAGTGAGAAGGTTTGGGTACTAGTTCTTTATAGCCTCCTCGGGCTCCCATGTAGCCTCTTCTACCCCATGTCTTTGCCACAATACTTTCACAAGAGCTATACTCTTATTTCTCAACTGTTTGACTTTCCATGCTAGTATCTTGACTGGTTCTTCACCATAAGTCATGTCGGGTTGAATCTCAACCTTTGTCAGTGTGATCACATGCAAAGGGTTTGGTCAGTAGCGTCGCAACATAGACACATGAAATACATCGTACATCTTTTCTAACTCAGGTGGTAAAGCCAATCTATAAGCTACCGACCTTATCCTCTCGGTGATCTCATATGGTCCGATAAAATGCGGACTCAATTTGCCTTTCCGACCAAATCTAAGAATTTTTCTCCATGGTGATACTTTCAAGAATACTCTATCACTGACTTTATACTCAATTTCTTTCCTTTTCAATTTCGAATAGGATTTTTGTCGATCAGAAGCAGCTTTTAAGCAATCTTGAATCACCTTCACTTTTTCTTCAATTTCTCTAACCAAATCAAACCCGTGAATCTGGTTTTCCTTGAGTTCAGTCCAGTATAAAGGCACTTGGCACTTACGCCCATATAAAGCCTAATAAGGCACCATTTTCAAGCTTGACTGAAAACTGTTACTGTAGGCAAATTCCACCTATGGTAGATATCTTTCCCACTTTCCTTGAAATTCAAGAACACAACATCGGAGCATATCTTCAAGTACTTGTATCAACCTCTCCGACTGACCGTTGGTTTGGGGTTGGAAAGCCATACTAAAATTCAACCTTGTGCCCAAGGCCTCTTGAAACCTTTTCTAAAATCTGGACATGAATCTCGAATCTCTATCCGATATAATCGATAATGGTACTCCATGAAGCCTTACTATCTCTGAAACATACAAGTTTGCTAACTTTTCAAGTGAGTAATCAACTTGTACAGGTATAAAATGGGCTGACTTCGTAAGTCTATCGACTACAACCTATACAACATCCTTCTTACTCGGTGTCAACGGCAAACTAGTTACAAAATCCATGGTAACTTGGTCCTATTTCCACTCGAGTACCATTATAGGTTAAAGCAAACCCGAGGGGACCTAGTGTTTGGCCTTTACTTGTTGACAAATGAAGCATCTTGAACCGAACTTAGAAATATCTTTCTTCATTCTCAGCCTCCAATACCATTTCTTCAAATCATTATACATCTTGGTGTTACCCGGATGTACAGATAGGCATCAATTATGTGCCTCGTATAAAATCTTCCGAACAAGTTCATCATTCATCAGCACACAAACTCTGTCTCTGAACATCAAACACCTGTCTGAACTGATCCGAAAATCAGACTCAACACCCGACTCGCATTGAACTCTTTTAACTTGCAAGTCACTATCATCTTTCCATGCCTCATAAATCTCTTGGAAGAACATCGGTCTAGATCTCAACTCAGTTAGAATTGAACCATCATCGGATAAACTCACCCTTGTATTCATAGCCCTCAAAGAAAATAGGGATTTCCTACTCAAAGCATTGGCGACTACATTCGCCTTTCCCGGGTGGTAATAAATGACTAACTCATAATCTTTTATCAACTCTAACCATCTTCACTGCCTTAAATTCAATTCCTTTTGAGTCATCAAATACTTTAAACTTTTATGATCGGTGAAAATCCAACATCTTTCACCATACAAATGGTGTCTCCAAATCTTCAACGCAAAAACAATAGCAACCAACTCTAAAATCATGCGTCGAGTAATTCTTCTCATGTGGCTTTAATTGTCTGGAGGCATATGCTATCACCTTACCTTATTGCATAAGTACGCAGCCCAATCCACTTAAGGATGCATCGTTGTAGATTACAAATTCCTTTCCGACTCAGGTTGTACTAGAACTGGAACCTCTCACAACATTTCCTTTAATTTCTCAAAACTCATGGTACTTTTTCATCCATTCAACTTTACATTTTTCTCGCATGATTTGGTCATTGGAGTCACTATCATGGAAAGCCCCTTGACAAACCGCCTATAGTAACCAGCTAAGCCCAAAAAACTTTTAACCTCTGATACATTTTTGACGGTTTCCAATCAATAATAGCCAAAATCTTACCTGGGTCAACTTGAACCCCATCTCTCGAGACAATGTGTCCCAGAAATCCAACTTCCTTGAGCCAGAATTCACTTTTACTGAACTTGGCGTACAACTGATTATCTCGTAGAATTTACAAAACTGTCCTCAAATGCTCAATGTGCTCATGCTCATCCCGAGAATATATCAATATATCATCAATAAAAACCACAACAAACTTCTCCAAAAATGGCCGAAAGATGCGGTTCATAAAATCCATAAACACCGCAGGGCATTAGTTAAACCAAAAGGCATGACTAAAAATTCATAATGCCTATACCTCGTCTGAAATGCTGTTTTTGGCACATCTGAATCTTTTACTCTCAACTGATAATAGCCGGACCTCAAGTTTATCTCTGAGAACACAGTGGCTCCCTTCAATTGATTAAACAAATCATCGATCCTTGGCAACGGGTACTTGTTCTTCACTATTACCTTATTAAGCTATCGGTAATCTATGCACAATCTCATAGAGCCATCTTTCTTTTTCACAAATAGCACTAGAGCACCCCATGGAAAACAACTCGATCTAGCAAAACCTTTGTTCGTTAACTCTTGCAATTGTGCCTTCAATTCCTTTAACTCTGTTGGAGCCATACTCTTGCAATTGTGCCTTCAATTCCTTTAACTTTGTTGGAGCCATTCTATAAGGAGCAATCGATATTGGTACTGTATCGGGAGCTAACTCAATATCGAACTCAACCTTTCTAACCAGAGGTAGTCTTGGCGATTCCTCGGGAAAACATTTGGGTACTCATATACTATCGGGACTGATTCAATTTTTAATTTGATTTCTTTGGCATTCATTACATAAGTAAGAATGCCCACACCCTTTTCTTATATACCTCTGAGCCGACATATGGGAGATCACTACCGGTGATTTGTCTTGTTCATCTGATTCAACATGAAGAGTGCCCCCATTTTCACATCTTAACTCAATATATTTATTTCCACAATTTATTGTCACATCATGAGCAGTTAACTAGCCCATACCAAGAATAATATCGAAATCATCAAATGACAATAACATGAGGTTTGCCTTAAAATAATGACCTCTAATCGTCAATGGACAATCTTTGCATACTTTATCAACTAATACGCTTTTGCCTAAAGTATTAGACACTTTTATCACAAATTTTGTGGACTCTATGGGTATACTCATTCTAGATACTAATTTCATGCAGATGTATGAATGGCTAGATCCGGGATCTATTAAAGAAATAACTGTAGTATCATGGAGAGAAAAGGCACCTGTAATCACGTCAGGAGATGATGCCTCTTTGCGAGCACAAATGGCATAGGTCCTCGCAGGCACTCTACCCTCAGATCTCGCAGCTTACTCTTTGTGCATATTCTTACTACTTGCCCCGCTTCCTGGGTTTCTCTGTAGTCTTCCTCTGGCAATGCCTCCCGGTCTTGCATCTTGAGGCTTTTCTTTCTCATCCCCTCTGAACAATCTCTAATAAAATGGTCTAGAGAACCACACCTAAACAAGCCTTCTCATTTGCTTGAAATTCACCGGAATGACGTCTACCACATTGCGGGCACTCCGGTCTACTCGGTCGAGCGTTGCCAACACTAGCAACTGATGTAGTCTGAGCTTTAGACCTTGAGTATTGTTTACTCTTACCTCTACTTGAAAACCCAGCTGAAGTTGCCGATCGGGTAGAGCAATCTCTCGACTTCTTGGACGAGGACTAAAATGACTTACTCCAATGTCTCTTTCTTAAATCACGAGGCTCCATCTCAGCTTTTCTTTTCTCTGTAACTAATTCTTCGACTTTACAAGCCCGGTCCACTAGTACAATAAATTCCTTTAACTAGAGGACACCAACAAAAAATTTAATATCTTCATTTAGTTCATCCTCAAACCTCTTACACATGATAGCTTCAGAGGACACACATTTCCTAGCATACTTGCTGAGTCTCACAAACTCACGCTCATACTCAGTTACTGTCATCTTTTTTGCCTCAATTCAATGAATTCCTTTCTTTTCTAGTCAATAAACTTCTGACTGAGATACTTCTTTCAAAACTCTTCTTGAAAGAACTCCCATGTGATCCTTTCCCTTGGTACTACCGACACAAGGGTATTCCACCACTGATCAGTGGAATCTCTCAAAAGAGAAACCACGCACTTCATGCACTCTTCAAGTGTGTAAAATAATTTATCAAATATCTTGATGGTATTTCAAGCCAAAATTTGGCTCTTTTTGGATCATCACCTTTACTAACCTTGAATTCTTTGGCTCATTGTTTCCGAATTCTATCAATCGGAGGCTTTTCTCTTCTCACTACTTCTACCACTTGGGGAGCTACATGGTTAAGTTGAGGAATAAGCGGGGGTGGAGTAGATTGAGCATTAGGATTTGCTCGAATGTACTCGGTGTACCAGTCACTTATCATACGGAGAAAGGCTTCTCGAGCCTCTTTTTCCTAATCAAAAGTCTCAGGTCTACTCTTTACCGCCACGGTCCCTTACGCGAGACCCGATGCATTACTTACAGCATCATCGGCTATAGCTCGATCGGGATCAGGATCCATTGACTATATAAAAACACAATTCAAATCGTTAGGAGTCATCACACTATCATCACACAAGTACTCTTAAGTATGGCATGTATAGCTAGACTCATACTCACGTTATATTAGTTTGAGAACCAACTAAACTGTAGCTCTGATACCACTAAATGTAACACCCCTTACCCGTCTATGATGCCGGGACCAGATATGAGGCATTACTATACTTAACCTTGCTTGAACAAGTAAACTCGGGCTATAAAATTTTTTTCCATTTTGAAAATTTTCTTTCTTACTATTAACATACATTTCATGGGCTTACGAGGCCTTAAAAATACATTCGGAAGGTTTCAGAGTTCAACCGAAAACTTTTACTTTCCTTGAAAAGCTTTTTTTTTTTGCCTAAAATGGGTCACACGCCCGTGTGGCTTGGGACATGCCCGTGTAAGGTAGGCCGTGTAGTCTCACATGCCTATGTCCCTAGCCCCTATAGAATTTATTTTTATTTTGAACCTACAGGGGTTTTCACACGATCGAACACACGCCCGTGTCAATGACCCGTGTCCTCCACACGGCCTAGACACGCCGTGTCCTTACCCGTGTATGAAAACTAAAGGTATTCTGTTTATGACGTCAACAACCCCTTAAGAAGCACACGGCCTAGGTTGAAACACCCCAAACCCGGCCCACAAGCCCTGACCGGATCTGGCATGCTCCTCGAGTAAAACGTTGTTAAATCTTGTTATGTCATCTTGAAAAACTGGGTGGTTTTGAAGAAAATAGATTTGGATTATTGTTTTATTGAAAATCGTGTTGTAATTTAATTCTGTATGAAAACGTTATCTTCATATTTTAGAAATTACAAGTTTAAAGAAATGTCGAATTGTAGAGCTTAACATTAAATTGAAAATCGTAGGTGTTTAGGTGTCAAAACATTTGAAGTTGTTTTATGAAAAATCGTTTAACCGCTTATTTATTGTTGATTGTTACCAAAATAAAAATTTAAAACGAAACTTAAAACAGTTAAATAGTAATGGCCTTATTACAACAAAACTAAACCCGAAATAAATTCCAAAAAAAAACATAATAAGAAAACCCGAAAAAACTGAACTGAGCATGGCCACCACTAAGTCCCTGCCGACCCGGTCCATCTACTGAGTATTATCTGCAAAATATTAGCCCACGAAGGATGAGTCAATAGACTCAGTGTGTAACAACCAATATAGACTCCCAAACGATTAAGGCATATTAGATCACATATAGCAAATTTAGGCAATGATGCAACCCAAACCCACCTAGATATCCAACTTCTACACATCACTCAGTACGCCAATCACACCGTGGGATTACTAAATCGACCTTCCATCCGCTACACACCATCAAAGGCGATCACTGCAATCAATCGACATCACCATTATAATCGGGGCATAGCCACCAGATAATGTGATAGAGTCACCAAATTCATAATATGTGACATAAGTCACCGGATAATGTGGTAAAAACCACCAGAACACTTCCCCTTTATCATTATCACCCATATTCCCATGCAACATACATATTATTCAGATATCATGCAATGTACCTTACCCCAAAGCCATAACGAAATCACACATATTCCATATCGAAAAATATTAACTGAAAGTTAGGGGTAATGTACCTGAACGCACTGTACCATTGAATGGTACCCTTAGCCATGTTTATTCATAACTTTATTAACACATGCTTAACATTATTACTATTAATCTATCAGGAATTTAGTGTGAGGTTACACACCTGACTATTCGTAGATCTAAGCAAAATCTCGAAACTACGCGAAACTAACGAGATCTCGAAACGTTTGCCTTTCCCCTTCCTATAATCGGCCAACACTTGTTAGTAACCAAAAGCCTATTCGGCTCAACAGGAAATCTTGAAGGATATGTCGCATGGAGACATCATCTTACCTTTATGTCGATTTGGTTTCCCACCAAATCCCGAAACTAAGTGGTGTACTTCCCTTGCAATCGGCCAACCACTAATACACACAAACGATTAGCCTTCGATTTTGAATGATTAAGAAACATATCCAAAACACTAGAACCCTTACGCAAATCACTTAGCCAAATCCCGAAGATCTACAGTATTCGGCTATCAAGCACCAATGTTCGGCACCCCTAAGTGATGTTAGGGATTTCGGCTGCCTCTCTATTTTGGAACAAGAAAATAGTTAAGATCCCGATTAATAACGATTGAAGAAATATCAAGAAGGGACAAATAAGATTCAGCTTATAAGATCTACAAGAATGGCCCTTGGCCGAATGTTACCTCCTACTTACCTTGGATCTCAAATTATGAAAAATCACCTTTTAACCGTCGGCTATAAGAATCCCGAAAGATCTCCTTCATGGTTCGGCCAAAAGAAAAATAAGAGGGATTAGATTCCTAGATTTTGGCACTAACCAAATCAGTCAAGAAGAGAAGAGAAGTAGGAAGTGTACTTACCAGAAGATTCGGCTAACTAGAGATAGATTCAGCACTGAGTATGGAGTTTAGAGCACACGAGAAGAGAAGGAAATAAGGCCAAGGATATTCGGCCAAACACTTGAAAGAAGAGAGAAAGAGGAGAACTCACAAGGTTTCGGCTTTGAAGATGGTAAAGATGGAAGAAGAAAATAGAAGAAGAAAGTGACCCTAGTGGTCTTCTCAAATTTGGCTAATGTAAAAGAGAAGTTTTGAAAGTTCTCTGACTACCACTTTTGGCACAACACTAAGGGAGGAAAAGAAAACTAAAGTGTTCCTAAAACCCCTTAAACAATTTCGGCACTAGCCCCCAAGCATGACTGAATATGCCCCCTCCAAAGTCCTTCTATCGGCCAACTCTTCTTCCCATATCCAAATCCCCCTTTTCACTCCTACTTAGCTGAATCTTTAAGCTGTTTGACCCAATCTACTCTTCATCCATGAAGTTTCCTTGTACCGTTCATCATTGCACCTCCCTGCCGAAAAATAAAAGCTCCAAAACGCTTTCCTTGTTGCTCAACCTAGGCCCTTCACACTCCCCTGTATGCCACCTCACAAGGCCCTAAGTGACGCCTCTTTGCCACCTTACCAGCTTAGTACTTGTGTCCTAAGCCACACCATAAACTTCTTAAGGCCTAGCCCCCTTAGTTCCCCTTTTTAGGCTTCAAATCAAATATTTTTCTAAGGCTTCTACCTACATCCCAAGGTTCCTGAAGCCCCCAAAACACATTCAAATCACACACAAGCATGCTACCACATACATTTAAGTGAAAATACATAACCCCTAAATCTCAGATATTACATAGGTACACGCTTGTGTGCTGGCCCGTGTGACAATTCGAATTCTCACAATTAAAATACAGGGGACACACGGCCTATCAACACACCCATATGAGTTGACACACGGCCTAGACACACGCCCGTGTGTCTAACCATGTAGACACTTAGAGGCTATTATTCAAGCCTCTTTGCCACCTGAAACATAGACTCATTCATTTTATCACAAGTAGCACATAACATGGCAATTATTAAACTACTAAGAATCCTTAAATTAACATTCATTCCACCTATACTTTACTCAATTACTTGCATGAACATTCATTTCATTATATCCATCAAACTTGGAACATGAACTTGACAATATTGGCCAATTCATCATGGCCATTTACAAAAAATGAATGTGAAGCATTAATAGCCAACCCTTTGGCCTTCAAACATAACATGACACAAAACGATCAAGTTCCTATACATGCCATACTCAAAATGAATTAACTTTACTATACCAAAAGAACGGTTGATAGTGTGATCCGAACATTGACGTTCTATGATCCCCGAGCTAACTTGGCAAAACTACAAGGAAAATGGAAAAGAGAGGGGTAAGCATATAAGCTTAGTAAGTTTGCATGAAATTTTAAGGCAACATAATTGCTCAAACCAAATTCATCCTTTTCATGAATCAATAACAACATATGTCTCAAATACTTAAACATACTTACTCACATTCATTCTTACCCATCTTATATCACATTATTATCGAAACCATTTTTTTCGTGTTGGAAAATAAGGTCGACTTTGAAAACGAAAATGGAGTCGCCACCGACCTTTTTTGAGGTGTGATCGGATCACCTTAAAATTGAACATATTAATAAAGCTTTGATTTATTAAAACAACGAAACTCGAGAAAATGGGTTCAGAAGTCGGTTACGTACGAGGAAGGGCTAACATTCTCGCAGTGCCCAAAATTGGTACCTAATTGATTATTTAATGTCTTAATGCCAAAAATTTTGAAAAGATTCTAGATTATGATCCTTTTATTTAAAAGAACCTTTGAACAAATCAAAATGAATACCTAGACCCGCTTATCTCAAAGAAATAAAAATGTCATACCCAGTAAGTTAGGATACGACATTTCATATTCTCGAAACTGAGCTTGTCTTTTGATTTTTTTTTTAAACTCACGTAATAAAGTTTGAAAAGGATATTCAGTTATTTGGGATTTATGAAAAATTAGAACCCAGTAAGTTAAGGCACAATTTATCAAAATTCCCGAACACAAAATATTGCCTTCATTTTTTTAAGAAATTCTTACCTCGAGATGAAAAAAAATGTCACATCCAGTGAGTTAGGACGCAACATCTCTAATTCTCGAGAATAAGTCTTTTAATTATTTAAAATTTATGTGTTTTGATTTAAAAAAAAAAAAAAAAAAGGGTACTCGATTTCTTAGATTTAATGGTAAAAATCAGAACCCAATGAGTTAGGGTACGATTTTCTCGAAGTGTCCAAACACGAGCATTGCCTTATTTTAAAAACTTTGAATAAAATGATTTTAAAACTTAAATGTCATTAAAACACAATTTTTAATGAAGTACAATGGAATGATAATATACAAAGCAAGATTTTAATTCATACATTGAATGTTACACTAATGCATCACAACAACCAACCAAGAATTAAGAAATACAAATCACATAATAGCAATAATTACACAATATACAATTCTCTATTAATTATTGAAGAAAATGGAGCAAAATAATATACTGAAAAAATATAAAATGAAAGGTAATTGAAACCAATATTATGCAAAATTATTTTAAAATAAAATATATGTGTAAAATGATTAAAATAATTAATTTAGAAACAACCTAATCAAACATATAAAATTTAAAATTTCTTAATTTAAAAGATTTGAAATGAATAATATACATTTTTTAAAAAAACTTTAAAGAATAGAAATAAAATAGTAAAGTAAGCAATATATAAAAAGATTTAAAATAAAATATAATAAGATAAACCTTTTTGAAAAGTAAAATAAATATGTAAATTAAAACTAGTAAGGGACAAGATTGAAATTAAAATAAAATTCAAGTCTTAAAACGAAAATAATAACAACAGACTATTAAGGACCAGATTTGCATATGCGCAAACAAGCGAGGATTCATTGGAAAATTATCCCAAACACTAAAAACAATGCCATTCAAATATTGGTCACTTAATAATTTGAGGACTAAATTAAAACAACAAAAAAATAAACAGGCTAAATTAAAAATGAGCATGGGACCCCATTGTAACCTTTCGCAAAAGTGGAGGGACTCGATGCGCAAATAAAACAATAATAAAAAACGCGCGGATCCTCCCCGGGTTGGGTCACTCGCGCGGGTTAAGCCTCTAAACGACGCCATTTTGGGCATTAAATTGCTACTCCAAACGACGTCGTATGGTTTACCTTTAAGTACTAAAAATCAGTTCAAAGAAAACATTTTAACACTGTCTTTTAAAAAAAAATAAGAAAACTCTCTGAAAATCAAAACCTAGCCCTTCGAGCTCCGGCCATAGTACGACCGAGCTACGATCATCGGGCCGCCGCACTCTGCCACCTTAACCACCGTATACGGTGGTCAGAGGCACTCAAGAAGGTATATTTTAACTTCCAAACACCCTTAATCCCAAATCTAACCTCAAAACAACCGAAACTTTCACTAAAACCCAAAAAAAAACAAAACGCCTCGAATTTGGGACTCCGATCGTCACAAAAAGGTAAAAGTTTGTATCTTTTTTTTTTCTTTATCTATGTATATGTACAATATATTAAAAGAAAAAATGGTATGAAAATCAATTGGCAATATACCTCTTTTCTCTATTTTTTCATTCAAAAAATGTAACCCTTACAACATGTCTTTCGGCTCTTTACATAGCCGATCTAAAATAAAATTTGAGAAATACAAAATCATTTTTTATTTTTATTTATCTTGTTTTATTGGCTATTCTTGTTTTGTCTTCTGTCGCATGTACGGAGGCCGTGGAGGCGTTGACGTGGCGGTACAGAGGCTATGGAGGCACGAGCAGTGGCGTGCGTGTGCAGAGGCTTGCGGCGCGAAAGGGAAACCCTAGGGTTTCTGTTCAGCTAAACATTTTGGGCTATTCGGGTCATGTCATTGGGTAGGGGTTATGTCTATTGGGCTTATTTAGTTTGGGCCGTGCCTAGTTTATGTTCTGCAAAAAAAATTGGGCTGCTATATTAGGGGTTTTGTGTAACGGACATTGGATTGATTAATTTTGGGATTTTTATATTTTATTATTCTGGACTGATGGACTGTTATTGGTTTTTTAATTGTTTTTCTCTTTTTTTTTTGGTTTAAATTTAGCTAATGGGCCTGGGCAAATTTGGCCTCTTATAGCTGCCCCTCTTTGCTCATTGTCGTGTAACGAGAATGAAGCAAAGACTTTAAAGAGGGCCAAATTTGCTCGGTCTTGTAAGATCTTGGCTTCTTGGCACTCCTTTTCTTCATGTAGCCCCATTCCATCCCACTGCGTCTTCAGGGGTATAGGAAATAGTACTTCTATCCACTCCGATGTAATTTCAGAGAGAAGAGATTTGTAACTTCGATCTACTCCGTTGGAACTTCAAGGAGATAAAATTGTGGCTTCAATGTAATCTCAGAGAGAAGGGATTTGTAGATGTGACCTACTCTACTGAAACCTCAAGGAGATAAGAATTTAGGGAGAAGAGAGTCGTAACCTCAATCTTTTCTGCTGAAACATCAAAGAAATAAGGATTGATCCTTATTGTAAACTCAGGTAGAAAGGATTTGTAGCCTCAACCTACTCCTTTGGAACTTTGAGGATACAAGAATTCAGGGAGAAGAGATTCGTAACCTTAATCTTCTCTGTTGAAACTTCAAAGAAATAAGGATTGATCCTTATTGTAAACTCAGAGAGGCGGGATTTGTAATTTCAACCTACTCCACTGGAATTTTGAGGAAATAAGAATTCAGGGAGAAGAGATTCATAGTTACAATCTTCTCTACTGAAACTTTAAGGAAATAAGGATTGATCCTTAATGTAATCTCAGGGAGGCGGGATTTGTAATTTCAACCTACTCCACTGGAACTTTTAAAAATAAGAATCCAGGGAGAAGAGATTCGTAGTTTCAATCTTCTCTACTGAAACTTCAAGGAAATAAGGATTGATCCTTAATATAATCTCAGGGAGGCAGGATTTATAATTTCAACCTATTGCGGAAACTTCAAGGAAATAAGAATTTAGGGAAGAGATTCTCAATCTTATCTACTGAAACTTCAAGGAAATAAGGATTGATCCTCAATGTAATCTCAGGGAGGTGGGATTTGTAATTTCAACCTACTCCGCTAGAACTTTGAGGAAATAAGAATTCAGGGAAAAGAGATTCATAGTTTCAATCTTCTCTGCTGAAACTTTAAAGAAATAAGGATTGATCCTCAACGTAATCTCAGGTAGGCGGGATTTGTAATTTCAACCTACTCCGCTTGAACTTCGAGAAAATAAGAATTCAGGGAGAAGAGATTCATAGTTTCAATTTTCTCTGCTGAAACTTCAAAGAAATAAAATTGGTAATTTTAACCTGTTCCACTGTAACTTCAAGAAGACGAGGTTGGTGGCTTAAATCTACTCCGCTGCTTCATGGAGATAAGATTCTCCGTCTTCGATCTACTCCACTACTGCTTAGGGAGATAAGATCTGTAATATTCAGTCTACCCCACTGTCATTTTAGGGAGATAAGGCTGATGACTTAAATCTACTTCGCTGCTTCATGGAGATGAGATTCACCGTATTCGATCTACTCCACTTCTGCTTAGGAGGACAAGATTTGTATCTTCAATCTGCTCCACTACAAACTCAGGGATGCCAGATTGGTATCTTTGATCCGCTTTGCTATAGTATCAAGAAGACAAGAATTTCTATCTTCAATCCGCTCCACTTCAAACTTAGGAATGCCAGTCAATCCACTTCACTGCAATCTCAAGAAGACAAGATCTGCTATCTTCAATCTACTCCAATACAAACTCAGGGATGCCAGATTGGTATCTTTGATCTGCTTCACTGCAATCTCAAGAAGACAAGATCTGCTATCTTCAATCTACTCCATTGTAAACTTAGGGATGCAAGACTGCTTGTAACACCCTAAAAATCCGAGTATTTAAATTGCATAAATTGGTGTTTAGATTTTTTTTTTAGGAAAAATCTCTTATTTTTATTTTAGTGCTTATTGAAGTCCTAGAGAGGGTAAAGCATAATTTGAAGAAGGAATAAAATTTATTAATTGAGAATTTATGGAAGTGAAACAAAGGTGATTAAGACTTAAGCTAAATTATGTGCTAAAGAGTGTCATAAAATGAGCATATGGCATGGTGGAGTTGGCGCATGGGTTCTAGTAAGAGGGAAGAGGTTCGAATCCCTTGTATAGCACCTAAATGAATTTTTGTTTTTAATTTTCTGCTCATGACTAAGAAGTGTCGGCAAGGAACATATAAGGAAGGTGTTGACCATGTTATTTTTGGTTAGTGTATCAATGGATTAAGGAAACAACTAACTTATGGCATGGAATCAAAGATTTAAGGAAAGATAGGGGCATAAGGCACATATCAAGGGAAATTTTGGAAAGAAATCATGGCCAATTGACCATGTCTTTGGGATGACAACTTGGTTTAGGAAGGAGCCAAATTTTGTTAGTTGGGCTAAAATCTCATTCTTTTCTCTTTGGTCATTCTTTGCACTTGTGCAGATTTTTCTTTGCTTTCTCCTCTCAAACTTTCATCTTGGCCGAATAGGGCATTAGTAAAGCTCAAATTTTGTGACCATTTGGTTATTCCTTTTTGCTTATCTCGTTAGCCAATTCTTTGTGCCTTTTCTTCTTGTCTGAAATCATCCATACCAAAAGAATCATCTTTCTCTTTTCTTTTGCCATGGCGAATATACTAGCTCCTAAAGTTCATTTTTTTTTCTTTTCTTCTTCTCTTTGAAATCAAGCAACAACATCACCATCATCCTTTCGCTTTTATATTATTTCTTTTCAATCGAAATTCTCTCCATCTTCACTCTCTTGGCCAATGTTATTGTGCCTATAAACCAAATATTTTTTTCTTTTCCTTGATCATACATAGCCAGAATCCTTCATCAATTAGACACCATTCTCAATCCTTTCCTTTCAATAGTGGAAAATAGGTAAGGGTTCTTTTCCATTTTCGATTTATTAAGGTACTATGGCCGAATAGTAATGGTGAATTGAAGGACTTTTTGGATTGATATAACGTTCACTCTAATAACGTCTCTTTCGTTATTATTTAGTGCAATAACGGAGATCGGAACTCAAGTGATTGGGAGAATTGTAGAAACGTTGGAAACGCTTTTATTTTGTAAGGAAATCAAATCTCTTTAAAACCTCTAGTATTATTTGATATTATTTTAGATCTAACTAAATTCCTTTGGATCTTGAAGACCGTCAAAATAGGGAAGAAAAGGGCGGTGGTTAGTCACGTTAAGAGGGCGGATCCAGTAAATCCCCATTCAAACGAAGAGCGGTTTAATGATCAGGATTTTCCACCGGGTTGCGGGCCATCTTCAGAAGGAAGTCCATTATTCAAGTAGTACGAACTTTCGTAGTTATCGTTGGTGGATTCTTGGCGGCTAGTGAATCAATAACGAGGAAAAGCCAAAATCAAGTGATTCAAAATTAAGAGGGTAAGATTTTGGATCTATTATCGATTAAGATTATTTTACTGAATTAGTTGTCTAACGGATCAAAATATGTTTTAGGTCTTGAGAGGCGAAGGATTAGTACTTTCGGTAATGAGGTGTGTAACTTCACACTCATTATTTTCTGCTGGATGTCAATTTCATATGAAGTAAATCGTAAAAACGGTTAGATAAGTAAAACGTAAATATTGATATTTTGACGAAAATACGTAAAAACGTCTAAATCGTAAAATTATTAAAACGCTTCTAGAAAATTTTCATTAATATGTAAATTGGATGTATCGTTAAATTGGGCCAAAATACTCTAGTTCGTTAAATTGGGCCAAAATACTCTAGTTCGTTAAATTGGGCCAAAATACTCTAGTTCGTTAAATTGGGCCAAAATACTCTAGTTCGATAAATTGGGCCAAAATCTTCATCATAATTTATGAGACAATTTATACATGGATAATTTAACTCAAAGAGTCTTAAAGATTCAAACAATATAAGTCACTTAATTTTGTAGTACGAAAACATAGGTGTCTCCTCTTATCTAAACGATTACCTTTTAATTTGAAACCGACAAGGATTGACATCCTCACTAAGGATTCACTTAAAGCACTCGAAGTGTTTAAGTTTCAAGAAAAAGCACTCATAAGTCGAACCTGAAAAGTTAATCCCATAGGCTTACCTGAAAATCAAAACTCCACCACTGTAATATGAGATGATACACAAATCAAAAGGTCTTTGACATGGTTGTAACGGGGCTTGGGTTAAAGGTGTGGATAAAGGCTGAATTAGAGGGTTTAGAATTGAGATTGACCTGACCAATTACTTAACTAAAAATAATAAATGATTACATCAATTGAAAATTTGAAACTAAAAATACTACTATTGATAATACTTTTGATACGAGCTCTTCTTCAATAATTGGAATTTAAATCCATAAGCTCCTTTAATCATATACTAATACTTGAATATACTTTGGTTCTTTTTTTAAGAACAAACTAAGTATATAATTAAATAAATAAACAACTTTATCAAATAAACTAATTCGGTAACTTGATCAATTCAATTCTCGATAGAAGGGTGGTCAAAAGAATGGTGATAACAAATACAAAGGGTTTTAGGTTAATATTAAGCGGGTAATAATGGGTTCACTAAGGGTTAATTATGTCGGTAAGCTCTTTAGTGGAGTGAATGGGTTAAAACTTAGGTGCCTTTATCATCTCAGTATATCAAATCATTGATTTGGTCTCGATATGTATAATCAAGGCAAGTTCTAAAATAACAAATCGGTGTTGAGACACTCATAATTAATAAAGTGAGCATGAAAAGAATATATGTTCTATAAGGCTCAAATCTCACAAAAATTATGGGTATTTGACATCAATCCTCAGAGATTTCAAACTTCAAGGTAATATTCAAATTCAGGTTCAAATACTCTAGTTCGTTAAATTGGGCCAAAATACTCTAGTTCGTTAAATTGGGCCAAAATACTCTAGTTCGATAAATTGGGCCAAAATACTCTAGCTCGATAAATTGGGCCAAAATACTCTAGTTCGATAAATTGGGCCAAAATACTCTAGTTCGTTAAAATTTAGTCAAAACACTCTAGTTCGGTAAATGGGCCAAAGCCCACTAAACTGCTAAATAGACAAATTGCTATATTATAATTATGGGCCAAATGAAATGTTATTGATAAACCCATCATGTTATGTATTGTTAATAAATTTTATATTTTATAGTACATGTATAATTGCATGGGTGGGATATATGAAGAGAAGAATGGCAGTTGCCAAATATCTAGTTCGTGGCTCGCCACAATAATGGCTTATTGCCTCTAGTTCGGTGGCTCTGCCACAATAATGGCTTATTGCTCTAGTTAAATTGGCTTTGCCACAATTATAAAAAGGCTTGATGCTACGATTGGTGTGTTGGCGGGGTGGGTTGACTTGATCCCCACAGTGTGATGGTTGGTAATGCAGGGTGTTAGCGGATGGATATTAGGATTGGGATGGGAAATACATTTTACATGCATTATTAATTATTTTAATTTATGATATAATGTTGAATTCAGAATTGGGCTCAAGCCCGACATAATATCTTGATGATCCGGCCCAATAATGGTGGTAAGTGAGTTACACATCGAGTTCTAAGTAACTCACCCCTTTAAATTCTTTCCATCTCGGTAATGGAAATTGATGTGGACTTCAATGAGGATGACTTCGTGGAGGCCATCTTGCGAGAGAGGGTTATTTAAACTCTGAACTTTTAATAAGTATATTTTTACTATTTTTGGATTATTGTAATAAGGGCCTCTATAAATAACTTATGGATTTTATGTGTGTATGGGATTTAAACTAAACTTTGGATTTTTTTTTAAATTATGGGTTGTGATTTTATGATGTTTTACTAAAATAAATTTGGGTTTTCAAGTATATGGAATTCTTTTATAAATATTTTATTAAAGTTAACTCTTTAACAAACTATTCAAAGGGTTTTGATAATACAATGATTTTCAACTAATGTTTTCAAATATTTATCAAATTCAAATACTCTTCTATTTATTTTAAAATCTGAAATTTATATTGAAATTTTCAACTTATTGCAAATTTAAAGACAACTCGATTCATGTAACAAACCAAATCTAGTCTCAACGATAGACCGGGTTTGGGTGTTACATCGCTATCTTCGATCCTCTTCGCTGTAAACTCAGGGAAACAAGATATGCTATCTTCAATCTGCTCCACAGCAAATTCAGGGATGCCAGACTAGTATCTTCGATCTGCTTCACTGCAATCTCAGGAAAACATGATCTGCTATCTTCAATCTACTCCTGATCACTGAAATCAGAGCTTTAAAATTTATAAATAGAATGATCAAACCTGAAACTAACTCTAATAACGACTTAAAGGAAAGTGTACCTATCGAACAGTAGTATAGCTTAGGCAAGACCGGATTACCAAACCCAAAGGAACTAAAAGTACTAATACTCACTTTTTTTTTATTATTTAGCCTAAATTATGGAGTGATTAGTTGGTTTAATCTAGTTTAACGACTACTAAGCTAAAGATGCAAAGACAAAAAGAGCGAATGGGAAATAACTTAAAGAAACTCAATTAATTACGACGATACCCTGAGGAAGAATCCATCTAGACTTCACTAGTTACTTATCACTAAATCATATGATTTCTTTATTTAGCTTGATCCATAGGACTCCCTAACCTATATTAAACCCTCTCTCGAGGCGAATAATGTCTAACCCTCGGTTAATTAGTGGAACTCTTGTTTGCTTATAATAACCCCCTAGAATAGCAGTAAATCGATCAATAGATTCCCATATTAGGTTTCACCCTAATCGAGCAAAATCTCGTAACCCTATCTCTAGGTGTTCGATCAACTCCGCTTAATTATGCTAGATCTACTCTTAAGCAGGGTCTACCCCTCCTCCACCTAAGCACATCAAATTCAAAATTAACCAACATAATTAAGAACAAACTAAATATTTATCATATAATTCAGAAAATAATAACAAAATTCATCTAGGTTTCATCCCTTTTAGGTATTTGAAGGGTTTAGTTCATAATGAATAAAAACATCTCAAGAGAAAAGATAAAACAAAACATAAGAAATCCCTAAAACCCCCTAGAGGAATTGAAGGAAAAATCCACCGTCTTGAGTAGATTTTGGCTCTTCGAGATGGATCTTCTGGTTATCTTCGAGTGATTTCCACAAATGTGATCCTTCTGGCTCGGCTTCTTGGCTTAGCTCACCGCCCCTCTTTCAGGATACACTTAGGGTGTTTATATAGGCTCTTGGAATGCTTTACTTGGCCTCTAAGTGTCCTAGTTTAAGTCTGCTTCTTACTCGGTATTTGAATAAGCTTTGGAAAGTGTTTCTTTGGCTCTAAGTATCCAAATTTGAGTGAAATTGCTCTCTCCTGTAATAGGGACACGGCCATGGCACACGCCCGTGTAAATCGTGGTTGGGCCATGTCTCGATACTGTCGATTGGGGCACAGCCGTGTAAATCGTGGCATGGCCGTGTCTTAGTTAATTGTCGAAGCACGGCCGTGTGGCTTGAAGTCTAGGCCGTGTCCATTTTCTTCTTTGGCCCAAATTGGCCCGTTTTAAGCCCATTTCTTGTTCTTTTCGTCCTCTGGTGCTTTCCTGATCAGAAATATGAAAAGAAAGGATTAAAAGTACCTTTTTACATAAACCAGGGCTAAATCATCCTAAAAGCATACTAAATATGGGGTTAAAATATGTTACTTTTACGGTTTATCAAATACCCTCACACATAAGCTTTTGCTTGTCCTCAAGCAAAATTTTCAACTTACAATTAAAACGAACTTTCTGTAATTCACAATTCCTATCAACAATGCTTCATCATAATTTACAGACAATTTATACATGGATAATTTAACTCAAAGAGTCTTAAAGATTCAAACAATATAAGTCACGAATTTTGTAGTATGAAAACATAGGTGTCTCCTCTTATCTAAACAATTACCTTTTAATTTGAAACCAACAAGGATTGACATCCTCACTAAGGATTCACTTAAAGCACTCGAAGTGTTTAAGTTTCAAGAAAAAGCATTCATAAGTCGAACCTGAAAAGTTAATCCCATAGGCTTACACGAAAATCAAAACTCCACCACTGTAATATGAGATGATACACAAATCAAAAGGTCTTTGACATGGTTGTATGAGGGCTTGGGTTAAAGGTGTGGATAAAGGCTGAATTAGAGGGTTTAGAATTGAGATTGACGACCAATTACTTAACTAAAATAATAAATGATTACATCAATTGAAAATTTAAAACTAATAATACTACAATTGATAATACTTTTGATACGAGCTCTTCTTCAATAATTGGAATTTAAATCCATAAGCTCCTTTAATTATATACTAATACTTGAATATACTTTGGTTCTTTTTAAGAACAAACTAAGTATATAATTAAATAAATAAATAACTTTATCAAATAAACTAATTGGTAACTTGATCAATTCAATTCTCGATAGAAGGGTGGTCAAAAGAATGGTGATAACAAATACAAAGGGTTTTAGGTTAATATTAAGTGGGTAATAATGGGTTCAATAAGGGTTAATTATGTCGGTAAGCTCTTTAGTGGAGTGAATGGGTTAAAACTTAGGTGCCTTTATCATCTCAGTATATCAAATCATTGATTTGGTCTCGATATGTATAATCAAGGCAAGTTCTAAAATAACAAATCAGTGTTGACACACTCATAATTAATAAAGTGAGCATGAAAAAGAATATATGCTCTATAAGGCTCAAATCTCACAAAAATTTATGGGTATTTGACATCAATCCTGTAGATTTCAAACTTCAAGGTAATATTCAAATTCAGTTCAACAACCTAGAAAATTTTTGAAAAATAGACTTATCATGCTTAATTCTCTAGTATTCTTTAAGTATAAATCATCAATGCACAATTATCAATGACTTACTCAAAAGCATGTCAATAACAATCATAAATCATTAGAAATTTCACCCTAATTAATAATATGAGAAGATTTCTTATGGACAATACTAAAATTTAGGATTTGAGAATAATGCAAAAAGTTAGGTACTTTTACCCCCCACACTTAAGTTGTACATTGCCCTCAATGTACAAAGATATATAAATAATTATGTGATAAAATAATCAAAAGAGAAGGGGAGAAGTAACCTTTCCTGAATTTTGGATGATTCCGGAGTTGGCATCTTTGGTGCTAGAAAGTAGGTGGAGGAGGTGGTGGTGGCGTTTTTATGGGCTTGGTGGGGTGTCTACCGATGATCTTTGTGCTAGATAAAGAAATTGTGTAGCCTGCAAAGATATAGCCAAGAAATCTAAAAAAACATTAATAATATACTAATACTATAATTAAAGACAAAGGAAATAAGAGAAGGAGACTAAGAAGAAAACTGAAATTGAAAGAAAAGACTGATGGACTAAGGAGTCCTTATTGTTGGATGGTCTGTGAGGTGGGTGTGACCTCTAAGGCTGTGGTGCGTGATTCCCAAGTAGCCTTTAGAGCCCAAAACCAAGAAACTAAAACAATTTAAAATATATTAAGCAGAAGAGAATTATAGATAAGTAGGATAAAGGGGAAAATAAACATAAAGAAGAATTTAAATGGTCTAAAAGACCCTTGGCTTGGTTTTTGAATGAAGCGGCCGGCATGAACTTATGTGTTGGGGTCTCCTTTAAGGAGACAATGCTTGCCTTCTTACGCTTCTTCGGCATGATTCTAGTGTAGCTCAAGAGTCTAGACACTTTTTCTAAGGAAAGAAAGAAAAATAACGAAGAAAAATGAGGGGAGAAGGAGGAGGGCTGTGGGGTTTAAATAGGGTCTCAAATCTGGCACGTTCCCACGCCCGTGGACCGAGGGTGTGTTGAATGGCACAGCCGCATCGCACGGCCGTGTGTCTAGGTATGTTTGCACACCCACGTCCATTTCTTTGACACCACGCCCGTGCCTAAAAAGGCAGTGTGTTGGCACAGTTGGACAACATGGGCATGTTTGTCCCGTGTCTGATAAGTCAGTGGCTTCAAACAGTTGTGGAGCACGGCCGTGCCAATTTACTGGTGCCCGTGAGGGAGTAGTTGGATCCGTAACGTCGTGGGGTGGTTGGGGCTGATTCGCACATCCTCTGTTGTGTCAGTATGGTGGTTCTAGTGGTCCACACAGTCACGAACACGACCGTGTATAAGGCTGTGTGGCCTTGAAGTTCTGTACTTCCAGTTAGTTTAAGAGGAAATAAAGAAGGAAGGGAAAGAAACTGAAAATAAATTTGAAAGTAAATAATGTTAGTACTCAGGTTGCCTCCCGAGAAGCACTCGTTTATAGTCTTAAGCTGGACTTTCCTCGAATTAGAAAATTAGGGAGGTTTAAAGGTTTGAATATCTTCCCTCTTGCTTAAAATTTTATTTTCTTGATAAGGTTCAAGTCGAGAAACATTTACCTTAAAAGTGTCGAATGTTGGATTGCTTACCTAGACTGTTCCATGGGGGAAGATATCATGTACCTTAAGAAGTATTTCTCCTTTGTCTTTAGGTCTATTGTGGTGATGTATGGATCTGCTTTGTCTAATAGTACCTGGTCTCCTATTTTGTAGTGGTTTGATGTTCCACGAGCTCTTCTTGTGATTCCTCTGGTTTCACTTCATGTGGTTTTTCTTTGACGTGTGTCCTCTGCTCTTCAAACTTGTCAATCCTAAGGTCTTGTCCCTTGTAGGATTCTTCTTTGTTGTTTTGGGACTTATGAGTCGGCTCAGGGTTGTCGTTATGTAGTGTTTCCTGCAATGAAAGTTGAACAATTTAATTATCATCTGTATTTACTTTCTCACCTTTATCAATTATTATTCTGGCCGAGTCAAGAGCTTGAAGACCGATTGATTCATCTCATACACAAAGTATGAGTTCTCCTGTGGCAACATCAATTTTAGTCTTGGTAGTTGCTAGAAAAGGTCTTCCTAAAATTAAGGGGATGGTATTATCCTCATCCATATCTAAAACAAAAAAAAAATCTATTAGGAAAACAAATTTATCTATTTTGACAAGAACATCTTCAATATTTTAATAAAAATTTTTCGGTCATTTGTTCCCATGTAGTGATTGACCCTCGTGGTAATGAGTTCAACCACTGCTTGGCTTTATTCCTTAATGAAAAGGGAAATAACCGAAGATGAATGGCATCATCAGAAACGCCATTTATTTTGAAAGTATCACAGAACTCTAAAAAATTTGCTATATGAGTGTTCGGGTTTTTGTCCTGCAAACCATCAAATTTAACAAATTGTTGAATCATTTGTATTGTATTAGGCTTTAATTCAAAATTATGAGCAGCTATAGCAGGCCTAACAATACTAGATTCTTCTCCTGCCAAATTGGGTTTAGCATAATCATACATAGTGCACGGAGCATCCGCCACATCTCGTGGTGGATTATTCTAAATCCATCCTTGAAGAGGATTGGATCATCCTCTCGTTCTTCTTCTGTGTAATTTAAAACTTGCCTAATTTCTCTACGATTTCTCCGAGCGGTAGCTTCAATTTCACTATCGTATACTAGAGGTCCTGTCGGGTTTCGTCTAGTCATAAACTAGAGGTACCAGCTAGGAAAAAGAAAGAAAGAAAAAATTAGAAAAAAAATAATGGAATAAAATAAATTGTGAAATAAAATAATGGCTAAAGTAATAAAAATAGTTTTTTCTTAATATTTTAATTCCCGACAATGGCACCAAAAACTTGATCGCTGAAATCAGAGCTTTAAAATTTATAAGTAGAATGATCAAACCTGGAAACTAACTCTGACGACGACTTAAAGGCAAGTGTACCTATCGAATAGTAGTATAGCTTAGGCAAGACTGGATTATCGTACCCAAAGGAACTAAAAGTACTAATACTCACTTTCTTTTTATTATTTAGCCTAAAATATGGAGTGATTGGTTGATTTAATCTAGTTTAATGACTTCTAAGCTAAAGACGCAAAGACAAAAAGAACGAATTGGGAAATAACTTGAAGAAACTCAATTAATTATGATGATACCCTCAGGAAGAATCCACCTAGACTTCACCTGTTACTTTTACTAAATCATATGATTTCTTTACTTAGCTTGATCCGTAGGGCTCCCTAACCTATATTAAACCCTCTTTCAAGGCGAATAACGTCTAACCCTAGGTTAATTAGTGGAACTCTTGTTCGCTTATAATAACCCCCTTGAATAGTAGTAAATCGATCAATGGATTCCCATATTAGGTTTCACCCTAATCCGGCAAAATCTCGTAGCCCTATCTCTAGGCGTTGATCAACTCCACTTAATTATGCTAGATCTACTCTTAAGCAGGGTCTATTCCTCCTCCACCTAAGCACATCCGATTTGGATTAAGTAACATAATTAAAACAAACTAAGTATTTATCATATAATTTAGAAAATAATAACAAAATTCATCTAGGTTTCATCCCCTTTAGGTATCTGAAGGGTTTAGTTCATAATGAATAAAAACATCTTAAGAGAAAAGGTAAAACAAAACATAAGAAATCCCTAAAACCCCCTAGAGGAATTGAAGGAGAAATCCACCATCTTGAATAGTTTTTCAGCTCTTCGAGATGGATCTTCTGGTTATCTTCGAGTGATTTCCAAAAATGTGATCCTTCTAGCTCGGCTCCTTGGCCTAGCTCACCGCCCCCCTTTCAGGATACACTTAGGGTGTTTATATATGCTCTTGGAATGCTTTACTTGGCCTCTAAGTGTCCTAATTTAAGTCTGCATCTTACTCGGTATTTGAATAAGCTTTGGAAAGTGTTTCTTTGGCTCTAAGTATCCAAATCTGAGTGAAATTGCTCTCTCCTGTAACAGGGGCACGGCCATGGCACACGCCCGTGTAAATCATGGTTGGGCCATGTCTCGATTCTGTCAAATGGGACACGACCTTGTAAATTGTGGCATGGCCGTGTCTTATTTAATTGTTGAAGCACGACCGTGTGGCTTGAAGTCCAGGCCATGTCCATTTTCTTTTTTGGCCAAAATTGGCCCATTTTAAGCCCGTTTCTTGTTTTTTTCGTCCTCGGGTGCTTTTTGAGTAGAAATATGAAAAGAGAGGATTAAAGGAGATTAAAGTGCCGAGCTAATCGCGATATATATGGCCCCATTGAAATGATGCCCTTTCTATGTGCCTCTGTCTGATGCTGCATTGCGCATGCGATAAAATACGCCACATCGAAAACATGTCCCTTAGACATGCATGACAAGAAGTAGACGTCTTGTTTATTAACGACGCCTATGCTCTCTTTGTGACCTGTAATTGTATGAGCAAGGATAGCATGAATATACCTGAGAGCTGGGGAAAAGGTGGTTGCCTTTGAACGACTGGGGTTATATTTTCTTGTAGTAGGGCTTAAGCCAAAGAAGCGATTTGAGCGATGTGCAGGTCACGGTTTAAATCGTCCAGAGGATTTTCTTGAATAAATTCTAGAGTGTAGGGATGAAGGGCCGTACCAAATTGTGGTACGCTTAATCGTCGTATTGTGCCCCCTAGACGAAATTGGATAGTGCCAGGGTCGTCATACTGAGCCATCACTGTTTACAATGTGAATGTGGAACAAAATTCAAGTGTGAGTTCCAAGTAAGTAGGCTCGATTATAGAGAAGAACCGCTCCCATGGCTCTGTTACTATAAGGGCTTGGATATCGGTTGTCAGTCCGATTTGTTCTATTGCGTTCCAGTCTATACATCTTCCGGTGCCTAAACGGCGTTCCCGGAGTGCCTTATATTGTTCTTCCTGAGTGTTTTGATTAAATTGGAGGAAGCGGTGTCAAATTTTTGATGAGGCGCTAGCCGAAGATGGTCCAGTTGTTTTTCTTTTCTTGCTTGGAACAACCCTTTGATGACGACATAATTCCTGCAACATAATTAAAAAGAGATACACCTCCTTTATACAGCCAATAATCACAGTCAATAGCCAGGATAGATGCTTCTTTGAAGAACAAATACTAAAATCGTAATCTTATGAACAATTCTTAGCTAAAATCATTATTTTGTTCTGAATACAATAACAAAAGGTAAACAAAGATTTCATTAGGATCAGTCATGGTGTTTGAGAGTTATAGTTTAACGTTTAACTAAATTTAGTCAATAGAGTATCAATTATGCAATGAAGGGGAAGAAAAATCAGCATAAAAAAATAAAATGCTAAAGCAGAGAATATATTAAAAAGAATTGAAATCAAAATAGAAGGAAACAATTAATAAATCAATCAAGAAGAAGATGAAAGTAAAATCTTCGAAAAACTAAAATGAATCAGGTCTTTTGAGTCTAAAATCAACTATAACTTTTAAATAAAGAGAAAATAATTAAAAATATAAAGAAAAAGGAACTAGGGATAGTTGTATGCGATGAACACGGGTGAAGCACGGCGGTGGCACTGGTGTGGCATGTGGTAGCACGGTTGTGTTACGGGCATGCACTTGTTTTTGATTGGTAATGCTGAGGGAAACGTAGGGAGAGGTAGTTTCAGGTGGTGGAGGGTGTGGGTATGGTGGAAATTTTGGGGAAGGAGGCTGACAATTGTGTCTAGGGTTTAAAATGGGGGAGGGTTTTTTTTTTGTTAATTTTCTTATATAAAGAGGGAAACATGGCCACCTGACACGGCCATGTTAAATTTGAACTGCCCGTGCTTTTCGCGATTGCTTAGAATTGGGCGCGATTTAGGGTCTTTAGCACGCCCGTGTGATAATTTGACACGCCTGTTCTCGACAAGTCAGTATGTTCACACGGTCACTGTGCACGCCCGTGTTCCAACCGTGCTCAATATGTCAGTAGCCTCACATGGTTATGAGGCACGCCCGTGTGATTTTATCGCAACTCGTGTTGGAAAAGAGATGTTTTCCCTGTTTATGTACGGTTATGGGCACGCCCATGTTCAAGGTCGTGTTAATGATCCTGCATTTTTGTTAGACTTTGCAAAACAAAGTTAATGTGTTTAGTGCTCGGGTTGCCTCTCGAGAAGCGCTCGTTTATAGTCTTAAGCTAGACTCTCCCTGTTTTTAGTTCTAAAAGAAGGCTCATGGAGCATAAACTCCTCTCTTGCATCTCCAAGATCTGCACCATTATAAATCTTAAGTCGGTGACCATTTACCTTGAATGTACCTTTAGTGGGATGAGTTACCTCAATGGTGCCATATGGAAATATTGTTTTGATCATGAATGGGCCTGACCATCTGGATTTTAAATTCTCAGGGAATAATTTAAGCCTTGAATTGCATAATAGGACTAGGTCTCCTACTTCGAAATGTCTTGATCGCTTGAGGCGGGCATCATGACGTCACTTTGTTGCTTCTTTGTACAACCTTAAGTTCTCATAGGCTTCCGTTCTCCATTCATCTAACTCATTTATCTGCATCATTCTTCTATTTCCTACAAGGTCAAGGTCAATATTTAAAAATTTTATTGCCCAGAAAGCTTTGTGTTCTAACTCGAATGGTAGATGACAACTTTTCCCGTATACGAGCTTGTGTGGGGATGTCCCTAGAGGTGTTTTGAATGCTGTTCTATAAGCCCATAAACATCATCTACTTTAACTGCCCAATCTTTTCTATTTGATTCAACTATTTTTTCTAGAATGCGCTTAAGCTCTCGGTTTGTTACCTCAACTTGCCCACTAGTTTGGGGATGATAAGGGGTAGTTGTTCTGTGGCATACTCCAAATTTCTTTAAGACTTTTTCAAGTTGTGTATTACAGAAATGAGTGCCCCTATCACTGATGGTGGCTTTAGGTGTATCGAATCGAGAAAATAGTCTTTTGAGAAATTTAACTACAACCCTAGCATCATTGGTAGGTAAGGCTTCTGCTTCTACCCATTTTGACATGTAATCAACTGCTACTAGGATGTATTTATTTCCAAATGAACTCGAGAATGGTCCCATAAAATCAATACCCCATACGTCAAATATTTCACATGATAGCATATATGTTTGAGGCATTTCATCACGTTTAGAGATGTTACCTGTTCTTTGGCATTTGTCACACGAGGTAACATACCTATTGGCATCTTTAAATAGAGTGGGCCAGTAAAAACCTGATTCGAGTACTTTGTGTGCTGTCTTAATACCACTGTAGTGTCCTCCTGATGGTCCTGAATGACAATGTTTCAAGATTTTTCTTGCCTCTATCCTTGTAATGCATCTTGAATTACGATCCGCACATATGCGGAAAAGAAAGGGATCCTCCCAAAAATAATTTTTCACATCAGCAAAGAATCGCTTCTTTTGGTGATGTGTCAATTCTTAGTAGGATGTTAGTTGCTAAATAGTTTGCAATATTTGCAAACCAGGGTACTTTAGAATGTGTTATAGAAAAGAGTCGTTCTTTGAAACAAATCATTTATTTCATGTCCATCAAGCTCTTTGGTGTGTGGATTTTCAAGTCTTGAAAGATGATCTGCCGTGAGATTCTCAGCTCCCCTCTTATCCTATATTTCCAAGTAAAATTCCTATAAGAGTAAAATCCATCGTATTAGTCTAGGTTTTGCATCTGGTTTGTTTAAAAGATAACGAAGAGCTGAATGATCAGTGTAAACAACAACTTTAGAAAATATTAGATATTGTCTAAATTTGTCAAAAGCAAAAACTATAGCTAGCAATTCTTTCTCAGTCGTGGTGTAATTTTCTTGTGCGAGTGTTAATGTTCTGCTAGCGTAGTAGTTTGGCTAAAAATGCTTGTCTCTTCGTTGTCCCAAAACTACACCTACTGCAAAGTCACTTGCATCACACATTAATTCGAAGGGTAAGTTCCAATCAGGTGCAATTATAATCGGTGCTTTTACTAATTCATCCTTAAGGACATTAAATGAATCTAAACATTCCTGATTGAAATTAAAAGGAACATCTTTTTCTAGTAATTTTGTTAAAGGCTTAGCTGTTTTAGAAAAATCCTTAATAAATCTTCTATAAAAACCTGCGTGTCCTAAAAAACTTCTAATAGCCTTGTCTGAGCTAGGGGGAGGTAATTTTTCTATGGTTTCAACTTTTGCTTTATCTACCTCAATTCCTTTACTAGAAATCTTAAGTCCTAATACAATCCCTTCTCTAACCATAAAATGGCATTTCTCCCAATTTAAAACAAGGTTTGTTTCTTCACATCTCGTTAGAACTCATTTTAAATTTTTAAGGCAAAGATGGAATGAATTATCGAATACCGAGAAATTATCCATGAATACCTCCATGATGTCCTCCACGAGTTCGTCGAAGATTGCCAACATGCAACGCTGAAAAGTAGCACGAGCATTACATAATCCAAAAGGCATTCTACGATAAGCAAACGTACCGTATGGGCATGTAAATGTTGTTTTTTCTTGGTCTTCAAGAGCTATGGGGATTTGAAAGTATCCGGAGAGTCCATCCAGGAAGCAGTAGTACATATGCTCGGATAATCTTTCTAGCATTTGATCTATGAAAGGCAAAGGAAAATGATCTTTTCGGTGGCATCATTCAACTTTCTATGGTCTACTTTCTATGGTCTATTCCACTCTCCATCCTATGAATCGTTCTTGTGGGAATTAACTTATTTTTTCATTGGGTACTACCGTAATTCCTCCTTTCTTTGGGACTACCGCATAGGACTTACCCAAGTTCTGTCAGAAATAGGATAAATTATTCCTGCATCTAAAAGTTTAATTACCTCGGCTTTGACCACTTCTTTCATGTTGGGGTTTAAACGTCTCTGAGGTTGCACACATGGTTTATATTCTTCTTCCATCAAAATTTTGTGGGTGCAGAATGTGGGGCTTATTCCCTTGATATCAGAAATTTTCCAAGCTATGGCTTTCTTGTGTTCTTTTAGTACTTTTATCAGTTCTTCCTTTTTTTTTTTTGGATTTTAATTTTGAGGAGATGATTACTGGTAGTGTAGAATTGTCTCCAAGGAATGCATATTCTAGGTGTTTTGGTAACTGTTTGAGTTTCAATTTGGGTGGCTCTACGATGGAGGGTTTTTCTTTTATTTCATTATCATTCTTGATGCTTTCTTTTCTCCGTTGTTCATATGATGACATTTTTAGATTGTCTTCATCTTCGTCCCTCTCTTCTTGAGCCGGACACAATTCCAATGTGTCACCTTGTATAATTTCCTGTAATGAATTCTTTATAATATGATCAGTAGTGTCGATGAAATAACAGGAATCATCTTGTTCTTTAAAATATCGCATGGCATTACAGAGTTGAAAGATAATTTCTTCACCACCTATTCTCAAAGCTAGTTTACCATTACCTACATCAATAATAGCTCTAGCAGTGGCTAAAAAGGGACGCCCTAAGATTAAAGGAACATTAATGTCTTCATCCATGTCTAACACAACGAAATCAACAAGAAAAATAAATTTATCAATTTTGACCAAGACATCTTCAATAATCCTCCTAGGATATTTAATAGATCTATCGGCTAATTGAATACTCATCCTAATGGGATTTGGTTCCCCAAGATTTAGCCGTTTAATTAATTTGTAAGGCATTAAATTAATACTAGCACCTAAGTCTGCTAATGCTTTCTTGATGTTTAAACTTCCAATTAAGCAAGGAATAGTGAAACTCCCTGGATCTTTTAATTTCTGTGGTAGTCTATTTTGGAGAAGGCTGAACATTCTTCGTTAAGCTCCACCATGGATACCTCCTCAAGCTTCCTTTTGTTCGTAAGAAGTTCCTTTAAGAATTTTGCATACTTTGGCATCTGTGAAATAGCTTCAACGAAAGGTAAGTTAATATGTATTTGTTTAAAGAGTTCGAGGAACTTACTGTATTGAGCATCCAATTGTTCTTTCTTCAATTTTACTGGATATGGAATTTTTATTTTATTCTCTGTAGGCAATGGATTATCGTTCTCACCTTCTACACTCTTTTTCTTGATAATTTCATGTGGTGTCTTTCTTTGTGGTTCAATTAACTCTTTGCCACTCCTTAGTGTAACTGCTTTCACCTACTGTGTGCCTTTGGAAAAAATCTCTGTCTGTATTTCACATAATATCTCAATAAGTAGTCCAACCGACGTGATGATTTCTCTTACCTAAATTTTGATTCCCTCGATTGATCTTTTTTATTCATCGAGTGTTTCTTCAGCCTTTTGAAGATGAGAGTTTATAGCTACAACCAATTTTTTCAGAATCTCTTCAAGGTTTGATTCCCATTCCTGTGGGTAAGGTTGTTGAAAATTTGGAGGAAAATCCTATCTTTGATCATTCCACGAGAAGTCTAGATGGTACCTCCATCCTGTAGTATAAGTGTCACTATAAAAATTATTTTGACATCTAGAGTAGTTACCTATATAGTGGACTTGTTCATTTTCATACCATATCCGTAGGGTGGGTACTCGTGATTCGCCACGCCTCGATTCGAAAGTTATCTTGCATTCTTGGGTGTACTGCGAGATAGTATTCAAACCATCAATCTTTTTATTCATTATTTCGAACCGATTAGATAACTTTGGTGACCACGCCGAGGTTGAAAATCTTTGGTTGCTTGAAGAGGAATTGTCCCCATGCCTTGCCACCGATAATTATTGATTGCCATTCCTTTGAAAAACTAGAATTATCTATCAAAATTTAAATAAAATAAAAGATAGCAAAGTAAAAATAATAATAATGGCTAAAGTAATAAAAAATAGAGCTTTAGTAATATTTTAGAATTTCAAGAACGCGCCAAAAATTTGATTCTTTGAAAAGCAGTCTAGTTTTAAAATTTATAAAGGATAATCAAACACAGTAGACTAACTATGACAACGATAGAGACAAGTGCACCTGTCGAACAGTAGTATAGCTTTGGCAAGAATATCTTATCGAACCCAAGGAACCTAAAAGTTCTACTACTCACTTTCTTCCTATTATTCAGCCTTAAATATGGAGTGATTAATTATCTTATCTAAGACTAATGAAATACTTAAACTAAATGCAAAGACAAAAGAATAAACTGGGAAAAGACTTTGGAAAACTCAGTTGATAAAAACGATACCCTCGGGAAGAATCCACCTATGACTTCACTTATTATCTAACTTTCAATTCATATGATTTCTTTTACTTAGCTTGATCCGTGAGACTCCCTAACCTATATTAAACCTTCTCTCGAAGTGAATAATGTCTAACCTTAGGTTAATTAGTGGAACTCTTGTTCTTTTATAATAACCCCTTAAGGAAGCAATAAATCGATCAATGGACTCCCATATTAGGTTTCACCCTAATCTGGCAAAATCTTGTAACCCTATCTTTAGGCACTCGATCAACTCTGCTTAATAATGCTAGATCTACTCTTAGGCAGGGTCTATTCCTCCTCCACCTAATCACATCGATTAAATTGAGCAACATAATTAAGAACAAACTAAGTATTTATCATATAAACCAATAGATAAAATAACAAAATCCATCATAGGTTTCATCCCTTCTGTATCTCAAGGATCTAGTTCATAATGAAATAAGAAAACATCTCAAGAGAAAAGATAAAACAAAACATAAGAAATCCCTAAAACCCCCTGAAGGAATTGAAGGAGAGATCCTCCGTCTTGAGTAGAATTCTGACTCTCCGAGATGGATCAACTGGCTATCTTTGAGTAATTCCCTAAACGAGTACAGCACTGGCAGAAAACTCTGCTAAAACCTGACAACTTTGAATTGCTGCCTTGGATTGTTTATATAAACGTTTGGGATGCTTTACTTGGCTCCTAAGTACTCGTAATTCAAGTGAAATTCATCCTAAGTGTTTGAGTGGACTTAAGATTGCATTTCTTGGGCCCCAAGCAACCAATTCTGAGTTAAATTGCTCTTTCTCGCGGCAGGGCACGGCCTTGACACGCCCATGTAAATCGTGGTCCAGCCCGTGTCTCCATCCTATCGATTTAGGCACGGCTATGACACGCCCGTGCAATATCTGGGTAGAGGCCGTGCTTCAGGTCTGCCAATTGGGGCATGACCATGTACATCGGGGTTATGCCGTGTTGGGCTTGTTGTCGATGAGGCACGGTCGTGTAAATCAGGGTATGACCGTGTGCAATCTAAATATTGGGGCACAGCTATGTGGCATGAAGTCCAGGCCGTGCCGACTTTCTTAGGTTGGCCCACTTTGGTCCGTTTTAAACCTGTTTTGTGTCCTTTTTATCCTTGGGTGCTTTCCTGAGTATAAGACATGAAAAGAAAGGATTAAGAGCACCTTTTTACATAAATTAAGGATAAATTCATCCAAAAGCATACTAAATATGGGATTAAAATATGTTACTTTTACGGTTTATCAGGCATTACCAAGAATTCGTAATGACCATAGCGAGTACAAAACGCTGTTTTATGTCTATCTACCTCCTTGACCTTAAGTTGGTGATACCGAAACCTCAAATCGATCTTGGTAAATACCAAAGCCCCTTTGACCGATCAAACAAGTCATCTATCCTCAGCAGTGGGTACTTGTTCTTGATTGTCAGCTTATTCAACTGACGGTAATCAATACACATTCGGGTTGATCCGTCCTTCTTCTTTATGAAAAGCACGATGCTCCCCAAGGCAAAACACTCGGCTAGATAAAACCTCGATCCAACAACTCCTGAATCTGCTTTCAGCTCCACTAACTCCTTCAGTGCCATTCTATATGGAGCAATAGACACTGGCACTGTTCCCGATAGAAGGTCAATACCAAACTCCACCTCGCGATCTGGAGGCAATCCCGGAAGCTCTTTTGGAAACATATCGGTATACTCTTTCACCGTTCGAACATCCCCCACAACTACCTCCTTGGCCTCCAAAGCACAAACATGAACCATGAATGCCTGACATCCCTTTCTCACCATTCTCTCGGCCTTCAAAATAGATACAACATCGGATAGGTAATCCCTTCTCTAGCCTATCACCACCACCTCTAAACCCTCTACGATTCTCAACACCATACGCTTGGCTACACAATCCAGATTTGCTTGATACATCACTAACCAGTCCATTCCTAAGATCAAATCGAATTCCCCACACGACAGTTCCATCAGATCAGCCCAAAACACTATCACTTGAACTTTCAAGGGTACATCCTTATACAGTTTGTTCACTACTATAGTTTGTCCTAGAGGGTTAACTATAGTCATCTCCCTAGAAGAATTCTCGTAGTCTAAGTTTAGAGTTTCAGCTATAGCACTAGCAACATAAGAGTACGTCGAACCAATATCAATCAAGGCAGTGTAAGGCAAACCATAAATTAGAAACGTACCGGTTATGACGTCCGGTGCGTTGCCCTCCTCTCGACGCCTAGCTGTATAGACTAACCCAGGCTATCTCGCATCAGTGTTACTAGCACCCCTACCAGGCACTCCACGGCCCCGACTGAATCCATTACCTCCTGCGTGCAGGCCATGACCCTCAAGAATGGTGACCACCCTCCCGACCGATCATAACCTCTCCCAGCTGGCTACACCTGATCCACCTGTGGATAGTCTTTAATCAAATGATCTATAGATCCACACCTAAAACATCCTCTAGTTCTCCTCCTGCACTCCCCAAAATGCACCTTCCCACACAAAGCACATGGTCGATACTGACCCCCCGCAACAGATGTCGGAGCCCGAGCTGGCCCATTAACCCTAGGCCTTTTTTGAAACCCCAGATGAACTTGACGACCCAAAACTCCTCTTATTCCTACCCCGATCCTTATCCCTATCCTGTCTTTTGGTTTGCCTTACCACCCCAGCGATCTTAACTTTCTCAACCAGTGCAGCAAAGTCTCTCTCCCACTGCGGCGCTATCAATACCCTTAATTCATTCCACAGTCCATTCTCGAATCATACACAACGTTCATAGTCAGTTGCTACCATTCCTTGAGCGTAACGACTCAAGCGCAGAAACTCCACCTCATACTCTGACATAGTTTTGCTCCCTTGAACTAGATTGAAGAATGCCTTCCTCTGAGCATCCACATAACTGGCCCTGACGTACTTTCTCTGAAATGACACCTTAAAGAAATCCCAGTCGATCCGGTCCACTTGAGTACCGTCTTTCATCGTGAGCCACCACTGATAGGCCTCATCTCGGAGAAGAGGCATGACCCCTTTCAACTTCTCCTCCACCGTGAAGTCAAGATCATCCATTATGCGCTCACTAGCCTTCAACCAATACTCGATTGTATTAGGGGCTACGTCAGAAACACCCTTGAACATCTCCGCTCTATTGGCTCGTAGTCTTTCAGATATCGATTTTTGAGCCCCCTCACCCAAACCTGCTCCAGCAACTCTCTCCAAAACCCATAGCATCGCCTGAGACATCACATCGTCTCCACCCGTTTGGTCCTGATACTCAGCCTCCACAGCTGGTGGCACTGGCATCTCATTTCCAGACTCATGACCAAACTCTACCGGTTCTGACATAGAAACACGGCCTCTACCACGACCACGCACTCCACACCCCTAGCACTCATATCTATAATCTCGTCTTAATCTGATTTAAAGAAATTTCATGCATTAGCATTTCTTTCCACTGTTTATTAAAGAACAAATTTTATGAAGTATAATTACGAGTAGTTTCCATGATTCCCACACAACCTAAAAGTTTTCACATTTAAAGTAAAGTTCCTTAGTTCTAACATCCATGGCAATATATCCACATGGCATATGCAATTCAAACTTAAACAGAAACTTACCTGGCGGACTTGGGTTGGAGACGCAGGAGCCATGCTAAAACATGTATTTATTTTATTTTATTTTTTTCATTCTACTATGTTTTAAAACCATTCTTTAGAAAACATTGTGAACCCAAAACCCAAAGCTGAGCTTTTGAACCTGGCTCTGATACCAATTTATAACACCCTAAACCCGGCCCATACACCATGACCAGATCTGACATGTCACTAAGAAAATTTTGTAACACACAATGTGACTAAAAAAAACCTTTGTGAGAAAAATGGGTTTAGCGCTTGTTTAGAAAACTTCAAAACTTTATGTTTACCGAGTTGTGTTTTCACCAAATTTCTTAGAAGTGATTAGCCATTTTAAAACCCATGTTATCCTTTTAAGTTATGAAAATTTTGTTGCAAAGGATGGTAAATTTACTAGATAGTTTAGTTGCAAGAAAACTTTGATGTCTTTGTGCTTCTTTTGTCATCATGTAATAATTTTTTTGGTTGTTTAACTCAAGTATTTAAAACTTAAGAAAAACCCTAAATTTAAAACCGATTAACAGTGGCCTTATTACAACGTAAAATTACCAAACCAATTATTAAAAGTAAATAAATATAGTTCTTTACTGAAATACAAGAAACCATGCATGGCCACCTCGTGCTCATCCCAAACCTGGTCCGCTGCACTACGTGCTACCTAAAAATGTTAAGGAATTGGGTGAGTCATAAAACTTAGTGTGCAACTCTCACGCACCACGAGATTGGGTCTTAGCCCTACAGAACAAAATAACAGTACAGCTCATGCCGAAATGATGCAAAACCCATCCTAAATGATAGTCACCAGAACAGATTATGGCAGAGCCACTACAATGATCGTGGCAGAGCCACTATAACAGATCGTGGCAGAGCCACTACAACACTTCCCCTTTCATCACATGTTCCCAACCCCATGCAACATAAAATGCAGATGTATGGATGTAACAGATTACCACAAGCGTGTACGGAATACTCACAACATGGATCGAATTATTTCATCATAACCTTTTATTCTATCAAAACATAAATCACTAACCTGATGTCTCGCTTACACCCTCCACAGGTGTCCCAATAGCCATACCGAACTTTTGGTATTTAATAGAATATGAAATCATATTAATATAGCATTAAAAATGGTGTGAGTAGTTACACACCTGATAACACGTACTATCACACTCTCTACGTCGACACTATCACTAATCGACACCACTGCTATTTGCCTACGATCCTGCTCAAAAGCTGGCCCACACCCATGTGGCCAATCACGAACAGCAGACACAGCCCTCTTCTTGAACTTAGGGATCGAACCCAAAGGTTTGTTCCCCTCTCCAACTTGTATGTTTCTTGCATCCATTAAAAGCCTCGTCAAAACTCACTAGGAGAGATATGATTCGAGATTCCCCCAACCAGGTTAAGACAATAGATAAACAATAAATCGATTAATAGAACCACTAGAAGGGATTTTCTTACCTAAATCAACTGGATCCCAGATTTTAGCAGAGTCGGGTTAACGTGTTGCTCGCACCTATACAAATACTCGATGAGATTCAACTAAATAAGAGTGCGTTAAATAAAGTGGCCTTTTGACCAAACAGGGAACATGAGGCCCCACTCACCATTTGGCCAAACACAGCAACATTATCTACTTACCTTCAACTATCTTCAGGATTCGGCACAAGCAGTCAGAATAGAAGGGATCGGCTTGTAGATGGTACTCTAAGCAAATAGACAAACGAAATGATCAGGATTGTAGTTTTCAAGAGAAGAAAAATGAAGCATCTTAACAGGGTTTAAGAGTAGATTTAGCCAAGAAGGAAAAAGAAAAATAACGAAGAACTTACCAGACTTGTGAGATGAGAATTCGTCTATGGTGAAAATTTCAGGAAAAGAAAAACAAATGGAATGATGCTGAGACTTAGAGGTTTCAGCTAAGAGAGAAAGTGAGGGTGTAGTTTTGGCTTTTAGTGAATGGAAGAAGAACAAGAACAAGACAATGAAGATCAAGAAGATTCAGCTAGAAAAGAGTTTCAAACAGGAAAAAGAAAATAAAAAGGAAGGGAGAAGTGGTAATTTCGGCTTTTGAGTGTGTAAAGAAAAGAAAAAATGAAAGAGATGTGCAACCTTGGTCTTCTAGTTTCTGATATAGGTCAAAAGAAGAAAAGAGTGGAAAATGCTTAGATGGTTTTTGGCAAAAGAGAGAATGAGAGAAAAAGCTCAAATAAAATGTGAAGCATACACCTTAATGCCGAAAACAAACCACTACACACTAGTAACCTGATCACCAAATTTTGGCACCCTCTCCTAATGACAGAACCGAAAATGCACACTTGAAAATGCAAAACCTATACTGCCACAAATGGAATTCGGCACACCCTAGCCCCCAACCAAAACTAATTCTCCTCTATTAAGACTTTGAAATTCGGCCAACACCTCCAATAGTCATCAACTCCCCTTTTTGCTCCTACTTTTCCTCCCATCCACTCATTTGAATTAGAAGACCAGCTCAAATCTCTCCCAACACCTTCTAACCACTTATTTCAAATTCTAAGTCTCTATCCACCAACCACCCTGAAGAGTCCAAATAGAAGCCACCTCCTTAGCCTCCTGACGCAAGAAGAGACTCCCAAAAGCTGCCAATGTGCCTTGAACCCTAGACCTCCTTCCCTCCTGTGGCGTCATTCCCTTGCATGCTATGTGGCGTTCCCTTGCCACTCTTCCACTGCCTCACCTTGTGACACAAAACGCAACTAAAACCCTTAAGTCCTACTACTTATTCAACTTTCCTCTAAAAGTGCCAAAACTAAAAATTTTAGTAAGGCTTCGGCTTAACCCTGAGCCTTCCCGAGGCCCCTAAACTCAACCAAACAACAAGCAGACCACTTTGACACGCAGAAATCATAAAAAAATGCAAGACCCCTAAATCTCAGATGTTACAGCCTTTATCATCTCTGTATCTCAAATCAAAAGTGTAGTCTCGACATGTATAAACGAGGCAAGTTCTAGCATAACAGATCAAAGTTGACACACTCACAATCAATAAAGTGAACATGAAAAAGAATATATGCTCTATAAGGCTCAAAATCTCACAAAAATTATGGGTGTTTTTTACCTCAATCCCTGTAAATTTCAAACTTCAAAGTAATACTCAAATTCAGTTCAACGACCTATTAATTTTTAATTTTTAGAAAGTAGACTTATCATGCTCGATTCTCTAGTATCCTTCAGATTTAATCATCAATGCACAATTAACTCTGATTTTCTCTAAAATATATCAATAAAAATCATTCATCATAATAAATTACATCCTAATTAGTAATATGAGAAAAATACTTTCGAACAAGACTAAATTCAGGATTTTGAGAATAATGCAAAAAGTTAGATACTTTTACCCCCCACACTTAAGATGTACATTGCCCTCAATGTACAAAGATAGATAAACAATTATGTAATAATAAAATTAAAAGAGAAGGGGAGAAGTAATACTTCCTAAATTTTTGGATAAGTCTATGAAAAGAAACCGGATAAGATTGGAGGTGAACGTGGGGAAGCATCTTGATCCATTTGAAATTGAATCCTCGAAGTAGCCAGCTTGTTTTTATTGTATCCTAAGCTAAATCTAAATATCATAAAGAATAAGAAGAAGAAAATAAAATAAAATAAAATAAAGTAAAGTAAAAAATAATTATGAAATAAAATAGAAACAAAAATAAATAATGGAAAATGAAAGACAACTAGAAAAATGGGGAATGAGGTTTAAATAGAGATGTAGCCAGTGTTTTGGGATTTTGAATTTTGAACGCATTCAGGGTGTTCGGGCATGACCGTGGGTGTAGTGGCACGCCTGTGTCTTTCTTCACACTATCATTCAATACGGGCGTGCTCCTCCGGTGTTCGATAAGTCAGAATGTTGGCACGATTGGGAGGCACGGTCATGTTTATCCCGTGCTTGACGAGTCAGTAACCTCACACGGGGTGTCGGCACGGGCGTGGACTAGTATCGCAGCCCGTGTTAGAGAAAGAAGTGTATTCCTATTTGTGCCTGACTAACTAAGACGCCTATGGTTCACCCCTAGCTTCCACATGGCCACGGCACACCAGTGTGTGTAGGGCCGTCTTGCCTAGAAATATGATTTTGGTTAGTTTATGGTTAGGTGCTAAAAAGAAAAAGAAAAGAAAAAATAAAAAATAAAATAAAAAATGTAAAAATGGGGTTAGTGCTCGGGTTGCCTCCCGAGAAGCGCTTGTTTATAGTCTTAGCTAGACTTTACCTCTCATTCGTATGGCCATGGTGGTTTGAGGAGGAGGAAATCCTTTCTCATTCGATCAACTCGGTTATGGATATAAAGTTTAAGTCGAGTAATGTTTACCTCAAAAGTGTTGAATTTAGGATTGCTTACCTCGGCTGTGCCGTATAGGAAGACATTAATTACCTCAAAAGTGATTTCTTCGTTTGCCTTGAGTTCTGAATTCGTGATTTGAGGGTCTTCCTTATTCAACAATACCTGATCCTCTATTTTGATGTGATTTGTTATTCCTATCAGCTCGTCTGGGGTTTCCTTTGGTTTCACTTCGTGTGGTTCTGGTTCCTTGTGTAATTATTCTTTATTAGTACGAGGTCTATGATCTAGCTCAAGTTTGTAGCTTTGTGGTGTTTCCTGCAATGAAGGTTGAACAAGTTGGTTACCAACTGAATTTACTTTCTCACTTTTATCACTTGATGTTCTGGCCGAGTCAAGAGCTTGAAGAGTGACTATCTCGTCGCCTACATGAAGTATGAGTTCTCCTACATAGATATCAATTTTAGCTCTGAAAGTTGCTAACAAGGGTCTTCCTAAAATTAAAGGGATCATTTGTCCTCATCCATGTCTAAAATGACAAAGTCTACTGGAAATACGAATTTATCATTTTTTATTAGAACATTTTCTATTATACCCCTAGGGATTCTTATAGTTTTATCAGTTAGTTGAATGCTCATCCTAGTTTGTCTGGGTTTCCTTAGACCTAGCTGTTTAAACATTTTGTAAGGCATAACATTGATGCTTACCCTAAATCTGCTAACGCATTATCAATAGATAAACTACCAATTAAACATGGAATTGTAAAACTCCCTGGATCTTTTAATTTTCGAGGCAGTTTATTTTGTAGAATTGCTGAGCACATTGCGTTTAGCTCCACGTGGTGCTCTTCATCTAATTTGCGTTTGTTGGTCAAGAGCTATTTGAAAAATTTACTTGAGTATGGTATTTGAAAAAGAACTTCAAGGAGAGGGAAGTTAATATGTAATTTCTTTAAGAGTTTAAGAAACTTACCAAACTATTCCTCTGAATCGTCTCTCTCCATTGCTTCGGGATAAGGTATGCGAGGTTGGTACTCCTTGATTACCGATTTTTGCTTTTCTTGTGTTACCTCTATCTTACCTTCGTCTACCTTGTTTTCTTGTATTGAGTTTGGTTCATCTAACCCCTTACTGTCTTGAGCTGAGATGGCTTGAATTTGCTCCTTTGGGTTAACCTCGGATTACTTGGTAGATGTCCTAGTGGTCGTATTAGCTTTGCGAGATGTCCCACTAGCCTAGTAAGTTCTCCAACTTGATTCTCGATCTCTTTGATCAATTTTGTTGTTCATCAAGTGCTTCTTTAGTCTTTTGGAGACAAGAATCTATGGTTGCCATGAAATTCGTCAGCATCTCTTCAAGATTCGGCTCCTCTTCTTGTTGGTGAGGTGGCTATTGAAAATCTGGAGGAAGTTTCTATCTTTGGCTATTTTGATAATTCCACGAGAAATCGGGATGGTACTTCCAACCTGCATTATAAGTGTCACTATAAAAATTATTTTGATATCTAGAATAGTTACCTGTATAGTGAGCTTACTCGTTTTCCATGCCATATCCGTAGGGTGGGTACTCAGGATTCGCCACGCATCCTAGATTCAAATCATATTGTATTTCTGGATGTACCTGTGAGGGACTATACCAATCATCAATCTTTTTATTCATCATCTTTAACTGATTAGATAAACTGCTGACCACGTCGAGGTTACAAACACTGCTTGTTTTAGTAGGAATTGCTCCCATGCCTTGCCATTGATAATTATTCAGTGCCATCTTTTCCATAGACTAAAATTTTCTGCCAAAAGCAAAATAGAGAAAAAAATTAGCAAAGTAAAAAGAAATAATAATAATGAATAATATAATAATAATAAATTGCAAATAAAAAAAATTTTGGCTAAACTAATAGAAATAGAGTTTTCTTAATATTTTAGTGTTCCCCGGCAACGGAGCCAAAAACTTGATCATGTCAAAACAGTCGAGTTTTAATATTTATAAAAGAGTGATCGAACCTGTAGACTGACTGTGATAACAATAGAGGCAAGTGCACCTATCGAACAATAGTATAGCTCAGGCAAGAATATCTTATCAAACCCAAGGGAACCTAAAAGTACTACTACTCACTTTCTTTCTATTATTTAGCCTAAAATATAGAGTGATTGGATTATTAAACTAACGAAATACTTAAACTAAATGCAAAGACAAAAGAATGAATTGGAGAAAGACTTTAAGAAAACTCAGTTAATAAAGACGATACCCTCAGGAAGAATCCACCTATGACTTCACTTATTATTTATTCCCCAAACCATATGATTTCTTTACTTAGCTTGATCCGTGAGACTCCCTAACCTATATTAAACCCTCTCCCGAGGCAAATAATGTCTAACCTTAGGTTAATTAGTGGAACTCTCGGTCTCTTATGATAACCCTCTAAGAAAGCAGTAAATCGATCAATGGATTCTCATATTAGGTTTCACCCTATTTGGCAAAATCTTGTAACCCTATCTCTAGGCGCCCGATCAAATCCTCTCAATTACACTAGATCTACTCTTAGGCGGGGTTTATTCCTCCTCCACCTAAGCACATCAGATTAAATTAAGCAACATAATTAAGAACAAACCAAGTACTTATCATATAAATTTAGAAATCAAATAACAAAATCCATCATAGGTTTCATCCCTCTGTATCTCGGGGGTTTAGTGCATAACTAAATACGAAAACATCTCAAGAATAAAGAATAAGCAAAACATAAGAACTCCCTAAAATTTTTGAAGGAGAGATCCTCCGTCTTGAATAGAGTTTCGACTTCTTGAGATGGATCAACTGGCTATCATCAAGTGACTCCCTAAAATATGAATGCTTCGGCCTAAAAGCCTTTGCATAAAAGCTCCCCCTATTTCGGCTTCTGCTGAACTCCCTTTTTAGTTGCTACATTGGGTGTTTTTATAAGCTTTAAGATGCTTTACTTGGCTCATAAGTATCCTAATTCAAGTAGAATTCCTCCTAATATGTTGAAGTAGGCTTAGGAATGTGTTTCTTTGCCTCCAAGCATCCAAATCTGAGTGAAATTGCTCATTCTCGCGGTAGGGGTACGGACATGGCACATGTAACATCTTGAATTAATTGGCCTTTGCATTTGATGTGTGTTACATTCAATGTGATAATTAGAGTGTTTAAGGGGTTCAGATTGGGCTTAGGTTTGGGCTGAGGCCTTAATCAAATTTTTGGTTTGGGCACTTTAGTGGAAAGATAGATAGGTCCGGGCTTAAAAGATATTATCGCGTATTAAAACACAAAAATGGGCTAGTGGCCCAGTGGACAGTGGCGTGAAAGCCAGTAAGGGGATCCAAGGTTTGAGTCGCATTACCTACTTATTTTTAATGGTTTTTGGCGTCAAAGGAGAGGAGAGTGGGGGCGGCTAGGATGCTTTAAAATAGGAAAATTTATTTGTTTGGATAATGTGGATATTGTGCCGATAATAGTAGGGAGAGGTGGTGTTATTTAGGCCTCTTTTAAAGGTATGAATAAATTAAGATAAAGAAGAAAAGATAGGAGTTATCTGCTGAGTGCAGTGTTGGCCGAAATTTCATCCCCTAGAAGGGGAAAGAAATTGGTTTCTTTATGGCAAAGGGGTGCCAAAATTTCCCCTACTATTTGATTAATTGTTAGTTACCAGGAAGGGCATTTTCGGGTTTTGATAAGTAAGTGCCAAAAATTCTCTATAAATAGGGGTGGTATCTCTTCAATTTCAGCATTTGAACCCTATTCTTTTTCTCATTCTCTGTGCCGAAACTCTCAGTCATTCTCTGGAAGTTCTTTTTTTTTTAATTACTTCAAAAGCCAAAATCTCTAAATCTTCACTTTCATTCAAAGGCCGAAACTCTGAACTTTCTTCTCATCTCCATAGCCGAATACCTTTTATTCTCTTCTATTGATTTCTTTATCAAAGTCGAATCTTCATAGATCTCTTGAGATCATCCATTCTTTTTGATCTTCTCAAAAGCTGAAATTCCCTAGGAGTTATCGAATTCTCTGTGTTAAGGTGAGTACCAATTTCTTCTGTTCTTTTTCCCTTCTCTTTCGATTTTTTTTTGAGACCATAGCCGAATGGCTAGTTCGTTGATAGGCCATCTTTAGTTTGACTTTTCCACTAATCTCATATTCTTTTGGGTAGCACTTTGGGAAATCAGAGTAGATCGAATCATCCAGATCTCAAAAGCTAAAAACCGTTAATCTCTAAGTATCCTATCTATTTTGGGATTTCAAGGTAAGGGGTTTTCATTAGATTTTCATTAGATTCATTATCGTACTTAAGATCTTAATCATATGATATGGTTTAACAACCCTATGTCATTATAGTAGTTCTGACAAGGACTCTTGATGGAATCAAATATGGATCAGGCAAAGGAGAGGATTGGATCTGTTAAACCAATCCCTAAGTTTAAGAAGCGAGCGATGTCAGCAGTGCGGGATTGGCCACTAGGTTGTGGACCGCTTCAGAATAAAATCTTAGACTATTAGCAGTCGTAGCGACTTCTGATAGTGTCGACATAGATAGTGTCATCTTAACCGTAACCAGGTGTGTAGATCCTTAACACATAAGTATCGTTGTAATATATGTGTATGATATGGGCCAAAAGCCAGAAAGAGAGGCTGTATGAACAGTCGTAATACCCAAAAAGGGTAGACAAGGGATGTCAGGTACGTAATAATAGAAACTTCTCTATGTGTATCGATGTATATGAAAGTCTGTGATCGGTTTAAATGGCTTAATGTTTTGATTCTTGCATGTATGTATGCATGGGATAGGATTGATTGGTTTATAGAATGGGAGAAGGTCACGAGGCGATCGGTGGCTTTGCCACATAGGTCACATAGTGATCGATCTTTGTGACAGGCAGCATAGCTGTCGAAGTACTATAATGTATTTTCTGAGGTTTGCATAAGCGATCGGTGGCTGTGCCACATAGGTCACATGGTGATCGGTCTTTATGACAAGCAGCACAGCTGTCGACGTGGTGTGTAGCGGATAGAGGGTTGATTGTAGAAATTCCCACGGTGTGATGGTGGTACGGGGGTGTGTAGAGGATGGACTCATAAGTTTGGGATGGGCCACGTTGGATGAAACATTTTGTTACCATTGTGTATGGGCAAAGGGCCATAATGTGATTGTGGGCCCAAGGCTTTCATGTGATTTTGAGATTTGCACACTGAGTCTTTGTGACTCACCCTTTTATTTTTCCCACTTTTCAGATGAGCAGTAGTTCGTGGACATGGGAGCCGAAGTGGACTCGAGGGGCCATTAAGACTATTATTTACATAGACTATTTTTGGTTTTGTTTTCATAAGTTTTAATTTTTGGGAACATTTTTGTAATAAGGCCTCCATAACTTAGGTTTCGATTTTTTTTTGCTATGTTGGTTTTTTTTCAAGCTTATGTTTTTTTCAAAGTCTTAAATATAAAATGAAATGATAAATGTGCTTTTCAAACTCAATCAACACAAAAAAAGTTATTTCCAAAATTTCACATTTAATTGATTATTCGGCTATAATAAACTAAGTTTTTCCAAAACCCTTCAGAGTAATGTTTTCAATATTCAACCCGTAGCATACCAGATCCGGTCATGATGCATGGGCTGGGTTTGGGGGTTATATTTTGGTATTAGAGCCCGGTTCAAAACTTGAGCTGTGAAATGGGTCTAGTAGTGATTTGTAAAAGTGATGTAAGTTGAGGAAAGTTTTTGTTGAGATATGACCTTCGAGTCTACCGACACCCGATCCACCTAGGTAAGTATTCTAACCTTTGATGTGATATATATGGTGGTAAGACTTAATTTCTAATTAAACATGTCCGTGAATAAGTTACAAGGTTAGGGTGTGGTAACGAGCATACGCATGTCTAGGATTGGATCCAGGAAGAGCTTGGTATTTAAGCGGCCCTAGCGACTCACCTCCTCTTTTCTGGAATTCTACCTGGTGCGTAGTGGTTGTTCACTTTAACCGAGAGGGCCTGTTGACGGGCCAAAACTTATAACTAAAACCCGAAAGGGACCAGCCACCCTATTTTTTTAAACTAAATTATCCCTAATTTTGTAAAATTTTCAAAATTCCCTTGATCTGTAAAAATTACCCAAAATACCCCGATTGACAAAATTTCTAAAATACCTCTGGTTGGTAAAAATTACTAAAATACCCCCGAGTTACAAAATTACCAAAATACCCCTATTTTGTAAAATCACCAAGGAACCCTATTTTGGAAAACTACAAAAATACCCATGTAGGTTAAAATTACGAAAATACCATTGGATAGTGAAATGACGAAAATAGCCCTGTATGTTTACTTGTGTTTGATGCATATATGTGGTGCTCTGTTTAATGTTGATTGAATGTGAATTCTAGAATTAGGAAATACAGACTTGAGAACTGAACTTTGTAGATAGAATTCGAATTCGAAAGATCTACTGTAAAACTACTTTCCATAAGATTGTCCGTTATTAATCAGTGGAAGAAAGAATTATTAATTCATAAAATTTCTAATCAAATAAATCGCGAATGGTAGAATGAGCACTAGGGGACATGGTATGCGTGGCTGAGGTAGAGGCGGGATTGCTGTGTCAGAACCCGTAGGGTCTGGTCACGAGTCAGGGAATGAGGTACCAGTGCCACCAACTGTGGAGGCAGAATTTCAAGATCAGATGACCGGAGATGATGCTGTATCTTAGGCAATGTTAAGGGTTTTAGAGAGGGTTGCTGGACCAGGCATGGGCATAGGAGCCCATAAGTCTGTGCCGGAGTGACTTAGAGCCAATGGGGCAGAGGTGTTTAAGGGCATTTCTGGTATAGCTCCTAGCATAGCAGAGTATTGGTTGGAAGCAATGGAGCGTATAATGGATGATCTTGACTTCACAAAAGAGGAAAAGCTAAAGGAAGTGGTGTCTCTTCTCCGGGACAAAGCTTATCAATGGTGGCTTACAGTTAAGGATGGTACCGTGGCTGACTGTATCACCTAGGATTACTTCAGAACGGTGTTCCAAAGTAAGTACATTGGGACAAGCTATGTGGATGCGCAGCGCAGAGCATTCCTGAATATGGTTCAGGGAAGTAGGTCAGTGGCGGCTTATGAAGCAGAATTCTTACACTTTAGTTGTTAAGCTCAAGGATAGTGGGCACAGAACATGAGCGATGTGTTCATTTTGAGGATGGCTTGAAGGATGATCTACGTGTGTTGATAGCTCCACAACGAGAGCGAGAATTTGCTGTGCTTGTGGAGAAAGCTAAGATAGCTGAGGAGGTGAAACAGATTGAAAAGCTGAATCGGGATAGAGATAGGGGTGGAGGTAAAAGAAATTTTAGATCATCAGAGACAGCCATGAGACCTAGGACGGATGGACTGAGACAGGCTGAGAAACCCGTTACTGCTAGCCAAACACGGAAGTGTGCTCGATGTGGTAAGTTCTATGTAGGTGAGTGTTGGGCAGGTAGTGGGAAGTGCTTTAGGTGTGGATCTACGGATCATCAGATAAGAGACTGTCCTCAGCCACCGGATGAGGTAGGACCCGCAGGGCAGGGAAATGCTTAGCTGGGTAGAGGGGGTAAGCAGCCGTAGAGAGGTCGTGGTCCGGTAAGAGGTGGTAACTGTTTTGGTCTGGGCCGTGGAGCACCAGGCTAAGGGCATGAAACATTGAGGTGAGATAGCCGGGGTTGGTCTATGCTGCCAGATGTCGAGAAGAGGCTGATGCATCGGATGTTATAACCGGTACGTTTTTTAATATTTGGATTACCTTACACTGCATTGATTGACATTGGGTCGACACATTCATATGTTGCTAGTAGTGTGTTTGGAACTTTAAGTTTAGATTCTGAAATTACCCCTAGGGCAATGACAGTAATTAGCCCTTTAGGACAGTCAGTGGTAGTAGATAAACTTTATCGGGAGGTACATTTAGAAGTTCAGGGAATAGTTTTCCTGACGGATCTGATGGAGTTACCGTTCGGGGAGTTCGGCTTAATATTAGGCATGGACTGATTGGTGAAGTACCAAGCTAATTTAGATTGTGCAGCCAAGTGTATGTTGTTAAGCCCCAAGGGAGGTGAAGTGTTGCTGATAGGAAAAATGGGGAATTGTCTGTCGATGTAGTGACTGCCCTAAGAGCGGAAAGAATGGTGAGAAAAGGATGCGAGGCAGTTTTAATGTTTGTATGGGATTCAGAAGCCAAGGACCTAACTATTGAGGACGTTAGGACGGTGAAAGAATTTCCTGATGTTTTCCCAGAAGAGCTTCAGAGATTACCTCCAAATTAAGAAGTGGAGTTTGGAATTGATCTTCTTGAGGAATAGCGCCGGTATCTATTACTCCATATAGAATGGCACCGAAGGAGTTGGTGGAATTGAAAGCACAAATCCAGGAGTTGTTGGATAGAGGATTTATTTGACCAAGTGTGTCGCCTTGGGGAGCACCGGTGTTATTTGTTAAGAAGAAGGATGGTTTAATGCGTATGTGCATTGACTATCGCCAATTGAATAAGCTAACAATCAAGAACAAGTACCCGTTGCCAAGGATCGATGACTTGTTTGATCAGTTGAAGGGGGCCTCAGTCTTTTCGAAGGTAGATCCGAGGTCGTGGTATCATCGACTTAAGGTCAAGGAGGCGGATATTCATATAAGGCGTTCGTAACTCGCTATGGTCATTACGAGTTCATGGTGATGCCATTTGGGTTGACTAACGCACCAGCAACATTTATGGATATGATGAACCGTGTGTTCCAACCCTACTTCGATCGATTTGTCGTGGTTTTTATTGTTGACATCTTGGTTTACTCAAGGTCGTAGGAGGAGCATGATTCACATCTGTGAGTGGTTCTGCGGATTCTAAGGGAGAAACAACTTTATGCCAAATTCAGCAAGCACGAATTCTGGGTAAGGGAAGTTACTTTTCTAGGTCACATTGTGTCAGCAGAGGGGATTAGGGTGGACCCTCGAAAAATTGAAGCGATGTTAGATTGGAAGCCGTCTAGATCGGTAGCAAAAATTCAGAGTTTTCTTGGTCTAGCCGGGTATTACCAAAGGTTTGTTGAAGGATTCTTTCGATTGCGCATCACTGACTAAGTTATTACGGAAAGGAGTTCCATTTGTTTGGTCAGACAAGCAGCAAGGAAGTTTCGAAAGGTTGAAAAGAGTTTTGACAGAGGCTCAGTTATTGATTCAACCGGAGGCTAGGAAGAAATTTGTGATTTACTGTGATGCGTCACACATGGGACTAGGATGCGTGTTGATGCAACATTGAAAAGTTGTTGCGTACGCATCTCGGCAGTTAAGGCCGCACGAAGCAAACTATCCCACCCATGACTTGGAGTTGGCGACGATTTTTTTTATTTGAAGATTTGGTGACACTATCTGTACGGGAAGAAATCTATCATTTATACCGACCATAAAAGTCTAAAATACCTTTAACCCAGAAGGAGTTGAATCTAAGGCAGAGAAGGTGGATTGAGCTGTCAAAGGATTATGATTACTCGATCGAGTATCATTCGAGTAAGGATAATGTAGTGGCAGATGCTCTAAGTCGTAAGGTAATCACTGACTTGAGAACAATGTTTGCTAGTTTGTATGATGATGGGAGCTTATTGGTTGAACTTCAAGTAAAGCCCACATGGGTCAGTCAGGTTAAGGAGAAGCAGCAGACTGATGAATTGCTAAAGGAGAAGTTTTCGGTAGGAGCTAGTGATGAATGAACGGGATTTAGTGTGAATGAGGAAGGGCAATTATGTTTTCAAGGGAGAGTGTGCATGTCGAAAGATCCTGAATTAAGGCATAGGATTTTGCAAGAAGTGCATAGTAGTCTATATGCTATACACCCTGGAGGGAGTAAGATGTATCGGGATTTACGAGAACAGTTTTGGTGGCCAGGCTTAAAACAAGAGGTGACCGAATTACTAGGGAAGTGTTTGACCTGTCAGTAGGTAAAGGTAGAACATCAGTTACCATCAGAGATGTTGCAGCCGGTAAAGATTCCACAATGGAAGTGGGAAAGGATCACAATGGACTTTGTTAGTGGGCTACCTCTCACGCCTACTAAGAAATATTCAGTTTGGGTGATTGTTGATCGCTTAACGAAGTCTGCGCATTTCCTATCGGTACGAGTTGATTACTCTTTACAGAAATTGGCTAAGCTATACATAGCGGAGGTGGTGAGGTTGGATGGAGTACCGATATCGATCACATCAAACAGGGACCCTAGTTCACATCACGATTTTGGAAGGTGTTGCATCAAGCGTTGGGTACGAAGTTGGATTTTAGTACGGCGTTCCATCCTCAGACCGATGGACAGTCTGAGTGGGTAATTCAGATTTTGGAGGACATGTTAAGGGGTTGTGTCATTGATTTCAGAGGTAGTTGGGAGGAGTTTTTACCATTGGCGGAGTTTGCGTACAACAATAGTTACTAGTCTAGTATTCAGATGGCACCTTACGAAGCATTGTATAGGTGGAGGTGTCGTACTCCTACTTGTTGGACGGAATTAGGGGAACGTTGGATTTTGGGTCCGGAGTTGGTTACAGAGGCAGAAGAGAAGGTTGAGTTAATTCGAGCTCGACTAAAGGAAGCATCGGATAGACAAAAGTCCTATGCTGACTTGAAGCGTAAGGACATAGAGTTTGCAGTGGGTGACAAGGTGTTCTTGAAGGTATCACCATGGAAGAAAGTACTGAGGTTCAGACGGAAGGGTAAATTAAGTCCTAGATTTATCGAACCTTATTGGGTGTTGAAACGAGTTGGACCAGTAGCATATCATCTAGAGCTACCTTCTGAGCTAAGCTAGATTCACAATGTGTTTCATGTCTCTATGTTGAGATGATATCGTTCGGATCCATCCCATGTAGTGCCAGTGGAAGAAATCGAGGTGAGACCTGACCTATCCTTTAAAGAAGAAAAAGTGGAGATCTTGGATCATGATGTCAAAGTGTTACGAAGGAAGAAAGTTCCGTTGGTTAAGGTTCTATGGCAGAATCATGGCTTTGAAGAGGCTACGTGGGAATCGGAGGAAGTGATGCAACAATAATACCGCATCTATTCGGATCAGGTAATTTCGAGGACAAAATTTCTTTAAGGGGGTAAAACTATAACATCCTGAATTAATGGGCCTTTGCATTTGATGTGTTATGTTCATTGTGATAATTAGAGTGTTTAAGGGGTTCAGATTGGGCTCAGGTTTGGGATGAGACCTTAATCAAATTTTTGGTTTGGGTACTTTAGTGGAAAGCTAGATAGGTCCGGTCTTAAAAGATATTATCCGCATATTAAAACACAAAAATGGGCTAGTGGCCCAGTGGACAGTGGCGTGAAAAGCAGAAGGGGATCCAAGCTCCGAATCGCATTACCTACTTATATTTAATGGTTTTTGGCGTCAAAAGAAAGGAAAGTGGGGGCGACTAGGATACTTTAAAATAGGAAGATTTATCTGTTTGGATAATGTGGATATTGTGCCGATAATAGTAGGGAGAGGTGGTGTTAGTTAAGCCTCTTCTAAAGGTATCAATAAATTAAGATAAAGAAGAAAAGATAGGAGTTATCTGCTGAGTGCAGTGTTGGCTGAAATTCCATCTCCTAGAGGGGGAAAGAAATCGGTTTCTTTATGGAAAAGGGGTGCCAAAATTTCCCCTACTATTTGATTAATTGTTAGTTATCAGGAAGGGCACTTTCGAGTTTTGATAAGTAAGTGCCAAAAATTCTCTATAAATAGGGGTGGTATCTCTTCAATTCCGGAATTTGAACCCTATTCTTTTTCTCATTCTCTGTGCCGAAACTCTCAGTCATTCTCTATAATTTGTTTTCTTTTGATTACTTCAAAAGCCGAAATCTCTAAATCTTCACTTTCATTCAAAGGCTGAAACTCTGAACTTTCTTCTCACCTCCACAGCTGAATACCTCCTATTCTCTTCTATTGATTTCTTCATCAAAGCTAAATATTCATAGATCTCTCGAGATCATCCTTTCCTTCTGATCTTCTCAATAGCCGAAATTCCCTAGGAGTTGTCGAATTCTCTGTGTTAAGGTGAGTGTCGATTTCTTCTGTTCTTTTTCCCTTCTCTTTCGATTTTTTTTGAGACCATAGCCGAATGGCTAGTTGGTTGATAGGCCATCTTTAGTTTGACTTTTCCACTAATCTCATGTTCTTTTGGGTGGCACTTTGGGAAATCGGAGTAGATCAAATCATCCAGATCTCAAAAGCTAGAAACCGTTAATCTTTAAGTATCCTATCTATTTCGGGATTTCAAGGTAAGGGGTTTTCATTAGATTTCTGTTAGACTCGTTATCGTACTTAAGATCTTAATCATATGATATGGTTTAGCAACCCTATGTCGTTATAGTAGTTCTGACAAGGACTCTTGATGGAATCAAATATGGATCATGCAAAGGAGAGGATTGGATCTGTTAAACCAATCCCTAAGTTTAAGAAGCGAGCGGTGTCAGCAGTGTGGGATTAGCCATCGGGTTGTGGACCGACTTCAGAACAAAATCTTAGACTGTTAGTAGTTGTAGCGGCTTCTGATAGTGTCGACTTAGATAGTGTCGTCTTAACTGTAACCAGGTGTGTAGATCCTTAACACATAAGTATTGTTGTAAAATATGTGTATGATATGGGCTAAAAGCGAAAAGAGAGGCTGTATGAACAGTCGTAAGGGTAGGCAAGGGATGCCAGGTACGTAATCATAGAAACTTCTCTATGTGTATCGATGTATGTGAAAGTCTGTGATCGGTTTAAATGGATTAATGTTTTGATTTTTGCATGTATGTATGCATGGGATAGGATTGATTGATTTATGGAAGGAGAGCAAGTCGCAAACCGATCGGTGGCTTTGCCACATAGGTCACATAGTGATCGGTCTTTATGACAGGTAGCATAGCTGTCGAATACTATAATGTATTTTCTAAGGTTCGTATAAGCAATCGGTGGCTTTGCTACATAGGTCACATGGTGATCGGTCTTTATGACAGGCAGCACAGCTGTCGATATGGTGTGTAGCGGATGGAGGGTTGATTGTAGAAATCCCCATGGTGTGATGGTTGGTACGGGGGTGTGTAGAGGATGGACTCATAGGTTTGGGATGGGTCATGCTGCATGAAACATTTTGTTACTATTGTGTATGGGTCAAGGGCCGTAATGTGCTTGTGGGCCCAAGGCTTTCATGTGATTTTGAGATTTGCACACTGAGTCTTTTTGACTCACCCTTTTATTTTTCCAACTTTTCAGATGAGCAGTAGTTTGTGGACATGGGAGCCGAGGAGGACTCGAGGGGCCATTAAGACTATTATCTACATAGACTATTTTCGGTTTTGTTTTCATAAGTTTTAATTTTTGGGAACATTTTTGTAATAAGGCCTCCATAACTTAGGTTTTGATTTATTTTTTTTTTTCTATGTTGGTTTTTTTTCAAACTTATGTTTTTTTCAAAGTCTTAAATATAAAATGAAATGATAAATGGGCTTTTCAAACTCAATCAACACAAATGTTAAAGTTATTTCCAAAATTTCACATTTAATTGATTATTTGGCTATAATAAACTAAGTTTTTCCAAAACCTTTTAGAGTAAAGTTTTCAAGATTCAACCCGTAGCATACCAGATCCGGTCATGACGCATGGGCCGGGTTTGGGGTGTTACAGCACACGCCCGTGTAAATCGTGGTTGGGCCATGTCTCGATTCTATAGTTTTGGGCACTAGTGTGAGTTGGGATTCAAGTTTGCTTGCAGTGCATCGATTGGGACACGACCATGTAGATCACCGAGCACGTCGTGTGTGGTAAATGGATGATGCTGCGGTCGTGTGTGATGAGTTGAGTAGTGGTTTCAGGTAATCCATGAGGCACGGTCGTGTGGGCTTTGGGCCAGCCGTGTCGAATTCTTGGTCGGGCCAATTTAGTCCGTTTAAGCTCTGTTTACGTTCTTTTTATCCTTAGGTGCTTTCCTGAGTATAAGACATGAATAGAAAGGATTAAGAGCACCTTTTTACATAAATTGAGGGCTAAATCATCCAAAAGCATACTAAATGTGAGATTAAAATATGTTACTTTTATGGTTTATCAATGCAAAATATCATTTTTTCTCGCAAATGATTCCCCTTTTACACATGGGTTAACATTGCCCATTTTTCATCAAGATTGTATCACTGGCGCAATATCTTGTCATTTTGTTCAATCACCATTTTTGACAAAAATCTGGAGAGATAGTCTTAGTTTAGACTCATCCTTAAACTTGGTGAGTTTTAAACAATAGTCTTGTTTCAAGTTGTTGTATTATTTAGAAGATTCCAGAGTAATATGCGAAACTCCTTTTATTAAAGTATTATTAGTCCACTAATCATTATTTCAATACAAAATGTTTGAAAAATATCATAACAATGGAAAAAAATGAAATTAATTAAGAGCATAGCTCGAAACAAATAAGTTAAGCAAAGATGGCAAATGTAATCAAGAAGGAAATTTATTGGAGGCGTATCCTGAAAAGAATAAGGTAATCAAAAATAGCAAATTTAAAATGGGTAAGATAGAAAATTAGGTGCCCCAGATATCGCAGTTTGTGCTTCTCTGTACAAACTTCTTTGGGACCATTTTGAGCTTAATATATGTTTAGAGGATACGGAGTACTTTGTCGATGCCCCAAGACGTAGCATACTTCTTCATTGTTAATTCAGGCATAGAAAGACTATTGTATGCCCCACTTTTGATCAAAATTTGAGCCGCCCTTTTTGGGTTTTCAACTCAAATCCCCTTCGGTCTCAAAGCGCCCTTTGCGGGTTTTCACCTTGGCATCTCCTTTCTCTTCTTCTTTTTTCTTTCTTTTCCTTTTTTGTTTTTTCTTTTTTTTTGTGTTTTTGGAAAACATTTTATTGAATCTGAATTCACCGGATTAGGTGTCCTTGTCATCCATCTCACCAATATCCATGCTTCCCGAATAGGCCTTCTTTCTTTGCGTAAGGTCCTTTCCAGCTTTGCATCCACTTTCTTTTGAAGTCCCTTTGCATGGGAAAAATCTTCTTTAAATCCCTATCACGAAATTTTCTAGGGAGAACCTTTTTTGTTGTAAGCTCGCATCATCTGACTGTGACTGATAGCTTTTAAAATTTTCTTTCCAAATTCAACTGATCATATCAGGATTAAATCCACTCTTCCAATTTCAGTTCTGACAAGACTCGAAAAAAAGAATGTCGATTCCAATAGACAAAATGCTTTTATTCCATAAGCTAAGACATTACCCCCAGCGAAGGTCTTGATCAATGTTTGATAAGCATATAGGATAAATGTAACTTCTTTATGCCAATCTTTACAAGTCTAGGTCATCTTCCTAATGATCCTTGTTTTGTTGCTTTTATTTTTTTTTGTTATTCTTTTGTTATTACTTTTGTTTTTCCTCTCTGGCTGCTTTTGCTGCACTGTGATGTGGCACTTGATCTTTGAACAGACCGCGAACTCTTGACATTGTGTGGTTAAATGTGATCTTTGTGACATTTTTTTGTCAGTATTGTTTCTTTCTTTCTATTTTTTGTTTTGATGATTATCGACTTTGTAATATTGGCCTACGAAGCTACTTCCACCCCTTAGCAAAATAATTAATGTTGCTAGAAGCTTCCGACGAGATCGTCCCAATAAACTCCATGCCCCACATAGATAAGATCTATGAAGAAATGAAGGAGGCACATGAATCTTGTCTTCCTAAATTTGGCATTTACGGCATAACTGATGCAATCCCTTCCTATAATGAACTAGTAGAATCTGAATCTCATGATTAGCTTGGCTATCATAAAATCATTAGCATGTGGTCTTCAAATAACCTTATGGACCTCTTCAAGGATTTCCTTAGCCTCAACAGCATACCCACATCTCAGTAGCCCAGGCATGCCTTGATATGCGAAAACATCTTTGAATTCTTGAAAATAGCTCAATGATGTCTCGCCTTATTTCTGCGGTGAGCTAGGCTTCAATCTTCACTCCTTTCCTAGACTCACAACATCCATTAACCCTTTGCAAGGTAGAGTCTATTTTCATCTTGTTTTGCCACCCTTAACAAATCAAGAGATAGACTGCAATCTCTGTCATCTTCAAAGTCCTTAAATCCCTTAGACCCATATCTCATTCAAAAAGGGAGTTAGTAACAGCGTTGCTCATGTCTTGATATCTGGATACCTATTGTAGGTACGAAGGCAAATTCCAAAGAATAAATGATTCTAAGGATGATTATTTATGTGGTATGATCATGAAAGAATATTCAAAAGAACAAAAGAATGTATAGCATGAAAGAGAATAAAAATATTTACTAAAAAAGATTCATTTTATTGAAATAAAATGTAACATCCTAAAATTAGGCCTAGTAGGATTGAGCCCAATGGGCCTTAGGCGTAGTAGCATTTAAAATTTTTGGAGAATAGGAGATCGGCTTAAGTGCAAGTTGGACCTTTTAGATAAGTGATTTTGAAGGTTAGGGGCTTCTATGAAGTCCCGGATCAAATATTAGCTTTGGGAAAATTTTGGTTTTAGGTGAAAAAACCTTGGAGGTTGGCGGGTAGCCTTAAGAATAAAATGTGGAGGAAAATGACACAAGTGGAGTGTGTGGTGTAGTGGCAAAGTGACGCCACTTAAGGACAAGGAGTGACGCCACAAGGAAGGAAGGAAGTCCAAGGTTCTAGTTGTAGCGCTTGCATTCCTTTTTGATTATTTTTATTAAATGAATTTAGACCTTGGCCATAGGGTTATATTTAATTGCGCATGGTTTGAGGCATAAGGAGCTAGTTGGTAAAGTGGCTAGCAGCGTGGATTATGTTATAAGGAGCACGGTTCGAATCTCATGAGAAGCAAGGAGTATTTATTTTATGAGTGGACGGTAAGAGTTTCAGTTGAATTTAAACTCTCGACAAAGGATCCCACATCGGAAAGATACAAGGAATGAAGGTGAAGAGCTAGCTATATAAAGAGCATGCCAGAGAAGGGTTAACATACCTTGGTGGGCGTTGGGCACGGGAGTGGTCGCAGCATTTAGCACCGAGTCCTATCGGTGTGTAACTCTCTACTCTAGTTGTAGAGCGGCAAATGCCGGAAGTGCAGATCCACGGCAATAGTAGCCCTACACGAAAGCGGCGAAAGACGTGTGGGGCTTCAACGCGATAGTTGAGGCCATCGGTAGTATTCTTGTGGGTTGAAATTTGCTTGGTGCGATGGGCCCAATGGGCCGTGAGCCCAATTGGAATAAATTGTATGATGATATAGTATATAGTGAACTAGACTAGGTGGAACTTATATCGTGGATAGATTTGTGTTAGGTGGGCCACACGAGCGTGTGGGCGAATGGGTCAAAATCGGGTTTTAAGCCCAACATCCAAAGAAAGACCGAAAATGGTAGTTGAGTCGCTAAGGCGACACTGCACCTTTAGAAAGGCCATTCCAGGTACAAAATTACGAAAATACCCTTGGTGGGTAAATTGCGAAAATACCCTTGGTGGGTAAATTACGAAAATACCTTTGGTGGGTAAATTACAAAAGTACCCTTGGTAGGTAGATTACGAAAATACCCTTAGTGGGTAAGTTACGAAAATACCCTTGGTGGGTAAATTACGAAAATACCCTTGGTGGGTAAATTACGAAAATACCCTTGGTGGGTAGATTACGAAAATACCCTTGGTGGGTAGATTACGAAAATACCCTTGGTGGGTAAATTATGAAAATACCCTTGGTGGGTAAATTACGAAAATACTCTTGGTAGGTAAATTACGAAAATACCCTTGGTGGTAAATTGCAAAATACCCTTGGTGGGTAAATTACAAAAATACCCTTGGTGGGTAAATTACGAAAATACCCTTTGTGGGTAAATTACGAAAATACCCTTGGTGGATAAATTCTGAAAATACCCTTGGTAGGTAAAATTACGGTTATACCCTTAGAGGTTGATTAACATGATTATGTTGTTTTATGTCTATCGATTATGATGGTAATTCATGTTATACTTATATTTGATATATGTCTAGCATACATGACATCTGCATACAATTATTATGTCATATTGCGGGTATGATGAGAGGAGGGGAAGATTGATATCGTGACTTGGTCACCAAAGTGATTTGGTATCACATTCGTCTCTTCGGACACGGAGGTTTGGCACCTCATAGCGACTCGTCCCTCGTGGTTAATACCACCGTGGTTGGCCCCACTTTTGAGATATGGGATCGTCGCCGGTGATTTGGTATCACGTGGGTTGGCCCCACAACTTGATGATTCGTGACTTGGTCACGGTGGTTTGGCACCACCGGTGGTTTGGCACCACCGGTGATTTGGTATCACATTCGTGTCTTCGGACACTAGAGGTTTGGCACCTCATGGCGACTCGTCCACATGGTTAACACCACCGTGGGTTGGCCCCACTTTTGAGATATGGGATCGCCGCCGGTGATTTGGTATCACACGTGGGTTGGCCTCACAGATGGATTATTCGTGACTTTGGTCACCGGTGATTTGGTATCACATTTATATCGTGACTTGGTCACGTTGGTTTGGCACCACCGGTGGTTTGGTACCACACGGGTAGAAAAGGAGTTATGGATGGCTAGGTTGGGTGCATTATACATATATGTTGCTTTGTTATAATTTGTGTAAGTATGTGGTATTTACCCGGAGAGGGAATATGCACTAAGTCTTGGTGACTCACCTTCTCCCTTATCTTTTCGTGTGATTCGTGAGTTTCTGGATGAGGGAGGGATGAACTCGAGGAGGCCATGCAATAAAATTTGGTTTTACATGAATTTCCAATTGGGTACTTTATTTTAATTTGGTTTTCATATTTTTATGGATTTGTAATAAGTCTGTTTAATTATGTTTTGGATTATTTTTATGTTTTGAATATGTTTAAAATATGGTCATTAAATTACTTGGTTAATTTAATAATTGAGCCCAAAGTTTTCTAAACTAAAACTACGCAATGGTTTTAAAAATCTTACCATCGGGTAACATGAATAGTTCAATAGTAAAATTACAAGTTAAATGTTTTCAATAGATTAAGTGATTTCCAAAATTCAAGTTTCTATACTCAATTGCAAACGGATTTTCCAAAATGATATTTCAATTTTCTTAAAAAGATATAAATGTTTTCTATCCTATGATTTATCAACTAAGTTTTAAAGTTTTATGTAATTTGAAGTAAATTTCAATTTTAACTTATTTTAGACAAATAAAGAATTACAAAGAGTTTTTCACAAAATTTAATTGTTAATTCAATTCTTTCAAAATTATTTTCCTTAGTGACATACAGTTGATTACGTGGCGTATTATTAGGGTTTGGGGTGTTACATATTGGTATCGAGCCTAGGTTTCAAAAACTTCTGTGGGTTATGGGGTTCAAAAAAGTTTGAAAATACATGTTGTTTGGAAGTATGGCACCTTGAGTCTCCAGCATCTAAATCAAGTAAGTTCCCTTATTTTATGTTTGTTAAGATAATGTTATGATTGTATTTTTGGTATTTATTTTGTGTGTGCTTGGTTTGGATATAGAAATTATATGTATAAATATCGATTTGCTTTTGTGTTCAGTTATCTAGTTATGAGAAAGAAGTTTCGAGATTTGGTTTATTAGTGTTATTAGATCGAGAGTGCGCGTGAGCGTAGTGACGATGTATTTATTAGTTAGTTGGAAATTTCGAGGACGAAATTTCTTTAAGGAGGGTAGATTTGTAACATCCTAAAATTAGGCCTAGTAGGATTGAGCCCAATGGGCCTTAGGCGTAGTAGCATTTAAAATTTTTTGGAGAATAGGAGATCGGCTTAAGTGCAAGTTGGACCTTTTAGATAAGTGATTTTGGAAGGTTAGGGGGCTTCTATGAAGTCCCGGATCAAATATTAGCTTTGGGAAAATTTTGGTTTTAGGTGAAAAAAACCTTGGAGGTTGGCGGGTAGGCCTTAAGAATAAAATGTGGAGGAAAATGACACAAGTGGAGTGTGTGGTGTAGTGGCAAAGTGACGCCACTTAAGGACAAGGAGTGACGCCACAAGGAAGGAAGGAGGTCCAAGGTTCTAGTTGTAGCGTTTGCATTCCTTTTGATTATTTTTATTAAATGAATTTAGACCTTGGCCATAGGGTTATATTTAATTGCATGGTTTGAGGCATAAGGAGCTAGTTGGTAAAGTGGCTAGCGTGGATTATGTTATAAGGGAGCACAGGTTGAATCTCATGAGAAGCAAGGAGTATTTATTTTATGAGTGGACGGTAAGAGTTTCAGATTGAATTTAAACTCTCTTGACGAAGGATCCCACATCGGAAAGATACAAGGAATGAAGGTGAAGAGCTAGCTATATAAAGAGCATGCCGGAGAAGGGTTAACATACCTTGGTGGGCGTTGAGCACGTGGAGTGGTCGCAGTGTAGCAGTTTAGCACCGAGTCCTATCGGTGTATAACTCTCTCTCTTGTAAAGCGGCAAATGCCGAAGTGCAGTCCACGGCAATAGTAGCCACCACGAAGTGCGGCGCGTGTGGGGCTTCAACGATAGTTGAGGCCATCGGTAGTATTCTTGTGGGTTGGGAAATTTGCTTGGGTGCGATGGGCCCAATGGGCTGTAGGCCCAATTGGAATAAATTGTATGATGATATAGTATATAGTGAACTAGACTAGGTGGAACTTATATCGTGGATAGATTTGTGTTAGGTGGGCCACACGGCGTGTGGGCAAGATAAAAAATCGAGTTTTAAGCCCAACGGTCTAAGTAAAGATCGAAAATGGTAGTTGAGTCGCTCAAGGCGACCTTTGCACCTTTAGAAAGGCCATTCGGTACAAAATTACGAAAATACCCTTGGTGGGTAAATTACGAAAATACCTTTGGTGGGTAAATTACAAAAATACCCTTGGTAGGTAGATCACGAAAATACCCTTAGTGGGTAAGTTACTTAAAATACCCTTGGTGGGTAAATTACTGAAAATACCTTGGTGGGTAAATTACAAAATACCCTTGGTGGGTAGATTACGAAAATACCCTTGGTGGGTAGATTCTGAAAATACCCTTGGTGGGTAAATTATGAAAATACCCTTGGTGGGTAAATTCTGAAAATACCCTTGGTGGGTAAATTACGAAATCAAAGTGGGGCCAACCCACGGTGGTGCTAAGCCACGGGGGCGAGACACTATGAGGTGCCAAACCTCTGGGAGGTACCAAACCTCTGGTGGCCGTAGTCACAGTGTGTTACCAAAACTTGGTGTCCGTCGACACAATATAAGCGCCCTTCCACTCATCAACCCACATCAAGCAGTTATAAGCAGAGTTTAAGTCAACATACATTTATTACTTGTATCAACTAAGCCATGCTTCCCAAAAGCATATTTAGCAATCACATATTGACAGAGACTTACCGAGATTTTCGCTTGTACCATTAAGGTACTAATTCCTTATCTACATAAAGCAGATTTACACATAGCATGCATTTAATTAATTATTATAAGTGTGTATGTACACACCTGTCACCACTAAATGCTCTAAATCCCGAAAAGAGATGTTGATTACCACAGTTCTCTCTGCACCTATATTCGGCCAACACAGAATTAGTACTATGGCCTAATCGGCCAACCCAAATATTTAAAAGGGTTCTCCTTTTGAACCCGAATCCTTACCCGAGTGCCTTTAAATAATTACTCCAAGCGTTCTGCTTTCCTATTAATCGGTAACCTTATGTTAGTAATCTTCGGCTTAAACACTAACTAAATAACTTGCTTAAATTAGATCTTACCATTACTTACCAAAATCAAATACTAGAGATCAGGACCTGAATCGACTGCTTTACGTTTCCTGCGTACCCAGAAGAGATCGATTACCAAAAGTGTTTAGGAGCCCCTCCTGCCGACATCAATACTTTATTCTTGTAAAAAGTCGACAGAACATGAGTGAAAAGAACAATAGGTATTCGGCCAAGGTACTCACCTTCTTGAATCGTTTGCCAAGGAAGATTCAAGGAGCTCTACCCTACTTTAATATTCGGCCAAGATGGGTTCAAAGAAGGAAGAGAGATTCGGTACACAAGTGAAAAGTAGATTCGGCTATAGTTTGGAAAGAAGGAAAATAATGGGGAAGAAGGTGTTAAAAGTTTGGCTTAAAGGGATTTTGAGAAGAGAAGGTGTAAAGAGAAGGTGGTTTCGGTTTGGCAATAATGAAGAAGGAGGAAGAGAAAGGAAAGAGTAGGTGTTTTTGGTCGAGATCAAAAGTAGAAGAAGAGAAAGATGGTGATGTAGAAATCGGTTTTGAGAAGGAAAGAAAGAAGAATGGTAATTGCTAGTGAAAATTAAGAATAAAAGACTTAGCAAATTCGCACTATCCCCCTTTTACTTGCAGTCCACTCCTTCCAAAGGAGTTCAAATTCATCCACTACCTTAATTTACTCTAGGCCACTTGTTTGATTTAATTCAAAATAACTTGAATTAATCCCCATAATCAATTAATAATCCAAATAATATCCTTTTATCTTCTATTATCTTGTTATCTAAATAATAATAATATTATCCTTGATTATCTCTTATTATCTTATTATCTAATACTAATAAATAAATAAAAACAAAACAAGACCATGTGCCCATCAACTAGCCGAACAAAGAACCCCATGTGTAGGCCAACTCCCTTTCACGCTTGACCTTGCAAAATAAAACCACATTGCTTTGCATCTTTGGGTTCGAACATGGGACCTGGGGGAATCCAGCAGCCAAGTAGCGCCCAGGCCATTCGGCCAACCTGCGTTTTATGTCAAAAAGCCCCAACATTTATTTTTAAATCCTTCCTTCTTTAGCCCATCACCATATAACAAAATAAAGACGCCAAAAATGCCGCTCCAGCCCTCGAACCTGTGCCCTTTCTCTCCTCCAGCGCCTAAGTGGCGCATGAGAGCCACTTTGCCAACTGGACTTTCATGTCCACCAACCTGGCCATTAATTTTTAAGGCCTACTTAGCCCAGTCCTTTGGCTGACGCCAAAAATAAAACAAAATTGCTGCCTTAGCAACTCGAACCCTTGCTCCCTTAGGCATCACCTTCCAAGGCTCCAAGCAGCGCCTCCATGCCACTCCACCCAACTGTTTCTTGTGTCCTAAATTCCACCAATTAATTTTAAGGCCTTCTTGCCCTATTTCCCCTTTTTACACTAAAAATCTGAAATTTTCCAAAGCCTTCTCCTTTCATCCAAGCATTCTTAAATCCTCTAAACACATCCAAGCACACCCCAAAACCTTCCAACACCTAAATTATACTCAAGCGCATAGCCCCTAAACCTTGGATGTTATAGGCCGGGTTTAGGGTGTTCAAAGACTTGCCTGTAAATCGTGGTTGGGCCATGTCTCGATTCTATCGTTTTGGGCACAGCCGTGTGAGTTGGGATTCAAGCCGTGCTTCAGTGCATTGAGTGGGACACGACCATGTAGATCACCGAGCACGTCATGTGTGGTAAATGGATGATGCTGCCGTGTGTGATGGAGTTGGTAGTGCTCTAGGTAATCGACGAGGCACGGTCGTGTGGGCTTTGGGCGGTAGTGTTGAATTCTTGGGTCGGGCCAATTTAGTCCGTTTTAAGCTTGTTTTATGTTCTTTTTATCCTTAGGTGCTTTCACGAGTATAAGACATGAAAAGAAAGGATTAAGAGCACCTTTTACATAAATTGAGGCTAAATCATCCAAAAGCATACTAAATGTGAGATTAAAATATGTTACTTTTATGGTTTATCAATGCGAATATCATTTTTCTGTAAATGATTCCCTTTTACACATGGGTTAACATTGCCCATTTTCATCAAGATTGTATCATTTGGCGCAATATCTTCTCATTTTGTTCAATCACCATTTTTGACAAAAATCTGGAGAGATAGTCTTAGTTTAGACTCATCCTTAAACTTGGTGAGTTTTAAACAATAGTCTTGTTTCAAGTTGTTGTATTATTTAGAAGATTCCAGAGTAATATGAAAAACTCCTTTTATTAAAGTATTATTAGTCCACTAATCATTATTTCAATACAAAATGTTTGAAAAATATCACAACAATGGAAAAAAACGAAATTAATTAAGAGCATAGCTCGAAACAAATAAGTTAAGCAAAGATGGCAAATGTAATCAAGAAGGAAATTTATTGGAGGTGTATCCTGAAAAGAATAAGGTAATCAAAAATAGCAAATTTAAAATGGGTAAGATAGAAAATTAGGTGCCCCAAATATCGCAGTTTGTGCTTCTCTGTACAAACTTCTTTGGGACCATTTTGAGCTTAATATATGTTTAGAGGATACGGAGTACTTTGTCGATGCCCCAAGACGTAGCATACTTCTTCATTGTTAATTCAGGCATAGAAAGACTATTGTATGCCCCACTTTTGATCAAAATTTGAGCGAGACCTTTTGGGTTTTCAACTCAAATCCCTTGGTCTCAAAGCGCCTTGCGGTTTTCACCTTGGCATCTCCTTTCTCTTCTTTTTTCTTTCTTTTCCTTTTTGTTTTTTTTCTTTTTTTTTTGTGTTTTTTGGAAAACATTTTATTGAATCTGAATTCACCGGATTGGGCAGGTCCTTGTCATCCATCTCAGTCAATATCCATGCTTCCCCAGAATAGGCCTTCTTTGCTGCGTAAGGTCCTTTCCAGTTTTGCATCCACTTTCTTTTGAAGTCCCTTTTGCATGGGAAAAATCTTCTTCAAATCCCTATCATGAAATTTTCTAGGGCGAACCTTTTTTGTTGTAAGTTCGCATCATCTGACTGTGACAGATAGCTTTTAAAATTTTCTTTTCAAATTCAACTGATCATATCAGGATTAAATCCACTCTTCCAACTTCAGTTCTGACAAGACTCGAAAAAAAGAATGTCGATTCCAATAGACAAAACGCTTTTATTCCATAAGCTAAGACATTACCCCCAGCAAAGGTCTTGATCAATGTTTGATAAGCATATAGGATAAATGTAACTTCTTTATGCCAATCTTTACAAGTCTAGGTCATCTTCCTAATGATCCTTGTTTTGTTGCTTTTATTTTTTTTGTTATTCTTTTGTTATTACTTTCGTTTTTCCTCTCTGACTGCTTTTGTTGCACTGTGATGTGGCACTTGATCTTTGAACAGACCGCGAACTCTTGACATTGTGTGGTTAAATGTGATCTTTGTGACTTTTTTTGTCAGTATTGTTTCTTTCTTTCTATTTTTTGTTTTGATGATTATCGACTTTGTAATATTGGCCTACGAAGCTACTTCCACCCCTTAGCGAAATAATTAATGTTGCTAGAAGCTTCTGACGAGATCGTCCCAATAAACTCCATGCCCCACATAGATAAGATCTATGAAGAAATGAAGGAGGCACATGAATCTTGTCTTCCTAAATTTGGCATTTACGGCATAACTGATGCAATCCCTTCCTATGATGAACTAGTAGAATCAATCTCATGATTAGCTTGGCTATCATAAAATGTGGAGGAAAATGACACAAGTGGAGTGTGTGGTGTAGTGGCAAAGTGGCGCCACTTAAGGACAAGGGAGTGGCGCCACAAGGAAGGAAGGAGGTCCAAGGTTCTAGTTGTAGCGTTTGCATTCCTTTTGATTATTTTATTAAATGAATTTAGACCTTGGCCATAGGGTTATATTTAATTGCATGGTTTGAGGCATAAGGAGCTAGTTGGTAAAGTGGCTAGCGGCGTGGATTATGTTATAAGGGGCACAGGTTGAATCTCATGAGAAGCAAGGGAGTATTTATTTTATGAGTGGATGGTAAGAGTTTCATTGAATTTAAACTCTCTTGTGAAGGATCCCATCGGAAAGATACAAGGAATGAAGGTGAAGAGCTAGCTATATAAAGAGCATGCGGAGAAGGGTTAACATACCTTGGTGGGCGTTAGGCACAGGAGTGGTCGCAGTAGCAGTTTAGCACCGAGTCCTATCGGTGTATAACTCTCTCTCTTGTAGAAGCGGCAAATCTTGAAGTCTTGTCACGGCAATAGTAGTTACACTGAGCGTGCGGCGCGTGTGGGGCTTCAACGCGATAGTTGAGGCCATCATGTAGTATTCTTGTGGGTTGAAATGCTTGGTGCGCGATGGGCCCAATGGGCTGTAGGCCTAATTGGAATAAATTGTATGATGATATAGTATATAGTGAACTAGACTAGGTGGAACTTATATCGTGGATAGATTTGTGTTAGGTGGGCCACACGAGCGTGTGGGCAGAATGGCCAAATCGAGTTTTAAGCCCAACATCCGGTAAAGATCGAAAATGGTAGTTGAGTCGCTTCGGCGACCTTGCACCTTTAGAAAGGCCATTCGGTACAAAATTACGAAAATACCCTTGGTGGGTAAATTACGAAAATACCTTTGGTGGGTAAATTACAAAAATACCCTTGGTAGGTAGATCACGAAAATACCCTTAGTGGGTAAGTTCTGAAAATACCCTTGGTGGGTAAATTACGAAAATACCCTTGGTCATTAGCATGTGGTCTTTAAATAACCTTATGGACCTCTTCAAGGATTTCCTTAGCCTCAACAGCATACACTTGGTGTCTAAATTGCAAGGCATGCCTTGATATGCGAAAACATCTTTGAATTCGAAAAATAGCTGTGGGTAAATTGAAAATACCCTTGGTGGATAAATTGAAAATACCCTTGGTAGGTAAAATTACGGTTATACCCTTGAGGTTGATTAACATGATTATGTTGTTTTATGTCTATCGATTATGATGGTAATTCATGTTATACTTATATTTGATATATGTCAGCATACATGACATCTGCATACAACAATTATTATGTCATATTGCGGGTATGATGAGAGGAGGGAAGATTGATATCGTGACTTGGTCACGGTGATTTGGTATCACATTCGTGTCTTGGACACCGAGGTTTGGCACCTCATAGCGACTCGTCCTGTGGTTAATACCACCGTGGTTGGCCCCACTTTTGAGATATGGGATCGTCGCGGTGATTTGGTATCACACGTGGGTTGGCCCACAACTTGATGATTCGTGACTTGGTCACAGTGGTTTGGCACCACCGGTGGTTTGGCACCACCGGTGATTTGGTATCACATTCGTGTCTTCGGACACGGAGGTTTGGCACCTCATAGCGACTCGTCCCATGGTTAACACCACCGTGGGTTGGCCCCACTTTTGAGATATGGGATCGTCGCCGGTGATTTGGTATCACACGTGGGTTGGCCCCACGATGGATTATTCGTGACTTTGGTCACGGTGATTTGGTATCACATTTATATCGTGACTTCGGTCACAGTGGTTTGGCACCACCGGTGGTTTGGTACCACGGGGTAGAAAAGGAGTTATGGATGGCTAGGTTGGGTGCATTATACAATGATGCTTTGTTATAATTTGCCTGGTATTTACGGGTGAGAATATGCTTCAATCTGGTGACTCACCTTCCTTATCTTTTCCTAGACTCACAACATCTAGTAACCCCATGCAATAAAAGGTACATGAAGTCTATTTTCATCTTAATTTTTACCACCCTTAACAAATCAAGAGATAGTTTTGCAATCTATGTTTTCATGTTTCAAAGTCTTTCAATTACTTGGTTAATTTAATAATTGACCCAAATATCTCATTCAAAAGGTTTTAAAATCTTACCAGTTAGTTCAATAGTAAAATTGCTCATGTCTTGATATAAGGATACCTATTGTTTCTATACGAAGGCAAATTCCAAAGAATAAATGATTCTAAGGATGATTATTTATGTGGTATGATCATGAAAGAATATTCAAAAGAACAAAAGAATGTATAGCATGAAAGAGAATACAAAATATTTACTAAAAAGATTCATTTTATTGAATACCAAAAATAGGCGTATAAAATTCGGACACAAGCCTATTTCACAAAAGGATTCTTATGCCTATAGGATTAGAGTAACAAGCATGTTCTAAATATTACTTTAAATTAGTTCTAAAAATACAAGGATCTCTTCCACAGTCCCATTGTTCAAAACACCCCAAGTACGTAAAGGTAGAAGCTTGGAAAAGTCTATTCCCTGGTTCTTTTTTTGAATATGTCATTAACATCTAGATTTCCCAACATTCCCACCAGGTCTTTCATCTCTTCAATTTATTATCCATCAGGCCTTGCACTAAGGCCTTGAGCTCAATGCATTCTTGGATCTCATGACCCTATCTATCATGGAACTCACAATGTTTACCCCTTTAACTGAAAGGTTGGGTAACGAATTTTCTGCACCAGAAGGATCATCAAATTTTATGCTACCCAATCTGATGAGTCTTTCGATTATCTTTTTCAAAGTACCGCAGTTCTCAATCGAATGCCCTGTGTTTCCTCCATGGTATTCATATTGGGCATTTACAACGCCCCCTTTAGGGTATGGGGGCCGTATTGGTTCTATACGAAAGGGGGATACAACATGTGCGTCAAACAAAATTTGGTATAACTCTCTATACGTGGTTGGGATGGGTGCAAAATAGGGTTTTTCTGAGTTCGGTCTTGGATTGGATTCTTGCTTTAGGGAGACCTGACGGCTGGTAGTTACCGTCCTTGGCTGGCCTACTGTGTTCAGTTCCGAATGGCCCTTGTTATACCTACTCGTACTATTCGCTTTCTTTTCCTTCTTCTTCGAGGCCTTTAAAGTCCATTCTCCCATTTCCTTTTTTGTTTCTGCCAGATCAATCGGTTTGGCTCGATCATCCTTTGGGTTAAAACCTGAGCCCATCGAGAAGTTCAATAGGGTCGAAGTATCAGTCTGACATTAGGGTCCGATAATGACGGGTACCCCATGAGAATGCATGTCTGCTTGAGTTAGAACCCTTGTTGGGGAAAATCCTGGGGAATAAATGATGTCTTCATTATCATCCATACTATTGACCACTAGGCCACCCCCTTTTTCAAGTCCTCCGGCTAGTAACTGGGTTAACTGGCCCATCATATTCCTTTGGAATTCTAGCATTTGTTCCCACATCTCTTGTTGAATTTTGGTCAATTGCTCCTGCATCTGTATTTTCATTTTCTCTATTCTTTCCAACCTTTGATCCATGGCTTTTGTTCTTGTATGAGTACCATAACGATGCTCAGTTCAGTAGACTTTTGTCGGTTCCTCAATTAGCTGAAATAATTTTACCTAATTAGGTTTTTTCTACAAATTTTAATGCATATGATGTGATGCAATGCAAATGCATGAAATGCATGAAATGCAAATGAATGGAATGAATGCAAAAAAGAAAGAGAGGCGTTGATTCTGAATTCAATTCCATTAGAAGAACTTTTCTAGAAAATAAATTCCTTTACAGAAAACAGATTACATATGCGGCTTTGCCCTCATAGTCCAGGTGAAGACACCATTCCTTTTCTTTATATCTGGATGTTATATTCGTGTCCTACGAACTTTCTCAATAGTTGCCTCTTCTAGCTCCTTGCTATTTAATCTAGGCCGTGATTCATTGCTCAATTATCCCCTCGGTGCTCATTGTTTCCTTTAAAAAAGTCGAGACATGATGGCTTTTGCACAGTCTTTGTCAATTTGAATCCTTCAGGCAAGGTTTTGCATTCCTCCGGGGACTATCAACCTTCTTCTGTAGTATTTACTTAGACCATGTTCGGACAGCCGTATTATAATCCACTTTATCAAGAAATTCATTTTCCTATGACAAACTTCTTTTAGCAATCGAATATTAATCAAAACCTCCTTTCTATGATGATACAATGCAATGCAATCAAAACAAAAGAAAACACGTTAGTACAAGAGAAATAAACAACACAGAACACCTGTCCGGGTGACCACTAGGGTTTGGCATGGCTCTATCTAGGGTAGGCTCCTAGGTCTCTCTATATGAGGTTTGGTTCTAAAGTTGAGGTACCCGAACCAGCAGATTCCTCGATCCTCACCCATTATAGGCTCATACAGACCGAGTTCGATTCAGGGGAATACATTTCCCTATGATTGCACGAAGATGAAAATCTCATGAAGACATAGGTACGGATGTATCTCAAAAGCGATCCACTATCCTGCATGGAGTTGAAGACCACATGAAGGAGTAGTTTCTCGCTTCCACTTAAAAGGGAAAAAAACCAAAAGGTCTTTATGCAATATGATTCAAGAGTAGCCTACGAAACTCAAACCACAACAACGACACAGAGACATGCAATAAAAGGATCGTAATTTTTCAAATCAAAATTTCGACTTTCGATAATAGGACAACAAATAATCAATTTTACAGCTTGACTCTCTTCAGAATCCCCAGTGGAGTCGCCAAGCTGTCAAAACTATTTTTTTGTGTTGGAAAATGGGGTCGTCTTTGAAAATGAAAATGGAGTCGCCACCGACCTTTTTCGAGGTGTGAGCGGATCACCTTGAAATTGATCATTTTAATAAAGCTTTGATTTATTAAAACAAATTTTAGTCTAAGAAACTCGAGAAAATGGGTTCGGGAGTCAGTTACGTACGAGGAAGGGTTAGCATCCTCGTAGCGCCCAAAATTGGTACCTAATTGATTATTTAATGTCTTAATGCCGAAAATTTTGAACAGATTCTAGATTACGATCCTTTTATTTAAAAGAACCTTTGAACAAATCAAAATTAATACCGAGACGCGCTTATCTCAAATAAATAAAAATGTCGTACCTAGTAAGTTAGGATACGACATTCATATTCTCGAAACTGAGATTGTCTTTTGATTTTTTTTAAACAAACTCATGTAATAAAGTTTGAAAAGGGTATTTGGTTATTTGGGATTTATGAAAAATTAGAACCCAATAAGTTAAGGCACAATTTATCAAAATTCCCGAACACGGAATATTGCCTTCGTTTTTTTAGAAATTCTTACCTCGAGATGATAAAACGTCACATCCGGTGAGTTAGGATGCAACATCTCGAATTCTCGACAATAAGTCTTTTACTTATTTAAAATTTATGTGTTTTGATTTAAAAAAAGAAAAGAAAGGGTACTCGGTTGCTTAGATTTAACGGTAAAAATCGAAACCCAATGAGTTACGGCACGATTTTCTCGAAGTGTCCAAACACGAGCATTTCCTTATTTTAAAAACTTTGAATAAAATGATTTTAAAACTTAAATGTCATTAAAACACAATTTTTAATGAAATACAATGGAATGATAATATACAAAGCAAGATTTTAATCCACACATTAAATGTTACACTAATGCATCACAACAACCAACCAATAATTAAGAAATACAAATCACATAATAGCAATAATTACACAATATACAATTTCTCTATTAATTATTAAAGAAAATGGAGTAATTAATGTACAAAAATATAAAACGAAAGGTAACTAAAACTAATATTATGCAAAATTATTTTAAGATAACATATATATGTGTAAAATAACTAAAAATAATTAATTTAGAAACAACCTAATCGGACATATAAAATTTAAAATTTCATAATATAAAAGATTTGGAATGAATAATATACATAATTTTTTAAAGAAAACTTTAAAGAATAGAAATAAAATAGCAAAGTAAGCAATATATAAAAAGATTTAAAATAAAATATAATAAGATAAACCTTTTTGAAAAGTAAAATAAATAAGTAAATTAAAACTAGTAAGGGACAAGATTGAAATTAAAATAAAATTCAAGTCTTAAAACAAAAATAATAACAACAGACTATTAAGGACCAGATTTGCATATGCGCAGACAAGCGAGGATTCATTGGAAAATTATCCCAAACACTCAAAACGACGCCGTTCAAATATTGGTCACTTAACAGTTTGAGGACTAAATTAAAACAACAACAAAATAAATAGGGCTAAATTAAAAACGAGCATGGGACCCCATTGTAACCTTCCGCAAACACGGAGGGACCCAATGCGCAAATAAACCAATACTAAAAAACATTCGGATCCTCCCCGGGTCGGGTCACTTGCATGGATTAAGCCTCTAAACGATGCCGTTTTGGGCATTAAATTGCTACTCCAAAACGGCGTCATATGGTATACCATTAAATACTAATAATCAATTTAAAGAAAATATTTTAACACTGTCTTTAAAAAAAACAAGAAAACTCTCTGAAAATCAAAACCTAGCCCTTCGAGCTCCGACCATAGTATGGTCGAGCTCGATCATCAGACATGACACTCGCCACCTTAAGCGCCAGTATATGGTGGTCGGAGACACTCAAAAAGGCAGATTTTAACTTTCAAACACCCTTAATCCCAAATCTAACCCCAAAACAACCGAAACCTTCACTAAAACTGAAAAATGACAAAAATTCCTCAGATTTGGGACTCCGATCGTCATAAAAAGGTAAAAGTTTGTATCTTTTTTTCTTTATCTATATATATGTACAGTATATTAAAAGCGAAAATGGGATGAAAAATTGATTGGAAATATACCTCTTTTCTCTATTTTTGCATTCAAAAAATGTAACCCTTACAACTTGTTTTTCGGCTCTTTATATAGCCGATCTAAAATAAAATTCGAGAAATACAAAATCATTTTTTCTTTTTATTTCTATTGTTCTATTTGTTGTTCTTGTTTTGTCTTCTTTCGCAGGTACGGAGGCCGTGGAGGCATTGACGTGGCGGTATGGAGGCTGTAGAGGCACGAGCAGTGGCGTGCGTGTGCAGAGGCTTGTGATCAAAAGGGAAACCCTAGGGTTTCTATTCAGCTGAACATTTTGGGCTATTCGGGCCGTGTAATTGGGTAGGGGTTATGTCTATTAGGCTTATTTAGTTTGGGCCGTGCCCAGTTTAGGTCTGTTTAAAAAAATATTTTGGGCTGCTATATTTGGGTTTTTGTGTAATGGACATTGGACTGATTAATTTTGGGATTTTTATATTTTATTATTCTGGACTGATGGACTGCTATTGGTTTTTTTAATTGTTTTGCTCTTTTTTTTTTTGGTTTAAATTTAGCTAATGGGCCTGGGCAAATTTGGGCTCTTACAATTATGATTTAGAAACTTGTACTTACTCATAGTACCTGTATCACTTAATCACATGACTTAGCGCATATGCTAACGTAAACATAAACTCAAATCTTCATCATTCTTATTATGAATGCAACTTAAGGCCATCCATAAACGGATTTGGCTCTATACCATTTCACATACTAAACTTTTTTCCTATGAACGAATCAGATTATCGTAGGATTTTTGAACTCATCATGCATAAATCTTGATGCCAACACCATATCCGGATATGGTCTTACATGGGATCAACCTTTGATGCTGATGCCATATCCCAGATATGGTCTTACACGAGATCTTATAGCTCGATATCGATGCCATATCCCAGATATGGTCTTATACGAGATCGTACATGAACGTCGATGCCATGTCCCAGACATGATCTTATACGAGATCTTCTTTTGGTGCCAAGGGCATATCCTAGACATGGTCTTACACGGAAACTTATTTATTCAATGCTAAACATGGGTAACCTCGTTATTTTGAATCTTTATTCAGGATTTCACGTAATTTATTTTCACTATTTCCTCATCGAGGCTTCATCACTCGATTATTCATAGAAATAACATACATTGTCGTAATATTAAGTAGTTTCAACATCAAAACATTATGAAACTTCAACTTCATACAAACTTACCTCAAATCTCAAAATGTGTTTTAATGCTCAATTTAGTCCTCGATTTTATTCTTGCCTCGGTTTCGATCTGGGCTTCGCATTTCTTGATCTATAATAGCAATTACATTTGTTAAATACACACATTGACTAAATCGACTCATAATTAATATTTCAAAAAATTATAATTTTGCCCCCAAACTTTTCATAATTGCACTTTTGCCCTTAGGCTCTTAAAATGATTTTCATTCAACTTTCTTGCATTTCAAGCCTAGCCGAATCATATTCTCAACTATAGCAACCTTCAATTTCTACTATTTCACTCATGTATGACCTTTTTCATAACTTCTACAATTTGGTCCTTACATTCATTTTTCATGAAAATCACTTAGAAAAAGATGTTTATCATACATCAAACTTTCATATTCCTCCATAAAAATCAAAATACATGCATGTCACACGTGGGTAAATTTTTGAACATGAACCCTAGCTCAAAATATTTCTAGAGATAGCTAAATCGAGCTATGAGGGTCTCAAAAATACAAAGAACATGAAAAACGAGGCTAGGATACACTTACTATCAAGCTTGGAAGTTGAAGAAACCCTAACTATGGAGAGCTTGAGAATTTCAGCTATGTTGAAGAAGATGGACATCAATTTTGGCTTTATTTTCCATTTTAATTCTTTTTTTAACCAAATGACCAAAATGCCCTTAATGGTCCTTTCTTGAGATTTTTCCTTCCCATATCCATTTTTGCCCATCATCAAATATAATCGTCTAATTGCTAAATAAGGACCTTTAGTAATTTTCAAAATTCTATTTCATACTTAAATCTTCTAGAATCTCATATTTTCCATTCTTTGCAATTTAGTCCTAATGGACAATTTAATCACTAATTAATAAAATTTCTTCATGATATTTTCACACAATAATGAAATCATCTCATATACTTTATAGAAATCATAAAACTTATATTTCTACTTTGGATTTGTGGTCTCGCACCACTATTCTGACTAGGCCCTAGGTCAGGTTGTTACAGACTTTATCTATGCCTTATACTTTATCTAGGTATTGTGAGACAGAAAGATTATGTCATGAACTGTATTTAGGTTTTCTCAGATCATGAGCTTTCATTTAACTTGGGTAGTCGTAATGTCTTGCTAAGGCCACTTTTGACTTGTAGGACCAAATATGATTTGGTCCTACTTCCAACGTTAATTGAACCTATAGGGCGACAATTAAAAATGAACAAGAATTGTTAAGTTTTTCACTCTCTTTAAGTAATTTAAAATGATAATATTATTTTAAATTACAAGTAGTAATTAATTATTATTTTGATTTGAATTTAATTTTTGAAATTTAAATTGTAGTCAAGATGATAACAAATAGAAATTTTGTTACCATTTCTGTTAAATTCAAAATAATAATAAACGTGATAAAAGGGATTTGATATATTCCTTATCGATAAGGAAATATAATTTAATTATTATTTAAAAGAGTTTCAAATAAATAATAATTAAAATTCAAAATCAAAATGATTTGATACATTCCTTATCATATAAAGAAATAAAATTTAATTATTTTTTAAAAGAGTTTTAGATTATTATTTAAAAGAGTTTTAGATAAATAATAATTAAAATAGAATTTAATTATTATTTAAAAGATTTTTAAAAGATAATTAAATAGAATTTAAATTATTATTTAAAGAGTTTTAAAATTCAAGATAAAATTTGATATTCCTTATCAGATAAGGAAAGAGATTTTAAATTATTTAAAAGAGTTTTAAATATATATACAACCTAAAATCCAATTTTACCCAACCCTATATATATGTGATATATTTACACTTATCTAGTAACACAAGTTTTTGGCTATCAGATGTTTGAGAGAATAAACCAAAAACATTTTGAGAAAACGAAGTTGGAACTAGCATCCCATTGTATTGTTCATTGTTCGTTTGAGTGTGGATACTTGTAGAGGGTTGTCACCTTCCAACAAGACAGTACCTTTGGAGATCCGATTCATATCAAGCATTAGTATTTGAAAGTTTAACGAAACAAGGTAATTTTCATTATCCCCTTTTCAATTTGTATGTATTGCATGAGATCCTTGGTAGTTTATGGGATATTAGTTTTATTTTCTGCCGCTTTATGTTCATATGAGATTCGAACTCTATCCCGTATCCCAACATCTCCCACTAAGAAAAATTCTATCATAAAGAGTTTGACACATTGTCCCTTAATGACTAGGTAATCCTTCCAATCTTTGTAGTTGGTATAGAAATGTCCTTTCTTGTTACAAAAGGAACACATAGACTTAGATATGTCTTTAAGCTTTTTGGTCCTCTTCCTTTTCACTTTAAGTTGCCCATAGCACTTAGCCTTGTTTATTTTAGCATGCTTTCCCTTCCCTTTAGAGGAAGAAGCAACCACTAAGTTTGCTTATACTTTTTTTGATCGGTTGATCAACATTCTATTGGGAAAAATTTGGTTTGAAAACATTTTTCTTGCATAGCAAAAAATAAAATTTAAAAACTAAGCTGGGTTTTTTATATTCATATCAATAAATCTTTTTTTGAAGTTGCACCTACATTTTTGGCTAGAAGGATCCTTGTTGTTCTTGGCTTTCAACTGAATAACCTTCTTCACTATTCTCATACCACGAACTCCTTCGAATGTGGGCTCAAATAAATTTGAATCAAACATAGAACCATATATAATATACTTTACTTTCTGTGCAAAAACAAAATTCTCTCTTTAATAGAAATCGGTAGAGTTGTTATTCAAGATAGTAGAATTTGTACTTAAAAAATAAATTTTCACTATTTTCGAGTAGAATAACAATATCTCAAAGTCGTTTAAAACTTATTATGTGTTTAACCCTACCAGTGTCATCTATTTATAGGGAGAAAAAGTAAAACATGTGTTTAATTAGTAAAAGTTTATTTAATAGAATAACATCTTCCTAGTTGAACTAGGAGAGAGAAGAGCGAATAGGCTGTGCTTCCCCCCATATATTATGATGTAGATTTGAGTCTTTTCTATATTGGGTCCAATTATATGTGCTTCATGGACTTTTAACCCAACACTTTATAATTTAAAGCAATCCAGTACATCTTTTTCTATTTATCAAAATAAACATCATAAATTGATTTAAATAAATGAATTAATTTCCCAATTAATTAATTTCTCAACCCGATTTTAATTCCATCAAAATCATTACAACTTTATCGTAAAATAATATATAAAAATTATATATTTAATATTCTACTTCAATAGATTCACTATGACCAATTAATTTAATTCCATATTCGAACTTTAAATAATTAATTATTCGAAAAACCATAAATTGATTTTCCAGGTCATTTCCATTTAGTGAGAAAACCACATTCACTCTCGAATGCTTCTAATTTCTCTAATTTTACCATTCTATCCATTTTTCTTCATTTGGTTTAACATGCAATTCAGTTCCAATTTCAACGAGCTATCGAAAGGGCCTATTGGACATATGTAATTAGGGCTCAAATAATTTATAATTAAGTTCCAATTTTTGCCTATTAATTATGAATTCATTTAGTATAACACCCCTTAACCGTATTCAACACTTGAATAGGGTACGAGGCATTACCGTACTTAACTTGCTCAATTATACAACATTGATCCATAAAATTTCATCTCAAATTAAAAATTTTCATTCGAGACCTTAATGTCCTTATTATAGGTCTACAAGACCCTAAACTTGCACCGAATGATTTGGGACCAAACCGAAAACTTTTGAACACTTAGAAAATTTTGACACAAAACAAGGCCACACACCCGTGTGAAGAGGGACATGCCTGTATAGGCAGGTCGTGTAATCACACACGCCTATGTCTCTAATCCGTGTGGATTTTATTTTCATTTCGAACCTACAGGGGTTTTCACACGGCCTGAAATATGCCGTGTCCATAGCCCGTGTCCCTCACACGGCCGTGACACGCCCGTGTCCTCACCCGTGTGTGAAAACCTTGACATTCTGTTTGTGACATCATCATCTCAATAAGGTCACACGGCCATGGCACACGCCCGTGTCCTTAGGCCGTGTGTCAAATTTAGATTCCTAATTTTATGTGTAGACTTCACACGGCCTAGGCACATGCCTGTATCTACCGGACAGTTGAGGCGCACGGCCATGTCTCAACCCATGTGTTTATTACTGCGTATTTTAACTTTCCAACCTAGCATGCATGGGAACACATGGCCCATCAACACGCCCATGGGGCTGACCGTGTGTCAAACATGGCCTAGACACACACCCGTGTGTCTACCCGTGTGGAAAATTGTAAGGCTATCTACCAAGCCAATTGCCACCCTACAAGGCAACCACACTTATACCAATTCAATTCAACATACATATGACCATAAGGCACTTCTAAGAACCAAAAATTAAGACATCCACACAAGCATACACTTCATGAATTTCATCATCATTGAATATATAAACTTGTCAAGTATTGGTCAATTTCCAATGGTCATTTACAAAATGAATTGAATAACATTAATAGCCACACATTGGCTAACAAATATGGCATAACACAAAATAACCAAGTTCCTATACATGCCATACTCAAAATTAATCAAACTATGCTATACCAAGAGAAGTTGATAGTGTGATTCTAAACCCCGACATCCCACAATCCCTAAGTTAGCTTGGTGATACTACAAGGAAAAGGGAAATGAGAGAGGTAAGCATGAAGCTTAGTAAGTTTGCATGAAATAAATAGCAACATAAAGGCTCATATTGTTATCCATCCATTACATTGAATAAAAAAACAAGGTCTCAAACACATTGCCATAACTTACTCATGCTTACTCTTACCAATTACATGTCATGTCACATATCGTAAACATTTCTCGCGAATTACTCACATGTACCTGTATCATTTCATCACATAGCTTTAGCACTACTTTCATCTCTATTTTAAATTTAACTATTTATCCCGATGAATCGCGTGGAATACCCAAGGATACACAATCATCATCATACACATAAACACAATGCCAATGCCATATCCCAGATATGGTCTTACACGGGCTCACATGTCGATGCCGATACCATATCCCAGATTTGGTCTTATACGGGATCTCATATCAATATCGATGCCATATCCCAGATATGGTCTTATACGATTTTCATATTCGATGTCAATGCCATATCCCATATATGGTCTTATACAGGATCTCAATTGATGCCGAGACCATGTCCCAAACATGGTCTTATACGGGACCTTACCAATCTCATGTCTCGATGATGATATCCTCTCACTTTTTAAAGTCCAACCGAGACTTCAACATCATAAATTTTCATCATTTTCTCATTCAACATCTTTAATCGATTTCATAGAAATAATATACATCGTCACTAATATCAAACATTTTAAAACTTACTAACATGATGTTGAATTTATTACACTCAAACTTACCTCGATACCAAAATAGGCAGTTTGCCAATCTAGTCTGAAACCTTGCCTTTTCCTCAGTCAAGGTTAATTCCTCGTTCTTCTTGATCTATAATAGAAAATTATCTCATTTAATTACCACATTAATCAATACATTTCAATAATCATACTTTGGAAAAATTACCATTTTGCCCTTAGACTTTCACAAAATGATGATTTACCCCTAGGCTCGTAAATAAATTCTAATCAAATTTATTCCTTTAACGAGCCTAGGTTAACATTTATTACTCTTATAGAAACTCTCAATAGTCATTATTTCACACATTTAACACCTATTTACAACCTTTACAAAAAGGTCATTTTTAGGTGTTTTTATGGAAACACCTTCCACAAAAGTTATTTATCTAACAACTAAGACTCACTTTCTTCCATAAAAATGCAGCAAACAACATAAATGCTCACATGGAAAAACCCTAAAATTTCAACCATTTTTCAAAATAGTCCGTTCTTTAGCCAGCTTAAGCTTTAGAGGTTCCAAAAGTACAAATAGTATCAAGAAAGACAACTAAAATCACTTACTTGTAAGAGGATAGCTTGGCTGAAAGTTTGAGCTTCAAAAACTCTTATTTCTTATTGAAAATTTCGGTGGAGGAAGAGGATGATAAAAAAAAATGTGATAGCTTTTTTGTTTTAGTTTTATTTTATTCATTAATCACCTAACACCACCCAACATTGACTAAATTAAGCCTCTTGTCCACCCTATAGCCGAATATGACTTTTAAAAATGCCTAATTTCACATTGAGGGCCTCCAATTAAACTTCTATAGCTATTTGGCACCTCTAGCTTGTAAAATAGAACTTTCGCACTTTATGAGATTTAGTCTTTTTTCGTAATTAAGAATGCAATCGCTAAAATTAAAGCACCAAAATTTTCATGCACCCATATAATCAGGCTATAACACATAAAATAATATTAAAATAATTTTCTTCAACCTCGGATTAGTGGTTCCAAAATCACTATTCCAACTAGCCCCTAAATCGGGCTGTTACATTTAGTCATTGAGTTATTCCACTATAGTGTTATTACTGGCCTCTCTCTAATGACATACCATTACGAAAGCAACTTCGATCAGTGCTCATCCAATGACATTGTCAGGAGTGTGTTACCCTCAAAGGATATCCTTAACCTCTTTAGGATAAATCCACTCTCCCAATATGATACTATTTTATCTCATGGTAACCATTACATATTCCTTCATGAAAAGTCAATTACTATTAAATAGTAATCAAGTCATTCATCACAAAGAGGATTGACTCGTGGTCGCATTTACTTTTCATCTATTATGTAATGACAATGAGAGAATATCATTTATCTATGACTTGGGCTATAAATTCTACTATTGTGAATGATGCTACATACTATAGAAGTCGTATACCCAACGCACCAACTTTCGGTTCCTTATTTATTTGAGCTCAATCTTTTACTTACATCAAAGTATGCAAGTCACACATACATAGTCCATCATCCACTCAGGATTACGGTTATGTCACACTATGAACATCACAAATGAATAAATCTATAAACGGATTCAAGATCTATTCTTTTAGGGTCTATTATGATGTACTATTAGTTCAACCAGTCATATCTATGTTTCTAACTTCTAAAGTCATCCGCTCCGATCCCAAGACAAGGCATCTCCCCAATTGGACTTGATAGAGGACATATTAGTCTTTCAATCAGTTTGCTCATTTGCAATTAGACTAAGGACATATTTAGGTTTGTAGCTAATATAAGTTTTCTTTCCATATTATAATCCATCCACGTAATACCGCTCAGTATTTGTTTAAAAATTAGACAACCAGTGAGATAATATTTGCTTCTATTTTGCTTGGCATGCAAAAATAATGTGAAGACAATATACAATGGTAGGGTATTAATGTAATTCATGAATAATTTTATTAACTAATCTGTTTGAAAAAATTGCAAGTGCATATAGACAAAAATACTATACTTAGGGCACCAAATCTAATACATTCAACATCAACTCATAGGACTGTAAGTCCTTCATGAGTTGTGTAAGTGTCAAATTCTTGTTTCTAAGGTTATAGATGGCCTTAAAGCCTATAAAATCCTTGGACAAGCTTTTAAACACCCCACCTCTATTTGCGTGGATTGGCCTCATTATCTACTACCCCGACAAAGTAACCTATAAGAGTAGTCATATGTTCTTTAATCTAAGTGGTGGAATTTTGCTGGGCATTTGTCAAACTAGTTATAGACAATTGTCGAGCCAAGGAAGCTTGGCCTCTGAACATGTCCTCTAGTTTGTCTAGAATCACTTTGGTAGTCATACAACTCTCTAGTTTCTTATAAAGGGTGTTGGTCACACTTGGCAGCATATAGCAACGAACTATTTCATCGGACTTCTCCTAGCATTTTCTAGCCTCAGTTTGAGTGGCCAGAGGACATTTAGTATCAAGAACCATTTTGAGTTTCTCAGAGCTCAGGAAAATCATGAAGTTCCTATTTCATTCCTTACAATTATTTTTGTTCAGTTAGTTCTTAGTAAGGATATTTAGTAAGGGAGTAGTGTCATTTTTGAACAGAAAATAAAACATCAATTCATTAATATCTTTGTATTAAGAAAATTTTGAAAACTTTTGCAAAATTTCAATATGCATTAAGATGATCCATACATCTTATAATAAACCTTGAAAACATTTGTAATTTATTGCAATGATAATTCCTACAGCCATTAAATTAAGTCACCTCGGGGCAATCTTAATCAATTAGTAAAAACATGGATTTCCATCCAATTAATCTGTGAACCTATTTCCTTAGGCATTCACACGTACTAATAATCGCACCACGTTTGGCCATTATTTTAACTTAAGCATAACTTATTGGGAAATTACTTAACTTGAATGATCTTGAGTGTATAACCATTAACTCAACATCTATCATTCCATGTACCACAAATGAGTTATCTTGGGACAATCTTAACAAGTAACAAGTATGACTAGTCGTCCTCTATAAAAAAAGAAAACTTTTTCAGTGAATTCCACATAATATTACCTAACCTAGGGTCGACGAACTATCATATGCTATCACAAAAAAAGTTCTCTTTTAAGGAAATCTCCTCAGTGAGATTCACATGACAATACCTACCTTTGGACTGGTAAATTTTCATACTATCACAAGAGACCATTAATGGAGGCCGTAGGTCTTGTTTAGGGACCTTCTCCCACTCAATCTTTTGAAAAACATGTAAGGTATTTTATGTCCAGTTTCAATCATGAATGATTAATAAATGCATGACAAGTACATACGACATTCTTTTCCTAAACTATATAGCATGCTTATCATACATATATATGAACGCACTTTGTAATCAATTTAAATATCATCATGCTACCACAAAAAAAAAAAAACATAAATTAAATTACTCTGACCAGCTAAAGTTTCCATGATTTCATCTTAGAAAAATAATAAAGAAAAATTAAAATTGTTACCCCAAAGCATGCTTTCGAACTTTTGGGTGAAAGTCAAATATCCTGATTTTTTTGGGCATTTCCCCAAAACCATAAATGATTTGAAAAACACTGATAGGATTTGCTTTTGAACAACTATCATCGCCATATAATTTTGTTGCCTCCATAGTTGACATCATTGTCCCCATCATTGAGCCACCGTTGGCCAATGCTGGACCACCGCTGACTATCCGTTGTTGGACATCGCCAGACCACCACCAACCATCCAGCATCGGGCCACTACAGTTGGACCACCGGTAGCCACTATCATTGGACCACCATCAGTCTTTTTGCTAGCTGGCTAGGTCATGTTTGTATCATCTCGATTAATCCTGAATGCGTATCGATTCAATAGGTTCCACCGAAAAAATTGACTACATAAGACTTATGTCCGTTTTGACTTACATGAATTATGTTAAAAAAATTAAATAAAACCTACTGGAGATGATATCCTACGATCTAAGTACATATCCAAAAAATATTAAAGTAATAATTACAACCACTTTAATTTCTAGGAATTACAACTTTGGAAAAATTACCTTATAGTAAAATAATAAATAATAAAATACATTCATTCAAATACATAACCCAAAACATGCTAATGATTATAAGAATGTCACATCTTATAAAGAATTAACCAAACATGAAGAAGAGAGAAAATATTGTGTCAGTTTATATTATAAACATAACACAACCTGGCTTTGATATAAATTATTGGAAAAATTCAATTTGGAAACAATTTTCTATCATAGCAAAAAATTAAAATTTTAAAAATCGAGCCAATTTGTGATATTTATAGCAACAAACTTTTCTCGAAAAGTACGTATGCTTTGTGTGAGATGGATCCTTGACTTTCTTAGCTTTCAACCGAATGATCTTCTCCGCTACTCTCGTGCCACGAATTGCCTTAAGTGTGGATTCAAACAATCTCGAATCAAACACAGAACCAGAAACAATTTTCTTACTTTTAGTGAGAAAGTAAATCTTTCTTTCAATAGAAGCTAGTAGAATTATTATTCCCAAAAATAGAATTTATACGTAGAAATAAATTATCACTATTTTCAAGCAAAATAAAAATATCTCAGCATTGTATATTACTGTGTATTTTTAGCCCTACCAATGTCATCTATTTATAGGGAGATATAGATAACTCCTGATTGAATTAGTATAATACAAATAATACTTATTTGATAGAAAAACCAGTCCCCTAATTCTATTAGGGAAGAGGGGCGACAAACCCTAGCTAAAGATACTAGGGTTGTCGCCCCTTATATTCATTATGGGGGGTTTTGGGTCTCTCTTGTATTGGATCCTATTATATGTGCTTCCAGGACTTAACCCTTCACTTTTTAATTTAATCCAACCCAATACATGTTTTTATATTTTCCAAAGTAAATATTATATATAAAATTAGTTTAAATAAAATAATTTTTTCAACATAATTCTAATTCTATTAAATTTATGGCATCTTTACAAAGTGAAAGAATCTATTACAATATATTTAATTTCCATATTCAATGGATTCTCACCGACCAATTAATTTAATTCCCTTTTCGAACTTCAATTATTTAATTAAATAATAATTTTAAAAACTTAAATTAATTCTTAGGTCATTTCCATGCTTAGTGAAAAACCACATTTTTTTTAATGTAACCCAATTTTCGAACATTATCATTTCCATCCATTTCTATTCATTTGATTCTACATGCAATTCATTTCCGATTTCAACGAGCTATCAAAGGGACCGATTGGACATATATGATTAGTGCTCAAATGATTTATTCTTAAGTTCCAACTTTTCACCTATTAATTATAATCTCATTTAGTCATGAAGTCATTCCATTATAGTAATGTGACTGAGCTCTCCTTAATTAGATACCATTATGAAAGCTACTACGTCAGTGCTTGTCCCATGACCTTGTCATAATGTGTTGCCTATATAGTTTGGGATAAATTTGTTCTCCCAATATGATCCAATTTTATTTCACGGTAACCATTACATCTTTCTTCATGAAAAGTCAATTGCTATCAAATAGTAATTAAGTCATTTATCACAAAGACAAATGACTCGTGACCACGTTTACTTTTCATCTATCATATAATACCAATAAGAGTATATCATTACCCATGTCTTGGGCTATGAATTCTAGTATTGTGAATGATGTTACATATTGCAAAGTTGTATTCCCAACGCATCAGGTTTCAGTTCCTTATCTATTTAAACTTAAGCTTTTACCTACATCAAAGTATATAAGTGACACATACATAGTTTATCATCCACTCAGGATTAAGGTATGCCACACTATGAACATCACAAGTGAATAAATGCATAAACAGACTTAAGATCTATTCTTTTTAGATCTAGTCTGATGTACTATCAGTCAAGTTAGTCATATTTTTGTCTCTATCTTCTGGGAGTCATCCACTTCAGTGCTCAAGACAAAGCATCTTCCTAATTAGACTTGATAGATGACATATTAGTCCTTCAATCAATTTGATCATTTTCAATTAGACTAAGGACATGTTTAGGTAAATCTACTAATACAAGTTGTCTCTTTATATTATGATTCGACCACATAATACTGCTTAATATTAGTTAAATGTTAGATAACCAATGAGCCAATATTTACTTCCATTTTTTATTTGCGTGCAAAAACAATTGAGAGCAATATACAAAGGGTATTAATGTAATTTATGAATAATTTTATTAAACTAATATGTTCGAAAAATAAAAGTATACAAATGAATAGACTACACTTAGGGCATCAATCCAATAGTCTCCCACTTGCCCTAGTGAAGTAGATAAGTCATATTTTAATTTTCAATTCCCTTTATATGTTTCTCAAAACCCCTATCTAGTAGAGTCTTGGTAAACAAATCCGTAGGGTTTGTCCTCAGATTCGATCATTGACTACATCCACTATTTTTTCAATCACTACCGTCTCTTTTATTATATTTTATTATGTTTTTTTACCCTCGTATGGTTTATGTAATGTTTTGCTATATCCATACTATTATAGTGTCATAGCTTTCTCTATAACTCATATTCGACATCCACAATGAAGTTAGAAATGTAACCCTACTTGACACTTATATACATTATAAACCTGTCATCTAGAGCAAAGATACAGCCTAATTCGATTTCCCCAAATCTTGACACATTTGGAAGTCTGAATCGATCTATTTGATAAGAGTAAGATCTCTTTCGGAATACATAAGTATATATTCCCTCGTTCTCAGTAAATACTTGAGTATATGCTTAACGACTTACCAGCGTCTTAGACCAGGATTCTTCTAATATTGACTCACCAACCCTACTACAAAACAGATATTTGAATGTGTGTATAACATGGTATACATAAGACTTCATACTGCAGAAGCTTAAGGAGCCTTCTCATGTTTTCTCTTTCTTTCATTGTCTTAGGACAATCCTCCAAAGAAAGATGAAATCTACATACAAAAGGTTTAGTTCTCTTCTTAGAATCTATCATTGCATAATGTTTGAATATCTTGTCTATGTATGGACCTTTCTCCCAATTTCTTCATGATAAACTATTGGGTTAACCACATTTTAACCAATGATAATATTCCTACATAATTTTCAATGAGTAGAATGTCATTGTCATATAGAACGAGAAAGATCTTCTTTCCATCTTTAATACAATTATAAATACAAGGTTCACTTATGTTGTTCTCAAATCCAAAAGTTTTTATCATTTGATCAAATCTTTGATCCCATGAGCGAGATGCTTGCTTAAGTCCATATATAGATCTATGATGTTTGCAAACTTTATGCTTATGTTCTTTAGCTATATATCTCTTAGGTTGCATCATATAAATTCACTCTTCAAAATAGTCATTCAAGAATATTGTCTTAGCATCCATTTTCCAGATCTTGAAATTGGGAGCCACCATAATGGATAACAATATGCAGATTAACTTTAGCATGACAATTGAATTGAAGGTTTCTTTGTAATTGATACCTTCTTTATGAGTATAACATTTTGCTTGAAGCATCGCTTCGTATGTTTTCAATTTTCCATTTCCATTTCTTTTCTTCTTGGATATCCACTTAAACCCTATGATTTTTATCCCTTCTAGTAATTTTATAAGTTCCCAACCTAAGTTGGATTGCATAGAATTCATCTCAGCTTTCATAGTTATTTCCCACAGCTTGGAATTAGCACTGTGCATCACCTCATCAAATGTGAGTGGCTCATCATCTTCCTGTTCGATACACTTAGTATTTAAAACACTTCTGTCAAATTGGAAGAACTTAGGCCTACTAGAAACTCTCCCACAGTGATGAAACTCTATATGCTATTGATTGTTTTACGGGTTTACTATTAGGAGTTAGTTTTGGAACCGTTATTATAGGGCTTTGTTTATTTATCAAAAGTTCTTTGAGCACTTCTTTAATTCAAGGTTTAAAATTATTAATGTAACTTTGCTCAAGGAAGTTAGCATGATTCAACACTATCATTGTTTTCTCTTTCGAGTTATAAAACAAACCACTCTTTAATCCCTTAGGATATCTCACAAACATGCACAACTTTTTTGTGAATCTGACTTCCTTGCATCTCTATCCAATACATGGGCTAGGCATCACCAAATCCTCAAATGATTTAGACTTGGCTTCTTTCCATACCACAATTCATATGGAGTTTTAAATGCAACCTTAGTTGGAACACCATTTAGAATACAAGAAGTCATTTATAAGGTGTATCCCCAAAAGGAGATTGCTAGCTTCAAATAACTTAACATCAATTGAACCTTGTCTAGCAAAGTTTGATTCCTTCTCATTGCCATGTCATTCTATTGTGGAGTTCCTAGAGCGGTTAATTGATATTATATCTCATTCTCTATGAGATACCCTAATAACTCATCCGATAAATGTTTCCACCTTGATTAGATCGAAGTGTTTTTGTGGGTAAACCTAGTTGTTTTTCCACTTCCAGATGAAACTCATTAAATTTATCAAAGGTTTCATATTTGTTGTGCATTAGGTATATATGCCCATATCTGGAATAGACATCTATAAAGTTTACATAATAACCATAACCACCTATTGCACTGACGTTCTTAAGACCACACACATCAATGTGCACAGGTTATAAGGGTTTCATGGCTTTCGTCCCTTTTGCATTAAAAGATAGCTTAGCATCTTACCTTCCAAGAAAAATTCACATTGTGGAAGATAAACTTCCTTAAGCAAACTTAAGGAGTCATCTTTCACAAGTCTAGTGATTATTTCTTAGTTAATATAACCAAGTCTCAAATGCCAAAGGTACGCCTCATTAGAGTGAGAATCTTTAAGCATTTTATTCTATAGTTCAGTTTTAAGCAGTGTGTACATCTTTGGTTTAATAAAATAGAGATTATTATTCATCCATCCATTACAAATAAGAGTATGATTTCTAAATATTACAACACTATTACTAAAAGTCACGGTCAAATTGTCTTTAAATAAACATGTAATAGAAATTTAGTTTTGTTTGAAACTTGATACAAAGAAAATGTCTTGTAAAATAATCTTCCAAAAATTATCAAAATAAATATGTACATCTCCCACTACTTTATTTGCCACTCTTGTACACATATCCTCAAAACGTTATTGGAAGCTTCGAATAATTTAACTTCAAATGTACCATGTCTAATGATATTTGATTCCTTTTCTCTTTCACATCTTTCTGTTGTAAAGTGCCCATCACAATCAATTGAGATAGAATCTCATTTTCTATAAGGTACCCTAAGAACTTATCAGATAAGTATTCTCCACCTCGATCAAATTGAAGTGTCTTTATGAATAAAATGAGTTATTAGGTACACATACCCATATTCAAAATAATCATCAATAAAGGTTACATAATACCCTTAACCACCTTTTGCACTGATGGTCATGGAAAAATAATTTTCTCAACCCTATTCTAATTTTGTTACCATCATTACAACTTTACCATAAAAGAATCTATGAGCAAATATATTTAATTTTTCTACATTCAACTGGATCCACAATGACCAATTAATTTAAATCCATTTTCGAACTTCAATTAATTAATTAATTAATAATTTGAAAAACCATAAATTAATTCTCAGGTCATTTCTATAGTTAGTGAGAAAGCCATATTTATTTCTAAATGTAACCCATTTCTCTAAATTTATCATTTCTATCCATTTCTATTCATTTGATACATTAGAAAATTCATTTCTAGCTTCAACGAGCTAGTGAAGGGACCGACCGGACATATGCAATTGAGGCTTAAATGATTTATAATTAAGTTCTAGCTTTTCGCCTATTAATTATAAACTCATTTAGTCATGAATTCATTCTACTATAATATTGTGACTGAGTTTTCCCCTACAACATACAATTACGAAAGCAACTTGATTAGTGCTCGTCCAATAACCTTATCATAAGTGTGTTACCCTCAAAAGACATCTTTCATCTCTTTGGGATTGTATCCGTTCTCCCAATATGATCCTATTTTATCTCATGGTAATTATTACATCTTCTTTAATGAAAAGTCAATTGCTATAAAATAGTAATGTAACACTCAAACCCGGCCCATACGTCATGACCGGATCTGGTATGCTACGGGTTGCATGTTGAAAACTTTGCTTTGTAGGGTTTTGAAAATATCAATTTAGTTTAACCGATTCATCATTTATTTGTGATATTTTAAGAAACTTTAAAATTTTGCGTTGAACATGCTTGAGAAAACCCATTTTAATTTCACTTTATAATTAAGACTTCGAAAACATAAGGTTGTGAGATGTGTAGAATAAATAAAATAAAAAAAATTAAATGATAACCTAAGTTGTGGAGGCCTTATTATAAAAAAAATAGTCCCAAATTTAAACTTAAAGAAAAATCGAAGATAGTCTATGAAGATAAAATAAAAAAACTTGATGGCCCCTCGAGTCCGCCTCGGCTCCCATGTCCACAATCTACTGCTCATCTGAAATGTTTGGAAAAATAAATGGGTGAGTCACCAAGACTCAGTGTGCAAATCCCGAAAACACATAAACGTCTTGGGCCTACAAACACATTATGGGCCTAGGCCCATTCACAATGGTATAAAATATATTACACGCAACATGGCCCATCCCAAACCTAAAATTCCATCCTCTACACACCCCCGTACCAACCATCACACCGTGGGGATTTCTACAATCAACCCTCCATCCACTACACACCATATCGATCACTATGTGACCTATGTGGCAAAGCCACCGATCGCTATGCGACCTTAATAATATATATCGATAGTTGCGCTGCCTGTCATAAAGACCGATCACTATGTGACCTATGTGGCAAAGCCACCGATCACCTTGCTACCTACTCCCCTTCATCATATCAATCCCATCCCATGCATACATACATGAGGAAATCAAAACATTAAACTATCTAAAAGATCACATACTTTCACATACTTCGATACACATAGAGAAGTTTCTATAATTACGTACCTGGCATCCTTTGCCTACCCTTTTTGGGTAACACGGTTGTTCATACATCCTATTTTTGGCTTTTAGCCCATAACATACATATGATATAGCTTAACTAGTGTGATAGAGATCTACACACCTGGTTATCGAAAGGACAGTACTTTCTATGTTGACACTATTAGTAGCCGCTACAACTGCTAACAGTCTAAGATTTTGTTCTGAAGCCGGTCCACAACCTTGTGGCCAATCCTGAACTATCGACACCTCTCACTTCTTAAACTTAGGGATTGGTTTAACAGATCCAATCCCCTCCTTCGCCTGATCGATATTTGATTCCATCAAAAGACCTTATTAGTTGCTACCATCAACATATGGTTAAGATCACAATTACGATAGCGAATCTAACGAAAATCTAAAGAGAACCCCTTACCTTGAAATTTTGAAAAGAGAGATATATGAGATTCAGGAACTAACAATTTCGACTTTTAGATCTACGCGATCTTCTTCACTTCTCGAATGTTGCCCAACACGTAAAAAGATATGAAGTATTAGTCTAATCGATAGCCTTAACAACCCAAATGGCCATTCGGCCTTGGCCCCTAAAAATTGAAAGAGATCTTAAGGAATAACAAGAGTCGACACTTACCTCAATATGGGGGTTTCGGCTAACTCTTGAGAGAAGATTCCAACTTTTTGTGAAAATAAAAAAGAGAGATGATTCAAAGAAATCTATGGAGTTTTCGGCTTTTAAAGAAAGAATAGAGAAAAAAAATTTAGCTTTTACTAAAAAAGTCGACAGAAAGAAAAAGAAAGGAAAAGAGTGGACACTAGGGTGTTTGGTTATGGGGATGAGAATAGAGTTCAGAATTTCGGCTTGTGAAAGAAAAAGATGTTGAGAAAAATTGGGAGATTTCGGCTTTTGAAAGAAAAAAGAAAAAGAACAGAATAATGGACTTTCGGCTTTTGCATAAAAGTGAAGATGAGAGAATAGAAAAAGAAAATAGGGACCAAATATCGAAATTGAAGAGATATCCCCTCTATTTAAAGAGAATTCCGACACCCATACACCAAATGTCGGGATTGCCCTCTTTTGAAAACTAAAACTAATTAATAAACAAGGGGAAATTTTGGCACCCCTTAATCCTATCTAGCTGTCCCCCTCTTGTACACAGTGTCCCAAATTCGACCACCACTTGCATCCTAGATAGCTCCTAAACTTCCTCCCTTATCTTTATCCAAGCACACCTCCAAAAGAGGCCTAGACAACACCATCTCTTCCTCCCTTTATTAGCACATTATCAAACTCATTATCCACATAAAATCCCCCTATTTCTAAGCCTTGTTACCATCCAACCTTATCCACCTAAATGCCGAAATTTAGCTAACTTTAATTAAAAGAATTGAGATGCATGCTACCTGAGTTTGGGCCTCCTCAGTTGATGCCACGTCCTTGCTCTTTAAGTGGCGCCATTTTGCCACTGCGCCACAAGCCCACTTGTGTCCTCTCTTCTCTTAATCAGCTTATGAGGCTTCATGCCTGAGACTAGGGTCCACTAAGTAAGAAAAATAAATTTTCCCTATGGTCTCCCCTAACTCTAAGGCTTCAAATAATCCCGATAATACCTTAATATTATTATTCTAAGTGCTACACATACATATTAACTCCTATGCGCAGAAATTAAAAGTTTTGAGATTTTTGGGGCGTTACAACCCAATAGGCCCAAATCTACTAGGCCCAAATTCGAGATGTTACAAATCTACCCTCCTTAAGGAAATTTTTTCCTCGAAATTTTCAACTAACTATCAATTGTACTACCCAAGTCTCATCACTACGCTTTCGCTACGCACTCTAATTCTAAAAATAAACACTCAATATGCTTCAGTAGGGCACGCACCAATTTTTGCATCTGGAGCGTCTTCATCCCCTTGGCGATGAGCTGCATAGACCAAAGCTGGCTGCCTCGCCTCTGCATAACCTGCACCTCTATCTGGTGCTCCATGACCACGTTCATTACCAATATCGCCCCTGACTTGTCTACGGCCCCTTGGTGGTTGCTAACCTCCTCTATCTGGCTGAGCATTGTCCTACCCTGTGGGTCCTACATCGCTTCGTGGCTGTGGACAGTCTTTAATCTGATGGTCCAAAGATCCACACCCAAAGCACTTCCCACTGCCTGCCCAACACTCACTTACATGGAATTTACCACATCGAGCATACTTTCGTGTTTTATTAGCAAAGAAGCTTCTCGGCCCGTCTCAAATCCATCGACCTAGGTCTTTTCTGAGCACTCCCAGTTGTCCTTGATGATCTAAAATTTCTCTTGCCTCCATAAAATCCAAATTATCCATTATGCATTCGACCTCCTCCAACCAATACTCAGCTGTACTAGGGGCTACACCGGAAATTCCCTTAAACACTTCTGCCCCATTGGCTCTAAGTCACTCCGACATTGATTTTCAGTGCTCTGTGCCCATGCCCCGCCCCACTACCCTCTCTAAAACCCTCAACATCGCCTCGAGATACCACATCATCTCCTATTGTCGATCCTAGAATCGCCTCCATAGTGGTGGCACTGGTACCTCATTCTCGACTCGTATTTAACCTCGACGGCTCCGACACAAGAATCTTACCTCTACCTTGGCCACGCATACCACGTCCTCTAGTGCTCATTCTACCGATTTGCATTTATCTAATTAAGAATTTTATGAATTATTAATTTCTTCCACCGATTTATAGCTAACAATCTTATGGAAAGTAGTTTTAAAGAGTTCTTTCGATTTCAGATTTATCTACAAGGTTCGGTTCTCGTGTCCTGCATTTCCTAACTCTAGGATCCACATACATTCAATCATCACACATCAACATACAAGTAGCATCCATGAACTCACATTTATCACCTAAGGGTATTTTTGCCATTTCACTACCCAGGGGTATTTTTGTAATTTTATCATACAGTGGTATTTTTGTAATTTCCCAAAATAAGGTTTCTTGGTGATTTTACAAGATAGGGGTATTTTGGTAATTTTGCAACCTGGGGTATTTCGGTAATTTTGTCAATCGAGGGTATTTTGGTAATTTTACAAATTTTGGTAATTTTTTACAAATCAAGGGGATTTCAAAAATTTTATAAAATGAAGGACAATTTTACAAAAATAGGGTGGCTGGTCCCTTTCGGGTTTTAGTTATAAGTTTTGGCCTGTTGACAAGCCCTCTCGGTTAGAGTAAACAAACACTATGCACCAGGTAGGATTCTAGAAAAGAGGAGGTGAGCCGCTAGGGCTGCTTAAATACCAAGCTCTCCCTGGATCCAATCCTAGACATGCGTATGCCTGTTACCACACCCTAACCCTGTGACCTGTCCACAGACATGTTTAATTAGAATTAACTCTTATGAGATTTGAAGAATTGTTTAATCTAGGCCTAAGGTCCATTAATATTATCATACTAGTCCACGTCCATAAAACCCATCAAACCCAACATACATATCATATAAAGAGTTTAGGATACTTACCTACGTGGATCGGGTGGCGGTAGACTCGAAGTCCATATCTCAACTGAACTTTTCCTAACTTACATCACTTTTACAAATCACCATCGACTCCACTTCACAACTCGAAGTTTTGAACGGGCTTTGATACTAAAATGTAACACCCCAAACCCAAATTTATACGTCATGACCGGATCGGTATGCTATGGGTTGAATGTTGAAAACTTTGCTTTGTAGGGTTTTGAAAATCTCATTTATTTTAACCGATTCATCATTTATTTGTGATATTTTGAGAAACTTTAAAATTTTCGTTGAACATGCTTGAGAAACCCATTTTAATTTCACTTTATAATTAAGACATCGAAAACATAAGGTTGTGAGATGTGTAGAATAAATAAATAAAAAAATATTAAACGATAACCTAAGTTATGGAGGCCTTATTATAAAAAAAATAGTCCCAAATTTAGTCCCAAATTTAAACTTAAAGAAAAATCAAAGATAGCCTATGTAGATAAAAAAAACTTGATGGCCCCTCGAGTCCGCCTCGGCTCCCATGTCCACGATCTACTGCTCATCTAAAATGTTGGGAAAAATAAATGGGTGAGTCACCAAGACTCAGTGTGCAAATCCCAAAAACACATAAACGTCTTGGACCCACAAACACATTATGGGCCTAGGCCCATTCACAATGGCATAGAATATATTACATGCAATATGGCCCATCCCAAACCTAAAAGTCCATCCTCTACACACCCCCGTGCCAACCATCACACCGTGGGGATTTCTACAATCAACCCTCCATTTGCTACACACCATATCGATCACTATGTGACCTATGTGGCAAAACCACCGATCGTTATGCGACTTTAATAATATATATTGACAGCTGCACTGCTTGTCATAAAGATCGATCACTATGTGACCTATGTGGCAAAGCCACTAATCGCTTCGCGACCTACTCCCCTTCATCATATCAATCCCATCCCATGCATACATACATGTAAAAATCAGAACATTAAACTATCTAAACAGATCACATACTTTCACATACTTCGATACACATAGAGAAGTTTCTATAATTACGCACTGCATCCTTTGCCTACCCTTTTTGGGTAACACGGTTGTTCATACAGCCTATTTTTGACTTTTAGCCCATATCATACATATGATATAGCTTAACTAGTGTGATAGAGATCTACACACTTGCCATCGACAGATGACAAGATTTCTATGTTGACACTATCAAGAGTCGCCACGATCGCTAATGCCTAAGATTTTGTTCTGAAGTCGGTCCACAACCCGGTGGCCAATCTCAAACTGCGGACACTGCTTGCTTCTTAAACTTAAGGTTTGGTTTAATAGATCCAATCCCCTCCTTCGCTTGATCAATATTTGATTCCATCAAAAGGCCTTATCAGTTGCTACCTTCAACATATGGTTAAGATCACAATTACGATAGCGAATCTAACGAAAATCTAAAGAGAACCCCTTACCTTGAAATTTTGAAATGAGAGATATATGAGATTCAGGAACTAACGATTTCGGCTTTTAGATCTACGCGATCTTCTTCACTTCTCGAATGTTGCCCAACACGTAAAAAGATATGAAGTATTAGTCTAATCGACAGCCTTAACAACCCAAGTGGCCATTCGGCCTTGGCCCCTAAAACTGAAAGAGATCTTAAGGAATAACAAGAGTCGACACTTACCTCAATATGGGGGTTTCGGCTAACTCTTGAGAGAAGATTCCAACTTTTTGCGAAAATAAAAAAGAGAGATGATTCAAAGAAATCTATGAAGTTTTCGGCTTTTAAAGAAAGAATCGAGAAAAAGATTTCAGCTTTTACTAAAGAAGTTGACAGGAAGAAAAAGAAAGGAAAAGGATGGACACTAGGGTGTTCGGCTATGGGGATGAGAAGAGAGTTTAGAGTTTCGGCTTTTGAAAGAAAAAGATGTTGAGAAAAATTGGGAGATTTCGACTTTTGAAAGAAAAAAGAAAAAGAATAGAGAACAGAATAATGGACTTTTGGCTTTTGCATAAAAGTGAAGATGAGAGAATGGAAAAAGAAAATAGGGACCAAATACCGAAATTAAAAAGATATCCCCTCTATTTAAAGAGAATTTCGGCACCCACACAACCAAATGTCGGGATTGCCCTCTTTTGAAAACTAAAACTAATTAATAAATAAAGGGAAATTTCGGCACCCCTTAATCCTATCTAGCTGTCCCCCTCTTGCACACAGTGTCCCAAATTCGTCCACCGCTTGCTTCCTAGATAGCTCCTAAACTTCCTCCCTTATCTTTTTCCAAGCACACCTCCAAAAGAGGCCTAGACAACACTATCTCTTCCTCCCTTTACATGCACATTATCAAACTTATTATCGACATAAAATCCCCTTATTTCTAAGCCTTGTTGCCATCCAACCTTATCCACCTAAATGCCTAAATTTAGCTAACTTTAATTAAAAGAATTTGGCTACATGCTATCTGAGTTTGGGCCTCCTCAGTTGATGCCATCTCCTTGCTCTTTAAGTGGCGCCATTTTGCCACTGGGCCACAAGCCCACTTGTGTCCTCTCTTCTTTTCATCAGCTTATGAGGCCTCATGCCTGAGACTAGGGTCCACTAAGTAAGAAAAATAAATTTTCCCCTATGGTCTCCCTTAATCTAAGGTGTCAAATAATCCCGATAATACCTTAATATTATTATTCTAAGTGCTACACATACATATTAACTCCCATACGCATAAATTAAAAGTTTCGGATTTTTGGGACGTTACAATGCAATAGGCCCAAATCTACTAGGCCCAATTTTAGGATGTTACAAGTAATCAAGTCATTCATCACAAAGATGAATGGCCTATGGCCACAATTACTTTTTACCAACCATGTAATGCCAATGAAAGGATATCATTTACCCATAACTTGGGCTATGAATTCTACTATTGTGAATGAGTCTACATACTATAGAAGTCTTACACCCAACGCACCGGCTTTTAGTTCATTGGCTATTCAATTTTAGTCTTTTGCTTATGTAACAGCTCGAATTAGGGGCTAGTTGGAACAGTGGTCTCGGGACCACTAATTCGAGGTTGAAGGAAAAATATTTTGATATTTTTTTATGTGCTATAAAATGTTTATAAATAGGTATGAGAATTTTGGTGCTTTAATGTTAGCGATTGAGGACTTAATTACGAAAAAGGACTAAATCTCATAAGATGTGAAATTCTATTTTAATTCCTAGAAGTGCCAAATAGCTATAGAATATTAATTGGAGGTCCCAAATGTTCAATTTGGCCTTGTTTGAGTGATTTGGTCGGCCATGTGATATAGGGGACAAGAGCATTTAATTTTGGTCAAAATTGGTGGGAATTAGGTGATAAAATGAATAAAATAAGATGAATAAAAGATGTTATCATCTTTTACTATTCATTGAACTTCAACCACCAAAAATTTGAAGAGAAAAACAAGGTTTTTGGAGCTCAAACTTTCAGCCAACAAATTCCCTAGTAAGTAAGTAATTTTGATGACCTTTCTTGATAAAAATTGTACTTTTGAAGTCCCCAAAGCTTAAGCTAGCTAATGAGGGGACTAATTTGCAATATGGTTGAGAGTCTAGGGACTTGAAATGAAAGAGTTTAAGTTGGCTACTGAGTTTTTATGTAAGAAAATGAATGTTACGAAGGTGAGGAACAACTTTTGTGAAAGGTGTTGTCATGAAAACACCTAATTAGGACTAAGATGCAAATGTTGTAACTTGTTCATTTATGCATGAAATAGTTGGAATTGTGAATAGTTGTAAGAGGATTAAATGTTTAGCTAGGCTTGTTTAATAAGAAAATGTGGTGAAAAGTGATTTACAAGCCTAGGGGCAAAATCATAATTTTGCCACAATACAAGGGCAAAATAGTTAATTTTACCTAAGTGTAGATTATGATGTATTAAGATTTATAAGTGATTGAAAGAGTAAGTTCTATTGTTGTAGATCAAAGAAAATGAGATCCAGACCTAGAATGGGAGAAATAAGGGCAAAAAGGGTTCTTTTTTACCCTTTTCGATATCGAGGTAAGTTCGTATGCAAATGTTGCAATACTGTATAGAATGTATATTATACTATGAATGTATTAAATATGTATTGACAATATGTTAAGAGAATTGAATCTAAGAATAGTGGCGAGTGCAAATAGCATTGTGTGATGATAATTAAGGTCTCGTGTGAGACCATATTAGAATATGGCCTAGGTGTAAGATATTGAATAAGACCATGTCAAGGACATGGCATCGATATGAGATTTTGAGTAAGACCCTATCGGAGGCATGATGTCAATGTGATGTTATGTGTATGCAATTCAAAAATGTTATTTAACAGATATGTTGAAAATGAGAAAGTACGTGGTTGCACCACGAGAGGTACGGGAATGCGTTAGAACTAAATTGAGGTAAATTTTGTTATATGGTGAAACCATAATGGGTTATGTGTAAATGATGCATCCTAATTGCATATGTTGTATGTATAAATGTATGTGGGTAAATATCTGTGAACGTATAATAACGGTGGGCTATGTGTAATACCATCTTATTAATTGTTATCGATAGGCTGTGTCTGAAACCATCAATAATATTATTAATGATGGGCTGTGGGCTGTGTGCGTTACCACCATATCCTCTGTCACCGATGGGCTGTGTTCGATACCATCGAGTTTAGTAACAAATGGTGGGCTATGTGCGATACCACCCTATTAGAGATTGATGGTGGGCTAAAAGCGAAACCACCGAGTGATTGGTAGTATGAATGATTCAATGAGAAGTTATAATGTGTTGTATCATGTGATTATGTGGTGTTACGTACAAGGATGTAAGTTAATGAATGTGAGCCTTAAGCTCGAGATATGGTTAGGGCATGGTAAGAGACAGAATGAGTAAGCACAATGAATGATTGAATGGGTAACCATGATTTTACGAGTAAAATTCATTATAACATCTTTAGATTGTATATAATCAATAAGTATCAATAATTGATTAGTAGTTGCATGTGAACTTACTAAGCATTATTGCTTACTCCTTTTCTTTTCCATCTCTTATAGGCTAACTTAACTAGCTCAGGTTGGAGATCGTTGGAGATGTTTTCACACTATCGAGCATGCATTTGGTATAGGGTTCCAAGTCCTTATGAGTCATGGCATGTATAAGGATAGTATTTAAATTTGATTAAGTCATAATTGTGTATAGCCATAGATGATGGCTTAAGTCAGTTGTAATTGTACCAGAAATGGTTCTCTCTTGTGTATGAGATGAAGATTTAATTTTATAGATTAAATGTGATAATTCAAGAGTTACAATTAATGATGTGTGAAGTTTATGTGATGGTGTATGAATGTATGCATGTGAGGGTGGCTAAAGGGCTTGGTAGATAGCCTGTTAATTGTCCACATGGGTAGATACACGGGCATGTGTCTAGACCGTGTGGGAGGCACAGTTTGCAAACGGGTGTGTCTAGGCCGTGTGAATTTAGTCAGTGTCGACCACGAGTGGAAGACATGAGCATGTCTTATGGGCACATGGGCGTGTCCTTAGACCAACACGGGCGTGTGGCCCCTGTTCTAAAGAAAAGTTTTTCCAAGCTCGTAAAAGTTTCTGGATTGATTCTATAACTTCTGAGGTATGCTTAGGGCCTCGTAAGTCTAGATAGATAAAGTGTTGGGTTTAAATTAAATTTTATAGCCCAATTTGAGACGTTTAAGTGAGAAAAGTTAGGTGACGCCTTAAACCCAGTTTCAACTTTGGACACGGGTAAGGGTGTTACATTTAGTGTTATCAGAGCCATACATGCCATAGGTGGATCGTGATAGTGCGAAGTCTCCCGGCTCTAATGAAATTATTTTGTTAAGACAGAGATGATTCCCATCCGAGCTAATTTCAATAATGTTGCAAGTGATAATGAGGTGATTGAAATGTGTTTATGCATTGTTGAAGTCCAGAGTGGTACGAATAGAAGTTTATGACATGTGTATGATAAGGCATGAAATGAGATAATTCTAAGTTGAGGATTAAAATGAGAGTTATAAGGTGATAAGCTTATCTATATTGGTTTGATATGTATACAGTGTCATATATTCAACCTATGGGGTTAAGAGCAAATAGGAGTAAATTTACCCAGAGAACAGGATATGTGTGTATGTACGACTGTTTGAATGATGAATGATCAATATGTCCACATAGTTGAATCTCATGTGCGACTATTAAAATAGAGGATGTATGATGTTTTGTTTTATGACTCTGCCATGAAGCCACACATATTATAGTGTGGGAGTTAAACTGAGGAGTTTGACTAAGAAGAATGCATGATATGAGTACGGTCATTCAATGATAAATTGATGAATAAGACCATGGTTGGACCATGGAAATACGTGTGATCCCATGTAAGACCATGTCTGGGACATGGCATTGGAAACAATACGTGATCCCCGTGTAAGACCATATCTGGGATATGGCGTCGGCATCAAATAGTGATTCCGTGTAAGACCACGTCTGGGACCTGGCTTCGGTATGAAATCGTATAGGACCTTGTCTAGGACATGGCATCGACATAATATCTTGTGTAAGACCATATCGAGGCTATGACATCGTAACGACATGTAAAGTAATAACTGGGCTATGATGCTGTGGTACGAGTAAGACCATAGTTGGACTATGGCTATCAAGTAGATGACGTACTCAAACCCATAAGACATTCTTTAAATTGATAAGAAATGGTAAGAGAAATTAGAGTTTAGTGATGAGTACTCAAGTAGACATTAATGTGGAATTTGAGTAAGTGAAGTTACTGTTCGAGATTATGAGTGATAGAAGCAATTGTAGCATGAGTAAGCGTGAAAACTCGCCTGGAGCGAGTTGTGTGACAATGATGATATTTCATTAATGATGAATGTTAAATCATATGTATGTAGTCACGAGAATTAAGTTAAAGGCTCTACGACTTCACCCCCTTACCATTGTTGTATCATGATGAGATGTTTCAGAGAGTCAAGTTGAGTAAGTTTGTATGTGAGTAGTGCAATATGTATGTTAGCATAATTAAGAATGCTTGGTATCACAATGATATATGATACTCTACTAAATAGAGTAATTGTTGTTGAATATGAGGTTGAAGTCCTAGGGACTATAATGAATATGATAGTGCTATCATCGAGATGAGAAATGAGTAAGGTCCTGTATAAGACCATGTCCGGGGCATGGCCTCGGCACCGAATTGAGATTTTCGTATAAGACCATATTTGAAATATGGATTCGAAAATGAATATGAAAATTTTTTAAGACCATATATGGGATGTGGCATCGATACTTGATGTGAAAGTCCATAGAAGGCCATATCCGGGATATGGCATTGGCATATAGGGGTGAATCCATATAAGGCCACCTCGGGGATGTGGCATTAGCTTCGTACCTATAATAATGACGATGAATATGCATCTTTGACTATCCCTAGTGATTGATGGGATAAATAGATAAGTTTAGAAGTAGAAATGAGAATTGTACTAAAGTCATGTGAATGAGTGAATGAAGGTACTCGTGAACGAGTCACGAAGAAACGAGTACGATGTGTGGCACAGTATGTGCTAAATAAAGGCAATTGTATGTAAGTATGGCAAGAAGCCTATGACTTGTGTACGGTTAATTAATGCCATGAATGGATTATAATGATCTCATTGGGTATTATGTATAAATATCTGTTTCCCTTCAGGGGTGACGTGGTTGCTCTTTTTGTGAAATTGTGATCGTGTGAGAATGTTGGCTGACTGTAAAATTAGAAAATGGTTGTCGATGTGGTTAATTGAAATCGACCTTCCTTTACCTCTTCATAGTTTTATTCTGGTATTTTGAGGAGGAAGTAGGTGATGAAACTTTATGTGAGATTTTTCTTATATTTCCACTGATCATGGTTAATTTTTTTTAAAGTGTGTGTTTTCTTTGAGTTGTGATAATCATATCTACTAAGATCACGCTTTTGATTTGATCATAGAAAGGTGATAATTCTAGTATAAGGCGTGAAATCACAAGTTTCATGTTGTGTGATGGGTTTGCAGATAAGTCGAATAGAGTTAATGCATTCGATTGAGATGTCTCTGCTATCTTGATATAAGACGATAGTAAAGGTTTTAAATTGGCATATCAAGAGGAGCTCAAACAAGAGTATGCTCGAAATATATTATCAGTGTGGAGAAAAGAGTAGATTGAAGTATTGAGATATGATTCGAGTTAGCTATACATGAATTGAGAGCATGATACAGAGGTATGCTCATTGAAATATTCTAACCGTGGTGGTTAAGTTGAAAGCCATTAAAGGCACTATTAACTGAAAATTTTAGTATCGAGTTCAATTGAATTGGGGGAAAAGTGTTTTAATACCAATGTGTAAAGGAATAGTTTACGTTTTTAGGTGATTAGAGTTGCATTGGAAAGAGATTGTTAGATTGGTAATCTTGAGATGGTCACTTTTGTGACTGAGTTGTGAAATAAAGGTTATAATATGATTTGTGGAAAAAAACGTCATGTGTTTCTGAATCCTAATAAGATATAGTTTCTGATGCTGCAGAAAGTTTGATTGTGAGTTAGTGAAAATGGCTTGAACTATTACAAAGGTGTGTTATTGAAATACTTTTTAGAGAGAAGACATAGTGCATATGTCTGGAGGAATATCCTTGTTTAAGCAATGCGTGTTAGTTACTTGGTTGACCTTAGTGGGTAATATCCAAATTTCAGCGAGGTTAATGACGAGAGCGAGTTTTTCCTTTCGAGACAAAGGAGTTCAGAAATGAGATAATGGATTGTATTTTAAATAGGCTCTGAGTGAGTTTGACTAAGACGTTAAAATTCAGGTCAAATAAAATTTCCATTGTTGATGTTACCTTGAAGTAGAATTTGTATGTTGATGAATTCAGAACTTATACAGAAGGTTTTGGTATGAGACTTAGTAATAGCATGTCTACTCATGCAAGACTAAGAAAAAGTGCAGTTATATGCCTAAATGTTTTGACAATTGAGTACATTTCGCGATATGATTGAGTTTATGATCAGAAGTAGTCGATTGCTGAAAGCTGTATTTTTAGAATGTTCAAGTTAGGACTATTACAGTCGGTGAATATCCTAATGATAAGGTGAGATAAATTACAATAGATTTCAAATTTGAAGTGACTTAAATTCCAATGAGAGGGATGTCATCCCAATTTTAGTGAAGTACGCGATAAAGATCCGAATGATCATTTTGGCATGTACCAAGTTCACAGTTGTAATATTTCGAAGTATAGGTGCCCAGGCGGAAGAGTAATCTAGGTCTCAAGTTGTGCTTCGATCTTGTGTACTACTGATAAACCGTAAAAGTAACATATTTTAGGCCCACATTTAGTATGCTTTTGGATGATTTAGCCCTTGATTTATGTAAAAAGGTGCTCTTAATCCTTTTTTTCAAGTTTTTACTCAGGAAAGCACCTGAGGACGAAAAGAATAAGAAACGGGCCAATTTGGGCCAAAGAGGAAATCGACACGGCCAGGACTTCAAGCCATCCGGCTGTGCCTCAACAATTAATTAAGACACGGCCATGCCATGATTTATACTGGTCTTGCCCCAATCGACAGAATCCAGACACGGCCTGAAGACGATTTACACGGGCGTGTAGCATGGTCATCTTCCTACTGCAGAAAAGAGTAATTCTACTCGGAATAAGATACTTTGAGGCAAAGAAACACATTCCAAAGCCTATTCAAACACTCGAGTAGGAATTATACTTGAATTAGGATACTTAGAGCCCAAGTAAGGCATCTCAAAGTCTATATAAACACCCAAGGGTGCAACTTAAGAGGAGTTTCAGAAGTCTTCGCTGTGGCTTTTGTCGTATAAAGGAGCAGTGCCAAGGAGTCGAGCCAGAAGGATAACATTTGAGGGAATCACTCGGAGATAGCCAAAAGATCCATCTTGAAGAGCCAAAAATCTACTCAAGATGGTGGATTTCTCCTTCAATTTCTTTAGGGGGTTTTAGGAATTTCTTATGTTTTGTTTTATCTATTCTCTTGAGATGTTTTTATTCATTATGAACTAACCCTTCAAATACCTGAAGGGGATGAAACGTAGATGAATTTTGTTATTATTTTCTAAATTATATGATAAATACTTAGTTTGTTCTTAATTATGTTGCTTAATCCAAATCTGATGTGCTTAGGTGGAGGAGGAATAGACCCTGCTTAAGAGTAGATCTAGCATAATTAAGCGGAGTTGATCGAACGCCTAGAGATAGGATTACGAAATTTTGCCGGATTAGGATGAAACCTAATATGGGAATCCATTGATTGATTTACTGCTATTCTAGGGGGTTATTATAAGCGAACGAGAGTTCCACTAATTAACCTAGAGTTAGACGTTATTCACCTCGAGAGAGGGTTTAATATAGGTTAGGGAGTCTTACGGATCATGCTATGTAAAGAAATTATATGATTTAGTAATAAGTAACAAGTGAAGTCTAGGTGGGTTCTTCCTGAGGGTATCATCGTAATCAATTAAGTTTCTTCAAGTTATTTCCCAATTCGTTCTTTTTTTCTTTGCATTTTTAGCTTAGTAGTTGTTAAACTAGACTAAATCAGCCAATCACTCCATATTTTAGGCTAAACAATTAAAAGAAAGTGAGTATTAGGACTTTTAGTTCCTTTGGGTTCGATAATCCGGTCTTGCCTAAGCTATACTACTGTTCGATAGGTACACTTGCCTTTAAGTTTTTGTCAAAGTTAGTTTCCAAGTTTGATCATTCTATTTATAAATTTTAAAGCTCTGATTTCAGTGATCAAGTTTTTGCGCCATTACCGGGGAACTAAAATATTAAGAAAGCTTAATTTTTATTACTTTAGCCAATTTTTTATTACAATGTATTATTTTATTATTATTTTTTTTGCTTTGCTAATTTTTCCTCTATTTTGCTTTTGGCAGAAAATTTTAGTCTATGGAAAAGATGGCACTGAATAATTATCAGTGGCAAGTCATGAGGACAATTCCTACTAAAATGTACCAAAGTGTCTTCAACCTCGACATGGTCACCAAAGTTATCTAATCAGTTAGAGATGATGAATAAAAGATTGATGATTGGTATAGTCCCTCGTATGTACATCCAGAAATACAATATGATTTGAATCTAGGAGGCGTGGCGAATCTTGAGTACCCACCCTACAGATATGGCATGGAAAACGAGCAAGCTCACTATACAGGTAACTATTCTAGATATCAAAATAATTTTTATAGTGACACTTATTATGCAGGTTGGAAGTACTATCCCAATTTCTTGTGGGATGATCAAAAAGCCAAAGATCGGAACCTCCTCCAGATTTTCAACAACCACCTCACCAACAAGAAAAGTAGCCAACCCTCGAAGAGATGCTGACAAAATTCATGGCAGACACAGAAAACCATTTCCAAGATACTGAGAGAACATTTAAAGATCAACAAGCGTCAGTTGAAAAACTTACTGAGTCATTCGGGGAGCTCACTAAGTCGATTGGACTACTTACTAAGATGATCTGTGAAATACGGGCAGAGATTTTTTCTAAAGAAATAGAACAGGTGAAAGAAGTTACACTAAGAAGTGGAAAGGAATTAGTGGAATCAAAGAAACAATTTCCACACGAAGATAACAAAGCAAGAGATGAGGGAGTTGAGGATGTAAATCCAGTACGCAAAGGAAGTAAACTACCAATCCTATATCCAGCAAGGATAAAGAAGGAACGATTAGATGCCCAATACGGTAAGTTCCTTGAACTTTTTAAACAAATACATATCAACTTACCTTTTGTTGAAGCTATTTCACAGATGTTGAAATATGCAAAATTTTTAAAGGAACTCCTGACGAATAAAAGGAAGCTTGAAGAAGTATCGACAGTGGAACTTAATGAAGAATGCTCAGCCATTCTCTAGAACAAGTTACCAACCAAATTAAAAGACCCAGGACACTTTACTATTCCTTGTTTAATTGGTAGCCTAAATATTAAGAAAGCATTAACTGATCTAGGTGCCAGTATTAATCTAATGCCTTACAAAATGTTTAAACAATTAGATCTTGGGGAACTAAAACCCACTAGGATGAGTATTCAATTGGCCGATAGATCCATTAAATATCCTAGAGGAATTATCGAAGATGTTTTAGTAAAAATTGATAAATTTATTTTCCCTATTGATTTTGTTGTGTTAGACATTGAAGAAGACATTAATGTTCCTTTAATTCTAGGACGTCCTTTTTTAGCCACTGCTAGGGCCGTTATTGATGTAGGTGATGGTAAACTTGCATTAAGGATAGGCGATGAAGAAATTATGTTTCAAATTTATAATGCCATGCGATATTCTAAAGAGCAAGATGATTTCTGTTATTTTATTAATACTACTGATCATATCATTCAAAATTCATTGTAGGAAATTATACATGACGACACAAAGGAACTGTGCCTGACTCAAGAAGAGGGGGAGGAAGATGAAGGCGATGAGATGAATTTGAATACATCGTCATTCAGGCAAGTGAAAGAAGAAAGCAATGAAAATAATGACGAAATAAAATAGAAATCCTCCATTGATGAGCCACCCAGTCTGGAATTGAAACGATTACCAAAACACTCGAATATGCATTCCTCGGGGACAATTCTACGCTACCGATAATTATCTCTTCAAAACTAGAACCTAAAGAAAAAGAGGAGTTGATAAAGGTACTAAAAGAACATAAAAAAGCCATATCTTGGAAAATATCTGATATAAAGGGTATAAGTCCCTCGTTCTGCACCCACAAAATTTTAATGGAAGAAGAATACAAGCGGTGTGTGCAGCCCCAGAGACGGTTAAATCCCAACATGAAAGAAGTAGTCAAAGCCAAGGTAATTAAACTTCTAGATGTAGAATAATTTATCCTATTTCTAACAGCACTTGGGTAAGTCCTGTGCAGGTAGTTCCAAAGAAAGGAGGTATGACGGTAGTGCCCAATGAGACGAATGAATTAATCCCCATAAGAATAGTTACAGGATGGAGAGTATGTATAGACTATAGAAAGCTCAATGATGCCACCAGAAAAGATCACTTCCCTCTACCCTTCATAGATCAAATGTTAGAAAGACTATCTGGGCATATGTACTACTGCTTCTTGGACGGACTCTCTGGCTACTTCCAAATTCCCATAGCTCCTGAAGATCAAGAGAAGACAACACTTACATGTCCATACAGTACATTTGCTTATCGTAGAATGCCTTTTGGATTATGTAATGCTCCTACTACTTTTTAATGTTACACGTTGGCAATCTTTGACGAACTCGTGGAAGATATCATGGAGGTATTCGTGGATGATTTCGCGGTATTCAGTAATTCTTTCAATCTTTGCCTTAAAAATTTAAAACGAGTTCTAATGAGATGTGAGGAAACCAACCTTATTTTCAATGGGGAAAAATGTCACTTTATGGTTAGAGAAGGAAATGTATTAGGACATAAGATTTCTAGTAAAGGGATTGAGGTAGATAAAGCGAAGGTTGAAACTATAGAAAAATTACCTCCACCTAGTTCAGTTAAGGCTATTAGAAGCTTTTTAGGACATGTAGGGTTTTATAGAAGATTTATTAAAGATTTTTCTAAAATAGCTAAGCCTTTGACAAAATTACTAGAAAAAGATGTTCCTTTTAATTTTAATCAGGAATGTTTAGATGCATTTAATGTCCTTAAGGATAAATTAATAAATGCTCCGATTATAATTGCCCCTGATTGGAACTTGCCTTTGAACTAATGTGTGATGCAAGTGATTTTGCAGTAGGTGCGATTTTGGGACAACGAAGAAACAAGCATTTTCAGCCAATTTACTACACTAGCAGAACATTAACACCCGTACAAGAAAACTACACCATATAGAGAAAGAATTGCTAGCTGTAGTTTTTGCTTTTGACAAATTTAGACAGTATTTAATATTGTCTAAAGTTGTCGTTTACACTGACCATTCGACTATTCATTATCTTTTAAACAAACCTAATGCAAAACCCAGACTTATACGATGGATTTTACTCTTACAGGAATTCGACTTGGAAATACAAGATGAGAAGGGAGCCAAGAATCTTGTAGCGGATCACCTGTCTAGACTTGAAAATCCGCACACCAAAGAGCTCAATGAAAGTGAAATAAATGATTCATTACCCGAAAAACAACTCTTTTCTATAACACATTCTAAGGTACCATGGTTTGCAAATATTGTGAATTATTTAGCAGCTAATATCTTGCCAAGAAAATTAACATATCACCAAAAGAAGTGATTCTTTGCTGATGTGAAAAATTATTTTTGGGAAGATCATTTTCTTTTCTGCATATGTACAGATCAGGTATTTCGAAGATGCGTTACAAAAACAGAAGCAAGCAAAATCCTAGAGCATTGCCATTCAAGACCCTCAGGAGGACACTACAAATGGTATTGAATGTAACACAAAATACTTGAATCGTGTTTTATTGGCCCACTTTATTTAAAGATGCCACATGTATGTTGCCTCATGTGATAGATGCCAAAGAACAGGTAATATTTCTAAACGTGATGAAATGCCTCAAACATAAATGTTGTCATGTGAAATATTTGATCTATGGGGTATAGATTTTATGGGACCATTCCCTAGTTCATTTGGAAACAAATACATCCTAATGGCAGTTGATTATATGTCAAAATGGGTTGAAGCGGAAGCTTTTCCTACAAATGATGCCAAGGTAGTAGTTAAATTTCTCAACAAATTGTTCTCCCGATTTGGCACACCAAGAGCTATCATTAGTGATAGGGGTACTCATTTCTGTAATACCTAATTCGAAAGAGTCCTAAAGAAATATGGAGTACACCACAGGACAACTACCCCATATCACCCCCAAACCAGCGGGCAAGTTGAAGTAGCAAACCGAGAACTTAAGCGCATTCTAGAAAAAATGGTTGAATCAAATAGAAAAGATTGGGCATTTAGAGTAGATGATTCTTTATGGGCATATAGAACAGCTTTTAAAACACCTCTAGGGACATCCCCATACAAACTTGTATACGAAAAAAGCTGTCATCTACCATTTGAGTTAGAACACAAAGCTTTTTGGGCCATAAAGTTTTTAAATTTTGATATTAGAACTGCAGGAAAGAGAAGAATGATGTAGATAAATGAGCTGGATGAGTGGAGAACGGAAGCCTATGAAAACTCAAAACTATACAAGGAAGCAACAAAGCGACGCCACAATGCAAGTCTCAAGAGATCAAAACAATTCGAGGTAGGGGACCTGGTCCTACTATACAACTCAAGGCTTAAACTATTTCCGGGAAAACTGAAATCAAGATGGTCAGGCCCATTTATGATCAAAACAATTTTTCCATACGGCACCATCGAGGTAACTCATCCCACTAAAGGCACATTCAAGGTAAATGGTCACCGACTTAAAATTTATAATGGTGCATATTTTGGAGATATAAGAGAGGAGCTTATGCTCCATGAGCCTTCTTTTAGAACCGAAAACAGGGAAAGTCTAGCTTAAGACTATAAAATGAGTGCTTCTCGGGAGGCAACCCGAGCACTAACATGATTTATCCAAACATTATACTTTTGACTTTAAGCATCTTAACGCCATCAGTATGATTAAAGCACAAGTTTCGTAGACCATACGGCCTTACACACGGGCATGCCCATAGCTATGTGGAGCCCACGAAACAAAACACGGGCACTCTTATGGCCATGTATGACAAAAGGTAAAACTTTTATCGACACGGGAAGGACACGGCTGTGCCTCACGATCGTGCTAAGATACTGACTTCCTAAACACGGCCAGGACATGACCATGCTTCATGACAGTGGGGACATACTGACACATCGCACACGAATAATGCACGCCCGTGTTACAACCGTGCTAAAAAACCAATCGCGCCAAAAAATTCAAAATCCTAAATTACGGGCACTTGAAAAAATAGCATGGTTGTGGCACCTGCACGTGCCCCTACTGCTATTTTAACCAATTAACCGAAAACCTTCTCCATTTTAACCCTAAAAACAATTTTCAACCCCCTTTTCTAAAATTTTGGCCACACTCTCACCTAAACCACCGATTTTTCCATCCAAAATAGAACAAAAACCGTCCACACGCCCAAAACACCATCGTACGACATAAACCCCACGCCCCTGCTTCCGCCGTGCTCATCCTGAAATCTGTAGAAAACCTCCACCATCAGCCCTGGTTCTTTCTATTAAGTCACTTCTAATTTTTTTTATACCTTTAATTTAAGTTCTAAAAATAGCCTTTCTCATCATTATAAGAGATAATAGTCATTTAAATTTTTTAGTCTAAAGTATAAATTTCTCATGTATTTACAATTATTTTGTATTATGTGTATATATATATATATATTCAAAGCATGAATTGTCATATTGATTTTATAACTTTAAAGTGCTAATTTTTCTCATGATTATTTCAATATTTTGTTCATATAATTTATTTCTCGTTTATGATAATGTATAATTTTCCTCATGAATTGCTATTGGTTGCCTATTCGAATATCTTAAACCGGAATTATATTCGGTACAAATTTTCTCCCTTTTTCCAGGTAATATGTCGTCATCACGACCAAAGCGATCCACAACCCCCCAAGCAAGAAGAGAAAGGGGCCTGGCTCATCTTCAGCAAGTGCTTCTTCCGAGATCTGACACCACTTCCTTTAATTTAATCAAGACACTCATGAAGAACGATATAGAACATTCCGGAAAAGGCCTTTAGGCACCGGGAGATGCATCGATTGGGATGCAGTGTAGCAAGTCAGACTAGAAACAGATATCCGAGCCCTAATATCGACTGAACCATGAGAGCAATTCTTTTCTATTATCGAGCTAACCTATCAGGAACTCACACTCGAGCTCTTTACTACTTTCACTTTTCAGTCAGTGATGCCTAATTATAACGATCCGGGAACAATCCAATTTCAATTAGGGGCACTAGATGATGACTTAGCGCATCAAAATTTGGAACAGCACTCAAAATTTACACAGAAGAATTTATAGAAGAGAACAACCTCTCCGGGTTAGACCGGCAACTCCACCATACTTCGTTGAACTGTTGGCAAAGCCTAAATCCCACCACAGGGGTTTAAGACCCCAATCATTCTAAAGCGACAGCCCTTGGACCAGCCTTGAGGTATATTCATGCCCTTCTCGCTCATACAATCACCGGTCAATGTGAGAGCACGGGCATAGTAAACAAGCACGATGTCTACTACCTGTCGTGCATGTCAGAAGGGCACGATTTGACCTTACCTACTTCATTTCTGTGCAATCCAACTATAACACCCCATACTCGAGTCTGAGGCCTAGACTGTGTAACATCCTATATTAGGGGTTATGCGTTTGTGCATAATTCATGAGTAGTAGGTTTTGGCAGTGTTTGGAAGTGAATTAAAAGTTTTTAAAATCCTAAGATGGAAGAGAAAGCTTTGGAAAATTATTGGTTTTTAAGTTAAAAACAAGAAGTGATGTGGAAAAGTGGCAAGGGACGCCACCAAAGGGCAAGGGTTATGGCATCACGTGAAGTACTTTGAGGGAAGAGGTTCGAATCCCATTGTGTGCATTTTTGCTTAATGAAATAGCATGTTTACTGTGATATGGATGTGTGGTGTGCATCTTTAGAACCTTGGAAATGTAAGGAAATGTAAGGAAATGTAAGGAAATAAAAGGAAGTATAAGGAAATGTAAGGAAATGTAAAGAAATGAAAGGAAATAAAAGGAAATGTATGGAAATGTATGGAAATGTAAGGAAATGTATGGAAATGTATGGAAATGTATGGAAATGTAAGGAAATGTAAGGAAATGTATGGAAAGGTATGGAAATGTATGGAAATGTAAGGAAATGTATGGAAATGTAAGGAAATGTATGGAACGATTAGTTAAAAGAGGAAAGTGAACATTTTGGAAACCTAAGCTAAAAGAGGAAAGTAAACATTTTGAAACTAAGCCAAAATAGGAAAGTAAACATTTTGGAAACCTAGGAAATGTCAAGTTTACAGAGTCATGAAAATTTTTGGAAACTTAAAAATGACCCCGAAATGTCGAATTTTAAAGTTCAAAGGGGAACTTATGGCCAGGTGACCTTAAAATATAAAGTATGTGAAATTTGACCCACTAACGGACTTGGAAAAGTGGCCTAAAGATGCCACTTAAGGCCTCAGGAAATGGCCCACATGCAAGGGTGTTGGGCTTGAGTTCGAGTCACATAAGAAGCAAATAAAATAAGTTTATTTTGCTTCTAGAAGCCCAAGAGGTGGACGGCACAAGGCTTGCAAAAGAGGAGTTTCACTCTCTTTAAAACTCGACTAATTAGAAGATCATAAGGACTCTTAAGGGAAGAGTTTAATTCTCTTTAAAATTCGGCTAAATAGGTGGATAAATGAAGAATTATTCTTTAATTAGGAATATAAGGAAGAATGGTGGCCAAGTTAAGGATTCTTGGCCTAGTAATTTCGGCTATAAAAGGATGAGACTAGGGCCATTCATTATTCATTCTCCCTCTCTCTTTTCCTCTGCTGAATATTCTTCTTGAGCATCCATTCTTTTTCTTCTTTTTCTTTTAGCCTCCTAGCCGATTCCTTCTAAGCCTATTATTCCTCTCTTCTTTCATCTTTGAAACCGAATACATAAGGGAATCATAGCCGATTGTTCATCAAGTCTCTAAGTAGAATCTCAAGGTTGAAGTGAAGGTGCAATCGATTCCTTCAAATAAGGGTAAGATCCAAGTTTGGTTTCCATTCTTTTATATTTTAGACTTATCTAAATCTAGGGCTAATCCAATTAATGTTCATGGTTGCCGAAACTTTGAAGATATCTTTCGGGATTTATTAAGTGTAGGCTACAAGGAAAGAGAAGTTCTTTTCCCGAAGGTACACCATAAGCCGCGTGTTCCCTAGTTATTCGGTGAATTTCGGGATTTAAGAATCTAAGGTAAGTCATATTTAACATACGGCTAAGGGTTATTTGTTGTGAATAAATGTTAGAAATTGATCTAACATGTAGTTATAGGGATTTCGACAGATGAATACAAGGAGGAGTATAGCATAGATTTCGGGATTTGATTAGTATTGAAATCGGCAACAAGGTAAGTTTTAAGAATACTAATCCTACTAGGATTTGGATTTATGGTCAAATGTTTTTTTTTTTATTAAAGTAGTAAGTGATTAATCAAATGTAGGAATTGAGATCTAAAGCAATAGATCGGGTTTTCGAGATTTCAAGGAATTGATAAGCAAATCAGGTGTGTACCCTACCCTAAGTTTTAATACGTTCATGGCTATGTTTTAAATTAAATATGTTATTAAGAATGTGAAAAACATGGTTAAGGTACCGTGTGTACCCCACACTAATCTTAATAAGATTTATGGCTTAAACTTGATATATGTGTTAATATGAAGGTGTAAAAATGTGGCTAAAGTACCATGTTATGGTACAAAGTACTCAGGTACGTTTTCCTACTCTTACTAGGATTACGAAATATGTTATACTTAACATGTGAAAAGTGACATGAATGTGAATTTAAGTATGATATGCATGATATGAATAATATGGGGCATTCGGGTTATTTGAGAAAGGGAAGTGAATGTGATGACTTGGTCTCACTATCCGAATGTGGTGACTTTGGTCACATTATCCGAATGTGGTGACTTGGTCACATTATCGAATGTGGTAACTTCGGTAACATTATCTCAATGTGGTGTCTCATGACACAATTATCCGTGGCTATGCCACGAATTTTATATGGGCGATGAGCACGCCGATCGCAAATGACGCTTCGATGGTGTGTAGCGGATGGAGGGTTGACTTAGTAGTCCCTACTTGTGCGTGTGATGGTACGTGGTGTGTAGCGGATGGCTATATACGTTTGGGTTCGGGTTTGCATCATTATCTTGAATTTTTATATGAATATGATATGTATGGTGTGCCTATTTCTATTATGTTTTGGTGTTGGTTACACATTGAGTCTATCGACTCACCCTGCTAGGGAACATGTTTTAGGTGATGAGCAATAATGGATCTGGACTGGCAGAACTTGTGGTGGCCATGTTCACTTGAAGTTTAATTTTATTTGAATCTTTATTTTATTTTAAGTCTGTATAATTTTATTTTGGGTTTCATTTTATGTAATAAGGCCATCGTGACATTTTATTTATGCTTTAATTACTATGTTATGAATTTAGGGCTTTACAAAGAATAAGCCCATTTAATTTAAAATAAGTTTAAATATTTTTTCACCAAACAAATGGTTTTTGTTATAAGATAAATTTGTTTTCAACTCGAGCCCAACCCACAACAAACTATCTTTCAAAACACACAATTTTCAAAGTATTTGAATGAATTTTGAACCAAGTTACTTGAGGAACATACCGATCCAGTCCATTCTCGTGGGGGTGTGGGTGTTTGATTTGGTATCGAGCCATTTTAAACTCTCACTTGGGTTTAAGGCCCAAACGTTTTCCAAAGTAAGCCCAAAAGGAATTTTTGAAAAATTTTAGGTTTTCGACATGGCACCTAAGTCTCCACCATGCAAATCCACGTGTAAGTACTTCTATCCATTGTGTGATTTATATTATGATTTGTAGAAGGGTAGAAATGGAATGGAACGTAGAATAGAGATTAAGTACTTGAACCCTAGGACTAGTTACCCCAACAATTACATAAGACTTAAATGCCTAATCAAACAAACCCGTGGTTAAGTCACGAGTTAGGTGTGGCAACCATGGTACGATGTCTAGGATTGGTTTCTGGGAGCTTGGTATTTAAGCAGGTCCATGTGACTCACCTCCTCCACTCGAATCCTACTTGGTGCGTAGCCTCGGCTCACCCTAATCAAGAGGACTTATACACGGAAAAACCCCTAACTAAAACCCGAAAGGGACTAGCCAGTATTTTTATGGAAACCCTAGTTTTAAAATTTCTCAATTACCCTCTTGATTTGAAAAAGATTATTTTATAAATTTTCCTAAATATTTCGATTTACAAATTTACTAAAAATACCCCTAATGGTAAAATTACAAAATGCCATTGATTTATGAAATTTTTAAAATACACAGTTCCTATCAAAATTTCATTACGTTATAAAATGTTCAAAAACCCTAATTTGCAAAATGACAAAATACCTTGATTTTGGAAAATTACAAAATTGCGCTAACTTACCAAAATTTCCAAATGACCTCGATTTCCAAAATTTTTGCAACTTCATCGTTTTGGAAAATAAATTTCAAAAGAACCCTCAAGGTTTTGAAAATTTTGAAATATCCCTGAATTATTAAAACTTTACAAATTTACCCCGGTTTATTACCAAGATACCTCGAAATTCAAAATTACCAAATACCCTAGAATTTTCAAATTTTCGAAAAGCCCCGAGATTTTAAAATTTCCAAAATACTTTTGACAAAATCACCAAGAAACTTTTTATTTCTTTTAAAAAAATTATTACGAAAATACCTCAGAGGATAAATTACGAAAATACCCCGGTAGTGGAAAAACAACAACAATGCGAACTACAACATTTCTCCGAATGAACGAAAGTTCATAATTGATTGATGGATGTATGAATGTAAAGACTGTGTGCATGTATGAATACGAAGAACCACTTCTAAAAATTCTTTCCATAAAACTTCTTGCGGTTAATCGCTGAAATAAAATTTTTTTAAATACATAAAACTTCTTAATCAGATTAAATTGCAACGTTAGAAATGAGTTCTAAGGGACGTGAACTTAAAGATTGTGCCTGAAAAGTATGATGGTTCTGTTAAAATCAGAGTGCGCAGCGTAAGTATAGTGCGGTGAGATTGTACGACTGTTAGTAAGTAATTTCGAGGACGAAATTATTTTAAGGAGGGTAGAACCTGTAACATCCTATATTAGGGGTTATGCGTTTGTGCATAATTCATGAGTAGTAGGTTTTAAAGTGTTTGGAAGTGAATTAAAAGTTTTAAAATCCTAAGATGGAAGAGAAAGCTTTGGAAAATTATTGGTTTTAAGTTAAAAACAAGAAGTGATGTGGAAAAGTGGTAAGGGACGCCACCAAAGGTGCAAGGGTTATGGCATCACGTGAAGTACTTTGAGGGAAGAGGTTGAATCCCATTGTGTGCATTTTGCTTAATGAAATAGCATGTTTATTGTGATATGGATGTGTGGTGTGCATCTTTAGAACCTTGGAAATGTAAGGAAATATAAGGAAATGTAAGGAAATAAAAGGAAGTATAAGGAAATGTAAGGAAATGTAAAGAAATGAAAGGAAATAAAAGGAAATGTATGGAAATGTAAGGAAATGTATGGAAATGTATGGAAATGTATGGAAATGTAAGGAAATGTAAGGAAATGTATGGAAAGGTATGGAAATGTATGGAAATGTAAGGAAATGTATGGAAATGTAAGGAAATGTATGGAACGATTAGTTAAAAGAGGAAAGTGAACATTTTGGAAACCTAAGCTAAAAGAGGAAAGTAAACATTTTGGAAACTAAGCCAAAATAGGAAAGTAAACATTTTGGAAACCTAGGAAATGTCAAGTTTACAGAGCCGCGTGAAAATTTTTGGAAACTTAAAATGACCCCAAATGTCAATTTTAAAGTTCAAAGGAAACTTAGGGCGGTGACCCTAAAATATAAAGTATGTGAAATTTGACCTGATTAATCTGTAACACCCCAAACCCGGTCAATACACCACTAATCAATCCGGTATGTTACGTGGAGAAATCATGTTTTGGTGAAGATAGGTTTCCGCTTAAAAGTTTGATAAAACCCTTTGGTAAATCTCATACTTGCGTAAATCTTGGGCATGATTGTTTGAGAACCGATGTTTTGTTTGAAAACTCGTGAATTTCAAAACTTAATCGGTTATGAAGTTAAAACACGCTTATTTCATTTAGAAATTCAAGTCGTTCTGATTGTTACTAGAACATTTTGACTTAGTAGAAAATCGAGTTTAAGTTAGAAAAACATTTGAGTCCCCTTTATTCCAAATCTTAGTGTGATACCCGATGGTATAGTTTTAAAATATCGCTTTTGTAGTTTTGAAATCGTTGTCTTTCCAAGTTTTAGAAAATCTTACCCAATTAATTTATTAAGGCATATCAAAACCTATTTTAAACATAAACATAGCAAAACATAATTTTAAAAGGCCATTTACAAACCAAAATAAAACCAAATAGTAATAAATAAGCTTAAGTACCAAATTTTATAAAAGTCCGAGCAAATCCTTATTTAAGCATGGCATGAGCACCTCGAGTCCATCCCGGCCCATGTCCGCTCTAAGTGTCACCCGAAATGTCAAAGGAGAGAGTGAGTCGCAAGACTCGGTGTATAAATCCCTCCCAGTAATACAACATGCTAACACACATCATAGCAAAGCAATACAATTAATGCACCTGCTCCTAACCATCCATTACACCTTTTCTACCCCTGTGGTACCAAACCACCGGTGGTGCTAAACCACCGGTGACCCAAAGTCACGATATCCATAATGTGGTGCTAAACCACCGTGACCAAGTCACGAATAATCCAATGATGGGGCCAACCCATCGTGTGATACCAAATCACTAGCGACAATCCCGTATCTCATAAGTGGGGCCAACCCACGGTGGTGTCAAACCACGTGGACGAGTCGCAATGAGGTGCTAAACCTCCGTGTCCCAAAGACACAGCAGTGATACTAAATCACCGGTGACCACAATATAAATTCGATGATGGGGCCAACCCATCGTGTGATACCAAATCACCAAGCGCTAATCCCATATAATCAATCGTGGGCCAACCCACCGTGGTGCTAAGCCACCGACGAGACGCCGAGGTGCCAAACCTCCGTGTCCTAAAGACACAAAGGTCCCAAAGACACGGATATCATACTCCCCTCCTCTCATATTACCCATACATGTCATAATCGACTCATGTACAATATGCAAATCATGTAATTCATGCCAACATGTCCAATATTGCATCTTATAGCACATATATCATGGATCATTATATTAGACGATCAACAATAGAACTCGAATGCTACTGACTTACCCGAATGCGGAACATACCCTATCGGGTATCATGACAATCATCACTGCTTCACTTGTTACAACACAAAGTTATTAACTTATTACTAAGAAATCGCAGTGTTAGCTTACACACCGGTATATCGCAAGTCTTAATCTCAAAGAACCCGATCTAAAACCCTCAATCCTCTTGCTCTAAAAACAATCGGCCAACCATGGGTTAATCACTTAAACCATTCGCCATAACCATTTAAACCAAAGGGTATATCGATTAACCCTTACCTTAAACTTGATTTGGTTTTCTACCAAATTCGAAACCAACAATGGTTCTTCCGACAATCGGCCTCACCCTAGAAAGAAAATGGTTAATCCCTTAACAGCTTGACTTAACGAAGACTAAATGAATAGTCTAAAAGAAACTACTCTTACCACCACTTACCGTTTGCTTAACCGAGAAATAAGGCTCCTCTCAATTGTTCCCAACTCCGGATGTCCTATAATAAAATTGGTTTACACAATAGATTAATACCCTTCAACCAATAACAAAATCAGCCCTTATCTAAACCACAATATAAGAACGAGAGAGAGGGAAAATGGCCATTCGACCAAGCTCTTACCCACTACCCGCCGATTGAAAACAAGCACCCAACAACAACCAATATTCGGCCAACAAAACACCACTAGGAGAGAAGAAAGATTCGGCCTAGATGTTAACACTCCTACTTTCGGCTTTGTGTGAAAAGAAAAGAGAGTATAGATGAGAAGAAATGGGTTGATATTCGACTAGGAATCGAAATGGAAAGAGAAGAAGTAGAGAAGCACCTTCGGTTTTTCTTGGAAAAGAAAAGGAAATGGAGAAGAAAGCTTTGGGGAGACTTCCGGCTATCAAGGTTTCAAAAGAGGAAAGAGATGAAAGTGGGATGCTAGGTTCGGCTTTGTTCAAATGAAGAAAGAGAAGAAGAAACAAGGCAAAATTTCGACAACACAATTGTAGAAAAGTAAAAGTGCAAAGTTTGGCAAATAAGGTTGCTTGGGGTTTCGGTTTCAAGAAGCAAAATGGAAGGGTTTTTCGGCTTAGGCTATTTGCAAGTGAAGAGAGCTTTTGCTTACCACTCTTTGACCGAAAATGTACCAAAATGCCAAAAAGAACATTCGGCACACTACTCCCCAACACTTACCAACCGGCCACTCCCCAAAACCTCTCCAACAACCTACCAAACTCCCCCAAACAATCCTAAGCCACCAATTCAAACTAGTTGAACTAGTCTCCTCCTACTTTCACTCTCCACCCATTGTTTGAAGTTTTACTTGGTCCAAGGCGTAGTTCGAATCGCCTACAACTCCTCCCTCCATGTGTCAAAATGGATGCAAAATAGGGATTTTCGCGGCTTGAACCTGTGACATCCTCCCTTGCACTTGACGTCACACACAAGCTCTAAGTGGCGCATGCTTTGCCACTTTGCTAGCTCATCACTTGTGCAACAATTCACCAAATAAAATACATAAGACCCAAATCCTTCAAATTTCTATCACATAAAGCCCAAAACAAAAAATTTTTCTACCACTGAGCTTACACCTAGCTTATAATCGAGCCCCAACAAGATCGAAATAACAACATAGCACATCAAGCACATGCAAAGAAAGCCAAAATAAAATAGCCCCTAACCCGGATATTATAGTTCTACCCCTTAAAAATAATTTCTACTCAAATTACCTCGATCACAAGAGTTGCGGGTATTCTTTGTCTCATCATATCCTCGGGTTCCCACGTAGCTTCTTCCACGCCATGATTCCGCCAAAGAACCTTAACCAAAGGCATGATTTCCCACGCAGTAACCTTCACATCCCGATCTAAAATCAGACAGCTCTTCCTCCATGGTCAAATCTGGTTTTACCTCAATCTCTCCCATCGCTACCACATGCGATGGATCCGGACGATATCAACTAAGCATCAAACGTGGAACACGTCGTGAATCGACTTAGCTCGCTAGCAACTCGAGCTAATATGCAATCTGGTCCCACTCGCCTCAAGATTTTATACTACCTAATAAACCCTTGACTTAGCTTGCCTTTCCTCCCGAACCTTAATACTTTCTTCCACAAAGGAGACCTTCGTAAAAACTTGATCTCCCACAAGAATTCAATATCTCTCCGCTTAAGATCGGCATAGGACTTCGCCGGTCCAAGCTTCCTTCAATCGAGCCTCAATCAACTTAACCTTGTCTTGGCCTCAAAGAACCAACTCGCCCCAACAACCGACGCTCACTTAACTCTATCCAACAAGTAGGTAAGCGACACTTCCACCGCATAACGCCTCATATGGTACCATCTTGATGCTTGCTTGGTAACTATTGTTGTAGGCGAACTCAACTAACGGTAGATACTCCTCCCAACTACCCTCAAGTCCAATACACAACCTCGTAATATGTCCTCCAAGATCAGATAACCTTTTCGATCGCCTCGTCACCATGGATGAAATGCCGTGCTAAAATCCAATCGCATACCCAAAGCCCGATATAACGCTTCCGTAACCTCGACGAATCTGGGATCCCTATCCGAGATGATCGACATCGCACCCCGCATAGCCTCACTATCTCGACACATACAATTTTGCCAACCTCAAGTGAGTAATCCACCTCACCTAATAAAATGAGTGATTTAGTCAACGATCCACAATTACCCAAATCGAATCCTTCTTGCTCTTGTAAGCGGTAATCCACCCGACGAAATCCATAGTTGTCCTTTCCCACTTCCATCGAGGAATCTTCACGGTCAAGCAACCTCGACGCAATCGATGCTCATTTTGACCTCCGACATGTCGACACTTCCTACAAACTCGCTCACTTTTTTCGCATCTTACCACCGTAATCGTTTTTGAGATCCCTATACATTTGCTACCTCCGGGATGCATAGCGTAGGGTGCATGTGCATCCCGAACAATCTTTTGCCTTAACTCAAGATCCTCAAAGATACAAGCTCTCCCCAAAATACAAAGACTCTATCACCGCATAAATCAGAACCTCCAAACCATCATTACGCACTTGTGACCTCTGCGCACTTAAAACCTCATCCATCAACTATTTTTCTCTCGACCGCTCAACCCAAGTAGGCTTAACTCAGTAGCTCGCTGAATACTCCCGTCGTCATACAAACTCAAGTGGGCAAACATCGCCTTAGATCCAAACAACCTTACGGCTCAACGCTACCGCCACAATGTTAGCCTTGTCCGGATGATACTCAATAGAGCAATCGTAGTCTTTAGCAACTCAACCCATCTGCTACGCCTCAAATTCAATTCCTTCGAGTCAAAAGGTACTTCAGACTCTTGTGATCTGATAGACTATCGATCTCTCTCCGTATAAGTAATGCCTCCATATCTTCAAGGCAAAGACTACACCGCTAACTCCAGATCGTGTGTTGATAATTTACCTCATGTGGCCTCACCGCCGAGATGCGTAAGCCACAACCTTCCTTCTTGCATCAAGACACAACCCAAACTCAGATGTGATGCATCGTAATAAATCGGAATTCTTTCCATTTCAAAGTTGAATTAGGACCGAGCTTCAACAAAATCTTCTTCAACTTGTCGAAGCTCTCCGCCGCTTCTCATCCAAATGAACTAACCCTTTTCTTAATAATTTGGTCATCGATGTGCGATCAACGAAAATCCTCTACAAACCTTGGTAGTATCCCGCCAAACCCGTAAAACTCAATCTCATCTACCGACCTAGGCGGCTTCCAATCCAAAATCGCCTCAATCTTTTGAGGATCCACTCTAATCCCTCAACCGATACTACATGACCCAAGAACGCCACCTCCTAAGCCGTAACTCGATTTACTAAACTTCGATAAAGATGTTTCTCCTCGAATCTGCAGAATACCACCCGAATGCGCATCATGTTCCTCCTCGCCCTTGAATATACCAAGATGTCGTCGATAAAACCACTACTTAATCGATCTAAATATCATTGAACACCCTATTCATCATATCCATGAAGGTCAGCTGCGTGTTAGTCAACCCAAACGGCATAACTAAGAACTCAAAGTGCCCATACCGAGTATTAAATACCGCCTTGCGATATCCACCTCTTTCACCTTTAATCGGTGATACCTGCATCTTAAATCGATCTACAAGAAAACCGATGCACCCTTCAGCTGATCAAACAAGTCATCTATCCGAGGCAGCGGATACTTGTTTTTGATCGTCAGCTTATTTAGTTGGTGGTAGTCTATACACATCCGCATAGTACCGCTTTTCTTCTTGAGAAAGAGTACCGGCTTCCCAAGGCGTAAACACTTGGCCCGATAAAGCCTCGTCCAACAATTCTCGGATCTGAGCCTTAAGCTCCACTAACTCTTTAGGCGCCATCCTCAGACGGAGCAATAGATATCTTGGCTAGCTCCGCAATGTATCTATCCCAACTCTACCTCACGATCCGATGGCAAACCCTAAGCTCCTCAGAAACACATCAACAAATTCCTAATCGTTCAACTGCCTCCACAGCAGACTCTTTAGCCTCCAAGGCATACACATGAACCACATATGCTTCATGTACTTCTTTCTCGACCATCTTCTGGCCAGAGCAGATACCACATTGGATGATAATTTCTCCTATTACCGATCGTAACTACCTCATCACCCTTAGTGTTGTAACCATGCGATAGTCGCAGCAATCCAACTTTGCTCGGTACTTAACCACTACCCATCCCGAGAATCGATCGAACTCCCCAAATGGTAGTTCCATCGATCACCACTTAACACTACCCCTTGGAGTTCTAGAAGTACATCTCTATACAAATTATCTACAACTACAGAGTGACCTAAAGGGCTTATTACGGTCATCCGCCTAGAAGATATCTCGTAGTCTAAATCTATGGTCTTCACTATGCTACTTGTAACATATGAATGTGTCGAACCCACATCAATCAAAGCAAGAATAGAGAACCAAAGATTAAAACGCATCGCTATGACGTCTATGCAGGCCGCCTCCTCTCGGTGCCTCGCCAGATACACTAGCCCCTACCGTCTGCCTCAAGATATTACTCCGCCTCGCCGGTGCTCTACTACCACCGTAACCATTACCTCTCGCCATTACCTCGACCTCTACGGTGGTGGTCCGTTATTCTGATCGAGTATGGCCTCGACTTTCTGACCAATCCTAGCCAACTTGCGGACAGGTCCCTCACACTATGGTCCAATGAGCCACACTCAAAATGCCTCTACCACCATCCAACATCCTCCCCAATGAACTTTCCCACAACGGTTACATCATGGCGGTCCCTCGACTAGCAAAGAACAAACTCACCCGACCGATTCGCCCACTCGGTCTAGCCCTTTTTATGGATTACCGACGACCCAGATGATCCAAAACTCCTCTTATGTCGGTTCCTATCCATGCCTTGCCTCACGACTTCTTAATACCCTCGGCTACCTTCGCTTTTCAACCGTAATCAAAGAATTCACGCCTCGCCGAGGCGAATCAACAATCTTAATTGCCTCGCAGCCATTCTCAAACGAACACACCTCTCGTGTTCAAGAGCCACCATACCCTCGCATACCGACTCAAACCTCGTAAACTCGCCAGACTATTACACGATTTACTCCTCGAACTAACCTCAAAATGATTTTTTGCTCATTAATGTAGTTAGCTCCAACGCATTTTTTCCGATAAGTACTCAAATAGTCCCAAGTCAAATCTTCATTGCAGTCATTGTCTCCGAACCGTGAGCCACCATCGGTATGACTCATCTCGAGAAGTGATACTATCCCTTTAACTTTTCTTCGCAGATCAGTCTCAGATCGTCCATGATCCGCCTGTCGCTTCCACCAATATTCAAGAAGGTTAGAGCAACACCGAGACACCCCGAAGAATTCAATTCGCTTGCCCAAGCCGCCTCGAATGATTTCCTAGCTCCTCGCGCCCCCTACTCCAACTACCTCTCCGTAACCCGCAAGATCGCTCGTGACATCTGCTCATCCCCACCTGTTCTCAAACTCACCACCTCCACCGGTGGTGGAACCAGATCTCATTTTCGACCTTGACCAGATCCTACGGGTTCGTAAATCATCATCCTATCATGCCTCGCCCACCACCACGCCCACCTCGGTACTCATGACTAAATCTAAATTCGATTTAAAGAATTTTATGCATCAAGAATTATTCCAATCGCTTAAAAGCAAAGTCTTATGAATATTAAAGAAGCTTTATTTTCGCGAGTCCATCGAGTCCTATCGGTTTCAATTTCTAAAGTAGTCTTACTATCACTAGCCATCCAATCACATCTCATCAACATCATTATCACAAACAATAGTAAGTGGGTACTTACCAGGCGGATTGGTGTTGGGAGACTCGGTGCCATGCCATTCACACCATATTTTTTAAAACATAACACTTAAAATGACTTTTTGAAAACATTTTGGGCCTCAGCCCACAATGAAGCCTTTGAACTTGGCTCGATATCACAATTGTAACACCCCAAACCCGGCCAATACACCACCATCGAATCCAAGATGTTTCTGTGGAGAAATCGTGTTTTGGTGAAGATAGGTTTCGCTTAAAAGTTTGATAAAACCTTTGGTAAATCTCATACTTGCACAAATCTTGGGCATGATTGTTTGAGAATCGATGTTTTGTTTGAAAACTCGTGAATTTCAAAACTTAATCGGTTATGAAGTTAAAAACACGCTTATTTCATTTAGAAATTCAAGTCGCTCGATTGTTACTAGAACATTTTGACTTAGTAGAAAATCGAGTTTAAGTTAGAAAACATTTGAGTCCCTTTATTCCAAATCTTAGTGTGATACCCGATGGTATAGTTTTAAAATATCGCTTTTGTAGTTTTGAAATCGTTGTCTTTCCAAGTTTTAGCAAATCTTACCCAATTAATTTATTAAGGCATATCAAAACCTATTTTAAACATAAACATAGCAAAACATAATTTTAAAAGGCCATTTACAAACCAAAATAAAACCAAATAGTAATAAATAAGCTTAAGTACCAAATTTTATAAAAGTCCGAGCAAATCCTTATTTAAGCATGGCATGAGCACCTCGAGTCCATCCGGCCCATGTCCGCGTCTAAGTGTCACCGAAATGTCAAAGGAGAGAGTGAGTCGCAAGACTCAGTATAAATCCCTCCTGTAATACAACATGCTAACACACATCATAGCAAAGCAATACAATTAATGCACCTGCTCCTAACCATCCATTACACCTTTTCTACCCCGGTGGTACCAAACCACCGGTGGTGCTAAACCACCGTGACCCAAAGTCACGATATCCATAATGTGGTGCTAAACCACCGGTGACCAAGTCACGAATAATCCAATGATGGGGCCAACCCATCGTGTGATACCAAATCACTAGCAACAATCCCAGATCTCATAAGTGGGGCCAACCACGGTGGTGTCAAACCATAGGACGAGTCGCAATGAGGTGCCAAACCTCCGTGTCCCAAAGACACAAGCAGTGATACTAAATCACTAGTGACCGCAAATACAAACCGATGATGGGGCCAACCCATCGTGTGATACCAAATCACAAGCGCCAATCCCAGATAATCAATGTGGGGCCAACCCACCGTGGTGCTAAGCCACTAGGACGAGACGCCGAGGTGCCAAACCTCCGTGTCCTAAAGACACAAAGGTCCCAAAGACACGGATATCATACTCCCCTCCTCTCATATTACCCATACATGTCATAATCGACTCATGTACAATATGCAAATCATGTAATTCATGCCAACATGTCCAATATTGCATCTTATAGCACATATATCATGGATCATTATATTAGACGATCAACAATAGAACTCAGAATGCTACGGACTTACTCGAATCCGGAACATACCCTATCGGGTATCATGACAATCATCACTGTTTCACTTGTTACAACACAAAGTTATTAACTTATTACTAAGAAATCGGTGTGTTATCTTACACACCGTATATCGCAAGTCTTAATCTCAAAGAACCCGATCTAAAACCCGCAATCCTCTTGCTCCTAAAAATAATCTACCAACCATGGGTTAATCACTTGATTTGGTTTTCACCAAATTGAACCAACAATGGTTCTTCCGACAATCGGCCTCACCCTAGAAAGAAAATGGTTAATCCTTAACAAACTTGACTTAACGAAGACTAAATGAATAGTCTAAAAGAAACTACTCTTACCACCACTTACCGTTTGCTTAACCGAGAAATAAGGCTCCTCTCAATTGTTCCCAACTCCGGATGTCCTATAATAAAATTGGTTTACACAATAGATTAATACCTTCAACTAATAATAAAATCAGCCCTTATCTAAACCACAATATAAGAACGAGAGAGAGGAAATGGCCATTCGACCAAGCTCTTACCCACTACCAAATTGATTGAAAACAAGCACCCAACAACAACCAATATTCGCCAACAAAACACCACTAGAGAGAAGAAAGATTCACCTAGATGTTAACACTCCTACTTTCGGCTTTGTGTGAAAAGAAAAGAGAGTATAGATGAGAAGAAATGGGTTGATATTCGACTAGGAATCAAATGGAAAGAGAAGAAGTAGAGAAGCACCTTCGTTTTTCTTGGAAAAGAAAAGGAAATGGAGAAGAAAGCTTTGGGGAGACTTTCGCTATCAAGGTTTTTAAAGAGGAAAGAGATGAAAGTGGATGCTAGGTTCGGCTTTGTTCAAATGAAGAAAGAGAAGAAGAAACAAGGCAAAATTTCGACAACACAAGTGTAGAAAATAAAAGTGCAAAGTTTGGCAAATAAGGTTGCTTGGGGTTTTGTTTCAAGAAGCAAAATGGAAGGGTTTTTCGCTTAGGCTATTTGCAAATGAAGAGAGCTTTGCTTACCACTCTTTGACCGAAAATGTACCAAAATGCCAAAAGAACATTCAAGACACTACTCCCCAACACTTACCAACCGGCCACTCCCCCAAAACCTCTCCAACAACCGGCCAAACTCCCTCCAAACACTCCTAAGCCACCAATTAAAACTAGTTGAACTAGTCTCCTCCTACTTTCACTCTCCACCCATTGTTTGAAGTTTTGACTTGGTCCAAGGCGTAGTTCGAATCGCCTACAACTCCTCCCTCCATGTGTCAAAATGGATGCAAAAATAGGGATTTTCGCAGCTTGAACCTGTGACATCCTCCCTTGCACTTGACGTCACACACACAAGCTCTAAGTGGCGATGCTTTGCCACTTTGCTAGCTCATCACTTGTGTAACAATTCACCAAATAAAATACATAAGACCCAAATCCTTCAAATTTCTATCACATAAAGCCCAAAAATAAAAATTTTCCTACCACTGAGCTACACCTAGCTTATAACTGAGCCCCAACAACATCGAAATAATAACATAGCACATCAAGCACATGCAAAGAAAGCCAAAATAAAATAGCCCCTAACTGTGGATATTACAAACGGATTTGGAAAAGTGGCCTAAAGTTGCCACTTAAGGCCTCAGGAAATGGCCCACATGCAAGGGTGTTGGGCTTGAGTTTGAGTCACATAAGAAGCAAATAAAATAAGTTTATTTTGCTTCTAGAAGCCCAAGAGGTGGACGGCACAAGGCTTGCAAAAGAGGAGTTTCACTCTCTTTAAAACTCTGCTAATTAGAAGATCATAAGGACTCTTAAGGAAGAGTTTAATTCTCTTTAAAATTGCTAAATAGATGGATAAATGAAGAATTATTCTTTAATTAGGAAAATAAGGAAGAGTGGTGGCAAAGTTAAGGATTCTTGGCCTAGTAATTTCTGGCTATAAAAGGATGAGACTAGGTCCATTCATTATTCATTCTCCTCTCTCTTTTCCTCTCGCCAATATTCTTCTTGAGCATCCATTCTTTTCTTCTTTTCTTTTAGCCTCCTAGCCGATTCCTTCTAAGCCTATTATTCCTCTCTTCTTTCATCTTTGAAATCGAATACATAAGGGAATCATAGCCGATTGTTCATCAAGTCTCTAATCCGAATCTCTCAAGGTTGAAGTGAAGGTGCAATCGATTCCTTCAAATAAGGGTAAGATCCAAGTTTGGTTTCCATTCTTTATATTTTAGACTTATCAAATCTAGGGCTAATCCAATTAATGTTCATGGTTGCCAAAACTTTGAAGAGATCTTTCGGGATTTATTAAGTGTAGGCTACAAGGAAGGAGAAGTTCTTTTCCGAAGGTACACCATAAGACGCGTGTTCCTAGTTATTCTATGAATTTTGGATTTAAGAATCTAAGGTAAGTCATATTTAACATACTACTAAGGGTTATTTGTTGTGAATAAATGTTAGAAATTGATCTAACATGTAGTTATAGGGATTTCATGATGAATACAAGGAGGAGCATAGCATAGATTTCGGATTTGATTAGTATTGAAATCGGCAACAAGGTAAGTTTTAAGAATACTAATCCTACTAGGATTTGGATTTATGGTCAAATGGTTTTTTTATTAAAGTAGTAAGTGATTAATCAAATGTATGAATTGAGATCTAAAGCAATAGATCGGGTTTTCGAGATTTCAAGGAATTGATAAGCAAATCGTGTGTACCCTACCCTAAGTTTTAATAATGCTCATGGCTATGTTTTAAATTAAATATGTTATTAAGAATGTGAAAACATGGTTAAGGTACCGTGTACCCTACACTAATCTTAATAAGATTTATGGCTTAAACTTGATATATGTGTTAATATGAAGGTGTAAAATGTGGCTAAAGTACCATGTTATGGTACAAAGTACTGTGTATGTTTTCCTACTCTTACTAGGATTACTAAATATGTTATACTTAACATGTGAAAAGTGACATGAATGTGAATTTAAGTATGATATGCATGATATGAATAATATGGGGCATTCGGTTATTTGAGAAAGGGAAGTGAATGTGATGACTTGGTCTCACTATCCTAATGTGGTGACTTTGGCCACATTATCTCTATGTTATGAATTTAGGGCTTTACAAAGAATAAGACATTACTATACTAGAACTTGCTTAGTCATGAAATTACGGGCCATAAAATTTTGTTCACGATTAAGAACCTTTCTCTCTCAAATAATTCATACATCTCATGGGACTACGAGGCCTTAAACTCATTTTTAAAAACTTTCAGAACTTAATCAAAAACACCTTTCTTGGAAGCAGGGGTCACATGCCCATGTAGTTTGGGGCACGCCCGTGTACCCTTAGACATGCCCATGTCCTCCAACCGTGGGGGGTTACTGACTATACTCACACGGCCTTGACACGCCCGTGTCTTCTACCCGTGTGGAGTTACTAACTATACTCACACGGCCTTGACACGCTCGTGTCATCCGTAGAGTTTGACTATACTACTTAACACGCCCATGTCATCTATCCAGTGTAACGAATGGCCGTGGGATTCATCCATGGTCTATTTTAACTTAATATACAAAGGTACAGGGTGCACACGGCTTAGACACACGCCCGTGTGTCCATCCGTGTGGGCACTTAGAGGCTATATACCAAGCCTTTTTCCACCCCACATTTCATACAGTAATATACTAATTCAATAAAGTCTCAACTCATCAACTAAAACACATGAATTTATACATTTGATTCATGAAAATAAAGTATTACTTCCATACAATTATAACAACTTAGCTGTCATCAATGGCTATACACATTTAAACTATAAACCCTTTTTTGGTCAACACAATTTGGCACATTAACAATAACGTAATCAACCTTAAATTCTAGCCCTATACATGCCATGACTCATAAGGACTTGATACCTCATACCGAGTGTCTGTTCGATAGTGTGAAAACATCTCTAGCGGCCTCCAAGTCGAGCTAGCTAAAATAACCTATAAGAGATGAGAAAAGAAGAGAAGTAAGCATTAATGCTTAGTAAGTTCATCTGCATGATTTGATCATTATTGATATTCACTGAATATAGGTAACCACAAAGTATTATACCGAGTTTTTCCCTTTAACTTATGACTACTTACTCAACCACTCTTAAAGCCTACTCATTCTATCTTTTATTACATTCTTACCACGCCACAGCCAATTGTTCATTTAATTAGTACACAATCCTGTACTGATCACCACAAGACCATATAAAACAACACATCAAGCATTTTCAATAAGTCTCTCATACTACTAATCTCTCGGTGGTTACGCACTTAGCCCACCATGGAATCTCTTGTGGTGGTATCGCATACTGACCCACCAATCATTTATAACTATGGTGATTTCGAACTTAGCTCACCAATCATTTATAAGCGATGGTAATTGTATCGACATTAACTAATCAAGTGGTAATGCACACAGCCCACCGATAGTAATATAGTTGATGGTATCGCACACAGCCCATCAAGTAATAATACATCAGGTGGTAACGCACATAGTCCACTAATATTATGCATTCACAAATATCTATCCTCATACATTTCTCTAATTCTAATGTTCATCCGTAAACATCATCACTCACTATCATTCTTACTTAACTTTCTACGACTCTCATTCACACTCACGCAGCGACATTAACAATTCTCTCTCATACACTAAGGTGTATTGGCTACACTTATCCCCTTAGAGGTCCATCATACACTGAATTCATCTCCAACTGTTAAATAACACAATTAAGTCTCATACACTTATTGTCACATTGACATCATACCCCTGTTAAGGTCATACATGAATTAACATATTGATGCCATGTCCCCGACAAGGTCTTATATGAAGTATCACATTTTTGCCATGTCCTTGACATGGTCTTATTTAATATCTCTCACCGAAGCCATATTCCAATATGGTCTTACACGCCTTAACTATCAGCATTTCATACTATTTACGTTTCTTAACATTCTTAGGTTCAATTCCCTTAACAACTCATCAAAAGACATTTCAAACATTCATTAAATAAATATACATTCCATACAACATTGGAATATTAAAATAACTCATACGTAATTACAACAATTGCACATGAACTTACCTCGATGTCGAAAGGGCCGAAAGGGACCTCTTTGTCCTCATTTCTCTTTTCACCCGTTCTAGGTCTAAAACTCATTTTCTTTGATCTAGAACAATGTAATATACTAATTTAATCACTTATAAATCATTATATATCATAATCTACGCTTTAGGTAAAAATGACTATTTTGCCCCTACACTTTGGCAAAATTACAATTTTGCCCCTAGGCTCGTAAATAAATTTTCATCACATTTTCTTCTTAAAAAAGCCTAGCTGAACATTTAATCCTCTTACAACTATTCACAATTCCAACTATTTCATGCCTTAATGAACAAAGTTCAACTTTTGCATTGTAGTTCCAATTAGGTGTTTTCATAACAACACCTTTCACAAAAGTTGTTTATCATCATCCTATCATTCATTTTCTTTCATAAAAACTAAGCAACCAACTTAAACTCTTTCATGGAAAGTCCCTATACTCTCAACCATTTTACAAATTAGTCCCCTCATTAGCTAGCTTAAGCTTTAGGGACTCCAAAAATATAATTTTTATCAAGAAAGGTCATCAAAATCACTTACTTGTAGGGAAAATGAGTTGCTGAAATTTTCAAGCTTTCAAAGCCCTCCCTTTGCTAATATTTTTGGTTGAAGAAGAAAACAAAATGAAAAGATGATAGCATTGGCTTATTTCATCTTATTTTATTCATTTTGTCAACTAATATCACCAACTTTTGACCAAAATAAATGCTCTTGTCCCCTATGCATGCTATGGCCGGCCAACTCACTTAAACAAGGACAAATTGCACTTTTGGGACCCCCAATTAAAAATCCATAGCTATTTGGCACCTCTAGCAAATAAAATAGAACTTTCACACTTTATGAGATTTAGTTATTTTTCACAATTTAGCTAGAAATTGCTAAAATTAAGGCACCAAAATTTTCATGCACCCTTATAAACATGTTATAAAACATAAAATAACATGAAAATAATTTTCTCTATCCTCGGTTTAGTGAATTCTAAGATCACTGTTCCGACTAGCCCCTAAATCAGACTGTTACAATTCTCCCCTTTAGGGATTTTCATCCCCGAAAATCTTTTCACGTAAAGCTGGTATTATCATTCTTAAAACGTTTCCATCAACTATTCCAAATTACAAATCAACTTGTCATCAAGTTTCTCTTGCCAATAACCTTTAAGCTATAGTACACAAGGTCAAAGTACAACTTGAAACCTAAATTACTCTCCCTCCCAGGCATATATTCAACAATCTATTAATTGGGAACTCTATACATGTCCAGAATTATCATTCAAATCTGTATCGTATAATTCACTACAATTAAGATGACATCCCCTCCTTGGGAATCATGTTAATCCAAATTCAAAATCTATTGTGTGCTTTTGAAACTCAGCTCTTAGTGGTCGACTACTTCTGACCATAAACTCAATCATATCATAAAATGTACTCTATTGTTAAAACATTTATGCACCTAACTATACTTCTTTATTCATGCATAAGTATACATGCCACTACTAAACCTCATACCAAAATTTCTGTATAAGTTCTGGATTCACCATCATTCCAAATTCTGTCTCAATTAAGAAATATCAATAATGGAAATCTTATCCACCCTAAATTTTTACTACCTAGAATAAACTTATTCAGAGCTTATTTAAAAATACAATTTACTAACTCACTTCTGAACCCCTTTTGTTCTGAAAAGAAGACTTGCTCTAGTCATTAACCTCACTGAAACCAGGATATTACCAACTAAGATCAACCGAGTAACTAACTTGTATTGCTTAACATGGATCTTTCATTTAAACATCTGTACTATGTCTACTGTCTGAGAAGTATTACGATAACTATACCCACCATGGTAATAGCTGAAGTCGTTTCCACTATCTCATTTTCATAAGATGCTCTCACTCATAAGAAAAATTTAGAAAATAAACATCGATTTTTTTCCATAGATCATTACAACACATCTAACTCTCAACACAGACACAAAAGTGATCATTCTAGATCACCAATCTAACAACTCCTTTTTCTCAATTCAGACTGAACTCAGTACTAGAACATTCAATTAATAGTTCCTTCTATAGCTTTCAACTCAATCATCATGGTTGAATATTTTGATGAGTATATCTTTGTATCATGCTCCCTATTCAAGTTCACATAAAATTTTATTCTCTTCATTGATTCATGCGCAAATATACACAAAACTTGGATCATATCCCAATGTATTAATCTACACTCTTCTCCACACCGAGAACATATTTCAAATACACATTCATCTGAGTTTCTCTTGCTATGCTAATTTAAAACCTTTACTATCGTCATATCTCATGATAGCAGGGGCATCTTGATCGAACTCATTAATTCTATTTGGCTTGCCCGAAAACTCATCGCACAACATGAAACTCATGATTCCACACCAACCTCCTCCTCAAACTACTCAAATAAGGTTACGAGGAGATAAAGGGATGTCAATTCCAATTACTAAATCTACAACTGTTTATTTTGATTTCACAATTAGCTAACATTCTCGCACGATCTCGATAAACATACATCTCAGGCTTTCGACTCACTTGAGTCAAATAGCCTAGGCTAACTTTCTCTTTGTTCTTAACATTGTAGAATCAATACAATCGTCAAAGTATTTAGACATACTTACTTACAATTGCCTTTGCTAAGCACATATCGTGCCACACTCTATACTCATTCGCTTGCGACTCGTTCATGAGTGCCTGTTTTCACACATTCACATTACTTTAGTACAATTCCCATTTCTACCTTTAAACTCATCTTTCTATCCCATTGATCACTAGGGAGAGTTAAAGACGCATATTCATCGTCATTCATGTAGGTGTGAAACCAATGCCACATCCCCGAGGTGGTATTATATGGACTTCCACATCAAGTATCGACGCCATATTTTGAACATGGTCTTAGACGATTCTCCTATTCCTTACCGAGGCCATATCCCAGATATGGTCTTATACAAGACCTTATCTATTTCATATCTCACTGATAACCTTTTCCTTTTTGTCCTCTAGGACTTCAACCTCATGTTCAACAACAATTACTCTATCTGGTAGAGTATTATGTATCAATGTGATACAAGGCATTCTGAATTGTGCTATCATAAATATTGTATTATTCACACATATCAACATACTTTGATATGGTAAACATAATCTCAACTTCATCATTCATAACATGCGTAATACTCTTAGTCAGCTATAACTAGCATAACTTAATAACAACTTTACTCACTTGACTTTGCTGCTTTCTCATTCAATCTTCACTCTTTTGCCCGATGGATTACTATGTATGAACGAGGATACTGAACTTCATCTCACATATATTTTAGTGCCAATGCTATATCCTAGGTATAGTCTTACATGGGATCTCTTAACTCATCCATGACGCCATGTCTTGACATGGACTTACTTGGTATCTTTGCCTATTTATCGATGCCATGCCTTAGCTTGGTCTTATACGGACTCTCTCGTCTCATGTGAGTGATTGAGTATCCTAAGTAATTCAACTTCAATCGAGACTTTCTCCTACTCATGTTCTACATTAACGTCTACTCAAGTACTCAACATTTCACTCTAATTTCTCTTACTATTACTAATCAATTAAAGAATGTCTTACGGGTTTGAGTACGTCGTTTACTTGATTGTCATAGTCCAACTATGGTCTTACTTGTATCACAACATCATAGCCTAGCTATTACTTTACATGTCGTCACGATTCCATAGCCTCGCTATGGTCTTACACGAAATCCCATATCAATACCAATGCCATATCTTACATAGGAAGTCATGTTGATGCCGATGCCATATCCCAAATACGGTCTTACATAGGAATTCATGTTGATGCCGATGCCATATCCCAGATGTGGTCTTACACGGGATCACATATCGTCACCAATGCCATGTCCCAGACATGGTCTTATATGGGATCACATGTATCGCCATGGTCCAACCATGGTCTTATTCATCATCTTATCATTGAACAACCGTACTCATCCCCTGCATTCTACTTAGTCAAACTTCCCAGTTTAACTCTCAATCATAACACGCGTGGTCTCACACAGGGTCACAAAATAAAACATTATACATCATCTACTTTAACAGTCACACATGAGTTTCAGCTATGTGGACATATTGATCATACATCATTCAAACAATCGTACATTCACATATACCCCATTCCCTTGGTAAATTTACTCACTATATGCACCTAACTCAATAAGTTGAGTATATAACACCTTATGTACATCCATCCAATACAGATAAGCTTATCACTTTATAACTCTCATTTCATACATTATCACACACATGTCAAATACTTCTATTCATACCTCTTCGAATCTTATCAATGCATAAGAGCATTTCAATTACCTCATTATCACTTACAACATTATTGGATTTAGCTCGGTTGGGAACCATCCATTTCTTAACAAAACAAATTCGTTAGAGCCAAGAGATATCACACTATCACAGTCCACCTATAGCATGTATAGCTAGACTCTTACTTATACTAGGTTAGTCCGACAACCGACTAAACCATGCTCTGATACCACTAAATGTAACACCCCATACCCGAGTTTGAGGCCTACACCGGATACGAGACATTACTATACTAGAACTTGCTTAATCATGAAATTATGGGCCATAAAATTTTGGTTCTCGATTAAGAACCTTGCTCTCTCAAACAATTCATACATCTCATGGGCCTACGAGGCCTTAAACTCATTTTTGAAAACTTTCAAAACTTAATCAAGAAAACCTTTCTTGGAAGCAGGGGTCACACGCCCATATGGTTTGGGGCACGCCCGTGTACCCCTAGACACGCCCATGTCCTCCAACCGTGGGGGGTTACTGACTATACTCACACGGCCTTGACATGGCCTTTTCTTCTACCCATGTGGAGTTACTGACTATACTCACACGGCCTTGACAAGCTCGTGTCTTCTACCCGTGTGGAGTCATCCTATCTGTACTGTCATCCATCCGTACTACACACGAATGGAACGCCATGGATTCACCCATGGTCTATTCTGACTTAAAATACAAAGGCACAAGATGCACACGGCCTAGACACACGCTCATGTGTCCATCCATGTGGGCACTTAGAGGCAATATACCAAGCCTTTTTCCACCGCACATTTCATACAATAATATACTAATTCAATAAAATCTCAAATCATCAACTAAAACACATGAATTTATACATTTGATTCATGAAAATAAAGTATTACTTCCATACAATTACAACAACTTAGCTGTCATTAATGGCTATACACATTTAAACTATAAACCCTTTTTGGTCAACACAATTTGGCACATTAACAATAACTTAATCAACCCTAAATTCTAGCCCAATATATGCCATGACTCATAAGGACTTGATACCTCATACCGAGTGTCTGTTTGATAGTGTGAAAACATCTCCAGCGCTTCCAACTCGATCTAGCTAAAATAACCTATAAGAGATGAGAAAAGAAGAGAAGTAAGCATTAATGCTTAGTAAGTTCATCTACATAATCTGATCATTATTGATATTCACTGAATATAGGTAACCACAAAGTATTATATCAAGTTTTTCCCTTTAACTTATGGCTACTTACTCAACCGCTCTTAAAGCCTACTCATTCTATCTTTTACCATATTCTTACCATGCCACAAGCCAATTGTTCGTTTAATTAGTACACAATCTCGCAGACCGATCACCACAAGACCATATAAAACAACACATCAAGCATTTTCAATAAGTCTCTCATACTACTAATCTCGGTGGTTACGCAATTAGCCCACCATTGAATCTCTTATGTGGTATATCGCATACGTACCCACCAATCATTTATAACTATGGTGATTCCACACTTAGCTCAACAATCATTTATAAGCGATGGTATCGCACACATCCCATCGATTACTAACTAATCAGGTGGTAATAACACACACAGCCCATCGATAATAATATAGTTGATGGTATGGCACACAGCCCATCAAGTAATAATACATCAGGTGGTAACGCACATAGCCCACCGATATTATGCATTCACAAATATCTATCCTCATACATTTCTCTAATTCTAATGACCATCCGTAAACATCATCACTCACTATCATTCTTACTTAACTTTGTACAATTCTCATTCGCACTCACGCAGCGTATTAACAATTCTCTCTCATACACTAAGGTGTATTGACTACACTTATCCCCTTAGAGGTCCATCATACACTGAATTCATCTCCAACTGTTAAATAACACTATTAAGTCTCATACACTTATTGTCACATTGACATCATACCCATATAAGGTCATACATGAATTAAAATATCGATGTCATGTCCCCCACAAGGTCTTATACGAAGTATCACATCGTTGCCATGTCCTTGACATGGTCTTATTTAATATCTCTCACCGAAGCCATATTCCAATATGGTCTTACACGGAACCTTAACTATCAGCATTTCATACTATTTACGTTTCTTACCATTCTTAGGTTCAATTCTCTTAACAACTCATCAAAAGACATTTCAAACATTTATTGAATAAATATACATTCCATACAACATTAGAATATTAAAATAACTCATACGTAATTACAACATTTGTACATGAACTTACCTCGATGTCGAAAGGGTCGAAAGGGACCTTTTTGTCCTCATTTCTCTTTTCACCCGTTCTAGGTCCAAAACTCATTTTCTTTGATCTAGAACAATGTAATATACTGATTTAATCACTTAGAAATCATAATATATCATAATCTACACTTTAGGCAAAAATGACTATTTTGCCCCTACACTTTGGCAAATTTACAATTTTGCCCCTAGGCTCGTAAATAAATTTTCATCACATTTTCTTCTTAAACAAGCCTAGCTGAACATTTAATCCTCTTACAACTATTTACAATTCCAACTATTTCATGCCTTAATGAACAAAGTTCAACTTTTGCATTTTAGTCCCAATTAGGTGTTTTCATAACAACACCTTTCTCAAAAGTTGTTTACCATCATCCTATCATTAATTTTCTTTCATAAAAACTCAGCAACCAACTTAAACTCTTTCATGGCAAGTCCCTATACTCTCAACCATATTACAAATTAGTCCCCTCATTAGCTAGCTTAAGCTTTGGGGACTCCAAAAGTATAATTTTTATCAAGAAAGGTCATCAAAATCACTTACTTGTAGGGAAAATGAGTTGCTAAAATTTTCAAGCTTTCAAAGCCCTCCCTTGGCTGATATTTTCGGTTGAAGAAGAAAACAAAATGAAAAGATGATAGCATTGGATTATTTCATCTTATTTTATTCATATTGTCAACTAATATCACTAACTTTTGACCAAAATAAATGCTCTTGTCCCCAATGCATGCTATGGCCGACCAACTCACTTAAACAAGGCCAAATTGCACATTTGGGACCCCCAATTAATAATCCATAGCTATTTGGCATCTCTAGCAAATAAAATAGAACTTTAGCGCTTTATGAGATTTAGTCTTTTTCACAATTTAGCTAGAAATTGCTAAAATTAAGGCACCAAAATTTTCATGCACCCTTATAAATATGTTATAAAACATAAAATAACATTAAAATAATTTTCTCTATCCTCGATTTAGTGAATTTTAAGATCACTATTCTGACTAGCCCCTAAATCGGACTGTTACACCAACACCAAACAGAACTACACAGAAAGGGCATTTTATCAATGGGGCTATACGTCACTCAGTTAGCTCGACATTTTGGTCTCCTCAACACCGAGGCTCTGACTTCCTCTCTCACACTAGTAAGCCAAATGCTACCCAAGGGTATTCAGACGATGTTGCACATGAAGATGGTTAAATATCGTCGAGGGACCGACCCACTACAGTATTGACTACCCACTGACGAGGCAGAGCCAGAGGACATTACTGATGATGTCCCACCACCAACAGAGGAAGCATAAATTCCAAGCCAGCAGCCATCCCATCCAGTAGCCTCAATGGAAGATATCTCTACACGCCTCACCCAGCTCGAGCAGTACTGTACTCAGCAGTTCACCGACACCGCTCGACGTTTTGATGGGATCGACGCCACAATCCAGCAAATATGCCATCACTTCTATATATCATCACCGACATCACCACGAGATCTGGCAGATGATAAGGACCTTTGAGTCCTTTCTTAGTTGTAGTTCTATTATATTTCTACTTTTCATTTATTTTAAATCTCTATATTCGTCGTAACTTTGAACTTTTCTTCATTGAAAATAGCTTTTGTTATTTTAGTTATGATTGGCTATCTAATATTCGAGTACACCTATCATATCTTTATTTACGCCTTTGACATATCTGACTAATGACTTCACAGTTTCAACCACACACTCCACATACACAAATCACTAGGAGTAGTTCACTTCTTCATAAGTCATCTTCCACTACGACCAATGTCGACTTCTGGAATCATCCAAAATTTAGGAAGTGTTACTTCTTCCCTTTTCTTTTTATTACATAATTGTTTATCTATCTTTGTACATTGAGGATAATGTACAACTTAAGTGTGGGGGGTAAAAGTACCTAACTTTTTGCATTATTCTCAAATCCTAAATTTTAGTCTTGTCTATAAGAAATCTTCTCATATTATTAATTAGGGTGAAATTTCTAATGATTTATGACTGTTATTGACATGTTTTTAAGTAAGTCATTGATAATTGTGTATTAATAATTTATACTTAAAGAATACTAAATAATTAAACATGATAAGTCTATTTTTTCAAAAATTTTCTATGTTGTTGAACTAAATTTGAATATTACCTTGAAGTCTGAAATCTACAAGATTGATGTCAAATACCCATAATTTTTGTGAGATTTGAGCCTTATAGAGCATATATTCTTTTTCATGCTCACTTTATTAATTATGAGTGTGTCAACACTGATTTGTTATTCTAGAACTTGCATTGATTATACATATCGAGACCACATCAATGATTTGATATACTGAGATGATAAAGGCACCTAGGTTTTAACCCATTCACTCCACTAAAAAGCTTACCGACATAATTAACCCTTAGTGAACCCATTTGATCCCAACAACCCTTTTATTGAATTACCCGCTTTATATTAACCTAAAACCCTTTGTATTTGTTATCACCATTCTTTTGACCACCCTTCTATCGAGAATTGAATTGATCAAGTTACCGATTTAGTTTATTTGATAAAGTTATTTATTTATTTAATTATATACTTAGTTTGCTCTTAAAAAAACCAAAGTATATTCAAGTATTAGTATATGATTAAAGGAGCTTATGCATTTAAATTCTAATTGTTGAAGAAGAGCTCGTATCAAAAGTATTATCAATAGCAGTATTATTAGTTTCAAATTTTCAATTGATGTAATCATTTATTATTTTTAGTTAAGTAATTGGTCAGGTCAATCTCGATTCTAAACCCTCTAATTCAACCTTTATCTACACCTTTAACCCAAGCCCCGTTACAACCCTGTCTAAGACCTTTTGATTTGTGTATCATCTCATATTACAGTGGTGGAGATTTGATTTTCAGGTAAGCCTATGGGATTAACTTTTCAGGTTTGACTTATGAGTGTTTTTTCTTGAAACTTAAACACTTTGAGTTCTTTGAGTGAATCCTTAGTGAGGATGTCAATTCTTGTCGGTTTCGAAATAAAGGTAATCATTTAGATAAGGGGAGACACCTATGTTTTTGTTCTACAAAATTCATGACTTATATTGTTTGAATCTTTAAGACTCTTTGAGTTAAATTATCCATGTATAAATTGTTTGTGAATTATGATGAAGCATTGTTGATAGGAATTGTGAATTACGGAAAGTTCATTTTAATTGTAAGTTGAGAATTTTGCTTGAGGACAAGCAAAAGCTTAAGTGTGGGTGTATTTGATAAACCGTAAAAGTAACATATTTTAGGCACACATTTAGTATGCTTTTGGATGATTTAGCCTTGATTTATGTAAAAAGGTGCTCTTAATCCTTTCTTTTCATGTTTTTACTCAGAAAAGCACCCGAGGACGAAAAGAATAAGAAACGTGCTTAAAACAAGCCAATTTGGGCCAAAGAGAAAATCGACACGGCCTGGACTTCAAGCCACACGGTCGTGCCTCGATAATTAATTAAGACACTACCATACCATAATTTACACGGTTGTGCCCCAATCGATAGGATCGAGACACGGCCTGAAGATGATTTACAAGGGCGTGTACCATGGCCATGTCCCTACCTCAGAAAAGAGAAATTCTACTCGAAATAGGATACTTTGAGGCAAAGAAACACATTCCAAAGCCTATTCAAACACTCGAGTAGGAATTATACTTGAATTAGGATACTCGGGGCCAAGTAAGGCATCTCAAAGTCTATATAAACACCCAAGGGTGCAACTTAAGAGGGAGTTCAGCAGAAGCCTTTTGCCAGGGCTTTTGTCGGGGCGGTGAGCCAGGCCAAAGAGCCGAGCTAGAAGGATCACATTTGTGGGAATCACTTGGAGATAGCCAGAAGATCCATCTCAAAGAGCTGAAAATCTACTCAAGACGGCAGATTTCTCCTTCAATTCCTCTAGGGGGTTTTAGGTGTTTCTTATGTTTTGTTTTATCTTTTCTCTTGAGATGTTTTTATTCATTATGAACTAAACCCTTTAGATACCTAAAGGGGATGTGTAACACCCCAAACCCGGCCTAAACGTTACGACCGGATCTGGCATGTCACATGAAAGGAATGTCTAAATCTTGTATGTTCGTTAAAAAGCTTGTATTCTTTATAGTTGTTGTGAAAAATTGAGTTTAAGTAATTTTGAATAAGAAACGTTTATTATCATTTTAGGAAAATCCCATATTGATCATTTAATAATAAGCAAGAACCAAATTGAAAGTCAAACCAAGTAAAATACCCAAGGCCTTATTACATAACAAAAACCCAAATAAAAATAAGTCCAAATAAAAGAAACGAATTTACAAGTAAACATATGTATGGCCCCACGAGTCCACCTCAACTCCCAAATTCGCAATCTAATGATTACTTGCAAAATTTAACTAAGGGGTGAGTCATCAAGACTCAGTGTGTAAATCCCCATCCAACGGGTGTTAAACCCTTACACAATTTCATATGAAAATATGCATGTCATGCAACCCAAAACCTAACCATCCTAAACTCCCGATTCTACCCGTGTGGTACCAAACCACCGGTGGTGCTAAACCACCGTGACCCAAAGTCACCGATATCAATATAATGTGGTGCTGCCACGGTGACCCAAAGTCACGAATAATCCATGTGGGGCCAACCCCGTTGTGATACCAAATCATGGCGATAATCCGTTTATCAAATGTGGGGCCAAACCACTGTGGTGCGAAGCCACTAGGCCAAGTCGCTATGAGGTGCCAAACCTCTGGTGACCCAAAGTCACGAATATTAACTGTGGTACCAAACCACTGGTGGTGCCAAACCACTAGTGACCCAAAGTCACAAATATCAATCTTCCCCCTCCTCTCATCATACCCATGCAATATGACATAATAATTCGTGTATGCAGTATGTCATGTATGCTAGACATATATCAAATAACGTGTGAAATGAATTACCATCATAATCAGAATAATAATATACAACATAATCAAGCTAACCAACCTCTAAGGGTATAGCAGTAATTTTACCTACCAAGGGTATTTTCGTAATTTACCCACCAAGGGTATTTTTGTAATTTATCTACCAAGGGTATTTTTGTAATTTACCTACCAAGGGTATTTTCGTAATTTACACACCAAGAGTATTTTCTTAATTTACCCACCAAGGGTATTTTCAAATTTACCCACCAAAGGTATTTTCGTAATTTACCTACCAATGGTATTTTCGTAATTTACCCACCAAGGGTATTTTCGTAATTTATGCACCAAGGGTATTTTTGTAATTTTGCACATGCAATGGCCCTCCCGATGGTCTAATGTTATCCTGAAGTGACTCGGCTATCATTTCCGGTCGTCACTAGACTATTGGGCCTAAAACCGATTTCGGCCCATTCAGGCCCACACGCTCGTGTGGCCCACCTAACACAAATATAGCCACGTATATAGGTTCCACCTAGTCTAGTTCACTATATACTATATCATCATACAATTTATTCCAATTAGGCCTACGGGCCCATTGGGCCCACTTCGGCCCATCGCGGCCAAGCATTTCAACCCACAAGAATACTATCGATGGCCTCAACTATCGATCGAAGCCCCACATGTGCGCCGCACGCTCGTTTATTACTATTGCCGGATCAAGCACTTCGGCATTGCCGCTCTACAACTAGTAGAGAGAGTTACACACGATAGGCGTTTGGTGTTAAAGCCACTGCGACCACTCCTCGTGCCCAAACGCCCACCAAGGTCTCTTAACTCTCCTCTTGGAATGCTCTTTATATAGCTAGCTCTTCACCTTCCTTCTTTGTATCTTTCCGATGTGGGATCCTCCGTCAAGAGAGTTTAAATTCAACTGAAACTCTTACCACCAATCCGTAAAATAAATACTCCTCGCTTCTCATGAGATTGGAACCTGACTCTCAGTAGCATAATCCACGCCGCTAGCCACTTTACCAACTAGCTCCTTGTGTCTTAACCCATGCGAACTAAATATAACCTTATGTCTAAGGTCTAAATTCATTTAATAAAAATAATCTAAAAGGAATGCAAACGCTACAACTAGAACCTTGGACCTCCTTCCTTCCTTATGGCGTCATTCCCTTGTCCCTAAGTGGCGCCACTTGCCACTCCACCACACACTCCACTTGTGTCACTTTTCTCCATATTTTATTCTTAAGGCCTACCTGCCAACTTTCAGGGTTTTTTTCACCTAAAACCAAAATTTCCCCAAAGCTAATATTTGATCCCGAGACTTTATAGAAGCCCCCTAACATTCCAAAATCACTTATATAAAAGGTCCAACTTGCACTTAAGTCGATCTCCTATTCTCCAAAAAATTTTAAGTGCTACTACGCCTAAGGCCCATTGGGCTCAATCCTACTAGGCCCAATTTCAAGATGTTACAGGATGAAACCTAGATGAATTTTGTTATTATTTTCTGAATTATATGATAAATACTTAGTTTGTTCTTAATTATGTTGCTTAATCCAAATCTGATGTGCTTAGGTGGAGGAGGAAGAGACCCTGCTTAAGAGTAGATCTAACATAATTAAGCGGAGTTGATCAACACCTAGAGATAGGGTTACAAGATTTTACCGAATTAGGGTGAAACCTAATATGGGAATCCATTGATCGATTTACTCCTATTCTAGGGGGTTATTATAAGCGAACGAGAGTTCCACTAATTACCTAGGGTTAGACGTTATTCGCCTCGAGAGAGGGTTTAATATAGGTTAGGGAGTCCTACGGATCAAGCTAAGTAAAGAACTCAAATGATTCAGTAATAAGTAACAAGTGAAGTCTAGGTGGATTCATCCTGAGGGTATCGTCGTAATCAATTAAGTTTCTTCAAGTTATTTCCCAATTCGTTCTTTTTGTCTTTGCGTTTTTAGCTTAATAGTTGTTAAACTAGATTAAATCAACCAATCACTCCATATTTTAGGCTAAATATTAAAAAGAAAGTGAGTATTAGTACTTTTAGTTCCTTTGGGTGTGATAATCCGGTCTTGCCTAAGCTATATTACTGCTCGATAGGTATACTTGCCTTTAAGTCGTTGTCAGAGTTAGTTTCCAGGTTTGATCATTCTATTTATAAATTTTAAAGCTTTGATTTCAACTATCAACTACCACTTCAAGGCTTTTGGCGAGAGAAACTAGAGGATAAACCGAATTGTGATTTTGAAGAGTCGATGGAGACGTTTCAGGAATGTTAAGAGCAACTCCTTCTGGAAAGATTTTTGGGGACGAAAATTCTTAAAGGGGGAGAATTATAACAGCCCGAATTAGGGGCTCGTTGGAACAGTGGTTCGGGACCACTAATTCGAGGTTGAAGGAAAAATATTTTGATATTATTTTATGTGTTATAATATTTTTACAAAGAGGCATGAGAATTTTGGTGCTTTAATGTTAGCGATTGAGGGCTTAATTACGATAAATGACTATATCGCATAAGATGAAAGTTCTATTTTAATTCCTAAAAGTGCCAAATAGCTATAGAATATTAATTGGAGGTCCCAAATGTTCAATTTGGCCTTGTTTTAAGTGAGTTGGTCAGCCATGTGACATAGGGGACAAGAGCATTTAATTTTGGTCAAAATTGGTGGGAATTAGATGATAAAATGAATAAAATAAGATGAATAAAAGATGTTATCATATTTTACAATTCCCTCACTTTCAACCACCAAAAATTTGAAGAGAAAAACAAGGGTTTTGGAGCTCAAAGTTTTAGCCAACAAATTCCCCAGCAAGTAAATGATTTTGATGACCTTTTCTTGATAAAAATTATACTTTTGGAGTCCCCAAAGCTTAAGCTAGCCAATGAAGGGACTAATTTGCAATATGGTTGTGAGTCTAGAGACTTGCCATGAAAGAGTTTAAGTTGCCTGTTGAATTTTATGGAAGAAAATGAATGTTAGGAAGGTGAGGAACAACTTTTATGAAAGGTGTTGTCATGAAAACACCTAATTAGGACTAAGATGCAAATGTTGTAATTTGTTCATTTATGCATGAAATAGTTGAAATTGTGAATATTTGTAAGAGGATCAAATGTTCATCTAGGATTTTTTAATGAAAAAATGTGATGAAAAGTGATTTATGAGCCTAGGGGCAAAATCGTAATTTTGCCAAAATATAAGGGCAAAATAGTCAATTTTGCCTAAGTGTAGATTATGATGTATTAAGATTTATAAGTGATTGAAAGAGTAAATTCTATTGTTCTAGATCAAAGAAAATGATATTTGGACCTAGAACGGGAGAAAAGAGAAATGAGGGCAAAAAAGGTTCCTTTCTACCCTTTTCGATATCAAGGTAAGTTTGTGTGCAAATGTTGTAATTATATACGGGTTATTTAATATTCCAATGTTGCTCAAAATGTTTATTATACTATAAATGTATTAAATATGTCTTGACAAGATGTAAAGAGAATTGAATCTAAAAATAGTGGGGAGTACAAATAGCATTGTGTGATGATAATTAAGGTCTCGTGTAAGACCATATTAGAATATGGCCTAGTTGTGAGATATTGAATAAGACCATGTCAGGAACATGGCATCGATATGAGATTTCAAGTAAGACCCTATCGGGGGCATGATGTCGATGTGATGTTATGTGTATGCAATTCAAAAATGTTATTTAACATATATGTTGAAAATGAAAAATTACATGGTTGCACCACGAGAGGTACGGGATGTGTTAGAACTAAATTGAGGTAAATTTTGGTATATGGTGAAACCATAATGGGTCATGTGTAAATTATGCATCCTAATTGCATATGTTGTATGTATAATATATGTGGGTAAATATTCGTGAACGTATAATAACGGTGGGCTATGTGCGATACCACCTTATTAATTGTTACTGATGGGTTGTGTGCGATACCATCAATAATATCATTAATGGTGGCCTGTGTGCGTTACCACCATATCCTCTGTCACCGATGGGCTGTGTGCGATACCATCGAGTTTAGTAACCAATGGTGGGCTATGTGCGATACCACCTTATTAGAGATTGATGGTGGGCTAAGTGCAAAACCACCAAGTGATTGGTAGTATGAATGATTCATTGAGAAGTTATAACGTGTTGTATCATGTGATTATGTGGTGTTGCGTGAAGGGATGTAAGTTAATGAATGTGAGCCTTAAGCTCAAGATATGGTTAGAATGTGGTAAGAGATGGAATGAGTAAGCACTATGAATGATTGAATGGGTAACCATAAGTTTACAAGTAAAATTCATTATAACACCTTTAGATTGTATATAATCAATGGGTATCAATCATTGATTAGTATTTTCATGTGAACTTACTAAGCATTATTGCTTACTCCTTTTCTTTTCCATCTCTTATAAGCTAACTTACCTAGCTCGGGTTGGAGATCATCGGAGATATTTTCACACTATCGAGCAGACATTTGGTACGGGGTTCCAAGTCCTTATGATTCATGGCATGTATAGGGATAGTATTTAAAGTTGATTAAGTCATAGTTGTGTATAGCCATAGATGATGGCTTAAGTCAGTTGTAATTGTACTAGAAATAGTTCTCTCTCATGTATGAGATGAAGATTTCATTTTATAGATTAAATATGATAATTCAAGAGTTACAATTGATGATGTGTGACGTTTACATGATGGTGTATGAATGTATGCATATGGAAGACACGGGCATGTCCAGGCCATGTGAATTTAGTCAGTGTCGACCACGGGTGGAAGACACGGGCATGTCTTAGGGGCAGAAGGGCGTGTCCTTAGACCAACACCGGCGTGTGGCCCCTATTCTAAAGAACAGTTTTTCCAAGCTTGTAAAAGTTCCCGGATTGATTCCGTAACTTCCCGGAGGTATGCTTAGGGCCTCGTAAGTCTAGATTGAGCAAGTGTTGGGTTTAAATGAAATTTTATAGCCCAATTTGAGACGTTTAAATGAGAAAAGTTAGGTAACGCCTTAAACCCAATTTCGACTTTGGACACGGGTAAAGGGTGTTACAACTTACATCAAAGTGTACAAGTCTCGTAAACATAGTCTGTCATCTACTCAAGATTTAGGTATGCCACACTATGAATGTTACAAGTGAATAAACACATAAACAAATTCAGGAACTATTCTTCTTGGGTCCAGTCCGATGTACTGTTAGTTTATTTAGTCACATCTTTGTCTCTAACTTCTAGAAGCCATCCACTGATTGTAACACCCCAAACCCGGCCCATTCGCTATGATCGAATTTGAAATGCCACTGCATAAACGTTTGAAAAACTTTTGACTTAGAATTAAAAAAATAAAATTTTGTTGTCTTTACTAAAACATTGTGTAATTAAAATTTCAAGTAAAACTAAGTTGTTTAAAATAAAACATTTTCAAATAATAATATAATCGACAAACCAACTTAAAACATAATAAAAGTCCTTAAATACTTAAAATGGCCCTTATTACAAAAATTAAATACTTAAAATCTTGAAACATAAATTGTATAAAGAGAATCCATTTACGCATGGGCCACCTCGTATCCACTCCAACCCGGTCCAAGCTTTATGCATCACCGAAAGGTTTGAGAAAAATTGGGTGAGTCAAGCAGGACTCGATGCATAGTTATTACACATGCCTCCACGTATGGGCTTGGCCCATATCCACACATCAATCACATATCAAATGATAAGGCATTATATCCACATAATTCCACATGTTGGGCTTGGCCCATATCCACATTGATCCACATAAATAGTCATGCAAAATGCATAAATATGTAACATGAAGCCCAACCCAACCTAGAGTCCATCCGTTACTCCTACCTTAGCGAGACTCACCTTGGTAGTGGCTAATCCACCGATCACATAGTGATCCACATATCTTACCTTGGCGGACTTGCGCCCAAGGCCGTGGCTAAGCCACCGATCACATAGTGATCCACATATCTATATCCAAGAGGTGACTCGAGGTCATCCTTAATCTATGGTGATGCACACGGCTATCATCCGCCGAGATGGGCACCTAGCCAACACCTCCCTTGATGGAGCACATAGCCACCATCAAGCGCCAATGTAACACAAGGCTAACATCGGACCACGTACATAATGTACACCCTTTCCTTCGATAGTCACATCCCAAGTCCCATGCAAATATGTATATCATGGCAACATATCACTTGAACAATAATGCATCACATGCCATCACATTTCATATATTCATCAATGATCATTTAATATCGTAAATCAACGACACGAGTATTCGATCACCCACCACGGTATTCACAATCTTAGCCCTTAATTGGCTACCATTAACATCATATCACATATACATAAATATAACACATACACACAATCAAGAGACGGTGCGATAACTACGCACCTTTTGGCACGATCGGCTAAATCCGAAGACCGATCTACCACACTAGATCACCTTGTCCTACATTCGGCCAAACCACAACACTTTAATCAAGACCATTCGGCCAACATCAAATCTTAATCCCAATAGCCTTAGGCTTTCTCAACCAACTTAAAGAATATTGAATCCTTACCACTTGACTTACCAACCGATTGCTAATGGAATGGGCTTAGATCGATTGTTTCGAAATCCCAATGAGCCTAAGAGAATAATCGAATCCAAAAAATGGTTAGAACCTTGCAAAACAATGCCCAAAGGTTGGCCTTTGTCCACAAGAAACATCATAGAAATGAGAAAGTAAAAGAAGAAAAACGTCCATGAACACTTACCCCTTTTTATCCAAAATCGATAGAAGAAACCCAAGGAGAGTCTACCCTTGAATATTTGGCCAAAATAATACTAAAAGGAAGTAGGGAGTTTGACAATTTGGTTATGAGAGAAGAAAATATGTGAATAGAAAAGAGAATGAAGAGAGAGAGAGAGAGAGAGTTCGATTTTAGCAACAATGGAGAAAAGAAAAGGGAGTTTGGAGAGGAGAGTTTGACCAAAAGGAAGAAAAAGAATAAGAGAAAATGGGGTTAAGAGATTGACCAACTCCTTGTTTGCCAAAAGAAAAGTGCACAAAAGTACCAATGTTGTTTTGGTTTCAAAAGGATAAAATGAAAGAAAGAAAAAAAGTAGGATTTGGTTCCAACAAAATAAGGCTAAAACCAAAAGGAATTTTGCACTAAAAGCATAGCACACATTCGGTCAAGGAGGGGAGTTTTTGGAGAGAAAGAAAACAATACAAAAGATGCACAAAAAGCAAAGGTTGACCAACTATTCCCCCCCAAGCCACCTAACAACATTCGGCCATCCCCCTAGACACCCATACTGTCCACATACATGCACTAAAGGCCTAGGATTACTTTCCAAAACATCCTCCATATTCCATGCCTTTGTCCCCTCATCATACCATAACCTTAAGATTCTTATCCCCAATTTCAAGCTTTCCATAAACCAATATTCAACTTACCAAAAGTTAAGAGTCCAACCTATCATAAATAAGGTTTGACCGACATTTAATGCAAAGCTACATAAAAATAAAGTCTTCTAAATGCAATCCATGCAACTTGAACCTCTTCCCTCAAGCAACCCTTCAAGCATCATAACCACCTTGCCACTAACTCCTCATGTGCTAGAATCTAACACTTAAATTAACTTAAGTGTCAAGTTCATAATCCACTTCATTAAATAAACCATACTAAAAATTATTCTAGCTTCCTAAATAAAATCAAGCCTTCACAAGACTATGCTAACACACAAGATTCATACCCGAGCCAACACAAATAATACTCAAATTTTCTTCCTAAAGCCCAAGGCCCAATCGGCCCAATCCTACTAGGCCCAATTTTGGGATGTTACAGTTCTACCCTCCTTAAAGAAATTTTGTCCTCGAAATTTCCAACTAACTAACAGTCGTACAATCCTACTCATCACACTACGCTTATGCTGCGCACTCTGATCTTAATAAAACTAACATACTTTCTATGAACAGTCCCAAAGTTCACACTCAAGGTTCTAGATACTTCACTAGCAACACAAATATGAACTAGCTCTATAACAAACAAGACAATAAAGGGTATTCCAGACATAAAAACTTACCCGTTGTCACATCTGGCACATCACTATCCTCCCTCCGACAAACTGCATACACCAGACCTGGCTGTCTTGCCTTAGTGTTACCATTACCTCGGCCTGATGCTCCACGACCTCGGCCGGAACCATTTCCTCCATGGTTGGACCACGACCCTAAATAAACTTGCGACCACCTCTACCCGGCTATTCAAAACCTTGGCCTCTTGTCAGAGCCCTTCTCGGATCACGGGATAGTCTTTAATCAAATGAGACTTGGATTTACACCTAAAACACTCCGGTCCGATTCCAAAGACTCGCCAACATGATACCTTCCACACCGAGCACACAAGCGGTCCCGATTTCCGATGGTTGGCATAGAAACACGAGCAAAATTCTCGATCCTTGGTCTTTTTGAAGACTCCCAGACGATTCTGACGGTCCAAAACTCTTCTTATCTCGGTTCCTATCCTTTTCTCTGTTCTGCCTCATAGAATCCTTAATTCCTTGACCACCTTAGCCTTCTCCACTAATCGGCAAACTCTCGTTCCTCTTGTGGAGCTATCAATAATCTCAGGTCATCCCTTAGTCCATCCTCAAATCGGACACATCGCTCATACTCTGTAGCCACTACTCCTCGAGCATATCGGCTTAACCGTAAAAATTTTGCTTCGTACTCTGCCACGGACTTGTTCCCTTGAACCAGCCCCAGAAACGCCTTCCTTTGCGCATCAATATAGTGAGTACCAATGTACTTCTTCTGATATGCTGCCTTAACGTACTCCCAAGTGAGATCTTCAGCTGTGGCCCCATCCCGAACTGTGAGCCACCATTGATACGCTTCATCGCGTAGCAGCGCCACCATTCCTTTCACTTTCTCCTCAGGGGTCAGATCCAACTCATCCATAATTCGCTCGGTCGCCTCCAACCAATACTCAGCTGTACTGGGTGCCACCCCAGATACTCCACGAAACACCTCAGCCCCATTGGCTCGGAGTCGCTCAGGTACGGACTTTCTAGCTCTCATATTTCCACCGGCTCCAGCCACCATCTCAAGAACTCGCAGCACAGCCTGCGATACAGCATCATCCCCAGCCTGAGCTTGCTGCTCCACACCAACAGCTGGTGGGGGTACCACATTGTCAGACCCTTGACCCGACCTAACGGGTTCGACACGGCCATTCTGCCTCTACCGCGTCCTCGCACATTACGACCACGTCCCCTAGAGCTCATGTCTAACGTCGCGATTTAATCTATTTAAAGAGTTTTATACATTAGTACTTTTGTTCCACTTGTTTATGCGTGAACAATTTTATGAAACAAAGTTTTGAAGTTGTTCTTCGATCAATCAAAATTTCTAGTTCAAGATCACTATTCTAATTCAGAGAATCACACATTCACATCAATAGAGACACATTCACTCTTCCACAACATTTACCATGCTACTATGGGCATTCTTGACCATTCCCAACCCAGGGGTAATTTCGTCATTTTTCCCTACAGGGGTATTTTGGTAATAAATCGGGTAAATTCAAAAATCACCAAAAGTTATTTCGAAATTTTCCAAACTCATGGATATTTTTGAAAGAAAGATTTTCCAAATCAAGATATTAAAAAAAATTAAAATTCAGGGGTTATTTCGGTAATTTGGAAGTTAGGGGCATTTTAGTAAATTTTCCCAAATCAGGGTATCTTACTATTTTGTAAAATAGAAGTTTTTGGTATTTTTATAAAGTAAGAATGTTTTTTTTAAAGTCGAGGGTAGTATGGTAATTTTATAAACCAAGGTCATTTTGGTAATTTTTCAACACAGGGGTATTTGGGTAATTTTGTAAATCAGAAATTTTTCGAAAAGAAAAAAAAATTTCCAACTATAAAATGGTTTTACAATTCAAAGGAGTAATTTTTTTGAAAACTTAAGGTTTTTATAAAACAGTATGGCTAGTCCCTTTCGGGTTTTAATTATCGAGTTTAGCAGTGAATAAGTCCTCTTGGTTAGGGTGAGCCGTAGCTACGCACTGTAGGATTCGAGTAAAGAGGAGGTGAGTCGCTAGGACTGCTTAAATACCAAGCTCTTACCGAATCCACTCCTAGACATGCGCACAATGGTTGCCACACCATAACTCGGTGACTTACTTCACAGGTTTGTTCGGTTGTTCTTTAAGTCTTATGCATCTTGTGTTGGAGTAAGCTAATCCTAAAGTTCGATAACTTAATATACTAATCTACGTTCCCATCATACCCACATACCAATCATATAATAATTCACACAACAATTAAAGGTACTTACCTGGTGGACTTGGTTGAGAGAATCTGGTGCCATGCCAGAATAATCCTGAAAAATTTATGAAAGCCCAAATCTTTGAAAAGCCCATCTTAAGAAAAAATGTTTTTGGGCCCAAAACCCTCAAAGCCGAGTTTTGAACCGGGCTCTGATACCAATTTGTAACACCCCAAACCCGGCCCATTCGCTATGATCGAATTTGAAATGCCACTGCGATAAACGTTTGAAAAACTTTTGACTTAGAATTAAAAACATAAAATTTTGTTGTCTTTACTAAAACATTGTGTAATTAAAATTTCAAGTAAAACTAAGTTGTTTAAAATAAAACATTTTCAAATAATAATATAATCGACAAACCAACTTAAAACATAATAAAAGTCCTTAAATACTTAAAATGGCCCTTATTACAAAAATTAAATACTTAAAATCTTTGAAACATAAATTGTATAAAGAGAATCCATTTCGCATGGGCCACCTCGTATCCACTCCAACCCGGTCCAAGCTTTATGCATCACCTGAAAGGTTTGAGAAAAATTGGGTGAGTCAAACAGACTCGGTGCATAGTTATTACACATGCCTCCACGTATGGGCTTGGCCCATATCCACACATCAATCACATATCAAATGATAAGGCATTATATCCACATAATTCCACATGTTGGGCTTGGCCTATATCCACATTGATCCACATAAATAGTCATGCAAAATGCATAAATATGTAACATGAAGCCCAACCCAACCTAGAGTCCATCCGTTACTCCTACCTTAGCAGACTCACACCCAAGGTAGTGGCTAATCCACCGATCACATAGTGATCCACATATCTTACCTTGGCAGACTTGCTGCCCAAGGCCGTGGCTAAGCCACCGATCACATAGTGATCCACATATCTGTATCCATGAGGTGACTCGAGGTCATCCTCAATCTCGGTGATGCACACACTATCATCCGCCGAGATGGGCACCTAGCCAACACCTCCCTTGATGGAGCACATAGCCACCATCAAGCGCCAATGTAACACAAGGCTAACATCGGACCACGTACATAATGTACACCCTTTCCTTCGATAGTCACATCCCAAGTCCCATGCAAATATGTATATCATGGCAACATATCACTTGAACAATAATGCATCACATGCCATCACATTTCATATATTCATCAATGATCATTTAATATCGTAAATCAACGACACGAGTATTCGATCACCCACCACGGTATTCACAATCTTAGCCCTTAATTGGCTACCATTAACATCATATCACATATACATAAATATAACACATACACACAATCAAGAGAGCGATTGTGATAACTACGCACCTTTTTGGCACAGTCGGCTAAATCCCGAAGACCGATCTACCACACTAGATCACCTTGTCCTACATTCGGCCAAACCACAACACTTTAATCAAGACCATTCGGCCAACATCAAATCTTAATCCCAATAGCCTTAGGCTTTCTCAACCAACTTAAAGAATATTGAATCCTTACCACTTGACTTACCAACCGATTGCTAATGGAATGGGCTTAGATCGATTGTTTCGAAATCCCAATGAGCCTAAGAGAATAATCGAATCCAAAAAATGGTTAGAACCTTGCAAAACAATGCCCAAAGGTTGGCCTTTGTCCATAAGAAACATCATAGAAGCGAGAAAGTAAAAGAAGAAAAACGTCCATGAACACTTACCCCTTTTTATCCAAAATCGATAGAAGAAACCCAAGGAGAGTCTACCCTTGAATATTCGACCAAAATAATACTAAAAGGAAGTAGGGAGTTTCGACAATTTGGTTATGAGAGAAGAAAATATGTGAATAGAAAAGAGAGAGAGAGAGAGAGAGAGAGAGTTCGATTTTAGCAACAATGGAGAAAAGAAAGGGAGTTTGGAGAGGAGAGTTTGGCCAAAAGGAAGAAAAGAATAAGAGAAAATGGGGTTAAGAGATTGACCAACTCCTTGTTTGCCAAAAAGAAAAGTGCACAAAAGTACCAATGTTGTTTCGGTTTCAAAAGGATAAAATGAAAGAAAGAAAAAAAAAGTAGGATTTGGTTCCAACAAAATAAGGCTAAAACCAAAAGGAATTTTGCACTAAAAGCATAGCACACATTCGGTCAAGGAGGGGAGTTTTTGGAGAGAAAGAAAACAATACAAAAGATGCACAAAAAGCAAAGGTTGACCAACTATTCCCCCCAAGCCACCTAACAACATTCGGCCATCCCCCTAGACACCCATACCGTCCACATACATGCACTAAAGGCCTAGGATTACTTTCCAAAACATCCTCCATATTCCATGCCTTTGTCCCCTCATCATACCATAACCTTAAGATTCTTATCCCCAATTTCAAGCTTTCCATAAACCAATATTCAACTTACCAAAAGTTAAGAGTCCAACCTATCATAAATAAGGTTTGACCGACATTTAATGCAAAGCTACATAAAAATAAAGTCTTCTAAATGCAATCCATGCAACTTGAACCTCTTCCCTCAAGCAACCCTTCAAGCATCATAACCACCTTGCCACTAACTCCTCATGTGCTAGAATCTAACACTTAAATTAACTTAAGTGTCAAGTTCACTTAATCCACTTCATTAAATAAACCATACTAAAAATTATTCTAGCTTCCTAAATAAAATCAAGCCTTCACAAGACTATGCTAACACACAAGATTCATACAGAGCCAACACAAATAATACTCAAATTTTCTTAGGCCCCGTGATGTTAAAGCCCAAGGCATATCCCCAATTGGACCATATTAGTATTTCAATTAGTTTGCTCATTTTAATTAGACTAAGGACATGCTTATACTAATATAAGTTGTCTACTAGGCCCAATTTAATCAATTAGGATGTTACAAAGGTTGTCCTTGGATGAGGCCTTGACTACATACATGATTCTGTCTACAACTACCTCCCTTATGATATGATAATTTTGATCAATATGTTTTGTCCTCTTGTTGTTTCGTGTGTCCTTGGTATTAACTATTGTCACATTGTTGTCACAATACAGTGGTATTAACTAAAGTATAAGAATTCTTTGAGTGCGCCTTTGGGTGAACTCTGCATTAAGGCGATCTTGGTGGTTTGGTGGACTCTTTTGAAGAGTATACGCCACCCAAGTTGTTAGAAAAAACGTTAAAGCCCTTAGTATTAAGAAATTATTTTGAAAAAATCGTATGTTTTATTATTATTTTATTATCTTGGTTGAATGATTGGTTAGACGAACGAGTATTTAATTAGTATAAGGCAAAGTTTTTGAAACCTATCAGACTTGTATTTATGAAGAGAGAGAAGTGCTTAGTCAAAAGAGCGAGGGGTTTGGAGGGAAATCAGACTTATCCACTAAGTTTTTCCTTCTGTGTATATTTGTATAAAGTAAGCATTGGCTTCTTGAGTAAGTTTTATGTCTTCTTTGGCAATCATATTTTCTTTCCAAACTTTCTCTGCAAATTTTCTCTTGGAAAACTCTAGACTTAGGATTTGCTTGAAGACTTTGGTTCGTTGTACTCAACCAACTCCATCGTCGTTTGGTACCTGGTAAATATCGATGAAACTCAAGTTAATTTCATGGATATTTACAAGGCCCTAAGGTTTTATACTTTAGAGTTAGTTTGAGGTGTAAGAGAAGAAACTTCTAAATTTTAGGTTTCATAATAATATTCATATTTAACTTGTTTTTTTTTTTTGGTAAAATGATCTGATAAGTTAACTCTTCATCTTATAGCTTAAAAAAACTCCTAAAAAACCCCGTGATAAGGGAAAGAGTGCTGATGTCTGATCTTGTTGCAATTTCTAGTGAGTTCCTTCTTACTTTTATGTGTGTGTGTATTATGTTCTTTCATTTTTTTCGATTTAGGTACGCCCTCTTATCCCTTGAGATGATGTGTTTGTGCATGAGTAATAAAAAGTATGTGGTTAAAAGTTTGAGTTAGTTTTCTATGTAACTGGAGTAAAGGCTTTTCTTCGTGCTTAAGCCATCACCCATTATTTCTGGAATGAACAATGTAAACTGAGCTATGAAAATGAAATTATGTCGATGCCTTCAATGAAATAAGCATTGAACTAGTAGATCATGATACATGAAAATGGATCAAGTAGCCTCTGTTAGGGCACGTGTTAATGCAAACCAGATTGGCAAATTATAATGAAATGAATACTAAGGCTTGATCATGGAATTAGATGTGGCTGACACAAATGAGGATGTCTACATGGTTGCATGAGTGTATTGTATGCGCCAAAGGAATAGTGTCTGTAGTAAAGTCTGGTTGTTGATAGTATTCGCCAATAGGTGAATTGTATGATTTGCTGAGTTGGAAATTTTTATTTGTATTATATATTTAGCTATTGATATGTTTGCTTTGAAACTCATTAAGTTCTTCAAACTTATTTAGTTCCCTTTCCTTTTCAGGATCGCTGATGAAGTAAAGGCTTTCTTAATGAATACGCCAAAGGACATCTATTTCATGATATTTCTAAGTTGTATTATGCATGGCATGGGGGTGGTGTCAAGATGGTGTCATTCAAAGACTGAATTTTTGTATTTTAAAGCTACTCTTTTGAAATCATTAACTAAATGAAACCTCAGAGAAGTGATTATATTTTCTTGAAGAGTAACGAATTATTTATATTGAATGACTAATGTTTGTCTAATTATATGTGTATGTGTACAATGCTATAGTTAGATAGAAGTTTACGCCAAATACGGTACTAAGCACTTCCATGTTTTTCATCTCACTTGGATATGTATTACCCTATCTATCTTTTATTTGGCCAAGGATTTACAATTCATATTTATTTGAAATGTATTTTCATGAAGGCCTCACCTGTACAAAACTATTCAAAAAAAATTACATGTTTAAAAACAAATATACTACACTCAAGGCACTAGATCCAATAAAATCTGCTTTGTGTTGTGTCTATGATGCAATGCTTAGGGCAAGCAAGGCCATCAGTGAAACCTTTTGGCACGAACAGAGATTGTATGAGCCTTACACATAAAATTTGGAAGATAGATGGGATTGCTAGATGCTCTAAGATATCCAGAACACTATATATTGATTGAATCTAAAATTTCAGTATGAAACCAAGAAACAATTTGGTGACGCAACTCTGATGGAAGGATTTTTATTCATTCTTTCCAACAGGCATATTACATGTGGTAGAAGCTTGTTTGAAGAGTGCTCTTTTTATTGAGAGCGTAGTGGTAGCTTTAGAAGTGAGTTAGCACTTACTTCTAGCAAAAAATACCAGGTAAAAGAATACTTATCTATTTATATAATCATGAATTTGCAATATATTATCTAATATAATTTTCCTAGATGAGTGGTGGAGGTTCTTTGGTCATGGTGCTCCAAACTTTCAAAGGTTAGCAATAAGAATTTTGAGTCAAAGTGCACCATTCTCTGGTTGTAAACAAAATTTGAGTGTGTTTGAAAGAATACACAAAAAGAGAATAAATAGATTGAAGCATCAAAGGTTGAATGACCTCGTCTTTTTTCATTACAATCCTCATTTGAAGAATAGGTAATTTCTTTAGTGTATTATGGACTTTTTATTTAGTTGTATTGATTGAAATATTTAACTTTAACTATATTACTTTAAGTTGTAGAACTTTTAACAAGATATCTTTGGATCCCATTGATTTTGAGTGTAGTAACAAAATCGATACTTGAATCATTGAGGATAAGAGTTTGACAGGACATGACATGGAATTTGATGAATTGCAAAATATGATAGGTGAAGCCAATCAAAATGAAAATGCTAATGGTTAGTAATTTTTTTAACATTTAAAACTTTAAAGTTAAATATATTTATATTAATTACCATTTGACTTGTGAAAATTTTACCTTTTGCTAGTTTAGTCAAACTCAAATGTTGATAATAAAGTTTTTGATGATTATGTCTTCGTGGTTCAAGATGGATTGAATCTTTCATCTTTTAGTGGTGTTGAGGCTGGTGGAAGCAATGATCAAGATAAAGATTAAGAAAATTGGAATGTTAATGAAGATTATTAAATTTGAAAGGTTTTCTACTTTAGAGTTTGGAACTTTGGATTGAGTTTAGGTTGTGTTTAAATGTGTTTGAATTGAATTTGCATTATGTATTTTTATGTGTTTGATCTTTGGATTATGGTTTTGAATGTTTTCATTATTTTTATGTGTTTGGAATGACTTAAACTTTTAATGTTTTAATTTTCTCATATTACAACTTAGGTTAGATGAATATTGAACTTTGAAGGTTGAATATTGAATTTTAGATTTTGGATAATGTAGTTAACTTTGTTGAGATTTTAAATTTTAAATTGATATTTTAACATATAATTAATGTTTATGACATTATTGTTTATTTAAATGTGTTTATACTTTTTTTTCCAATTTTTCAATATTCTTCTTGATTTTATTTATTTTTAAGTATTTTTTCTAGCTTTTTAGTCAAAAAATTCTTTTTTTTACAATGAACAGGTTGGACCGGTAGTCAAACTAGGTTTGACTGGCCCAACTATCCGGTCTAATTTTCAAAACCTTGCTTTGTTGTGAGAATGTTGTTAAATAAATGAATTTGTACCTATAGTTCATGAAACCCATAATATGAAAAGAATGTGTTTATAAGGATTAAATTAAAATATGAGTTTGAGTGTATGTCAAATCACTTTAAGTGTCATTATGTGGAATTAGACAAAAGATTGTCTAATATGCTTTAAAACTCTAAATTCTATAACTTTGAATATGTCTCTATATGAATATTAAGAATGTGATTGATCTCGATTAATATAAGTTATTTATGAATAAAATGTGCCTTAGTAGATTTAGTGAAATACTTATGATATGATTAGCAATACCAATAAGGATTAAATGCCCATTAGGTCTGGAGTTTTGTTACCTTTGTGCCTTGCACTTATTATGCTCACTCTTTATTGCTTTCAGGCTTAGCACTTCGGTGCTCTCTGGTGTTTTTTAGAGGATTAACAATTATGTGCTTTTTGGTGTGTTTTGGAGGGATGTGATATGAAGTCTTATGGCTAAGCACTAATATGCTCTTTGGTGTGTCTCGATGGGTCCCAAGTATCCAAGTCACATTTTACTAGAGTTTACTATGGGCAAATTGATTAAAATCTTTTTAATGAGACTTACATATGTATACAAGTTGTTATATGCGAACTAAAGTGGTATGTACTAAGGACTATAAGATAAATAAGTGAAAGGAAATTGAACAATTGAGTAAGTTAATAATGAATATATTCTAATAGCTCATTCTGGCTAATTGTGGCATAAATGAAATTTTTTATAAGCTAAATATGATAAGAAATTAGGTATCCAACAATAAAAGAAAAGCTATGTGCTACGAATTGCTTATAGTGGCCTGAAAATGAAGATAAAAAAATTAAAACTTTTATTTTCCGTATGCTCTTAATGAAAGAAATGAAAATATAATAAAGATTTGAGATATAAAATTTTGATTTTATATGCTAATGAATATAATGGTTGGCTATATGTGTATGGAACAAAAAGGTCATAAGTGAAACTTATTTGTAATGTCTAACCCTAAGTGAAACCAATAAACAATTGGCCCTAAAAAATGAGCTTATATGATACCTTTTAAAGAAAACTTTGATAAAAAGAGGACATATGTTTGACTAAATATTTGTTATGAGTCATATAATTGAATCAAGAAATGTAATTGCTTAATGAATAAATAATTGGTAAGTTGAGCCTTTATAATATGGTAATGAGAAATGAATCCACTAATAATCTTTAATTGTGATATGTGTAAATTCTGTAACAAATACTCCAAATGGGGCTTAGCACTATTAAGGAATAGAATAAGTAGGTTTATTGTAACATCCCTTACCCGTGTTTGACGCTGGAACAAGGTACGAGGCATTACCTAACTCAAACACATACTAACATGCATTTTCGAGTCATAAAATTTCGTTCAATTTTAACACTTTTCAAAACTTTACCTTAAAGTTCCTAATATAGACCTACGAGGCCCAAAACACACTTTGGAAATGGTTCGAGACCAAACTGAGATCTTTAGAAAACTTTGGAAAATGTCACTAAAAACAGGGGCATGCGCCTGTGTCCATGGCCCGTGTCCATCACACGGCCATGACACGCCGTGTGTAAAAACCTTGACATTCTGTTTCTGATGTCATCAATCCAAGAAGGTCACACGGCCAAGTCATACGCCGTGTTCTTATGCCGTGTGATGAATTAAATTTCTAAATTCAACTGCAGACTTCACACGACCTGGGCACATGTCCATGTCCTATGACCGTGTCTTCCACATGGTTGTGACACACGGTCGTGTCTCAGCCCGTGTGGTTACTACTGGGCATTCTATTTTGCCAACTTAGGGTGAAAGGGGACACATGACCGGACTACACGTCCATGGGGCAGACCGTGTGCCACACACGACCTAGACACACGCCCATGTGTCTACCCATGTGGACATAAATAAGGCTATTTACCAAGCCTTTTTTGCCACCTTTACTTGCACCAATATAAGCTACATCAAGCAAAAACCAATTCACACACACTTTATCAATTAAATCATGCAACCTACTCATTCATCCATACAATTTGCTCAATCATGAAAACATCATCATTGGCATAAATCAACAACAAATTTTAGCCATCATCCATGGCCTTATACAAAATCAATCAATCTTCAAGACAAGCCAACACATTTGGCCAAACAATAAGACACTTGAAAAAAGACCAAGTCCCTATACATGTCATACTCAAAATAATAATTTTAACTATACCAAGTGTTCAGGATGATAGTGTGATTGATGCCTTCGAAGTCTGTTGATCCCCGAGCAAACTTGGCAGCACTATAAGAAAATGGAAAGGAAACGGAGTAAGCATAAAGCTTAGCAAGTCGCATGTAAATAATTAACAACAATTAACATGCATTATCATACTCATAGCATATCATAAACTTGAACATAATTTTCGAATGATTAAAGGCATAACTTACTCATTTTCATCCTTACAAATCATACATCATAAATCGAGTTCATTTCTCAAAATTTCATGTAGGTACCTATATCACTTACAACATAGTCATAACTCTTCTCACTTTTAACACAAAATTTAAATTTCCTATTGAACCAGTTGGAATACCAAAGGATACCCGACAAGCCTCACACAAGAGGGTAAAATGCCGATGCCATGTCCCAGACATGGTCTTACACTGGCTCACATGTCGAGGCCAATGCCATGTCCTAGGCATGGTCTTACACTAGCTCTCGTATCAATGCCGATGCTATGTCCCAGACATGGTCTTACACTAGCACACGTATCAACACCGATGCCATGTCCCAGATATGTTCTTACTCTGGCTTTCATAATGTGGTCGATACCATGTCCCAGACATGGTCATACACTAGCACACGTATCACCCAAATGTCATGGCATGGACATCCATTCTATTCCTAAGGTTCAACCGAGAGATTTTCTTACGTCAATTCTCATCATGCATAATCATAACAATAATAAAACATTTTATGGAATATCAATTGTTTAATGCATCATAACAATAGAGTTGTATTATTTACGTACAACTTACCTCGATATACAAAAAGTGGGCGACTAAATTAAATTAGGCTACTAGCTTGGTTTTCCCCCGGTCTAGGTCCGGCTCCATTTTTCTTAACCTATAATGACAAAATCACTTATTTAATCACTACATAATTCAAAACATTTCAAAATTCCAACTTTGGCAAAATTGTCGTTTTTCCCTTAGACTTTCAAAATATTACGATTTTGCCCTTAGGCTCGTAAACGATTTTCATCAAATTTCCTCATTAACCAAGCCTAGCCGAATCTATTTTAAACTTATAGCAACTCACAAATCCAATTATTTCACACATTTACTACTTATTTTACAACCTTTATAAAAATGTCCATTTTAAGTGTTTCCATAGGAACCCCTTTCACAAAAGTTGTTTATTTAACAACCAAGATTCATTTCTTCCATAAAATTTCAAAAACCAACATGAATACTCACATGGTAAAACCCTAGACTCTCAAAAACCCTAGACTCTCAACCATAGTGCACAATAGTCCCCTCATTAGCTAGATTAAGCTACAAGGGTTCCAAAAACACAAAAATCATCAAAAATGACCATCAAGATGACTTACTTGCAAGGATTAAAGGTTGCTGAAATTTTCAAGCTTCCATGGCCCTTTATTGAGTAAAAATTGGTGGAGAAGAAGAGAGAATGAAAAAGATGAAAACTTTTTCTTATTTTATTTTATTGCAACAATTTAGTCACCTAATTCCACCAACTTTGACCAATTTTCATTTCTTTGTTCCCTATGGTGGCCAACACTCTCCTAAGGGCCTAATTGCACATTAATGACCTCCAATTTAAGGTTCTATAGCTATTTGACACCTTTAGCTTGTAGAAAAAAATTTTGCACTTTATGCGATTTAGTCTTTTTTTTCAAAATTAAGCACGCAATCACTAAAATTAATTCACCAAAATTTTCATGCACTCATATAATCATGGTAAAACACATAAACTAATTATTAAAATAATTTTCTCCAACCTCGGATTAGTGTTTCTAAAACCACTATTTGGCTAGCCCTAAAATCGGGTTGTTACATTTATCCTTAAGTACTTATTGAGTTCTTCAAGTTGACACATTAGTTGTTCATACACGTAGGTTATGGAATAATCTTGAAGTTTATGGTTTCAGCAGGGGAGCTTTGCATCAACCTTCAAGTTGGATGTTGTAATGTGCTTATATTGGTTTTCATTTGTATAAGAACCTTGGCATATACATAAAGATGTAGATTGAAATTGTATTTGTAAATTTGATTCATAACCTCGATCTCTTTTGGTTTTCTTAATGAAGTTTACTTTTTTATTCATTTCGAATGAATGTATGGTTTGCATTTTGAGTTTTATTGAGTTTAGATGTAACACCCCAAACCAGGCCTAGACGTTATAACTGAATCTGGCATGCCACATAAAAGGGTTGTTTATAAACTGTGTGTTCATTAAAAATTCTGTATTCTTTTTGAAACTCCGAGCTTTGTTGTTTGTGAAATTCAGATTTTCTTTGATGGGTTTCTTGTAAAAATGTTATTATTATTATTCATGAAAACTTTGTTTATGGCAGGAATCAGATTCAGTAATTTGCAAAAACGTGATATTTCGAAAAACCGTTTATTAACTTTTTAAGAAAACTCCATATTAATCATCTAGCAATAAATCATAGTGGAAAAGAAAGTTTAAAAGAAAATTAAAGTTAAAAGGCCTTATTACAAAATACTAAACCCAAATTAAAAATAATCTTAAAATGAAGCAAAACCAAAATTTACTAAAGTTCGTGAGAAATAATCTGACGTATGGCCACCCCAGAGTCCTCCGCAGCTCAAATCCTTTAACGTTGGGGATCACCTGTAAGGTTTAAGCAAAGAGGTGAGTTACAAGAACTCAGTGTGTAATCCCTAATCGGTCATTAACTGGGCCCGAGCCCAAACAGAAGCAGACTGGGCCGAGGCCCTATTCGATGATAATCTGGGCATTAGCCCTATAAACATGATAATGCAAACAGAGAATGCAGCCTAACCTAACACACCCCCGTACGAACCCTACACACCTGTGGGGATCAAGTCAACCCACCTAGCCCTACACACCAATATGGCAAACAAGCTGCTAATCACAGAATTTGCGGTAAAGCCACTAGAATAACAGAAGATACGTGGCATAACGACTAGACAGAATGTGGCAGAGCCACCAGAATACACTTCCTCCGATCATCAAACCCAACCCATGCAACATATTATGGATGCAATGCATCATATGTACAAAAGTGCAAATAAACCATATACATGATAAAGAATTCATAATCAAGGGTATAACGATCATTTACCCTCCAAGGGTATTTCGATAATTTACCCTTCCAAGGGTATTTCGATAATTTACCCTTCCAGGGGTATTTCAGTAATTTTATCATTGAGCGACCTTACTAAAGGCCTATGATCGCCACGAGCGACATGGGACCCTTCTCTGGGTCATCGCGATAGAATTAGGCCAAAAATCCATTTTAGGCCCAAACGAGCCCACACGCTCATGTGGCCCACTTCGCATGGTTTCGGTCTTTGTTTTACATATTTCACAATCACATCTATTATTTAATAGTTTTCCACCAATTTTGCCCATATGGGCTGTTGGCCTATTGGGCCTGTTCAACCCGTGTCAGATTGATTAGGCCCGTTACAGCCTCAGTTTTGCGGTTGTGTTCGTGACACTCCCAATGGCTTGCTGTCATCAATCGTGGTTCAGTTCACCACTACGAGCGCTCGCACACTAGAGTGGTCACAGTTGTCAATTTTCTGGCTTTTCGACTTTCGGTCGATTCACAAAACATTGCAAGCATTCATCCAGAAGGGTGTGAGACTACACACCTGTTACAGGCGTAGATTGAAACCTTCGAGATTACGCACCTATTGAATCAATGCACTTTAAACCATTAGTCTTAATCCTTAATACTCCAAGATACAGAAACATCTTACCCATACTTTCTCTTACCAAAATGAAGGCAACTCCTTGCTGTGCTAGAATATTTGGTGTACTCCCTTTGATTACAAAATTGAGCCCCTAATGACGAGCACGAGTTAGCGATGTTGTTTTAAAACCACAAGGAAACAGTCTTTCAGCCTAAATGAACCTAAAATAGTGAACAACCATCCACTCTCCCTATTTGGCCATAGCTATTTACCAAAGTGCCACAAAATAGGCAGTTGTTCCAAGTTTTGGCTTCTACACACAAGAAAGAACAACCGAGACTCTAGATAGAGAAAAGTACTCAGGTTCGACCTTAAACAAGAAGAAGGTCAAGATGAGAGATTTGACTATACTGGAGAGGAAAAGAGCAAAACAAAAGGAAATAAAAGAAGAAAAACACACTTCCTTGTAATCACAGAAGAATCGATTAGGCAATGAAGAAGAAGGGAGGTTTCGGCCAAGAAGTGATTACTAACAAAAAGTGAAAAGAATAGTGTTTGAAGAATTGAGAAGAAGAGTAGCCAACTTGAGGTTTCGACAAAGAAATTTGAAGCAAGATGTTCCGAAATACTATAGCCGAAAAATGCCAAAACGTAAAAATCTCTCAAAAGAACTCTTAAGAAAAATCGGCATTCTTACCACTCAAATGCACAAAATAATAGCTACCCAAATGCAATTTGAGGGACTCGAACTCTCTCCCCCTCTACTTCCCTTGTAACGCCATACCACTAGGCCACCTTGCTTCCTTGTGTTAGCAAGCACAAACAAATTTCCTTAAGTATTGCTTCCAACAGCCCTCTCCACTAAAGAGCCAAAAACAAAAATTTTCCTAAAGCTTGGGCTCAAACCCGAGCCTCCCTAGGACCCCCAAACACACCCAAATAACAATCTAAACAAGCTCAAAACATGCATTAGTGCAAAAATGCCGGACCCCTAATTTAGGATGTTACAGTTCTACCCCCTTAAAAAATTTCAGCCTTAAAATTTACCTAATTAAAAGAGGTGAGGGTATTGTTGTCGTATTGCCTCCTCCGGCTCCCACGTGGCTTCCTCTGAATCGTGATTACGCCACAACACCTTGACTAGCAGAACGGACTTCCTCCTCAACATTTTAACATCCCGCTCCAAAATCTGCCTTGTTTTTCTCCAAAAGTCAGATTAGGTCTTATCTCAATTTCTTCTGCCGCACTATATGAGAAGGATCTGAGAGGTAGCACCTCAACATAGAAATGTGAAATACATTATGTATCCGGTTTAACTCAGGGGGCAGCTCTAGCTGATATGCGACTAGTCTGACACATTTAAACACCCGATAAGGCCCAGTGAACCTAGGGCTTAATTGCCCTTCCGTCCAAATCTCAGAAACTTCAAGAAAACATGATCTCCCACCGAGTAATCGATTTCCTTACGCTTAAGATCTACATACGACTTCTTTCTATCGAAAGATTCTTTCAACCGACCCGAAATCAACTTCACCTTCTCCTCAATTTCTGAAATTAATTCTGGACCTAATAACTGCCGCTCACCCAATTCTGTCCAACACGCAGGGGTACGACACCTACAACCATATAATGCCTCGTATGGTGCCATCTGAATGCTAGATTGGTAGCTGTTGTTATACGCAAATTCTGCTAACTGTAAATAATCTTTCCAACTACCCTTGAAGTCAATCACACAGCTCCTTAGCATGTCTTCCAGAATCTGGATTACTCTCTCTGACTATCATCAGTCTATGGATAAAACGCTGTGCTAAAATCTAGCCTCGTACCTAATGCTTCCTGTAACACTTTTCAAAATCGAGATGTAAATCTAGGGTCCCTATCTGAGATGATGGACACTGGTACCCCATGTAGCCTCATAATTTCTACGACATACAATTTGGCCAACTTCTGTAACGAGTAATCAGTGCGAACCGATATGAAGTGGGCAAACTTAGTCAACCGGTCTACAATTACCCACACTGAATCTTTCATAGTAGGCGTCAGGGGTAGTCCACTAACAAAATCCATTGTTACCCTCTCCCACTTCCAGATGGAATATGTACAGGTTGCAGCAGTTCCGAAGGCAGTTGATGCTCAACCTTAACTCACTGACATGTCAAACACTTGCTTACGAAGTTGGTAACCTCACGTTCTAGTCCTGGCCACTAGTACAATTCACGTAGGTCTCGATACATCTTGCTTCCACTAGGGTGCATAGCGTATGGGCTACTATACACCTCCCACAGAATCATCTGTCTTAACTCAGAGTCCTTCGGCACGGAAACATAACACCCCTTCACTATTCAGCCCAAAATCCACCATTTCCCCACTTCTCACTTGCTGAAAATGAAAACCTAATGACTCATCCAATGACTGCTTCTCCTTAATCTGATTAACCCAAGTCAGTTTAACTGAAGTTCTGGCAACAAACTACCATCCTCATAAAGCCTGAGATGAGCAAACATTACTCTCAAATCTAATACCACCTTACTACTTATTGTATCTACAACCACGTTGGCTTTACGGGTGATACTCAATCGAGCAATCGTAATCCTTCAGCAACTCTATCCATCTTCGTTGCCTTAAATTTAACTCCTTTTAGGTGAGGAGATACTTAAGACTCTTATGGTCAGTGTAGATAATCAACTTTTCTCCATACAAGTAGTGTCTCTATATCTTTAGTGCGAACACCACAACAGCTAGTTCCAAGTCATGAGTGGGGTAGTTCACCTCATGTAGCCTTAGTTGACGAGATGCATACGCCACTACCTTCCCTTCTTGCATCAGCACATAATCCAAACCTGTGTGCGACACATCACAATAGACAACGAATTCCTTCCCAGCCTCTAACTAAATCAAAATCGGTGCTTCAGTCAGAATCTTCTTCAGTCTATCAAAACTCCTCTTGCTACTTATCAGTCCAAAAAAACTGTACGTCCTTACGTAGTAACTTAGTTAGGGTGCAGCAATCAAAGAAAACCCCTCAACGAACCACCTGTAGTACCCAGCCAAAGCCAAAAAACTTCAGATCTTTGACACTAACTTCAGTGGCCTCTAATCCAATACAGCTTCAACTTTTGAGGATCAACCCTGATCCCCTCGAAAAACACAATATGACCCAAGAATGACACCTCCCTCAGCCAAAACTCATACTTACTGAATTTGGCATAAAGTTTGTTTTCTCTCAAAATTTGCAAAACAACCCGAAGATGTGAATCATACTTATCTTCCGATCTTGAATACACCAAAATGTCATCTATGAAGACCACCACGAATCGGTCTAGATAGGGTTGGAAGACACGATTCATTATATCCATGAAGGCGGCTGGTGCATTCATTAATCCAAATGGCATAACCAAAAACTCGTAATGCCCATAACGAGTTCGGAATGCAGTCTTGTGAATATCTGCCTCCTTGACCCTTAACTAATGATACCCCGATCTTAAATCTATCTTCGAGAAAACTGAAGCTCCCCGTAGCTGATTGAACAGGTCGTCTATCCTTGGTAGTGGATATTTGTTCTTAATCGTTAGCTTGTTCAACTGATGATAGTCAATACACATACGCATCGACCCATCCTTATTTTTCACGAATAATACCAACGCTCCCCACGGAGATACACTTGGTATGATAAATCCTCGATCCAATAGCTCTTAGATCTGAGCTTTTAGTTCTACCAGCTCCTTCGGTGCCATCCTATAAGGGGTGATGGACACCGAGCCATTCCCAGTAATATCTCAATGCCAAATTCGACCTCGTGATTTGGGGGCAACCCAGAAGCTCTTCAAAAAATATGTCCGAAAATTAATTTACGGTCTTGACATTCTCAACTGACAAATTATCAGCATCAGTCATGTTGACATAAGCTATGAACGCTTTACAACCTTTATGCACCAACCTCTTAGCCTTTTAACGCTGAGATCACATTAGACAGATAATTCCTCCTCTCTCCTATCACCACTACTTCCCCATCCTCTAGAGTCTTTAACACCATATGCTTAGTAGTGCAATCCAAATTTGCATGGTGTTTCACTAACCATTCCATGCCCAGTATAAGATCAAACTCGCAGAACGGCAGTTCCATCAAATCTGTCAGGAACACAACCCCTTGAACTTATAGAGTCACACTCCTAAACAGCTTGTTCACTACCACTGCTTGTCCTAAAGGACTCATTACCGACATTTCCCTATCAACAAACTCAAATCATATACCCAGAGTCCCAGACACAGTATAGAAAACATATGAATGGGTAGATCCAATATCAATTAAAGTTGTAAATGGCACATCTAATATGAGAAACATACCAGTTATGATGTTTGGTGTGTCGTCATCCTCTCGATGCTGAGCCACATAAACTAGTCCTAGCTGTCTCACATCTGTATTACCAGCATTACCAGTACCTCTACTCAGTGCTTCACGACCACGTCCTAACCCATTTCCCCTTTTGGTTGGACCACGACCTCTTGGTGGCTGCTGTCCACCTCTCCCCGTCTACATAAACCTCTGACCTACTACTTGCATCTGAACAGGCTCCCCAGGACAATCTTTTATCCGATGATCCCTAGACTCACATCTGAAACACCCTCCAGATCTTCTCCAACACTTCTCCGGATGTATTTTTCCACACTGCACACAAGGTTGTAACTAGCCCACAGCAACTGAAACCCCAACTCGAGCTAGCTCATCCAACTAGGCCTCTTTTGAAATCCACCAGAAGAACCTCAAGACCCAAAACCTCTCTTATTCTTACCCCTTTCCTTATCTCAATTTTGTCTCTCAGAATGTTTCACCTCTTTGGCGATGTTTTCTTTCTCAATCAAAGTGGAAAAATCTATTTCTCTCTACGGAGCTATCAGTACCCACACACCATCCTTGAGTCATACACAGTGCTCATAATCGGTCGCGACTATACCCCGAATGTAACAGCTCAAGCGCAGAAACTCTGCCTCATACTTTACTACGAATTTCTTTCCCTGAACCAAATTCAGAAATTTCTTCATCTAGGCATCCACATAACTAGCCCCAACATATTTTCCACAGAAAGCTATTTTAAAGAAATCTCAGGTTATACGATCCGCTTGTGTACCTTCCCTCACAGTGAACCACCACTGGTATTCCTCATCTCATAGTAGAGACACTGCTCCTTTCAATTTCTGTTCTACTGTGTAGTCTAAGTGTAATATCCCGGGTTAGGGGCTATTTTGTTGCTGCATGTTATTGCATGTGTTTAGTGTGCTGTGTTGCTATTTCGGTGTTTTAGGGGCTTAATTGTAGCCTAGGAGTGTGCCTGAGTGAATGGGAAAATTTTGGTTTTTGGGTGTCGAGTCAGGGGAGCTGTTGGAGCTAGGGTATAAGGGTTTTCTTTGGTATTTTATTGCACAAGTGAAGAGTGGCAGAGTGGCAAGGAGGAGCTTGGTGTGGCGTCATCCACATGTGAGGGAGGTCCAGAGTTCAAGCAGAGTCCCTTTTGTCACTTATTTTGACGGCATAGGGGGAGGAGTTGTGGGTGATTTAAACTCTACCTTGGACTTGGTCAAGTGGTGACTTGGATGGTGGAGAGCAAAGTGTGGAGGAGGACTTGGTCCACTCATTTCAAATGAGTGAATGGGAGCTTTGGGGGATTGTGGCGAAATTTGGGGAGTTGGAGGGAAAGTGGCGTGTGAGTGTGGGAGAGGGAAGGCCAATATGCCTTTGCATCTTTGGTGTATTTTTCGGTCATTTTGGTAAGCTAAAGTCCTCTCTTTTGTCAAAAAAAAACAAACCAATTTCCTTTGTAGAAATTCTCTCATTGTTGTTCTTTCTTTCATCTATTGGAACCAAACTCAAGCCTCTAAAAACATTTCCTTTTCCCATTTCTTCTTTTGTAAACCAAAATTCTTCTTCTCTCAAAAGCAAGCGAAACTTTCCAAGTAAATTCCTCCATCTTTCCTTCGTGAAGTCAAAGCCTAGTTGTCAATTTGTTTTATTTTTCTTCAAACTCCTTGATAGCCGAATGTGCTCATTCATCACTTTTTCTTTTTAATTGTGTGGCAAACCTATATCCCTTCTTCTCACATTTTCTTCCTCTTTCTTTAATTGTACAAAGTCGAAAGTAGGGGTGTTCAAAGACTCAAGCGAACCCTTCTCATTTGTTGGCCGATTCCTTCTCATCTCTTGAACCATTTTCCTCTGTTGTACTTCGAGTTTTAAGCGGAATACCTCCCTTCTCTTAGTGTTTTGGTTGGTCAATTCTTTCCTTCTTTTGATCAAGGTGTTGGCGAATCTATCCCTCTTCTAGTGGTTGTCTTGGCCGAGTATCAGTGGTGTTTGGAGGCCTTCCTTCCATCGGTTGGAATTGGTAAGTCCTTGGCCGAATGGTCATCTCCTTTCTCTCCTTATACTTTGTCAAGGTTGGTTGATTAAGGGCCGAAAAGGGTCATGCTGGAAGGATTCTAATCTCTTTGTTATAGGGTCTTTGGAGTGTGAAAGCAAGCAAGGGAATCGTTATTCTTTTGTTAATCGATTGGTAAGTAGGGGTAAGTACATGGTATTGTTATTATTTCAATCTTTTTAGGTTCGATTAAGGCAAAGGTAACAAAAGATTAACTGTTCATCTTTTATGGTGTAGCCGATTGCTAAGGAGAATCATTGGGTGATTCGGATTTGGTAGGAAACCAAATCATCTTAAAAGGATCTAGTAATCGAGGACTTAGATCATTTTCGTTAGATTCTAGACTCGTATTTACTGTGTGTAAACTAACACACTTCGCTTAGTAATATGATTGATAACGTGTGATAATTAATGAAACAGTGATGATTGATATGATACCCTAATGGGTATGATTACGGACTCGGGTAGGTCAAGATTATTATTATGAGTTTCTTGATGATCTATATGATACCATGGTCGTGGATATATGTGACATGGGATATGAGATTAGACATATTAGCATGATATGCATGATTATATGATATGCATGATTACATGAGTGTGGTATGTTGATGGGTGATACGAGTGGAGGAGCGGTGATATTTTGTCTTGACGAGCACCAAGTGTTTTGGTAACACACTTTGTGACTTTGGGTCACGAGGTTTGGCACCTCGGAGGTTTGCTACCTCGGCGTCTCGCCCCTCGTGGTTAACACCACCGTGGGTTGGCCCCACTTGTGAGATATGGGATTGACGGTGATTTGGTATCACACGATGGGTTGGCCCCATCAATGATTTGTGACTACGGTCACGGTGCTTTAGTAGCACAATTGTGTCTTTGGGACACCGGAGGTTTGGCACCTCATTGCGACTTGTCCCCGTGGTTTAACCACCGTGGGTTGGCCCCACATGAGATATAGGATCGTCTCGCTAGTGATTGGTATCACACGATGGGTTGGCCCCATCATTGGATTTGTGACTTCGGTCACCGGTGCTTTGGTAGCACAATTGTCTCTTTGGGACACGGTGGTTTGGTACCACATTGACGGATATTGTGTCTTTGGGACACGGTGTTTTGGTAACACATTGTGACTATATGTCACGATGGTTTGGCACCACCAGTGGTTTGGTACCACACGGGTAGAAAAGCGATATGGATGGTTAGGATCGGGTTGCATTAATTATGTTGCTTTGTATGATGTGTGTTAGCATGTGTGTTCTGGAGCGGGATTTACACATCGAGTCACTCGACTCACCCTCTCCTTTGACATTTCAGGTGACTCGTAGACGCGGACATGGAGCCGGGATGGACTCGGGGTGCACATGCCATGCTTTAATAAAAGTGTTGCTCAGACTATTGAATTTGGGTACTTTAGCTTATTTACTTTACTTGGGTTTTATATTGGATTTGTAAAAGGCCTTTAATTTATGTTTTGTGATGTTTATGTTTTAATTAGATTTTAATATGCCTTAACAAAACAAGTTGGTATGAATTTTACCAAAACTTGGAAAGATAATGATTTCAAAATTATAACGCAATGTGTTTTTAAACCATACCATCGGGTATCACACTATGTCTTTATAGTAAGCAAATTCAAATGATTTTCAAATCAAACTTGTATTACTCCTAAGTCTAAAAGGTTTTAAGTAACACTAAGAAACTATTAAGGTTTAAATGGTTTAAACTCGTTTAACCACACATTCAGTTAAGATTTCAAAATCTCCGGTTTCAAATACACCATCCGATTTCAAACAAGTCTACTCAAATTGTCTTCAAAATACACGTGTTTTCACTCGGCTTTTAACGAAAAATTTAACCTCTTACAAACATGTTTCCGTAACATACCGATTCGGACGTGGTGTCTTGTCCGGTTTGGGGTGTTACATTTGTGGTATCGAGCCAAGTTTAAAAGCTCATTTGTGGGCCCGAGGCCCAAAATGTTTTAAAACTATAGTTTTAAGTATTCATTTTAAAGTATGGTTTGAAAGGCATGACACCGAGTCTCCCAGCATCCCCCTTGTGTAAGTACCTGTACTATTGGTTGTGATATTAATTGATATGATTGAATGGCTAGTGATAGTAAGATTACTTTGAGACCTAAACCGATAGGATTCGTGGACTCATGAAAACAATGTCTCTTTAATATTCATAAAACTTTGCTTTAAAAATAGTGGAATAATGACCGATACATAAAATTCTTTAATCGAGACGAGATTTAGTCATGAGTACCGAGGTGGACGTGGTCGTGGACGTGGTCGCAGTAGGATGATTGTTTCGAGCCCGTAGGTTCCGGCGGGGTTCGAAGAATGAGGTACTGCCCGCCACCGGTGGAGGTGGTGAGTTCGAGAGCATCTTGGCGAAGATGCACGATGTCACAAAGCGATGTTGCGGGTTTTAGAAAGGGTAGCTGGAGTAGGTGGAGGCGAGGAGCTAGAAATCGTGCTCGAGTGACTTCGGGCAAATGAGGCCGAAGTTCTTTCGGTGTCTCGGGTGTTGCTCCCAAAGATCGCCGAGTATTGGCCGAAGCGACAGAGCGGATCATGGATGATCTAGACCTGACCGCGGAAGAAAAATTGAAGGGGATCGTATCACTTCTCCGGGATGAGTCATACCAGTGGTGGCTCACGGTCCGTGACAGCGCTGCAGCGGAAGATCTGACATGGGACTATTTTCGGGCTGCTTATCAGAAAAAGTACGTCGGAGCTAACTACATAAACGAGCAGAGGAAAGCATTTCTGAGGTTAGTTCAGGGGAGCAAATCTGTGTCGGAGTACGAGGCAGAGTTTCTGAGGCTGAGTCGGAATGCCAGGGGTATGGTGGCTACTGAGCATGAGAGGTGTGTTCGTTTCGAGGATGGCCTGCGAGATGAACTAAGGTTGATAATTGCGCCCCAGCAGGAGCGTGAATTTGCAGTTCTAGTTGAAAAGGCGAAGGTTGCCGAGGGCATTAAAGAGTCTGTGAGGCAGGGTATGGATAGAAACCGTTACAAATGGAGTTTTGGATCTTACGGGTCATCGGGTAATCGTGAGAAAAGGGACCGAGTGGGCGAATAATCATCGGTAGGTTTGTTGTTGCTAGGCGGGGACCGCCTTTGAGGTAACCATTGTGGAAAGGCTCACCTGGGAGGATGTTGGACCGATGGCGAGGTCGTTTTGAGTGTGGCTCGCTGGACCACCGAGTGAGGGACTGTCCGCGTAAGTTAGCTAGAATTCAGTCAGAGAATCAGGGCCGTAATCAGTACAGAAATAATGGACCCCCGCAGAGGGGCCGAGGTAATGGCAGAGGGGGTAATAGTTCTGGTCGGGGCCGTGGAGCACCGGGCAGAGGTGCAGGTAGTTCTGAGGCCAGACAGCCTGGATTGGTATATGCTGCGAGGCGCCGAGAGGAGGGCGACGCACCGGACGTCATAACCAATACGTTTTGATTTTTGGTTCTCCTTATCCGCTTTAATTGATGTGGGTTCTACGACTCTTATGTTGCCGATGAGTATAGTAGAGATAATGGATTTAGACTCGAGATATCTTCTAGGCGGATGACCGTGATTAGCCCTCAGGTCACTCAGTAGTAGTAGATAAACTGTTTAGAGAGGTACCCCTAGAACTCCAAGGGGTAGTATTTGAGGCTGATCTGATGGAACTGCCATTCGGGGAGTTCGATCTAATTCTCGGAATGGACTAGCTGGGTAAGTATCAGCGGTTGGATGCGTGGCTAAGCGCATGGTTGAAAGCACGGTGAGGTGATGAAGTGGTTACGATCGGTAATAGGAGAAACTATCATCCAATGTGGTATCTGCCTCAAAGTCGAGAAAATGGTCGAGAAGAAGGGCGTGAAGCGTATGTGGTTCATGTGTATGCCTTGGAGACTAAGGAGTCTGCTGTGGAGACGGTTCGGACAGTTAGGGAATTTGTGTGGATGTATTTCTGAGGAGCTTCGGGTTTGCCACCGGATCGGGAGGTAGAGTTCGGATAGATCATTACCCGTAATCGCACCGTATCCATTGCTCCGTACAGGATGGCACCTAAGGAGTTAGTGGAGCTTAAGGCTCAGATACAGGAATTGTTGGACCGAGGCTTTATCAGGCCAAGCATTTCACCATGGGGAGCACCGGTACTCTTTGTAAAGAAGAAAGAGCGGTACTATGCGGATGTGCATAGACTACATAGTGAATAAGTCGACGATTAAAAACAAGTATCCACCGCCTCGGATAGATGACTTATTTGATCATTTGAAGGGGCGCGGTTTCTCAAGATCGACCTAAGGTGCAGGTATCACCAGTTGAAGGTAAAAGAGGCGGATATCTGTAAGACGCATTTCATTACTCGGTATGGGCATTTTGAGTTCCTAGTTATGCCGTTTGGGTTGACTAACGCACCGGTGACTTTCATGGATCGATGAATAGGGTGTTCCAACAATTACCTAGATCAGATTCGTGGTAGTTTTATCGACGACATCTTGGTATACTCAAGGAGTGAGGAAGAGCATGATGCCCATTTTTGAAGATAGTGGATAGTTGTTGGACAAATATGTCCTTAATGTATATTTGTTTTAATTATTAAATGAAAGGTTAATAAGGTAAATGAATAATTATATATGTTATAATAAAACAAAACAAAATTTGTTCATCCTTTATCCATCTTAGTGCTTAGAAAATAGAAAAGAAAAGAAAGAGAAATACTTTGAACATTCGGCTAGGGTTTGGCTAAATTAAGGTATGGATTTTGATCCATTTTTTATAATTTCTATGTTTTCATAATCGTTGCTTCGTGCTCTAGCTAACCCATGTTGTAATTTTGTGAGTTGATAATGTTTTTGAAATGTGCCATTGATGAACATGTGAACTCTGTGTTGATAGATGGTAAAATATGAAAGCTTAGTGTTGGGTTAACATAGTTTGTATTTGGATTTTTGGTGAAATTGAGTATTTTGGGCTTAATTGAGAAAATGAGAAATTTAGGGACTAAAATGTAAAATAAATGAGATGTGTGGACTTGTATGAATATAGAGAGAATTCGGCTAGGCATGGGTGAAATGAAATTATGTGTATTTTGTGATTTTGTGAATTAGAGACTAAAGTGTCGAAATGTGAAAATGTGAGGGTTATTATGTAAAATGCCCTAAATATGTGTGTTTGGGCTAAAATGAATGAATTGGTGATTGAATGGATTGAATCTGAATGTGTATAGACCAAGATAGGAGAGGTTCGGATCGAGATCGAGGCAAAGATAAAGTGCTCGATTAATCGACCGTTTCGATATTTTGACGTCCGTGGTAAGTTCGGATATCGTACAAGTTGTTAATTTGTGTTCTATGTGATGTGAATTCAATAAATATCTATATAACTATGAGCTTCGAAATGCTATATGCTAAATCTAATTAGAAAGCACTAAGTGTGCGAAATTAGAAATGCTATAGAAATGATTGGCACTGTGTGTGCGAGTTGATAGAAGCTTCGGCTTATTGAATCGACACTGTGTGTGCGATATCGATATAAAATTGAATTAACGTGATGGCACTAAGTGTGCGATGAAAAGTATGTCAGGTTTACAAATTGGCACTAAGTGTACGTCATAAGCAAGAGAATAACAAAGATTGATCGAAGTATAAAGTCGAATGATTAAGTAGCATAGTTGGTGAAGTTACTATGTGTTGGAAAAGGTATGTATGATACCTATGTGTTTGATGAAATTGAAAGTAAATGAATGGAATGCTATGTGAGTATTGGATAAAGTTGAACTTGTGTACCATTGGTAAATTATCTATGTGATGGTTAAATGTGTATATTGAATTAGTTCATTGAGTTAATTGTATTATAATTCGAACTTACTAAGCTTTGAAAGCCTACTGTGTGATTGTTTCTCTGTTTTGCAGTGTCAGTAAAGCTAGCTCGGATCCAGGGATCGTCAGCATCTCAATCACACTATTGGTAATCTATTTTGGTACTTTGGAAAGATGTATATAGTTGAATTATGGCATGTATAGGCTGGTAGATAAGATATGCCCTGAAATGTTTAATCGTTGCCATGTGATTTGGCTTGGAAGTTGAATGATGTTGAACTTATGAATGAGTTATGGAAATGGTATATTTCATGATGGTGTGGTTGATGATAAGATGTGTTTAAAAAAAGTTTATGATATGGATTACATGATGTTTGGTATAATCATGTTTTGATGTATATTTGTCACTTTGAATGGCTTTAATTGTGATGAAAATGAGAATGAGAGTAAATGGTTAGTTGATGATTGAATAATGCATAAATTGGTATGTTTGAAATCCTTTGAAAGCATGAATTGGTATTGTATTGATGCTTGTATGTATGATCTTATTGTGGGATGCAAATTTGGCCTTACAAATGGCCTATTTTGCCTACAGACTATGGTACATAGGCGTGCCTATTGACCGTGGGATAAAGTCAGTAGCTAGCTTGAGAGCACACGACCATGGTACACGGGCGTGCCTAGTTGCCATGTGAATAAGTCAGTATATTGCTTAAGAGCACATGACCTTAGCACACGGGCGTGCCTGATAGCCGTGTGAAGAAGTCAGTATACATGCCCTATTTGACACGGCCTGGACACATGGGTGTGTCTGGTAACCGTGGGAGGCACACAGTCTAGTTGCACGGGCATGTGACATCAATAGTGTTGAATAATGCTTGAAATTTTGAAAACTTTCGTAAGCATTCGGTTTAGTCCCGACCCCTTTCTAACATTAGATTAAGGTCTCGTAGACCTAGATGAGTGGCTGTATGTTTGTATTTGAGCATGTATGATTAATGATAAACTATGTGTTGTGGAATGGATGTATGTTATTGTGATTGTTCTGTAATGCCTCTTAACCTTATTCTGGCGACGGTCTCGGGTTAGGGGTGTTACACACAGTTTTCCTCGATTTGCTTTTAAAAGAATACGCACCTTTCATTGGGATCTTGAGCGACATCTCTCACGTTCAAATCTGATTCGGGTACCTAGAACGAGTCCTTCATACGACATTTATACATGTGTTAATGTTTGTTTTCAAGAAATAATCAAGATTAACGGAGGATTTCGACAAGAATTGCAAAAGATCAAAATCAAATTGAAAGATTAGTGAGGATCAATGCTATTTTAGAATTTACGAGTTATACTAATTGAAATGGTTAAACTTAATGAATTTTTGACAAAGGTACGAAAGCTATAGACAATGAGTTTGACAACCAGTAGGAAAATGTTTTAACAGAGATTGATTTTGATTCTAGGTAAGCAAAGAAATAATTTTCAACATCAAAATAATGTGAAATATGATGAAAAAGAAAAGGGGGAGAAAAAAAGTTGATATATGTAGAGAATAGAGGAAAAATTCTAATTGGAATGACAGAAATAAATCAAACTCTTAATGTAATTAGGAAAGATGACTAAATAGCTAGATTTTCAAACTTTTAAGGGGTTGTAGGGTAATTTACCCTTTTTTTTTTGAAAATAGAAATGAAATAGGGTGAGATTGGCATGACTTGAACTTGGGAATTCAAAAGGAAAAGAAGAATGCTTAACCAATTAGGCTACTACCAAAACATAATTATATTTTCACTACACCAAAATAGACTTTTAGTGGCGTTTTCTTTTTCTTTTAGTGGCGTTTTTAAGTACCACTAATACTATTTGCGGCGCTTTTGAAAGCGCCGCAAAAAATGCCGCTAAAACTAAGCATAAAAGTTAGCGGCGTTTATTGAAAAACGCCGCTAAAGTCTTGACTTTTAGCGGTGCTTTTATAAGAAACGTCGCTAAAGGTGGGGTCTATTAGCGTTTTCTAGAAAAGCTACCGCTAAAGGTGGGGTCTTTTAGCGGCGTTTTGCAGAAAGGCGCCGCTAAAACTTCCCACCTTTAGCGGCGCTTTTTTATAAAACGCCGCTAAAGGTTGGGCATTTTGCGGCATTTCTTAGAAAAGCGCCGCTAAAGGTGGGGTCTTTTAGCGGCGTTTCTTATAAAAGCGCCGCTAAAGGTGTGGTCTTTTAGCGGCGTTTCTTATAAAAGCGTCGCTAAAGGTGTGGTCTTTTAGCGGCGTTTCTTATAAAAGCGTCGCTAAAGGTGTGGTCTTTTAGCGCGTTTCTTATAAAAGCGACGCTAAAGGTGGGGTCTTTTAGCGGCATTTCTTATATAAGCACCGCTAAAGGTGGGGTCTTTTAGCGGCGTTTTTGACAAAAACGCCACTAATTTGCACAGATTTGCAATGCTGTTTTTCTGCAATATCCTACCCTCCCTGCATTAAAAACCAATCAAAAACAGCAACAATTGCATATAATTCCAACCCAAGGCAGCAAATAAAACATTTAAATCTCACCAAAAGCATTAAATCTAAACGATACTTCAAATTTAATAAAAGATATATGATATTCATTAATAAATGAAGCATAATTCAAGCAATTCTTACAATAATGTTAACTGTAACAATGTTAAAAAATCTTACAACAATAAAAGGCGGCCTCTGCGATCGCTCATGGAACAATCGCATCATAGTCCTTGTTTGTGGTGGAGTTCTTCATACTTTCTGCTCGCTCGCTTGCGTTGCTGCCTCCGCTCTAAGTTGAGCAATATGCTCCGCCTCCTCATTGCCGCCTCCGCCTAAGCCGAGAAATTTGCTCAATGTGCTCACTTCCATCGAGATATCCGGTCTTTCAGTCTCTAAACTTCAGCACGAGATTGACTCCCGGAAGGCATGTATTGCCGGGAGCCGAATCCAAAATATTGAGTCGGGGTAACACCTGATCCTTGACATCAAACCCGACCATACCTTGTAAGACCCAAAACATTAGTGATAATTTTGTTATAAATATACTCAAGATTAACAAAACTATCAATCAAAGCAGTCGTACCTTTCAGGACCCAAAACATCATTAATAATTTCATTATCAATCTCCTCGAGATTAACAGAATCTGTCGAACGAAGGAACCGCTTCATACTCGCCTTCTTCTCCTTTAGTTTATCCTAATAAATCAATAAAAAGTTAGAAACGAAATATATAATAAAAAGGAATGGAACATAACTTAAAATTATAAATTTAAAACTACAAACAATGAATTAAACTATTGTAATTAAACATTATAAATATTTATAATAAATCAAATTTTATTAAGTAAATATACCAAAATTTCTGACCTCGGATGTCATCGGAGATCCATCCTTCTTCCTATCGTAATGTCAAAAAGTCAAGGCGTCCAACTTTTGACCGACGAAACTTCCTATATTATAGCGTAAAAATATAATTTAATAGTATAAAGTAATTAATATTTGAAATAAGTAATAAATTATAATACCTCGGCCTCACTACACAAGCAAAACTTCGAACTCCGCTGTGTGTGAATTGTTGTTTTACCTCATTGTTTGTTCCAACTCGCTCACGAGTCCTACATAATGGAATTTGAATTATATATATAGTAAATACGATAAACCGAAAAATTTATATGACTTTGAAAGCACGTAATACCTCTTCTTTCTTTGAATTCCGAATCTAACTTGATCTTCCCATTGGTACCTCAACATTCCGACGGACATTTCATAATTTTAAATCGAGGCTTATGTCTTTCTTAAAATATTATTTTTTAGGGTGCTTTTATTGTCTCTCCATTTTTACCCAACATCTTCTTAACATAGTGGAGACCTCTAAAGCAAATTTACCCTAAAAAATTTTAAAAGTTAATATAAATGAAGGTTAAATTAAAGTATTATAAATTGCATTCACCTTTTATTACCTTAATATTATCGAGAGCACGATTTTTGTTGGCATCGGGCATGTGATGCCATGATTAAGTAGTTAATGGGCAACATATTCGCATTTAGTGCTATAATGCCCAAATAGCACGCCAACAATCGAGCTTCAGATCCGATAGGTGGCCATCATTGTTTCTCCTTACTTGAACACGCTCGGTAGGCTCTAAGTCGTATAAATCTGTAAGTAATGTCGTCCCGAGCTCGCTCGTCCCACCACCCTCATTTGAAAAATGATATATTATTATATTAAAATTGAAAATGAATCAATAATAAAATTCAACATGCATGTAAAATAAACTTAACATTACTTTGGAATTGTGCATGCTCGTCATCTATGTCCGGCAGACTAGAAGATCCAACAACTATATCCTGTGCACTATTTACTTCTTCTGGATTTGGAGTATTCTAGACAATATTTAAACCTCGTAATCGTCTTCTAGGCATTTTCCCTACAATACACATAAAATAGTTCAAAATTTTAGTAACAAATAACAACAATAATAGGACATAAAATAGTTAAATTATATAACCTGACCAACATGAAAATTATAATATTACATATAAATAATAAATCGTTAAATCTTACTACATCATATTTCGTAAATATCTTCGTCCACATCTTGACGAACCTATTAAAATTGTTGACTAGTACTAGGGAAATTTTCAGTTAAGGCTTGTTCTGGAAAAAGCAAAGTTTCTAATCTTTCGACTATGTCATCTATACTTCCACTGCCAATGTCGAACAAGTCTCTAGGGGTGTTTCGAAATACAACGTACCAACCCTCATTAGTTGGATCTTCAGAGTAAAAAACTTGTTTAACTTGAGAAGAAAACACATACGGCTCGTCCATCAGTTGTTCTCCGGTGTGAATCAGTCGAGAGAAATTCACCATTGTAAAGCCATATTGATCGTTTTTAATTCCGCGAGCCGTATTCACATCTGCCCAATCACCTCGAAATAAGACAACTTTGCATTTGTTGTAATAATCCAACTCAATGATGTCAGTAATAAGTCCGTAATATTCCAAATTCCCCTCGACCGGATTACTGTCCCTAGCACTAGCATAACTTGTAATCGAAGAATTAACAATAATCCCGTAATTTTGGGTTCTCCCCATCTCTCGCGATACCTTGTATGAAATCTGTATCCGTTGATGAGGAAGCCACTATATCTTTTAACTATTCTATTTAGACTTTGTGAAAGCCATTTAATGTCGTCATTTACTTCATTCCGACTCCAAACCTATTGAGTCGAAAGTAAATCGAGTAATTATGAATGTTATGAGAAAACATTATTACTTGTCAATGAAAACTTAAATTGCATACCATTTGGCTTATCCATTCACGGAATGATTCTGCGAACAACTTATTAATTTCTCGTCGATTTAATCTTTGAGTTCGTGAATGAGCTCTCAATATTTGTTTGTACTCACTACGGTAAAAAATGTTTTACTTTGTTAGAAGACAAACAAATTATAATTGATGAGTATTTATCAAATTCTAGAACTTACTTCTGAAATGGTTCCATTGAATCGTGATGAAAAAGAACGTATCGATGTGCTTGGACCCACGATCTATCACCTAATTATGCAATTTTGACTTTGCTGATTGGTTCTCCGAAACTTTAATATAAATAAGTTTCATCCAAATTATGATCTGTGATCCTAGCATTTCTACTTGGTCTGTTCATTCTTGTTTCAACATCTTCCAAATACCTCGAACAGAAAGTCATACATTCCTCTGCCAAGTAGCCATCGGCAATTGATCCTTCCGGATAACGTTTATTGCGGCAGTATGGCTTCAATTTGGAAAGGAACCTAAACACGGTATACAACATTATCAAAAGTTGCTACTAAAGGCATTGAGCTGAATGAAGGAATATTTTACAAATAAAGTAAGACCTTTCAATACATCCATCGATAGAAAATGGGTCCACCAAGAAGTGCTTCACGCGGGAGATGAATTAACAAGTGCACCATAATAGTGAAGAAGGAAGGCGGGAATATCTTCTCCAGATTGCATAAAGTCAATGCGGCTCGATCTTGTAGTCTCTCTAATTCTTGAACATTCAAAACTTTACCACAAATGCCTTTCATTATATTCGACAATTCAATTGCAGGAGCCGTCACCTTTTTCGACATACAACACCGCATAGCAACTGGCAGTAAGTCTTGCATCAAGATGTGATAGTCATGCGATTTTAAGCCATATAGTCTTCGATCTTTAAGACTCACACATCGCTATATATTTGATGCATATGCATCCGGGACCTTTATATCCTTCAACACCGCATGAACACTTCTTTCTCCATCTTTGACATTGAAAAAAATAGCGGTGAGGCGATATTTCATATTCGGAAGTGCTCGGGGATAAAGCTCACACCGAATTCCCATATGGACTAAATCAAGTCAACTCTGAAGATTATCTTTCGATTTTCCATCGACATTCAAAATAGTCCCAATGATGTTCTCGCAGACATTTTTCTCTATGTGCATGACATCAAGATTATGACGTAAAATCTGATGCTCCCAATAAGGCAACTCGAAAAAATACTTCTTTTTCCACAAGTGCGCCTCATTAGGATCATCCTCTTCATCGATTCATCATCGATTCATCCCTAGATCTTCTATTTCTTTTGGGTTGGCGGTTGATTCATCTTTCCATAAATGAAATTCATATCTTTCAACATTAAGAATATTTCGGATCCACCGGTCTGCGAAGGAGTTGGTTTGAACTCTTCAGTACCATCAAACTGAGCACTTTGAAATCTAAATGTATGATTTTCTGGTAACCACCGGCGATGCCCCATGTAAGAGAACTTCTTCCCATTATATAACCATTGCGAACATATGCAAAGACAACATGGACAAGCATAACATCCCCTCGTACTCCAACCAGATAAATTAGCATAAGCCGGGAAGTCGTTAATAGCCCACATTAAAGCCACACGTAAATTAAAGTTCTCTTTTCTCATTGCATCGCATGTCCGAACACCAGCCCGTAGTTGTTTTAACTCGTCAACAAGTGGTCGCAAATATCGTCAATATCATTCCCGCCCTTTCTCTCGGTATATCATAGACAAGATAAAAGAAGATTGTTTTATGCAAACCCATGGAGGCAAATTGTAGGAACAAGCACCACAAGCCAAAGTCATCGTCACGTTGTGCTCATGAGTTTGTAAGGTTAAATCCATCGGATGCTAGCCCAAGCCTTACACTCAGGATCGCTTGCAAAGCTTGGAAATTTGAAGTCAAAAGATTTCCAAGCTAAAGAATCTACAGGATGCCTTAACAACCCATCATCTGGTCGTCCATCACGGTGCCACGTTATTGATTCGGCTGTCTTCGACGACATGAAATGCCGTTGAAGCCTTGGTATTAGCAGAAAATACCGTAAAATCTTAACTGGCTACTTCTTTGACTATGTATCGTGTTCATCCTTGTTACCGTCCTCTGTATTTCTATTAATCCAACGAGATTGGCCGCATACATGACAGCACTGTTGGTTTATTCGGTCGCCCCAATACAACATGTAGTCATTTGGGCAACTGTGAATTTTGTTGTAGCCAAGGCCCAAATCCTTTATCAATTTCTTCATGTCTTTGGAAGATTGAGGGATTTTTGCAAACAGGAACATTTCTTGCAGAAACTCTAACAGCATTGTCAATGATTTTGCGGTCCACCCCCCAAACATTTCGAGTGAAAAAGACGAATACAGAATGACAGTTTGGAAAATTTTGATCGCTCATACAGTTCTTCATTCATTTCACCGAGTAACGTGTAGAACCTCGCCGCTTCTTCATTTGGCTGTTCATCCGATACACTTCTTCCCCCTTCGGTGAAAGTATTTCCACCAAAATTATGATCATCGGTTGCACCCAAGTCAGGTGGAAATGACCCGAAACCATCACTGCACATATTAAAAGCATCCTACAACATGCCTTCCATGTTATCGTCTCTAACATTCTGATTGAAAACACTATGAGGATACCCCAAATTCATCGATGAAGATGCTCCACTAGATGTACACTCTCCATGAAAAAACCATTTTTTGTACCTCCGGACAAAGCCATTAACAACTAAATGTTTGTAGACCACTTCACGATAATGCCAGTTAATATTGCAACACGTCTTACACGGGCAAAGAATCATATCCTCTTGGCTTGCATTTTGAAATGCAAAATTCAAAAAATTTCTACTCCATTTCGATAGCCGTTTCTTACCCTTGACAATTTCATCCAACTCCTATCCATTTCGTAGTTGTTGAAGTCTAAAGTTGACAATAAATTACATGGCTAAATTGTTAATTAATAATTTATGTAAGTAATGATATGATCATATATATAACTGAGTACTATGTAAGTTATGTAAATTATGTAAGTTATGAAGTTTGATCTTAACTTAAAATTATGTAAGTTATGAAATTTGATCTTAAACTTATGTAAGTTATGAAATTTGATCTTAAAATTAAGTAAGTTATGTATTCTTTAAGATTCATCATACGTGGCATTGTTACACCTAGGGAGGATCCATTATATCTAACTGTGAGATATAAGGCAACCCGTAAGGTTTCCAGCCTATATACTTTGAATCATTTTTTTTCTATACAAGTATTATGTAAGTTATGAAGTTTGATCTTAACTTAAAATTATGTAAGTTATGAAATTTGATCTTAAACTTATGTAAGTTATGAAATTTGACCTTAAAATTAAGTAAGTTATGTATTCTTTAAGATTCATCATACGTGGCATTGTTACACCTAGGGAGGATCCATTATATCTAACTGTGAGATATAAGGCAACCCGTCAGGTTTCCAGCCTATATACTTTGAATCTTTTTTTTCTATACAAGTATTATGTAAGTTATGTATTATGTAAGTTAAATAATTTGACGAAAGCTATGTATAATATTTTTTTTTTCAAGATAATTTCATTAACTATTTTTTTTTCGAGACAAGTGCTAGTTTAATATTTTTACTATATGAGATGAGAGTGTTGGACAGATTAAGAATCGGTTAATACATTGATTCAATGATGTTGAATTAATGGATTGAGACAAAAAAAAATCGGTTAATACATTTTATATAAAGAAGCATGGACAATAAAGAAAAGGAAGAATGAACTGAAGTTATTTTAGTTTTTAGGATACAAATCTTTTTAATGTTAAATATTATTTTGCACAAAGAAATTCAAAAGGAGGAAGATGGAGAAAATTGTGATTTTGTTCTTTCACGGAAGATATTTTTTGAAAGGAATGAGAAGGCTACGGAAATAGGTTGAGATTATTGGGGGGTTGGGGGAGATTCAATTCAACAGTTATATAATAGTAATAATTAGTATGTTTTACTAAACTTTTGTGTTGGGTTTGTTATTTGACTATGTTAAAACATAGAATAAATTTTAGAAAATTAAAGATATCGGATAAATTATTTAATTGGTCGGGTTACTAGATATGGTTTAATTGAATAAATCACTAAAAAATAAAAAAATATTAAAAAATAATTTTATTTTTTTAACTTGGTTTAATCGGTACATACTTATTTTCAAGTCAATTAGTCTAATACTTTTTTCCGAATTGATAGCCCAACTAGTTCAAACGACCATGACTTTATGTTTGATTTACTATAATGGAATAGAGCAAAATTTGAATAGGATTAATTAGGAATTGAATAGATAAATAATAGGTATTATGTAGTTTAGTTAGTTGAATAGAATAAACAAGTAATATTATTGCATTATTTGGTTGAATTACATGTTGATAAAGAATAAGTAATAAGTGTGAAAATAACATTACTACCCTTAAATAAATAATATTTTATTTTTATGTCAATTTTTATATAAATTTGATTTTTAACTATTTCATTTCTATAAATCATTTACATATTGTTGTTGTAAATTTAAGCAGTTTTAAATTACTTCTTTTAAAAATATTAAATAATGATCAAAATAAATTTTTATAATTGTTGACTATATGTCGTGTATTATTTGAATATTCAATTTATGTAATTTTAATTTTCCTTGCAAGTTTAATCACGTTCTTTGCATTTTAAAGGATGTTAAAGTTTTCTTTATAAAGGAGCATGAGCAAATTATTACATTTTAAGGAGCATGAACAAATTATTATCCAAGTAATGACATATATACCAACCAAGGGGATAATAAATAGCAATTTGGAACTATACCCATACTAATGATATAAAAAAAAATGAGGGTAACTATATGTAAACAGTGAAAACTTACCAACAAATTAATGGAGAACAATCTGCAGAAGAAAGTTTATCAATAGCATTACCAGATATTAAATCGAAGATTAAATGTAACTCTTCGATTGAACCGAAGTTGCGTATGAGCGAGGCGAAGCGATTAAATGTCACGAATGCAATAGCTATTGAAGGTACAACACGGAAAAGAAAATGAAGGGACAAACAATATTAATTATCGCAAGTGAAAGGCATTTTATATCCAATTGTAAAAATAAAACATTGATTACATTACAGAACCATGGAAAATGATTTCAAGTTATCAAGTAGGTTCTTTTCCATACTATATAACAACTTATACTAAAATACGGCATAAACTGGGGTGCAACTGCAACCGAGAGACGATGGCAGATGTTAGTGGATTATAAGACTTGCAGCAGTAATGCGAAAAAGGCTTAGCGGGATAAACTTTTTAAGGGCATATGCAAAATAACAATGTGATGTGTACAGCAAGAGCAGGACCAGCACACAGTATCAATTACATGGAAAAAAATGTTATTCCTGAATTCATAGACATGTGAATTAACCAACAACCAATATCCAAATCAAAATTATGTTAATGTAAGGGTTGCAACTAGAACCTATTCACTTAATAGATTACAACTCAGTGTCCCTTCATGTAAACATGCTATAAGCCTAGGTAACACAAATGAATTAATAATGGTGCAATTCCAACTTTAGTCCCTTCTGATTTATGTAGCATATTGATACTCTATTAAATTACATTATTATCTTATAATATATATTATTAAGGACTGAATTTGAGGTTGAATGTACATGAACTTAATCCAAAACTTTCATTAAACCAAAACTTGCACACACATTAACTAAATCATCAACTAACAAAAGCACATTCAAGAGCTTATTTCATATTGCTTACTAAATTATCTAGTGAGGTCTGCTTGTGCAGTAGAGATTGTGGTAGCCGAGAGTGCTCGAATGGCAGTAATGGGAGACTCAACATCACTACTAAACTCTTTTCTAAGCTATAAAAAAACAAAACAAATGGAAATGAAATGAAATGCCTAAGTAAAAAAACTCAAAACCCTAATTTTCAAATAAATGAAAGCCTAGATTATAATCAAATCTAAAAGAAACAGAAAATAAAACTTTTACTGAAAATCAAAACCATACATATATTATATACATTCACATATTATATACATATATTTCTTTATGCTAACTCATACAAATAGGAGGGCAAGGGTTATGCATTGCAAGCACAATCTCATCGAGAATGGCAATAAGAACACGAAATCAAATATATACTTGCAGATCGTTTGATCTTACCGTAAGACTTTCAGCAACTAACTTTACACCTATAGCATTTGCAGTTTCATTCACAAATTGTCTGCAAAATAGTCAAGCTCTCAGCAACTAGTCTCAAACACACAGACAGAAACTAAAAATTTGATAATAAGGGCTTAACTTTAAAAATATTAGCTACTATCAAGCAGGACCTCCGATTGCCTTGTAGGAGTTCGGGAGCAACGAAATTTCGAGAAAGAGTGGCGTGATAACTCTCAACCTTGACAACTGTTCATGCTCCCAAGCTACCTACAGCACATTAACCGCTTTATTACCTGATCTAAACAGCACAAATGCAAGAGCAGAGCATTCTTACATCTATCCATAAATGTTCCCATAAATAGATGTAATGCACCTTAATGTGAGATGTCATTTCGTAAAATTATATTTCATTAAAGATAGCAAAAAGTTCAGATTTAACAGATATATTTCAAGTATGAGTTAACCATTTTCCAGAAAAGATTTTATGTGCAAGATAGGCCACAGGATCATAAGGGGGGTTACTACTGCAAATTTGGAAAACCACAAAAATAAATTCATTCATAGATACATGAAATTGAAGTTTCATAAGTTCCTCATAGATGAAGTTGATTGTAATAATATTCTATCAAAACATAGGATATGTTCTTAATTTTAAACGGTGACGAAGATAGTTCAAACATTGAAACATATACATATATTAACTTACTCGAGAATTGGACATATATTAACATAGGATATGCTCATTTTAGTGATGGAAGATAGTTCAAACATTGAAACATATACATATACATAGACAATGAAAAAATGTTTCCATTTTCAAACATCAAAAGCATCACAAACAATGAAAGATATACATATTTCATTGAAAAAAAAATTGATCAATCAAACTTCTCAAATGCCACATGTAAACATATCTTCCACATCTACATTACAGTTAAGCAAATAATCATAACAAGAAACATACCCAGCGAGAAGGTGATAACCAGCCTCGTACCTTTGCTGAAGATGACCCTACAGGCCACCAAATCCACGAAGTTTTTTTTTTTTTACCTAAATCATACTCAGCATCACAAAAAATAAAGAAGTTAAGCAAAAATAAATAAACAAAATTATATAAATAAACGATATCCCTAAATGAAAAATTTTACATTTCTGATTCCATACCGTCGTTGTTTGTTGAATGTTGGGATATTGGGAAATTTGAGCGAAAACGAAGGACTGACGAATTTAGGGAAAAGTTTGAGCGAAATTTTATTTTGCCTTGCATTTTCTTTATACTTTAGCTAAATTTCTTCTATACTTGCTTCATTTCTTGGTTATGTACCATTGTGTTTTTCAAAGTGTTATATATATAGTTACGTTTTGTTCTTATGTGTTTGATTGATTTTTAGATTGTTGTTAGCAATTAGTACTATCTTTATATGTAATAATTTATGTTGAACTAAAAGCGCAAGATTTCTTGGTATGTTTTGGAACAACTTTTTTTATCACGGACTTTAGTTTTCAACTCAAATTTTGTTTTAAATGAAACTAAATATTTGCTTGTAATATAAATATTGATTAAATTTTTGAAAAATTATTAATTTCTCAGTTGGTGATGAACTCTGTTCTATCATATATGATTCTTCTATTCCATGCTTGTGTGTATGTATGTGCGTTTATGTTTTGAAACACTTTATTTTCTCTACATGGATGTGCTGTTTCTTTTTTTGTTCTTCATTGTTTGTGTATTTTCAGCAATGCATGATAGCAAATTCCATTAGAGAATTCAATGCAATGCTCCATATTTAGTTTTTTTTTAATTTAATAGCGGTGTTTTTTTTTGTCGAAAACACCAGCATTTGTAACACTAAGTCGTTGTAATTCGATCTATTGTTTTCCAGACAGTTTGTTGTTGATGCTAGGAGGAAATATGTTTTTCAGTGTTGGCCATTTCCAAAGAAATACTTGCAAGTTTGTCTGAAATATGGTATCACTAATGTGTTACCACCCTTTGAACTGTGTATTAATCCGACTACTCAAGCGATGAACAAGAACATCAGCCAGACATGTTCTGATCAACAATGTAAATATCATGTTTCCTTTGAAAATAAGGTGGTTTTGTAGGAGAAATTGATCATAAACAGATGACAACCCATTTTAAATCAATCCCCACACATAAGAAACCCAGACAACCAAAGTAAAAGGGGGAAAAGAAAAACAAAGAGATGGAGCAATGAACTATACCAGTAGAAGAGCAAGCTATAGAAAACTTCTTAATTTTTGTTCTTTTGGGGATGAAACAAAAGCTCGAGGAACTTGTTATTTTCAGCGATGTGAAAACCCAACTGCACTATCAAGCTTGATGATTTAACACCCAAGGAACTGCAAGCACTGCATTTCAAACAATAAAGAAGAAAAAAGAATTAGGAAAAAAGAATCTAAATAGTTGAACTCCATTTCTTTTCCATATTGAAATGGGATTTTGACCTTTTAAAATAGGGCGTTACCATCGAGTTCCCTTTTAATTTCCTTTTTGTTTCAGTACAACTTAGAAAAACTTATAAAAATCTCAAGACTTAATTATGAATTTTGGGAGCTCCTCTGTGGAGAGCAGTGAGGCAAGTGGATGACCAAAATTTATGATTGTCATAATAAATAAAGAAAGAAAATATTATTTACTTTAAAAGTGAAATAAATTAAGGGATGAATAGAGTTAAGTGGGATATTCAATATCCTTAATTCATTCCTATATTTATTTAACTCTTTGTTTAGATAAGTTATTTATTTGTAGACCAATCATGAATTTTAAAAAGTATAGGGACTATAATTTGCATCGAGACTATAATTTTAAAATTTAAAAAGTATAGGACTTACAATGATCCAATTGGAGAAAATTGACTAAATCTATAAGCTGTATGTATAGTATAGGCTTAGTAATTAAATTTAACCAAACAAATTTAATTATTCTTTGCCGAAAGGGACAAAATTTTCAATTTTTTTAAAAAGTACAAGAGCTAAAAATGCTCAATTCAAAAAATAAATAGACTAAAAGTGATCAAATAAAAGTAAAAGGGCTAAAACTACAACTTTCATAAAATACAAAACTAATAGTAAAATTTAACCTTTATTTTATGTAAATGTATGAATTCTAATTAAAATTTATCTGCAATGCTTATAATAATTAATTAAAATTGAAACAATAATAACTTATAACTTAAAACAAACACTCTCTTTTTACATTCTTCTTAATTATATATTTCAAAGATCGAACACGATTTCAAAGTTCAATCTAGTACTTAAAGTTATTTTATCTAATTAGATATTTGAACTTGGTTTTAAGGTTCAATTTGATTTTTTTGTCCAATTGGATAGCTAAACTTGACTTTTATGTTCAAATTGGTACATAAACTTGACTTTTTGTCCAAATTAATGCTTATAGTAAATGTTTTGTTTAAACCAATTTAAATTATGAAGCCAAAATTAAGTACTAATTTAAACAAAAAAAAATCAAGTTCGGTACCTAATTTAAAACTTGAGGCCAAATTTAAATATTAAAATAGACCAAAAAAAATTAAAAGTACAAATTGGAAACTTAAAACCAAGTCCGGACTAAGTGGAATAAACATTTAAAAGAATATTTGGCTCTATTCCACCCCACTTTGGATGTGTAAAAGGGATGGGGTTTTCCATCAATACCAATGGCCTTGTTGGGAGGGACTATCTAAGCATGGGCATACAATTGATGGAACTTAAGGGTAAACAACAAATTTCATCCTATACCCAACAAAATTTAATTTAAAAACTACAAGTCGAACAAAATTATTATCATTTTCATATCGGATCATTAGAAACACATAAATCTAACTACCCAACAAAAGCATTCTGAAAAGCATCGCACTAATTCAACAAATCTAAAGCAGGAAAAAGAAACTAAGCAGATCTACAAATTACTTCTTATTTTTTGAATCGAAAACAGTTCTACAAATTACAAGCGGAGAAAAACAAAAATCAATGAAAGAAATAGTGAAGAACACAAACACAAGTTAGGATCGTACGTACCTTTTTGGGGATTTTGGGGAGAAATTAGGGATTAGGAGGTCTGTTTTTGGGGGGGAGGGGGATGACTCGGGGTAAATACTGAGGAAAAAAATGGTGCTGTTTTGTTTAAAAAAATTTGGCTTTTTTGGCGTTTTCAACAAGCGCCACTAAATTACCTTATAAAAACGACGGCGTTTGAATTAACTGGTTCCACTAACACTCTAAATAAAACGACGTCGTTTCAATTAAATTGACAGGTTATTTGCGGCGTTTCATAAAAAGCGCCACTAAAACTCTAAAGAAAATGGTGCCGTTTGAATTAAAATTAATATTTTTTTGTGGCGTTTTATAAAATGCCGCTAATACTAATCTATTGCGGCGTTTTACTAGCTAACGCCGCTAATGCCCCCATGTAATCGACGTCATTTTGTTTATTAATATGTTTATTGACATGCTTTTTGCTGCGTTTTTCACAAAAAACGCCGCTAATACCAATATTTTTTTAGCTAATTTATTTATTAAATTCCTTTAAAATAATTTTGTTTTCTTTGTAACACTATATTTAAATTATACAGTTTTATAATTTAAGTTCTCAGACCTAAATCATAAAACCCTAAATTATACACCTAAAAAGTGTATCATATGATACACAAAACCCCAAATTATACACCATAAACCACGACTAAATTATACATATACATTAAACCTAAGCGCAAATCCTACATATATTATAAGGTGCGAAGTACTTAAAGATATAATCTTATTGCAAGCTGTAAACCCTAAAATAATTTGAATTTTATCTCTTTTATCAAAATCTTAAACCCTTATTAAACCCTAAACACTAATAGTCTAACTTTGTTGTTCGATTGATTTAAGTACTAAACCCTAAACCCCATAAATCTAAACACTATGTAACATCCTAAATTTTTGGGCCTATGCGTTTAATGGGTGAATATGTGGAATGAGTTAATTTAAGTGTTAGGGGTCCAAATTGGGCTCAGGCTTAGGCAGAGGCCTTGATTAAAATTATCTGTTTGGGCACTATAGGGTTTAAAAGGTAATATCTATGTTTAAAATACCAAAGTGGGCTTGTGGCCCAATCTTAGGAGGTGACGCCACACACAAGGAGTAAGGGGCCCAAATTTAAGTTTCATGGAGCCCAATTCTTTTAATTTAAGTTAGCTAAATTTTGGGCATTAGGATTAGGTGGAGTGGATGGCAACAAGGCTAAAATTTAGGGGTTTTAATGTTTAAAATATGTGGATAATAAGCAGATAAAGGCTAAGATTTAGGGATTTTAATGATTAAAATATGTGGATAATATGCTGATAAAGGAGGGAGGAGTTAGAGATAATTAAGTCTTTCTTAGATGAGCTAGTAGATTAAGATAAAGGAGAAAAGTTAGGAATTTATCTACAAAGAGAATGATGACCAAGAATCCATCACTGAGAGGAGTAAAGAAACCAGCTACTACATGGCAAAGGGTTGCCAAATTTCCTATAAATAGGGGGCTATCTCCTTGTTTCTAACATTAAATCCTCTCCCTTTTGTGCCGAAATTCCCTAGCTTCTTTTCTCTAAATTTCTTTCTCTAATTTCTTTAAAAGCCGAAACTTTTCCCCACTTTCTTTCCCCTTGTGCCGATTTCTCTAAAAAGCCGAAGCATCCATCACTTTTTCTTTTATTCATCCTATTTGAGAAATTGTTCTACACTTCCGGCATTTAAATCTTCCATCGGCATTGCCGAATCCTCTCCCTAGTGATAGTCGAATCTCCTAAGCTAAGGTAAGAGTCGAATTTTGATTAGTTCTCATAATCTATTTTTAAAAGGAAAAAGCCGAAAGCTAATAGTTTAATGGTTTATGATGGGCGGCAAGTCGGGATTTGAAGGAAGCCTAGTCGACTAGATCTAAAAGCCGAAATTCATAAGTCTCCAATTTCAGGATTTTTAAGGTAAGAAGATTTTCCTAGATTTCTATTAGATTTCATCATTATATACAAGATTTTAAATTTATAATGAGGATTAACGATTAAATATTATTATAGTAACTCTGATAAGGATTTATGATGGAATTAAATATGGATCAGGCAAAAGAAAGAATCCCTAAGTTTAAGAAACGAGCGATGATCTCATTGTTCGAGATTGGCCAATTGGTTGTGGGTAGCTTCGAACAACACCTTAGGCAGATAGCAGTTGTGTCGACTAAGGATAGCGTCGATATAGAAAGCCTCGTTTTATCGGTAATCAGGTGTGTAGATTCTTGACACATAAGCTTTGTTATATTATATGTATGTTATGGGCTAAAAGCCGGAAAAGGTGTGTAGATCTCTATCACACTAGTTAATCTGAATTATATGTATGTTATGGGCTAAAAGCCGGAAAATGAGGCTGTATGAATAGTCGTATTACCCAGAAAGGGTAGGCAAGGGATGCCAGGTACGTAATCATAGAAACTTCTCTATGTGTATCGAAGTATGTAAAAATATGTGATCTGTTTAGATAGTTTAATGTTCTGATTCTTGCATGTATGCATAGGATGTGATTGATTGATTTACGGAAGGGGAGCAGGTCGCGAGGCGATCGATGGCTTTGCCACATAGGTCACATAGTGATCGGTCTTTATGACAGCCAGCACAGCTGTCGATATATTATTAAGGTCGCACAGCGATCGATGACTTCGCCACATAGGTCACATAGTGATCGGTCTTTATGACAGGCTGATGACAAATTTGTCGATATGGTGTGTAGCGGATGGAGGGTTGATTGTAGAAATCCCCACAGTGTGATGGTTGGTACGGGGGTGTGTAGAGGATGGACTCATAGGTTTGGGATGGGCCATGTTGCATATTTTGTTACCCTTGTATACGGGCCAAGGCTCATAATGTGTTTGTGGGCTCAAGCCTTTTTATGTGTTCTCGAGATTTGCACTGCTGAGTCTTGGTGACTCAACCTTTTATTTTCCCAACATTTCGGTGAGCGATAGATCGTGAACATGGGAGCCGAAGCGGACTCGAGGGCCATCAAGTTTTATTTCTACAAATTATTTGGGATTTCTTTAAGTTTATTTTATTTTTATTTGGGATTTTTTAAGGCCCTAGTTTTTATTCAACTAAGAAGTTTTCAATGTTATGCAACTTATAAATTTTATGTCAAGATTTATTTATACTTAATAATACTAATATAAGATTTTATTTTAAAATGTCACTTATTTACTCTAATAATGTCTAATTAACTTACGACTTCCAAAACCAACAAGGCAAAAGTTTTCAATGTACAAGCCGTGACACGCCGAGATCCAAATAAACGCATGGGTAGGGTTTGGGGTGTTACACACTAAAAATTAAACTATAAACCCAACCTAAACCTAACCTAAACCCCATAAATCTAAACACTAAAAATTAAACTATGAACTAAAATTTTTTCTACTTGCCATTATTATTTTTATTATAAATAATTTATATTTTAATTAAGATAAAACATTTATATTTTAAATATTCAATTAAAAATAAATTAAATATTTAGTTAATTTTTTAAACCCTAAACCTAAACCCTAAACCATAAACCATTAACTCATATCCTTTAATCCATAATCCCAAACCACTAGCCCTAAACCTTAAATCATAGACTTTAAACTTTAAACATTAAATCACGAACTATAAACCCTAAACTCATAACCTTCTCAAATTATATTGACAAGAAAACGAGAAATCCTAAACTCATTTTTTGCGACATTTTAGTACAAACGCCACTAACTTTTTACAATTTTATATCTGAAAATAAAACAAGGACGTTTTGTTTTGAAATAAAAAATAATTTTCTGGCGTTTATGAATAAAACACCGAAATAAGTTCATTTTTTGCGGCGTTTTTAGTACAAACGCCACTAACTTTTTTGCAATTTTTATCGTAAATAAAACGAGCACGTTTTGTTTTGACATAAAAAAAATAATTTAGCGGCATTTTTACGAAGCGCCGCTATTGCTAACTTTGAAACAAACGAGCGCCGTTTGAGTATTTGAATAATTAGATATTTTGCGGCATTTTTAAACGAGCGCCGCTAATGCTCAGACTTATAGCGGCGTTTTTAAACAAGCGCCGCTAATACTTAGACTTATAGCGGCGTTTTAACAAAAGCGATGCTAATGCTCTGACCTATAGCGGCGTTTTAACAAAAGCGCCGCTAATACTCTGTCCGGCAGCGGCGTTTTTGCAAAAGCGCCGCTAATACTCTGACCTATAGCGGCGTTTTTACAAAAGCGCCGCTAATTCTCTGATCTTTAGCGGCGTTTGGAAAAAACAAACGCCGCTATTTATCTTTTTTAGCGGCGTTTGGGGAAAAAATGCCGCTATTTATCATTTTTAGCGGCGTTTGGGATAAAAACACTTCTATTGCTCAACTTTTTGCGGTGTTTGTATTCAAACACCACCAATGTATAATATTTGCGGCGTTTTTTTTTAAACGCCGCTAAAAATGCCGGTAAAAGTCTGTTTTGGTGTAGTGTGTACTCCATTTAATATTTATTATAGTGAGGTTTTTGTCCTATGTTGCTGAAATTAAAAAGAAAAGAAATGTGAGAGATGGGGTTTAAACCTAGGATCTCTAAGGAGTGTACTAACTACTTACCTATTAAGTGTAAGACTTATTTCTTGATTATTTATTTCATCTAACCCCTATATTTTAGGGCGTTATAAAAATATTTTAATGCTTTTATTTTCAAAAAATTAATTAATTGCTAATATGACATTCATGTGGATTGCCATATGTATGCCACATTAGCAAAGTTAATGTAACATCCTAAATTAGGGGTTATGCGTTTGGAGCATAACTCAAGTGTTAGTAGGCTTTAAGTGTATTTGGAGGTGTTTGAGGGGCTTTGGAAACTCTAGGATGGAAGGGGAAGCTTTGGAAAAAGTATGGAAATTTTTAAGTTAAAAGGGGATTGGGCTAAGGAGGCCTTAAGAATAATTTTAGGCGTTTTTGGACATAAGAATCACCTTGGTAGAGTGGCTTGCGGCGCCACTAAGAGCCTTGGTGAACGCCACCCCAAGCAGGAAGGAGGACTCAAGTTCGAGTCACGATGGAAGCGCAAGGCATTTTATTTTTGGCTTTTGGCGATAAGACAAGGGGGAGCTAACGAGAAAGCTCTTAAAAGAAATTGTGACGAGTTTATGTCACAAAGAAATGCCTTGGCAGAATGGTTAGGGGCGTTAGTGTAGTTGCTCCATCAGGTCCCATGTTCGAACCATGGGAGCAGCAGTTTGGTGTTTTTATTTTTCCATACTGGTGTGAAGGGGGAGAGAAGAAGTTGGATGGCACATGGGCATTTGGAGGATAAGGATTAAGCTAGTTTTGTTTTTAATTTTCGGCTGGGATAATGGATATATGCTGGCTTTTATATTTTTTTATTTTAAGATAGAAGACAAGGGTAGCCTTATTTTATTTGTTTTTGAAGAGGTGATAAGGGATAATGGATGTTGTATTTTAATTATTTTTAATAGGTGTCAAGAGATAAAATAGGAGTTTTATTTGGAAGTTGATAAAGAGATAAAGTGGCGAATGGGGACTCTCCAAACTTGGGAATTTTCAGCTTTGAAGTTTATAAGGTGGGTGTGCCGAATTTTTGTTCTCTTTTTCCTCTTTACGTGTCGTTCTCTTTTTGTGCTAGAGCCATCTAGTTTCGGCTTTCTTCCTCTTTGTTTGAGTGACCGAGACTTCAAGGACCAATAAGGTCATTGGTGTTCTTCCTCTTCTACTTATTCTTGGCCGACCCTACACCTCTTTTCCAAGTTTCGAAATACTTCTTTTATTTTGGTGATAGCCGAATGGTTCATTCCCTATTCTAAGGTCATAGTCGATTTACCTTAGAGCCGATTCTTTCAAAAGCCGAAGGTGGTATGCTAGTTTCTTCTTCTCTTTTTTTATGTCTTTTTGTATTATTTTTCCCCGACAACTATTCTTTTCTTGTTATTTTCTTAAGCCGAATAATCCTTCTCTTGTGGCCGAATCTCTCTAGTAGCATAGGGGGGAGGCGTCGTCGATTTCTTTTGGTGCAAGTTATTCAATCGGTTTATTATAAAGGTATTTCGACAGTTCAAAGGCAAGGAGGAATGGTATTCGGGATTCTGATAAGTAAGGTAGGTGATTCGTGGTATTCGCCATAGGCCATTTTATGAGTATAAGTCTGTTGATTATGTACTTTGGTTCATAGGCAAATCGACAAAGGCTTCCGGATTTAAACTCGCTTTAGTAAGTGATAGTAAGTTTACCAAGGCCATATTTCAAAAGTCGATTAATCCTTCGAGATTTAGTTATTATAGCCGAATAGGCCTATGCCACTAACTTGGGTATTGGCCGAATATAGGGTCAAGAGATATAGCACGATGAGATTGGATCTTGGGATCTAGGATTCGCGATAATAACAGTGCGTACACACTTCATAACTAATAAAGCCGTTAATAAACTGTATGTGTTAAACCGGATATGTGTAGATCTGGATTGATACCGTAAGGGTATAAGCGAGGATTCAGGTAAGTCCGTTTCGTTATGAGTTGTTATATGATGTATGTCGATGCATGACATATTTGGTATATGTGGTATATGGAAATATGGCCTTTTATAAATTCAGTGTGTTATTATTTTACGCATGATTGGCATGATTTTTTTTATATGCATATTATTGAGGGTGACATGAGTGGAGGGGGAAGTGATATTCGTGTCTTTGAGACACCAGAGGTTTGGCACCTCCAGTGGTTTGGTACCACATATTTCGTGACTTTGGGTCACCAGAGGTTTGGCACCTCATAGCGACTCGTCCCAGTGGCTTAGCACCACAGTGGGTTGGCCCCACAGTTGATATTACGAGATTGTTGCCAGTGATTTAGTATCACACGTGGGTTGGCCCCACATATATTATTTGTGACTTTGGGTCACCAGTGGTTTGGCACCACATTATTGATGGATATCGTGACTTCGGGTCACCAGTGGTTTGGCGCCACCAGTGGTTTGGTACCACACGGGGTAGAAAAAGGAGTTAAGGATGGCTAGGTTGGGTGCATGCTATACTTAGATATGAATTGTGTAAGCTGTTGCATTAATCGGGGGAGGGGCTATACACTGAGTCTTGGTGACTCACCTTCTCCCTTAACTTTTTCAGGTGACTCGTAGATCGCGGATGAGGAGCCGGATGGACTCGAGGTGGCCATGAGATGGAAAATTTGCTTTAATTAGACTATGGTTTATTTTCATTTTATTTTTATTTTATTGTCTGAGTTGTAATAAGGCCATTAAAGTATTTGAGTATTTTTATTAAGTATCTTTATTATTATGTTCTATTATGGATTGACAACTGAGATATTATTTGCAAATGATTTTATTTATATATATAATCAAGTTTTGAATCCGGTATTTTTACAACAACCAAATTCCTACATAGAATATTTTAAGTCACGAAAATGTTTATTTAAAGGCAACAAATTTTTAATTGTTTTTACTTTTAAGTAAGAATATTTTTAAACGTTTTTCGCAGTGGCATTTCAAATTCGGTCGTATCGAATGGGCCGGGTTTGGGGTGTTACAGTTAATAAAATATAAAATTTTCAATTTATTTTGGGGTGATTTGACAAACAATGTAAACTCAATGGTTAAAAGAGACGAAAATTTAATGAAAGGCTAAAATAATTTTTGTAAAGTTGGAGGACCAAAAAAAAATTATTCTACCTTTAAATTTTTATGTACAAAGAATAAATCTAAAATTTTGTCAAAGTATAGGGACTAATAGCATAGTTTAACCTAATCATAAAATACCAATTGTACTTGCAAGATATAAAAAAGGATTTACAATTTAGTCACTGAATTATATCCACTTTCTCACTTCAATGACTAAACTTTCTTTTTGTCCGATTTTGACCTAGAACAATCACTTCATTACACTTTTTTGACACTTTCAATTAACATTTTTTTTTAAAAAAAGGCCTTATCAAATAGAATAAGTGATATGTCTTTATTGGGAACAGATGTGACTATTCTAGTCGTTGATTATATTAATCGAAGGATGATTGTCATTGATCAGACAAAATAATTAAAAATTATAAAAAATTTTATTGAAAATTGTAAAATTATTAAAAATTATTCGCTAGTTATGAGTTAAGCACATGGCAAGTTACCAAAAACATTGCGGGTGGTTGTTTAATTAAATAGGTTGAGAAAGGATCCTTAATACTAGTTGTGTCAATATTAATCATAAAATAGGGAAAGGATTGGTGTCTCGAAGTTTGGTTTATTGGGGATATGCGATGCGAGAGAGGAGATTTGCCTCTGGCCATTAGGGGGTAAATATCAATACAAGTCTAAATAGAATAATTAGTCAATCATATACTTATCATAATCACAGTTACCAACTGATTGCTTTCCATTCAGCGTTGATTTGTTCAAAACTCTACAACGTCACTCTAATCATGTGAGCTGACGGAAGCGTCTCTAGAAAGTAGAAACCAATGAAAACTTTGCATCTATATTAATTGACTGGTAAACTAATGGTCTCGGTTCAACTACTTTTGGATCTCACATCCATGATTAAATTTATTAAATAATTTTTTTTAATAATTTGAAGAATATTAGAGTGGATTAGGCTTAATTGATAAGTTGCACTTTAAATTATACAATTTTTTAAATTTGCTACTTCAAACTTTTTTTTTATTAGAATATTCTTTCATTACTCAAATCACTTCAATTCTTAGTACCATTAAATATCATCCACCAATTATATCATGTTACATCAGTATTATTCATCGCTCTCCCCTCCCTCCGCCACCGCTCTCGGCTCCTTCTCCCTTGACTAAGCCAACAACCTGAAAAAGAAAATCAAAACGTTAAATTAATGAACTCAATATTCAAGAAAGAAAATCTCTGCATTGAATTACTTCCCATTGAAGGGGAGAAACTGGATGTTATTGAGAAAGTTGAAGTTTTATCCAATTTTGAATTAAATAATAATCCTTCAAAATTTAAGATTCTTAAAACAGAATTATCAAAGATAACAACAAAGAAAGTGAAAGCACAGAAAGCCGTGGAATCAATGGCATTAAAGATCGTTTGCAGTTTTGGTTTTAATGGCGATGGAAGATGTTTGACCTTTATGGTTTTATAGAGGGAAAATTATGTCGAGGAGGAATTAAGAAGAGAAAGAGGCAACCAATAGCAGAATTGAGGAAAATACAAGTTGTTGGCTTAGTCAAGGGAGAAGGAGGGGAAAGCAATGGCCCGGGAGGGGGGGGAGAGGGACGGTGAGGGAGAAGGAAAGGGTCGGGTTTGAGGAGGGACGATGGGAGAGAGGGGCGAGCGATGGTGGAGGGAAGGAGCCGAGAGGGGTGGGGTGAGGGAAGTGGAAGGAAATATATTTTTATTTTTAATATTAATATAATTTTGTCATTATACACAATTAATGACTAAATCAAAGTAAAAGGATAAAATACACAATTACTACCTATTGAAAAAAAATATATTATCACATTTGAGATAATATAATTATACTTAATATTCATATTATATTATTTGTTTGTTTTTGTGCATTGACCTGAACCTAAAAGTTTGTACCTGTGAATCCAATCATGTAATAATCAATCTAAGAAAATCTAAATATAAGAATATTCAATTTGAGGAAGTTCAAGTCTAAAATAATTCGAGTCTAAAATTGACTCGTGATTGGTCTTAGGCTCAAGATTATTCTAAACTTAAGCCCGAAATAAATTTAATATAAAACTCAAAAATTTTAAATTTATGAAAATATATTTTAAATATTATATAGTTATATTAAAAGTTTATAAATCAATACATCTTTATGTTAAATTATAAAATTCAAAAACATTAATTATGAATATAATATTATTTTTAATGCAATTATTATATATGTATAAAAATATTCAAAGTTAGTGATTATTAAAATTTTAAAATTTTAAGTTTAATGATTATATAAAATATATAATGATTTAATATGTTAATTTAATGATATGAAAATTAAATTAAGTTCCTATCGAATTTATTAAACTTTTAGTAATGAAAAATCATATTTGTATGTACTCATTGTATCTATAATTCATATGAAAAATGAACACAAAAGCTTCTTAAAATATTTTTTGATAATTTGTGACATTTTGATGAATATGAGTTTGGATTACGAAATTTATCAAATTCACAGATTTTTGTGTTTCTATAGCAAGGCATAATACGGTATATAGGGGCACATGACATGGACAAAATTTGGATTATTTATTATTTATTATTTTATTTTATTTTATTTATAACATTTTATAGTATTTTATGATTTTTTGTATTTTGTTAGAATTTTTACTTAATTATCGATTATTTTTATAAATTTATAATATTTTACAACTTTTTAAATTTTTGATAATATTTTTAACTACATTTAGAATGAACTAGACAAATAGATGTTTAAATTCAAATAAACTTGAATGTTCATTTGTCTAAGTTTATTTTAGAATATATTTTTTTATATAATTTTAAGATTTTAATTTTTTTAATATATGATACGTGACAAGCTATGTCAGTATATTTGTCTAGATGGCATGCCATGTATTAGCTTCACAATGATTTTGTCAGTCATGGAAGTGTTTGTTAACAATCAAATTCGTGAATGACAGTTTTCATTATAAAATAGGCCTAGTTGATTTTTTTTTTTTTTTTTGTCATTGAGGGCTCAATTGAATATATTCTTAAGGGTTTAATTATTTTTTTACTAAGGATTTTTTTTTACCCTTGAGCCTAAACAAGATAAAGATTTTTCAATACCCAAAATTTAATAATAAAATAAAAATTATTCAAATATCATTTTAGTAGTATAATAAATAATAAAGATTATTTTTGTCAATTTAAAGGTTTTTCCAAATTTCATGAGTTATATATATAGATAATAATTCAAATAAAAAAAATTATATACATAACCATAAATGTTATATACAAATAAACCAAAATATTGCATACAAATTCATATACATATTATATAATAATATTAATTGTGATAAATATTATACAATGACAAACACCTTACCACAGCACCAGCAGGTTCATTCTGTCTCTAAAATGCAAATACTCAGTTAACAGCCCAATCAAACCACTGATCCAACCAACAAACCTTAATAGTTCTAGTCCCAAATTCGGGGTGTTACAATTACCCTTAACACCCATCAAGAAAGATTCAATTTGGGTGATAGTAGATCGATTAATTAAATTAGCTTGTTTCTTACCTGTCTACATGGATTACTCTTTACAAAGGTTGGCTAAGTTATATATTTCGGATATTGTGAGACTGCACGAAGTATGTAACACCCTGTACTCGGTCTAGTCGTCAGACCCAAGCTATAAGATGCTACAATAGTAAATCGGAACATTCACAAGCAATTTATTCAATAATACTCAATAATCAATAAATACAAACTAATTCCATGTTAAACATGCATTACAATCAAAATCAAGTCTTAATCAGGCTTACGAAAGCTTTTGAGCAATTTCGAAACTAAATCGAGATTGATCTGAAACATTTATAAATTAATAGGCATAAACGCAAAACAGGGGTCACATAAGCGTCGCTAGGCTGTTTGTCAGCCTGAGTCCATGTGGTACAAGGCCACACACCTGTGTCCTCAAACTGTGTAATAACCTAATGCCGTGTAATATAGTGTCACACAGCCATGTCACTAGGTCATGTAACAACCTATGACTGTGTGAACTAAAAATCACCTTGAACGTGTAGCACACAAGGTCGTGTGGTAGCCCGTGTGCAACATAACCTGTTTTAAGCATTTTGCATACCATTTAGACCAAATGACCTATAATGCCATTTCATGCTATTCAAACGAACACCAAAATATGCCTATTCCAAGTCAAAAACACCAACTCACTTAATCATTTTATCAAACAACCAATGTGCCCTCATTGGCACCAACAAATCAATAATTCAAATCAAATACCAAATATCCAATATTAAGCCACAACCATAAATTTACATATACAAGGTTATTATACTAAAACAAATTTTGACTAGCTTAAGTTCATTCAACCTATGTACATGCCACAAGTAACCAACTTCAAACATAAAAAATCTACCAAATCGAAAGTTGAAGGGTGTGAGCTTCTTGACGATCTAGTCAACACATCTCAAACGTCCAAAATTTACATAAAAGTAGTAACACGAGTAAGTATATAAAATACTTAGTAAGCTTATACAATATAAACAAATAGCTTACCTCAACCATTTAAGAAATACATGAATTAATATAAAACAATTTCACCTATCATGGCATCCAAAAACAACATCAATCAATTGAGGTTTAAACCAAATCCACATATATAAACTCAAATGGTGAAGCACCATATTCAACTTAAAATATAACATAAATTCATATTTTAATTGATCACCTTGCTCACATTCACCCTTCAATTCGCATTATATACCCTTATCAAGATTCAAACAACATTGCTATACATATAAAGTTTTGAGCTTAATCTCATGAAGATTCATAAGTATTTTCATTACCAAATAAACCAACTATAATCCCAAAACCAATTCACAAGAGTTCTATAACCAACTTCATAGATAAGCCTCCAAGACTTTAAAGGACCTTCTTGATAAAGTTTAGTAAAATAATACCTCAGTATACAGATGGAAACATTAGTGCCTAGTTGCCCAAGAAGGTCAACCTACACGAATATTTGCCTGGCCAGGGCTTAATATTCTATATTCTCTAGTCCGCAACATAAACAGGAGCTAGGAACTGGGCAAGAACACAAACCTATATACAAGCATTTACTAATTCCATCGGGATATACTTGAGATAATTTATAAATCCAGTCCAACAATAATAATTATCGACAATATTAGTATTGCAAGTAAACATAAATGAGTAACTTCATAGTGTATGAACTTACCTAACAAAATCATAGAAGTTTAGCTAATAGGGACTATTCAACAGTTTTCTATTTTTCGCCTAAGTCAACAACTTGGTCTATATAATAGTTAATGTTCAAAATATTAATACCAATCTCATAATAATACTCAAATTCATGCTTATAATCTTTTAATTTCATTTTACATAATTTCCTAAAATTTTACATTTTATTCAATTTAGTCCCTAAAATCAAACTTATCATAACTTCCAAATTTGGACTTCAAAATTTAAACCGATTTCAAATATATTCAATTGCAACCACCTATTATAAAAAATCATAGAAATTACATATCAATTTTAAGATATTAAAATTTTAGTCCTTATGTTCAAAATTAACAAATATCACTTTATAAAATAGTCTTTAAACATTTCATAGCTTCCAAATATACCATTTTCTATCAAGAACATCTAATATTCATCAATAGAAAGTTCTAAAATCTTTAACAGTTTTGAAAATAGATATACAGGTTAGTTGGACCTAATTGCAACGATTTTAAAAATATAAAAATTACAAGAAATGAGATTGAAATCAATTACTAATTTAGGGATTTAAGCATGAATGTGACCAAGGGTTTTCTCCCTTTTTACATTAAGCTTTTCATAAGAAAAAGATGAAGAGCATGTTTGTTCTTTTTAATTTTAACTTATATATTATGATTAACTTATTAATTAATCATAATTAGTATAATGAATCATTAATTCATTAACAGAATCTTAATTAACACTTTTTTGGATGATAGTTGGCTATCACCACTATTTGACCATTTACCAATGGTCTAATTACTCATTTGGTCCTCCAATTAATTAAGATACCATAGGGATTAACTTATACCATTTTTACAATTTAGTCTTTGAACGCAAATTAACCATCCAATCATTAAAATTTTCAGACCAAACTTTAATTCACCTATATTTTATAGTTTCTTTAACTTACAAAGATATTTTACAATCTTTGACCCTCCAAATTCATACTCATAACTACAAAATGCTTCTCGGATCAAGGTACTAACTTTATCCTATAGGCTCCATTTCAAAGCTATGTATTCGTAGCTAATACCAATGCTTTACTTCAAAGCCCAAAAAGAGAAACCCTCTTGATAGAAATATAGACCTTAAGATCTCATGCCACAATCCCAAGAACAATACAATGGCATGAAATCAATCTTCCTGATAGGTGGAAACTTGAAGGTGCTACTGACCTTGTGGCACCAACTCATTTACGGGCTCGATTTACAAAAATGAGGCAACGATACCTTATTTTTCAAAACTATTTGACTTTAGGGATAAACCACTTATACTTAACTAATTATCCAATTAAATGAAATTATCAAATAAAAATTCTCTATATCATAATATTTGACTCATAAATATTATATAATAATATTTACAAACTAACATATCGGAAATGTGGTCCCGAAACCACTAAAAAATGGGTTGTTATAGAGTACCATTTTGATTGAGATCCCTGTTTTACATCTCAAATTTGGAAGAAGTTACATGAGACACGAGGCACTCATTTTGATTTTTGCACTACCTTACATCTGTAGACTGATGGACAATTCGAACGGGTTATTCAGATATTGGAAAAAATGTTAAGGGGTTGAATTATTGAATTTTACGAAAGTTGAGAGAAACATTTGCCCCTAGTTGAATTTGCCTATAATAGTAGCTTCCAATCAAGTATACAAATCGCACCATATTGAGCCGTGTATGGTCAAAAGTGTCAAACACCACTGTGTTGGACTGAACTAGGTGAAAAAAAAAAATTTCGAGTCCCGAAGTGGTACAAGAGTCTGGGAGGAAAATTAGATTAATCTAAGGTAAACTGAAAGTGACCTTAGATAGGCAGAAGTTGTATGTAGACCTAAAAAGAAAGTACATTGAATATAGTGTCGAAGATCAGGTCTTTCTAAAAGTGTCTCCATGATGGAAAGTGTTGAGGTTTGGACAAAAGGAAAAGTTAAGCCCTAGGTTCATTGGGCCTTATAAAATTCTTAAGAGAGTTAGTCTAGTGGCATACCAATTATTATTACCTTATAATCTAGATCTTATCCATGATGTATTCCATGTCTCCATGTTGAGGCGATATCAATCCGACCCTTCCCATATTGTTCCAATCAAAGAGATTGAGGTGAGACTGGATTTGTCCATTGAGGAGTAACTTGTAAAAATTCTAGATTGTGAGGTAAAGGTTTTGAGAAGGAAACAAATCCCACTTGTTAAGGTTCCGTGGCAGATCCATGGCACTAAGGAGGCCACGTGGGAACCAGAAGACTCAATCCGTCAACAGTATCTATTTTAACTAGGTAAATTTCGAGAACAAAATTTCTTTAAGGAGGGGAGAGTTGTCATGTAGGAAATATAAGGGGGTTAATTGTAATGGAAAATCAAGAAATGAATTAGGCTTAAGGGTTAAATGTTAAAGAGTCCTCTTTAGAGAACCAAGTTTGAGCTACCTTCTTGTCACATCCTAAAAGCCGGCCTAGTAGTTTCAATTTAGTAGAATCGAGTTATTAAACTAAGTGTTTGAGTTAGATACTAGAAATTATGGTTGTAAGTTAGTAATTAAAGTATTAAAGTAATGTAATTGGGGTTTTATTTTATTAATTAGCTTAAAAAATTTGATTTTGAGTTTTATTTGGAAAAAAAATGGATTTTAATTGATTTAGGACTTAATTGGAAAATGGGAGAAACAGGGAGTGACCAGAAGGGAAAATTGCCCAAATTTTGAAAATTGGTCTTCTACTTTGAGTTATTACATCTTATTCCCTCTCTTAAACCCAAAACTATTCAAAATTTTTCTAAACCTAAAATTAGAGAGTTCTTTCAAAATTATCTTATTCTTTTGGATTTATTAACCTCCCAAACACCAAAATAACCCCCAATTTCAAAGAGAAATCGCATTTTCTTCCCCAAATTTGTCATTGTTCTTCTTGAGTTTAAATCACAAATTAGGGTTGTAGATCATTTTTTTTATCAAATTAAGGTAATATTATGACTTTTTAGGATTAAATGAAGAGTGTTGTTAATTCAAATCGAGTTTTAAATGATTATATTTGGATTTAATGTTTGTAAACTAAGCTTGGATTAAAAAATGGAAAATCTCATAATCTCGAGTAAACCCATGTTTTCAAAGTTATTTTTGATTCACTTTAACCTAATTAGAAGGTATTTCACTTCAATTTGATAGTTTAGTTTTTAAGAATCAAACATTTTCCCCTTTTACATGTTCTTGAAAGCTTGAATTTTCGAAAATTTTAGAATCACAAATTTAGGTAAAATTAATGGTTTAGATATGAAATTAAACGATATTTAGGATGTTTGAAATCAAAGTTGAGGATAGAAACGAGATTAGAAGGTTGAAACTTCAATTTCGACAAAACTAGCTAGTTTTTGGTAGTGAGAAATGAGAGGCTTGAATTGTGTTTTCCTTCCTGTTTGGTTATGTTCAAGGACATTTTTGATGAGTTTGGAATGTGTTTTTGTAACACCCCAAACCCGAACTAGATGTTACGCTAGGATCTGGCATGTCACATAAAAGGGGTTGTTCAAAAACTATGCGTTCGTTAAAAACTTTGTATTCTTTTTGAAACTCCGAGCTTTGTTGTTTGTGAAAATTCAGATTTGCTTTTATGGTTTTCTTGTAAAAACATTTTTATTGATGTTATTATTATTATTATTTCCAAAAACTTGTTTAAAATTGAAATCAGGTTCAATGAATTGTGGAAATGTGATATTTTGAAAACAGTTATTGTCGTTTTAAGAAAATCCAGAGTTTAATCGCTTAAAGTTTGAACATAACTGAAATGAAAGCTTAAAAGAAAAATTAAAGTCCAATGGCCTTATTACAAAATATTAAACCCAAATTAAAATAAATCTTAAAATAAAGTAAAACAAAAATTTACTAAGGTTTGGGAGAAGCACACCGATGTATGGCCACCACAGAGTCCTCCGCAGCTCCAAATCCTCAATGCTGGGGATCACCTGCGAGGTTAAAGCAAAGGGGTGAGTTACGAGAACTCAATGTGTAATCCCCTAATTAGTCATTAACTAGGCCCGAGCCCATACAGAAATAGACTGGGCCGAAACCCTACTTAGTAATAATCTGGGCCTTAGCCCTATAAACATGATAATGCAACAAAGTATGCAGCCCAACCTAACAATCCATCCGCTACACACCCCCGTACCATCCCAACACACCTGTGGGGACTAATTCAACCCACCTAGCCAAACACATCAATATGGCAGACAAGCTGCTATTCTCAGAATTCGTGGCAGAGCCACCAGAATAACAGAATATACGTGGCATAGCCACCAGACAGAATGTGGCAGAGCCACCAGAATAACACTTCCTCCGATCATCAAACCAACCCATGCAACATATTATAAATGCAATGCATCATACGTACAAAAGTGCAAATGAAGTATAAACATGATAACCAATCCATAATCACGGGTATAACTGTCATTTACCCTCCAGAGGTATTTTAGTAATTTTACCCTCTAGGGGTATTTTGGTAATTTTACCCTCTAGGAGTATTTTTGTAATTTTACCCTCTAGGGGTATTTCGATAATTTCAAATTTAACGGCCTTTCTGAAGGCATACTGTCGCCTGGAGCGACATAGGATCCTTTTTAGGTCACTACAGAACTATTGGGCCTAAAATCAATTTCAGGCCCAAACGGGCCCACACGCTCATGTGGCCCAAAACGCATGGTTTTGGTTTTATATTTTTAGATTCCATAATCGAACCTATCGTTTGATAGTTTTCCAACAATTTTGCCCCAATAGGCCGGATAGCCCATTAGGCCCATTTGGCCTATTTCGGTTCGATCAGGCTCGTTACAACCTCAGTTTCCCCAAAGTGCTCGTGACACTCTCAATGACTTATCGTTATTATTCATATTTTGATTTACCACTATGAGCGTTCGCACGCTTGAGTGGTCACAAATGTCAATTTTTGGCTTTTCGGCTTTCAGCTGAATCATTGAACATTGCAAGCATGCATTCGGAGGGGTGTGAGATTACACACCTAATCATGATTTGCGATACTTGGCACTATTTCTAGAATACCAACAATCCAAGAAACCCATTGCAAGGGATAGGTGTTTAGTTGGCCCACTAATTAAGCACGTCGAGACCCTAGCAGTGTTTGACACGAAAAATAGATGTTAGTGACCCCTTAATCATGACCACAAAAAAATCAAATAGCCATTCACTTGAGTAAGAACCAACTGAATAATAAAACCCTACCACCAACATTCGTCCATTACCTTACTTACTAATCAACTCTCGAAAACCAGAGATTAGAAGAAGGACGAGAGGGTATACTAACCCTCCAATAGATTTGGCCTAGCCACAAAAGTCAAAAAGAGAGTTTTAGCTTCCATACATGAACAAACAAGATTTGGGGTGGAGAGGAGTATTCATATTTGGCCTTAGACAAGAAGAGGTAAAGTGAGGGATTCCACTTTACCGTTGAGAAAAAGAGAAACAGAAAGAAGGGAAAAGAACCAAAGGGAAAAAAAGTATTACCTTTATCACAGAAGGGTAGAATACACAAGGTAAATTCGGGAGGCAAAAGAATACCTAGCTTTAGACTAGACAATGTTCACTATTAGCAAAAGAGAAGAGGATAGATTCAGATCGAAGAAGAAAGGAGATTCGGCTAATGGGGAAGAGACTAGAGAAGAAAAAAGAGTAGGGGTTTCGGTTATGGTGTAGAAGAAAATGCAAATGGGAGGAGATAGAGGGTAAGTTTCGACCAAGGGTGATTAGCTAACAAGCAAAAGCAAACAAAGTATGACAACCAAGTGAATGAGAGAAAGAGAAAGAAAAGAAAAATGAACTGAAAAATTTGGTAATAGCACAAATGAGTAGAAAAGACTTGAAATGACAAGGTCAAAAATGCAACACTACTCTCCAAAAGTGAATTGAGCAAAACGGTACCCTACACACACACATGACCGAATATGCTCCTAAGTGACCAATCTTTCCTCTTTTCTTCTTTTGACCAAAATTCCCCCCATGAACTTCCCCATTTTCGGTGAAACTCCTCCACTCTCCCATATCCCATGATTCACTCCATGATTCTCTCCTCAAATTCTTCTCCTTCTCTCATTCAAACGATTTGACCAACTCCTCCTCTCTCCTGCAGAGTTCTAGCCGAACTCTACTTCTTCCACCTGCTTAGCACAAAATAAAAAATCCCGACATGCTGCTTGTGGGATTCGAACACCATCTCACTTTACTTCCCTATTGATGCCATCACCACCCTACTACACACTCCACTTGTGTCTCCTAAACATACAAAATTTTACTTAAGTACTACTATCAGTAGCCCTCTCCACTAAAGAGCCAAAAAGAAAAATTTTCCCAGGGCTTGGGCTTGAACCCGAGCCTCCCTAAGACCCCCAAACACACCTAAACAACAAGCTTAGCAAGCTCAACACATGCAAAAGTGCAAAAATGCCAGACCCCTAATTTAGGATGTTACAGTTTTTCATGTGTGTAAAGTGTCGAATCAATTGAGATCCACTATGAGCAAGTCTAAAAGAAAGGAAAAGTTTGTTTGAGCTTTCGGCTTGTTAGCATACTTGTGATTAGTAAGTGTTTAGAGTCATTGTGGGTATGCATGATTCACAACATTAATTGGGAGCGTCGAAATAGCCTAAACCCCTATTCTAAGTTCCAAGTGTAAGCCTTTCTTTGTTCTTTTTGACTTGTTGTGGACTTATGTCTAATATATAATGAGTTGTGGTTTATAATGTTATTATGACAGGTAATATGTGAGAATACTTTTATGTGATATGTGATGTACTGATTTTAATCCATACAATTGAGGTTTGATAAATAATAGCTCAATGAGCATTATTATGGCACTTGAAGTGCAATTAAATGTGATTCGATAAGCATGAATTATTTTTGAGATTGTGATGTGAATTAATGAGTATGAATAGAGGTTATGTGCATTCAAACAGTAACTAAATGTGTAATTATGGATATTTTGGGATTGTTAGCTCTTGAAATCGTTGGATATAGTTGGCATGTCATAGGATTATGTGTATTCACCTTTGTGTTTTGTGATTTGGGCATTGAGTCGCAAGGACAGATTGGAAAGATAAGGGAATGTTGAGCTAAGCTCCATTCATCGGGATATATTGGTGTGTTGGAGAGTGTTTAGCTTTATGCTACACTTATAGAATTTGTTAGACAATTTAATTCATTGGTGTGATGGAGATACTTTTATCTAATGGATGGTAATAGAGCCCACTTTTATGTTTCATAATCTCAAGGTGCCAAATTATCTTCAAATGACTTATATATAGATATATTGTGTGTAATTGTATGTGAGAGTATATGCTATTTTTATGAATTAATGAAGCATGAACACATAATTTTGACTCGATTATAATATGGTTGTGAATGTGTTTAGTATGCTCTTGCTTAACCTTTTGATGTTGTGTATGCTTTTTGGTTATTCCTATATTCACTAAGCTTGTTTAAGCTCACACACTCACATTAAAATATTGCAGATAAGCAGCTTCTTCAGTGTGAATGGTGCGGCCAAGGAAGTGTTCTTAGCAAGGCAATAGTTTTCAAATAGGCGGTTTTTATTCTTTGAACAATATGAGCAAAAGCAGTGTGGGTTATAGTTACCTAATTATTTATAATTATTTTGGGATTAGGCTAAGGAATTGGTAATGTTGTTTTTGAACTTCAGATGTGGACAAATTTTGATGCTTGTGATTGATATTAGTAATGCATTAAATAGTTGTTTACTGAATATGTGTTAATGTAACATGAAAAATGGTTGAAAGATGATAGTAGGCTTGGTTGGAGTAGACATTATTTGTATGTTGAGTAGGAATATGTTTTGAGCATGAAAAATGCTTTAACTTGTGAAATTTTAGCATTCTAGGTAAAATTATTGATACTCATGCTAATTTTCAAAAATTTCCAAAATTATCCTTACTACTCGAATAATTCTATTTCTAATATTTGTTTAAATGTTTAATTAGTTATGATTACATCTATAAAGGTTAATATTGGTAGTCCTTGCTCTTATTTAAAATTGTGTTTTCTTGTGTATAAGTTTCGAGAGTTGTTGTAGCATCCTATTACTCGAGTTCGGCGACCAAACTGGGTGAAGGTGTTACACTTCGTCCCATTTATTTTCCTTTTATTTTTGGCAACCTAAGGTAAAAGCCACATCTAAAACATATTCAATCAGGAATAAAGACTATATAGTAAATATGCTTCAAGCCTAATGGTTAAGAATTAGTTTTCCCTATTTGTGATCCTAGGTTCGAGTCACTCCTTCCCCAAATGCATTTCTTTTTTATTTTGATAGTTTTGTGTAAATTACCCTTACTGTCCCTAGGGTTTTTAAACCCTATCTATTTAGTCCATCTTTTCCTATTATGAATATGATTACTTCTTTCCAAATCCTAGTAAAACTCCTTTTCATCTCTTATTTTTTTTTCTTTTTTCTTATCTTTTCCCTTTTTTTTTCTCTCATTCTTGAATCATATTTTCACCTTTGAAATATTGATTATTTTCTTTCCCATATTGAATCAATTCTCATTTCTTTAATTTCTTAACAATGTTAGAGTTATCATCAAAAACATCCTTATTCTTGCCAAGAATCGATAAGTACATCATGTTTCTAATGTTTAAATCTCAAATTTTCATAATATTTCTATCCAGCGATAATCTTACATTCGATTATCAATCTTTTATGGTTCTCTGGAATCTTTTGTTAATCTTGTCAAATCCTAAAACCAACCATTAATTTATGTGTAAATGTCATTTGAAGGATTGGATTTAGGCAAATCGGATTAGAATCGGGCATGAGGAATGTCGATCAGACCCTCAGTGAAAGGTGTGTGTTCTTTACCAAGTGATTTGGGGCAAATTGTGTGTAGGTTTAGGCACACGATCTTCCACACGGGTGTGTAAACTACACGGATGGGCCACATGGCCATGTGCCACTGCTACATTAGGATACTTTGTTTTACACATGATCAAGAACCTTCCACATGGCTACAGTCTGTTACACAGCCTGACCACACGACCATGTGACCTTTATTTTATATTTTTGCCTAGAAATTTGTGAATTGTTCTATTTAGTCCTTGTATAGTCCCCGTACTAGTTTTAGAGTTTTATTTGACTAAAATGAATCCATGATAATATGTATATTGGAACCCACGATCTGAGTGACAATACATAATATCTGAATAATACATGCTTATTGTCTCTATATAACTGATTGCATGTTTAACATGCCTTTTGATACTGTTAAATCAAATACATGATTAGCATGACTTTTGCTACCGTATTGATCTATTATAAGTATGTCTGTTGTTACCGTATTGATCTTTTATAAGCATGCCATATTGCATTGCATGGGGTGGGATGATATGAACAAAGTAAGTGTAAGAAATTTATCTACGATAATGAGTGGTTTATCCACAACGTATTAGCTGCTTGTTTGCAAAAATTTTTTATCAAAAACCCTTGTGGTTCATCCACAATTTTTATTATGAGTGGTTTATCCACAAAAATGAGTGGTTTATCCACAATGTGGTGTAAGGATGGAGGTGTTCTGGGGAAATCCTACTATGGTGTGTAATGGAGTTGGGTAGGATCTATTCTCATAAATTAAACTTGTACATTTATTCACGAGTATATGCATACAAAAATTTTGGATGCCGATATATTATTACATTGATGTTGAAACATCCTGGAATTAGGGGTTCTACATTTTTATGTTTCCTGAGTGTTTGGTTTGTTCTGCTTGTTAATTTGGTGTGTTTGGGGGTCCCTTGGTAAAAAAATATTTTAAGAACTTTAGGGGAGAGCTGGTCGAGACAGGTCTTAAGAGTAATTTCTAGTGTTTGTTGACATAAGAAGAAGGGTGGTAGAGTGGCAAGAAGATGCCACTTAAGGTGTCAGGGGTGTGGCGTCACAAGGGAGCAACAGTAAGGAAGGACTCCGAATCCCATAAGCCTCACTATGAACTTTATTTTTGGCACCAGGTTAGAGGGAAGGTGGATTCGGTAGGAACTCTCCAAGGTTGTTGGTTGAATAATTCAAGCCATTTGAATGGGTGGCCATGAGGTGTTTATGGGGTTTGAACAGGTCAACAAGTTTAAATGGTTGTTGGAGAGTCAAGCATGGAGAGAATCAAGGGATTTTTATGTTGGTGGAGTGCTGGTCGAATGTGAGGGTCTTTTGAGAGGGGAATTTCGGTCAACAAAGGAGTAGGTTGGTGGGAGCATAATCGATTTTGACTTGTGGGATGTGTGTGCTGAAATTTCACTTAGCAACTTAGGCATTTTGGGTGAGCATTTCTATCATAAGTGTGTATGTGTTCCGATTTTCAAAATGTCTTTTGAAAGTAGAATATCTTTCCTTTCTTTTGCATTTTTGTGACATTGGTACATTTCTTCTTTATCAAAATCGTAACATCCTTTTCTTCACTTCTTCTTCTTCTTGTCTCTTTGGGTTATAGCCGAATATCTGAAAGGTCATTAGTGCATTCTTTCTTCCTTTCTTTTCCCACCCTTTTTAATATTTATTTCTCCTTCATAGTCAAACCTTGTTTTCCATCTTTACTTCTTATTTTCTCTTCTCTAATCATTTTCTTTTCTAGCCGAATCATCTTTCAAACTCATCTTTTTCTTTAGTTGAAACTTTGTACCATCTCCATTGACATCTTTCCTTTTCTCTCTTTAGCCGAATAGCTCCTTTGGCCACAAGTGAAATGGTTTCGCCTTATTGTTCGATTGTTGAAGGTAAAGATCTTCTTTTCTCTCTTTTGTTAAAAGTCGAATCTTCTTTCCCTTCTTTTGGCTTCCTTCTCTTCTCTTTTCTATTCTTTGTATCCTTCTTCACTAACCGAATCTCTGGTTCTTTGTTATCTCGAATCGATACTGCTCGTATGGCCTAAAGTGTGAAGGGGTATTCTTTCCTGCCAAGTCTATTTGGGTTCTTCATCATCAATTGTAACATCCTAAAAAGGGCCTATGCATTTTGGCCTAATTGTACAAAAAGACATGTTTTATGTGTTTTGGAATAAATTTGGAATGATTTTGGAAACCTGAGAATGTATGGAAATGTTACGTTGGAAATAGGAAAATGACCATTTTTGGAAACCTAAGCAAATTAGGAAAGTGAACATTTTGGAAACCTACGTAAATTAGGAAAGTGAACATTTTGGAAACTAAGCTAAAAGAAGAAAGTAAACATTTTGGAAACCAAGCCAAAAGAGGAAAGTAAACATTTTGGAAACTACGTTAAAAGAGGAAACTAAACATTTTGGAAACCTAAGAAATGTCAAGTTACAGAGCCGCGCGAAAATTTTTGGAAACTTAAAATGACCCCAAATGTCAATTTTAAAGTTCAAAGGGAACTTAGGGCCAAGTGACCCTAAAATATAAAGTACGTGAAATTTGACCCATTAACGGACTTGGAAAAGTGGCCTGAAGATGCCACTTAAGGCCTCAGGAAATGGCCCACATGCAAGGGTGTTGGGCTTGAGTTCGAGTCACATAAGAAGCAAATAAAATAAGTTTTATTTTGCTTCTAGAAGCCCAAGAGGTGGACGGCACAAGGCTTGCAAAAGAGGAGTTTCACTCTCTTTAAAACTCACTAATTAGAAGATCATAAGGACCTTTAAGGGAAGAGTTTAATTCTCTTTAAAATTCGCTAAATAGGTGGATAAATGAAGAATTATTCTTTAATTAGGAAAATAAGGAAGAGTGGTGGCCAAGATAAGGATTCTTGGCCTAGTAATTTCGGCTATAAAAGGATGAGACTAGGGCCATTCATTATTTATTCTCCCTCTCTCTTTTCCTCTGCCGAATATTCTTCTTGAGCATCCATTCTTTTTCTTATTTTCTTTTAGCCTCCTAGCCGATTCCTTCTAAGCCTATTATTCCTCTCTTCTTTCATCTTTGAAATCGAATACATAAGGAATCATAGCCGATTGTTCATCAAGTCTCTAAGCGAATCTCGAAGGTTGAAGTGAAGGTGCAATCGATTCCTTCAAATAAGGGTAAGATCTAAGTTTGGTTTCCATTCTTTTATATTTTAAACTTATCGAAATCTAGGGCTAATCCCATTAATGTTCATGGTTGCGAAAATTTGAAGAGATCTTTCAGGATTTACTAAGTGTAGGCTACAAGGAAGGAGAAGTTCTTTTCCGAAGTACACCATAGGTCGTGTTCCTAGTTATTCGGTGAGTTTGGGATTTAAAACCCACAAGGTAAGTGTCTATAGCATTGGCTAAGGCCTATTTTGATAGTTAGATCTAATTCTTGTTTGTTTAAAAAGCCGAAACTAACCCCTGATGAGATTTAGTGCTTGGCCGAATACAAGGAGGAGCATAGCATAGATTTCGGGATTTGATTAGTATTGAAATCGGCAACAAGGTAAGTCTTTTTACAAATCCTACTAGGATTTGGATATTATAGCCAAATAGGATTTATGCTAAGCAATAAGTGATAAATCAAATGTAGGGACTAATGATCTAAACATTAGATCTAGCTTTTCGGAATCTCAAGGAATTGCTAAGCGAATCACGTGTGTACCCTACACTAAATCTTGATAGATTTACGGCTTTAATTCAATATATGTGTTAATATGAAAGTGTAAGAATATGGCTAAGGTATCGTGTGTACCCCACACTAATCTTAATAGATTTATGGCTTAAATATGATATATATATTAATGTGAAAGTGAAAGAATGTGGCTAAAGTACCATATTATGGTACAAAGTACTGTGCACGTTTCCTACTCCTACTAGGATTTGAAATATGTTATATTTAACATGTGAAAAGTGATGTGAAAGTGTAATTAAATTTGATATGCATGATATGTATAATTTGGGGCATTCGGGTTATTTGAGAAAGGGGAAGTGAATGTGATGACTTCGGTCTCACTAAGTGAAACGTGATGACTTCGGTCTCACTAAGAATATGTGATGACTTCGGTCTCACTAAGAATATGTGATGACTTCGGTCTCACTAAGAATATGTGACGACTTCGGTCTCACTAAGTGAATGTGGTAACTTCGGTTACATTATCTAAATGTGGTGTCTCATGACACAAATATCAGATGGCTCAGCCACGGCCTTGTGCAATAGGTCTGCTGAGGTAAGATATGTGGGATCACTCGGTTGTGATCGGTGGATTAGCCACGGCCTTGAGCAGGGAGTCTGCTAAGGTTGGTGTAATGGATGGACCTAGGTTTGGGTTCGGGTTTGCATCATTATCTTGAATTTTTATATGAATATGATATGTATGGTGTGCCTATTTCTATTATGTTTTGGTGTTGGTTACACATTGAGTCTATCGACTCACCCCGTTGTGGGAACATGTTTCAGGTGATGAGCAGTAATGGACCGGGATGGCAGAACTTGTGGTGGCCATGTTCAGCTTGAAGTTTAAATTTATTTGAATCTTTATTTTATTTTAAGTACTGTACAATTTTATTTTGGGTTTCATTTTATGTAATTAGGTCATCGTGACGGTTTTTATTTCTGCTTGAATTACTATGTTATGAATTTAGGGCTTTATAAAGAATAAGCCCATTTAATTTAAAATAAGTTTAAACATTTTGTCACCTGAAACAAATGGGTTTTTGTTATAAAATAAATTTGTTTTCAACTCGAGCCCAACCCACAACAAACTATCTTTCAAAACACACAGTTTTCAAAGTATTCGAATGAATTTGAACCGGGTTACTTCGAGGAACATACCAGATCTGGTCCATTCTCGTGAGCCGGGTGTGGGGTGTTTCAATTTGGTATCAGAGCCCAGTTTTAAACTCTCGGCCTGTGGCCTAAGGCCCAAAACATGTTCAAAACAAGCCCAAATGAGTTTTATGAAAATATTTTTGAAAGTAGACAGGTTTGATGGCATGGCACCTAAGTCTCCGACCTGCAGTCCACCAGGTAAGTACCCCTATCTATCTGTGTGATTATGTGAATTATGGAAGGGTAGAAAAGGAATGGAACGTAGAATAGCATGATAGGAACTTGAACCCTAGGATTAGTATACTCAAACACAGATACATAAGACTTAATACACAAAACAAACCTATGGCTAAGTCAATCAAGTTAGGGTGTGGCAACCATGGTACGCATGTCTAGGATTGGATCCAGGAAGAGCTTGGTATTTAAGCGGTCCTAGTGACTCACCTCCTCTTCACAGAATCCTACACAGTGCGTAGCCGGTTCACCCTAACCCTGAGGACTTAGTGGGTGTGGCAACCCATGCACGCATGTCAGGAATGGTTTCATGGGAGCTTGGTACTTAAGCGATCCAGCGTGACTCACCTCCTCTCCACTCGAATTCGCACAGTGCGTAGCTTTGGTTCACCCTGACCAAGAAGGCTCGGTTATAAAGCTAAACCCAATAACTAAAACCCGAAAGGAACTAGCCATTTTCGAACCTTAATATTAAAATTCTTATATCAATTTTTCCTTAATTCACGAAGACTATTTCTTATACACAATTTTTCCGAAAAATTTTTGACTTATAAAATTACAAAAATACCCCTAGTGGTAAAATTACAAAAATACCCTTGGTTTATAAAATGCCCAACTACTCAACGGTTTTGCCAAAATTTCATTATTTCATAAATGTTCAAAACCCTAAATTGCAAACTATCGAAAAATACCTCGATTTATGGAAAATTAAAAATTTGCCCCTAACTCACTAAAATTACCAAAATAACCCTGATTTCCAAAATTTTTGCAACAGCACCAATTTGGAAAGTACAATTCTCAAAAAGAACCCTCAAAATTTTGAAACTTGAAATACCTCGATTTATTAAAATTTTACAATTTACCGGTTTGTGGAAAAATTACCAAAATACCCCCAAAGTCCAAAATTTCTGAAATACCCTTGGATTTCAAAAAGTTTCCAAAATACCCCGGGAACTTAAAAATACCAAAAATACTTTGTGACAAAATCACCAAGGAACCTTATTTTGACAAATCACGAAAATACCCCTGTAGGACAAATTACGAAAATACCCCCGGGTAGTAGAAAACAACAACAAATGAAAAACTACAACGTTTCTCCGAATGAACTAAGGTTCATAATTGTTTGATGGATGTATGAGCGAATGAAAAGATGTGTGCATGTATGAATCTGAAAGAACCACTCCTAAATTCCTTTTCATAAAAATTTCTTCGCGGTTAATCGGTGAAACAAAATTTTTAATACATAAAACTTCTTAATCAGATTAAATCATGACGTTAGAAATGAGTTCTAAGGGACGTTAACTTAGAGATTGTGCCTAGAAAGTATGATAGTTCTTTGAGATCGAGTCTGTGATAATAGCGTAGTGTAGTGAGTTAGGTATGCGGATGAACGATAGTAAGTAATTTCGAGGAGAAATTATTTTAAGGGGTAGAACTGTAACATCCTAAAAAGGGCCTATGCATTTTGGCCTAATTGTACAAAAAGACATGTTTTATGTGTTTTGGAATAAATTTGGAATGATTTTGGAAACCTGAGAATGTATGGAAATGTTACGTTGGAAATAGGAAAATGACCATTTTTAGAAACCTAAGCAAATTAGGAAAGTGAACATTTTGGAAACCTAAGTAAATTAGGAAAGTGAACATTTTGGAAACTAAGCTAAAAGAGGAAAGTAAACATTTTGGAAACCAAGCCAAAAGAGGAAAGTAAACATTTTGGAAACTACGCTAAAAGAGGAAACTAAACATTTTGGAAACCTAGGAAATGTCAAGTTATAGAGCCGCGCGAAAATTTTTGGAAACTTAAAAATGACCTCGAAATGTCAATTTTAAAGTTCAAAGGGAACTTAGGGCCAAGTGACCCTAAAATATAAAGTACGTGAAATTTAACCCATTAACGGACTTGGAAAAGTGGCCTGTAGATGCCACTTAAGGCCTCGTGAAATGGCCCACATGCAAGGGTGTTGGGCTTGAGTTCGAGTAACATAAGAAGCAAATAAAATAAGTTTTATTTTGCTTCTAGAAGCCCAAGAGGTGGATGGCACAAGGCTTGCAAAGAGGAGTTTCACTCTCTTTAAAACTCGCTAATTAGAAGATCATAAGGACTCTTAAGGGAAGAGTTTAATTCTCTTTAAAATTGCTAAATAGGTGGATAAATGAAGAATTATTCTTTAATTAGGAAAATAAGGAAGAGTGGTGGCCAAGATAAGGATTCTTGGCCTAGTAATTTCGGCTATAAAAGGATGAGACTAGGGCCATTCATTATTCATTCTCCTCTCTCTTTTCCTCTGTAGAATATTCTTCTTGAGCATCCATTATTTTCTTATTTTCTTTTAGCCTCCTAGTGATTCCTTCTAAGCCTATTATTCCTCTCTTCTTTCATCTTTGAAACCGAATACATAAGGGAATCATAGCCGATTGTTCATCAAGTCTCTAAGTAGAATCTCGAAGGTTGAAGTGAAGGTGCAATCGATTCCTTCAAATAAGGGTAAGATCCAAGTTTGGTTTCCATTCTTTTATATTTTAGACTTATCGAAATCTAGGGCTAATCCCATTAATGTTCATGGTTGCGAAACTTTGAAGAGATCTTTGGGATTTACTAAGTGTAGGCTACAAGGAAGGAGAAGTTCTTTTCCGAAGTACACCATAGGCGCATGTTCCTAGTTATTCGGTGAGTTTCGGATTTAAAACCCACAAGGTAAGTGTCTATAGCATTCGGCTAAGGCCTATTTTGATAGTTAGATCTAATTCTTGTTTGTTTAAAAAGCGAAACTAACCCCGATGTGATTTAGTGCTTGGCAGAATACAAGGAGGAGCATAGCATAGATTTCGGATTTGATTAGTATTGAAATCGGCAACAAGGTAAGTCTTTTACAAATCCTACTAGGATTTGGATATTATAACCAAATAGGATTTATGCTAAGCAATAAGTGATAAATCAATTGTAGGGACTAATGATCTAAACATTAGATCTAGCTTTTCGGAATCTTAAGGAATTGCTAAGCGAATCACGTGTGTACCCTACACTAAATCTTGATAGATTTACTGCTTTAATTCAATATATGTGTTAATATGAAAGTGTAAGAATATGGCTAAGGTATCGTAAAATTCTACACTAATCTTAATAGATTTATGGCTTAAATATGATATATATATTAATGTGAAAGTGAAAGAATGTGGCTAAAGTACCATGTTATGGTACAAAGTACTGAATGCGTTTTCCTACTCCTACTAGGATTTGAAATATGTTATATTTAACATGTGAAAAGTGATGTGAAAGTGTAATTAAATTTGATATGCATGATATGTATAATTTGGGGCATTCGGGTTATTTGAGAAAGGGAAGTGAATGTGATGACTTTGGTCTCACTAAGTGAAACGTGATGACTTGATCTCACTAAGAAAATGTGATGACTTGGTCTCACTAAGAATATGTGATGACTTGGTCTCACTAAGAATATGTGATGACTCGGTCTCACTAAGAATATGTGATGACTTGGTCTCACTAAGAATATGTGATGACTTGGTCTCACTAAGAATATGTGATGACTTGGTCTCACTAAGTGAATGTGGTAACCGGTTACATTATCTAAATGTGGTGTCTCATGACACAAATATCAGTGGCTCACCACGGCCTTGTGCAACAGTGTCCGAGGTAAGATATGTGGGATCACTTTCGGTTGTAATCGGTGGATTAGCCACGGCCTTGGCGAAGTCCGCTAAGGTTGGTGTAACAGATGGACCTAGGTTTGGGTTGGGTTTGCATCATTATCTTGAATTTTATATGAATATGATATGTATGGTGTGCCTATTTCTATTATGTTTTGGTGTTGGTTACACATTGAGTCTATCGACTCACCCCGTTGTGGAACATGTTTGGTGATGAGCAAGTAATGGAATGGACTACAGAACTTGTGGTGGCCATGTTTAGCTTGAAGTTTAAATTTATTTGAATCTTTATTTTATTTTAAATCTTGTACAATTTTATTTTGGGTTTCATTTTATGTAATTAGGTCATCGTGACGGTTTTTATTTCTGCTTGAATTACTATGTTATGAATTTAGGGCTTTATAAAGAATAAGCCCATTTAATTTAAAATAAGTTTAAACATTTTGTCACCTGAAACAAATGGGTTTTTGTTATAAAATAAATTTGTTTTCAACTCGAGCCCAACCCACAACAAACTATCTTTTAAAACACACAGTTTTTAAAGTATTCGAATGAATTTAAACCGGGTTACTTCGAGGAACATACCAGATCCGGTCCATTCTCGTGGGCCGGGTGTGGGGTGTTTCATCAATAACGCAAGGTAGTCTCGTGTGATACTTTTTCCTTCTCTAAGTTCTTTTAGCCGATTACTCAAAGGGCAATTTTTACTGCTAGGCCGAACTTTTGGCTCTCTCACAACTCATCTTTGATTCAAGGCCGAACTAGTTTTTGTGTGGTTCATCGTTTATCAAGGTAGGAATCAATTCTTTTCAGTTCTTGGTTATTATATCCCTTACCGGTTGTAGTCTACTTTAATCAATTCTCTTGATAGACAATCGACGTTTTCTCTGACCTCTGATCAAGTCTATTTCATGGATACAAGAAACGGTCAAGCTGAGAGGGGGAGTGTATCCATAGCCTCCGCTCCCAAGTTTAAAAGGCATGCTGTGTCGGCGGTTCTGGACTATTCGTCGGGTTGTGGCAGAGAGTTGACGTCTGCTTGGGATAGGCAAATAGCCGTTGTCCCTGCTAGTGAAAGCATCGACATAGAGAGTTTAGTGTTACGCGTTATTAGGTGTGTAATACTCACACGCTTCTTTACCGTTTGTGTTATTAACTGTGTTGGCTGAAAGCTGAAATGATTGACTTGATAGTCGAGATACCCTCGTGGGTAAGGTTGGAGACACCGGGTAAGTTCTGCTATAATGATAGTTTCGATTATATGCATGTATGAAATAAGCATCTGTTACACCTTGAGAGTATGTTGCATTCATTTTTAGTATGATAAAATGAGCATGGGCTTGGGATTGAATGAGGGGGAAGTGTGAATTAGTGACTAATGTCACGGTGGTCTAAGAACCACAGTGGTTTAAAACCACGTATGCTTATATCAGTGACTTGTCTCGGTGGTCTAAGACCACAGTAGGTTGGCCCCACGTATGAATAAACTTATCAGAGATCGTCACGGTGGTCTGAGACCATAGTGGGTTGGCCCCACGATTAAATATTTTAGTGAGTTTGTCACGAGTGGTCTGGGACCACGGTGGTCAAGAACCACAGTGGCATAATGCCACGGGTGTTTGGATGATTCAGGTGACCTAGATTGGGTAGGCTGCACTACATACATGTGTTATATGCTATATTGAGTGGGCTAAGGCCCAATGTGCATCTGTGGGTTTAAGGCCCATATTGCGTTATCCGAGAATTTACACATTAAGTCTTGACGACTCACCCTTCTGCTTAATTGTGTAGGTAATCACTAGATTACGGATCTGGAGCCGAGGCGGATCGAGGTGGCCATGCATTATCATTTTTTTCGTAAACTCGTTATCTTATTTAAGTTTATTTTTTAATTGGGATTTTGATTTGTAATAAGGCCACTTTAACTTTAAAATTGGGTTTTGATTCAATGCTGATATTATATAATTTATAAACTCATCAAATTTGGGGTTTTCAAAAATATAAATAACGCTTTTTTTTCAAAATGTTAACAAAGCGGTTCATAAGCAAATTATAATTAAACTTGGGATTTTCATAGAACTACAAATATTATTTTCAAAAGGTCACGTTCCTCAACATTGTTTTCAACTGTAACCTCACTGAAATTTTCTAAATTCGGCTTTACGAAATAAACCCGTTTTCAGCTTCTAGATAACCTAGTAAGAAGTTGGCAAGATATATCCGAACCAAATTCTAAATTACCCCTAACATGGAATCACTGAAATGAGAAGTTTTTCACAAGTTACGATGTACCGTTAAACGTTTTCAAAACTACCCTTCCTGTAACGATCCAGATTTGGTCATAACGTATTGACCGGGTTTGGGGTGTTATAGATGTGTTAATCTAATGTATTGATACTCTAAATCATTATATGAGTTTGATTATTCTGAGAATTGTTATTCTGTATGTGACATTTACTGTTTGTACTAATTTTCTTGTGATAGGACTCATACTGAGCTTCAATAGCTCACCCAACTTTAATTTCCATCTTTTCAAATAACCCGCAAGGTTAAAATGCGGACTCAACATCCAAAAGGTTTCAGCTTGGATTGTCTTTTCATAAAAGTATTTTAGATTTGCTATTTGAAATTTCTATTATTCAGAGACTGTATTGTTTTATTTTTGGAACCGTGGCATAAGAATTAGGTTTTGGGGTTTATATTGCATGCATGAAATTTAATTTGATTATGTGATGTTGAAATATGGATTTTTGTTAATTATGCATGGATTTTGGTTTTTGCTAAAACTTTGATTATATATCACTTTTTCGTTGTATGACTATATAACTGAGGTTTGAAATATACATATATTTATATAAAACTAGAACTCAAATTTTACAAAACAACAGTTAAGATCAATTGGTTTTGAAACTAAAATTGCACCCCTGTAACAACCCGTTTTTAGTGAAATAGGAACCGTGGTTTTGGGACCACAAATCCAAAATTGAATAATTTATTTTATTATTATCTTATTACTTACAACATAATAGAAGTATCGTAGAAAAATATCTTTAAGAAATTTTACCGTTTACATGCTGAATTTGATAAAAAGGACTAAATCGCGTAAAGTGTAAAAGTTGAGTTCTAATAGCTAAAAGTATTAAATAGCTATAGAAATTTAAAGTGGAAGTCATTATATGGTAATTACACCATTTATGAGTTAGTGGAAGATGTTGGCTTGGCAATTTTGTAATTATCAAAGTTAATAAAGGTTAATTAATAAATAAGTAATTATATGTTAATATTAAATAAAACCAAATTAATTATCACTTTGTATCATCTCTTTCAATCGATTTTCACAAGTGAAGTATCCATTTTTGGAGACCTAGGTTCGACAAGCTTACTTTGTCTAATTAGGTATGCATTTTTGTTCCGTTTTTAAAGATTTATATGTTTTCGGGATTGTTGCTGTCTGGGGACTAATTTGTGAAAATGTTAAACTATTAGGGTTTTAATACTGATGAATAAATATCAGATATCAGTTTTGAAGTTTGATGATAGAAAATGAATGGTTGTTGTTAGATAAATAACTTTTGTAAAGGATTTTTTTGTGAAATTGTCAAATAGGGATTAAATTGAAAAATAGGAAATATTACGTGGTGAAATTGTGAAATAATTGAAGTATAGTGCATGCTAAGGATTTATTTGATATTCACCATAGTGGGTTGTGGAAAAATTTTGTAAGTTTCCATTTTTATGAGCTAGGGACTAAATTGTAAAGAAATTAAAAGTATAGGGGAAAATGGTAATTTTAAAAAAATATGTGTTGGACTAAATTGAATGTGAAATGTATTGAATTGGGTTAAATTCTCTGTATAGATCCAGTCAGACCTCATCCGGAGTTAGATCGAGCCAAAGAGAAAATCTCGGATTAATCGCCTCCGTATCTATGTATGCTCGTCACGGTAAGTTCAGGCAATTAAATTCAGGAATTATATGTATGTGATTTATATAATTGCCATGTATAAATACCGATCGCATATCTGACGACGTACGACGATTATCGAGTCCCGTTTGAACGTTAGGAATGCGTAGGATACAAATGACATGTCATTAGGGATTATTGATTCTCAGCTCATATCAGTTTACTCGATTGTAACTCGTGAGAGCTTACTGATTTACAACTCGTGAGAGCTGTAATAGCCCGATTTTGACCTAATTGGAACAGTGGTTCAGGACCACAAATCTGAGTCCAAAAAAATATTTTAAAATTATTTTCAGTATTGATTATGTGTGAATTTGCTTGTGTTAAATTTTCGTGTTTTAATTTCATTGTTTGAGTGTCCGATTAAATAAAAGGGCTTAATCACGTAAAATGAAAATTTGATAGTTAAATAAGAAAGTGCCTAATTTTTGTTGTTCTTATAATTTGGAGGTTTAATGATGTAATTAGCCCATTATACAAGTGAGTGGACGGCACTAAGGTTGATATATAGTTTTTATATATTAATTTTATAAGTTAAAATAATAATAAAATATTATAAGTTATAATAATAAAACAAAACATAAAATTTAAAAAGCCATTCTCATCTTTTTCAACTAGCCGGCACTAAGGTTGATATATATTTTTATATATTAATTTTATAAGTTAAAATAATAATAAAATATTATAAGTTATAATAATAAAACAAAACATAAAATTTAAAAAGCCATTCTCATCTTTTTCAACTAGCCGGATGTGAAAGAAAAGAAAAAGAATAGAACAAGCTAGGTTTCGGCACTTGTTTGTCTTGATTAAGGTACGTATCTAGCTCGGTTTTTGATAATTTTTATGTTTTTGATATCGTTGCTAAGTTATCTACAAAAACCATGCTTCAATTTTTTATTTTGATGAATATTTTGAGTTAAGCCATTGATGAATTCATGTGATTTTTGTTGTTGGATGATAGAATATGGAAGATATGTTTTTAATTAACATGTTTTGTCTTTGGATTTTTGATAATTTTGAGTAATTTGGACTAAATTGTAAAAATAAATTTTTAAGGGACTAAAATGTGAAATAAATGAAATGTATGGACTCGCAAGGGCATGGGTGATATTCGACCTCGCTATGGTAATGTGAAATTTTGTGTATTTTGTGTTTTATGCGATAGGGACTAAATTGTAAAAAGTGTAAAATGTTAGGGGCAAAATGGTAATTTTCCCATTTATGTGTTTTTGGATTAAATTGTATAAATATGTGGTTAAATTAGTTAAAATTGAATTTATTTAGATTAAGAACGAAAGAAAAATGAATTAGATCAGGGGAAATCGAAAGTAGACGAATAGTCGATTAACCCGTCCGACAACATCCGAGGTAAGTCAATAAGCCTATAAATGTTGTTAAATTTGATAGTACATATAATTACATGATGAAAGGAATTTTTGTGAATTTTTTTTGTGTATGGCCGAATATATATTGTGCTAAGGAGCTATGTTTGAGTTTGATTCGATCGAGATCCGATGTCTAAAAGCCCCGTATGAACCCTAGGAATAGTTAGGATACATATGTCATGACATAGGATATCCGATATGTGTTATCGTGTAAGAACATGTCTGGGACATTGGCATCGACTTGTGTTTAAGTGTAAGACCATGTCTGGGACATTGGCATCGTATCTGATTCGTGTAAGACCCTGTCTGGGACAGTGGCATCGATATGTGATGTAACATCCTAAAATTTAGAATTTTATGTGTTGCGTTATTTCTTGCGTTAAACTAGTTAAAAATATTAATTGAGCTTGTTTAGGGGTTATGAGAAGGCTTGGGATTTATTTGGGCCCTAGTAAAAATTTTGTGTTTAAGTCTATTAAGGAGAGATGGTAAGTAGCTTCAAGGCTTATAGAAATAAATGAGTAATGTGCTTGCATAAATGAGCAATTGGTAAAAAGGATATGGCACCACATGATGGACTTTGAGGGGGGAGGTTCAAATCCCATAATATACAAATTTTGACTATTATTTTTGCATTCTTTCCCTCAGTGTCGGCCAAGCAAGTAAATAAGGCAAGGTGGACTTTTTAATTTTGGCAAGGTGGCTAAGGAAATAAGGAAAGATTGAGGGTAGGGAAAGAAATCAAAAGAAAAGGCAAGTATAGGGAACATGTTGGCCATTTTCAAGGGTGATGTTTTGGAAAGTTTTGATTGGCAAATTTTGACCAATTGCCCAATGCATGGACGGTTTTGGCATAGAGAGGGCATAGCCGAATTTGCTTTGTTTTTCTTTGGTAAAAACTTTGGTGCTTGTTTTGGCCAAAATTCCTACTTGCAACCTTTTGTGTCATTTTCTCCAAATTGCTACTCTCATTGCCGAATCCTAAAACCATTAGTGAGTTTTATTATTTTCTTCTTTTCTTTCTTCTTTGCCGAAACCTCCTAGCACATTTGTGCATTTCTTCTCTTTTGTTTGGTCAAAACATTCATCTCTTGTTCACTTTCCCTTGATAGCCGAATCATCTAGCATCCATCCATTCTTTTCTTTTAACCATTTCTTCAATCTTCCTCTTCTAAAAAATCGACTTCACTTTAAGATCACATTTTCTTGTTTGATTTTCCTCCAAAGCCGAATCTAGTATCATCCCATCTCTTCAATTTTTCTTTTCTTTTTGTTGTGGACAATCTCTTTTTGATCAAGTTGGTAAGTGACTTATTATCCCCCTTTTCATTTCATTGTTATTTTCTTACTAGCCTAATATATGAGTTCATCATCATTCGGTTATTCTACTTTGTTTCTCTATCGAAATATCTCTCTCCATCACTCTCATGTTGTGATCAATATTTTTCTTTGTAGTGATATAGAGGGAGGCCGAATACCACAACATCTCCTAATCATCTCTAGTCATAGGACAATTATGAGAAACGGGATTATCATCAATTAAGGTAAGGAAGTTCCTTCACAGTCCATTTGATATCTCCATTTGGTTATTGTGTTAATCGGATTGAAGGTTGGCTAATTGAGCTTGTTGGTAGGGTCTAAATCGCTCAATCGATCGACTTGTTGATCATACAATTATAGTGGTAAGCTGAATCTTTGTCATTAGACAATCCATATTTTTTTAACGAAATATCGTTTTGACTAAAATCTTATTCAATGGAGGCAAGCGATATCAAATCAAAAGGGGTAGCGATTGGAGATCAAAAAAGGAGCGGATTTACAATCCCTACTCCTAAATTCAAACGAAGGGCGGTATCGGTGGTTCGGGATTTTCCACCGGGTTGTGGACCATCATCCCGGGAGTGAAACACCCCAAACCCGGCCCACGAGCCTTGACCGGATCTGGTATGTTCCCCGGTGTAAACCATTTCAAATTCTTTTGTTACTTAGGAAAAACTTGTGTGATTTGGAAGAAAGATCGTTTTGGGTTGGGCTTGAGATGAAAACAAGTTTATTTCATTATAAAAAAAATCCTTTACTTTAGGTGACAAAACGTTTGGGCTTTGTTTTAAAAATAGATTTACTTAATCTTTTAGTAAATAAAAGTTTGTAAGCTTAATAAATAAAAACAGAATAAAATAGTTCTACTAAGGCCTTATTACATCAAATAATTCCCAAAATTTAAATTCAAAATACTTAAAGTAAAATAGTCCAAATAAAAGAAATTTGAACTTCACATGGCCTCCACTAAGCATCTGTCGGTCCGGTCCATCACTAATCGTCACCTAAAAAATAATCCCACAAGGGGTGAGTCAAACAGACTCAATGTGTAACCAACACTAAAATTTAACAGTTTAGGCATATGTTCACATATTACATGCATATTCATATATCAGATAGGAAATAATGATGCAACCTGAACCCAAACCTATATGCCATCGGCTACACATCCCCCGTACCAACCTGCACATTGTGGGGACTACTAAGTCAACCCTCCATCCGCTACACACCATCGAAGGCAATCGCTGCAGTCGACGTGCTCATCGCCCTTATAAAAATTCATGGTCTTAGGTCACCACGTTTAGAATTCGTGGTCTTAGGTCACCACATTCAGTTATCGTGGTCTTAGGTCACCACAATCAGATTTCGTGGTCTTAGGTCACCATATTAACTTCCCCTTTTCATATAACCCATATGCCCCCATATTTCATACACAATATGCAAAATCATGCCTTAATTCACATTCTTATCACTTTTCACATGTTAAAAATAACATATATTCATAGTCCTAGTAGGAGTAGGAAACGTACCTGAGTACTTTTGTACCATAGTATGGTAACTTAGCCATATTCACATTCTTATAAACATGCACATATTAATTAATGCCATAAATCTTATTAAAAAGTAGTGTGAGGTACACACCTGATTCGCTTAACAATTTCACGAAAATCCTGAAATCTGATCTACTGCCTTAGATCTTTAACTCCCTAATTTCGGCCCATATTAAAGTTTTAATGAGAACCCATTCGGCCACAAAATCAAATCCTAGTAGGATTTGTACACTAAAACTTACCTTGATGCCGATTTGCTTATCACTCAAATCCCGAAAACTTTGCTATACTCCTCCTTGTATTCGGCCAACCACTGGATCTCTACATAGGTTAGTTTCGGCTTTTTAACATGTAAGAAATAGATCTTAGTATCAATACAGGCCTTGGCCGAATGCCATAGGTACTTACCTTGTGGATTTTAAATCTCGAAACTCACTGAATAACTAGGGAACACGTGGCCTATGGTGTACCTTTGGGAAAAGAACTTCTCCTTCCTCGTAATCGGTGATCCTTAGATCTATTAACTTGTTAGTTTCGGCTATTTTGAATAATTATAACTAGATCTAAAATACCAAAATTGGCTTTGGCCGAATATTCCTTACCTTAGATCTTGGAAGATTTCTTTCTTATGGTCGACTTAGGGACAGATCCTGAAGCCTTCTTTCCAAGTTTCAACTAATACAATAATGGGGTTAGATTTCCTGGTTTTGGTTAATCTTAAAAGAAAAAAGGATGAAACTGAATGAGATCTTACCCTTACTTGAAGAAATCGACAACCCCTTTGCTTTAAGTCCTTCAAAGATTCGGCTAAGGCTAGAGAGGACTTATTTTTGGCCTTTGGAAGATTATGAGAAGAAGAAAATATGTTGCTCACTTTCGGCAATGAAGATGGAAAAAGATTTTGGCTAGAACACAAGGTGTTTCGGCTAGATAGGTTAAAGAAAAAGAAAAGAGAATGAGTGAGGGTTTTGGAGAGGAAAGAGTAGATGATAGGGAGGCCTAAGTGTATAATGAAATTCGACTATAGCAAAAATAAGAGAGAAAGGAGAGAGTTTGCTAGGAAATTTTCAGCAGAGAGAAGAGTTGAAAAGAAACAAAGTAAAAAGATGGACACTTCTTGCTTAGAATTTTGGCACAAATGAAAAAGAGGAGAAGAGATTGAGTTTTTGGCTAACACTCAAACACTAGCCTTTCCTAGCTTTTCTCTTTATCTCTTCACTTAAAATTATTTAAGAATAATCTATCATTTATCCATCTTATTTGCTGAATTTTAACAAAAATAAAACACCTCCCGTTAGTGCCTTATTGCCGTCCACTTCTTCCTACCTTGTAGCAAAAATAAAACTTCTTTTTGCTTTCCTTGTGGCTCGAACACAAGCCCAATTGCATATGTAGGTGGCGTCACTTACCTGGCCTTTAGTGGTGCCTCCAAGCCACTTAAACAAGCCTATGTTTGTGTTAAATTTCCTCTATCAATTTTCTTAAGGCCACCTTGTTTTAGTTTCCTCTTTTACTTAACATTTCTAAATCATTTCCTTACATTTCCAGGTTTCCAAAATGTTCACTTTCCTATTTTAACTTAACATTTCCAAGTTTCCAAAATGTTCACTTTCCTATTTTAACTTAACATTTCCAAGTTTCCAAAAATGTTCATCATACATTCATAATACATAAGACATGCCATTTTGTATAATTAAATCAAAATGCATAGGCCCATTTTCAGGATGTTACAGTTCTACCCCCTTAAAATAATTTCATCCTCGAAATTACTTACTAACAAACAATCGTACAATCTAAATCACCACACTACGCTATTGCTGCGCACTCTGATCTTAATAAAACTAACACATTTCCTATGCACAATTCCAAAGTTCACATCCAAGGTTTCATACCATTCACTAGCAATACAAGAACAAACTAGCTCTATAATAAACAAGGCAATGAAGGGTATTCCAAAAATAAGAACTTACCCGTTGTCACATTCGGCACATCACTCCCCTCGCGACGGTCGACTACATAAACCAACCTGGGTTGTCTCGCATCTGAACCTTCAGCACCTCCGCTTGGTGCTCCACGTCCTCTTCGACACCATTTCCTCTGTTATTCAGACACGACCCCGCTGAGGCTGTTGTCCACCTCTATCAGCCTGATTAACATTCTGAGTTACCGGTCGATTCTCATCCGGTCTCATCGGACAATCCTTAATCATATGGTCCTTTGAACCACACTTAAAACATCCTCCCGTCTTTTTGCAACATTCACCTAAGTGATTCTTCCCACATTGTTCACAAGTAGGGTACTGCCTTCCAGTAGCAGCTTGCTGACCTTGCGGCCCATCAACTCTAGGCCTCTTTTCCTCATTTCCCGATGATTCTGATGACCCATAACCCCTCTTGGGTCTATTCCTATCAGAGCCCTGCTTAACCAAGTCCTTGATTCCCTCAGCTACCTTAGCCTTTTCTACCAATGCGAAAAACTCCCGCTCCTGATGTGGAGCTATTAATAACCTGAGGTCATCCCTAAGTTCGTCCTCAAATCAGACACACCGCTCATGTTCCGTAGCTATTACTCCTCGAGCATACCGGCTCAACCTCAAAAATTCAGCTTCATACTCTACCACGGACTTGTTCCCTTGAACCAGTCCTAGAAAAGCCTTCCTCTGCTCATCGATATAACGTGTGCCGACATACTTCTTCTGATATGCCACCTTAACATATTCCCGTGTCGATCCTCGGTGTGGCACCATCCCGAATCTGTTAACCACCATCGTCGCTTCATCGCGTAGCGATGCCACCATTCCTTTAACTTCTCCTCAGGGTCGGATCGAGCTCATCCATAATGCGCTCGGTTGCTTCCAACCGAGATTCAATTTGTCTTGGGTGCCACACCAGATACTCCACGGAACACTTGGCTCCGTTGGCTCGAGTCGCCAGTCTGATTTCGAGCTCCACATTTCCTCCAACACCACCACCATTTCAAGAACTCGCATGAGATAGTCTGCGATCAAAGATCATCCCCGTCGATCTTGCGCTCGACACCAACAATTGGGGTGGTGGTGGCGTGGTAACTCATTGTCAGACCCTTGACCCGATCTAACGGGTTCTGACACAGTCATTCTTCCTCTACCGCGTCCATAACGATCGCGTCCTCTAGAACTCATATATTAACGACGCGCTTTTAATCTGATTTAAGAAAGTTTTATGAATTAGCCCTTATTCCACTGATTATCCACGAAGAAGTTTTATGAAAAGAATTTTAGGAGTGGTTTTTTCGTATTCATACATGCACACAGTCTTTACGTTCATACATCCATCAATCAATTATGAACTTTCATTCATTCAGAGAAATGTTGTAGTTTTCATTGTTGTTGTTTTTCCACTACCCAGGGGTATTTTCGTAATTTTCCCTACAGGGGTATTTTCGTAATTTGTCAAAATAAGGTTCCTTGGTGATTTTATCAATAAGGGCATTTTGGTAATTTTTCATTCCCGGGGGTATTTTGGAAATTTTAAAATCTCAGGATATTTTGGTAATTAACCCGGGTAAATTTGTAAATCTTAATAAATCAAGGATACTTTGAAATTTTACAAACTTGAAGGTTGTTTCTGAGAATTTGTTTTCCAAATCAGTGTTGTTGTAGAAATTTTTGAAGATCAGGGTCATTTTGGTAATTTTGCAGGTTAGGGGCAATTTCGTAATTTTCCAAAATCAAGGTATTTTGATATTTTTCAAATTAGGGTTTTTGAACATTTTATTAAGTAATGAAATTTTGATAAGAGTTGTGGGTATTTTGAAAATTTCATAAACCAAGGGTATTTTTGTAATTTTACAACTAGGGGTATTTTAGTAAATTTGTAAATCAGAAATATTTCAGGAAAATTTATAAAAATAATCTTTTCAAATCAAGAGGGTGATTTAGAAATTTTAAAACTAGGGTTTCCATGAAAATACGGCTAGTCCCTTTCGGGTTTTAGTTAGGGGTTTAGCCCGTAGCTAAGTCCTCTTGGTTAGGGTGAACCGAGGCTACGCACCAGGTAGGATTCGAGTGGAGAGGAGGTGAGTCACGCGGACTGCTTAAATACCAAGCTCCCATAGAAACCAATCCTAGACATGCGCACCATGGTTGCCACACCCTAACTCGGCGACTTAACCACAGGTTTGTTTAATTGTGCATTAAAGTCTTATGTAATTGTTGGGGTAGACTAGTCCTAGGGTTCAATAGATCCTAGTTCACTAATCTGCGTTGCCATAAAAGCCCATACATTTAACATATTCAAATCACTTCAGAAGTCAGAAGTACTTACCGGTGGATCATGGGTTGGAGACTTAGGTGCCATGCCGAAAACACGAAAATTTTGAGAAAATTCCTTTTGGGCTTACTTTGGAAAACATTTTGGGCCTTAAACCCAAGGCCGAGAGTTTAAAACTAAGCTCTGATACCAAATTGAAACACCCCAAACTCAGCCCACGAGCCTTGACCGGATCTGGTATGTTCCCCTGTGTAAACCGTTTCAAATTCTTTTGTTACTTAGGAAAAACTTGTGTGATTTGGAAGAAAGATCGTTTTGGGTTGGGCTTGAGATGAAAATAAGTTTATTTCATTATAAAAAAAATCCTTTACTTTAGGTGACAAAACATTTGGGCTTTGTTTTAAAAATAGATTTACTTAATCTTTTAGTAAATAAAAGTTTGTAAGCTTAATAAATAAAAACAGAATAAAATAGTTCTACTAAGGCCTTATTACATCAAATAATTCCCAAAATTTAAATTCAAAATACTTAAAGTAAAATAGTCCAAATAAAAGAAATGAACTTCACATGGCCTACACTAAGCATTTGCTAGGCCGGTCCATCACCGATCGTCACGAAAAATAATCCCATAAGGGGTGAGTCAAAGCGGACTCAATGTGTAACCAACACTAAAATTTAACAGTTTAGGCATATGTTCACATACTACATGCATATGCATATATCGATAGGAAATAATAATGCAACAGAACCCAAACCTATATGCCATCCGCTACACATCCCCGTACCAACTCGCACACCGTGGGGACTACTAAGTCAACCCTCCATCCGCTACACACCATCGAAGGCGTCGGCTGAGTCGGCGTGCTCATCGTCCTTATAAAAATTCGTGGTCTTAGGTCACCACATTTAGAATTCGTGGTCTTAGGTCACCACATTCGATTATTTTGTAGTCTTAGGTCACCACATTAACTTCCCTTTTCATATAACCCATATGCCCCATATTTCATACACAATATGCAAAATCATGCCTTAATTCACATTCTTATCACTTTTCACATGTTAAAATAACATATATTCATAGTCCTAGTTGGAGTAGGAAACGTACCTGAGTACTTTTGTACCATAGTATGGTACCTTAGCCATATTCACATTCTTATAAACATGCACATATTAATTAATGCCATAAATCTTATTAAAAAGTAGTGTAGGGTATACACCTGATTCGCTTAACAATTTCACGAAAATCTCGAAATTCGATCTACTACTTTAGATCTTTAACTCCCTACATTCGGCCCATATTAAAGTTTTAATGAGAACCCATTCGGCCACAAAATCAAATCCTAGTAGGATTTGTACACTAAAACTTATCTTGTTGCCAATTTGCTTATCACTCAAATCCGAAAACTTTGCTATACTCCTCCTTGTATTCGGCCAAACACTGGATCTCTACATAGGTTAGTTTCAGCTTTTTAACATGTAAGAAATAGATCTTAGTATCAATATAGGCCTTGGCTGAATGCCATAGGTACTTACCTTGTGGATTTTAAATCCCGAAACTCACCAAATAACTAGGGAACACGTGGCCTATGGTGTACCTTCGGGAAAAGAACTCCTTCCTCGTAATCGGCTGATCCATAGATCTATTAACTTGTTAGTTTCGGCTATTTTGAATAATTATGAACTAGATCTAAAACACCAAAATAGGCTTTGGCCGAATATTCCTTACCTTAGATCTTGGAAGATTTCTTTCTTATGGTCAACTTATGGACAGATCCTGATGCCTTCTTTCCAAGTTTCAACTAACATAATAATGGGGTTAGATTTCCTGGTTTCGGTTAATCTTAAAAGAAAAAAAGGATGAAACTCAATGAGATCTTACCCTTACTTGAAGAAATCGACAACCCCTTTGCTTTAAGTCCTTCAAAGATTTGGCTAAGGCTAGAGGGGACTTATTTTCGGCTTTTGGAAGATTATGAGAAGAAGAAAATATGTTGCTCACTTTCGGCAATGAAGATGGAAAAAGATTTTGGCTAGAACACAAGGTGTTTCGGCTAGATAGGTTAAAGAAAAAGAAAAGAGAACGAGTGAGGGTTTTGGAGAGGAAAGAGTGAGCGATAGGGAGGCCTAAGTGTTTAATGAAATTGGCTATAGCAAAAAAAGAGAGAAAGGAGAGAGTTTGCTAGGAAATTTTTACAGAGAGAAGAGTTGAAAAGAAACAAAGTAAAAGATGGACACTTCTTGCTTAGAATTTGGCACAAATGAAAAAGAGGAGAAGAGGTTGAGTTTTCGGCTAACACTCAAACACTAGCCTTTCCTAGCTTTTCTCTTTATCTCTTCACTTAAAATTATTTAAGAATAATCCATCATTTATCCATCTTATTTGCCGAATTTTAACAAAAATAAAACACCTCCCTTTAGTGCCTTATTTCCGTCCACTTCTTCCTACCTTGTAGCAAAAATAAAACTTTTTTTTGCTTTCCTTGTGGCTCGAACACAAGCCCAATTGCATATGTAGGTGGCGTCACTTACCTGGCCTTAAGTGGTGCCTCCAAGCCACTTAAACAAGCCTATGTTTGTGTCAAATTTCTTCTATCAATTTTCTTAAGGCCACCTTGTTTTAGTTTCCTCTTTTACTTAACATTTCTAAATCATTTCCTTACATTTCTAGGTTTCCAAAATGTTCACTTTCCTATTTTAACTTAACATTTCCAAGTTTCCAAAATGTTCACTTTCCTTTTTTAACTTAACATTTCCAAGTTTCCAAAATGTTCACTTTCCTATTTTAACTTAACATTTCCAAGTTTCCAAAAATGTTCATCATACATTCATAATACATAAGACATGCCATTTCGTATAATTAAATCAAAAATACATAGGCCCATTTTCAGGATGTTACAGGGAGAATTGACAAATCACGATTGTAGACTATTAATAGTGTATTTTAGAGTTTGATTTTTACGATATCATAGATGTTACGATATCTTAGGTGTCGACAAGAAGGCTTAGTGCTTATCGTAATCGGTGTGTAATCTCACACCGTTATCCATGGATTTTAAGATTGATATCATATTGGAAATAAATAGCTATGACTAAAAATGTAATAGGGCGTAAACCGAAAAAATTGGCTTAAGATACACTATTTTGATAAAATTGACAAAATCGGTAATATCATTGTGCGAATAATGAAAATACCCTTAAAGGGCCGAATTACGAAATTACTTTAATGGGCCGACTTGATATATTGCTTATGGGTCGATTTGATACATTGCTTAATGGGCTGATTTGATAAATTTCTTAATGGGTCGAATTGATATATTGCCTAAAGGGCCGAATTGATATATTGCTTAATGGGCCGATTTGCAAAGTGTTAATGGGCCGATTTGCAAAGTGTTAATGGGCCGAACTTTTTTCTGAATTAATTATTGTTGATATAATTGTAAATATCATGCTTTGCTATGTATGATGCATTTACATGACTTTACATGGGATGGTAAAATGTTGAAGAGAAGTGATTCTGGTGGCACTACCACAAATATGTTTGATAATTTAATTCATTATGATTCTGGATAGTTGAGACTAAAATGCAAAAGATGTAATTTGTTCATTAAGGCATGAAATAGTTGGAATTTTGGATAGTTGTAAGAGGATTAAATGATCAGCTAGGTTTTTTTAACAAGAAAATGTGATGAAAATTTATTTACGAGCCTAGGGGCAAAATCGTAAATTTGCCAAAGTATAGGGGCAAAATGGTTATTTTTGCCTAAGTGGATATTAAGTTGTAATATGATCATTAAGTGACTAAACAAGTAAATTTCATTGTTCTAGATCAAAAAAAATGAGATTCGGACCTAGAACAGAAGAAAGGAGAAATGTGGGCAAAAAGTCCTTTTTGGCCCTTTCGTCGTCGAGGTAAGTTCATATGCAAACCTTGCAAGTACGTACGGGTTATTTAATATTCCATTGTTGTATGGAATGTATAATTATGCAATGAATGCATTAAATAAGTGTTGATGAGTTGTTAAGAGATTTGGAATCTAAGAATAGTAAGAAATGCAAATATTATGAAAAGATTATAGTTAGGGTTCCGTGTAAGCCATATTTTCGGTAAGAGATTTTGAATAGGACCATGTTGGGAACATGGCATTGATAGGTTAACTCGTGTATGATGTCAATGTAATGTTATGTGTACGAGACTTAAGAGAGTTACTTAACGATTTTAGTGACTCAATAAGTATTTGAGAATTGAGAATGAATGTATTGTACATGAGAGGTGCAGGAATGCATTAGAACTGAATTGAAGTGGATTCGGTATTTGATAAACCCATAGTGGGTGATAGGTAAAGGATGCACTTTAGTTGTATAAGTTATAATTATTGTTGCATTGTGTGAATGCCAACAATTATAGTAGAAAGCTAAGTAAGAATGGTAGTGTGCGAAGAAGTTTCTGGGTAAACATTTGAAATAGATAAATGCATGTGGATAACTATTCAAGAATGTATAATATCGGTGGGCTGTGTGTGATACCACCTGATTAATTAGAAATTGATAGGCTGCGTGCGATACCATCAATTACATTACTATCGGTGGGTTGTGTGCGTTACCACCTAATTAATTAGAAATCGATGGGCTGTGTGCGATATCATCGCTTATAATTGATTGATGAGCTAAGTGCGAAATCACCCTAAGTATAATTGATTGGTGGGCTGTGTGCGATACCACCCTATAAGAGATTCAATGGTGGGCTAAATGCGTAACCACCGGAGATTAGTAATATGTGGCTTATTGAAAATGCTTGACGTGTTGTTTTATATGATCTTGTGACGATCAATGCAGGAATATATGCTAATTAAACGAGCATTTGGCTTGTGGCATGGTAAGAATATGGTAAGAGATAGAATGAGTAAGCTTTAAGGATGATTGAGTAAGTAACCATGAGTTCATGAGAAAAGCTCATCATAATAACTTGAAATCATGTATATTCAATGAATGTCAGTGTTTATCAGTTTTATGCAGACGAACTTACTAAGAATTATTGCTTACTCCTTTTCTTTTCCCATCTCTTATAGGTTATTTTGGCTATCTCGGGTTGGAGGCCGCAGGAGATGTTTTCACACTATCGAATAAATGCTTGGTATGGTGTTCCAAGTCCTTATGAGTCATGGCATGTATAGGGATTCTTTTATAATTGACTAAGTTCTAATTGATGTAGCCAAATTGTGTTGGCCTAAAAGAACTTAGAGTTTTGGTTGTGTATAGCCATAGATGATGGCTTAAGTTGTTGTAATTGTATTGGAAGTAGTTCTCCCTAGTGTGTGGGATGAAGACTTTATTTCTCTTATGATTAAGTGTCTATAATTTAAGAGTTAAATTGATGCAATATGGAGTTATGTGATGATGATTGTATATATGTATGCAAATGAGAGTAGCAAAAAGGCTTGGAAGATAGCCTCTAAGTGCCCACACGATTGGATACACGGGCGTGTGTCTAGACCTTGTGAACCCTGCACCTTAATGTTTTAAATTAGGATAGACCATAGGCAAAATCCACGGACCGTTTGTGTGGATGATGGGTGAGACACGGTTAGAACATGGGTGTGTGCCCAGGCCGTGTTGAATAAGTCAGTATATCAAGGTGTGGCACACGGTCTAGGGCTACGGACGTGTCGAGGCCGTGTGAGATTAGTCAGTGTTGACCGTGGGTGGGAGATACGGGGGTGTCTTAGGGATACATGGGCGTGCCCCTAGACTAACATGGACGTGTGCCTTAGCTGTGGGAGTTTTGGCAGAATGGTGGGATTTTGGGCATGGTGGGAGCACAAGGCGTGTGTGACTGCATATGGGCGTGTGTGTCATCTAACACGGGTGTATACTCCCTATCTAAATGAAAAGAAATCTTATGAATCGTAAAGTTTTTGATATAGTCTCGAGAGCCCTCATGGGTATGAGTGAGGTCTCGTAGGTCGAATATAAGGTTGTTAAAGTGACTCAAGAAGAGTAGTCGCGTTGAACCTAAATGGAAATTAAGTACTTTTGTACGGTAACGCCTTGTGCCCTATTCTGGTCAGAATCTCGGGTATGGGGTGTTACATTTAGTGGTATCAGAGCATGGTTTAGTCAGTTCTCAGACTAACCTAGCTTGAGTCAGAGTCTAGCTATAAATGCCATAGGTGGACTATGATAGTGTGATATCTCTCGGCTCTAACAAAATTGTTTTGTTAAGACAGGGATGGTTCCCAACTAAGCTAAGCCTAATAATGTTGTAAGTGATAATGAGGTAATTGAAATACTCCTATGCATTGATGAGATTCAAAGAGGTATGAATAGAAGTATATGACATGTGTGTGATAATGCATGAGATGAGAGTTATAAAGTGATAAGCTTATTTGTATTGGTTGGATGTGCATAAGGTGTTATATACTCAACCTACTGGGTTAGGTGCATATAGTGAGTAAATTTACCCAGAGAATGGGGTATACGTGTATGTATGATTATTTGAATGATGTATGATCAATATGTCCACATAGTTAAATCTCATGTGTGATTATTAAAGTAGATGATTGTATAACGTTTTATTTGGTGACTCTGTATGAAACTATGAGTAATATGGTGTGAGAATTAAACTGGAAAGTTTGATTAAATAGAATGTAGTGATGAGTGCAGTTGTTTAATGATAAAATGATGAATAAGACCATGGTTGGACCATGGCGATACATGTGATCCCATGTAAGACCATGTCTGGGACATGGCATTGATGATGATACATGATTCCGTGTAAGACCACGTCTGAGACCTGGTATTGGTATGAGATTTCGTGTAAGACCATAGTGAGGCTATGGCATTGTGATGACATGTAAAGAAATACCTGGACCATGATGTTGTGATACGAGTAAGACCATAGTTGGACTATGGCAATCAGATAAACGACGTACCCAATAAGATATTCTTTAGTTGATGAGTAATTGTAAGAGAAAGTAGAGTTAAATGTTGAGTATTCGAGCAGATATTAATATGGAACTTGAATTATTAAAGTTACAATTCGAAAGTATGAGTGATAGAGATGATTGTAGTGTGATAAACGTGGAAACTCACTTGGAGTGAGTTGTATGACTATAATACTATTTCATTGATAATAAATATTTAATCATATGTAAGTAGTCACGAGAGTTAGGCTAAGAGACTCTGCAACCTCGCCCCCCTTACCACTGTTGAATTATGATGAGACATTATGAGAGTTAAGTTGAGTAAGTTTGTCTATGAGTAATACAATATGTATGTTAGCATAATTGAGAATGCTTTGTATCATGTTGATACATGATACTCTACTAAATAGAGTAATTTTTGTTCAACATGAGGTTGAAGTCCTTGGGAGACTATCAATAAGATATGAAATAGATAAAGTCCCGTATAAGACCATGTTCAGGACATGGCCTCAGTACCAAGCTATGATCCTGTTTAAAACCATATTCAGGATATGGCTTCGGTAATGAATATGAAAATCGTTTAAGACCATATTTAGAATATGGCATCGATACTCGACATAAAGCCCATATAATACCATATCCAGAATATGGCATTGGCATTTAGAGTTGACTCCATATAAGACCACCTCGGGGATGTGGCATTGGTTTCGTACCTATATGAACGACAATGAATATGCGCCTATGATTATGCCTAATGATTAAAGGGACAGATGGACGAGTCTAGAGGTAGAAATGAGAATTGTATTAAAGCCATGTGAATGGATTATAATAATCTCCTTAAGTATTATGTATAAATGTCTGTTGCCTTTCAGGGTTGATGTAGTTATTTTTTTTATATAAACTGTGATTATGTGAAAATGTTAGCCGTTAGTAAAAATCAGATAAAATGGTTGTCGATTTAGTTAATTGAAATTGACATTCCTTTACCTCCTCGTAGCCTTATTCGGGTACCTAGAGGAGGAAGTTGATGATGATTCTCGTACAAGAAGTGAAATTACAAGTTTCGCATTGTGTGATGGGATTTCGAGTAAATTAAATAGAGTTAATGAATTCGATAGAGATGTCCATGTTAACATGAGAGATAACGATGGTAAAAGTTTTAGATTAGCATAGCAAGAGAAACTCAGATGAGAGTGTGCTTAAAGTATGTTCTCAGTATGGAGAAAAGAGTAGATTAACATATTGAGATATGATTTGAGTTTTGTGTATATTCACACCTAATTCAATAAGAAGAATAAAATTATGTGCGTACGTGAGTAGAGAACATATTATAAAGATATGCTCATCGAAATGTCCAACCCATGATGGTTGAGTTGAAAGCTATAGAGGGAACTATCAATTGAAAGTTCTAGTACTGAGTTCAGTCTGAATTGAGAAAAAGAGTTAACAAGTTGGTGATCCAGAGGCAATCACTTTTGTGTCTATGTTGTGAATTAGATGTTATATAATGATCCATGAGAAAATCGATGTGTATTTTTGAATTTTAATGATTGAAGGTATCTTATACTATAGAAGATTTTGAAGATGAATTAGTGGAAACTGCTTGAGCTATTACAATGGTAGGTATAGCCATTGTAATACTTCTCAGATAGTAGACATAGTGTAGATGACTGAATGGAAGATCCATGTTAAGAAATGCGAGTTAGTCACTTGGTTGACTCTAGTTGATAATATCCTAGTTTCAACAAGGTTAATGACTATAGTGAGCCTTCCTTTTTGAATAGAAGAGTTCGAAAGCGTTATAATAAATGGTATTTTAAACAAGCTATCCATGCTGGATGAGATTTTCGTTGTTGATGCTTCCTCGAGATAGAAAGTGAATGATGATGAATCCAGAACTTATACAAAAGTTTGACATGAGATTTAGTAGTGGCATATCTGATAAAGCAAGAATAAAGAAGTACATTTATGTGCATAAATGTTTTGACAGTAGAGTACATTTCACGATAAGATTGAGTTATGGTCAAAAGTAGTTGACTACTAAAAGTTGAGTTTTCAAAGCGTACAAGTCAAGACTTTTACAGTTGGTGAATTCTTTAATGAGAAAAAGAGGTAAAACCATAAAGATTTCAAATTTGGGTTGACAAAATTTCCAAGGAGGGGGAATGGCATTCGAATTGTAGGGAATCAACCAGTAAAGATCTGAATGAACGTTCGAACATGTACAGAGTTCCACATTAGTGGATTATTGGATATAGTATATGCCCCAGAGGAAGAATAACCTAGGTCTCAAGTTGCATTTTGACCTTATGTCTCATAGGTTAAGAGTTATTGGCAGGAGAAATTTGAGGATAAGCGGAATTTGAAATTTTCAAGAGTAGATGGAAACATTTAAGAATATTGGTAGTAAATCCTCCTGATAAGATTTTCGGGGACGAAAATCCCTAAGGGGGGAGAATTGTAACAGCCCGATTTAGGGACTAGTTGGAACAGTGATCTCAGAATCACTAATTCGAGGTTAGAGAAAATTATTTTCATGTTATTCTATGTGTTATAACATGTTTATAAGGATGTATGGAAATTTTGGTGCCTTAATTTTAGCAATTTCTAGCTAAATTATGAAAAAGGACTAAATCGCATAAAGTGCAAAAGTTCTATTTTAATTGCTAAAGGTGCCTAATAGCTATGGTTTATAAATTGGAGGTCCCAAGTGTGCAATTTGGCCTTGTTTTAAGTGGGTTGGCCAGCCATGTGACATAGGGGACAAGGGTTTTAAAATTGGGTCAAAGTTGGTGGGATAATATGGATGTTTTATAATAAAATAAAGAAAAGAAAATATCACCTTTCTCTCCATCTTCTCTCCACCGAAAATGAGCAGCAGAATGGGAGTTTTTGAAGCTCAAAATTTCAGCAAACTTTCCTCCTCTCAAGTAAGTGATTTTGATGACTTTTCTTGATAAAAATTGTACTTTTGAAGTCCCCAAAGCTTAAGCTAGCTAATGAGGGGACTAATTTGTAACATGGTTGAGAGTCTAAGGACTTGCCATGAGAAATTTTATGATGGTTGATGAATTTTTATGGAAGAAAATGAATGATAGGATGATGAGAGACAACTTTTGTGAAAAGTGTTGTCATGAAAACACCTAATTGGGACTAAAATGCAAAAGTTGTAATTTGTTCATTAAGGCATGAAATAGTTGAAATTGTGGATAGTTGTACGAGGATTAAATGATCAACTAGGCTTGGTTAACAAGAAAATGTGATGAAAATTTATTTACGAGTCTAGGGGCAAAGTTGTAATTTTGCCAAAGTATAGGGGCAAAATTGTCATTTTTGCCTAAGTGGATATTAAGTTGTAATATGATCATTAAGTGACTAAACGAGTAAATTTCATTGTTCTAGCTCGAAGAAAATGATATTCGGACCTAGAACGGAAGAAAAGAGAAATGTGGGAAAAAAGTCCTTTTTGGCCTTTTTGTCATCGAGGTAAGTTCGTATGCAAACCTTGCAAGTACGTACGGGTTATTTAATATTCCAATGTTGTATGGAATGTATAATTATGCAATGAATGTATTAAATAAGTGTTGATGAGTTGTTAAGAGATTTGGAATCTAAGAATAGTAAGAAATGCAAATATTATGAAAAGATGATAGTTAAGGTTCCGTGTAAGGCCATATTGAAATATGGCTTTGGTGAGAGATTTTGAATAGGACCATGTTGGGAACATGGCATTGATAGGTTAACTCGTGTATGATGTCAATGTAATGTTATGTGTACGAGACTTAAGGGAGTTGCTTAACGATTTTAGTGACTCAATAAGTATTTGAGAATTGAGAATGAATGTATTGTACATGAGAGGTGCAGGAATGCATTAGAACTGAATTGAAGTGGATTTGGTATTTGATGAACCCATAGTGGGTGATATGTAAAGGATGCACTTTAATGTTTGCATTGTGTGAATACGAACAATTATAGTAGAAAGCTAAGTAAGAATGGTAGTGTGCGAAGAAGTTTTCGGGTAAACATTTGAAATAGATAAATGCATGTGGATAACTATTCAAGAATGTATAATATCGGTGGGCTGTGTGCGATACCACCTGATTAATTAGAAATTGATGGGCTACGTGCGATACCATCAATTATCTTACTATCGGTGGGATGTGTGCGTTACCACATGATTAATTAGAAATTGATGGGCTGTGTGCGATACCATCGCTTATAATTGATTGGTGAGCTAAGTGCGAAATCACCCTAAGTATAATTGATTGGAGGGGTGTGTGCGATACCACCCTATAAGAGATTCAATGGTGGGCTAAGTGCGTAACCACCGGGAGATTAGTAATATAAGTGGCTTATTGAAAATGTTTGACGTGTTGTTTTATATGATCTTGTGATGACCAGTGCTGGAATGTATGCTAATTAAATGAGCATTTGGCTTGTGGCATGGTAAGAATATGGTAAGAGATAGAATGAGTAAGCTTTAAGGATGATTGAGTAAGTAACCATGAGTTCATGAGAAAAGCTCATCATAATAACTTGAAATCATGTATATTCAATGAATGTCAGTGTTTATCAGTTTTATGCAGACGAACTTACTAAGAATTATTGCTTACTCCTTTTTTTTCCCATCTCTTATAGGTTATTTTGGCTAGCTCGGGTTGGAGGCCGCAGGAGATGTTTTCACACTATCGAATAAATGCTTGGTATGGTGTTCCAAGTCCTTATGAGTCATGGCATGTATAGGGATTCTTTTATAATTGACTAAGTTCTAATTGATGTAGCCAAATTGTGTTGGCCTAAAAGAACTTAGAGTTTTGGTTGTGTATAGCCATAGATGATGGCTTAAGTTGTTGTAATTGTATTGGAAGTAGTTCTCCCTAGTGTTTAGGATGAAGACTTTATTTCTCTTATGATTAAGTGTCTATAATTTAAGAGTTAAATTGATGCAATATGGAGTTATGTGATGATGATTGTATGTATGTATGCAAATAAGAGTGGCAAAAAGGCTTGGAAGATAGCCTCTAAGTGCCCACACGGTTGGATACATGGGCGTGTGTTTAGACCGTGCGAACCCTGCACCTTAGTGTTTTAAATTAGGATAGACCACGGGCAAAATCCACGGCCGTTTGTGTGGACCGTGGGTGAGACACGGTTAAAACATGGGCATGTGCCCAGGCCATGTTGAATAAGTCAGTATATCAAGGTGTGGCACACGGCCTAGGGCCACAGGCGCATCAAGGCCGTGTGAGATTAGTTAGTGTCTATAACACCCCCAAACCTGGCCCACGAGCCTTGACCGGATCTGGTATGTCACTGCGGAAAACATTTGTGAAGAATTTGTCTTAAAGGTGAAAACGTGAAAATTTGTGAACTTTAATTAAACATTGTGTATTTAAAAGCCCATTAAAATTTAGTTGTTATAAATTCCCAGATTAAAACTTTTACATAAGTTATTGTAATATAAATCGATTCAAAAATATTTTTCCATTATTAGTTCAATTAATAAAATAAACTTCAAACCGTAAATAAAGTTTCCCAAATACCATAAGTGGCCCTTATTACATCAAATAAATTCCCAAAATACTGAAAATATAAAATGTATAAAAATAAGAAAATCAACTTCTGCATGGGCCACCTTGTATCCACTCCAACCCGGTCTAAGCTTTATGCATCACCTGTAAGGTTTGACAAATATTGGGTGAGTCAAACAGACTTAATGCATAGTTATTTCACATGTCTCCACATATGGGCTTGGCCCATATCCACACAGTCCATAAATATGCAATTATGAAGCCCAGCCCAACCTAAGTCCATCCATTACACCTACCTTAGCAGACTCCCTACCCAAGGCCGTGGCTAATCCGCCACCGATCACATAAGTGATCCACATATCTTACCTTGGCAGACTTGCTGCTCAAGGTCGTGGCTGAGCCACCGATCACCTAAGTGATCCCACATATCAATCAGTCTACGGTGATGCACACAACCATCAACCTCCGAGATGTGGCACCTAGCCAGCACCTCCCTTGATGAAGCACATAGCTAACATCAAGCGCTAATGTAGCACAAGGCTAACATTAGACCACATACATAATGTACACCCTTTTCCTTTGATAGTCACATCCCAAGTCCTATGCATATATATATATATGTATCATGGCAACATATCACTTGAAACAAATATACATCACATGCCACCACATTTTCATACATTCATCAATAATCATTTATTATCGTAAATCACTGACCTGATTATTCAATCGCCCACCACAGGTATTCACAATCTTAGCCCTTATTTTGGCTATTATTCTCATTATACACATACATAAAATAACACATATAATCATTCAAGAGATAGTGCGATAACTACTTTTGATTATTTAGCGAGATTCGATCTATTGAATCTAACACAATCTAGAATCTCGAAACTTGCCCTTATGCTGTCGATTAGCCCTAATCCATCATGGATGTAATCGATTAGCCACTTAGATACCAAAAATGGCCTAAGGTGAATGCTAACCACCACTTACCTTGCTAACTATTCCTAATCACCCTTGGTTATGAAGTTGATGAAATCCCTACATACTAGATGTTAGGTTCGGCTTTAACACATGAATATTTATGGATGCACCCTTTAGCGAAATAGCATTACTTACCAAAACCCAAGCGCTCTTGCTCTTGAAACTGCCGAACTCCTATATACTATATGTTAAAGATCGGCTAATACATAAATCCATGAATAGTGGCCATTGGCGAATAACACATACTACTTACCTTGATGCTTTGAATCAGAAGAACTCCTTATCGCTCCTTAATATCGGCTACACAAAACACACATAAAATAGCTTAATGGACATTCGGCCATCCAAAGAAATCAAGGCCTTTACACTTGATTTCGGCACCTTAATGGAAAGAAACCCCATAATAGATTGCTAGGAGAGAACTACTTACCACTACACGTTGCTTGAAGAGGCTAGAGAGAATGGATCCCGCTTTTAGAACTTGCGATAGATGAAAAGAATATGGCCTCCTTTGAGATTCGACTATGGTTATTAATAAAAGAAAAATACAAATAGAAGAAAAGCACTTACAAGGTTCGGCTAAGGCTTTAAATCACAAGAAATATTCGGCTACAAGGGGATTTGGGGTTGGAAGAAATAAAAAGATGAATAAGGGAAAAGTAGAAGAATTTCAGCAATGGAGATTAAAAGATGAACAAACAAATTTTCAGCAAAAGGAAATAAAATGAAGGAAAGGATGGCCAAAGGATGAACACCCCTACTTATACTACTCAAATTCTAGCACCTACTTTTCCTCTCCCAAACTCATTCAAAAATAATTTGAATTAAGCCAATCTTTATCTCTTATCCTATTTAGACTAAAATAAATAAAATCCATACTTTATCTCTTCTTTATCTATTCAAAATAAATAAAATAAATCTACAATTATCTCTTATCTCTCTAAAAATAATCCACACTTATTCAAAATATCTTGAATAAACCAACATTTATCTTAATATTTGAAACAAATAAAAACCAGCCTTATCACTTCAAATAAATAAAAAAAAAACACTTATCCCTTATCCTTAAAGTCCCATAACCGTCCCACTTCTCTCCACCTTGACGCAAAAGCCAAAAATAAAATAAAACACCCATTTGTTGCCACCGTGTTTCGAACCTAGGCCCTTGTTGGCGTTACTTCCAGGCCTTTAAGTGGCGCCCTTAAGCCACTTTACCAAGGCATTTTTTTATGTCATAAATCCCCAACAACTTCTCTTAAAGCCTCCTTAGCCTAGCTCCCCCTAATTAACACTTAAAAACAAAATTTCTCTTATAGCTCGGGCCTTCCCTTAGCTTATAACTAGCACCTAAAATACCTCAATCAACACCATGATGACCACACTTATGCAAAATAATTTAATAAAAAATCTACCCCTATTTCAGGGTATTACAATTCTACCCCCTTAAAATAATTTCGTCCTCGAAATTACTAACTATCGTTCAATCATGCATCCTTAACTCAACACACTACGCTACTGCTACGCACTCTGATCTTAAAGAACTATCATACTTTCTAGACACACTCTCTAAGTTCATAATCAAAGTTCCATACACTTCACTAGCAACATAAGAACGAACTAACTTAACCACAAACAAGACAATTGAGGGTATTCCAGAAATAAGAAACTTACCCGTTGTCACCTCGGGCACATCTTCACCCTCACGACAGTCGACTGCAAAAACCAACCTTGGCTGCCTTGCATCTACACCTTCAGCCTCTCTGTTTGGTGCTCTATGACCTCGGCCTAACCATTTCCTCCATGGTTCGGACCATGACCCCTTGTCGCTTGCTGACCATCTCTACCCGGCTGCACATGACCTTGGCCTGTTGTCCGAGCCCTATTCGGATCCTGAGGACAGTCCTTAATTAGGTGAGACTTAGACTTACACCTAAAACATTCTCGTTCCCGATTCTAGCACTTGCCAACATGATACCTTCCACACTGAGCACACGGACGGTCCAAATTTTCCATAGCTGGCTTAGCAACATGAACAAAATTTTCAACCCTCGGTCATTTCTGAAGACCCTCAGATGATTCAGACGATCCAAAATTCCTCCAATCCCGGTTCCTATCCTTATCTATGTTCTGTCTCACCGAGTCCTTAATCCCTTCAGCTACCTTAGCCTTTTCGACTAACACAGTGAACTCCCATTCCTGATGAGGAGCTATCAACAACCTCAGGTCGTCTCTTAATCCGTCCTCGAACCGGACACATCGCTCATGCTCCGTAGCAACTACCCCTCGAGCATATCGGCTTAACCTTAAGAATTCAACCTCGTATTCCGCTACGGGCTTGTTCCCTTGAACCAACCCCAGAAACGCCTTCCTCTGCGCATCAATATAATAAGTACCGACATACTTCTTTTGGTACGCCACCTTAACGTACTCCCAGGTGAGATCCTCCGCCGTGGCACTATCCCGAACTGTTAGCCACCATTGATAAGCCTCGTCGTGAAGCAGTGCCACCATTCCTTTCACTTTCTCCTCAGCGGTCAGATCGAGCTCATCCATAATTCGCTCGGTTGATTCCAACCAATATTCAGCCGTACTGGGTGCCACACCTGATACGCCCCGAAACACCTCAGCTCCATTAGCTTGAAGTCGCTCAGTGCGGACTTCTTAGCTCTCATATTTCCACCCTCTGCCACCACCATCTCAAGAACTTCAAGACCTGCTTTGTGATCTGCATCATCCCCATCGATCTTTTTGCTCAACACCAAAAGTGGTGGTAGTGGTGGTGGTACCCCATTCTCGGATCCTTGACCCGACCTAACGGGTTTCGACACAGTCATTCTGCCTCGACCACGTCCACGACGACCACGTCCTCTAGAACTTATTTCTAGTGCCTCGATTTAGTCTGATTTACAAAATTTTATGCATTAGAAATTTTGTTCCACTATTTATCCAAGAGCAATTTTATGAAATGAAGTTTCCAGAAGTTGTTCTTTCGATCAATCAAAGTTTCAGTTCGAGTTCACAACTCTAATTCAAAGAATCACCTTCACAATCACATTCATAATGGATATATCTTCATTGCTCAACAAGGCCACATTCTTTCAGTGGTATCCACCACCCACATTCACTATTCGAACATTTTTGTCCGTTTCTATCCCAGGGGTATTTTCGTCATTTGTCCTACAAGGGTAATTTGGTAATAAATCGGGGTAAATTTGAAAATCACTACAGCCATTTCAAAATTTTTTTCCAAACTCATGGGCATTTTAACAGAAAGATTTTCCAAATCAAGGTTTTGTAGAAATTTTAAAAATCGGGGTTATTTTGGTAATTGGGTAATTCAGTAATTTTCCAAATAGGGTATCTTTACCTTTTGCAAAAATAGAATTTTCTGATATTTTTGTAAAGTAAGAATATTTTAAATAAAATTTGAGGGTAATATGAAAATTTAGAAACCAAGGGCATTTTGGTAATTTTACCAACCATGGGTATTTTAGTAAATTTTCCCAAATCAGAGTATCTTGATATTTTGAAAACTAGAGATTTTGGTATTTTGTAAAATTATTTTAACAAAAGTTGAGGTAGTATGGTAGTTTTTACAATCAAGGGTATTTTTAGTAATTTTACAATATAAGGGCATTTTGTAATTTTGTAAATCGGAGATATTTTGGAAAAATTTTCACAATAATCTTTTACTAAAATTAAAAGGGTAATTTAGGAACTTTAAAATCAGGAATTTTATAAAAGTGCATGGCTAGTCCCTTTCGGGTTTTAATTATCGAGTTTAGCCCATGAATAAGTCCTCTTGGTTAAAGTGAACCGTAGCTACGCACCAGGTAGGATTCGAGTAAAGAGGAGGTGAGTCACTCGGACTGCTTAAATACCAAGCTCTTACCGAATCCACTCCTAGACATGCGTACAATGGTTGCCACTCCCTAACTCGGCGACTTACTTCACAGGTTTGTTTGGTCGTTTTTAAGTCTTATGCATGTGTTTGAGTGCACTAGCCATAGGGTTCAATAGATCCTAGTTCACTAATCTACGTTCCCACAAAAGCCCATACAGATCACATCTTCAAATCACTTCAGTAGTCAGAGGTACTTACTTGGTGGACTTCGGGCCGGAGGTACAGGTGCCATGCCAGAATAAACCTAAAATAAAAGTCCATATTTTGAAAAGCCCATTTTTGAAAAGCATTTTGAGCTCAAAACCTCAAAGTCGAGTTTTGAATCGAGACTCGATACTAAAGCAGTAACACCCCAAACTCGCCCACGAGCCTTGACCGGATCTGGTATGTCTTTGAGGAAAACATTTGTGAAGAATTTGTCTTAAAGGTGAAAACATGAAAATTTGTGAACTTTAATTAAACATTGTGTATTTAAAAGCCCATTAAAATTTAGTTGTTATAAATTCCCAGATTAAAACTTTTACATAAGTTATTATAATATAAATCGATTCAAAAATATTTTTCCATTATTAGTTCAATTAATAAAATAAACTTCAAACAGTAAATAAAGTTTCCCAAATACCATAAGTGGCCCTTATTACATCAAATAAATTCCTAAAATCTGAAAATATAAAATGTATAAAAAAAGAAAATCAACTTCTGCATGGGCCACCTTGTATCCACTCCATCCCGATCTAAGCTTTATGCATCACCTGTAAGGTTTGAGAAATATTGGGTGAGTCAAAGCAGGACTCGGTGCATAGTTATTTCACATGTCTCCACATATGGGCTTGGCCCATATCCACCTGATCCATAAATATGCAATTATGAAGCCCACCCAACCTAAGTCCATCCATTACACCTACCTTAGCGGACTCCACCCAAGGCCGTGGCTAATCCACCACCGATCACATAAGTGATCCACATATCTTACCTTGGCAGACTTGCTACTCAAGGCCATAGCTGAGCCACCGATCACCTAAGTGATCCCACATATCAATCAGTCTACGGTGATGCACACAGCCATCAACCTCCGAGATGTGGCACCTAGCCAGCACCTCCCTTGATGAAGCACATAGATAACATCAAGCGCTAATGTAGCACAAGGCTAACATTAGACCATGTACATAATGTACACCCTTTTCCTTCGATAGTCACATCCCAAGTCCTATGCATATATATATGTATCATGGCAACATATCACTTGAAACAAATATACATCACATGCCACCACATTTTCATACATTCATCAATAATCATTTATTATTGTAAATCACTGACCTAATTATTCAATCGCCCACCATAGGTATTCACAATCTTAGCCCTTATTTCGGCTATTATTCACATTATACACATACATAAAATAAGACATATAGTCATTCAAGAGACAGTGCGATAACTACGCACCTGATTATTTAGCGAGATTCCGATCTATTGAATCTAACACAATCTAGAATATCGAAACTTGCCCTTATGCCTGTCGATTAGCCCCTAATCCATCATGGACAGAATCGATTAGCCACTTAGATACCAAAAATGGCCTAAGGCCAAATGCTAACCACCACTTACCTTGCTAACTATTCCCGAATCACCACTGGTTATGAAGTTGACGAAATCCTTACATACTAGATGTTAGGTTTGCCTTTAACACATGAATATTTATGGATGCACCCTTTAGCCGAAACTGCATTACTTACCAAAACCCGAAATTGCTCTTGCTCTTGAAACTGTCGAACTCCCTATATACTATATGTTAAAGATCGGCTAATATATAAATCCATGAATAGTGGCCATTGGCCGAATAACACATACTACTTACCTTGATGCCTTCAAATCCCGAAGAACTCCTTATTGCTCCTTAATATCGGCTACACAAAACACACATAAAATAGCTTAATGGACATTCGCCATCCAAAGAAATCAAGGCCTCTACACTTGATTTGGCACCTTAATGGAAAGAAACCCCATAGCGATTGCTAGGAGAGAACTACTTACCACTACATTGCTTGAAGAGGCTAGAGAGAATGGATCCCGCTTTTAGAACTTGCGATGAAGAAAAAGAATACGGCCTCCTTTGAGATTCGACTATGGTTATTAATAAAAGAAAAATACAAATAGAAGAAAAGCACTTACAAGGTTCGGCTAAGGCTTTAAATCACAAGAAATATTCGGCTACAAGGGGATTTGGGGTTGGAAGGAAGAAAAAGATGAATAAGGGAAAAGTAGAAGAATTTTGGCAATGGAGATTAAAAGATGAACAAACAAATTTTCGACAAAAGGAAATAAAATGAAGGAAAGGATGGCCAAAGGATGAACACCCCTACTTATACTACTCAAATTTGGCACCTATTTTTCCTCTCCCAAACTCATTCAAAAATAATTTGAATTAAGCCAATCTTTATCTCTTATCCTATTTAGACTAAAATAAATAAAATCCATACTTTATCTCTTCTTTATCTATTCAAAATAAATAAAATAAATCTACAATTATCTCTTATCTCTCTAAAATAATCCACACTTATTCAAAATATCTTGAATAAACCAACATTTATCTTAATATTTAAAACAAATAAAACCAGCCTTATCACTTCAAATAAATAAATAAAAACACTTATCCCTTATCCTTAAAGTCCCATAACTGTCCCACTTCTCTCCACCTTGATGCAAAAGCCAAAAATAAAATAAAACACCCATTTGTTGCCACCGTGTTTCGAACCCAGGCCCTTGTTGGCATTACTTCCAGGCCTTTAAGTGGCGCCCTTAAGCCACTTTACCAAGGCATTTTTTATGTCATAAATCCCCAACAACTTTTCTTAAAGCCTCCTTAGCCTATCTCCCCCTAATTAACACTTAAAAACAAAATTTCTCCTATAGCTCGGGCCTTCCCTTAGCTTATAACTAGCACCTAAAATACCTCAATCAACACCATAATGATCACACTTATGCAAAATAATTTAATAAAAAATCTATCCCTATTTCAGGGTATTACAGTGTCGACCACGGGGGGAGATACGGGGATGTCTTAGGGATACATGGGCGTGCCCCTAGATTAACATGGGCGTGTGCCCTAGCCGTGAGAGTTTTGGTAGAATGGTGGGATTTTGGGCACGGTGGGAGCACACGGGCGTGTGTGGCTACACACAGGCATGTGTGTCATCTAACACGGACGTGTACTCCCTATTTAAATGACAAAAAATCTTATGGATTGTAAAGTTTTCGATATAGTCTCGAGAGCCCTCGTGGGTATGAGTGAGGTCTCGTAGGTCGAATATGGGGTTGTTAAAGTGACTCAAGAAGAGTAGTCGGATTGAACCTAAGTGGAAATTATGTACTTTTGTACGGTAACGCCTTGTGCCCTATTCCGGCGGGAATCCCAGGTATGGGGTGTTACAGTAGCGGATGGATTATTAGGTTGGTTTGGGATTGCATTACATTCATATGATATATAATTGATTCATTATTTTTTAAAAAGGGGCTTAGGCCCAAGATATTGCTAAATGGGTTTCAGGTCCAGTGGACAACGGTAAGGGGGTTATGCACTGAGTTCTAGTAACTCACCCCATTTTCCTTATCCTTTTCAGGTAATACTCAGTAACGTGAACTTGGGATACGGATGACTCGGTGGAGGCCATACTTCGGAAATGGTTTATTTGGACTTTAGACTTCTTCCTCGTTTATTTTATTACTTTACTATTTTGGGTTAAATGTTGTAATAATGCCTCTAGTTTATTTTATATTGCTTTATATTTGACGTATTTATATTTTGCTCAAATTAGTTGAAATGGGATTTTTTAAAACTCAAATAAAGATTTTCTAAAATGGATTTACAAATGGATTTCATAATAAACTTACATTGATATTTTTAACTCAAAATTTTTCTCAAATTTTCATCAATGTTTTCAAAAGTTACGGTTTATAAAATCATTAGTTCAAATTTGTTGATTTATCAATCTATCTTGAAGTTAGTAACATTTTGTCAAATAATTAAAACAAATTATTTTTCTTGATTTTTAATAAATCAAAATTTGTTTACGTACGAATGAAAAGGGCTTAAAAATATTTTCTCATATGACATGTCAGATCCGACCTTGACGCATGGGCCGAGTTTGGGGTGTTACATTTTATGGTTTCAGAGCCCGATTGTAAAACTCGGCTATGGTTTGGGTTCAAAAATGTTTTCTAAATCAGTTTGAATTTTAAGAATACATGTTTTTAAAAGAAGTATGGCATCACGTGTATCCGGTATCAAGCCAAGTAAGTATATGTTACCATTTTATAATTATGATTATTGTGAAATGACGGTAGGAACACTCTAGAACTTTTAGTTTTAGGTGTTGAATCTATAGAGATTGAGACTATAGGATGCGCTTGCGAAAACAACTTTACTTCTTATATTTCATAAAATATTATTTTATAAACATAGAAATAGTATACTAATTCATAAGACTCTTAATCAAATTAAATCAAATTAGTCAATATGAACACTAGAGGACGTGGCCGTGGTAGAGGCCGAGGCGCTAGAGTTGAGTTTGAGGCGTCGGGACATATGCCAAAAATAGAAGCACCTGCGTCACCTGTGACTGAAGCTAGGTCACATGATCGTATGAGGGAGGACAACACTTTATTCCAAGCAATGTTATGAGTCTTGGAAAGGGTTGTTGGGGCAAGAACTGGGCCAGCAGCTCGTGGTTCAATTTCGGAATAACTCAGATCGAATGGTGTTGAGGTTTTTCGGTGTATCTCGGGTGCGGCCCTAAATGTAGCAGAGTACTAGCTTGAAGCTGTGGAGCGAATCATGGACGATCTGGATTGCAGCACCGAGCAGAAACTAAAAGGAGCTGTGTCATTGTTGAGAGACAAGGCGTATCAATGGTGGCTCACGGTTTAGGAAGGCACTCATGCCGATCGTATCACCTGGGATTTCTTTAAGATAGCATTCCAAAGAAAGTATGTTGGGGCTAAATATATGGAATGCCCAAAGGAAGGAATTCCTAAATATAATCTAAGGAGGAAAGTCGTTGGCAGCATACGAGGCAAAATTTCTGTGTCTGAGTCGTTATGCCCGGGGAATAGTGTCGACTGACTACGAACATTGTGTGCATTTTGAGGACGGGTTGCATGATGAGTTGTGGTACTGATAGCCCCACAAAAGGAGAGAAATTTTACTACACTGGTGGAGAAAGCAAAGATAGCTGAAGAGGCTAAGCACTCGGAGTGGCAAAATCGAGATAATGATAGGGGCAGGAGTAAAAGAGACTTTAAGTATTCAGGTCCTGCTAGAGGGTTTTAGAAGAGGCCCAGGAATGAGGAGCCAGCTCGAGCTAGAGTACCAGTTGCTACCAATCAGTTACAGCCATGTGCGGATTGCAAAAAATGACACCCGAGTGAATGCTAGAAGAGAACCAATAGTTGTTTCAAATTTGGTTCCAAGGACCATCAGCTTAGAGATTGCCCTCGACAGACTACTCAGGCTCAAGATGTTCGTAACTATGATGTACAGCCAACTAGAGGCGTTCAACAGCCACCAAGAGGCCGTGGGTCAGGTCGAGGTGGTAATGGCGTAGGACGAGGTCAAGGTGCACTGGGTAGAGATACTAGTAATAGGGGTAATGCGAAGGCGAGACAGCCAGGGTTGGTCTATGTGGTCAGACGCCGAGAGGATGGCGATGCACATGATGTAATAACTGGTACGTTCTTCATATCTGATGTACCTGTTACTACTTTGATAGATATCGGATCCACCCATTCATATGTTGCTTAGTTCTGTATCTGGAAATCTAAACATTAGATTTGAGATTATTGCTAGAGAAACAACTGTAATTAGTCCTTTAGGACAGTCAGTGTTAGTGAATAAATTGTTTAGAGATGTGCCCTTAGAAATTCAGGGGGAAATATTTTTGGCGGATTTGATGGAACTGCCATTCGGCGAGTTCAACCATATTTTGGGCATGGACTGGTTGGTGAAACACCGTGCAAACTTAGATTGTGCTACAAAACAGATGGTGCTAAGAACTTTGGAGGATAAGGAAATGATGATGATAGGTGAAAGAGAAAATTATCTGTCTAATGTGGTATCTACTTTAAAGGCAGAAAAGTTGGTGCAAAAAGGGTGTGGAGCATTCATAGCCTTCATTAGTGCTTTAGATGCCAAGGAATTGTCGGTGGAAAGTGTTAGAACGATGAAAGACTTTTCAGACGTCTTTCCCGAGGAACTTCCAAGATTGCCTCCGGATCAAGAGGTAGAGTTTGGCATTGAGCTGTTGCCAGGAATGGCTTCGGTGTCCATTGCTCCTTACAGAATGGCGCCAAAGGAGTTAGCGGAGCTTTAGGCTCAAATTCAAGAGTTGTTGGATTGGGGATTCATTCGACCAAGTGTGTCACCGTGGGGAACGTCGGTCTTGTTCGTCAAGAAGAAGTATGGGTCAATGCATATGTGCATCGATTATAGACAGCTGAATAAGTTGACGATCAAGAATAGGTATCCATTACCGAGAATCGACGATCTGTTCGATCAACTGCGAGGAGCTTTGGTTTTCTCAAAGATAGATTTGAGATCGGGTTATCACCAACTTAAGGTCAAGGAGGCGGATATTCATAAGACTGCGTTTTGAACTCGCTATGGGCATTACGAGTTCTTGGTGATGCCATTTGGGTTAACTAATGCACCAACTGCATTTATGGACATGATGAATCGGGTCTTTCAACCCTATTTAGATCGGTTTGTGGTGGTGTTCATAGATGACATCTTGGTGTACTTGAAGAATGAAGAAGAGCATGATTCGCATCTGCGGGTAGTATTGCAGATATTAAGGGAGAAGCAACTTTATGCCAAATTCAGTAAGTGTGAATTTTGGCTGAAGGAAGTGACCTTTTTGGGGCATGTTGTGTCGGCTGAAAGAATTACAGTTGATCCCGAAAAGGTCGAGGCTGTGTTGGATTGGAAACCACCGAAGTCAGTGGCTAAAATTTAAAGTTTCCTAAGGTTGGTTGGTTACTACAAGCATTTTGTTGAGGGGTTCTCATTGATTGCTGCACCCCTAACTAAGTTGTTGTACAAGGGAGTATAATTTGTGTAGTCATATCAACTGCAAGAGAGCTTTGAGAAATTGAAGGAGATTACGGTGAAGCGCCGATATTGGTTCAACTGAAATTTGGAAAAGAGTTTCTTCGTTTATTGTGATGCATCACACACAAGCTTAGGATGTGTGTTGATGTAAAGAGGTAAAGTGGTGGCTTATGCATCTCATCAGCTAAGGCAGCACGAAGTGAACTATCCCACTCATGATTTGGTGTTAGCTGCAGTGGTGTTTGCAATGAAGACTTGGAGACACTATTTGTACGGTGAGAAGTCGATTATTTATACGGATCATAAGAGTTTAAAGTACCTCCTTACCCAAAAAGAGTTGAACTACAGACAGCGGAGGTGGATAGAATTGTTGAAAGATTATGACTTCTCAATCGAGTATCATCCCAAAAGGCTAACGTGGTGGCAGATGCGTTGAGTCGTAAGGTGATATTGGATTTGAGAGCGATGTTTGCTCATCTCAGCCTGTATGAAGATGGTATTCTGCTAGCCAAACTTCAGGTGAAGCCTGCGTGGGTAGGCCAGATTAAGGAAAAGTAGTTATTAGACGAAAGGTTGGGTTCCTTACTTTAGTAAGTGGAAGGTGGTGTGATAGGGGATTTTGGATTGAAAAGTGATGGAGTATTGTGTTTCCGCGGAAGAATTTGTATGTCCAAAGATTCAGAATTGAGACAAATGATTCTGCGTGAGTCGCATAGTAGCCCATATGCTATGCACCCTGGGGGATATAAAATGTATCGAGACCTTCGTGAGCAGTATTAGTGGCTAGGGTTGAAACGGGAGATTACTGATTTCGTGAGTAGGTGCTTAACGTGTCAGCAGGTGAAGATGGAACATCAATTACCGTCGGGGTTATTACAACCGGTGAAAATTCCATTATGGAAATGGGAAAGGATAACCATGGATTTTGTTAGTGGGTTACCCTTACGCCTACTAAGAAAGATTTTGTTTGGGTAATAGTGGATCGGTTGACGAAGACTACTTATTTCCTACCTGTTCGTACAGATTGCTCATTGCAGAAGTTGGCCAAGTTGTATGTAGCAGAGATCATGAGGTTACATAGGGTACCAGTGTTTATTATATCGGACAGGGACCCTAGGTTAACATCACAATTTTGGAAAGTGTTACATGAAGCTTTGGGAATAAAGTTAAATTTTAGTACTACATTTCATCCTCAGACATATGGTCAGTCGGAGAGAGTAATCCAAATTCTGTAAGACATGTTAAGGGGCTGTGTGATAGACTTCAGGGGTAGTTGGGAGGATTTCCTACCGTTGGCATAGTTTGCATACAACAACAGTTATCAATCTAGCATCTAGATGGCACCCTACGAGGCATTGTATGGTCGTAGGTGTCGTACTCCTACTTGTTAGACTGAGTTGGGGGAGCGTCAGTTATTGGGTCCTGAGCTGATATCAAAGACGAAGGAAAAAGTAAAGGTAATTAAGGCACGATTAAAGGAAGCTTCGGATAGACAAAAATCATACGCGGATCTGAAGCGTAAGGATATTGAGTTTGCAGTGAGAGATCAGGTGTTTCTAAAGGTCTCACCTTGGAAGAAGATCTTTAGGTTTGGACGGAAGGGCAAGTTGAGCCCTAGGTTCATCAGACCGTGCCGTGTATTGAAACATGTTGGGCTAGTGGCTTATCATCTTGAGCTACCTCTGGAGCTAAGTCAGATACATAGTGTATTTCATGTCTCAATGTTAAGGCGTTATCGATCGGATCCATCTTATATAGTATCGGTGGAGGAAGTTGAGATAAGACCTGACTTGTCTTTTGAAGAGGAGCCAGTACGAATTTTAGATAGGGACGTTAAGGTGCTGAGAAGGAAGTCGGTACCATTAGTCAAAGTATTATGGCGTAATCACGGATCGGCGGAAGCTACATGGGATCCTGAGGACGCGATTCGATAGCAATATCCTCACCTCTTTTAATCAGGTAAATTTCGAGGACAAAATTTTTAGGTAAATTTTGAGGACAAAATTTTCTTTAATGGGGTAGAATAGTAACATCCTAATAATTAGAAATTTATGTGTTGCATTATTTCTTGCGTTAAGCTAGTTAAAAATATTAATTGTGCGTGTTTAGGGGTTATGAGAAGGCTCGGGATTTATTTAGGCCCTAGTAAAAATTTTGTGTTTAAGTCTATTAAGGAGAGATGGTAAGTAGCTTCAAGGTTTATAGAAATAAATGAGTAATGTGCTTGCATAAATGAGCAATTGGTAAAAAGGATATGGCACCATATGATGGACTTTGAGGGAGGAGGTTCAAATCCTATAATGTACTAATTTTGACTATTATTTTTGCATTCTTTCCCTAAGTGTCGGCCAAGCTAGTAAATAAGGCAAGGTGAACTTTTTAATTTTGGCAAGGTGGCTAAGGAAATAGGGAAAGATTGAGGGTAGGGAAAGAAATCAAAAGAAAAGGCAAGTTTAGGGAACATGTTGGCCATTTTCAAGGGTGATGTTTTGATTGGCAAATTTTGACCTATTGCCCAAGGCATGGACGGTTTTGGCATAGAGAGGGCATAGCCGAATTTGCTTTGTTTTTTTTTTTTTGGTAAAAACTTTGGTGCTTGTTTTGGTGAAAATTCCTACTTGCAACCTTTTGTGTCATTTTCTCCAAATTGCTACTCTCATTGTCGAATCCTAAAACCATTAGTGGGTTTTATTATTTTCTTCTTTTCTTTCTTCTTTGTCGAAACCTCCTAGCACATTTGTGCATTTCTTCTCTTTTGTTTGGTCGAAACATTCATCTCTTGTTCACTTTCCCTTAATAGCCAAATCATCTAGCATCCATCCATCCATCCATTCTTTTCTTTTAACCATTTTTTCAATCCTTCCTCTTATCAAAAATCGACATCACTTTAAGATCACATTTTCTTGTTTGATTTTCCTCTAAAGCCGAATTTAGTATCATCCCATCTCTTCACTTTTTATTTTCTTTTTGTCGTGGACAATCTCTTTTTGACCGAGTTGGTAAGTGACTTATTATCCCTCTTTTCATTTCATTGTTAATTTCTTACTAGTCGAATATATGAGTTCATCATCATTCGGTTATTCTACTTTGTTTCTTTATAGAAATATTTCTCTCCATCACTCTCATGTTGTGATCAATATTTTTCTTCATAGTGATATAAAGGAGGCCGAATACCACAACATCGCCTAATCATCTGTAGTCATAGGACAATTGTGAGAAATGGGATTATCATCAATTAAGGTAAGGAAGTTCCTTCATAGTCCATTCAATATTGCCATTTGGTTATTCTGTTAATCGGATTGGAAGTTGGCTAATTGATATTGTTGGTAGGGTCTAAATCGCTCGATCGATCGACTTGTTGATCATACAATTATAGTGGTAAGTCGAATCCTTTGTCATTAGACAATCCATATTTTTTTTAATGAAATATCGTTTTGACTAAAATCTTATTCAATGGAGGCAAGCAATATCAAATCGAAAGGGGTAGCGATTGGAGATCGAAGAAGGAGTGGATTTACAATCCTACTCCAAATTCAAACGAAAGGCTGTATCGGCAGTTTAGGATTTTCCACCGGGTTGTGGACTATCATCCGGGAGAATCATCAAATCGTGGGGTAAACACTTTAGATCATTTATTTTAGAGTTTGATTATGAAAATCACGTATGTTGATTAATCGAGTGTTACGATATCTTAGGTGTCGACGAGCAAGAAGGCTTAGTGCTTACCGTAATCAGGTGTGTAATCTCACATCATTATTCGTGGATTTTAAGATTGATATCGTATTGGAAATAAATCGCTATGACTAAAAATGTAATACGACGTAAACCGAAAAAATTGGCCTAAGATACACTATTTTGATAAAATTGACAAAATCGGTAATATCATTGTGGGAATAACGAAAATACCCTTAAAGGGCCGAATTACGAAATTGCCTTAATAGGCCAAATTGATATATTGCTTATGGGCCGATTTGATACATTGTTTAATGGGCCGATTTGATAAATTGCTTAATGGGCCGAATTGATATATTGCCTAATGGGCCAAATTGATATATTTCTTAATGGGCCAATTTGATAAATTGCCTTAATGGGCCGATTTGTAAAGTGTTAATGGGCCAAACTTTTTTCTGGATTAATTATTGTTGATATAATTGTAAATATCATGATTTTCTATGTATGATGCATTTACATGACTTTGCATGGGATGGGAAAATGTTGAAGAGAAGTGATTCTGGTGGCACTGCCCCAAATATGTTTGATAATTTGATTCATTATGATTCTGGTGGCTTGTCCACAATTTGAATAAATTATAAATGGCTAAATGCTTGCGATTGGTGTGCTTGGCGGGGTGGGTTGACTTGATCCCACAAGTGTGATAGATGGTATGGGTGGTGTGTAACGGATGGATTATTAGGTTGGTTTGGGATTGCATTACATTCATATGATATATAATTGATACATTATTTTGTAAAAAGGGGCTTAGGCCCAAGATATTGCTAAATGGGTATCAGGCCCAGTGGACAACGGTAAGGGGGTTATGCACTGAGTTCTAGTAACTCACTCCGTTTCCTTATCCCTTTCAGGTAATACTCAGTGACGTGAACTTGGGCCATGGATGACTCGGTGGAGGCTATACTTCAGAAATTGTTTATTTGGACTTTAGACTTCTTCCTCGTTTATTTTATTACTTTACTATTTTGGGTTAAATGTTGTAATAAGGCCTTTGGTTTATTTTATATTACTTTATGTTTGACGTATTTATATTTTTCTCAAATTACTTTAAATGGGATTTTTCTAAAAACTCAAATAAAAATTTTCTAAAATGGATTTCATAATAAACTTACATCAATATTATTAACTCAAAAATTTTTCTCAAATTTTCATCAATGTTTTCAAAAGTTACGGTTTATAAAATCATTAGTTCAAATTTGTTGATTTATCAATCTATCTTCGAAGTTAGTAACATTTTGTTAAATAATTAAAACAAATTGTTTTTCTTGATTTTTAACAAATCAATATCTGTTTACGTACGAACGAAAAGGGCTTAAAAATATTTTCTCATGAGACATGTCAGATTCGACCTTACCATATGGGTCGGGTTTGGGGTGTTACATGTGATTACATGTAAAACCACATCTGAGACGTTGGCATTGTACGAGCTTTCCGATTATCCGCGTATCTTTTTTAATTCTGAATGGTTCTACGGGCAATGTTAAGTGAAGACCGAATGTAAAATCGAATAAAAATGTTCAGGTGTGTGTTTATCCTAACTTGTGAAAGTATGGTAAGTTGAATGCTAAATTGATTTCTTTAATATTTAAGTTATAAAAATGAATTATGTGAATGCATATGTGATTTTGTATATTCGGCCAAATGAGGTATATGTGATATTATTAATGAGATTTATATATATTCATGTGTAATTATGCAATTATCCATAAGATATATGTAAGTGTAATTAAAATGATGACTTTGTATTTGAGGATATGTATATTCAGCCTCATTAACTTAGTGTTAATATAAAATCATTGATATATATATATTTGCTTATGACTTACTAAGCTTAAATAGCTTACTGTAAGTATGTTCTTGTTTACCTCTTTTTATAGATTTTGGAGTCAAGTTACGAGCTCGAGAATCGCCAGCAAAGTCTATCACACTATCGACTAACTTCGGTATTTTATAAGCTAAAATTTCTTTGAAACTATGGCATGTATAGGCTAGCTTTGGAGTTGGTTTTATTTGAAAGTGTATGTATAAAAGCCATGCGAAAATGGCTTAATTTCCTTGCTTGTGTTCGGTTTTGCTTTAATTATGGCTTATGTTTATTTTGGTCATGGTTTAATCTTATATGGATAGTAATCACATGGCATGGTGTATATATATATGGTGGTGTTTTATTCATGTGTTTGAGAATGGGGTAAATGAGGTATGTTAGGTGTATTTAAGATAAATAATGTTAAGTTTAAGTGATTTTGGATATGTGTTATATATTTATATATGATATGTGTGGTATGTTTGGATTTAGTATTTAAGTGAGTTTGGGTTATGACATATGAATTGAAATATGCATATGAATGTTGGAGACTATCTATATTTTGACTTACTAATGGGGTAAAAGAATGATTATATATTTGATTGTGTATTGGATTAAGATTTGTGGTTTTATTATTGAGTTGAAATGGCATGTTTTAAATGGGTAATTTGGTTTGAAATGATAATTTAAGTGTACATGTATATTAGGCTAATGAGATGGTCTAAAATGATAAGCATGATATTTGGATTATAGCATTATATAAATATACTATGGATCGTGTAACACCCCAAACCCGGCCCATATGTTATTACCGGATCTGGTATGCTACGTGTTTAATTCTTGAAAACTTTACTTCGATGGGTTTTAAAAATTTCAGTTTATTTAGTCATTATTTGAAAAAAAAATAAAAGAAACTTAAAATTTTATGTTGAGTGGATTTGAAAAGCCCATTTATCACTCCATTTTATTATTAAGACTTTGGGCACAAATAGGTTTATAAACATGTGACATATTAAAGTAAAATAAAGTAAAACAAGTAACAAATAAATTGGAAACCTAAGTTATGGGACCTTATTACAAAAATATTCCCAAAAAAAAACAATAATAATAATCCATAATGATAATGAAAGTCTTGATGGCCCCTCGAGTCCGCCTCGGCTCTCGTGTCCACGGTCTACTGCCCATCTATAGAGTGGGAAAAATAAAAAGGTGAGTCACCAAGACTCAGTGTGCAAAACTTGAAAACACATAAAAACCTAAGGCCCACAAACACATTATGGGCCTTGGCCTGCATGCAATGGTAACAAAATATGTCATGCATCATGGCCCATCCCAAAACCTAAGAGTCCATCCTCTACACACCCCTGTACAAACCGTTACACCGTGGGGATTTCTACAATCAACCCTCCATCCGCTACACACCACATCAACAGCTGTGCTGCCTGTCATATAGAACGATCGCTTATGCAAACCTCAGAAATACATTATAGTATTCGACTGCTATGCTGCTTGTCATATAGACTGATCGCTTACGCGAACCTCAGAAATACATTATAGTATTGGACAGCTATGCTGCATGTGGAAAAGCCACGATCACCTCGCGACCCTGCTCCCCTACCATAAATCCATCAATCAATCCCATCCCATATATGCATACATACAAGAAACAAGTCATCAAGCCATCTAACAGATCTCATACTTTCACATGCTACGATTCACATAGAAAAGTTTCTATGGTTATGTATCTAACATCCCATGCCTACCCCTTCTGGGTAATATAATTGTTCATACAGCCTTTCTTTCCGGCTTTTAGCCCTTAGCATACATATAATATATCAATGCTTATGTGTTAAGAATCTACACACCTTATTATGGTTACGACGACACCCTCTATGTCGACACTATCAGAAGCCAATACGGTGCTATCTGCCAAAGATGTTGTTTAGAAGCCGATCCACAACCCGTGGCCAATCTCGAACAGCGAACACTGTTCATTTCTTAAACTTAGGGATTGGGTTTACGGACCCAACCCTCTCTTTTGCCTGATCCATATTTGATTCCATCCAAAAAGTCCTTGTCAGAACTACTATAGTGAAATAGGGTTAAACCATATCATATGAGTTAATATCTCAATTATGATAGCGAATCTTAATAGGAATCTAAAGAAATCCCTTACCTTGAGATCCCGAAATCAATAGGATTCTAGAGAATAATGGTTTCTGGCTTTTTGAGATCTGGATGATTTGATCTACTACGATTTCCCGGAGTGCCGCCCAAAAGAACATGCGGTTAACGAAAGAGTCAAACTAAAGATAACCTATCAATCTACTAGCCATTCGGCTATAGTCTCAAACTTGAAAGAGAAAAGAATTCGGTTCTTACCTTTATAGAGAAATCGACACTTCAAAAAAATCCCAGTTTATGGAGAAATCGGCACAAGAGGAAAAGAATGGAAAAAGAAAGTGAATTAAGAGGTTTCAACTTTTACTAGAGAAATTGACAGAGAGAAAAAGGAATAGACAAAGGTATTCGATTATGGAGATGAGAAGAAAGTTGAGAGGTTTCGGCTTTTGGAAAAGAAAAGAGAATAGAGAGTGTAGAGAAGGACTGAGAATTTTGACACAAAGAATAGGGTTCAGATGCCGAAATTTGAAGAGATACACTCCTATTTATAGGGAATTTTGGCACTTACCTATCAAATACCAGAATTGCCCTCTTCTGAAAACCGAGACTAATTGACAAACATCGGGAATTTCGGCACGCCTTATTCCAGATCAAAATCAATTTTTACTCCCCTCAGAGTTGGAATTTTGGCCAACTCTGCTTACAGCAGATAACTCCCATCTTTTCTCCTTAATGCACAATTATCTATATTATTCAACAGATAAATCTCCCTATTTTTAAGCCTTGTTGCCGTCCAACCTTACCCACCTATATGCCGAAATTTAGCTAATTAAAATTAAAGGAATTGGGCTTCATGCCCCTTGAGTTTAGGCCTCCTCAGTTGACGCCACCTCCTTGCTCTCTAAGTGGCGCCATTTTGCCACTGGGCCACAAGCCCACTTGTGTTTAAAACACAGATAACATCTTTTAAACCCTCTAGTGTGCAAACAGAAAATTTAACCAAGGCCTCGGCCCAATCTAAGCCCCTTAAATACTCTAATTAACATATTGAACGTAATACACATCAAATGCAAAGGCCCATTAATTCAGGATGTTACAGTTCTACCCCCTTAAAGAAATTTCATCCTCGAAATTACCTGATCCGAATAGATATGGGTATTACTGTCGTATCGCTTCTTCCGGTTCCACTTAGCCTCCTCAGAGCCGTGATTCTGCCATAGAACCTTAACCAACGGAACCTTCTTCCTTTGTAATACTTTGACATCATGATCCAAGATTTCCACTGGCTCCTCTTCGAAAGATAGGTTAGGTCTTACCTTGATTTCCTCCACAGGTACCACATGAGATGGATCCGAATGATATCGTCTTAACATAGAGACGTGAAATACATCGTGAATCTAGCTTATCTTAGAAGGTAGCTCTAGCTGATACGCTACTGATCCAACTCGTTTCAGCACCTGATAAGGTCTGATGAATCTAGGACTTAACTTACCCTTCCGTCCAAGTCTTAATACTTTCTTCCATGGCGACACTTTCAAGAACACCTTGTAACCCACTGCAAACTCTATGTCCCTACACTTCAGATCAACATAGGACTTCTGTCTATCCGACACTTCCTTTATTCAAGCCCGAATTAACTCAACCTTCTCCTCCGTCTTGGTAACCAACTCCGGACCCAAAATCTGATGTTCCCTAATTTCGTCCAACAAGTAGGAGTACAACACTTTCGCCCGTACAATGCTTCATAGGGCGCCATCTGAATACTAGATTGGTAGCTGTTGCTGTAAGCAAACTCCGCCAATAGTAGAAACTCCTCCCAACTACCTCTGAAATCAATGACACAACCCCTTAACATGTCCTCTAAGATCTAAATCACCCGCTTAGACTGTCCATCGGTCTGAGGTAATTGACACAGGTACTCCATGCAACCTTACAATCTCCGCTATATATAGCTTAGCCAACTTTTGTAAGGAATAATCGACCCGAACCGGTACAAAATAAGCAGACTTCATCAACCGATCAACGATCACCCAAACTAAATCTTTCCTAGTAGGTGCGAGAGGTAGCCCACTAACAAAGTCCATTGTGATCCCTTCCCACTTCCACTGAGGAATCTTCACGGTTGCAACAACCCTGATGGCAATTGATGCTCCGCCTTTACCTGCTGACAAGTTAAACACTTCCCCACTAATTTAGTCACCTCTCGTTTTAAGCTTGGCCACCAAAACTGCTCCCATAAATCTTGATACATCTTACTCCCTCCAGGATGCATAGCGTATGGACTACCATGCGCTTCTTGCAAAATCCTTCGCCTCAACTCAAGGTCTTTTAGCATGCACACTCTCCCTTGAAAACATAATAATCCTTCCTCATTCACACTGAATTTCATTGGCTCATCACTTGAAATCAACTGCAACTTCCCCCTAAGCAATCCATCGATCTGCTGTTTCTCCTTAACTTGACTAACCCATGAGGGTTTCACTTGAAGTTCAGCTAGTAGACTTCCATCATCATATAAGCTAAGGTGAGCAAACATTTTTCTCAAATTAGAGATCACCTTATGACTTAGTGCATCTGGCCCCATGTTGGCCTTACCTAGATGATACTCGATCGAGCAGTCATAATCCTTTAACAACTGATCTACCTCCTTTGCCTTAGGTTCAACTCCTTCTGTGTCAAAAGATACTTCAAACTCTTATGATCCGTGTAAATGATAGATTTCTCCCCGTACAAATAATGCCTCCAAATCTTCAAGGCAAACACCACTGCCGCCAACTCCAAATCATAGGTGGGATAGTTTGCTTAGTGCGGTCTTAACTGTCGTGATGCATACACAACCACCTTTTCATCTTGCATCAATACGCATCCTAGTCTCGTGCGTGACGCATCATAATAAATCACGAATTCCTTCTCAGCCTCCAGTTGAATCAACACCGGAGCCTCCGTCAATATCCTTTTCAACTTTTCAAAACTCTCCTGCTGCTTATCAGACCAAACGAGTAGACCTCCATTTCGTACCAACTTAGTCAACGGTGCCGCAATCAGAGAAAATCCTTCCACAAATCTTCTGTAGTACCCGGCTAAACCAAGGAAACTCTGAAATTCTGCCATCGACTTAGGTGGCTTCAATCCAACACCACTTCAATTTTTGAGGTCAACCCTAATCCTCTCACGACACCACGTGACCTAGAAAAGTAACTTCCTTTAGCCAAAATTCGCACTTGCTGAATTTGGCATAAAGCTGCTTCTCCCTCAAAATCTATAGAACCACTTGCAGATGTGAATCATGCTCCTCCTTTGATCTTGAATAGACTAAGATGTCATTAATAAAACCATGACAAACTGATCCAGGTAAGGTTGGAACACTCGGTTCATCATATCCATAAACGCTACTGGTGCATTAGTCAACCCAAATGGCATCACCATGAACTCGTAGTGACCATAGCGAGTCCTAAAAGCCGTCTTATGAATATCCGCCTCTTTGACCTTAAGCTGATGATACCCAGACCTCGGATCTATCTTTGAAAAGACTAAGGCCCCCTTCAATTGATCGAACAAGTCATTGATCCCCGGCAACGGGTATTTGTTCTTGATGGTTAACTTATTCAATTGACGATAATCAATGCACATACGCATTGAACCATCCTTCTTCTTAACAAATAACACCGGTGCTCCCTAAGGCGACACACTTGGTCGAATAAACCCTCTATCCAACAACTCCTGGATTTGAGCTTTCAATTCCACCAACTCCTTCGGCGCCATTCTATATGGAGCAATAGATACCGGCACTGTTTCCGAAAGAAGATCAATTCCAAACTCCACTTCTCAATCCGGAGGTAATCCCGAAAGCTATTCAGGGAAGACATCAGGAAATTCCTTTACCGTCCTAACATCCTCAACAGTTAGGCCATTGGCTTCCAAAGCCCGTACAAACATTAGAACTGCCTTGCACCCTTTTCTCACCATTCTTTCAGCTCTTAGGGCAATTACCACATTTGACAGACAATTCCCTCTTTCTCCTATCACCAACACTTCACCTCCCTTGGGGGTTGTTAACACCATACGCTTGGCTGCACAATCTAAATTAGCTTGATACTTCACTAGCCAGTTCATGCCTAAAATTAAGTCAAACTCCCTGAACGATAATTCCATCAAATCCGTCAGGAAAACTATTCCCTGAACTTCTAAGGGTACCTCCCGATAAAGTTTATCTACTACCACAGATTGTCCTAATGGGATAATTACCGTCATCGCCCTAGGGGTAGCTTCAGAATCTAAACTTAAAGTTTCAGACACAATACTTGCAACATATGAATGTGTCGACCCAATGTCAATAAATTCAACATAAGGCAATCCAAAAATTAAAAACATACCAGTTATAACATCCGGTGCATCAGCCTCCTCTCGATGTCTAGCAGCATAAACCAACCCCGTCTGCCTCGCCTCAGTGTTTTCGCCCTCGACCTGGTGCCCCACAACCCGACCGAAACTATTACCGCCTTTGGCCGGACCATGACCTCTCTATGGCTGCTGACCTCCTCTACCCGGTGAGATTTCCCTACCCTGAGGGTCTTTTGTCATCCCATGGTTGAGGACAATCTCTTATCTGATGGTCCAAAGAACCACACCTAAAGCACTTCCCACTGCCTGCCCTACACTCGCCTGCATGGAATTTGTCACATCGGGCACACCTTCGTGTTTGGTTAGCAGCAGGTCTTTCAGCCCGTCTCAGTCCATTCGACCTAGGTCTTTTTTGGTTACTCCTAGTTGTTCCTAATGATCCAAAGTTTCTCTTACCTCCACCCCTATTTCTATCCCGGTTCAGTTTTTCCATCCGTCTCACCTCCTCAGCTATCTTAGCTTTCTCCACAAGCACAGTAAATTCTCGCTCTCATTATGGAGCTATCAACACATGTAGATCGTCCTTCAGGCCATCCTCAAAATGAACACATCTCTCATGCTCTGTGGCCACTATCCTTCGAGCATAATGGCTAAGGTGTAGGAATTCTACTTCATATGCCGCCACCGATCTACTTCCCTGAACCAGATTCAAGAACGCTCTACGCTGCGCATCCACATAACTCGTTCCAATATACTTACTCTAGAACGTCGCCTTGAAGTAATCCCAGGTGATATGGTCAGCTATGGTACCTTCCTTAACCTTAAGCCATCATTGATAAGCTTCGTCCAGAAGAAGGGACACCACTCCCTTCAGCTTCTCTTCCTCCGTGAAGTCGAGATCATCCATGATCCGCTCCATTGCTTCTAACCAGTACTCAGATGTACTAGGAGCTACACCTGAAATTCCCTTAAACACTTCTACCCCATTGGCTCTCAGTCGCTTTGGCACAGACTTCGAGCTCTTGTGCCTATGCCTGCTCTAGTAACTCTTTCCAAAACCCTTAACATAGCCTGAGTTACAGCATCATCTCCGGCCGTCTGATCTTGAAACTCTGCCTCTACAGCTGGTGGCTCTGGAACTTCATTCCCTGACTCGTGACCAGACCCCACGGGTTCTGACACAGCCATCCTACCCCTACCACGGCCACGCGCCGACGTCCTCGACCCCTTGTATTCATTCTACTGCTTCGCGTTTATATTATTAGAAATTTTATGAATTAATAATTTTTTCTTCCACTGATTAATAACGGACAGTCTTATGGGAAGTAGTTTTAACAGTAGTTCTTTCAAATTTGAATTCTGTCTACAAGTTCAGTTCTCAAGTTTGTATTTTCTAATTCTAGAGTTCACATTCAATCAACATCAAGCAGAGCACCATATACATGCATCAAACACGCAAACAACATCCAGGAACTCACATTCATCACCTATGGGTACTTTCGTCATTTCACTACCCAGAGGTATTTTCGTAATTTTAACCTATAGGGTATTTTGGTAATTTTCCAAAATATAGTATATTGGTGATTTTACAAAATAGGGGTATTTTAGTAATTTTACAAACCAGGGGTATTTCGATAAATTTTTCAAATGAGGGTATTTTGGTCATTTTGCAGAATCAAGGGTGTCTTAGTAAATTTCCTCAACCTAGTGCATTTGGGATAATTTACAAAATTAGTGGTATATAAGTAATTTTATAAAAACATGGTGATGGTCCCTTTCGGGTTTTAGCTATAAATTTTTGGCCCGTCAGCAAGCCCTCTCAGTTAGAGTGAACAACCACTACGTACCAAGTAGGATTCTAGAGAAGAGGAGGTGAGTCACTAGGACCGCTTAAATACCAAGCTCTTTTTGGATCCAATCCTAGACATGTGTATGCCTGTTTCCACACCCTAATCCTGTGACTTGTTCACAGACCTGCTTAATTAAGAAAAATTAAGTCTTATGAGATTTGAAGAATTGTTTAATCTAGGCCTAAGGTCCATTAACACTATCATACTAATCTACGTCCATAAGGCCCATCAAAACCCAACATACATATCATACCAAAGTTTAGAATACTTACCTGGGTGGATCGGGTGCCGGTAGACTCGAAGGCCATATCATCTAAAACCTTTCTCAATTTACATTACTTTCATAAATTCCTACTGGACCCATTTCATAGCTCGAGTTTTGAACTGGGTTCTGATACCAAAAATGTAACACCCTAAACCCAGCCCATACATCATTACCAGATTTGGTATGCTACGTGTTTAATTCTTGAAAACTTTACTTCGACGGGTTTTGAAAATTTCAGTTTATTTAGTCATTATTTGAAAAAAAAAGAAACTTAAACTTTTATGTTGAGTGGATTTGAAAAGCCCATTTATCACTCCATTTTAGTATTAAGATTTTGGGCACAAATAGGTTTATAAACATGTGACATATTAAAGTAAAATAAAGTAAAACAAGTAACAAATAAATTGGAAACCTAAGTTATGGGGCCTTATTACAAAAATATTCCCAAAAAAATAATAATAATCCATAATGATAATGAAACTCTTGATGGCCCCTCGAGTCTGCCTCGGCTCCCGTGTCCACGGTCTACTGCTCATCTGTAGAGTGTGAAAAATAAAAGGGTGAGTCACCAAGACTCAGTGTACAAAACTTGAAAACACATAAAAGCCTAGGGCCCACAAACACATTATGGGCCTTGGCCAACATGTAATGGTAACAAAATATGTCATGCATCATGGCCCATCCCAAAACCTAAGAGTCCATCCTCTACACACCTCCGTACCAATCGTTACATCGTGGGGATTTCTACAATCAACCCTCCATCTGCTACACACCACATCGACAGCTGTGCTGCCTGTCATATAGACCGATTGCTTACGCGAACCTTAGAAATACATTATAGTATTCAATAGCTATGCTACTTGTCATATAGACCGATCGCTTATGCGAACCTCAGAAATACATTATAGTATTCAACAGCTATGCTGCCTGTGGCAAAGCCATGATCGCCTCGCGACCCTGCTCCCCTACCATAAATCCATCAATTAATCCCATCCCATGCATGCATACATATAAGAAACAAGTCATCAAGCCATCTAACAAATCTCATACTTTCACATGCTACGATTCATATAGAAAAGTTTCTATGGTTAGGTACCTGGCATCCCATGTCTCTGGGTAATACGACTGTTCATACAGCCTTTCTTTTCGGCTTTTAGCCCTTAGCATACATATAATATATCAATGCTTATGTGTTAAGAATCTACACACCTTATTATGGTTACGACGACACCCTCTATGTCGACATTGTTAAAAGCTAATACGATTGCTATTTACCTAAGATGCCGTTCAGAAGCCGGTCCACAACCCGACGGTCCTCGAACAGCGAACACTGCTCGTTTCTTAAACTTAGGGATTGGGTTTACGGACCCAACCCTCTCCTTTGCCTGATCCATATTTGATTCCATCCAAAAAGTCATTGTCAGAACTACTATAGTGAAATAGGGTTAAACCATATCATATGAGTTAATATCTCAATTATGATAGTGAATATTAATAGGAATCTAAAGAAATCCTTTACCTTGAGATCTTGAAATTGATAGGATACTAGAGATTAATGGTTTTTAGCTTTTTGAGATCTGGATGATTTGATCTACTACGATTTCCCGGAGTGCTGCCCAAAAGAACATGCGATTAATGAAAGAGTCAAACTAAAGATAGCTTATCAATCTACTAGCCATTCGGCTATAGTCTCAAAATTGAAAGAGAAAAGAATTCAGTTCTTGCCTTTATAGAGAAATCGACACTTCAAGAAAATCTCGATTTATGGAGAAATTGGCACAAGAGGAAAAGAATGGAAAAAGAAAGTAAATTAAGAGGTTTCGACTTTTAGTAGAGAAATCGACAGATAGAAAAAAGAATAGACAAAGGTATTCAGTTATGGAGATGAAAATAACGTTAAGAGGTTTCGTCTTTTGGAAAAGAAAAGAGAATAGAGAGTGTAGAGAATGAATGAGAATTTTGGCATAAAGAATAGGGTTCAGATGCCGGAATTTGAAGAGATACACTCCTATTTATGGGGAATTTCGGCACTTACCTATCAAATGTTAGAATTGCCCTCTTCTGAAAATCGAGACTAATTGACAAACATGGGGAATTTCGGCACCCCTAATGCCACATCAAAACCTATTCTTCCTCCCCTCAGAGTTGGAATTTCGGCCAACTCTGCTTATAGCAGATAACTCCCATTTTTTCTCCTTAATCTACTTATAACTAATATCAGCACAATTATCTATATTATTCAATAGATAAATCTCCCTATTTTTAAGCCTTGTTGCCTTCAACCTTACCCACCTATATGCTGAAATTTAGCTAATTAAAATTAAAGGAATTGGGCTTCATGCCCCTTGAGTTTGGGCCTCCTCAGTTGACGCCACCTCCTTGCTCTCTAAGTGGCGCCATTTTGCCACTGGGCCACAAGCCCACTTGTGTTTAAAACACAAATAACATCTTTTAAACCCTCTAGTGTCCAAACAAAAAATTTAACCAAGGCCTCGGCCCAATCTGAGCCCCTTAAATACTCTAATTAACACATTGAACGTAATACACATCAAATGCAAAGGCCCATTAATTCAGGATGTTACAGATCGGATGATATACAATACCAAATATGTAATGACTAGCTTTGTAGTGATAATGAAATATGGACATTCGAAAATGGCTCAATTGTGTTCACATATATGCAAGCTTGTAAATGGAAAGTATGCATGTTTTTGGTTCTTTAAAAGGTTAAATAATTACGTATTTTACTTATGATTTTGTTTGGTCACTAAGTTTTATGTTATGATTTGTTAAATCTACAAAAAGTAGCTATCTTATTAAGCAAAAGGATTTTTACTAATTAATATTATTAGAATATCATTGTAATGGTGATTACATATTTCGTTTAGTGCATGTGCATATAATATGCTAAAAGATTATGTATATCATTAATCTATTATTTGTGGTTAAATATGGTGCATTATTCGGTGACTTAAAAAAAAACTAGGCCATGTAATATGGTTGTTATGTTTTTAATATGTGCATGTACAGAAATTTATAATAATAAAAATATGATTAACAGTTAGTCTATGAGATAATTGTATTGACAATTTTTCTATGCATAAAATGTAAGGATATATGTTTGAACATGTATTCAGGAAGCAAATGCCAATACTATTGAAGTCATATAGTTCGAACCTTATATGTATTAAGTACATGTAACATGGCTTTGTTGCACATTAGTTATTTTGAATATGTGGATAAATAATAGATATTGACATGCTTAAAATTTTAAAGCATGATTTACTTATGAATTTTTTTAAGTTGTGAAGCATGATTGGGTTTTAGTTGGTCAAGTCAACTATATGTGTAACATCCCAAAATTGGGCATAGTAGGATTGGGCCCATTGGGCCTTGGGCGTAAGAGTGTTTAAAATTTTGAGAACAAGAGAATGGCATTAATTCAAGTTGGACTTATGAAGAAAGTAATTTTGGAAAGTTACGAGGTTTCTATGAAGTTCGGGTTTAAGTTGGGCCTTAGTAAAATTTTGTGTTTAAGCCTATTAAGGAGAGGTAGTAAGTGACCTCAAAGCTTATGGAAATAAATGAGTAAATTGCTAGCATAAGTGAGCATATGGCAAAGGGGAAATGGCGCCACATGAAAGGTTTAAGGGAAAAGGTTCAAATCCCATGGTGTGCAAATTTTGACTTTTATTTTTGCATTATTACCTTAAGTGTCGGCCAGGGTGTATATATGGCAAGGTGGACTTCTTTATTTTTGGTAAGGTGGCTAAAGAAATAAGGAAAAGTTGAGGTTGAGGAAAGAAATCAAAAGAAAAGGCAAGCATAGGAGACATGTTGGCACAAAAAGGGGAGAGTGTTATGGAAAGTATGGTTGGCCAATTTTGACCATTAAGGCCATGTATGTGGACGATTTTGTGGGTAAGAGAGGTAGTCAAAATTTCCTTGGTGTTTTGGTAAAGCTTTAGTGCTTCTTTTGGTCAAATTCTTTTAGCATCAAGTGTGCCATTTTCTCCAAATTTCCTTCTCCTCTTTGCCGAATCTACAAACTTTGAGGGTGCATATTCTTTTCCTTTCTTTCTTCTTGTCGAATGTACACAAACATTGAGACCAAAGATTTGTTCTTTCATCTTTCTTGAAAACCAAGCTAGTCAAACATCTTTCTTCTTATTTCTTATCTTTCTCACGAAATCCTTTAAGCATCTCTTTTGTCCTAATTCTTTTTCACCATAACCAAATATCAACAAACAATTTCCTCTATAACCGAACCCTTCATTTCTTCTTTATCGTTCTTCTCATCCATATTAACATTCACTCCTTTGATCAATCGTGTTCTAAGTGGGAAGGCCGAATCTATCACATTTGATTCACCCGTAGCCATAAGTACAATCGATAAGTAGTAGTTCTCTCTTTAGAAATAACTTTGTTTGATTTGAGTTCTTCATTAATAATCGTGTGTTCTTCTTTCTCTCCCTCGTTGGGTCTGAGTTACATTCTTTTCTGTGATATGGCCATCGTTGGGCTTAGGACTTTCAACAAGGTGAAGGAGCACAAGTGATTTGTATTAACCAAATCATTATCTTCGACTCATCAAGTAAGTGGGGTAAGAACGTTGTTATAAGATTTGTTTTAGCCAAAGGTGGGATATTTGCTAACAACTCTTTTCTCACCAAATATTGTTAGGACGGGATTTCAGTAGCCAAAGGGTAGGATCGATTCTTGGTTCATTGAGGGAGATCACATTCATGGTAAGTGTATTAGCCTAATAAAGTGTTTCTAGTTATGATTATCAAAGTGGAGACTAACCTTCTATCAACTATCATTATAGGTGTTGAAATCGGTAGAAAGCACAACTCGTAATTAAGGTGTGTAATCCCGTACTTTCGAATACATGTTTGAAATGGTGTTTAATCTCACACTTCTCTAAAATTTTGCAAGAATGTTCTGTGATTTGGTCGAAATACCAAAGAAAACCAAAAATCGACATCCGGGATTACTCGGGCGCACGTAGGTTCATAGTGGTAACCATGATTTTGTAATAAAATAGTTTTGGTCAGTAGCAGTGACGTGATTTTGAAAAATCATGAAAAATAGGAGAAAGGGAATTAGAAAGTGAATAAGATATCAAATTAAATCTTACTGTGTTTATTTTGATATGGAAGAAACGGAGAAGGAAAAGAAATTTATAATCTGAGATATCTTAATTTTAGTGAGACTGGTTTTGATTAACTTCATGGTTCCCTGATCTGATTTGGAAAAATCATATAAAATTGTACAAAGTGAATTTTGGGTTATAATTTATATTTATGGATTCCTCAGTGAGCCTATTTTCATTAGAAACAAGTGGGAGCAATATATGAAAACCGTATAGTGAGATATTTGAAATTTAGGTAAGAGAGGTCAGAATCATTGCACAGTGAAATAAAGGAAATTTTAAGGAATAAACTATACTAAATGGTTAAGACAAAAATTTTGGAAAATTTTACTAAGAAGATATATGAGTTTAGTTTCAAGTAAAATTTATGGATTTAGATTTCGAGATTCCTAACCCAAGTTATATTCAATTTAGTTAGTACGACGCAGATGGACAGTTTAAATTGTTATGCCCAAATTAGTAGTTAAATTTGGAGTGCGAAATTATCGAATTACCCTTAGTGGGTAAATTACCGAATTACGAAAATGCCTTAATGGACTGATTTGAAAGATTGCCTTAATGGGCCAAATGGACATATTGAATAGTGGGCCAATATGATATTATGGCTAGATGGGCCAATCTGATATTTTGCTAAATAAGCCGATCTGATATTTTGCTAAATGGGCCTATTTGATAAATTGTTATAATTGGCCATAATTTTGTAATAAATATCCAAATAAATTATTGTGGTTATATTGTGATGTGTTATGCATTATATACATGATTTGCATGGGATGAGATAATGTTGAAGAGAAGTTCTAGTGGCTCTGCCACATAATTTTGGTGGCTCTGCCACAAATCTGTATAGTGGCAACGCCACGTAAATTCTGTTATTCTGGTAAACGGCTTAATGCCTGCGATTGGTGTGTTGGCGGGTTGGGTTGATTTGATCCCTACAGGTGTGTTGGTTGGTACGGGTGGTGTGTAGCAGACGGAATATTAGATTGGTTTGGGATTGCATTACATTCATTTGATTCGTTTGTTATATTCTATTTTGTAAATGGGCATTGGCCTAAGATTATGCTTTATGGGCTTTGGCCCAAGTTATTATAAATGGGCTTCGGCCCAAGTTATTGTTGTATGGGCTCAGGCCCAAATTTTTACTAAATGGGTTCAAGCCGAGTGAAAAACGGTAAGGGAATTATACACTGAGTTCTTGTAACTCACCCTCTTTTTTTTCTTAATCCCCTGAGGTAACATTTCGATTTGAGGACTTGGGGCCATGGATGACTCGATGGAGACCATACATCAGAAATAAATGTTTTAAACTTTAGTAAATTACTTTTCTGCTCTATTTCGTTATTTTTACTATTTGGGTTTTTATGTTGTAATAAGGCCTCTGGATTATTTTATTTTGTTTATGTTTGACGTATTTATTATCTTGTTTGGTTTATTTTAAATGGGAATTTTCTAAAAGCATAATCAAAGATTTTCCAAATTGATTAATAAGTGGATTTTATAAATAAACTTTTACAAATGATTTAACTCGGACTTTCTTTCAAATTATCAATGAAATTTTCAAAAGTTACAGTTTTAAAATATCACTAGTTCAAATATCGATTCTTCAATCAGCTCTTCAAAGATTAGTAGTATTTTTATCAAATTTTTCTAAACAAACTTGCTTTCTTCAATTACACCTATTTTAGTACGAATCACAAGATCCTTTATACGTTTTCTTCATTGTGACACACCAGATTTGAGCCAAACTTCTAGGCCGGGTTTGGGGTGTTATATTTTATGGTATCAAAGCCCAGTTTCAAAACTCGGCTATGGTTTGGGTTCAAAAACGTTTTCAAAGCTGTTTAAAATTTTTATTTATACATGCATGTTCTAAAGGAAGTATGGCACCACGGGTATCCGGCATAAAGTCAAGTAAGTATATGTTTTATGATTATGATTATTGTGGTATAACTATAGAAACACTCTAGAACTTTTGGTTTTAGGAGCTAAAACTATAGAGATTGAGACTCTAGGATACGATTTGCAAAAACGACTTTACTTCTTACACTCCATAAAACATTGTTGAATAAACATTGAATATTATACTGATTCATAAGACTTGTAAGTAGATTAAATCGACCTAGTGAACATGAGCACTAGAAGACGTGGATGCGGTGGACGTAGACGTGGTAGAGACCGAGGTGCTAGGGCCAGATCTTCGGCACCAAGGTATGTTTTCGAAAGGGAGGCGTTGGCATTGCTTATGGTAGAGACGAGATCTCATGATCGAGCTAGGGTTGATGAGCTGACTCAGTTACTTAAGGAGGGATTGAAGGAGGTTAAGGGAATCGGTGAAGCACTTCGAGTTCGGTCTGTAGACTATAAGAAGAAAATAGATCGCGATTCTTTTATGTCGCAGACTCATTTCGTAAAAGCGCTAAGGCATGTCCAAACTTTTGGCTTGTGATTATTGCAGAAGGCATCATCCGGGTGAATGCTGGAGGAAGTTAGGAGCATGCTTGAGATGCGGGTCTAAGGAGCATAAGGTTCGGGATTGTTTCATTACCATGAAGTCAGGTATGCTTTGGTTGGACGTGATGATTGAATGCAAGAAAATTTTAGGTATAAGCGGTAGATAATGGCTTGCTTCGGTGGTTAGATGTTTGGTTGTGTGAAAGAGGATTCAAGATTATGTTAAAAGTACATTAGCGAGATTGCACAGCGAAAGCATAGTGGTGTGACTTGTGTGGTGCATTTAGTAGTTGGTTAGAAATTTCGAGGACGAAATTTCTTTAAGGAGGGTAGAATTATAACATCCCAAAATTGGGCCTAGTAGGATTGGGCCCATTGGGCCTTGGGTGTAAGAGTGTTTAAAATTTTGAGAACAAGAGAATGGCATTAATTTAAGTTGGACTTATTAAGAAAGTAATTTTGGAAAGTTAAGAGGTTTCCATGAAGTTCCGGGTTCAAGTTGGGCCTTAGTAAAATTTTGTGTTTAAGCCTATTAAGGAGAGATAGTAAGTGACCCCAAAGCTTATGGAAATAAATGAGTAAATTGGTAGCATAAGTGAGCATATGGCAAAGGGGAAATGGTGCCACATGAAAGGCTTTGAGGGAAGAGGTTCAAATCCCATGGTGTGCAAATTTTGACTTTTATTTTTGCATTATTTCCCTAAGTGTCGGCCAAGGTGTATATATGGCAAGGTGGACTTCTTTATTTTTGGTAAGGTGGCTAAAGAAATAAGGAAAAGTTGAGGTTGGGGAAAGAAATCAAAAGAAAAGGCAATATAGGGGACATGTTGGCACAAAAAGAGGAGAGTGTTATGGAAAGTATGGTTGGCCAATTTTGACCATTAAGGCCATCTATGTGGACGGTTTTGTGGGTAAGAGAGGTAGCCAAAATTTCCTTGGTGTTTTGGTAATGCTTTAGTGCTTGTTTTGGTCAAATTCTTTTAGCATCAAGTGTGCCATTTTCTCTAAATTTCCTTCTCCTCCTTGCCGAATCTACAAACTTTGAGTGTGCATATTCCTTTCCTTTCTTTCTTCTTGCCGAATGTACACAAACATTGAGACCAAAGATTTGTTCTTTCATCTTTCTTGAAAACCAAGCTAGTCAAACATCTTTCTTATTATTTCTTTTCTTTCTCATGAAATCCTTCAAGCATCTCTTTTGTCCTAATTCTTTTTCACCATAGCCGAATATCAACAAATAATTTCCTCTATAACCAAACCCTTCATTTCTTCTTTATCATTATTCTCATCCGTATTAACACTCACTCCTTTGATCAATTGTGTTCTAAGTGGGAAGGCCGAATCTATCACATTTGATTCACCTGTAGCCATATGTACAATCGATAAGTAGTAGTTCTCTATTTGTCAATAACTTTTTTTCATTCGAGTTCTTCATTAATAATCGTGTGTTCTTCTTTCTCTCCCTCGTTGGGTCTGAGTTACATTCTTTTCTGTGATATGGCCATCATTGGGCTTAGGACTTTCAACAAGGTGAAGGAGCACAAGTGATTTGTATTGACCAAATCATTATCATCGACTCGTCAAGCAAGTGGGGTAAGAACGTTTTTATAAGATTTGTTTTGCCAAAGGCGGGATATTTGCTAACAACTCTTTCGCTCACCAAATATTATTAGTACGGGATTTCAATAGCCAAAGGGTAGGATCGATTCTTGGTGTATTGAGGGAGATCACATTCGTGGTAAGTAGAGTTAGCCTAATAAAGTGTTTCTAGTTACGATTATCAAAGTACCTTCTATCAACTATCATTATAGGTGTTGAAATCGGTAGAAAGCACAACTCGTAATCAAGGTGTGTAATCCCGTACTTTTCGAATACATGTTTGAAATGGTGTGTAATCTCACACTTCTCTGAAATTTTGCAAGAATGTTCTGTGATTTGGTCAAAATACCAAAGAAAATCGAAAATCGACATCCGGGATCACTCGAGCGCGTAGGTTCATAGTGGTAACCATGTTTTTGTAGTAAAATAGTTTTGGTCAAAAGCAGTGACGTGATTTCAAAAAATCATGAAAAATAGGATAAAGGGAATTAGAAAGTGAATAAGATATAAAATTAAAGATTACTGTGTCTATTTTGGTATGGAATAAACGGAGAAGGAAAAGAAATTTTATAATCTGAGATATCTTAATTTTAGTGAGACTGGTTCTGATTAACTTTGTGGTTCCTTGATCTGATTTGGAAAAATCATATAAAATTGTACAAAGTGAATTGTAGGCTATAATTTATATTTATGGATTCCTTAGTGAGCCTATTTTCTTTAGAAACAAGTGGGAACAATATCTGAAAACCGTACAGTGAGATATTTGAAATTAAGGTAAGAGAGGTCAGAATCGTTGGACAATGAAACAAGGGAAATTAAGGAATAAACTGTACTAAATGGTTAAGACAAAAATTATGGAAAAATTTTAGTAAGAAGATATATGAGTTTAGTTTCAAGGAAAATTTACAGATTTAGATTTTGAGATTTTTAACCCAAGTTATAGTCAATCTAGTTAGTACGACGCAGATGGACAATTTAAATTGTTATGCCCAAATTAGTAGTTAAATCTGGATTGCGAAATTACCGAATTACCCTTAATGGGTAAATTACTGAATTACAAAAATGCCTTAATGGACTAATTTGAAAGATTGCCTTAGTGGGCCAAATGGACATATTGAATAGTGGGCCAATATGATATTATGGCTAGATGGGCAAATTTGATATTTTTGCTAAATGGGCCGATCTGATATTTTGCTAAATGGGCCGATCTGATTTTTGCTAAATGGGCCTATTTGATAAATTGTTATAATGGGCCATAATTTTGTAATAAATATCTGAATAAATTATTGCGGTTATATTGTGATATGTTATGTATTATATACATGATTTGCATGGGATGGGATAATGTTGAAAAGAAGTTCTAGTGGCTCTGCCACATAATTCTGGTGGCTCTGCCACAAATATGTATAGTGGCAATGCCACCTAAATTTTGTTATTCTGGTGGCTTCTCCACAAGTAATTTGTTATAAACGGCTTAATGCCTGCGATTGGTGTGTTGGCGGGGTGGGTTGACTTGATCCCCACAGGTGTGTTGGTTGGTACGGGTGGTGTGTAGTGGACGGAATATTAGGTTGGTTTGGGATTGCATTACATTCATTTGATTCGTTTGATATATTCTGCTTTGTAAATGGGCTTTGGCCTAAGATTATGCTTTATGGGCTTCGGCCTAAGTTATTATAAATGGGCTTCGGCCTAAGTTATTGCTAGATGGTCTCAGGCCCAAATTTTTACTAAACGGGTTCAAGGCTAGTGAAAAACGGTAAGGAGATTATACACTGAGTTCTTGTAACTCACCCTTTTTTCTTAATCTCTGTAGGTAATGCTCAGTGACGAGGACTTGGGGCCATGGATGACTCGGTGGAGGCCATACTTCGAAAATAAATGTTTTAAACTTTAGTAAATTACTTTTTTGCTCTATTTCGTTATTTTTACTATTTGGGTTTTTATGCTGTAATAAGGCCTCTGGATTATTTTATTATGTTTTATGTTTGACATTTATTATTTTGTTTGGTTTATTTTAAATGGGAATTTTCTAAAAGCATAATCAACGATTTTCCAAATTGATTAATAAGTGGATTTTATAAATAAACTTTTACAAATGATTTAACTCGGACTTTCTTTCAAATTATCAACGACATTTTCAAAAGTTACAGTTTTAAAAGATCACTAGTTCAAATATCTATTCTTCAATCAGCTTTTCAAAGATTAGTAGTATTTTTATCAAATTTTTCTAAACAAACTTGTTTTCTTCAATTACACCTATTTTAGTACGAATCACAAGATCCTTTATACGTTTTCTTCATTGTGACATACTAGATTTGAGCCAAACTTCTAGGCCGGGTTTGGGGTGTTACATTTTATGGTATCAGAGCTCAGTTTCAAAACTCAGCTGTGATTTGGGTTCAAAAACGTTTTCAGTGCTGTTTAAAATTTTTATTTATACATGCATGTTCTAAAGGAAGTATGGCACCACGGGTATTCGGCATCAAGTCAAGTAAGTATATGTTTTATGATTATGATTATTGTGGGATAACTATAGTAACACTCTAGAACTTTTAGTTTTAGGAGCTGAAACTATAGAGATTGAGACTATAAGATACGATTTGCAAAAACGACTTTACTTCTTACACTCCATAAAACATTGTTTAATAAACATTGAATATTATATTGATTCATAAGACTTGTAAGTAGATTAAATTGACTTAGTGAACATGAGCACTAGAAGACGTGGATGCGGTGGACGTAGGCGTGGTAGAGACTGATGTGCTAGGGCTAGATCTTTGGCACCGAGGCATGTTTCCGAAAGGGAGGCATTGGCATCGCCTGTAGTAGAGACAGGATCTCATGATCGAGCTAGGGTTGATGAGCTGACTTAGTTTGTTAAGGAGGTATTGAAGAAGGTTAAGGGAATCGGTGAAGCACTTCGAGTTGGGTTTGTGGACTGTAAGAAAAAATAGATCGCGGTTCTTTTAGGTCGCAGACTCATTCTGTAAAGCGCGTTAAGGCACGTCCAAACTTTTCGGCTTGTGATTATTGTAGAAGGTGTCATCCGGGTGAATGCTGGAGGAAGTTAGGAGTATGCTTGAGATGAGGGTCTAGGAGCATAAGGTTCGGGATTGTTTCATTACGATCAAGTTAGGTATGCATTGGTTGGACATGATGAATGAATGCAGGAAAATTTTAGGTATAAGTGGTAGATAATGGCTTACTTCGGTGGTTAGATGTTTGGTTGTGTGAAAGAGGATTCAAGATTATGTTAAAAGTACATTAGTGAGAGTACACAGCGAAAGCATAGTGGTGTGACTTGTGCGGTGCGTTTAGTAGTTGGCTGGAAATTTCGAGGACAAAATTTCTTTAAGGAGGGTAGAATTGTAACATCCTGAAATTGGGCCTAGTAGGATTAGGCCCATTGGGCCTTGGGCATAAGAGTGTTTAAAATTTTGAGAACAAGAGAATGGCATTAATTCAAGTTTGTCAAAATGATTAGTTTGTCAGCAAGTTAAAGCTAAACATCAGGTCCATCTGGTTTTTATAGACTTTGTGTCGGGATTGTCTTTGTCTCTGGGAAAGAAAGAATGCAATCTAGGTGATTGTTGATAGATTGATGAAGTCAGCTTATTTCATTCCAATGAGAACAAATTATTCACTTGATTGATTGGCTAAATTATATATTACTGAAATTGTGAGATTTATGGAGTTGATTTAATTAAAGAGACTGAACAAAAGATAAAAGTAGTTTGTGATAGCTTGAAAACAACATCTGATCGTCAGAAGTCCTGTGCAGACTTGAAAAAAAAGATATTGAATTTGAGATCGGTGACAAGATGTTCTTGAAAGTGTCTTTGTAAAAGAAAGTACTCTGATCTTGACGTAAAGACAGGTACAGATCTGATCCGTCTCATGTGATTTCTCCTACTGAGGTTGAAATACAAACAAATTTGTCTTATAGTAAAGAACCAATTCAAATCTTAGCATGAGAGACCAACGAGTTGAGAGACAAAAGAATTTTCTTAGTGAAAGTGTTGTGGCACAAACACGGAGTTGAAGAGGCTACGTAGGAGCCTGAGAATGTTATGAGAGAGTAATATCCACATTTATTCACTGGTAAGATTTTTGGGGACAAAAATCCCTAAGGAGGAGAGTTGTAACAGCCTGGTTTAGACCTTAGTCGGAATAGTGGTTTCGAGACCATAGATCTGATGTCAAAATAATAATTTAATATTATTTTTTGTGTGAATAGTATGTGATTTAGCCTCTGTGAAATTTCTATGTGAAGATTTTATTGACTGTGTGCCGAATTAAGAAAAAGGATTTAATCACATAAAATGCAAAAGTTGTGTGCTGATTTATAAATACCTAATTGTTGTTGTCTTTATCATGTGGGGGCTTTATGAGGTAATTAGCCCATTTTTTAAGATAGTGGATAGTTGTTGGACAAATATGTCCTTAATGTATATTTGTTTTAATTATTAAATGAAAGGTTAATAAGGTAAATGAATAATTATATATGTTATAATAAAACAAAACAAAAATTTGTTCATTCTTTATCCATCTTTGTGCCGAAAATAGAAAAGAAAAAGAAAGAGGAAATACTTTGAACATTCGACTAGGGTTTGGCTAAATTAAGGTATGGATTTTGATCCATTTTTTATAATTTCTACGTTTTCGTAATCGTTGCTTCGTGCTCTAGCTAACCCATGTTGTAATTTTGTGAGTTGATAATGTTTTTGAAATGTGCCATTGATGAACATGTGAACTTTGTGTTGATAGATGGTAAAATATGAAAGCTTAGTGTTGGGTTAACATAGTTTGCATTTGGATTTTTGGTGAAATTGAGTATTTTGGGCTTAATAGAGAAAATGAGAAATTTAGGGACTAAAATGTGAAATAAATGAGATGTGTGGACATGTATGAATATAGAGAGAATTCGGCTAGGCATGGGTGAAATGAAATTATGTGTATTTTGTGATTTTGTGAATTAGAGACTAACATGTCAAAATGTGAAAATATGAGGGTTATTATGTAAAATGCCCTAAATATGTGTGTTTGGACTAAAATGAATGAATTAGTGATTGAATGGATTGAATCTGAATGTGCATAGAACAAGATAGGAGAGGTTCGGATCGAGATCGAGGCAAAGATAAAGTGCTCGATTAATCGACCGTTTTGGTATTTCGACGTCCGAGGTAAGTTCAGATATCGTACAAGTTGTTAATTTGTGTTTTATGTGATGTGAATTCAATAAATATCTATATAACTATGAGCTTCGAAATGCTATATGCTAAATCTAATTAGAAAGCACTAAGTGTGCGAAATTAGAAACGCTATAAAAATGATTGGCACTGTGTGTGCGAGTTGATAGAAGCTTCGACTTATTGAATCGGCACTGTGTGTACAATATCGATATAAAATCGAATTAACATGATGGCACTAAGTGTGCGATGAAAAGTATGTCAGGTTTACAAATTGGCACTAAGTGTCCGTCATAAGCAAGAGAATAACAAAGATTGATCGAAGTATAAAGTCGAATGATTAAGTAGCATGGTTGGTGAAGTTACTATGTGTTGGAAAAGGTATGTATGATACCTATGTGTTTGATGAAATTGAAAGTAAATGAATGGAATGCTATGTGAGTATTGGATAAAGTTAAACTTGTGTACCATTGGTAAATTATCTATGTGATGGTTAAATGTGTATATTGAATTAGTTCATTGAGTTAATTGTATTATAATTCGAACTTACTAAGCTTTGAAAGCTTACTGTGTGATTGTTTCTCTGTTTTGCAGTGTCAGTAAAGCTAGCTCGGATCCAGGGATTGTCAGCATCTCAATCACACTATTGGCAATCTATTTTGGTACTTTGGAAAGATGTATATAGTTGAATTATGGCATGTATAGGCTAGTAGATAAGATATGTCTTGAAATGTTTAATCGTTGCCATGTGATTTGCCTTGGAAGTTGAATGATGTTGAACTTATGAATGAGTTATGGAAATGGTATATTTCATGATGGTGTGGTTTATGATAAGATGTGTTTAAAGAAAGTTTATGATATGGATTACATGATGTTTGGTATAATCATGTTTTGATGTATATTTGTCACTTTGAATGGCTTTAATTGTGATGAAAATGAGAATGAGAGTAAATGGTTTAGTTGGTGATTGAATAATGCATAAATTGGTATGTTTAAAATCCTTTGAAAGCATGAATTGGTATTGTATTAATGCTTGTAGGTATGATCTTATTGTGGGATGCAAATTTGGCCTTACAAATGGCCTATTTTGCCTACAGGCTATGGTACACGGGCGTGCCTATTGACCGTGGGATAAAGTCAGTAGCTAGCTTAAGAGCACACGACCATGGTACACTGGCGTGCCTAGTTGCCGTGTGAATAAGTCAGTATATTGTTGTTGTAAATTTAAACAGTTTTTAAATTACTTCTTTTAAAAAAATATTAAATAATGATCAAAATAAATTTTTTATAATTGTTGACTATATGTCGTGTATTATTTGAATATTCAATTTATGTAATTTTAATTTTCCTTGCAAGTTTAATCACGTTCTTTACATTTTAAAGGATGTTAAAGTTTTCTTTATAAGGAGCATGAACAAATTATTACATTTTAAGGGAGCATGAACAAATTATTATCCAAGTAATGAGATATATACCAACCAAGCGAGGATAATAAATAGCAATTTGGAACTATACTCATACTAATGATATAAAAAAAATAAGGGCAACTATATATAAACAGTGAAAACTTACCAACAAACTAACGGAGAACAATATGCAGAAGAAACTTTATCAATAGCACTACCAGATATTAAATCGAAGATCAAATGTAACTCTTCAGTTGAACTAGAAGTTGCAGAAGGAGCAGGAAGCAGATTAAATGTCACGAATGCAATAGCTATTGAAGGTACAACCTGGAAAAGAAAATGAAGGGGACAAACAATATTAATTATCAACAAGTGAAAGGCATTTTTATATTCAATTATAAAAATAAAACATTGATTACATTACAGAACCATGGAAAATGATTTCAAGTTATCAAGTAGGTTCTTTTCCATACTATATAACAACTTATACTAAAATACGGCATAAACTGGGGTGCAACTGCAACCGAGAGACGATGGCAGATGTTAGTGGATTATAAGACTTGCAGCAGTAATGCGAAAAAGGCTTAGGGAGATAAACTTTTAAAGGGCATATGCAAAATAACAATGTGATGCGTACAGCAAGAGCAGGACCAGCACACAGTATCAATTACATGGAAAAAAATGTTATTCCTGAATTCATAGACATGTGAATGAACCAACAACCAATATCCAAATCATATAAGAACCAACAACCAATATCCAAATCAAAATTATGTTAATGTAAGGGTTGCGACTAGAACCTATTCACTTAATAGATTACAACTCAGTGTCCCTTCATGTAAACATGCTATAAGCCTAGGTAACACAAATTTGAATTAATAATGGTGCAATTCCAACTTTAGTCCCTTCGATTTATGTAGCATATTGATACTCTATTAAATTACATTATTATCTTATAATATATATTATTAAGGACTGAATTTGAGGTTGAATGTACATGAACTTAATCCAAAACTTTCATTAAACCAAAACTTGCACACACATTAACTAAATCATCAACTAACAAAAGCATATTCAAGAGCTTATTTCATATTGCTTACTAAATTATCTAGTGAGGTCTGCTTGTGCAGTAAAGATTGTGGTAGCCGAGAGTGCTCGAATAGCGGTAATGGGAGACTCAACATCACTACTAACTCTTTTCTAAGCTATAAAAAAACAAAACAAATGGAAATGAAATGAAATGCCTAAGTAAAAAACTCAAAACCCTAATTTTCAAATAAATGAAAGCCTAGATTATAATCAAATCTAAAAGAAACAAAAATAAAACTTTTTAATTTTCAAAACTCAAAATCAAAACCATACATATATTATATACATTCACATATTATATACATATATTTCTTTATGCTAACTCATACACATAGGAGGGCAAGGGTTATGCATTGCAAGCACAATCTCATCAAGAATGGCAATAAGAACACGAAATCAAATATATACTTGCAGATCATTTGATCTTATCGCAAGACTTTCAAAGAACTAACTTTACACCTATAGCGATTGCGTTTCATTCACAAATTGTCTACAAAATAGTCAAGCTCTCAAAGAACTAGTCTCAAACATGCAGATGTAAACGAAAATTTGATAATAAGGGCTTAACTTTAAAAATATTAGTGCTATCAAGCAGACCTCCAATGCCTTGTAGGAGTTCAGAGCGGTAGAAATTTCGTAAAGAGTGACAAAGTAACTCTCAACCTTGACAACTGTTCATGCTCCCAAGCTACCTACAAGACATTAACCGCTTTATTACACGATGTAAACAAAGACAAATGCAAGAGCGAGCATTCTTACATCTATCCATAAATGTTCCCATAAATAGATGTAATGCATCTTCATGTGAGATGTCATTTAAGTAAAATTATATTTCATTAAAGATAGCAAAAGTTTAGATTTAATGATATATTTCAAGTATGAGTTAACCATTTTCGAGAAAAGATTTTATGTGCAAGATAGGCCACAGGATCATAAGGGGGTTTCTCACTGCAAATTTGGAAAACCAAAAAAATAAATTCATTCATAGATACATGAAATTAAAGTTTCATAAGTTCCTTATAGATGAAGTTGATTGTAATAATATTCTATCAAAACATAGGATATGTTCTTAATTTGAAATTGGTGATGAAGATAGTTCAAACATTGAAACATATACATATATTAACTTACTCGAGAATTGGACATATATTAACATAGGATATGCTCATTTTGGTGATGTAAGATAGTTCAAACATTGAAACATATATATATAAATAGACAATGAAAAAATGTTTCCATTTTCAAACATCAAAAGCATCACAAACAATGAAAGATATACATATTTCATTGAAAAAAAAAAACAAAAAAAATTGATCAATCAAACTTCTCAAATGCCACATGTAAACATATCTTCCACATCTACATTACACAGATTAAGAAAATAATCATAACAAGAAACATACCCAGCGAGAAGGCAATAACCAGCCTCGTACCTTTGTTGAAGACGACCCTACAGGCCACCAAATCCACGAAGTTTTTTTTTTTTACCTAAATCATACTCAGCATCACAAAAAATAAAGAAGTTAAACAAAAATAAATAAACAAAATTATATAAATAAACAAAATCCCTAAATGAAAAAAGTTTATGTTTACAGATTCCATACCGTCGTTGTTTGTTGAATATTGGGATATTGGGAAATTTGAGCAGAAAACGAAGGACGACAGAACTTAGGGAAAAGTTTGAGCATAATTTTTTTTTTTTGCCTTGCATTTTCTTTAAACTTTAGCTAAATTTCTTCTATATTTGCTTCATTTCTTGGTTATGTACCATTTCATGTATTTGGGTGTTTTTCAAAGTGTTATATATATAGTTACGTTTTGTTCTTATGTGTTTGATTGATTTTTAGATTGTTGTTAGCAATTAGTACTATCTTTACATGTAATAATTTATGTTGAACTCAAAGCAGCAAGATTTCTTCAATATGTTTTGGAACAATTTTTTTTTATCACCAGACTTTAGTTTTCAACTCAAATTTTGTTTTAAATGAAACTAAATATTTGCTTGTAATATAAATATTGATTAAATTTTTGAAAAATTATTAATTTCTCAGTTGGTGATGAACTTTGTTCTATCATATATGATTCTTCTATTCCATGCTTGTGTGTATGTTTGTGCGTTTATGTTTTGAAACACTTTATTTTCTCTACATGGATGTGTTGTTTCTTTTTTTGTTCTTCATTGTTTGTGTATTTTCAGCAATGCATGATAGCAAATTCCATTAGAGAATTCAATGCAATGCTCCATATTTAGTTTTTTTTTTTCAATTTAATAGCGGTGTTTTTTTTTTGTCGAAAACATCGGCATTTGTAACAATAAGTCGCTCTAACTCGATCTATTGTTTTCTAGACAGTTTGTTGTTGATGCTAGGAGGAAAGATGTTTTTCAGTGTTGGCCATTTCCAAAGAAATATTTGCAAGTTTGTGTGAAATATGGTATCACTAATGTGTTACCACCCTTTGAACTGTGTATTAATCCGACTACTCAAGCGATGAACAAGAACATCAGCCAGACATGTTCTGATCAACAATGTAAAGATCATGTTTCCTTTGAAAATAAGGTGGTTTTGTAGGAGAAATTGATCATAAACAGATGACAACCCATTTTAAATCAATCCCCACACATAAGAAACCCAGACAACCAAAGTAAAAGGGGGAAAAGAAAAACAAAAAGATGGAGCAATGAACTATACCAGTAGAAGAGCAAGCTATAGAAAACTTCTTAATTTTTGTTCTTTTGGGGGATGAAACAAAAGCTCCAGGGAACTTGTTATTTTCAGCAGTGTGAAAACCCAACTACACTATCAAGCTTGATGATTTAACACCCAAGGAACTGCAAGCACTTCATTTCAAACAATAAAGAAGAAAAAAGAATTAGGAAAAAGAATCTAAACAGTTGAACTCCATTTCTTTTCCGTATTGAAATGGGATTTTGACCTTTTAAAACAGGGCGTTACCATCGAGTTCCCTTTAATTTCCCTTTTGTTTCGGTACAACTTAGAAAAACTTATAAAAATCTCAAGACTTAATTATGAATTTTGGGAGCTCCTCTGTGGAGAGCAGTGAGGCAAGTGGATGACCAAAATTTATGATTGTTGTAATAAATAATGAAAGCAAATATTATTTACTTTAAAAGACTGAAATAAATTAAGGGATGAATAGAGTTATGTGGGATATTCAATATCCTTAATTCATTCCTATATTTATTTAACTCTTTGTTTAGATAAGTTATTTATTTGTAGACCTATCATGAATTTTAAAAAGTATAGGGACTATAATTTGCATCGCGACTATAATTTTAAAATTTAAAAAGTATAGGGACTTACAATGATCCAATTGGAGAAAATTGACTAAATCTATAACTGTATGTATAGTATAGGCTTAGTAATTAAATTTAACCAAACAAATTTAATTGTTATGCTTTCAAGGTGACAAAATTTTCAATTTTAAAAAAGTACAAGAGCTAAAATGCTCAATTCAAAAAATAAATAGACTAAAAGTGATCAAATAAAAGTATGGGGCTAAAACTACAACTTTCATAAAATACAAAAACTAATAGTAAAATTTAACCTTTATTTTATGTATGTATGAATTCTAATTAAAATTTATCCTGCAATGCTTATAATAATTAATTAAAATTGAAACGATAATAACTTATAACTTAAAACAAACACTCTCTTTTTACATTCTTCTTAATTATATATTTCAAGATCGAACCCGATTTCAAAGTTCAATCTAGTACTTAAAGTTATTTTTATCTAATTAGATATTTGAACTTGGTTTTAAGGTTCAATTTGACTTTTTTTGTCCAATTGGATAGCTAAACTAAACTTTTATGTTCAAATTGGTACATAAACTTGGCTTTTTTGTCCAAATTAATGCTTATAGTAAATGTTTTGTTTAAACCAATTTAAATTATGAAGCCAAAATTAAGTACTAATTTAAACAAAAAAGATCAAGTTCAGTACCTAATTTAAAACTTGAGGCCAAATTTAAATATTAAAATAGACCAAAAAATTAAAAGTACAAATTTGAAACTTAAAACCAAGTCCGACTAAGTGGAATAAACATTTAAAAGAATATTCGGCTCTATTCCACCCCACTTTGGATGTGTAAAAGGATGGGGTTTTTCCATCAATACCGATGGCACTTGTTGGGGAGGGACCATCTAAGCATGGGCATACAAATTGATGGAACTTAAGGGTAAACAACAAATTTCATCCTATACCCAACAAAATTTAATTTAAAAACTACAAGTTAGAACAAAATTATTATCATTTTCATATCAGATCATTAGAAACACATAAATCTAACTACCCAACAAAAGCAGCTACGAAAAGCATCGCACTAATTCACCAAATCTAAAGCACGAAAAAGAAACTAAGCAGATCTACAAATTACTTCTTATTTTTTGATTCGAAAACAGTTCTACAAATTACAAGCGGAGAAAAACAAAAATAATTGAAAGAAATAGTGAAGAACACAAACACAAGTTAGGATCGTACGTACCTTTCACGGAGGAAATAGAGAATGAAGAGAGGTTCTGGAGATTTCGACTAAGAGCGTTAGGGGATTTTGGGGAGAAATTAGGGATTAGGAGGTCTATTTTTGGGGGAGGGGGATGACTCGGGTAAAAATCGAGGAAAAAACGGTCTGTTTTGTTAAAAAATTTATGCTTCTGGCGTTTTCAACAAGCGCCACTAAATTACCTTACAAAAACGACGGCGTTTGAATTAACTGGTTCCACTAACACTCTAAATAAAACGACGTCATTTCAATTAAATTGTCGGGTTATTTGCGGCGTTTCATATAAAGCGCCACTAAAACTCTAAAGAAAATGGCGCCGTTTGAATTAAAATTAATACTTTTTTGTGGCATTTTATAAAATGCCGCTAATACTAATCTATTGCGGCGTTTTACTGGCTAACGCCGCTAATGCCCCCATGTAAACGACGTCGTTTTGTTTATTAATATGTTTATTGATATGTTTTGGCTAATGTTTTTTAGTTTATTTATTTATTAAATTCCTTTAAAATAATTTTGTTTTCTTTGTAACACTATATTTAAATTATACAGTTTTATAATTTAAGTTCTCATACCTAAATCATAAAACCCTAAATTATACACCTAAAAAGTGTATCATATGATACACTAAACCCCAAATTATACACCATAAACCCTGACTAAATTATACATATACATTAAACCCTAAACCGCAAATCATACATATATTATAAGGTGCGAAGTAATTAGAGATATAATATTATTGTAAACTCTAAACCCTAAAATAATTTGAATTTTATCTCTTTTATCAAAATCTTAAACCCTTATTAAACCCTAAACACTAATACTCTAACTTTGTTGTTCGTTTGATTTAAGTACTAAACCCTAAACCCCATAAATCTAAACACTAAAAATTAAACTATAAACCCAACCTAAACCCTAACCTAAACCCCATAAATCTAAACACTAAAAATTAAACTATGAACTAAATTTTTTCTACTCATCATTATTATTTTTATTATAAATAATTTATATTTTAATTAAGATAAAATATTTATATTTTAAATATTCAATTAAAAATAAATTAAATATTCAGTTAATTTTTTTAAACCCTAAACCCCTAAACCATAAACCATTAACCCATATCCTTTAATCCATAATCCCAAACCACTAACCCCTAAACCTTAAATCATAGACTCTAAACATTAAATCCTGAACTATAAACCCTAAACTCATATCCTTCTCAACTTATATTGACCAGAAAATGAGAAACCCTAAACTCATTTTTTGTGACATTTTTAGTACAAACGCCACTAACTTTTTACAATTTTTATACTGAAATTAAAACGAGGACGTTTTGTTTTGAAATAAAAAAATAATTTTGCGGCATTTATGAATAAAACGCCGAAATAAGTTCATTTTTTGCGGCATTTTTAGTACAAACGCCACTAACTTTTTTGCAATTTTTATACTGTAAGTAAAACGAGAACGCTTTGTTTTGACATAAAAAAATAATTTAGCGGCATTTTTACAGAAACGCCGCTATTGCTTGGCCTGGAAACAAAACGGCGCCGTTTGAGTATTTGAATAATTAGATATTTTGCGGTGTTTTTAAACGAGCGCCGCTAATGCTCAAACTTATAGAGGCGTTTTTAAACAACCGCCGCTAATACTCTGACTTATAGCGGCGTTTTAACAAAAGCGCCGCTAATGCTCTGACCTATAGCGGCATTTTAACAAAAGCGCCGCTAATACTCTGTCCGGCAGTGGCGTTTTTGCAAAAGCACAGCTAATGCTCTGACCTATAGCGGCGTTTTTACAAAAGCGCCGCTAACGCTCTGATCTTTAGCGGCGTTTGGGGAAAAAACGCCGCTATTTATCATTTTTAGCGGCGTTTGGGTTAAAAACGTCGCTATTGCTCAACTTTTTGAGGCGTTTATATTCAAACGCCACCAATGTATAATATTTGCGGCATTTTTTTGTTTAAAACGCCGGTAAAAGTCTGTTTTGGTGTAGTGTTTACTCCATTTAATATTTATTATAGTGTGGTTTTTGTCCTATGTTGATGAAATTAAAAAGAAAAGAAATGTGAGAGATGGGGTTTAAACTTAGGATCTCTAAAGAGTGTACTAACTACTTACCTATCAAGTGTAAGACTTATTTCTTGATTATTTATTTCATTTAACCCCTATATTTTAGGCGTTATAAAAAATATTTTAATGCTTTTATTTTCAAAAATTAATTAATTGCTAATATGACATTCATGTGGATTGCCATATGTATGCACATTAGCAAAGTTAATAAAATATAAAATTTTTAATTCATTTTGGGGTGATTTGACAAACAATGTAAACTCAATGGCTAAAAAGACTAAAATTTAATGAAAGGCTAAAATAACTTTTGTAAAGTTGGAGGACCAAAAAAAAAAAATTATTCTACCTTTAAATTTTTATGTACAAAGAATAAATCTAAAATTTTGTCAAAGTATAGAGACTAATAGCATAGTTTAACCTAATCATAAAATACCAATTGTACTTGCAAGATATAAAAAAGGTTTTACAATTTAGTCACTGAATTATATCCACTTTCTCACTTCAATGACTAAACTTTCTTTTTGTCCCATTTTGACCTAGAACAATCACTTCATTACACTTTTTTGACACTTTCAATTAACAGTTAAAAAAAAAAAAGGCCTTATCAAATAGAATAAGTGATATGTCTTTATTGGGAACAGATGTGTCTATTCTAGTCGTTGATTATATTAATCGAAGGATGATTGTCATTGATCAGACAAAATAATTAAAAGTTATAAAAAGATTTATTGAAAATTGTAAAATTATTAAAAATTATTCGCTAGTTATGAGTTAAGCACATGGCAAGTTACCAAGAACATTGCGGGTGGTTGTTTAATTAAATAAATTGAGAAAGTATCCTTAATACTAGTTGTGTCAATATTAATCATAAAATAGGGAAAGGGTTGGTGTCTCGAAGTTTGGTTTATTGGGGATATGCGATGCGAGTGAGGAGATTTGCCTCTTGCCATTAGGGGGTAAATATCAATACAAGTCTAAATAGAATAATTAGTCAATCATATACTTATCATAATCACAGTTACCAACTGATTCCTTTCCATTCAGCGTTGATTTGTTCAAAACTCTACAACGTCACTCTAATCATGTGAGCTGACGGAAGCATCTCTAGAAAGTAGAAACCAATGAAAACTTTGCTCCTATATTAATTGACTGGTAAACTAATGGTCTCGGTTCAACTGCTTTTGGATCTCACTTCCATGATTAAATTTATTAAATAATTTTTTTTAATAATTTGAAGAATATTAGAGTGGATTAGGCTTAATTGATAAGTTGCACTTTAAATTATACAATTTTTTAAATTTGCTACTTCAAACTTTTTTTTATTAGAATATTCTTTCATTACTCAAATCATTTCAATTCTTAGTACCATTAAATATCATCCACCAATTATATCATGTTACATCAGTATTATTCATCGCTCTCCCCTCCCTCCGCCACCGCTCTCCGCTCCTTCTCCCTTGACTAAGCCAACAACCTGAAAAAGAAAATCAAAACGTTAAATTAATGAACTCAATATACAAGAAAGAAAATCCCTGCATTTAATTACTTCCCATTGAAGGGGAAAAACTGGATGTTATTGAGAAAGTTAAAGTTTTATCCAATTTTGAATTAAATAATAATCCTTCGAAATTTAAGATTCTTAAAACAGAATTATCAAAGATAACAACAAAGAAAGTGAAAGCATAGAAAGCCGTGGAATCAATGGCATTAAAGATCGTTTGCAGTTTTGGTTTTAATGGCGATGGAAGATGTTTGACCTTTATGGTTTTATAGAGGGAAAATTATGTTGAGGATGAATTAAGAAGAGCGAGAGGCAACCAATAGCAGAATTGAGGAAAATACAAGTTGTTGGCTTAGTCAAGGGAGAAAGAGGGGAAAGCGATGGCCCGGGAGGGGGGAGAGGGACGGTGAGGGAGAAGGAAAGGGTCGGGTTTGAGGAGGGACGATGGGAGAGAGGGGAGAGCGATGGTGGAGGGAAGGAGCCGAGAGGGGTGGGGTGAGGGAAGTGGAAGGAAATATATTTTTATTTTTAATATTAATATAATTTTGTCATTATACACAATTAATGACTAAATCAAAGTAAAAGGATAAAATACACAATTACTACCTATTGAAAAAAAATATATTATCGCATTTGAGATAATATAATTATACTTAATATTCATATTATATTATTTGTTTGTTTTTGTGCATTGACCTGAATCTAAAAGTTTGTACCTGTGAAGCCAAGCATGTAATAATCTGAATCTAAGAAAATCTAAATATAAGAATATTCAAATTTGAGGAAGTTCAAGTCTAAAATAATTCGAGTCTAAAATTGACTCGTGATTGGTCTTAGGCTCAAGATTAATCTAAACTTAAGCCCGAAATAAATTTAATATAAAACTCAAAAAATTTTAAATTTATGAAAATATATTTTAAATATTATATAGTTATATTAAAAGTTTATAAATCAATACATCTTTATGTTAAATTATAAAATTCAAAAACATTAATTATGAATATAATATTATTTTTAATGCAATTATTATATATGTATAAAAAATATTCAAAGTTAGTGATTATTAAAATTTTAAAATATTAAGTTTAATGATTATATAAAATATATAATGATTTAATATGTTAATTTAATGATATGAAAATTAAATTAAGTTCCTATCGAATTTATTAAACTTTTAGTAATGAAAAATCATATTTGTATGTACTCATTGTATCTATAATTCATATGAAAAATGAACACAAAAGCTTCTTAAAATATTTTTTGATAATTTGTGACATTTTGATGAATATGAGTTTGGATTACGAAATTTATCAAATAACATAGATTTTTGTGTTTCTATAGCAAGGCATAATACGGTATATAGGGGCACATGACATGGAAAAAATTTGGATTATTTATTATTTATTATTTATTATTTTATTTTATTTTATTTATAACATTTTATAGTATTTTATGATTTTTTGTATTTTGTTAGAATTTTTACTTAATTATCGATTATTTTTATAAATTTATAATATTTTACAACTTTTAAATTTTTGATAATATTTTTAACTACATCTAGAATGAACTAGACAAATAGATGTTTAAATTCAAATAAACTTGAATGTTCATTTGTCTAAGTTTATTTTAGAATACATTTTTTATATAATTTTAAGATTTTATTTTTTAATATATGATACGTAACAAGCTATGTCAAGATATTTGTCTAGATGGCATGCTATGTATTAGCTTCAAGAATGATTTTGTCATCACGGAAGTGTTTGTTAACAATCAAATTCGTGAATGATGTTTTCATTATAAAATAGGCCTAGTTGATATTTTTTTTTTTTTTTTTTTTTGATTGAGGCTCAATTGAATATATTCTTAAGGGCTTAATTATTTTTTTACTAAGGATTTTTTTACCCTTGAGCCTAAACAAGATAAAGATTTTTCAATATCCAAAATTTAATAATAAAATAAAAATTATTCAAATATCATTTTAGTAGTATAATAAATAATAAAGATTATTTTGTCAATTTAAAGGTTTTTCCAAATTTCATGCATTATATATATAGATAATAATTCAAATAAAAAATTATATACATAACGATAAATGTTATATACAAATAAACCAAAATATTGCATACAAATTCATATACATATTATATAATAATATTAATTGTGATAAATATTATACAATGACAAACACCTTACCACAGCACCAGTAGGTTCATTCTGTCTCTAAAACGCAAATACTTAGGTAACAGCCCAATCAATCCGCTGATCCAACCAACAAACCTTAATAGTTCTAGTCCCAAATTCGGGGTGTTACAATTACCCTTAACACCCATTAAGAAAGATTCAATTTGGGTGATAGTAGATCGATTAATTAAATTAGCTTATTTCTTACCTATCTACATGGATTACTCTTTACAAAGGTTGGCTAAGTTATATATTTCGGATATTGTGAGACTGCACAAAGTACGTAACACCCTGTACTCGGTCTAGTCATCAGACCCAAGCTATAAGATGCTACAATAGTAAACCGGAACATTCACAAGCAATTTATTCAATAATACTCAATAATCAATAAATACAAACTAATTCCATGTTAAACATGCATTACAATCAAAATCAAGTCTTAATCAGGCTTACGAAAGCTTTTAAGCAATTTCGAAACTAAATCGAGATTGATCTGAAACATTTATAAATTAATAGGCATAAACGCAAAACAGGGGTCACACAAGCGTCGCTAGGCTGTTTGACAGCCTGAGTCCATGTGGTGCAAGGCCACACACCTGTGTCCTCAAACTGTGTAATAACCTAATGCCGTGTAATATAGGGTCACACGGCCATGTCACTAGGTCATGTAACAACCTATGACTGTGTGAACTAAAAATCACCTTGAACGTGTAGCACACAAGGTCGTGTGGTAGCCCGTGTGCAACATAACCTGTTTTAAGCATTTTGCATACCATTTAAACCAAATGACCTATAATGCCATTTCATGCTATTCAAACGAACACCAAAATATGCCTATTCCAAGTCAAAAACACCAACTCACTTAATCATTTTATCAAACAACCAATGTGCCCTCATTGGCACCAACAAATCAACAATTCAAATCAAATACCAAATATCCAATATTAAGCCACAACCATAAATTTACATATACAAGGTTATTATACTAAAATAGATTTTGACTAGCTTAAGTTCATTCAACCTATGTACATGCCACAAGTAACCAACTTCAAACCTAAAAAATCTACCAAATCGAAAGTTGAAGGGTGTGAGCTTCTTGACGATCTAGTCAACACATCTCAAACGTCCAAAATTTACATAAAAGTAGTAACACGAGTAAGTATATAAAATACTTAGTAAGCTTATACAATATAAACAAATAGCTTACCTCAACCATTTAAGAAATACATGAATTAATATAAAACAATTTCACCTATCATGGCATCCAAAAACAACATCAATCAATTGAGGTTTAAACCAAATCCACATATATAAACTCAAATGGTGAAGCACCATATTCAACTTAAAATATAACATAAATTCATATTCTAATTGATCACCCTGCTCACATTCACCCTTCAATTCGCATTATATACCCTTATCAAGATTCAAACAACATTATTATACATATAAAGTTTTGAGCTTAATCTCATGAAGATTCATAAGTATTTTCATTACCAAATAAACCAACTATAATCCCAAAACCAATTCACAAGAGTTCTATAACCAACTTCATAAATAAGCCTCCAAGACTTTAACGGACCTTCTTGATAAAGTTTAGTAAAATAATACCTCAGTATACAGATGGAAACATTAGTGCCTAGTTGCCCAAGAAGGTCAACCTACACAAATATTTGTCTGGCCAGGGCTTAATATTATGTATTCTCTAGTCCGTAGCATAAACAGGAGCTAGGAACTGGGCAAGAACACAAACCTATATACAAGCATTTACTAATTCCATCGGGATATACTTGAGATAATTTATAAATCCAGTCCAACAACAATAATTATCGACAATATTAGTATTGAAAGTAAACATAAATGAGTAACTTCATAGTGTATGAACTTACCTGACAAAATCGTAGAAGTTTAGCTAATAGGGACTATTCAACAGTTTTCTATTTTTCGCCTAAGTCAACAACTTGGTCTATATAATAGTTAATGTTCAAAAATATTAATACCAATCTCATAATAATACTCAAATTCATGCTTATAATCTTTTAATTTCATTTTACATAATTTCCTAAAATTTTACATTTTATTCAATTTAATCCCTAAAATCAAACTTATCATAACTTCCAAATTTGGACTTCAAACTTTAAACCGATTCCAAATATATTCAATTACAACCACCTATTATAAAAATCATAGAAATTACATATCAATTTTAAGATATTAAAATTTTAGTCCTTATGTTCAAAATTAACAAACATCACTTTATAAAATAGTCTTTAAACATTTCATAGCTTCCAAATATACCATTTTCTATCAAGAACATCTAATATTCATCAATAGAAAGTTCTAAAATCTTTAACAGTTTTGAAAACAGATATACAGGTTAGTTGGACCTAATTGCAACGATTTTAAAAACATAAAAATTACAAGAAACTAGATTGAAATCAGTTACTAATTTAGGGATTTAAGCATGAATGTGACTAAGGGTTTTCTCCCTTTTTACATTAAGCTTTTCATAAGAAAAAGATGAAGAGCATGTTTGTTCTTTTTAATTTTAACTTATATATCATGATTAACTTATTAATTAATCATAATTAGTATAATGAATCATTAATTCATTAACAGTAATCTTAATTAACACTTTTGTTGGATGATAGTTGGCTATCACCACTATTTGACCATTTACCAATGGTCTACTTACTCATTTGGTCCTCCAATTAATTAAGATACCATAGTGATTAACTTATACCATTTTTACAATTTAGTCTTTGAACCCAAATTAACCATCCAATCATTAAAATTTTTAGACCAAACTTTAATTCACCTATATTTTATAGTTTCTTTAACTTACAAAAATATTTTACAATCTTTGACCCTCCAAATTCATACTCATAACTACAAAATGCTTCTTGGATCGAAGGTACTAACTTTATCCTATAGGCTCCATTTCAAAGCTATGTATTCTATAGCTAATACCAATGCTTTACTTCAAAGCCCAAAAAGAGAAACCCTCTTGATAGAAATAGATACCTCAAGATCTCATACCACAACCCCAAGAACAATACAATGGCATGAAATCAATCTTCCTGATAGGTGGAAACTTGAAGGTGCTACAGACCTTGTGGCACCAACTCATTTACGGGCTCGATTTACAAAAACGAGGCAACGATACCTTATTTTTCAAAACTATTTGACTTTAGGGATAAACCACTTATACTTAACTAATTATCCAATTAAATGAAATTATCAAATAAAAATTCTCTATATCATAATATTTGACTCATAAATATTATATAATAATATTTACAAACTAACTCATCGGAATTGTGGTCCCAAACCACTAAAAAATGGGTTGTTATAGAGTACCATTTTGATTGAGATCCCTGTTTTACATCTCAATTTTGGAAGAAGTTACATGAGACACGAGGTACTCATTTTGATTTTTGTACTACCTTACATTTGTAGACTGATGGACAATTCGAACGGGTTATTCAGATATTGGAAAAAATGTTAAGGGGTTGAATTATTGAATTTTACGGAAGTCGAGAGAAACATTTGCCCCTAGTTGAATTTTCCTATAATAGTAGCTTCCAATCGAGTATACAAATCGCACCATATTAAGCCGTGTATGGTCAAAAGTGTCAAACACCACTGTGTTGGACTAAACTAGGTGAAAAAAAATTTTTGAGTCCCGAAGTGGTACAAGAGTCTGAGGGGAAAATTAGATTAATCTAAGATAAACTGAAAGTGACCTTAGATAGGCAGAAGTTGTATGTAGACCTAAAAAGGAAGTACATTGAATACAGTGTCGAAGATCAGGTCTTTCTAAAAGTGTCTCCATGATGGAAAGTGTTGAGGTTTGGACAAAAGGGAAAGTTAAGCCCTAGGTTCATTGGGCCTTATAAAATTCTTAAGAGAGTTAGTCTAGTGGCATACCAATTAGAACTACCTTATAATCTAGATCGTATCCATGATGTATTCCATGTCTCCATGTTGAGACGATATCGATCCGACCCTTCCCATATTGTTCCAATCAAAGAGATTGAGGTGAGACTGGATTTGTCCATTGAGGAGTAACCTGAAAAAATTCTAGATTGTGAGGTAAAGGTTCTGAGAAGGAAACAAATCCCACTTGTTAAGGTTCTGTGGCAGAACCATGGCACTAAGGAGGCCACGTGGGAACCAAAAGACTCAATCCATCAATAGTATCCTTATCTGTTTGAACCAGGTAAATTTCGAGAACAAAATTTCTTTAAGGAGGGGAGAGTTGTCATGTAGGAAATATAAGGGGGTTAATTGTAATGGAAAATCAAGAAATGAATTAGGCTCAAGGGTTAAATGTTAAAGAGTCCTCTTTAGAGAACCAAGTTTGAGCTACCTTCTTGTCACATCCTAAAAGCCGGCCTAGTAGTTTCGATTTAGTAGAATCGAGTTATTAAACTAAGTGTTTGAGTTAGATACTGGAAATTAGGGTTGTAAGTTAGTAATTAAAGTATTAAAGTAATGTAATTGGAGTTTTATTTTATTAATTAGCTTAAAAAAATTTGATTTTGAGTTTTATTTGGAAAAAAAATGGATTTTAATTGATTTAGGACTTAATTGGAAAATGGGAGAAACAAGGAGTGACCAAAAGGGAAAATTGCCCAAATTTTGAAAATTGGTCTTCTACTTTGAGTTATTACATCTTATTCCCTCTCTCAAACCCAAAACTATTCAAAAATTTTCTAAACCTAAAATTAGAGAGTTCTTTCAAAATTATCTTATTCTTTTGGATTTATTAACCTCCCAAACACCAAAATAACCCCCAATTTCAAAGAGAAATCGCATTTTCTTCCCCAAATTTGTCATTGTTCTTCTTGAGTTTAAATCACGAATTAGGGTTGTAGATCATTTTTTTTATAAAATTAAGGTAATATTATGATTTTTTAGGATTAAATGAAGAGTGTTGTTAATTCAAATCGAGTTTTAAATGATTATATTTGGATTAATGTTTGTAAACTAAGCTTGGATTAAAAAATGGAAAATCTCATAATCTCAAGTAAACCCATGTTTTCAAAGTTGTTTTTGATTCACTTTAACCTAATTAGAAGGTATTTCACTTCAATTTGATAGTTTAGTTTTTAAGAATCAAACGTTTTCCCCTTTTACATGTTCTTGAAAGCTTGAATTTTTCAAAAATTTTAGAATCACAGATTTAGGTAAAATTAATGGTTTAGATATGAAATTAAATGATATTTAGGATGTTTGAAATCAAAGTTGAGGATAGAAATGAGATTAGAAGGTTGAAACTTCAATTTCGACAAAACTAGCTAGTTTTTGGTAGTGAGAAATGAGAGGCTTGAATTGTGTTTTCCTTGCTGTTTGGTTGTGTTCAAGGCTATTTTTGATGAGTTTGGAATGTGTTATTGTAACGCCCCAAACCCGAAATAGACGTTACGCTCGGATCTGGCATGACACATAAAAGGGGTTGTTCAAAAACTGTGCATTCGTTAAAAACTTTGTATTCTTTTTGAAACTCCGAGCTTTGTTGTTTGTGAAAATTCAGATTTGCTTTTATGGTTTTCTTGTAAAAACATTTTTATTGATGTTATTATTATTATTATTTCCAAAAACTTGTTTAAAACTGAAATCAGGTTCAATGAATTGCGAAAATGTGATATTTTGAAAACAGTTATTGTCGTTTTAAGAAAATCCAGAGTTTAATCGCTTAAAGTTTGAACATAACTGAAATGAAAGCTTAAAAGAAAAATTAAAGTCCAATGGCTTTATTAAAAAATATTAAACCCAAATTAAAATAAATCTTAAAATAAAGTAAAACAAAAATTTACTAAGGTTTGGGAGAAGCACACCGATGTATGGCCACCACAGAGTCCTCCGCAGCTCCAAATCCTCAATACTGGGGATCACCTGCGAGGTTAAAGCAACGGGTGAGTTACGAGAACTCAGTGTGTAATCCCCCAATTAGTCATTAACTAGGCCCGAGCCCATACAGAAACAGACTGGGCCGAAACCCTACTTAGTAATAATCTGGGCCTTAGCCCTATAAACATGATAATGCAATAAAGTATGCAACCCAACCTAACAATCCATCCGCTACACACCCCCGTACCAGCCCAACACACCTGTGGGAACCAAGTCAACCCACCTAGCCAAACACACCAATATGGAAGACAAGCTGCTAATCTCAAAATTTGTGGCAGAGCCACCAGAATAACAGAATATTCGTGGCATAGCCACCAGACAGAATGTGGCAGAGCCACCAGAATAACACTTCCTCCGATCATCAAACCAACCCATGCAACATATTATAAATGCAATCATCATACGTACAAAAGTGCAAATGAAGTATAAACATGATAACCAATCCATAATCACAGGTAAAACTATCATTTACCCTCCAGGGGTATTTTAGTAATTTTACCCTCTAGGGGTATTTTGGTAATTTTACACTCCAGAGTATTTTCGTAATTTTACCCTCTAGGGGTATTTCGATAATTTCAAATTTAACGGCCTTTCTGAAGGCATACTGTCGCTTGGAGCGACACAGGACCCTTTTTAGGTCACTACAGATCTATTGGGCCTAAAATCCATTTCAGGCCCAAACGGGCCCACATGCTCATGTGGCTCAAAATGCATGGTTTCGGTTTTAGATTTGCAGATTCCGCAATCGAACCTATCGTTTGATAGTTTTCCAACAATTTTACCTCGGTAGGCCGAATAACCCATTAGGCCCATTTGGCCCGTTTTTACCGATCAGCTCGTTCTGATTTCGGCTCAAGAGTGCTCGTGACACTCTCAATGACTTATCATCATTATTCGTATTTCGATTTACCACTACGAGTGTTCGCACGCTTCAGTAATCACAAATGTCAATTTTTTGGCTTTTCGGCTTTCAGCCGAATCATAGAACATTGCAAGCATGCATTTGGAGGGGGTGTGAGATTACACACCTAATCACGATTTGCGATGCTTGGCACTATTTCCAGAATCCCAACAATCCAAGAAACCCACTGCAAGGGATAGGTGTTTAGTTGGCCCACTAATTAAGCACGTCGAGACCCTAGCAGTGTTTGACACGAAAAACAGATGCTAGCGACCCCTTAATCACGACCACAAAAAAATCAAATAGCCATTCGACTTGAGTAAGAACCAACCGAATAATAAAACCCTACCACCAACATTCGGCCATTACCTTACTTACTAATCAACTCTCGAAAACCAGAGATTAGAAGAAGGACGAGAGGGTATACTAACCCTCAAATAGATTTGGCCTAGCCACAAAAGTCAAAAAGAGAGTTTCAGCTTCCACACATGAACAAACAAGATTTGGGGTGGAGAGGAGTATTCAGATTTGGCCTTAGACAAGAAGAGGTAAAGTGAGGGATTCGACTTTACCAGAAAGAAAAAGAGAAACAGAAAGAAGGGAAAAGAACCAAAGGGAAAAAAAGCATTACCTTTATCACAGAAGAGCAGAATACACAAGGTAAATTCTGCAGGAAAAAGAATACGCAGCTTTAGACTAGACAATGTTCGGCTATTAGCAAAAGAGAAGAGGACAGATTCAGATGAAAGAAGAAATGAGATTCGGCTAATGGGGAAGAACTAGAGAAGAAAAAAGAGTAGGGGTTTCGGTTATGGTGTAGAAGAAAATGTAAATGGGAGGAGATGGAGGGTAAGTTTCGGCCAAGGGTGATTAGCTAACAAGCAAAAGCAAACAAAGTATGACAACCAAGTGAATGAGAGAAAGAAAAAGAAAAGAAAAATGAACTGAGAAATTCGGTAATAGCACAAATGAGTAGAAAAGACTCGAAATGACAAGGTCAAAAATGCAACACTACTCTCCAAAAGTGAATTGAGTAAACGGCACCCTACACACACACATGACCGAATATGCTCCCTAAGTGACCAATCTTTCCTCTTTTCTTCTTTTGACCGAAATTCCCCCATGAACTTCCCCATTTTCGGCCAAACTCATCCACTCTCCCATATCCCATGATTCACTCCACGATTCTCTCCTCAAATTCCTCTTCTTCTCTCATTCAAACAATTTGACCAACTCTTTTCTCTCTCCTGCAGAGTTCTAGCTGAACTCTACTTCTTCCACCTGCTTAGCACAAAAATAAAAAATCCCTACATGCTGCTTGTGGGATTCGAACACCATCTCACTTTACTTCCCTATTGATGCCATCACCACCTTACCACACACTCTACTTGTGTCTCCTAAACACACAAAATTTTACGTAAGTCCTACTATCAGTAGCCCTCTCCACAAAAGAGCCAAAAAGAAAAATTTTCCCAGGGCTTAGGCTTGAACCCGAGCCTCCCTAAGACCTCCAAACACACCTAAACAACAAGCTTAGCAAGCTCAACACATGCAAAAGTGCAAAAATGCCAGACCCTTAATTTAGGATGTTACAGTTTTTCATGTGTGTAAAGTGTCGAATTAATTGAGATCCACTATGATCAAGTCTAAAAGAAAGGAAAAGTTTGTTTGAGCTTTCGGCTTGTTAGCATACTTGTGATTAGTGAGTGTTTAGAGCCATTGTGGGTATGCATGATTCACAATATTAATTGGGAGCTTAGAAATAGCCTAAACCCCTATTCTAAGTTCCAAGTGTAAGCCTTTCTTTATTCTTTTTGACTTGTTGTGGACTTATGTCTAATATATAACGAGTTGTGGTTTATGATGTTACTATGACAGGTAATATGTGAGAATACTTCTATTTGATATGTGATGTATTGATTTTAATCCATACAATTGAGGTTTGATAAATAATAGCTCAATGAGCATTATTGTGGCACTTGAAGTGCAATTAAATGTGATTCCGATAAGCATGAATTGTTTTTGAGATTGTGATGTGAATTAATGAGTATGACTAGAGGTTATGTGCATTCAAACAGTAATTAAATGTGTAATTATGGATATTTTGGCATTGTGAGCTCTTGAAATCGTTGGATATAGTTGGCATGTCATACTGTAACACCCCAAACCCGGTCAATACACCACGACCGAATCCAGAATGTTACAGGGAGAAATCGTGTTTTGGTGAAGATAGGTTTTCGTTTAAAAGTTTGATAAAACCCTTTGGTAAATTTCATACTTGCGTAAATCTTGGGCATGATTGTTTGAAAGCGATGTTTTGTTTGAAAACTCAGAATTTCAAAACTTAATCGGTTATGAAGTTAAAACACGTTTATTTCATTTAGAAATTCAAGTCGTTCGATTGTTACTAGAACATTTTGACTTAGTAGAAAATCGATTTTAAGTTAGAAAAACATTTGAGTCCCTTTATTCCAAATCTTAGTGTGATACCGATGGTATAGTTTAAAATATCGCTTTTGTAGTTTTGAAATCGTTGTCTTTCCAAGTTTTAGCAAATCTTAACCCAATTAATTTATTAAGGCATATCAAGAACCTATTTTAAACATAAACATAGCAAAACATAATTTTAAAAGGCCATTTACAAACCAAGATAAAACCAAATAGTAATAAATAAGCTTAAGTACCAAATTTTAAAAAAAGTCTGAGCAAATCCTTATTTAAGCATGGCATGAGCACCTCGAGTCCATCCCGGCTCCATGTCCGCGTCTAAGTGTCACCTGAAATGTCAAAGGAGAGAGTGAGTCGCAAGACTCAGTGTATAAATCCCCCTCCCGATAATACAACATGCTAACACACATCATAGCAAAACAATACAATTAATGCACCCGTTCCTAACCATCCATTACACCTTCTCTACCCCGTGTGGTACCAAACCACTGGTGGTGCCAAACCACTGGTGACCCAAAGTCACAATATCCATAATGTGGTGCCAAACCACTGGTGACCCGAAGTCACGAATAATCCAATGATGGGGCCAACCCATCGTGTGATACCAAATCACTAGCGACAATCCCGTATCTCATAAGTGGGGCCAACCCACGGTGGAGTCAAACCACGTGGACGAGTCGCAATGAAGTGCCAAACCTCGGTGTCCCAAAGACACAAGTGTGATACTAAATCACCTGGTGACAAGAATACAAATCCGATGATGGGGCCAACCCATCGTGTGATACCAAATCACTGGCGTCAATCCCGTATAATCAACCTGTGGGGCCAACCCACCGTGGTGCTAAGCCACTGGACGAGACGCTGAGGTGCCAAACCTCTGGTGACCCAAAGTCACAAAATATCATTTGTGGTACCAAACCACTGGAGGTGCCAAACCTCTGGTGTCCCAAAGACACAGTGTCCCAAAGACACGGATATCATACTCCCCCTCCTCTCATTTCACCCATCATCATGCCATTCTCATGTAAATCATGCATATCATGCAAGTCATGCATATCATACCAACATGCCTAGTATTGCATCTCATAGTACATACCTCATAATCATGCTAGTATATATCAATAACAAACTCATATTGAAATAGGCTTACCCGATTCTGTGTTCATACCTTATAGGGTATCATATCAATCCATCAAACTGTCTCGGTTTTAGAATCACTCTTATTAAGCAATCGGGTTTATTAACACATATTACTAAATATAGAGTGTGTTAGTTACACACCGTATATCGCAAGCCCTAATTCCAAAGAACCCGATCTAAAACCCTTAATCCTCTTGCTCTAAAAACAATTGGCCAACCATGGGTTAATCACTTAAACCATTCGCCATAACCATTTAAACCAAAGGGTATATCGATTAACCTTACCTTGCAAACGCTTGGTTTCCTACCAAACCCGAACCGACAATGGTTCCTCTTTTAACAATCGGCACACCCTATTAAAAAGAACAGTTAATCCATTGAAACTTTGGCTTATAGAATTCTAAAAGAATAGACTAACAAGATAACCTCTTACCACTACTTACCACTTGACTTCTCTAATCGGCTGCTTCGAAATCCCGGGTGCCCTATAATGAAATCGATTCCAAACCACAAGGTTAACACCTTTCACCAGTTGCCCTACTCGGCTCTTAACTACACCGAAATCAAACAAAACGAGAGAGAAAAGAAATAACCCTACGACCAAGCACTTACCTTCCTCCGAACTTGAATGAAAATTAAACTAAAAGAACTCTACACCCCACTACTATTGACCAAACAAAACACAATTGAAGGAAGGAAATTCGCAACACAAGGGAGGGATTCGGTTTGATTTTTAGACAAAAATAAGGCACAAGAGTTACAATTTGAAAATGAGAAAGTCGGCCAAGGTTTGAAGAAGAAGAAAGAAAATGAACAAGAGATAGGTGCTCTCGGTTTTGAGAAGAAAAGAAATGGAGAAAGTGTTTGGAGAATGAAGTTTGACTCTGATGTTTTTAAGATAGAAAGAAAGAAAATATGAGAGGAAAGAATGCTAGTTTTGACACACGGTGAACAAAAGAAAGAGAAGTGGGAGAGAAGAGAACTTTCGGCTACCAAGAAGGTTGAAAGAAGACAAGCAAATTCGACACTAGGTGTTTAAACTTTCAGTTTCAAAGAGAAAAAAATGAAAGAAACTCCTTAGCAATTCGGTTTTGGTATGACAAAGGAGAAATTTGGCTTGCCGAAAAGTTGATCGAAACACCCAAAATGCCAAATGCATTTTCAAGACTCCCACTACACCTACCAAAATCGACCACTCCCCCCATGAAGTCCCCAAGTTTCGGCCAACACCCCCATTAGCTCCCAACCATCCATTCAAACTTAGTTGAACTAGTCTCCCTCCTACTTTCACTCACCACCCTCCATTTGAATGAGTTGACATAGTCCATGGTAGAGTTTGAACTACCAACAACTCCTCCTCCTTAAGCCGTCAAAATGGAACAAAAAGGGAGCACTCTGCAGCTTGAACTCAAGACCTCTCCTTCCTGCAATTGACGCCAACCACAAACTCCAAGTGGCGCATGCCTTGCCACTTTGCTAGCTCATCACTTGTGCTCAAGAACACCAAATAAAATACATAAGACCCAGCTCCTTCAGCTCCTATCACATAAAGCCCAAAAACTAAAATTTTCCCCACCTACTCAGGCATACCCCTAGCCTACAACTAAGCCCCGAAACCACACAAACAACAACATAGCAAGCCATTAACATGCAAACAATGCCACAACAAAATAGCCCCCAACCCGGGATATTACAGTTCTACCCCCTTAAAATAATTTCGACCTCGAAATTACGTCGAGAAGAGTTATGGTATTCTTGTCTCATCACATCCTCGGGTTCCCACGTAGCTTCTTCCACGCCATGATTCCGCCAAAGAACCTTAACCAAAGGCACAGACTTCCTACGCAGCACCTTCACATCCCGATCTAGGATCTGCACTGGTTCTTCTTCCATGGTCAAATCTAGATTTACCTCGATCTCCTCCACTGCTACCACATGTGACGGATCTGAACGATAACGCCGAAGTATCAAATCGTGAAATACGTCGTGAATCTGACTTAGCTCTGCTGGCAACTCAAGCTGATACGCTACTGGTCCCACTCGTCTCAATACCTTATACGGTCCAATAAATCTTGGACTTAGCTTACCTTTCCTTCCGAACCTCAACACTTTCTTCCATGGCGAGACCTTCAGAAAAACTTGATCCCCCACAACAAACTCTATATCTCTTCGCTTAAGATCGGCATAAGACTTCTGCCGGTCCGAAGCTTCCTTCAATCGAGCCTGAATCAACTTAACCTTGTCTTCAGTCTCAGCAACTAACTCTGGTCCCAACAATTGACGTTCACCTAACTCCGTCCAACAAGCAGGTGAGCGACACTTCCTACCGTACAACGCCTCATATGGTGCCATCTTGATGCTCGCTGGTAAGCTGTTGTTGTAGGCAAACTCACTAATGGCGTAAACTCCTCCCAACTACCTCTGAAATCCAGAACACAACCTCTCAGCATATCTTCTAAGATCTGAATAACCCTTTCCGATTGTCCGTCTGACTACGGGTGAAAAGCCGTGCTAAAATCCAAACGCGTACCCAGAGCCCGATGCAATGCTCTCCAGAACCTTGACGTAAATCTGGGATCCCTATCCGAGATGATCGACACGGCACCCGTGCAGGATCTCACTATCTCTCGACACACAAACCGTCAACCTCTCAAGTGAGTAATCCACCCTCACGGAATAAAGTGAGCTGATTTAGTCGATCGATCCACAATTACCCAAATCAATCCTTCTTGCTAGGCGAAGAGGTAATCCAACGACAAAATCCATAGTTATCCTTTCCCACTTCCATCGTGGAATCTTCACTAGTTGAAGCAACCCGACGGAATCGATGCTCACCTTGATCTGCTGACATGTCAGACACTTCCCTACAAACTCTGTCACTTCCTTTTTCAGACCCGGCCACCAGAACTGTTCTCTGAGATCCCTATACATTTTGCTACCTCCAGGATGCATAGCATATGGACTGCTATGAGCGTCCTGAAGAATCTTCTGCCTTAACTCAGTGTCTCTCGGCATGCAAGCTTTCCCCTGAAAACACAGCACCCCATCACTAGACAAACTGTAACCCTCCAAACCATCATTCTGCACTTGTGTCCTCTGCGCACTCAAAACCTCATCCATTAACTGTTTTTCTCTGATCTGCTTAACCCAAGTAGGCTTAACCTGTAGCTCTGCCAGAATACTCCCGTCGTCATACAAACTCAAGTGGGCAAACATCGCTCTTAGATCCGAAACAACCTTACGACTCAACGCGTCTGCCACAACGTTAGCCTTGCCCGGATGATACTCAATTGAGCAATCGTAGTCTTTTAGCAACTCAACCCATCTGCTATTGTCTCGATTCAAATCCTTCCGAGTCAAAAGGTACTTCAGACTCTTGTGATCTGATAGACTATCGATCTCTCTCCGCATAAGTAATGCCTCCATATCTTCAAGGCAAAGACTACGACCGCTAACTCCGGATCGTCGTTGGATAATTGACCTCATGTGGCCTCAAATTGCCGAGATCGTAAGCCACAACCTTCCTTCTCAGATCAAGACACAACCCAAACTCAGATGTGATGCATCACAATAAAGCGTGAATTCCTTTCCACCTCGGGTTGAATTAGGTAGGAGCTTCATCAAAATCTTTTCAACTTGTCGAAGCTCTCCTGCCGCTTCTCACCCAAATGAACGGAACCCATTTTCTTAATAATTTGGTCATCGGTCTGCGATCAATGAAAATCCTCTACAAATCTTGGTAGTATCGCCAAACCCGAAAACTCGAACCTCGACTCTTGACCTAGGCGGCTTCAATCCAAAATCGCCTCAATCTTTCGAGGATCCACTCTAATCCCTCACCGATGCTACATGACCCAAGAACGTCACCTCCCTAAGCGAACTCGATTTACTAAACTTCGCATAAAATCGTTTCTCCTCAAAATCGCAATACCACCCAAAATCGCATCATGTTCCTCCTCGGTCCTTGAATATACCAAGATGTCGTCGATAAAAACCACTACTGAACCGATCCAAATCTTTGTTGGAACACCCTATTCATCATATCCATGAAGGCCGCCGCGTTAGTCAACCCAAACGGCATAACTAAGAACTCAAAGTGCCCATACCAAGTACGAAATGCCGTCTTGCGATATCGCCTCCTTCACCTTTAATTGGTGATACCCAGACCTTAAATCAATCTTCGAGAAAACCGACGCACCTTTGCTGATCAAACAAGTCATCTATCCGAGGCAATGGATACTTGTTTTTGATCGTCGACTTATTCAATTGGCGGTAGTCTATACACATCCGATAGTAATCGTCTTTCTTCTTGACAAAGAGTACCAGGCGCTCCCCAAGACGTAAACACTTGGCCCGATAAAGCCTCGGTCCAACAATTCTCGGATCTCGAGCCTTAAGCTCCACTAACTCTTTAGGCGCCATCACATGCGGAGCTATAGATCTTGGCGCGGTTCCGATAATGATCTATCCCGAACTCTACCTCCCGATCTGGTGGCAAACCCAAGCTCTCTCGAAACACATCAACAAATTCCCTAATCATCAACTGTCTCCACAAAGCAGACTCTTTAGCCTCCAAGGCATACACATGAACCACATATGCTTCACGACCTTTTCGACCATCTTCCGGCTTTCGGGCGGGTACCACATTGGATGATAATTTCTCCTATTACCGATCGTAATTACCTCATCACCCTTAGCTATTTTGAACCATGCGCTTAGCGCAATCCAACTTCGCCGGTACTTAACCGGCCGGTCCATCTCGAGAATCGATCGAACTCCCCAAGCGGCGGTTCCATCGATCGACCACGAACACTACCCCTTGGAGTTCTAGAGGTACATCTCTATACGACTTATCTACAACTACTGAGTGACCTAAAGGGCTTATTACGGTCATCCGCCTAGAAGATATCTCGAGTCTAAATCCATGGTCTTCACTATGCTACTTGCAACATATGAATGTGTTGAACCCACATCAATCAAAGCGATAAATGGAGAACCAAAGATTAAAAACGTCACTGATTATGACGTCGGTGACGTCGCCTCCTCTCTCGTGCCTCGCCGCATACACTAGCCCCTACCGTCGGCCTCGGCATTACCAATACCTCGCTTTCGGTGCTCCACGGCCCGACCGTAACCATTACCTCCTCTCGCCATTACCTCGGCCCCTCTGCGGTGGTGGTCCATTATTCTTCTTGAGCACGGCTACGACTCTGGATGAATCCTAGCCAACTTGCGCGGACAGTCCCTCACACGGTGGTCCAGCGAGCCACACTCAAAATAGCCTCTACCACTAGTCCAACATCCTCCCCAATGAGCTTTCCCATAACGGTTACACTGCGGCAGTCCCTGACTAGCAGCAACAAACCTACCCGACTGATTCGGCCCACTCGGTCTAGCCCTTTTCTGCGGATTACCTGACGACCCAGAAGATCCAAAACTCCTCTTGTGTCGGTACCTATCCATGCCTTGCCTCACAGACTCCTTAATACCCTCGGCTACCTTCGCCTTTTCAACCAGAACAGCAAATTCACGCTCCTGTTGGGGCGCAATCAACAACCTCATTTCATCTCGCAGGCCATCCTCGAAACGAACACACCTCTCGTGTTCAATAGCCACCATACCCCGCATACCGACTCACCTCGGGAACTCGCCTCGACTCTCACGCATTTACTCCCACGAACTAACCTCGAAATGCTTTCCGTTGCTCATTAATGTAGTTAGCTCCAACGTACTTTTTCCGATAGCGACCACGAAATAGTCCCAAGTCGGATCTTCATTGCGGTATTGTCCGAACCGTGAGCCACCCTGGTATGACTCATCTCGAGAAGTGATACTATCCCTTTAACTTTTCTTCGCGATCAGTCTAGATCGTCCATGATCCGCTCTGTCGCTTCGGCCAATATTCAAGATCTTTGGGAGTAACACCGAGGCACCGAAAGAATTGCCCCGCTTGCTCGAAGCCGCCAGAAGCAGATTTCCTAACTCCTGCGCCCCACCTACTCCGGCTACCCTTCTAAAACTCGCATGAAGATCGCTTTGTGACATCGTGTCATCCCGATCGATCTTGAAACTCACCACCTCCAACCGGTGGCGATCCAGTATCTCATTTTCGACCCCGACCGGATCCTACGGGTTCGAAACCGTCATCCTACTACGACCTCGTCCACGACCACGTCCACCTCTAGCGCTCATGACTAAATTCTCTACGTGTCGATTTAGAAGTTTTATGCATCGATATTTATTTCACTATTTTAAGCAAAGTCTTATGAACATTACAAAAGCTTTGTTTTCATGAGTACAGAATCCTATCAGTTGTAGTTTCTAAAGTCATCCTACTATTGCAAAACATTCAATCACATCTCATCGATATCAAAATCACAAGTAATGGTGAGGGGTACTTACCTGGGCGAACTGGTGTCGGAGACTCGAAGTCATGCCTTTCAAGCCATAAAAACACTTAAAACAGACTTTTGAAAACATTTTGGGCCTCAGGCCCATAGCCGAGCCTTTGAACTTAGCTTTGATACCACAATTGTAACACCCCAAACCCGGTCAATACACTACGACCGAATCCGGTATGTTACAGGGAGAAATCGTGTTTTGGTGAAGATAGGTTTCCGTTTAAAAGTTTGATAAAACCCTTTGGTAAGTTTCATACTTGCAAAAATCTTGGGCATGATTGTTTGAAAACTGATGTTTTGTTTGAAAACTCAGGAATTTCGAAAACTTAATCGGTTATGAAGTTAAAAACACGTTTATTTCATTTAGAAATTCAAGTCGTTACGATTGTTACTAGAACATTTTGACTTAGTAGAAAATCGAGTTTAAGTTAGAAAATATTTGAGTCCCTTTATTCCAAATCTTAGTGTGATACAGATGGTATAGTTTAAAATATCGCTTTTGTAGTTTTGAAATCGTTGTCTTTCCAAGTTTTAGCAAATCTTAACCCAATTAATTTATTAAGGCATATCAAGAACCTATTTTAAACATAAACATAGCAAAACATAATTTTAAAAGGCCATTTACAAACCAAGATAAAACCAAATAGTAATAAATAAGCTTAAGTACCAAATTTTAAAAAAGTCCTGAGCAAATCCTTATTTAAGCATGGCATGAGCACCTCGAGTCCATCCGGCTCCATGTCGCGTCTAAGTGTCACCTGAAATGTCAAAGGAGAGAGTGAGTCGCAAGACTCATTGTATAAATCCCCCTCCCGATAATACAACATGCTAACACACATCATAGCAAAGCAATACAATTAATGCACCCGTTCCTAACCATCCATTACACCTCTACCCGTGTGGTACCAAACCTTTGGTGGTGCCAAACCACCGTGACCCAAAGTCACGATATCCATAATGTGGTGCCAAACCACTTTGGTGACCAAGTCACGAATAATCCAATGATGGGGCCAACCCATCGTGTGATACCAAATCACTAGCGACAATCCCAGTATCTCATAAGTGGGGCCAACCGAGCGGTGGTGTCAAACCACAGGGACGAGTCGCAATGAGGTGCCAAACCTCTGGTGTCCCAAAGACACAAGTGTGATACCAAATCACTGGTGACCGCAGTCACAAATCCGATGATGGGGCCAACCCATTGTGTGATACCAAATCACTGGCGTCAATCTCGTATAATCAATCGTAGGGCTAACCCACCGTGGTGCTAAGCCACTAGGGACGGACGCCGAGGTGCCAAACCTCTGGTGACCCAAAGTCACAAAATATCATTTGTGGTACCAAACCCTTTGAGGTGCCAAACCTCCGTGTCCCAAAGACACAGTGTCCCAAAGACACGGATATCATACCCCTCCTCTCATTTCACCCATCATCATGCCATACTCATGTAAATCATGCATATCATGCAAGTCATGCATATCATACCAACATGCCTAGTATTGCATCTCATAGCACATACCTCATAATCATGCTAGTATATATCAATAACAAGCTCATATTGAAACAGGCTTACCCGATTCCACGTTCATACCTTATAGGGAATCATATCAATCCATCAAACTGTCTCGGTTTTTAGAATCACTCTTATTAAGCAATCGGGTTTATTAACACATATTACTAAGTACAGAGTGTGTTAGTTACACACCTGGTATATCGCAAGCCTTAATCCCAAAGAACCCGATCTAAAACCCTCAATCCTCTTGCTCCTAAAAACAATTGGCCAACCATGGGTTAATCACTTAAACCATTCAGCCATAACCATTTAAACCAAAGGGTATATCGATTAACCCTTACCTTGCAAACATTTGGTTTCCCACCAAACCCGAACTGACAATGGTTCCTCTTTTAACAATCGGCACACCCTATTAAAAAGAACAGTTAATCCATTGAAACTTTGGCTTATAGAATTCTAAAAGAATAGACTAACAAGATAACCTCTTACCACTACTTACCACTTGACTTTTCCAATAGGTCGCTTGAAATCCCGGTGCCCTATAATGAAATCGATTCAAAACCACAAGGTTAACACCTTTCACCAGTTGCCTACTCGACTCTTAACTACATCGAAATCAAACAAAACGCGAGAGAAAAGAAATAACCCTACGGCCAAGCACTTACCTTCCTCCGAACTTGAATGAAAATTGAACTAAAGAACTCTACACCCCACTACTATTCGGCCAAACAAAACACAATTGAAGGAAGGAAATTCGCAACACAAGGGAGGATTCGGTTTGATTTTTAGACAAAAATAAGGCACAAGAGTTACAATTTGGAAATAAGAAAATCGGCCAAGGTTTGGAGAAGAAGAAAGAAAATGAACAAGAGATAGGTGCTCTCAGTTTTGAGAAGAAAAGAAATGGAGAAAGTGTTTGGAGAATGAAGTTTCAGCTACAGTGTTTTTAAGATAGAAAGAAAGAAAATATGAGAGGGAAAGAATGCTAGTTTCGGCTTACATAATGAACAAAAGAAAGAGAAGTCGGAGAGAAGAGAACTTTCGGCTACCAAGAAGGTTGAAAGAAGACAAGCAAATTTGACACTAGGTGTTTAAACTTTGGTTTCAAAGAAAAAAAATGAAAGAAACTCCTTAGCAATTCGGTTTGGTATGACAAAAGGAGAAATTTGGCTTGCCAAAAGTTGATGAAAACACCCAAAATGCCAAATGCATTTTCAAGACTCCCACTACACCTACCAAAATCGACCACTCCCCCCATGAAGTCCCCAAGTTTTGGCCAACACCCCCATTAGCTCCCAACCATCCATTCAAACTTAGTTGAACTAGTCTCCCTCCTACTTTCACTCACCACCCTCCATTCGAATGAGTTGACATAGTCCATGGTAGAGTTTGAACTACCAACAACTCCTCCTCCTTAAGCCGTCAAAATGGAACAAAAAGGGAGCACTCTGCAGCTTGAACTCAAGACCTCTCCTTCCTGCAATTGACGCCAACCACAAACTCCAAGTGGCGCATGCCTTGCCACTTTGCTAGCTCATCACTTGTGCTCAAGAACACCAAATAAAATACATAAGACCCAGCTCCTTCAGCTCCTATCACATAAAGCCCAAAAACTAAAATTTTCCCCACCTACTCAGGCATACCCCTAGCCTACAACTAAGCCTCGAAACCACACAAACAACAACATAACAAGCCATTAACATGCAAACAATGCCACAACAAAATAGCCCCCAACCCGGGATATTACACATACGATTATGTGTATTCACCTTTGTGTTTTGTGATTTGGGCATTGAGTCCCGAGGACAGATTGGAAAGATAAGGGAATGTTGAGCTAAGCTCCATTCATCGGGATATATTGGTGTGTTGGAGAGTGTTTAGCTTTATGCTACACTTATAGAATATGTTAGACAATTTAATTCATTGGTGTGATAGAGATACTTTTATCTAATGGATGGTAATAGAGCCCACTTTTATGTTTCATAATCTCAAGGTTCCAAATTATCTTCAAATGACTTATATATGAGATATATTGTGTGTAATTGTATGTGAGAGTATATGCTATTTTTATGAATTAATGAAGCATGAACACATAATTTTGACTCGATTATAATATGGTTGTGAATGTGTTTAGTATGCTCTTGCTTAACCTTTTGATGTTGTGTATGCTTTTTGGTTATTCCTATATTCACTAAGCTTGTTTAAGCTCACACACTCCACATTAAAATATTGTAAATAAGTAGCTTCTTCAGTTTGAATGGTGTGGCCAAGGAAGTGATCTTAGCAAGGCAATAGTTTTCGAATAGGTGGTTTTTATTCTTTGAACAATATGAGTAAAAGCAGTGTGGGTTATAGTTACCTAATTATTTATAATTATTTTGGGATTAGGCTAATGAATTGGTAATGTTGTTTTTGAACTTCAGATGTGGACAAATTTTGATGCTTGTGATTGATATTAGTAATGCATTAAATAGTTGTTTAACGATTATGTGTTAATGTAACATAAAAATGGTTGAAAGATGATAGTAGGCTTGGTTGGATTAAACATTATTTGTATGTTGAGTAGGAATATGTTTTGAGCATGAAAAATGCTTTAACTTGTGAAATTTTAGCATTCTAGGTAAAATTATTGATACTCATGCAAATTTTCAAAATTTCCAAAATTGTCCTTAAATATTTGTTTAAATGTTTAATTAGTTATGATTACATCTATAAAGGTTAATATTGGTAGTCCTTGCTCTTATTTAAAACTGTGTTTTCTTGTGTATAAGTTTCAAGAGTTGTTGTAGCATCCTATTACTCGAGTTCGACGACCAAACTGGGTGAAGGTGTTACACTTCGTCCCATTTATTTTCCTTTTATTTTTGGCAACCTAAGGTAAAAGCCACATCTAAAACATATTCAATCAGGAATAAAGACTATACAGTAAATATGCTTCAAGCCTAATGGTTAAGAGTTAGTTTTCCCTATTTGTGATCTTAGGTTCGAGTCACTCCTTCCCCAAATGCATTTCTTTTTTATTTTGATAGTTTTGCGTAAATTACCCTTACTGTCCCTAGGGTTTTTAAACCCTATCTATTTAGTCCATCTTTTCCTATTATGAATATGATTACTTCTTTCCTAATCCTAGTAAAACTCCTTTTCATCTCTTATTTTTTTTTCTTTTTTCTTATTTTTTCCCTTTCTTTTCTCTCATTCTTGAATCATATTTTCACCTTTGGAATATTGATTATTTTCTTTCCCATAGTGAGTCAATTCTCATTTCTTTAATTTCTTAACAATGTTAGAGTTATCATCAAATAACATCCTTATTCTTGCCAAGAATCCGTAAGTACATCATGTTTCTAATGTTTAAATCTCAAATTTTCATAATATTTCTCTCCAGCGATAATCTTACATTCGATTATCAATCTTTTATGGTTCTTGCGGAATCTTTTGTTAATCTTGTCAAATCCTGAAACCAACCGTTAATTTATGTGTAAATGTCATTTGAAGGATTGGATTTAGGCAAATCTGATTAGAATTGGGCGTGAGGAACGTCGATCAGACCCTCGGTGAAAGGTGTGTGTTCTTTACCAGGTGATTTGGGGCAAATTGTGTGTAGGTTTAGGGCCACACGATCTCCCACATGGATGTGTAAACCACACGGATGGGCCACACGGCCATGTGCCACTGCTACATTAGGATACTTTGTTTTAAACATGATCAAGAACCTTCCACACGGCTACAGTCTGCTACAAAGCCTGACCACACGACCATGTGACCTTTATTTTATATTTTTGCCTAGAAATTTGTGAATTATTCTATTTAGTCCTTGTATAGTCCCCGTACTAGTTTTAGAGTTTTATTTGACTAAAACGAATCCATGATAATATGTATATTGGAACCCATGATCTGACAATACATAATATCTGAATAATACATGCTTGTTGTCTCTATATAACTAATTGCATGTTTAACATGCCTTTTGATACTGCTAAATCAAATACATGATTAGCATGACTTTTGCTACCGTATTGATCTATTATAAGTATGTCTATTGTTACCGTATTGATCTTTTATAAGCATGCCATATTGCATTGCGTGGGGTGGGATGATATGAACAAAGTAAGTGAAAGAAATTTATCTACAATAATGAGTGGTTTATCCACAACGTATTAGCTGCTTGTTTGCAAAATTTTTTTATCAAAAACCCTTGTGGTTCATCCACAATTTTTATTATGAGTGGTTTATCCACAAAAATAAATGGTTTATCCACAATGTGGTGTAAGGATGGAGGTGTTCTGGGGAAATCCTACTATGGTGTGTAGTGGAGTTGGGTAGGATCTATTCTCATAAATTAAACTTGCACAGTTATTCACGAGCATATGCATATAAAAATTTTGGATGCCGATATATTATTACATTGATGTTGTAACATCCTGAAATTAGGGGTTCTACATTTTTATGTTTCCTGAGTGTTTGGTTTGTTCTGCTTGTTAATTTGGTGTGTTTGGGGGTCCCTTGGTAAAAAATTTATTTTTAGGAACTTTAGGGAAGAGCTGGTCGAGATAGGTCTTAAGAGTAATTTTGGTGTTTGTTGACACAAGAATAAGGGTCGTAGAGTGGCAAGAAGACGCCACTTAAGGTGCAGGGGTGTGGCGTCACAAGGGAGCAATAGCAAGGAAGGACTTCGAATCCCATAAGCCTCACTATAAACTTTATTTTTGGCACCAGGTTGGAGGGAAGGTGGATTCGGCAGGAACTCTCCAAGGTTGTTGGTTGAATAAGTCAAGCCATTTGAATGGGTGGCCATGAGGTGTTTGTGGGGTTTGAACAGGTCAACAAGTTTAAATGGTTGTTGGAGAGTCAAGCATGGAGAGAATGTAACATCCTAGATTAGGGGTTATGCGTTCGTGCATAATTCGAGTGATAGTAGGCTTGGAGTATGTTTGGATATGTTTTAAGGGAACTTTAAAATATAAGGGAGGGCCTTTGGAAACTCTAGGATGGAAAAGAAAGCTTTGGAAAAATATGGAAATTTTAAGTGAAAAGGGGAAACTAGGCAAGGAGGCCTTAAAGGAAATTTTATGGAGTTTAGGACACAAGAAATCCAAGTGGTAAATTGGCCAGGAGGCGCCACTTAGTGCTTAGGGGAGTGACGCCTCAAGGAGCTAAGTGGACAGGGTTCGAGCAGCGTGGGAAGTAATGGGTTTTTCTTTTTGCGTCTAGAAGGGGAGCAAGGCCAGAGAGGCCTTAAGGGAAAAATCTTAGGCGTGTTTGGCATAAAACAGGCTTTGGTAAAGTGGCCTCCATGCGCGCCACTTAAGGGCCTGGAAAGGACGCCTGGACAAGGGTCTTGGTTCGAATCCTATTGGCGGCATGGGCGTGTTTTTATTTTGTTTCCGCGTTAATACAAGAGGGAGCTAGGGAAGGAGGCTTTAAAATAAATTGTGGCGAGCTTATGTCATAAAAGAAGGCCATGGCAGAGTGGCTTGGGGTGCTATATGTGGCTTGCGGCAATAAGGGCCCAGGTTCGAGTTGTGAAGGAAGTAAGAAAGGGCATTTTATTTTTGTGCGGCAAGAAGGCACTTGGGCTAAGTAGGTCTTAAAAGAAATTCAGGGTGAATTATGTCACAAAAGAACCAGCAGCAGAGTGGTCAGGCGTTACTAGATTGCTTCAAAGGGTTCTAAAGGTCCCATGTTTGAACCATATAGGCAAAGAAATGAGTTGGGTTTTATTTTTATTTTATTTTTTCCTTGAGGCGGGGAGTAGTGGGACGGCATATGGACTCTCAAATGATAAGGATAATGCTTGGTTTTATTTTTATTAATTTGGCTAAGAGTAGGATAAGTGTAGTTTTATTTATTTATTTTAAGATGGTAGATATAAGACAATTGTAGTTTTATTTATTTATTTTAATTATGGTTTTATTTTATTTAGATTAAATGAGATATTAGTAAGGGATATTGTTGTTTATTTTATTTATTTAAGTGGGTGATAAAGAGATAATAATGGAGAAAATTTTGGGATGTGATAAGGGGAGAGGTAGTGGCGATTGAGGGCTCTTGGTGTTGGTAAATTCAGGTCATAAGGAGGGGTTAAGTGCCAAAATTGTTAGTTTTTCTTTAGTGTTGCTTTGCGAAATTCCATTACTCCTCTCCTCTTCTTTTCTTTTATTTTCTTTCAACCCCAAAACCCTTCTTTTTATTCCTTGAATAGCCGAATACCCCATCTTCTTTTGAGAGCCATAGCCAGAATGTGTAGTCACCATTTAGAGCATAAGTCGAATCATCAAGGAAGGTGTAAATCGACTACTTTCTTGTAGTCTCTCTAAACAAACGTTAGTAAGTACCCTATTAAGCGTTGGTTTCTCTCTCTTTCTTGTGGTATCAAATCAAGGGTAGGCCTTGATTTCTAAGAATGGTAGAATATGCTCAAGGCCATATTAATGTGTTTCTTTTGTGCCAACGTTAGGGAGCATTAAAGGAGTCTTTCGGGATTTGCAGAGATTAAGGTAAGCAATTGGTAATATTCGGCCAAGGGCCATCTTTAGAGTTTTCATGTGCCAAGCCGATTCTAATGGTTGCTAAGCAGGGATTTTGACTATTCAAGGAGCAAGTGGTGATTCAGGATTTAGTTTTGTAAGGTAAGGAGGCTTGTGTTATTCAGCCATAGGCCATATTTGGGTTTAAAAGTGACCGATTCTATCTATGGATGTTAGGGGTAAATCGGCAGAGATAACCAAAGCCTCCGGGATTTGGTAGGAGACCAAATCGGCATTAAGAGAGGAAGAAAAACCATGTTCATCATGTTAGATCCTAGTAATTTGGGATTTCGCTAAATTGTAAGGTGTGTGATTAACCCACCGTTTTCTGGGTTTTTGCTATATTTGCATGTGTGAATTATGTGCTAACTAGTGCGAATGTGAAAGCGAATGTTATGTGGTGATTACCCTAAAAGGGTATATCGATAATCGAGTTAGTATTATCCATTTATTTGATACGAATGTGAAAGTCTTAGATGTGAATGTGACTATGCCTATGGAAATATGATGGTCCACCGGCAGGTCGTCGCCTTAATAACATGTGCATGCATTTATTATTATTATGCCACTATTACATGTTGCATGTGCATGGGTTGGGATATGAAAGAAGTACTTACCTTGTGGATCTTAAATCCAAAATTCACCGAATAACTAGGGAACACGTGGCCTATGGTGTACCTTCGGAAAAGAATTTCTTCTTCCATGATTCGGTCAAGATTAATAATCGAAATTAGTCTCTAAATTTCAATAAGTCTAGAATATAAAAGAATGGAAAACTAAACTTGGATCTTACCCTTATTTGAAGGAATCGATTGGTGTACTTGTTATTGGGTCAAATTTCATGTACTTTATATTTTTAGGGTGGCGTGGTTTGATGTTAGCCTTGAGCTACATCGTGGATTGACATTGGTGAGGTCATGTTGTGGATTAATGGCAATTTAGTTCGCGTGTCTTGATGAGTGGCTATGTGCCTCATCGTGGTTGATATCGGCTAAGTGCCATATCGTGGTTGATGAGTGACTATGTGTCCTATCGTGGTTTTGGTGTTAGCTACGGCTACATCGTGGATTGACGCTGACTGAGGTCGCGTTGGGATTCTGTGCTTTATTGCACGTGGATGGCATTTATTGCCTTTTTAGAGTGAAAAGGAGAGGGTGATTTGATAATCCCCTGGTGTGTGGTAGGCTGGACATGGGGGTGTGTAGAGGATGGACCCTAGGTTTGGGTTGGGTACACTTTGCATAATTATATCTGACATGTGAATTTAATGTGAAAGTGGGCCAAGCCCAATTGATACGTGGACTAACTGGAAATGGGCCAAGCCCAGTATTTGAATGTGGATTTGAATAAGAAATGGGCTAAGCCCAGTATGTGAAAAGTATGTGGTTAATTACCCTGTTACCTGATAAGTGTTATGAATATGGGCCAAGCCCAGAATGTGGTAAATTATGAATATGATATCTTATTATCTGATATATGGGTTAATATGTGTTAACATGTGGGTGGAATTGATGGTTTAATTACACACCGAGTTTGCATCGACTCACCCAATTTTATCAACATCACGGTGATGCTTGGACCAGGGTTTGGAGTGGATACGAGGTGGCCCATCACGAAGACATTTTATTTAATTAATTAAGTATTTATATTTTCAGTATTTTGATTAAGTGTTTATTGTAATAAGGCCCATTAAAGTATTTAAGTATTTTTATTAAGTATTTTTAATATTATGTTTTATTATGGATTGACAATTGAGATATCTTTCGCAATGGTTTTATTTTCATAAATCTATATATATAATAAAGTTTTAATTCAGATATTTTTATCAAGCTTATATTATTTAAAAATTTTAAATGGACATGGTTTTGAATAAGAACAAAATTTTCAAGTTCCACCACAAGTCGGGATATTTTCAAACGTTTTTTGAGTGGCATTTCAAATTCGATCGTAATGAATGGTAGGGTTTGGGGTGTTCTGAGAATCAAGGATTTTATGTTGGTGGAGTCTTTGGTCGAATGTGGGGTCTTTTGAGAGGGAATTTAGGTCAACAAAGGGGTAGGTTGGTAGGAGCATAATCGGTTTTGACTTGTGGGATGTGTGTGCCAAAATTTCACTTAGCAACTTAGGCATTTTGGGTGAGCATTTCTATCATAAGTGTGTATGTGTTCCGATTTTCAAATTGTCTTTTGAAAGTAGAATATCTTTCCTTTCTTTTGCATTTTTGTGACATTGGTACATTTCTTCTCTATCAAAACCATAACATCCTTTTCTTCACTTCTTCTTCTTCTTGTCTCTTTGGGTTATAGCCGAATATCTGAAAGGTCATTGGTGCATTCTTTCTTCCTTTCTTTTCCCACCCTTTTTAATATTTGTTTCTCCTTAACCCTGTTTTCCATCTTTACTTCTTCTTTTCTCTTCTCTAATCATTTTCTTTTCTAGCCGAATCATCTTTCAAACTTATCTTTTTCTTTAGCCGAAACTTTGCACCATCTCCATTGACATCTTTCTTTTTCTCCCTTTAGCCGAATAGCTCCTTTGGCCACAAGTGAAATGGTTTCGCCTTGTTGTTCGACTATTGAAGGTAAAGATCTTCTTTTCTCTCTTTTGTTAAAAGTCGGATCTTCTTTCCCATCTTTCGGCTTCCTTCTCTTTTCTTTTCTATTCTTTGTATCCTTCTTCACTAACCGAATCTCTGGTTCTTTGTTATCTCGAATCAATACTGCTCGTATGGCCTAAAGTCTGAAGGGGTATTCTTTCTTGCCAAGTCTATTTGGGTTCTTCATCATCAATAATGCAAGGTAGTCTCGTGTGATACTTTTTCTTTCTCTAAGTTCTTTTAGCCGATTACTCAAAGGGCAATTTTTACTGCTAGGCCGAACTTTTGGCTCTCTCACAATTCATCTTTGATTCAAGACCGAACTAGTTGTTGTGTGGTTCATCGTTTACCAAGGTAGGAATCAATTCTTTTCGGTTCTTGGTTATTATATCCCTTACCGGTTGTAGTCTACTTTAATCAATTCTCTTGATAGACAATCAATGTTTTCTCTGACCTCTGATCAAGTCTATTTCATGGATACAAGAAACGATCAAGCTGAGGGAGGGAGTGTATCAATAGCCTCCGCTCCCAAGTTTAAAAGGCGTGCTGTGTCAGCGGTTCTGGACTATCTGCCGGGTTGTGGTAGAGAGTCGACGTCTGCCTAGGATAGGCAAATAGCCGTTGTCCCTGCTAGTGAAAGCGTCGACATAGAGAGTTTAGTGTTACGCGTTATTAGGTGTGTAATACTCACATGCTTCTTTACTGTTTGTGTTATTAACTGTGTTGGCTAAAAGCTAAAATGATTGACTTGATAGTCGAGATACCCTCGTGGGTAAGGTTGGAGACACCGGGTAAGTTCTGCTATGATGATACTTTCGATTATATGCATGTATGAAATAAGCATCTGTTACACATTGAGAGTATGTTGCATTCATTTTTTGTATGATAAAATGAGCATGGGCTTGGGATTGAATGAGGGGGAAGTGTGAAGTAGTGACTAATGTCACTGTGGTCTAAGAACCACGGTGTTTTGAAACCACGTATGCTTATATCAGTGACTTGTCTAAGTGGTCTAAGACCACAGTAGGTTGGCCCCACGTATGAATAAACTTATCAGAGATCGTCATGGTGGTCTGAGACCATAGTGGGTTGGCCCCATGATTAAATATTTTAGTGAGTTTGTCACGAGTGGTCTAGGACCACGGTGGTCGAGAACCACAGTGGCATAATGCCACGGGTGTTTGGATAATTCAGGTGACCTAGAGGATGGAAAAACTAGATTGGGTTAGGCTGCACTGCATACATGTGTTATATGCTATATTGAGTGGGCTAAGGCCCAATGTTCATCTGTGGGCTTAAGGCCCATATTGCGTTATCCAGAAATTTACACATTGAGTCTCGACGACTCACCCTTCTGCTTAATTGTGTAGCTAATCACTAGATTGCGAATCTGGAGCCGAGGCGGATCGAGGTGGCCATGTGTTATCGTTTCTTTCGTAAACTCGTTCTCTTATTTAAGTTTATTTTTAATTGGGATTTTGATTTGTAATAAGGACACTTTAACTTTAAAATTGGGTTTTGATTCAATGCTGATATTATATAATTTATAAACTATCAAATTTGGGATTTTCCAAAAATATAAATAACGGTTTTTTTTTCAAAATGTTAACAAACGGTTCATAAGCAAATTATAATTAAACTTGGGATTTTCATAGAACTACAAATATTATTTTCAAAAGGTCACGTTCCTCAACATTGTTTTCAACTGTAACCTCACTGAAATTTTCTAAATTGACTTTACGAAATAAACCCGTTTTCAGCTTCTAGATAACCTAGTAAGAAGTTGGCAAGATATATCCGAACCAAATTCTAAATTACCCCTAACATGGAATCACTGAAATGAGAAGTTTTTCACAAGTTACGATGTATCGTTAAACGTTTTCAAAACTACCCTTCCTGTAACTATCCAGATTTGGTCATAACGTATTGACCAGGTTTGGGGTGTTATAGATGTGTTGATCTAATGTATTGATACTCTAAATCATTATATGAGTTTGATTATTCTGAGAATTGTTATTCTGTATGCGACATCTACTGTTTGCACTGATTTTCTTATGATAGGACTCATACTGAGCTTCAATAGCTCACCCAACTTTAATTTCCATCTTTTTAGATAACCTGCAAGGTTAAAATGCAGACTCAACATCCAAAAGATTTCGGCTTGGATTGTCTTTTCATAAAAGTATTTTAGATTTGCTATTTGAAATTTCTATTATTCGTAGATGTATTGTTTTATTTTTGGGCTGTGGCATAAGACTTAGGTTTTGGGGTTTATATTGCATGCATGAAATTTAATTTGATTATGTGATGTTGAAATATGGATTTTAGTTAATTATGCATGGATTTTGGTTTTTGCTAAAACTTTGATTATATATCACTTTTTCGTTGTATGACTATATAACTGAGGTTTGAAATATACATATATTTATATAAAACTAGAACTCAAATTTTACAAAACAATAGTTAAGATCAATTGGTTTTGAAACTAAAATTGCACCCCTGTAACAACCCGCTTTCAGTGAAATAGGAACCGTGGTTTTGGGACCACAAATCCAAAGTTGAATAATTTATTTTATTATTATCTTATTACCTACAACATAATAGAAGTATCGTAGAAAAATATCTTTAAGAAATTTTACCGTATACATGCTTAATTTGATAAAAAGGACTAAATCGCGTAAAGTGTAAAAGTTGAGTTCTAATAGCTAAAAGTATTAAATAGCTATAGAAATTTAAAGTGGAAGTCATTATATGGCAATTACACCATTTATGAGTTAGTGGAAGATGTTGGCTTGGCAATTTTGTAATTATTAAAGTTAATAAAGGTTAATTAATAAATAAGTAATTATATATTAATATTAAATAAAACCAAATTAATTATCACTTTGTATCATCTCTTTCAACCGATTTTCACAAGTGAAGAAGCCATTTTTGGAGACCTAGGTTCGACAGGCTTACTTTATCTAATTAGGTATGCATTTTTGTTCCGTTTTTAAAGATTTATATTTTTCGGGATCGTTGTTGCCTGGGGACTAATTTGTGAAAATGTTAAACTATTAGGGTTTTAATACTGATGAATAAATATCAGATATCAGTTTTGAAGTTTGATGATAGAAAATGAATGGTTGTTGTTAGATAAACAACTTTTGTAAAGGATTTTTTTGTGAAATTGTCAAATAGGGATTAAATTGAAAAATAGGAAATATTATGTGGTGAAATTGTGAAATAATTGAAGTATAGTGCATGCTAAGGATTTATTTGATATTCACCATAGTGGGTTGTGGAAAAATTTTGTAAGTTTCCATATTTATGAGCTAGGGACTAAATTGTAAAGAAATTAAAAGTATAGGGGAAAATGGTAATTTTGAAAAAATATGTGTTGGACTAAATTGAATGTGAAATATATTGAATTGGGTTAAATTCTCTGTATAGATCCAGTCAGACCTCATCCGGAGTTAGAGCGAGCCAAAGAAAAAATCTCGGATTAATCGCCTCCGTATCTATGTATGCTCGTCACGGTAAGTTCAGGCAATTAAATTCAAGAATTATATGTATGTGATTTATATAATTTCCATGTATATACCGATCGCATATCCCACAACGTACGACAATTATTGAGTCCCGTTTGAACGTTAGGAATGCGTAGGATAAAAATGACATGTCATTAGGGATTATTGATTCTCAGCTCGTATCAGTTTACTGATTGCAACTCGTGAGAGCTTATTGATTCTCAGCTCGTATGAGCTTACTGATTTACAACTCGTGAGAGCTGTAATAGCCCGATTTTGACCCTAATTGGAACAGTGGCTTCAGGACCACAAATCTGAGTCCAAAAAAATATTTTAAAATTATTTTCTAGTATTGATTATGTGTGAATTTGCTTGTGTTAAATTTTCGTGTTTTAATTTCATTGTTTGAGTGTCCGATTAAATAAAAGGGCTTAATCACGTAAAATGAAAATTTGATTGTTAAATAAGAAAGTGCCTAATTTTTGTTGTTCTTATAATTTGGAGGTTTAATGATGTAATTAGCCCATTATACGAGTGAGTGGACGGCACTAAGGTTGATATATAGTTTTTATATAGTAATTTTATAAGTTAAAATATTAATAAAATATTATAAGTTATAATAATAAAACAAAACATAAAATTTAAAAAGCCATTCTCATCTTTTTCAACTAGCCAAATGTGAAAGAAAAGAAAAAGAATAGAACAAGCTAGGTTTCGGCACTTGCTTGTCTTGATTAATGTATGTATCAAGCTCGATTTTTGATAATTTTTATGTTTTGGAGATCATTGCTAAGTTATCTACAAAACCCATGCTTCAATTTTTTATTTTGATGAATATTTTAAGTTAAGCCATTGATGAATTCATGTGATTTTTGTTGTTAGATGATAGAATATGGAAGATATGTTTTTAATTAACATGTTTTGTCTTTGGATTTTTGATAATTTTGAGTAATTTGGACTAAATTGTAAAAATAAATTTTTGAGGGACTAAAATGTGAAATAAATGAAATGTATGGACCTGTAAGTGCATGGGTGATATTCGACCTAGCTATGGTAATGTGAAATTTTGTGTATTTTGTGTTTTATGGATAGGGACTAAATTGCAAAAAGTGTAAAATGTTAGGGGCAAAATGGTAATTTTCCCATTTATGTGTTTTTGGATTAAATTGTATAAATATGTGGTTAAATTAGTTAAAATTGAATTTATTTAGATCAAGAACGAAAGAAAACGGAATTAGATTGGGGAAAATTGAAAGTAGACGAATAGTGGATTAAACCGTCCGACAACATCCGAGGTAAGTCAATAAGCCTATATATGTTGTTAAATTTGATAGTACATATAATTACATGGTGAATGGAATTTTTGTGAATTTTTTGTGTATGGCCGAATGTATATTGTGCAAAAGAGCTATGTTTCGAGTTTGATTCGATCGAGATCCGATGTTCGAAAGACCCATACGAACCCTAGGAATAGTTAGGATACATATGTCATGACATAGGATATCCGATATGTGTTATCGTGTAAGACCGCGCCTGGGACGTTGGCATTGACTTGTGTTTACGTGTAAGACCATGTCTGGGACATTGGCATCGTATCTGATTCGTGTAAGACCATGTCTAGGAAATTGGCATCGTATCTGATTTGTGTAAGACCCTGTCTGGGACAGTGGCATCGATATGTGATTACATGTAAGACCACATCTGGGACGTTGGCGTTGTACGAGCTTTCCGATTATCTGCGTATCCTTTTTAATTCCGAACAATTCAATGGGCAATGTTAAGTGAAGACCGAATGTGAAATTGAATAAAAGGTCCGGTTTGTGTTTATCCTAAGTTGTGAAAATATGGTAAGTTGAATGCTAAATTGATTGCTTTAATGTTTAAGTTATAAATATTAATTATGTGAATTCATATGTGATTTTATTTATTCGGCCAAATGACGTATATGTGATATTATTAGTGACATTTATATATATATTCATGTGTAATTATGCAATTATCCATAAAATATATGTAAGTATAATTAAAATGATGACTTTGTATTTGAGGATATGTATATTCGGCCTCATTATCTTAGTGTTAATATAAAATCGTTGATATATATATATATTTGCTTATGACTTCTAAGCTTAAATAGCTTACTGTGAGTATGTTCTTGCTTACCTCTGTTTTATAGATTTTGGAGTCAAGTTACGAGCTCGGGAATCGTCAGCAAAGTCTATCACACTTTCGACTACCTTCGGTATTTTATAAGCTGAAATTTCTTTGAAACTATGGCATGTATAGGCTCGCTTTGTAGTTGGTTTTATTTGAAAATGTATGTATAAAAGCCATGTGAAAATGGCTTAATTTCCTTGCTTGTGTTCAGTTTTGCTTTAATTATGGCTTATGTTTATTTTGGTCATGGTTTAATCTTATATGGATAGTAATCACATGGTATGATGTGTGTATATATATATATATATATATATATATATATGGTGGTGTTTTATTCATGTGTTTCGGCAATGGGGTAAATGAGGTATGTTAGGTGTATTTAAGTAAGATAAATAATGTTGAGTTTAAGTGATTTTTGATATGTGTTATATATTTATATATGATATGTGTGGTATGTTTGGATTTGGTATTTAAGTGAGTTTGGGTTATGACATATGAATTGAAATATGCATATGAATGTTGGAGGCTATCTATATTTTGGCTTACTAATGGGGTAAAAGAATGATTATATATTCGATTGTGTATTGGATTAAGATTTGTGGTTTTATTATTGAGTTGAAATGGCATGTTTTAAATGGGTAATTTGGTTTGAAATGATAATTTAAGTGTACATGTGTATTAGGCTAATGAGATGGTCTAAAATGATAAGCATGATATTTGGACTATAGCATTATATAAATATACTATGGATCGGATAATATACAATACCAAATATGTAATGACTAGCTTTGTAGTGATAATGAAATATGGACATTAGAAAATGGTTCAATTGTGTTCACATATATGCAAGCTTGTAAATGGAAAGTATGCATGTTTTTGGTTCTTTAAAAGGCTAAATAATTGCGTATGTTACTTATGATTTTGGTCATTAAGTTTTATGTTATGATTTGTTAAATCTACTAAAAGTAGGTATCTTATTAAGCAAAAAGGATTTTAGTAATTAATATTATTGAATATCATTGTAATGGTGATTACATATTTTGTTCAATGCATGTGCATATAATATGATAATAGATTATGTATATCATTAATCTATTATTTGTGGTTAAATATGGTGCATTATTCGGTGACATAAAAAAAAAAAACTAGGCCATGTAATATGGTTGTTATGTTTTTAATATGTGCATGTATAGAAATTTATAAAAAAAATATGATTAACAGTTAGTCTATGAGATAACTATATTGACAATTGTTCTATGCATAAAATGTAAGGATATATGTTTGAACATGTATTCAGGAAGCAAATGCCAATACTGTTGAAGTCATATAGTTCGAATCTTATATGTATTAAGTGCATGTGACATGGTTTTGTTGCACATTAGTTATTTCGAATTTGTGGATAAATAATTGATATTGACATGCTTAAAATTTTAAAGCATGATTTACTTATGAATTTTTCTTTAAGTAGTGAAGCATGATTGGGTTTTAGTTGGTTAAGTGAACTATATGTATAATAATTATTTGAATGTGCTTTGGTTTATAAGTTGTGTGATATTGCTATTAAATATAAAATATGTGCATTGATGTGATTGAATTACGAAATAAGAAAGGTAGGAAATGTCTGTCCTGATCTGTGCTATGTCTAGTAATGCCTTGTAACCCTAATCTGACGACGGATATGGGTTAGGGGTGTTACATTTGATTGGTATCAGAGCTATAGTTTAGTCGGTTCTAGGACTACCATAGCGTATGTGAGTCTAGCTATACATGTCATATTTAATCTGCAATAGTGTGATATCTCCCGACTCTAACAAAGATTGTTTTTATGAGATAGATAAGTTTTCCAACTGAGCTAATTCTGATAGCACAGAAGTAAATATTTAAATGTTTAAGTGGAAATATGTTGATGATGAGTTAAGACTCATAAAGGTAAGGATCAAATTGTATGACAAGCTATTATTGATAAATGTTGTAATTATATAAGCATATGAGATATGATATTTGAGTTATAGTTGCTATCTGAAATGCTCTGATTGTGAAATAGTGATTTGATTTGGCATATGAACAATGTGTTAAGAATAAAAGTGATTAAAAGCAAAAAGTTTATTAAATGATTTGAGAATTTGAAATTAGTGATGAACTGACTATTTGTGATAGTATGTATTATGTGCATTTATGTAAGAGTTAAATTTGAGGCTTTACTATCCTCACCCCCTTATCAGAGAAATGTTATAATAAAATCTGTAAGATTTGGATTGAATAAGCTCATGAGAGTAGAATTATAGAAGTCCGTGTTTGAAAGATTGGTAATGTGATCAGAAAAGAGAATGAACCAATAAATGAAGACAATATTAAAAGAGATATTGGATAGTTCTGAAGACTATTCAGATTATGCAGAGTCACTGGTAAAGAAGTTAATTCGACTAAATGATGTATTCATGTATGTTATTTAAAGAAAGTATTAACTGGAAACTTTTCTGAATTTATTTCTATTAGCGATGGAATAATGTGAAAGTTTTTGATGATAGAATTAGACAGTTAAATAATGATTGAATTGTATTGATGGTTGAGTGCAATATTTATAGTCAGGCAGTTAATATTATTCCTTCTAGGCATTCTAAGTGTACATTTATCCTTAGAAGTATATGTGACTGTTTAATTTCAGAAAGAAATTAGTATCGTACGAGAACATTAGCTAAACATAATAATAGATGAAAGCATTGTTGATTTGTTTGGAATATGTTCGACATTGTTATGTCTTTCTCTGATAATTTATTCCATTGTGTGGATATGAAAGTCGACGGTAAAATCTATATGAGGCTAATATTTTGTTTCCATTGGTTATTATTTTGTTAAATTCTGTTACTGTGGATTTTAGTATTTATGAGTGACATTATTCCTTCTCGACATTTTCTGGGATATCATCGGAATTGATACCATTCTATATGGGTTGTAATTTTCAGATATCCTGTGTAACTCCATATGTTGAAATTTCGCTATTCCTATTTTCTTATGATTCCATGTGATTATTTGCAAGAGATTGCTATTTGAAAGAGATGACTATGTCTATTATGATTTTAATTTCTGGGTTGAAATGTGAGAGTATAGTGGTATCGTCCTCAGAGTTATAGAAGTTGTGTTTCTACAATGGTTTCTATTTAAATCATATTTGATACGTATCTATGTTCAAATGCTTCACTAACAGTTGGGATAATATCTATTTATAGGGTTGAGACATTGTTCTTGTTAAGGCTTAATGATTTCTATTTGGTTAAGGTGATTTTAGTATAATTCAGAGTTTTGATGATTAATATATGAGATGCTTCATTGTAAACTCTTTTCTAGTTCTCGTGAAGGTAATATGAGATGCTTCATTATAAACTCTTTTCTAGTTCTTTGAAGGTCTAACATTGATAAAAGTGAAAATGATAGAAGAATAATATCAAATCTGTGAAACAAAATGTCTGGGTTATCCTTTTTAACGAGAAGAAAAGATTTCTTCGAAAAGACTGATTCAGTGGTTTAGTTTGATTTGAGTTATTTGATTGAAAAGATAATAGGGTTCTATGTGTCTGAATCTATCTACCTGACTAGAAATGAACTTTGAATGTACATGTGTGAATTGAGGGATAGTCTGGAAGAAAAACTCGTATTCTTGAAGACTTGATACCGAATTATATCCATCGAAATGATTTTATCTGGGAAATGTTGCGATAAATTAAAGTTAGTTGATTGTTGAAGTTTTCTTTTGCATGAAGATAATTTCAACCGAAATATCAGTTCTGGTTCAGTTTGAGTTCAATAAAGAGATTACTATTTTCGTCCTTATGTTAATGAATAGTTTGAAATGTATTCTAATATAAGAATATGCAAAGATATCTTATGATTCTATATAGTTAAAGCTGCATAAAAAGAGTTATGTGAAATATTTGATGATTGTAAGAGTTTAAAATGTTTAATGTCAGAGAAAGATCTGAACTTGGCACAGCAAGGCTAGTTTCAATCGTTGAAAAACTTTTAAGCCTGTAAGTGATTCTTATCCAATGAAAATGATTATAGTTTTGAATGTTTTGATTGGGCGATGAATATGTGATTGATCTTATCAGGTAATGAACAATTGTTAGTTGAATTAGAGGTTAAATAAATGTTTATATAGTGAAGTTGTGAAATTTAGAAATGTGTCAGTGAATTTCAAGTTTAAAAAAAAGAGAGTTCAACATAAATTGATTTCTGATTTTGAACCTCAGATGTGGTATCGATGATTATTTGTTATTTTGAGATAGAGTGTGCATATTGAAAAAGTTCTATGAATATACAATAACTGCTACAAGAAACTCTCAGTAGTGTTCATATAGGATTAACAAGATGCACAACAATCCGAGATTTGATATAAATGATGAGTGTGAAATGTGATATTTCTAACTTTGTCGAATATAGAAATGGAGGGCTGATGAATTTTGTATCGGGATTATCTTTATCATTGAAAAGATGAAGTTATATGAAATATGGTTAACTGTCTGAAGAAATCTCTCTGTAAGTATGGATTTTCTCTTTTGATAAAATAGTTAAGTTATTCGTTTCTGTGTTGGTAAATCTGTCTATGGTGTCAGTTATCATTGTTTTGGATTGAGATCTAAAATTTATATGGTAATTCTAAGAGAGATTATAATCTGTGAGTATAAAGTTGCATTGAAATCGGGAAACGCAAACCAAATCTCGAAATATTTATTTGTCACTATGTTTTAGAATTGCAAAGTAACTAAGAAAGACTGTTGCTATTATAAGCAGTTATCGAACTCCGTTACTTTAGGATCGAGTTTTGTGAGAAAATGATTCACAGGATTAAAATCATTAGAGAATCTGAGTAGAAAATGGAAATAATTTAATACAACTATAAGCAATTTCAGCTAGGGATGATGTACAGTGAAAGTCAGATCGGAATTTTAGTTGTGAGATTAAAAGAGATTTGAAATTCAAAGCTATGTGTGAATTTGAAATATATGATGTGAAAGTGATTCACAATTGTCTGAAAATAACATTGAATCATCAGAAATCATATGCGGACTTGAAACGAAAAGATATAGAGTTTCAGATTGGAAATAAAGTATTTTTGAATGTCTCACCGTGGAAGAAAATACTCAGATTTTGGTCGTAATGGCAAGTTGAGTCCGAGGTATATTGGATTGTATGATATTATAGAGCGTATCGGGCTGGTTACTTATAGACTACTGCTGCCACCTGAGCTAGAAAAGATTCACAATGTATTCCATGTTTCGATGCTCTATAGATATCGATCCATGTGATTACTCCAACGGAGGATGAGATTAAGTCTGATATGACATATGAAGAAGAACCGATTCGTATTTTGGCTCATGGATTAAAGAATAGAGAAATAAGAAAATTCCATTAGTTAAGGTACTGTGGCATAAGCATGGAGTTGAGGAAGCAACTTGGGAGTCAGAGGATACAATGAAAGAGCGTTATCCAAACCTATTCACCAGTAAGATTTTCGGGGACGAAAATCCCTAAGGGGGGAGAGTTGTAATAGCCCAATTTTAACCCTAATTGGAACAGTGGTTTCAGGACCACAAATTTGAGTCCGAAAAATATTTTAAAAATATTTTCAGTGTTTATTATGTGTGAATTTACTTGCGTTAAATTTTCGTGTTTTAATTTCATTGTTTGAGTGTCCGATTAAATAAAAGTGCTTAATCGCGTAAAATAAAAATTTGATGGTTAAATAAGAAAGTGCCTAATTGTTGTCGTTTTTATAATTTGGAGGTTTAATGATGTAATTAGCCCATTATACAAGTGAGTGGATGACACTAAGGTTGTAACACCCCAAACCAAGTCTATGCGTCAAGATGAGATTTGGTTTGTCACACAGATCGAACATCCTTTTTATTCTCTAATGATTTAAGTAAAAACAGTTCTACAAAACCTCTTGAAGATGAAGTTTAGTAAAAACCAGGAAAATGATTTGAAATCGATGAATTTAAGAAACATTTGTTGAAATTTTTATCATTTAGTATCCAACTATCAAAACCTTAAAAGAGTTTAAAAGAATTTTGAAAATAGTTATAGAATCTCATATGTTTTAAAAACAAAAAATTTAAAGAATCATTATAGGATTAACATAAGCCCATATTAAATATCTAAAATAAAATTTAAATCCATCCACACATAAAAATAAAATCCATAAAATATTAATAAAGGCCTTATTACATCATATCCAAAATAGTAATTTAAAGAAAGCTCTTAATAAAAGTTCATAGTTTATAAAACCCATGTTTGCAGTATGGCCTTCACGAAGTCATCCTCGGCCCAAGTCTACATCAATTGCCATTACCTGAGATGGAAAATTTAAGGGAGTGAGTTACTTAGAACTCAGTGTATAACTCACTTACTATATCCACTAGGCCAGATCATCAAGTCATTATTTTTGGGCTTGAGCCCATCAACAGATTTAGCAATATAATAAATGAAATGCATGCAAAATGAAATTTCCCAACCAAACCTAATTTCCATCCGCTACACACCACCGCACCAACCATCACACTGTGGGGATCAAGTTAACCCACCCCGCCAACACACCAATCATAGGCATAAAGCCATTTTAATAATGTTGTGGTGCACCATCGAACTAGATTCGACAAAGTCAATGAACTAGATTGTGACAAAGTCACCGAACTAGAGGCATTAAGCCATTGAAATATTTGTGGCGAGCTACCGAACTAGATTTTCAAGAACAGGCCTTTCTTCTTTTCATCATTTTTCTCAATCCATGCAAAATGTATGCATAATATCTATATCCATATGATAATTTAGCAAAAGCCCAAAATACATGTGAGGAAATATTTCAAGTTTTTATTATGGCCCATAATACAAAATATTATTTAACCCATTAGAAATCTAGAAATTTTGGCCCATATATCGATCTAGCAGATTTTTCAGCCCATTTAACGATCTAGCATATTTTTGGCCCATTTAACGATCTAGCAGATTTTTCAACCCATTTAATGATCTAGCAGATTTTTCGGCCCATTTAACGATCTAGCAGATTTTTCGGCCCATTTAACGATCTAGCAGATTTTTCGGCCCATTAACAATCTAGCGGATTTTTCGGCCCATTTAACGATCTAGTAGATTTTTCAGCCCATTTAACGATCTAGCAGATTTTTTGGCCCATTTAACAATCTAGCGGATTTTTCGTAATTTTCACAACTTTAACAATTTTCATGTATTTACACTAAAGTATTAATTATTACGCATTTTTCCGATTTTGTCATCTTTATGATTTTTCCCAATACTTACGGTATAATATCTAACCCGAGATAAGTGTGAAGTTACACACCTGGTAATCGTGAGGACTAGACTTTCCCGCTCGTCAATACCTAAATGCAACACGATAAATTAGAACACTATTATTAAATAAAACTACACTATTGATAAACGATCTAAATCTTTACCCTCAGAATTTTGGACCACTTCTATTTGCGGTTTCTCCCCGATTGTTGATTAGTTACCCGATGAGAAACCACGAACAAACAAAGGTTCGGGAGTATGAATGACTTAAAACAACTGGTTCTCCTCGAATGAGGGTCCGCAACCCGGTGGAAATTCTCGATTCGTAAAGCGACCCTTCGCTTATACTTAGGGGATTATTGAACCACCCTCTTTGAACACTATTCACCGTCCTTTTCTGCCCTATCTTGATTGTCTCTAATGACATAAGATCATTAGTCCAACTAATAACTATCAAAATATGACTAACGATTTTTAAAGCAAGATTGGCTTACCACACTTATCCTTGTTCCACAAGATGACAATTGAGCGATAACGTCCCCTAAAACGAAATTGATTAATAACCATCTATACCAATATGACGAGTAATATGAGAATCCTTGAATAAACTCCTTACCTTAACTCTTAAGATCGATTCCAACGACTCACGATACTCAAGAACACTTGAGTTTCTGCCCTCCAAAATCACTCTATTGTCCACGGTTGAAAAAAAGAAATAATTGAGAAGAACACTTATGTATAATGGAAGATTCGGCTATGAATAAACAAAGGAATGGAAAATGGTTCGGCAATGGAGCAATCTAGCATTCGGCCATGAGAGAAGATAATAAAGAAAATTTAGTTGAGAAGAAAGTAAAAGGATGAAAGATGGAGATGATGATGATTCGGTTTCCAAGAGAGAAAAGAGAAAGAAAAGAGTTGAGTTTAAGAGCAATGTGCATTCGACATTGGGGAGGAAAAAGAGAAAAGAAAGAAAAGAAAAGATCCTTGTTAGCTATGTGATTTCGGTCACAAAGAGAAGAAAAGATTTGGAGAAAGAGAGTAACTAATCCGAAATGGTCAAAAAGAAAGAAAGAAATGGTTAAAAGGTGCAATTGTTTCCTCAAGGCTTAAAGTATATTCGGCTAAGAAGAGAGCAAATTTTTGAGAGAAAGTGTGATAAGAAGACACCAATTGACCAAAAAGAAAATGCTCCTCCAACACCCAAACCTACCAAGCCAATCAACAAAAACCGGCCATTCCCCTAGCCCCTTATGCCGTCCACATACATGGTCAAAAGGCCATTAGAAAGTTTCCAAAACATCAAACTATTCTCAAGCCTTATCATCCTCCAATTTCCTTATGTTTGAGAAACATTATCCCCCAAATCAAGCAATTCTATCCCTTAACTCAAGCTTACCATAACCTTAAGTCTTCTTACCAAAAAAAAATTAATCCAACTCATCCTAATTCTTATCCATGACCGACACATGCTAGGATAAAGCAAAAATAAAAACTCCCAAATTGCATGCTAGGAGATTCAAACCTCTCCCCTCAAGTCCAACTTATGGCGCCAACACCACTTTTCCAATTACTCATCTTAAGCCATCTTTTAGTACTTAATTAACTTAAGCTTCAAGGTCACCTGATTTCTTTACACTAAAGTACTCTTTACTAAAATTTATTCAAATTCCAAGTAAACCCGAGCTAACCCCTAGTAACATATTGATTCTCAAATTTTTAGGATGTTACAATTCTACCCCCTTAAAGAAAATTTCATCCTCAAAATTTACGATTAAAAGAGGTGAGGATATTGTTGCGAATTGCATCCTCAGCTCCCATGTAGCTTCCTCCGCTCCGTGATTACGCCATAAAACCTTGACCAATGACACGGTCTTCTTTCTTAGAACTTTAACATCTCTGGCCTAAAATTTCCTTGGTTCTTCCTCAAAAGACAAGTCGATTTCAATTCCACTTTCTCTACTAGTACTATGTGAGATGGATCGATCTATAGCGTCTCAAAGATGGAAACATGGAAAACATTATGAATTTGACTCAATTCCGGAGGTAATTCAATCTGATAGGCCACTGGACCAACACGCCTCATCACACGATATGGTCCAATGAACCTAGGGCTCAACTTGCCCTTCTTTCCAAATCTGAAAATTTTCTTCCAAGGTGAGACCTTCAGAAAGACCTGCTCTCCCATAGCAAACTCGATATCCTTACGCTTCAGGTCTGTATACGACTTCTATCTATCTAAAGCTTCCTTTAACCGTGCTCAAATAACTTTTACCTTTTCTTCTATTTTAGATATCAACTCAGGACCCAACATCTGCCGTTTGCCCAATTCAGTCCAACAAGTAGAGTACGACACCCACGACCATACAATGCCTCGTAGGTGCCATCCGAATGCTAGACCGATAGCTATTGTTATACATAAAATCTACCAATGGTAGAAAATCCTCCCAACTACCTCTCAAATCAATTACACATCCCTTAACATGTCTTCCAATAATGAATTACTCTTTTCGATCGACCATCGGCTAAGGATGAAAAGCCATCATCAAGTTTAACCGCTCCCAAGGCTTCATGCAGAGCTTTCCAAAATCGTGATGTAAATCTAGGATCCCGTCGATATAATGACACCGGTACCCCATGCAACCTCACGATTTCGGATACATCTGACTTAACCAATTTACGTAATGAGTAATCCGTATGAATGGAAGAAAATGAAAAGTCTTCGTCAATCGATCAACTACTACCCATATGGAATTTTTCTTAGTAGGTGTTAAAGGTAACCCACTAACAAAATCCATTGTTATTCGTTCCCATTTCCAAAGAGGAATCTTTACTGGTTGTAATAAACCTAACGGCAATTGATGCTCCACCTTCACTTGTTGACAAGTCAAACATTTTCTTACAAACTCAGAAATCTCACGCTTCAACCCTAGCCACCAATACTGTTCACGGAGATCCTGATACATCTTATTTCCTCTGGGGTGCATAGCATAAGGGTTACTATGTGCCTCCCGTAGAATCATTTGCCTCAAATCTGAGTCTTTAGGCATACAAACCCTTCCACAAAAACACAGCAATCCGTTCGTGTTTATGCCAAAATCCTCTATTTCACCCCTTCCAACCTGCTGAAATAAGGGTCCCAACTTTTTATCTGATATATGCTTTTCCTAAATTTGTTCTAACCATAGAGGCTTTACTTGAAGTTTTGCTAACAGACTACCATCCTCATACAAACTCAAACGAGCAAACATTGCTCTCAAATTAGATATGACCTTACGGCTTAACGCGTCAGCTACCACATTAGCCTTTTCAGGATGATACTCGATTAAGAAATCATAATCCTTTAATAGTTCCACCCATCTTCTTTGTCTCAAATTTAACTCCTTCTGAGTAGGAAGATACTTAAGACTCTTGTGATCCGTATAGATGATAGACTTCTCACCGTAGAGATAGTGCCTCCAAATCTTTAAAGCAAATACCACTGCAGCTAACTCCAAATCATGAGTAGGGTAGTTTACTTCGTACGGTCTCAACTGACGAGAAGCATAAGCCACCACCTTTCCATTTTTCATCAGTACATAACCAAACCCGTGTGAGACGCATCACAAGAACGATAAATTCTTTTTAGCCTCAAAGTAAATCAAACCGGTGCTTCCGTCAGAATCTTCTTCAATTTCTCGAAACTCTCTTATTGTTTTTCAGTCCAAATATACGGTACTCCCTTTCGCAATAGTTTAGTTAGGGGTGCAGCAATCAACTAAAACCCCTTAACAAAGCGTCTATAATAACCCGCCAAACCTAAGAAACTCTGAATTTCAGCTACCGACTTTGGTGGTTTCCAATCCTGTACAACCTCAATCTTCCGAGGATCCACCTTTATTCCTTCAGCTGATACCACATGACCCAAGAAAGTCACTTCCTTTAGCCATAATTCACATTTACTAAATTTAGCATAAAGTTGCTTATCACGAAGTAACTGCAATACAATACGCGAATGTGAATCATGCTCCTTTTCATTCTTTGAGTATACCAAAATGTCATCTATGAACACTATCACAAATCGGTCTAAATATGGTTGAAAGACTCGGTTCATCATGTCTTAAATGTGGCTGGTGCATTGGTTAACCCAAACGGCATCACTAAAACTCATAATGTCCATAACGAGTTCGAAATGCCATCTTATAAATATCTACTTCTTTCACCTTAAATTGGTGATAACCCGATCTCAAATCAATTTTGGAAAAATGAAGCTCCTTTCAATTGATCAAACAGGTCATCAATTCTCGGCAAAGGATACCTATTCTTGATCGTCAATTTATTCAATTGCCTGTAATCAATGCACATATGCATCGACCCATCCTTTTTCTTAACGAACAAAACTGGTGCTCCCCACGGAGACACACTCAGTCGAATAAATCCCCGATCCAATAATTCTTGAACTTGAGCTTTAAGCTCTGCCAACTCCTTCGGTGCCATTCTATAAGGAGTAATGGACACTAGAGCCATCCCGGGCAAAAGCTCAATACCAAATTCTACTTCCCAATCTGGAGGTATACCAGGAAGTTCATCAGGAAATACATCTGGAAATTCCTTCACCGTTCTCACATCATCCACTGATAACTCTTTGGCATCCAAAGCACAAATAAAAGCTAGGAATGCTCCATATCCTTTCCGTACCAACTTTTCTGCCTTTAACACAGATACCACATTTGCCAAGTAATTCTTTCGTTCACCAATCATTATTACTTCTTTATCACCCAAAGTTCTTATTGACATCCGCTTTTCAGCACAATCCAAATGCGCCCGATGCTTAACCAAGCAATCCATGCCCAGAATGAGATCGAACTCACCGAAAGGCAATTCCATTAAATTCACCAAAAATATTTCTTCTTGAATTTCTAAGGGCACGTCTCTAAATAGTTTATTTACAATTACCGACTATTCTAAAGGACTAATTACCTTCATCTCACTATCGATAATTTCAGATTCTAGATTCAAGTTTCCAGATATGGCGCTAGCAACATACGAATGGGTAGAACCAATATCTATCAAGGTAGTAACAGGTACATCAAAGATCTATTACATCAAAGATGAAGAACGTACCAGTTATTACATCAGGTGCACTGCCATCCTCGCGGCATCTAACTGCATAGATCAATCCTGGCTGTCTTGCATCCATGTTACCTCTAGAACCATTACCTTGACCCGGTGCACCTTGACAACGTCCAGCCCCATTACCACCATGACCTAGTCCACTACTCTTGGTGGTCGTTGAGATCCTCTTGTCATCAGACATCATCGATGTCTGAACTTCCTAAGTCGTATCCATACGTCGAGGGCAATTTCTATATTGATGATCCATAGAACCACATTTATAACAAGCACTTGTTTTTCTCCAGCACTATCCGGAATGCCTTTTCCCACATTCAGTACAATCTCGACTCTGATTAATAGCTATAGGTGCTCTACCTTGAGCTGGTTCATCATTCTGAGGCCTATTCAGAAATTTTTTAAAGAACCCGAATACTTTATATCCCTCTTGCCTCTAACTCTTTCCCGATTTTGACGTTCTGAGCTCTTAGCCTCTTTGGCTATCTTGGCTTTCTCCACAAGCACGGAAAAAGTTCTAACTTGTTGTGGGGCTATCAGAACCCGCAACTCATCATTCAACCCATCCTCAAAGCGTACAAACACTCATGATCCGTTGACACTATTGTTCGAGCATAGCGACTCAAGCGTAAAAACTCAGCCTCATATGCTGCCACTGTCTTATTTCCTTGAATTAGATTCAAAAATTCCTTCCTTCGGGCATCCACATAACTTGTTCGTACATATTTCCCTTGAAATGAAGCTTTGAAGAATTTCCAAGTAATCAATGCAGCCTCGGTGCCTTCTCGAACAGTAAGCCACCATTGATATGCCTCGTCTCTTAGCAAGGACATGGCTCATCTCAGTTTTTACTCGACGGTGCATTCCAGATCATCCATAATCTGCTCCACAGCTTCGAGCCAATATTCTACCACATTCAGAGCTACACCGAAGACTCCTCTAAAAACTTCTGCACTATTAGACTTGAGTCGTTCCGATATCGACCCACGAGTTGTTGGCCCAACTCTAGTTCCAGCGACCCTTTCAAGGACTCGCAGCATTGCTTGCGTCAAAGCATTATCTTCTTCCATATGATCATGTGTTCTCGTCTCACTCTCAAGTGACGCAGGTGCATCCATTTTCGGCATATGACTCGGTGCTTCAGTTGCACCTCTAACACCTCGTCATCTACCACGACCACGTCTACTACGTCCACGACCACGTCCTCTAGTGCTCATAATGACTAATTTGATTTAATCTGATTAAAAATTTTATGAATCAGAATACTATTTCAGTGTTTATTAACGATATTTTATGAGATTTAAGAGATTAAGTTATTTTTGCAACCACATCATATAGTCTCAATCTTTACGATTTTCAACATCTAAAACTAGAAGTTCTAGAGTGTTCCTATGATCATATCATCATAATAATCATTCAGTAATGAATACTTACTTGACTTGGTGCCGGATGCTGGTGATGCCATACTAACTTTAAAACATAATTAAAATAATTTCATACAGAAGTTATTTGTTGAACCCAACCACAGTCGAGTTTTAAAACTGGCTTTGATACCATTAAATGTAACACCCCAAACTAGGTCTATGCGTCAAGACAAGATTTGGTTTGTCACACAGATCGAACATCCTTTTTATTCTCTAATTATTTAAGTAAAAATAGTTCTACAAAACCTCTTGAAGATGAAGTTTAGTAAAAACCAAGAAAATGATTTGAAATTGATGAATTTAAGAAACATTTGTTGAAATTTTTATCATTTAGTATCCAACTATCAAAACTTTAAAAGAGTTTAAAAGAATTTTGAAAATAGTTATAGAATCTCATATGTTTTAAAAACAAAGAATTTTAAAGAATCATTATAGGATTAACATAAGCCCATATTAAATATCTAAAATAAAATTTAAATCCATCCACACATAAAACTAAAATCCATAAAATATTAATAAAGGCCTTATTACATCATATCCAAAATAGTAATTTAAAGAAAGCGCTTAATAAAAGTTCATAGTTTATAAAACCCATGTTTACAGTATGGCCTTCACGAAGTCATCCTCGGCCCAAGTCTACATCAATTGCCATTGCTTGAGATGGAAAATTTAATGGAGTGAGTTACTCGTAACTCAAAGGTATAACTCACTTACTATATCCACTGGGCCAGATCATCAAGTCATTATTTTTGGGCATGAGCCCATCAATAGATTTAGCAATATAATAAATGAAATGCGTGCAAAATGAAATTTCCCAACCAAACCTAATTTCCATTCGCTACACACCACCCGTACCAACCATCACACCTATGGGGATCAAGTCAACCCACCCCGCCAACACACCAATCATAGGCATAAAGCCATTTTTAATAATGTTGTGGTGCACCACCGAACTAGATTGTGACAAAGTCACCGAACTAGATTGTGACAAAGTCACCGAACTAGATTGTGACAAAGTCACCAAACTAGAGGCATTAAGCCATTGAAATATTTGTGGCAGAGCCACCGAACTAGATCTTGGCAACAGACCTTTCTTTTCTTCATCATTTTTCCCAACCCATGCAAAAATGTATGCATAACAGTCTATATCCATATGATAATTTAGCAAAAAGCCCAAAATACATGTGAGGCAATATTTCAAGTTTTTATTATGGCCCATAATACAAAATATTATTTAACCCATTAGAAATCTAGAAATTTTGGCCCATAATAATTGAGAAGAACACTTATGTATAATGGAAGATTCGACTATGAATAAACAAAGAAAAGGAAAATGGTTCGGCAATGGAGCAATCTAGCATTCGGCCATGAGAGAAGATAATAAAGAAAATTTAGTTGAGAAGAAAGTAAAAGGATGAAAGATGGAGATGATGATGATTTGGTTTCCAAGAGAGCAAAGAGAAAGAAAAGAGTTGAGTTTAAGAGCAATGTGCATTCGGCATTGGGGAGGAAAAAGAGCAAAGAAAGAAAAGAAAAGATCCTTGTTAGCCATGTGATTTCGGTCACAAAGAGAAGAAAAGATTTGGAGAAAGAGAGTAACTAATCCGAAATGGTCAAAAAGAAAGAAAGAAATGGTAAAAAGATGCAATTGTTTCCTCAAGGTTTAAAGTATATTCGGCTAAGAAGAGAGCAAATTTTTGAGAGAAAGTGTGATAAGAAGACACCAATTGACCAAAAAGAAAATGCTCCTCCAACACCCAAACCTACCAAGCCAATCAACAAAAACCGGCCATCCCCCTAGCCCCTTATGCCGTCCACATACATGGTCAAAAGGCCATTAGAATGTTTCCAAAACATCAACCTATTCTCAAGCCTTATCATCCTCCATTTTCCTTAAGTTTGAGAAACATTATCCCCCAAATCAAGCAATTCTATCCCTTAACTCAAGCTTACCATAACCTTAAGTCTTCTTACCAAAAAAATTAATCCAACTCATCCTAATTCTTATCCATGACCGACACATGCTAGGATAAAGCAAAAATAAAAACTCCCAAATTGCATGCTAGGAGATTCGAACCTCTCCCCTCAAGTCCAACTTATGGCGCCAACACCACTTTGCCAATTACTCATCTTATGCCATCTTTTAGTACTTAATTAACTTAAGCTTCAAGGTCACCTGATTTCTTTACACTAAAGTACTCTTTACTAAAATTTATTCAAATTCCAAGTAAACCCGAGCTAACCCCTAGCAACATATTGATACTCAAATTTTTAGGATGTTACAAAGGTTGATATATAGCTTTTATATATTAATTTTATAATTTAAAATAATAATAAAATATTATAAGTTATAATAATAAAATAAAACATAAAATTTAAAAGCCATTCTCATCTTTTTCAACTAGCTAAGACTAAGGTTGATATATAGTTTTATATATTAATTTTATAAGTTAAAATAATAATAAAATATTATAAGTTATAATAATAAAACAAAACATAAAATTTAAAAGCCATTCTCATCTTTTTCAACTAGCCGATGTGAAAGAAAAGAAAAGAATAGAACAAGCTAGGTTTCGCACTTGTTTGTCTTGATTAATGTACGTATCTAGCTTAGTTTTTGATAATTTTTATGTTTTGATATCGTTGCTAAGTTATCTACAAAACCATGCTTCAATTTTTATTTTGATGAATATTTTGAGTTAAGCCATTGATGAATTCATGTGATTTTTGTTGTTAGATGATAGAATATGGAAGATATGTTTTTAATTAACATGTTTTGTCTTTGGATTTTTGATAATTTTGAGTAATTTGGACTAAATTGTAAAAATAATTTTTGAGGGACTAAAATGTGAAATAAATGAAATGTATGGACTTGCAAGGGCATGGGTGATATTCGACCTAGCTATGGTAATGTGAAATTTTGTGTATTTTGTGTTTTATGCGATAGGGACTAAATTGTAAAAAGTGTAAAATGTTAGAGGCAAAATGGTAATTTTCCCATTTATGTGTTTTTGGATTAAATTGTATAAATATGTGGTTAAATTAGTTAAAATTGAATTTATTTAGATTAAGAATGAAAGAAAACAGAATTAGATCGGGGGAAATCAAAAGTAGACGAATAGTCGATTAAATCATCCGACAACATCCGAGGTAAGTCAATAAGCCTATAAATGTTGTTAAATTTGATAGTACATATAATTACATGATGAATGGAATTTTTGTGAATTTTTTTTGTGTATGGCCGAATATATATTATGCTAAGGAGCTATGTTCGAGTTTGATTCGATCGAGATCCGATGTCTAAAAGCCCCGTACGAACCCTAGGAATAATTAGGATACATACGTCATGACATAGGATATACGATATGTGTTATCGTGTAAGAACACGCCTGGGACATTGGCATCGACTTGTGTTTAAGTGTAAGACCATGTTTGGGACATTGGCATCGTATCTGATTCGTGTAAGACCCTATCTAGGACAGTGGCATCGATATGTGATGTAACATCCTAAAATTTAGAATTTTATGTGTTGCGTTATTTCTTGCTTTAAGCTAGTTAAAAATATTAATTGAGCTTGTTTAGGGGTTATGAGAAGGCTCGGGATTTATTTGGGCCCTAGTAAAAATTTTGTGTTTAAGTCTATTAAGGAGAGATGGTAAGTAGCTTCAAGGCTTATAGAAATAAATGAGTAATGTGCTTGTATAAATGAGCAATTGGTAAAAAGGATATGGCACCACATGATGGACTTTGAGGGAGGAGGTTCAAATCCCATAATGTACAAATTTTGACTATTATTTTTGCATTCATTCCCTAAGTGTCGGCCAAGCAAGTAAATAAGGCAAGGTGGACTTTTTAATTTTGGCAAGGTGGCTAAGGAAATAAGGAAAGATTGAGGGTAGGGAAATAAATCAAAAGAAAGGCAAGTATAGGGAACATGTTGGCCATTTTCAAGGGTGATGTTTTGGAAAGTTTTGATTGGCAAATTTTGACCTATTGCCCAAGGCATGGACGATTTTGGCATAGAGAGGGCATAGCCGAATTTGCTTTGTTTTTCTTTGGTAAAAACTTTGGTGCTTGTTTTGGCCAAAATTCCTACTTGCAAACTTTTGTGTCATTTTCTCCAAATTGCTACTCTCATTGCCAAATCCTAAAACCATTAGTGAGTTTTATTGTTTTCTTCTTTTCTTTCTTCTTTGCCGAAACCTCCTAGCACATTTGTGCATTTCTTCTCTTTTGTTTGGTCGAAACATTCATCTCTTGTTCACTTTCCCTTGATAGCTGAATCATCTAGCATCCATCCATTCTTTTCTTTTAACCATTTCTTCCATCTTCCTCTTCTAAAAAATTGACTTCACTTTAAGATCACATTTTCCTCCAAAGCCGAATCTAGTATCATCCCATCTCTTCACTTTTTCTTCTCTTTTTGTTGTGGACAATCTCTTTTTGATCGAGTTGGTAAGTGACTTATTATCCCTCTTTTCATTTCATTGTTATTTTCTTACTAGCCGAATATATGAGTTCATCATCATTCAGTTATTCTACTTTGTTTCTCTATCGAAATATCTCTCTCCATCACTCTCATGTTGTGATCAATATTTTTCTTTGTAGTGATATAAAGGGAGGCCGAATACCACAACATCGCCTAATCATCTCTAGTCATAGGGCTATTGTGAGAAACGGGATTATCATCAATTAAGGTAAGGAAGTTCCTTCACAGTCCATTCGATATCTCCATTTGGTTATTGTGTTAATCGATTGAAGGTTGGCTAATTGAGCTTGTTGGTAGGGTCTAAATCGCTCGATCGATCGACTTGTTGATCATACAATTATAGTGGTAAGCCGAATCCTTTGTCATTAGACAATCCATATTTTTTTTAACAAAATATTGTTTTGACTAAAATCTTATTCAATGGAGGCAAGCGATATCAAATCGAAAGGGGTAGCGATTGGAGATCGAAAAAGAGTGGATTTACAATCCCTACTCCTAAATTCAAACGAAGAGCGGTATCGGCGATTCGAGATTTTCCACCGGGTTATGGACCATCATCCCGGAGAATCGACAAATCGTGGATGTTCACGATTCCGAGGGTAGACACTTTAGATAGTTTATTTTATAGTTTGATTATTAAAATCACATATGTCTATTAATCGAATGTTACGATATCTTAGGTGTCGACGAGCAAGAAGGCTTAGTGCTTACTGTAATCTCACACCGTTATCCATGGATTTTAAGATTGATATCATATTGGAAATAAATCGCTATGACTAAAAACGTAATAGGGCGTAAACTGGAAAAATTGGCCTAAGATACACTATTTTGATAAAATTGACAAAATCGGTAATATCATTGTGTGAATAACGAAAATACCCTTAAAGGGCCGAATTACGAAATTACCTTAATGGGCCAACTTGGTATATTGCTTATGGGCCGATTTGATACATTGCTTAATGGGCTGATTTGATAAATTTCTTAATGGGTCGAATTGATATATTGCCTAAAAAGCCGAATTGATATATTGCTTAATGGGCCTATTTGATAAATTACCTTAATGGGCCGATTTGCAAAGTGTTAATGGGCTGAACTTTTTTCTGAATTAATTATTGTTGATACAATTGTAAATATCATGCTTTTCTATATATGATGCATTTACATGACTTTGCATGGGATGGTAAAATGTTGAAGAGAAGTGATTCTGGTGGCACTGCCACAAATATGTTTGATAATTTGATTCATTATGATTCTGGTGGCTTGTTCACAATTTGAATATATTATAAATGGCTAAATGCCTGCGATTGGTGTGTTTGGCAGGGTGGGTTGACTTCATCCCCACAGGTGCGATGGATGGTACGGGTGGTGTGTAGCTGTAACAGCCCGATTTAGGGGCTAGTTGGAACAGTGATCTCAAAATCACTAATTCGAGGTTAGAGAGGATTATTTTCATTTTATTCTATGTGTTATAACATGTTTATAAGGATGTATGGAAATTTTGGTGCCTTAATTTTAGCAATTTCTAGCTAAATTGTGAAAAAGGACTAAATCGCATAAAGTGCAAAAGTTCTATTTTAATTGCTAAAGGTGCCTAATAGCTATGGTTTATAAATTGAAGGTCCCAAGTGTGCAATTTGGCCTTGTTTTAAGTGGGTTGGCCGGCCATGTGACATAGGGGACAAGGGTTTTTAATTTTAGTCAAAGTTAGTGGGATAAGATGGATGTTTTATAATAAAATAAAGGAAAGAAAATATCACCTTTCTCTCCATCTTCTCTCCACCGAAAATGAGCAGCAAAATGGGGGTTTTTGAAGCTCAAAATTTCAGCAAACTTTCCTCCTCTCAAGTAAGTGATTTTGATGACTTTTCTTGATAAAAATTGTACTTTTGGAGTCCCCAAAGCTTAAGCTAGCTAATGAGGGGACTAATTTGTAACATGGTTGTGAGTCTAAGAACTTGCCATGAGAAAGTTTATGCTGGTTGCTGAATTTTTATGGAAGAAAATGAATGATAGGATGATGAGAAACAACTTTTGTGAAAGGTGTTGTCATGAAAACACCTAATTGAGACTAAAATGCAAAAGTTGTAATTTGTTCATTAAGGCATGAAATAGTTGGAATTATGGATAGTTGTAAGTGGATTAAATGATCAGGCTAGGCTTTTTTCAACAAGAAAATGTGATGAAAATTTATTTACGAGCCTAGGGGCAAAATTATAAATTTGCCAAAGTATAGGGGCAAAATGGTCATTTTTGCCTAAGTGGATATTAAGTTGTAATATGATCATTAAGTGACTAAACGAGTAAATTTCATTGTTCTAGATCGAAGAAAATGAGATTCGGACCTAGAATAGAAGAAAAGAGAAATGTGGGCAAAAAGTCTTTTTGGCCCTTTCGTCATCGAGGTAAGTCCATATGCAAACCTTGCAAGTATGTACGGGTTATTTAATATTCCAATGTTGTATGGAATGTATAATTATGCAATGAATGTATTAAATAAGTGTTGATGAGTTGTTAAGAGATTTGGAATCTAAGAATAGTAAGAAATACAAATATTATGACAAGATGATAGTTAAGGTTCCGTGTAAGGCCATATTTTTGGTGAGAGATTTTGAATAGGACCATGTTGGGAACATGGCATTGATAGGTTAACTCGTGTATGATGTCAATGTAATGTTATGTGTACGAGACTTAAGAGAGTTACTTAACGATTTTAGTGACTCAATAAGTATTTGAGAATTGAGAATGAATGTATTGTACATGAGAGGTGCAGGAATGCGTTAGAACTGAATTGAAGTGGATTCGATATTTGATGAACCCATAGTGGGTGATAGGTAAAGGATGCACTTTAGTTGCATAAGTTATAATTATTGTTGCGATGTGTGAATGCAAACAATTATAGTAGAAAGCTAAGTAAGAATGGTAGTGTGCGAAGAAGTTTCCGGGTAAACATTTGAAATAGATAAATGCATGTGGATAACTATTCAAGAATGTATAATATCGGTGGGCTGTGTGTGATACCACCTGATTAATTAGAAATTGATGGGCTGTATGCGATACCATTAATTATATTACTATCGGTGGGCTATGTGCGTTACCACCTGATTAATTAGAAATCGATGGGCTGTGTGCGATACCATCGCTTATAATTTATTGGTGAGCTAAGTGAGAAATCACCCTAAGTATAATTGATTGGTGGGCTGTGTGCGATACCACCCTATAAGAGATTCAATGGTGGGCTAAGTGCGTAACCACCGGGAGATTAGTAATATGAGTGGCTTATTGAAAATGCTTGATGTGTTGTTTTATATGATCTTGTGACGATCAGTGCAGGAATGTATGCTAATTAAACGAGCATTTGGCTTGTGGCATGGTAAGAATATGGTAAGAGATAGAATGAGTAAGCTTTAAGGATGATTGAGAAAGTAACTATAGTTCATGAGAAAAGCTCATCATAATAACTTGAAATCATGTATATTCAATGAATGTCAGTGTTTATCAGTTGTATGCAGATGAACTTACTAAGAATTATTGCTTACTCCTTTTCTTTTCCCATCTCTTATAGGTTATTTTGGCTAGCTCGGATTGGAGGCTGCAGGAGATGTTTTCACACTATCGAATAAATGCTTGGTATGGTGTTCCAAGTCCTTACGAGTCATGGCATGTATAGGGATTCTTTTATAATTGACTAAGTTCTAATTGATGTAGCCAAATTGTGTTGGCTTAAAAGAACTTAGAGTTTTGGTTGTGTATAGCCATAGATGATGGCTTAAGTTGTTGTAATTGTATTGGAAGTAGTTCTCCCTAGTGTATGGGATGAAGACTTTATTTCTCTTATGATTAAGTGTCTATAATTTAAGAGTTAAATTGATGCAATATGGAGTTATGTGATAATGATTGTATGTATGTATGCAAATGAGAGTGGCAAAAAGGCTTGGAAGATAGCCTCTAAGTGCCCACACGGTTAGATACACAGGAGTGTGTCTAGACCGTGTGAACCCTGCACCTTAGTGTTTTAAATTAGGATAGACCACAGGCAAAATCCACGGCCGTTTATATGGACCGTGGGTGAGACACGGTTAGAACATGGGCGTGTGCCCAGGCCGTGTTGAATAAGTCAGTATATCAAGGTGTGGCACACGGTCTAGGACCACTGGTGCGTCAAGGCCATGTGAGATTAGTCAGTGTCGACCACGGGTGGGAGATACGGGGGTGTCTTAGGAATACACGGGCGTGCCCCTAGACTAACATGGGCGTGTGCCCTAGCCATGGGAGTTTTGGCAGTATGGTGGGATTTTGGGCACGGTGGGAGCACAAAGGCGTGTGTGACTACACACGGGCGTGTGTGTCATCTAACACGGGCGTATACTCCCTGTCTAAATGAAAAGAAATCTTATGAATCGTAAAGTTTTTGATATAGTGTCAAGAGCCCTCGTGGGTATGAGTGAGGTCTCATAGGTCGAATATAAGGTTGTTAAAGTGACTCAAGAAGAGTAGTCGCGTTGAACCTAAGTGGAAATTAAGTACTTTTGTACGGAAACGTCTTGTGCCCTATTCTGGTCGGAATCCCAGGTATGGGGTGTTACATTTAGTGGTATTAGAGAATGGTTAAGTCAATTCTCAGACTAACCTAGCTTGAGTCAGAGTCTAGCTATAAATGCCATTGGTGGACTATGATAGTGTGATATCTCTCAGCTCTAATGAAATTGTTTTGTTAAGACAGGGATGGTTCCCAACTGAGCTAAGCCCAATAATGTTGTAAGTGATAATGAGGTAATTGAAATACTCCTATGCATTGATGAGATTCAAAGAGGTATGAATAGAAGTATATGACATGTGTGTGATAATGCATGAGATGAGAGTTATAAAGTGATAAGCTTATTTGTATTGGTTGGATGTGCATAAGGTGTTATATACTCAACCTACTGGGTTAGGTGCATATAGTGAGTAAATTTACCCAGAGAATGGGGTATACGTGTATGTATGATTATTTGAATGATGTATGATCAATATGTCCACATAGTTAAATCTCATGTGTGATTATTAAAGTAAATGATTGTATAACATTTTATTTTGTGACTCTGTATGAAACTATGAGTAATATGGTGTGAGAGTTAAATTGGAAAGTTTGATTAAATAGAATGTAAGGATGAGTGCAGTTGTTTAATGATAAAATGATGAATAAGACCATGGTTGGACCATGGCGATACATGTGATCCCATGTAAGACCATGTCTGGGACATGGCATTGGTGACGATACGTGATTCCATGTAAGACCACGTCTGAGACCTGATATTGGTATGAGATTTCGTGTAAGACCATAGTGAGGCTATGGCATTGTGATGACATGTAAAGAAATAGTTGGACCATGATGTTGTGATACGAGTAAGACCATAGTTGGACTATGGCAATTAGATAAACGACGTACTCAAACCCGTAAGACATTCTTTAGTTGATGAGTGATTGTAAGAGAAAGTAGAGTTAAATGTTGAGTATTCGAGCAGATATTAATATGGAACTTGAATTATTAAAGTTACAATTCGAAAGTATGAGTGATAGAGACGATTGTAGTGTGATAAACGTGGAAACTCACTTGGAGTGATTTGTATGACTATAATACTATTTCATTGATGATGAATATTAAATCATATGTAAGTAGTCACGAGAGTTAGGCTAAGGGACTCTGCAACCTCGCCCCCTTACCACTGTTGAATTATGATGAGACGTTATAAGAGTTAAGTTGAGTAAGTTTGTATGTGAGTAATACAATATGTATGTTAGCATAATTGAGAATACTTTGTATCACGTTGATACACGATACTCTACTAAATAGAGTAATTTTTGTTGAACATGAGGTTAAAGTCCTTGGGAGACTATCAATAAGATATGAAATAGATAAAGTCCCGTATAAGACCATGTTCAGGACATGGCCTCAGTACCAAGCTATGATCCTGTTTAAAACCATATTCAGGATATGGCTTCAATAATGAATATGAAAATCGTTTAGGACCATATTTAGAATATGGCATCGATACGTGACATGAAGCCCATATAATACCATATCCAGGATATGGCATTGGCATTTAGAGTTGACTCCATATAAGACCACCTCGGGGATGTGGCATTGGTTTCGTACCTATATGAACGATGATGAATATGCACCTATGATTATGCCTAGTGATTAAAGGGACAGATGGACGAGTCTAGAGGTAGAAATGAGAATTGTATTTGTAACATCCCCAAACCCCCATTCACTCAAATAGAATCTGGTTATGTCATCGGGGAATAGTCGGATGAAAATCTTCCTAATTTAAAATAAAACATCGTAGTTTGTTGAATTTTGGAAAACATATCTTTGAGTATAACTTTGCTATTAAACTCATTCATTTTAAAACTTTAGTTTATAATGTCCAATTTGAATAAATAGGTTGCAAACCATAAATCATTTTCACCTAGCAATTTAAATTAAAATAAACCGTAGTTAAAGTAATACCCAAAATAATAAAATGGCCTTTTATTACAACCCAATACTTAAAATGAAATACTTGCATCCAAAACTTAAGCATGACATAATTAATCATCGTCTTCGGCATGGGCCACCTTGTCCACTCCGATCCATCCGACTTTATGCACTACCTGAAATGGTTAAAGGAAAAAAGTGAGTCACCAAGACTCAGTGTGCTACCCCTTTTTCCCGGATTAGCAAAATATCATATGCAAACATAAACATGATCATCATGCATCCAATTAATATGCACCCAACCTAACCATCCATAACACCTTTCTCTACCCCGTGTGGTACCAAACCACTGGTGACCCAAAGTCACAAAATGTGTTACCAAAACACTGGTGTCCCAAAGACACGATATCCGTCAATATGGTGCCAAACCCTTTGGTGTCCCAAAGACACAAATGTGATACCAAATCACTTTGGTGACCGAAGTCACAAAACAATTGATGGGGCCAACCCATCGTGTGATACCAAATCACTAGCGACAATCCCGTATCTCATAAGTGGGGCCAACCCACGGTGGTGTCAAACCACAGGGATGAGTCGCAATGAGGTGCCAAACCTCTGGTGTCCCAAAGACACAGTGTGATACCAAATCACTGGTGACCGCGATCCAAATCGATGATGAGGCCAACCCATCGTGTGATACCAAATCACTGGCGTCAATCCCGTATAATCAACTGTGGGGCCAACCCACCGTGGTACTAAGCCACCGAGACGAGACGCTGAGGTGCCAAACCTCTGGTGACCCAAAGTCACAAAGTTGTGTTACCAAAACACTGGTGCCCGTCGGCACGAAATATCACTGCCCCCTCCACTCGTTAACCCACATCAACCAGTAATATGCATTTATCAAAAATATGCAATCATGCTTGTTCAAGAACATACACACTATTTATCCACCATCGTATTATAGCACACATACGGATATACTATGCTTACCAAAAGCATCAACATGACAACTCATAACGAGGATTTACCCCCTCTTGCCTCATACCTTAATGACATTTCATCCACCTTCCGTGGATCCAAACAACACATAGCATATATAATGAGAATAGCAGAAGCGGTGTGTATATACATACATCGTATAGTAAGCATATTTATTGATAGAGAAGTGTGTGTGTACACACCGCAAGCCTTAATCGAAGAACCAAGCTAAGACCCTTGATGACCTCGATACCCTTCGCTCCTAAAATCGACCAACAAGAGATTAGCATCCTAGCCATTCGGCCAAAACACAACATAACCAAAGGGTTATCATCCGAACTCTTACCTGCATAAGCGGTTTGGTTTCCTACCAAACCCGAACCAACAATGGTTTCTCTACCAATCGGCCACACCCTAAAATGTAGACAATTAGCCTCACAAGTCAAAAACTAAAAGAATAACCCAACATCCAACCTCTTACTACCACCTACCAATTGCTTACCCAAAGATAGTTGCTTTGCTTGACTGCTTCAAAATCCAGGATACCCTATGACAAAACGGTTCCAAATAAACGATCAATACACTACCAAACAAATCGCCAAAACCAACACTTACCCTTGAAGATGTCAACAGAGAATAGAAGAAAGACCATAAGCATTCGGCCTCACCTACTACCTTCTCCAACAATTGGAAACGAAACCCCAAAAGATCCTCACCACACCTATTATCCGGTCAAGGCGACAGCAAAAAGAAAAGGGAAATTTTGGCACAAGAGGGAAAGGTTCGGCTCAAGAGTTTTGGAAAAAAGAAAGATAAACAAGATGAACAGAGGAAATACTTTCGGTTTTGAGAGAGAAAGAAATGAAGAAGGTGTTTAGAAAACAAGTTTTGGCTACTACACTTTAAGAAAGAGAGAAAGAAAGTGTGAGAAGAAGATGCTAATTTCGCTTCAGCACAAATGAAAAGGAGAAGAAAAGGAGGTTCGCCAAATGATAAAAGGAGAACAAGAAGCAAAATCAAAGACCAAGGGAGCATTCACTACTAATAGAAATGAGGGAAGCAACAAAGCAAGTTCGGCTATATCTTTGTTTGGGGATTTTGGTTTCAAGGAAAACACCAAAGAGAAATTGACTTTTGGCACCAAAATAAGGCTGACCGAACATCAAAATGCTTAAGAGAATTTCGACATTCTCCTCCTTAACACCTCCAAAAGCGGCCACTCACCTACTTGAAGATTCCCCATTCGCCACCTCCTAGAAACTCTCCAAGCCACTAGTTCAAACTAGTTTGAACTAGTCAAACCCCACCAATCACTCCTTGCCATCCATTTGAGCAATTGACTAGGTCCAAGGCAGAGTTTGAACTGCCTACAACTCTCCTCCTCCATGCCGTCCAAAATGGGAGCAAAAATAGGAGCACTCCGCAGCTTGAACACAAGACCTCCTCCATGCAAATGGCGTCACCTTCCAAGCTCTAGAGTGGCACCTCCTTGCCATTCCACCAGCTCCTCTTTTGTGACAAAATTCACCAAATAAAACTCTTAAAACCACCAAAAATCAAGCTCCCTTTTAAACCACTGAAAATCAAAAATTCCCCAAAGCCTTCCCTACTTTCCAGGGTTCTCCAAACCCCCTAAAAACTTGCCCAAGCACACAAGAAACCTACCAACACCTGAGATATGCATTAAATGCATAACCCCTAAAACCAGGGTGTTACAATGCTACCCTCCTTAAAATAATTTTGTCCTCGAAATTACTTGGCCAGACTAACGGTCCACATCCTAATTCCCCATGCCACACTATCGCTGCGCACTCTGATTTCCAAGATCTAACACACTTTCTAGGCGTACTTTCTACGTCTATACCACAAGTTCTTAGATACTCACTAGCAACAACAACAAATAGCCACCAAAACAAACAGAGCAACAAGGAATATTCCAACCAAGAGAAGCTTACCCGCTGACACATCAGGCACATCATTATCCTCCTTCCAACGAACCAAAGCTTCACGACCTCGATCGAAACCAGTTCCTCCATGGTTCGGACCACGACCTCTCGTAAACTGCGACCACCTCCGCCAGTTGCACAAAACCTTAACCCACCGTCCGAGTCCTTTTCGGATCCAGGGACAATACTTAACAGTGAGACTTGGTGGCATCCAAACATTCTCGAACACGATTCCAAAGACTTGCCCACATGATACCTTCCGTGACCGAGCACACGGACAATCTGGATTCCCAAGAATCTGGTTTAGAAGCACGGTGACGTCTCGACCCTCGGTCTTTTCGAGACCCTCAAGCGATTTCGCAATCCCGAGCTCCTCTCATCACGGTTCCTTATTCTATCTCTAATCCGCCTCTCCCTTCCGACTTCCTCACTATCAGACTTCTTCCACGAAGATAGCAATACCACGAACCACATTGGTTCTCGCCACTTGCTCAAACACCTGCAGCATAGCCTGCGATCTGCGTTATCTCCTTGATGCGATCCTGCCTGCTCATTTCAACAATGGGTGACGGTGGCAGACAACGCTCTCTGTCCCAATGGTTAAAATCGCCATCCCGCCTACCACGTCCACGAGAAATGCGACCACGCCCCTAGAACTCATATCTAGCGCCTCGATTTAGTCGATTAAAATTTTATGCATTAGAAATTTGGTTCCACTATTTATCCACGAGCAAATTTTATGAAAAGAAGTTTTCGAGAGTAGTTCTTTCGAGCAATCAAGTTTCATACCCTACCTAGGGTAATTTCGTCATTTTCTTAAAGAGGGTATTTGGTAATAACTCAGGTCAATTTTGAAAATAGTTTTCCAACTAAAGATATTTCCAAAATTTACCAATCCCGGTCATCTTGAACATTTTGCTTTTCAACCAAAGTGTGTTGCAAAAAAATTTCGAAAGCGAGGTTATTTTGTAATTTTGGAAATCATGGGCATTTTAAGTAAATTCTCCAAATCGTAATTTCACAATCTTTCACGTAATGAGATTTTCTGACATTTGGCCATAATAAGAATATTTTGGTAAGAATCGAGAGAAATCTGAAAATTTAGAACCCAAGGGCATTTTGGTAATTTTATCAACTAGGGGTATTTTCGTAAATTTTCACAACCTAGGGTATCTTAATATTTCAAAACCTCAAAATTTTGGTATTTTGTAAAGTAAAAATCATTTTATCAAAAGTGGAGGGTAGTATGGTAAGTTTACAATACATGGGCATTTTTGTAATTTTGCCTGCTAGGGCATTTTGGTAATTTTGTAAATCGAGAAAACATCTTTCAAATCTGATTTAAATTTTTACAAACCAAAGGGGTAAATTTGGAAATTTTAAAACAGGGGATTTTGAAACAATCAGGCCAAATCCCTTTCGGGTTTTAATATTCGGTTTAGCCTATGAACAAGTCCTCCTGGTTAAGGTGAACCAAAGCTACGCACCAGGTAGGATTCCTGCGAAGAGGAGGTGAGTCACGAGGACTGCTTAAGTACCAAGCTCTTCCGGATCCAGTCCTAGACATGCGTACCAAAGTTACCACACCTTAACTCGGCGACTTACTTCACAGGTTTGTTTACGAACCTTAAGTTTTATGCATATGTTTGAGTAGACTAATCCTAGGGTCCAACAGATCCTAATATTCTAATCTACGAGCCCAAACTAAACCCATAATAAATCACACCACCAAATCACTTTAAGAGCTAGAAGTACTTACCTGGTGGACTTCGGATCGGAGGTACCGGTGCCATGCCAGAATAACCTGAAAAATTTCTTAAAAGCCCATATTTTGAAAAGCCCATTTTGAAAACTATTTCGAGCCCAAAACCCTCAAAGCTGAGTTTTGAACCGGGCTCTGATACCAAACTGTAACATCCCCAAACCCGGCCCATTCACTCCGACCGAATCTGGTTATGTCACTGGGGAATGGTCGGATGAAAATCTTCCTAATTTAAAATAAAACATCGTAGTTTGTTGAATTTTGGAAAACATATCTTTTGAGTATAACTTTGCTATTAAACTCATTCATTTTTAAAACTTTAGTTTATAATGTCCAATTTGAATAAATAGGTTGCAAACCATAAATCATTTTCACCTAGCAATTTAAATTAAAATAAACCGTAGTTAAAGTAATACCCAAAATAATAAAATGGCCTTTTATTACAACCCAATACTTAAAATGAAATACTTGCATCCAAAACTTAAGCATGACATAATTAATCATCGCCTTCTTGACATGGGCCACCTTGTCCTCTCCGATCCGGTCCGACTTTATGCACTACGAAATGGTTAAAGGAAAAGGTGAGTCACCAAGACTCGATGTGCTACCCTTTTTCCGGATTAGCAAAATATCATATGCAAACATAAACATGATCATCATGCATCCAATTAATATGCACCCAACCTAACCATCCATAACACCTTTCTACCCCGTGTGGTACCAAACCTTTGGTGGTGCCAAACCACTGGTGACCCAAAGTCACAAAATGTGTTACCAAAACACTGGTGTCCCAAAGACACGATATCCGTCAATGTGGTGCCAAACCCTTTGGTGTCCCAAAGACACAAATGTGATACCAAATCTTTGGTGACCAAAGTCACAAAACAATTGATGGGGCCAACCCATCGTGTGATACCAAATCACTAGCGACAATCCCGTATCTCATAAGTGGGGCCAACCCACGGTGGTGTCAAACCACAGGGACGAGTCGCAAGGAGGTGCCAAACCTCTGGTGTCCCAAAGACGTAGTGTGATACCAAATCACTGGTGACCGCAGTCACAAATCTGATGATGGGGCCAACCCATCGTGTGATACCAAATCATTGGCGTCAATCCCGTATAATCAACTGTGGGGCCAACCCACCGTGGTACTAAGCCACCGGGACGAGACGCTGAGGTGCCAAACCTCTGGTGACCCAAAGTTACAAAGTTGTGTTACCAAAACACTGGTGCTCGTCGGCACGAAATATCACTGCCCCCTCCACTCGTTAACCCACATCAACCAGTAATATGCCTATATCAGAAAATATGCAATCTTGCTTGTTTAGCAACATACACACTATTTATCCACCATCAGGTATTATAGCACACATACCGGATATACTATGCTTACCAAAAGCATCAACATGACAACTCATAATGAGGATTTACCGCCTCTTGCCTCATACCTTAATGACATTTCATCCACCTTCCCGTGGATCCAAACAACACACTAGCATATATAACAGAATAGCAGAGCAGTGTGTATATACATACATCATATAGTAAGCATATTTATTGATAGAGAAGTGTGTGCGTGTACACACCTGCAAGCCTTAATCGAAGAACCAAGCTAAGACCCTTGATGACCTCGATACCCTTCGCTCCTAAAATCGACCAACAAGAGATTAGCATCCTAGGCCATTCGGCCAAAACACAACATAACCAAAGGGTTATCATCCGAACTCTTACTCGCAAAACGGTTTGGTTTCCTACCAAACCCGAACCAACAATGGTTCCTCTACCAATCGGCCACACCCTAAAACGTAGACAATTAGCCTCACAAGTCAAAAACTAAAAGAATAACCCAACATCCAACCTCTTACTACCACCTACCAATTGCTTACCCAAAGATAGTTGCTTTTCTTGACTGCTTCAAAATCCAGGATACCCTATGACAAAACGGTTCCAAATAAACGATCAATACACTACCAAACAAATCGCCAAAACCAACACTTACCCTTGAAGATGTCGACAGAGAATAGAAGAAAGGCCATAAGCATTCGGCCTCACCTACTACCTTCTCTAACAATTGGAAACGAAACCCCAAAAGATCCTCACCACACCTATTATCCGGTCAAGGCGACAAGAAAAGGAAAGGGAAATTTCGGCACAAGAGGAAAGGTTCGGCTCAAGAGTTTTGGAAAAAGAAAGATAAACAAGATGAACAGAGAAATACTTTCAGTTTTGAGAGAGAAAGAAATGAAGAAGGTGTTTAGAAAACAAGTTTCGGCTACTACACTTTAAGAAAGGGAGAAAGAAAGTGTGAGAAGAAGATGCTAATTTCGGCTTCAGCACAAATGAAAAGGAGAAGAAAGGGAGGGTTCGGCCAAATGATAAAAGGGAGAACAAGAAGCAAAATCAAAGACCAAGGGAGCATTCGGCTACTAATAGAAATGAGGGAAGCAACAAAGCAAGTTCGGCTATATGCTGTTTGGGGATTTTCGGTTTCAAGGAAAACACCAAAGAGAAATTTGGTTTTTGGCACCAAAAACAAGGCTGACCGAACATCAAAAATGCTTAAGAGAATTTCGGCATTCTCCCTCCTTAACACCTCCAAAAACTGGCCACTCACCTACTTGAAGATTCCCCCATTCGGCCACCTCCTAGAAACTCTCCAAGCCACTAGTTCAAACTAGTTTGAACTAGTCAAACCCCACCAATCACTCCTTTCCATCCATTTGAGCAATTGACTAGGTCCAAGGCAAAGTTTGAACTGCCTACAACTCTCCTCCTCCATGCCGTCCAAAATGGGAGCAAAAATAGGAGCACTCCGCAGCTTGAACACAAGACCTTCTCCATGCAAATGGCGTCACCTTCCAAGCTCTAGAGTGGCACCTCCTTGCCATTCCACTAGCTCCTCTTTTGTGACAAAATTCACCAAATAAAACTCTTAAGACCACCAAAAACCAAGCTCCCTTTTAAACCACTGAAAATCAAAAATTCCCCAAAGCCTTCCCTACCTTCCAGGGTTCTCCAAACCCCCTAAAAACTTGCCCAAGCACACAAGAAACCTACCAACACCTGAGATATGCACTAAATGCATAACCCCTAAAACCAGGGTGTTACAGTATTAAAGCCATGTGAATGGATTATAATAATCTCCATAAGCATTATGTATAAACATCTGTTGCCTTTTAGGGTTGATGTAGTTGTTTTTTTATATGAACTGTGATTATGTGAAAATGTTAGTCGTTAGTAAAAATTAGATAAAATGGTTGTCGATTTAGTTAATTGAAATTGACATTCCTTTACCCCCTCGTAGCCTTATTCAGGTACCTAGAGGAGGAAGTTGGTGATGATTCTCGTACAAGAAGTGAAATTACAAGTTTCGCGTTGTGTGATGGGATTTTGAGTAAATTGAATAGAGTTAATGAATTCGATAGAGATGTCCCTGTTAACGTGAGAGATGACGATAGTAAAAGTTTTAGATTAGCATAGCAAAAGAAACTCAGATGAGAGTGTGCTCAAGGTATGTTCTCAGTATGGAGAAAAGAGTAGATTAACATATTGAGATATGATTTGAGTTTTGTGTATATTCACACCTGATTCAATAAGGAGAATAAAATTATGTGTGTACGTGAATAGAGAACATATTATAAAGATATGCTCATCGAAAATGTCCAACCCATGATGGTTGAGTTGAAAGCTATAGAGGGAACTATCAATTGAAAGTTCTAATACTGAGTTCAGTCTGAATTGAGAAAAAGAGTTAACAAGTTGGTGATCCAAAGGCGATCACTTTTGTGTCTGTGTTGTGAATTAGATGTTATGTAATGATCCATGAGAAAATCGATGTGTATTTTTGAATTTTAATGATTGAGGGTATCTTATACTACAGAAGATTTTGAAGATGAATTAGTGGAAACTGCTTGAGCTATTACAATGGTGGGTATAGTCATTGTAATACTTCTCAAATAGTGGGCATAGTACAGATGACTGAATGGAAGATCCATGTTAAGCAATGCGAGTTAGTTACTCGGTTGACTCTAGTTGATAATATCCTAGTTTCAGCAAGGTTAATGACTATAGTGAGCCTTGCTTTTTGAATAGAAGAGTTCGAAAGCGTTATAATAAATGGTATTTTAAACAAGCTATCCATGCTGGATGAGATTTCCGTTGTTGATGCTTCCTCGAGATAGAAAGTGAATGATGATGAATCCAGAACTTATACAAAAGTTTTGACGTGAGATTTAGTAGTGGCATATCTGATAAAGCAAGAATAAAGAAGTACATTTATGTGCATAAATGTTTTGACAGTAGAGTACATTTCACGATAAGATTGAGTTATGGTCAGAAGTAGTTGACCACTAAAAGCTGAGTTTTCAAAGCGTACAAGTCAAGACTTTTATAGTTGGTGAATTCTTTAATGAGAAAAAGAGGTAAAACCTTAAAGATTTTTAAATTTAAGTTGACAAAATTTCCAAGGAGGGGGAATGTCATTCGAATTACAGTGAATCAACCAGTAAAGATCTGAACGAACGTTCGGACATGTATGGAGTTCCACATTAGTGGATTATTGGATATAGTATATACCTCAGAGGAAGAATAACCTAGGTCTCAAGTTGCGTTTTGACCTTATGTCTCATAGCTTAAGAGTTATTGGAAGGAGAAATTTGAGGATAAGTGGAATTTGAAATTTTGACGAGTAGATGGAAACATTTAAGAATGTTGGTAGTAAATCCTCCGATAAGATTTTCGGGGACGAAAATCCCTAAGGGGGGAGGATTGTAACAGCCCGATTTAGGGGCTAGTTGGAACAGTGATCTCAGAATCACTAATTCAAGGTTAGAGAAAATTATTTTCATGTTATTCTATGTGTTATAACATGTTTATAAGGATGTATGGAAATTTTGGTGCCTTAATTTTAGCAATTTCTAGCTAAATTGTGAAAAAGGACTAAATCGCATAAAGTGCGAAAGTTCTATTTTAATTGCTAAAGGTGCCTAATAGCTATGGTTTATAAATTGGAGGTCCCAAGTGTGCAATTTGGCCTTATTTTAAGTGGGTTGGCTAGCCATGTGACATAGGGGACAAGGGTTTTAAAATTGGGTCAAAGTTGGTGGGATAAAATGGATGTTTTATAATAAAATAAAGAAAAGAAAATATCACCTTTCTCTCCATCTTCTCTCCACCGAAAATGAGCAGCAAAATGGGAGTTTTTGAAGCTCAAAATTTCAGCAAACTTTCCTCCTCTCAAGTAAGTGATTTTGATGACTTTAATTGATAAAAATTGTACTTTTGGAGTCTTCAAAGCTTAAGCTAGCTAATGAGGGGACTAATTTGTAACATGGTTGAGAGTCTAAGGACTTGCCATGAGAAATTTTATGCTGGTTGATGAATTTTTATGGAAGAAAATGAATGATAGGATGATGAGAAACAACTTTTGTGAAAAGTGTTGTCATGAAAACACCTAATTGGGACTAAAATGCAAAAGTTGTAATTTGTTCATTAAGGCATGAAATAGTTGAAATTGTGGATAGTTGTACGAGGATTAAATGATCAGCTAGGCTTGTTTAACAAGAAAATGTGATGAAAATTTATTTACTAGTCTAGGGGCAAAATCGTAATTTTGCCAAAGTATAGGGGCAAAATTATCATTTTTACCTAAGTGGATATTAAGTTATAATATGATCATTAAGTGACTAAACAAGTAAATTTCATTGTTCTAGATCGAAGAAAACAAGATTCGGACCTAGAACGGAAGAAAAGAGAAATGTGGGAAAAAAGTCATTTTTGGCCTTTTCGTCTTCGAGGTAAGTTCGTATGCAAACGTTGCAAGTACGTACGGGTTATTTAATATTCCAATGTTGTATGGAATGTATAATTATGCAGTGAATGTATTAAATAAGTGTTGATGAGTTGTTAAGAGGTTTGGAATCTAAGAATAGTAAGAAATGCAAATATTATGAAAAGATGATAGTTAAGGTTCCGTGTAAGGCCATATTGAAATATGGTCTCGGTGAGAGATTTTGAATAGGACCATGTTGGGAAAATTTCATCATTAGGTTAACTCGTGTATGATGTCAATGTAATGTTATGTGTACGAGAGTTAAGGGAGTTGCTTAACGATTTTAATGACTCAATAAGTATTTGAGAATTGAGAATGAATGTATTGTACATGAGAGGTGCAGGAATGCATTAGAACTGAATTGAAGTGGATTTGGTATTTGATGAACCCATAGTGGGTGATATGTAAAGGATGCACTTTAGTTGCATAAGTTATAATTATTTTTGCATTGTGTGAATGCGAACAATTATAGTAGAAAGCTAAGTAAGAATGGTAGTGTGCGGAGAAGTTTTCGGGTAAACATTTGAAATAGATAAATGCATGTGGATAACTATTCAAGAATGTATAATATCGGTGGGCTGTGTGCGATACCACCTGATTAATTAGAAATTGATGGGCTGCGTGCGATACCATCAATTATATTACTATCGGTGGGCTGTGTGCATTACCACCTGATTAATTAGAAATCGATAGGTTGTGTGCGATACCATCGCTTATAATTGATTGGTGAGCTAAGTGTGAAATCACCCTAAGTATAATTGATTGGTCGGCTGTGTGTGATACCACCCTATAAGAGATTCAATGGTGGGCTAAGTGCATAACCACCGGGAGATTAGTAATATGAGTGGCTTATTGAAAATGCTTGACGTGTTGTTTTATATGATCTTGTGACGACAAGTGCAGGAATGCATGCTAATTAAACGAGCATTTGGCTTGTGGCATGGTAAGAATATGGTAAGAGATAGAATGAGTAAGCTTTAAGGATGATTGAGTAAGTAACCATGAGTTCATGAGAAAAGCTCATCATAATAACTTGAAACCATGTATATTTAATGAATGTCAGTGTTTATCAATTGTATGCAGATGAACTTAATAAGAATTATTGCTTACTCTTTTTCTTTTCCCATCTCTTATAGGTTATTTTGGCTAGCTCGGGTTGGAGGCCGCAGGATATGTTTTCACACTATCGAATAAATGCTTGGTATGGTGTTCCAAGTCCTTATGAGTCATGGCATGTATAGTGATTCTTTTATAATTGACTAAGTTCTAATTGATGTAGCCAAATTGTGTTGGCCTAAAAGAACTTAGAGTTTTGGTTGTGTATAGCCATAGATGATGGCTTAAGTTGTTGTAATTGTATTGGAAGTAGTTCTCCCCATTGTATGGGATGAAGACTTTATTTCTCTTATGATTAAGTGTCTATAATTTAAGAGTTAAATTGATGCAATATGGAGTTATGTGATGATGATTGTATGTATGTATGCAAATGAGAGTGGCAAAAAGGCTTGGAAGATAGCCTCTAAGTGCCCACACGGTTGGATACATGGGCGTGTGTCAAGACCGTACGAACCCTGCACCTTAGTGTTTTAAATTAGGATAGACCACGGGCAAAATCCACGGCCGTTTGTGTGGACCGTGGGTGAGACATGGTTAAAACATAGGCGTGTGCCCCGACCGTGTTGAATAAGTTAGTATATCAAGGTGTGGCACACGGTCTAGGGCCACGACGCGTTAAGGCCGTGTGAGATTAGTCAGTGTCGACCACGGGTGGGAGATACAAGGGTGTCTTAGGGATACATGGGCGTGCCCCTAGACTAACATGGGCATGTGCCCTAGCTGTGGGAGTTTTAGCAGAATGGTGGGATTTTGGGCACGGTGGAAGCACACGGGCGTGTGTGTCACCTAATACGGGCGTGTACTCCCTGTTTAAATGACAAGAAATCTTATGGATCATAAAGTTTTCGATATAGTCTCGAGAGCCCTCGTGGGTACGAGTGAGGTCTCATAGGTTGAATATGAGGTTGTTAAAGTGACTCAAGAAGAGTAGTCGCATTGAACCTAAGTGGAAATTAAGTACTTTTGTACGGTAACGCCTTGTGCCCTATTCTGGTGGGAATCCCGGGTATGGGGTGTTACAGTAGCGGATGGATTATTAGGTTGGTTTGGGATTGCATTACATTCATATGATATATAATTGATTCATTATTTTTTAAAAAGAGGCTTAGGTCCAAGATATTGCTAAATGGGTTTCAGGCCCACTGGACAACGGTAAGGGGGTTATGCACTGAGTTCTAGTAACTCACCCCATTTTCCTTATCCCTTTCAGGTAATACTCAGTGACGTGAACTTGGGCTACGGATGACTCGGTGGAGGCCATACTTCAGAAATGCTTTATTTGGACTTTAGACTTCTTCCTCGTTTATTCTATTACTTTACTATTTTGGGTTAAATGTTGTAATAAGGTCTCCGGTTTATTTTATATTGCTTTATATTTGACGTATTTATATTTTGCTCAAATTAGTTGAAATGGGATTCTAAAACTCAAATAAAGATTTTCTAAAATGGATTTACAAATGGATTTCATAATAAACTTACATCAATATTTTTAACTCAAAATTTTTCTCAAATTTTCATCAATATTTTCAAAAGTTACGGTTTATAAAATCATTAGTTCAAATTTGTTGATTTATCAATCTATCTTGAAGTTAGTAACATTTTGTCAAATAATTAAAACAAATTGTTTTTCTTGATTTTTAATAAATCACAATCTGTTTACGTACGAACGAAAAGGGCTTAAAAATATTTTCTCATGTGACATGTCAGATCTGACCTTAACGCATGGGCCGGGTTTGGGGTGTTACATTTTATAGTATCAGAGTCCGATTATAAAACTCGGCTATGGTTTGGGTTCAAAAACATTTTCTAAATCAGTTTGAATTTTAAGAATACATGTTTTTAAAAGAAGTATGTCATCACGTGTATCCGGTATCAAGTCAAGTAAGTATATGTTACCATTTTATAATTATGATTATTGTGAAATGACGGTAGGAACACTCTAGAACTTTTAGTTTTAGGTGTTGAATCTATAGAGATTGAGACTGTAGGATGCGCTTGTGAAAACGACTTTACTTCTTATATTTCATAAAATATTATTTTATAAACATAGAAATAGTATACTGATTCATAAGACTCTTAATTAGATTAAATCAAATTAGTCAATATGAACGCTAGAGGACGTGGCCATGGTAGAAGCCGAGGCACTAGAGTTGTGTCTGAGGCGTCGGGACATATGCCGAAAATGGATGCACCTACGTCACCTGTGACTGAAGCTAGGTCACATGATCGTATGAGGGAGGACGATGCTCTATTCCAAGCAATGTTATGAGTCTTGGAAAGGGTTGCTGGGGTAAGAATTGGGCCAGCAACTCGTGGTTCAATTTCAGAATGACTCAGATCAAATGGTGTTGAGGTTTTTCGTGGTATCTCGGGTGCGGCCCTACATGTAGCAGAGTACTAGCTTGAGGCTGTGGAGTGAATCATGGACGATCTGGATTGCAGCACCGAGCAGAAACTGAAAGGAGCTATGTCATTGTTGAGAGACAAGGCGTATCAATGGTGGCTCACGGTTCGGGAAGGAACTCATGCCGACCGTATCACCTGGGATTTCTTTAAGACAGCATTCAAGGAAAGTATGTTGGGGCTAACTATATGGATGCCCGAAGGAAGGAATTCCTAAATTTGTTCTAAGATGGAAAGTCGTTGGCAGCATACGAGGCAAAATTTCTATGTCTGAGTAGTTATGCCCGAGAAATAGTGTCGGTTGACTACGAACGTTGTGTGCGTTTTGAGGACGAGTTACGTGATGAGTTACGGGTATTGATAGCCCCACAAAAAGAGAGAAATTTTGCTACACTGGTGGAGAAAGCCAAGATAGCTGAAGAGGCTAAGCGCTTGGAGCGGCAAAATCGCGACAAGGATAGGGGCAGGAGTAAGAGAGACTTTAAGTATTCAGGTCCTGCTAGAGGGTTTCAGAAGAGGCCCAGGAATGAGGAGCTAGCTCTAGCTAGAGTACCAGTTGCTACCAATCAGTTACAGCCATGTGCGGATTGCAAAAAACGACGCCAAGTGAATGCTAGAGATTGCCCTTGAGAGACTGCTCAGGCTCAAGATGTTCGTAACTATGATGCACAGCCAGCTAGAGGCGTTCAATAGCCACCGAGAGGCCGTGGGTCAGGTCGAGGTGGTAATAGCGTAGGATGAGGTCAAGGTGCACTGGGTAGAGGTATTGGTAATAGGGGTAATGCGGAGGTGAGATAGCCAGGGTTAGTTTATACAGGCAGACGCCAAAAGATGGCGATGCACCTGATGTAATAATCGGTACATTCTTCATATCTGATGTACCTGTTACTACTTTGATAGATATCGGATCCACCCATTCGTATGTTGCTTGTGCTGTATCTGGAAATTTGAACATTAGATTTGAGATTACTGCTAGAGAAACAACTGTAATTAGTCCTTTAGGATAGTCAGTGTTAGTGAATAAATTGTTTAGAGATGTGCCCTTAGAAATTTAGAGGGAAATATTTTTGGCAGATTTGATGGAACTGCCATTCGGCGAGTTCGACCTTATTTTGGGCATGGACTGGTTGGTGAAACACCGTGCAAACTTGGATTGTGCTACAAAGTAGATGGTGCTAAGAACTTTGGAGGATAAGGAAATGATGATGATAGGTGAAAGAAGAAATTATTTGTCTAATGTGGTATCTGCTTTAAAGGTAGAAAAGTTGGTGCAAAAAGGGTGTGGAGCATTCATAGCCTTCATTAGTGCTTTAGATGCCAAGGAATTGTTGGTGGAAAGTGTTAGAACGGTGAAAGAGTTTTTGAATGTCTTTCCCGAGGAACTTCCAGGATTGCCTCCGGAATTAGAGGTAGAGTTTGGCATTGAGCTGTTGCCAGGAACGGCTTCGGTGTCCATTGCTCCTTACAGAATGGCGCCAAAGGAGTTAGCGGAGCTTTAGGCTCAAATTCAAGAATTGTTGGATCGGGGATTCATTCGACCAAATGTGTCATCGTGGGGAGCGCCGGTCTTGTTCGTCAAGAAGAAGGATGGGTCAATGCGTATGTGCATCGATTATAGATAGCTGAATAAGTTGATGATCCAGAACAGGTTTCCATTACCGAGAATTGACGATCTGTTCGATCAACTACGAGGAGCTTTGATTTTCTCAAAGATAGATTTGAGATCGGGTTATCACCAACTTAAGGTCAAGGAGGCGGATATTCATAAGACTGGGTTTCGAACTCGCTATGGGCATTACGAGTTCTTGGTGATGCCATTTGGGTTGACTAATGCACCAGTTGTATTTATGGACATGATGAATCGGGTCTTTCAACCCTATTTAGATTGATTTGTGGTGGTGTTCATAGATGACATCTTGGTGTACTCGAAGAATGAAGAAGAGCGTGATTCGTATCTGCGGGTAGTATTGCAGATATTAAGGGAGAAGAAACTTTATGCCAAATTCAGTAAGTGTGAATTTTGGCTGAAGGAAGTGACCTTTTTGGGGCATGTTGTGTCGGCCGAAGGAATTACAGTTGATCCCGAAAAGGTCGAGGCTGTGTTGGATTGGAAACCACCGAAGTCAGTGGATAAAATTTAGAGTTTCCTAAGGTTGGCTGGTTACTACAATCGTTTCATTGAGGGGTTCTCGTTGATTGATGCACCCCTAACTAAGCTGTTGCACAAGGGAGTACAATTTGTGTGGTCAGATTAGCAGCAAGAGAGCTTTGAGAAATTGAAGAAGATTCTGATAGAAGCACCAGTATTGATTCAACCTGAGGCTGGAAAAGAGTTTACTGTTTACTGTGATGCGTCACACACAAGCTTAGGATGTGTGTTGATGCAAAGAGGTAAAGTGGTGGCTTATGCATATCGTCAGCTAAGGCAGCACAAAGTGAACTATCCCACTCATGATTTGGAGTTAGCTGCAGTGGTGTTTGCTTTGAAGACTTGGAGACACATTTGTACGGTGAGAAGTCGATTATTTATACGAATCATAAGAGTCTAAAGTACCTCCTTACCCAAAAAGAGTTGAACTAAAGACAACGGAGGTGGATAGAACTGTTGAAAGATTATGACTTCTCAATCGAGTATCATCCCAAAAAGGCTAACGTGGTGGTAGATGCGTTGAGTTGTAAGGTGATATTGGATTTGAGAGCGATGTTTGCTCATCTCAGCTTGTATGAAGATGGTATTTGTTAGCCGAACTTCAGGTGAAGCCTGCATGGGTAAGCCAGATTAAGGAAAAGCAGTTATTAGATGAAAGGTTGGGTTCCTTACTTCAGTAAGTGGAAGGTGGTGTGATAGGGGATTTTGGATTGAAAAGTGATGGAGTATTGTGTTTCCGTGGAAGAATTTGTATGCCCAAAGATTTAGAATTGAGACAAATGATTCTGCAAAAGTCGCATAGTAGCCCATATGCTATGCACCCTGAGGGATATAAAATGTATCGAGACCTTCGTGAGTAGTATTAGTGGCCAGGGTTGAAACGGGAGATTACTGATTTCGTGAGTAGGTGCTTAACATGTCAGTAGGTGAAGACAGAACATCAATTACCTACGGGGTTATTACAACCGGTGAAAATTCCATTATGGAAATGGGAAAGGATAACCATGGACTTTGTTAGTGGGTTACCCTTAACGCCTACTAAGAAAGATTCCGTTTGGGTAATAGTGGATCGGTTGACGAAGACTGCTCATTTCCTACTTGTTCGTACAGATTACTCATTTCAGAAGTTGGCCAAGTTATATGTAGAAGAGATCATGAGGTTACATGAGGTACCAGTGTCTATTATATCGGACAGGGACCCTAGGTTAACATCACAATTTTGGAAAGCGTTACATGAAGCTTTGGGAACAAAGTTAAATTTCAGTACTACATTTCATCGTCAGATAGATGGTCAATCGGAGAGAGTAATCCAAATTCTGGAAGACATGTTAAGGGGCTGTGTGATAGACTTCAGGGGTAGTTGGGAGGATTTCCTACCGTTGGCATAGTTTGCATACAGAACAACAGCTATCAATCTAGCAACTAGATGGCACCCTACGAGGCATTGTATGGTCGTAGGTGTCGTACTCTTACTTGTTAGACTGAGTTGGGGGAGCGTCAGTTATTGGGTCCTGAGCTGATATCAAAGATGAAGGAAAAAGCAAAGGTAATTCGGGCAGTTAAAGGAAGCTTGGATAGACAAAAATCATACGCAGATTTGAAGCGTAAGGATATTGAGTTTGTAGTGGGAGATCAGGTCTTTCTAAAGGTCTCATCTTGGAAGAAGATCTTTAGATTTGGACGGAAGGGCAAGTTGAGCCCTAGGTTCATCAGACCGTACCGTGTATTGAAACGTGTTGGGCCAATGGCTTATCAGCTTGAGCTACCTCTGGAGCTGAGTCAGATGCATAGTGTATTTCATGTCTCAATGTTAAGGCGTTATCGATTGGATCTATCTCATATAGTATCGGTGGAGGAAGTTGAGATAATACCTGACTTGTCTTTTGAAGAGGAGCCAGTACAGATTTTAGATAGGGACGTTAAGGTGCTGAGAAGGAAGTCGGTACCATTAGTCAAAGTATTATGGCGTAATCACAGATCGGCGGAAGCTACATGGGATCCTGAGGACGCGATTCGACAGCAATATCCTCACCTCTTTTAATCAGGTAAATTTCGAGGACAAAATTTTCTTTAAGGGGGTAGAATTGTAACATCCAAAAATTTAGAATTTTATGTGTTGCATTATTTCTTGCGTTAAGCTAGTTAAAAATATTAATTGTGCGTGTTTAGGGGTTATGAGAAGGCTCGGGATTTATTTAGGCCCTAATAAAAATTTTGTGTTTAAGTCTATTAAGGAGAGATGGTAAGTAGCTTCAAGGTTTATAGAAATAAATAAGTAATGTGCTTGTATAAATGAGCAATTGGTAAAAAGGATATGGCGCCATATGATGGACTTTGAGGGAGGAGGTTCAAATCCTATAATGTACAAATTTTGACTATTATTTTTGCATTCTTTCCCTAAGTGTCGGCCAAGCTAGTAAATAAGGCAAGGTGAACTTTTTAATTTTGGCAAGGTGGCTAAGGAAATAAGGAAAGATTGAGGGTAGGGAAAGAAATCAAAAGAAAAGGCAAGTTTAGGGAACATGTTGGCCATTTTCAAGGGTGATGTTTTGATTGGCAAATTTTGACCTATTGCCCAAGGCATGGACGGTTTTTGCATAGAGAGGGCATAGCCGAATTTGCTTTGTTTTTCTTTGGTAAAAACTTTGGTGCTTGTTTTGGCCAAAATTCCTACTTGCAACCTTTTGTGTTATTTTCTCCAAATTTCTACTATCATTGTCGAATCCTAAAACCATTAGTGAGTTTTATTATTTTCTTCTTTTCTTTCTTCTTTGCCGAAACTTCCTAACACATTTGTGCATTTCTTCTCTTTTGTTTGGTTGAAACATTCATCTCTTGTTCACTTTCCCTTGATAGTCGAATCATCTAGCATCCATCCATCCATCCATTCTTTTCTTTTAACCATTTTTTCAATCCTTCCTCTTATCAAAAATTGACATCACTTTAAGATCACATTTTCTTGTTTGATTTTCCTCTAAAGCCGAATTTAGTATCATCCCATCTCTCCACTTTTTCTTTTCTTTTTGTCGTGGACAATCTCTTTTTGACCGAGTTGGTAAGTGACTTTTTATCCCTCTTTTCATTTCATTGTTATTTTCTTACTAGCCGAATATATGAGTTCATCATCATTCAGTTATTCTACTTTGTTTCTCTATCGAAATATCTCTCTCCATCACTCTCATGTTGTGATCAATATTTTTCTTCTTAGTAATATAGAGGGAGGCCGAATACCACAACATCGCCTAATCATCTCTAGTCATAGGACAATTGTGAGAAACGGGATTATCATCGATTAAGGTAAGGAAATTCCTTCATAGTCCATTCGATATCGCCATTTGGTTATTCTGTTAATCGGATTGGAAGTTGGCTAATTGATATTGTTGGTAGGGTCTAAATCGCTCGATCGATCGACTTGTTGATCATACAATTATAGTGGTAAGCCGAATCCTTTGTCATTAGACAATCCATATTTTTTTTAACGAAATATCGTTTTGACTAAAATCTTATTCAATGGAGGCAAGCAATATCAAATCGAAAGGGGTAGCGATTAGAGATCGAAAAAGGAGCGAATTTACAATCCTACTCCAAATTCAAACGAAGGCCTGTATCGACGGTTCGGGATTTTCCACCGGGTTGTGGACTATCATCTGGGGAGAATCGTCAAATCGTGGTTGTTCACGATTTCGAGGGTAAACACTTTAGATCATTTATTTTAGAGTTTGATTATGAAAATCACGTATGTCGATTAATCGAGTGTTATGATATCTTAGGTGTCGACGAGCAAGAAGGCTTAGTGCTTACCGTAATCAGGTGTGTAATCTCACATCATTATTCGTGGATTTTAAGATTGATATCGTATTGGAAATAAATCGCTATGACTAAAAATGTAATACGGCATAAACCGAAAAAATTGGCCTAAGATACACTATTTTGATAAAATTGACAAAATCGGTAAGATCATTGTGGGAATAACGAAAATACCCTTAAAGGGTCGAATTACGAAATTACCTTAATGGGCCGAATTGATATATTGCTTATGGGCCGATTTGATACATTGTTTAATGGGCCGATTTGATAAATTGCTTAATGGGCCGAATTGATATATTGGCTAATGGGCCAAATTGATATATTTCTTAATGGGCCAATTTGATAAATTGCCTTAATGGGCCGATTTGTAAAGTGTTTATGGGTCAAACTTTTTTTCTGGATTAATTATTGTTGATATAATTGTAAATATCATGATTTGCTATGTATGATGCATTTACATGACTTTGCATGGGATGGGAAAATGTTGAAGAGAAGTGATTCTGGTGGCACTGCCACAAATATGTTTGATAATTTGATTCATTATGATTCTGGTGGCTTGTCCACAATTTGAATATATTATAAATGGCTAAATGCTTGCGATTGGTGTGCCTGGCAGGGTGGGTTGACTTGATCCCCACAAGTGTGATAGATGGTACGGGTGGTGTGTAACGGATGGATTATTAGGTTGGTTTGAGATTGCATTACATTCATATGATATATAATTGATACATTATTTTGTAAAAAGGGGCTTAGGCCCAAGATATTACTAAATGGGTATCACGCCCAGTGGACAACGGTAAGGGGCTTATGCACTGAGTTCTAGTAACTCACTCCGTTTTCCTTATCCCTTTCAGGTAATACTCAGTGACGTGAACTTGGGCCATGGATGACTCGGTGGAGGCTATACTTCAGAAATTGTTTATTTGGACTTTAGACTTCTTCCTCGTTTATTTTATTACTTTACTATTTTCGGTTAAATGTTGTAATAAGGCCTCGGTTTATTTTATATTACTTTATGTTTGACGTATTTATATTTTTCTCAAATTACTTTAAATGGGATTTTCTAAAACTCAAATAAAATTTCTCAAATGGATTTCATAATAAACTTACATCAATATTATTAACTCGAAAATTTTCTCAAATTTTCATCAATGTTTTCAAAAGTTACGGTTTATGAAATCATTATTTCAAATTTGTTGATTTATCAATCTATCTTCGAAGTTAGTAACATTTTGTTAAATAATTAAAACAAATTGTTTGTCTTTATTTTTAACAAATCAATATCTGTTTACATACGAACGAAAAGGGCTTAAAAATATTTTCTCATGTGACATGTCAGATTCGGCTTTAACGTATGGGTCGGGTTTGGGGTGTTACATGTGATTACATGTAAAACCACGTCTGAGACGTTGGCATTGTACAAGCTTTTCGATTATCCGCGTTTCCTTTTTAATTCTGAATGGTTCTACCGGCAATGTTAAGTGAAGATCGAATGTGAAATCGAATAAAAATGTTCAGGTATGTGTTTATCCTAAGTTGTGAAAGTATGGTAAGTTGAATGCTAAATTGATTGCTTTAATATTTAAGTTATAAAAATGAATTATGTGAATGCATATGTGATTTTGTATATTCGGCGAAATGAGGTATATGTGATATTATTAGTGAGATTTATATATATTCATGTGTTATTATCACTACACCGAAACAGACTTTTAGCGGCGTTTTTAGTGGCGTTTTAAAGAAAAATGCCGTAAATATTATACATTAGCGGCGTTTGAAGGAAAACGCCGCAAAAAAAATGAGCAATAGCGGCGTTTATTTACAAAACGCCGCTAAAATGATAAAGCGGTGTTTTTTTACGAAAAATGCCGCATAAAGCGGTGCTTTGGAAAACGCCACTAAAAGTCGAAGCATTAGCGGTGCTTTTGTAAAATGCAACTAAAAGTCGAGAATTAGCGCTTTTTAAAAAAGCCGTTAAAAGTCTGAGCATTAGCGGCTCTTTTGTAAAAACGCCGCTAAAAGTCTGAGAATTAGCGGCGCTTTTTTAAAAACGCCGCTAAAAGTCTGAGCATTAGCGGCGCTTTTGTAAAAACGCCGCTAAAAGTCTGAGAATTAGCGACGCTTTTTTAAAAACGCCGCTAAAAGTCTGAGCATTAGCGGCGCTTTTGTAAAAACGCCGCTAAAAGTCTGAGCATTATCGGCGCTTTTGTAAAAACGTCGCTAAAACTCGAGCATTAGCGGCGCTTTTGTAAAACGCCGCTAAAATCTGAACATTAGCGGCGCTTTTGGAAAAACGCGCTAAAAGTCTGAACATTAGCGGCACTTTTGGAAAAGCGCATAAATAATTTTAAAGTTTTTTAGATATATATGGTGATTGTTTTAAATTTATACATTAAATAATTTCTCATATAATTTTAAAAGAGATAACATTAATTTTAATATATTAAAATTATGATTACATTCAAATTATTTAAGAGAAAATATTTGTTAAAAATGAAAAAATGTAACATCCTAAATATTTAAAAATCATTATGTTGCTAAATGTTAGTTCGGGTTTACTTGGAGGTAAAAAAAAATAATATTAGTTAAGCGTACCTTAGAGTAAAGAAATTAGGTGACCTTGAAACTTAAGTTAATTAAGTACTAAAAGATGGCATAAGATGAGTAATTGGAAAAGTGGTGATGGCGCCATAAGTTGGACATGAGGGAAGGAGTTGAATCATCTAGCATGCAATTAGGAATTTTTATTTTTGCTTTAAGCTTAAGCATGTGTCGGCAAGAGATAAGGTTAGATGAGTTGGATTGTTTTTATTTTGGTAAGAAGACTAAGGATTTGGAAAGCTAAAGAAAAGGGCTTGAATTGGGGATTTTGTCTCTTCAACTAAGGAAAAGGAGGAGGATAAGGCTTAAGTATAGGAGATGTTTTGGAAACTCCCTAATGGCCTTTTGACCATTGCATTTGGACAGACATAGAGGCTAGGGGGATGGCCGCTTTGTAAGCTTGGATGTTAGGAGAACACATCCATTTTGGTCATTTAGGCAAAATGTATTTTCTCTCCATCTATCTTTCTTTCTAGCCAAAATTTGCCAACATACTTGAGTAAGCAATTCATTTTTTTTGAGCCATTCTCTTTTGACCATTTTGGTTTTTGAAACTTTTTCTCTCCCAAAATTTTTCTTCTCATTGTGACCAAAAGCACTTAGGCAAGCAAAGATTCTTCTTCTTTTATTTTTCTCACTTCTCCTCCTCAATGCCGAATGCACTTTTTTCTTAAACTCCATTCTCTTTTCTTCTCTTTTCTTTGTCTCTTTCTCTCTAGAAACCGAACCATATCATTCCATTTGCCCATTCTTTCATTTTCTTCTTCATTAAAATCTCTCCAATTCTTTCATCCATGGCCAAATGTTAACTTGTTCTTGTGCCAAAATTTCTTTCATTTTCTTTGATCACAACCGATTAACTTTAATCATACATAATTATTCTCACTCAATTTTCTTTCCAATCGTGAGCATTAGTGAGATTATGGTGGGTAAAAACTCAAGGTGTTCTTGAATATTTTTGGAACTTTGGAATCGATTTCAAGAATTAAGGTAAGGAGATTTTCTTTTAAGGGTTCTTATTTTATTCATTATATTAGTATAGTTAGTTATTAATCTATTTTGTTTTAGGGACATAATCGCTCGATCGTTTCTTCGAGGAACGAAGATAATCGTGGTAAGCCAAATCTCAAATCTTATAAATCGTTAGCCATATTTCGATACTTATAAGTTGGATTAATGATCTTATGTCTTTAGAGACATTCAAGATAGGGCAGAAAAGGGCAGTCCATAGTCTTTGAAAGAGGGGCGGTTCCGCTAATCCCCTAAATATAAGCGAAGAAATTTGTTTGAGAATCCGGATTTTCCACCGGGTTGCGGACCTTCAACCGAGGAGAATCAATTGTTCGAGGTTATTCGTACTCCCGAGCCTTTGTTCGTTCGTGGATTCTCATCGGGCAACAAATCAACAATCGAGGAGAAACCAAAAATAGAAGTGGTTCAAAATCAAAAGGGTAAAGATTTAGATCGTTTACCAATAGTGTTTTTTTTATAAATGAAAGTGTTCTAATGGTTCGTGTTACGTTTAGGTGTTGACGAGCGGGAAGGTTTAGTACTCACGATATCAAGGTGTGTAACTTCACACTTATCTCGGGTTAGATGTCATACCGTAGTATTGAGCAAAATTGTAAAAATGACAAAATCAGTACAATACGAAATAATTGGTATTTTGGTGAAATTACATGAAAACGGTTAAAATTGTGAAAATTACGAAAACGCCTCGATGAGTTAGTTGGTAAAATGTAAATTTTATGTCTCATGTGTAAATGGGTGAAATCTCATTAGATCGTTAAATGGGCGAAATCACGATAGATCGTTAAATGGGCGAAATCTCATTAGATCGTTAAATGGGTGAAATCTACATTAGATCGTTAAATGGGCCAAAATCTACATTAGATCGTTAAATGGGCGAAATCCACGATAGATCGTTAAATGGGCGAGATCCGCTAGATCGTTAAATGGGCCAAGTTGCTAGATTGTTAAATGGGCTAAATGTTATTTTGTATTTTGGGCCTTAATAAAAACTTGGAATATTAACTCATATGTAAATTGGGCCTTTTTGCTAAAATCATCATATGTAAATAGACTATTTCGCATACATGTTGCATGGGTTGGGATTAATGATGAAGAAAAGAAAGGCTTGTTGCCAAAAATCTAGTTCGGTGGCTTTGCCACAAAATAATTAAATGGCTCATTGCCTCTAGTTCGGTGGCTCTGCCACAAAATAATTAAATGGCTTATTGCCTCTAGTTCGGTGGCTTTGCCACAAATATTTTAATGGCTCAATGCCTCTAGTTCGGTGACTTTGTCACAATCTAGTTCGGTGGCTCTGCCACAAATATAAAAATGGCTTTATGCCTATGATTGGTGTGTTGGCGGGGTGGGTTGACTTGATCCCACAGGTGTGATGGTTGAATGCGGGTGGTGTGTAGCGGATGGAAATTAGGTTTGGGTGGGAAATTTCATTTTTGCATACATCTCATTATTTATATTGTTAAACCTGTTTATGGGCTCAAGCCCAAAATTATGACTTGATGATCTGGCCCAGTGGATGAAGTAAGTGAGTTATACACTGAGTTTTGAGTAACTCACTCCCTCAAATTTTTCATCTCAGGTAATGGAAATTGACGTGGACTTGGGCCGAGGATGACTTCGTGGAGGCCATACTGCAAACATGGGTTTAATAAACTTTGAACTTTTAATAAGTACTTTCTTAAATTTACTATTTTGGGTATGATGTAATAAGGCCTCTTTTAATATTTTATGGATTTTTATGTGTGGATGGATTTAAATTATGTTTTAGATATTTAATATGGGCTTATATTTATCTTATAATGTTTTCTAAAAATACTTTGGGTTTTTTTTTCAAACATATGAAATCCTTTATCTATTCTTTTTTTTTTAATACTTTGAACTCTTATAAAATTACTTTATGGTTTTGATAATTAAATATTAAATGATGAGATTTTCAACTAATGTTTCTCAAGTACATCAAACTTAAAATTATTTCTCTTGGTTTTATTAAACTCTATTTCAAAAGGGTTTTGAAATACCGATTCACCTAAATTATTGAGATAGTTCGATCTATATAACAAACCAAATCTAGTCTTAATGCATAGGCCGGGTTTGGGGTGTTACATTTAATGGTATCAGAGCTAGTTTCAAAACTCGGTACGTGGTTGGGTCCAACAAATAATTTCATATGAAATCATTTCAATTATGTTTTAAAGATCAGTATGGCATCACAAGCATCTCGCACCAAGTCAAGTAAGTAGTCGTTACTAAATGATTATTATGATGATGATGATATGATCATATGAACACTCTAGAACTTCTAGTTTTAGATGTTGAAAATTGTAGAGATTGAGACTATAGGTTATGGTTGCGAAAAATAACTTTATCTCTCAAATCTCATAAAACATCGTTAATAAATACTGAAATAATTTTTGATTCATAAAACTTGTAATCAGATTAAATCAAATTAGTCATCATGAGCACTAGAGGACGTGGTCGTGGACGCGGCAGACGTGGCCGTGGTAGAGGACGAGGTGTTAGAGGCGCAACTGAAGCACCAAATCATATGCCGGAAATGGATGCACCTGCGTCACTTGTAAGTGAGACGGGATCACAGGATCATATGGAAGAAGATAATGCTTTGACCCAAGCAATGCTGCGAGTCTTGGAAAAGGTCGCTGGAACTAGAATTGGGCCAACGAGTCGGGGGTCGATTTCGAAACGACTCAAGTCTAATAATGCAGAAGTTTTTAGAGGAGTTTCCGGTGTAGCTCCGAATGTGGCTGAATATTGGCTCGAAGCTGTGGAGCGGATTATGGATGATATAGAATGCACTGTCGACCAGAAACTGAAAGGAGTTGTGTCCTTGCTAAGAGACGAGGCGTATCAATGGTGGCTTACTGTTCGAGAAGGCACCGAGGTTGCATTGATTACTTGGGAATTCTTTAAAGCTGCCTTCTAAGGGAAATATGTTGGAACAAGTTATGTGGATGTCCAAAGGAAGGAATTCCTGAATCTAATTCAAGGGAATAAGACAGTGGCAGCATATGAGGCTGAGTTTTTACGCTTGAGTTGCTATGCTCGGACAATAGTGTCAACAGATCATGAACGTTGTGTGCGATTCGAGGATGGGCTGAATGATGAGTTGAGGGTTCTGATTGCCCCACAACAAGTTAGAACTTTTTCCACGCTTGTGGAGAAAGCCAAGATAGTCGACGAGGCTAAGAACTCAGAACGTCGAAATCAGGAAAGATTTAGAAGCAAGAGAGATATAAAGCAGTCGGGTTCTTCAAAAAGGTTTCTGAAAAGGCCTCAGAGTGGTGAACCAGCTCAAGGTAGAGCACCTGTAGCTAATAATCAAAGTCGAGATTGTGCTGAATGTGGAAAAAGGCATTTTGGAGAGTGCTGGAGGAAAACGGGCGCTTGTTACAAATGTGGTTCAATGGATCACCAATACAAAAATTGCCCTCGACGTACGGATATGACTCAGAAAGTTCGTATCTTGATGCACTGTAGGCCGGAGGTACTCGGCTGACCACCGAGAGGTCGTGGACCAGGTCGTGGTAATAATGGGCTGGACGTGGTCAAGGTGCACCGGGTCGAGGCAATGGTCCTAGAGGTAACACGGATGCAAGACAGCCAGGACCGGTATATGCAGTTAGACGCTGTGAGGATGGCAATGCACCTGATGTAATAACTGGTACGTTCTTTATCTTCGATGTACCTGTTACTACTCTAATAGATATTGGTTCTACCCACTCGTATGCTGCTAGCGCCATATCTGGAAACTTGAATCTAGAATCTAAAATTACCGATAGTGAGATGAAAGTAATTAGTCCTTTAGGACAGTCGGTAATTGTAAATAAACTGTTTAGAGACGTGCCCTTTGAAATTCAAGAAGAAGTATTTTTGGCGAATTTGATGGAGTTGCCTTTCGGCAAGTTCGATCTCATTCTGGGCATGGATTGGTTGGTTATGCATCGGACGCATTTGGATTGTGCTACAAAGCGGATGTCAATAAGAACCTTGGATGATAAGGAAGTAATAATGATAGGTGAATGAAGGAATTACTTGGCAAATGTGGTATCAGCATTGAAGGTAGAAAAGTTGGTGCGGAAAGGGTATGGAGCATTCCTAGCTTTTATTTGTGCTTTGGATGCCAAAGAGTTATCTGTGGATGATGTGAGAACGGTGAAGGAATTTTCAGATGTATTTCCTGAAGAACTTCTTGGTATACCTCCAGATCGAGAAGTAGAATTTGGCATTGAGCTTTTGCCCGAAATGGCTCCAGTGTCCATTGCTCCTTATAGAATGGCATCGAAGGAGTTGGCAGAGCTTAAAGCTCAAATTCAAGAATTGTTGGATCGGGATTTATTCGACCGAGTGTGTGTCTCGTGGGAGCACTAGTTTTGTTCGTTAAGAAGAAGGATGGATCGATGCGTATGTGCATTGATTACAGACAATTGAATAAATTGACGATCAAGAATAGGTATCCTTTGTCGAGAATTGATGACATGTTTGATCAATTGAAGGGAGCTTCAGTTTTCTCCAAAATTGATTTGAGATCAGGTTATCACCAGCTTAAGGTGAAAGAAGCAGATATTTATAAGACGACATTCAGAACTCGTTATGGACATTATGAGTTTTTGGTGATGCCGTTTGGATTAACCAATGCACCAGCCGCATTTATGGACATGATGAACCGAGTCTTTCAACCATATTTAGACCGGTTTGTGGTAGTGTTCATAGATGATATTTTGGTTTATTCAAGAAATGATGAGGAGCATGACACGCATTTGCGTATTGTATTCTGACTACTTACGTGATAAGCAACTTTATGCCAAATTCGGTAAATGTGAATTTTGGCTAAAGGAAGTGACTTTCTTGGGTCATGTGGTATCGGTGAAGGAATAAGGGTGGATCCTCGGAAGGCGAGGCTATTCTAGATTGGAAACCACCAAATTCGATGGCTGAAATTTGGAGTTTCTTAGGATTGGTGGTTATTATAGGCGCTTTGTTGAGGGTTTTCGTTGATTCTTTGCACCCTAACTAAACTATTGCGGAAGGGAGTACCATATATCTGGACTAAAAAACAACAAGAGAGTTTCAAGAAATTGAAGAAGATTTTGATGGAAGCACCAGTTTTGATTCAGCCGGAGGCTGGAAAAGAATTTACTATTTATTGTGATGCGTCTCACACGGGTTTGGGTTGTGTGCTGATGGAAAATGGAAAGGTGGTGGCTTATGCTTCTCGTCAATTGAGACAGCACGAAGTAAACTACCCTACTCATGATTTGGAGTTAGCTGCAGTGGTTTTTGCTTTAAAGATTTGGAGGCACTATCTCTACGGTGAGAAGTCTATCATCTACACGGATCACAAGAGTCTTAAGTACCTCCTTACCCAAAAGGAGTTGAATTTGAGACAAAGAAGATGGGTGGAATTATTAAAGGACTATGATTTCTCAATCGAATATCATCTTGGAAAGGCTAACGTGGTAGCTGACGCGTTAAGTCGTAAGGCGGTATCTGATTTGAGAGCAATGCTTGCTCATTTGAGTTTGTATGAGGATGGTAGTCTATTAGTAGAACTTCAGGTGAAACCTCTGTGGTTAGAACAAATCAGGGAAAAACAGACATCAGATAAAAAGTTGGGACTTTTATTTCAGTAGGTTGAAAGGGGTGAAATAGAGGATTTTGGTATAAACACGAATGGAGTACTGTATTTTCGTGGAAGGGTTTGTATGCCTAAAGACTCAGAATTGAGGCAAATGATTCTACGGGAGGCGCATAGTAGCCCTTATGCTATGCACCCCGGAGGAAATAAGATGTATCGAGATCTCCGTGAACAGTATTGGTGGCCAGGTTGAAGCGTGAGATTTCTGAGTTTGTAGGAAAATGTTTGACTTGCCAACAAGTGAAAGCGGAGCATCAATTACCGTTAGGTTTGTTACAACCAGTAAAGATTCCTCTTTGGAAATGGGAGCGAATAACAATGGATTTTGTTAGTGGGTTACCTTTAACACCTACTAAGAAAAATTTCGTATGGGTGGTAGTTGATCGATTGACGAAGACTGCTCATTTTCTTTCGGTTCGTATGGATTATTCATTACAGAAATTGGCTAAGCTGTATGTATATGAAATCGTGAGGTTGCATGGGGTACCAATGTCTATTATATCAGATAGAGATCCTAGATTTACATCACGATTTTGGAAAGCTCTGCATGAAGCCTTGGGAACGAAGTTAAACTTTAGTACGGCTTTTCATCCTCGCATGGATGGTCGATCGGAAAGAGTAATTCAGATATTGGAAGACATGTTAAGAGGATGTGTGATTGACTTCAGAGGTAGTTGGGAGGATTTTCTACCATTGGCAGAATTCGCGTATAACAATAGCTATCAGCCTAGCATCCAGATGGCACCCTATGAGGCGTTGTATGGTCGTAGGTGCCGTACTCCTACTTGTTGGATTGAATTGGGCGAACAACAGATGTTGGGTCCTGAATTGATATCTAAAACCGAAGAAAAAGTAAAGGTTATTCGAGCATGGTTAAAGGAAGCTTCAGATAGACAGAAGTCATATGCAGACCTGAAGCGGAAGGATATCGAGTTTGCTGTAGGAGAGTAGGTCTTCCTGAAGGTCTCACCTTGGAAGAAAATTTTCAGATTCGAAAAGAAGGGTAAGTTGAGCCCTAGGTTCATTGGGCCTTATCGTGTGACGAAGTGTGTTGGTCCAGTGGCCTATCAGATTGAATTACCTCCGGAGTTGAGTCAAATTCATAATGTTTTCCATGTTTCTATGCTGAGACGCTATAGATTGGATCCATCTCACATATTACTAGTAGAAGAAGTGGAATTGAAATCAAACTTGTCTTTTGAGGAAGAACCAGTGGAAATTTTAGACCGGGATGTTAAAGTGCTAAGAAAGAAGACTGTGCCGTTGGTCAAAGTTTTATGGCGTAATCACGGAGCGGAGGAAGCTATGTGGGAGCCTGAGGATGCAATTCAACAATAATATCCTCACCTCTTTTAATCAGGTAAATTTCGAGGACGAAATTTTCTTCAAGGGGGTAGAATTGTAACATCCTAAATATTTAAAAATATTATGTTGCTAAATGTTAGTTCGGGTTTACTTGGAGTAAAAAAATAATATTAGTTAAGTGTACCTTAGAGTAAAGAAATTAGGTGACCTTGAAACTTAAGTTAATTAAGTACTAAAAGATGGCATAAGATAAGTAATTGGCAAAGTGGTGATGGCGCCATAAGTTGGACATGAGGGAAGGAGTTCGAATCATCCAGCATGCAATTAGGAATTTTTATTTTTTGCTTTAGCTTAAGCATGTGTCGACAAGAGATAAGGTTAGGATGAGTTGGATTGTTTTAATTTTGGTAAGAAGACTAAGGATTTGGAAAGCTAAAGAAAAGGGCTTGAATTGGGGGATTTTGTCTCTTCAACTAAGGAAAAAGGAGGAGGATAAGGCTTAAGTATAGGGAGATGTTTTGGAAACTCCCTAATGGCCTTTTGACCATTGCATTTGGACAGCATAGAGGCTAGGGGGGATGGCCGGTTTTGTAAGCTTGGATGTTAGGAGAACACATCCATTTTGGTCATTTAGGCAAAATGTATTTTCTCTCTATCTATCTTTCTTTCTAGCCGAAATTTGCCAACATACTTGAGTAAGCAATTCATTTTTTTTGAGCCATTCTCTTTTGACCATTTCGGTTTTTGAAACTTTTTCTCTCCTAAAACTTTTCTTCTCATTGTGACCAAAAGCACTTAGGCAAGCAAAGATTCTTCTTCTTTTATTTTTCTCACTTCTCCTCCTCAATGCCGAATGCACTTTTCTCTTAAACTCCATTCTCTTTTCTTCTCTTTTTTTTTCTCTCTTTCTCTCTAGAAACCGAACCATATCATTCCATTTTCCCATTCTTTCATTTTCTTCTTCATTAAAATCTCTCCAATACTTTCATCCATGGTCGAATGTTAACTTGTTCTTGTGCCAAAATTTCTTTCATTTTCTTTGATCACAACCGATTTCCTTTAATCATACATAATTATTCTCACTCAATTTTCTTTCCAATTGTGAGCATTAGTGAGATTATGGTGGGTAAAAACTCAAGGTGTTCTTGAATATTTTTGGAACTTTGGAATTGATTTCAAGAATTAAGGTAAAGAGATTTTCTTTTAAGGGTTCTCATTTTATTCATTATATTAGTATAGTTAGTTATTAATCTATTTTGTTTTAGGGACATAATCGCTCGATCGTTTCTTCGAGGAACGAAGATAATCATGGTAAGCCAAATCTCAAATCTTATAAATCGTTAGCCATATTTCGATACTTATAAGTTGGATTAATGATCTTATGTCTTTAGAGACATTCAAGATAGGGCAGAAAAGGGTAGTCCATAGTCTTCGAAAGAGGGGCGGTTTCGCTAATCCCCTAAATATAAACGAAGGGCTATTTCGGGAATCCGGGATTTTCCATCGGGTTGTAGACCTTCAACCGAGGAGAATCAATTGTTCGAGGTTATTCGTACTCCCGAGCCTTTGTTCATTCATGGATTCTCATCGGGCAACGAATCAACAATCGAGGAGAAACCAAAAATAGAAGTGGTTCAAAATCAAAAGGGTAAAGATTTAGATCGTTTACCAATAGTGTATTTTTTTATAAATGAAAGTGTTCTAATGGTTCGTGTTACGTTTAGGTGTTGACGAGCGGGAAGGTTTAGTACTCACGATATCAAGGTGTGTAACTTCACACTTATCTCGGGTTAGATGTCATACCGTAGTATTGAGCAAAATCGTAAAAACGACAAAATCAGCACAATACAAAATAATTGGTATTTTTGGTGAAATTACATGAAAACGGTTAAAAATGTAAAAATTACGAAAACGCCCTCGATGAGTTAGTTGGTAAAATGTAAATTTTATGCCTCATGTGTAAAGGGGCCGAAATCTCTGTTAGATCGTTAAATGGGCCGAAATCTCTGATAGATCGTTAAATGGGCCGAAATCTCTGTTAGATCGTTAAATGAGCCGAAATCTCTCTTAGATCGTTAAATGGGCCGAAATCTCTGTTAGATCGTTAAATGGGCCGAGATCCCTGATAGATCGTTAAATGGGCTGAGATCCCTGCTAGATCGTTAAATGGGCCAAGTTGCTAGATTGTTAAATAGGCTAAATGTTATTTTGTATTTTGGGCCTTAATAAAAACTTGGAATATTAACTCATATGTAAATTGGGCCTTTTTGCTAAAATCATCATATGTAAATAGACTATTTTGCATACATGTTGCATGGGTTGGGATTAATGATGAAGAGAAGAAAGGCCTGTTGCCAAAAATCTAGTTCGGTGGCTTTGCCACAAAATAATTAAATGGCTCATTGCCTCTAGTTCGGTGGCTCTTCCACAAAATAATTAAATGGCTTATTGCCTCTAGTTCGGTGGCTTTACCACAAATATTTTAATGGCTCAATGCCTCTAGTTCGGTGACTTTGTCACAATCTAGTTCGGTGGCTCTGCCACAAATATAAAAATGGCTTTATGCCTACGATTGGTGTGTTGGCGGGGTGGGTTGACTTGATCCCCATAGGTGTGATGGTTGGTACGGGTGGTGTGTAGTGGATGGAAATTAGGTTTGGGTGGGAAATTTCATTTTTGCATACATCTCATTATTTATATTGTTAAACTTTGTTTATGGGCTCAAGCCCAAAATTATGACTTGATGATCGGCCCGTGGATGAAGTAAGTGAGTTATACTTGAGTTACGAGTAACTCACTCCTCAAATTTTTCATCTCGGTAATGGAAATTGGCGTGGACTTGGGCGAGGATGACTTCGTGAAGGCCATCACGCAAACATGGGTTTAATAAACTTTGAACTTTTAATAAGTACTTTCTTAAATTTACTATTTTGGGTATGATGTAATAAGGCCTCTTTTAATATTTTATGGATTTTTATGTGTGGATGGATTTAAATTATGTTTTAGATATTTAATATGGGCTTATATTTATCTTATAATGTTTTTTAAAAATACTTTGGGTTTTTTCAAACATATGAAATCCTTTATCTATTCTTATTTTTTAATACTTTGAACTCTTATAAAATTACTTTATGGTTTTGATAATTAAATATTAAATGATGAGATTTTCAACTAATGTTTCTCAAGTACATCAAACTTAAAATTATTTCTCTTGGTTTTATTAAACTCTATTTCAAAAGGGTTTTGAAATATCGATTCACCTAAATTATTGAGATAGTTCGATCTATATAACAAACCAAATCTCGTCTTAATGCATATCTTGGATTTAGGGTGTTATAAAAATATTAAATAATTTCTTATATAATCATAAAAGAGATAGTATTGATTTTAAAATATTAAATTAATTCTCATGATTGTTTAGGGTGTAAGGTTTAGGAGTTACTATTTTAATGTTTAGGGATTATAGTTTATGATTTGCGGTTTAAAGTTTAAGGGGGATGTGTTAGGGTTTCATGGGTTAAAAGCTAGGGTTAATTGATTTAAAGGTAAATGGTTAAGGGTTTGGGGTTAATATGTTAAGGGTTAGGGGTTAGGGTTTTATCGTTTATGATTTAGGGTTTATGGGATAGAAGATAGGGATTATGGGTTTAGATTAAATTAGTGTATTTTAATTTATATATTAAATAATTTCTTATATAATTGTAAAAGAGATAACATTAATGATTCTAGTTTAAATTACTTAAGAGAAAAATATTTGTTAAAAATGAAAAAAAATTAAATAATTTCTTATATAATCGTAAAAGAGATAGTATTAAATTTAAAATATTAAATTAATTCTCATGATAATTTGGGGATTATGGTTTAATTTAGGGTATATAGTTTATGGATTAATCTTTATAGTTTAAGGTCTAGAGTTTATATTTTAGGGTTTAAGGTTAGGATTTAAGATTAAGGGTTAGGTTAGGGTTTAGGTTGGGTTTATAGTTTAGTTTTTATTATTTTAGAGTTATAGGGTTTTGGGTTTAGTGCTTAAACCATATCAAATAATAAAGTTAGAGTCTTAGTGTTTAGGGATTTAAGTATTAGAGATTTTCATAAAATAGATAAAATTATATTATTTTAGGGTTTAGGGTTTAGATTAGATTATTTCTTTAATTACTTCGCAATGTACAATATATATATATATATGAGTTAAGTGATATAATTTAGGGGTAAGGATTTAGATATAAAAAATTAAATTATAAAATTGTACAAATTAAACATATTGTTAGAAACAAAATAAAATTAATTTAAAGAAATCTAATAAATACTTAAAGTAAAAAAAATTAATATTGAAGGTATTAGCGGCAAAAAACAAATTACTAACAAAACTTACTTGGGGATTTAGCGGCGCTAGCCATAAAACGCCGCAAATGACTAACAATAGTGGCATTTTTTTAAAACGTGGCAAAATGAAATTAAATTGATTTGGAATGGGGCGATTTTATTTTCTCAATTTTCTCACTAATTTTACTCTGCTCCTCTCCTTTTCATCTAGGTCTTCTCCTTTTTGTTCACTTAACCTTTCCTAATAGATTTCTCCTTTTCGTGCTCTTCCCCTTTCCCAACAGGTAATCCCCCCTTTCAACTACTAATATTTTCCTCATCTCTATTTTCTTTTTGTTTTTATTTTAAGTCTCTGGCGCCAAACACTTTTTTCCCCCATTTTGATCTGAAATTCCAAACCCTAGTTTTAGTAGAAAGGAAGAAAAGAAAAAGAAAGCAGAGCTTAAAAAATAATGCCGAGAGAAATCATAACACCGCAGGTTGGACAATGTGGGAACCAAATCGGCATGGAGTTTCGAAATGACTACTGCCTTGAACACGGCATAAGCAAAGAAGGCATACTTGAAGATTACCAGAATCTGTACAATCATGAAAACATCTTTTAGCGATGGGGATTTCAAGAGTATGGCAAGGAGAAGTGGAAATAATCATAAAATTAATGCTCGTTCTAATACATTGATAAGCATGGGAAGAAACAATGAGGTTCGTACTTCGGTAGGTGCTGTTAGGAAAGTATCATATGTTGAGAGTGAAGAAAGTGAAGAAATTGATGAAGGCAAGAAGAAAAAGACATGAAAGGTGAGGCTCAGTATATAGGTTGATAAATCCTACTTTAAGTTTTCGTAGGCTTTTTGATATTTTGTATTTGATGTAATTGCTTGTAAATCGGAATTTTGCGATGCAGATTATGCAAGTATTTATGTGCCTTGCAGATACAATGTAATACTGATTACTAACTTCAGCATTTTAGGGTGTGTTTGTTTGCCGTATTTGATTTTCCAGAAATTGTTTTCCCAATTTTCCTGTGTTTGTTTGTGGGAAATCATTTTCCATTTGGAAAATGAATTCCAAGACACGGGTAAAATAGCTTACAATTTCAGAAATTGTCTTACCGTTTAATTTTCCGTAAGACATTTTCCTAACTTTCTCAGGCAGATTCCCCTGTTTCCTTCCTCCCTCCATTCCTCTTTCCTTCATTCTTTCTTAGCCAAATTCCTTTCTCTCTTTCCCCTAAATTTTCTTGTTCCTCTTCAGTTGAGACCGTGAGAGATTCTACCCCTAAATAAGGATTGTGACATCATTAAAAACCTGTTATTGAATCTGTTTATTGAAAACCCAGAAAATCTAAGCTTTTTACAGGTAAGTATTTTTGGGTTTGCTTTGTTTTTTATGTTTCCTTTGTTGGGTTATCATTTCTTAGTTGTTCTTTTGAGTTTTCGTGTTCCTTCTTAGAACTGAATAATGAAAAAGGAGTTCTATTGGTACTAGTTTCTTGGGTTTTCAATTTTTTTTATTGTTGTAAGTTAAAAAGTATTATGTAGGATGTTTTCATGACGACTTCTTGTTAATATTTATGTTCATTGGATCTAAACTTGAGTTCTGGATTTGGATTTTCTATTAGTTTGCATCATTAAATGATAAAGGTATTGGATTTTCATGATTTATATAATTTCTAAGCAATTTATATGGATAGTTTAGTGAAGGATTGATGTTGTTTATAAATTCACTTTGGATCTAAAGTCGACTTGTTGATTTGGTTTTTTCTGATTTTTAGATTCTGGGTTTAAGGAAGATTTTGTAAAGGTTTATCTACTTGGGTAGATTGAAGTCTAATTTGGGTCTTGCATTGGTCATTGGGTTCTGGATTCGATTGGTGTAATTTTGAGAAGCACGGTTGCAGTTTTTGGTAGATATGTCTAGTTATGTGGGTGTTCTTGTCTCTGATCAATGGCTTCAAAGCCAATTTACACAAGTTGAGCTTCACGGCCTTAATTCCAAGGTAAGCATGTTTTGTTCCTTCCTCAATTTATTGCTTCAACTATTGAATTATTATTTAATTTTGTTGTTTTTTTTTCGAATCTAATTTGATGAGTTCTTTTTTCTCTCTTGGATGGATGGTTTGATAGAGTTTTAATGGCCTTTTTATATGATTTCTAGTTTGTTTAGTAAAAACCAAAATGGTAAAGTTCTGATGGGAGATTTGCCACCCTTGATGGTGAAGTTGAAAGCTTTTAGTGCTTTGCTTCGAGGATGAGATTAGCGGATATTGGGCGTAATGGTATGGTGACATGAGCGGTGAGATTGATTTTGAAATATTCCTCGTGGTGAGTCGTGTGTGTGTATATATATGAGCTTGTGCGTGCTATCGGTTGCATACTTGTTTTCTATTTTCTTGTTAATAAAAACATCAAGAAAAGTAATCATTGGTTTGGTTTAACTTATATGGCGGTTTACATTACATCTAGTTGCATAGAAGTGAGAACCATAGGTTTTAACCTTTTTTATCTTTGGAATTAGTTGAAGGAAGGTAACATTATGGTTGGTTGCATAGAATAAGCATGTGTATTTAAATATGCAAGGTCAGGCTACAGGAAAACTGGGTCGTCCAAAGAATTCATCATCGTTCCTAAAGGCCTTCACGACCACTCTTATCCACACAATCAGTCAATCGGAAAAAGCCTCTTATGTAACACACATAAATATTTACCTTGCGGATGATCCATTTTTAAAGCAGTTTCTTCCGCTTGATCCAGCTATCAATGATCTTTTCCATCTTGCAAAAGATGGAGTACTCTTATGGTACATTTATGGGGTGTGCTCCATTATGCATTTACTTTATTTTTTTTCTTCAAAAAAAGCTAGTACGAAGTAGTGTTACTGATTCTATTCTGTCTTATATTTGTGCAGTAAGCTTATAAATGATGTTGTGCCTGGAGCCATCGATGAAAAAGCTATCAACACAAAAAGGGTGCTTAACCCATAGGAGAGGAATGAGAACCATACCCTTTGCCTTAACTCTGCAAAGGCTATTGGCTGCGGTGGTAAATATTGGTACTCGGGACTTAGTTGAAGGAAGGGTTAGTATGCTATATATGATTCTGTATGTGTTAGAAAGAAAGCAGGAAGGATAAGGATAAGGTTGTGGGTTTGATTGGTGGTGATGAGATATCTGGTCTTCGAATTGGATTGGTAAAATTTTATTTAAGCTCTAAATATGTATAATTTATCAATTGCATGATCCATTTCTTTGTTTACTCTTCGCTAACAATATTTTCAGTCAGACACTTTTGATTCTTTGACCGTTCGTGAAAATATTGGTTTCCTTTTGTAAGAGCAAGTATAAATTCTTTCCTACAAATCTGTATTTTTCCTTGGCTTTTAGCAATGTTTTGGTAGTCCTAGGTTGTCTTGTAAATAATTGTTTTCTATAACAGATGCTCCATTTTTGCATTGCTTATGCTTGTCAGAATAACATGATTGTGGATACACAAGGGTCTTTGCTTACTATACGGTTCTAGTTGTGAATGCCAAAACAAGCGCCCAAAATGGCAAATTAGGAGAGGTCGTGTATAATGTAGGAAAAAAAGAAAAAAGTGTTACTCTCTTAAATTTTGATAATTATGTAACACACTAATTCTTCTGAACATGGTTCCCTTTAGGATTTTGTGCAATGAAATATATCAGTTGGTTTTCAATTTTTACTACTGTTTATGACACTTAGGAATTGAACCCTTATGCATGATATCTGAACATAAATTTTTACTACTGTTTAAGAAGGTTCTAAATTGCACTAAAAAGGTGATGGAGAATGTGAGATCTGAAGTCACTTACACGTGAGAAGGTATGCTTATGTCGTAAGCTTTTGTTTACGAAATTCTCATTTCAACTTGCGATATCAAGCAAGCGCTTTGGAAAATGCTCTCTTTCTGTCTTATTGAAATTCATTATTTATCTAAATTCTTATGAAAAAATTAATGCTCAGTATATTCTTCTATCATTTGGAAATTTCATGGGTCATTATCCCGGCATATGAGCAGTTAATAGGTGTAGCTCTGTATTTAGTTCCTTGGGGACTAACTATTTGAAAGAGCAAGCTTGTTGGGATATGGAAAATTTTGGTGGGGAAAATTGGGACTCGTTCATCGTATCTCTTCTTGAGGGCATCTTGTCATTCTACCAAGATGTTTAATCTAGTTCTTAAAAACCGGTTTATATCCTTTTGTAAATTGATAATCTGTTGATTCCTCGAGAACAAGGTAACCTATTAAGTTTTTGTTGGTTTTGGTCCTTATCTATATAGTCGAGGCCTTTTGTCTGTTGGGAATCTGGATTTGTTGCATTTTCTTATGGTGTTTATTTTGCCAATACATATTCCTATCTAGCATATATTGGGGAGTAGCTCTTTATGTTATTATCAAAACTATTTTTCCTCCCTTTTGTGATCTTTTCAAAATTATTCTTCTCATCTTGAGTTATATCATATATCTTATTGATCTCATGATAAGTTGTGACTTTATAAGGGAGCATGGAATATGTGAAACAAGTTCTTCTGCCATGGTGGAGACTATAGTTATATAAGCTATTATATAGGCTCTAAGTAAGCCTTTTTACGGAAGTAGCTCATTTCTATTTTTTCCTATTATCATTAGATTGAAGTCAATGATGTGAGTAAAGAAATGGACTTAGATCTAATCAAGCAAAATAGTCGTTGGTTTTCATCCATATTCTATTTCTTACATTGTTATGGTTGGTTTTCGGGTTGTGCTACAAAACTTAATTGTAATTGGTTGATGTGTTTGTTTGGTGGAGAGAGTAATTGTTGATCGAATCAAGTAAAGATGCCTTTGGGAATGTGATGTCGAGTATTTAGTCAAGTGGCAAGGATTGTCTTATGCGAAACAATAGGGTAATGGTGCGGATTGATAGTTCAATTAATTTAAAGTTGGTCTCTCGCCACCTACTAACAAGTGTCTATTCTTTTGTGGTGATATTGTGCTCGTGTTCTTTTCTTTTCTTTATTGATGCATCTGCGTTAGATGACTCAACGTTGTGTATTTGTTGTTTCAGGAAAAGGATATTGATATTCCATTTGCTCAAGATGCTATTGATGAGTATAAGGTAACACATCCTGCAGATTGTCTCTTTGTTTTACTTATTGTTACTTTTTACGTAGTTGGTGTTCATAATATTGTCGATCCGGGTTTGTCTGCGTTTGTGATGCTTTCCCTAGGCCGATTAAGTAAATTATTGAGTGGCAATGCTAGAAATATCCTTGCCTTTCAACATAAAATGTCATTGCAGGCATTCTTTGCATTGCGAGGCTACGATAGTAGATAACTTGCCTTGATGTATTCGATTTTCTCATTAAGTAGGTTAAAGGAAATGAATACAAGTTGGTTGTATGGTCTTGAAGGTGTGTATGTTGTGCGAGATATGTTGATCTCTATTTTTCTTTACATGTTAAAATTGGTCATGCTAGCCAACTTTGCTATTTGAAATTCTACAATTTGTTAAAGATTCTAGGAGATTAATTTGGGGTGTATCAATCCGATCGGTTGGTAAATTGGGGTGGTATATCTTATCACATTTCAAGTGGTGGTTCTCTGGTTTTGGCTATCAAACAAATACAAACCACAGTGAGGCATCTGTTCGAAAGTGAAATTAGACTTGAGAAGTTGGAATTTATAATGTCCATTATAATCCAACATATATTATTACATTGTGCAACCTAATCATTTGAGTTTCTTTGTTCTACTTTTGTTTCTTATTTTCTTGAATATGCTCGGATAAAAGTTAACTATTATCTAAATGCAGTTATACCTATTAAAGAATTGTTTCTCATTACGTAAATAGGCTCATGAAGTTACAATGGTATGCGGGGAAAATGGTAGATCACCCGGTAAGAAGGAAAAGGTAAGCACTACTAACTTTTTCTCCGTACATGTGTATGATTAAAGTTTGCATCATATAGCCATCGACCTCTAGTCCCTCCTAAACTTCGGTCTTTTGTCTCGCTAGATTTACTTTGGTTAGTATCGCAATTAATCATGTAAATGGATTTTGAACGGCTTGCTTTTTTTCATCTTTAGCAAGTATGCGGAAACTTGATGAATAGCCGAATGGTTAAGGGAGGAAAGCTTCGTGATTATCAATTTGGAGGGTTTGAATTTTCTTGTCAACGGTATATGCTTGTCTCTTTTGCTTTAGGTTAGCATTTTATTTTTACTTAAAATGGCCGTCTTACTCTTGAGAATTCATTATATTTATCTATTAATACATGCATTTCATATTCACATTTCAGTTGGAGAAATGATACTAATGTCATCTTAGGTGATGAGATGGGTCTTGGTAAAAGCTGTTCATCTGTATCTATGCTTGGTTTTCTCTGGTACTCACATTGGCTTTTAAGAATTGCTATCTTTTACGATATTTTCTTGCTTTGTTCGCTAAAGCCTCTTGATATGGATAATTCTCATTCTTTGAACGTTTTTATTTTACTACACTATATCAATGGGGTTGTCCACGATTTGGAGTGGAACCAATCCCTTTTGCTGAGAGAGAGCAATTCCTCGCATAAAGATGAAGTGGTGGTTTGGTGAAGGAGTGTGAAGCTCCTAGGGAAAATGGAGAGCGAAAGAGCAATGGCATTGAAGAAGATGCTAAATCGATGTAGTGCGGAGAGACAACTGATGTGGTAGATGATCGCCGAGCAAATCTAGGTTTCCTTTGTATTTTTCCCTTTTTGGTCATTTATTAAAGGAAAAATGTAGATTGATGTGACATAAAATGTGGTATTTGGTACCAAACAAATTAGAGATACAATAGTAATGTAAAATTTTATTTTTTAATTTGATAATATGAAGAAAAATATTTTTTATTTTTCATGACAAAATTAACGGCGTTTGCAAAAAAAAGCGCCGCTAAAAGTCATGCCTTTAGCGGTGTTTGTAAAAAAAAGCGCCGCTAAAAGTCAAACCTTTAGCGGCGTTTGTAAAAAAAACACCGCTAAAAGTCAAACCTTTAGCGGCATTTGTAAAAAAAATGCCGCTAAAAGTCAAACCTTTAGCGGCGTTTGTAATAAAAACGCCGCTAAAAGTCATACCTTTAGCGGCGTTTGTAAAAAAAGCGCCGCTAAAAGTCATACCTTTAGCGGCGTTTGTAAAAAAGCACCGCTAAAGGTCATGACCTGTAGCGGCGTTTGTAAAAAAAGCGTCGCTAAAGGTCATGACCTTTAGTGGCGTTTGTAAAAAAAGCGTCGCAAAAGTCATGTTTTTAGCGGCGTTTGTGGGAAAAGCTACTGAAAGTCCTGATTTTTAGCGGCGTTTTTTTTCATAAACGCTAAATTTTTGGCGCCTCTTTTAGCGGCATTTTGGGGCGCTTTTGGCTATTGGTGGCGCTTAAAACGCCGCTTAAAGGTCTAAAAAAACGCCGCTAAAAGTCTAAATTGTTGTAGTGTATGCAATTATCCATAAGATATATGTAAGTGTAATTAAAATGATGACTTTGTATTTGAGGATATGTATATTCGGCCTCATTAACTTACTGTTAATATAAAATCGTTGATATATATATATATATTTGCTTATGACTTACTAAGCTTAAATAGCTTATCGTAAGTATGTTCTTGTTTACCTGCTTTTATAGATTTTGGAGTCAATTCTGAGCTCGAGAATCGTCAACAAAGTCTATCACACTATCGACTAACTTCGGTATTTTATAAGCTGAAATTTCTTTGAAACTATGGCATGTATAGGCTAGCTTTGGAGTTGGTTTTATTTGAAAGTGTATGTATAAAAGCCATGCGAAAATGGCTTAATTTCCTTGCTTGTGTTCGGTTTTGCTTTAATTATGGCTTATGTTTATTTTGGTCATGGTTTAATCTTATATGGATAGTAATCACATGGCATGGTGTATATATATATAGTGGTGTTTTATTCATGTGTTTCGGCAATGGGGTAAATGAGGTATGTTAGGTGTACTTAAGATAAATAATGTTAAGTTTAAGTGATTTTGGATATGTGTTATATATTTATATATGATATGTGTGGTATGTTTGGATTTGGTATTTAAGTGAGTTTGGGTTATGACATATGAATTGAAATATGCATATGAATGTTGAAGACTATCTATATTTCGACTTACTAATGGGGTAAAAGACTAGTTATATATTCGATTGTGTATTGGATTAAGATTTGTGGTTTTATTATTGAGTTGAAATGGCATGTTTTAAATGGGTAATTTGGTTTGAAATGATAATTTAAGTGTACATGTATATTAGGCTAATGAGATGGCCTAAAATGATAAGCATGATATTTGGATTATAGCATTATATAAATATACTATGGATCGTGTAACACTCGAAACCCGGCCCATATGTCATTACCGGATCTGGTATGCTACGTGTTTAATTCTTGAAAACTTTGCTTCGATGGGTTTTGAAAATTTCAGTTTATTTAGTCATTATTTGAAAAAAAAAAAGAAAATTAAAATTTTATGTTGAGTGGATTTGAAAAGCCCATTTATCACTCCATTTTATTATTAAGACTTTGGGCACAAATAGGTTTATAAACATGTGACATATTAAAGTAAAATAAAGTAAAACAAGTAAAAAATAAATTGGAAACCTAAGTTATAGGGCCTTATTACAAAAATATTCCCAAAAAAAAAATAATCCATAATGATAATGAAAGTCTTGATGGCCCCTCGAGTCCACCTCGGCTCCCGTGTCCACGGTCTACTGCTCATCTGTAGAGTGGGAAAAATAAAAGGGTGAGTCACCAAGACTCAGTGTGCAAAACTTGAAAACACATAAAAGCCTAGGGCCCACAAACACATTATGGGCCTTGGCCCGTATGCAATGGTAACAAAATATGTCATGCATCATGGCCCATCCCAAAACCTAAGAGTCCATCCTCTACACACCCCCGTACAAACCGTTACACCGTGGGGATTTCTACAATCAACCCTCCATCCGCTACACACCACATCAGAGTTGTCTTTGTCATATAGAAACGATCGCTACGCGAACCTCGAAATACATTATAGTATTAAATGACTATCTTTTGTCATATATAGACCGATCGCTACGCGAACCTCGTAAATACATTATAGTATTCGACATTATCTTTGCATGTGGCAAAGCCACGATCGCCTCGCAAACCTACTCCCCTACCATAAATCCATCAATCAATCCCATCCCATGTATGCATACATACAATAAACAAGTCATCAAGCCATCTAATAGATCTCATACTTTCACATGCTACGATTCACATAGAAAAGTTTCTATGGTTTACGAACACAGCGACCAATGCCTACCCCTACGGGTAATACGATTGTTCATACAACCTTTCTTTCCTGCTTTTAGCCCTTAGCATACATATAATATATCAATGCTTATGTGTTAAGAATCTACACACCTTATTATGGTTACGATGACACCCTCTATGTCGACACTATCAGAAGCCGATACGGCTACTATCTGCCTAAGATACTATTCAGAAGCTGATCCACAACCCGGTGGCCAACCTCGAATAGCGGACACTACTCGTTTCTTAAACATAGGGATTGGGTTTACGGACCCAACCCTCTCCTTTGCCTGGTCCATATTTGATTCCATCCAAAAAGTCCATGTCAGAACTACTATAGCAAAATAGGGTTAAACCATATCATATGAGTTAATATCTCGATTATGATAGCGAATCTTAATAGGAATCTAAAGAAATCCCTTACCTTGAGATCCCGAAATCGATAGGATACTAGAGAATAATGGTTTCCGACTTTTTGAGATCTGGATGATTCGATCTACTACGATTTCCCGGAGTGCCGCCCAAAAGAACATGCGGTTAACGAAAGAGTCAAACTAAAGATAGCCTATCAATCTACTAGCCATTCGGCTATAGTCTCAAAACCAAAAGAGAAAAGAATTCGGTTCTGACCTTTACAGAGAAATCGGCACTTCAAAAAAAACCCGGTTTATGGAGAAATTGGCACAAGAGGAAAAGAATGGAAAAAGAAAGTGAATTAAGAGGTTTTGACTTTTACTAGAGAAATTGACAGAGAGAAAAAGGAATAGACAAAGGTATTCGATTATAGAGATGAGAAGAAAGTTGAGAGGTTTCGGCTTTTGGAAAAGAAAAGAGAATAGAGAGTGCAGAGAAGGACTGAGAATTTCGGCACAAAGAATAGGGTTCAGATGCCAAAATTTGAAGAGATACACTCCTATTTATAGGGAATTTCGGCACTTACCTATCAAATGCTGGAATTGCCCTCTTCTGAAAACCGAGACTAATTGACAAACATAGGGAATTTCGGCACCCCTTATTCCACATCAAAATCGATTTTTCCTCCCCTCAGAGTTGGAATTTTGGCCAACTCTACTTACAGCAGATAACTCCCATCTTTTCTCCTTAATCTACTCATAACTAATATTAGCACAATTATCTATATTATTCAACAGATAAATCTCCCTATTTTTAAGCCTTGTTGCCATCCAATCTTACCCACCTATATGCCGAAATTTAGCTAATTAAAATTAAAGGAATTGGACTTCATGCCCCTTGAGTTTAGGCCTCCTCAGTTGACGCCACCTCCTTGCTCTCTAAGTGGCTCCATTTTGCCATGGGCACAAGCCCACCCGTGTTTAAAACACGATAACATCTTTTAAACCCTCTAGTGTGCAAGCGAGAAAATTTAACCAAGGCCTCGGCCCAATCTGAGCCCCTTAAATACTCTAATTAACACATTGAACATAATACACATCAAATGCAAAGGCCTATTAATTCATGATGTTACAGTTCTACCCCCTTAAAGAAATTTCATCCTTGAAATTACCTGATCCGAATAGATGCGGGTATTACTGTCGCATCGCTTCTTCCGGTTCCCACGTAGCCTCCTCAGAGCCGTGATTCCGCCATAAAACCTTAACCAATGGAACCTTCTTCCTTCGTAATACTTTGACATCACGATCCAAGATTTCCACTGGCTCCTCTTCAAAAGATAGGTCAGGTCTTACCTTGATTTCCTCCACAGGTACCACATGAGATGGATCCAAATGATATCGTCTTAACATAGAGACGTGAAATACATCGTGAATCTGGCTTAGCTTAGAAGGTAGCTCTAGCTGATACGCTACTGATCCAACTGTTTCAGCACCTGATAAGGTCTGATGAATCTAGGACTTAACTTACCCTTCCATCCAAATCTTAATACTTTCTTCCATGGCGACACTTTCAAGAACACCTTGTCACCCACTGCAAACTCTACGTCCCTACGCTTCAGATCAGCATAGGACTTCTGTCTGTCCGACGCTTCCTTTAGTCAAGCCTGAATTAACTCAACCTTCTCCTTCGTCTTGGTAACCAACTCCGGACCCAAAATTTGACGTTCCCCTAATTTCGTCCAACAGGTAGGAGTACAACACTTTCACCTGTACAATGCTTCATAGGGTGCCATTTGAATACTAGACTGGTAGCTGTTGTTGTAAGCAAACTCTGCCAATAGCAGAAACTCCTCCCAACTGCCTTTGAAATCAATGACACAACCCCGTAACATATCCTCCAAGATTTGAATCACCCGCTCAGACTGTCCATCGGTCTGAGGTAATTGACACAGGTACTCCATGCAACCTTACAATCTCCGCTATATACAGCTTAGCCAACTTTTGTAAGGAATAATCGACCCGAACAGGTACAAAATGAGTGGACTTCATCAACCGATCAACGATCACCCAAACTAAATCTTTCCTAGTAGGTGCGAGAGGTAGCCCACTAACAAAGTCCATTGTGATCCCTTCCCACTTCCATCGAGGAATCTTCACCGGTTGCAACAACCCTGATGGCAACCGATGTTCGCTTTACTGCTGACAGGTTAAACACTTCCCCACTAATTCAGTCACCTCTCGTTTTAGGCCTCGCCACCAAAACTGCTCCCATAAATCTCGATACATCTTACTCCCTCCAGGATGCATAGCGTATGGACTACCATGCTTCTTGCAAAATCCTTCGCCTCAACTCGTGGTCTTTTAGCATGCACACTCTCCCTTGAAAACATAATAATCCTCCTCATTCACATTGAATTTCGTTGGCTCATCACTTGAAATCAAGCGCAACTTTCCCTAAGCAATCCATCGATCGTTGTTTCTCCTTAGCTTGACTAACCCATGAGGTTTCACTTGAAGTTCAGCTAGTAGACTTCCATCACCATATAAGCTAAGGTGAGCAAACATTGCTCTCAAATCAGAGATCACCTTACGGTTTAGAGCATCTGCCCCCACGTTGGCCTTACCTGGATGATACTCGATCGAGCAGTCATAATCCTTTAACAACTGATCCACCTCATTTGCCTTAGGTTCAACTCCTTCTGTGTCAAAAGATACTTCAAACTCTTATGATCCATGTAAATGACAGATTTCTCCCCATACAAATAATGCCTCCAAATCTTCAAGGCAAACACCACCGATGCCAACTCCAAATCATGGGTGGGATAGTTTGCTTCGTGCAGTCTTAACTGTCGTGATGCATACGCAACCACCTTTTCATCTTGCATCAATACGCAACCTAGTCTCATGCGTGACACATCATAATAAATCACGAATTCCTTCCCAGCCTCTGGTTGAATCAACACCGGAGCCTCCGTCAATATCCTTTTCAACTTTTCAAAACTCTCCTGCTGCTTATCAGACCAAACGAGCAGAACTCCTTTTCGTAGCAACTTAGTCAACGGTGTCGCAATCAGAGAAAATCCTTCCACAAATCTTCTGAAGTACCCGACTAAACCAAGGAAACTCTAAAATTCTGCCACTGACTTAGGTGGCTTCCAAAACACCGCTTCAATTTTTCGAGGGTCAACCCTAATCCTCTCTGCTGACACCACGTGACCTAGAAAAGTAACTTCCTTTAGCCAAAATTTGCACTTGCTGAATTTGGCATAAAGCTGCTTCTCCCTCAGAATCTATAGAACCACTTGCAGATGTGAATCATGCTCCTCCTCCGATCTTGAATAGACCAAGATGTCATCAATAAAAACCACGACAAACCGATCCAGGTAGGGTTGGAACACTCGGTTCATCATATCCATAAACGTTACTGGTGCGTTAGTCAACCCAAATGGCATCACCATGAACTCGTAGTGACCATAGCGAGTCCTAAAAGCCATCTTATGAATATCTGCCTCATTGACCTTAAGCTGATGATACCCAGACCTCAGATCTATCTTTGAAAAGACTGAGGCCCCCTTCAATTGATCGAACAAGTCATCGATCCTCGGCAACGGGTATTTGTTCTTGATGGTTAACTTATTCAATTGACGATAATGAATGCACATACACATTGAACCATCCTTCTTCTTAACAAATAACACTGGTGCTCCCCAAGGCGACACACTTGGTTGAATAAACCCTCTATCCAACAACTCCTAGATTTGCGCTTTCAATTCCACCAACTCCTTCGGCGCCATTCTATATGGAGCAATAGATACCGGCGATGTTCCCGAAAGAAGATCAATTCCAAACTCCACTTCTCAATCCGGAGGTAATCCCAAAAGCTCTTCGGGGAAGACATCAGAAAATTCCTTCACCGTCCTAATGTCCTCAAGAGTTAGGTCATTGGCTTCCAAAGCCCATACAAACATTAGAACTGCCTTGCACCCTTTTCTCACCATTCTTTCCACTCTTTGGACAATTACCACGTTTGACAGACAATTCCCCCTTTCTCCTATCACCAACACTTCACCTCCCTCGGGGGTTGTTAACACCATACGCTTGGCTGCACAATCTAAATTGGCTTGATACTTCACTAGCCAGTTCATGCCTAAAATTAAGTCAAACTCCCTGAACGGTAATTCCATCAAATCTGTCAGGAAAACTATTCCCTGAACTTCTAAGGGTACCTCCCGATAAAGTTTATCTACTACCACGATTGTCCTAATGGGCTAATTACCGCCATCGCCTAGGGTAGCTTGAATCTAAACTTAAAGTTTGAGACACACTACTTGCAACATATGAATGTGTCGACCCAATGTCAATCAATGCAACATAAGGCAATCTAAAAATTAAAAACATACCAGTTATAACATCTGGTGCATCAGCTTCCTCTCGACGTCTAGCAGCATAAACCAACCCCGTCTGCCTCACCTCAGTGTTTTCTGTCCCTCGACCTGGTGCCCCACGACCCCGAACAAAACCATTACCGCCTCTGGTCGGACCACGACCTCTCTATGGCTGCTGACCTCCTCTATCCGCCTGAGATTTCCCTACCCTGAGGGTCTTTCGTCATCCCGTGGCTGAGGACAATCTCTTATCTGATGGTCCAAAGAACCACACCTAAAGCACTTCCCACCGCCTTACACTACTTTGCATGGAATTTGTCACATCGAGCACACCTTCGTGTTTAGTTAGCAGCAGGTCTTTCAGCTCATCTCAGTCCATCCAACCTAGGTCTTTTCTGGTTACTCCTAGTTGTTCCTGATGATCTAAAGTTTCTCTTACCTCCACCCCTATTTCTATCCCGATTCAATTTTTCCATCCGTCTCACCTCCTCAGCTATCTTAGCTTTCTCCACAAGCACAGTAAATTCTCGCTCTCGTTATGGAGCTATCAACACATGTAGATCGTCCATCAGGCCATCCTCAAAACGAACACATCTCTCATGCTCTTTGGCCACTATCCTTCGAGCATAACGGCTAAAGTGTAGGAATTCTACTTTATATGCCGCCACCGATCTTCTTCCCTGAACCAGATTCAGAAATGCTCTACGCTGTGCATCCACATAACTCGTTCCAATATACTTACTCTAGAACGTCACCTTGAAGTAATCCCAAGTGATATGGTAAGCTACGGTACCTTCCTTAACCGTAAGCCATCATTGATAAGCTTCATCCAGAAGAAGGGACACCACTCCCTTCAGCTTCTCTTCCTCCGTAAAGTCAAGATCATCCATGATCCGCTCCATTACTTCTAAATAGTACTCAGTTGTACTAGGAGCTACACCCGAAATTCCCTTAAACACTTCTGCCCCATTGGCTCTCAGTCGCTCTGGCACAGACTTCTAGGCTCTTGTGCCCATGCCTACTCCAGCAACTCTTTCCAAAACCCTTAACATAGCCTGAGATACAGCATCATCTCTGGCCGTCTGATCTTGAAACTCTGCCTCTACAGCTGGTAGCTCTGGAACTTCATTCCCTTACTCATGACCAGACCCCACGGGTTCCGACACAACCATCCTACCCTTACCACGGCCACACGCCGGACGTCCTCGACCCCTTGTATTCATTCTACCGCTTCGCATTTATCTGATTAGAAATTTTATGAATTAATAATTTTTTCTTCCACTGATTAATAACAGACAGTTTTGTGGGAAGTAGTTTTAACAGTAGTTCTTTCGAATTCGAATTCTATCTACAAGTTCAGTTCTCAAGTTTGTATTTTCTAATTCTAGAGTTCACATTCAATCAATATCAAGCAGAGCACTATATACACGTATCAAACACGCAAACAACATCCAGGAACTCACATTCATCACCTACGGGTACTTTTGTCATTTCACTACCCAGGGGTATTTTCGTAATTTTAACCTACAGGGGTATTTTGGTAATTTTCCAAAATATGGTATATTGGTGATTTTACAAAATAGGGGTATTTTGGTAATTTTACAAACCAGGGGTATTCCGATAAATTTCTCAAATGAGGGTATTTTGGTCATTTTGCAGAATCAAGGGTGTCTCAGTAAATTTCCTCAACCTAGGGCATTTGGGATAATTTACAAAATTAGGGGTATATAAGTAATTTTATAAAAATAGGGTGATGGTCCCTTTCGGGTTTTAGTTATAAATTTTTGGCCCGTCAGCAAGCCCTCTCGGTTAGAGTGAACAATCACTACGTACCAAGTAGGATTCCGGAGAAGAGGAGGTGAGTCACTAGGACCGCTTAAATACCAAGCTCTTCTTGGATCCAATCCTAGACATGCGTATGCCTGTTTCCACACCCTAACCCTGTGACTTGTTCACAGACCTGCTTAATTAAGAAAAATTAAGTCTTACGAGATTTGAAGAATTGTTTAATCTAGGCATAAGGTACATTAACACTATCATACTAATCTACGTCCATAAGGCCCATCAAAACCCAACATACATATCATACCAAAGTTTAGAATACTTACCTGGGTGGATCGGGTGCCGGTAGACTCGAAGGCCATATCTTCTAAAACCTTTCTCAACTTACATTACTTTCATAAATTCTTACTAGACCCATTTCATAGCCCGAGTTTTGAACTGGGCTCTGATACCAAAAATGTAACACCCTAAACCCGGCCCATACATCATTACCAGATCTGGTATGCTACGTGTTTAATTCTTGAAAACTTTGCTTCGATGGGTTTTAAAAATTTCAGTTTTTTTAGTCATTATTTGAAAAAAAATAAAGAAACTTAAACTTTTATGTTGAGTGGATTTGAAAAGCCCATTTATCACTCCATTTTATTATTAAGACTTTGGGCACAAATGGGTTTATAAACATGTGACATATTAAAGTAAAATAAAGTAAAACAAGTAACAAATAAATTGGAAACCTAAGTTATGGGGCCTTATTACAAAAATATTCCCAAAAAAAATAATAATAATCCATAATGATAATAAAAGTCTTGATGGCCCCTCGAGTCTGCCTCGGCTCCCGTGTCCACAGTCTACTGCTCATCTGTAGAGTGGGAAAAATAAAAGGGTGAGTCACCAAGACTCAGTGTGCAAAACTTGAAAACACATAAAAGCCTAGGGCCCACAAACACATTATGGGCCTTGGCCCCAATGCAATGGTAACAAAATATGTCATGCATCATGGCCCATCCCAGAACCTAAGAGTCCATCCTCTACACACCCTCGTACCAACCGTTACACCGTAGGGATTTCTACAATCAACCCTCCATCTGCTACACACCATATCGGCAGTTGTGCTGCCTGTCATATAGACCGATCGCTTACGCGAACCTTAGAAATACATTATAGTATTCAAAACCTCTGCTGCTGTCATATAGACCGATCGCTTATGCGAACCTCAGAAATACATTATAGTATTCAATAGCTATGCTGCCTGTGGCAAAGCCACGATCGCCTCGCGACCTTCCTCCCCTACCATAAATCCATCAATCAATCCCATCCCATGCACGCATACATACAAGAAACAAGTCATCAAGCCATCTAATAGATCTCATACTTTCACATGCTATGATTCACATAGAAAAGTTTCTATGCTTACGTACCTGGCATCCCATGCCTACCCCTTCTAGGTAATACGACTGTTCATACAGCCTTTCTTTCCGGCTTTTAGCCCTTAGCATACATATAATATATCAATGCTTATGTGTTAAGAATCTACACACCTTATTATGGTTACGACGATACCCTCTATGTCGAAACATCTATCGAAGCCAATACTACCGCTATTTGCCTAAGATCTTTGTTGAAGTCGGTCTGACCGACGGTCAATCTCGAACAGCGGACACTGCTCGTTTCTTAAACATAGGGATTGGGTTTACGGACCCAACCCTCTCCTTTGCCTGATCCATATTTGATTCCATCCAAAAAGTCCTTGTCAGAACTACTATAGCGAAATAGGGTTAAACCATATCATATGAGTTAATATCTCAATTATGATAGCGAATCTTAATAGGAATCTAAAGAAATCCTTTACCTTGAGATCCTAAAATTGATAGGATACTAGAGATTAATGGTTTTCGGCTTTTTGAGATCTGGATGATTCGATCTACTACGATTTCCCGGAGTGCTGCCCAAAAGAACATGCGATTAATGAAAGAGTCAAACCAAAGATAGCTTATCAATTTACTAGCCATTCAGCTATAGTCTCAAAGCTGAAAGAGAAAAGAATTCAGTTCTTACCTTTACAGAGAAATCGGCACTTCAAAAAAATCCCGGTTTATGGAGAAATTGGCACAAGAGGAAAAGAATGGAAAAAGAAAGTGAATTAAGAGGTTTCAGCTTTTAGTACAGAAATCGACAGAGAGAAAAAGGAATAGACAAAGGTATTCAGTTATGGAGATGAGAATAACGTTGAGAGGTTTCGGCTTTTGGAAAAGAAAAGAGAATAGAGAGTGTAGAGAAGGACTGAGAATTTCGGCACAAAGAATAGGGTTCAGATGCCGGAATTTAAAGATATACACTCCTATTTATAGGGAATTTTGGCACTTACCTATCAAATGTCAGAATTGCCCTCTTCTGAAAATCGAGACTAATTGACAAACATGGGGAATTTTGGTACCCCTAATGCCACATTAAAACTGATTCTTCCTCCCCTCAGAGTTGGAATTTTGGCCAACTCTGCTTATAGCAGATAACTCCTATTTTTTCTCCTTAATCTACTTATAACAAATATCAGCACAATTATCTATATTATTCAACAGATAAATCTCCCTATTTTTAAGCCTTGTTGTCGTCCAACCTTACCCACCTATATGCTAAAATTTAGCTAATTAAAATTAAAGGAATTGGGCTTCATGCCCCTTGAGTTTGGGCCTCCTTAGTTGACGCCACCTCCTTGCTCTCTAAGTGGCACCATTTTGCCACTGGGCCACAATCCCACTTGTGTTTAAAACACATATAACATCTTTTAAACCCTCTAGTGTCCAAACAAAAAATTTAACCAAGGCCTCGGCCCAATCTGAGCCCCTTAAATACTCTAATTAACACATTGAACGTAATACACATCAAATGCAAAAGGCCCATTAATTGGGATGTTCTACGATCGATGATATACAATACCAAATATGTAATGACTAGCTTTGTAGTGATAATGAAATATGGACATTCGAAAATGGCTCAATTGTGTTCACATATACGCAAGCTTGTAAATGGAAAGTATGCATGTTTTTGGTTCTTTAAAAGGTTAAATAATTGCGTATTTTACTTATGATTTTGGTCATTAAGTTTTATGTTATGATTTGTTAAATCTACAAAAAGTAGGTATCTTACCAAGCAAAAGGATTTTACTAATTAATATTATTGAATATCATTGTAATTGGGGTTACATATTTCGTTCGGTGCATGTGCATATAATATGCTAAAAGATTATGTATATCATTAATCTATTATTTGTGGTTAAATATGGTGCATTATTGGTGACTTAAAAAAACTAGGCCATGTAATATGGTTGTTATGTTTTTAATATGTGCATGTCTGAAATTTATAATAATAAAATATGATTAACAATTAGTCTATGAGATAATTGTATTGACAATTTTCTATGCATAAAATGTAAGGATATATGTTTAAACATGTATTAGGAAGCAAATGCCAATACTGTTGAAGTCATATAGTTCGAACCTTATATGTATTAAGTACATGTAACATGGCTTTGTTGCACATTAGTTATTTTGAATATGTCGATAAATAATTGATATTGACATGCTTAAAATTTTAAAGCATGATTTACTTATGAATTTTTTTAAGTTGTGAAGCATGATTGGGTTTTATTTGGTCAAGTGAACTATATGTGTAACATCCCGAAATTGGGCCTAGTAGGATTGGGCCTTGGGCGTAATAGTGTTTAAAATTTTGAGAACAAGAGAATGGCATTAATTCAAGTTGGATTTATGAAGAAAGTAATTTTGAAAAGTTACGAGGTTTCTATGAAGTTCCGGGTTTAAGTTGGGCCTTAGTAAAATTTTGTGTTTAAGCTTATTAAGGAGAGGTAGTAAGTGACCTCAAAGCTTATGGAAATAAATGAGTAAATTGCTAGCATAAATGAGCATATGGCAAATGGGAAATGGTGCCACATGAAAGGCTTTAAGGGAAGAGGTTCAAATCCCATGGTGTGCAAATTTTGACTTTTATTTTTGCATTATTTCCCTAAGTGTCGGCCAGGGTGTATATATGGCAAGGTGGACTTCTTTATTTTTGGTAAGGTGGCTAAAGAAATAAGGAAAAGTTGAGGTTGGGGAAAGAAATCAAAAGAAAAGGCAAGCATGGGGGACATGTTGGCACAAAAAGGGGAGAGTGTTATGGAAAGTATGGTTGGCCAATTTTGACCATTAAGGCCATGTATGTGGACGGTTTTGTGGGTAAGAGAGGTAGCCGAAATTTCCTTGGTGTTTTGGTAAAGCTTTAGTGCTTGTTTTGGTCAAATTCTTTTAGCATCAAGTGTGCCATTTTCTCCAAATTTCCTTCTCCTCTTTGCCGAATCTACAAACTTTAAGGGTGCATATTCTTTTCCTTTCTTTCTTCTTGCCGAATGTACACAAACATTGAGACCAAAGATTTGTTCTTTCATCTTTCTTGAAAACCAAGCTAGTCAAACATCTTTCTTCTTATTTATTATCTTTCTCACGAAATCCTTCAAGCATCTCTTTTATCCTAATTCTTTTTCACCATAGCCGAATATCAACAAACAATTTCCTCTATAACCGAACCCTTCATTTCTTCTTTATCGTTCTTCTCATCCATATTAACATTCACTCCTTTGATCAATCGTGTTCTTAGTGGGAAGGTCGAATCTATCACATTTGATTCACCCGTATCCATAAGTACAATCGTAAGTAGTAGTTCTCTTTTTGGAAATAACTTTTTTTCATTCGAGTTCTTCATTAATAATCGTGTGTTCTTCTTTCTCTCCCTCGTTGGGTCTGAGTTACATTCTTTTCTGTGATATGGCCATCGTTGGGCTTAGGACTTTCAACAAGGTGAAGGAGCACAAGTGATTTGTATTAACCAAATCGTTATCATCGACTTGTCAAGCAAGTGGGGTAAGAACGTTGTTATAAGATTTGTTTTAGCCAAAGGTGGGATATTTGCTAACAACTCTTTTCTCACCAAATATTGTTAGGACAGGATTTCAGTAGCCAAAGGGTAGGATCGATTCTTGGTGCATTGAGGGAGATCACATTCGTGGTAAGTGCATTAGCCTAATAAAGTGTTTCTAGTTATGATTATCAAAGTAGAGACTAACCTTCTATCAACTATCATTATAGGTGTTGAAATCGGTAGAAAGTATAACTCGTAATTAAGGTGTGTAATCCTGTACTTTTCGAATACATGTTTGAAATAGTGTGTAATCTCACACTTCTCTAAAATTTTGTAAGAATGTTCTTTGATTTGGACGAAATACCAAAGAAAACCAAAAATCGACATCTGGGATTACTCGGGCGCACGTAGGTTCATAGTGGTAACCATGATTTTATAATAAAATAGTTTTGGTCAATAGCAGTGACGTGATTTTGAAAAATCATGAAAAATAGGAGAAAGGGAATTAGAAAGTGAATAAGATATCAAATTAAAGCTTGCTGTGTCTATTTTGACATGGAAGAAACGGAGAAGGAAAGAAATTTACAATCTGATATATCTTAATTTTAGTAAGACTGGTTTTGATTAACTTCATGGTTCCCTGATCTGATTTGGAAAAATCATATAAAATTGTACAAAGTGAATTTTAGGTTATAATTTATATGTATGGATTCCTCAGTGAGCCTATTTTCATTAGAAACAAGTGGGAGCAATATATGAAAACCGTACAGTGAGATATTTGACATTAAGGTAAGAGAGGTCAGAATCGTTGCACAATGAAACATGGGAAATTTTAAGGAATAAACTATACTAAATGGTTAAGACAAAAATTCTGGAAAAATTTTACTAAGAAGATATATGAGTTTAGTTTCAAGTAAAATTTACGGATTTAGAATTCGAGATTCCTAACCCAAGTTATATTCAATTTAGTTAGTACGACAGAGATGGGCAGTTTAAATTGTTATGCCCAAATTAGTAGTTAAATCTGGAGTGCGAAATTATCAAATTACCCTTAGTGGGTAAATTACCGAATTACGAAAATGCCTTAATGGACTGATTTGAAAGATTGCCTTAATGGGCCAAATGGACATATTGAATAGTGGGCCAATATGATATTATGGCTAGTTGGTCCGATCGATATTTTGCTAAATGGGCTTATTTGATAAATTGTTATAATGGGCCATAATTTTGTAATAAATATCCAAATAAATTATTGTGGTTATATTGTGATATGTTATGCATTATATACATGATTTGCATGGGATGGGATAATGTTGAAGAGAAGTTCTAGTGGCTCTGCCACATAATTTTGGTGGCTCTGTCACAAATCTGTATAGTGGCAACGCCACGTAAATTCTGTTATTCTGGTGGCTTGTCCACAAGTAATTTGTTATAAATGGCTTAATGCCTATGATTGGTGTGTTGGCGGGTTGGGTTGATTTGATCCCCACAGGTGTGTTGGTTGGTACGGGTGGTGTGTAGGGGACGGAGTATTAGGTTGGTTTGGGATTGCATTACCTTCATTTGATTAGTTTGTTATATTCTATTTTGTAAATGGGAATTGGCCTAAGATTATGCTTTATGGGCTTCGGCCCAAGTTATTATAAATGGGCTTTGGCCCAAGTTATTGTTATATGGGCTGAGGCCCAAATTTTTACTAAACGGGTTCAAGCCGAGTGAAAAATGGTAAGGGGATTATACACAGAGTTCTTGTAACTCACCCTTTTTTTTCTTAATCCCGTAGGTAAGGCTCAGTGACGAGGACTTGGGGCCATGGATGACTCAGTGGAGGCCATACATCGGAAATAAATGTTTTAAACTTTAGTAAATTGCTTTTCTGCTCTATTTCGTTATTTTTACTATTTGGGTTTTTATGTTGTAATAAGGCCTCTGGATTATTTTATTTTGTTTTATGTTTGACGTATTTATTATTTTGTTTGGTTTATTTTAAATGGGAATTTTCTAAAAGCATAATCAACGATTTTCCAAATTGATTAATAAGTAGATTTTATAAATAAACTTTTACAAATGATTTAACTCGGACTTTCTTTCAAATTATCAATAACATTTTCAAAAGTTACAGTTTTAAAATATCACTAGTTCAAATATCGATTCTTCAATCAGCTTTTCAAAGAATATTTTTATCAAATTTTTCTAAACAAACTTGTTTTCTTCAATTACACCTATTTTAGTACGAATCACAAGATCCTTTATACATTTTCTTCATTGTAACACACCAGATTCGAGCCAAACTTCTAGGCTGGGTTTGGGGTGTTATATTTTGTGGTATCAGAGCCCAGTTTCAAAACTCAGCTATGGTTTGGGTTCAAAAACGTTTTCAAAGCTGTTTAAAATTTTTATTCATACATGCATGTTCTAAAGGAAGTATGGCACCACGAGTATCCGGCATCAAGTCAAGTAAGTATATGTTTTATGATTATGATTATTGTGGTATAACTATAGAAACACTCTAGGACTTTTGGTTTTAGGAGCTAAAACTATAGAGATTGAGACTCTAGGATACAATTTGCAAAAACGACTTTACTTCTTACACTCCATAAAACATTGTTTAATAAACATTGAATATTATATTGATTCATAAGACTTGTAAGTAGATTAAATCGACTTAGTGAACATGAGCGCTAGAAGATGTGGATGCGGTGGACGTAGACGTGGTAGAGACCGAGGTGCTAGGGCTAGATCTTCGGCACCAAGGCATGTTTTCGAAAGGGAGGCATTGGCATTGCCTGTGGTAGAGACGGGATCTCATGATCGAGCTGGGGTTGATGAGCTGACTCAGTTACTTAAGGAGGGATTGAAGGAGGTTAAGGGAATCGGTGAAGCACTTCGAGTTGGGTCTGTAGACTGTAAGAAGAAAATAGATCACGATTCTTTTAGGTCGCAGACTCGTTCCATAATGTGCGCTAAGGCACGTCCAAACTTTTCGGCTTGTGATTATTGCAGAAGGCGTCATCCGGGTGAATGCTGGAGAAAGTTAGGAGCATGCTTGAGATGCAAGTCTAAGGAGCATAAGGTTCGAGATTGTTTCATTACCATCAAGTCAGGTATGCTTTGGTTAGATGTGATGATTGAATGCAAGAAAATTTTAGGTATAAGCGGCAGATAATGGCTTGTTTCGGTGGTTAGATGTTTGGTTGTGTGAAAGAGAATTCAAGATTATGTTAAAAGTACATTAATGAGAGTGCACAGCGAAAGCATAGTGGTGTGACTTGTGCGGTACGTTTAGTAGTTGGTTGGAAATTTTGAGGACAAAATTTCTTTAAGGAGGGTAGAATTGTAACATCCCGCAATTGGGCCTAGTAAGATTGGGCCCATTGGGCCTTGGACGTAAGAGTGTTTAAAATTTTGAGAACAAGAGAATGGCATTAATTCAAGTTGGACTTATTAAGAAAGTAATTTTGGAAAGTTAAGAGGTTTCTATGAAGTTTCGGGTTCAAGTTGGGCCTTAGTAAAATTTTATGTTTAAGCCTATTAAGGAGAGATAGTAAGTGACCTCAAAGCTTATGGAAATAAATGAGTAAATTGCTAGCATAAGTGAGCATATGGCAAAGGGGAAATGGCGCCACATGAAAGGCTTTGAGGGAAGAGGTTCAAATCCCATTGTGTGCAAATTTTGACTTTTATTTTTGCATTATTTCCCTAAGTGTCGGCCAAGGTGTATATATGGCAAGGTGGACTTCTTTATTTTTGGTAAGGTGGCTAAAGAAATAAGGAAAAGTTGAGGTTGGGGAAAGAAATCAAAAAAAAAGGCAATATGGGGGACATGTTGGCACAAAAAGGGGAGAGTGTTATGGAAAGTATGGTTGGCCAATTTTGGCCATTAAGGCCATGTATGTGGACGGTTTTGTAGGTAAGAGAGGTAGCTGAAATTTCCTTGGTGTTTTGGTAAAGCTTTAGTGCTTGTTTTGGTCAAATTCTTTTAGCATCAAGTGTGCCATTTTCTAAATTTCCTTCTCCTCCTTGCAGAATCTACAAACTTTGAGGTGCATATTCTTTTCCTTTCTTTCTTCTTCTTAGAATGTACACAACATTGAGACCAAAGATTTGTTCTTTCATCTTTCTTGAAAACCAAGCTAGTCAAACATCTTTCTTCTTATTTCTTTTCTTTCTCATGAAATCCTTCAAGCATCTCTTTTGTCCTAATTCTTTTTCACCATAGCCGAATATCAACAAATAATTTCCTCTATAACCGAACCCTTCATTTCTTCTTTATCATTCTTCTCATCCGTATTAACACTCACTCCTTTGATCAATCGTGTTCTAAGTGGGAAGGCCAAATCTATCACATTTGATTCACATGTAGCCATAAGTACAATCGGTAAGTAGTAGTTCTCTCTTTGTCAATAACTTTTTTTCATTCGAGTTCTTCATTAATAATCGTGTGTTCTTCTTTCTCTCCCTCGTTGGTTCTGAGTTACATTCTTTTCTGTGATATGGCCATCGTTGGGCTTAGGACTTTCAACAAGGTGAAGGAGCACAAGTGATTTGTATTGACCAAATCATTATCGTCGACTCATCAAGCAAGTGGGGTAAGAACGTTGTTATAAGATTTATTTTAGCCAAAGGCGGGATATTTGCTAACAACTCTTTCGCTCACCAAATATTGTTAGGATGGGATTTCAGGAGCCAAAGGGTAGGATCGATTCTTGGTGCATTCATGGAGATCAAATTCATGGTAAGTGGAGTTAGCCTAATAAAGTGTTTCTACTTTCGATTATCAAAGTAGAGACTAACCTTCTATCAACTATTATTATAGGTGTTGAAATCGGTAGAAAGCACAACTCGTAATCAAGGTGTGTAATCCCGTACTTTCCGAATACATGTTTGAAATGGTGTGTAATCTCACACTTCTCTGAAATTTTGCAAGAATATTCTGTGATTTGGTCGAAAAACCAAAGAAAACCAGAAATCGACATCCGGGATCACTCGAGCCCGTTGGTTCATAGTGGTAACCTTATTTTTGTAATAAAATAGTTTTGGTCAGTAGCAGTGATGTAATTTCGAAAAATCATGAAAAATAGGATAAAGGGAATTAGAAAGTGAATAATATATAAAATTAAAGCTTACTGTGTCTATTTTGGTATGGAAGAAATAGAGAAGGAAAAGAAATTTTATAATATGTGATATCTTAATTTTGGTGAGACTGGTTCTGATTAACTTTGTGGTTCCTTGATCTGATTTGGAAAAATCATATAAAATTGTACAAAGTGAATTGTGGGCTATAATTTATATTTATGGATTCCTTAGTGAGCCTATTTTCATTAGAAACAAGTGGGAACAATATCGAAAATAAACAAAGAAGATATTTGAAATTAAGGTAAGAGAGGTCAGAATCGTTGGACAATGAAACAAGGGAAATTTTAAGGAATAAACTGTACTAAATGGTTAAGACGAAAATTATGGAAAAATTTTAGTAAGAAGAGATATGAGTTTAGTTTCAAGAAAAATTTACAGATTTAGATTTCGAGATTTTTAACCCAAGTTATAGTCAATCTAGTTAGTACGACGCAGATGGATAATTTAAATTGTTATGCCCAAATTAGTAGTTAAATCTGGATTACGAAATTACCAAATTACCGAATTACCCTTAGTGGGTAAATTACTGAATTACGAAAATGCCTTAATGCACTGATTTAATAGATTGCCTTAGTGGACCAAATGGACATATTGAATAGTGGGCCAATCTGATATTATGGCTAGATGGGCAAATTTGATATTTTTGCTAAATGGGCCAATCTGATATTTTGCTAAATGGGCCGATCTGATTTTTGCTAAATGGGCCTATTTGATAAATTGTTATAATGGGCAATAATTTTGTAATAAATATCCAAATAAATTATTATGGTTATATTGTGATATGTTATGCATTATATACATGATTTGCATGGGATGGGATAATTTTGAAAAGAAGTTCTAGTGGCTCTGCCACATAATTCTGGTGGCTCTGCCACAAATCTATATAGTGGCAATGCCACCTAAATTCTGTTATTACGGTGGCTTGTCCACAAGTAATTTGTTATAAACGGCTTAATACTGCGATTGGTGTGTTGGCGGGTGGGTTGACTTGATCCCCGGAGGTGTGTTGGTTGGTACGGTGGTGTGTAGCGGAAGGAATATTAGGTTGGTTTGGGATTGCATTACATTCATTTGATTCGTTTGATATATTTTGTTTTGTAAATGGGCTTTGGCCTAAGATTATGCTTTATGGGCTTCGGCCCAAGTTATTATAAATGGGCTTCGGCCTAAGTTATTGATATATGGGCTCAGGCCCAAATTTTTACTAAACGGGTTCAAGCCCAGTGAAAAACGGTAAGGAGATTATACACTAAATTCTTGTAACTCACCCCTTTTTTTTCTTAATCTCTGTAGGTAACGCTCAGTGATGAGGACTTGGGGCCATGGATGACTCGGTGGAGGCCATACTTCGGAAATAAATGTTTTAAACTTTAGTAAATTACTTTTCCGCTCTATTTCGTTATTTTTACTATTTGGGTTTTTATGTTGTAATAAGGCCTCTGGATTATTTTATTTTATTTTATGTTTGACGTATCTATTATTTTGTTTGGTTTATTTTAAATGAAAATTTTCTAAGAGCATAACCAACGATTTTCCAAATTGATTAATAAGTGGATTTTATAAATAAACTTTTACAAATGATTTAACTCGGACTTTCTTTCAAATTATCAACGACATTTTCAAAAGTTATAGTTTTAAAAGATCACTAGTTCAAATATCTATTCTTCAATCAGCTTTTCAAATATGAGTAGTATTTTATCAAATTTTTCTAAACAAACTTGTTTTCTTCAATTACACCTATTTTAGTACGAATCACAAGATCCTTTATACGTTTTCTTCATTGTGACACACCGGATTCGAACCAAACTTCTAAGCCGGGTTTGGGGTGTTACATTTTATGGTATCAGAGCCCAGTTTCAAAACTCGACTGTGGTTTGGGTTCAAAAACATTTTCAAAGCTGTTTAAAATTTTTATTTATACATGCATGTTCTAAAGGAAGTATGGCACCACGGGTATCCGGCATCAAGTCAACTAAGTATATGTTTTATGATTATGATTATTGTGGGATAACTATAGTAACACTCTAGAACTTTTGGTTTTAGGAGCTGAAAGTACAGAGATTGAGACTCTAGGATACGATTTGCGAAAATGACTTTACTTCTTACACTCCATAAAACATTGTTTAATAAACATTAAATATTATTTTGATTCATAAGACTTGTAAGTAGATTAAATCGACTTAGTGAACATGAGCGCTAGAAGACGTGGACGTGGTGGATGTAGACGTGGTAGAGACCGAGGTGCTAGGGCTAGATCTTCGGCACCGAGGCATGTTTCCTAAAGGGAGGCATTGGCATAGCCTGTAGTAGAGACGGGATCTCATGATCGAGCTGGGGTTGATGAGCTGACTCAGTTAGTTAAGGAGGTTAAGGGAATCGGTGAAGCACTTCGAGTTGGGTCTGTGGACTGTAAGAAAAAATAGATCGCGATTCTTTTAGGTCGCAGACTCGTTCCGTAAAGCGCGTTAAGGCACGTCCAAACTTTTCAGTTTGCGATTATTGCAGAAGGCGTCATCCGGGTGAATGCTGGAGGAAGTTAGGAGTATACTTGAGATGCGGGTCTAAAGAGCATAAGGTTCGAGATTGTTTCATTACGATCAAGTCAGGTATGCTTTGGTTGGACGTGATGATTGCATGCAAGAAAATTTTAGGTATAAGTGGTAGATAATAGCTTACTTCGGTGGTTAGATGTTTGGTTGTGTGAAAGAGGATTCAAGATTATGTTAAAAGTCCATTAGTGAGAGTACACAGCGAAAGCATAGTGGTGTGACTTGTGCGGTGCGTTTAGTAGTTGGTTGGAAATTTCGAGGATAAAATTTCTTTAAGGAGGGTAGAATTGTAACATCCCGAAATTGGGCCTAGTAAGATTGGGCCCATTGGGCTTTGGGCGTAAGAGTGTTTAAAATTTTGAGAACAAGAGAATGGCATTAATTCAAGTTGGACTTATTAAGAAAGTAATTTTGGAAAGTTACGAGGTTTCTATGAAGTTCCGGGTTTAAGTTGGGCCTTAGTAAAATTTTGTGTTTAAGTATATTAAGGAGAGATAGTAAGTGACCTCAAAGCTTATGGAAATAAATGAGTAAATTGCTAGCATAAGTGAGCATATGGCAAAGGGGAAATGGCGCCACATGAAAGGCTTTGAGGGAAGAGGTTCAAATCCCATGGTGTACAAATTTTGACTTTTATTTTTGCATTCTTTTCCTAAGTGTCGGCCAATGTGTATATATAGCAAGGTGGACTTCTTTATTTTTGGTAAGGTGGCTAAAGAAATAAGGAAAAGTTGAGGTTGGGGAAAGAAATCAAAAGAAAAGGCAAGTATGGGGGACATGTTGGCACAAAAAGAGGAGAGTGTTATGGAAAGTATGGTTGGCCAATTTTGACCATTAAGGCCATGTATGTGGACGATTTTCGGGTAAGAGAGGTAGCCAAAATTTCCTTGGTGTTTTGGTAAAGCTTTAGTGCTTGTTTTGGTCAAATTCTTTTAGCATCAAGTGTGCCATTTTCTCCAAATTTCCTTCTCCTCCTTGCCGAATCTACAAACTTTGAGGGTGCATATTCTTTTCCTTTCTTTCTTCTTGCCGAACGTACACAAACATTGAGACCAAAGATTTGTTCTTTCATCTTTCTTGAAAACCAAGGTAGTCAAACATCTTTCTTCTTATTTCTTTTCTTTCTCACGAAATCCTTCAAGCATCTCTTTTGTCCTAATTCTTTTTCACCATAGTCGAATATCAACATACAATTTCCTCTATAACTGAACCCTTCATTTCTTCTTTATCATTCTTCTCATCCGTATTAACACTCACTCCTTTGATCAATCGTGTTCTAAGTGGGAAGGCCAAATCTATCACATTTGATTCACCCGTAGCCATAAGTACAATTGGTAAGTAGTAGTTCTCTCTTTTTCAATAACTTTTTTTCATTCGAGTTCTTCATTAATAATCGTGTGTTCTTCTTTCTCTCCCTCGTTGGGTCTGTAAGTTACATTCTTTTCTATGATATGGCCATCGTTGGGCTTAGGACTTTCAACAAGGTGAAGGAGCACAAGTGATTTGTATTGACCAAATTGGTATCGTCAACTCGTCAAGCAAGTGGGGTAAGAACGTTGTTATAAGATTTATTTTAGCCAAAGGTGGGATATTTGCTAACAACTCTTTCGCTCACCAAATATTGTTAGGACGGGATTTCAGTAGCCAAAGGGTAGGATCAATTCTTGGTGAATTGAGGGAGATCACATTCGTGGTAAGTGGAGTTAGCCTAATAAAGTGTTTCTAGTTATGATTATCAAAGTAGAGACTAACCTTCTATCAACTATCATTATAGGTGTTGAAATCGGCAGAAAGCACAGCTCGTAATCAAGGTGTGTAATCCCGTACTTTGTGAATACATGTTTGAAATGGTGTGTAATCTCACACTTCTCTGAAATTTTGTAAGAATGTTCTGTGATTTGGTCGAAATACCAAAGAAAATCGGAAATCGACATCCGGGATCACTCGGGCGCGCGTACGTTCATAGTGGTAACCATGTTTTTGTAATAAAATAGTTTTGGTCAGTAGCAGTGACGTGATTCCAAATAATCATGAAAAATAGGATCAAGGGAATTAGAAAGTGAATAAGATATAAAATTAAAGCTTGCTGTGTCTATTTTGATATGGAAGAAACGGAGAAGGAAAAGAAATTTTATAATCTGAGATATCTTAATTTTAGTGAGACTGGTTCTGATTAACTTTGTGGTTCCTTGATCTAATTTGGAAAAATCATATAAAATTTTACAAAGTGAATTATGGGCTATAATTTATATTTATGAATTCCTTAGTGAGCCTATTTTCATTAGAAACAAGTGGGAGCAATATATGAAAACCGTACAGCGAGATATTTGAAATTAAGGTAAGAGAGGTCAGAATCGTTGGATAGTGAAACAAGGGAAATTTTAAGGAATAAATTGTACTAAATGGTTGAGACAAAAATTCTGGAAAAATTTTAGTAAGAAGATATATGAGTTTAGTTTCAAGGAAAATTTATAGATTTAGATTTCGAGATTCCTAACCCAAGTTATAGTCAATTTAGTTTGTACGACGCAGATGGACAATTTGAATTGTTATGCCCAAATTAGTAGTTAAATCTGGATTGCGAAATTACCGAATTACCCTTAGTGGGTAAATTACTGAATTACGAAAATGCCTTAATGGACTGATTTGAAAGATTGCCTTAATGGGCCAAATGGACATATTGAATAGTGGGCCAATCTGATATTATGGCTAGATGGGCAAATTTGATATTTTTGCTAAATGGGCCGATCTGATATTTTGCTAAATGGGCCTATTTTATAAATTGTTATAATGGGCCATAATTTTGTAATAAATATCCAAATAAATTATTTTGGTTATATTGTGATATGTTATGCATTATATACATGATTTGCATGGGATGGGATAATGTTGAAGAGAAGTTCTGGTGGCTCTGGCACATAATTTTGGTGGCTCTGCCACAAATTTGTATACTGGCAATGCCACGTAAATTCTGTTATTCTGGTGGCTTGTCCACAAGTAATTTGTTATACGGTTAATGCCTGCGATTGGCGTGCTGGCGGGGTGGGTTCACTTGATCCCCACAGGTGTGTTGGTTGGTACGGGTGGTGTGTAGCGGACGAAATATTAGGTTGGTTTGGGATTGCATTACATTCATTTGATTCGTTTGATATATTCTATTTTGTAAATGGGCTTTGGCCTAAGATTATTCTTTATGTGCTTCGGCCCAAGTTATTATAAATGGGCTTCGGCCCATGTTACTGTTATATGGCTCAGGCCTAAATTTTTACTAAACGGGTTCAAGCCCAGTGAAAAATGGTAAGGGGATTATACACTGAGTTCTTGTAACTCACCCCCCTTTTTTTTCTTTATCCTTGTACGTAATGCTCAGTGACGAGGACTTGGGGCCATGGATGACTCGGTGGAGGCCATACTTCAGAAATAAATGTTTCAAACTTTAGTAAATTACTTTTCTGCTCTATTTCATTATTTTTACTATTTGGGTTTTTATGTTGTAATAAGGCCTCTGGATTATTTTATTTTGTTTTATGTTTGACGTATTTATTATTATTTTTGGTTTATTTTAAATGGGAATTTTTGAAAAGCTTAATCAACGATTTTCCAAATTGATTAATAAGTGGATTTTATAAATAAACTTTTACAAATGATTTAACTCGGACTTTCTTTCAAATTATCAACGACATTTTCAAAAGTTACGGTTGTAAAAGATCACTAGTTCAAAAATTGATTCTTCAATCAGCTTTTCAAAGATTAGTAGTATTTTTATCAAATTTTTCTAAACAAACTTGTTTTCTTCAATTACACCTATTTTAGTACGAATCACAAGATCCTTTATAAGTTTTCTTCATTGTGACACACCAGATTCGAGCCTAACTTCTTGGCTGGGTTTGGGGTGTTACAATATGTATAATAATTATTTGAATGTGCTTTGGTTTATAAGTTCTGTGATATTGCTATTAAATATAAAATATGTGTATTAATGTGATTGAATTACGAAATAAGAAAGGTAGTAAATGTACATCACGATCATGCTATGTCTAGTAATGCCTTGTAACCCTAATCTGGCGATGGATATGGGTTAGGGGTGTTATAAAAGTGTAACATCCCAAAATTGGGCCTAGGAGAATTGAGCCCAATGGGCCTTAGGCGTAGTAGCGTTTAAATTTTTGGAGAATAAGAGATCAGCTTAAATGCAAGTTAGACCTATTGGATAAGTGATTTTGGAAGGTTAGAGGCTTCATGAAGTCCGGGATCAAATATTCGCTTTGGGGAAATTTTGGTTCTAGGTGAAAAAAAAAACCACGGAAGTTGGCGAGATAGGCCTTAAGAATAAAATATGGAGGAAAATGACACAAGTAGAGTGTGTGGTGTAGTGGCAAAGTGACGCCACATAAGAGATAAGGGGTGACGCCACAAGGAAGGAAGGAAGTCCAAGGTTCAAGTCTTGGCTTTTGCATTTTGGTTTCTTTTGCTTGGACCTTAGAATTTGGCCCATAGTTTATATTTAGTTGCGCATGGTTTAAGACACAAGAGGAGCTTGTGGACAAGTGGTTAGCAGCGTGGATTATGTTCTAGGGGGGCCTAGGTTCGAATCTCATGAGAAGCAAGGAGTATTTATTTTATGGCTTGGACAGACAAGAGTTTGATTAATTTAAACTCTCTTGTGAAGGGATCCCACATCGGAAAGACACAAAGAATGAAGGTGAAGAGCTAGCTATATAAGGAGCATCCTAGGAGGAGTAAACACATCTTGGAGGCATTTGGGCACAAGAGTGATCGGGCGGATTAGCCCTGAGTCTATCGGTGTGTAACTCTCTCTACTCTAGTTGTAGAAGCGAAAAATGTCGAAATGCCGATTACGGCATTAGTAGCCTACTGGCGTGCGGCGCTGCGTGTAGGGCTTCGACGCGATAGTTGAGGCCATCGATGAGTATTCTCGTGGGTTGGGTTGCTTGGGCCTCGATGGGCGAAGTGGGCCCAATGGGCCCGTGGGCCCATATGAGTAAATGTATGATTGGTTAGTATTAGACTAGGTGGAACCTATATCGTGGCTAGATTTGTGCTATGTGGGCCACACGAGCATGTGGGCGGATGGGTAGAAATCGGGTTTTAGGCCCAATCGTCCGGTACGACCGAAAATGGTAGCTGAGTCGCTAGTGGCGACATTAGGCCTTCGGAAAGGCCATTACAGTTGTAAATTACGAAAATACCCTTGGTGGGTAAATTACGAAAATACCCTTTGTAGGTAAAATTACGGTTATACCCTTAGAGGTTGATTAGAATGATTATGTTGTTTAGTTTTGGCGATTGTAGGGAAGGCGGAACCTTTTAGGAGGCGTATAGTCGACATTTGTAGTAGTGATCTCTAGAGATTTGGAGACTTGAGACTTTTAGGAGCCACGTGTGATTTGGGTTTAGTCAATCGTGCTAATCGGTGCGTAATTATCGCCTTTGTTTCTCCTGTTATTTGTGTATTGATGTATATACTTGTGTATGATGTGTGGTAGCCAGACAATAAAGGCTAAAGTGGTGGATACCTATGTTTGGGATAATCGGTTAATGAGTTAGTAAATTGTGATATTAAATTATTTATGGTGCTGTTTGATATGGTAATGAGCATGTGATTATACTCACTCTATATGTTGATTTGACATGATACATTGACATATGTGCATGGGGATTGGTTTTGATCAAGGAAGGACGAGGTGTACATATTATATGCGTGGTCTAATGTTAGCCTCGTGCTACATTAGCGCTTGATGATTAGTCGTGTGCTTCATCAAGGAGATGTTAGCTAAGTGCCCATCTCGGCGGTTGATAGTGAGTGCATCACCGTGGACGGATTCTTGTTGGGATCACTTACTTGATCGGTGGCTCGCCTGACTTTGAGCGACAAGTGCGCCAAGGTAGGATTTGAGGATCACGATGTGATCGATGGCTCATCCACGGCCTTGTGCGGCAGTGCCGAGGTAGGATATGTGGGATCACTCGGTTGTGATCGATTGGATTAGCCACGACCTTAGGCGAGTCTGCTAAGGTTGGTGTAACGGATGGACTTAGGATTGGGGTGGGATACATTTTGCATATCTATTGGTATGGATTGTGTGGGTATGGGTTAAGCCCATACGTGTGAAACATGTGTAATGATTATGCTTGAGTCGTGGACTCACCCAAATTTTCTCAACCATTTCAGGTGATTCATGAGCTTGGACCGGGTTGGAGTGGATACAAGGTGGCCATGCAAAAGAAGAGATTTTGATTATTTTATGCATTTTTGAAATTAAGTATTTTGTTTAAATATTGGGTTGTAATAAGGACCTTGTTGTTATTTTGGTATTATTTTATTATGGGCTTGATTTAATTAAATTACTATGTGAAGATGATTTTATTTTAGCCACCTATTTACTCAAAGCATATACATTAAAGTTTTAATTTGGACATTTTATAATAACAAAGTTTAAGTATAAATTTAAATGGACATGGTTTTCAAAAGTTAACAAATTTACATGTTTTATTCTAAAGTCAAAAGATTTTCAACTGTTCTTCATGATAACATACCGAGATCCGGTCGGGGCTTGTGGGTAGGGTTTAGGGTGTTACAAATTGATATCGAGCCAAGTTCAAAACTCGACTTTGGGGTTTTGGGCCCAAAAATGTTTTTCTCATTGGGCTTTTCAAGAATTTGGGCTTTCATAAAATTTTCGAGTTATTCGGCATGGCACTGTGCCTCGGCTAGAAGTCCACCGGTAAGTACTTGAACTTTTGAAGTGATTTGTTTATGTGAATTATATGTGAATATTATGGGCTTTTATGGGAGCGTAGATTAGTGAACTAGGATCTGTTGAACCTAGGACTAGTCTACTCAAACACATGCATAAGACTTAAGGATTATTAAACAAACTGTGAAGTTAGTCACGAGTTAAGGTGTGGCAACCACGATGCGCATGTCTAGGAGTGGTATTCAAGAAGAGCTTGGTATTTAAGCGGTCCTAGCGACTCACATCCTCTTTACTCGAATCCTACACAGTGCGTAGCTACTGGTTCACCTTAACCAAGAGGACTTATTCATAGGCTAAACCAATTATTAAAACCGAAAGGATTTGCCTTATTGTTTTAAAACCTTTGGTTTTTAAAATTTTCAAATTTACCCTTTGGTTTGTAAACCCAAAATCTGATTTTAAAAGATATTTTCTCGATCTACAAAATTACCAAAATGCCCTAGTGGCAAAATTACAAAATGCCCTCAGTTGTAAAATTACCGTACTACCCTCAACTTTTGTTAAAATGGTTTTACTTTACAAAATACCAAAATCTCGAGTTTTACATATTAAGATACTACGGTTTGGGGAAATTTACGATAATACCACAGTTGATAAAATTTCCAACATGCCCTTGGTTTCTAAATTTTCATATGATCCTCGACTTTTACTAAAATATTCCTATTTTACAAAATATCATAAAATCCTATTTTTGCAAAATATTGAGATATCCAGTTGGAAGTTTACAAGAATACCCCGACTTACGAATTACCAAAATAACCCCAATTTACGAAATTTGATGACATCTTTAATTTGGAAATTTTCAAAATACCTTTAAGTTCTAACAATTTTTTGAAATGCCTCGATTTGTAAAGATTTTTCCAATTGACCCGGTTTATTACCAAAATACCCAAGTAAGACAAATGGCGAAAATACTTTGGGGTAAAAGCAGTAAATGTCCGGATAGTGAATGTGTGTGGTAGATACCCTTGAATGGATGTGTTTTTAGTGAAGAATGTGAATGTTTGAATTAGAATAGAGAACTTGAGATGAAACTTTGTGTGATCGAAAGAACCACTTCTGGAACTTCTATTCATAAAATTTGCTCGTGGATAAATAGAGGAACAAAATTTCTAATGCATAAAACTTTTAAACTAGATAAGTCAAGACATTAGACATAGAGTTGGGGCGTATGAAATATTCATCTGTTTTAATTGCTAGGTGTTTTTGAGTATGGGCGGGAGTTTTAAATTCTAGTTAGAAGTATATTAGTTTTATTAAGATCGAGTCTGTGACAAGGCGTAGTGTGGTAGGTTAGGATGTGCAACTATTAGTTAGTTGGAAATTTAGAGGACGAAATTTCTTTAAGGAGAATGATTTGTAACATCCCAAAATTGGGCCTAGGAGAATTGAGCCCAATGGGCCTTAGGCGTAGTAGCGTTTAAATTTTGGAGAATAAGAGATCGGCTTAAATGCAAGTTAGACCTATTGGATAAGTGATTTTGGAAGGTTAGAGGCTTCTATGAAGTCCGGGATCAAATATTCACTTTGGGGAAATTTTGGTTTTAGGTGAAAAAACCACGGAAAATGGCGAGATAGGCCTTAAGAATAAAATATGGAGGAAAATGACACAAGTGGAGTGTGTGGTGTAGTGGCAAAGTGACGCCACATAAGAGATAAGGGGTGACACCACAAGGAAGGAAGGAAGTCCAAGGTTCAAGTCTTGGCTTTTGCATTTTGGTTTCTTTTTGCTTGGACCTTAGAATTTGGCCCATAGTTTATATTTAGTTGCGCATGGTTTAAGACACAAGAGGAGCTTGTGGACAAGTGGTTAATGGCGTGGATTATGTTCTAGGGGAGCCTAGGTTGAATCTCATGAGAAGCAAGGAGTATTTATTTTGTGGATTGGATGAAGAGTTTGAGTTGAATTTAAACTCTCTTGTGAAGGATCCCACATCGGAAAGACACAAAGAATGAAGGTGAAGAGCTAACTATATAAGGAGCATCCTAGGAGGAGAGTAAACACATCTTGGAGGGCGTTTGGGCACAAGAGTGATCGGAGCGCGGATTAGCCCCAAAGTCCTATCAGGTGTGTACCTCTCTCTACTCTAGTTGTAGAGTGGAAAAATGCCGAAATGCCGATTACACGGCATTAGTAGCCACACGAGCGTGTGAGTGCACGTGTAGGGCTTCGACGCGATAGTTGAGGCCATCAGTAGTATTCTCGTGGGTTGGGGCTGCTTGGGCCTCGATGGGCCGAAGTGGGCCCAATGGGCCCGTGGGCCCATATGAGTAAATTGTATGATTGGTTAGTATTAGACTAGGTGGAACTTATATACGTGGCTAGATTTGTGCTAGGTGGGCCACACGAGCATGTGGGCAGGATGGTAGAAATCGGGTTTTAGGCCCAATCGTCAATCTGACAGAAAATGGTAGGTGAGTCGCTAGTGGCGACATTAGGCCTTCGGAAAGGCCATTACGGGTTGTAAATTACGAAAATACCCTTGGTGGGTAAATTACGAAAATACCCTTTGTAGGTAAAATTACGGTTATACCTTAGAGGTTGATTAGAATGATTATGTTGTTTAGTTTTGGCGATTGTAGGGAAGGCGAGAACCTTTTAGGAGGCGTATAGTCGGCATTTGTAGTAGTGATCTCCGAGATTTGGAGACTTGAGACTTTTAGGAGCCACGTGTGATTTGGGGTTTAGTCAATTGTGCTAATCGGTGCGTAATTATCGCCTTTGTTTCTCCCGTTATTTGTGTATTGATGTATATACTTGTGTATGATGTGTGGTAGCCGACAATAAAGGCTAAAGTGGTGGATACCCATGTTTGGGGTGTCAGTTATGGTTAGTAAATTGTGATATTAAATTATTTATGGTGCTGTTTGATATGGTAATGAGCATGTGATTATACTCACTCTATATGTTGATTTGACATGATACATTGACATATGTGCATGGGGATTGGTTTTGATCAAGGAAGGACGGGTGTACATATTATGTACGTGGTCTAATGTTAGCCTCGTGCTACATTAGCGCTTGATGATTAGTGTGTGCTTCATCAAGGAGATGTTAGCTAGGTGCCCATCTCGGCGGTTGATAGTGAGTGCATCACCGTGACTGATTCTTGTTGGGATCACTTACGTGATCGGTGGCTCTGCACGACTTTGGCGACAAGTCGCCAAGGTAGGATTTGAGGATCACGATGTGATCGGTGGCTCATCCACGACCTTGTGCGGCAGGGTCTACCGAGGTAGGATATGTGGGATCACTTTCGGTTGTGATCGGTGGATTAGCCGGCCTTAGGCGAGAGTCGCTAAGATTGGTGTAACGGATGGACTTAGGATTAGGGTGGGATACATTTTGCATATCTATTGGTATGGATTGTGTGGGTATGGGTTAAGCCCATACGTGTGGAAACATGTGTAATGATTATGCAGTGCTGTGGACTCACCCAAATTTTCTCAACCATTTCGGGTGATTCATGAGCTTGGACCGGGTTGGAGTGGATACAAGGTGGCCATGCAAAAGAAGAGATTTTGATTATTTTATGCATTTTGAAATTAAGTATTTTGTTTAAATATTGGGTTGTAATAAGGGCCTTGTTGTTATTTTAGTATTATTTTATTATGGGCTTGATTTAATTAAATTACTATGTGAAGATGATTTTATTTTTAGCCACCTATTTACTCAAAGCATATACATTAAAGTTTTAATTTGGACATTTTATAATAATAAAGTTTAAGTATAAATTTAAATGGACATGGTTTTCAAAAGTTAACAAATTTACATGTTTTCCGTTCTTCCGATAACATACCAGATCCGTTCAGGGCTTGTGGGCCGGGTTTAGGGGTGTTACAAAAAGCATACCGATTCATAGCTCGTAGGAGTATACATGTACAGGAATTGACGAATTACAGTTTAGCACACTATGTGTGAGCTATCCCGAGTATCCAACGATATTTTAAATGGTTCAACGGCCAATGTCTATTACGAGATGATATAAGTTCGATATGAACTATTACAGGTATATACATTAAATATATGGAAATGATATTACACGATATATTGAAACATAAAATCGATGATACATGTATATGAAACTTGCTTAGTGGTTATGTTCATCTATGTTTATTGGCTATTATATGTGTTTTACATGGCTAACATGTTGGTGAATATGTGCGTAGGTATTTGACAAAATTGAGTTGGGATATGCTATGTTTACTTACCTAAGTTGTGACTAAATGGTAAGTTAAATTCTATGTTATACGAACTTACTAAGCTTCAATGCTTACTCGGTGTATTTTCCTTATTTTTAGTGAATCAGAAGCTCGTTTGGGTTGGAAGCTTGTCGGAGCTATATCATGCTATCCATCAGCTCACTCGGTACTTTCGGTTGGTTTAAGTTTGGTTATAATGGCATGTATATGTTATTTTGGCTAATGTTGGCTTATATGCTTTGTTAATATTTTGGCCATTTGTTTGGCTTCTGTTTTGGCATTTTGATGATAGAATGAGTCTAGTACATGGTATGTAAATATTTTCTTTCCAATGGTTGATGAATAACTTAGTATGGTTGAATTATGGAAGATGAAAATTGTGGCATGATTATAGATATTGAATATGTTCTTTGTGATAGGATGTAATTGTGGTAAATTGGTGCTTTGGTGCAAATGATTTATATGGTCATTTGATGCTAGTTTTAGATTGGAGTTTTGGTACCACATGGCATGTTTTGTTAAGTGATTTACATGGTAAGTTTTGGTGCAAATATGCATATATGTAAGTTGATCAATTGGTTATATTGAAAACATTATTAGTCATGTTTATAAATTGTTATTTGAGGTGCGTGTAACATCCTAGATTAGGGGTTATGCGTTCGTGCGTAATTCATGAGATAGTGGGATCAGTGGGTGTGTTGGATGTGTTCTGAAGAGTTTCAAGAACCCTAAGATGAAAGGAAATATAAGGAAATGTAAGGAAATATAAAGAAATGAAAGGAAATGAAAGGAAATGTATGGAAATGTATGGAAATGTATGGAAATGTAAGGAAATGTATGGAAATGTAAGGAAATGTAAGGAAATGTATGGAAAGGTATGGAAATGTATGGAAATGTAAGAAATGTATGGAAATGTAAGGAAATATATGGAGCGATTAGTTAAAAGAGGAAACCTAAGTAAATTAGGAAAGTGAACATTTTGGAAACTTGGAAAATCTGAGCATGAAAATTTTTGGAAACTTAAAATGACCCGGAATGTCGAATTTTAGAGCCCAAAGGGAACTTAGGGCCAAGTGACCTAAAAATATAAAGTACATGAAATTTGACCCAATAACGGACTTGGAAATGTGGCTTGAAGATGCCACCTAAGGCCTTAGGAAATGGCCCACATGCAAAAGGTTTTGGGCTTGAGTTCGAGTCACATAAGAAGCAAATAAAATAAGTTTTATTTTGCTTCTAGAAGCCAAGAGGTGGACGGCACAAAGCTTGCAAAGAGGAGTTTCACTCTCTTTAAAACTCGACTAATTAGAAGATCATAAGGACTCTTAAGGGAAGAGTTTAATTCTCTTTAAAATTGGCTAAATAGGTGGATAAATGAAGAATTATTCTTTAATTAGGAAAATAAGGAAGAGTGGTGGCCAAGTAAAGGATTCTTGGCCTAGTAAATTCGGCTATAAAAGGAGGGACTAGGGCCATTCATTATTCATTCTCCTCTCTTTCCTCTGCGAATATTCTTCTTGAGCATCCATTCTTTTCTTCTTTTCTTTTAACCTCCTAGCCGATTTCCTTCTAAGCCTATTATTCCTCTCTTCTTTCATCTTTGAAACCAAATACATAAGGGAATCATAGCAGATTGTTCATCAAGTCTCTAAGCCGAATCTCGAAGGTTGAAGTGAAGGTGCAATCGATTCCTTCAAATAAGGGTAAGATCCAAGTTTAGTTTCCCATTCTTTTATATTCTAGACTTATTGAAATTTAGAGACTAATTTGATTATTAATCTTAGTTGAATCATGGAAGGAGAAGTTCTTTTCAGAAGGTACACCATAGGCCGCGTGTTCCCTAGTTATTCGGTGAGTTTCAGGATTTAAAATCCATAAGGTAAGTGTCTATAGCTTTCGGCTAAGGCCTATTTTGATAATTAGATCTAATTCTTGTTTGTTTAAAAGGTCGAAACTAACCCCTGTTGAGATTTAGTGCTTGGCCGAATACAAGGAGGAGCATAGCATAGATTTCGGGATTTGATTAGTATTGAAATCAGCAACAAGGTAAGTTTAAGAATACTAATCCTACTAGGATTTGGATTTATGGTCAAATGGTTATTTTTATTAAAGTAGTAAGTGATTAATCAAATGTAGGAATTGAGATCTAAAGCAATAGATCGGGTTTTGGATTTCAAGGAATTGATAAGCAAATCGGTGTGTACCCCACTAAATCTTGATAGATTTCGGCTTTAATTTTATTATATGTGCTAATATAAAAGTGTAATAATATGGCTAAGGTATCGTGTGTACCCTTACTATCCTTGATATGCTATGGCTAAATATTTTAATATATGATATGAATAATAATGTGAATGTGGCTATGTACCACAAATGTGGCAAAAAGTACCAGTGCGTTTCCTACTTACGATAGGATTGTGAAAAATGTTATTTTATAACATGCAAATATATGTATATGAACATGAAATTAAGTTATGCATAATATATGAATTTTTGGGGCATTCGGGATTTATGTGAAAGGGGAGAACAGTGTTGACTTGGTCTCTGTGAAGGTGTTGACTTGGTCTCACTAACGAAATATGTTGACTACGGTCACATTGCGAAATTTTGGTAACCGGTTACAATAGTGTCTAATGACACAGCGTATAAATTTGATTATAGTGTCTAATGACACAAGCGTATATGGGCGAATGCCTTTGATGGAGAGTAGCGGATGGAGGGTTGACTTAGTAGTCCCACGGTGTGCGGGGATGGTACGGTGGTGTGTAGCGGATGGCTATATAGGTTTGGGTTCGGGTTTGCATCATTATCTTGAATTTTATATGAATATGATATGTATGGTGTGCCTATATCTATTATGTTTTGGTGTTGGTTACACATTGAGTCTATCGACTCACCCGTTGTGGGAACATGTTACGGTGATGAGCAATAATGGGCCGGGACGGCGAGAACTTGTGGTGGCCATGTTAAACTTGAAGTTTAATTTCATTTGAATCTTTATTTTATTTTAAGTCTTGTACAATTTTATTTTGGGTTTCATTTTATGTAATAAGGCCATCGTGACATTTTATTTACGCTTTAATTACTATGTTATGAATTTAGGGTTTTACAAAGAATAAGCCCATTTAATTTAAAATAAGTTTAAATATTTTGTCACCTAAAACAAATGGGTTTTTGTTATAAGATAAATTTGTTTTCAACTCGAGCCCAACCCACAACAAACTATCTTTCAAAACACAGTTTTCAAAGTATTGAAAGAATTTTGAACCGAGTTACTTGAGAACATATCGAGATCCGGTCCATTCTTGTGGTAGGGTGTGAAATGTTCAATTGGTATCGAGCCCGATTTTAAACTCTCGGCACGTGGGCTAAGGCCCAAAACGTTTTCAAAGCGAGCCAAATGATTTTTTCGTTGAAACATAAGCGGGTTTTATGGCATGGCACCTAAGTCTCAGACCCATGATCCACCGGTAAGTACCCTAACTATATGTGTGATTCGTGAACTGTTTAAGGGTAGAAAAGGCATGGAGCGTAGAATAGCATGATAGGAACTTGAACCCTAGGATTAGTCTACTCAAACACAAATACATAAGACTTAATACACTAGACAAACTGTGATTAAGTCATGAGCTAGGTGTGGTAGCTGTTGTGCGCATGTCTAGGAGTGGATTGATGAAGAGCTTGGTATTTAAGCGATCCTAGTGACTCACCTCCTCTTTACTCGAATCCTACAGTGCGTAACAGCAGTTCACCACAACCAAGAGGACTTAGTCACGGGCTAAACCCAATAACTAAAACCCGAAAGGGACTAGCCAGTATTTTATGGAAACCCTAATTTTAAAAATTTCTAAATTACCCTCTTGATTTAAAAAGAATATTTTTATAAATTTTCACGAAATATTTTGATTTACAAATTTACTAAAATACCACAGTGGTAAAATTACAAAATGCCACGATTATAAAATGTTCAACTACTCAACGACTTTACCAAAATGTCATTATGTTATAAAAGTCCAAAAACCTAATTTGCAAACTATCAAAAATACCTTGATTTTTGAAAATTATAAAATTGCCTAACTTACTAAAATTACCAAAATGACCTAACTTCCAAAATTTATGCAACTTCATCGTTTTGGAAAATAAATTTCTCAAAAGAACCCTCAAAGTTTTGCAACTTCGAAATATCCCGATTTATTAAAATTTTACAATTTACCCGGTTTGTGGAAAAATTACCAAAATACCCCAGTCAAAAATTTACGAAAGACCCTCGGATCTCAAAAAATTCCAAAATACCACGGAACTTAAAAATACCAAAGATACTTTGTGACAAAATCATCAAGAAACCTTATTTTGACAAATTACGAAAATACCCCTGTAGGACAAATTACGAAAATACCCCCGGGTAGTGGAAAAACAACAACAAATGAAAACTACAACATTTCTCACGAATGAACTAAGGTTCATAATTGTTTGATGGATGTATGAGTGAATGAAAAGGCTGTATGCATGTATGAATACGAAAGAACCACTCCTAAACTCCTTTTCATAAAATTGTTCGCGGTTAAACAGTGGAACAAAGTACTAATGCATAAAACTCTTTAATCAGTTAAATCGTGGCGTTAGAAATGAGTTCTCGGAGCGTGAACTAAAAAAAAAAGAAAAATAAATAATGTGCCTAGAAAGTATGATAGTTCTTTAAGATCGAGTCTGTGACAATAAGCGTAGTCTTGGTGAGTTAGTATGCGGATGAATGATAGTAAGTAATTTCGAGGACGAAATTATTTTTAAGGGGTAGAAGCGTAACATCCTAGATTAGGGGTTATCGTTAGATGCGTAATTCATGAGATAGTGGGATCGGTGGGTGTGTTGGATGTGTTACGAAGAGTTTCAAGAACCCTAAGATGAAAGGAAATATAAGGAAATGTAAGGAAATATAAAGAAATGAAAGGAAATGAAAGGAAATGTATGGAAATGTATGGAAATGTATGGAAATGTAAGGAAATGTATGGAAATGTAAGGAAATGTAAGAAATGTATGGAAAGGTATGGAAATGTATGGAAATGTAAGAAATGTATGGAAATGTAAGGAAATATATGGAGCGATTAGTTAAAAGAGAAACCTAAGTAAATTAGGAAAGTGAACATTTTGGAAACTTGGAAAATCTGAGCAGTGAAAATTTTGGAAACTTAAAATGACCCGGAATGTCGAATTTTAGAGCCCAAAGGGAACTTAGGGCCAAGTGACCCTAAAAATATAAAGTACATGAAATTTGACCCAATAACGGACTTGGAAATGTGGCTTGAAGATGCCACCTAAAGCCTTAGGAAATGGCCCACATGCAAAGGTTTTGGGCTTGAGTTGAGTCACATAAGAAGCAAATAAAATAAGTTTTATTTTGCTTCTAGAAGCCCAAGAGGTGGACGGCACAAAGCTTGCAAAGAGGAGTTTCACTCTCTTTAAAACTCGACTAATTAGAAGATCATAAGGACTCTTAAGGGAAGAGTTTAATTCTCTTTAAAATTCGCTAAATAGGTGGATAAATGAAGAATTATTCTTTAATTAGGAAAATAAGGAAGAGTGGTGGCCAAGTAAAGGATTCTTGGCCTAGTAAATTCGGCTATAAAAGGAGGGACTAGGGCCATTCATTATTCATTCTCCTCTCTTTTCCTCTCTAGAATATTCTTCTTGAGCATCCATTCTTTTCTTCTTTTCTTTTAACCTCCTAGCCGATTTCCTTCTAAGCCTATTATTCCTCTCTTCTTTCATCTTTGAAACCAAATACATAAGGAATCATAGCCGATTGTTCATCAAGTCTCTAAGCCGAATCTCTGAAGGTTGAAGTGAAGGTGCAATCGATTCCTTCAAATAAGGGTAAGATCCAAGTTTAGTTTCCCATTCTTTTATATTCTAGACTTATTGAAATTTAGAGACTAATTTCGATTATTAATCTTGGTCGAATCATGGAAGGAGAAGTTCTTTTCCCGAAGGTACACCATAGGCCGCGTGTTCCCTAGTTATTCGGTGAGTTTCGAGATTTAAAATCCATAAGGTAAGTGTCTATAGCATTCGGCTAAGGCCTATTTTGATAATTAGATCTAATTCTTGTTTGTTTAAAAGGTCGAAACTAACCCCTGTTGAGATTTAGTGCTTGGCCGAATACAAGGAGGAGCATAGCATAGATTTCGGGATTTGATTAGTATTGAAATCAGCAACAAGGTAAGTTTAAGAATACTAATCCTACTAGGATTTGGATTTATGGTCAAATGGTTATTTTATTAAAGTAGTAAGTGATTAATCAAATGTAGGAATTGAGATCTAAAGCAATAGATCGGGTTTTGGGATTTCAAGGAATTGATAAGCAAATCGTGTGTACCCCACTAAATCTTGATAGATTCTGACTTTAATTTTATTATATGTGCTAATATAAAAGTGTAAGAATATGGCTAAGGTATCGTGTGTACCCTTACTATCCTTCGATATGCTATGGCTAAATATTTTAATATATGATATGAATAATAATGTGAATGTGGCTATGTACCACAAATGTGGCAAAAGTACCCAAGTACGTTTCCTACTTCTGATAGGATTGTGAAAAATGTTATTTTATAACATGCGAATATATGTATATGAACATGAAATTAAGTTATGCATAATATATGAATTTTGGGGCATTCGGGATTTATGTGAAAGGGGAGAGCGGTGTTGACTTGGTCTCTGCTTGAAGGTGTTGACTTGGTCTCACCAACGAAATATGTTGACTACGGTCACATTGCGAAATTTTGGTAACCGGTTACAATAGTGTCTAATGACACAACGTATAATTTGATTATAGTGTCTAATGACACAAGCGTATATGGGCGAATGCCTTTGATGGAGAGTAGCGGATGGAGGGTTGACTTAGTAGTCCCCACGTTATGCGAGGATGAATGCAATTGGTGTGTAGCGGATGGCTATATAGGTTTGGGTTCGGGTTTGCATCATTATCTTGAATTATTATATGAATATGATATGTATGGTGTGCCTATATCTATTATGTTTTGGTGTTGGTTACACATTGAGTCTATCGACTCACCCGTTGTGGGAACATGTTACGGTGATGAGCAATAATGGACGGAGATGACGAGAACTTGTGGTGGCCATGTTCAGCTTGAAGTTTAATTTCATTTGAATCTTTATTTTATTTTAAGTACTGTACAATTTTATTTTGGGTTTCATTTTATGTAATAAGGCCATCGTGACATTTTATTTCTGCTTTAATTACTATGTTATGAATTTAGGGTTTTACAAAGAATAAGCCCATTTAATTTAAAATAAGTTTAAATATTTTGTCACCTAAAACAAATGGGTTTTTGTTATAAGATAAATTTGTTTTCAACTCGAGCCCAACCCACAACAAACTATCTTTCAAAACACACAGTTTTCAAAGTATTCGAAAGAATTTTGAACCGAGTTACTTCGAGGAACATACCAGATCCGGTCCATTCTCGTGGGCCGGGTGTGGGGTGTTTTAGTGCGTAAGGGCATATTGGTTGTATGTGATCATACCTTTTGTATAAGGCTTGATTATGCTTATTTTGGATGCCTATTTATAGCTTGTGTATATTTGCATTGTTGGTTGTAGGTACATGTAAAATTGGGCGAGAAATATGGCTTATAAGATGGCATATTTTCGTCCACATGGGCAGAGACACAAGCGTATGTTTCAGCCGTGTGTAGCTTTCAAGGGGTTACAAGTCAAGCTGTTACACAGCCTAGTGCACGGTCTGGCACATGGGTGTGTAAGTGTAACACCCCTTACCCGAAACCTTTGCCGGAGTCGAGTATGAGGCATTACTAGACTTGACTACTAGTTTGGGGCATGAAAATTTAAAGCTGTCCAATTGCGTCAGGCTGACTAAATTGTCCATAACTCGAGTTACAAAACTCAAAATTTAGATCCATAAATTTTATTGAAACTAGACTCATATAAATTTTACCATAATTTTTCCAGAATTTTTCATGTGGCCAATTAGTACAGTTTATTCATCAAAGTTACCCCTATTTCACTGTTTGATAATTCTGACCTATCTTTACAAAAACTCAGTTATCTCATTTCACAAAATTTAAATAATGTCCTTGTTTATTCCAATCAAAATAGACTCATTAAGTATTCTAAACATATAAACTATGCTCCATAATTATTTTTGTACAATTTTAACAAATTTTCTAAGACAGAACAGGGACTCACGAATTCATTCAGGACAAGTCTCACTAAAACTTAAATATCTCATAATATATAATTCATTTTCCTAACTTGTTTCTTTCATATCAAAATAGACACAATAAAATTTAATTCTATGTCTTATTCACTTTCTAATTCAATTTCTCCTATTTTTAGTGATTTTTCAAAATCACCTCACTGCTGTAACTAAAACTGTTTCACAACAAAATATGATTAACTAGTTTATAACTTCCTTACTCAATTTATTTAAACTCTATACCTTAACCATACATATATATATTTATACCAGAAACAAATCCCATATATAATTTAGGCCATGAGTATTTCATCCATAACATAATATGAACTAAACTTTCACGATATAACATATGATCGTTTCCCATGTATGATTTAAATCATATTTGCATGCACATATCTCTTGGTATTTTAATGCAAGCTACCAAATCAAATATGAAACCCAAACTTAACCAAGAGCAACAGCCTTATTCATAAGGCTATATTTATATTTACAATCCAACATCATTCATTATTTATCAAAGCGAAGCCTATACATGCCTTTGATTAAAAGTTTACAAAACATAACTATCTAGAGAGAGTGATAGTGTGGTTGTGTCTTCTTTGATCCCCGAGCGATGGTTGAATTATAGATCTATAAAATAGAGCACAAACATAAACAGAGTAAGCTCATTGGCTTAGTAAGTCTTAAGCAGCTTTATAGCTCAACTAGGTATTCAATTAGATTGAATAGAATAGCATTATTAACAATTTATGAACTGACAAAACACATATAAACTACCATGGCCGATTATCAAAGTTCACATCTAGCGAATAATATTCAACATACACTCAAAATATAAAACTTAGCAATGGTGCCCGGATTGCTAATCAATACATATATATTTTCACTTCAACCGAATAATACTTTCTATACACATTTAAAATAAGGGTTCACAATTGAATATATACATTTATCTATATGTATAGTATAGCTCATGGCCAAACTTATATAGGTAAAATTTCTCATATCAATATAATAAACTTAAGTAAGCAAGTAATCATACCAACTCAATATCTTTTCTAATCACATATCTTAAGTACCAAACAAATATATATATATAAACACCTTTCTATCAACTTGATTATTCAAGAAGCATCACTTATGTCATAAACTTGATTCGATACATGACTTTTAGTCGAACACTACGATGATAAACCTTAGCTTGTTCAAATACCATCATAACTAGACCATTTCATTCATAAGCATAAGCTCATATTAAAACCATTGATATAAAACTACTAGACCAAAGGTGCGAGATTTAAACACAAACACGAAGCTTGCTAGGCATTAAAGCCGATAAACAACAAACGAAGCACGCTAGGCATTAAAGCCCGAAATGAATCAAGCACAAAGCACGCTGAGGCATTAAAGCCGAAATGAATCACCAGGCACAAAGCACGCTAGGCACTAAGCCCGAATATATCACTGCACAAGGCACGCTAGGCACTAAGCCGAATATATCAATGTGATCAATCATTCCACAATTAGCATTGATACACTTATTCATATCTCATTATCAATTTATGAAATCAATCTAATATACATATATACATTCGGCTATAACATGATTATATACTGAAATTTATCAAACATTATCATTTAATAAGTTCATGAATAATTATTTAACAAATTTTAGCTTAAGGACTTACCTCGGTTGTCGATGGTAGTGTGAATCGGCTATTCGAGAACCTTCGTCTTTCCAGATCTAACTCCGTTTTCTTTGCTCTTGATCTAAAACACATTAAATTTAGCTTATTCAAGCATAATTCATCTCAATTTAGTCCCTAAGCACATAAATGGGCAAATTACTATTTTACCCTAGTATTTCACAACTTTACAATTTAGTCCTATTTGCATAAAACTCAAAATACATCAAATTTTTCTCTGAAACTTCCACATATAAATACATACATATTAAACACTAAATATAATATGTAAACATTTCTCGGGCTCGATTCGTGGTCCCGAAACCACCTTTTCGATTAGGGTCGATTCGATGCATTACAACTCTCCCCCTAAGGATTTTCGTCCCGAAAATCTTACCGTTAAACAACATCGGATATTGTTGCCTCATTGAATCTTGAGCTCCCACGTTGCCTCTTCAACTCCATGTCGATTCCATAACACTTTCACTAAGGAAATCTTTTTATTTCTTAGCTCTTTCATTTCCAGAGCTAGAATACTGAATCGACTTTTCCTCATCGTCATATCAGTTGTATCTCAATCTCGCATGAGCAATCACATGTGACGGATCGATCTATATCTACAGACATAGAAACATGAAATACATCGTGTATCTTTTCTAATTCAAAGGGTAGCTTCAATCTATAAACAGCAAGCCCAACGCGTTCAATGATTTTATACGGTCCAATGAACCTCGGGCTCAACTTACCTTCCGGCCAAAAGCGGAGCACTTTCTTCCACGGTGAAACCTTTAAAAGACTCGATCTCCAATCTGAATTCAATATCTTTATGTTTCAAATCAGCATAGGACTTTTGTCTATCGATGCGACTTTCAAATTATCTTTGATTATGGCCACTACATTCGGTCTCTTTAATCAAATCAACCCGTGTATCTTATTTTCACCGAGCTCGATCCGGTATAATGGTGTTCGACATTTCACTAGTATAAGGCTTCATAAGGTGCCATTTTGATACTTTATTGAAAGCTATTATTATAAGCAAATTCAATCAAAGGTAGGTATCGTTCCCACGTACCTTCAAACTCGAGAACGCAACATCTCAACATGTCCTCAAGTATCTGAATAGTTCGCTCAGACTGACCATCTGTCTGCGGATGAAAGGCTGTACTAAAATGTAGTTTAGTACCTAAAGCATCTTGCAACTTCTTCCAAAACCGCGATGTAAATCTCGGGTCTCTGTCTGACACAATGGAGCTCGGTACACCATGCAATCTTACAATCTGCGATACATACAATTCAGCAAGTTTATCGAGTGAAAAGTGCATGCGAATCGACACAAAATGAGTGATTTAGTCGGTCTATCAACTATCACCCATACGGCATCTTTCTTACTCGGTGTCATAGGAAGACCGGATACAAAATCCATTGTAATTTTATCCCATTTCCACTCGGTATCATGATCATTTGAAGCAACCCGAAGGCACTTGATGCTCGGCTTTTACTTGCGACAAATTAGGCACTTTGAAACAAATTCAGATATATCTCGTTTCATACCGGCCACCAATAAAAGCTATTTCAAGTCGTTATACATTTTCGTGCTACCGGATGTATCGATAGTCGGCCACTATGAGCCTCACTCAAAATCATCATATAAAATCGAGTTCTTTGGAACACACATTCGGCTTTTAAAATTCAAGCAGTCATTTGCATCAATCAAAATCGACTCTGCACCTTTTCACCTTGAATTCGTTTAGCAATCATATTCTTGTCAACTTTCATGCATCACAAATTTGTTGGATAAACATCGGTCTTGCTCATAACTCGGCTATGATCGAACCATCACTAGACATAGCCATCTGTGCATTCATTGCCCGAAGAGCAAATAAAGATTTTGACTTAACGCATCCGCAACAACGTTAGCTTTTCGGGTGATAGTCAATCACCAATTCATAGTCTTTCAATAGTTCTAGCCACCACGTTGTCTCAAATTCAGATCTTTCGAGTCATTAGATACTTGGACTTTTATGATCCGAGTAAACATGACATTTCTCACCAAATAAGTAATGGCGCCAAATCTTGAAGCGAACACAATGGTCGCAAGCTCTAAATCATCGTCGGGTAATTTCTTTCATGCGGCTTCAATTGTCTTGAAGCGTAGGCTACAACTTTGCCTTCTCGCATCAAAACGCAGCCCAAACCATTCAAAGAAGCATCAGAATAAACCACAAATTCTTTACCCGATTCAGTCTGAACTAACACTGGAGCTTCTATCAAAAGGGCTTTCAACTGATCAAAACTTTTCTGACATTTTTTTGACCACTCGAAACGGACATCTTTCTGCAATAACTTTGTCAGCGGGTAGCTATCATAGAAAAATCTTTCACAAATCGTCGATAGTAACCCGCAAGTCCCGAAAACTTCAAATCTCTAAACATTTTTCGGTGGCTTCCAATCAAGTATAGCCGAGATTTTGTTCGGATCAACTCGAATGCACGATCTTTGAAACCACATGTCCCAAAAGCTAACCTCTTTCATCCGAACTCACACTTACTAAACTTACATACGGTGATGATCTCATAAAGTTTGTAGCACTAACCTCAAATGTTCAAGTGTTCAATTTCATCTTTGGAGTAGATCAATATGTCATCAATAAACACCACCACAAATTGATCCAAAAGCGTCTAAAACCCGATTCATCAAATCCATAAAAATAGCAGTGCATTAGTAAGCCCAAAAGGCATTACCAAAAACTCAAAATGTCCGTACCTCGTCCAAATGCGTCTTTGGCACATCTCGTATCTCGACTCAAGAATCGATAATAACCCGATCTCAAGTCTACCTTGAAAATACGGAAGCCCTTTCAACCGATCAAACAAATCATCAATCCGAGGTAACGGTACTTATTCTTTATAGTTACCTTATTAGATTCCGATAATCAATACACATTCGCATCGTTCCATCTTTCTTTCTCACAAAAAAAGCTGGTGCACCCAAGGAGAGAAACTTGGTCGTGCAAAGCCCTATCTATTAACTCTTGCAATCGTGCTTTCGACTCTTTTAGCTCGATGAGGTGCCATCCGATATGGAGCTATTGAGATCGGAGTCGTTCCCGGAGCTAATTCAATGCCAAACTCAATCTCTCGTATAGGGGTAAACCCGGTAGTTCTTCAGGAAACACATCTGAGTATTCACATACAATCGGTACAGATTCAATCTATTTCTCAGACAATTTATTATCCAGTACATAAGCCAAATAAGCTTCACACCCTTTTCTCACATACTTTTGGGCTAACATCGATGATATAACTGTAGGAAACCCACCTGAATCACTGGATTCAATTCTAATGATCTCACCGTTTTGGTGTCTCAAATCAATAAGCTTTCTTTTGCAATTCACCACTGCATCATGCGAAGTTAACCAGTCCATTCCCAAAATTACATCAAACTCATCGAAAGGCAACAGCATTAAATCAACTGGGAAGCAAAAATCCCGAATCATCAATGGGCAACTTTTACACACTTTATTAACAAACACACATCTACCCAAAGGGTTGGATACGCTGAATCACAAACTCGATGAGACTCAATGGCGAGTCTTCATGAATACCAGAGTTTCACATACATATGAATGGGTCGAACCAGGATCAATCAATGCAATCACAGTAGTATCATAAAGGGTGAAAGTACCGGTAATGACATCTAGAGAAGCAGCATCCTCTCTAGCTCGAGTAACATAAGCTCTTGCTGGAGCTCTAGCCTCAGGTCGATCTGTTGTGTTCTTTGTCCCTCTCTGACTACCACCTACATTGCCAGAATACCTAGGTGGTCTACCCCGTACTGATGCACTACTCGGTTTAGAGTTCTGTGCTGTATTCGACTCAGCTAACATCGGGCACTCTCGAATAAAATGGTCTGAGGATCCACATTTAAAGCAAGACCGATCATGAACTCTACGACTCCCAGGATGCCATTTTCCACAATGTTTACATTCAACTCGATTCTGTGGGACGTTACCAACACTGGCCATCGAGGTAGCTCGGGAGCCCATCGAAGGTCGATCACGTCTAAATGAATCAAGTAGCTTTGTGTCGATCAAGTCATCTCTAAACTTTTAGATGTGGAATGAAAATTCTTACCCGACGATCTTTTACGGGTGTCTCTAGCTTCATCTCACCTTTCTTTTCTCTTTCCCAAGCTCTTGACTTTGCAAGCTCGCTCAACTAGTGTCACAAATTCTTTGATCTCAAGAATGCCAACTAATAACTTCAAATCTTCATTCAAACCGTCTTCAAACCTTTTGCACATAATGGCTTCGGTAGATACACACTCCCGAGCATACCGGCTCAATCTGATAAATTTTCGCTCATATTCAGTCACGGTCATTTGCCCCTGTTTTAGTTCAAGAAATTCTTTACGTTTCTGGTCGATGAACCTCTAGCTGATATATTTCTTGTGGAATTCATTCTAGAAGAAATCCCACGTCACTTTTTCTTTTGGAACCACTGATACTAGTCTATTCCACCAGTGATAGGCAGTGTCCCGAAGCAAAGATATAGCACATTTTAAACATTCATCTGGAGTGCAAGATAGCTCATCAAGTACCCGAATAGTGTTATCAAGCCACATTTCAGCTCGCTCTGCATCATCATCATCATTAGCCTTGAATTCTTCGGCCCCAAATTTCCTAATTTTATCAATAGGAGGCCTACTAGATCTCATTGGATCTATCATCGGTCTTTGAAGGTGCACGGAGTTGGATTATTCGGGGTGGAGGTTGTTGTACTGTTGGATTATTCTCGAATAAATGGGTAAACCATTCATTCATCATTTGGTAGAAGGCTTGTTTAGCCTCTCCTCGTGGTTACCCGTAATGGTTGAGAGTCTAGTGGCACTGATCCATGTGCGAGACCAGTAGCGACACTCTTCACATCATCGCCACTGGCTCTATCGGGATCGAATCCATTTACTATATAAAATACAATTGAAATTGTCGAAGTCACCACACTATCACATATAAAATTTAAAGGCATGTATAGCTAGACTCTTTTACGTACTACGGTAGTCCTAGAATCGACTAAACAGTAGCTCTGATACCAATAAAATGTAACACCCCTTACCCGAAACCTTTGCTGGAGTCGAGTATGAGGCATTACTAGACTTGACTACTAGTTTGGGGCATGAAAATTTAAAGCTGTCCAATTGCGTCAGGCTGACTAAATTGTCCATAACTCGAGTTACAAAACTCAAAATTTAGATCCGTAAATTTTTATTGAAACTAGACTCATATAAATTTTTACCATAATTTTTCCAGAATTTTTCATGTGGCCAATTAGTACAGTTTATTCATCAAAGTTACCCCTATTTCACTGTTTGATAATTCTGACCTATCTTTACAAAAACTCAGTTATCTCATTTCACAAAATTTAAATAATGTCCTTGTTTATTCAAATCAAAAATAGACTCATTAAGTATTCTAAACATATAAGCTATGCTCCATAATTATTTTTGTACAATTTTTAACAATTTTTCTAAGACAGAACAGGGACTCACGAATTCATCCAGGACAAGTCTCACTAAAACTTAAATATCTCATAATATATAATTCATTTTCCTAACTTGTTTCTTTCATATCAAAATAGACACAATAAACTTTAATTCTATGTCTTATTCACTTTCTAATTCAATTTCTCATATTTTTGGTGATTTTTCAAAATCACCTCACTGCTGTAACTAAAACTGTTTCTCAACAAAAATATGATTAACTAGTTTATAACTTCCTTACTCAATTTATTTAAACTCTATACCTTAACCATACATATATATATTTATACCAGAAACAAATCCCATATATAATTTAGGCCATGAGTATTTCATCCATAACATAATATGAACTAAACTTTCACGATATAACATATGATCGTTTCCCATGTATGATTTAAATCATGTTGCATGCACATATCTCTTGGTATTTTAATGCAAGCTACCAAATCAAATATGAAACCCAAACTTAACCAAGAGCAACAGCCTTATTCGCAAGGCTATATTTATATTTACAATCCGACATCATTCATTATTTATCAAAACGAAGCCTATACATGCCTTTGATTAAAAGTTTACAAAACATAACTATACCAAGAGAGTGATAGTGTGGTTGGTATGTCTTGCGATCCCCGAGCAAGAGTTGAATTATAGATCTATAAAATAGAGCACAAACATAAACAGAGTAAGCTCATTGGCTTAGTAAGGGCCGATTCTGCATTGCTTTTCAAAAGCACTTCGACTCTAAAAGCACTTTTGGAAGAAAAGTCATGCGAACAATTGCTTTTATGAAATTTTAGCTTTTTAAGTGCTTTTCAAAGCACTTCGAAAAGGAAAGCTAAAATCTTTAGCTTTTCCTCTCCCAAAAGCACTTTTAGTGCTTAATTACTTTTTCACCCTCTAATAACATAGTACTTTCCTTTTTTTTCGTGGGGCTTAATTATAAATGTGTTAAAATTATTAATTAAAATAAAAATATTTTTAAAATATTAATTATAAATATTTAATGGTTATATTTAAATATTTAAAATGTAGTTTATATAATCTAATTAAATTTTATAACTAATTAATATTTATTACTTACAAATATTTAAAATTAAAATTTATATTTCATATATTAAAATATTAACAAGTTATAGTAATTTTTATATTCTTACTAAAATATGATAATATTAACTAATTTAAAATTTATTTAAATGTATATTTGTTACTTGACAATAACATGTCTAAAATGGACATTTTATTTCTCAAAAGCACTTTTGACAAAGAATGCTAAACACTCAAATTTTAAAGCAAACTTTTCAAAAGCACTTCTCAAAAGCACTTTTCCACAGCACTTTTCAAAAGCATTGCCAAACTAGCCCTAAGTCTTAAGCAGCTTTATAGCTCAACTAGGTATTCAATTAGATTGAATAGAATAGCATTATTAACAATTTATGAACTGACAAAACACATATAAACTACCATGGCCGATTATCAAAGTTCACATCTTGCGAATAATATTCAACATACACTCAAAATATAAAACTTAGCAATGGTGCCCGGATTGCTAATCAATACATATATATTTTCACTTCAACCGAATAATACTTTCTATACACATTTAAAATAAGGGTTCACAATTGAATATATACATTTATCTATATGTATAGTATAGCTCATGGCCAAACTTATATAGGTAAAATTTCTCATATCAATATAATAAACTTAAGTAAGCAAGTAATCATACCAACTCAATATCTTTTCTAATCACATATCTTAAGTACCAAACAAATATATATATAAACACCTTTCTATCAACTTGATTATTCAAGAAGCATCACTTATATCATAAACTTGATTCGATACATGACTTTTAGTCGAACACTACAATTGATAAACCTTAGCTTGTTCAAATACCATCATAACTAGACCATTTCATTCATAAGCATAAGCTCATATTAAAACCATTGATATAAAACTACTAGACCAAAGGTCTAAGATTTAAACACCAAGACGAAGCACGCTAGGCATTAAAGCCCGATAAACAACACAACACGAAGCACGCTAGGCATTAAAGCCGAAATGAATCATCGGCACAAAGCACGCTAGGCATTAAAGCCCGAAATGAATCATCGGCACAAAGCACGCTAGGCACTAAGCCGGAATATATCAATGCACAAGGCACGCTAGGCACTAAGCTTAGAATATATCAATGTGATCAATCATTCCACAATTCGCATTGATACACTTATTCATATCTCATTATCAATTTATGAAATCAATCTAATATACATATATACATTCGCTATAACATGATTATATACTGAAATTTATCAAACATTATCATTTAATAAGTTCATGAATAATTCTTTCACAAATTTCGACAGGACTTACCTCGGTTGTCGATAGGTCGTATGTAATCGGCTATTCGAGAACCTTCGTCTTTCCCAGATCTAACTCCGTTTTCTTTGCTCTTGATCTAAAACACATTAAATTTAGCTTATTCAAGTATAATTCATCTCAATTTAGTCCCTAAGCACATAAATGGGCAAATTACTATTTTACCCCTAGTATGTCACAACTTTACAATTTAGTCCTATTTGCATAAAACTCAAAATACATCAAATTTTTCTACGAAACTTCCACACATATAAATATATACATATTAAACACTAAATATAATATGTAAACATTTCTCGGGCTCGGATTCGTGGTCCCGAAACCACCTTTTCGATTAGGGTCAGATTCGGTCTGTTACAGTAAGGTTACTTAGAAGGGTACACAACCTAGCCTAGCACACGAGCGTATGGCTTGGCCGTGTGGCCCAAGTGAGTGAGTTACACGGGCATGGACACGAGCTGAGACACTATCGTGTGTCCCTATTCTAAATGCCCACACTGCCTAAGACACGGGTGTGTCTCTTGGTCGTGTGAGTCACACTGTGTGGCCACATGGCTGTGTGACCCCTACAATTTTAAAATTTTTCAATGTTTTCTGAAAAGTTCTCTGAGTTTTTGATTTAGTCCCAACCTGTTTCTAATGAGTATTTAAGGCCTCGAGGGCTCGTATAAGGGACAATATATATGATGTTGATTTGGTTTTGAGGTGATTATTATTATGTTATGAAATGTTTGAATTTTTTGTTCGTTTTATTTATAATCTCCATTAGTGCTTCGTAACCCTATTTTGACGACAAATTTGGTTAACGGTGTTACATTTATTGGTATCAGAGCTACAGTTTAGTCGATTCTTGGACTGAACGTAGCATGTACGAGTTTAGATATACATGCCATTATATAACCTGTGATAATGCGATATCTCTTGACTGTTTGAAACATGTTTTCATATAGTAATGACATCCAACTGAGCTAACTCCGATGAAGTAGAAAGTCATGCTCAAGCCTTCATTCACGGAGTAGCTTCGAGAGGTACGAGGCCCGTATATATGGGTCGAGAAGGTAAGGCTAAGGAAGCCTTATTCAAAATGATGAATGAATGGTTTACCGAGATCGTACGGACAAACCTCGCTGCTCAACAACCTCTACCCCTTCAAGCTCCTCAATCGATCCTTGTTATTCCTCAAGGTATGAAACCAATCCGAGTTAGTAAGCCTCCTATTGATAAGATACGTAAGTATAGGGCTGAGGAAGCCTGAGCTCATGCTGAGGATGATCCCGAGAGATTTGAATTTTGGTTAAAGAATAGAATCAGGGTTTTTGATGAGATATCCTATTCACTGACCGAGTACTTGCGCGGTGTTGTTATTGAAAGATTCACTTACAAGTGGTGGAACACGTTGATTTCTGTTGTGTCGAGAAAGTGAATCACTTGGGAATTCTTTCAGATTGAGTTCCGAAAGAAATATATTAGTTAGAGGTTTCTGGATTAGAAACATAAAGAATTTCTGTAACTTAAATAGGGCCATATGACTGTATCAGAGTATAAGTAGGAATTTGTCAGATTGAGCAAATATGCCCAAGAATGTATTCTGACCAAGACCGCTATGTGTAAAAGATTTGAAGAAAGGTTAAACGAAGACATTAAGCTTTTGGTTGGAACTCTTGAGCTGAAAAAGTTCATTGTAGTGGTTGATCGAGCACATTAGGCTGAAGAACTGAGTAAAGAGAAAAGACGTGCTAATTTTGAAGCTAGAGACTCAAGAAAGGGATCGACTGGGAAGTCCTATCAGTCAGTATCAAAGAAATCAAAAGAACATCACAATCGTTCTACTACTTTGTGGGATATTCTAGTAGAGACAGAGGTACCTAACGCTCTAGTCCTAAACCTTAGGCTACATCTGTAGCGAGTATGGGTAGTGTCAGAGATTCCAGACCCAAGTGTAAGCACTGTAACAAACCATATTATGGTGAGTGTCGAGTAAAGAGTGGAGCGTATTTCAAGTATGGTTCCTTAGACCACTATCTTAGAGATTGTCCAGAGAAATCTGAGAAAGAAAAAGTTCAAACTGCGAGAGGTAAACCACCTCATAATCTTGGAAATGTGAGTGGTAACTGTGGTGTTACAAAAGATTTTGCTGTAAAATCCGAGGCATGATCACCAACTAGGGCTTATGCTATTCGCGCTCGCGAGGATTCTTTGCGCTAGATGTTATTACCGGTACTTTTTTATTTATGATACTGATGTTACTGCTTTGATTGATTCGAAATCAACCCATTCATATGTTTACACGAATTTAGTATCTAGTAAAAATTTACTTGTTGAGTCCACTGAATTCGTGGTTAGACTATCAAACCCTTTAGGTTAGTATGTGTTAGTTGATAAAGTTTGCAAGAAGTATCCTTAGATGACACGAGGTTACAATTTCCTGGTTGATTTGATGTTATTACCATTTGATGAATTTGATTTTATTTTAGGCAAGGATTGGCTAACTCTACACGACGCTGCTGTAAATTTTAGACGAAAGCTTATTGTATTGAAATGTTAACGATATGTGACATGACATGTAATTGGTAAGAGTAAGCACGAGTAAGTTATGGAGATGTGATTGAGACTTTGTGTTTTTATTTAGTGCAATGGATGGCTGACATTATGAGCCTTTATTTTGCTATTTATTTCATGCAAACTTACTAAGCTTTATGCTTAACCCTCTCATTTCCTTTTTCCTTGTAGTATCACCAAGCTAACTCGAGGATCGTACGACGTTGGAGTTCGGAATCACACTATCATCTTCTCTTTGATATAGCAAAGTCTATTTAATTTTGAGTATGGCATGTATAGGAACTTGGTTATTTTGTGTTATGTCATATTTGTTAGCCAATGTGTGGCTATTAATGTCAATCAGTTCATTTTGTAAATGGTCATTGGAAATTGACCAATACTTGACAAGTTTATGTATTCAATGATGATGAAATTCATGAAGTGCATGCTTGTGCGGATGTCTTGATTTTAAGTTCTTAGAAGTGCCTTATGGTTATGATGTATGTTGAATTGAATTGGTATAAGTGTGGTTGCTTTGTAGGGTGGCAATTAGCTTAGTAGATAACCTTACAATTGTCCACACGGGTAGACATACGGGCGTGTGTCAAGGCCGTGTGTGACACACAGTCTGCCCCATGGGCATGTTGATAGGCCATGTGTCCCCATGCATGCTAGGTTGGCAAGTCAAAATACTCAGTAGTAAACACACGGGCTGAGACACAGTCGTGTGTCTCAACCGTGTGAGAGACACGGCTGAAGGACAGGCGTGTACCTTAGGTGTGTGACCTTATTGAAATGACGATGTCATAAATAGTATGCCAAGGCTTTCACACACGGGTGAAGACTCGGGCGTGTCATGGCCGTGTGAGGACCACGGGCTATGGACACGGGCGTGTGTTAGGCCGTGTGAAAACCCCTGTAGGTTTGAAATGAAAAATAAAATCCACACAGACTAGGGACATGGGCGTGTGTGATTACAAGGCCTGCCTACACAGGCGTGTGGCTGCTTTTGTGTCAAAATTTTCTAAGTGTTCAAGAGTTTCTGGTTTGGTCCCGAATTATTTCGGGTGCAAGTTTAGGGTCTCGTAGACCTATAATAAGGACATTATAGTCTTGAATGAAATTTTTTTTAATTTGTAATGAAATTATATGGATCGATGTTGTACGTTTGAGCAAGTTAAGAATGGTAATGCCTCGTACTCGGTTCAAGTGTCGAATACAGGTAAGGGGTGTTACAAGTATCCTAATGTGTGTCCAGAGGAGTTACCTAGATTACTGTCGGTCAGAAAAGTTGAGTTTGCTATAGAACTTGTATCGGGAACATCACCGATATCGATAACACCTTACTGAATGGCTTATACCGAGTAAAAAAAGTTGAAAGCACAATTGCAAGAGTTGACAAATATGGGTTTTGCTCAACCTAGTTTTTCACCTTGGGGTGCACTGGTTCTGTTTGTTAAGAAAAAGGATGGATCGATGAGATTATTTATTGACTATCGTTAGCTCAATATGGTTACAATCAAGAATAAATATCCACTGCATTGAATTGACAACCTGTTCTATTAGTTGAAAGATGCCACAGTATTCTCAAAAATTGATCTTCGTTCTAGTTACTATTAGTTATGAGTGAAAGATTCAGATATGCCAGAAACTGCATTTAGAACCAAGTACGAACACTATGAATTTCTTATAATGCCATTTGGTTTAACTAATGCTTGATGAACAGAATCTTTAAACCATTTTTAGACAGATTTGGTGTGGTATTTATTAATGATATTTTGATATATTCTTGAGATGAATCCGAGCATGCTGAGCATTTGAGAATTGTTTTGCAAACTCTACGAAATAAACAACTATTCGCTAAATTTAGAAAATGCGAGTTCTGGCTCCGAGAAGTTGATTTTTTGGGACATATAGTGTCGGCTGAAGGCATCAGAGTTGATCCGAGTAAAATTTCTAGAGTTGTTGATTGAAAACCACCAAGAAACATATCTGAAGTCAGAAGTTTTCTGGGATTAGCTGGTTATTATTGAATATTAGTCAAAGGGTTCTTAATGATAGCTACACCGATGATGCAACTATTACAAAAAGATGTGAAGTTTGAATGGTCTAATAAATGTCAGCAAAGTTTCAATCAGTTGAAAACACTATTAACTGAAGCACCAGTTCTGGTTCAACCTGAATCGGGTAAAGAATTTTTTATTTTCAACTATGCATCTTTAAATGGTTTAGGCTGTGTTTTGATGCAAGAAGGCAATGTAATAGCTCATGCTTCCAGACAGTTAAAGCTGCATGAAAAGAATTACCCAACACTTGACCTAGAGTTGGCAGTTATCGAGTTTGGGTTGAAAATTTGACGATACCATTTGTTCAGCAAAAAATTCATATATTTACCGATCACAAAAGTTGAAGTATCTAACGTCGCAGAAAGATTTGAATCTGAGACAACGTAGATGGCTCGAACTATTAAAAGATTATGAATTGATCATTGATTATCATTCGGGAAAAGCAAACGTAGTTGCTAAAGCTTTAAGTAGAAAGTCCTTGTTTGCTCTGTGAGTGATGAATATACGACTAACATTATTTGATGATGGCTCGATCTTAGTCTAGTTAAAAGCTAAATCGATGTTTTTACAGCAAATCTGTGAAGCTCAGAAATGTGATAGTGAGTTGCTAACTAAACGGGTTCAATGTAAATCGACTTCTAATTCATAATTTCAAATAGGACCTGAAGATTATTTATTGTTCAGAGGTAGATTTTGTGTACCAAAGAATCCAGAGCTTATTCAGAGAATCTTACACAAAGCTCATAGTAGTAGTTTATCTGTTCATCCGGGGAGTAATAAAATGTATGGTGATTTGAAATAGATGTACTGGTGGCTGGGAATGAAATGTGAGATATCTGATTTTGTATCGAGATGTTTGATATGTCGGCAAGTTAAAGATGAACATCAGATACCTTTAGGACTGTTACAGCAAGTGATGATATTGGAGTGGAAATGGGATTGAGTTACTATACAATTGGTATCGGGGTTACCTCTATCACCGAGAAAGAAAGATGCAATTTGGGTCATCGTTGACCATTTAATGAAATCTGCACATTTTATTCCAGTGCGTACAAATTTCTCCCTTGATAGATTGGGCGAGTTATATGTCCCTGAGATTGTCAGATTGCACGGAATGTTAGTCTCTATTATTTTAGATAGAGATCCACGATTTACATCGCGATTTTGGAGAAAGTTGCAGGAAACTCTTGGTACATGGTTGCATTTTAGCACTGGATTTCACCTTCAGACCGATGGTCAGTCTGAATGTGTGATTCAGATTCTTGAAGATATGCTTCGTGGCTATAAATTAGAGTTCGAAGGCAACTAGGAGAAATATTTACCGTTAGTCAAATTCGCGTATAATAACAACTTTCAGTCAAGTATAAAATGACACCATATGAGGCTCTGTATGGTCATAAATGCTGAACTCCGTTATATTGGACCGAGCTCAATGAGAAAAAGATACACGGGGCTGATTTGATTTGTGAGACTGAAGAAAAAGTGAAAGTGATTCGAGATAATTTAAAAAGTAGCTTCAGGTCGTCAAAAATCATATGCAGATCTTAAACGTAAAAATATAGAGTTCCAAGTCGACGATAGAGTATTCTTGAAAGTTTCGTTGTAGAAGAAAGTTCTTCGGTTTGGTCGCAAAGGAAAGCTGAGTTTGCGATTTATCAGCCGTACGAGATTACTAAAAGAATTGGACTTGTTGCGTATCAATTAGCTTTACCGTCAAAATTAGAAATGATTTATAATGTCTTTCACGTGTCTATGTTACGACAGTACCGATCTGACCCTTCACATTTTATCTCTTGGACGGATGTCAAGATTCAGTCTAATATGTCGTATAGTGAGGAAACGATCAAAATTCTGGCACAAGAGGTGAAAGAATTGATAAACAAAAACATAGACTTAGTAAAAGTTTTTTAGCAGCATCACGGAATAAAAAAGCCACCTGAGAACTCGAGAAAGCTATGAGAAAGCAATATTCAAACGTCCTTTCTAGTAAGATTTTCGAGGACGAAAATCCCTTTAGGGGGAGTTGTAATAGCTCGTTTTCAGTGAAATTAGAATAGTGGTTTTGGGACCACAAATTTGAAGTCAAATAATTTATTTTATTATTATTTTATTACCTACAGCATGATAGAAGTACAGTATAAAAATTTCGTTGAAGAAATTTTACCGTTTATATGCTTAATTTGATAAAAAGGACTAAATCGCATAAAGAGCAAAAGTTGAGTTTTAATAGCTAAAAGTATTAAATAGTTATAGAACTTTAAAGTGGAAGTCCTTATATGGTAATTACACCATTTATGAGTTAGTGGAAGACGTTTGGCTTGACAATTTTTTAATTATTAATGTTAATAAAGGTTAATTAGCAAATAAGTAATTATATGTTTATACTAAATAAAACCAAATTAATTATCACTTTGTATCATCTCTTTCAACTGATTTTCACAAGTGAAGAAGCCATTTTGGAGACCTAGGTTCGAAAATCTTACTTTGTCTAATTAAGTATGCATTTTTGTTCTATTTTTAATTATTTATATGTTTTCAGGGATCGTTGTATCTTAATCTAGCTAGCTCGGGGACTAATTTGTGAAACTGTTAAACTATTAGGGTTTTACCATTGATGAATATATATGAGTTTTGAATTTTGATGATAGAAAATAAATGGTTGTTTTTAGATAAACAACTTTTGTAAATGAATTTTTGTGAAATTGTCAAATAAGGACTAAATTAAAAACTAGGAAATATCACATGGTGACATTGTGAAATAATTGAAGTATAGTGCACGCTAAGGACCTATTTGATATTCTGCCATAGTGGGTTGTGGTAAAGTTGTGTAAATTTCCATTTTTATGAACTAGGGACTAAATTGCAAAGAAATTAAAAGTATAAGGGTAAAATGGCAGTTTTGCCAAAAAAATGTGTTGGACTAAATTGAATCTAAAATATATTGAATTGGGTTAAATTTATCCGTATAGATCCAGTCAGACCTCGTACGGAGTTAGATCAAGGCAAAGAGAAAATCTCAGATTAATCGCCTCTATATCTATGTATACTCATCGAGGTAAGCTCATGTAATTAAATTGAGTAATTATATGTTTTAATTGAACTATATGTATTTGATTTGTATAATTGCCATGTATAAATACCAATAGCATATCCAGCGACGTACAATGATTATCGAGTCCTGTTTGAATGTTAGGAATTTGTAGGATACAAATGACATGTCATTAGGGATTACCGATTCTCAGCTCGTATTAGCTTACCAATTACAGCTTGTGAGAGCTTACCGATTCTCATCTCGTATGAGCTTACCAACTTACAGCTCGTGATAGCATACCAATTCATAGCTCGTAGGAGCACACATTGTACAGGAGTTGATGGATTACAGTTTAGCACACTATGTGTGACCTATCCCGAGTATCCAACAAAATTTTAAATGGTTCAACGGGCAATGTTCTGTTACGAGATGATATGAGTTCGATACAAACTATTACAGGTGTTGAAATCATTTTAAAATCTGTTTAAAAAACATGGGGTCGACTTTAAAAAAAATGAAAGCCGCCACCAATCCCTTTTTATTTAGGTGTGATTGGATCACCTTGCAAAACATTTTATTTTAAAACATTTTGGTCCACAAAAAAAGAAAACGGGTTCGAGAGTCGGTTACATATGAGGAAGGGTTAGCACCCTCATAACTCCTAAAAATTGGTACCTAATTGGTAAAATCATGTCCAAATGTTTGAAATTTAAATATTATTTCTTTTAAAAAATTACGGGTCATTTAAATTAAAACTTAAGATTTCTTTGTTCCGAGGGAATATAAACATCACATCCAGTACGTTAGGACACGATATTTTAAAACCTTCGTAATCAAAGTCATCTTACGATTTATAAAACTTTTAAAAGGATATTTAGTTATTTAACCAAGCGGAAAAATCGCAATCCAGTACGTTTGGGCACTATTTTCGAAATTCTAAATACCAAAACATTGTCTTATTTTAAAACCTTTAGATAAAATATAGTAATTTTACAAAAAAATGTATTTTATTTTGAAAACGATGATCTATATAAAATATCACATAAATATCAAAAGCAATTATGAAATAATGAAGAATAAAATAATTACACACTTATATGATATAAACAATGTAAACAATGCATAAATAAAAACAATAGTATATAATGATTTTAAATAAAATATAATTAAACAATATAAATAAAATTGATTAGATTATATAAATAAATTTGATATAAAATAAAGTTTTAGAAATAATATATAATGTAACATAATACTATATAATATAATAAATAATATAAAATATATATAATAATATATAAATTATTACATAAGTAAAATAATATATATAATAATTTAATATATATATAAAATACATATAATATATATATAGAGATTTTGTACTGTTAATAAATATAAGAAAATAATATATAATATTTAATAAGGTAAAATAATTAAATATGATATAAAATAAAAGGAAAAAATAAAACGAAGAAACAGGGATTAAAATAGCAATTAAAATAGATTAAAAGAACTAAATTAAAACACGCGTTAAATTAGGGACTGATATGGCAATTAAGCCTCTTTTTAAAACGGCATCATTCCGATTTTTACTTTTAGACTGCTTGAGGATTCAATTGAAACAGAATACGAAATTTGGGGCCAAATTAAAAATAAAAAAAAATTTAAATTAAACAGAATTAAAAATAATAAAATTGCGGGAGAACTGAAATGGCAATTAAGCCATTTAATAAAAATGCGCGGATCCTTCCTCGGGTCGGGTCAACGCGCGGATCCTGGGCTGCTAAACGGCATCGTTTTAATACTTATCGGTTAAGCAAAAAACGGTGTTGCTTTTAAATCCCTATATAAGTAAGAAATCCAAAAAAAAAATAGTTTTAATCACAAGAAAAAAAAAATCAGAGAGTTCCCCCTAAATGCTCTCTGGCCTTTGGCCTTCGGTCAGGGCTCGATGATGTACCGCCACACGCTCCGCCACAATCGACCACCGAAAAGTCAAATCGTCCCATTTCGAAGGTATTTTTCTCACATTTTCTATTTTAATATTATTTTATGTACAATATATGCATAAATGCACGAAAAATAAGAACACACAAAAAGAACGGAGATCACCTGTTGAAAATGTTTTTCTTTTTTTTTATTTCTCTGTATATATCCGTGTCTTTCTCTCAGATTTTTACAAAGGGGTTTTTATAACCCAAAAAAACAAAAGAAAAGGAAATAAATTTTTCCATATTCGTTTTTTGTCCTTTCTTTGTTGTGTTTTCCTTTTATGTACAGGTGATGGCAAGAAGTCCAGTGTTGATGACGGCGTGACCGAGGGTTGGTGTCGAGTCTTGGTGCTTGCAGCGCGAGAAAGGAGCTAGGGTGCATACTACGGCGCCTAAGGTTTCTGGGGAAACCCTAGGTCTAGGATCTGTTTAATTTTTTGGTCCCTTTTGGGCCACAAGCAATTTGGGTCAAATGGGGTTTTGGGCTACCCTGGGTAGGATTTGTCAGTTTGGGCTTGGTTTGGGCTTGTAACTAGTTTTATACTGGGTTGTAAAATGGATATTATTTATTTTATTTATTTTTTATTTTGGTTTGCTTAAGCCCGATCAAAAATGGGCATTTACAGCTACCCTTCTTTGCTCATTGTCATGTAACGGAAATAGAGCAAAGACAATAAACAGACCCATTTTGCCCAGTCTTGTAAAATGGCTGTATTTTTAGGGAGATAAACTAGTTTCTTCAGTCTACCTCACTCCAAACTCAGGGAGGTAAGTGCTTTTGATCTGTTTCCTGCAACTTCAGGAAGATCAGATCTTCTATCTTCAGTCTACTCCACTGTAACATCAGGGAGATAAGACTGAAAGGGTCTTCGATTTGCTTCCTACAACTTCAAGAAGATGAGATCTTCTATCTTCAATCTACTCTGCTACAACTTCAGGGAGAAAAGACTGAAAGGGTCTTCGATTTATTTCCTACAACTTCAGGGAGATGAGATCTTCTATCTTCACTCTACTCCGCTACAACTTCAGGGAGATAAGACTGAAAGGGTCTTCGATTTGCTTCCTACAACTTCAGGAAGATGAGATCTGAAAGTGTCTTCGATCTACTTCCTACAACTTCAGGAAGATGAGATCTAAAAGTGTCTTCGATCTACTTCCTACAACTTCAAGGAGATGAGATCTGAAAGTGTCTTCGATCTACTTCCTACACCTTCAGGAAGATGAGATCTGAAAGTGTCTTCGATCTACTTCCTACAACTTCAGGAAGATGAGATCTGAAAGTGTCTTCGATCTACTTCCTACAACTTTAGGAAGATAAGATCTGAAAGTGTCTTTGATCTACTTCCTACAACTTCAGGAAGATAAGATCTGAAAGTGTTTTTGATCTACTTCCTACAACTTCAGGAAAGTGAGATCTGAAAGTGTCTTCGATCGACTTCCTACAACTTCAAGAAGATAAGACCTGAAAGTCACTGATATTACTACATCATCCGCTGAGGGACATGTTCTGTAGACTCGATTAAGTATGTTTATGTTACATGACTAAGATGTTATGATAAAAAATGAATCAAATGCTTGTAGCTACATATAACATGTTATGAAGATGATTCCTTTTAAAGGATTAGGACTCAATGACCAAAATGAATCAAATGCTCCTAATGGAATTTGCTATGATACAAGAATGTTATGAGTATGATTCATATTCTAGGTGTTATCACTCATTTGTTTTTCATTCTTGTTCATCAATCATGTTCTGCTCAACCAGCTTGCCCCAATGTAATTTCTAAGTCAGCCCTACTTGGATCTTGAAACATGAAGTTGGTACTTCCCACTGCAACTTCAGGGAAATAACATTTGGTTTCTTCCATCCTTCTGTTACCACTCATAGGTGCAGAACTTGTATTACTTTCAATCAATTTGATCAGTTACACCATTCTCTGGGTGTAATGACCAAATGTATGTGTCTGAAATTTTAATGAATACAGGGTATCCCAACAATGATCCCCTTTTACATTTGGATTGACTTGCTTGTCATTTTTCGATGTGGCATCACCAACGAAATTGTCTTATCCAATAAGAATCTGAAGAGATAATCATTTTTCAATGTTTCCAGCCATTAGGCTTGGTGAGTTCTGAACAATAGTCATGTTTCAGATTCCTCATATTATTTAGAAGCTTCTAGAGTAATATATAAAACTCCTTTTATGAAAGTATTATCAGTCCATTAATCGTTATTTCAATATAAAATGCTTGAAAAAGATTACAACAATGGACAAGAAAGAAATTCATCAGGAGCATAGCTCGAAACAAATAAGGTAATCAAAGATAATCAAGGCAATAAATGAAAATTGATTGGTATATCTTAAAAAGAAAAAAAAAAGTAAATATAGAAAAGGCTATAAAAGAATATTAATTGGGGTGTTTCTTTGAAAACAATAAAGTAATCAAAGATTTAAAATGGGTAAAATAGGAAACTAGGTGCCCCAAATATCGTAGTCTGAGCTTCTCTGTTCCGATCTTTTGAGGACCATTTTAAACTCAATATGTGTTTAGGGATCCGGAGTACTCTGTCAATGCCCCAAGACGTAACATACTTCTTTATTGTTAATTCAAATGTAGCAAGACTACTGTATGCCCCACTTTTGATCAAAATTTGAGCCGCCCTTTTCAGGTTTTCAGCTCAAAGCCCCTTTGGTCTCAAAGCATTCTTTTTGGGTTTTCGCCATGACCTCTCCTTCCTTTTTTTTTCGAGGCTCTCTTTATGGGTTTTCACCTTGGTCTTTCCTCTTTCAGGTAAAATATCTCTTGACTAAACCTAAATTCACCAGATTAGGCAAGTCTTCACCATCCATCTCGGTCAATATCAATGCTTCTCTAGAACAAGCCCTACATAAGTCCTTCCCAATTTGGCATATGCTTTCTTCTAAATTTGTTTTGTAGAAGAAAAATCTTTTTCAACATCAGGTTTCTTCGTGGAATACCCTAATATAAACTTCTTTAATGTAAGCTCGCATCATCTGGCCGTGACGAATAGCTTTTAACCTTTTTTCTTCAATTTGGTTCAATTGGCAAAACGCTTCAATTCCATAAATCAATGGGTAAGTTGTTGCCCCAGTGAAGGTTCTGGCCGACATTCAATTAGACAAAGGGTAACGATAGCTTCTTATGCCAATCCTTACAAGTCTAAGTCTCCTTTCATAGTTTTTGTTGTTTTTCCTCTCTTTTTTAGCAACTTCTGTTGTACTATGATATGCTGCCTGATCTTTGGACAAACTGTAAACTTTAACTTTGTACAATTATGCATTCTGTGCTGGCATCTGATCCTTTTCTTTATTAGTCATTTTTTTTATTTTGAAATTTGATAACTGTTGACTTTGTAACATTGGCATATGAAGCCACTTCCACCCTCTTTGTGAAGTGAACAATGACCACGACAATGAATCGATGTCGACTAGAAGCTTTTGATGAGATTGGCCTCATCACATCCACGCCCCACATATGGAAAATTTGTGAAGAAATAGAAAAAGCACATGGATCTTGTCTCATTAAATACAGTATTTATGGTATAATTGATGCAATCCCCTTCCATGGTAGACCAACAGTGCCCGATCCTCATGTTTAGCCTCCATCTTACTAGCCTAGGCATGTCTTGATATGATTGTGCGAAAACATATTTGAATTTTCGAAGATAACTCAATAATGTCTCGCTTTATTTCTGTGATGAGCCAGGCTACAATCTTCACTCCTTTTCTAGACTCGCAATATCCAATGACCCTTTATAGAGTAAGGTCTATTTTTCATCTTGTTGAACCATTCTTAACAAATCAGAAGATAGGTTATAATCTCTGTTATCTTCAAAGTTCTTAGATCCCCTAGACCCATGTCTTATTCAAAAAGGGAATCAGTAACAACGTCGCTCATGTCATTGATATCTGGGTACCTAGGTATGAAGGCAATAAATCCAAAGAATAAATGATTCTAAGGATGATTATTGGCATAGTCATGAAAGAATATTCTAAAAAAAAATGTACAGTATGAAATGTAAAGAATAAAAGAATATGTATTCAAAAAGATGCATTTTATTGAAATAACATTTCAGAACACAAGCCTATTTCACAAAAGGGTTCTTATTGCTTCTAGGCTTAAGGCAACAAGCGTGTTTCAAATATTACTCTAGATCAGCTCTAAAAATATCGGGATCTCTTCCACAGTCCCATTATTCAAAACACTCCTAAGTACACAAGGGCTTAGAAACTTCGTCCTCTGATTTCCTCTTCATTTTTATTCTTTCAAGGAGTCGCAACTTTCTTGTCTCCTCCTTCAATTATCACATTTACTGATTCGTCAAAGTGATCAGGTTTTGATGAATCGTTGATCTTCACAATTTTCATTTTGATAAGCCTCTCAACTACCTTCTTGAAGGCAATGCAGTTTTTTATGGAATGACCCATTATTCCTGCATGGTAGTCGCATTGACCATTTGGGTCATACTATTTAGGATATGGGGGCTGTAACGGCTTTAGATAAAATGGGGACACCACATGCACGTCAAATAAACTTTTATATAGCTTCTTATACGTCATCGGGATTGGCATAAATTTTTTTAAAATTTTACCTTGCACAAAATTCTTGTTTATTTGACCATTGTTGCCCGTCAGTAACTACTTTTGGCTAGTTAACAATGATTTCCTTTGAGTATCCTTTGTTGAATGTACTCGTGTTATTCACCTCATTGTCCTTTTTCCAAGAAGCAAACCTTCTAGTGGTTTCCCCTACTTCAATCTTGCCACCCCTTATGGCATTTTCAATCATCTCTCTTGCCATCACTATATCCGTAAAACTCTTGGTGGTGCTTCCTATCATATGAGTGATAAATGGTGCTTTTAAGGTGTTGATAAATAGCATGGTGGTTTCTTCTCTAAGAGAGGTGGTTGAACTTGCATGGCAACTTCCCTCCATCTTTGTGTGTATTGCCTAAAACTCTTGTTTGGTTTTTTTCCATATTTTGCAACATGATTCGGTCAGGTGTCATGTCTGTGACATGATTGTACTGCCTCATGAAGGCTTGGGCCAAGTCTCTCCAAGAGCTAATGTTAGCGCGGCTGAGTTGATTGTACCACCTAGACGTTGCCCCCACCAAACTGTCTTGGAAACAATGAATCAATAGTTGATCATTGTTAACATAGCCGATCATGCGTCTGCAAAACATGGTAATGTGGGCTTCAGGGTAGCTAGTCCCGTTGTACTTCTCAAATTTTAGCATCTTGAATTTATGAGGAAGCACCAAATCTAGAACCAAACTCAAGTCTTTTGCATCAATACCATAGTGATGATCAGCATTTTCCAGAGCCTTGAATTTTTGTCCAACCATCTACAGCGATCCTCCAACTTCCTTAAAGATTCAATTCTTATTCCGTCTCTCTTTGCTATGTCCAAGTCAGGGATAATAGGATTGGCAGGGTTATCTCCTAGGTTAGATCTTGAGCCCATTTGGAAGTTCATGAGCGATCTATTATCAGCCTGCCCCTGTTGAGACCTAATCGTGACAGGTGGCCTTTGGGGATACTCTTCCGGTTGTACATGCGGTGGCGTGAAACCCCGAGAAAAGTCCTCATTGTCTTCAGTGTTAACTATGGGACCCTTCCCTTTGTCCATTGCCCACTCAGCATCCGGACCATTTGGGCCATTATATTTCTTTGAGCCTCCAACATTTGGTCCCTTATCTCCATTTGCTCTTGCATTTGGTCTTGAATGTTTCTTTGAAATTGTTTCAATCTTTGATCCATTTTTCTTGATTTGGCTCGTGTATCGTAAAGGTGTTTGGCTTTCAGATTTCCCTTTTCTCTCTCTCTCTCTCTCTCTCTCTCTCTCTGTTAATTTTAACTAATTAAACTCTTTCTATAAACTTAAATGCATATGATGTGATGTAATGCAAATGCATGAATGCAAAGAAAGAGAGGCGTTGACTCTAAATTCAGTTACTTTAGAAAAACTTTACTAGAAAATAAATTTCTTTACACAAAACGGATTACATATGCAGCTTTGTCCTCATAATCCAAGTGAAAACATCAATCCCCTTCTTCGCAAAAGTCAAATTTTGCAAACTTCTAATAGATGCCTCCTCTAGCTCCTTTTGCTTGATCTGGACTCGACTTTTTGTTCACTTATTTCCATAATGCTTGTTAGCCTCTTCAAGAAAGTCGAGACGTGGTAATGCTCGAATAGTCTTTGTCAATTTGAATCATTGGGTGATAAGGTCTTGTATTCCTTCACGGACTATCAGTCTTTTCTCGTTGTGTTCACTTACACTATATTCGGACACCGTATTATAATCCACTTTATCAAAAAATCCCTTTTCTTATGACTAAGTTTTCTATTTAGTAATCGAATTTGAAATCAACACCTCTTTTCTATGATGTGAATGCAATGCAATAAAAAAAAAGAGAACACGTTAGCACAAGAAAAGTAAATAACATGGAACACCTATTAGGGTGACCACTAGGGTTTGGCATAGCACTACTTAGGGAGGGCTCTTAGGGTTTACTATATGCGGTTTAGTTCTAAAGTTGAGGTACCCGAACCAGCAGATTCCTCGATCTCACCCATTATAGGCTCATACGGACCTAGTTCGGCTCAGGGGAATACATTTCCCTATGGCTACACGGAGGTGAAAACCTCACGAAAGAGTAGCTTCTCACTCCCACTTAGGGTGTGACCACAATGGTCATGTAGTGCAATGCAGAAATATATATTAAAACCACATGCAATAAAAGGATCATAATTTTAAACCAGATTTTAAAATCTAGACATAAGGACATGAAATTATCGATTTTACGGCTTGACTCTCTTATTGGTCCCCAGTGGAGTCGCCAAGCTATCGAAACCATTTTAAAATCTGTTTAAAAAATGTGGGGTCGACTTAAAAAAAAAAGAAATGAGAGTCGTCACCAATCCCTTTTTATTTAGGTGTGATTGGATCACCTTGCAAAATGTTTTATTTTAAAACATTTTGGTCCACAAAAACAAGAAAACGGGTTCGAGAGTCGATTACATATGAGGAAGGGTTAGCACCCTCATAATGCCCAAAAATTGGTACCTAATTGGTAAAATCATGTCCAAATGTTTGAAGTTTAAATATGATTTCTTTTTAAAAAAATTACGGGCCATTTAAATTAAAACTTAAGATTTTTTGTTCCGAGGGAATATAAACATCACATCCAGTACGTTAGGACACGATATTTTAAAACCTTCGTAATCAAAGTCATCTTATGATTTATAAAACTTTTAAAAGGATAATTAGTTATTTAACCAAACGGAAAAATCGCAACCCAGTACGTTAGAGCACTATTTTTCGATTTTCTAAATACCAAAATATTGCCTTATTTTAAAACCTTTAGATAAAATATTGTAATTTTACTAACAATGTATTTTATTTTAAAAACGATGATCTATATAAAATATCACATAAATATCAAAAGCAATAATGAAATAATGAAGAATAAAGTAATTACACACTTATATGATATAAACAATGTAAACAATGCATAAATAAAAACAATAGTATATAATGATTTTAAATAAAATATAATATAAACAATATAAACAAAATTGATTAGATAATATAAATAAATTTGATATAAAATAAAGTTTTAGAAATAATATATAATGTAACATAATACTATATAATATAATAAATAATATAATATATATAATAATAATATATAAATTATTACACAAGTAAAATAATATATATAATAATTTAATATATATATATATATATATATATATATATATATATATATAGATTTTGTATTGTTAATAAATATAAGGAAATAATATTTAATATTTAATAAGGTAAAATAATTAAATATGATATAAAATAAAAGGAAAAAAAATAAAACGAAGAAACATAGATTAAAATAGCAATTAAAATAGATTAAAAGAACTAAATTAAAACAAGCGTTAAATTACAGGGACTGATATGGCAATTAAGCCTCTTTTTAAAACGGCGTCGTTCGATTTTTACTTTTAGACTGCTTGAGGATTCAATTGAAGCAGAATACGAAATTTGGGGCCAAATTAAAAATAAAAAAAATTTAAATTAAATGGAATTAAAAATAATAAAAATGCGGGAGAACTGAAATGGCAATTAAGCCATTTAATAAAAACGCGCAGATCCTTCACCGGGTAGGGTCAACGAGCGGATCCTGAGCTGCTAAACGGCGTCATTTCAATACTTATTGGTTAAGCAAAAAAAGGTGTTGTTTTTAAATCCCTATATAAGTCAAAAATCCAAAAAAAAAAAAATATCAGTTTTAATCACAAAAATAAAAAAAAATTAGAGAGTTCCCCCTAAATGCTCTCTGGCCTTTGGCCTTCGGTCAGGGCTCTGACGATGTACCGACACCTGCTCCGTCACAATCGACCACCAAAAAGCCAAATCGTCCCGTTTCGAAGGTATTTTTCTCACCTTTTCTATTTTAATATTATTTTATGTACAATATATGCATAAATGCACGAAAAATAAGAACACACAGAAAGAACGGAGATCACCTGTTGAAATTGTTTTTCCTTTTTTTATTTCTCTGTATATATCCGTGTCTTTCTCTTAGATTTTTACAAAACAGGTTTTTATAACCCAAAAAATAAACAAAAGAAAAGGAAATAAATTTTTCCATATTCATTTTTTGTCCTTTCTTTGCTGTGTTTTCCTTTTACATGCAGGTGATGGCGAGAAGTCCGGCGTCGATGACGGCGTGAACGAGGGTTAGTGTTGATGCTTGGTGCTTGCGGCACGAGAAAGGAGTTAGGGTACATGCTGCGGCGCCTAGGGTTTTTGGGGAAACCCTAGGTCTGGGATCTATTTAATTTTTTGGGCCCTCTTAGGCCACGGGCAATTTGGGTCAAATGGGGTTTTGGGCTAGCCTGGGTAGGATTTGTTTGTTTGGGCTTGTAACTGGTGTTATACTGGGCTATAAAATGGACATTATTTATTTTTTTTTTTTTAATTTGGTTTGCTTAAGCCCGGGCAAAAATGGGCATTTACAGTAGGTATATACATGAAATATATGGAAATGATATTACAAGATATATTGAAACATGAAATGGATGATACGTGTATATGAAACTTGCTTAGTGGTTATGTTCATCCATGTTTATTGGCTATTATATGTGTTTTACATGGCTAACATATTGGTGAATATGTGCTTAGGAATTTGTCCAAATTGAGTTGGGATATGCTATGTTTACTTACCTAAATTGTGACTAAATGGTAAGTTAAATTCTATATTTTATGAATTTACTAAGCTTAAATGCTTACTCGGTGTATTTTCTGTGTTTTTAGTGAATCAGATGCTCGTTCGGGTTGGAAGCTTGTTGGAGCTATATCACACTATCCATCAGTTCACTCGGTACTTTTGGTTGGTTTAAGTTTGGTTATAATGGCATGTATAGGTTATTTTGGCTAATGTTGGCCTATATGCTTTGTTGATATTTTGGTCATTTGTTTGGCTTCTGTTTTGGCATTTTGACGATAGAATAAGTCTAATATATGGTATGTAAATATTTTCTTTCTAATGGTTAGTGAATAACTTAGTATGGTTGAATTATGGAAGATGAAAATTGTGGCATGATTATACATATTGAATATGTTCTTTGTGATAGGATGTAATTGTGTTAAATTGGTGCTTTGGTGCAAATGATTTATATAGTCATGATGCTAGTTTTAGATTAGAGTTTTGGTACCAAATGGTATGTTTTGTTAAGTGATTTACATGGTAAGTTTTGGTGCAAGTATGCATATATGTAAGATATCGGTGTCTCTTGACCGTGTGACCCCAACAGCTTTGAAATTTTTCAATATTTTTCGAAAAATTCTCTGAGTTTTCAATTTAGTCCTAACTTGTTTCTAATGCTTATTTAGAGCCTCGAGGGCTTGTATAAGGGACAATATATATGATGTTGATTTGGTTTTGAGGTGATATTATTATGTTATGAAAGTTTTTGTCTGTTTTATTTGTAATCTCAAGTAATACTTCGTAACCCTATTCCAACGACGAATTTGGGTTAGGGGCGTTACACAGTACCCTTTTTGAAACAGACTAAGTTTTCTTAAGAAATTAAAGCAAATGCTTTAAACAACTGTTTTTAAAACTCCGATAATTCTACTAGGCTATTTAAGTGGCCAATGTAATTTTTAAAATTTGAGCTTAACATCTAAGCCTAATTGAAGAGGTTATATATACATACATCAGAATAAAAAATTAGAAATAAAATTGACTTTACTAAGATACATAAAATATGGAATCTTAGAATTAACGACAATATGGGAAGCTAAGTGATTTGACAGACACTTTTGCGATTTCAAAATTTTAAGAGTTTAAAAAAATCTGAAGGATTAAAATTGATATTTTAAAAATTTAGGAGAAAAAAAAATCGAAGTCCCTTATTTAAAAATCGAATTTTCAAGGTTCAATTAAATTGAAAACGCAAGCAATTAGTATCGTCATTTTTTAAAATAATAATAAATAAAATAAAATATGGGAAAATTCTTATCCTTTTTTTATACCGGTTCATTTCATCACCGGAGAACCCAAAGCACTTCAATTGCTGGTGACGAAAACTTCAAAAGATTTCTAGGTAATAATTAGCTACAAAAAAAAAAAAAAAAGATAAGGCAAAACAACCAGAAAAAAAAGAACATAATGTGAATAATAGTAATAATAAAATAATAAAAAATAATGTTAGATAACAATAAATAGAGAAATAAATAAATAAAATATAAAAAGAAAGAATGGGACGGAGGCTGGATGAATAAATAAAATATAAAATATACCTGACGCGGGTTGGATGCATTGGGTATAGTGGCCTTGGTCCCTGGGACAACGACGATGGAGGCACGGTAGGGTAGGAACGATGGGCCGAGTCTGGGACAGTTGGCATAGGTAAAAAGCTACGATGGTGAGCAGTGAAGCATCGGGGTAGGAGAGAGGCTAGGATGGCAGCACACAAATCGATCGAGGCGGGCAACAATGGTGTAAGAACGGTCTAACAATGGAACGGGAAAAAAGAAGGAATATGGAAAAAAGAGGAATGAGATAAATAATGGGCTAAAGGCCTTTGGTTTTAGAGGGATTTTCTATATTTTCTGTTTTTGTGCATCTTTCTCCTGCAAATTAACTCCCTATATTTATAGTAATAAAACTTGAGAGTTCTAGATTAATCAAACTTAATGATTTAATCAATCTACAAGGTAAAAATTGAAAATTAAATAAATAAAAGCTATTTATTCAAAATTAATCTAAATTATTTTAAGAAAATTATAATAAAATAATACTTATTCAAACTCCTAATTAATTAATAATAATACTAATAAAATCCTTAAGTATCATGGTATAATTTTGATAATAATCATCTTATTCTAATAAATACCTAAGAATTTAATAACAAAAATCTTATTCTAAATAAACTATAATGGTAATAATAATAAATCACCATACACAAAACTAATTTAACTAAACTTTAAAATAAAAAGGTTAACTATGCAATTAATCTCACTTAAAATGAAAATTCAAATTAATTCCTAATATCAAAGTTCAATTTAGTCTTGAAATTAAGCTACAAATTCAAATATACTTACAATATCAGACTTTTTTATTATAATATATTTCTTTTTCAAACAATAAATTTAAGTTTATTATGATCAATAAAGATTATCCTCAAAATAAATACAATGTCTTTTTCTTAAAAGGGAAAAGAAAAGAAAGTTTCTATTAGATGACTTTTGCACTCAAAAATGGGATTTTCCAATTCAAATTCGAGACACATATATACACCACAAAAGATGATTAATGTCATTTTAGAAAGATCACAATCTCTAAATGCATCACATTGTCACATCGTTTCAACTTAACATTTAAAACATTACTGGAATCACCACTATTAATTTGCAAAAGGTGAGGAAGGTTTCAAGTTATTTCCAAACCAATACCCCTTTCTTTAAACATTATTATTTCTATCTTTCACGTGAAAATTTTGCTCCAAGATTTCGGCGATTTTGCTTCTTGGTTTCGTTTCGGTTGTCCGTCTTTATTCTCTTTAGGAATAATTGGACGGTGTAGTCTTTTGTCTGTGTTTCCCGACTTCGTTTGGGGTTTTAAACGTTTCTTCCCTTGTGTGTTTTCGAGGTTGCACGGTGGCTGTTGACGCGAAGGGCGTAAATGTACTCAACCTGTTTTCTGGGAAAGTTTTGATGCGAAAGGATGTCAAATCATTCGGTGCTGATTGTCGTCGTTCGCCATAAGTGATTTCTTGCTTATCATTTACGTTTTCATGCATGTTTTCCTTTTACTTTGTATGTTTCTTGCATGAATTAAGTTTCGTCCATGGTTTCCGTTTTCGTTGCATGTTCTGGTGCTAGGTGCGTTTTTTCTTTGACTTTTCTACATACTTTCATTGCATGCATTTTTTGCTTTTCTAGTTTTCACGATTCTGGCATTTATTACAATGGTGATCATCCCCATAACTCCTGCTTAATTTCGTCTTTTCTTTACGTTGATTTTTAGGGTTTCTGGCTATTTTATTTTATTTTAAACTGTATTTCAGTTTTTTTCTGTTTCTTATCGTCTTTGAACCTTACTTTAGTTTTCTTGTGATTCTCTGGGCATTTGTGTTTTTTGTGTTTTGCTCTTTGTTTTTACTATTTTGCTCGTTTTTCTTCGTGGTATGTATCGCCTTCTGTCCTTCTAAGCTGTATTTGCTCTTTTTTTTCTCTTTCTGAGCGACCTCGTTGCAGTTTTGCTTGTTTTGTTTCTCTTTTTTCTTTTTGGTCCTCTGGAATCCTTTGCTGCTTCCTTGTTTTTTTTGTGGTTTTGCAGCTGTCTCGGTTGATTTGAGGCGAAGCCCATTTGTTTTGATTGTTTTGCGGAGGACATTAATGTATTGCTGGAAAGATTAAACTTCTCAGAGGAGGAGTCAAGAAGGGTGACTAGTACAAACATGAAATCAACAAATCCCCAGAGCTACGAGGCATGGGCAGTAGGGAAGATAATGTCTAAGGAAAGAATTAATAGAAAAGCTATGTACCGCGTCCTCAAGTCCTTATGGTTTACCAAGGAAGAGATTAACTTTGTAGTGTTAGACGAGGGAGTGATTTTAGTTAAATTTGGAGCCATCGAAGACAGAAGGCGAATCCTTAATCTTTCTCCTTGGCTCTTTGACCAATGTCTGTTTCCGTTGTTACCCTTTGTTAAGGGCCAAGACTTAGTCGAATATGCGTTCAATATTACGCCATTTTGGACAAGAATCTACAATATACCCCTTTGAGCAAATGGATAGGCAGGTGGCCATCGACGTGGGTGAGGCGATAGGAGAAGTGTTGGCTATCGACTGGCGTAACAGAGATGGGGGATGGACAGATTATATTAGGCTTAGGATTAAATTTGATGTGTTCAAACCCCTTCTAAGGGTGGTTTATCTTGTTGGAAGCGATGGTATCGAAACTGTATGCACGATTAAGTATGAAAGGTTGCCTGTTTTTTGCTATATCTATAGGCTTATTGGTCATACGACCAAAAAATGCTCTAGAAAAGAAGAACATATTGAAACGGGCAACTCTAGCTTCCAATATGGAAGTTGGCTCAAGGTTCAGCTAGGAGGAACAACCCAAATGGGAGGAAACCGAATAAATGTTATTGAAATACTGGAAAGCAAGACAAATCATAATGTAGAGATAAGCGAAGCTAAGGAAAGGAATGGAGATGATAATATTCTTACTAGGCTTTAAGAGAAAGAAAAGAAAAAAAAAAAAACAGAGCTGGGAAAGAGGAATTAGAGTCTTGTTCCCCTATAGAAAAATGAAAATTGAAACTTGTCCATGATGAAGGAGGCAAATCGAAATGCAAAAGAAAAAGAGTTAGAGGAGGCAATGGAGAGAACAACGATGAGGAAAGTCCTGCCCGACTAGTTAGAAGAAGACTTGCGGACATTCTTTCACCTTTCAAGGTGGTGGCTGGTGACCAGCCCTGCCAAGAGCAATGAAACTTCTTTGTTGGAATTGTCGTGGGCTTGGGAACCCTGCGACAGTTCGGCAAATTAAGCAACTTCTTATTGCTACTAACCCCGATGTTATCTTCTTATGCGAAACAAAAATGCAAGTTAATAGTTTTTCTCATATTCGTAACTTGTGCAGGATGGATGGGTGCCTAGCAGTAAACTCGGATGGGAGAAGTAGAGGCTTGGCAATGCTTTGGAAGGAGGGAGTCGGTGTGGCTATACAAAACTACTATAGCCATCACATTGACTCGCTGGTTAGGTCGGTTAACCACAATACAATAAGATTCATTGGCTTCTATGGGCATGCTGACCCAAACCTTAGATTTCATTCGTGGGATGTCCTTAGAATGGTTGGGAGATCGGTTGGGGGGGACTGGATCGTGGGTTGGGATTTTAATGCTATTGCTAATGATGTTGAGAAGGAAGGAGACTGTAGAAAATATAGGGTTTTTTATGAAAGAGTTTTGTGATGTTTTGGAGGAGCTACTTTGGTTGATGTTAAAACGACTAAGGGGTGGTTCACGTGGGTTAACAACAGGGAAGGTAATAATATGGTCAAAGAGAGACTGGACATGTTTCTTATCTTTACAAGTGCTGTTGATAAGTTCCCGTTTCTTGATTCTAATGTGGTGAGGCAATCTAATTCGGATCATGATGCCATTGTGTTGGATACCTTGGGGCGAAAGCCTCGTGATAATTTTATAGACCCTAGACTCCTTTTTAAATAAGCTGTGTGCTGGGCAAAGGAGAGGAATGCTAAAAATGTTATCAAGGCAGCTTGGAATGGCAATAACATGACCACTCTTGAGAAGCTCGAAAAAGTTAGGAAGGATCTAGGTCAGTGGCAGCATAGGCGTTATAGTAAAATGAAAAACCAAATCAGGAAGCTAGTGACATGGACTGATAACCTAATTGATGGTATGAATAGTAAGAGTAATGCAAATAGGTTGAAACAAGCTCGCATCAAACTTGATCACCTCTATGCTAAGGAAGTGTTTTACTGGGCTCAAAGGTCTATCACAAAATGTGTTGGTGTTAAGAACAAGTGCAAGTCAATGCAGCTATGACTTAAGCATCAAAACACGATGCTTGCAGAAGAAACAAAGCAAAAAATCTAAACAGAAAACAAAGTGAAAGCAAAGAAGAGTAGCATATAGAAGAAAACTTACCAAGATTTCATTCAAAAATGAATAATGGCATAATGCCAATACATATACCAAGCTTTCAGCTTGTCAAAATCAGTATGGTAACCTAACCAATACCTATTACCACTAATACATTGAAACTTGAAGAAATTAACTTGTACACATGAACAAAGCTGAATTAACAGCTCAATCACTATCAATATTACAACAAATATCAACCTAACATAGTTCAAAATGAACTAAACTACATTACATTAACTAAAGGTTACAAAATGAACAAAACATCAATAGTTGTACTTGCATTAGCAGCTTCTGCATGGCTCAAGCTGCATTTGGTGCTGCATTCTGACCAAGCTTCAACACTCCTCCTTGGTTAGCATGTTGCAAATTTCCATTTCAGCTCTCAAGTGTTAAAACCTTGAAACATTAAGGGCCTTTGTTAAAATATCAGCTAATTGATCTTCAGAACTAAAATGAACCAGTTTTACTTCATGAGCTTGCTCCATTTCCCTAACAGCATGGAGTTTAATGTTAAAGTGTTTTGTTCTTCCATAAAAAATAGGGTTCTTTGCAATTGCAACAGCAGATTGATTGTCGCACATTATCTCTGTTGCTTCCCTTTGTTCAATTAAGATCAGCCAAGATCTTTCTAAGCCAAATAGCTTGATTGACAGCTCTAGTAGCTGCCACATATTCAGCCTCAGCACTTGATTGAGCAACTACATTTTGCTTCTTCGAACTCTAGCAAAAGATGGCTGAGCCAAGGGTGAAAACATACCTTGAGGTGCTTTTCATGTCATCCATTGAACCAGCCCATTCACTATCAGTGTAGCCAACCAACTTCAGATTTTCAGCCTTGCTAAACAACATGCCATAGCTCAAAGTACCTTTGATGTACCCGAGGACTCTCTTGGCAGCTTTGAAATGACTTTCATTGTAGCAATGCATAAATCTTGAGAGTAAACTCAAAACATACATTATGTCTGGCCTATTGGCAGTCAAGTATAACAAACAACCAACTAGGCTTCTAAAGGTTGATTCACATACCTTCTCCAAAATACCTTGGCTCGATGGCTTTTCTCCAACAGCAACAGGTGTGCTAGTTGCTTTACAATTCTGCATTGAGAACTTGTTTAAAATCTTCATAGCAAAAGCTCTCTGACTTAGATAAATTCCTTCCTGTGTTTGTGTTACTTCCATGCCTAGGAAGTAGGACATCAACCCCAAGTCTGACATCTCAAACATTTTTTGCATTTTGGTCTTGAAATCAACCAACATTGCTTGGTCTCCTCTTATCACCAACAGGTCATCAATATACAAGGACATAATAAGCTGAGTTTCCACTCCTTCCCTTTTAACATACAATGTTGGCTCACTTATGCTCCTTTCAAATCTTTAACTGGTCAAGTAGCCATCAATTTTGCTGTACTAGGCCCTTGGTGCTTGTTTCAAGCCATATAAGGCTTTGTTCAACTTGTACACCATTTCTACCTTACCAGCCACATTGAAGCCTTGAAGTTGCTCAACATAGATTTCTTCTTCAAGGAATCCATTGAGAAAGGCTGACTTCACATCAAGCTGGTGGATTTTCCATTTCATTTGAGCTGCTAAGGCAACTAGCAGCCTAATGGTGTCAAGTCTAGCATTTGGAGCAAAGGTCTCTAGGTAGTCTACACCATACTTTTGGCTAAACCCTTTCACAACTAGCCTAGCTTTGAGTTTGTTCAAGCTCCCATCAGCGTTGTGCTTGGATCGATAGACCCATTTTACTCCAATGATCTTCCTATTGACAAGTTTTGAACCAATTCCCAAGTCTGGGTCTTCTCAATCATGTTGATTTCATCAAGCATGGCTTGTTTCCAGCCTTGCTGAGCTTTAGCTTCTTCAATGCAGCTTGGCTCTACTATAGCTACTTGATCTTTTTAATAAATCTCAGCCAATGGTCTAGTGCCCTTGACTGGTTCATCATCTATGTCCATTTCAGGACCATTTTGATCAACTTCAACTTGATCTGATGCAAGATCTTCAGAGATTGCCTCTGGTTCATTCTTCTCCCAATTCCAGCTTACTTTTTCATTAAACACCACATCTCTGCTCACTAGAACTTTATTTGTTGGAGGATCCAAGATTCTATGGCCCTTTTTGACTGTGCTATAGCTTATCAGAATGCCTGCTTGAGCTTTCTTATCCAGCTTGCCTCTTCTCACAGCTGGAACTTGTGCATAACATATGTAGCCAAAGGTCCTGAGATGAGCCAATGAAGGTTTGAATCTAAACCAAGCTTTAGATGGAGTCTTCTGATCTAAAGACTTGGTTGGAAGCCTATTTTGAAGATACACAGCTGTGTTTATTGGCTCAGCCCACAAGGTTTTGGGCAAATTCTTCTCAAACATGAGACACCTGGCCATATCCATCAAGCTTCTATTCTTTCTTTCACTCACACCATTTTGTTGAGGTGTATAGATGTTGATGAGCTGGTGTTTGATGCCAGCTTCATCATAAAAGGCTTGAAATTGAGATGAGGTTTACTCAGTTCCATTGTCTGACCGTAGAGTCTTGAGCTTGCAACCTATTTCAGTCTCTGTAGCAGCCTTGAACTTCCAAAACACTGAATCCACTTCTAATTTGTGCTTCAAGAAGTAAATCCAACAAAATCTCAAGTGATCATAAGTGAACAAAATGAAATACCTACTCCCATTCAATGACTGAGTCTTCATGGGGCCACACACATTAGTATGCACAAGCTGAAGTCTTTTAAGGCTCTCCAAGCCTTATTTGAAGGAAATGGATGCCTGGCCTACTTCCCTAGTTGACATACTTCACAAACCTCCTCCTTTTCAACTGATTTGGTGAAGTTCTCAACTAGATCTTCTTTGGATAACTAGTCTATCGATCTGTAGTTGGCATGACCAAGTCTTTGGTGCCAAAGCTTGGATTTTAAGGAGATAGTGTAAGCTGAATCAAAGTCATTTGTCCAGTCAACAACAAAACTTTTATCAGCCATAGTGACTGCCATGAGTTTAGATCCACGTGGATCACTAATTTTGCACTCATTGCCTTTGAACACAACTGTATACCCTTGTTTAGCAACTGAGCTATTTTGAGCAGATTTCTATCAGTCTCAGGCACTAGCAGTACATTTGAAACAAGCTTATTGCCTGTGGGAGTGTTTATCAACACATCACTTTTACCTTCTGCCTTGATAAAGGGACCATTAACAACTTTCACCTTTGTTTTGAAGCTTCTATCAATTGACTTGAAAATGGCAGCATCTGGTGTCATGTGGTTGGTACAACCACTATCTAAGAGCCATCCATTGGTAGTTATTTCTTTTGCAGCTGAGCATGAGACTACAAAGACTTGTTCCTCATTATCACTGCTTTTTTCAGCTACTAGAGCTTCAGCCTTTGGCAGTTGAGGTTGATTTTGCCTTGGTTTGCCTTTTTTTTGTAAACCTTTTCAACATGACCCATTTTCTTGCAGTACTGGCAATGCACATCTGGCCTAAACCAGCAATTTGCTTTTAGATGACCAGGTCTTTTGCAATGCCTACAAGGCTGATCCCTTCTTTTAGCAGCATCTGACTTAGGCTTGTCTCTCCAAGCCTTTTTGCCTTTGAAGACAGTGGTGCTCGAGGCAGGTTTGGTTTTGGCTTGGAAGGCACCTTCTTGGTGCTCCTCTAATCTGCTGGCTCTCCTTTGCTCCTGTGCATAGAGAGCATTGATCAGCTCTGTCAATGAGATGCTGGACAAGTCCCTTGAATCTTTGAGGGAAGATATTTTTGCCTCATACCTCTCAGGTAAGGTAGAGATCACTTCTTCACTATCCTTGCTTCACTGAATTAATCTCCAAGAAGCCTTATGCTGTTTACCACAGCCATGATCCTGTCTGAATACTGATTGACAGTTTTTTCCTTTTTCATCTTCAAATTCTCGAAATCCCTTCTCAAATTCAGTAGCTGCTGCTGCCTTGTTTTCTCAGTTCCTTGGAACTCCTCTTTCAATTCGTCCTAGGCCTGCTTTGGTTTCTCACAGGCCATTATCCTTGTGAAGATCACATTTGACACACAGTTTTGTATACAAGACATGGCTTTATGCCTTGTTGTTTTTTCATCAGCATGCTGCCTAATTTGAGCCACTGTTGGGTTGGTCCTAAGAGGTGCTGGCTCAACATCTGAGTTGACCACTTCCCATAGGTCGAATGCCTGTAGGTAGGTCTTTATTTTGACCACCCAAATGTGAAAGCCTTCTCCATTGAAGACTGGTGGTGTAGCTGGTGTAAAGCCTGATGAAGCCATGGTTTTAAGTGTTGAACTATAACAAGTCCACTAAGATTACAGCTCTAGATACCAATTGTTGGTGTTAAGAACAAGTGCAAGTCAATTCAGCTGTGACTTAGGCCTCCTTTAGGGCATCGTTTAACGCTAGTGAGGTGCAGTTGGGCTACCAACCACACTGGCAACCTGTTTGGTTGAGCATTTCAGTGCAACCAAAATCAATTTTCACCACACTAATATCCCAAAAGCCAGTTGGAGCTTTCAGCAGCAGTAAGTTCACCGGTGCAGCAGAGGTATTTTTAACAGACAAAAATACCTATACTTTTATTTATTATTTTACCATTTTATCCATGAAAGTTAAACTAATTTCTTTCACAATCCTATTTTTTTCAGATTTGGAGCCAAATTTTTTTCATTGTTATAAAAGAATATTTAACTATAAAAAATTAAAAATAATTATCATTTTATCTAATAAATAATTTAAATTGATTATATAATTTATTAAAATATTTATAATAAAATATTGGAAGATATATTTTAATATTTTATTAAATGAATTTATAAATTCACATATTTTAATAATTTTATATTAGTAAAATAATTTAAAAACTTCTATTATATATCAATTCTAATTTGATGTCCTTAATAGTTATTTTTTATTTTCACCTCACTGCTACAGCTGTGTTTGAATCCAAACACACTCTACCATTGTTTCTAATCTCACTGCTACAGTATCAACCCTCACCGCTACAGTAATACTCTCACCGCCACTGCTGTTTTTAACCTCACCGGAGGTAAACACATCCCGATCCAAACTAAGCCTTAAGCAGCAAGACACGACGCTTGCAGAAGAAACAGAGCAGAAAATCTAAATAGAAAATAAAGTGAAAGTAAAGAAGAGTAGCATATGGAAGAAAACTTAACAAGATTTCATTCAAAAATGAATAATGGCATAATGCTAATACATAAACCAAGCTTTCAGCTTGTCAAAATTAGTATGGTAACCTAACCAATACCTACTACCACTAATACATTGAAACTTGAAGAAATTAACTTGTACACATGAGTAAAGTTGAATTAATAGCTCAATCACTATCAATATTACACCAAATATCAACCTAACATAGTTCAAAATGAACTAAACTACATTACATTAACTAAAGATTACAAAATGAACAAAACATCAATAGTTGCACTTGTATTAGCAGCTTCTGCATGGCTCGGGCTGCATTTGGTGCTGCATGCTGACCAACCTTCAACGAAGTGGCTTAAAAAAGGGGATAGGAACGTGCATTTTTTTCATGTCCATGCCACTAGGAGAAAGAAGAAAAATAACATTGAGAGATTGAAGGACTCTTGTGGGAACTAGAAGCACGACAAAGATGATATTTGCAAAGTTGTTTAGGAGTATTTCCAGAATCTTTTAAATCGAGTAGGCCAGCTTGTGGGGAGCAAAACCTAAGCTTCATGGACAAATGCATCACCAAAGATATTAACAATATGTTGATTAGGAATTTTATGGAGCTTAAGATTATTGAAGCCTTCAACAAATGGACCCTCATAAAGCCCCCGGGATTGATGGTCTTTGGGGTGTTTTTTAAAGAAAACTGGGAGGTGGTAGGTAAATAGATTATTCAACTAACATGATCTTTCAAACTGAAACAAAGATATTGATTGGCTTAACGATACTATGATATGACTAACTTTCATCCTATTAGCTTATGCAGGGTGATTTATAAAATAATTTCCAAAGCCGTTGCGAACTGGCTTAAGACTACCCTTCCTCTTTGTATAAGTCAGAACCAAAGTGCTTTTGTTCCGGGCCACATGATCCATGAAAACATACTTATAGCATATGAGTTGATGCATTATCTTCAGAGCTTGAAGAATGGCCTTAACAAAGGTTTTATCATAAAGCTCGATATGAGCAAATCTTATGACTGCATTGAGTGGAACTTTCTTGAAGATGTCATGAAAAGTTTAGGTTTCGCGGAGGCTTAGGTTACAAAGATCATGAACTATGTTCGGTTGGTTAGATATGTGGTCAAATGTAATATGGTCCTCTCTGAGACTATTATTCCGGAGCGGGGTCTTCGACAAGGGACCCCTCTCCTTATCTTTTTTTTTTTGTTTTGCATGGAGGCACTTTCAAAAATATTGTTGCATGCCTAGAGTACCAATACTATTAAGGGCACTAGGGCTAGCATAAATGATCCTTATATTAACCATTTATTTTTCACTGATGATGCTCTTCTTTTTGTTAGAAATAAAAAGAGTGATGCCGAGGTGGTTCTAAATATCATAAAGAATTTCTCCAAAGCTTCGGGACAAAAGATTAACTTTGACAAATCCATGATTCGTTTCAGTTTGAATACTCCCCTCGATCAACGGCATTTTTATAGTGATTTATTTGGAATGAAAGTGGTCAATCAATTGGACAATTACCTTGGATTACCCCTACCCATTGGAAAGAAGAAATTTGCACTGCAGCAAAATAGACTTTTAACGACGTTTTTTTTAGGCCTATAAGTGCTGCTAAAACTATTTGCGGTGATTTTACAAGCGCTGCAAAAAATGCCGATATAGATGCTGCCGCTAAATTTAGCGGCATTTATGTGAAAAAAACGCAGCTAAAGAACATGACCTTTAGCGGTGCTTTGCCCACAAACGCTGCTAATGAAAATGACATTTAGCGACGCTTTTTTCCACAAACGCTGCAATAGAACATGACCTTTAGCGGTGTTTTACAAACAAATGCCACTATAGAGAATGACTTTTAGTGGTGTTTTTTTTCTAAACGTCGCTAAAGAACAGAACCTTTAGCGGCGCTTTTATCACAAACGTAGCTAAAAGTACTATTCTTTAGCGGCATTTTTAAGAAAAATTCCACTAACATTGACAGATTTGCAACATCTCATTTTCACCCATATACAACCCTTCCTGTAGCATGAAATCCAACCAAAAATAGCAAATCTAAATGATATTTTAAATTCAACGAAAGATATATGATATAAATTAAAAAATGAAGAATAATTCAAAATATTCTTACAATGATGTTAAAAGTTATAATGTTAAAAATATTCTTACAATAAGAAAACAAATGTTTAAGATGGTGGATTTTTCGACTGTTGAAACATTGTCATCATATTCTAAAGCTGTAGCTGGAGTGCGTCATACTTTCTGCTCTGCTCTACTTCCCTCGCTGCTACCTCTGCTTCCCTCGTTGCTGCCTCCATTTTAAGTTCTAGCTAGAGTTGTAACACCCCTAAACCGTATCCGTCGTCGGAATAGGGTTAAAGGCATTACTGGACAGATCAAAAACTTTTACAGACATTTTATAATACAAATCATAATTCACAACCAAGTGTCCCTTTTTATAGGTCAACGAGACCTTAATCATGCTTCAGAATAAGGTCGGGACTAAACAGAACACATATGAAAGTTCTCAAAAATTTAAAACTTTTCTATATTACAGAGGTCACACGCCTGTGTGGGCAGGTCGTGTGCCTCCTACGGCTACTAGACACAACCATGTGTCCTAGCCGTGTCAACCTGAGCATGTACACTGACTAACCCACACGACCACTAGACATGCCCGTGCACCATGGCCATGTGCTCATAAGTTATATACTGACTAAATCACACAGCTACCAGGCACGTCCATTTGCCAAGGCCGTGTACACTTAGGTTAGCTACTGACTTAAACCCGCGGCCACTAAGCACACTCGTGTGCCATGCCCGTGCAGGCAAAACAAGCCATTTGCAAGGCCAAATTTGCCTCCTTTACTTGGGTCATACCTACAAGCAATGTACCAATCCATTTCATGTACAATTAACAACCAAAAACATATCAAATGATCAACAATTCTCCACATTCAATCTCATTTCTAATCATGTCAACTTGCACAACTAAATCACATATATCTATAAGCATGGTCTAACCAAATTTACCCACCATAGAACATTCATTTGATCGAACATGCATACTCATAGGGCATTCATATACGTGCCATAGTTTGACCATTTCATTTGCTATCAACCATACCAAACTTGCATCATATACCATATTCATTAATGCACATTATCAACATTTACTTAGCCACATCACATGGCTATTTACACTTCAAAACATATACCAAAATATCTAACCTACACATGCCATATTTAACTAAATACACATTTTCAAAGCACCAAAATGAGATTAGGTAGTGTGATGATGATCCTCGATGGTCTTGAGCCTTCAGTAGCTTTGACGATCTATAAAACAGAATAAACATACACAAAGTAAGTTTTCCAAAAGCTTAGTAAGCCATATACAAATAAACTTAGCATAAAAATGCACATAACCATATTGATACAATGTCATTAATAGTTGTCATAGCTAGTTCATCACATATTCTTTGGCTCACATGCTTAGCCATATTTTACCACATTCTTCAACTCAAATATCACATATATTCATAACTCATCCAAGCTTATATTCACATACTATTTCATAAATTCAATGCATATATTCACCTTAGTAAGTTCGCATAGATACTTACCTTTCATACACACATAATGTATTTTTCAAACGTACCTAAAACAAATATTCAAATCACATAGTCATTCGTTTCTCGAACTTGCCCGTTGAACCGTTAGGAATCAAATAGGATATTCATAATGCTCGAAATAGTCATACAATGCCAACGTCCCAGACGAGGTCTTACATGTACTAAGATATCGATGCCACTGTCCTAGACAGGATCTTACACTAATCAAATATGATACCAATGTCCCAGACATGGTCTTACACGTGAATCACATATCGATGCCAATGTCCCAGATGTGGTCTTACACGAAAATCTCATATTGATGCCAACATCCCAGGCGTGGTCTTACACGAAAATCTTATATCGGTGCCAACGTCCAAGATGTGGTCTTACACGAAATCTCGAATCAACACCAACGTCCTAGACGTGGTCTTATATGATATCACGTAACAGACACCTATGTCATGACATATGCATTCCTATCTATTCCTAGGATCATATGGGACTTCTCGGATATTGACTATTTCTCGATACTTTCTCGGAATCCATATATTCATCATTTCATACACATTCATCACAATGTAATCTCAGATGAATAAACATAATTTAATACAAATACATTTATTTGTATATAAACTTACCTCAGATTCGGATATTCTTTCGGACTCGATTATTCGACTACTTTCGCTTTCCCGCGATCTAAATCTATTTTCTTCAGTTCTTAATCTATACATATTCAAATTTAACCCTTTTATTCACTAACTCATCCAATTCAACACAAACACACAAATTTAGGGCTATTTGCAATTTAGCCCTCACATTTCTACATTTTATCAATTTAGTCTATTTTTTTCAAAACATCAAATATACAAAATCACCATATACTTATGTTTAGCTGAATGCTCACCTATCTCATATAAGTCCAAACATTTCATCAAATTCATAATTTAATCCCTCAAAATGCTATTTTCTCAATTTAGCCCTAAGTAGCTAAATTCATCAAAATTTCAAGAACAAAACATGTTCATTTAACACATATCTTTCATTTTTCACTATAAAGCATCATAGATCACATGAGTTCATCAAAGGCTCATCTCAAAAACATCATAAATTCTCAAAATTAAGACTTGGGTTTTATAGCATTCAAAGCAACTATTACAAAAAACGTAGAAATTATCGAAAATCGATCAAAAACATACCTTGAATCAAGGCTTGAAATGGCCGAATATTACAAAGCTAAACCCTTATTATTTTCTTACAAAAATTCTGTGGATACAAGATGATAACAATGACCATTTCATGCTTTTGTTTTAACATTTTAAACATAATTATCAAATTCCCTTTTTACCCTTAATGATTCCTTAATAATTTAACATTCAAACTATGGACATACTTGTCCATCCACCATCCACTACCTTTATTATTGGCTAATTGCCTCATAAGGCCCTTACAATCAAAAGCAACATCAATTTGGACAATAATCAAATAAAAAACCATTGTTACTAATTATGCAATTTAATCCTTTGCTCAAATTAAACACACAAAAAATGAATTAATTAACAGAATTTTAGCACATGCCAAATCACAGACATTAAACACAGAAAATAATATTAAATTATTATTCTAACTCAGATTTATGGTCCCGAAACCACTATTCTGATTAGGGTCTAAACAGGACTGTTACAAATCTCCCCCTTAGGGATTTTCATCTCCAAAAATCTTATCGTTAAACAGATTCGAATATTGTTGTTTCATTGAGTCTTTAGGCTCCAACATAGCCTCTTCTATTCCATGTCGATTCCACAACACTTTCACTAATGGAATTTTCTTATTTCTCAACTTTTTCTTTTCACTAGCTAAGATACGGATTGGTTCTTCCTCGTATGTCATATCAAATTGGATTTCAATTTCAGACGGGGCAATCACATGTGACGGATCGGATCGGTATTTACAGAGCACCGAAATATGTAATACATGTGTATCTTTTCAAGCTCAGAGGGCAACAACAATCTATATGCAACTGGTCCAACGCACTCAATAACCTCATATGGCTCGATGAATCTCGGACTCCACTTGCCTTTACGTCCAAATCAGAGTACTTTCTTTCACAGGGACACTTTCAGAAACACTTTGTCACCGATCTCAAATTTAATCTCTTTTCGTTTCAAGTTCGTATAAGACTTCTGACAATCAGATGCTGCTTTCAAACTATTACAAATTATTTTCACTTTTTGTTTAGTGTCTTTTATCTGATTAACCCCGTGAAGCTTATTTTCACTAAGTTCGGTCCAATACAGAGGTGTACGACATTTACGTCCATACAAAGCTTCATATAGTGCCATTTTAATGCTCGACTGAAAGCTATTATTATAAGCAAATTCAACCAATGGCATGTACTGTTCCCACGTACCATCAAACTCAAGAATGCATCATCTCAACATATCCTCAAGAGTCTGAATGATCTGCTCGGATTGACCATCCATTTGCGGATGAAAAGCTGTACTAAAATGCAGTTTCATGCCTAAAGCTTCTTGCAATTTCTTCCAGAATCTTGATGTAAATCTCGGATCTCTATCTAATACAATGGATAGTGGCACCCCGTGCAATATCACAATCTCAGAAATATAAAGCTTAGCTAATCTATCAAGTGAATAATCAGATCGTACCGGAATAAAATGGGTAGATTTCGTCAATCGATCAACTACGACCCAAATCGTATATTTCATTATCAGAGTTAGAGGCAATCCCGAAATAAAGTCCATCGTTACTTATCCCATTTCCATTCGAGAATCAGAATCAGTTGTAACAAACCAGATGAAACTTGATGTTCAGCTTTAACTTGCTGACAGACAAAACATTTCGACACATAGTCAGAAATTTCTCTTTTCATACCAGACCACCAGTAGTGTTGCTTAAAATCATGATACATCTTTTACTTACCGGATGAACAGATAGGCGACTATTATGATCCTCACTCAAAATAAACTGAATCAACTCTAGGTTTCTTAGAATACAGATTTGATCTTGAAATCTCAAACAATCATCAACAACTCAAAAATTCAAAATCAGAGCTCGAATCACACTGAGCTCGTTTTGCTAATATTTCATTATCAACTTTCTGAGCTTCACTAATCTACTAAAAAAACAACGGCGTTGCTTTCAAATCAGCTATCACTAAACCATCATCAGACAAATCTAATTGAACATTCATAGGACACAAAGTAAACAGTGACTTTTGACTCAGTGCATCGGCAACAACATTAGCTTTACCGGATGATAATCTATCACAAGCTCGTAGTCTTTCAATAGCTCTAACCATCTTCTCCGACGCAGATTTAAATCTTTATGAGTCATCAGATATTTCAAACTTTTATGATCTGAAAACACATGGCATTTCTCATCGAATAGATAATGACGCCAAATCTTTAATGCGAACACAATCACAGTAAACTCGAGGTCACGAGTCAGATAATTCTTTTCATGCGGCTTTAATTGTCTCGAGGCAATAGCTGTAAATTTGCCTTCTTGCATCAAAACACATCTTAGACCATTTAATGAAGCATCACTGTAAATTACAAATTTTTAGCCTGATTCTAGCTGTATTAAGATTGGAGTTTTAGTCAAAAGGGTTTTCAACTGATCAAAGCTTTTCTAACATTTATTAGACCATTCGAATCTCACATCTTTCTGAAGCAATCTGGTCAACGGAGTTGCAAACATCAAAAAGCCTTTTACAAATCTGTGGTAATAACTAGCAAGTCAAAGAAAACTACGAACTTTGAACACATTTTTCGGAGGTCTCCAATCCAAAATAGCAGAAATTTTGCTCGAATCAACTCGTATACCAGAGGCTGATACTATATGTCCCAAAAATTGACCTCGTATAACCAGAATTCACATTTGCTAAATTTCGCATATAATTGCTTTTATCTTAGAGTTTGCAACACGATTCTCAAATGTTCAGCATGTTCAGTCTCATCACGTGAATAAATCAAAATGTCATCAATGAATACGAAAAAAATCGATCTAGGTACGGTCTAAAAATTCTGCTCATCAGATCCATAAAAATAGCAGGAGCATTCGTTAGTCCGAAAGGCGTAACCAAAAACTCATAATACCCGTACCTCGTCTGAAAGCAGTTTTCAGAATGTCTGAATCTTTCACCCTCAACTGGTAGTAACCCGATCTCAAATCTATCTTTGAAAAAATAGTAGCTCCTTTTAGATGATCAAACAAATCGTCAATCCTGGGTAACAGATATTTATTCTTTATGGTCACTTTGTTCAACTGACGATAATCAATGCACATCCTCATCGTGCCATCTTTCTTTTTCACAAACAAAACATGAGCACCCCAAGGTGAGAAACTCGGTCTAGCAAACCCTCTATCAGTTAACTCTTGTAACTGTGATTTCAACTCTTTTAATTCTATTGGTGCCATTCTATACGGAGCTATCGAAATAGGTGTCATACCAGGCAAAGCAGATCAATACCAAATTCAACTTCATGTATAGGAGGCAATCCCAACAATTCTTCAGGTAATACATCAGGAAACTCACAAACGACTGACACTTATTCAACTTTCTTTTCAGTCACTTTCGTATCAATCACATGAGCAAAATAAGATTTGTAACCCTTTTTCATATAGCTCTGAGCTTTCAATACAGATATCACAGCAGACAATCCATTCAGATCATTAGACTCAACTCGAACTATTTCATTATTCAGACATTTCAAATCAATAGTCTTTGTTTTACAATTCACAACAACATCATGTAATGTCAACCAGTCCATACCCAAAATGATATCAAACTCATCAAATGGAAAAAGCATCAAATCAGTAGAGAAGCAGATATTTCAAAACATTAACGGTCAATTCTTGCATACTTGGTCAACCAAAACACTTTTACCTAAGGGGTTCGATACTTTTATAACAAACTCAGTAGACTCTACAGACAAAGTTTTACTGGATACTAAGTTCATGCATATATAGGAATGAGTAGAACCAGGGTCTATCAATGCAATCAAAAAAGTATCATAAAGTGTAAATGTACTCGTTATAACGTCTGTTGATGAAGCTTCCTCTCGAGCTCGGATAGTATACGCTCTAGTAGGCACTCTAGCTTCGGATCTCGCAATAGTATCTCTCGTAGTTCTCTGACTACCACTAACATTTCTTACATTTTGGGAAGGTCTACCTCTCACAGGTGCATTATCGGATCTCGATTCTGAACAGTCTTTGGCTCAACAGACTCTGGGCAATTACGAATAAAATGATCAAGTGATCCATATTTGAAGCAAGCTCTGTTGTTTAGTCTACAACTTCCCAGATGCCTTTTTGCACAATGCTTACATTCAAGTTTCTCGGATCGAACATTTCCAACACTTGCTACTGAAGTCGCTAGAGTTTTGGAGCTAATTTGTGACCTAGCTCGATTTCTATTCGAATATCCCACATTATCTCTTGATTGACTTTGTTCATCTTTGAATTTCTTCGAAACAGACTGAAATGATATTCTTAGAAATCTCTTTCTCACATCTCAAGCTTTAGACTCAGCTTTTCTTTTATCTTTCCCGAGTGCCTCAGCTTTGCATGCTCGATCAATAAGGACAACAAACTCTTTTATCTCTAAAATCTCGAGTAACAAGCGAATATCTTCATTAAGGCCGTCTTCGAATCTTTTGCACATTATTGCTTCAAATGATATGTATTCTTGGGCATACTGACTTAACCTCACGAACTCTCATTCGTATTCAGTGACTAACATACGACCCTGTTTCAATTCCAGAAATTCTTTTCGTTTCTGATCGATGAATCTCTGACTGATGTATTTCTTCTAAAACTTAATATGAAAGAAGTCCCATGTAACTCGTTCTTTTGAAACAATAGAAATCAGAGTTCTCCACCACTGATAGGCCGCATCTCTTAGCAACGAAACAACACATTTAATACTTTCTTCCAGAATCAGAGACATCTCATCAAATATCCGGATAATGTTTTCTAACCAGAACTCAGCTTTCTTGGCATCGTCATCACTGGTAGCCCTAAACTTTTCAGCTCTATAATTACAGATTTTATCGACCGAAGGCTAGTTCCACAAATTTAGATTTATAGTTGGAGGCATAACAGATGCTTGAGGGGGACTAACTGGGGGCGGAGCTTGTGAAACAGTCGGGTTATTTCTTACAAATTGAGTGAACCACTCACTCATCATCTGTAAGAAAGCTTGTTTAGCTTCTCCCTCTTTACCGCTTATAGCTAGTCTCAGATCAGAAGGCACTGCCCTTGCGCGGAAGCAGGCCCATTACTTTCTACGTCATCAACTACGACTCTTCCGGGATCCATTACTATATAAAAATCACATTTTTCACATCAGGATGCATCACACTATCACAGTTCAGATATATGTCATGTATAGCTAGACTCTGACATGTTACGTTAGTTCGAGAATCGACTAAACCATAGCTCTGATACCAACCAAATGTAACACCCCTAAACCGTATCCACCGCTAAATAGGGTTAAAGGCATTACCGGACAGATCAAAAAATTTTACAGACATTTTATAATACAAATCATCATTCACAACCAAGTGTCCTTTTTTATAGGTCAACGAGTCCTTAATCATTCATCAGAATAGGGCCGGGACTAAACTGAACAGATATGAAAGTTCTCAAAAATCTAAAACTTTTCTATATTACAGAGGTCACACGCTCGTGTGGGCAGGCTGTGTGCCTTCTACGGCTACTAAACACAACCGTGTGCCATGGCCATGTCAAACAGAGCATGTATATTCACTAACCCACACGGCCACTAGACACGCCCGTGCACCATGGTCGTGTTCTCATAAGCTATATACTGACTAAATCACACAGCTACCAGGCACGTCCATGTGCCAAGGCCGTGTACACTTAGGTTAGCTACTGAGTTAAACCCATGGCCACTAAGCACGCCCGTGTGCCATGACCATGCACTCAAAATAGGCCATTTACAAGGCCAAATTTGCCTCCCTTACTTGGGTCATACCTACAAGCACTGTACCAATCCATTTTATGTACAATTAAAAACCAAAAACATAACAAATGATCAACAATTCTCCACATTCAATATCATTTCTAATCATGTCAACTTGCACAACTAAATCACATATATCTATAAGCATGGTTTAATCAAATTTACCCATCATAGAACATTCTTTTGATCAAATATGCATACTCATAGTGCATTCATATACTTACCATAGTTTGACCATTTCATTTGCTATCAACTATACCAAACTTGCATCATATACCATATTCATTCATGCACATTATCAACATTTACTTAGCCACATCACATGGCTATTTACACTTCAAAATATATACCAAAATATCTAACCTATACATGCCATATTTAACTATATACACATTTTCAAAGTACCAAAATGACCTTAGGTAGTGTGATGACGATCCTCGACGGTCCCGAGCCTTCAGTAGCTTTGACGATCTATAAAACAAAATAAACATACACAAAGTAAGCTTTCCAAAAGCTTAGTAAGCCAGATACAAATAAACTTAGCATAAAAATGCACATAACCATATTGATACAATGTCATTAATAGTTCTCATAGCTAGTTCATCACATATTCTTCGGCTCACATCCTTAGCCATATTTTACCACATTCTTCAACTCAAATATCACATATATTCATAGCTCATCCAAGCTTATATTCACACACTATTTCATCAATTCAATGCATATATTCACCTTTGTAAGTTCACATAGATACTTACCTTTCATACACATATAGTGTATTTTTCAAACGTACCTAAAATAGATATTCAAATCACATAGTCATTCATTTCTCGGACTTTCCCGTTGAACCGTTAGGAATCAAATAGGATATTCATAATGCTCGAATAGTCGTACAATACCAATATCCCAGACGAGGTCTTACATGTACTAAGATATCGATGCCACTGTCCCAGACAGGGTCTTGCACGAATCAAATACGATGCCAATGTCCCAAACATGGTCTTACACGTAAATCACATATCGATGCCACTTCCTAGACGTGGTCTTAGACGAAAATCTCATATCGATGCCAACGTCCCAGACGTGGTCTTACATAAAATCTCGAATCAACACCAACGTCCCAGATGTGTTCTTACATGATATCATATAATAGACACCTATGTCATGACATATGCATTCCTATCTATTCCTAGGCTCATTCGGGACTTCTTGGATGTTGACTATTTCTCAATACTTTTTCGGAATCCATATATTCATCATTTCATACACATTCATCATAATGTAATCTTAGATGAATAAACATAATTTAATACAAATACATTTATTTGTATATAAACTTACCTCGGATTCGGATATTATTTCGGACTCGGTTATTCCACTACTTTCACTTTCCCGCTATCTAAATCCATTTTCTTCAGTTCTTGATATATACATATTCAAATTTACCCTTTTATTCACTAACTCATCCAATTCAATCCAAATACACATATTTAAGGCTATTTGCAATTTAGCCCTCACATTTGTACATTTTATCAATTTAGTCTATTTTTCTCAAAACATCGAATATACAAAATCACCATATACCCATGCTTAGCCAAATGCTCATGTATCTCATATAAGTCCAAACATTTCATCAAATTTACAATTTAATCCCTCAAAATGCTATTTTCTTAATTTAGCTCTAATTAGCTAAATTGATCAAAATTTCAAGAACAAAACATGTTCATTTAACACATATCTTTCATTTTCACTATAAAGCATCACAAATCACATGAGTTTATCAAAGGCTCATCTCAAAAACATCATCAATTCTCAAAATTAAGACATGGGTTTTATAGCATTCAAAGCAACGATTACGAAAACGTAGAAATTTTTGAAAACTGATTAAAAACATACCTTGAATCAAGGCTTGAAATGGCCGAATATAACAATGCTAAATCCTTATTCTTTTCTTACAAAAATTTGGTAGATACAAGATGATAACAATGACCATTTCATGCTTTTGTTTTAACATTTTAAACATAATTATCAAATCCCCTTTTTACCCTTAGAATCCTTAATAATTTTACATTCAAACTATGGACATACTTGTCCATCCACCATCCACTACCTTTATTATTGGCTAATTGCCTCATAAGGCCCTTACAATCAAAAGCCACATCAATTTGGCCAATAATCAAATAAACAACCACTTTTACTAATTATGCAATTTAATCCTTTGCTCAAATTAAACACATAAACAGAAAAATTAATTCACGAAATTTTAGCACATTCCAAATCACACACATTAAACACAAAAAATAATATTAAATTATTATTCGAACTCAAATTTGTGGTCTCGAAACCACTGTTCCCATTAGGGTATAAACCGAACTGTTACAAGAGTTCTTCATATTTTCTTTGAACCTCAGCTTCTCTCAATACTGCCTCCACTTAAAGTTGAGCAATTTGCTCAACTATGCTCGCTTGCTTCTGAGCCATTTGGTCTTTTAACCGTAGAACTTCAACTTGAGCCTGGCTTCCCGAAGGCATGTATTGTTGCGAATTGGATCTAAAATATTGGGTTGGGTTAACACCAAATCCTAGAAATCGAACCCGACCATACCTTTCAAGACCCAAAACTTTAGTAATAATTCTGTTATCAATGTCGTCAAGATTAATAGAACTATCACTCAAAGCAACCTCTTCATACTATGCCTTTTTGTCCTTTAGTTTCTCCTAATAAATCAATTAAAGAGTTAGAAACGAAATATATAATTTAAACAAATACATCATAACTTAACATTATTTAGAACAACTAACAATGAATTAAACCATTATAATTAAAAATTATAAATATCTTATCATAATCACTATCATACATTAGGTAAAATCAAACATAAAAATGACATATAAACTTTTCAATTACAACCGATTTAATTTATTTATACAAAGAAAAGCAAGTCCAAATGTCCTAAAATAAGTGAAACAAATTATTATTCAGTAATGTTGTATTACTTCAAAGAGCTATAAAAATTCGTAAACTCTAAATAAACAATTGGATGTCAAAGTGTGAAAATGAAATATGAATTTGAGTTGCAATTGCAAATCCAAGATGATAACAAGTTACTCCATACCATGATAAACTACAAGAACAACTAGCATAACAGAATGAACAATAGAACAACAAAAAAAAAGACAATTGAACAACTGGCATAACCATTTGATATTTAAAGCAAAAATTCTGTTTGTGGAACAATGATGTAAGAATAAAGACAATAAGACAAATTGGAAAAGTTGATTGATACAGTAAAAAAGAACAAACTGAAGTAGTAAGGATAATCCAATGTCAAAAGTCACACAAACCTCAATAGCATCAAAAAGTCCAGGAATAGTTGATATGTCACCATCAATTACTTTCATAGTGAAATCCAACTTTTTCTGCAAGCAAAAAAAAAAAAAGCACTTTAACCTAACTATACCAACTTATTAAAATGTTGTGAAACTATTTAATGTCAAATTATCTGACAATATTTAAAAATTCAGTATTAGTGTTTTCTTATTTCCTCAACAAATATAATGCATCTTTAACAGCTTTAAATACACCAAAACGATTTTGAAGAACTGAATTCTCGCACACTTTAATAGCTTTCATAGTATCAAGCCTCTCATTTACAATAATCAAATCTCCACCTCTAATGAAGAATTTGAAAGATATCTTCGTCAAGAAATCCATAAGCAACATCCTTAAAAGACGAAAAACACATTCAAATGAATACACAGATGATGTTGGACTAATATGCAATTTCTGTACCAAAATTTACTCTCCAAAATAAAAATATTTACCACATATCCAATGTTCTATTAAGAATAAACTATCACTTAGAATACCAGGGAGAACCAAATTCATTAAACTATATGTATGTATCTAAATAGGAAAAGAATGTAAGATGAATGATTTAACCAATAGTTAAGGTAGAAAATTGAGAAAAAAAGACTTACCCGTAAGTTTGAATTAGATAGCAATATTTTCCAGATATGAAGAAGAAAGGAGCATGGAAAACACCTGTAACAAAAAACACTTAGAAACTAGAACCAGTGATCTTCTCCAAAACAAAGAATTACCAATTCAAACAAACAAAACAGGCAATAAAAGTGGAGAAGAGCAAATACTTGGTGATAGTAAGCGTTGATTATAGATATGCAAGAATTGGAAGAGGTTTTAACTTCATAACCCCATCTATCCAATTTCATAAATACCTTAAAGGGACTTCGCAAAAATAAAAGGGATTTTGATTTGAGGATTTTGGGAAATAGATTTGGGGATTTTGAATTGGGGGAAATTTTAGGGATTTATGGGTTCTGGGTTGGGGTTTTTAAGTTGGGGAAAATTTAGGAATTAGGGGAAATTTTGTTGGGGGAAGAATAATGAGTTTCAGTATAGTGGTGGAGATAAAATGGATGAAACCAAAACGACGCCGTTTTGGTAAATATAATGAACTTTTGCGGTGTTTTCCACAATCGCCGCTAATAATCTACCTATTATGGCATTTATTAGATAAGCCGCCAATGAAATGACGTCGTTTTGCTTAATTTTTTTTGTAGCATTTTTAAAAAAGCGCCGCTAATTCTCAATCTATAGCGGTATTTTTCAAAAAGCGCCGCTAATTCTCGATCTATAGCATTGTTTTTCAAAAAGCATCGCTATTTCTCAATCTATTGCGGTGTTTTTATGCTAGCACCGCTAATTCCTTTGATAGTAATAAATTTTAATAGTTCAATTATTTCTTAAATTCCTTTAAACTAAGTTTGTTTTGCTTCAAACAATATATATAATTTGTAAAATTTTATAATTGTGACGAAATAAATATTAAAAATAAAAACAAACCTTAAACTCTAAAATTGTAATCTCTAAACCTTAAACCCTAAATATATATTACAAGGTACAAAAGTTATTAAAAGAATCTTATTACTTACTTAAACCCTAAAATAAATTTATTTTTTGTCATTTTTATCAAAATCCCTAACCTTAAAACTTTAATACCCTAAACCCTTAGAACCATAAACACTAAAACCCTAACTATAAAACAATAAGCCACAAATTATAAACCCCAAACCCCAAACCCAAAATAACAAATCTTAACCCTTAAACCTAAAATTCTTGAAACACCCCAAACCCGGCCCACGAGCTTTGACCAGATTTGGTATGTTCCTCAAGTAAACCGGTTTTCAAATTCTTTTGTTACTTAGAGAAAAACTTGTGTGATTTTAAAAAAATATTGTTTGGGTTGGGCTTGTGTTGAAAACAAACTAGATTTTTATATTAGAAAACCCTTTTTTTAATTTTAAGTAATAAACATATCGAATATATTTTAAAATAAAATACTTAGTCTTTAACCTAATCAAAATTTGTAACACAATAAAACAACAAGTAGAAATAAAAAAAACGCGTTCATCATGGCTTTATGGCCTTATTACATCAAATAGTTTCCAAAATATTTCAAAGTGCTAAAATAAATTCAAGAGTCCATAAAATATAAACTCCATGTTGAGCATGGCCACCACAAGTCTCGCTGTTCCGGTCCATCATCATTCATCACCGGAACATGGTCCCACAACGGGTGAGTCAAGCAGACTCAATGTGTACACGACACTAAATCATAATAGAATCGGCATACAATAGTTACATATTCAAAATATAAAATACAAGTTATGATGCATTCCCAAACCCAATCCTAATTGTCCATCCGCTACACACCCCGTACACTGCCAACACATCGTGGGACTACTAAGTCGACCTCCTTCCGCTACACTCCAAATTGCGGTCTTAGGTCACCGTGATTCGTGGTCTTAGGTCACCACGTTCAGATTATCGTGGTCTTAGGTCACCACTTTCAGACATTCTTAGGTCACCACTTTTCACTTCCCTTTCAAACAAACCCATATGCCCCTAACATATTATGCAATTACATGCCCAAGTTCACATTCTTATCATATTCTCATGTTACAAATAACATTTTCATATTCCTAGTAGAAGTAGGAAACGACGTAAGTACTTAGTACCATATCATGGTACCTTAGCCACTTTCATATTCTTAATATCACATATATTATTTAACACAGCCATAAAACGTATTATGAAATAGTGTGGCGTACACACCTGATTCGCTTAACAGATTTCTTGAGATCCCGAGATCTGATCTACTGCCTTAGATCTCAAGTTCCTACAATTGATTAATCACTTTTTACCTTAATAAAAAGCCATTCAGCCAAAATTCCAAATCCTAGTAGGATTAATATTCTTACCTTGTTGCTTGGTTGGATCACCAACAAATCTCAAACTATTCCTTATTTCCCTAGGAATGTCAAAATCCTTAAAACCTTATGTTAGACTTAATCTTAATCATCAAATCATAAATCAAAGCCTTTGGTAGAATATTCACATGTCTTACCTTAATCTTAGAAATCCCGAATACTCCTCCTTTTAGTTGACTACTCTGATAATCCCGAAAGATCCTTCCATATTTGGCAACCAAAATATGTATGGGGTTAGATTATCTCTCGGCTAATCTAAAAGAAAAGAATGGAAACCAAACTTGCTCTTACCTTTGAAGAAATCGACAGCACCTATGCTTGAAGCCTTTCCAAGATTCGACTTTTGAATGGATTGGTAAGGAGAAATAGGAAGAAAAGAAAGATGAAGAGATTGGCTTGCTTTACTAGGGTTTTTGGTTTTAACAAAATAGCAGAGAAAATAGAGAATTGGCTAGGAAAATTTCGGCAGAGAGAGGGGAATATCTTAGGGAATTTTTGGCAGAGAGAAGAGAAAGAGGTAGGTTCGGCTAATAGGAATAAGAAAAAGAGAAAGAAGAGATGTAGGGGAAGTGGTGGTGGTTTCGGCTTAGTAGAAGAAAAAGAAGCTGGAATTTTGAACAATTTAGGCAATACAACAAGGGGAAATTTGGCAGCAGCAATTTGGAGAGAAAAATTGATGAGTTTGGCACTTCTTTGCTATACAAATCAGATATGGACAGCCCCCCAAGGAGTCCAATAATCGGCAAACACCCTCTTTTTTGGTGATAATTTAGCTTTTAATTATCACTCAAGAAAATAACACTTATCTTCCACTTATCTCCTATCCTTTTCTTAAGCAAATTAAATTAAAATAAGCTACTAACACCTACTACTACTCCAGCCGAATTTAGAGCAAAAATTTAGCTCAACCTTATCACTTTTAAGAGTCCAACATGCAGCCAATACTCTCCCATACACGCCAGCAACAAAAGTAAAAAAAAAATCCATTTGCTGCTTCTTAGGTTCGAACCAACGACCTCCCTAAAGTAGCCCCCTACAACGCCCCTTGCCATCTTTCCCATTTGACTTTCATGTCAAATAACCCCACCATTTAATTATAAGGCCTTCTTCCTGGCCTTCTTTCCTTTAACGCAAAAAGCCCAAAAATAAAACACTCTTGTGTCCATCATGACTCGAACCCGAGTCCTTAAACAAAGCCCTTTAAGTGGCGCTCCAAGCCACTCCACCAACCTATCTTTCATGTCTAAACCTTGCCCGAAAAATCTATTAAGGCCTTCCAACCTAGCCCCTATCTTAACGTCCCCAAAAAGACCAAAAATAAAAATACACCCTCTTGTTTCACCCATGAATCGAACCCAAGACCTCCCTTGCAACACCCTTAGACGCACCCTTGTAGCACCTAAGTGGCGCATGGAAGCCACTTCTCCAAGCCATTTTTCGTGTCATGTTTCTCCCAAATTTATACTTAACCCCTATCTCCTACCTCCCTCCTTTTAGATACTTAAAAAGAAATTTTTAATACTAGGTCAGGTCTAGCTCGGGATTATTTTTAGACCCTAGAACATGCCAAATAAATCCTAGAATTTAATTCTTCAAGCACACACATGGGAAAATATTTAAATTACAAATAACCCCTAATTTAGGGTGTTACAATTCTAAACATTAAACCCTAAACTCTAAAGCCTAAAATCACATGCCCTAAACTTTAAACCCAAAATAACAAACCCCAAACCCAAAATAACAAACCTTAAACCATAAACTTAAAATACTAAACATTAAACCTTAAATTGTAAGTAAAAATGCAATCTCATCATTTTGATAGCATATATTTTTATAATTTTGAAACGATTAAATCAAAATTTTTCCATTTTCAGAGGGATAAAGTGCAATTTTACCTTTAAAATTTTAAAAAATTTCAAAAGGCCTAAATGGAAAAATTTTCATTTTAGAGGAGCTGAGACCCTTTCAACCCCTAGTTATGCCCCAAATATATATTAATTATATGATTTATGATTTAATTAAATATGATTCACTTGAGATTGTAAACACTCGAATTCAAGTTGGATTTTTAATTTGAGACATAAAGTTTTATTTAAGTTGGATTCAATTTTATAAGACATAAAGTAGTTGATTAAGTTTGATTTTGGGAGGGGGAACTGATTTTGGACAAAAGACCAAGGCATTTCGGGGATAACAAAACGAAGTCGTTTCACAAAAAATAATACATATTTGCAGCGTTTGGATAAAATATGCCACTATAGCTCAACCTTTTGCTGCATTTGGATAAAAATGCCACAATTGCTTAGCTTTTAGCGGCATTTGAAACAAAAGCACTACTATTGACCAACTTTTTAAGGCGTTTGGGCCAAAAACGCCACAATTGCTCAGTTTTTAGCGGCGTTTGGTCTAAAAACGCCGCTATTGCTCAACTTTTTGCGGTGTTTCTTTGCGGCATTTTCTGTACAAACGCCACTAAAAATGCCGCTAAAGCCCCATTTTCCTGTAGTGCTATTGTTTTTCATAATATTATTAATCGTTTATCATACAGGATAAATAATTGGTCAAAGAGACTTCTGTCCTACAGTGGTAAAGAAATATTCATAAAATCCATCCTTCAATCTCCTTGTACTTATGCATTTTCAGTTTTCCTTACGCCTAGGGGTATCCTTGATGACATGCAATAAAAAATAAGTCGCACGTGATGGGAAAGCAATGGGAGAAGTAGAGGGTGGTCAATGTTGGCTTGGGATAGAGTTTTTTATCCAAAAGGTATTGGGGGCTCGGCTTCCACGATGTTCACCTCTTTAACGTGGCCCTCCTTGGCAGACAAGTTTGTATGCTCATCCATTTCAAAGACACATTGTGCTATAAGGTGTTGAGCTCTAAGTAGTTCCCTATTGGCCATATCTTTCACCCCAAGAATGTTGATAAGTTGTCCTATACTTGGACCAACATAGCCACAGCTACTAAAATCCTTGCAAATGGTTTTGTTTGGTTGGTGGGTGATGGCACTAATATTGAGATACGTAATGATAAATTGGGGTTTTAAGGGCTTAAATGGCAACTCTTTGTTCCCTACTTTGTTATCCGATAATGATACATTTGTAAAAGACTTATGGAACCATAATCACACGGGCTGGAACAAGGAGAGGGTCAATGAGCTTTTTGGTTACGATATGGAGGACCGGATTTGTACTTTACCAATTGTTGCTAATGTCCCCAAGGACAGTAGGGTTTGGTTTCATAACCTGCATGGCTTCTATACTTCGAAATCAGCCTATTCTTAGCTTCTTCTCAAACAGCTGGGTTTTGGCCCTCATAGGTTCTACTGGAAGACTATTTAGAAGTTGAAGACCTTACCAAAAAATTAAGTTTTTTGCTGGAGGGCTGGTCACGGTATTTACCTACGTATGCTAATATTTCTTTGATCTGTCAAAACTTTAACAAGGTTTGTCCTCAGTGTGGTGAGAAGGAAGAAACTCTCATCCATGCTCTCAAGGAATGCCCTAAGGCCCAGGCTATTTTAACTATAGGTGGTTTACATAATAGGCTACTTGAGGGCAACTATTCCCGCTACATCAACTAGATTGAGGATTTTATGAGGGTCTTAGATATGAAAGTTCTTGTTGACTTCTTCATAACTCTTTGGAATAGCTAGAATAGCTGAAATAACTTTATTTTTTGGGGTCAAGATGAGGATACAAAAACTATTTGGGAGAAAGTTAAAACCCTTTGCCATGATTTCAAGATTCACAACCTTGTTAACACCCCGATGTTGCCTATTACGCCTGCTTGTAAGAAATGGGAGAAGCCCCTTTACGGCTTTGCTAAAATCAATTTTGATGCTACTATTTCTATTGAAAAAATGGGTTATGGGGTGATTGCTAGGGACTTTGATGGTTTTGTGTTGGGTGGGAGCCGGGGTTTTAAAGAAACTGATATGGATGTTGAGTGGGCTGAGTTGATTGCCAATATTTTGAAGGTGGTTTTCGAGTCTAACAGTACCAGTTTGGTTAGCAGGGTTAAAAAGAGAGGTCTGGACATTACTATCTTGGGGCAATGCGTAAATAAAGTTTGCATGAAGATGGACAATTTTAGTTCGGTGGATGTGAATTGGACTAACCGTAGCTGCAACAAGGTGGTTGATATTCTATGTAATTTTGCTATTAAAAACAGTTGTACTTGGAATTTTAGAATGGATTATCCTAAGGAAATTCATGAGTTTGTAATGTTTGATGCTATTAATTGAGTTTTTTGTAACACCCCAAACCCGACCCATGCGGTATGACCAGATCTGGCATGTCACACGAAAAAACGAGTAAAGAACTTGTGATTCGTACTAAATAGGTGTTATTTAAGTAATCAAGTTTGAATAGAAACCTTTGATAAAATACTATAAATCTCAAAAGGTTAATTGAAGATTTGATATTCAAATTCGTGATATTTTAAAATCGTGACTTTTGAAAATGACGTTTGTTAATTTGAAAAAAGTCCGAGTTAAATCATTTGTAAAAGTTTGTTATAAGATCCATTTATTAATCAATTTTGGAAAACCATTGGTTATGCTTTTAGAAAACCCCCATTTAAAAATAATTCAAGCAAAATAATAAATACGTCAAACATAAAGCAAAAATAAAATATTCCAGAGGCCTTATTACAACTTAAAAACCCAAAATAGTAAAAGTAATAAAGTAAATGGAAATAGAAAACTAAAATTCAGAAACACCATTTCTGAAGTATGGCCTCCATCGAGTCATCCATGGCCCAAGTCCTCATCACTGAGCATTACCTGTAAGGATTAAGAAGGAGTGAGTTACAAGAACTCAGTGTATAATCCCTTACCATAATCCACTGGGTCTGAACCCGTAAAGCAACATCTTAGGCCTGAGCCCATATAACATAATCTTGGGCCGAAGCCCATTTACATAACAGTAAATAAATATGTGCAACGTATGCAACCCAACCCATCCTAGTAATCCATCAGCAACACACCACCCGTACCATCCCATCATACCCGTGGGGATCACGTCAACCCATCCTGCCAAACACACCAATCGCAGGCAAGTTGCCATTTATAATATTTTTTGATTGACCGGAATCATAGTGAATCATAATAACAATCATTTTTGTGGCAGTGCCACCGGGCTACACTTCTCTTCAATATTTTTCCCATCCCATGCAAAATTATGTAAATGCAACATACATAATAAAGCATAATATTTACAAAATATAAACAACAATCATTAATGCAGAGATTTGTTACGATAAATCGGCCAATTATAGAACATTACAATTCAACCCATAGGGGCATTTTCGTAATTTGACCCGTAGAGGCATTTTCGTAATTCGGCCCATAAGGGTATTTTTGTAATTTCACAACCCAAAGGTATTTCTGTAATTTTTACCCATCGAGGGTATTTTGGTGATTTTTCAACCCGAATTTAACTACTAATTTGAGGCATAAAAATTGAAATTGTCCATCTGCATCATATTGACGGAATTGACTATAACTTGAGTTAGGAAACTGAAAATTTAGATCCTTAAATTTTTCTTGAAACTAGACTAATATATCTTCTTACTAAAATTTTCTAGAATTTTTGTCTTAGCCGTTTAGTACAGTTTATTCATTAAAGTTCCCCTGTTTCACTGGCCAACGATTCTAACCTCTCTTACCCTAAATTCAAATATCTCATTGTACAGTTTTCATATGTTGCTCTCACTTGTTTCTATTGAAAATAGACTCACTAAGGAATATATATATATATATATATATATATATATATATATATAACTCATAAATCTCTTTGTAAAATTTTGAATGATTTTTCCAAGATGTAGCAGGAACCACGAAGTCATTCGTAACCAGCCTCACTAAAATCAAAATATCACGTAATATAAAATTCCTCTTCCTACTCTATTTATTTCATATAAAAATAGACACAATAAGATTTAATTCTATATCTTATTCACTTTCTAGTTCCCTTTCTCCTATTTTTCATGATTTTTCAAAATAGCTTCACTACTGCTAACCAAAGACTGTTTCATGGAAAAATATGGTTACCACTACGAACATACGCACGCCCGAGTGATCACAGATGCCGATTTCTAATTTTTGATCTTTAGACCGAATCACAAAGCATTTCATGCGAATATTTAGAGAAATATGAGATTGTAAACCATTTCAAACATGTATTCAGAAGGGGTAAGAGATTACACACCTTATTCAGATTTCCTAAAGATCTACTCTCGTTGCCCCCACAATCGTGATCCTTCCCTACTAGGTTCTAAAATCCAGCCTTGCACTTTGGCTATTGCAATGAGTTCCTAAAAATAAATAAGTGATGTACCAAAGGGTTAGCTTTCATCCAATATTTGGCCCTTCCACAAGAGCAAGAAGTTGATATCATCACCACAAAATAGAATCACATGAGCGGTGCAAAACATCGAAATAAAGAGTAACATCTTACCACCAATATTCGGCCTAATCACCCACTTACCAATCAAATTCTGAAACCAAGGCTAAGAGAGTGATAAGTAGCAGCAAAGAATGGCTTGAAAGTTTCGGTAAAACAAAGGAGAAAGGTGCACAATTTTGGCTTTAAAGTTTCGGCAAGTGAGGGAATAAATTGGAAAAAGAGAAAACTCAAAATGCTAAATAGAAACTAGCCTTTCAAGCACCGAAATTGCAAAATGCCTAAAAGAATTTCGGCTACCAATTTTCCCCTCCCCAAAACCGTGTGTTCCTAGCACCAAAATGATGAGTGTTGACCAAAAGTTCTTTCAAAACACTTTCCACAAAATCGACCAACATGTTTCCCTCCCTTGCCTTTTTCTTTTGATTCTTTCCTTAATTTTCCCTTGTTTTCCTCCATACCATATTTTCTTATTCTTCTTGCCATCAATAAAAAGTCTTCCCTTACCAAATTTAAAGTTTGGCTGACACTTGCCATCTAACACCTAGTTAGCACAAAAATTAAAATCCCAAAAGTTGCAATAGGTGGGATTCAAACCTCCAATCTCTTTGCACCCCCCTTGACACCACACCACCTTGCCACATGCTCCTTTATGCTAGCAAGTTGCCCAATTATTCCCTTATGCTAGACGCCACTTGCCTTCTCCCCTTTAAATGCTTTAACACTAAAATTTTTCTATAGCCTAACTTGAACCCGAAACTTCTTAGAAACCCAGAAACTTTACAAAATCGCCTTCCTAATAAGTCCAACTTGTAATAATGCCGTTCTCTTGTTCTCAAAAATTTCAACACTTCTACGCCCAAGGCCCAATGGGCCCAATTCTACTAGGCCCAATGGGCCTAATTCTACTAGGCCCAATTTCGGGATGTTACATTTTTGCCTTTTAGGTATTTTGTAAAAAAATTATTATTTCTATCTTTCATATTATATATATTAAACTGTAAGTCCTCTCTCTTCAATTTCATTAAAGGAAGAAACTACAAAGATTTCATAAAATAGTAAGAAAATTGACACTTATTTATAGTGTACATGTGAGTTATGAGAGTGTTCTTTAATCAATGTTATATTATATATAATAATGTAACTATAAGTTAATTAAAAGTTAAAATAAATTTTAAACTAATTATATTTTCATTATTTTGTAATTAAAAGTATTAAATAAAAGAGAATGGAAATAATAAGCAATTATTAAAAGGGAAATTGACTTTTGTTTAAAATCAACTTAGTAAAGAAATCTCAAGGTAGCGTTTTTTCATCAAATCTTAGTGGGTAAGTGAGGATTTTAAAAGGGATAAATATCAAAATTATACATGAATTTTGATTGAATGTGCAAATTGATACATGAAATTTGATTTTTTGCAATTATACACATTAAACTTTCATATTAGTTCAAATATATGCATAAAAATATGATTTTGATTCACTTGTATACATTTAAAGAAATGAATACATCAATTTATTTTTATATTAGATAACTTTAATTATTTTTGTAATTAATATATAAATGAAAATGAAATTATATCGATAATAATGTTGGTTGTTTGTGAAAGTTGAATCAAATCAAAAAATCATGTATAAAATTTCAAAAAATCAAATTTTATGTATAGCATCGCACATTGAACCAAATTTCATGCGTAGTTTTGAGATTTATCCTTTTTCAAAACTATAGGGTTAAATATATTTTTGGCTTAATATAACATTTGATATATAAACATGACACTTTTTCTTAATTTGGCGTCTAAGTTTTTTTTTCCAATTTGGTACCTAAACTTGACATTTTTTTTGTCACACGGAAATGTTAAAGGATAAGTATAATAGTAATTTGAGGTACCAAATTATAAAACTTTCTATTTATCAGAGTTTTAGAGTAATTACGTGAATCATGTTCATTGATTTGGTAATTAGTTAAATTTCAACTATTAGTTCTGTTACTTTAGAACTAAATGTTTCTTTTAGTGGGAAACATTATGATTAAGAGTATTAATCATACTAACTGACTTGGGATTAGTGGAAGCGGTAGTGGAAAGATTATATAATGGGGGATTCTTTCATTTTGGTATTCATGTTTTTTCTTTATTCCATTTTCTTCTCTGGTTTATTCTATAAGAAAGGAAATTTAGGAGCGTTTTGGATGAAGGGAAGAATCTAGGTATTAGCCTAAATAATTGAGAATTTAGCAATTTGGTAATCTTTCTAACTTTACCATACCTTTTGATTAAAGAAAAAGTTGGAAAGTCTGAGAATTTCAACATAATTTATTTTGAACCATGATGATTCAAGTCGTAGTTAGCATTTATAGCTCCTCTATATGCAGATGAATTAAGGTTTTTTTACACATGTATGTCTTTGTTTTAATCTTTATATAGTTGTTATTCTTAGCTAATCAAGAAAGCGAAGGCCCAAGTGATAAAGGGAAGGCTAAATAGGTGTAAGTCGTGTCAAACCCAGGTATTTTTTTGGTGAGTTTTCTGAATTCAATTCCACATGTTGTACTATGTATATCAACACAATGTTTTTGTTGTGGTATGTTTGACTTCATGTTCTGCTGGTGATGAGTAGTTAAATTATTATGGAATGTTTATCATATAGTTAAATCATGCATAGTGATGATCTACAAATGAATGTCTAGTTGTATGTATAAGTTTGTTGTTTAAGGAACTGTCACTGGTCAAGCAATTACTGAAGAGATTAACATTGATATGGTTTGATAGGTGATATGTTCGTTATGATTTGTGTTGTGTTTTTAACAGTATGTTTAGTTGACTGCTTGTTATATTGTCTATCATGAAAATAAATGGTATGCGGGGTATAGAGGTATGTAATGGGGGATGAAAGATGAAGAACGTAATGCTGTGCACCCTATGTCACATGTTATTGGTTTTGTGGATGTTTGGGCAAATTGTTTAGAGAATGTATACGCATGATATTTGGTTTTGTGGAGGTTTGATTGGATTGGATAGAGATTTATGCACACATGTATATGATGACCTTGCATGGGTTCTTTCAAGTATGAGACACTATATAGTCTAAGGCTTAAAGCCTCATATGTATTATGCAAGTCTATGGCCATGGCATATGAAAGTTATGAAAGTCCGTCGAATTTGTCTTTTGAGTTTTATGTCAAAGTTACGTATGAGACTTCACCATTTAAAGTCCGCGACAGAGTTCACATGTATGAATCCTCCATATTTATGAATATTTTTCTATGAATTTGCATGTATGAATCTGCCATATCTATGAATATTCTTCTATGATTTTGCATATATGAATCTATGATATCTATAAATATTTTTCTATGAATCCGCATGTATGAGCCTACCATATCCATTAATCTTCTTCTACGAGTCCGCATGTAAGAGTTCGTGTTGGGCTTATGCATTATTGTTAAAATGTGTGAAATAGCATGTCATTGTGAGTTTGAATGTGTATTTATGAATGTTTGTGAACTTAAGAATAATAGGAAAATACTTTAGAAAATATTAAGTTTTAAGTTTTAAGAGGAAGCTAGGTTGATAGGGCCTTAAGAGAAAATGTAGGGAAAATATGACACACAAACGGGCTTGGAAAAGTGGCTTGGAGGCGCCACTTAGGGCCTCTGGAAATGACGCCATGGGCTATGAGTAAGGACCTAGGATCGAGTCACGAGGGAAGAAAATAAAAGTTTTATTTTTGCTACAAGGTAGATAATGTTGACTGCATTAAGGCACTAAAGGGAGGAGTTTAATCCTTTTTAAAATTCGCTAGATAAGGGATAAATGATGGATTAATTGTATTTTTTTAAATCAGGATAAGGAGAAAACAAGGATTTGATGAGGGAAGGGGGAGTTGGCCGAATAGGGGACTCTTGGGGGTAGTAATTTCGGCTAAAAGGGAAAACAAGGCCATTCATCATTCTTTCTTTCTTCTCTTACCTTTGCCGAATTCTCTAGTGCATCTCCTCTTCTCCTTTTATTTTTTTTCCAAAGCCGAAATACCCTTGTGATAGCCGAAACTTTAACCATCTCCATTGCTGAAAGTGATCAACTTATTCTCTTCTTTTCATAATCTTTCAAAAGCCGAAGATAAGTTTCAAGACCATAGCCGATTGTTCATCAAGTCTCTAAGCTGAATCTCTGTGGTGTCAAGAAGAAGGTGTAACCGATTTCATCATTAGGGGGTAAGAGAAAATTCGATTTTTATTCCTTTTCTTTTAAGACTTGTCGAAATCTAGGACTAATCCCATTAATATTTTGTTGGCCGAAATTTAGAAGGATCTTCCGGGATTTTTTTTTAGTAAAGTCGGCTACAATAGGGGATCTTCGGGATTTTAAGAACCCAAGGTAAGCCATAAGTGAAATTCGGCCTTAGGCCATTCTATTATGTTTTAGTGTTAGATTAAATCTAACATATGTGTATATGACTGTCGACATCTCCATAGTCAAGTGATACATTTTGGGATTTAAAAATCGCAAGGTAAGTGCATAAGTATAATTGGCCAAGGCCATATTTGATGTTTTAAGTCTATTCCTTATTTGTTTAAAAACCCAAAACTAATCCTTTGGGTGATCTAGTGTTGACCGATTTCAAGGAGAAGCACAACAAAGTTTTGGGACTTGATTAGTGGTGAAAACGGCAACAAGGTAAGGACTTTTGTCACAAGGATCCTTTGGGATTTGGGTTTTTTAGCCGAATAGGCCTTTTTGCTAATATGCCTAGTGTTGGCCGATTATAAGAACTAAAGGATCTAAGGCTTTAGATTGGGCTTTTCAGGATTTAAGTAAACCGCTAAGTGTATCAGGTGTGTACCCCACACTATCTTTTAATAAGATTTATGGCAATATTTAATATGAACATGTTTATAAGAATGTGAATATGGCTAAAGTACCATGCTATGGTACAAAGTACTCAGGAACGTTTTCCTACTCTTACTAGGATTATGATAAATATCTGTTTTGACACACATATGAAACTATAAGAATGTGAATTAAGAATTTGGCATGCTTTGTATGACATGGGCATACGGGTCATTGTGAAAGGGAAAGTGAAAGTGGTGGTAATACCACGATATCTGAATGTGGCGACTTCGGTCACATTATCTGAATGTGGTGACTTCGGTCACAATTATTTAATCTGGTGGCTATGCCACGGATTTTATAAGGGCGATGAGCACGTCGACTGCAGCGACTGCCTTCGATGGTGTGTAGCGGATGGAGGGTTGACTTAGTAGTCCCCACGGTGCAGCTTGGATGGTACGGTGATGTGTAGCGGATGGCATATAGATTTGGGTTCGGGTTGCATCATTATTTCCTATCATTATATGAATATGTATGTGATATGAGAATGTATGCCCGAATTGTTAAATTTTAGTGTTGGTTACACATTGGGTCTGTTTGACTCACCCGTTGGGAACATTTTCTTCCGTGTGACGATCGGTGATAGGTAGGGTCACAGGAGCTTAGTGGAGGCCATGTGAAGTTCAGATTTTACTTTGTTTTGGACTCTTTTTATTTTAAGTACTTTGAATTTATTTTTGGGAATTATTTGATGTAATAAGGCCATAATTGAATTACTTTATTTTACTTCCATTTATCATGCTACAAAATATTTTTTTTAAAGACTAAGTAAATTTATCATAAATTAAACTCTAAATGTTTTGTCACCTAAAATCAAGGGATTTCAAGTATAAAATTAACTTGTTTCCAACTCGAGCCCAACCCAAAAACAATCTTTCTTTCAAAACACATCATTTTTCAAAAGTCACAAAAGAATTTTGAACCGGATTACAACGAGAAACATACCAGATCCGGTCAAGGCTCGTGGGCCGGGTTTGGGGTGTTTCAGCCTGGTATCAGAGCCCAATTTTAAGCTCTCGGCCTTGGGTTTAAGGCCCAAAAACGTTTTCAAAGTTAAGCCCAAAAGGAATTTTGTGAATTAAGCAGGTTTTTCTGGCATGGCACACTAAGTCTTCAATTCAAGTCCACAGGTAAGTACCCTATCTCTTGTGTGATTTATGATATGAATTGTAGAAGGGTAGAAAGGAACGTAGATTAGCATGATAAGTACTTGAACCCTAGGACTAGGTTACCCCAACAAAAATACATAAAACTTAAATGCCTAACTAAACAAACTATGGTTAAGTCGTCGAGTTAGGGTGTGGCAATCATTGTGCGCATGTCTAGGATTGGTATTCGGTGGGAGCTTGGTATTTAAGCAGTCCGCGTGACTCATCTCCTCTCCACTCAAATCCTACCTGGTGCGTAGCTTCGATTCACCCTAACCAAGAGGACTTATTCACGGGCTAAACCCCTAACTAAAACCCGAAAGGGACTAGCCGTATTTTTATGGAAATCCTAGTTCTAAAATTACTAAATTACCCTTTTGATTTGTAAAAGCTATTCTATAAAATTTTTCTGACATATTTTTTTAAAAAATTACAAAAATACCCCTAGTGGTAAGATTACCAAAATGCCCTTGGTTTATAAAATACACATATTACCCACAGTTCTTATTAAAATTCCATTACTTTGTTCAAAAACCCTAAATTTACAAAATATCAAAATACCTTGATTTTGAAAAAAATTACAAAATTACCCCTAACCTACAAATTACCAAAATACCCTCGAGTTACAAAATTACCAGAATGACCCCGATCTTCAAAAAAAAATTTCTGCAACAACACTGATTTGGAAAACAAATTCTCAAAAACAACCCCCAAGTTTTGTAAATTTCAAAATACCCTTGATTTATTAAGATTTACAAATTTACCCGGGTTAATTACCAAAATACCCTCGAATTTCAAAATTTCCCAAAATACCCCCGGGAATGCAAAATTACCAGAATACCCTCATTGACAAAATCACCAAGGAACCTTATTTTGACAAATTATGAAAATACCCCTGTAGGATAAATTACGAAAATACCCCTATAGGATAAATTACGAAAATACCCCCTGGGATAGGAACGGACAGAAATATCTGAAGAGAGTGAATATGTATGGAAGATACTAGGGAATGGATGTGCTTTTCTATGAATTAGGATAGAAAACTTGAAACTTTGATCGATCAAAAGAACTACTACTAAACTCTTTTCATAAAACTTCTTCGCGAATAATCAGTGAAACAAAGGCTAATTCATAAAATTTCTTAAACCAGATTAAAGCGCGATCGTAGATATGAGCTCTAGGGGACGTAGTCACAATGTACGAGGATGCGATCGAGGCAGAATGTGTAACACCCCAAACCCGACCCAAACGTTACAACCGAATTTGGTATGTTACAGAGAAAACATTTTGGAAACCCTTGTTTAGCCGATTTATTTTAAGGTAAAAGATATTGTTTTATCTAAAAAAAAACAGTTGAGATGTATAAAGAAAACAATACTTAGTTCGTTTAAAAATATATTGGGTCAGATTGTTACCGATTTCGGATGTACCCGATGGCACAGAAAACATTTTCGTTCGAATTTAAGAAAACTTGTGTGATCATTGTAAAATCATTAAACATTTTAAATAATTCATCCAAACATGAAAAATAATAAAAATAATCTTAGGAGGCCTTATTACAACTTAAATAAATAAAACCAAAATAAAGTAAAAATAATTCAAAGTTCATCTGGTTCATAATTTCACTGCATGGCCACCTCGAGTCCATCCGGCTCCTCATCCGCGATTTACGAGTCACCTGAAAAATATTAAAGGAAAAGGTGAGTCACCAAGACTCAGTGTGTAACCCTTTTCCCGGTTTAGTGCAATAACATACACAATGTATAACAAATTAACATGCACCAAATTATGCACCCAACCTAACCATCCAAACACCTTTCTCTACCCCGTGTGGTACCAAACCACTGGTGGTGCCAAACCACTGGTGACTTAAAGTCACAATATTCATCAATAATTGTGGTGCCAAACCACTGGTGGGGCCAACCCACGTGTGATACCAAATCACTGGCGTCGATCCCATAATATAATCCGTGGGGCCAACCCACTGTGGTGCTAAGCCACTGGGACGAGACGCTATGAGGTGCCAAACCTCTGGAGGTGCCAAACCTCTGGTGACCGTAGTCACGAAATGTGGTACCAAACCACTGGTGTAAAATCGACACGAATATCACTTCCCCTTCCACTCATATATCCCACATCAATCCATGATATTTAATGTAAATCATGCTAACATGCTTATTTAGCAACATACTTCGGATTTATCATTAACCATATATTTAAGTCACATATACCAAATATGTCATGCTTCCCAAAAGCATCATAAAGAACTCATAATGACAAGGACTTACCTGAAGCCTTGCTTATACCTTTATGGTATTAAATCCGAAGCTACACAAATCCGATTTAGCATACACAAAATACTTAGCACATTAATTAGTTATAAAGTGTGTATGTACACACTTGTTACTAATGAGAGTCCCAAATCCCGAAGAATCAAGTCGGCCACACTAGATTTCCTTGCCCCTACACGTGATTCGGTTTCCTACCAAATCTCGAGCCAAGTGATGGTTCACCTCCGACAATCGGCCACACCTTCCTCTTAAACCGATTGGGGAAGAAAAGAGCACCCTTTGCTTTGATATTCGGCCAAAACTACAGCAAATAGGGAGGAGGAATTGGCTAAGAAAACAAAAGAGATGCTGGAATTTTGAGTAATTTTTGGGTAATGGTATAAGGGAAATTCAGCAGCAAGGTGGTAGGGGTTTGGCTAATGGAGGAAGAAAAAGGAGAAGGAAAGGAAGTAGGGGATGAAAGAGGATTTCGGCTTGTAAAAGAAAAAGAAAAGAAGCTGGAATTTTTAGCAATTGCCTAGGGGAAATTCGGCAGAGAGAAAGAAGAAAAATTGCTGGGATTTTTGGGCACTTCTTGCTGTACAAAATCAATTTTGAACAGCCCCCCAAGGAGTCCCAATGCTGGCCAATTCCTCCCTTTTAGGTGATAAATTCCAGCTTTTATTTAAATTAAATTTTATCTATTGTTATCCCTTAATCACCTCAAAAAAATTGAATAAAAATAAGCCACTAACACCTCTACCTCCAACCGAATTTAGAGCAAAAATTTAGCTCAACCTTATCACTTTTAAGAGTCCAACATGCAGCCAATTTCCACCCATGCACGCCAAAGAAAGAAAAGAAAAGAAAATAAAAACTAAACTCGCTATCTTTGGCTCGAACCAAGGACCTCAAGCGAAGAGCCCCCCTTTTCACGCCTTAAGCCACTCTTCCCTTTAGACTTTCATGACATAAAGCCCTCACCTTTTAATTATAAGCCTTCTTCTTGGCCTTCTCCCTTAACGCCAAAACTTAAAAAGAAAACTCCTTGCTTCCTTCATGTCTCGAACCCGAGACCTTCTGCAACCCTCACTCTCCAACGCCTTTGCCACTTCTCCCATTAAACTTTCATGCCATGAACCTTCTCCAATTAATTTTAAGGCCTTCCTACTTAAGCCCATCACGCATAAAAAAAAAGCAAAACGCCCTCCACCACTCGAACTCGTGACTGCGCTTCACCTCCAACACTCAAGTGGCGCATGGAACCACTTAGCCAAGGATTTCTTTGTGTCACGTTTCGCCCAAAGTTTTATTTAACCCCTATCCCCTAGCTTCCTTCCTTTTAAACCCTTAAGAAGAAATTTTTAATTCCACATCTGACTTAATTCAGGGTTATGTCAAGGCCCTAAATATGCTTAGAAATCAAAATATTTATTTCTACAAGCACATAAGGGAAATTAATTAAAATTTTAACAACCCCCTAATTTAGGGTGTTACAAAATGACTATGTCAAAACCTATTAGATTGGGTCAAGGATCTGAGAATGAGGTACCACCCCACCACCACCAGCTGTCGGTGTTGAGCAATAAGATCAGACGGGAGAAGATGCTGTATCGCAGGCTGCGTTATGAGTTCTTGAAATGGTGACTGGTGTTGGAGGGAATATGGGAGCTCGAAAGTTTGTACCTGAGCGACTCTGAGCCAACAGAGCTAAAGTGTTTTGTGGAGTATTTGGTGTGGCACCCAGTACAGCTGAATATTGGTTGGAGGCGACCGAGCGCATTATGGATGAGCTCGATCTGACCCCTGAGGAGAAATTGAAAGAAATGGTGGCGCTGCTACGCGATGAAGCGTATCAATGGTGGCTCACAGTTCAAGATGGTGCCACCACTGAGGATCTAACCTGGGAGTATGTTAAGGAAGCGTATCAGAAGAAGTATGTGGGAACCAAATATATTGATGAGTAGAGGAAGGCATTTTTGGGGCTGGTTCAAGGGAATAAGTCAGTAGTAGAGTATGAAGCTGAATTTTTGAGGCTGAGCTGGTATGCTCGAGGAGTGGTGGCAACAGAGCATGAGCGATGTGTCCAGTTTGAGGACGGGCTAAGGGATGACCTGAAGTTATTGATAGCCCCACACCAGGAGCGGGAGTTTGCCGCATTAGTAGAAAAGGCTAAGATAGCCGAGGGAATTAAGGACTCTGCAAGGTAGAACTCTGATCAGAATAGAAATAAAAGAGGTTTTGGGTCGTCTGGATCATCTGGGAATGCTCAAAAAAGGCCTAGAGTTGATGGGCCGCGAGGTCAGCAAACTAGTACTGGAGGGCAATATCGTACTTGTGAGCAATGTGGGAAGAAACACTTAGGCGAATGCTAGAAGAAGACAGGTGGATGTTTCAAATGTGGGTCAAAGGACCATATGATTAAGGATTGCCCGATGAGACCAGATGGGAATTGACCAATAGCTCAGAATGTTAATCAGACTGGTAGAGATGGACAGCTGCCTCAGCAAGGCCGTGGTCTGAATGGTAGAGGTAACAGTGCTGGCAGAGGACGTGGAACACCAGGCAGAGGTGTTGCTAATACAGAGGCAAGACAGTCGGGCTTGGTGTATGCGGTTCACCATAGGGAAGAGGGAGACGCACCGGACGTCATAACCGGTACGTTCCTTGTATTTGAAAAGCCTTATTATGTTTTGATTGGGCTCGACCCATTTTTATGTTGCATGTAGAGTAGTTGAAACTCTAGACATAGCCTCTGAACTTTCTGATAGGGAGATGACTGTAGTAAGCCCACTAGGTCAAACTGTAGTGGTGAATAAGGTCTTTCGAAATGTACCTTTAAAAATTCAAGGCGTAGTATTTTTTGCCGACCTGATGGAACTTTCCTTTAGAGAATTTGATCTCATACTTGGAATGGACTAGCTAGTGGAGCATCGGGCTGTGTTGGATGTGTAGCTAAGCGAATAGAGTTAAAGACCCCGGAGGATGAGGTGGTCATTATGATAGGAGAAAGAAGAAACTACTTGTCTAATGTAGTTTCGGCGCTAAAGGCTGAAAAGATGGTTCGTAAAGGGTGCAAGGCATTTTTGACCTTTATTAGTGCGTTGGATGGAAAAGACAGGGGAGTTAGTGGAGTAAGAGCTGTAAAGGATTTTGCGGATGTTTTTCGAGGAATTACAGAATACCCCCAACAGGAGGTTGAGTTCGAATTGACTTGTTGCTGCACAGCCCCGTGTCCATTGCCCCATACAGAATGTCACCAAAGGAGTTGGTTGAGCTCAAGGCCCAAATCCAGGAATTGCTAGACCGTGGGTTCATCCGACCCAGTGTGTCTCCATGGGGAGCACCGGTCCTATTTGTGAGGAAGAAGGACAGAACTATGCGTACGTGCATAGACTATCGTCAGTTGAATAAGTTGACCATCAAGAACAAGTATCCTTTGCCAAGGATTGATGACTTGTTCGATCGACAAAAGGCGGCAGTGTTCTCAAAGATCGACTTAAGGTCAGGATATCATCAGTTGAAGGTGAAGGAGGAGGATATCCATAAGACAGCCTTTAGGATAAGATACGGCCACTATGAGTTTGTGGTAATGCCGTTCGGGTTGACAAACGCCCCAGTCGGGTTCATGGATATGATGAACCAGGTTTTTTAACCTTACTTGGATCGGCTCGTCATTGTGTTTATCGACGACATCCTTGTATACTCCAAGACTGAGGAGGAGCATGATGAGCATCTCTGGATTGTGCTGCAAGTGTTAAGGGAGAAGAAGCTCTATGCCAAATTCAACAAGTGTGAATTTTGGCTTAAGGACATTGCATTCTTAGGGCACGGAAGGAATAAGGGTGGATCGTAGAAAGATTGAAGCAGTGTTGGATTGGAAACCACCTAAGTCGGTGGCGGAGATTCGTAGTTTCTTAGGATTGGCAGGCTATTACAGAAGGTTTGTAGAAGGGTTCTCGTCAATAGCAGCGCCTTTGACAAAGTTGTTGAGGAAGGAAGTACCCTTTGTATGGACGGATAAGCAATAAGAGAGTTTTGAAAAACTTAAGAAGGTATTGACTAAGCTCGGTGTTGATTCACTGAGGCGGGAAAAGATTTTCTGATTGTATTGTGGCGCTTCCATACTGAGTTTGGGTTGCATATTGATGCAAGACATGAAGGTAGTCGCATATACATCCCGACAGTTGAGGGCACATGAGGTGAACTACCCGACACATGACTTGGAATTAGCAGCAGTGGTCTTCGCTCTTGAGGTATGGAGGCACTATCTTTATGGCGAAAAGTCGATGATCTACACAGACCACAAGAGTCTCAAGTATCTATTGACTCAGAAGGAGTTGAATATGAGGCAGCGAAGGTAGGTGGAATTACTGAAGGATTACGACTGTTCTATAGAGTATCACCCGGGCAAAACAAATGTAGTGGCGAATGCCCTAAGCCAGAAAGTTGTGTTGGATCTGAGGGCAATGTTAGCACATTTGAGTTTGTATGATGATGGAAGCCTGTTGGCAGAGTTGCAAGTCAAGCCGATGTGGTTGAATGAAGTGAAAGAGGGACAGTTGGCTGATGAGGAGCTAAGTGCTAAGCTATAGCAAGTACATAATGGAGAGTTGGAAGATTATGGCATTAATGGCGAAGGAGTGTTATGTTTCAAGAGCAAGGTCTGTATGCCTAAGGATAAGGGACTTAGGCGAAGGATTCTTTAGGAATCGCATAGTAGCCCTTATGCTATGCATCCTAGAGGCACTAAGTTGTACAGAGACTTAAGAGAACAATTTTGGTGGCCTGGTCTGAAAAAGGAAGTTACAGAATTTGTCGGCAAGTGTTTGACGTGTCAGCAAGTTAATGCTGAACACCAAGTTCCGTCAGGGTTGCTTCAGCCAATCAAGATTCCATAGTGGAAGTAGGAGAGAATTACCATAGACTTCGTTAGTGGGCTTCCCCTTACGCCTACTAAGAAGGACTCGGTATGGGTAATAGTGGACCGTTTGACCAAGTCCGCGCACTTTATTCTGGTGAGAGTCGATTATTCTTTGCAGAAGTTGGTAAAGTTGTATGTGGTGGAAGTCGTAAGGTTGCATGGAGTGCCGGTGTCGATTATCTCAGATAGGGACCCAAGGTTTACTTCTCAGTTCTGGAAAGCGTTACATCAGGCTTTAGGCACTAAGTTGGATTTTACTACGGCTTTCCATCCATAGTCAGACGGGTAGTCTGAACGGGTAATCCAAGTGTTGGAGGATATGTTGAGGGGGGTGTGATGGATTTGAGAGGAAGTTGGGAGGAATATTTGCCTCTAGCGAATTTACCTACAACAATGCCTATCGAGCCGATTCGGATGGCACCGTATGAAGCGTTGTATGGTCGGAAGTGTCGAACTCCTACATGTTGGACAGAGTTAGGAGAACGTCGAGTTTTGGGTCCAGAGATTGTGGCAAAATCCAAAGAGAAGGTTGTGATAATTCGTGCACGATTGAAGGAAGCATCGGATAGGCGGAAGTCATATGCAGATCTCAAATGAAAGGAAATAGAATTTGATGTGGGAGACCAAGTATTCCTTAAGGTTTCACCTTGGAAGAAGGTGATGAGATTTGGTTGGAAAGGGAAGCTAAGCCCAAGGTTTATATGACCCTATCGAGTGTTGAAGCGAGTTGGACCAGTGGCATATCAGTTGGAATAGCCACCCGAGTTAAAGTAGATGCATGACGTATTCTATGTATCCATGCTACGCCGTTATCGAGCAGATCCATCTCATGTAGTCTCGGTTGAAGAGATGGAGCTAAGGCCGGATTTGTCCTATGAGGAGGAGCCGATTCAGATCTTGGAACGGGATCTGAAAGTGTTGAAGGAAATCAGCCTTTGGTCAAAGTGTTGTGGGCGTAACCATGGATCGGAAGAAGCTTCTTGGGAGCTAGAAGAAGCAATCGATGACAATACCCCCACCTATTCTAGCCGGGTAATTTCGAGGATGAAATTATTTTAAGGGGTAGAAGCGTAATATCTGAAATTGGGCTTATGCATTATTGTTAAAATGTGTGAAATAGCATGTCATTGTGAGTTTGAATGTGTATTTATGAATGTTTGTGAAATTAAGAATAATAGGAAAATACTTTAGAAAATATTAAGTTTTAAGTTTTAAGAGGAAGCTAGGTTGATAGGGCCTTAAGAGAAAATGTAGGGAAAATATGACACACAAACGGGCTTGAAAAAGTGGCTTGGAGGCGCCACTTAGGGCCTCTGGAAATGACACCATGGGCTATGAGGAAGGACCTAGGATCGAATCACAAGGGAAGCAAATAAAAGTTTTATTTTTTCTACAAGGTAGATAGTGTTGGATGGCATTAAGGCACTAAAGGGAGGAGTTTAATCCTTTTTAAAATTCGGCTAGATAAGGGGATAAATGATGGATTAATTGTATTTTTTTTAAATAAAGGGATAAGGAGAAAAACAAGGGATTTGATAAGGGAAGGGGGAGTTGGCCGAATAGGGGACTCTTAGGGGTAGCAATTTCGGCTGAAAGGGGAAAATAAGGCCATTCATCATTCTTTCTTTCTTCTCTTACCTTTGCCGAATTCTCTAGTGCATCTCCTCTTCTCCTTTTATTTTTTTTCCAAAGTCGAAATACCCTTGTGATAGCCGAAACTTTAACCATCTCCATTGTCGAAAGTGATCAACTTATTCTCTTCTTTTCATAATCTTTCAAAAGCCGAAGATAAGTTTCAAGACCATAGCCGATTGTTCATCAAGTCTCTAAGCCGAATCTCTGTGGTGTCAGGAAGGTGTAACCGATTTCATCATTAGGGGGTAAGAGCAAATTTGATTTTTATTCCTTTTCTTTTAAGACTTGTCGAAATCTTGGACTAATCCCATTAATATTTTGTTGGTAGAAATTTGGAAGGATCTTAGAGATTTTTTCGAAAAATCGGCTACAATAGGGGATCTTCTGGATTTTAAGAACCCAAGGTAAGCCATAAGTGAAATTTGGCCTTAGGCCATTCTATTATGTTTTAGTGTTAGATTAAATCTAACATATGTGTATAGGGCTGTCGACATCTCCATGGTCAAGTGATACTTTTCGGGATTTGAAAATCGCAAGGTAAGTGTATAAGTACAATCGGCCAAGGCCATATTTGATGTTTTAAGTCTATTCCTTATTTGTTTAAAAAGCCGAAACTAATCCTTTGGGTGATCTAGTGTTGACCGATTTCAAGGAGAAGCACAAAAAAGTTTTGGGACTTGATTAGTGGTGAAAACGGCAACAAGGTAAGGACTTTTATCACAAGGATCCTTCGGGATTTGGGTTTTTTAGCTGAATAGGCCTTTTTGCTAATATGCCTAGTGTTGGCTGATTATAGGAACTAAAGGATCTAAGGCTTTAGATCGGGCTTTTCAGGATTTAAGTAAACCGCTAAGTGTATCAGGTGTGTACCCCACACTATCTTTTAATAAGATTTATGGCAATATTTAATATGAACATGTTTATAAGAATGTGAATATGGCTAAAGTACCATGCTATGGTACAAAGTACTCAGGTACGTTTTCCTACTCTTACTAGGATTATGATAAATATCTGTTTTGACACACATATGAAACTATAAGATTGTGAATTAAGAATTTGGCATGTTTTGTATGACATGGGCATACGGGTCATTGTGAAAGGGGAAGTGAAAGTGGTGGTAATACCACGATATCTGAATGTCGCGACTTCGGTCACATTATCTAAATGTGGTGACTTCGGTCACAATTATTGTAACACCCCAAACCCGGTCAACACACCACGACCGAATCTGGTATGTTACAGGGAAAAAGGTTTTGAGAGGTTTAGGTTTAAGTTTAAAAGCTTAAGGAAAACACTTCGCTAAATTGTGTATTTGAAGAAAAACTTGAGTAGGTTAGATTGAAATCTAATGATGTATTTGAAAACCCGGGTATTTTAAAAACTCACTCCGATGGGTAGATAAAACAGGTTTATCTCGTTAAGAAGGTTGAGTTGTTTATCATTGTTACAAAAACAATGCATCTTAGTGGAAAATCGTGTTTAAGTTAGAAAACATTTGAGTTCTTCTTCATTCCAAATCTTAGCGTGATACTAGATGGTATAGTTTAAAATGTCGTTTTGTAGTTTTGAAATCGTTATCTTTAGAATTTTAGCACATTTAACCCAATTAATTTGTTAAGGCATATTAAACATTTACTTTAAGTATAGCAAGCAAACCATAATTTTTAAAAGGCCTTTTACAACCCAAAATAAAACCACATAGAAATAAATAACTAATGTACCAAATTTTATAAAGTCCGAGCAAATCCTTTATTAGCATGGCATGAGCACCTCGAGTCCATCCGGCTCCAAGTCGCGTCTATGTGCACACTGAAATGTCAAAGGAGAGAGTGAGTCGCAAGACTGGGTGTATAATTCCTCTCCGGTATAACATGCCAACATACAAATCATAACGAGAATAATGCAAGTAATGCACTGATCCTAACCAACCATATCACCTTTTCTACCCCATGTGGTACCAAACCTTTGGTGGTGCCAAACCACCGGTGACCCAAAGTCACGATATCCATCTTGTGGTACCAAACCCTTTGGTGACCGAAGTCACGAATAATCCAATGATGGGGCCAACCCATCGTGTGATACCAAATCACTAGCGACGATCCCATATCTCATAAGTGGGGCCAACCCACGGTGGTGTCAAACCACAGGGACGAGTCGCAATGAGGTGCCAAACCTCTGGTGTCCCAAAGACACAATGTGATACCAAATCACCGGTGACCGTAGTCACAAATCCGATGATGGGGCCAACCCATCGTGTGATACCAAATCACTGGCGTCAATCCCGTATAATCAACTGTGGGGCCAACCCACTGTGGTACTAAGCCACTGGGACGAGACGCTGAGGTGCCAAACCTCTGGTGACCCAAAGTCACAAAATACGTGGTACCAAACCACTAGAGGTGCCAAACCTCTGGTGTCCCAAAGACACAGTGTCCCAAAGACACGGATATCATACTCCCCCTCCTCTCATATCACCCAATCACATATCATACTAGATGCAAAATCGTGCAATCATGCTATCATGCTCACATGCTCAATATGGCATCTCAATGAATATACACCCATAATCATGATATCGTAGATCATCACAAATTTCATAATGAAACGGACTTACCCGAATCCGTATCCATACCTCAATGGGTATCAAAATGGTCAACCACACTGTTTCATTTACACAAATAGGTTATCACATTACTTAGTTAAGATAGTGTGTTGGTTTACACACCTGATATATCGTAAGCCTCAATCCCAAAGAGCCCGATCTAAAGCCCTCAATCCTCTTGCTCCTAAAACAGTTGGCCAACTATGGGTTAGTTCCTTAAACCATTCGACCATAGCCAAATAAATCAAAGGGTATATCAGTTTACCCCTACCTTAACCTTGATTTGGTTTCCTACCAAATCCGAACCCAACAATGGTTCTTTTAGAAATCGGCTTCACCCTAGAAGGAAAGTGGTTAATTCATCTGAAACTTTGGCTTAAAGAAAACTAAATGAAATCGAATACAAACACCCATTCTTACCACCACTTACCTCTTGACTTCTCCAATGGCCGCTTGAAATCCAAAGACCCTATGTAAGCGATTACCAAAATTGAGCGTTACTCCTTTTTAACAGTGTCAAAAGAAATCAGCTTACACATACCAAAAATCGACAAAGTACCGGAGAAAGGAGAAATGGCCATTAACCAACACTTACCCTCTTAGTAGATCGATTGCACAAGACTCCAACAAGGGAATAGGTTCGCTAATGGTTTTGGAAAAGAAAGAAAATAAAGAAAGATGAGTGGAGGGGTTACTTTGGTTTTGTGTGAAAGAAAAGAGAGTAAATGAGAGGAAATGGGTGGATATTCGGCCAATGAATCAGAATGGAAAGGAAGATAGTAGAGAAACACCTTCGGTTCTTTCTTGGAAAAGAATAGGAAATGGAGAAGAAAGTTTTGGGGAGACTTTCGGCTAACAAAATTTCGAAAGAGAAAAGAGTTGAAAAGGGATGCTAGGTTCGGCTTTGCACAAGATGCAAGTGAAAGAAAAATGAAAACAATATTCGATCACACACCAAGTAAAGATGAAAGCAATTTGGCAACAAGATATTTGGACTTTCGGTTTCAGGAGAACAAATTGAAAAAAAAAAAGAACAAAAATGAAAACACACTTGGGGTTTCGGTTTCAAGAATGCAAAAATGAGAATGGATGAAATTTGGCTTACCAAAAAGACCACAAAAGAGACTTGTTGACACTTGCTAAAACCGAAAATGCACAAGTTGCCTAAGAGAAAATCGGCACTCTCCTCCCAAGCTTACCAACCGCCAACTCCCCAAAATCTCCTAAAATTGGCCAACTCCCCATTCACTCCCAAACCACCAATTCAAATAACTATGACCAAGTCTTCCTCCTATTTTCACTCTCCACCCACCGTTTGAAAGAGTTGACAAAGTCCAAGGCGAGTTCAAACTTCCTACAACTCTTCCCTTCATCTAGTCAAAATGGATGCAAAAGTGTGGGATTTTCGCAGCTTGAACTCGGGACCTCTTCCTCCTGCAGTTGGCGCCAACCACACTCTCCATGTGGCGCATGCCTTGCCACTCCACCAACTCCTTTGTTATGCCACAATTCAACAAATAAAATATATAACCCCAACTCTTTCGGCTCCTATCATCTTAAGCCCAAAACTAAAATTTTACCACCTACTCGGGCTCACTCCTAGCCTACAACTAAGCCCGAAACTACACAAACAACAACATAGCAAGCCATTAACATGCAACAATGCCAAAATAAAATAGCCCTTAACAGGGATATTACGGTTCTACCCCTTAAAATAATTTCACCTCGAAATTACCTAGTCGGAAAGAGTTGCGGGTATTCTTTGTCTCATCACATCCTCGGGTTCCCACGTAGCTTCTTCCACGCCATGATTCCGCCTAAAGAACCTTAACCAAGGGCACGGACTTCTTCAGAACCTTCACATCCCGATCTAAAATCTGTACGGGCTCTTCCTCCATGGTCATATCTGGGTTTACCTCGATTTCTTCCACTGTCACCACGTGCGATGGATCTGAGCGATAACGCCGAAGCATCGAAACGTGGAACACGTCGTGAATCTGACTTAGCTCTGCTGGCAACTCGAGTTGATATGCAACTGGTCCCACTCGTCTCAGTACCTTATACGGCCCAATAAACCTCGGACTAAGCTTACCATTCCTTCAGAACCTTAATACTTTCTTCCACGGTGAGACCTTCAGAAAACCCGATCTCCCACAAATTCAATATCTCTCGCTTAAGATCGGCATAGGACTTCTAGGTCCGAAGCTTCCTTCAATTGAGCACGAATCAACTTAACCTTGTCTTGGCCTCAAAGAACTAACTCTGGTCCCAACAAGCTGATGTTCACTTAACTCATCCAACAAGTAGGTGGCGACACTTCCTACTGTACAACACCTCATAAGGTGCCATCTTGATACTTGCTTGGTAGCTGTTGTTATAGGCGAACTTCATTCTGATAGATACTCCTCCCAACTACCCTCAAGTCCAATACACAACCTCGTAACATGTCTTCCAAGATCAGTATAACCCTTTCCATTGCCGTCGATCTGGATGAAAAGTCAGTCTTTGAAATCTAGCAGTGTACCCAGAGCTCGATGCAACGCTTTCGGAACCTTGGCGTGAACCTCGGATCCCTATCAAGAGATGATCGATCTTGGTACCCGTGCGATCTCACTATCTACGACACATCTGACTTTGCCAACCTCTGCGCCGAGTAATCCACCTCACGGAATAAAGTGAGTGATTTAGTCGATCGATCCACGATTACCCAAAGCTGAATCCTTCTTGCTCGGTGTAGCGGTAATCCACGACGAAATCCATAGTTATCCTTTCCCACTTCCATGAGGAATCTTCACTTTGGTGAAACAGCAGAATGGTAATCGATGCTCGACCTTGACCTGCGACATGTGGACACTTCCCCACAAACTCGGTTACTTCCTTTTTCGGACCGACCACGAGGCTGTTCGTTTCCCGAGATCCCTATACATTTTGCTACCTCCAGGATGCATAGCGTAGGGACTGCTATGTGCATCCTGAAGAATCTTCTGCCTTAACTCAGTATCTCTCGGCATACAAGCTTTCCCCTGAAAACACAACACCCCATCATTAGACAAGCTATAACCCTTCAACCCACCATTACGCACTTGTGTCCTCTCAGGCACTCGTAACCTCATCCAACTCTTTTTTTCTACGATCCGCTCTACCCAAGTGAAGCAACTGCAGCTCTGCCGAATACTCCGTCGTCATACAAACTCAAGTTAGCAAACAGCTCTTAAATCCGAAACAACCTAACGGCTCGGTAGCGTTCGCCACAACGTTAGCCTTGCGGATGATACTCAATTGAGCAATCGTAGTCTTTCGTGACTCAATCCATCTGCTGACGCCTCGATTCAAGTCTTTACGAGTCGGAAGGTACTTGAGACTCTTATGATCCGTGTAGACTATCGATCTTTCTCCGTACAAGTAATGCCTCCATATCTTTAAGGCAAAAACTTCGTACCGCTAACTCCGGATCGTGCGTTGGATAATTTACCTCATGTGGCCTCAATCGCCGAGATCGTAAGACACAACCTTCCTTCTTGCATCAAGACACAACCCAATCCGTATGTGATGCATCGCAATACACTGTGAATTCCTTACCAGCCTCAAGTTGAATCAGAATCGGAGCTTCTGTCAAAATCTTCTTCAACTTATCGAAGCTCTCCTGCTGCTTCTCAGTCCAAATAAACGGAACCCCTTTTCTCAATAATTTAGTCATCGGTGCTGCAATCAATGAGAAACCCTCTACAAACCTCCGATAGTATCCTGCCAAGCCCAGAAAACTCTGAATCTCCGCTACTGACCTAGGCGGCTTCCAATCCAAAACTGCCTCTATCTTACGAGGGTCCACTCTAATCCCCTCAGCAGATACTACATGGCCCAAGAACGTCACCTCCCTAAGCCAGAACTCGCATTTACTGAACTTCGCATAAAGCTATTTCTCCCTCAAAATCTGTAATACCACCCGCAAATGGGCATCATGTTCCTCCCCAGTCCTTGAATATACCAAGATGTCATCGATAAAAACCACTACGAACTGATCCAAAAACCGCTGAAACACCCTATTCATCAAATCCATGAAGGCTGCCGGTGTGTTAGTCAATCCAAACGGCATAACTAAGAACTCAAAGTGCCCATACCGAGTACGAAATGCCGTCTTACAGATATCCGCCTCCTTTATCCTTAGCGTGATACCGGACCTTAAGTCGATCTTGAGAAGCGGCGACCCTTCTTGGTGATCAAACAAGTCATCTATCCGAGGCAAGTGGATACTTGTTTTTGATCGTCGGCTTATTCGATTAGCGGTAATCTATACACATCCGCATAGTACCGCTCTTTCTTCTTTACAAAATCTGGCGCTCCCCATGGCAAAATACTTGCTTTGATAAAGCCTCGGTCCAACAATTCTCATGTCGAGCCTTAAGCTCCACTAGCTCCTTAGGTGCCATCACATGCGGAGTAATGGATCTTTAGTGCGATTTAAGATAACAGATCTATCCGAACTCTACCTCCCGTCTGGTGGCAAACCGAAGCTCCTCGAAACACATCAACAAATTCCCTAAGCTGTCCGAACCGTTTCCACAAGCAGACTCCTTAGCCTCCAAGGCATACACATGCACCACATATACTTCACACCCCTTTCGACCATCTTCTCGGCTTTCGAGTAGATGTCACATTAGACGAATAATTCCTCCTATTACCGATCGAGAACTACCTCATCACCCTTAGTGTTTTGAACCATGCGCTTAGCGCATAATCCAACCGCTTTGGTACCTAACCACCAGTCCATCCCGTAATCGATCGAACTCCCCAAACGGCGGTTCCATCGGATCGACCTCAAAAGATACCCTTGGAGTTCTAGAGTGCGTCTCATACGGTTTATCTACCACTACTGAGTGACCTAGAGGGCTTATTACGGTCATCCGCCTAGAAGATATCTCGTAGTCTAAATCCATGGTCTTCACTATGCTACTTGCAACATATGAATGTGTTGAACCCACATCAATTAAAGTAGTAAATGGAGAACCAAAGATTAAAAACGTACCGGTAATGACGTCCGGTGCGGCCGCCCTCCTCTCGGCGCCTCATGACATACACTAGCCCCGGCTCGTAACTACTGCACCTCCGCCCGGTGCTCCACGGCCCAGACTGGACCCATTACCTCCTCTGCTATTACCTCGGCCCTCTGCGGTGGTGGTCCGTTATTTCTATCTTGATACGGCCCTAATTCTCTGATGAATCCTAGCCAACTTGCGACGGAGTCCCTCACACGATGGTCCGTGAGCCACACTCAAAGCAGCCTCTACCATCACCCAACATCCTCCCCAATGAGCCTTCCCACAGCGGTTACATCTGCGGCGGTCCCCGCCTAGCAAAGTAATAAACCTACCGACTGATTTGGCCCCTCGGTCTAGCCCTTTCTGCTGATTACTTGACGACCGGAAGATCCAAAACTCCTTTTGTGTGGTTTCCTATCCATACCCCGCCTCACAGACTCCTTAATGCCCTCTACCACCTTTGCCTTTTCAACTAGGACAAGAATTCACGCTCCTGTTTGGGCGCAATTATCAACCTTAATTCGTCCCCGCAGCCATCCTCAAACGAACACACCTCTCATGTTCAAGAGCCACCATGCCCCAGCATACCGACTCGACCTCGTAAACTACGCCTCGTGATTCGACCACGATTTGCTCCTTGAACTAGCCTCGTAAATGCTTTCTCTCGCTCATTAATGTAGTTAGCCCCACATACTTTTTACGATAAGCATCCGGAAATAGTCCCAAGTCGATCTTCTGCTGCGGTATTGTCTCGGACCGTGAGCCACCTCGGTATGACTCATCTCGGAGGTGATCGATCCCTTTAATTTCTCTTGACGCATTAGGTCCGGATCATCCATGATCCGCTCTGCAGCTTCGGCCAAGATTCAAGATCTTTGGAGCAACATCTGAGACACCCGAAGAACTCATTGCGTTTGTTCAAGTCGCCAGCACAAATTTCCTAGCTCCTACGCCCCACCTACTCCGGCTACCCGTTCTAAAACCCGCGACATTGCACGTGACACTGCGTCCTCCCGATCGCTCTTGGAACTCACCACCTCCACTGGTGGCGGGCCAGTATCTCATTCTACGAACCCCACTGCACTTACGGGTTCGTAAACCGTCATCCTACCACGACCACGCCCACGACCACGTCCACCTCGGGCACTCATGACTAAATCTAAATCGATTTAAAGAATTTTATGTATCAATAATTATTCCTTTGTTTTAAAGCAAAGTCTTATGAATATTAAAGGAGCTTTGTTTTAGCGAGTCCACTTAGTCCTATCGGCTTTTAGTTTCTAAAGTAGTCTTACTAGCCATCCAATCATATCAATTAATATCACAACCAATAGTACAGGGTACTTACAGGCGGGTCGGGTGCAGGAGACTCGGTGCCATGCCTTTCAAACCATACTTTTAAAATGAATACCCAAAACTTTAGTTTTAAAACATTTTGGGCCTCGAGCCCACAGCCGAGCCTTTAAACTTGGCTCTGATACCACAATGTAACACCCCAAACCCCGGTCAACACACCACGATCGAATCTGGTATGTTACAGGGAAAAAGGTTTTGAGAGGTTTAGGTTTAAGTTTAAAAGCTTGAGGAAAACACTTCGCTAAATTGTGTATTAGAAGAAAAACTTGAGTAGGTTAGATTGAAATCTGATGATGTATTTGAAAACCCGGGTATTTTAAAAACTCACTCCGATGGGTAGACAAAACAGGTTTATCTCGTTAAGAAGGTTGAGTTGTTTATCATTGTTACAAAAACATTCTGTCTTAGTGGAAAATCGTGTTTAAGTTAGAAAACATTTGAGTTCTTCTTCATTCCAAATCTTAGCGTGATACCCGATGGTATAGTTTAAAATGTCGTTTTTGTAGTTTTGAAATCGTTATCTTTCCGAATTTTAGCACATTTTAACCCAATTAATTTGTTAAGGCATATTAAACATTTACTTTAAGTATAGCAAGCAAACCATAATTTTTAAAAGGCCTTTTACAACCCAAAATAAAACCACATAGAAATAAATAACTAATGTACCAAATTTTATAAAGTCTGAGCAAATCCTTTATTAGCATGGCATGAGCACCTCGAGTCCATCCCGGCTCCAAGTCCGCGTCTATGTGCCACCTGAAATGTCAAAGGAGAGAGTGAGTCGTAAGACTCAGTGTATAATTCCCTCTCCCGGTATAACATGCCAACACACAAATCATAACGAGAATAACGCAAGTAATGCACGATCCTAACCAACCATATCACCTTTTCTACCCCGTGTGGTACCAAACCCTTTGGTGGTGCCAAACCACCGGTGACCCAAAGTCACGATATCCATCTTGTGGTACCAAACCACTTTGGTGACCGAAGTCACGAATAATCCAATGATGGGGCCAACCCATCGTGTGATACCAAATCACTAGCGGCGATCCCATATCTCATAAGTGGGGCCAACCCACGGTGGTGTCAAACCACGGGGACGAGTCGCAATATGGTGCCAAACCTCGGTGTCCCAAAGACACAATGTGATACCAAATCACTGGTGACCGTAGTCACAAATCCGATGATGGGGCCAACCCATCGTGTGATACCAAATCATTGGCGTCAATCCGTATAATCAATGTGGGGCCAACCCATCGTGGTACTAAGCCAGCTTGGACGAGGCGCCGAGGTGCCAAACCTCCGTGACCCAAAGTCACAAAATACGTGGTACCAAACCTTTGGAGGTGCCAAACCTACGGTGTCCCAAAGACACAGTGTCCCAAAGACACGGATATCATACTCCCCTCCTCTCATATCACCCAATCACATATCATACTAGATGCAAAATCGTGCAATCATGCTATCATGCTCACATGCTCAATATGGCATCTCAATGAATATACACCCATAATCATGATATCGTAGATCATCACAAATTTCATAATGAAACGGACTTACGAATCCAGTATCCATACCTCAATGGGTATCAAAATGGTCAACCACACTGTTTCATTTACACAAATAGGTTATCACATTACTTAGTTAAGATAGTGTGTTGGTTTACACACGATATATCGTAAGCCTCAATCCCAAAGAGCCGATCTAAAGCCCTCAATCCTCTTGCTCCTAAAAGCGATTGACCAACTATGGGTTAGTTCCTTAAACCATTCAACCATAGCCAAATAAATCAAAGGGTATATCGGTCTACCTTACCTTAACCTTGATTTGGTTTCCTACCAAATCCGAACAACAATGGTTCTTTCGAAATCGGCTTCACCCTAGAAGGAAAGTGGTTAATTCATACGAAACTTTGGCTTAAAGAAAACTAAATGAAATCGAATACAAACACCCATTCTTACCACCACTTACCTCTTGACTTCTCCAATACCGCTTGAAATCCAAAGACCCTATATGAAAGCGATTACCAAAATTGAGCGTTACTCCTTTTAACAAAATCAAATCAGCCCTTACACATACCAAAAATCGACGAAGTACCAGAGAAAGGAGAAATGGCCATTCGGCCAACACTTACCCTCTTAGTAGACCGATTGCACAAGACTCCAACAAGAGGAATAGGTTCGGCTAACAGGTTTTGGAAAAGAAAGAAAATAAAGAAAGATGAGTGGAGGGGGTTACTTTCGGTTTTGTGTGAAAGAAAAGAGAGTAAATGAGAGGAAATGGGTGGCTATTCAGCCAATGAATCAGAATGGAAAGGAAGATAGTAGAGAAACACCTTGGTTCTTTCTTGGAAAAGAATAGGAAATGGAGAAGAAAGTTTTGGGGAGACTTTCATTAACAAAATTCGAAAGAGAAAAGAGTTGAAAAGGATGCTAGGTTAGGCTTTGCACAAGATGCAAGTGAAAGAAAAATGAAAACAATATTCGGTCACACACCAAGTAAAGATGAAAGCAATTTGGCAACAAGATATTTGGACTTTCGGTTTCAGGAGAACAAATTGAAAAAAAAGAACAAAAATGAAAACACACTTGGGGTTTCGGTTTCAAGAATGCAAAAATGAGAATGGATGAAATTCGGCTTACCAAAAAGACCACAAAAGAGACTTGTTGACACTTGCTAAAACCGAAAATGCACAAGTTGCCTAAGAGAAAATCGGCACTCTCCTCCCCAAGCTTACCAACCGGCCAACTCCCCCAAAAATCTCCTAAAAATTGGCCAACTCCCCCCATTCACTCCCAAACCACCAATTCAAATAACTATGACCAAGTCTTCCTCCTATTTTCACTCTCCACCCACCGTTTGAAAGAGTTGACAAAGTCCAAGGTAGAGTTCAAACTTCCTACAACTCTTCCCTTCATGTCGTCAAAATGGATGCAAAAGTGTGGGATTTTGTGACTTGAACTCGGGACCTCTTCCTCCTGCAGTTGACGCCAACCACACTCTCCATGTGGCGCATGGCTTGCCACTCCACCAACTCCTTTGTTATGCCACAATTCAACAAATAAAATATATAACCCCCAACTCTTTCAGCTCCTATCATCTTAAGCCCAAAAACTAAAATTTTACCACCTACTCAGGCTCACTCCTAGCCTACAACTAAGCCCCGAAACTACACAAACAACAACATAGCAAGCCATTAACATGCAACAATGCCAAAAATAAAATAGCCCTTAACCCGGGATATTACAGTTCTACCCCCCTTAAAATAATTTCACCTCGAAATTACCTAGTCAGAAGAGTTGCGGGTATTGCTGTCTCATCACATCCTCGGGTTCCCACGTAGCTTCTTCCACGCCATGATTCCGCCAAAGAACCTTAACCAAGGGCACAGACTTCTTACGCAGAACCTTCACATCCCGATCTAAAATCTGTACGGGCTCTTCCTCCATGGTCATATCTGGGTTTACCTCGATTTCTTCCACTGTCACCACGTGCGATGGATCTGAGCGATAACGCCGAAGCATCGAAACGTGGAACACGTCGTGAATCTGACTTAGCTCTGCTGGCAACTCGAGTTGATATGCAAGCTGGTCCCACTCGTCTCGATTACCTTATCGCCCAATAAACCTCGGACTAAGCTTACCATTCCTTAGAACCTTAATACTTTCTTCCACGGTGAGACCTTCAGAAAACCCGATCTCCCAGCAAATTCAATATCTCTCCGCTTAAGATCGGCATAGGACTTACGCCGGTCGAAGCTTCCTTCAATCGAGCTGAATCAACTTAACCTTGTCTTGATCTCAAGAACTAACTCTGGTCCCAACAAGCGGCGTTCACGTAACTCATCCAACAAGTAGGTGGCGACACTTCCCTCTTGTACAATGCCTCATAAGGTGCCATCTTGATACTTGCTTGGTAGCTGTTGTTATAGGCGAACTCATTAACGGTAGATACTCCTCCCAACTACCCTCAAGTCAATACACAACCTCGTAACATGTCTTCCAAGATCTGTATAACCCTTTCCATTGCCGTCGATCTGCGGATGAAAAGCCGTCTTTGAAATCTAACAAGTGTACCCGAGCTGATGCAACGCTTTCCGAACCTTGGCGTGAACCTCGGATCCCTATCCGAGATGATCGATCTTGGCACCCGTCTGATCTCACTATCTCGACACATCTGACTTTGCCAACCTCTGCGGTGAGTAATCCACCCTCACAGGAATAAAGTGAGCTGATTTAGTCGATCGATCCACGATTACCCAAATGAATCCTTCTTGCTCGGTGTAGCGGTAATCCACCGACGAAATCCATAGTTATCCTTTCCCACTTCCCGAGGAATCTTCATTGGTCAAGCAACCGAATAGTAAGCGATGCTCGACCTTGACTCGCTGACATGTGGACACTTCCCACAAACTCTCGGTTACTTCTTTTTCGGACTTACCACGTAAGGCGTTCTCGAGATCCCTATACATTTTGCTACCTCTAGGATGCATAGCGTAGGGACTACTATGTGCATCCTGAAGAATCTTCTGCCTTAACTCAGTATCTCTCGGCATACAAGCTTTCCCCTGAAAACACAGCACCCCATCATTAGACAAGCTATAACCTTTCAACCCATCATTACGCACTTGTGTCCTCTGCGCTTTCGTAACCTCATCCAACAAGCTGTTTTTCTACGATCCGCTCTACCCAAGTAGGCAACACAGTAACTTCTGCGAGAATACTCCGTCATCATACAAACTCAAGTGAGCAAATAGCGCTCTTAATCCGAAACAACCTAACGGCTCGGTAGCGTACGCCACTGGCGTTAGCCTTGCGGATGATACTCAATTGAGCAATCGTAGTCTTTCAGTGACTCAATCCATCTGCTACGCCTCGATTCAAGTCTTTCGAGTCGGAAGGTACTTGGACTCTTATGATCCGTGTAGACTATCGATCTTTCTCCGTTACAAGTAATGCCTCCATATCTTTAAGGCAAAAACTACGACCGCTAACTCGGATCGTCGTTGGATAATTTACCTCATGTGGCCTCAAGCTAGCCGAGATCGTAAGCCACAACCTTCCCTTCTTGCATCAAAGACACAACCCAATCCGTATGTGATGCATCGTAATACACTGTGAATTCCTTACCGACCTCAAGTTGAATCGAATCGGAGCTTGTCAAAATCTTCTTCAACTTATCGAAGCTCTCCTGCTTGCTTCTCGGTCCAAATAAAGCGAACCCCTTTTCTCAATAATTTAGTCATCGGTCTTTTGCAATCAATGAGAAACCTCTACAAACCTCCGTTAGTATCACGCCAAGCCCGAAAACTCGAATCTCGCTCTTGACCTAGGCGGCTTCCAATCCAAGCGCCTCTATCTTACGAGGTCCACTCTAATCCCTCGGTGAGATACTACATGGCCCAATAACGTCACCTCCTAAGCGAACTCGCATTCTTGAACTTCGCATAAAGCTATTTCTCCTCAAAATGCAATACCACGCAAATGGGCATCATGTTCCTCCTCGGTCCTTGAATATACCAAGATGTCATCGATAAAACCACTCGAACCGATCCAAAACCATTTGAAACACCCTATTCATCAAATCCATGAAGGTGCCGGTCGTTAGTCAATCAAACGGCATAACTAAGAACTCAAAGTGCCCATACCGAGTGCAATCTTTGTCTTACAGGATATCCGCCTCCTTTATCCTTAGCGGTGATACCCAGGACCTTAAGTCGATCTTCGAGAAACCGACGCCCTTTGGTGATCAAACAAGTCATCTATCCGAAGCGGTGGATATTTGTTTTTGATCGTCACTTATTCGGTTAGCGGTAATCTATACACATCCGCATAGTCCGTCTTTCTTCTTTACAAAATCTGGCGCTCCCCATGGCGAAATACTTGGCACGATAAAGCCTCGGTCCAATAATTCTGTGTCGAGCCTTAAGCTCCACTAGCTCCTTAGGTGCCATCTCATGCGGAGCAATGGATACTAAGCGCGATTCAGAATGAGATCTATCTCGAACTCTACCTCTCGATCGGTGGCAAACCCTAAGCTCCTCAGAAACACATCAACAAATTCCCTAACTCGTCCAGAACCGTTTCCACAGCAGACTCCTTAGCCTCCAAGGCATACACATGCACCACATATACTTCACACCCTTTCGACCATCTTCCGACTTTCGAGCAGATACCACATTGGACGAGATAATTCCTCCTATTACCGATCGAACTACCTCATCACCCCCATGTTTCGAACCATGCGCTTAGGCAGCAATCCAACTTCTGGTACCTAACCAGCCGGTCCATCCCAGAATCGGATCGAACTCCCTAAGCGGCGGTTCCATCGATCGGCCTCAAAAGATACCCTTGGAGTTCTAGAGTGCGTCTATATAGTTTATCTACCACTACTGAGTGACCTAGAGGCTTATTACGGTCATCGCCTAGAAGATATCTCGAGTCTAAATCCATGGTCTTCACTATGCTACTTGCAACATATGAATGTGTTGAACCCACATCAATTAAAGCGATAAATAGAGAACCAAAGATTAAAACGCATGCGTAATGACGTCCGGTCGTCGCCCTCCTCTCGGCGCCTCGCAGCATACACTAGCCCCGGCTCAGAACTACTTGCACCTCTACCCGGTGCTCCACGACCCCAACCAGACCCATTACCTCCTCTGCCATTACCTCGGCCCCTCTGCGGTGGTGGTCCGTTATTTCTATACTGAGTACGGCCTTAATTCTCTGACTGAATCCTAGCCAACTTCCGCGGACAGTCCCTCACACGGTGGTCCAGCGAGCCACACTCAAAATAGCCTCTACCATCAGTCCAACATCCTCCCCAATGAGCCTTCCCATAACGGTTACACTGCGGCGGTCCCTGCCTAGCAGCAACAAACCTACCCGACTGATTCGGCCCACTCGGTCTAGCCCTTTTCTGCTGATTACTTGACGACCTAGAAGATCCAAAACTCCTTTTGTGTCGGTTCCTATCCATACCCTGCCTCACAGACTCCTTAATGCCCTCGGCCACCTTTGCCTTTTCAACTAGGACAGCAAATTCACGCTCCTGCTGGGGCGCAATTATCAACCTTAATTCGTCCCGCAGGCCATCCTCGAAACGAACACACCTCTCATGTTCAGTAGCCACCATGCCCCTGGCATACCGACTCAGCCTTAGAAACTCTGCCTCGTATTCTGACACAGATTTGCTCCCCTGAACTAACCTCAGAAATGCTTTCCTCTGCTCATTAATGTAGTTAGCCCCCACATACTTTTTCTGATAAGCATCCCGGAAATAGTCCCAAGTCAGATCTTCTGCTGCAGCGCTGTCTCGGACCGTGAGCCACCACTGGTATGACTCATCTCGGAGGAGTGACACGATCCCCTTTAATTTCTCTTCAGCAGTTAGGTCCAGATCATCCATGATCCGTTCGTCGCTTCGGCCGATTTGAGAGTCTTTGGGAGCAACACCGAACACCGAAAGAACTTCGGCCCGTTTGCTTGTTCGAAGTCGCTCGAGCATAGATTTCTAGCTCTTACGCCCCACCTACTCCAGCTACCCTTCTAAACCCAGCGACATCGCTTTGTGACATCTGCGTCCTCCCGATCGCTCTTGGAACTCACCACCTCCGGTGGTGGCGGGCCAGTATCTCATTCTACGAACCACGACCGGACCCACGGGTTCGAAGCATCATCCTAGCGACCACGTCCACGACCACGTCCACCTCGGGTACTCATGACTAAATCTAAATGCGATTTAAAGAATTTTATGTATCGATAATTATTCCTTTGTTTTAAAGCAAAGTCTTATGAATATTAAAGGAGCTTTGTTTTCGCAAGTCCACTTAGTCCTATGAGTTTTAGTTTCTAAAGTAGTCTTACTAGCCATCCAATCATATCAATTAATATCACAACCAATAGTACAGGTACTTACAGGCGGATGGTGCTTAGGAGACTCGGTGCCATGCCTTTCAAACCATACTTTTTAAAACAGAATACCCAAAAACTTTAATTTTAAAACATTTTGGGCCTCGGGCCCACAGCTGAGCCTTTAAACTTGGCTCTGATACCACAAATGTAACACCCCAAACCCGGTCAACACACCACGACCAAACGGTATATTCTGGGAAAAAGGTTTTGAGAGGTTTAGGTTTAAGTTTAAAAGCTTGAGGAAAACACTTCGCTAAATTGTGTATTTGAAGAAAAACTTGAGTAGGTTAGATTGAAATCGATGATGTATTTGAAAACCGGGTATTTTAAAACTCACTCCGATGGGTAGACAAAGCAGGTTTATCTCGTTAAGAAGGTTGAGTTGTTTATCATTGTTACAAAAACATTACATCTTAGTGGAAAATCGTGTTTAAGTTAGAAAACATTTGAGTTCTTCTTCATTCCAAATCTTAGCGTGATACAGATGGTATAGTTTAAAATGTCGTTTTTGTAGTTTTGAAATCATTATCTTTAAATTTTAGCACATTTTAACCCAATTAATTTGTTAAGGCATATTAAACATTTACTTTAAGTATAGCAAGCAAACCATAATTTTAAAAGGCCTTTTACAACCCAAAATAAAACCACATAGAAATAAATAACTAATGTACCAAATTTTATAAAGTCCGAGCAAATCCTTTATTAGCATGGCATGAGCACCTCGAGTCCATCCGGCTCCAAGTCCGTCTATGTGCCACACGAAATGTCAAAGGAGAGAGTGAGTCGCAAGACTGGGTGTATAATTCCCTCTCCGGTTTAACATGCCAACACACAAATCATATGAGAATAATGCAAGTAATGCACGATCCTAACCAACCATATCACCTTTTCTACCGTGTGGTACCAAACCACTAGTGGTGCCAAACCTTTGGTGACCCAAAGTCACGATATCCATCTTGTGGTACCAAACCTTTGGTGACTCGAAGTCACGAATAATCCAATGATGGGGCCAACCCATCGTGTGATACCAAATCACTAGCGATGATCCCATATCTCATAAGTGGGGCCAACCCACGGTGGTGTCAAACCACAGGGACGAGTCGCAATGAGGTGCCAAACCTCGGTGTCCCAAAGACACAATGTGATACCAAATCCTTGGTGGCCGTAGTCACAAATCCGATGATGGGGCCAACCCATCGTGTGATACCAAATAAGCGGCGTCAATCCGTATAATCAAGCTGTGGGGCCAACCCTTTGTGGTACTAAGCCACTGGGACGAGACGCTGAGGTGCCAAACCTCTGGTGACCCAAAGTCACAAAATCGTGGTACCAAACCCTTTGGAGGTGCTAAACCTCTAGTGTCCCACGATTCACGAATATCATACTCCCCTCCTCTCATATCACCCAATCACATATCATACTAGATGCAAAATCGTGCAATCATGCTATCATGCTCACATGCTCAATATGGCATCTCAATGAATATACACCCATAATCATGATATCGTAGATCATCACAAATTTCATAATGAAATGGACTTACGAATCCGTATCCATACCTCAATGGGTATCAAAATGGTCAACCACTTTGTTTCATTTACACAAGCGAGGTTATCACATTACTTAGTTAAGATAGTGTGTTGGTTTACACACGATATATCGTAAGCCTCAATCCCAAAGAGCAGATCTAAAGCCCTTAATCCTCTTGCTCCTAAAGCGATTGACCAACTATGGGTTAGTTCCTTAAACCATTCGGCCATAGCTAAATAAATCAAAGGGTATATCGGTTTACCCTTACCTTAACCTTGATTTGGTTTCCTACCAAATCCAACCCAACAATGGTTCTTTGAAATCGGCTTCACCCTAGAAGGAAAGTGGTTAATTCATCTGAAATTTGGCTTAAAGAAAACTAAATGAAATCGAATACAAACACCCATTCTTACCACCACTTCCCTCTTGACTTCTCCAATCGGCTGCTTCGAAATCCAAAGACCCTATATGAAAACGATTACCAAAATTGAACGTTACTCCTTTTTAACAGGTACCGAAATCAGCCCTTACACATACCAAAAATCGGCAAAGTACCAGAGAAAGGAGAAATGGCCATTCGGCCAACACTTACCCTCTTAGTAGATCGATTGCACAAGACTCCAACAAGAGGAATAGGTTCGGCTAACAGGTTTTGGAAAAGAAAGAAAATAAAGAAAGATGAGTGGAGGGGGTTACTTTCGATTTTGTGTGAAAGAAAAGAGAGTAAATGAGAGGAAATGGGTGGATATTGGGCCAATGAATTAGAATGGAAAGGAAGATAGTAGAGAAACACCTTCGGTTCTTTCTTGGAAAAGAATAGGAAATGGAGAAGAAAGTTTTGGGGAGACTTTCGGCTAACAAAATTTCGAAAGAGAAAAGAGTTGAAAAGGGATGCTAGGTTCAGCTTTGCACAAGATGCAAGTGAAAGAAAAATGAAAACAATATTCGGTCACACACCAAGTAAAGATGAAAGCAATTTGGCAACAAGATATTTGGACTTTCGGTTTCGGAGAACAAATTGAAAAAAGAACAAAAATGAAAACACACTTGGGGTTTGGTTTCAAGAATGCAAAAATGAGAATGGATGAAATTGACACCAAAAGACCACAAAAGAGACTTGTTGACACTTGCTAAAACCGAAAATGCACAAGTTGCCTAAGAGAAAATCGGCACTCTCCTCCCAAGCTTACCAACCGCCAACTCCCCAAAATCTCCTAAAAATCGCCAACTCCCCATTCACTCCCAAACCACTAATTCAAATAACTATGACCAAGTCTTCCTCATATTTTCACTCTCCACCCACCATTTGAAAGAGTTGACAAAGTCAAGGTAGAGTTCAAACTTCCTACAACTCTTCCCTTCATCCGTCAAAATGGATGCAAAAGTGTGGGATTTTCATAGCTTGGACTCGGGACCTCTTCCTCCACGCAATTGGCGCCAACCACACTCTCCATGTGGCGCATGGCTTGCCCTCCACCAACTCCTTTGTTATGCCACAATTCAACAAATAAAATATATAACCCCAACTCTTTCGGCTCCTATCATCTTAAGCCCAAAACTAAAATTTTACCACCTACTGGGCTCACTCCTAGCCAACAACTAAGCCCGAAACCACACAAACAACAACATAGCAAGCCATTAACATGCAACAATGCCAAAATAAAATAGCCCTTAACGGGATATTACAATTATTTAATATGGTGGCTATGCCACGAATTTTATAAAGGCGATGAGCACGTCATTGCTGACGCCTTCGATGGTGTGTAGCAGATGGAGGTTGACTTAGTAGTCCCACGGTGTCTTGGGATGGTGCAGGTGATGTGTAGCGGATGGCATATAGGTTTGGGTTGGGTTGCATCATTATTTGCTATCATTATATGAATATGTATGTGATATGAGAATGTATGCTGAATTGTTAAATTTTAGTGTTGGTTACACATTGGGTGCATTTGACTCACCCGTTGAGAACATTTTCTTCGGTGACGATCGGTGATGGTAGGGTCGGCGGGAGCTTAGTGGAGGCCCGTGAAGTTGATTTTACTTTGTTTTGGACTCTTTTATTTTAAGTACTTTGAATTTATTTTTGGGAATTATTTGATGTAATAAGGCCATAGTTGAATTATTTTATTTTACTTCCATTTATCATGCTCTGAGAATATTTTTTTTAAAGACTAAGTAAATTTATCATAAATTAAACTCTAAATGTTTTGTCACCTAAAATCAAAGGATTTCAAGTATAAAATTAACTTGTTTCCAACTCGAGCCCAACCCAAAACAATCTTTCTTTTAAAACACATCGTTTTTCCAAAGTCACAAAAGAATTTTGAACCGGATTACAACGAGAAACATACCAGATCCGGTCAAGGCTCGTGGGCCGAGTTTGGGGTGTTTCAGTTCGTATCTAGCAATCCGCACGAAAGAATCTGCATGATTGTCTGCCCAGTTAATCCAAAATAACTCTCCCATTTGGTGGGTTTTATGCTAATATTATACGTAACAAGTTTGTATGGATAGACTATATGCTACATGATCTTTCACAGGAGGAATTTTCATGCATTATGTACTATGCCTCTATGTTGTTTGGACCTAAGTATAAGTTGTGGAATATGAATAAGCGAAATATGTGGAAAATTCTTAGTTTAAGTAACTTATTTTTAGAACTCCCTAAGTTTCTCATCAACTTACCATGTTTCTTTCCCTTTTTTTTGGTATTCCAAACCGTTGTTCGTAAAAAATGGGACTAAGCCAAATTTTCAAAGTCTGTGTGGGCATGTCACCCTTCGTTTAGTAACATGTGTAGATATTGGGGCAACTTGGAGTCCAAAAACTATGTTTTGTATATGGATAAGAACTCTTTAGATATTAGTTCAAATTGTAATTAAACACTTGAGGTTAAAATGTTAGTTTTTTAATAAAAAGATTAATATTATCATAGGTTTGTTTTATATATATTGTGATATTATGGTAAAACACTATGAAGCTATTGTATGGTTATGAAATTTTTCACGCACTGATTTATATTTATATGTAGTGTGTATTTAAATAATAAAATGAGTTATCGGTCTAATGGTTAAGTATTAGTGAAACTATCCTTAAGACCCAAGTTTCGGCATTCCTTTTTCTAAACCCTAATTGTAACATCCTAAATTTATGGCTTAAATTTTGTTAAATTATTTCAAGTATGAGCTATTGGTATAGTGGTTAAGAGAAAATAAAGAGACAATGTATTTTCCTTAGAAACTTGAGTTCAATTCCTTGCCCTTACAATTGTTAATTTTTTTCCTTCTTAATTTTTTTATTACTTTTCCTCCTTATTTTGTGTTGCCCAAGCCTAGAAACCCTAGGTATTTATATATTTTTTTCTTTGTTTTTTTTCATCTCTTTTATCTATTTATTCACTCCTCTTGTGACCCTTCCCATCTTTCTCCTCCTTCTCTTAACAATTTTCCTCTTTTCTCTAGGATTTCACTATTGTTGTACCACCCCTATGCTAAAGCCTTTACTTTTATTTTTCCAACCACTTTTTTGGTTGTTTTAACCTTCTAAAATAGCCCTATTTTCTGCCCTAAACTCATATTTAACCTACCCCTATTAGGCCCCTCTCATTACAGCAAAACAAACTTTTAGCGGCGTTCTTAGTGGCATTTTTATATAAAACGTCGCAAAATTCAGACTTTAGCGGCACTAAAAAGAAAACGCCGCAAAAGATTGGGCTATAGCGGCGTTTGTTAAAAAAACGCCACAAAATAATTTTTATTTCAAAACAAAAATGACGTCGTTTCAATAACAATATAAAAATTGGAAAAGATTAGCGGCGTTTTGTCAAAAAAAAAATGCCGCTAAAGATGACTTATAGCGGCGTTTGTTAAAAAAACGCCACAAAATAATTTGTATTTCAAAACAAAAACGACGTCGTTTTAATAACAATATAAAAATTGGAAAAGATTAGCGGCATTTTTTTGAAAAACGCCGCTAAAGATGACTTATAGCGGCGTTTGTTACAAAAAGCCACAAAATATTTTTTTATTTAAAAAAAATGACGCCGTTTTAATAACAATATAAAAATTGGAAAAGATTAGCGGCTTTTTGTTAAAAAAATGCCACTAAAGATGACTTATAGCGGCGTTTTATAAAAAGCATACAAAATAATTTTATTTCATAACAAAAGCAGCGTCGTTTTAATAACAATATAAAAATTGGAAAAGATTAGTGGCATTTTTTTTTTGAAAAACGCCGCTAAAGATGACTTATAGTGACGTTTGTTAAAACAACGCCACAAAATATTTTTTTATTTCAAAACAAAAACGACGCCGTTTTAATAAAAATATAAAAATTGGAAAAGATTAGCAGCGTTTTTTTAAAAAACGCCGCTAAAGATGACTTATAGCGGCGTTTTATAAAAAAACGCCACAAAATATTTTTTATTTCAAAACAAAAACGACACCGTTTTAATAATGTAACACCCCAAACTAGACCTAAACACCATGACCGGATCTGGCATGCCACTAAGAAGAATTAGTAAAAACATGTCGCATTTTTGGAAAATATTTTTCCTAAAGTTTCACCTTTTATCCGGGAAAAATTTAATAGGTTGATAATTTAGATAAATTCTATGAGATGTTTTTATGAATTAAAAACCGAAACTTAAGTACATGCTTTAGAAAAAAAAAAATGTAAACTTAAAATGTCGATAATAATAATAAAAGCCCAAAATTAAAGCGAACGAAATATAAAGCTAACGATTGGTGGCCTTATTACGTTGAAATTTAAAATCCATTAAATAAAGATATAAAATAATAAACTAAAGTCTTTTGCTGAATCCAAATGTTCTTTTGCAAGGCCACCTTGCGCTCCTCTCCAGCCCGGTATGAAGTATTAGGTGCTACCTGAAAAATGTTAAATAATAGGTTGAGTCGTGAGACTCAGTGTGCAACCCTCATGCACCATTAGATTTGGGCCTTAGCCCCACAGAACAGAATAACAGATTAATATATATATATATATATATATATATAACAAAAATTATGCAAGCCCAACCCAAATTCTAGGTTTCCATCTGCTACACGCCACCCTTACCTGCCATTCATACCATTGGGGATTTCTACAATCAACCCACACCGCTACACACCATCAGATCATGGTAAAAAGCCACTACAACAGATCATGGCATAAGCCACTACAACAGATCATGGCATAAGCCATTATAATAGAACACTTCCCCTTTCATCAAACCCAACCCCGTGCAATCACAGAAATCGGCATACTTATAAAACATATCATCTTAACAGGAACATTCACTGAAGAATGGCAGAGATCACTAACCTGGTGATTCGCTTTTACCCTCCTCAAGTTTCGAACGTTATGCCGGGATTTTGACATTTAACAGAATATAAGCAGATTTATTAACACATATTAACAGACAATCTAATGGTGTGAAAAGTTACACACCTGATAAATATGTAGGACTACCCTCTATGTCGATACCCTCGCTAATCGGATCTATTGCCCTTTGTCTACACCTTTGCTCAAAAGCCAGAAGAACGCGAAGATAAAGCTTCCCCTACATTCAGCCAAGGATTATTATGTACCCAAATTTATACGTTTAAATTAACAGATCCCATTACCTTGAAATCGCGAAAGTAATATGACCCAAGTGCTACTAAACTCTGGCTTAGAAATCTAAGCGATTGAATCCTCTTCAAATCCCAGAATGCCGCAAATGAGAGAAAACACTAGATTAGTTAACCATATAGCCATTCGGCTAAGATCTCTAAAAGCCAGAAAAAGATTGAAATCTCACGAATCGACACTTACCTATACAAATGGTTTCGGCTACTCCTTGCAGGAAGATTCGGTAATCACAGCAGAAGATCGAAGCGTAGAAGATTAGAGATCTAAGAATTTTGGCTTTGAAGAAAATCCCGAAAAAGATAAACAAGAGGAAGATTTCGGCTACAAGAACAAACAAGAGTGTAGTTTTGGCTTTTAGTGAATGGGAGAAGAATAACAATGGAGATCAGAAGATTCAGTGAACAGGAAATTTCAAAGAAAGAAGAAAGGGTGAAGGAGGTGGTGATTTTCGGCTTTTTGAAAGAAAGTTAACAGAAATTGTAGAGGGAGAGACTGAGAACAAAGAATGAAGAAAAGAGTGGGGTTCAAATGCCAAAATTGATGAGCTATTCCCCCTATTTATAGAAAATTCGGCACCCCCTATGACTATTAGAAACCGATTTCTTTACTCCTCTAGGTGATGGAATTTCGGCCAACTCTACTCTCAATAGATAGCTCCTAATTTTTCTCCTTTTATCTTCCCTATTATCAATTATATTATCTACATTATCCCGTTCACATAAATCCTCCTATTTTTGAGCCTTGTAGCCGTCCACTCCACCTAACCCTAATGCCGAAAATTATCTAACTTAAATCAAAGGAATTGGGCTCCTTGAAACTTAAATTTGGGCCCCTTACTCCCTGGTGTGGCGTCACCTCATTGTTCCCTTAGTGGCGCTACTGACCACTGGGCCACAAGCCCATTTTGATGTTTTAAACACAAGTACTACCTTTTTAAGTCCTATAATGCCCAAACAGAAAACCTAATTAGGGCCTCAACCCAAACCTAAGAGTCCATTTTTGTGTCCTCTCTTTTCTTAATCTGCTTATGAGTCTTCATGCCTGAGATTAGGGTCCACTAAATAAGAACATAAATTTTTCCTATGGTCTCCCTACTCTAAGGCTTCAAATAATCCCGATAATACCTTAATATTATCATTCTAAGTGCTACACATACATATTAACTCCCTTGCACAGAAATTAAAAGTTTCAAGATTTTTGGGGCGTTACAACCTAATAAGCCCAAATCTACTAGGTCGAAATTCGAGATGTTACATTTCTACCCCCTTAAAGAAATTTCGTCCTCGAAATTTTCAACTAACTATCAATTGTACTACCCAAGTCTCATCACTATGCTTCTGCTGCGCACTCTAATTTAAAAAAATAAACACTCAATATACTATAGTAGGGTACGTACCATTATTCACATCTGGAGCGTCTTCGTCCCCTTGTGCTCATTCTTTCGATCAATGTTTATCTGATTAAGAATTTTATGAATAATTAATTCTTCCCACTTATTAACCACGAACAATCTTATGTAAAATCATTTCGATAGTAGTTCTTTCGAATTCGAATTCTATCTACGGGTTTAGTTCTCAAGTCGATACTTCCTAGTCCTAGAGTTCACCTTGATCAACATCAAAGACACATCAATCATAAAAACGGCCTTATAAACTTACATTCACCACCTAGGGGTATTTTTCGTCGTTTTACTACCCAGGGGTATTTTCGTAATTTTACCTACAGGGGTATTTTTTGTAATTTTCCAAAATAGGGTATCTTGTTGATTTTTCAAAATAAGGGTATTTTGGTAATTTTTTTCAAATCAAGGGTAATTTGGTCATTTTTACAAATCAAGGGTAATTTGATCATTTTTACAAATCAGGGGTAATTTTTTGAAATTTTTAAAACTAGGGGTTATTTTGGTAATTTTGCAAAATAAGGTGGCTAGTCCCTTTCGGGTTTTAATTATAAAGTTTGGCCCGTCAACAAGTCCTCGTGGCTAGGGTGAACAGTCACCACGCACCAGGTAGGATTCCAGCGAAGAGGAGGTGAGTCATTAGGACTGCTTAAATATCAGGCTCTTTCGGATCCAATCCTAGACATGCGTATGCCTATTGCTACACCCTAACCTAGCGATTTGTTCACAGGTTTGTTTAATTAGTTTAAGTTTTATGGAAGTTGAAAAGTATGGTGTAAACTAGGCCTAAAGTTCATCAAGTTCTAGCTAAGATAGTCTACGTCCCTTAAAGCCCTTCAAGCCCATATATATATCACACAATGGTTCAGAATACTTACCTGGTGGACTTGGGCGGGAGGCAGGAGTGCCATCTTAGAGCTATGAGACCTATATCATTTATGAAAATGCATGTTTCAAAACCCATCTAAAAAAATGTTTTGAGCCCAAAACCCCCAAAGAGAGTTTTGAGCAAGACTCTGGTACCAATTTGTAACACCCCAAATCCAGCCCAAACATCATGACCGGATCTGGCATGCCACTAAGAAGAATTAGTAAAAACATGTCGCATTTTTGGAAAATATTTTCCTAAAGTTTAACCTTTTATTAGGGAAAAATTTAATAGGTTGATAATTTAGATAAGCCATAAATTCTATGAGATGTTTTTATGAATTAAAAGCGAAACTTAAATACATGCTTTAGAAAAAAATGTAAACTTAAAATGTCTAATAATAATAATAAAAGCCCAAAATTAAAGCGAACAGAAATATAAAGCTAGCAATTTAGTGGCCTTATTACGTTGAAATTTAAAACTCATTAAATAAAGATATAAAATAATAAGCTGAAGTCTTTTCTTTGAATCAAATGTTCTTTTGCATGACCACCTTGCGCTCCTCTCCATTGATCTGAAGCACTAGGTGCTACGAAAATGTTAAATAATAGGTTGAGTCGCGAGACTCAGTGTGCAACCCTCATGCACCATTAGATTTGGGCCTTAGCCCCACAGAACAGAATAATAGATTAATATATATAACAGAAATTATGCAAGCCCAACCCAAATCCTAGGTTTCCATCCGCTACACGCCACCCTTACCGCTATTCACACCATTAGGGTTTCTACAATCAACCCACACGCTACACACCATCGGATCATGGCAAAAGCCACTACAGCAGATCATGGCATAAGCCACTACAACAGATCATGGCATAAGCCACTACAGCAGATCATGGCATAAGCCACTACAACTGATCATGGCATAAGCCACTACAACAGAACACTTCCCCTTTCATCAAACCCAACCCCGTGCAATCACAAAAATTGGCATACTTATAAAACATATCATCTTAACAGGAACATTCACTGAAGAATGGCAGAGATCACTAACCTGGTGATTCGCTTTTACCCTCCTCGGGGTTTCAAACGTTATGCTGAGATTTGGCATTTAACAGAATATAAGCAGATTTATTAACACATATTAACAGACAATCTAATGGTGTGAAAAGTTACACACCTAATAAATATGTAGGACTTCCCTCTATGTCGATACCCTCGCTAATCGGATCTATTGCCCTTTGTCTACACCTTTGCTCAAAAGCCAGAAGAACGCGAAGATAAAGCTTCCCTTACATTCGGCCAAGGATTATTATGTACCCAAATTTATACGTTTAAATTAATAGATCTCCTTACCTTGAAATCGCGAAAGTAATATGACCCAAGTGCTACTAAACTCTGGCTTAGAAATCTAAGCGATTGAATCCTCTTCAAATCCCAGAATGCCGCAAATGAGAGAAAACACTCGATTAGTTAACCATATAGCCATTGGCTAAGATCTCTAAAAGCGAAAAAGATTGAAATCTCACGAATCAACACTTACCTATACAAATGGTTTGGCTACTCCTTGCGGGAAGATTAGACAATCACAATGAGAAGATCGAGCGTAGAAGATTAGAGATCTAAAATTTTGGCTTTTAAGAAAATCACGAAAAAGATGAACAAGAGGAAGATTTGGCTACAAGAACAAGCAGGAGTGTAGTTTTGGCTTTTAGTGAATGGGAGAAGAATAACAATGGAGATCAAAAGATTGATGACAGGAAATTTCAAAGAAAGAAGAAAGGGTGAAGGAGGTGGTGATTTTGGCTTTTGAAAGAAAGTTGCGAAATTGTGGAGGGAGATTGAGAACAAAGAATGAAGAAAAGAGTGGGGTTCAAATGCGAAATTGATGAGCTATTCCCCTATTTATAGAAAATTGGCACCCCTATGACTATTAAACGATTTCTTTACTCCTCTAGGTGATGGAATTTGACTAACTCTACTCTCGATAGATAGCTCTAATTTTCTCCTTTTATCTTCCTATTATCAACTATATTATCTACATTATCCCATTCACATAAAACCTCCTATTTTTGAGCCTTGTAGCCATCCACTCCACCTAACCTAATGCAGAAAATTATCTAACTTAAATCAAAGGAATTGGGCTCCTTAAAACTTAAATTTGGGCCCCTTACTCCCTGGTATAGCGTCACCTCATTGTTCCCTTAGTGGCGCTCTTGACCACTTGGCCACAAGCCCATTTTGATGTTTTAAGCACAAGTACTACCTTTTAAGTCCTATAATGCCCAAACAGAAAACTTAATTAGGGCCTCAACCCAAACCTAAGAGTCTATTTTGTGTTCTCTCTTTTCTTAATCTGCTTTTGAGTCCTCATGCCTGAGATTAGGGTCCACTAAGTAAGAACATAAATTTTTCCTATGGTCTCCCTTAACTCTAAGGCTTCAAATAATCCCGAGAATACCTTAATATTATTATTCTAAGTGCTACACATACATATTAACTCCCTTGCACAGAAATTAAAAGTTTCGAGATTTTTGGGGCGTTACAACCTAGTAAGCCCAAATCTACTAGGCCAAAATTCGAGATGTTACATTTCTACCCCTTAAAGAAATTTAAATCATGAAATTTTCAACTAACTATCAATTGTACTACCCAAGTCTCATCACTATGCTTTTTTGCACTCTAATTTAAAAAAATAAACACTCAATATACTACGGTGAGGGTGCATTACCATTGTTAGCATATGGGCGTCTTCGTCCCCTTGTACTCATTCTTTCGATCAATGTTTATCGATTAAGAGTTTTATGAATAATTAATTCTTCCCACTTATTAACATGAACAATCTTATGTAAAATCATTTCGATAGTAGTTCTTCCGAAGTCGAATTCTATCTACGGGTTTAGTTCTCAAGTCGATACTTCCTAGTCCTAGAGTTCACCTTCAGTCAACATTCAGCACACATCAATCACAAAACAGCCTTATAAACTTACATTCACCACCTAGGGGTATTTTCGTCGTTTTACTACCCAGGGGTATTTTCGAAATTTTACCTACAGGGGTATTTTTTGTAATTTTCCAAAATAGGGTATCTTGGTAATTTTTCAAAATAAGGGTATTTTGGTAATTTTGTAAATCAGGGGTAAGTTGGTTATTTTTTTCAAATCAAGGGTAATTTGGTCATTTTTACAAATCAAGGGTAATTTGATCATTTTTACAAATCAGGGGTAATTTTTTGAAATTTTTAAAACTAGGGGTTATTTTGGTAATTTTGCAAAATAAGGTGGCTAGTCCCTTTCGGGTTTTAATTATAAAGTTTGGCTCGTCAACAAGTCCTCGTGGCTAGAGTGAACAGTCACCACGCACCAGGTAGGATTCCAGCGAAGAGGAGGTGAGTCACTAGGACTGCTTAAATATCAGGCTCTTTCGGATCCAATCCTAGACATGCGTATGCCTATTGCCACACCCTAACCTAGCGATTTGTTCACAAGTTTGTTTAATTAGTTTAAGTTTTATGGAAGTTGAAAAGTATGGTGTAAACTAGGCCTAAAGTTCATCAAGTTCTAGCTAAGATAGTCTGCGTCCCTTAAAGCCCTTCAAGCCCATATATATATCACACAATGGTTCAGAATACTTACCTGGTGGACTTGGGCCAGGGACGCAGGTGCCATGCCGAGCTAACAGACCTATATCATTTATGAAAATGCATGTTTCAAAACCCATCTAAAAAAAATGTTTTGAGCCCAAAACCCCTAAAGCTGAGTTTTGAACCGGGCTCTGGTACAAATTTGTAACACCCCAAATCCAGCCCAAACACCATGACCGGATCTGGCATGCCACTAAGAAGAATTAGTAAAAACATGTCACATTTTTGGAAAATATTTTCCTAAAGTTTAACCTTTTATTCGGGAAAAATTTAATAGGTTGATAATTTAGATAAGCTATAAATTCTATGATATGTTTTTATGAATTAAAAGCGAAACTTAAATACATGCTTTAGAAAAAAATGTAAACTTAAAATGTCTAATAATAATAATAAAAGCCCAAAATTAAAAGCGAACAGAAATATAAAGCTAGCGACAAGTGGCCTTATTACGTTGAAATTTAAAACTCATTAAATAAAGATATAAAATAATAAACTAAAGTCTTTTCTTTGAATCAAATGTTCTTTTGCTTGCCACCTTGCGCTCCTCTCCATTGATCTGAAGCACTAGGTGCTACCTGAAAAATGTTAAATAATAGGTTGAGTCGCGAGACTCAGTGTGCAACCCTCATGCACCATTAGATTTGGGCCTTAGCCCCACAGAACAGAATAACAGATTAATATATATAACAAAAATTATGCAAGCCCAACCCAAATCCTAGGTTTCCATCCGTTACACGCCACCCTTACCTACCATTCACACCATTAGGGATTTCTACAATCAACCCACACCGCTACACACCATCAGATCATGGCAAAAAGCCACTACAACAGATCATGGCATAAGCCACTACAACAGATCATGGCATAAGCCACTACAGCAGATCATGGCATAAGCCACTACAACAGATCATGGCATAAGCCACTACAACAGAACACTTCCCCTTTCATCAAACCCAACCCTGTTCAATCACAGAAATCGGCATACTTATAAAACATATCATCTTAACAGGAACATTCACTGAAGAATGGCAGAGATCACTAACCTGGTGATTCGCTTTTACCCTCATCGGGGTTTCAAACGTTATGCGTTGAGATTTCGACATTTAATAGAATATAAGCAGATTTATTAGCACATATTAACAGACAATCTAATGGTGTGAAAAGTTACACACCTAATAAATATGTAGGACTACCCTCTATGTCGATACCCTCGCTAATCGGATCTATTGCCCTTTGTCTACACCTTTGCTCAAAAGCTAGAAGAATGCAAGGATAAAGCTTCCCCTACATTCGGCCAAGGATTATTATGTACCCGAATTTATACGTTTAAATTAACAGATCTCCTTACCTTGAAATCTTGAAACTAATATGACCCAAGTGCTACTAAACTCTGGCTTAGAAATCTAAGCGATTGAATCCTCTTCAAATCCTGAAATACCGCAAATGAGAGAAAACACTCGATTAGTTAACCATATAGCCATTCGGCTAAGATCTCTAAAAGCCGAAAAAAGATTGAAATCTCACGAATCGACACTTACCTATACAAATGGTTTCACTACTCCTTGCGGGAAGATTGGCAATCACAATGAGAAGATCAAAGCATAGAAGATTAGAGATCTAAGAATTTTGGCTTTTAAGAAAATCCCAAAAAAGATGAACAAGAGGAAGATTTCGGCTACAAGAACAAACAAGAGTGTAGTTTTGGTTTTAGTGAATGGGAGAAGAATAACAATGGAGATCAGAAGATTCGGCTAACAGAAAGTTTCAAAGAAAGAAGAAAGGGTGAAGGAGGTGGTGATTTAAAGCTTTTTGAAAGAAAGTTGATAGAAATTATAGGGGGAGAGACTGAGAGCAAAGAATAAAGAAAAGAGTGGGGTTCAAATGCCGAAATTGCTGAGCTATTACCCCTATACATAGAAAATTTGGCACCCCTTATGGCTATTAGAAACCAATTTCTTTACTCCTCTAGGTGATGGAATTTCGACCAACTCTGCTCTCAGTAGATAGCTCCTAATTTTTCTCCTTTTATCTTCCCTATTATAAACTATATTATCTACATTATCCCATTCACATAAATCCTCCTATTTTTTAGCCTTGTAGCCGTCCACTCCACCTAACCCTAATGCCGAAAATTAGCTAACTTAAATTAAAGGAATTGGGCTCCTTGAAACTTAAATTTGGGCCCCTTACTTCCTGGTGTGGTGTCACCATATTGTTCCCTTAGTGGCGCTACTGACCACTGGGCCACAAGCTCATTTTGATGTTTTAAACACAAGTACTACCTTTTTAAGTCCTATAATGCCCAAACAGAAAACTTAATTAGGGCCTCAACCCAAACCTAAGAGTCCATTTTTGTGTCCTCTCTTTTCTTAATCTGCTTATGAGGCCTCATGCCTGAGACTAGGGTCTACTAAGTAAGAACGTAAATTTTTCCTATGGTCTCCCCTAACTCTAAGGCTTCAAATAATCCCGATAATACCTTAATATTATTATTCTTAGTGAAAAGTTTGAGAGATTTTGGGGCGTTACAACCTAATAAGCCCAAATCTACTAGGCCCAAATTCGGGATGTTACAAATAACAATATAAAAATTGGAAAAGATTAGGCGAAAACGCAGCTAAAGATGACTTATAGTGGCATTTGTTAAAAAATGCCACAAAATATTTTTTATTTAAAAAACGACGCCATTTTAAGTACAATATAAAAATCGTGAAAAAGTTAGCGGCATTTTTTTTAAAAAAGCGCTAAATATGACTTATAGCGGCGTTTGTTTAAAAAATGCCACAAAATAATTTTTTTCAAAACAAAAACGATGCCGTTTTAATTGCAATATTTTTTTATTTCAAAACATAAACGACGTCGTTTTCATGTAAATATAAAAAGTGATAAAAAATTTGCGGTGTTTTTATCAAAAACGCCACTAAGGTGGCCTTAATTCAACCTATTTCAAAACAAAAAAAGCGCTGTTTTGATCATTGTATAATACTTCAATTTTAATTTACGTTTAGTGCGTAATTTTTTTGCCTTAGTGTTAAGGGTTTAGCATTTAGTGTGTAAGGTGTGGGTCGTAGGGTTTAGGGGTTAATGTTTATAGTTTAGGGTTTTAGTGGTTTAGAGTTTTTGATTGAAGGTTTAGTATTTATGGTTTTAGGGTTTATATGTTTATAAGGGTTTATGATTTAAGGTTTCATAGTTTATGGTGTTTTAGGGTTTAGAGTTTACAAGTGTTTATGGTTTAGGGTTTTAGAGTTTATAATGTTTTAAGGTTTAGAGTTTTGGATGATGTGTTTAGGGTTTTATAGGTTTTAGGGGTTTAGAGGCCGACTTAGGGTCTAGATTTAAACAAACTAGTGTTGTATCATTCTGATCCATCATCCAAGTGGCCATCATGTATTATTTTCGAAAACTTATGCAGTACTCTTTCATCCTCTTTGAACTAATAACATTAAAAATATATGTTAAAAATGAAAAAAATTAAAATACTATTATTTAAAATACTTTTAAAGTTTTTTTGGGTATATGACTTATATTGTAACATCCTAAAAATTTGAGTATCGATTTGTTGCATGTTTTGGTGTTTAGATTGTGAATGATTAAATTTTGTGTGTTTAATATAGCCTTGAGAAGGCAAGGAATTATTCGAAAGTAGAATAATTTTTAGTAATGAGAATTTTATTGAAGTGGAATAAGTGATCCTGATGCTTAAGGAAATTTAAGTGTAAAAAGCTAGCATAAGATGAACTAGTAGCAAGGTGGTGTTGGCGCATGAGTGATTGCTTGAGGGGAGAGGTTCGAATCCCATGGATAGCATTTTGGTGACTTTTACTTTTGCATCTATGTGGCATGTGTCGGTCAAGCCTTACTTATGGTAAGGTTGGGCTAATTCTTTTATGGAAAGTAGACTAAAGGAAAAAGGCAAGTGTTAACTTAAGGTAAGGAATCAAAAGGTTTTGGTATGTAAGGGGGACATAAGGCTTGAAATAAGGGAAGGTGTTTTGGAAACTTTTGAATGGCCTTTTTTACCATGAATGTGGACGGCATAGGGGGCTAGGGGGGATGGCCGATTTTTGGTGTTAGTTTGGTAGGGTTAGGTGCTTGATGAGCACATTTTCCATTTGGTCAGTTGGTGCTTTTATCAAATTTTTTCTCTCTAATTTTCCCTCTCCCTAGCCGAATGTGCCATAAACTTTAAGTAAGCAATTGTTTCTTTTGCCATTTCTTTTGACCATTTAGGTCTTAGGTTGTTCATTCTCTCCAAACTTTTTTTTCTTCTTTTGTGATTGAAACCACATAGCCATCAAGGACCATTTCTTTTCTTCTCTTTTCCTCTTCATTCTTAGAATGCATTTTGGTCTCAAAGTTTCTTTTTGATTCATCTTCCATCCTTGAGAACCGAAATACAAACCTCTCATCTCCATTTTCTTTTCTCTTCTCTCTATTCTCTTTTCCTCTCCATTTTATTTACTATTTAAACACATCCTTCCTTCATTTTCCTTCCATGGCCAAATGCTTGTAACCATCCCCATAGTCGAAATTTATTTTCCTATCTATTATATCATAGCTGAATCTCTTATTCTTCTTTGACCTTGTTCTCAATCATCTCTTTCATTAAGCTTTGGATAATCGTAAGATAGTGGAGGGCCGAACCACCATCTTGTCAAGTCATCTTGAAAGTTATTCAAGTTTGGATCATATTTAGCAAGGTAAGAATGAACTCTTCAAGGATTTTTGATCACTCTCATTTTTATCAATGACTATCATTGGGATTTGCTATATCTGAAAGTTTTCACGCATAGGAATCCTTTGGAAATCACTCGAGATTTTAAGGTAAGCCGAGTTCCCCTTTTAAGCCATTAGTATTAAAATTTTCGATATATTGTAGGACTAATAATCCTTTGACAATGGAGGCAAGCAAGATAGGGACGAAAAGAGTTGTTAATAGCATTTGGAAGAGGGGTGGTTCGCTTATTCCCCTAAATTCAAGCGAAGGCCTATTTAGAATCGAGACTTTCCACGGGTTGTGGACCCTCATTCGAGGAGAATTGATTATTCAAAGTTGTTAGTAGTTCGAGCCATTAGCGGTTCGGGATTTCCCATTTGGTTGTGAACCGTCAGCGGGAGAACCGACAAATAATTGTCATTTGAGATTTTGAGGTAAAGATCTAGATCGTTATCAATAGTATAGTTTTTATTAAATATTAGTGTTCTAATCAAGCGTGATAAATATTTAGGTATCGACGAGCGGGAAGGTATAGTTCTCATCGTAATCAGGTGTGTAACTTCACACTTATCTCATGGGTTATATTATACCGTAAGCATAGAATAAAAATCATAAAATCAGTAAAATTGGAAAATAGAAAATATTAGCACTTTTTGTGTGAATGCATAAAAACGGTATTAAAGTTGTGGAAAAATTATGGATTTGCCCTTAATGGGCTATATTGTAAAAAATTGATAGTTTGGGCCTTATGGATTATTTTTGATAAGCTGGCCAAGTGAGAAAATTTCGAAAAGGGCCTCATATGTCTAATGGGCCAAAATTGCTAGATCGTTAAATGAGACAAAATTTGCTAGATCGTTAAATGGGCCAAAGTTTGCTAGATTGTTAAATGGGCCAAAATTTCTATTTTGACTAATGGGCCAAATTGATAACTTGTAATATGGGCTTTTGTTGAAATTTACCTTATGAATATATTGTTATGCATTATCTATATATACATGTACGCATGGGTTGGGGTAATTGTGAAGAGAAGAAAGGCTGTTGCCAAAATCTAGTTCGGTGACTCTGTCACAATCCAGTTCGGTGGCTCGCCACAAATATTATAATTGGCTTAATGCCTGCTATTGGTGTGTTGGCGGGGTGGGTTGACTTGATCCCCAGGTGTGTTGGTTGGTACGGGTGATGTGTAGCGGATGGAAATTTGGCTTGGTTGGGTATTGCATACCACATGCATTATTTTATATTGTACATTTGTAAATGGGCTCAAGCCCAACTAATTGCTTAAATGGTTTTGGCCCGATGAAAGCGATAAGTGGGTTACACATTGAGTTCTAAGTAACTCACCCTGCTTTTTCTTACCCTTCTCGGTAATAATAATTGATGGAGGCTGGGGGGGGATGACTTCGTGTGGAGGCCATACTACAAATGATGAGTTATAAAACTTTGAACTTCTTTTAAGTATTTTTATTTAAGTACTATTTCAATTGAGATGTAATAAGGCCTCTGGTATTATTTTTATGGATTTTTATGCGTGGATGGATTTTAATATGTTTTAGTTACTTAAATGGGGTTGTTTAATTTTTTTTTTTATAAATGTTTTCTTAAACTTGCGTATAAAAAGGGGTTTTTTTTCTTAAATATCACTAACTCGTAAAATTTTGTGAACACTCTTATATAAATTTATTTCGACCAATTATTTAAGTTTTTAACCAATTATTTCTCTGAAAATCAAATTGTAAACTCTTATGTTTTAAAATCATGGTTTTCAAATAAATCTCGATTTTTGATAAACTCCATTTTCAAAATTGTTTTAAAGAATTGTTTTCATTAAAAACATTGATGACTGGACGTAAGTTCGAATTGTGTGGTATGCCAAGTCTGGTCTTAAATGCATAAGCGGGTTTGCGGTGTTACATATATATTATTTTACTTTAAACTAAACGGTGCCATTTATCTAATTATTTCAAATATTACTTAAATTTAAAAAAATTATTTATTTAAATGAAAAAATTAAAATACTATTATTTAAAATAATTTACATTTTTTGGGTATATGAGTGATTATTTTTAATTTATATATTAAATAATTTTAAATTTTAAAGATTTCAAAATTTATCCAATTCTTTTAAATATTACTTAAACTTTAAAATAAAGAAAAAAAATTGGATTAAATCTTTAAATATATATTAGTATCAAAAATATTAGCGGCATTTTTAACAAAAAAAACAACGCAAAAGGTAAGAAATAGCGGCGTTTATCAAAAACGCCGCAAAAAATCATTTTATTTTAGTTAAAAACGGCGCCGTATTGTTAGCTTTTTTAGTGGCGCTAGGTAAAAAATGCTGCAAGAAGTATGTATTACCGGCATTTTATATAAAACGCCGCAAAAATCTGGCTAAAATTATTTAGTGGCGTTTATTGAAAAGCGCCGCAATATGGTTAATTTTTCTACTGAAACGTCATTCTTTTTCTATCCATTTTAATTGCTTAACATTTTCCATTCCCCCATTTTCCTATTTCCCAAAATCCCTAAATCTCATCTCTTTGCTCTTCGTATTCTCATCTCTGTTTCCAACAATCATTCTCTGCACCTTCCCTTTAAATTTTGCTAAATTTCTCCCTTTTCCTTTGCTTTGATTTCCACTCTCTTCCTTTTTTACAGTAAAAGAAAAGTTGCACCTTGATTTTCTTTTTTCTTGAATCCCCTTCTCTTTTGTATTCTTTTATTCGAACAAAAAAACACATTTGTTCTTGTTCATTTCGACTTTGAAAAAGAATTTCTCATCAAGAGAAGAAGATGAAGAAGAAGCTCTTAATAAATCTTGTGGTTTAATCTATTTGAGGTAAGTTTTGAGACACGAATCTCAGTTGAAAATTTTTATTTATTTTCATTTACAAATTAAATAAATTCAGTGCCATATTTCCTTTTTCAATTCAATCTGATTCTCTTTTATCTGCCTCAACTTTTTAACATCTTCGTTATTATTATTTTTTGCTTCATAGTTTCATTAATATCTTACAATGATTTCTTAGACAGACATTGCAAGGAAACGTTTAAAGTGTTGGACTGTTGGTAAGTTTCTATATACTTTCAAAAGAATAAAACATTATTGTATCATTTTTGTTTTTTCAATTCTCAAAGGAATAAGTTATGAATTTGTCTCTTTGCTTTCCTTCAACTATTTTACATTTCAGATATAGATTATTCTCACTGGTTTCTTTTTACTATCCTTCAAAGAATAAAAGGAATATGCATTATTCTCACTAGTTTCTTTCTACATTCCTTCAACTATTTTACATTTCAGATTTAAGAGTTGGAGCATTTTCTTTGAAGCAGGCAGAGCACCCTTTAAGCATCGCTTAATAATACATCTTCATCTTAATCATAAGTAGTGAGTCTCAACTTTTTCATTATTGTTTTTGAGTCTCATTTTTTTAGGCATTTAGTGCATATTGTCTACCATTTTGCTTAGGCTAAGCAGAATTGTTATGTGAATTCAGACTAATGACAATGCCTGAGTTTTTCTTTATTGGCGCTGATACTAATGTCGTGGGAACACTGATGGTAGACTACTTGGTGAAGCCAATAGAACGTCGCGTTCGTTACTTATAAAATTATTAAATTAGTTTTAATTATTAAATTAGTATCTTGTTTTAATTGGTTTTTTTATATACCAACAAGGAAAAAAAGTTTCAAATTGCATATACATATGATTCGAATGTTTAATGTTTGTGCAAATGAATTTTTTTTATATCCTAGGAAAGGTTGCTAAACTATTGAATATAAACCTGTAACATCTCGAAATTGGGCCTAGTAGGATTGGGCCCAATGGGCCTTGGGCGTAGAAATGTTTAAAATTTTGAGAACAAGAGAATGGCATTATTACAAATTGGACTTGTTAGTTAAGTGAATTTGGAGTTTACGGGGTTTCTATGAAGTCTCGGGTTTAATTGGGCCTTAGGAAAAATTTGGCATTTTAGCACTTTAAGGAGAGATGGTAAGTAGCTTCAAGGCTTATTGAAATAAATGAATAAATGGTTAGCACAAGTGAGCAATTAGTAAAGAGGTTATGGCATTAAGTAAAGTACCTTGAGGGAAAAGGTTCAAATCCCTTTGTGTGCAATGTTTGGCTAATATTTTTGCACTCTTTCCTTAAGTGTCAGCCAAGGACTATTTATGACAAGGTTGGACTTCATTATTTTTGATAAGGTGGCTATAAGAATAAGGCAAGGTTGAAGCTGGGGAAAGGAATCAAGAGAAATAGGTAAGTAAGGGGGACAAGAGGCTTATTTTGTGGATGGTTTTTGGAAAGCTTGGGTGGCCAAACTCTTATCCTAAGGGGGGATGCATGTGGACGGTTTTGAGGTAGATAGGTGGCTGAAAATTTTACCTTGGCATTTGGTAAGTTCTTGGTTTTGTTTTGGCAAAATTTCCCTCGACAACTTTGTCTCATCTCTCACATTTTGCAACTCTCCTTGCCAAAACATATTAGCACAATAGTGCATTTTTCTCTTCTCTTGAATTGGTCACATATTCATCTTTTGTCTAATCTCCTTGATAGCCAAATATCATTGTTCATTCTCCTCTATAACCGAAACCTTTCCATCATTCTTTCTTTCTCATTCCTTAAGCAATTGGTAAGTATTCTTTCCAATGTTTTATTTTCTTCTCTTATGACCGAATCCATACTTTGGTTTTTGGATGGTCATTTTGATCGAGACCATCACCTTACTTTCTCTCATACGAGATCATTTTCTTCTTTGTAGTGATATAGAGGGAGGCCGAATACCACAACATCGCCTAATCATGTTTTGTCATAGGACGATCGTGAGAAACGGGATTATAATCGATTAAGGTAAGGAAGATCTTTCATAGTTCATTTGATATCTCCATTTGGTTTTTTAGTTAATTGGATTGAAGGTTGGCTAATTGATATTGTTGGTAGGATCGATTTTTGGTGCATCGAGGGAGATCACAGTCGTGGTGTTGAAATCGGTAGAAAGCACAACTCGTAATCAAGGTGTGTAATCCCTACTTTCCAAATATATATTTGAAATGGTGTGTGATCTAACACTTGTCTGAAGGGTTGCATGAAATATTATGTGATTCGGTCAAAATACCGAAGAAAAACCAGAAATCGGCATCCGTAATCACTCGGGCATGCGTATGATCGTAGTGGTAATCATGTTTTGTAATAAAATAGTTTCAGTGAGAAACAGAGATGTGTATTTGAAAAATCACGAAAAATTTGGATAAATGGAATTACAAAGTGAGTAAGATATCAGATTAAAGCTGACTGTGTCTATTTTAATATGGAAGCAACGAAGAAGGAAAAGAAATATTATATTCTGAGATATGTTAATTTTAGTGAGACTGGTTCTGAATGACTTTGGGGCATTCTATTCTGTCTTAGAAAAATCGTATAAAATTGTAAAAAGTGAATTATGGGACATAATTTATATGTATAGATTCCTTAGTGAGCCTATTATTAATAGAGAAAGTGGGAGCAGTATATGAAAACTGTACAGTGAGATATTTGGATTTTGGGTAAGAAAGGTTAGAATCGTTGGACAGTGAAACAAGGGAAACTTGAAGGAATAAACTGTACTAAATGGTTAAGGTAAGAATTCTGGAAAGATCATAGTAAGAAGAAATATGAGTCTAGTTCCAAGGAAAATTTACGCATTTAGATTTCGAGATTTCTAACATGAGTTATAGTCAATTTAGTCAATTATGACGTAGATGGACGATTTCAAACTTTTATGCCCCAAATTAGTAGTTAAGCCTAGGTTACTGAAATTACCATAATACCCTTGGAGGTTAATTTGCGAAATACCCACAGGTAAGAGATTACCGAATTACCCTTAGATTACCAAATTACCCTTAGTGGGCAAAATACCAAATTAACGATATTGCCAATTTGATATATGTGATGACTAAATGGGCCAATTTGATATAAAATAGGCCCAAAGTGTTATGGGTCAAAATTTGTAATAAATCTCGATGTTGTTAATTATCATTGTTAAATGCCCTAATAATTTGCTATAATGTTGCATTCACATAATTCTGCATGGGTTTGGGATTTTGATGATTGGAGGAAGCTATTTGGTGACTCTACCACATATTTTGGTGACTCTATCACAATCTGTCTGATGGTTGTGCCACGTATATTCTGTTATTCTAGAGGCTTCGCCAAACATTCTGATATTATAAATGGCTAAATGCCTGCGATTATAAATGGCCACTGGCCTGCAAATTATTGTTATAAATGGCTTAATGCTTGCGATTGGTGTGTTGGAGGGGTGGGTTGACTGATGATCCCCACAGGTGTGTTGGTTGGTACGGGTGGTGTGTAGTGGATGGATTACTAGGTTTAACTTGGGAATTGTATACATTGCACATACATAAATATGTTATGTTGTGTAAATGGGCTTCGGCCCAAGATTTTGCTTTATGGGCTCAGGCCCAAGTTTTTGCTAATTGGATTCAAGCCAGTGGATGACGATAAGGGGATTATACACCGAGTTCTTGTAACTCACCCCCTTTTTTTCTTAACCCTTGTAGGTAATGCTCTGTGACGAGGACTTGGGGCCATGGATGACTCGGTGTAGGCCATACTTCAGAAATGGTTTTATTTGGACTTTAGTTTCTTACTTTGTTTACTTTATTACTTTACTATTTTGGGTTATGTGTTGTAATAAGGCCTCTAGATTTTTTTATTTTGCTTTATGTTTGGGATGTTTTATTATTCTTCTTAAATTGTTTAAAAGGAATTTTCTAAAATATAAATAATGGTTTTCAAAATTGATTAATAAATAGATTTTATAGGAAGCATTTACAAATAATTTAACTCAATTCTCTTCCAAAATTTCAACGTCATTTTCAAAAGTCCTAATTTTAAAGTCCACTACTTGATTTTTGACTCATCAACCAATCTCTCAAAATACTTGTATTTTATCTACGCTTCATAATTTTTCAAAATGCTTCGCAACTCTATTTCCAAACAACATATTTTCGTAAATTGTTATTTCAAATATGTTTTCGCAACCAAAATTTTTTTAAAGATAATTACGTTTTCAAGTAGATAACAATTGCTTAAGTGTTTTGGGTTTTAACAAAGAGGCTGTAATTCTCAAACAAGTTTTTAACAATCGCAAAGATGGTTTTGAAAAAAAAAACTTCCATGTGACACGCCAGATTCGAGCCTAACTTCTAGGCTGGGTTTGGGGTGTTACATTTTATGGTATCAGAGTCAGGTTGCAAAACTCGGCCGTGGTTTGGGTTCAAAAGAGTTTTCCAAAGCTGTTTAGAATTTTGATTTATAAATATATGTTCTAAAAGAAGTATGGCACCACAAGTATCCGACACCAAGTCAAGTAAGTATTTGTTTTCATTTTATAATTTTTGTGATTCGAAAATTCTACAAAGTAGAATACTCTAGAACTGTTATCTTTAAGAGTTGAAACTATAGAGACTGAGACTCTAGGCTGCGGATTTGAAAAAACTTTTCTACTCACACTTTATAAAACATCGGTTTATAAATATTGAATAGTATGATGATTCATAAAACTCATAATTTGATTATATCAACTTAGTGAACATGAGCGCTAGAAGACGCGGACGCAGTAGACGTGGATGTGGTAGAGGCCGATGTGCTAGGGCTAGATCTTCGGCACCAAGGCATGTGCTCAAAAGGGAGGTGTATACATCTTTAGTGGCTGAGACGGGATCTCATGATCAAGTTGGGGTTGATGAGCTGACTCAGATAGTTAAGAAGGTATTGAAAGAGGTTAAGGGAATTAGTGAAGCACTTCGAGTTGGGTCTGTGGACTATAAGAAGAAAGGAGATTGTGGTTCTTTTGAATCGCAGTCTCGTTCTGTGAAGCATGTTATGGCACGTCCACACTTTTCGTCTTGCAATTATTGCAGAAGGTGTCATTCGAGTGAATGCTGGAGGAGGTCAGGAGCATGTTTGAGATGCGAGACTAAGGAGCACAAGGCTCGAAATTATTTCATCACCATCAAGTCAGGTATGTTTTGGTTGGAGGTGAAGATTGAATATAGAAAATTCTAACTATAAATGGTAGACAAGCTGTTTGCTTTTGTGGTTAGATGTTTGGTTGTGCGAAAGAGGATTCAAGGTTTTGTTAAAAGTACATTGTGGTTTTTAAGGTCAGAGTGCACAGCGAAAGCATAGTGGTGTGATTTGACGGTGTGTTAGTAGTTGGTTGGAAATTTCTAGGACGAAATTTTTCTAAGGAGCGTGGAATTGTAACATCCCAAAATTGGGCCTAGTAGGATTGGGCCCAATGGGCCTTGGGCATAGAAATTGAAACACCCCAAACTCGGCCCACGAGCCTTGACCGGATCTGGTATGTTCCTTGAGTAAAAACTTTTCAAATCTTGTTTGTTGATTTGGAAAAATATGGATGGTTTTGAAGAACATTCGATTTGTGTTGGGTTGATTGGAAGCGGTGTTGTTTATGTGTCAAAACATTTAAATATTTGTTTACATTTTGAGAAAATTTATTTAGTCTCAATTTAATAACAACCTTATCATAATAAACCAATTTAAAACACTTATTTAAAAAAGTTAATAATAATGGCCATAATTACATCAAAAACAAAAATCTAAAATACTAAAAAAAAGACAATGAATATAGAATAACTCTGACCTGAGCATGACCACCACTAAGCTCCTGCCGACCCGGTCCATTACTGAGTGTCTCCTGAAAAATATCCCACAACGGGGTGAGTCAAACAGACTCAGTGTATAACCACCAACACAGAGTCCCAACGATTCAGGTATATCCGATCATACATATACATATAGCAAATTATAAGGAATGATGCAATTCCCGAACCCAAACCTATATAACCATCCGCTACACATCACCCATACCAACCATCACATCGTGGGGACTACTAAGTCAACCCTCCATCCGCTACACATCATCGGCGGCGATCCACTGAGACGACTTGCACATTGCCCTTATAAATTAGTGGCATAGCCACGGATAATATTTTGTGACATAAGTCACCACATTGATTCGAGACATAAGTCACCACATTTAGATATTGTGGTATAAAACCACCAAATCACTTCCCCTTTCATAATCACCCATGTGCCCCATGTCATACAAATCATGCCAAGATTATGCCACATTCTTTATTTCACATTCTTACCAATATTCACATATGTGTCATAACAGGTATTCGTAACATTGTTAACATAGTTTTAGAGAATAACGTACCTGAATATGCCGTACCATTGAATGGTACCTTAAGCCATATCTTTCACATTCTTCTTAACACATATATTAAATTAAATCCGTAAATCTATTAAGATTCAATGTGGGTTACACACCTGGTTCACTTGACGCTTTCACTGAAATCCTGAAACCCGATCTAATGCTTTAGATCCTTAGTTCCTACATTCGACCAACCTTAAGTATTTCAGTAAAAAGCCATTCGGCTAAATAATCAAATCCCGAAGGATTAACATAACCGAAATCTTACCTTGCTGCCGATTTGATTACTAATCAAATCCCAAAATTTGATGATATTCTTCCTTGCAATCGGCCAACACTAGTTCACTGGACTTGGTTAGTTTCAGCTTTTGAACAAATAAGAAACTGATCTACATTATTAACTATGGCCTTGGCCGACTATCATGGTTCACTTACCTTGTGGATCTAAATCCCAAAAAGTGTCCCTTGGTTGTGGTATCTGTCGAACTACCTATAAACTCATGTTAGATCCAATTCTAACATTAAATCACAATAAGTAGCCCATTGGCCGAATATCACATAACTTACCTTGGATATTGAAATCCCGAAACCTCCTTATAGTCGACTATAGCAAAATCCCAAAAGACTCCTTCATAGTTTGACCAAAGACATTAAGGGGATTAGTTCTTAGATTTCGGCTAAAAGAAAAGATTGAAGATTGAATATCAATTGATCTTACCCTTAAGAAATTTGCCAGAGAGAGCTTGCAGGAGAAATCGATTCAAAGAGTTTAAACTTTCGGCTCTTGGATGATCACTAGAAATATTCGGTTTTAACAAGAAAAGAAAATAAAAGTATAGGACCTAGGAAGAATCGATAATGGCTATCAAATGGGAAAGAGAGGCGTTTTTGGTGTTATTCGTGTATGGAAAAGAAAAGAATGAGAATTTAGAGGAGAACAAAGATAACTTTCGGTAGAACAATTAAAAGAAAAAGAAAAGTGCGACTTTGGAGAGAAAAGAGCAAAAGAAAGGAGGCTAGAATGCTTAATGAAATTGGGTTATCCCCTTACTATGCTTGGCGAAAATCACATCAAAGGAGTCCCTAGGCCGCCACACTCATCCCTATCTATTCCCTTATTTTCCTCTTATTACTTCATTTAAAATTAATAAAATAATCCATCATTTATCCCTTATCTTAGCCGAATTTTTAAAAAGGATTAAACTCATCCCTTTAGTGCCTTAGTGCCATCAACTACTGCTCACTCCTGCAGCAAAATAAAACTCTTTTATTTGCTTCCCTTGTAGCTCGAACCTGGCCCCTTGCCTACTGCATATGGTGTCACCTACTAGAGCTTTAAGTGGCGCCTTGCAGCCACTTTACCAAGCTGATTGTTGTATCATATTTCCCTTACTAATTTTCTTAAGGCCTATCAAACTTAGCTTCCCTTTTTAAACTAAAAATCAAATAATTTCTAAGGCATTTGACTACACACTAAGGTTCACAAAATTCATAAAACACATTCCACATACACATAGACATGCTTCCACATATAAATAAGCAATAATGCACAAGCCCTAATTCCTGGATAGTACAGTTCTACCCCCCTTAAAATAATTTTGACCTCGAAATTACCTGGCTAGAATAGGTGGGGGTATTGTTGTCGCATTGCTTCTTCCGGCTCCCAAGAAGCTCCTTCCAATCCATGGTTTTGCCACAACACTTTGACTAGAGGGACCGACTTCCTCCGAAGCACCTTCACATCTCGTTCCAGAATCTAAATTGGCTCTTCCTCATAGGACAAATTTGGTCTCAGCTCCACCTCCTCAACTGGTATTATATGAGATGGATCCGATCGATATCGACGTAGCATCGAGACATGGAATACATCGTGCATCTGCTGCAACTCTGGTGGCAACTATAACTGGTATGCCACTGTTCCAACTCACTTCAATACCCGATAAGGTCCTATAAACCTGGGACTTAGCTTCCCTTTTCGACCAAATCTCATCACTTTTTTCCAAGGTGACACTTTAAGAAACACTTGATCTCCCATATCAAATTCTATTTCCTTCCGTTTGAGATCTGCATACGACTTATGCCTGTCAGATGCCTCCTTCAATCGTGTCTGAATTACCCTAACCTTTTCTTTCGATTCTGCCACAATTTCTGGACCAAAAATCTGACGTTCTCCCAATTCCGTCCAACATGTGGGAGTACGGCATTTTCGTCCATGCAGTGCTTCGTACGGTGCCATCCGAATACTTGCCTGATAGCTGTTGTTGTAAGCAAATTCCGCTAAAGGAAAATATTCTTCCCAACTTCCTCTGAAGTCTATCACACAGCCCCTCAACATATCCTCCAACACTTGTATCACTCGCTCAGGCTGGCCATCCAACTGTGGATGAAATGTCGTACTGAAGCCCAATTTGGTGCCTAAAGCTTGATGTAGTGCCTTCCAAAATCGAGACGTGAACCTCGGATCCCTATCCGAGATAATCGACATCGGTACTCCGTGCAGCCTTACAATTTTCGTAACATACAACTTTGCTAACCTCTGGAGAGAATAGTCAACCCGCACTGGAATGAAATGCGCGGACTTTGTCAGTCGATCCACTATCACCCATACCGAGTCCTTCTTAGTAGGCGTAAGGGGAAGCCCACTAACGAAGTCCATGGTGATTCTCTCCCACTTCCAATGTAGAATATTTATCGGTTGAAGCAATCCTGATGGAACTTGATGTTCAGCCTTAACTTGTTGACACGTTAAGCACTTGCCAATGAATTCTGTAACTTCCGCTTAAGACCAGGCCACCAAAACTGTTCCCTTAGATTTTTGTACAACTTACTACCTCTAGGATGCATAGCATAAGGGCTACTATGCGATTCTGAAGAATTCTCTGCCGTAACTCCTCGTTCTTCGGCATAGAGACCTTACCCTTGAAACACAATACTCCATCGCCATTAATACCATAGTCCTTCAACTCCCCACTCTGTACTTGCCGAAGCTTAGCACTTAGATCATCATCTGCCAACTGTCCTACTTTCACCTCATTCAACCACGTCGGCTTAACTTACAGCTCTGCCAACAATCTTTCATCGTTGTACAAGCTCAGATGTGCGAACATCGCTCTCAGATCCAACACTACTTTTTGACTTAGGGCATCTGCCACAACTTTTGCCTTGCCCGGGTGATACTCTATGGAACAATCGTAGTCCTTCAATAATTCCACCCACCTTCGCTGTCTCAGGTTCAACTCTTTTTGAGTCAGCAGATACTTAAGGCTCTTATGGCCTGTGTAGATCACTGACTTTTCTCCATAAAGATAATGCCTCCATACCTTAAGAGCAAAGACCACTACTACTAACTCCAAATCGTGAGTCGGGTAGTTAACCTCATGTGGCCTTAATTGTCGAGACGCATAAGCAATTACCTTTCCGTCTTGCATCAATACGCATCCCAAACCTGTGTGAGAAGTGTCACAATACACCATGAATTCTTTCCCTGCCTCAGGCTGAATTAGAACTGGAGCTTCGTGAAAACCCTCTTAAGCTTCTCAAAGCTTTCTTGCTGCTTATCAGTCCATATGAAAGGTACCTCCTTCCTTAGCAACTTTGTCAAAGGTGCTGCGATCAACGAGAACCCTTCTATGAACCTTCTATAATAGCCTGCCAATCCCAAGAAGCTACGAACCTTAGCCACAAACCTAGGTGGTTTCCAATCCAACACGCTTCAATCTTCCTAGGATCCACCCTTATTCCTTCTACTGACACCATATGTCCTAAGAACGCGACTTCCTTAAGCCAAAATTCACACTTGCTGAATTTGGCATAAAGCTTCTTCTCCCTTAACACTTGTAACACTATCCGGAGATGCTCATCGTGTTCTTTCTTAGACTTGGAGTACACTAGAATGTCTTCGATGAACACAACGATGAACCTATTCAAGTAAGGTTGAAAAACCCGGTTCATCATATCCATGAACGTGGCTGGGGCATTCGTCAATCCAAATGGTATTACTAAGAACTCATAATGCCCGTATCTTGTTCGAAAAGCCGTCTTATGGATATCAGCCTCTTTCACCTTAAGCTGATGATATCCAGACCTTAGATCTATCTTCGAAAATACTGCGGTCCCTTGTCGATCGAACAAGTCATCTATTCTTGGCAAAGGGTACTTGTTCTTGATGGTCAGCTTATTCAACTGACGATAATCTATGCACATGTGCATAGTTCCGTCCTTCTTCTTCACAAACAAGACCGGTGCTTCCCATGGAGACATACTGGGTCGAATAAACCCACAATCAAGCAACTCTTGGATTTGAGCCTTGAGCTCAACCAACTCCTTAGGTGCCATTCTGTATGGGGTAATTGACACAGAAACTGTACCCGGTATCAAGTCAATTCTGAACTCCACCTCCCTATCCGGGGGTATTCCAAGTAATTCCTCCAGAAAGACATCTACAAATTCCCTTACCGTTCTAACTCCACTAACGCCCCCTTCTTTTGCATCCAACGCACTAACGAAGGCCAAAAATACCTTGCACCCTTTTCAAACCATCTTATCAGCCTTTAGTGTCGAAACTATGTTAGACAAGTAGTTTCTTCTTTCACCTATCACAATTATCACCTCATCCTCCAAGGTCCTTAATTCCATTCGCTTAGCTGCACAATCCAATACAGCCCGATGTTCCACTAGCCAGTCCATGCCAAGTATAAGATCAAATTCTCCAATGGGTAGTTCCATCAAGTGGGCAGGAAATACCACTCCCTGAAGCTCTAGAGGTACATTCTGAAATATCTTATTCACCACTACAGTTTGACCCAATGGGCTTACTACAGTCATCTCCCTATTAGATAGTTCAGAGGCTATGCCTAATGTTTCAACTACTCTACATGCAACATAAGAGTGGGTAAAGCCAACATCTATTAAAGAAATGTAAGGTTTGCCAAATATAAGGAACGTACCTGTTATGACGTCCGGTGCGTCTCCATCCTCCCTCCGGTGGACTGCATACACCATGCTCGACTGTCTTGCCTTTGTATTACCAACACCTCTGCTCGATGTTCCCCGTCCTCTACTAGAACCATTACCTCTACCAATTGGACCACGGCCCCACTAAGGCTACTGTTCACCTCTTCCAGCCTGATTATAGCCCTGACCTATTGGTTGGCTCCCGTCTATCTTTATAGGATAGCCCTTGATCATATGATCCTTAGACTCACACTTGAAGCATCCTCCCGTTTTCTTCCAACACTCTTCTAAATGCATCTTCCCACATTGGTCACAAGTACGGTACTGTCCTCCCATAGCAGCTTGCTGACCTCGTAGCCCATCAACTCTAGGCCTCTTTTGCACATTCCCAGATGACCCTGATGGTCCAAAACCTCTCTTTTGCCTATTCCGATCCATATTCTGCCTCACCGAGTCCTTAATCTCTTCGGCTACCTTAGCTGTCTCCACCAATACGGGAAATTCTCGCTCTTGCTGTGGAGCTATCAATAAACTCAGATCATCCCTCAGTCCATCCTCAAATCAGACACACCACTCATGCTCCGTCGACACAATACCTCGAGCATAACGGCTCAGCCTTAGAAATTTTACCTCGTATTCCGCTACAGACTTATTCCCCTGAACCAGCCTAAAAAATGCCTTCCTCTACACATCCACATAACTAGTTTCAATGTACTCCTTCTGATATGCCGCCTTAAAATATTCCTAGGTAAGATCATTAGCGGCAACACCTTCCCGAACTGTGAGCCACCATTGGTATGACTCAACAAGGAGTAGCGACACTACCCCTTTCAGTTTCTCCTCGGCAGTCAGGTCCAAATCATCCATTATCCGTTCCATCGCCTCTAACCAATACTCAGCCGTATTGGGTGCCACACCAGATACTCAACAGAAAAACTCAGCTCCATTGGCTCGAAGTCGCTCAGGTAATGACTTTCGAGCTCTCATGCCTCCACTTACTCCACCCACCCTTTCCAAAACCCGCAGCATCATCTGTGATACTGCATCATCCCCCGTCTGATCCTGATATTCCATATCAGCGGCTGGTGGTGGTGGCATTTCATTTTTGGACCCTTGTCCGGACTTAACAGGCTCCGACACGGTCATTCGGCCTCTACCACAACCACGCACGTTACGACCACATCCCCTAGAATTCATGCTTGCATTTATTTGATTAAAGAATTTTATAAATTAGTTTTGTTCCACTGATTTATCACGAACAGTCTTATGTTTAATAGTTCTAAGGAGTAGTTCTTTTGAATTCATACATACACACAGTCTCAAATTCATTCAGTCAATCATGAACTTGCGTTCATTACAGAAAAGTGTTGTAATTGTTATTTTTTTGTTTTCCACTACCCAGGGGTATTTTCAAAATTTTTATCCTATAGGGGTATTTTGGTAATTTTTCAAATTAGGGTATTTGAAAATTTCACAAAGTAGAGATTTTTGGTATATATATATTTTTTTCAAAATTGAAATACTTGGTAAGAAAATTCCAAGGGTAAAATGGTAATTTTATAAAGCGAGGTATTTTGTAATTTTTCAAACCAGGGCATTTGGTAATTTTTGCAAAATATGTCTCCTGGTGACTTTTCAAAACAAGGGTATTTTAGAAATTTTAATTTTGAGGATACTTTGGTAACTTTCCACACTGAGGATATTTTGGTCATTTGTACAGGTTAGGGGTAATTTGGTCAATTTGCAAATCAAGGGTATTTTGGTCATTTTTTTAAAACGAGGGTACTTTTGGAATTTTAAAATCACGATTTGTCTTTAGAATTTCACAAAATAAGGTGACGGGTCCCTTTCGGGTTTTAGTTATTGAGTTTAGCCTGCGATTGAGACCTCTTGATTAGGACGCACCAGGTAGGATTCGAGCGGTGAGGAGGTGAGTCACTACGTCTGCTTAAATACCAATCTCCCACTGAATCCAATCCTAGACATGCGCACAACGGTTGCCACACCCTTAACTCGGTGACCTAGACACGGGTTTGTTTGGTTAGACATTAAGTTTTATGTAACTTGGTGTTGGAGTAAACTAATCCTAGGGTTTAATTCCTAATTCACTAATCTAAGTCCCTATATGTCCCACATACAAATCACAAAAGATTTAGGAGTACTTACCTAGTGGACTTCGGGTCGGAGACTCAGGTGCCATGCCAGAAAACCTGCTTATTTCACAAAAATTTTCACAAAATTCATTTGGGCTTGATTTTCAAAACGTTATGGGCTTTAAAACCTAAGGCTGAGAGTTTAAAATTGGGCTCTGATACCAAGCTGAAACACCCCAAACTAGGCCCATGAGCCTTGACTGGATCTGGTATGTTCCTTGAGTAAAAACTTTTCAAATCTTGTTTGTTGATTTGGAAAAATATGGATGGTTTTGAAGAACATTCGATTTGTGTTGGGTTCAGATTGGAATGGTGTTGTTTATGTGTCAAAACATTTAAATATTTGTTTACTTTTTTGAGAAAATTTATTTAGTCTCAATTTAATAACAACCTTATCATAATAAACCAATTTAAAACACTTATTTAAAACATTAATAATAATGGCCATAATTACATCAAAAACAAATCCCGAATAAATATGAAATACTAAAAAAAAGGACAATGAATATAGAATAACTCTGAGTTGAGCATGACCACCATCGAGCTCCCCAGGCCGGTCCATTCTTGAGTGTCACCTGAAAAATATCCCACAACGGGGTGAGTCAAACAGACTCAGTGTATAACCACCAACACAGAGTCCCAACGATTTAGGTATATCCGATCATACATATACGTATAGCAAATTATAAGGAATGATGTAATTTTCGAACCCAAACCTATATAACCATCCGCTACACATCACCCGTACCAACCATCACACCGTGGGGACTACTAAGTCGACCCTCCATCCACTACACATCATCGAAGGCAGTCGCTGCAGACGGCTTGCACATCGCCCTTATATATTTGTGGCATAGCCACCAGATAATATTTTGTGACATAAGTTACCACATTCAGATTTCGTGACATAAGTCACCACATACAGATATTGTGGTATAAAACCACCAAATCACTTCCCCTTTCATAATCACCCATGTGCCCCATGTTATACAAATCATGCAAAGATTATGCCACATTCTTTATTTCACATTCTTACCAATATTCACATATGTGTCATAACAGGTATTCGTAACATTGTTAACATAGTTTTAGAGAATAACGTACCTGAATATGCCGTACCATTGAATGGTACCTTAAGCCATATCTTTCACATTCTTATTAACACATATATTAAATTAAATCCGTAAATCTATTAAGATTCAGTGTGGGTTACACACCTGGTTCACTTGACGCTTTCACTGAAATCCCGAAAACCCGATCTAATGCTTTAGATCCTTAGTTCTTACATTTGGCCAACCTTAAGTATTTCAGTAAAAAGCCATTCGGTTAAATAATCAAATCCCGAAGGATTAACGAATCAAATCTTATTTTGCCGATTTGATTACTAATCAAATCCCAAAATTTCGTGATATTTTTCCTTGCAATCGGCCAACACTAGTTCACTGGACTTGGTTAGTTTTGGCTTTTGAACAAATAAGAAACCGATCTACAATATTAACTATAGCATTGGCCAACTATCATGGTTCACTTACCTTGTGGATCTAAATCTTGAAAAGTGTCCCTTGGTTGTGGTATCTGTCGAACTACCTATAAACTCATGTTAGATCCAATTCTAACATTAAATCACAATAAGTAGCCCATTGGCCGAATATCACATAACTTACCTTGGATATTGAAATCCCGAAACCTCCTTATAGTCGACTATAGCAAAATCTCGAAAGAATCCTTCATAGTTTCGGCCAAAGACATTAAGGGGATTAGTTCCTAGATTTCGGCTAAAAGAAAAGATTGAAGATTGAATATCAATTGATCTTACCCTTAAGAAATCGGCCAGAGAGAGCTTGCAGGAGAAATCGATTCAAAGAGTTTAAACTTTCAGCTCTTGGATGATCACTAGAAAGATTCGATTTTAACAAGAAAAGTAAAGAAAAGTATAGGACCTAGGAAGAATCGGTAATGGCTATCAAATGGGAAAGAGAGGCGTTTTGGTGTGATTCGTATGGAAAAGAAAAGAATGAGAATTCAAAGGAGAACAAAGATAACTTTCAGCTAGAACAATTAAAAGAAAAAGAAAAAGTGACTTTGGAGAGAAAAGAGCAAACGAAAGGAGGCTAGAATGCTTAATGAAATTGGTTATCCCCTTACTATGCTTGTCCAAAAATCACATCAAAGGAGTCCCTAGGCGACCACACTCATCCCTATCTATTCCCTTATTTTCCTCTTATCGCTTCATTTAAAATTAATAAAAATAATCCATCATTTATCCCTTATCTTAGCTGAATTTTTAAAAAGGATTAAACTCATCCCTTTAGTTCCTTAGTGCCGTCCACTACTGCTCACTCCTGCAGTAAAATAAAACTCTTTTATTTGCTTCCCTTGCAGCTCAAACCTGGCCCCTTGCCTACTGCATATGGCGTCACCTACCAGACCTTTAAGTGGCGCCTTGCAGCCACTTTACCAAGCTGATTGTTGTGTCATATTTCCCTTACTAATTTTCTTAAGGCCTATCAAACTTAGCTTCCCTTTTTAAACTAAAAATCAAATAATTTCTAAGGCATTTGACTACACACTAAGGTTCACAAAATTCATAAAACACATTCCACATACACATAGACATGCTTCCACATATAAATAAGCAATAATGCACAAGCCTTAATTCCCAAATATTATAGAAATGTTTAAAATTTTGAGAACAAGAGAAGGACATTATTACAAATTGGACTTGTTAGTTAAGTGAATTTGGAGTTTACAGGGTTTCTATGAAGTCTCGGGTTTTATTGGGCCTTAGGAAAAATTTTGTATTTTAGCACTTTAAGGAGAGATGGTAAGTAGCTTCAAGGCTTATTGAAATAAATGAATAAATGGTTAGCACAAGTAAGCAATTAGTAAAGAGGTTATGGCATTAAGTGAAGTACCTTAAGGGAAGAGGTTTAAATCCCTTTGTGTGCAATGTTTGGCTAATATTTTTGCACTCTTTCCTTTAGTGTCGGCCAAGGACTATTTATGGCAATGTTGGGCTTCATTATTTTTGGTAAGGTGGCTATAAGAATAAGGCAATGTTGAAGTTGGGGAAAGGAATCAAGAGAAATAGGTAAGTAAGGGGGACAAGAGGCTTATTTTGTGGATTGTATTTTGGAAAGCTTGGGTGGCCAAACTCTTATCCTAAGGGGGGATGCATGTGGACGATTTTGAGGTAGATAGGTGGCTGAAAATTTTACCTTGGCATTTGGTAAGGTCTTGGTTTTGTTTAGGCAAAATTTCCCTTTGACAACTTTGTGTCATCTCTCCCATTTTGCAACTCTCCTTGCCAAAACATATTAACACAATAGTGCATTTTTCTCTTCTCTTGAATTGGTCACATATTCATCTTTTGTCTAATCTCCTTGATAGCCAAATATCATTGTTCATTCTCCTCTATAACTGAAACCTTTCCATCATTCTTTCTTTCTCATTCCTTAAGTAATCGGGAAGTATTCTTTCCAATGTTTTATTTTCTTCTCTTATGACCGAATCCATACTTTGGTTTTTGGATGGTCATTTTGACCGAGGCCATCTCCTTACTTTCTCTCATACGAGATCATTTTCTTCTTCGTAGTGATATAGAGGGAGGCCGAATACCACAACATCGCCTAATCATCTTTAGTCATAGGACGATCGTGAGAAACGAGATTATAAGCGATTAAGGTAAGGAAGATCTTTCATAGTCCATTCGATATCTCCATTTGGTTTTTGAGTTAATCAGATTAAAGGTTGGCTAATTGATATTATTGGTAGGATCAATTTTTGGTGGATCGAGGGAGACCACAATCGTGGTGTTAAAATCGGTAGAAAGCACAATTCGTAATCATGGAGTGTAATCCCTACTTTCCAAATATATATTTGAAATGGTGTGTGATCTCACACTTCTCTGAAGGCTTGCATGAAATATTCTATGATTCGATCAAAATACCAAAGAAAAATTGAAAACCGACATCCGTAATCACTCGGGCGTGCATATGATCGTAGTGGTAATCATGTTTTGTTATAAAATAGTTTCAGTCAAAAATAGTGACGTGTATTTGAAAAATCACGAAATATTGAATAAAAGGAATTACAAAGTGAGTAAGATATCAAATTAAAGCTTACTGCGTGTATTTTAATATGAAAGAAACAGAGAAGGAAAAGAAATATTATATTCTAAGATATGTTAATTTTAGTGAGACTGGTGCAGAATGACTTTGGGGTATTCTATTCTATCTTGGAAAAATAGTATAAAATTGTAAAAAGTGAATTATGGGACATAATTAATATGTATGGATTCCTTAGTGAGCCTATTATTAATAGAGACAAGTGGGAATAGTATATGAAAACTGTACAGTGAGATATTTGGATTTTGGGTAAGAGAGGTCAGAATCATTGGATAGTGAAATAAGGGAAAAGTTAAGGAATAAAATGTACTAAATGGTTAAGGTAAAAAATCTGGAAAAATCGTAGTAAGAATAAACATGAGTCTAGTTTCAAGGAAAATTTACGGATTTCAATTTTGAGATTTCTAACATGAGTTGTAGTCAATTTAGTCAGTATGATGCAGATGGACAGTTTTAAACTTTTATGCCCCAAATTAGTAGTTAAGCCTAGGTTACGAAATTACCATAATACCCTTGGAGGGTGAATTATCGAAATACCCCTGGGTTACGAGATTAACGAATTACCATTAGTGGGTAAAATTACCAAATTACGAAATTGGCCTTATGTGCCGAATTACAAAAATACCCTTATGAGTTGAATTACGAAAATGCCCCTAATGGGCCGATTTGATAGATTGCCTTAATGGGCCAATTTGATATATGGCTAAATGGGACAATTTGATATATGGCTAAATGGGCCAATTTGATATATGGCATAATGGGCCGATTTTGCAAAGTGTTAATGGGTCAAATTGTTTGTAATAAATCTTTGATGTTGTTAATTATCGTTGTTATATTATAAATATCATAATTTGCTATGAATGTTGCATTCACATAATTCTGCATGGGTTTGGAATTTTGATGATTGGAGGAAGCTATTTGGTGGCTCTGGCACATATTTTGGTGACTCTGTCACAATCTGTCTGGTGGCTATGCCACGTATATTCTGTTTTTCTGGTGGCTTCGCCAAAAATTATGATATTATAAATGGCTAAATGCCTGCGATTATAAATGGCCACTGGCCTACAAATTATTGTTATAAATGGCTAAATGCCTGCAATTTTAAATGGCCATTGGCCTGCTAATTATTGTTATAAATGGCTTAATGCCTGCGATTGGTGTGTTGGTGGGGTGGGTTGACTAATGATCCCCACAGGTGTGTTAGTTGGTACGGGTGGTGTGTAGCGGATGGATTACTAGGTTTGGCTTGGGAATTGCATACATTGCACATACATAAATATGTTCTGTTGTGTAAATGGGCTTGACCAAAGATTTTGCTTTATGGGCTCAGGCCCAAGTTTTTGCTAATTGGATTCAAGCCAGTGGATGACGGTAAGGGGATTATACACTGGGTTCTTTTAACTCACCCCCTTTTCTCTTAGCCCTTGTAGGTAAAGCTCAATGATGAGGACTTGTGGCCATGGATGACTCGGTGTAGGCCATACTTTAGAAATGGTTTTATTTGGACTTTAGTTTCTTACTTCGTTTACTTTATTACATTACTATTTTGGGTTATGTGTTGTAATAAGTCCTCTAGATTATTTTATTTTACTTTATGTTTGGGATGTTTTTATTATTCTTCTCAAATTGTTTAAAAATAAATTTTCGAAAAATCTAAATAATGGTTTTCAAAATTGATTAATAAATGGATTTTATAGCAAACATTTACAAATAATTTAACTCGGATTCTCTTTCAAAATTTCAACGTCATTTTCAAAAGTCCTAATTTTAAAGTCCACTACTTCGATTTTCGACTCATCAACCAATCTCTCAAAAATACTTGTATTTTATCTACGTTTCCGCAATGGTTTCAAAATGCTTCTGCAACTCTATTTTCAAACGTCATATTTTCGTAAATTGTTATTTCAAATATGTTTTTGCAACCAAAAAAGTTTTTAAAGGTAATTACATTTTCAAGTAGATAACAATTGCTTGAGTGTTTCGGGTTTTAACAAAGAGGCTGTAATTCTCAAACAAGTTTTTAACAATCGCAAAGATAGTTTTGAAAAAAAAAACACTTTCATGTGATACACCAGATTCGGGCCTAACTTCTAGGCCGGGTTTCGGGTGTTACATTTTATGGTATCAGAGTCAGGTTGCAAAACTCACCGTGGTTTGGGTTCAAAAGCATTATTCAAAGCTGTTTAGAATTTTGATTTATAAATATATGTTCTAAAGGAAGTATGGCACCACGAGTATCCAGCACCAAGTCAAGTAAGTATTTGTTTTCAATTTATAATTTTTGTGATTCGAAAATTCTACAAAGTAGAATACTCTAGAACTGTTAGCTTTAAGAGTTGAAACTATAGAGACTGAGACTCTAGGCTACTGGATTTGAAAACAACTTTCCTACTCACACTTCATAAAACATCGGTTAATAAATATTGAATAGTATGATGATTCATAAAACTAGTAATTTGATTATATCGACTTGGTGAACATGAGTGCTAGAAGACGCGGACGCGGTAGACGTGGACGTGGTAGAGGCCGAGGTGCTAGGGCTAGATCTTCAACACCAAGGCATGTGCTTGAAAGGGAGGCGCGGACATCATTAGTGGCTGAGATGGGATCTCATGATCGAGTTGGGGTTGATGAGCTGACTCAGATAGTTAAGAAGGTATTGAAGGAGGTTAGGGAATCAGTGAAGCACTTCAAGTTGGGTCTGTGGACTGTAAGAAGAAAGGAGATTGTGGTTCTTTTGGATCGCAGTCTCGTTCTGTGAAGCATGTTAAGGCACGTCCACACTTTTCGCTTGCGATTAATGTGGAAGGTGTCATTCGGGTGAATGCTGGAGGAGGTCAGGAGCATGTTTGAGATGTGGGTCTAATGAGCACAAGGCTCGAAATTATTTCATCACCATCAAGTCAGGTATGTTTTGGTTGGACGTGATGATTGAATGTAGAAAATTCTAAGTATAAATGGTAGACAACTGTTTGCTTTTATGGTTAGATGTTTGGTTGTGCGAAAGAGGATTCAAGATTTTGTTAAAAGTACATTATGGTTTTTAAGGTCAGAGTGCGCAACGAAAGCATAGTGGTGTGATTTGACGGTGTGTTAGTAGTTGGTAGGAAATTTTGAGGATGAAATTTTTTTTAAGGAGTGTGGAATTGTAACATCCCAAAATTGGGCCTATAGGATTGGCCCAATGGGCCTTGGGCGTATAAATGTTTAAAATTTTGAGAACAAGAGAATGACATTATTACAAATTGGACTTGTTAGTTAAGTGAATTTGGAGTTTACGGGGTTTCTATGAAGTCTAGGGTTTAATTGGGCCATAGGAAGAATTTGGTATTTTAGCACTTTAAGGAGAGATGGTAAGTAGCTTATGAACAAATGGTTAGCACAAGTGAGCAATTAGTAAAGAGGTTATGGCATTAAGTGAAGTACCTTGAGGGAAGAGGTTCAAATCTGTTTGTGTGCAATGTTTGGCTAATATTTTTACACTCTTTCCTTTAGTGTCGGCCAAGGACTATTTATGGAAAGGTTGGACTTCATTATTTTTGGTAAGGTGACTATAAGAATAAGGCAAGGTTGAAGTTGGGGAAAGGAATCAAGAGAAATATGTAAGTAAGGGGGACAAGAGGCTTATTTTGTGGATGGTGTTTTGGAAAGTTTGGGTGCCCAAACTCTTATCCTAAGGGGGATGCATGCGGACGGTTTTGAGGTAGATAGGTGGCTGAAAATTTTGCCTTGGCATTTGGTAAGGTCTTGGTTTTGTTTTGGCAAAATTTCCCTTTAACAACTTTGTGTCATCTCTCCCATTTTGCAACTCTCCTTGCCAAAACATATTAGCACAATAGTGTATTTTTCTCTTCTCTTGAATTGGTCACATATTCATTTTTTGTCTAATCTCCTTGATAGCTAAATATCATTGTTCATTCTCCTCTATAACCGAAACCTTTCCAACGTTCTTTCTTTCTCATTCCTTAAGCAATCGGTAAGTATTCTTTCCAATGTTTTATTTTCTTCTCTTATGACCGAATCCATACTTTGGTTTTTGGATGGTCATTTTGACAGAGACCATCACCATACTTTCTCTCATATGAGATCATTTTCTTCTTCGTAGTGAAATAAAGGGAGGCCGAATACCACAACATCGCCTAATCATGTTTACTCATAGGACGATCGTGAGAAACGGGACTATAATCGATTAAGGTAAGGAAGATCTTTCATAGTTCATTCGATATCTCCATTTGGTTTTTGAGTTAATCGGATTGAAGGTTGGCTAATTGATATTGTTGGTAGGATCGATTTTTGGTGCATCGAGGGAGATCACAGTCGTGGTGTTCAAATTGGTAGAAACCACAACTCGTAATCAAGGTGTGTAATCCCTACTTTCCGAATATATATTTGAAATGGTGTGTGATCTCACACTTCTCTGAAGGCTTGCATGAAATATTCTGTGATTCGATCGAAATACCGAAGAAAAACCAGAAACCGACATCCGTAATCACTCGGGCGTGCGTATGATCGTAGTGGTAATCATGTTTTGTAATAAAACAATTTCAGTCAGAAATAGTGACGTGTATTTGAAAAATCACGAAATATTGGATAAAAGGAATTAAAAAGTGAATAAGATATTAGAATAAAGCTTACCGTGTCTATTTTAATATGGAAGAAATAGAGAAGGAAAAGGAATATTATATTCTGAGATATGTTAATTTTAGTGAGACTGGTTCTGAATAACTTGGGGGTATTTTGTTCTGTCTTGTAAATATCGTATAAAATTGTAAAAAGTGAATTGTGGGACTAATTTATATGTATGGATTCCTTAGTGAGCCTATTATTAATAGAGACAAGTGGGAGCAGTATATGAAAATTGTACAGTGATATATTTGGATTTTGGTTAAGAGTGGTCAGAACCATTGGACAGTGAAACAAGGGAAACTTTAAGGAATAAACTGTACTAAATGGTTAAGGTAAAAAATCTGGAAAAATCGTAGTAAAAATAAAGAGGAGTCTAGTTTCAAGGAAAATTTACGGATTTAGATTTTGAGATTTCTAACATGAGTTATAGTGAATTTAGTCAGTATGATGCAGATGGACAGTTTCAAACTTTTATGCCCCAAATTAGTAGTTAAGCCTAGGTTACAAAATTACCATAATACCCTTGGAGGGTAAATTATCGAAATAATTTGCTTATTTAGATTACCAAATTACTCTTAGTGGGTAAAATTACCGAATTACTTAAATTACCCTTATGTGCCGAATTATTTAAAATACCCTTATGGGTCAATTTAAAACGCCTTAATGGGCCGATTTGATAGATTGCCTTAATGGGCCAATTTGATATATTAAATGGGCCAATTTGATATATGGCTAAATGGGCCAATTTGATATATGGCATAATGGGCGATTTTGCAAAGTGTTAATGGGTCAAATTGTTTGTAATAAATCTCGATGTTGTTAATTATCGTTGTTATATTGTAAATATCATAATTTGCTATGAATGTTGCATTCACATAATTTCGCATGGGTTTGGGGTTTTGATGATTGAGGAAGCTATTTGGTGGCTCGCCACATGTTTTGGTGATCTGTCACAATCATGCGGTGGCTATGCCACGATATTCGTTATTCGGTGGCTTCGCCAAAAATTTCGATATTATAAATGGCTAAATGCTGCGATTATAAATGGCCACTGGCCTGCAAATTATTGTTATAAATGGCTAAATGCCTGCGATTATAAATGGCCACTGGCCTGCGAATTATTGTTATAAATGGCTTAAAGCCTGCGATTGGTGTGTTGGTGGGGTGGGTTGATTGATGTTCCCTACAGGTGTGTTGGTTGGTACGGGTGGTGTGTAGCGGATGGATTACTAGGTTTGGCTTGGGAATTGCATACATTGCACATACATAAATATGTTCTATTGTGTAAATGGGCTTCGGCCCAAGATTTTGCTTTATGGGCTCAGGCCCAAGTTTTTGCTAATTGGATTCAAGCCAGTGGATGATGGTAAGGGGATTATACACTAAGTTCTTCTAACTCAACCCCTTTTCTCTTAACCCTTGTAGGTAATGCTCAGTGACGAGGACATGGGGCCATGGATGACTCGGTGTAGGCCATACTTCAAAATGGTTTTATTTGGACTTTAGTTTCTTACTTCGTTCACTTTATTACTTTACTATTTTGGGTTATGTGTTGTAATAAGTCCTCTGGATTATTTTATTTTGCTTTATGTTTGGGATGTTTTGTTATTCTTCTTAAATTGTTTAAAATAAATTTTCTAAAAATCTAAATAATGGTTTTCAAAATTGATTAATAAATGGATTTTATAGCAAACATTTACAAATAATTTAAATCGGATTCTCTTTCAAAATTTCAACGTCATTTTCAAAAGTCCTAATTTTAAAGTCCACTACTTCGATTTTTGACTCATCAACCAATCTCTCAAAAATACTTGTATTTTATCTACGCTTCATAATGTTTTCAAAATGCTTCGCAACTCTATTTCCAAACGTCATATTTTCGTAAATTATTATTTCAAATATGTTTTCGCAACCAAAAAGGTTTTTAAAGATAATTACGTTTTCAATTAAATAACAATTGCTTAAGTGTTTTGGGTTTTAACAAAGAGGCTGTAATTCTCAAACAAGTTTTTAACAATCGCAAAGATGGTTTTGAAAAAAAAACACTTCGATGTGACACCCAGATTCGAGCCTAACTTTTAGGCCGGGTTTGGGGTGTTACAAAACCATTGTGATACTAAACAAGAAAAATTATTCATTGGCAACAATGATATTTTGGAAGAATTTCATGTAAAATTGTAGTCTAGTTGCTAAAAAGGAGGATAAGGAACTGTGTTTCATGTTGTAAAGTGTGTTATTCTTCTTGTAGTCTCCTTTGATATCTCTAGCAACTAGATTAAGGAACTGTGTTTCAGGCTGTAAAATGTTTTATATTTTTTGACTTTGTTTTATTGTAGTAAAGTGTGCCCCCCATTTGTAGAAGTCGAACTTTGGCTCGAATCAGCTGGAAGCTATCCGCCTTCGCGTAAGCCTAGTTATGTTACATGCTTATATTTCTTGTCTGTTTATCCATGGTGTTAGTGGAGAAACATTAAGGATAAGTTTATATTAGATTATTTTAGTTGCTTATATGCAAGCTTCTAACATTTTACATCTAATGATAAGCTCTCATTATTTCAGAGCCTGTTATCCTTGCTGTTGAAGCTTGTAAAAATGTACAGTCAAGAGTGATGAGAGGTGAATGTCAATGATGGGGGTACTGGCCTGAGAGTTCTTTAAAGGGTATGAAGAGTTGAAGGAAGAATGAAAAGGAGTTAGGAAATTTGCCCCCATTAGTAAATTCTACAATAGTTATTACTTATTAGGATACATTTTGTTAGGTCATGCTTTTCTTTCCTTTTCCCCCTCTTTTTGTGGACACTTCAAATATTTGCAGCTAGTAATTGGTGTGAACCGTTTGGGACCATGGATTTCAGATAATGTTTTTCGATTTGGTGTATTATGTAAACTGTTCTAATAATTGTAGTCTATAAATTAAGTACTAAAAGATCCAAATGTCTTTTTATTTGATGTATATGGGTAGTATAGTACTGAGTGAGTTGAGTGGCTTTTCATCTCAGTATTTCAAAATGCACCTTCCGTCACCATATATTATATAAATAATATGTGAAACTTTATCATAATTTATATGTTTGAATGCACTTTTATGAGATGTTGTTCACAAATGAAGAGTGTATGTGAATGTTTTTATTTTTTAAAATTTGTCTAATAATGTAAATTGTGTGAATATATACCATGTTATGAAGAGTGTATGTGATTTTTTGCCCTAAGCTAATAGTATATGTCCATATTGGATTGGAAGTGTTTGATTCATATGTACATGAAATTCACTTCTAGAATTGACCTAAAATAAAATTCGAATATATATATATATATATATATCCATTTTTAACAAATTTGTGTTTTATTTGATGCAGCATAAGATCAACAATAGAAAGGTACAAGAAGGCTTGCTCAGATACTTCTAACACAAACACTGTTACTGAAATCAATGCTTAGGTATATATAAATTTCTTATACATGTATATCATATATACTATCATATGTTAGCATTTGCATGAAAAGAATGATACATATACGTGTATATCATTAACTGGGTATGTACTATGTAGTATTATCAACAAGAATCAGCCAAGTTGAGATAACAGATTCAAATTTACAGAATTCTAACAGGTACTTTACTTTCACAAATTAACATTTCAACTTAAATTTAAAATAAAAAACTTGGATTTTTTTTTTAATTTGTGTTTGTTTGAAGGCACCTAATGGGAGATTCTTTGAGTTCCTTAACTGTGAAAGAGTTAAAGCAGGTAGAAAATAGGCTTCAAAGAGGAATTACTAGGATCAGGTCCAAGAAGGTAACTTTATTTTACCTTCATTATTTTTTTCTTTATTCATTTATATTTCATTTTTCTCCTATATTTTTTAATTTGTTTCTGTTTGGTGCAACAGCACGAAATGCTGCTAGCTGAAATAGAGTTTTTGCAGAAAAGGGTGATTTGTTCTAACATATTTTTCCAAGTTTCTACCAATTTTACGACATTTATTATAACTTAATTTAATATGCTATATCTATATATTATAGTGGACACCATGGCAGAATTTGAGTTTCAAGCCATATCCCAACAAATACAACAGGGTGTGAAATTTCACCAAGGTGTCTTTTTTTGAAAGAAATTTCTTCAATGCCTACCAACTTGGGATCATTAAGCTTTAAGAGAAATGACCAAGATTTACTGTTTGAATAGATGGAAATGCCAATTTAGCCTTTTCATTAAATGAACTTATATCACATGTGTGAAGCTTTACTTGTTGGATGCCATATTTGAACGTTGATAGATAATTTTAAATATTCATTTAGTTCCTAAATTTATCTGAATGAGTGCATTTGCTTTCTCATTGATCATTCTGAAATTTGTTGCTTATTGCCATTGTAGCAAATTGTATGTGTTTCATATGAAAAATTTTCCCAGAGGACTGGCAGATTTTCAATCTATATTTTCAATATACTTGATGCATGTTTTTCATGCAAAAGCTAGATCTGTATCATTTTGGAATGTGGTAATATAATATAGTTCAATTAAGCTGATATACTTATGGCTATGGTTCAATTTTACTGTTACAGGAAGTGGGAATAATTGCTGCCATTGGAGATTTTGTAAGAAATTTGGAAGTTGGAACTCCTACTGCAGTCATGACTATTGGATGTTATGCTGAATTCATGAAGGTATAAGATCAAGTTTATTTATTTTTTATTCAATATTTTATAAAATCTTGTGTATCATGAAACACCCCAAACCCAGCCCAATAGCCTTGACCGGATCTGGTATGTTCCCCGGTGTAAACCATTTCAAATTCTTTTGTTACTTAGGAAAAACTTGTGTGTTTTGAAAGAAAGATTGTTTTGGGTTGGACTTGAGTTGAAAACAAGTTTATTTCATTATTAAAGTCCTTTACTTTAGGTGACAAAATGTTTAGGCTTTGTTTTAAAATAAATTTACTTAATCTTTTAATAGATAAAAGTTTGTAAGCTTAATAAATAAAAGCAAAGTAAAGTAGTTCTACTATGGCCTTATTACATCAAATAATTCCCCCCCCAAAAAAATTCAAAGTACTTAATGAAATAGAAATCCAAATTAAACAAATTCCTTGCTGTGCATGGCCACCTTTAAGCTCCTGTCGACCCGGTCCATTACTGATCGTTACCTGAAAAATAATCCCACAAGGGGTGAGTCAAACAGACTCAATGTGTAACCAACACTAAAATTTAACAATTTAGGCATATGTTCACATATTACATGCATATTCATATAATGATAGGAAATAATGATGCAACCCGAACCCAAACTCAGATGCCATCCGCTACACATCACCGCACCATCCCGCACACCGTGGGGACTACTAAGTCAACCCTCCATCCGCTACACACCATCGAAGGTAGTCATTGCAATGACGTGCTCATCGCCTCTTATAAAATTCGTGGTCTTAGGTCACCACATTCAGATATCGTGGTCTTAGGTCACCATATTCAGATATCATGGTCTTAGGTCACCACATTCAGTTATCGTGGTCTTAGGTCACCACATTCAGATATCGTGGTCTAAGGTCACCACAATCAGATATTGTGGTCTTAGGTCACCACATTCACTTCCCCTTTTCATATAACCCATATGCCCCATATCATACATATCATGCATTAACATGCCAAATTCTTATTTCACATTCTTATAATGTCATATGTGTGTCGTAACAAATATTTAACATAATCCTAGTAGGAGTAGGAAATGTACCTGAGTACTTTGTACCATAACATGGTACTTTAGCCATATTCACATTCTTATAAACATGCTTATATTAAATTTTAGCCATAAATCTTATTAAAAGATAGTGTGAGGTACACACCTGATTCGCTTAACAAATTCGCTGAAATCCAAAAAGCTTGATCTAATGCCTTAGATCTTAAATCTCTACATTTAATCAATCATTTAATACTTAGTAAAGAGCCATTCGGCCATAAATCCAAATCCTAGTAGGATTAGTACACTTAAATCCTTACCTTACTGCCGATTGATGTCTAATCAAAGCCGAAAACTTTGTATCCTTCTTTCTTGAAATCGACAATCACTAGATTACTTGAATAGATTAGTTTCGGCTTTCAAATATTGATGAAACACATCTATTTACTCAACATGGCCTTCGTCGAATGCTATAGATACTTACCTTGTGGATTTTAAATCCCGAAACTCACCGAATAACTAGGGAACACGCGGCCTATGGTGTACCTTCGGGAAAAGAATTTCTCCTTCCTTGTAGTCGACACTTAGTAAATCCCGAAAGAGCTCTTCAAAGTTTCAGCAACAAGATATTAATGGGGTTAGTCCTAGATTTAGAAAAATCTTAAAAGAAAAAGGATGAAACTGAATGAGATCTTACCCTTACTTTAGAGATCGGTAATCCTTGCTTGAAACTTTAGCAATATTCGACTATGTAGGCTAGAAGGATCTTGATTTTGGCTTTTGATTGGTATAAAGAAATCGGCTAATGATGGTATCTTGAGGAGTTTATGGATTCGATTTAATGGAGATCACAAAAGCTATGAAGAATTTGGCTAGGCTTACTTTAGTTTTTGCTTTGGCTAACAAAAAGAAGAAGAGATGCTCTAGGAAATTCACAGAGAGAAGAGTTGAAAGAAGATATGATGAATGGCTCTCTTTTCCTTTAGTAGTCGAAATTACTAACTTAAAATCCTTTACTTGGCCATCAATCATATTTTGATAACTTTATCACTTTAATTATCACCTATTCAATTTAATAAAACTTAATCCAATATTTATCTCTTATCTTTTAATAAAAATAATAATTATCCATCATTAATCCACCTATTTAGCCGAATTTTAAAGAGAATTAAACTCTTCCCCAAATGCCTTGGTGCCGTCCAACTCCCTTGCTCCTTGCAGCAAAATAAAACTCTTTTATTTGCTTCCCACGTGACTTGAACCTAGGCTCCTTCCCCCTTGATTGTGGCGTCACTTACTGGGCTTTAAGTGGTGCCTCCTAGCCACTTCTCCAAGCCCGTTCTTGTGTCAAATTTCTTCTATTAATTTTCTTAAGACCACCTTGCCTTAGTTTCCTCTTTTAAACTTAACATTTTCTAAAACATTTCCTTACATTTCCAAGTTTCCAAAAACGTTCACTTTCCTTTTTTAAACTTAACATTTCTAAAAAATTTCCTTACATTTCCAAGTTTCCAAAATGTTCACTTTCCTCTTTAACATTTCTAAAACATTTCCTTACATTTCCAAGTTTCCAAAATGTTCACTTTCCTCTTTTAACATTTCTAAAACATTTCCTTACATTTCCAAGTTTCCAAAATGTTCACCATACATTCATAACACATAAGACATGCCATTTCAGATAATTAAATAAAAATGCATAGGCCCATTTTCGGGATGTTACGCTTCTACCCTCCTTAAAATAATTTCGTCCTCGAACTTACTTACTATCGAATAATCGAACATCTTAACTCGCCGAGCTACGCTTATGCTGCGCACTCTGATCTTAATAGAGCCATCATACTTCCTAGGCACAATTTTTTTTTTAAGTTCACGTTCCCGAGAACTCATTTCTAACATCGCGATTTAATCTGATTAAAGAGTTTTATGCATTAGTACTTTGTTCCATTGTTTAATCATGAACAGCTTTTATGAAAAGGAGTTTAATAGTGGTTCTTTCGATCAAACAAAGTCTCAGTTCAAGTTCACTATTCTAATTCGTAGATTCACATTCACATTCACATTCATCCATCTCGAAGAGACACATTCATTCACGACATTCACTTCACTAGTTTGGGCATTCTGATCATCCCCTGGGGTAATTTCATCATTTTTCCTATAAGGTATTTTGGTAATAAATCGGGTTCACTTCGAAAATAATCTTTATAAATCAAAAGTATTTCAAAATTTACAAAAACTCGAGGTTATCTTGAAAATTTGTTTTCCAAATCAACGGTCTTTGCGTAAATTTTAAATCGGGGTTATTTAGGTAATTTTGGAAGTTAGAGGCATTTCAGTAAATTCTCCAAATCGGGGTATCTTGATATTTGTAAAACAAAAGTTTTTGGTATTTTTCTAAAGTAGAAACATTTTACCAAAAGTCAAGGGTATTTTGAAAATCTTAAAACTAAGGGTATTTTATTAATTACAGGGCATTTTAGTAATTTTCCCAAATCAAAGTCCTTGAATTTTTGTAAAATAGAGTTTTGGACACTTTTGTAAAATAGAGAAATTTTACTAAAATCGAGGGTAATATGGTAATTTTAGAAACCAAGGGCATTTTTTGTAATTTTCTGACCGGGGGTATTTTAGTAATTTTGGCAAATCAAAATTTTTTTTTGAGAAATTTTCAAAATAGATTTTGTTGCAAATTGAAGGGTTAATTTAAGGATTTTAAAACTAAGGTTTTACAAAAATATGGCTAGTCCTTTTCGGTTTTAATCATTGGTTTAGCCGATGACTAAGTCCTCTTGGTTAGGGTGAAGCACATTACGCACTGTAGGATTCGAGTAAAGAGGAGGTGAGTCACTAGGACTGCTTAAATACCAAGCTCTTACTGAATCCACTCCTAGACATGCGCACCATGGTTGCCACACCCTAACTCAGCGACTTAACCATAGGTTTGTTCAATTAGGCATTTAAGTCTTATGTAATTGTTGGGGTAACTAGCCCTATGGTTCAAGTACTAAATCTCTATTCTACGTTCCATTTCTACCTTTCTACAAACCATAATATAGATCACCCAAGAGATCTGAGTACTTACCGGTGGACTTTGCCTGAGACTTAGTGGGCCATGCCAAAAATCCTACTTAATTCACAAAAATTCTTTTTGGGCTTAACTTTGAAAATGTTTTGGGCCTTAAACCCAAGGCCGAGAGTTTAAAATTGGGCTCTGATACCAAACTGAAACACCCCAAACCTGGCCCACGAGCCTTGACCGGATCTGGTATGTTCGCCGGTGTAAACCATTTCAAATTCTTTCGTTACTTAGGAAAAACTTGTGTGTTTTGAAAGAAAGATTGTTTTGGGTTGGGCTTGAGTTGAAAACAAGTTTATTTCATTATTAAAGTCATTTACTTTAGGTGACAAAACATTTAGGCTTTGTTTTAAAATAAATTTACTTAATCTTTTAATAGATAAAAGTTTGTAAGCTTAATAAATAAAAGCAAAGTAAAGTAGTTCTACTATGGCTTTATTACATCAAATAATTCCCCCCAAAAAAAAAATTTCAAAGTACTTAATGAAATAGAAATCCAAATTAATCAAATTCCTTGCTGTGCATGGCCACCTTTAAGCTCTTGTCGACCCGGTCCATTACTGATCGTTACCTGAAAATAATCCCACAAGGGGTGAGTCAAACAGACTCAATGGGTAACCAACACTAAAATTTAAAGATTTAGGCATATGTTCACATATTACATGCATATTCATATAATGAGATAGGAAATAATGATGCAACCCAAACCCAAACCTATATGCCATCCGCTACACATCACCCGCACCATCCTCGCACACCGTGGGGACTACTAAGTCAACCCTCCATCCGCCACACACCATCGAAGGCGTCGCTGCAATGACGCGGCATCACCCTTTATAAAATCCATGGTCTTAGGTCACCACATTCAAATATTGTGGTCTTAGGTCACCACATTCGAGATATCGTGGTCTTAGGTCACCACATTCGATTATCGTGGTCTTAAGTCACCACATTCGGATATCGTGGTCTTAGGTCACCACATTCGGATATCGAGGTCTTAGGTCACCACATTCACTTCCCTTTTCATATAACCCATATGCCCCATATCATACATATCATGCATTAACATGCCAAATTCTTATTTCACATTCTTATAATGTCATATGTGTGTCGTAATGATATTTAACATAATCCTAGTAGGAGTAGGAACGTACTGAGTACTTTGTACCATAACATGGTACTTTAGCCATATTCACATTCTTATAAACATGATCATATTAAATTTTAGCCATAAATCTTATTAAAAGATAGTGTGGGTACACACGATTCGCTTAACAAATTCGCTGAAATCCCGAAAAGCTTGATCTAATGCCTTAGATCTTAAATCTCTACATTTAATCAATCATTTAATACTTAGTAAAGAGCCATTCGGCCATAAATCCGAATCCTAGTAGGATTAGTACACTTAAATCTTTACCTTGCTGCTGATTGATGTCTAATCAAATGCCAAAAACTTTGTATCCTTCTTTCTTGAAATCGACAATCACTAGATTACTTGAATAGATTAGTTTCAGCCTTTAAATATTGATGAAACACATCTATTTACTCAACATGGCCTTGGCTGAATGCTATAGATACTTACCTTGTGGATTTTAAATCCCAAAACTCACCGAATAACTAGGGAACACGCGGCCTATGGTGTACCTTCGGGAAAAGAATTTCTCCTTCCTTGTAGTCGACACTTAGTAAATCCGAAAGAGCTCTTCAAAGTTTGCAACAAGATATTAATGGGTTAGTCCTAGATTTGACAAATCTTAAAAGAAAAGGATGAAACCGAATGAGATCTTTACCTTACTTTAGAGATCGACAATCCTTGCTTGAACCTTTAGCAATATTCGGCTATGTAGGCTAGAAGGATCTTGATTTCGGCTTTTGATTGGTATAAAGAAATCGGCTAATGATGGTATCTTAAGGAGTTTATGGATTCGGTTTTAATGGAGATCACAAAAGCTATGAAGAATTCAGCTAGGTTTACTTTAGTTTTCGGCTTTGGCTAAGAAAAAGAAGAAGAAGAGATGCTATAGGAAATTCGGCAGAGAGAAGAGTTGAAAGAAGATATGATGAATGGCTCTCTTTTCCTTTAGTAGCCGAAATTACTAACTTAAAATCCTTTACTTGGCCATCACTCCTATTTTGATAACTTTATCACTTTAATTATCACCCATTCAATTTAATAAAACTTAATCCAATATTTATCTCTTATCTCTTAATAAAATAATAATGATCCATCATTAATCCACCTATTTAGCCAAATTTTAAAGAGAATTAAACTCTTCCCAAGTGCCTTGGTACCGCCCAACTCCTTGCTCCTTGCAGCAAAATAAAACTCTTTATTTGCTTCCCACGTGACTCGAACCTAGGATCCTTCCCCTTGATTGTGGCGCCACTTCTTGGGCTTTAAGTGGTGCCTCCTAGCCACTTCTCCAAGCCTGTTCTTGTGTCAAATTTCTTCTATTAATTTTCTTAAGACCACCTTGCCTTAGTTTCCTCTTTTAAACTTAACATTTTCTAAAACATTTCCTTACATTTCCAAGTTTCCAAAAACGTTAACTTTCCTCTTTTAAACTTAACATTGCTAAAACATTTCCTTACATTTCCAAGTTTCCAAAATGTTCACTTTCTCTTTTAACATTTCTAAAACATTTCCTTACATTTCAAGTTTCCAAAATGTTCACTTTCCTCTTTAACATTTCTAAAACATTTCCTTACATGCCCAAGTTTCCAAAAATGTTCACCATACATTTATAACACATAAGACATGCCATTTCGTATAATTAAATAAAAAATGCATAGGCCATTTTCAGGATGTTACATATCATCTTTTCTACCTTTTTATTCCAATATTTAAATTGTTAAATAATTCAATTTTGAAACTAAATATAGGCTCCTTCAAAGCAAATACTTCCAATTCCAAGACCTGACCCGGAAGTTGAAATTGATGAAATTGATGCTATTACTGTCATATGGCTTTAGATGTGTATAACATATTTGTTGGTAAATAAAAAATTGGAAGTTACAGAACCTACAGACTAGAAAATTTAAATTTATGTACTATGTACTATGCATATATGTAATTTTGTCCCAAAAAAAATTTTTGACATCTGCTGTATTGAATGAAAATTGAAAACCCTTTATATACTTTGTTCCTTCTAAGCATGAGTTAATACATTTTCGTTTGATCATTAACAAATCATTTTATGGTGAAGTTAAAAAATCTAAATATGTTTGTTCTGTCAAACTACCATTTTTGAGCAGTCTTATTGGAGTTAAACATATAGTACTCACAGTCAATGTTACAGGTGGGTTAACCTGAATGCTATCAAGAGGCTTGTGGAAGCTAATGCACTCAAGATGGAGATCATTCTAAATCTGAAGGTTTGTATCTCTTTCTTACTATGTCGTCTCTGCTGGATTTCTAATTTCTAAACTATAAAATTGGCTGCAGGAGGTCAATGGAATCAAGGTTCTTCAATCGAAACTGCAATGTGCAAAGAATTAGGGTATAAAATTGTACCAATTATGGTTATGGTGTATTAAAATGTAAAGAGATCTGTCTAACCATGTGTTTTTCTTATGTGATTAAGCTATTTGATCATGCTATTGGTATCAACGTACCTCGATCACGATTCCTTATATATCTTGTTCATAAATTTCTATTTTGATACGTATTCTTCTTGAATTTTTATTTTGATACGTCTTCAAATTAAATTATATATTTTTAAATTGGATTTGTGGCATTTCTATAATATTTTAATTTTTTTTAATTTTTCATGACATTTAGCGGCATTTTTGAGAAAAGCGCCGCTAAAAATCTAATATTTTATTTTTTTATTTTTCAGATTTTTAGTAGCATTTTTGGGAAAAGCGCCACTAAAAGTCATGACCTTTAGCGGCGTTTTTGGAAAAGCGCCGCTAAAGAACATGACCTTAGCGGCGTTTGTAGGAAAAGTGCTGCTAAAAGTCATGATCTTTAGTGGCATTTGTAGAAAAAGCACCGCTAAAAGTCATGATCTTTAGTGGCATTTGTTGGAAAAGCGCCGCTAAAAGTCATGACCTTTAGCGGCATTTTTATCTCATAAATGCCACTAAAGTTTGGGGTGTTTGTTTTAGCGGCGTTTTTGGCGCTTTTAAAAGAGCTGCAAATACTATTAGTGGCGCTTATAAACGCCGCTAAAAGCCTAAAAAAACACCGCTAAAAGTCTTTTTTACTATAGTGTCTAGTGATTATTCTCGCCCCCTCTCCTTTGTTCGTAGTGGTACCAGTAAGTCCTTTATCTTTTTTCTTCTTTGTGCACCAATTTTTGGTTTTTTTATAGCCAATAAATAATTGTTATAGCCCTAAAAAATCAATATTTTTGGCTATTTAAAGATCCCTCTTTGTGCCACCTAAATCAACCCTTTCTGCCACCACTAGTGGTTAGAACACCATCGTTTTTGGACTATCATTTCTTTTCAACTGGCATAACAGAATGAACATTAGAACAACCAAAAAAGAAGACAATTGAACAACTGGCATAACCATCTAATATTTAAAGCAAAAATTCTGTTTGTGGAACAATGATGCAAAAATAAAGACAATAAGACTAATTGGCAAAGTTGATTGATACAGTACAAAAGAACAAACTGAAGTAGTAAGGATAATCCAATTTCAAAAGTCACACAAACCTCAATAGCATCAAAAAGTCCTGGAATAGTTGATATGTCACCATCAATTACTTTCAGAGTGAAATCCAACTTTTTCTGCAGGAAAAAAAACACTTTAACCTAACTATATCAACTTATTAAAACGCTGTGAAACTATTTAATGTCAAATTCTTTGACAATATTTAAAAATTCAGTATTAGTGTTTTCTTATTCCCTCAACAAATATAATGCATCTTTAACAGCTTTAAATACACCAAAATGATTTTAAAGAACTGAATTCTCGTACACTTTAACATCTTTCATAGTATCAAGCCTCTCATTTACAATAATCAAATCTCCACCTCTAATGAAGAATTTGAAAGATATATTCGTCAAGAAATCCATAAGCAACATCCTTAAAAGACAGAAAACATATTCAAATGAATACACAGATGATGTTGGACTAATATGCAATTTCTGTACCAAAATTTACTCCCCAAAAACAAAAATATTTACCACATATTCAAAGTTCTATTAAGAATAAACTATCACCTAGAATACCAGGGAGACCCAAATTCATTAAAATATAGGTATGTATCTAAATAGGAAAAGAATGTAAGATGAATGATTTAACCAATAGTTATGGTAGAAAATTGAGGAAAAAGACTTACCCAGAAGTAATTTTGAATTAGATAGCAATATTTTCCAGATATGAAGAAGAAAAGAGCATGGAAAGCACCTGGAACAAAAAGCACTCACAAACTAGAACCAATGATCTTTTCCAAAACAAAGAATTACCAATTCAAACAAATGAAGTAGGCAATAAAAGTGGAGAAGAGCTAATACCTGGTGATAGTAAGCGTTGATTATAGATATGCAAGAATTGGAAGAGGTTTTAACTTCATAACCCCATCTATCTAATTTCATAAATACCTCAAAGGGACTTCGCAAAAATAAAAGGGATTTTGATTTGGGGATTTTGGGAAATAGATTTGGGGATTTTGAATTCGGGGAAATTTGTAACATCCTAGATTAGGGGTTATGCGTTTAGTGCATAATTCATGTGTTAGTGGGCTCAGTGAGTGTGTTTGGAGGTGTTTGAGGGGCTTTGGAAACTCTAGGATGGAAGGGGAAGCTTTGGAAAGATATGAAAATTTTAAGTTAAAAAAAAAGAATTGGGCTAAGGAGGCCTTAAGAATAATTTTAGGCATTTTTGGGCATAAGAATCACCCTGGTAAAGTGGCTCCCAGGCGCCACTTAAGGGCCATGGGGATGACGTCTTGAGCATGGAGGTTCAAATCATGGTGGCTGCAAAGGGCGTGTTTTATTTTTGGGCTTTTGGCATTAAAGAAGAAGGGGCTAAGTTAGGAGGCTTCAAAAGATTTTGTAGGAGTTGGTGGTGTAACACCCCCAAACCCGGCCCACAAGCCCTGACCGGATCTGGTTATGTCACTGCGGAAGAACGGTTGAAAATAATTTTTTTCTTTAGAGATAAAACCTGAAAATATACTAACTTTTAAAATTCCATGTCTATTTGATATTGTATGAAAACTTTGATGTTACTATAATGTCCAAAATTGAACCTTAGTGAATACATGTAAAACCCATTTGAATAAATAAGTTGATAAAATTTAATTCATCTTCACATAGCATTCAATTTAACCAAGCCAAAATAAAAATACTTATAAAAGCAATTCCAAAAATAAATAAAAAGGCCCTTATTACAACCCATAATTAAACATGATACTTAATATAAAAAAAAAAACACTTAAAACAATTTAACATCTTCTTCTGCATGGGCCACCTTGTGTCCTCTCCGATCCCGATCCAACTTCAAGAGTCACCTGAAATGTTAAGAAAATAACTGGGTGAGTCCACAGACTCAGTGCACAACCATAACACATATTTCCACACGTATGGGCTTGGCCCATATCCATACAATCCTCGAACCATTCATGCAATCATGCATCACAGCCCAACCTAGGTCCATCCATATGCCAACCTTAGTAGACTCTCGCCAAGGCCGTGGCTAATCCACCGATCACAATCGAGTGATCCCACACATCTTACCTCGGCGGACTGTCAGACAAGGCCGTGGCAGAGCCACCGATCAACCAAAGTGATCCCAACAACATACTCCATCCACGGTGATGCACATAGCCATCAACCGCCAAGATGGGCACCGAGCCACACCTTCCTTGAGGTAGCACATAGCTCACCTCAAGCGCTAATGTAGCCCGAGCTAACATTAGACCACGTACATCAACATGTACACTCCTTCCTTCATCGATCCAATCCACCTCCCATGTATGTATGTAAAAAAATGTAACAGGTCAGATCATAACATAAGAGTAGGCATCACATGTTAATTACCATATCATGTGTATATATCATAAATAACTTAATGTCAAAGACTTACTCACCTGATATCCAATTACCCAAAAATAAGCATTCACCACTTAAGCCATTATAATCGGCTACCACACATCATGCATACGTTTAAACATTAGCAAGCAAATAACCGAGAAATAGTGCGATGATTACGCACCTTATCACCTGAAGTTCTAGACCTCGACCTCAATGCTATCGCTAAACGAAACTACGGTGATCTGCCTAAACTGCTGCTCTGACGCTGGCCCACACCCCGGTGGCCAATCTCGAACCACCGAGGCAGCTCTTTTCTTGAACTTTGGGATAGAGACTTTCCCTTGCCCTACTTGACTGGTGTTGGCCTCCATCAAAATGCTTAATCAGAACAACGGTTAATCCCTCAAGTCATAAATCTAGACATCGAAACTTACTAATATTCTTACCAAACAAACTTGAATCCCAATTGCTCCCTCAAATCTATCAAAATCCTACAACAAACCACATTAAAATCGGTCACCACCCACACAACATGGCCTTAGGCCGAATATTACCTAACACTTACCTTAGATGACCACACCCAAGAGACTTCCTCAATGCTCCTCCCCGCTAGCTATACACAAAAGAAACGTAAAATTATTGTCTACACACCTTTAGCCGTTCAATAACCCAATACCACCCTCCTTATTTCGGCACCTAACAGGAAAAACAAACCAACTACCAAAGTGGAGAGTATTTACCACCAAATGCTCCAAAAGACTAAGGGAGAGAGTACTTAACGGCCTCAAGAATCGGCTTTGGCAAGATAACAAGAGAAGAGCAAGTTTGGCTAAGTATACTTTCGGCTTTGGTGAAAATAGAAAAGAAAAGAAATGTTGATGGCTTAAAGGGGTTCGGCTATTGCTAGGAAAAGAAAAGAAATGCAAAGTGATTAAAAAGAGAGATGGATTCGGCCAAGAGAACAAGTAGAGAAAGAAATGTGTTTTTGGTGTAGATAGTGTTTGAGAGAGTGAAGGCTTAGGAAGTAAAAGCTAAAATTTGGCAAAAGGAAGCTCATCACCCCTTATATAGAATTCGACCACTCCTCCCAAATCTTCATGTATGAAAATGACCCCATGAAAACCCCCCAAGCCGTCCAACTCTTTTACCTCTCACCTACTCCCTCGATTTCCTCCTAAATTCACTCTACACCCACCTTTCAAACCATTTCAAACAAAAGCCAACCCATCTCTTCTTCTAGCCACACATTTAAACTAATTTGAACAAGTCAAAATCCTCCTTTTAAGGTGCCAAAACCGAAACCAACTCCTTCCCCCCTCTCCTGACGCAAAAACAAAAGCAAAAAGCTGCCTTTGAAGCTCGAACACTGGCCCCCCTTGCACCATGAGGCGTCACTTCTCCATGCTCTATGTGGCGTCTCCTTGCCACTCTGCCAAGCCTTCTCTTGTGTCAAAACCTCCCAAAGAATTCTCTTAAGGCCTCCAAAGCCAAGCTCCCCTTCTTTAACCCTGAAAACCAAAAATTCCCCAAGGCATTCCACCACCTTTTAGAGTTCTCAGGACCCCTAAAACTCACCCAACCACACACTGAAGTATGCCAACACCTGAGTTATGCACTAAATGCATAACCCCTAAAACCGGGTGTTACAGGTGGACATGAAAGTCGGTCTGGTGGAGTGGCTTGGGGCACCACTTAAGGGCCTTGGGGAATCCCGCCCAAGCAGGAGGGAGGACTCACGTTCGAGTCTTGATGGAAGCGCAAGGATGTTTTATTTTTGCCTTTGGCGTTAAGCCAAGGGGGAGCTAAGGAAGGAGCACTTAAACGGGATTGTAAGGGGGTTTATGTCACGAAATGAGTCAGTAGCAAAGTGGCTTGGGACGTTGCAAGGGGTTGCAGCAATGAGGTCTCATGTTCGAGTAGCGGGGAAGGCAAATGGGTTTTTATTTTTGACTTTTGGCGTGAAGACCAGGTGGAGCTAGGAGAGGAGGTCTTAAGAGAAGTTGGGGCGAGTCTATGTCACAAAAATCGCCTTGGTGGAGTGTCTTGGGGCGTTACTTGTAAGTTTTCTCCAGCAGGTCCTATGTTCGAACCATGAGGGCAGCAGTTTGGTATTTTATTTTTTTTCATCAAGCGCCAAAGAGGTGGAGAGGAGGTGGACGGCACATGGGCAAATGGAAGGATAAGGATTAAGCATGTTCTATTTTTTAAATTAATTTGGAAGAATGGAGGATTATTATTTTATTTTGTTTATCTTTTTGAAGAGGTGATTAATAGATAGGATAATAGATAGATATTGTTTTTAAATTAGACTAAGTGGATGGGTTGTTGTTGAATTAATTTGGAAGGGTGGGATAATTACTATTTTACTTTTTTTATTATTATTTTGAAGAGGTGGCTAGGTGATGGGATAAAGGATAAACATTGTTTTATTTTATTTAGTTAAATGGGTGATAAAGAGACGTTTAATTGAGATTGGATAAGTGCTGAATTTTTATTTTATTATTAGGGAAAGTGCCATCCTTTTAATTCTTTCTTAATCTCCATTACCGAAATTTCTAGTCAAGAAATTCCTCTCTTGTTCTCTCTTTTCTTTGAGGCAAGAACCAAAACTTTAAGTGACCACTTGGGATAATTCGTATCTCCTTTCCTTTCTTTTCTTTTACCTTGCCAAAGTGGAACTTCCCTCAAACTCACCCCTTGCCGTATTACTCAACCACCAACCCCTTTCCTCTTCTTTTCTTTACTTAGGCCGAATATTGTAGCCCCATTTGCTCTATATTTCGCAAACGGTGGCCGAATCTTTCAAAAGGCAAAGAGGGAAGGAGTTTTCGGGAAGTTGATCTGTAGTGGTAAGTATTTTCTCTTTAGCATTCGACTTTGGGTTTTTCTCTTTTGGTATGCGAAAGCAATGGTAAGCCTTAATATTTTGGGTTGGCGAACCTTATTAGGACCTTGGTTTCACGTCTTGTTTTGTAGTCAAGGGAGGATAGCGTTAAAGGAGTAAGGAGATCTTTCGGGTTTCGCTTCTTCAAGGTAATGTGACATGTAGTTTCGCTAAGGGCTTTGAAAATGGATTTATCGACATATGGTGTGTAGGATCTCGACTACTCAAGGCACAAGTGGCAATTCGGGATTTCAATTTACTTTGGTAAGTGATAATAAAGATTGACCTAGGGCCATATTTTGGTTATGGGTGCAATTAGTCCTTGGGATTGATAGTTTAGTGAATAAGGCTTTTGATACTAACCTATAGTGGACGAATGTAGGAGCAATACGGGAATACGTTTCGAAAGTTTGTGATATCGCATAGATTCGGGATTTCTTCTTAGATCTTCGGTTAAGCAGGTGTGTAAACTCTTACACATTTTATTAGTTGGCATTGCTTATTATGTTACCGTAACTATTGTGGTAGTGGTTTGCTTGTGGACATGAGCATGGATTCCGGGTAAGTCCCCTATTACGTGATCTATGATGTATGTTTGTGTATGCCATCATTTGTTGTTGAATGCTATGCTATACAAAAATGCATGATATATGGGATTATGATATTTGTTATGTAAGCATGATGATAGTGGGATTAATGAGAGGAGGGGGATGATCTCTATGGACTGTCACCAGTGGTTTTGACCACAAGATGGGTTGGCCCCATCAGTTTAATTGTGACTCCGGTCACCAGTGGTTTTGACCACACCGTTGATAAATTGTGACTAAGTCCTAGTGGTTTGGTACCACCAGTGGTTTTGACCACATTATGATAATTGTGACCTATGGTCATCAGTGGTTTTGACCACACTATGGGTTGGCCCCATCACTTGATTTGTGACTCTAGTCACCAGTGGTTTTGACCACTAGTGGTTTTGACCACACGAGAATGGATGGTTAGTTGGGATGCATGTTTGCATGTCTATTAATAATTTGTGTATGAGTTGCATTCCTGGGTGGGGGATTTACACACTGAGTCTTGGTGACTCACCCCTTCCCATATTATTTTGCAGATAAGTAGATCGCGGAGATGGAGCCGGAGAGGACTCGAGGCGGCCATGCTTGTTCCTTGGATTTGGGAATTTATTTAATACTGTTTAAGTTCGTTTATTTGCTAAATTTTTATTTTGGGTTGTAATAAGGCCCCTAATTATTATTTGGACGATTACCTAGTAGTTTTGCTTTACTTATACTAAATTATAAACGAAATTATAAATGTTAAGTGAATCGGTTAAAAGCAACATTTTCAAATTTAATAACTTCTATGAGTTTTCAAAGATGTTACCATCGGGTAGCAAAATTCACCAAGTCAACCATGATTTTGAAAGTTCTTTAAATACATGATCAAATGTTTCCAAAGGTTTTCAGCACAACCTTGTTTGCAAAAAAATCAACCCCTCCTGAGTTTTATCAAACACTGTTTTAATACCTTGACCATATTTTATCAAGTTTTCACCAGACACTCAAAATGTTTCAAATCATTTTACTCCATGACATACCAGATCCGGTTAGGACTCATGGGCCGGGTTTGGTGTGTTACATTTTTGGTATCAGAGCCCGGTTCAAAACTCAACTGTGGGGGCCCAAGGCCCAAAATGTTTTGTTTATGTTAGTAGGCCTTATTAGAATGTTTTGAGAGACTGTTTATGGTTTGAACAAGATGCTTCGAGTCTCCAAGTTATCAATCCGCCTGTGGAAGTAATTCTCTCTATTTTTGTGAATAAGTAATAGGGGTAGGAGGGTAAATTGTGAACGAGAATATTAGAGTAAGGAATTGTTGAACCCTAGGGTTAGCGTACCCCAACAAACAATGCATAAGATTTAATAATTCCTAAACAACCTTGTGAGTTGTCACCGAGCAAGGGATGGTAATCGTTATACGCATGTCAGGATTGGATTCGGTGGGAGCATGGTATTTAAGCAGTCCTAGTGACTCACCTCCTACTCACTTGAATCCTACCTAGTGCGTAGTGACGGTTCATCCTAGCTGAGACGACGTGCTCATAGGCTAAACTTGATAACTAAAACCCGAAAGGGGCTAGCCGTTTTGTTTTTGAAGTAATTAAAACCTTGACTTTAAAAAAAATGACCAAAATACCCCTAGCTTGTAAAATTACTAAAATACCCCTAGTGGTAAAATTACAAAAATTGCCTCTAACCTACAAAATTACCAGAATGACTCTGATTTTCAAAAAAATTTTGCAACATTTGGAAATACCCCGAAAATTATCAAACTTTACAAAGTTACCCTGGTTTATTACCAAAATACCCCCGAGCTTCAAAATCACCGAAATACCCCCGAATTTTTAAATTTTTTTTCAAAATACCCCGGGAATTTAAAAGTTCCAAAATACTTTTTGACAAAATCATCTGGGAACTTTTATTTTTGAAAAATTACAAAAATACCCTTGTAGGATAATTGATTTAAAATACCCTAGGATAGAGCAGACGACAGAATATCCGTTGAGTGAATGTGTATGGGAGATACTAAGGAATGGATGTGTTTTTCTGTGAATTAGGATAGTAAACTTGAACTTTGAATGATCGAAAGAATCCCTATTAAGCTCACTTCATAAAATTTCTTCGCGGATAACCAAGTGAAACAAGTAATAATCCAAAAAAAATTCTTAATCAGATTAAAGTACAATCGTTAGAGATGAGTTCTAGAGGACGTGGCCGTTGTGGACGCGGTAGAGGAAGAATGACCGTGTCAGAACCCGCTAGGTTGGGTTAGGGGTCTGATAATGAGATACCACTGTCACCACCACCCCCAACTTTTGGTGTTGAGCAGCAGGATCAGATGGGGGGTGAGGCAATATCGCAGGCTGTGCTGTGAGTTCTTGAGTTGGTGGCTGGAGCAGGTGGAGGTATGGGAGCTCAAAAATCTGTACCCGAGCGACTCTGAGCCAATGGCTGAGGTGTTTCGAGGTGTATCAGGTGTGGCACCTAGTACGGTGGAGTATTGGTTGGAATCAACTGAGAGGATCATGGATGACCTAGATTTGTCAGCTGAGGAAAAGCTGAAGGGTATAATCTCTCTTCTACGGGATGAGACATACCAGTGGTGGCTCACTAGTAAGGGATGGAGCGATGGTGGAGGACCTCACGTGGGAATTCTTTAAGGCAGCCTACCAAAAGAAATACATAGGAGCTAGCTATGTGGATGCGCAGCGGAAGGCTTTCTTGAACTTGGTTCAAGGTAGTAAGACGGTGGCAGAGTATGAGGCTGAATTCCTCCGGTTGAGTAGGAATGCTCGTGGTATTGTGGGCACTGAGCATGAACGCTGTGTCAGATTCGAGGATGGGCTGAGGGATGAGCTAAGGATGATGGTAGCTCCACACCAGGAACAAGAATTCGCTATTCTAGTGGAGAAGACTAAGGTTGCTGAAGGGGTAAGACAGTCAGTTAGGCAAAATCAGGACAGAAGTGAGGATAAAAAGAATTTTGGGCCTTCAGGGTCCGCTGGAGGTTCACAGAAGAGGGCTAGATTTAGGGAGTCAGAAAAAGCCGCAAAGCCTGCCCAGTGGCCACCTCAGTGTGGTAGATGCGGGAAATCCCACTCGGGAGAATGTTGGACTAGAAACAGAGGATGCTTTGAGTGTGGATCAATGGAGCACCGGGTAAGGGATTGTTCGAGGAAGTTGGCTAGGACTCAAACTGAGGGTCAAGGACGTGGTCAATTTAGGAGGGATGGCCAGCAACCACAGAGGGGTCAAGGTGCAGTTAGAGGTAATGGTAATGGTAATGGTAATGGTAACGGGTGTGGCCGAGGTGCTGAAGGTGTAGAGGCGAGGCAACCAAGGTTGGTTTATGCGGTTGGCCGTCGTGAGGAGGAAGATGTGCCAGATATGACAACAGTACGTTCCTTATTTCTGGAATACTCTTAATTGCCTTGATTATTGTAGAATTTTCTTGTATTGCTAGTGAAAAGCTTGAAACCTTGGATGTGAACTTAAAAATTGTGCCTAGGAAGTATGATGGTTCTATTAAGATCAGAGTGCATAGCATAACCATAGTGCGAGTGAGTTAAGATGTACAATTATTCGTTAGTAAGTAATTTCGAGGACGAAATTATTTTTAAGGAGGGTAGAACTGTAACATCCTAGATTAGGGGTTATGCATTTAGTGCATAATTCATGTGTTAGTGGGCTCAGTGAGCGTGTTTGGAGGTGTTTGAGGGGCTTTGGAAACTCTAGGATGGAAGGGGAAGCTTTGGAAAGATATGGAAATTTTTAAGTTAAAAAAAAGGAATTAGCTAAGGAGGCCTTAAGAATAATTTTAGGCGTTTTTGGGCATAAGAATCACCCTGGTCAAGTGGCTGCCAGGCGCCACTTAAGGGCTATGGGGATGACGTCTTGAGCATGGAGGTTCGAATCGTGGTGGCTGCAAAGGGCGTGTTTTATTTTTGGGCTTTTGGCGTTAAAGAGGAAGGGGCTAAGTTAGGAGGCTTCAAAAGATTTTGTGGGAGTTGGTGGACATGAAAGTCGGTCTGGTGGAGTGGCTTGGGGCACCACTTAAGGGCCTTGGGGAATGCCGCCCAAGTAGGAGGGAGGACTCACGTTCGAGTCCTGATGGAAGCGCAAGGATGTTTTATTTTTGCCTTTGGCGTTAAGGCAAAGGGGAGCTAAGGAAGGAGCGCTTAAAAGGGATTGTAAGGGGGTTTATGTCACGAAATGAGTCAGTAGCAAAGTGGCTTGGGACGTTGTAAGGGGTTGCAGCAATGAGGTCTCATGTTCGAGTAGTGGGGAAGGCAAATGGGTTTTTATTTTTGAATTTTGGCATGAAGACCAGGTGGAGCTAGGGGAGGAGGTCTTAAGAGAAGTTAGGGCGAGTCCATGTCACAAAAACCGCCTTGGCAGAGTGGCCTGGGGTGTTACTTGTAAGTTTTCTCCAGCAGGTCCTATGTTCAAACCATGGAAGCAGCAGTTTGGTATTTTATTTTTTTTGCTGCTGGCATCAAAGAGGTGGAGAGGAGGTGGACGGCACATGGGCAGTGGAAGGATAAGGATTAAGCATGTTCTATTTTTTTAAATTCGGCTGGAAGAATGGAGGATTATTATTTTATTTTGTTTATCTTTTTGAAGAGGTGATTAATAGATAGGATAATAGATAGATATTGTTTTTAAATTAGATTAAATGGATGGGTTGTTGTTGAATTCGGCTGGAAGAGTGGGATAATTACTATTTTACTTTTTTATTATTATTTTGAAGAGGTGGCTAAGTGATGGGATAAAGGATAAACATTGTTTTATTTTATTTAGTTAAATGGGTGATAAAGAGACGTTTAATTGAGATTGGATAAGTGCTGAATTTTTATTTTATTATTAAGGAAAGTGCCATCCTTTTAATTCTTTCTTAATCTCCATTACCGAAATTTCTAGTCAAGAAATTCCTCTCTTGTTCTCTCTTTTCTTTGAGGCAAGAACCGAAACTTTAAGTGACCACTTGGGATAATTCGTGCATCTCCTTTCCCTTTCTTTTCTTTTACCTTGCCAAAGCCGGAACTTCCCTCAAACTCACCCCTTGCCGTATTACTCAACCACCAACCCCTTTCCTCTTCTTTTCTTTACTTAGGCCAAAAATTGTAGGCTCATTTGCTCTATATTTCGCAAACGGTGGCCGAATCTTTCAGAAGGCAAAGAGGGAAGGAGTTTTCGGGAATTTGATCTGTAGTGGTAAGTATTTTCTCTTTAGCATTCGACTTTGGGTTCTTTCTCTTATGGCATGCCGAAAGCAATGGTAAGCCTTAATATTTTGGGTTGGTCGAACCTTATTAGGACCTTGGTTTCGCATCTTGTTTTGTAGTCAAGGGAGGATAGCATTAAAGGAGTAAAGAGATCTTTCGGGTTTCGCTTCTTCAAGGTAAGGTGACATGTAGTTTCGGCTAAGGGCTTTGAAAATGGATTTACCTGACATATGGTGTGTAGGATCTCGACTACTCAAGGCACAAGTGGCAATTCTGGGATTTCAATTTACTTTGGTAAGTGATAATAAAGATTCGGCCTAGGGCCATATTTTGGTTATGGGTGCAATTAGTCCTTCGGGATTGATAGTTTAGCTGAATAAGGCTTTTTGATACTAACCTATAGTGGACGAATGTAGGAGCAATACGAGGAGTTTGTGATATCGCATAGATTCGGGATTTCTTCTTAGATCTTCGGTTAAGTAGGTGTGTAAACTCTTACACACTTTATTAGTTGGCATTGCTTATTATGTTACCGTAACTATTGTGGTAGTGATTTGCTTGTGGACGTGAGCATGGATTCCGTGTAAGTCCCCTATTACGTGATCTATGATGTATGTTTGTATATGCCATCATATGCTGTTGAATGCTATGCTATACATAAATGCATGATATATGGGATTATGATATTTGTTATGTAAGCATGATGATGGTGGGATTAATGAGAGGAGGGGGATGATCTCTATGGACTGTCACCAGTGGTTTTGACCACAAGATGGGTTGGCCCCATTAGTTTAATTGTGACTCCGGTCACCAGTGGTTTTGACCACACCGTTGATAAATTGTGACTAAGTCCCAGTGGTTTGGTACCACCAGTGGTTTTGACCACATTATGATAATTGTGACCTATGGTCATCAGTGGTTTTGACCACATGATGGGTTGGCCCCATCACTTGATTTGTGACTCTAGTCACCAGTGGTTTTGACCACCAGTGGTTTTGACCACACGGGGTAGTTAAAGGAGTACGGATGGTTAGTTGGGATGCATGTTTGCATGTCTATTAATAATTTGTGTATGAGTTGCATTCCCGGGTGGGGGATTTACACACTGAGTCTTGGTGACTCACCCTTTCCCATATTATTTTGCAGATGAGTAGATCGCAGAGATGGAGCCGGAGAGGACTCGAGGCGGCCATGCTTGTTCCTTGGATTTGGGAATTTATTTAATATTGTTTAAGTTCGTTTATTTGCTAAATTTTTATTTTGGGTTGTAACAAGGCCGCTAATTATTATTTGGACGATTACCTAGTAGTTTTGCTTTACTTATACTAAATTATAAACGAAATTATAAATGTTAAGTGAATCGGTTAAAAGCAACATTTTCAAATTTAATAACTTCTACGGGTTTTCAAAGATGTTACCATCGGGTAGCAAAATTCACCAAGTCAACCATGATTTTGAAAGTTCTTTAAATAAATGATCAAATGTTTCCAAAGGTTTTCAGCACAACGTTGTTTGTAAAAAAATCAACCCCTCCTGAGTTTTATCAAACACTGTTTTAATACCTTAACCATATTTTATCAAGTTTTCACCAGACACTCAAAATGTTTCAAATCGTTTTACTCCGTGACATACCAGATCCGGTCAGGACCCATGGGTCGGGTTTGGGGTGTTACAAAATTTTAGGGATTTATGGGTTCCGAGTTGGGGAAAATTTAGGAATTAGGGGAAATTTTGTTGGGGGAAAATAATGAGTTTCAGTATAGTGGTGGAGATAAAATGGATGAAACCAAAATGACGCCATTTTGGTAAACAAAATGAACTTTTGCGGTGTTTTCCACAACCGCCGCTAGTAATCTACCTATTACGACATTTATTAGATAGCGCAGCCAATGAAACGACGTCGTTTTACTTAAGTTTTTTGCAGCATTTTTAAAAAAGCACCGCTAATTCTCAATCTATAGCGGTATTTTTCAAAAAGCGCCGCTAATTCTCGATCTATAGCATCGTTTTTCAAAAAGCATCGCTAATTCTCGATCTATTGCGGTGTTTTTATTCTAGCACCGCTAATGCCTTTGATAGTAATAAATTTTAATAGTTTAATTATTTCTTAAATTCTTTTAAACTAAGTTTGTTTTGTTTCAAACAATATATCTAATTTGTAAAATTTTATAATTGTAGGCTAAATTAATTTTAAAAATAAAACCAAACCATAAACTTTAAAATTGTAATCTCTAAACCTTAAAACCTAAATATATATTACAAGGTACAAAAATTATTAAAAGAATCTTATTGCTTACTTAAACCCTAAAATAAATTTATTTTTTTTGTCATTTTATCAAAATTCCTAAACTTTAAACCTTAATACCGTAACCCCTTAAAACCATAAACACTAAAACCCTAACTATAAAATAATAAACCACAAACTATAAACCCCAAACCCAAAATAACAAATCTTAACCCCTAAACCTAAAATTCAAAACATTAAACCCTAAGCTCTAAAGCCTAAAATCACATACCCTAAACTTTAAACCCAAAATAACAAACCCCAAACCCAAAATAACAAACCTTAAATCATAAACTTAAAATACTAAACATTAAACCCTAAATTGTAAGTAAAAATGTAATCTCATCATTTTGATAGCATATATTTTTTTTGAAACGATTAAATCAAAATTTTTCCATTTTCGTAGGATAAATGCAATTTTACCTTTAAAATTTTTAAATGGAAAATTTCAAAAGGCCTAAATGGAAAATTTTTCATTTTAGAGGAATTTTGTCTTTAAAACATTATTTTTAGGAGGAATTAATAAAATCAAAAGGAAACCAAACTTAAGAAAATTTCCTTGAAAACATTTATATATTAGAGACAAAACCTTTAAATAATTATCGAAACCAATTTAGTTATTTAATAGATATTTGTTCATGTCAAAATAAAAGTAAATCCAAACACGAAATGAAAGATAGTTTATAGTGGCCTTATTACATAAAATTGGCAAATCCATAATAAAGTCTAAGTAATAAAATTTAACTTAAAGAGTTTGTTGGAAAATCTCCACAATACTTGATACTTTTAATCGCCACCTCAAATCCTTGTCGCCCGATCCATCGTGACTACGAGTTATCTCAAAAGTTATCCCATAAAATGGGTGAGTCATAAACTCAATGTATAACACATACACTAAAAAGCCCATTTTATCATATGCTTTAAAGCCCAAAAATTTCACATATGGCCATAGGCCCATTTAATCAAATATTTAGCCCAAAGGCCCATTTAGCTCATATTTAGCCCAAAGGCCCATTTAATTCATATTTAGCCCAAAGGCCCATTTAATTCATATTTAGCCCAAAGGCCCATTTCATAACAGATCAAGTAATAATCATACAATATTACATAGTTATGTATATGAAATGAAATGCAAGCCCTACCAACCTAAATATCCATCCGCTACACATCCCTGCATCAACCAACACACCGTGGGATTACTAAATCGACCTCCATCCGCTACACACCATCGAAGGCGCTTGTTGCAATCAACATGCACATCACCCTTATTGTGGCAAAGCCACCAAAACAGTATGTGACCAAGTCACCGACCAAGTCCAAATTTCAAATACGTGGACAAGTCAACGGAGCTAAATATGTGACCAAGTCACGGAGCCAAATATGTGACCGGCCACCGAGTCAAATATGTGACCGGCCACCGAGTCAAATATGTGACCGGCCACCGGAGTCAAATATGTGACCAAGTCACCAATTTCACATATGTGACCGGTTACCGTAATTGTGGTAAAACCACCGTAATACTTCCTCCTTTATTAAACATACCCATATGCCCATGCACATACATATCAAATCGATTTTCATGCTATTTACCCACAAATCACAATGTAGTCATGCTTATTCATATTGATGCATATAGCAAAAATAAACGAAATATTGGGTAACATACCTGAATTTTGTATACCAATGCTTGGTATCAACAAACAAAACATACTATCTCATAATCACTTTTTAACAATATAAATCTATGGAAATTTTAATGTATGGTTACACACCTAGTAACAAGTGAGAACAATACCTTCTTGCTCGTCCACACCTAATTGATTAATACACTTGTTAGTATAAACTATTGTTAGCAAAACTATACTTATAAACGATGGATCTAAATCTTTACCCTGATTCACGAATGATAGATTATTTGTGGTTTTTCTCCACTAGATGGATCAAAACCCGTCGATATTCCACCAACGTAAAGTGGTTCGGTTGTACGCACTACTTTGAATAACCGATCCTCGTTAGCAGAGGGTCCACAACCCGGTGGAAAATCTCTAACCCCGACATCGCTCTTCGCTTTGTAGTTCGATGGTAAAGGAATACCTCCTTTCTTCCAAACACTTCGACAAACCCTTTTCTTACCTATCTTGTTGATCTTAGATCGCCTTCTAAAATAACGTGAGATTAGTGATCCATATAAAGAAATTGATATTATCTAAAATAGTAATCTTACCTTGATGATTCGAATGGTCACTTAAAGGTTGTCTTCAACAAGGATCATTGAAAAATCTTTTCAAAAGATTCGGCCTAGGAGGGAAAATAAAAGATTATAATTCTAATTTTACTAAAGTGAAAGGAAATGATAAAAAAAAATAAAATAATTGATAGAATTCTTACTTGAGTCCTTCAAGATTCGGCTTTAACAAAAAGAGAAGAGAAATAGTGGTTTCGGTTTGAGGGAAAAGAAGAAAGGGAAAAGAAAAGAGAAGGAAAGAAAGAAGGAAGAAAAGAGAAAGAGGAGAAGAAGATGATAATGGTGATTTCTCAAAAGAAAAGAGATGATTAGGAACTTTTGCACATTCGCCAAGGAGGAGATTCTTGATCCTATGTGGTTTTGCAATGAGAGGAAAAGAAGAGAGAAATAAAGTGAAAAGAAAAGAAAAGAGAATATGATCAAAGAGAAGGAGATTAGTTTTGAGACTTAGATGCATTCGCTAAAGAAGAGAAATGAAGAATTTGGTTCTTTGAACTTTGTAGTTTTGGTTTCAAGAAGAAAGAGGAGAACGAAAATTGTATTTGGTTCAAATACAATCGAGGACTAAATCAAAAGTAAAAGTGCACCAAAGTGCATGCCTTAAGTTCTTTGCTTCCTTTTCACATGGTCAACCTAAATATATATTAATTATATGATTTATGATTTAATTGAATATGATTCACTTGAGATTGTAAACACTTGAATTCAAGTTGGATTTTTAATTTGAGACATAAAGTTTTATTTAAGCTAGATTCAATTTTATAAGACATAAAGTAGTTGATTAAGTTTGATTTCGGGGAGGGGGAATTGATTTTGGACAAAAGACCAAGGCATTTTGGGGATGACAAAACGGAGTCGTTTCGTAAAAAATAATACATATTCGCAGTGTTTGGATAAAAAATGCCACTATAGCTCAACCTTTTGCTGCATTTGGATAAAAACACCACAATTGCTCAGCTTTTACCGGCATTTGAAAGAAAAACGCTACTATTGACCAACTTTTTAAGGCATTTGGGCCAAAAACGCCACAATTGCTCAATTTTTAGTGGCGTTTGGTCTAAAAACGTCGCTACTGCTCAACTTTTTGCGGCGTTTTCTTGCAAACGCCGCTAATGCATACTCTTTTCGGCATTTTCTGTACAAACGCCACTAAAAATGTCGCTAGAGCCCCATTTTCCTGTAGTGCTGTTGTTTTTCATAATATTATTAATCGTTTATCGTAGAGGATAAATAATTGATCAAAGAGACTTCTATCCTACGGTGGTAAAGAAATATTCATAAAATCCATTGTAACACCCCAAACCTGGCCTATGCATTAAGCCCGGATTTCGGCATGCCACACAAATTAAACGTACATTCAAATCATTTAACAATGTAGAAATCAAATTCCAAAACGATTAAGAGAGTGACTTTATCGAAAAATTGAAGTTTTGAAAACCATAATTAAAAAAACATAAGAGTTTATCATTTGATTTATAGAGTAGTAATTGATTAAAACTTTGTATTTATTTAGTTGAAATATTTCATCGAAAAGTTTTAAAAGAATTTCCTAAGTTTAAATGATATTTAAGAAAAACTTTTCTTTTATAAGAAAGTTATAGAAAAACATTTATAAAAACTAAACCAAACCAATTTATAAAAACTAAAACATAATAAAATCCACCCACATAATAAAATCAATAATTAAAGAGGCCTTATTACATTGCCATAAAAATAGTACTTAATAAAAACTATTAAAGAAGTCTTAAAGTTTTATAAACCACCATTTGTAGTATAGCCTCCACACGAAGTCATCTCCGACCCAAGTCTCCATCAATTATTATTACCTGAGAGGGGTAAAAAAAAAATGGGGTGGTTACTTAGAACTCAGTGTGTAACTCACTTACCTTAATCCACTGGGCCAAAACCATTTAAGCATTTATTTGGGCCTAAGCCCATTACAAATATAATAATTTAGCAGGTATGAAATGCAAGTGATATGCAATTCCCAAAACCAAACCTAAATTTCCATCCGCTACACACCACCCGTACCAACCAGCACACCTGTGGGGAGCTTTAGTCACCCCCAACACACCGAAGTAGGCATTAAGCCGTATATAAAATTTCGTGGACAAGCCACCATATTCATAGAGTTTACATGGCATTTGCCATTTTTCAAAATTGTGGCAGAGCCACTAAAATTTTGTAGCAAAGCTACCAAAACTTCTCTTCGTCAAATAGCCCAACCTATGCAATCATGTATATAGTATGTATAACAATCCATTCAAATAATTACTCCAACATAAGGCCCATTATAAAATTTATTACAATCTAGCCCATTTCACAATTTGGCCCACGAAATCTCATATCACATATGTCCCATTTATCAATTATCATATATGGCCCAATTATCAAATATCACATATGGCCCATTTATCGATTATCACATATGGCCCATTTATCAAATATCACATATGGCCCATTTCTCGATTATCACATATGGCCCATTTATCAATTATCACATATGGCCCAAATTGCCCAATTATCAAATATTACATATGGTCCAATTATCAAATATCACATATGGCCCAAATTGTCCAATTATCACTTTTATCGAATTAGCCGTTAAGGGCAATTTTGTAATTTTCATGATCTTAATACCAATTTCAAAACTTTTATCATTAAGGAGATAAATATGCTATTCTTCCCGATTTCACTAACTTGTGATTTCATCCACCGATTTATACGATATAGTCATCTAACCCATGAGATACGGTGTGAGATTACACACCTGATTACGGTGAGAACTACACTTTCCCGCTCGTCGATATCTAAACACATATCACGATGGATTAGAACACTAATATTTAATATAAAACTATTCTAATGATTATCGATTTAGATCCTTGCCCTCGGAATCTCGAACAACCACTATTTACGATTTCTCTCTGATCAAAAGTTCAAAACCACGAGTAAACAATGGTTCGGGGGTACGTACGACTTCGAATAATTGATTTTCTCCGGATGAGGTCCACAACCCGGTGGAAAGTCCCGATTCTCAAAGCTCCTTCTCTTGAATTTAGGGGAATAATGGAACCACCCTCTTCCGAACACTATTAACAACTCTTTTCATCCCTATTTTGATTGCCATAGGATTCTTTCATTAAAAGGTGGAAGTCGATTGATAGAGTCCCTATGATAGAATCGATTAAATCAATACAACCTTATCAAAATAGAAGGATAAAAAATAGAAACCCTTTTCAAAATAATACCTTACCTTGACTGATGAAATCTCCTTTTTCACTCGATCTATAATAACTATGATCAACTTAAGATGTAGAAAAGAAATCGGCACTCCACTCTATCACTACAAAGAAAGAAGGATTTGATTGAAGGAGAAAAGATTAAAAATAAAAAGAAAGATTCGCTAAAGGTTTTACCATCAACATTCGGCCATGGTGAAGAATTAGAGAGAGGATAATGTTTGAGAGTCTTTTAAGAGAAGTAAAGAAGAAAAAGAATAGAAATGAAGGTTTGGATTTCTGTTCTCAAGAATAAAATATGATTCAAAAGAGAACTTTGAATCAATAAACATTCGGCAATGAGAGAAAAGGGAGAAATGGTCTTTGATTTTTTTTTGTATTTTCGGTCACAAAGAGGAGAGAAAGAAAATGATTTGGGGGAAAGAACAAATCAAAACCGAAATGGTCAAAACTCAAATGGCCAAAAGAAAAGAAAAGAAAATGGTTTACCTTTATCCAATATACATTCGGCTAAGAGGAGAGAATTAGAGAGAAACAAGCTTTGAGAAAAACACAAAATGACCAAAAGAAAGATGTGCACAACTAGCTCCTAATTCATCCAGTTGCCTTCAAAATTTTGGCCAACCCCTAGCCCCAAAAACCGTCCAAGTACATGGACATAAAGTCAAAGTTTGGCCACTCCAAACTTTCCAAAACATCTTCCTTGTTATATGCCTTGTGTCCCCCTACTTACCTTATTCAAATGATTCCTTTCCTTAAGTTCCATGCTTACCTTAACTATTAGTCACCTTGCCATAAGTAAAATAGTCCAACCTTACCATAAATAAGGCTTGACTGACACATGCTATAAAGGTGCAAAAATAAAAGTCACCAAAATGCTATCCATGGGATTCGAACCTCTCCCACCAAGCAATCACTCATGCGCCACCACCACCTTGCTACTAGCTCATCTTATGCTAGTTTTTGACACTTAAATTTACTTAAGCCTCAAAGTTACTTGATCCGCTTCAAATAAATACTCCTCACTAAAATTTATTCTAATTCCGAATAATTCTCAAGTCTTCTCAAGACTATACTAATCATGCAAAATTTAATTATACACAAGTTAAGCACCAAAACATGCATCATATCAATACTCAAATTTTAGGATGTTACAACTCTACCCTCCTTAAAGAAAATTTCGTCTTCGAAATTGACCTGACTAAAATAGATGAGGATATTGTTTTTGAATTGCATCCTCAGGCTCCCACGTAGCTTCTTCCGCTCGTGATTACGCCAAAGAACCTTAACCAACGGCACAGTCTTCTTAGCATCTTAACATCGCGATCTAAAATTTTCGCTGGTTCTTCCTCGAAAGAAAAATCTGGCCTTAATTCCACTTCTTCTACCGGTACTATGTGTGATGGATCTGATCTATAGTGTCTCAGCATAGAAACATGGAAAACACTATGAATCTGACTCAATTCCGGAGGTAAACCAAGTTGATAGGCCACTGGTCCTACACGCTTCAACACACGGTACGGTCCAATGAACCTAGGGCTCAACTTGCCTTTCCTTCTAAATCTGAAAATCTTTTTCCACGGTGAAACTTTCAAAAAGACCCGATCTTCCACTGCAAACTCAATATCCTTATGCTTCAAGTCAGCATACGACTTTTGTCTATCCGAAGCTTCCTTTAATCGCGCTCGAATCACCTTTACCTTTTTTTTCGTCTCAGATATCAGTTCAGGACCCAACAACCGTCGTTCCTCCAATTTAGTCCAACAAGTAGGGGCATGACACATACGACCATATAACGCTTCATAGGGTGCCATCTGAATACTGGATTGATAACTGTAGTTATACGCAAACTCTGCCAACGGTTGAAAATCCTCCCAACTACCTCTGAAATCAATCACACAACCCTTTAACATGTCTTCCAAAATCAGATTACTTTTCCGATCGACCATCGACCGAGGATGAAAAACTGTTTTGAAGTTTAACTTTGTTCCCAAAGCCTCATGCAAAACTTTCCAAAACCATGATATAAACCTAGGATCCCTGACCGATATGATAGATACTGGTACCCCATGCAACCTCACGATTTCAGACACATACAGTTTAGCCAACTTCTGCAACGAGTAATCCGTACAAATTGGTAGAAAATGAGTAGTCTTCTACCACCCAGGTAGAATCTTTCTTAGTAGGTGTTAAGGGTAACCCACTAACAAAATCCATCTTTATCCGCTCCCATTTCCATAATGGAATCTTTACTGGTTGCAACAATCCCGACGGTAATTGGTGTTCCGCCTTTACTTGTTGACAAGTCAAACACTTTCCCATAAAATCAGTAACCTCCTGCTTTAACTTTGGCCACCAATACTGTTCACGGAGATCCCGATACAACTTATTTCCTCCGGGGTGCATAGCATAAGGGCTACTATGTGCCTCTAGAAGAATCATTTGCCTCAAATCTGAATCCTTGGGCATACAAACCCTTCCACGAAAACACAGTACACCATCTTTGTTCAAACCAAAATCCCCTATTACACCACTTTCAACTTGTTGTATTAAAGGACCCAACTTTTCATCGGATAATTGCTTTTCCTTGATTTACTCTAACCACAGAGGCTTCACTTGAAGTTCCGCTAGCAGACTTCCATCTTCATACAAACTGAGATGAGCAAACATTACTCTTAACTCCGATACAACCTTTTGACTCAACGCGTCTGCTATAACGTTAGCCTTTCCAGGATGATACTCGATTGAGAAATCATAATCCTTTAACAACTCTACCTATCTCCGTTGTCTTAAATTCAACTCCTTTTGCGTAAGGAGATACTTAAGACTCTTATGGTCCATATAAATAATTGACTTCTCACCGTAGAGATAATGCCTCCAAACCTTTAAAGCAAACACCACCGCAGCCAACTCCAAATCATGAGTAGGATAGTTGACTTCATGTGGCCTCAACTATCTAGAAGCATAAGCTACCACTTTTCCACTTTGCATCAGTACACATCCTAATCCCGTGTGTGACGCATCATAGTAAATGATAAACTCTTTTCTGGCCTCTGGTTGAATTAGTATTGGCGCTTCCATTAGAATCTTTTTCAATTTCTCGAAACTTTCTTGTTGTTTATTGGTCCATACATACGGTACTTCCTTCCGTAACAGCTTAGTTAGGGGTGCAGTAATCAACGAAAACCCCTCAACAAAGCATCTATAATAACCAGCCAAACTCAAGAAACTTTGAATCTCAGCTACTAACTTCGACGGTTTCCAATCCAACACAGCCTTTACCTTTCGAGGATCAACTCTTATCCCTTCAGCTGACACTGCATGACCCAAGAAAGTCACTTCCTTTAACCAAAATTCACACTTATTGAATTTGGCATAAAGTCGCTTATCTCGCAAAATTTGTAGCACAGTGCACAAATGAGAGTCATGCTCTTCTTCATTCCTCGAATATACCAAGATGTCATCTATGAACACTACTACGAACCGGTCTAAATAGGGTTGAAAGACTCGGTTCATGTCCATAAATGCAGCTGGTGCATTGGTCAAACCAAACGACATCACTAAAAACTCATAATGTCCATAACGAGTTCGAAATGCCGTCTTATGAATATCTACCTCTTTCACCTTAAGTTGATGATAACCCGATCTCAAATCAATCTTGGAGAAAACTGAAGCTCCTCTTAATTGATCAAACAGGTCATCAATTCTCGGCAATGGATATCTATTCTTGATCGTCAACTTATTCAACTACCTATAATCAATGCACATACGCATCGACCCATCCTTTTTCTTGATGAACAAAACCGGTGCTCCCCACAGAGACACACTTGGTCGAATAAATCCCCGATCTAGAAGTTCTTGAATTTGAGCTTTCAGCTCTGCTAACTTCTTCGATGCCATTTTATAAGGAGCAATAGACACCGGAGCCGTTCTGGGCAAAAGCTCAATGCCAAATTCTACTTCTCGATTTGGAGGTAGACCTGGAAGTTCTTCGGGAAAGACATCTGGAAATTCTTTCACCATTCTCACACCTTCTACTGATAATTCCTTGGCATCCAAAGCACTGATGAATGCTAGGAATGCTCTATTCCCTTTCCGCACCAACTTTTCTGCCTTCAAAGTAGATACCACATTTGCCAAAAAGTTTATTCGCTCGCCTATCATTATTATCTCCTTATCATCCACGGTCCTTATTGACATCCGCTTTTGGCACAATCCAATTGCGCCGATGCTTCACCAACCAATCCATGCCCAAAATAAGATCAAACTCACCAAAGGTAATTCCATCAAGTCCGCTTAGAAATACCTCTCTTTGAATCTCCAAGGGTACATCTCTAAATAATTTATTCACTATTACCGACTGTTCTAAAGGACTAATTACCGTCATCTCTATCGATAATCTCGGACCTAATATTTAGGTTTCCAGATATGGCACTAGCAACATATGAGTGAGTAGACCCGATATCTATCAAGCGAAGAATGTGTACATCGAGATGAAAACGTACCAGTTATCACATCAGGTGCATCATCGTCTTCACGACGCCTGACAGCATAGACCAATCCTGGCTGTCTTGCCTCTGTATTACTTCTAACACTATTACTTCGACCCGGTGCACCTTGTCCACGTCCGTTACTATTACCACCACGACCTAGTCCACGACCTCTTGGTGGCTACTGAGTACCTCTAGCTGGCTGAGCATCAGGGTTATGAGCTTCCTGAGTCGTATCAGTCCGTCGGGGGCAATTCTTAAACTGATGATCCTTAGAACCACATTTAAAACAGGCTCTAATTTTTCTCCAACATTCTCCGGGATGTCGTCTTCCACAATCGGCACATTCTCGACTCTGATTAGTAGTCATAGGTGCTCTAGCTTGAACTGGCTCATCATTCCGTGGCCTCTTTTGAAACCTTTTAGAAGAACCAGAGTACTTAAAATCCCTCTTGCCTCTTACTTTTTCTCAGTTCTGGTGTTCTGAATTCTTAGCCTCTTCGGCTATCTTAGCTTTCTCTACATGTGAGGTAAAAGTCCGCACTTGTTGTAGGGCTATCAGTACCCGCAACTCATCATTTAGCCCATCCTCAAAATGTACACATTGCTCATGATCAGTCTGCACTATAGTACAAGCATAACGACTCAAACGAAGAAATTCTACCTCGTAAGCTGCCACAGTTTTACTACCTTGTACCAAATTCAGGAATTCCTTCCTCCGAGCATCTACATAACTTGTCCCGACGTACTTTCCTTGGAAAGTAGCTTTAAAGAAATCCCAATTAACCAATGCAGCCTTGATGCCTTCTCGAATAGTAAGCCACCATTGATGCGCCTCATCTCTTAGGAAAGATATAGCTCCTCTCAGTTTCTGCTCGATGGTACACTCCAGATCATCCATAATTCATTCTACAGCCTCAATCCAATATTCTGCCACATTCGAAGCTACACCAGAGACACCTCTAAAAACTTCTGCACCACTAGACTTGAGTCGTTCTGATATTGATCCGCGAGTTACTAGCCCATTTCTGGCCCCAGCTACTCTTTCTAAGACTCGCAACGTTGCTTGAGTCAAAGCAATATCCTCATTCGTATGATCATGAGATCCAGTTTCGCTCTCAAATGACGCAGGTGTATCCATTTCTGGTATATGACCCGGCGCTTCAGATGCAGCACCTCGTCCACTACCACGGCCACATCTACCGCGTCCACGACCACGTCTTCTAGTGCTCATAATGACTAATTCACTTTTAATCTGATTACATGTTTTATGAATCAGAATATTATTCCAGTGTTTATTAATGATATTTTATGAGATATAAGAGATAGGGTTGTTTTCGCAATCAGATCCTATAGTCTCGATCTCTATCGTTTTCAACACCTAAAACTAGAAGTTCTAGAGTATTCCTAAGGTCTCATCACAATAATAAATATTTAATAAACAAATACTTACCTGACTTGGTGCCGGATGCTCGTGGTGCCATACTACCTTTAAAGCATAAAGTCTAGAAAAATTAAGTAGTTTTTTAAACAAAATCACTGTTGAACCCAAACCACAGCCAAGTTTTGAAACTGGGCTCTGATACCATAAAATGTAACACCTCAAACCCGGCCTATGCATTAAGCTCGAATTTCGGCATGCCACACAAATTAAACGTACATTCAAATCATTTAACAATGTAGAAATCAAATTCCAAAACGATTAAGAGAGTGACTTTATCAAAAAATCAAAGTTCATTGAAAACCATAATTAAAAAAAAAACATAAGAGTTTATCATTTGATTTATAGAGTAGTAATTGATTAAAACTTTGGATTTATTTAGTTGAAATATTTCATTGAAAAGTTTTAAAAGAATTTCCTAAGTTTCAATGATATTTAAGAAAAACTTTTATTTTATAAGAGAGTTATAGAAAACATTTATAAAAACTAAACCAATCCAATTTAGAAAAACTAAAACATAATAAAATCCATCCACACAATAAAATTCATAATTAAAAAGGCCTTATTATATTGCCATAAAAAAGTACTTAATAAAAACTATTAAAGAAGTATTAAAGTTTTATAAACCACCATTTGTAGTATAGCCTCCACACGAAGTCATCTCCGACCCAAGTCTCCATCAATTATTATTACCTGAGAGAGGTAAAAAAAATGGGGTGAGTTACTTAGAACTCAGTGTGTAACTCACTTACCTTAATCCACTACGCCAAAACCATTTAAGCATTTATTTGGGCCTAAACCCATTACAAATATAATAATTTAGCACGTATGAAATGCAAGTGATATGCAATTCCCAAAACCAAACCTAAATTTTCATCTGCTACACACCACCCGTACCAACCAGCACACCTGTGGGGAGCTTTAGTCACCCACCCCGTCAACACACCGAAGTAGGCATTAAGCCGTATATCAAATTTCGTGGACAAGCCACCATATTCACAGAGTTTACATGGCATTTGCCATTTTTCAGAATTGTGGCAGAGCCACCAAAATTTTGTAGCAAAGCTACCAGAACTTCTCTTCGTCAAATAGCCCAACCCATCCAATCATGTATATAGTATGCATAACAATCCATTCAAATAATTATTCCAACATAAGGCCCATTATAAAATTTATTACAATCTGGCCCATTTCACAATTTGGCCCACGAAATCTCATATCACATATGACCCATTTATCAATTATCATACATGGCCCAATTATCAAATATCACATATGGCTTATTTATCGATTATCACATATGGCCCATTTATCAAATATCACATATGGCCCATTTATCGATTATCACATATGGCCCAATTATCAAATATCACATATGGCCCATTTATCAATTATCACATATGGCCCAAATTGTCCAATTATCAAATATCACATATGGCCCAATTATCAAATATCACATATGGCCCAATTATCAAATATCACATATGGCCCAAATTGTCCAATTATCACTTTTATCGAATTAGCCCGTTAAGGGCAATTTCGTAATTTTTATGATCTTAATACCAATTTCAAAACTTTTATCATTAAGGTGATAAATATGCTATTCTTCCTGATTTCACTAACTTGTGATTTCATCCACCGATTTATACGATATAGTCATCAAACCTATGAGATACGGTGTGAGATTACACACCGGATTACGGTGAGAACTACACTTTTCTGCTCGTTGATTTCTAAACACATATCACGATGGATTAGAACACTAATATTTACTATAAAACTATTCTAATGATTATCGATTTAGATCCTTACCTTCAGAATCTCGAACAACCACTATTTGCGATTTATCTCTGATCAAAAGTTCAGAACCACGAGTAAACAATGGTTCGAGGGTATGTACGACTTCGAATAATTGATTTTCACCGGATGAGGATCCACAACCTGGTGAAAAGTCTCAGATTCTCGAAACAGTCCTTCTCTTGAATTTAGGGGGAATAATGGAACCACCCCTCTTCCGAACACTATTAACAACTCTTTTCATCCCTATTTTGATTGTTACAAGATTCTTTCGTTAAAAAGGTGGAAGTCAATTGAGAGAGTCCCTATGATAGAATCGATTAAATCAATACAATCTTATAAAAATAGAAGGATAAAAAAAAGAATCCCTTTTCGAAATAATCCCTTACCTTCACTGATGAAATCTCCTTTTTCACCTGATCTATAATAACTATGACCAACTTAAGATGTAGAAAAGAAATCGGCACTCCACTATATCACTACAAAGAAAGAAGGATTTGATTGAAGGAGAAAAGATTAAAAATAAAAAGAAAGATTCGGCTAAAGGTTTTACCATCAACATTCGGCCATGGTGAAGAATTAGAGAGAGGATGATGTTTGAGAGTCTTTTAAGAGAAGTAAAGAAGAAAAAGAATAGAAATGAAGGTTTGGATTTCGGTTCTCAAGAATAAAAGATAATTCAAAAGAGAACTTTGAATCAATGAACATTCGGCAATGAGAGAAAAATGGGAGAAATGGTCTTTGATGTTTTTTTTTTTGTATTTTCGGTCACAAAGAGGAGAGAAAGAAAATGATTTGGGGAGAAAGAACAACTCAAAACTGAAATGGTCAAAACTCAAATCACCAAAAGAAAAGAAAAGAAAATGGTTTACCTTTGTCCAATATACATTCGGATAAGAGGAGAGAATTAGAGAGAAACAAGCTTTGAGAAAAACACCAAATAACCAAAAGAAAGATGTGCACAACTAGCTCCTAATTCATCCAATTGCCTTCAAAATTTCGGCCAACCCCTAGCCCCAAAAATCATTCCAAGTACATGGACATAAAATCAAAGTTTGGCCACTCCAAACTTTCCAAAACATCTTCCTTGTTATGTGCCTTGTGTCCCCCTACTTACCTTATTCAAATGATTCCTTTCCTTAAGTTCCATGCTTACCTTAACTATTAGTCACCTTGCCATAAGTAAAATAGTCCAACCTTACCATAAATAAGGCTTGACCGGCACATGCTATAAAGGTGCAAAAATAAAAGTCACCAAAATGCTATCCATGGGATTCGAACCTCTCCCACCAAGCAATCACTCATGCTCCACCACCACCTTACTACTAGCTCATCTTATGCTAGTTTTTGACACTTAAATTTACTTAAGCCTCAAAGTTACTTGGTCCACTTCAAATAAATACTCCTTACTAAAATTTATTCTAATTCCGAATAATTTTCAAGTCTTCTCAAGACTATATTAATCATGCAAAATTTAATTATACACAAGTTAAGCACCAAAACATGCATCATATCCATCTTTCAATCTCCTTGTACATATGCATTTTCAGTTTTCCTTCTGCCCAGGGGTATCTTTGATGACATGCAATAAAAAATAAGTCAAATGTGATGGGAAAGCAATGGGAGAAGTAGAGGGTGGTCAATGTTGGCTTGGGATAGAGTTTGTTATCAAAAAGGCATTGGGGCTCGGCTTCCACGATCTTCACCTCTTCAGCGTGGCCCTTCTTGGCAGACAAGTTTGTATGCTCATCCATTTCAAAGATACATTGTGCTATAAGGTGTTGAGCTCTAAGTAGTTCCCTATTGGCTATATCTTTCCCCCAAGAATGTTGATAAGCTGTCCTATACTTGGACCAACATAGCTATAGCTACTAAAACCCTTGAAAATGGTTTTATTTGATTGGTGGGTGATGGCACTAATATTGAGATACGCAATGATAATTGGGGTTTTAAGGGCTTAAATGGTGACTCTTTGTTCCCTACTTTGTTATCCGACAATGAAACATTTGTAAAAGACTTATGGAACCATAATCACATGGGCTGGAACAAGGAGAGGGTGAATGAGCTTGGTTACGATATGGAGGACCGGATTTGTAATTTACCAATTGTTGCTAATGTCCACAAGGATAGTAGGGTTTGGTTTCATAACCCACATGGCTTCTATACTTCGAAATTAGCCTATTCTTAGCTTCTTCTCAGACAGTTGGGTTTTGGCCCTCATAGGTTCTACTGGAAGACTCTTTGAAGTTGAAGACCTTACCAAAAATTTGAGTTTTTTTTGGAGGGTTGGTCACGGTATTTACCTACGTATGCTAATATTTCTTTTATCCATCAAAACTTTAACAAGGTTTGTCCTCGGTGTGGTGAGAAGGAAAAACTCTCATCCATGCTCTCAAGGAATGCCCTAAGGCCCAAGTTATTTTGACTATAGGTGGTTTACATAATAGGCTACTTGAGGGCGACTATTCCCGTTGCATCAACTAGATTGAGGATTTTATGAGGGTCTTAGATATGAAAGTTCTTACTGACTTCTTCATAACTCTTTGGAATAGCTGGAATAGCTGAAATAACTTTATTTTTTGGGGTCAAGATGAGGATATGAAAACTATTTGGGAGAGAGCTAAAACCCTTTGCCATGATTTCAAGATTCACAACCTTGTTAACTCCCCAATGCTACCTATTACACCTACTTGTAAGAAATGGGAGAAGCCCATTTACGGCTTTGCTAAAATCAATTTTGATGCTACTATTTCTATTGAAAAAATGGGTTATAGGGTGATAGCTAGGGACTTTGATGGTTTTGTGTTGGGTGGGAGCAGGGGTTTTAGAGAAACTGATATGGATGTTGAGTGGGCTGAGTTGATTGCCTATATTTCGAAGGTAGTTTTTGAGTCTAACAATGCCAGTTTGGTCAGCAGGGTTAAAAAGAGATGTCTGGACATTACTATCTTGGGGCAATGCGTAAATAAAGTTTGCATGAAGATGGACAAATTTAGTTCGGTGGATGTGAATTGGACTAATCGTAGCTGCAACAAGGTGGCTGATATTCTATGTAATTTTGCTATTAAAAGCAGTTGTACTTGAATTTTAGAATGGATTATCCTAAGGAAATCCATGAGTTTGTAATGTTTGATGCTATTAATTGAGTTTTTTGTAACACCCCAAACCCAGCCCATATGGTATGACCAGATCTGGCATGTCACACAAAGAAAATGAGTAAAGAACCTGTGATTCATACTAAAATAGGTGTTATTTAAGTAATCAAGTTTGAATAGAAACCTTCGATAAAATACTATAAATCTCGAGAGGTTAATTGAAGATTTGATATTCAAATTCATGATATTTTAAAATCGTGATTTTTGAAAATGACGTTTGTTAAATTGAAAGAAAGTCCGAGGTAAATCATTTGTAAATGTTTGTTATAAGATCCATTTATTAATCAATTTTGGAAAACCATTGGTTATACTTTTAGAAAACCCCCATTTAAAAATAATTCAAGCAAAATAATAAATACGTCAAACATAAAGCAAAAATAAAATATTCCAGAGGCCTTATTACAACTTAAAAACCCAAAATAGTAAAAGTAATATAATAAACGGAAATAGAAAACTAAAGTTCAAAAACACCATTTCTGAAGTATGGCTTCCACCAGTCATCCATGGCCCAAGTCCTCATCACTGAGCATTACCTGTAAGGATTAAGAAGGAGTGAGTTACAAGAATTCAGTGTATAATCCCTTACCGTAATCCACTAGGCCTTAACCCGTAAAGCAACATCTTGGGCCTGATCCCATATAACATAATCTTGGGCCGAAGCCCATTTACATAATAGTATATATATATATATGTGCAATGTATGCAACCCAACCCATGCTAGTAATCCATCCGCTACACACCACACGTACCATCCCATCACCTCTGTAGGGATCAAGTCAACCCACCCCACCAAACACACTAATCGCAAGCAAGTTGCCATTTATAATATTTTTTGATTGACTGGAATCATAGTGAATCATAATAACAATCATTTTTGTGGAAGTGCCAACTGGCGACACTTCTCTTCAACATTTTCCCATCCCATGCAAAATTATGTAAATGCAACATACATAATAAAGCATAATATTTACAAAATATAAACAACAATCATTAATCTTGAGATTTGTTACGATAAATCAACCAATTATAGAACATTGCAATTTGACCCATAGGGGCATTTTCGTAATTCAGCCCGTAAGGGTATTTTCGTAATTCAGCCCGTAAGGGTATTTTCGTAATTCAGCCCATAAGGGCATTTTCATAATTTCACAACCCAAAGGTATTTCTGTAATTTTTACCCATCAAGGGTATTTTGGTAATTTCGCAACCCCGAACTTAACTACTAATTTGGGGCATAAAAATTGAAACTGTCCATCTACGTCATATTGACGGAATTGACTATAACTCGAGTTAGGAAACTAGAAATTTAGATCTGAAAATTTTCCTTGAGACTAGACTCATATATCTTCTTACTACAATTTTCCAGAATTTTTGGCTTAGCCGTTTAGTGCAGTTTATTCATTAAAGTTTCCCCTGTTTCATTGGCCAACGGTTCTGACCTTTCTTTCCCAAAATTCAAATATCTCGTTGTACAGTTGTCATATGTTGCTCCCACTTGTTTCTATTGAAAATAGACTCACTAAGGAATCTATACATATAAATTATAATTCATAATTCTCTTTGTAAAATTTTGAATGATTTTTCCAAGATAGAATAGGGAGCCACGAAGTCATTGAGAACTAGTCTCACTAAAATTAAAATATCACAGAATATAAAATTCATCTTCCTACTCTATTTCTTTCATATAAAAATGGACAAAATAAGATTTAATTCTATATCTTATTCACTTTCTAATTCACTTTCTCCTATTTTTCATGATTTTTCAACATCACGTCACTGCTGCTAACCAAAGACTATTTCATGGCAAAATATGGTTACCACTATGAACATATGCACACCCGAGTGATCACAGATGCCGATTTCTGATTTTTCGATCTTTCGATCAAATCACAAAAAATTCATGCAAATATTCAGAGAATTATGAGATTATAAACCATTTCAAACATGTATTCGGAAGGGGTATAAGATTACACACCTTATTCGGATTTCCTAAAGAATTACTCTCCGTTGCCCCCACAATCGTGATCCTTCCCTACTAGGTTCTAAAATCCAGCCTTGCACTTTGGCTATTGGAATGAGTTCCTAAAAATAAATAAGTGATGTACCAAAGGGTTAGCCTTCATCCAACATTCGGCCCTTCCACAAGAGCAAGAAGTTGATATCATCACCACAAAATAGAATCACATGAGCATCGCAAAACATCAAAATAAAGAGTAACATCTTACCACAAATATTCGGCCTAATCACCAACTTACCAATCAACTTCTGAAACCAAGGCTAAGAGAATGATAAGTAGCAGCAAAGAATGACTTGAAAGTTTTGGCAAAATAAAGGAGAAAGGTGCACAATTTTGGCTTTAGAGTTTCGGCGAGTGAGGGAAGAAATTGGAAAAGAGAAAACTCAAAATGCTAAATAGAAACTAGCCTTTCAAGCACAGAAATTGAAAAATGCCTAAAGGAATTTTGGCTACCAAGTTTCCCCTCCTCAAAGCCGTGTGTTCCTAGCACCAAAATGATGAGTGTTGACCAAAAGTTCTTTCCAAAACACTTTCCACAAAATCAACCAACATGTTTCCCTCCCTTACCTTTTTCTTTTGATTCTTTCCTTCATTTTCCCTTGTTTTCCTCCATACCATATTTTCTTATTCTTCTTGCCATCAATAAAAAGTCTTCCCTTACCAAATTTAAAGCTTGGCTGACACTTACCATCTAACACATGGTTGGTACAAAAATTAAAATCTTAAAAGTTACAATAGGTGGGATTCGAACCTCCAATCTCTTTGCACTCCCCTTCATGCCACACCACCTTGCCACATGCTCCTTTATGCTAGCAAGTTGCCTAATTATTCCCTTATGCTAGACGCCACTTGCCTTCTCCCCTTTAAATGCTTCAACACTAAAATTTTTCTATAGCCTAACTTGAACCCGAAACTTCCTAGAAACCCTGTAACTTTACAAAATCGCCTTCCTAATAAGTCCAACTTGTAATAATATCATTCTCTTGTTCTCAAAAATTTCAACACTTCTACACCCAAGGCCCAATGGGCCCAGTTCTACTAGGCCCAATTTCGGGATGTTACATTTTGGCCTTTTTAGGTCTTTTTGTAAAAAAAATTATTATTTCTATCTTTCATATTATATATATTAAACTGTAAGTCCTCTCTCTTCAATTTCATTAAAGGAAGAAACTATAAAGATTTCATAAAAATAGTAAGAAAATTGACACTTATTTATAGTGTACATGTGAGTTATGATAGTGTTCTTTAATCAATGTTATATTATATATAATTGCAATAGCCCGATTTAGGGGCTAGTCGGAATAGTAATCTCAGGATCACTATTTCGAGATCGAAGAAATTATTTTCATGATATATATTATGAGTTAGAGCATGATAGCATATGAGCATTAAAAATTTGGTATTTTAATTTTAACGTTTTCGTGTTTAATTTGCAAAAAAGGACTAAATCGCATAATATGCGAAAGTTCCATTCTATATGCTAAGAGTACCAAATGGCTATGGATTGTTAAATGGGGGTATTTAAAAGGAAATTTAACCTTTGAATGAGGCTTGGCCGGCCATAAGAGAGCATGGGAGACAAAATTGTCAATTAGTGTCAAAGTTAGTAGTAGTAGGTGGATTAAATTGACTTTTAATAATAGAATAAGGAGAGAAAAGTTGTCATCTTTTTCTCCTATCATCTTCCACCGAAAATTTGCATCAAATAAGGGATAGAAACCTTCAAAAAATTTCAGCAAACTCTCATCCATTCAAGTAAGTGTTCTGGTGAACTTTTCTTGAAAATAATTGTACTTTTGAGATCCCTAAAGCTTAAGCTTTCAAATGAGGGGACTATTGTGCAATGTTGTGAAAGGTTTAGAGTTTTACCATGAGAGCTACTTTAGTTGTTTGTTGCATTTTTAAAGAAGAACTTGAGTCTTAGTTGTAACACACCAAACCCGGCCCAGACAACATAACCGGATCTGGCATGTCACTAAGGAGATTTTAAAAGATGTCGCAATTTTGGAAAAATATTTTTCTTGAGTTTAACCTTTTATTCGGGAAAACTAAATGGTGGAATAAGTTGTAAAAGATATACATTTTATATTAAGGCCTTGGTTCAATTAAAACGTAAAATTTAAATGTCTAATAATAATAAAAGCCCAAAATAAACCCCTCCAAAAAAAAAAAAGAAATGTGAAGCTAGTGGCCCGTGGCCTTATTACATTGAAATTTAAAACTCGCTAATTAAAAATAATAAAAATAAATAAACTAAATAAAGTCTTCTACTGAATCAAAATATTCTCTCGCATTGTCACCTTGCGCTCCTTTCCAGCCCGGTCCAATGCACTAGGTGCTACTTGAAAGATATTAAATAATAGGGTGAGTCGCGAGACTCAGTGTGCAACCCTCGTGCACCATTAGATTGGGCCTTAGCCCCACAGAATAGATAACAAAATATAATATGTCAGGAATTATGCAAAACCCAACCCAATCCTAGGTTTCCATCCACAACACACCACCCTTACCTGCCAATCACACCATTGGGGATTTCTACAATCAACCCACACCGCTACACACCATCGATGGCAGTCATGCTGCAGTGAGCTGTTCATCGTCAGATCATGGCAATAGCCACTACAACAGAACATGGCAAAAAGCCACTACAATAGATCATGGCAAAAGCCACTACAACAGATCATCGCAAAAGCCACTACAACAAAACACTTCCCCTTTCATCAATCACCCAACCCCGTGCAATCACAAAAATCGGCATACATAGAAAACATATCATCTTAACAGAAACATTCACTTATGAATGACAGAAATCACTAACCTGGTGATTCGCCTTTACCCTCCTCAAGATTAAACCGGTATGCCGAGATTTCGGCATTTAACAGAATATAGCCGATTTATATACATGTACTAACAAACAATCTAAATGGTGTGAAAAGTTACACACCTGATTACGCTTAACACTTTATTATCGAAATTGATGCTCTCCCTAGCCGGAATTGCAATAATCAGATTCCTATTTTGCTGGTCAAAAACTTACTACAAGAGATACGATTTGAATGTCCACCCAACTTGGTTAAGATAACAGATATACAATGAATCGATTAATAGAACCACTAGGAGAGATCTTCTTACCTAAATCGACTGGATCCCAGAGTTAACGGTCTTGGCTAAACGTTGATTGCACCCCTATACCACCACCAAATGAGATTCGGCTACAAGGGGATGAATTAAAGAGAAGTGGCCTTTCGGCCAAACAGGGAACATAAGGCCCCTCTTACCATTCGGTGAGACAAAACAACATCATCTACTTACCTTCAACTATCTTCAGGATTCGGCACAAGTAGTCTCAATAGGGGGGATTCGGCTTCTAGGAATAAAGAGTGAAAAGAAAAAAATAACCCAAAGAGATATTAAGGAAGTGATTCGATTTAGACTAAAGATGAGAATGGAAAGAGATAACAAAGAAGAAAACAACAGAAAACTTACCAACCTGGGATAATGATTCAGCTATGGTGAAACTTCGGGAAAAGAAAAACAAATGAAATGATGTTGAAATTTAGAGGTTTCACTAAGAGAGAAAATAAGAGTGAAGTTTCGACTTTTTGGAAGAGAGAAGATAGGAAAGAAAGAAATAAAACAATTGAGTATGATAGCCTTCAAAATTTGGCACACCCACCTAAAGCCAAAACCGAATTCCCCTCTCCTTTACAACTCTTTCAAAATTTTGGCTAACACTAACCTTCTAAAGATAGCTCCTTATCCTATCCCTTATCTTTATCAAAACACCCATCCAAAAGTGTCATACAGCACACCACTTCCTCCCTTCTTTATGAAAATAATATCACATATTTTAAAATATTAAAAATATCTATTTGTAGCCACCTTGTCGTCCCCTCCTAGCTCCCTTTAATGCCAAAATTGGCCCAACTTTATGGGATCCAAATGGCCACAAATTAGGCCTCTCCCTTTTCCTATTGACTCCATCTATATCTCCCTTTACCGCGCCCCTTGTTGCTTGGCCACAAGCCCAGTTTGTCAATTAAACTACCAAGACTTTATTTTAAGCCCTAGAGTGTCTAAACAAAATATTTAATCAAGGCCTCAGCCCAAACCTGAGCCCCATTTGCACCTCAAATTCTCAAATTAACACATTAAACATGTCTACACATTAAATGCATAAGCCCACTAATTCGGGATGTTAGAGTTCTATCCCCTAAAATAAATTTTGGCCCTAAAATTTACCTGATCAAAAGGGATGGGGATACTGCTATCGCATAACATCCTCTGATTCCCATGTCGCTTCCTCTGCACCGTGGTTTCATCACAAGACCTTGACCAAAGGGACAGACTTCCTTCTCAACACCTTTACGCTTTGATCCAAAATTTGCACTGGCTCCTCATCAAAAGACAAATCTGGCCTTACTTCAATCTTTTCTACCGTCACAACGCGTGATGGATCAGAACGATAACGTCTTAGCATCGAGACATGGAACACGTCATGTATCTGCTCCAACTCTGAAGGCAACTCTAATCGATAAGCCACTGGGCCCATGCGTTCTAGTACCCGATAAGGTCCAATAAATCGGGGACTTAGCTTGCCCTTTCTACCAAACCTCATTACCTTTTTCCATGGTGATACTTTCAAGAAGACTTAATCTCCTACTGCAAATTCCATCCCCTTCCGTTTAAGATCCGCATATGACTTCTACTAATTAGACGCTTCCTTCAACCAAGCCTGAATTAACCTAATTTTCTCTTCCTTTTCTGATACTAGTTCTGGGCCCAACACCTGACGCTTACCCAACTCCGTCCAACAAGTTGGGGTACGACATCTCCTTTCGTATAATGCTTCATAAGGAGCCATTTGAATACTAGGTTGATAACTATTATTGTACACAAATTCTGCCAAAGGAAAATAGTCCTCCCAGCTTCCCCTAAAATCGATGATGCAACCCCTTAGCATATCCTCAAAGATCTGAATTACACTCTCAGACTGACCATCAGTCTGTGGATGAAAAGCGATGCTGAAGTCTAGCCTTGTTCCCATCGCTTGATGAAGAGCCTTCCAGAATCGTGATGTGAACCTAGGGTCTCTGTCTAATATGATTGACATAGGTGCACCATGCAGTCTCACCACCTCAGCCACATACAGATTAGCAAACCTTTGTAGAGAAAAGTCAACACGAACTAGTATGAAGTGAGCAGACTTCGTCAGCCGATCCACAATCACCCAAATTGAATCTTTCTTAGTAGGTGTAAGGGGTAACCTACTAACAAGATCCATCGTGATTCTCTCCCATTTCCACTGCGAAATCTTTATCGGTTGTAATAACCCCGAAGGCAACTGGTGTTCTGCCTTCACCTGCTCACACATCAAACATTTACCCACGAATTCTGTTACCTCTCGCTTCAGACCTGGCCACCAATACTACTCTCGCAAATCCTGATACATCTTAACCCCTCCAGGATGCATAGCGTATGGGCTACTATGCGCCTCCTGAAGAATCATCTGCCTTAACTACACATCCTTTGGCATACAAACTCTCTTACGAAAACAAAGGACTCCATCACCATTCAAACTATAGTCTTCTCCTTCACCACTTCGCACGTGCCGGAGTCGAGCACTCAAAACATCATCTAGAAGTTGGTTCTCCTTGATCTGACTGGTCCACATAGGTCTTAATTGGAGCTCAGCTACCAAACTTCCATCCTCATACAGACTAAGATGAGTGAACATTGCCCTCAACTCCGCTATCGCCTTCCTACTTAGCGCATCTTCCACCACGTTAGCCTTACCCGGATGATATTCAATCGAGCAATCATAGTCCTTCAAGAGCTCAATCCACCTACGTTGCCTCAGATTCAACTCTTTCTAGGTAAGGAGATACTTCAGGCTCTTATGGTTCGTGTAAATAACTGACTTCTCCCCATACAAGTAGTGCCTCTAAATCTTTAGAGAAAACACTACCGCCGCCAATTCTAAATCGTGTGTAGGGTAGTTTAACTCATGTAGGCTCAACTGTCGAGATGCATACGCAACCACTTTTCCATCTTGCATCAACACACATCCGAGACCCGTGTGTGATGTATCACAGTAGACGGTAAATTCTTTTTCCACCTCTGCTAAATTAACACTAGTGCTTCCGTCAAGATTCGCTTCAGCTTATCAAAGCCCTCCTGCTATTTATCAGTCCATACAAACGATACTCCTTTCCTCAACAACTTAGTTAAAGGTGCCACTATCAATGAGAACCCTTCAACAAACCTTCTGTAGTACGCGGCCAACCTCAAGAAACTTCAAATTTTCACCACAAACTTCGAGAGTTTCTAACCCAATACGACTTCTATCTTTTGAGGGTCCACCCTAATTCCCTCTACGGAAACTACATACCCTAAGAAAGTCACCTCCTTCAGCCAGAACTCACACTTCTTGAACTTTATGCATAACCCGCTTCTCCTCGAATTTGTAACACCACACAAAGATATGCATCATGCTCCTCTTCAGACTTGGAATAAACCAGAATATCATCGATAAACACCACAACGAACCGATCAAGATTTGGTTACTCGATTCATCATATCCATAAATGCTACTGGTGCATTCGTCAACCTGAATGGTATCACCAAGAACTCATAATGACCGTACCGAGTCTGAAATGATGTCTTATGAATGTCTCATTCCTTTACCCTTAACTGATGATAACCCGACCTTAAGTCAATCTTAGAAAAGATAGAAACTCCTTTGAGCTGATCAAGCAGGCCATCGATTCTTGGCAGTGGGTATTTATTCTTAGTAGCCACTACAACAGATCATGGCAAAAACCATTACAACAGATCATGGCAAAAGCCACTACAACAGATCATGGCAAAAGCCATTACAACAGAACACTTCCCCTTTCATCAATCACCCAACCCCGTTCAATCACACAAATTGGCATACATATAAAACATTTCATCTTAATATAAACATTCACTTATGAATGACAGAAATCACTAACCTGGTGATTCGCCTCAGGTTTAAACCGGTATGCCAGGATTTCGGCATTTAACAGAATATAACAGATTTATATATAAGTACTAACAAACAATCTAAATGGTGTGAAAAGTTATACACCTGATTACACTTAACACTTTATTATCGAAATTGATGCTCTCCCTAACCGGAATTGCGATTATCAGATCCCTAATTTGCCGGTCAAAAACTTACTAGAAGAGATACGATTCGAATGTCCACCCAACTCAGTTAAGATAATAGATACACAATGAATCGATTAATAGAACCACTAGGAGGGATCTTTTACCTAAATTGACTAGATCCTGGAGTTAATGGTCTTGGCTAAATGTTGATTGAACCCCTACACCACCACCAAATGATATTCGGCTACAGAAGGATGAATTAAAGAGAAGTGGCCTTTCGGTCAAACAGGGAACATAAGGCCCCTCTTACCATTCAGCCAAACAAAACAACATCATCTACTTACCTTCAACTATCTTCAGGATTTGGCACAAGCAGTCTCAACTGGGGGATTCAGCTTCTAGGAATAAAGAGTGAAAAGAAAAGAACAACCCAACGAGATATTAAGAAAGTGACTCGGTTTAAACTAAAGATGAGAATGGAAAGAGATAACAAATAAGAAAACAACAGAAAACTTACCAACCCATGGGATAATGATTTGGCTATGGTGAAACTTCAGGAAAAGAAAAACAAATGAAATTATGTTGAGATTTAGAGGTTTCGGCCAAGAGAGAAAATAAGAGTGTAGTTTAGCTTTTTAGAAGAGAGAAGATAGGAGAAGAAAGGAAAAAACAACTGAGTATGATGGCCTTCAAATTTTGGCACACCCACTTAAAGCCAAAATCGAATGCCCGTGTCCTTTCCAACTCTTTCAAAATTTCGGCTAACACTAACCTTCTAAAGATAGCTCCTCATCCTATCCCTTATCTTTATCAAAACACCCATCCAAAAGTGTCCTACATCACACCACTTCCTCCCTTCTTTATCAAAATAATATCACATGTTTTAAAATATTAAAAACCCCTATTTGTAGCCACCTTGCCGTCCCCTCTTAGCTCCCTTTAGTGCCGAAATTGGCCAAACTTTATGGGCTCCAAACGGCCACAAATTGGGCCTCTCCCTTTGCCTATTGACACCATCTATAACTCCCTTTACCGCGCCCCTTGTTGCTGGGCCACAAGCCCAGTTTGTCAATTAAACTACCAAGACTTTATTTTAAGCCCTAGAGTGTCTAAACAAAATATTTAATCAAGGCCTCATCCCAAACCTGAGCCCCATTTGCACCTCAAATTCTTAAATTAACACATTAAACATGTCTACACATTAAACGCATAAGCCCACTAATTTGGGATGTTACATCAGTTGTTAGATGAACAACTTTTAAAAAGGGTGTTAGCATGAGGACACTAAATAGGACCTTAATTAAAAGGTTATGAACTTGGTAGTAAGTATGTGAAATATTGATTATTGATGATAGCTTTAAGAGCATTAAATGTTTGCCTAAGCTTGTTGAAGATAAAAATGTGATTAGAATTAATTCCCGAGCCTAAGGGCAAAATGGTCATTTTGCCAAAATCTAGGGGTAAATGGTAATTTTACCTAAGTAGGATTATTGAGATGCTTATATTAATAAAATGATTAAAATGAGCTAATTTTCTATTATAGAGCAAGAGGAGACGAGAATTCACCTCAATTGTGGAAAGGATAAAGTCGTGGACAAAACCAAAGAACTAACTCATTTTGAAAACGAGGTAAGTTGCATGTGAATTTAATGCAATATTTTATCAGCATAAGTGAGAATGCTTAATGTCTCATTAATGCATGATACTTCAATGAATTGAGAAACTTATGTGAATGTGATATCGAAGTCCTAATGGACCAAGACATGTTTGGAACATGGCATCGGCATTGATATGTGTGCCAGTGTAAGACCATGTTTGGAACATGGCATCGACATTGATACATGTGCCAGTGTTAGACCATGTTTGGAACATGGCATCGGCGTTGATATGTGTGCCAGTATAAGGCCATGTTTGGAACATGGCATCGGCATTGATACGTGTGCCAGTGTAAGACCATGTTTGGAACATGGCATCGACGCTGATAGGTGTGCCAGTGTAAGACCATGTTTGGAACATGGCTCGTCATTGATACGTGTGCCAGTGTAAGACCATGTTTGGAATATAGCATCGGCGTTGATATGTGTGCCAGTGTAAGACCATGTTTGGAACATGGCATCGGCGTTGATACGTGTGCCAGTGTAAGACCATGTTTGGAACATGACATCGGTACCTAGAGGAGACTTCATGTAAGACCACCTAAAGAGCGTGACAATGGCTTTATACTTATCGCAATAATTATAAAAGCATGTATTTGATTATTTTCAGTGTATGGTGGGATGAAAAAATGAATTTAAAAGTAGAGATATGAATGAAAACAAGTGTTAAGGAATGGGTCATGAGAAATTGACTCTATATGTGTTACAATAAATGTTAGATATGGACAATTGTAAGTAAGGATTATCGAGAAGTCTTAGATTGTATACGATTAATTAATGTTATGGATGAATTATTCTTTTATGAAGATTACAATTTCTAATTATTTCCATGCAACTTACTAAGCTTATTGCTTACCCCTTTTTCATTGCCCTTCTTTCTTATAGTATTGCCAAGATAACTCGAAGATCGTAGACGCAAGGGTTCGGAAATCACACTATCAACAACACTTTGGTATAACAATTTTAGACTTGTTTTGAATATGGCATGTATAGGACTAGGGTGTTTTGTCAAGTTGTAATTGTTAGTTAAAGTGTTGGTGGTAAATCATTTTGTAATGGGTTCTTGATTCAGGAAAATGTTTGGCAAACTCTTTTTTTGCAATAAAGATGATATTAATGAGGTGTATGCCCCTTTTTAATTATTCTTTTGTATTGACTACTTGACTAGCCATAATTATCTATGTATGTAGGTTTATTGAGGTCAATGTAGTATGTATTATTATTTATGAAAAATGTATTGGATTGATCCCGATTTCAGGGTGGCAAATGGCTTGGTAAATAGCCCCTAAGTGCCAGCACGGTTGGACACACAGGCGTGTGTCAAGGCCGTGTTAACCCTACACCTTAGTATTATTATTCAGAATAGGCCACAGGCAAATCCCACGGCCGTGTGTGTATGCCGTGTAATACACACAGTTTAGACATGGGCGTGTGCCCAGACCGTGTTTATTTAGTGAGTATATCAAAAGTTAGCACACAGTCCAAGCCCACGGGCGTGTCATGGCCGTGTGAAATTAGCCAGTAACTTCCCATGGTTGGAAGACATGGGCATGCTTAAGGGTACACGGGCGTGTTCCAAGTCACATGGGCGTGTGAACCCTGCTTCAAAAAAATGAGTTATTTGATTTAATTCCGAAAGTTTTCTGACATGTGTTAAAGGCCTCGTAGGCCCTTGTTATATGTGTTGATTAAGAAAGGGAAGTTTTTAAGTTGGAACGAAATTTTATATCCCGTAAGTACATGTTTCAGTGAGTTCAAGCATTGTAGTGTCTCGTATCCAGACCTAGTATCGGTCTTGGGTGTGGGGTGTTACAATAATAATGTAACTATATTAAAATAAATTTTAAACTAATTATATTTTCATTATTTTGTAATTAAAAGTATTAAACAAAAAAGAATGGAAATAATAAGCAATTATTAAAAGGGAAATTCAACTTTTTGTTTAAAATCAACTTAGTAAAGAAATATCATGGGTAGTGTATTTTCATCAAATCTTAGAGGGTAAGTGAGGATTTTCAAATGGGATAAATATCAAAATTATACATGAATTTTGATTGAATGTAAACCGATACATGAAATTTGATTTTTTTTTTTTTTGCAATTATACACATTAAACTTTCATATTAGTTCAAATGTATGCATAAAATATGATTTTGATTCAATTGTATACATTTAAAGAAATGAATACATCAATTTTTTATATTAGATAACTTTAATTATTTTTGTAAGTAATATATAAATGAAAATGACATTATATCGATAATAATGTTGGTTGTTTGTGAAAGTTGAATCAAATCAATATATCATGTATAAAATTTCAAAAATCAAAGTTTATGTATAGCATCGCACATTGAACCAAATTTCATGCGTAGTTTTGAGATTTATCCTTTTTCAAAACTATAGGGTTAAATATATTTTTGGCTTAATGTAACATTTGATATATAAACTTGACACTTTTTCTTAATTTGGCATCTAAGTTTTTTTTTTCCAATTTGGTACCTAAACTTGACATTTTTTTTTGTCACACCTAGAAATGTTAAAAGATAAGTATAGTAGTAATTTGAGGGACCAAATTTTAAAACTTTCTATTTATCAGAGTTTTAGAGTAATTACGTGAATCATGTTCACTGATTTGGTAATTAGTTAAATTTCAACTATTAGTTCTGTTACTTTAGAAATAAATGTTTTTTTTTTTAGTGGGAAACATTATGATTAAGAGTATTAATCATACTGACTGACTTGGGATTAGGGGAAGCGGTAGTGGAAAGATTATATAATGGGAGAATTCTTTCATTTTGGTATTCATGTTTTTTCTTTATTCCATTTTCTTCTCTGATTTATTCTATAAGAAAGGAAATTTAGGAGCGATTTGCATGAAGGGAAGAATCTAGGTACTAGCCTAAATAATTTAGAATTTAGCAAATTGGTAATCTTTCTAACTCTACCATACCTTTTGATTAAAGAAAAAGTTGGAAAGTTTGAGAATTTCAACATAATTTATTTTGAACCGTGATGATTCAAGTCGTAGTTAGCATTTATAGCTCTTCTATATGCAGATGAATTAAGGTTTTCTTACACATGTATGTCTTTGTTTTAATCTTTATATGGTTGTTATGCTTAGCTAATCAAGGAAGCGAAGGCCCAAGTGATAAAGGGAAGGCTAAATAGGTGTAAATCGTGTCAAACCCAGGTATTTTTTTGGTGAGTTTTCTGAACTCAATTCCTCATGTTGTACCATGTATATCAACACAATGTTTTTGTTGTGGTATGTTTGAATTCATGTTCTGCTGGTGATGAGTAGTTAAATTAGTGTGGAATGTTTATCATACAGTTGAATCATGCATAGTGATGATCTACAAATGAATGTCTGGTTGTATATATAAGTTTGTTGTTTAAGGAACTGTCACTAGTAAAGTAATTATTGAAGAGATTAACATTGATATGGTTTGATAGGTGATATGTTCGTTATGATTTGTGTTGTGTTTTTAATAGTATGTTTAGTTGACTACTTGTTATATTGTCTATCATGAAAATAAATGGTATGCAGGGTATAGAGGTATGTAATGGGGGATGAAAGATGAAGAACGTAATGCTGTGCACCCTATGTCACATGTTATTGGTTTTGTGGACGTTTGGGCGAATTGTATAGAGAATGTATACGCATGATATTTGGTTTTGCGGAGGTTTGATTGGATTGTATGGAGATTTATGCACACATGTATATGATGACCTTGCATGGGTTCTTTCAAGTATGAGACATTGTAGAGTCTAAGGCTTAAAGCCTCATATGTATTATGCAAGTCTATGGCCATGGCATATGAAAGTTATGAAAGTTCGTCGAATTTGTCTTTTGAGTTTTATGTCAAAGTTACGTATGAGACTTCACCATATAAAGTCCGCGACAGAGTTCACATGTATGAATCCTTTATATTTATGAATTTTTCTATGAATTTGCATGTATGAATTTTCCATATCTATGAATATTCTTCTATGATTTTGCATATATGAATCTGTAATATCTATAAATATTCTTCTATGAATCTGCATGTATGAGCCTACCATATCCATTAATCTTCTTCTACGAGTCCACATGTAAGAGTCCGTATCTAGCAATCCTGCACGAAAGAGTCTACATGATTGTCCGCCCAGTTAATCCAAAATGACTCTCCCATTTGGTGGGTTTTATGCTAAGATTATACGTAACAAGTTTTTATGGAGAGACTATATGCTACATGATCTTTCACAGGAGGAATTTTCATGCATTATGTACTATGCCTCTATGTTGTTCGAACGTAAGCATAAGTTGTGGAATATGAATAAGCGAAATATGTGGAAAATTCTTAGTTTAAGTAACTTATTTTTAGAACTCCCTAAGTTTCTCATCAACTTACCATGTTTCTTCCCCTTTTTTCTGGTATTCCAAGCCGTTGTTCGTAAAAAATGGGACTAACCCAAATTTTTCAAAGTTTGTGTGAACAGTCACCCTTTATTTAGTAACATGTGTAGATATTGGGGCAACTTGTAGTCCAAAAACTATGTTTTGTATATGAATAAGAACTCTTTAGATATTATTTCAAATTGTAATTAAACTCTTTAGATATTATTTCAAATTGTAATTAAACACCGAGGTTAAAATGTTAGTTTTATTTTAATAAAAGATTAATATTATCATAGGTTTGTTTTATATATATTGTGATATTATGGTAAAACATTATGAAGCTATTGTATGGTTATGAAATTTTTCATGCACCAATTTATATTTATATGTAGTGAGTATTTAAATAATAAAATGAGTTATTGGTCTAATGGTTAAGTTTTAGTGAAACTATCCTTAAGACCCAAGTTTAAATCCCTTCTCATGCATATTTAAATTTATTTTCGACATTCCTTTTTCTAAACCCTAATTGTAACATCCTAAATTTATGGTTTAAATTTTGTTAAATTATTTCAAGAATGAGCTATTTGTATAGTGGTTAAGAGAAAACAAGGAGATAATGCATTTTCTTTAGAAACTTGAGTTCAATTCCTTGCCCTTACAACTGTTAATCTTTTTCCTTCTTAATTTTTTTTATTACTTTTCCTCCTTATTTTGTGTTGCCCAAGCCTAGAAACCCTAGGTATTTATATATTTTTTTCTTTGTTTTTTTTTCATCTCTTTTATCTATTTATTCACTCCTCTTGTGACCCTTCCCATCTTCCTCCTCCTTCTCTTAACAATTTTCTTCTTTTCTCTAGGATTTCAATATTGTTGTACCACCCCTATGCTAAAGCCTTTACTTTTATTTTTCCAACCACTTTTTTGGTTGTTTTAACCTCCTAAAATAGCCCTATTTTCTACCCTAAACTCATATTTAACCTACCCCTATTAGGCCTCTCTACTGATCATTCTCGCCCCCTCTCCTTTGTTCGTAGTGGTACCAATAAGTCCTTTATCTTTTTTCTTCTTTGTGCACCAATTTTTTGGTTTTTTTATAGCCAATAAATAATTGTTATAGCCATAAAAAATCAATATTTTGGCTATTTAAAGATCCCTCTTTGTGCCAACCAAATCAGCCCTTTCTGCCGGCACTAGTGGTTAGAACACCATCGTTTTTGGACTGTCATTTCTTTTCAATTGCTGCCCATATAGCAATAAGTTTCTTGAATTTTCCTCTCTTTATATTTGATCTAAAATTTCTTAATTGACAAAATAATCAAGGTGTTCATCCTACAACTCAGATATGGGTAACAAGTAGTGCAAAGTGTAGATCTATGCGAGGTCTTGCATTATTTCGTTTTAGTTAATAATTTTTTTTTTTGGTTGAATACCATAAGGCCTTAATTTGGATCTTGGTTACTGATTTTGGGTGTTAATTTATATTTTAGGAGCTGATTTTAACATCCCGAATAAATAGTGAATTCAATTTTCATTTGCGCCCTCATTTCACATCAAATCAATATAAGTTGCTTAACTGAATTGTATATTAAAATTTATGGATGTAACAATATTGTGGCCGAACCCTTAGGGGGTCTTTCAAGGATGATTTTAGCAGTATTTAATGTTTTTGATGTTATCATTTGGTGTTAGGTACATTTAAGGCATTAGTTTGGAAATGCAGACTCTTACGACTTAGTGATGCATCGTGCATAATAAGGTGTGGGTCTCTTCCTTTATATTAATTGGTCCAAAATTTGTATAAATTTTGTGTAAATACAATTTACTTGCTATTTTGAGAATGGATGAATGGACTAATTGCTAATAATGAGGTGCCGAGCCATGTACGTAGTTTAATTGAAACTCGATTATTAAAGGCCCTGATTGGAATGATTATGGTGTGTATAAGTGGAATATGAAATAGGTCATTGTGTTGTAATTGATTAATGGTATGTTTGGGATATCAAATTTTTGTTTGCTAAGTTCTATTGATAGTATATTAATTATATGAATATATAGCATGCTGAGTTTAGGGGCATTGATTGATGTGCTTGAAAAATTCCATGTATGATATTGAGTTGGTATGCAATTGAAATTACATACCATATCTGAAAATGAATGTATGGAAAGCATGTAGGCATGCCACTGTTATGGTTAATTTGAAAACTATGCAAATTGTTTTTCTACACTAATTACTGATATGCATGTTAAGCATGCCATTGTATCGTGATGGATATTGATAGCATGATTTGCTCATTTTTTGAATGTCAAATTTCATATGCATGGGGTGGGTTATTGCAATTGACAGAGGAGTTTTGTGGAGTAATGGTGACAATTTAAGTCTACATTTTTTGTTGTCTTGCACTACACCGGGAGTACTGAGGAGATTGGCAATTTATTGCATTACTTGCATTTTTTATTTGCAATCTCGTATTGTATTAATAACCTACTGGCGGTGTATTACCATGCAAATTGTTATTGGTGGCTTGACCCTAAAGTTTTGGCAAATTTTTTGTATTTTTATTGGTAATATATCTGCATTATTGTATTGGTGGTTTATCCACATCAAACTCAGCTCGTATTGTTTTGTAACATCCTGAAAAGGGCCTATGCATTTTTGGGTTAATTGTACGAAGTGACATATTTTATGTGTTAAGAATAAATTTTGAACATTTTTGGAAACCTGAAAAATGTATGGAAATGCTAAGTTAAAAAGAGGAAAGTGAACATTTATGGAAACTAGGAAAATGATTTAGAAATGATTCAAAAGAGGAAAGCGGACATTTATGGAAACTAGGAAAATGATTTAGAAATGATTCAAAAGAGGAAAGTGAGCATTTCTGGAAACTAGGAAATGAAAGGAAATGTCAAGTTTAAAGAGCCAAACAAAATTTTTGGAAACTTAGAAATGACTTAGAAATGTCGAGTTTTAATGTTTAAAAGAGGAAATTAAGGCAAGGTGGCTTTAAGAGAAAAAGTATGTGAAATTTGACACACAAACAGGCTTGGAAAAGTGGCTTGAAGATGCCACTTAGGGCCTCTGGAAATGGCGCCACATGCAAGTGTATTTGGGCCAGGGATCGAGTCACTTAGGAAGCAAATAAAGGAAGTTTTATTTTCCTACAAAGAGCAGAGAGGTGGACGGCATGAGGGCTCTTAAAAGAAGAGTTTGATTCTCTTCAAATTCTGGATAAATAGTAGATAAAGGGTGATTTAATAATAGATTATTTTTAAGTAGATTATTGATGAGAATAATTTAGGTGATAATTAAAAAGATAAAAATTTATCACATAGGAAGAGTTGGCCGATTGGGGGAGTCTAAGGCTAGTTTTTTCGGCCAAAAAGGGAAGAATAAGGCCATTCTACCTATTTTCATCTTCCTTTTTCCTCCTATTCTCTGCCGAATCCCCTAAGCAACACCCTCTTTTCTTTATTTGTTTTTGTCAAGCAGAAAACACACCTTGTGTAGCCGAAACTTCATTACCCAAATTGCTCAACCCTTTCTTTCTTTCTTCTTCTTCTTCTTCTTCTTCTATTACAAACACAATCAAAAGTCGAAGGTACCAATAGCCCTAGCCGATTTCTCACTAAGCCTCAAGAACCAAAATTGTGATACATATCAGGGCCATAGCTGAATAGTGCTAAGGGTTCAAGCAAGAGTTCCATCGAATTCTTCAGTAAGGGTAAGATTAGGTTTGATTCTCATTCTATTTCATTTAAGTCTGTCAAAATTAAGATTCTAATACCCTCAATATATTGTTGCCGAAATCTTGAAGAGATCTTTCAAGATTTACTAAGTGTCGACTTCAAGGAAGGAGAAGTTCTTTTCCCGAAGGTACACCATAGGCCACGTGTTCCCTAGTTATTCGGTGAGTTTGTGATTTAAAAACAAGGTAAGTACATATATGTACATTCGCCAAAGGTCTATTTCATATACTTTAATATTAGATTAAATCTAACATATGGTTATAGGAATTTCACAAGACATTAAGGAAGCAAGGATCCAATTGGATTTAAGATTTTCAAGGTAAGTAATTATGAATATTCGGCCAAGGCCTTATTTTAGTACATAGATCTATTTCCTTATTATCTTAAAAAAAAAGCCAAAAACTAACCTATGTAGAGATTTATGATTTGGCCGAATACAAGGAAAAGAAAAACAAAGTTTTCGGGATTTGAGTGATAAGAAAATCGGTATTAAGGTGAGTTTTAGTGCACAAATCCTACTAGGATTTGGTTTTGTGGCCGAATGAGTTTCTCATTAAACATTTAATGTTGGCCGAATATAGGAAGCAAGATCTAAAGCAATAGATCGATTTTTCCGGATTTCAAGGAATTCGTTAAGCAAATCAGGTGTGTACCCCACACAAATCTTAATAGATTTATGGCTTTAATTTGATATATGTTGTTAATATGAAAGTGTAAGAATGTGGCTAAAGTACCATGTTATGGTACAAAGTACTCAGGTACGTTTCCTACTCCTACTAGGATTACGAAATATGTTATATTAACATGTGAAAAGTGACATGAATGTGAAATTAAGTATAATATGCATGATATAAATAATGTGGGGCATTCGGGATATATGAGAAAGGGAAGTGTATGTGGTGACTTCGGTCCCACTATCTGAATGTGGTGACTTCGGTCACATTATTTGAATGTGGTAACTTCGGTTACATTATTTGAATGTGGTGTCACATGACACAATTATTTAATCTGGTGGCTATGCCACAACTTTTATATGGGCGATGAGCACGCCAGCTGCGATGATCGCCTTCGATGGTGTGTAGCGGATGGAGGGTTGACTTAGTAGTCCCCACGGTGTGCAGGTTGGTACGGGGATGTGTAGCGGATAGCATCTAGGTTTGGGTTTGGGTTGCATCATTATCTTGAATCATTAAATGTGAAATTATGATACGTATGAATATGATTTGTTATGCCTGAATTTGTTAAGATTTAGTGTTTTTGTACACATTGAGTTTGTTTGACTCACCCCGTTGTGGGAACATGTTTCAGGTGACGATCAGTGATAGACCGGGTTCGGCAGAAGCTTATGGATGGCCATGCACAGCAAGAAACTTACGACTTGGACTTTTTATTTTATTTTAAGTAATTTAAAGTTTATGTTGGTTTTAATTTTTGGAAATTATTTGATGTAATAAGGCCGTAGTAGCGTTTACTTTACTTTTATTTATTGAGCATACAATCTTTATATTTATTAAAAGATTAAGTAAAATTAATTTAATTCAAAGCCCAAATGTTTTGTCACCTAAATCAAAAGAAGTTTTAATAACGAAATAAACCTGTTTTCAACTCAAGCCCAACCCAAAACAAACTTTCCTTCAAAATGCTCAAGTTTTTCCTAAATACAAAAGAATTTGAAATGGTTTTCACCGGGAAACATACCAGATCCGGTCCAGGCTCGTGGGCCGGGTGTGGGGTGTTTCAATTTGGTATCAGAGCCTAGTTTTAAACACTCGGCCTGTGGTTTAAGGCCCAAAACATTTTCAAAATCTAGCCCAAAAGGAATTTTCTGAAAAATTTTCAGGTTTTCTGGCATGGCACCTAAGTCTCCGATCCGCAGTCCATCAGGTAAGTACTTCTGACTTCTGAAGTGATTTAATATGTGAAATGTATGGGCTTTTATGGCAACGTAGATTAGTGAACTAGGATCTGTTGAACCCTAGGATTAGTCTACTCAAACACAAATACATAAGACTTAATGCACTAAACAAACCTATGGCTAAGTCAACCGAGTTAGGGTGTGGTAACCACTGTGCGCATGTCTAGGATTGGATCCGGAAGAGCCTGATATTTAAGCAGTCCTAGTGACTCACCTCCTCTTGGCAGGAATCCTACCTGGTGCGTAGCTTCGGTTCACCCTAACCCAGAAGACTTAGTGGGTGTGGCAACCCCTGCGCGCATGCCTAGGAATGGTTTCAGTGGGAGCTTGGTATTTAAGCAGTCCGTGTGACTCACCTCCTCTCCACTCGAATCCTACCTAGTGTGTAGCTTTGGTTCACCCTGACCAAGAAGACTCGGTCATATGCTAAACCCAATAACTAAAAACCGAAAGGGAACTAGCCATGTTTTTTTAATAAGAACCCTAATTTAAAAAAAAAAAACTCTTAAAATCAGTTTTCTTTAATTTGTGGAAACTATCTTTTCTACACAATTTTCTGAAAAATTTTTGATTTATAAAATTACAAAAATACCCCTAGTGGTAAAATTACGAAAATGCCCTTAGTTTATAAAAATGTCTAAAATACCCACAGTTCTAATCAACATTTTCATTATTTCCTAACAAGTCCAAAAACCCTTATTTGAAAATTATCAAAAATACCTTGATTTTTGGAAATTACTAAATTGCCCCTAACTTACCAAAATTTCCAAAATGACCCTAATTTCTAAAATTTTTGCAACTTTATCATTTTGGAAAATAAATTTCTCAAAAAGAACCCTCAAAGTTTTGCAAATTTTGAAATATCCCAATTATTAAACTTTACAAATTTACCTCGGTTTATTACCAAATTACCCAAAATTAAAATTATCAAAATACCCCTGGAATTTCCAAATTTACCGAAAAGCCCCAGGATTTTAAAATTTCCAAAGTACTTTTTGACAAAATTACCAAGGAACCCTATTTGAAAAATTACGAAAAATACCCCTATAGGACAAATTACGCAAATACCCCTGGGTAGTGGAAAAACAACAACAATGAAAACTACAACATTTCTCTGAATGAACGGTAGTTCATAATTGATTGATGGATGTATGAATGTGAAGACTGTGTGCATATATGAATACGAAAGAACCACTCTTAAAATTCTTTTCATAAAACTTCGTTATGGATAATCAGTGGAATAAGGGCTAATTTATAAAAACTTTCTTAAATCAGATTAAAGCGCATCGTTAGTTATGAATCCTAGAGGACGCGATCATCATGGACGCGATAGAGGAAGAATGGCTGTGTCAGAACCCGTTAGATCGGGTCAAGGGTCTGACAATGAGTTACCACCGCCACAACCCCCATTTGTCGTTGTCGAGCAAAGAGCTCGACGGGGATGATCTTTGTATCGCAGCTATCTTTGCGAGTTTTCGAAATGGTGGCTGGCACGGGTGGAAATACGAGAGCTCAAAAATCTGTACCCAAGCGACTTCGAGCCAACGGGGTTAAGGTGTTCCGTGGAGTATCCGGTGTGGCACCCAATACAGCTGAGTACTGGTTGGAAGCAACCGAGCGTATTATGGATGAGCTCGACCTGACCCTTGAAGAGAAGTTGAAAGGAATGGTGGCACTGTTACGTGATGAAGCGTACCAATGGTGGTTAACAGTGAGGGATGGTGCCATTGCTGAGGATCTGACCTAGGAGTATGCTAAGGAGGCATATCAGAAAAAGTATGTCGGAACACGTTATATTGATGAGCAGAGGAAAGCTTTTCTAGGGCTGGTTCAAGGGAACAAGTCAGTAGCAGCATATGAAGCTAAATTTCTGAGGTTGAGCCGATATGCTCGAGGAGTAGTGGCTACGGAGCATAAGCGATGTGTGCGGTTCGAAGACGGTTTAAGGGATGACCTAAGGTTACTTATAGCTCCACATCAGGAGCGGGAGTTTTTCGCGTTAGTAGAAAAGGCTAAGGTAGCCGAGGGAATTAAGGACTCGGTTAAGCAGAACTCTGATAGGAATAAACCCAAGAGGGATTATGAGTCGTCAGGATCGTCAGGAAATGTGCAGAAAAGGCCTAGAGCTGATGGGCCGCGGGGTCAGCAAGCTGGTATAGGATGGCAGTATCGTCCTTGTGATCATTGTGGAAAGAAGCACTTAGGAGAATGCTGGAAAAAGATGGGAGGATGTTTTAGGTGTGGGTCCAAGGACCATATGCTCAAAGATTGTCCTAAGAAACCAGATGAAAGTCGATCATGACTCGTAATGTTAATCAGTTGGTAGAGGTGGATGATGAGCCTCAACGATGTCGTGGTCCGAACCATGGAGGAAATGGTTCCGGCCATGGTCGTGGAGCACCAAGCGGAGGTGCTGAAGGTTCTGATGCAAGGCAACCAAGGTTGGTTTATGCAGTTGGCCGTCGTGAGGAGAGTGATGTGCCAGATATGACAATGGGTAAGTTTCTTATTTTCGGAATGCCTTTATTGCCTTGTTTATTATAGAGCTAGTTCGTTCTTATATAGCTAGTGAATGGTATGAAACCTTGGATGTGAACTTGAATTGTGCATAGGAGATGTGTTAGTTTTAAGATCGAAAAGCAGTAGATAGTGTGTGGTGAGTTAGGATGTACGATTATTTAAGTAATTTCGAGGACGAAATTATTTTAAGGGGGTAGAACTGTAACATCCTGAAAAGGGCCTATGCATTTTGGGGTTAATTGTACGAAGTGACATGTTTTTTGTGTTAAGAATAAATTTTGAACATTTTTGGAAACCTAAAAAATGTATGGAAATGCTAAGTTAAAAAGAGGAAAGTGAACATTTATGGAAACTAGGAAAATGATTTAGAAATGATTCAAAAGAGGAAAGTGGACATTTATGGAAACTAGGAAAATGATTTAGAAATGATTCAAAAGAGGAAAGTGAGCATTTCTGGAAACTAGGAAATGTAAGGAAATGTCAATTTTAAAGAGCCAAACGAAAATTTTTGGAAACTTAGAAATGACTTAGAAATGTTGAGTTTTAAAGTTTAAAAGAGGAAATTAAGGCAAGATGGCCTTAAGAGAAAAAGTATGTGAAATTTGACACACAAACAGGCTTGGAAAAGTGGCCTGAAGATGCCACTTAGGGCCTCTGGAAATGGCGCCACATGCAAGTGTATTTGGGCCAGGGATCGAGTCACTTAGGAAGCAAATAAAGGAAGTTTTATTTTGCTACAAAGACCAGAGAGGTGGACGGCATGAGGGCTCTTAAAAGAAGAGTTTGATTCTCTTCAAATTCCGGATAAATAGTAGATAAAGGTGATTTAATAATAGATTATTTTTAAGTAGATTATTGATGAGAATAATTTAGGTGATAATTAAAAAGAAAAAAATTTATCGCATAGGAAGAGTTGGCCGATTGGGGGAGTCTAAGGCTAGTATTTTCGGCCAAAAAGGGAAGAATAAGGCCATTCTACCTTTTTTCATCTTCCTTTTTCCTCCTATTCTCTGTCGAATCCCTAAGCAACACCCTCTTTTCTTTATTTGTTTTTGTCAAGCAGAAAACACACCTTGTGTAGCCGAAACTTCATTACCCAAATTGCTCAACCCTTTCCTTCTTCTTCTTCTTCTTCTTCTTCTATTACAAACACAATCAAAAGCTAATGGTACCAATAGCCCTAGTCGATTTCTCACTAAGCCTCAAGAACCAAAATTGTGATACATATCAGGGCCATAGCCGAATAGTGCTAAGGGTTCAAGAAAGAGTTCTATCGAATTCTTCAGTAAGGGTAAGATTAGGCTCGATTCTCATTCTATTTCATTTAAGTCTGTCGAAATTAAGATTCTAATACCCTTAATATATTGTTGCTGAAATCTTGAAGAGATCTTTTGGGATTTATTAAGTGTCGACTTCAAGGAAGGAGAAGTTCTTTTCCCGAAGGTACACCATAGGCCACGTGTTCCCTAGTTATTCGGTGAGTTTCGGGATTTAAAAACAAGGTAAGTACATATATGCACATTCAGCCAAAGGTCTATTTCATATACTTTAATATTAGATTAAATCTAACATATGGTTATTGGAATTTCAACAGCATTAAGGAAGCAAGGATCCAATTCGGGATTTAAGATTTTCAAGGGAGTAATTATGAATATTCGGCCAAGGCCTTATTTTAGTACATAGATCTATTTCCTTATTATCTTAAAAAAAAAGCCGAAAAATAACCTATGTAGAGATTTAGGATTTGGCCGAATATAAGGAAAAGAAAAACAAAGTTTTCAGGATTTGAGTGACAAGCAAATCGGCATTAAGGTGAGTTTTAGTGCACAAATCCTACTAGGATTTGGTTTTGTGGCCGAATGAGTTTCTCATTAAACCTTTAATGTTGGCCGAATATAGGAAGCAAGATCTAAAGCAATAGATCGATTTTTCCGGGATTTCAAGGAATTCGTTAAGCAAATCGGTGTGTAATTACACAAATCTTAATAGATTTATGGCTTTAATTTGATATATGTTGTTAATATGAAAGTGTAAGAATGTGGCTAAAGTACCATGTTATGGTACAAAGTACTCAGGTACGTTTCCTACTCCTACTAGGATTACGAAATATGTTATATTAACATGTGAAAAGTGACATAAATGTGAAATTAAGTATAATATGCATGATATAAATAATGTGGGGCATTGAATATATGAGAAAGAGGAAGTGTATGTGGTGACTTGGTCCCCACTGTGCGAATGTGGTGACTTCGGTCACATTATTTGAATGTGGTAACCGGTTACATTATCTAAATGTGGTGTCACATGACACAATTATTTAATCTGGTGGCTATGCCACAACTTTTATATGGGCGATGAGCACGTCGACTGCAGTGACTGCTTTCGATGGTGTGTAGCGGATGGAGGGTTGACTTAGTAGTCCCCACGATGTGTAGGTTGGAACGGGGATGTGTAGCGGATGGCATCTAGGTTTGGGTTTGGGTTGCATCATTATCTTGACTCATTAAATGTGAAATTAGGATACGTATGAATATGATTTGTTATGCCTGGATTTGTTAAGATTTAGTGTTTATGTACACATTGAGTCTGTTTGACTCACCCCGATGTGGGAACATGTTTCAGGTGATGATCAGTGATGGACCGGGTTCGGCAGAAGCTTAGGGATGGCCATGCACAGCAAGAAACTTACGACTTGGACTTTTTATTTTATTTTAAGTAATTTAAAGTTTATTTTGGTTTTAATTTTGGGAAATTATTTGATGTAATAAGGCCGTAGTAGCGTTTACTTTACTTTTATTTATTGAGCATACAATCTTTATATTTATTAAAAGATTAAGTAAAATTAATTTAATTCAAAGCCCAAACGTTTTGTCACCTAAATCAAAAGGAGTTTTAATAACGAAATAAACCTGTTTTCAACTCAAGCCCAACCCAAAACAAACTTTCCTTCAAAACGCTCAAGTTTTTCCTAAATACAAAAGAATTTGAAATGGTTTTCACCGGGGAACATACCAGATCCGGTCCAGGCTCGTGGGTCGGGTGTGGGGTGTTTCATGTTTGGTGTTTGGCAGACGGGTTTTGTAACACCCTTTACCTGTATTCAATGCCAGAACCAGGTACGAGGCATTACCGGACTTGACTTGCTTGAACATTCAACTTTGGGCTATAAAATTTCGTTCCAACTTAAAACTTTTTCTTTTACATTCGTAACGTCCCCATCATGGGTCTACAAGACCTTATACATATACTCAGGATGCTTCGGGACCAAACTGGAACTTTTAAACTCTTAGAAAATTTTGACATAAAACAGGGCCACACGCCCGTGTGAAGAGTGGGACACGCCCGTGTGACATATCACACACCCGTGCTCCATGCCCGTGTAGAATTATTTCTGTAACAGTCCAGTTTAGACCCTAATCAGAATAGTGGTTTCGGGACCACAAATCTAAGTCAAAAAAATATTTTAATATTATTTTCTGTGTTTACCATATATGATTAAGCATGTGTGAAATTTTCGTGAATTAATTTTTTTTGTGTGTTTAGTTTGAAAAAAAGGACTTAATCGCAGAAAGTGTAAAAGTGACTTTCTAATTGTTAATGTGCTTAATTGAGTTGGCTTTTGAATGTGGTGGCCTTATGAGGTAATTAAACCATTATGAATGATGATGGACATTAATGGCCTTAATATATAAAAGGTTTTATATGTTAATTAATATGGATAAATTAGTAATTGAGTAAATAATGTCCATTAAAATAAAACAAACATTAAAAGATGGCTATTAACATCTTGTTTAGCCGAAATTGGAGAAGGAAAATTTAGGTTTTTACCTCTTTGATATTCGGCCAACATCAAGCTTGATTAAGGTATGTTTTGGTTTCGATTTTTGATAATTTCTACGTTTTTATAATCGTTGCTTCGAATACTTCAAAACTCGTCTTAATTTTGTAAATTTATGATGATTTTGAAATGTTCCATTGATGAATTCATGAGTTTTGTGATGTTTGAGGATGAAATATGAAAGATATGTGATAGATTAACATAGTTTGTCTTTGAATTTTTGGTGAATTTGAGTAAATTGGATTAAATTGAGAAAATAATATTTTGAAGGACTAAAATGTGAAATAAATGAAAAATATCAATTGCTAGGGACCTTTAGAGAATTCGATTAAGCATGGGTTATATTAAATTATGTGTATTTTGTGATTTTGTGAAATAAGGACTAAAATGTCAAAATGTAAAAATATGAGGGCTAATTTGTAAATTGCCCTAAATGTGTGTTTTGGGATTGAATTGAATGATTTGGTGAATAAATAGATTAAATTTGAATATTTATTGATCAAGAACTGAAGAAAACGGATTTAGACCGAGGGAAGTCGAAGGTGATTGAGTAGCGGAATCCGTCTGTTTATTCCGAATCCGAGGTAAGTTTATATACAAATAAATGTATTTGAATTGATTTATGTATAATTGTATGAAATTGAATTATAATGAATGCTTACGGATGATAAACATATGAGATCTGAGATAATATCGACAAGGCGTCAAAGTCTAAAAAGTCTCGTACGAACCTTAGGAATAGATAGGATTCATATGTCATGACATAGGTTTTTGATATGTGATATCGTGTAAGACCACGTCTGGGACATTGGCATTGATTTGAGATTTATGTGTAAGACAATGTTTGGGATGTTGGCATCGTAAATGATTTCGTGTAAGACCCTGTCTGGGACAATGACATCGATATTTGATTACATGTAAGACTAAGTCTGGGACGTTGACATTGTACGAGTATTCCGAGTATCTGTGAAACACCCCACACCCGGCCCACGAGCCTGAACCGGATCTGGTATGTTCCTAAAGTAGATCGATTTCAAAACCATTTCGATACTTAGAGAAAATTGTAAAATTTTGGAAAAACTATTATTTTCAGATGGGCTTAGATTGGAAACCCATTTATTTGATCTTGTAAGCCCATTTGATGAAATACATCCAATACAGTTCTTAGTATGAAACTTAACAATAAGCAAACATAAAGTATAATCCACTGGGCCTTAAGGCCTTATTACATCAAGTAAAACCCGAAATAGAATAAAAGCAACTAAAAATAAAATTTAAGTCCAAACTAAATGAAATTTTTCGCATGTAGCATGGCCTCCTCTTGGTCCACCGGCCCGGTCCGTCATTGCTCATCACCTGAAAAATAATTCCCACAATGGGGTGAGTCAACAGACTCAATGTGCACACAATACTATCAATCAATAAATCAGGCATTCATGTTTAAATCATCAAGTCCATATAATAATGAAATTATGATACAACCCAAACCCAATCCTAATGGTCCATCCGCTACTCTCCACCGCACACGCCATTCACACCGTGGGGACTACTAAGTCAACCCTCCATCCGCTACTCTCCACGTTGTGTCATTAGACACTATAATCAAATTTAAACGTTGTGTCATTTGACACTATTGTAACCGGTTACCAAAATTTTGCAATGTGACCGTAGTCAACATTTTTAGTTAGTGAGACCAAGTCAACACCTTCGTTGGTGAGACCAAGTCAACACTGTTCTCCCCTTTCACATAAATCCCAATGCCCCAAAACATATATATAGCATAACTTAATTTCATGTTCATATTCATATATTCGCATGTTATTAAATAACATTTTTTCACAATCCTATCTAAGTAGGAAACGCACAGGTACTTTTTGCCACATTTGTGGTACATAGCCACATTCACATTATTATTCATATCATATATTAAAATATTTAGCCATACAATATCGAAGGATAGTAAGGGTACACACCTTATTCGCTTAAATAAAAGTTCCTTGAGATCTCAAAATCCCGATCTAATCTTTAGATCTAATAATTCCTATATTCGGCCCACCAAATAAAACACATTAATAAACCCTTTTGTCTTAAAACAAAACCAAATCCTAGTAGGATTTGTAAAAAGACTCACCTTTGCCGATTGGGTGTTTATACAAATCTCGAAAGTTTGGTTTTTCCTCTACCTGATATTCGGCCAACCTTGTATTTCACTATGGGTTAGTTTTCGGCCTTTTTAATAATTAAAGAATTGATCTAGATAATCATACAAGCTTTGGTCGAATACTTTTAGGTACTTACCTCGTGGATCTTAAATCCCAAATTCACCGAATAACTAGGGAACACGTGGCCTATGGTGTACCTTCGGAAAAGAATTTCCTTATTTGAAGGAATCGATTGCACCTTCACTTCAACCTTCAGAGATTCGCTTAGAGACTTGATGAACAATGGCTATGATTCCTTATGTATTTGGTTTCAAAGATGAAAGAAGAGAGGAATAATAGGCTTAGAAGGAAATCGGCTAGGAGGCTAAAAGAAAAGAAGAAAAGAATGGATGCTCAAGAAGAATATTTGGCGAGGAAAAGAGAGGAGAATGAATAATGAATGGCCCTAGTCCCTCCTTTTATAGCCGATTTACTAGGCCAAGAATCCTTAACTTGGCCACCACTCTTCCTTATTTTCCTAATTAAAGAATAATTCTTCATTTATCTCTTATTATTCACATATTTATGTGAATAAAACTCCTTTATTTATCTCTTATTATTCACATATTTATGTGAATAAAACTCTTTATTTATCTCTTATTATTCACATATTTATGCAAATAAAACTCTTCCTTTTCTAGAAACCCATGCCGTCCACCTCATTTTACGGAAGTAAAAATAAAGCCTTCATTATTTGCTTCTTGGATGACTCAAACTCAGGCCCAAAAACTTCTTGTATTTGGGCCATTTCCTAAGACCTTAGGTGGCATCTTCAGGCCACATTTCCAAGTTCGTTATTGGGGCAAATTTCATGTACTGTATATTTTTAGGGTCATTTGGCCCTAAGTTCCCCTTTGGGCTCTAAAATTCGACATTCCGGGGTCATTTTTAAGTTTCCTAAAATTTTCGCGCGGCTTTGTATTTTCCAAGTTTCCAAAATGTTTAGTTTCCTATTTTGGCTTGGTTTCCAAAATGTTCACTTTCCTAATTTACTTCGGTTTCCAAAATGGTCACTTTCCTATTTTAGTTTAGTTTCCAAAACTTAACATTTCTAAAGCATTTCCTTACATTTCCATACATCTCCTTACATTTCCACACATTTCCATACATTTCCTTACATTTCCTTTCATTTCCTTACATTTCCTTTCATTTCCTTTCATTTCCTTTCATTTCCTTACATTTTCCTTACTTTTCCTTACATTTCCCTACATTTCCTTACATTTCCTTACATTTCCTTTCATTTTCTTTCATCTTAGGGTTCTTGAAACTCTTGTAACACATCCAACACACCCATGATCCCACTATCTCATGAATTATGCACGAATGCATAACCCCTAATCTAGGATGTTACGCTTCTACCTCCCTTAAAAATAATTTCGTCCTCGAAATTACTTACTATCGCTCATCCGTGCAGTCTAACTCACCACACTACGCTATTGTTGCAAGACTGATCTTAAAGAACTATCATACTTTCTAGGCACATTCTCTAAGTTTACGCTCCTTAGAACTCATTTCTAACGTCATGATTTAATTAAAAAGTTTTATGAATTAGTCCTTGTTTTACTTGATTACCCGCGAAGAAGTTTTATGGAAAGAATTTTTAGAAGTGGTTCTTTCGTATCATACAACACACAGTCTTTTCCATTCTTCCATTCATCCATCAAACAAATATGAACTTCCGTTCATTCAGAGAAACGTTGTAGTTTTTATTGTTTGTTGTTGTTTTCCACTACCCGGGGTATTTTCGTAATTTTGTCCTACAGGTATTTTCATAATTTTCGTAAGAAAATGTTTCTTGGTGTTTTGTCAAAAATATTTTAAAGATTTCAAGTCTTGGTAATTTTGGAAAAATTTCAAAATTTGGGGGTATTCGGTAATTTTCTAACCTCGTGGGTATTTTGGTAATTTTCACAAATCTTGGTAAATTTGAAAATTTTAATAAATTTGGGGTATTTCAAAAGTTGTAAAACTTTGAGGGTTCTTTTCAAAAGTTGTTCCTTCAAAGATGGGGATGTTGCAAGAATTTGAAAATTAGGGTCATTTTGGTAATTTTGTAAGTTAGGGGCAATTTTGTAATTTTTCCAAAGTCACGGTATTTTGGTATTTTACAAATTAGGGATTTTGAATGTTTATGAAATGTTAAAATTTTGGTAAAGCTATTGAGTAGTTGAATATTTTATAAACCAAGGGCGTTTTGGTAATTTTACTGCTAAGTGGCCTTTTGTAATTTTCATAAATCAAGGGTTTTTCTAAAATGTTGTAAAATAAATTTTCTCAGATTTAAGAGAAAGTTTTAAAAGTTTGGAAAAAACTAGGGTTTATTGTTTTGTTCTCTTCTCTTTTTTTTTTTTTGTTGAAACATGGCTAGTTCCCTTTGGGTTTTAGTCATTATGTTTAGCCTATGACCGAGCCCTCTTGGTCGTGGTGAACCAAAGCTACGCACTGTGCAGATTCGTGTGGAGAGGAGGTGAGTCACGCTGGATCGCTTAAATACCAAGCTCCCACCAAACCATTCCTAGACATGCGCACAGAGGTTGCCACACCACCGAGCCCTCCGAGTTATGGTGAACCGGCTACGCACTGTAGGATTCTCCAAGAGGAGGTGAGTCACTAGGACTGCTTAAATACCAAGCTCTTCCGGATCCACTCCTAGACATGCGTACAAGGGTTACCACACCTTAGCTCAGTGACTTAGCCATAGGTTGGTTTAGTACATTAAGTCTTATGTATCTGTGTTTGAGTAGACTAATCCTAGGGTTCAAGTTCCTATCATTCTATTCTACGTTCCATGCCTTTTCTACCCTTATATAAATCACAGAATCACACATATAGTTAGGGGTACTTACCTGGTGGACTGCGGGTCGGAGACTTAGGGGCCATGCCAAAAGCCTGCTTAAAAATAAATCATTTGGCTCGCTTTGAAAACGTTTTGGGCCTGAGCCCACAGGCCGAGAGTTTAAAACTGGGCTCTGATACCAAACTGAAACACCCCACACCCGGCCCACGAGCCCGGCAGGATCTGGTATGTTCCTAAAGTAGACCGATTTCAAAACCATTTCGATACTTAGAGAAAATTGTAAAATTTTGGAAAACTATTATTTTCGATGGGCTTAGATTGAAACCCATTTATTTGATCTTGTAAGCCCATTTGATGAAATACATCCAATAAAGTTCTTAGTATGAAACTTAACAATAAGCAAACATAAAGTATAATCCATGGGCCTTAAGGCCTTATTACATCAAGTAAAACCCAAATAGAATAAAAGCAACTAAAATAAAATTTAAGTCCAAACTAAATGAAATTTTTCGCATGTAGCATGGCCTCCTCTTGGTCCACCGCCCATCCGTCATTGCTCATCACCTAAAAAATAATTCCCACAATGGGGTGAGTCAACAGACTCAATGTGCACACAATACTATCAATCAATAAATCAGGCATTCATGTTTAAATCATCAAGTCCATATAATAATGAAATTATGATGCAACCCAAACCCAATCCTAATGGTCCATCCGCTACTCTCCACCCGTACCTGCCATTCACACCGTGGGGACTACTAAGTCAACCCTCCATCCGCTACTCTCCACGCTTGCGCCATTAGACACTATAATCAAATTTAAACGTTGTGTCATTTGACACTATTGTAACCGAAGTTACCAAAATTTCGCAATGTGACCGTAGTCAACATTTTTCGTTGGTGAGACCGAAGTCAACACCTTCGTTGGTGAGACCGAAGTCAACACCTGTTCTCCCCCTTTCACATAAATCCCGAATGCCCCAAAACATATATATAGCATAACTTAATTTCATGTTCATATTCATATATTCGCATGTTATTAAATAACATTTTTTCACAATCCTATCGAAGTAGGAAACGCACACAGGTACTTTTTGCCACATTTGTGGTACATAGCCACATTCACATTATTATTCATATCATATATTAAAATATTTAGCCATACAATATCGAAGGATAGTAAGGGTACACACCTTATTCGCTTAAATAAAAGTTCCTTGAGATCTCGAAAATCCCGATCTAATCTTTAGATCTAATAATTCCTATATTCTACCCACCAAATAAAACACATTAATAAACCCTTTTGTCTTAAAACAAAACCAAATCCTAGTAGGATTTATAAAAGACTCACCTTTGCCGATTGGGTGTTTATACAAATCCGAAAGTTTGGTTTTTCCTCACCGATATTCGCCAACCTTGTATTTCACTATGGGTTAGTTTTCGCTTTTTAATAATTAAAGAATTGATCTAGATAATCATACAAGCTTTGGTCGAATACTTTTAGGTACTTACCTCGTGGATCTTAAATCCCAAATTCACCGAATAACTAGGGAACACGTGGCCTATGGTGTACCTTCGGAAAAGAATTTCCTTAGTTGAAGGAATCGATTGCACCTTCACTTCAACCTTCGTAGATTCGCTTAGAGACTTGATGAACAATCGGCTATGATTCCTTATGTATTTGGTTTCAAAGATGAAAGAAGAGAGGAATAATAGGCTTAGAAGGAAATCGGCTAGGAGGCTAAAAGAAAAGAAGAAAAGAATGGATGCTCAAGAAGAATATTTGGCAGAGGAAAAGAGAGGAGAATGAATAATGAATGGCCCTAGTCCCTCCTTTTATAGCCGAATTTACTAGGCCAAGAATCCTTAACTTGGCCACCACTCTTCCTTATTTTCCTAATTAAAGAATAATTCTTCATTTATCTCTTATTATTCACATATTTATGTGAATAAAACTCCTTTATTTATCTCTTATTATTCACATATTTATGTGAATAAAACTCTTTATTTATCTCTTATTATTCACATATTTATGCAAATAAAACTCTTCCTTTTCTAGAAACCCATGTCAGTCCACCTCATTTTCGGAAGTAAAAATAAAGCCTTCATTATTTACTTCTTGGATGACTCAAACTCAGGCCCAAAAACCTCTTGTATTTGGGCCATTTCCTAAGACCTTAGGTGGCATCTTCAGCCACATTTCCAAGTTCGTTATTGGGGCAAATTTCATGTAATCAGATATTTTAGGGTCATTTGGCCCTAAGTTCCCTTTGGGCTCTAAAATTCGACATTAGGGTCATTTTAAGTTTCCTAAAATTTTCGTGACTGACTCAGATTTTTCAAGTTTCCAAAATGTTTAGTTTCCTATTTTGGCTTGGTTTCCAAAATGTTCACTTTCCTAATTTACTTGGTTTCCAAAATGGTCACTTTCCTATTTTAGTTTAGTTTCCAAAACTTAACATTTCTAAAGCATTTTTTACATTTCCATACATCTCCTTACATTTCCACACATTTCCATACATTTCCTTACATTTCCTTTCATTTCCTTACATTTCCTTTCATTTCCTTTCATTTCCTTTCATTTCCTTACATTTTCCTTACTTTTCCTTACATTTCCTACATTTCCTTACATTTCCTTACATTTCCTTTCATTTTCTTTCATCTTAGGGTTCTTGAAACTCTCGTGAACACATCCAACACACCCATGATCCCACTATCTCATGAATTATGCACTAACGCATAACCCCTAATCTAGGATGTTACGCTTCTACCTCCTTAAAAATAATTTCGTCCTCGAAATTACTTACTATCGCTCATCCGCAGCCTAACTCACCACACTACGCTATTGTGCAAGACTCGATCTTAAAGAACTATCATACTTTCTAGGCACATTCTCTAAGTTTACGTTCCTTAGAACTCATTTCTAACGTCATGATTTAATTAAAAAGTTTTATGAATTAGTCCTTGTTTTACTTGATTACCACAAGAAGTTTTATGGAAAGAATTTTGAAGTGGTTCTTTCAGATCATACAACACACAGCCTTTTCCATTTTTCCATTCATCCATCAAACAAATATGAACTTCCGCTCATTCGTAGAAACGTTGTAGTTTTTATTGTTTGTTGTTGTTTTCCACTACCCGGGGTATTTTCGTAATTTTGTCCCACAGTATTTTCGTAATTTTCGTAAGAAAATGTTTCTTGGTGTTTTGTCAAAAATATTTTAAAGATTTCGAAGTCTTGGTAATTTTGGAAAAATTTCAAAATTTGGGGTATTTGGTAATTTTCGACCTCGTGGGTATTTTGGTAATTTTTCACAAATCTTGGTAAATTTGAAAATTTTAATAAATTTGGGGTATTTCAAAAGTTGTAAACTTTGAGGGTTCTTTTCAAAGTTGTTCCTTCAAAGATGGGGATGTTGCAAGAATTTGAAAATTAGGGTCATTTTGGTAATTTTGTAAGTTAGGGGCAATTTTGTAATTTTTCCAAAGTCACTAGATTTTGGTATTTTACAAATTAGGGATTTTGAATGTTTATGAAATGTTAAAATTTTGGTAAAGTCGTTGAGTAGTTGAATATTTTATAAACCAAGTATGCTTTTGGTAATTTTACTGCTATGGCCTTTTTGTAATTTTCATAAATCAAGGGTTTTTCGAAAATGTTGTAAAAATAAATTTTCTCGATTTAAGAGAAAGTTTTAAAAGTTTGGAAAAAACTAGGGTTTATTGTTTTGTTCTCTTCTTCTTTTTTTTTTTTTTTGAAACATGGCTAGTTCCTTTCGGGTTTTAGTCATTATGTTTAGCCTATGACCGAGCCCTCTTGGTCGTGGTGAACCAAAGCTACGCACAGTGCAGATTCGTGGAGAGGAGGTGAGTCACGCGATCGCTTAAATACCAAGCTCCCACCGAAACCATTCCTAGACATGCGCACAGAGGTTGCCACACCACCGAGCCCTCTCGAGTTATGGTGAACCGGCTACGCACTGTAGGATTCTGCGAAGAGGAGGTGAGTCACTAGGACCTGCTTAAATACCAAGCTCTTCGGATCCACTCCTAGACATGCATAAGGGTTACGACACCTTAGCTCTGACTTAGCCATAGGTTGGTTTAGTACATTAAGTCTTATGTATACGTGTTTGAGTAGACTAATCCTAGGGTTCAAGTTCCTATCATTCTATTCTACGTTCCATGCCTTTTCTACCCTTATATAAATCACAGAATCACACATATAGTTAGGGGTACTTACCTGGTGGACTGCGGGTCGGAGACTTAGGGGCCATGCCAAAAGCCTGCTTAAAAATAAATCATTTGGCTCGCTTTGAAAACGTTTTGGGCCTGAGCCCACAGGCCGAGAGTTTAAAACTGGGCTCTGATACCAAATTGAAACACCCCACACCCGGCCCACGAGCCTGAACCGGATCTGGTATGTTCCTAAAGTAGACCGATTTCAAAACCATTTCGATACTTAGAGAAAATTGTAAAATTTTGGAAAAACTATTATTTTCAGATGGGCTTAGATTGGAAACCCATTTATTTGATCTTGTAAGCCCATTTGATGAAATACATCCAATAAAGTTCTTAGTATGAAACTTAACAATAAGCAAACATAAAGTATAATCCACTGGGCCTTAAGGCCTTATTACATCAAGTAAAACCCAAATAGAATAAAAGCAACTAAAAATAAAATTTAAGTCCAAACTAAATGAAATTTTTCGCATGTAGCATGGCCTCCTCTTGGTCCACCGCCCTATCCGTCATTGCTCATCACCAAAAATAATTCCCACAATGGGGTGAGTCAGCAGACTCAATGTGCACACAATACTATCAATCAATAAATCATGCATTCATGTTTAAATCATCAAGTCCATATAATAATGAAATTATGATGCAACCCAAACCCAATCCTAATGGTCCATCCGCTACTCTCTCCACCGCACACGCCATTCACACCGTGGGGACTACTAAGTCAACCTCCATCCGCTACTCTCCACGCTAGGCCATTAGACACTATAATCAAATTTAAACGTTGTGTCATTTGACACTATTGTAACCGAAGTTACCAAAATTTCGCAATGTGACCGTAGTCAACATTTTTCGTTGGTGAGACCGAAGTCAACACCTTCGTTGGTGAGACCGAAGTCAACACCTGTTCTCCCCCTTTCACATAAATCCCGAATGCCCCAAAACATATATATAGCATAACTTAATTTCATGTTCATATTCATATATTCGCATGTTATTAAATAACATTTTTTCACAATCCTATCAGAAGTAGGAAACGTACCTGGGTACTTTTTGCCACATTTGTGGTACATAGCCACATTCACATTATTATTCATATCATATATTAAAATATTTAGCCATACAATATCGAAGGATAGTAAGGGTACACACCTTATTCGCTTAAATAAAAGTTCATTGAGATCTCGAAAATCCCGATCTAATCTTTAGATCTAATAATTCCTATATTCGGCCCACCAAATAAAACACATTAATAAACCCTTTTGTCTTAAAACAAAACCAAATCCTAGTAGGATTTGTAAAAAGACTCACCTTTGCCGATTGGGTGTTTATACAAATCCCGAAAGTTTGGTTTTTCCTCTACCTGATATTCGACCAACCTTGTATTTCACTATGGGTTAGTTTTCGGCTTTTTTAATAATTAAAGAATTGATCTAGATAATCATACAAGCTTTGGTCGAATACTTTTAGGTACTTACCTCGTGGATCTTAAATCCCGAAATTCACCGAATAACTAGGGAACACGTGGCCTATGGTGTACCTTCGGGAAAAGAATTTCCTTATTTGAAGGAATCGATTGCACCTTCACTTCAACCTTCAGAGATTCGGCTTAGAGACTTGATGAACAATCGGCTATGATTCCCTTATGTATTTGGTTTCAAAGATGAAAGAAGAGAGGAATAATAGGCTTAGAAGGAAATCGGCTAGGAGGCTAAAAGAAAAGAAGAAAAAGAATGGATGCTCAAGAAGAATATTTGGCAGAGGAAAAGATAGGAGAATGAATAATGAATGGCCCTAGTCCCTCCTTTTATAGCCGAATTTACTAGGCCAAGAATCCTTAACTTGGCCACCACTCTTCCTTATTTTCCTAATTAAAGAATAATTCTTCATTTATCTCTTATTATTCACATATTTATGTGAATAAAACTCCTTTATTTATCTCTTATTATTCACATATTTATGTGAATAAAACTCTTTATTTATCTCTTATTATTCACATATTTATGCAAATAAAACTCTTCCTTTCTAGAAACCCATGCCGTCCACCTCAAATTTCCGGAAGTAAAAATAAAGCCTTCATTATTTGCTTCTTGGATGACTCAAACTCAGCCCAAAACCTCTTGTATTTGGGCCATTTCATAAGACCTTAGGTGGCATCTTGTGCCACATTTCCAAGTTCGTTATTGGGGCAAATTTCATGTACTGTATATTTTTAGGGTCATTTGGCCCTAAGTTCCCCTTTGGGCTCTAAAATTCGACATTCCGGGGTCATTTTTAAGTTTCCTAAAATTTTCGCACGGCTCTGTATTTTTCAAGTTTCCAAAATGTTTAGTTTCCTATTTTGGCTTGGTTTCCAAAATGTTCACTTTCCTAATTTACTTCGGTTTCCAAAATGGTCACTTTCCTATTTTAGTTTAGTTTCCAAAACTTAACATTTCTAAAGCATTTCCTTACATTTCCATACATCTCCTTACATTTCCATACATTTCCTTACATTTCCTTTCATTTCCTTACATTTCCTTTCATTTCCTTTCATTTCCTTTCATTTCCTTACATTTTCCTTACTTTTCCTTACATTTCCCTACATTTCCTTACATTTCCTTACATTTCCTTTCATTTTCTTTCATCTTAGGGTTCTTGAAACTCTTCAGAACACATCCAACACACCCATGATCCCACTATCTCATGAATTATGCACGAACGCATAACCCCTAATCTAGGATGTTACAATCTGAGTGTCCTATTTGATTCTAAATGGTTCAACGGGCAATTTCGAGAAATGAAAGACTATGTGAAATGTGTAATCGATTCAGGTACGTTGGAAAATGAATACTATGTTTGAGTATGAAAACTGAGTTTATGTGAACTTGCTCAAGTGAGATATGTGAATAGTCTTGTTGAGACTAAGTGTGATATATGTATGAATGTGTTATGAACAAAAGAGATATTTGAAGATATGATGTGTTGGTAAGTAATGGCTAAATAAATGAGCCAAATAAGAATTATGAATTTACATTAGAGATATATTTATCATCTTATATATGATATGATTATGAATGTTATATGTTAAGTTTAATTGTATATGGCTTACTAAGCTTTTGAAATCTTGCATTGTGTGTGTTTACATTGTTTTATAGATCGTTAAAGCTACGTAAAGCTCGAGGATCATCACCACACTATCAAACTCTATTTTGGTACCTTTTGAAAGTGTATATACTAAAGTATGGCATGTATAGTCTAGAGAGTTTTGAAATATGTTTGAGATGTATGAATAGCCATGTGATATGGCTAGATAATGATATGATGTGAATGAGTAGATATACTATATGATGCATAATTTAGTATGTTTTGTGACTAATGGTTGGACTAATGAGATAGTCAAATTAATGGTTAGTTTTATGATGCAAAGTTAACATTTTATTGATGAAAGGTTGTTATAAAGAATTGATATGTTTTGGCTGGTTTATACTTAGAAATGCTTGTGATAAGAATGAGGTAAATGTTGCACAAGATAGTATGTTGGAAATGTTCTTAAATGGTTAGAAAAGATGGTCATTTTGGTATGATTTGAATTGGTATAATGCTTGTAGATTTAACCCAATGTGTGGGTGGGAAATTGGCCTTGTAAATGGCCTTTAATTTCCCACATGGTTGAGCACACGAGCGTGTGGCTCGACCGTGTCCCTCGTGGTTACATTTCAAAACAAGTAAGCGACGACCATGGGCTGGACACACGGGCGTGTGACTGGCCATGTGAACCAAGTCAGTGATGATCACGGGCTGGACACACAGGTGTGTGACTGGCCATGTGGTGCAAGTTAGTAGTGACCACGGGTGAGGCACACGGGCATGTCCTTGACCGTGTGGACAAGTCAGAATGTATGCCCTATTTTGCCACGGCTTAGACACACGGGCGTGTTTGAGGCCGTGTGAGGCATACGGGCCTGCCCACACGGGTGTGTGACATCTATAGCTTTGAAAAATGTTTAAATTTTTGAAAATTTTGTATGTGTTTGGTTTAGTCCTTACCCTTTTCTAATGCATGATTAAGGTTTCGTAGAGTTAAGGGACACTTTGATTTGATTTGTTGAATTATACTATGAATTGTTCGTAAAAGTTTCGATTTGTCTGGTAATGCCTTTTAACCCTAAACTGATGATGGTTACGGTTCGGGGTGTTAAAATTTCTCAATTTGAACCTACAGGGGTATTCACACGGCCGGACAAACACTGTGTCTTTGGCCTGTGTCCTTCACACGGCCTAGACACGCTAATGTTCTCACCCTTGTGTGAAAACCTGGGTATTCTGTCTATGACATCAGCAACCTCATAAAGGTCACATAGCCTAGTCACACGCTTGTGTGTCTAGCCCGTGGTCAACACTATCTTGCAATACTAACATGCAGGGGACACACGGCTCAGCCACACACCCATGGGACTGACCGTGTGTCATACACGGCCTAGACACAAGCTCGTGTGTCTATCCGTGTGGACAAATTCAAGGCTATTTTCCAAGCGATTTAGCCACCCTCACTTGCACACATTCACACATCATCACATATCATTCTCAAATCATCAATCATAACACTTGAATTTTCACATTTGAACCATGAAAACCAAACTATCTTCCCCTATACGAGGGGGAACTATTACTAGAACAATTACAATCGACATGAGCCATCATCCATGGCTCTACACAACCGAACCATAAACTATTTTAGGCTAACACATTTGGATACCAAAACTATGACTTAATTAAACAAAATAAATTCCTTATACGTGCCATATCTCAAGTAGACTTGTAGTCTTATACTCAAATGACTGCTCGATAATGTGAAAACATCTCCGGCAGTCTCCAACTAGAGCTAGTTGAGTTAACTTATAAAAGATAGGAAAGGGAGCGGAGTAAGAAATAACTCTTAGTAAGTTCATATGCAAATAAAAATCAATTATTCACGTTCATTTATTTCACTCAACACAAAGGTATTATAATGAGATTTACACTCAAGCTCATAGTTACTAATTCAATCATTCATAATGCTTGCTCATTCCAAACCTTCACATATCACAAAACATCGTTCACCTTTACTTGCATCTATTCCCATAAAGCAACATGTAATTTCACTTAGTTAAATTTCTCAATAACACCTCAGAATAATAATAAATACTTGGTGGTTTTGTACACAGCCCACCATTTAATAATTAATAAGGTGGTATCGCACATAGTCCACCATTAATACTAAACATGATGGTATCGCACACAGCCCGTCGGTAACAAATAAGAAGGTGGTATCGCACATAGCCCACCAATGATAGTAATTACGATGGTAACACACACAGCCTATCGTAAACAAATACTAACGTGGTATCGCACACAACCCACCATTTATCACACATTCACGAATATTTATCCACATTCATTTTCCTATTTTGAATGTTCATTGGGAAATTTCCTCGTACTCTATCATTTTTACATAAATTTCTACAATAATCGTTCGCATTCACGCAATGCATTAATAAATATAACATATGCAATCAGGATGCATCGTTTACACATAAACTCACCATAGGTTCTTCAGGTACCAAATTCACCTCAAATGAGTTCTGGGCACATACTTGTTCCTCTCATGGCATAACCACATACTTTTTTATTTTCAACATACATGTTGAATCACTCAAATACTAAAGGATACTCTTAAGTCTCATACATATAGTATCATATCAACATCATATCCCCGATAGGGCCTTACATGAAATATCATATCGATGCCATGTCTCTGACATGGTCTTATACGAAATCTCACACCGAGGCCATATTCCAAATATGGTCTTACACAGGGCCTTAATTATCTTAGTATCGTGATATTTGCAATCAATCCATTCTTAAGTTAAATTGAAGATTTTCATTTCTTAACATCTCATCAAAAAATGCATTTAATATATTCTTAGGAAGATTATACAAGTCATACAACATCGAAGTATTAAATACTTCACTTAAAGTTGCATTATTAGCACACAAACTTACCTCGATACCAAAAGGGTAAAAAAGGACCCAATTGTCCATATTTCTCTTTTCTCCCATTTTAGGTTCGAATCCCGTTTGCTTTGATCTATAACAATAAAATTTACTCATTTAATCTTCACACATTTCAAAATTGCTACTTTGGCAAAATTACCATTCCGCCCTTGGACTTTGGCAAAAATTATGATTTTACCCCTAGGCTCATATATCAATTTTCATCCAATTTATTTGTTAATCAAGCCTAGTCGATTTATATTTCCTCCTATAGCAACTCAAGATTTCAACTATTACATACATTCACTATTTATTTCACAACTTTTACAAAAAGGTTCTTTTAGTTGTTTTCATGGTAACACCTTTCACAAAAGTTGTTCATATAACAACTAAGACTCATTTTCTTCCATAAAAATGCAGAAAACAACTTAATTGCTCTCATGGCAAAACCCTAGACCCTTAATCATTTTACAAAATAGTCCCCTCATTAGATACATTACGCTTAGGGGTTCCAAAAGTGCAAAAATTTTCAATAAAGGTCACCAAAATCACTTACTTGCAAGGAGGAAAGCTTGGCTGAAATTTTGTCTCATTTTTGGCTGCTCATTTTCGGTGGAGAGGTTGGAGAGAAAAGATGGTATTTTCTTTTCTTTATCTTATGATAAAAAAAATTTATCACCAAATTTCACCTAATGAAATGACAAATTCTATTCTTTGTACCCTATGGCCGGCCATCACTCCTTGTAACACCCCGCACCCAAGACTGATACTGGGTCTGGATACGAGACATTACTATGCTTGAACTCACTTAAACATGTACTTCCGAGCTATAAAATTTCATTCCAACTTAAAAAAAAATTTCACTTTCTTAGTCAACACATACATTACAAGGGCCTATGAGGCCTTAAACTTGTGTCTAAAAACTTTCGGAACTAAATCAAATAATTCATATTTTTGAAGCAAGGTTCACACACCCGTGTCACTTAGAACACGCCCGTGTACCCTTAAGCATGCTCGTACCCTCAAACTGTGGGAAGCTACTGACTATTTCCTCACAGCTTAGACACACCCGTGTCTTCCAACCGTGGGAGGCTACTGATTAATTTCACACGGCCATGACATGCCCATGGGCTTAGACCGTGTGCTAATCCTTGATATATTGGCTAAATCAGCACGGTCTGGGCACACGCCCATGTCCAACCCATGTGTATAACACGACCTATACACACGGCCGTGGAATTTACCTGTGGCCCATTCTGATTAATAATACTAAGGTGCAGGGTTAACACGACCTTGACACACTCCCGTGTGTCTAACCATGTGGGCACTTATAGGCTATTTACCAAGCCGTTAGCCACCCTAAAATGAAGATCATATCCAAACACAATTCAACGACACAATAACAACCCAATTTTATGAATAATACTACATGCTTCATTGATCTCAATAAACAGAAATACTTAGTCAAATTTGGCCAATCACTAGCCATATACAAAAGAATAATAAACTTGATAGTCTTTACAAAGGCCCTTCTAAAAACATGTCCACAAAATGAATGTTTCCTATACATGCCATACTTAGTAAAGTAACTTGGCTATACCAAAATAAGAGTTGATAGTGTGCTACGAGCTATGACTCCAATGATCCACAATTTAGCTTGGCGGGACTACATAAAAGAAACAATCAAATACGTAAGCATTTAACTTAGTAAGGTTGCATGTAAAACACATGTCAATAAGCTTGCTTAATAAAAACCATTTAGCATAACAATATTATTGTAATTTCAGCTCTAAAGCTTACTTACTCATACTTGGTTCTTACATGTCTCATGATGCTCACTGTACTTATTTTTGTATAATAAACATGATACCTGTGTCACTTGATCATATTGATCAGTGTACTTAAACAATAATCATTATGATCTCTAATTCTTCATTCATAACATGAGTAATATTTAATTCATTTTGATGCTAGCTTTGTTTTCTTAGTCCTCTTGTTACCTCATTATTAATCTTACTTGTTTGCCTGATGAACTTCTACGAATACCCGAGGATACTAGATCTCTTCCCACTTAACATGCCACTACAGCCATACCTTAGGAATGAAATTACATGGAATTTCTCATCCTAGTTTTAAGGCCGTGTCTTGACATGGACTTACATGAAGTCTTTCCCTTGATAACTTACTCAATGCCATGCTTGCCTTGGATTAATATGATATCTTGATCAATGCCAAGCTTGCCTTGGACTTACATGATATCTTAATTAATGCCAAGCTTGCCTTGGACTCACATGATATCTTGATCAATGCCATGCTTGCCTTGGACTTATATGATATCTTGATCAACGCCAAGCTTGCCTTGGACTTACATGATATCTTATGTGGTATATTGGGTATCCAGGGGAATTCATATTCAATCGGGGCTCGCTCATGTTTAATCTCTTTGTTCACAAAATTGGTAGGCATTACAAAATATCAATGTATATTATACTAAGCAATTCAATGATAGTAATCATAAAGCTTAGAAATCATACAAACTTACCTCAATATACAAAATGTAGGGAGACGTGTAATTTAGTCTTCGACCTTGCTCTTGCCTCGGTTTCGATCAGGGCTTCATTTTTCTTGATCTATAATCATGAAATTCATTCATTGATATTTCCTATGATCATAATACATCAATTTCTACAATTAGGCAAAATGACCATTTTGCCATTGTACATTGGCAAAATTACGATTTTACCCGTAGGCTCGTAATTTATTTTTCAACACATTTTCTCATTAAACAAGCCTAGCTAAACATTTATTTCTCTTACAAATACTCAAAATTCTAACTATTTTGTGCATTTATGACACAATCTCACTCTTTGCATTTAAGTCATACTTAGGTGTTTTCATGCAAACATCTTTCACAAAAGTTGTTTCTCATCTCCCTAACTTTCATTTTCTCCCATAAAAATGCAGCAAATAACAATGATTGCTCTCATGGGAAAACTCTAAGCTTTACACAATATTGCACAATAGTCCCCTCATTTGAAAGCTTAAGCTTTAGGGGTTTCAAAAGTACAACTATTACTAAGGAAATCATCAAAATCACTTACTAAAATTGGAGGAGAGCTTGCTGAAAATTTTTGAGCTTTCAACCCTCTATTTGCTTTCAAAAATCGATGGAGAAAGATGAAGAGAAAGATGATAATTTTCTCTTTCTTTATTCTAATATTAAACTAGTCAAATTAACCACCAACTCCTACTCACTTTGACTTAATTTTGTCCATCTTTGTCTCCCACATAGCCTATGACCGGCCAAGCAATTAAAAGGGATAAATTGCCTTTAAAATACCTCAATTTAACAATCTATGGCTATTTGGTACCCCTACCTTAAAAATAGAACTTTTGCATCTCATGCGATTTAGTCCTTTTTCTCAATTGGTCATGTTATTAGTAAAATTAAGGCACCAAAATTTCTATATAATCATATAGTGACACCACAACACATAAAATAGTACTAAAATAATTCTCCTCAACTTCGGATTAGTGGTCCCGAGACCACTATTCGACTAGCCCCAAATTCGGGCTGGTACAACTCTCCCCCCTTAAGGATTTTCGTCCTCAAAAATCTTACCAGTAAAAAGGTTTAGATATGGGTTTCTCATACTCTCTTCTCGTTCCCATGTAGCTTCTTCTATTTCGTGCCTTTGCCATAGACTTTCAATAAGGCAATACTTTTATTTCTCAGTTGTTTGACTTCCCGAGTCAAGATCTTGACTGGTTCTTCACCATAAGTCATGTCAAGATGGATCTCTATTTCTGATGGAGTACTTATATGTGAAGGGTCTTATCCGTAGCGTCGCAGCATTGATACATGAAAAACATCATGTATCCTCTCTAATTCTAATGGCAATGCTAAACGGTAAGCTATCGGCCTAACTCTCTCAGTAATCTCGTAAGGTCCAATAAAACATGGACTTAATTTGCATTTACGGCCAAATCTGAGAACTTTTCTCCATGGTGATACTTTCAAAAAGACTTTATCCCCAACTTGGTACTCGATCTCTTTTCTCTTTAAATCCAATAGGATTTCTACATGTCCGAGGCAGCTTTTAAACATTCTCAAATTACTTTCACTTTTCTTTAGCTTCTTTAACCAAATGAACCCCGTAAATTTGGTTCTCCTTGAGTTCAGTCCAAAACAAGGGAGTTCGGCAACTACGCCCATATAGGGCCTCATAAGGCGCCATCTTTAAGCTTGACTAAAAGCTATTATTATAGGCAAATTCTACCAATGGGAGAAACTTTTCCCAACTATCTTGGAATTCCAAAACACAACATATGAGCATGTCCTCGAGTACTTGAATTAACCTTTCTAACTGACCGTCAGTCTGAGGGTGAAAAGCTATGCTAAAACTCAATTTTGTACCCAAAGCTTCTTGTAGCTTCTTCCAAAATTTGGACATGAATCTCAAATCTCTATCCGATATGATAGATAAGGGAACTCCGTGAAGTCTTACTATTTCTTTAACATACAAGTTTGCCAACTTGTCTAGGGAGTAATCCACTCGTACAGGTATAAAGTGGGCTGACTTCGTGAGTCTATCAACCACTACCCAAACAACATCTTTCTTGCTTGGAGACAACGGTAAACCCGTTACAAAATCCATGGTGATACGATCCCATTTCCATTTGGGGACTAAGATAGGTCAAGTAAACTGAAGGCACTTGGTGTTCAAACCTTTACTTGTCGACAAATAAGACATCTTGAAACAAACTCAAATATCTTTCTTCATTTTCGGCCACCAATACTATTGCTTCAAGTCACTATACATCTTTGTACTTCCCAGATGTACAGACAAACATCCGTTATGCGCTTCGTACAAAATTCTCTGAATAATCCTCTCTTTCCTCGGTACACAAACTCTATCTTTAAACATCAAGTATCCATTAGAATTAATCCAAAAGTTGGATTCAGCATCTGACTCCCATTGAGCTCTCTTAACTTGCAACTCATTATCTTCTTTCTGAGCCTCAAAGATCTCTTGAAGAAACATTGGTCTATCTCTTGACTCAACTAAAAGGGAGCCATTTTTGGATAAGGATATCCTTGAATTCAATAGTCTTAAAGTAAATAGAGACTTCCTACTCAAAGCATCGGTGACTACATTTGGCTTTCCTAGATGGTAGTCGATAGCCAACTCATAATCTTTTATGAACTCTAACCATCTTCTTTGTCTTAAGTTCAACTTTTTCTGCGTCATCAAGTACTTTAGACTTTTGTGATCGGTAAAAATCTGACATTTTTCACCATATAAATGGTGTCTCCAAATCTTCAAAGCGAAGACTATGGCAGCCAATTCTAGATCATGCATCGGATAATTCTTCTCATGAGGCTTCAACTGTTTGGAGGCATAAGCAATAACCTTGTCTTCTTGCATGAATACACAGCCCAATCCATTTAAGGATGCATCGCTGTAGACTATAAATTCTTTCCCTGATTCGAATTGTACTAAGACTAGAGCTTCTGTCAACACTGCTTTTAACTTCTCAAAGCTTTGTTGGCATCGTTCTGTCCACTCAAACTTCACATTTTTCTGCAATAGTTTAGTCATCGAGGTTACGATCATTGAAAACCCCTTGACAAATCGTCTGTAGTAGCCGGCTTGGCCCAGAAAACTTCTAATCTCAGTAATGTTCTTAGGCGGATTCCAGTCCATTATGGCCGAGATTTGACTGGGATCAACTCGAACTCCATCCCTCGAGACAATATGCCCCAGGAATCCTACTTCCTTGAGCCAAAATTCACTTTTACTGAATTTGGCATACAATTGATTCTCTCGCAGGATCTGTAAAACTGTCCGTAGGTGTTCAACATGCTCTTTCTCATATTGGGAATAAATTAGTGTGTCGTCAATAAAAACGACTACAAACTTGCCGAGGTATGGTCTAAAGATGTGGTTCATTAAATCTATGAATACCGCAGGAGCATTGGTCAACCCAAAGGGCATGACTAAAAATTCATAATGCCCATACCTCGTTCGAAAGGCCATCTTGGATACACTTGAGTCTTTCACTCTCAACTGGTAGTAACCTGATATCAAGTCTATTTTGGAGAACACAGACCCTCTTTTCAATTGATCGAATAGATATCGGTCCTAGGCAATGGGTACTTATTATTTACTGTTGCTTTATTAAGCTAACGGTAATCTATGCACAATCTCATGGTACCATCTTTCTTTTTTACAAATAAAACTGGGCACCCCATGGTGAACAACTTGATCTTGCAAAGCCCTTATCTGTCAACTCTTGCAACTGTAACTTCAACTCTTTCAGTTCTGCTGGAGCCATTTTGTAAGGAGTAATGGATATATGCAGACAAGACGGAGCTAGTTCAATCTTGAACTCAATCTCTAACTGGTGGTAGTCGGGTAATTCTTCAAGAAATACATCCACGTATTCACATACTATCGGTACTGACTCAATTTTTAGCTCTGTCTCCTTATCATTCAACACGAAAGCCAAATATGATTCATACCCTTTTCTTAAACATCTCCGTGCCATCATATGGGAAATTATCACTGGTGATTTATCTTGTTCATCTGATTCAACATGAAGAGTATCCACATTCTCGCATTTCTTCCCACAATTAATAATTACATTATAAATAGTCAACCAGTCCTTTCCAAGAATGAGGTTGAATTCATCAAATGGTAATAACATAAGATTTGCTTTAAAGCAATGACCTCTAATCATCAATGGACAATCTTTACAAACATTAGTAACTAAAACACTCTTGCTTAACGGATTAGACACCTTAATTACAAATTCGGTGGTATCTATAGGCATACTCAAACTGGATGCTAATTTCATGCAAATGTAAGAGTGCGTGGATCCGGGATCTATTAAAGCAATAACTTTAGTATTGTAAAGAGAAAAGGTACCTGTAATAACATTAGAAACGACACCTCTTCACGAGCGCGAATGGCATATGTCCTTGCAGGTGCTCTACCCTCGGGTCTCACGGCCTGGTCTCTCGGGTTACCTCTTCCACTTGCCCCCCTTCCTGAGTTTCTTTGCAGTCTCCCCCTGACCATACTCCTGAATTTTGGGTCCTGAGCTCTTCCTTCTTTCGTCATCTCGAGATAATCTTTTATATAGTGGTCTTGCGAACCACATCTAAAACATGCATTTTCATGTGCCCGACATTCTCCCAGATGGCGTTTGCCACACTGTGGGCATTCAGATTTGTCGAGTCTAAAATTTCTGACACTTGCAACTAAAGTCGTCTGTGATTTGTTTCCTGAATACTGTTTACTTTTGTCCTTCTTGGAAAACCCGATGGAAGTAGCCGATCGGGTAGGGAAATCTTTTAACTTCTTAGGTGAAGATTGGAATGACTTATTCCACGGTCTCTTTCTAGAGTCACGAGACTCCATTTAAGACTTCTTCTTCTCTTTTAATAGATCTTCGGCTTTACAAGCTCTTTCCACTAACATGACAAATCCTTTTAATTCTAGAATAGCAACAACCAGTTTGATGTCCTCATTCAACCTGTCTTCAAACCTTTTACCCATAATAGCCTCTATGGATATACATTTGTGAGCGTACTTGCTGAGTCGTATAAACTCACGCTCATAATCTGTCACCGACATCTTGCCTTGCTTCAGCTCTAGGAATTCTTTTCTCTTCTAGTCTACAAACCTCTGGCTGATATACTTTTTCTTAAACTCTTCTTGGAAGAATTCCCATGTAACCCTTCACTCGGTGCAACCGACACAAGGTTGTTCCACCATTGGTAAGCAGAATCTCTTAAGAGAGAGATTACACACTTCATGCATTCTTCAGAGGTACATGGCAACTTATTAAATACCCTAATGGTATTTTCTAACCAAAATTGGGCTCTTTCTAGATTATCCTCTTTTCTGGCCCAGAATTCTTCTGCCCTATGCTTCTTGATCCTATCAATTGGAGGTTTACCTCCTCTTACCACCTCTACTACTTGAGGGGCCACTAGAGTAGCTTGTGGAACAGGTAGGGGTGGAGGGGGTTGTGTGTTCGGGTTCGCTCGAATGAACTCTGTATACCATGTGCTCATCATGTTGAGGAAGGCTTCTCTAGTCTCTTCTCATCCCATTTGACTCACCTAGTGGGTCGATTCTCATATTCGCTCACCACTATCCCTTTAGCGGGAGTCGGCACATTACTTTCTACATCATCCGCCACATTCCCTTCGGAATCCATTTCTATATGTATAAACATAATTTAAAATCATCAGGAGTATTCACACTATCAATATAGAAACATTCTTACATATGGCATGTATAGCTAGATTCATGCTCATGCTACGTTAGTCCTAGAATTGACTAAACCGTAGATCTGATACCACTAAATGTAACACCCTACACCCAAGACTGATATTGGGTCTGGATACGAGACATTACTATGCTTGAACTCACTTAAACATGTACTAACGAGCTATAAAATTTCGTTCCAACTTAAAAAAAATTTACTTTCTTAGTCAACACATACATTACAAGGGCCTATGAGGCCTTAAACTCGTGTCTGAAAACTTTTGGAACTAAATCAAATAATTTTTTTTTTTTAAAGTAGGGTTCACACGCCGTGTGACTTGAAACATGCCCGTGTACCCTTAAGCATGCCAATACCCTCAAATCGTGGGGCGCTACTCACTATTTCCACATGGCTCTAACACACCCGTGTCTTCCAACAGTGGGAGGCTACTGACTAATTTCACACGGCCATGACACACCCGTGGGCTTAGACCGTGTGCTAATCCTTGATATACTGGCTAAATCAGCACGATCTGGGCACACGCCCATGTCCAACTCGTGTGTATAACATGGCCTATACACACGGCCGTGGAATTTACTCGTGGCCCATTCTGATTAATAATAATAAGGTGTAGGGTTAACATGGCCTTGACAAACGCCCGTGTGTCTAATCGTGTGGGCACTTATAGGCTATTTACCAAGCCGTTAGCCACCCTGAAATGAAGATCATATCCATACACAATTCAACGACGTAATAACAACCCAATTTTATGAATAATACTATATGCTTCATTGATCTCAATAAACAGAAATACTTAGTCAAATTTGGCCAATCACTAGCCATATACAAAAGAATAATAAAATTGATAGTCTTTACAAAGGCCCTTCTAAAAACATGTCCACAAAATGGATGTTTCCTATACATGCCATACTTAGTAAAGTAACTTGGCTATACCAAAATAAGAGTTGATAGTGTGCTATGAGCTCCAACTCCGATGATCCATAATTTAGCTTGGTGGGACTACATAGAAAGAAACAATCAAATACATAAGCATTTAGCTTAGTAAGTTTGCATGTAAAACACATGTCAATAAGCTTGCTTAATAAAAACCATTTAGCATAACAATATTATCATAATTTTAGCTCTAAAGCTTACTTACTCATACTTGGTTCTTACATGTCTCATGATGCTCACTGTACTCATTTTTGTATAGTAAACATGATACCTGTGTCACTTGATCACATTGATCAGCGTATTTAAACAATAATCATTATGGTCTCTAATTCTTCATTCATAACATGAGTAATATTTAATTCATTTTGATGCTATCTTTACTTTATTAGTCCTCTTGTTACCTCATTATTAATCTTACTTGTTTGCCTGATGAACTTCTACGAATACCTGAGGATACTAGATCTCTTCCCACTTAACATGCCACCACAGCCATATCTAAGGCATGGTCTTTCATGGAATTTCTTATCCTGGTTTCAAGGCCATGTCTTGACATGGACTTACATGAAGTCTTGACCTTGATAACTTTCTCAATGCCAAGCTTGCCTTGGACTTATATGATATCTTGATCAATGCCAAGCTTACCTTGGGCTTACATGATATCTTAATCAATGCCAAGCTTGCCTTTGACTTACATGATATCTTGATCAATACCAAGCTTGCCTTGGATTACATGATATCTTGATCAATGCTAAGCTTGCCTTGGACTTACATGATATCTTGTGTAGTATATCGGTATCCTGGGTAATTCATATTCAATCGGGGCTTACTCACGTTTAATCTCTCTGTTCACAAAAATGATAGGCATTACAAAATAGCAATGTATATTATACTAAGCAGTTCAATGATAGTAATCATAAAGCTTAGAAATCATACAAACTTACCTCAATATACACAATGTAGGGAGATGTGCAATTTAGTCCTCGACCTTGGTCTTGCCTTGGTTTCGATGGGGGCTTCATTTTTCTTGATCTATAATCATGAAATTCATTCATTCAGATTTCCTATGATCATAATACATCAATTTCTACACTTGGGCAAAAAATGACCATTTTGCCCTTGTATATTGGCAAAATTATGATTTTGCCCCTAGGCTCGTAATTAATTTTTCAACACATTTTTGTAACATTTGGGATTTAGGGGTCTTGCATTTGATCTCGTATCTATGTGTCCTTGTGTGTTGCATGCTTGTTTGAGTGTGTTAGGGGCTTCGGGAAACCTTGAGGTTAGGTAGGAGCTTTGGTGAAAATTTTTGGTTGAAGCCTTTAAGGGAGAGCTAGTGGAGCTAGGCCTTAAGGGATTTAAAGTGGTGTTTAAGGACACAACAAGTGGAGTGGTGGAGTGGCAAGGAGACGCCACCTGGTGGGCAGGGAGTTGCGTCAAAGGGGAGTTCTAAGGGGGGAAGGTTCGAGCAGCATGGGCAACATTTTGGAGTTGCATTTTTGCGTCAAGAGGGGGAGGTAGTGGATTCAGCAAGGGCACTTGATAGATGGAGGGTTGAATAGGTCAAGCCATTCGAATGGGTGATGGAGAGTTATTTGTGGGGTTTGAATAATTCAAACTCATTTCAATGGAAGGTGTAGAGGGAGTTAAGGAGAAAATCGTGGGGGGTGTTGGCTAGTTGGGTGTTGGCCAAATTTTTGAGGGGTGGAGAGAGGGAACATTCAGTTTTGAGCTTAAGGTGAGCGTGCCAAAATTTGGTTGTTTGTATATAGTGTATAGTGCCGAAATTTAGATTTTCTTTCTTCTCATCCTCTCTTGTACCGAAAACACTTAGCATCCCAACTCTTTCTCTCTCTTTTTGACTCATAGCCGAAACTTAGAAGACCAGTGGGATCACTCTTATTCATCTTTTTCTTCTCATCTTCAAAAGTCAAATGTACCACTTTTTCCTCTCTTTTCATTTCAAGTTTTCGTTTTCTTTCTTGAAGCCTCTTTAGCAGAATCCTTTTTACTCCATTCGTGTCACCTTTTCTCCATTCTTCTTAAAAATCAAACTACACTCATCACTCCCTCCCATAACCGAAACCTCATAAACCTCAACCCTCTCTTCTTCTTTTCCACCGATCACTTCAATCTCAAAAGTCGAATAACCCTCTTAGCCATTAGAACCTTGGCTGAATCTTCTATTCACCATTATTACCTCTATTTCATCTCTACTCTTTCTTTTCTTCTTCTATTTCATTTCTTTCTCAAGTTTTATCACTTGGCCGAACCTGTCAGAGCTGAATATCTCTTGGGTGTTGACTCTATTCCATTTGTTAATCTATAGATGGGGTGCCATCGTTCATATCTTATCAATTTTCTCAATCGGGTTAGTAGTAGTGGTAAGGGTTCGTGAATCCTTTTTAATCTTTCTTTTTCTTGCTTTGGTTGCCGAAACCAAAAGCTTAACCCTAGTTCTTGTGTATGGCCGAATCTTGATAAGGGCCTTAACTTTGTGTCTCTTTTGTTTGAAGCCAGCGTTAAGGGTGTTAGTGATCTTTCGAGATTCTATCAATCAAGGTAAGAAGGCATTTGGTTTGGCCAAAGGCCATTTCATTTGGTCAATAGGTGTTAGGCCGAATCTAACATGACTTATGTAGGGATTTCGATGACCTTCAAGTTCAAGTGAGAGCCTTTGGGATTTAGGTCGACTTTGGTAAGGATGTTCTTTCGATCTTAGCATTCATTTGGTTTCGCTATTCCTTCCTATTCAACATTTTAACCCGGGTCTTCTGACCAAAGATTTTGTCTGATGGATTCAAGTACTAGCCAATGAACAAAAGGGGTTGGACACATAGTCCCTACCCTTATGTTCAAGAAACGGTCAGTTTTAGCGGTTCAGGATTGGCCACCGTGGTGTGGGCCAGCATCGAAGAGAGACAAGCAGATCGCTGTAGTTTTTTCAAGTGAGGACGTTAGGGAGATTGATAGCCTAGTTCTTCAGGTTTTCAGGTGTGTAATTACCACACTATTTTCTTAAGTTGTTTAGTTAAAATGTATAAACATACGTGGTAGCCACAATAGTGGCTGTGGAGATGTGGTACCCACTTTAGGTAATCCGGGAAACCAGGTTAGTATGCTACCTATGTCGAGGTTGTGGTTAATAATTGTGGATGTATGCAAGCATGTTATATAGGCATGTCTGGATGCATTTATACTTTATTATATTGCCATTTCATCATATTATGCTGCATGTGCATGGGTTTGGTATATATATATTGATAAAGGGGAAGTGTGTACATTTATGTACGTGGGTGACTCTGTCACGATTAATGATGGTCTCGAGCCTCATTGTGGATTGATGATGACCATGAGTTTCATCGTGGATATTTGTGATTTAATTACATCGATCAGTGGCTAGACCACTAAGTGGACTTCGAAGAAGGTGTGTAAAATCGGCATAGGCGCCAAAGAGGTGTGTAGCGAATGGAGGGTCAATTTAGTAATCCCCCGGTGTGTGGTGGTTGGATATACGGGTGGTGTGTAGCGGATGGATACTAGGTTGGGGTGGGTTAGCATGTTGCACCTTCGTGCATGATATGTTGATTTGATGTGGATTTGGGGCCAAGCCCAATTGTGGATATGTGTGGACTAATTGCACACTAAGTTTGGTGACTCACTCTGTTGTTCAAAACAATGTAGGTAGCTCGTGATTTATTGGACCGGGCTAGAGCAGATTCAAGGTGGCCATGAAGAAGTTGTTTTCGTAAACTCTATTTATATTTTAAACTGTTTGGATATTATTTGGGTTATTTTTATTATGTAATAAGGCCACTTTAACTATTTTAGGATATTATGGATTTAAGTCGGATTTGTTAATTAAAATGACTTTAAGCCATTTACAACCTGGAAATAAAATTGAAGTTTTCAAAATTCGATTTCCTTATGAACAATTTGTTTTCTCGAAATTCTCGCACAAACAACGATCTGAACTTTACACAACCCGAAAGATTTGATTCGTCGGCAAATTGCTATTTTGAATGACAAACCCTTTTCTAAAGCGGAATATTTGTTTTAGAACTTAAAACTTATTTACACCTTCAAAACATAATTCTTTTCAACACTTTTCCAGTAACATTCTGGATTCGGCCGTGGTGTTTTGGGCCGGGTTTGGGGTGTTACATTTTCTCATTAAACAAGCCTAGCTAAATATTTATTTCTCTTACAACTCATCAAAATTCCAACTATTTCATGCATTTATGACACAATCTCACTATTTGCATTTAAGTCCTACTTAGGTGTTTTCATGCAAACATCTTTCACAAAAGTTATTTCTCATCTCCCTAACTTTCATTTTCTCCCATAAAAATGCAGCAAATAACAATGATTGCTCTCATAGGAAAACTCTAAGCTTTATACAATATTGCACAATAGTCCCCACATTTGAAAGCTTAAGCTTTAGGGGTTTCAAAAGTACAACTATTACTAAGGAAATCACCAAAATCACTTACTAAAATTGGAGGAGAGCTTGCTAAAAATTTTTGAGCTTTCAACCCTCTATTTGCTTGTAAAAATCGGTGGAGAAAGATAAAGATAATGATGATATTTTTCTCTTTCTTTATTCTAATATTAAACTAGTCAAATTAACCACCAACTCCTACTAACTTTGACTTAATTTTGTCCATATTTGTCTCCCACATAGCCCATGATCGGCCAAGCACTTAAAAGGGATAAATTGCCCTTTAAAATACCTCAATTTAACAATCTATGGCTATTTGGTACCCCTACCTTAAAAATAGAACTTTTGCATCTCATGCGATTTAGTCTTTTTTCTCAATTGGTCATGCTATTAGTAAAATTAAGGCACCAAAATTTCTATATAATCATATAGTGACGCCACAACACATAAAATAGTACTAAAATAATTCTCCTCAACCTCGGATTAGTGGTCCCGAGACCACTGTTCTGACTAGCCCCAAGTTCGGGCTGTTACACTCCCCCCATGGCCTATTTTCACTTTAAGGACCTCCAATATATATTCTATAGCTATTTGGCATCTCTAGCAAATAAAATAGAACTTTCGCACTTTATGCGATTTAGTCCTTTTTTGCGATTAAGCATGAAATCCCTAAAATTAAAGTACCAAAATTTTCATGCACCCTTATAATCATGCTATAAACCATGAAATAAAATTAAAATAATTTTCTACGACCTCGGATTAGTGATTCTTAGACCACTATTCCTGTAACACCTCTTACCCATGATTCCCACCGAAACAGGGCCTGAGGCATTACTGGATAAAAACGATCATCACTTAAGCTTATCGTGACTACTCTCTTAAGTCACCTCATCAATCTCATTCTCGACATATGATACCTCACTCATACACTCGAGGCTCTCGAGACTATATCAGAACTTTTTCGATTCTTAAATTTTTCTCCATCTAAACAGGGACTACACTCCTATGCTAGATGACACATGCCCGTGGGCAGTCACACACAACCATGTTCACAAACCGTGCATGTAAACAGAAGCATTCTGCCAATTCCCCACAATTAGGGAACACACCCGTGCTCACCACCCATGGTGTACACTGACCACCTCACACGACCTTGAGTCTAGGCACACGCCCATGTGGCTAGCCCGTGGCCTACACTACTCAATTCTGCCAAAGTGACACGGCCAATGAACACGCTCGTGGGCTGGTCGTGTGTCACACATGGCCTAGACACATGCTTGTGTGCCTATCCACATAGACAAGAACAAAGATATTTGCCAAGTTCTTTTCACTCCTCAATCATACACAACATGCACTCATCCAATTCATCTATATTCAACTCATATTAAAGCACAAACTCACATGGATAACTACATCTTTTCATATAATAAAATAGCCAACAACTATGGCATTATACGAAATAGATTTTCCATCTAAAGGCCAGCACATCTAAGCCATTTACAAAAAAATTTACTAACTATACATGCCATATACAAAACATCAAGTCTACTATACAGAGTAAGTTGATAGTGTGGGCGATCTTCCGATTAATCCACGTATCTTGATTCAACCCTCTTTCTTTGTAAGACAAGGGAAAAGAAAAGGAGGAAGCCTTGAGCTTAGTAATTTTACACATAAACAATTTAAGCATTCTATTATAAACTAAACAACAATTAGCATTATACTACCAAATAAATTTACATCCACAATTATGCTTACTCTTTCTATCTCTTACCACATTTCCAACACATCATTATTTTTAATAATACATCCACACAACTAATTTCTCAATGATTTTGCACTTAGCCCACCACAATCAATTTATAGGGTAGTATCGCACTTAGCCTACCAACAAAGGTATTCATAATGGTTTCGCACATAGCCCACTAAATAATATACATAACTATGGTATCCACACAGCCTATCGTTGTTAAGTATTAAGGTGGTATTGCATTTAGCCCACCATCAAGCATTATCACTACACATTCACATATCTACAAATTATATCATATTTTCCCATTTTAATCATTTAATTGTGAATTGACTAAAATGCCCTTTTTGACGAACTTTCTATTTTAACTCATCCATGCCCAATTTTGTCTAAAAATTAAAAATTGGGAAAATTGCTCTTTAAGGATCGCTAATTAATATTCTAAAGCTATTTCATACAAATAACTTCTAGAATTTCACATTTTGCAACTTTTGCAATTTAGTCCTTTTGGACAATTCAACCGCAATTTTACAAAATTGCTTTATGAAACTTTCACACTAACATGAAAACATGGCATAAATCTCAAAAACTCATACATATACCTCAAATTTGTGGTCTCACACCACTATTCTGACTAGGCCCTAAATCAGGATGTTACAACTCTCCCCCTTTAGAGATTTTCGCCCCCAAAAATCCTACCAGTAAAGAGGTTTGGATGTTGCTCTCTCATAGCTTCTTCCGTATCCCACGTAGCCTCTTCCACACCATGTTTTTGCCACAACACTTTCACTAAGGCTATGTTCTTATTCCTCAACTGTTTCACTTCTCAAGCCAAGATCTTAATTGGCTCCTCTTCATAAGACATATTCGATCTTATCTCAATTTCCGTTGAAGAAATCACATGCGAAGGATCGAGCGATATCGTCGTAACATCGACACATGGAACACATTATGAATCTTTTCTAATTCCACCGGCAAGGCCAAATAGTAAGCTACTGGTCCAATTCTGTCGGTAATTTCATATGGCCCTACGAATCTTGGACTCAATTTCACTTTTCGTCCAAATCTCATGATCTTTTTCCATGGGGATACTTTCAAAAACACTCTGTCACCCACATCAAACTCAATTTCTTTTCTTTTCAAATCTGCATACGACTTCTGTCGGTCGAAAGCAGCTTTCAGATCATCATGGACCACTTTCACTTTCTCTTCAGTTTCTTTCACTAGATCGACCCCATGGATTCGCTTCTCACCAAGTTCGGTCCAATACAAAGGAGTCCAAGACTTACAACCATACAAGGCCTCATATGAAGCCATCCGTATACTTGACTGATAACTGTTGCTGTAAGCAAATTTGACCAAAGGTAGATATCTCTCCAAACTACCTTCGAATTCTAACACACATCATCTAAGCATATCTTCAAGGACTTGAATCACTCTTTCAGACTGACCATCAGTTTGCGGATGAAACACAGTACTGAAATTTATCCTCGTACGCATGGCTTCTTGCAACATCTTCTAGAACCTCAAAGTAAACCTCGGATCTCTATCCGATATTATAGACACAAGCACACCATATAATCTCACTATTTCTGCCACATAGAATTCGACTAACTTATCCTGTGAGTAATGAACACGTACTGGAATAAAATGAGCCCACTTCGTCAATTTGTCCACAACAACCTACACAACATCTTTCTTTTTCGGAGTCAGACGTAACCCGTCACAAAATCCATGACAACTCGATCCCATTTCCATTTAGGTACTATCACAGGCTGAAGTAATCTTGAAGGCACTTGATGCTCAGCTTTCACCTATTGACAATCAGACATTTTGACACAAACTTTGAAATGTCTCTTTTCATACCAGGCCACCAATAAAACTTTCTCAAATCGTAGTACATTTTTGTACTGTCCGGGTTACTGACAAATAACCACTATGTGCCTCATGGAAAACTTTTGGATCAACTCATCATCTTTGGGTACACAGATTCTATCATGATACATCAAACAATCATTCGAACTCACTCAAAAATCAGAATCACTTCCCGATCTACACTTAGCTCTCTTAGCTTGCATCTCACTGTCATTTCTCTGAGCCTCACTTATCTGTTGAACAAATAGTGGCCTAGCTCTCAACTCGGCCAATATAGTCCCATAATCAGACAATTCCAAACTCGTGCTCATGGCTCTCAAAGAATACAGGGATTTCCTACTCAGGGCATCTGCAACCACATTTGCTTTTCTTGGATGGTAATCAATGATCAACTCATAGTCCTTCAATAACTCAAGCCATCGCCATTGTCGTGAATTCAAATCCTTTTGATCCATCAAATACTTCAAACTATTGTGATTTGTAAAGATTCGACACTTCTCACCATATAAGTAATGTCGCCAAATCTTTAATGCGAAAACAATCGCAGCCAACACCAATTCAGGAGTCGAATAATTTTTTTCGTGCGGTTTTAGCTGTCTCAAGGCATAAGAGACTACGTTACCCTCTTACATCAACACACAATCGAGACCATTTAACGGTGCGTCCCTATAAACCATGAACTCTTTCTTCGATTTTGGTTGAACCAAAACCGACGCCTCTGTCAACAATGTTTTCAAACTCTCAAAACTCTGTTGACTTGTCTCAGTATAATCAAACTTGACATCCTTATGCAGCAGTTTCATCATTGGGGTAGCAATCATGGAAAACCCCTTTATGAAACGTCTGTAGTACCTTGCTAATCCCAAAAAGCTTCTGACTTCTGACATGTTCCTTAGTGATTTCCAATCCATAATAGCCGAAATCTTACTCGGGTCAACTCTAATACCATCTTTCGACACAATGTGTCCTAAGAATCCAACCTCTCGGAGCCAAAACTCACTTTTACTAAATTTAGCATACAACTGCTTATCTTTTAAGGTTTGTAAGACGATTCTCAAATGTTCAGCATGATCACTCTCATTTCGAGAATAGATCAATATGTCATTAATGAAAACAACCACAAACTTATCCAAATACGGTCGGAATACACGATTCATCAAATCTATGAAAATCACAGGAGCATTTGTTAAACCGAACGGCATGACTAGAAACTCATGGCCATACCTCATCCGAAACGCAGTTTTCAACACATCCTGCCCCTTTACTCTCAACTGGTAATAACCAAACCTCAAATCTATCTTGGAGAATACTGTAGCTCCTTTTAGTTGGTCAAATAGGTCATCTATCCTTGGTAAAGGATACCTATTTTTCACCTTCACCTTGTTAAGTTGTTTGTAGTCTATGCACAATCTCATTGACCCATCTTTCTTCTTCACAAACAATATCGGAGCACCCCATGGTGAGTAGCTTGGTCTCACAAAACCTTTATCCGTCAATTCTTGCAACTGAACCTTTAGTTCTTTCAACTCTAAAGGTGTCATCCTATACGGAGCAATTGAAATAGGTGTCGTTCTCGGAACTAACTCAATCCCAAACTTGACCTCTCTCACTGGAGGTAATCGGGGTAACTCCTCTGGGAATACATCCGGATACTCACATACATCCGAAGTATTTAATATAAACGCGAGATAGGACTCACATCCCTTTCTCAACCATTTCTCAGCCAATAAGGAAAAAATTATCACCGGTAGATTATCTGACTCACCGGATTCAACTCGAATAATATCTCCATTCTCACATTTTAGCTCGATAAACTTACTACCACAGTTCACTAAGATACTATGTGTAGTAAACCAATCCATGCCAAGGATTAAATTAAACTCATCAAACAAAAACAACATCAGGTTTGTCGAAAAATAATGACTCTCAATCATCAAAGGACAATTCTTACACACCTTGTCCACTAACACATGCTTACCTAATGGGTTTGACACCTTAACCACAATGTCCATAGACTCAACAGTGATACTCAAACTAGATGCCAATCTCATGCAAATATAAGAGTGAGTAGACCTTGGATCAATTAAAGCAAGAATAAAGGTGTCATAGAGAGAAAAAGTACCTGTTATCACATTTGGAGAGGATGCCTCTTCGCGAGCGCGAATGGCATACGTCCTTGCATGCGCTCGACCCTCCTGTCTCACAACAGAATCTCGTGACGCACCTCTACCACTAGTTCTCCCTCCCGAGTTCTTTGGTGGCCTACCCCTTGTAGGTACATTGCTAGATCTTATCTCTTGCTTCTCTTCCTTGTCATCCCTCTCAGGGAAATTTTGAATAAAATGGTCGGGGAACCACACTTATAACAGTTTCGACTGTTACCCGAACACTCTCCAGTGTGATATCTTCCACAACTTGGACACTTTGATTTGTTCTTCGGATTGCCCACACTTTCCATCAAGGTGGATTGGACTCTTGAACCCGAGCGAGTGTTTCCTTGATCTCGAGGTGAATATCCAACTGATGTAGTGGTCCGAGGATTCACCACCTTGGATCTTTTTCATTGAGCTTGGTGTGATTTTCCCATCATCTATTTTCTCGCATCTCGGGCCTCACTCATCGCCCTCATCTTTTCCTTACTCAGTTCTTTGGCCTTACTTGCCGTATCAACTAACACTACGAACTCTTTCAATTCTAAAATACCAACCAGGAGTTTGATATCCTCATTCAGTCCATCTTTGAACCTTTTACAAATGCAAAGAAAAAGAAGTTCTAAAGAATTTCGGCACTCTCCCTTACACAAAGCCGACAATGTTACTCCAAACTCATTTACTCAGCCAAAAATTACCTTTGCTAGACCCCCACTTTCGGCTACCTCTTCCCACATTTTGAATCCCACGATCCTCTCCCCAAATCACTCCACCATTCACTCTCTACCTCCCATTCAAACGGTTTGACCACTCCAAACCTTCACCAAATAGAATCGTACTCCAACTCTACCTCTTCTTCTACTTGAGTACAAAATAAAACTCCCATATACTACATGTGGTATTTGAACACTCTCCCACCTAGCTTCCACATTGACGCCACAACCACCACACCACACACCTCACTTGTGTTAGCAAAACACCAACCAATTACCTTAAACCTTACTTCCAACAGTCCTCTCTACTAAAGTGCCCAAAAACCAAAATTTTCCCAGGGCTTGGGCTCGAACCCGAGCCTCCCCAGGACCCCCAAACACACCCAAATAACAAGCATATCAAGAACAACACATGCAATAATGCAAAAAATGCCAGACCCCTATTTTTAGGATGTTACAATTCTACCCTTTAAAGAAATTTTGCCTTGAAATTTATCTTGATTAAAAGAGGTGAGGGTATTGCTGTCGCACTGCCTTCTCCGGCTCCCACGTGGCTTCCTTTGAACCATGGTTACGCCACAACACTTTGACTAGTGGAACAGATTTTCTTCTCAACACTTTAACATCCTAATCCAAAATCTGCACTGGTCCTTTTCAAATGACAAATCCGGTCTAACCCCAATTTCTTTCCCCGGTACTATATGAGAAGGATCTGAGCGATAGCACCTCAATATAGAAACGTGAAATAAATTATGTATCCGGTTTAACTCCAGAGGTAACTCAAGCTGGTAGGCGATCGGCTCCACACGTTTCACTATCCGATAAGGCCCAATGAATCTGGGGCTCAACTTACCCTTCCGTCCAAATCTCAAAATCTTCTTCCAAGGTGAGACCTTCAAGAAGACATAGTCTGCCACGGTGTACTCAATTTCCTTATGCTTAAGATCACTTACGACTTTTGTCTATCGGAAGCTTCTTTCAATTGACCCCGAATTAACTTCACCTTTTCCTCAGTATCTGAAATCAATTTCAGACCCAACAATCGTCGTTCACCCAATTCTATCCAACAAGTAGGGGTACGACACCTACGGCCATACAACGCCTCGTAGGGTGCCATTTGAATGCTGGATTGGTAGCTGTTATTATACGCAAATTCTACTAAGGGTAAATAATCTTCCCAACTACCCCTGAAATCAATCACACACCCCTTAACATGTATTCCAGAATCTGGATTACCCTTTCTGACTGACCATTAGTCTGTGGATGAAGCGCTGTGCTAAAGTCCAATCTTGTACCCAAAGCTTCATGTAATGCCTTCCAGGACTGAGATGTGAATCTTGGGTCCCTGTCTAAAATGATAGACACTGGTAGCCTATGCAGCTGCACAATTTCTGCCACATACAACTTGGCCAACTTTTAAAGTGAGTAGTCAGTGCGAACCAGTATGAAGTGAGCAGACTTAGTCAACCGATCAATGATTACCTACACTAAATCTTTCTTAGTTGGTGTCAGGGGTAGCCTACTAACAAAATCCATTATTATCCTCTCCCACTTCCAAAGTGGAATCTTCACCGATCGCAGCAATCCCAAAGGTAGCTGATGTTCCACCTTCACTTGCTAACATGTCAAACACTTGCTCACAAAGTCGGTAACTTCACGTTTCAACCCAGGCCACCAGTACTGTTCACGTAGGTCTCAGTACATCTTGTTCCCACTGGGTTGCATAGCATATTGGGCTACTATGCGCCTCCTGCAGAATCATCTGTCTTAGCTCAGAGTCCTTCAACATACAAACTCTTCCATGGAAACATAATACCCCTTCGCTGTTCAATCCAAAATCCATTGTCTCACCACCTTTCACCTGCTGAAAGTGAAAACCCAATGATTGCTTCTCATTAATCTGACTAACCCATGTTGGTTTCACTGCAGTTCTGCTAATAAACTACCATCCTCATAAAGACTGAGATGAGAAAACATTGCTCTCAAATCAGATACCACCTTACGACTTAGTACATCTGCCACCACGTTGGCTTTACCCAGGTGATACTCAGTCGAGCACTCATAGTCCTTTAGTAACTCTATCCATCTCCGTTGCCTGAGATTTAACTCTTTTTGGGTAAGGAGGTACTTCAAACTCTTATGGTCAATGTAGATAATCGACTTTTCTCGATACATGCAATATCTCCATATCTTTAGAGCGAACACTACTGCAGCTAACTCTAAGTCATGAGTAGGGTAGTTCACCTCATGTGGCCTACATTGACGAGACGCATACGCCACCACCTTTCCCTCTTGCATCAGCATACATCCCAAACCTGTGTACGACATATCACAATAGACCACAAATTCTTTCCCACCCTTAGGTTGAATCAACACTGGTGCTTCAATCAGAATCTTCTTCAACTTTTCAAAATGTTCCTGTTGTTTGTCAGCCCAAACAAACGAAACTCCCTTACGCAGTAACTTAGTTAGAGGTGTAGTAATCAATGAAAACCCCTCAACAAACCTTCTGTAGTACCCAGCCAAACCTAGAAAACTTCGAATCTTTGATACCGACTTCGGTGGCTTCCAATTCAATACAGCTTCAGCTTTTCGAGGATCAACCCTAATCCCCTCGGCAGACATAATATGTCCCAAAAAGGTCATTTCCTTTAGCCAAAATTTGCACTTACTGAATTTGGCATAAACTTGCTTCTCTCTCAACACCTGCAGCACAACTCGAAGATGTGAATCATGCTCCTCCTCTGTTCTTGAGTACACCAAAATGTTGTCTATGAATACTACTATGAACTGGGCTAGATAGGGTTGGAAGACCCAGTTCATCATATCCATAAAAGCGGCGGGTGTATTTGTTAATCCAAATGGCATAACCATAAACTCGTAATGTCCACAACGAGTTAGAAAAGTAGTCTTGTGAATATATGCCTCTTTGACCCTTAGTTGATGGTACCCCGATCTCAAATCTATTTTTGAGAAGACCAAAGCTCCCCAGAGCTAATCAAACAGATCGTCAATCCTTAGTAGTGAGTATTTGTTCTTAATAGTTAACTTGTTCAACTGACGATAGTCAATGTACATACGCATCGACCTACCCTTTTTCTTCACGAAAAATACCGGCACTCCCCACGGAGATACACTTGGTCGGCTAAATCCACGGTCCAATAGCTCTTGGATCTGAGCTTTTAATTTTACCACCTCCTTCGGTGCCATCCTATAAAGGGTGATGGACATAGAAGTCGTTCCCGGTAATAGCTCAATACCAAATTTGACCTCGCGATTTGGAGGCAATCCTGGAAGCTCTTCAGGAAAAGCGTCTGAGAACTCCTTCACGGATTGGACATCCCCCACATATAATTCCTTAGCACCAGATGTGCTGACAAAAGCTAGAAACGCCCCACACCCCTTACGCACCAACTTCTCGGCCTTTAATGTCGAAATCGCATGAGACAGATAATCCCTTCTTTCTCCTATCACAATCACCTCCTCATCCGTTGGAGTCTTTAATACCATACGCTTAGCAGTGCAATCCAAGTTTGCACGGTGTTTAACTAGCCAGTCTATGCCTAGAATAAGATCAAACTCACCGAACGACAGTTCCATCAAATCCACCGAAAATACCACTCCTTGAACTTCTAGAGGCACATCCCTAAACAACTTGTTCACTACCACCGATTGTCCTAAAGGGCTAATCACAAATATTTCTCTGGTAGTAATCTCATATTTTTTACCCAGAGTTACAGACACAGTACAGGCAACATATGAATGGGTAGATCCAATATCAGTCAAAGCGGTAAATGGCACATCAAATATAAGAAACATATCGGTTATGACGTCTGGTGTGTCGCCATCCTCTCGATGTCTAGCTGCATAAACCAACCCCGGCTACCTTACATCTGTATTACCAGCACTTCTACCTGGTGCTCCACGACCTTGTCAAAATCTATTTCCCTCCGCCAGACCACGACCTCTCGGTGGCTGCTGACCAACTCTCTCTAGCTACACAAATCTCTGACCTACCATCTATACCCTTATAGGCTCTCATGGATAGTCCTTTATCAGATGATCCCCAGACCCACATTTGAAACACCCACCAAATCTTCTCCAGCACTCCCTAGATGTGTTTTCCCACACTATACACAAGGTCGCAATTGACCCACAACAATTGGCATCCCAACTCGAGATGGCCCATCCAACCTAGGCCTCTTTTGGAAACCCCCGAAAGAACCCTACGACTTAAAACCTCTATTATTCTTGTCCCTTTCTTTATCTCTATTTTGCCTCTTAGGACGTTTCACCTCTTCGGTAATTTTTTCTTTCTTGATCAAAGTGGCAAAATCTCTTTCCTACTGCGGAGCTATCAATACTCGCAGCTCCTCCCACAAACCATCCTCGAATCGCACACAACACTCATAGTCGGTCGCAACTATACCCCGTGTGTAATGGCTCAAGCGTAGGAGCTCCACCTCATATTCCGCTACTGATTTGTTTCCTTGAACCAAATTTAAGAATTCTTTCCTTCGAGCATCCATATAGCTAGCCCTGGCAACTTTCCCTAGAACGCTATCTCAAAGAAATCTCAGGTGATACGATCCACTTGAGTACCTTCCTCACAGTGAGCCACCACTGGTATGCCTCATCTCTCAGTAGGGATACTGCCCCTTTTTGTTTCTATTCAGCGGTGCAATCCAAATCATCCAAAATTCGTTCAACTACCTCCAACCAATATTCGACTACATTTGGGGCCACACTAGAAATGACCCTAAAAACTTTAGCCCCATTTGATCGGAGTCGTTTAGAAATAGACCCACGAGCTGCCGACCCAGTACTTGCTCCAACAACCCATTCCAAAACCCGCAGCATAGCTTGAGACAAAGCATCGTCCCTTCCAGTTCAATCGTGAGACCCTATTTCGGTCACTGGTGATGCAGGGGCTTCCATTTCAGGCATGTGCCCTGATACTGAGGATCCAACCCTATTACCTCGGCCTCTACCACGTCCACGTCTACCACGTCCATGTCCTCTTGTACCCATAAATTAGATTAAGAATTTTATGAATCAATGTATAATTCCAATGTTTATTAACAAATGTTTTATGGATAGCAGATATAAAAGTTATTCTCACAGATCGAATTTCCTAACGTCTCAGTATCTACAATCTTAGCTCTTATAGCTAGCAGTCTCAGTATACTATCACTAACTCTAGCAGTTTCTTACTAAAGTCCTTTCATCATAACATCAGATATAAGGTAAGAGAACTTACGGATTTGGTGTCGAAGACTCGGGTTCCATACTTCCAATAAAGATACATTTTTCTAAACCAAATTTCAAACAAATTTGATAAACATTTTTGAACCCATTCCACAGTCGAGTTTTGCAACCTGGCTCTAATACCACAAAATGTAACACCCCAAACTCGGCCTAGACATTGTGATCGGATTTAGCATGTCACATAGAATAGTTGTTTGAAAAGTCACGCGTTCGTTAAAAAGTTCGTATTTTTTTAAAACTTCGAGCTTTGTTGTTTGTGAAAAACCAAATTCATTTTTATGGTTTTATTGTAAAAACGATGTTATCCTTATCATCTCCAAAACTTTGTTTATAGGAGAAATCAGGTTCAGTGAATTGCAAAGATGTGATATTTTGCAAACAGTTATTGTCGTTTTAAGAAAACTCAACATTCAAACATCTAACAAATTAAAAGCGGCCGAAATAAAATTTTAAAAGGAAAATTAAAAACCAATGGCCTTATTACATAAAATTAAACCCAAATCGAAATAGAACTCAAAATAAGGTAAAATGGAAATTTACTAAGGTTACGATTTATGGCCACCACAGAGTCCTCATCAGCTCTAAATCCTCAATGCTGAGGATTACCTACAAGGTTAAAGCAGAGGGATGAGTTACGAGAACTTAGTGTGTAATCCCCTAAACAGTCATCAACTGGGCATGAGCCTATACAGAAGCATATTGGGTTGAAGCCCATACAGAAACACACTGGGCCTTAGCCCTATTAGCATGGTAAAGTAGATAATGTATGTAGCCCAACCTAAAAATCCATCCGCTACACACCACCTGTACCAGCCTAACAAACCTGTAGGGATTTCTAAATCGACCCGTCCATCCATTACACACCTTGATGGTAGACAAGCTGCTCATTATAGAATTTTTGGCGAAGCCACCAGAATAACAAAATATACGTGGCATGGCCATTATACAGATTGTGGAAGAGCCACCAGAATATATGGCAAAGCCACCAGATCACACTTCCTCCGATCATCAATAACCCAATCCCATGCAGAATGTCATGTATGCAAGCATATATCAAAAATGATGTATGAAATAAATTTTGTCACTACCAGATAAACAGAATACACACAATCATGCTAATCAACCCATAAGGATATAACAGTTATTTTACCTACCGAGCGTATTTTAGTAATTTACTCTCTAGGGGTATTTTTGTAATTTTTCTCATTTAACGACCTTTCTGAAGGCCTACTATCATCTCGAGCAACACAGGACCCTTTTTGGGTCTCTACAAAATTATTGGGCCTAAAATCCATCTTAGGCCCAATTGGGCCCACATGCTCGTGTGGCCCATTTCGCATGATTTTGGCCTCAAATTTGTAGAATTCACATTCAGACTTATCATTTGCTATCTTTTCAATAGCCTGATTAGGCCCGTTATAGCCTCAGTTTTGCAAGAGTGCTCGCAACACTCTCAATGACTTACGATCATTAGTCGTATCTCGATTTACCACTACGAGCATTCGCATGCTCGAGGGGTCACAGATGTCGATTTCAAGCTTCTCGACTTTCCGCCGAATCACATAACATTTCAACCATGCATTTGGAAGGGTGTGAGATTACACACCTGCTTGGAATATGGATCATGTACTCCTTGAAGCACCTAAAAACATCATTGGCCCCCAATTAGTCTTCATGTTCAATAATTCCAAGATGCAAATATCTATAAGTAGAGGCTTAACTTACCCAAAAATAGCCTCCCTTCTAAAGAAGGTATTCGGTCCCCTTCTGCTGCTCAAAGATCTGTGCCCCTAACGAGAAGATCGCGTTAGACAACTACACAAGGTAATAAGAGATGCGGCCTTTTGACCCTTACCACAACAAAAGGGATTTGAGATGGTAGAAGGTGGGTGAGTTCGACATATACCGTAAAGAATTGAGGTTGAATGCTACAGTTTTGGGGAGAACTAAAAAGAGATGAAAGAGAATAAAGAGGAAAGAATCGTTACCTTTGATCAAGCGAAATCGAATGGGAAGAGATTCAGCCACTATGGACAGCCACAACAAGTTCAAGATGGAACCACCCAGCACTTGTGATGACAGAAGAACCGAATGGACAAGAAGATTTGGCAGACAACGGAACCCCAAGCCTCAGACTACAAGATGTTCGACTATAAGTAAAAGAAGAGAAGCACCGATTCAAATTGGGGGAAAGTAGAGGTTCGGTTAATGGAGAAAAAAAGTAAAGAAGCAAAGAACAAGAAGAAGTGAGGTTTTGGTTAGAGTGAACACACAAGAGAGATGAGGTTTGAGGAAGGTAGAAAATGATGTATGAAAAGGGGTGGAAAGAAGAGATTCAGCCAAGGTTTACTAGGCAACAAGCAAAAACAACAACATATGAAACCAAGTGAACGAGAGGAAAAAGTGAACTCAGAAATTTGGCACTAGCATAAGTAATTCACCAAGACCGAAATGCACAAATGCAAAGCAAATGAAGTTCTAAAGAATTTCGGCACTCTCCCTTACACAAAGCCGAAAATGTTACTCCAAACTCATTTACTCAGCCAAAAATTCCATTTGCTAGACCCCTACTTTTAGCTACCTCTTCCCACACTTTGAATCCCACGATCCTCTCCCCAAATCACTCCACCATTCACTCTCCACCTCTCATTCAAATGGTTTGACCACTTTAAACCTTCACCAAGAAGAATCCCACTCCAACTCCACATCTTCTTCTCCTTGAGCACAAAATAAAACTCTCATATGCTGCATGTGGGATTTGAACACTCTCCTACCTAGCTTCCATATTGACGCTACATCCACCACACCCCACACCTCACTTGTGTTAGCAAAACACCAACCAATTACCTTAAACCTTACTTCCAACAGTCCTCCCTCCTAAAGTGCCCAAAAACCAAAATTTTCCTAGGGCTTGGGGTCAAACTCGAGCCTCCACAGGACCCCTAAACACACCCAAATAACAAGCTTATCAAGCACAACACATGTAATAATGCAAAAAATGTTAGACCCCTATTTTTAGGATGTTACACCTAAGACAGATCTTGTTATTATTTTTTGAGTTGTATGAGAAATACTTGATTTGTTCTTAATTATGTGTTCTTAATTCTTGTTTTGATATTTCAGGATATTGATTCAAGTATTGGTATGCTTAAGAAGTGGAGCAAAAGTCCCTTTCTAAGAGTAGATCTAGCATAGTTAAGCGGAGTTGATCGCAACCCTAGAAATAGGATGACAAAAATTTTCCAGATTAGGGTCAAACCTAATATGGGAGTCTATAGATCGAGTTAATGCAATTCTAGGGGTTTTAATTAGAAAGAGATTTCAATTAATCAACCTAGGGTTAGACGTTGGTAGCTTTGAAAGAGGTATTAATATAAATTAGGGAATCCTACGAATCAGGTCAAGTGAATAAATCGTCTGGTTCAGAGTTAGATAACAAGTGAAGTCTAAGTGGATTCTTCCTCGGGTATTGTCTCAATCAATTGGTTTTTCCCCCAAGTATTTCCCTAATTCAATCTCTTTGTCTTCACATCTTTAGCTGAGTAGTTAGTTAATTTTAGATTAGATAACAACTCTCTTAATTCTTAGGCTAAATAATAAAAAGAAAGTTAGCATTAGTACTTTTGGTTCCCTTGGGTACGACAATCCGGTCTTGCCATTAAACTATACTATTATTCGATAGGTGCGCTTGCCTCCATCATTATCTTAGTTAGTTTCCAAGTTCGATGTATCACCCCAAACCCGGCCCATGCATTAAGTCTAGATTTTGGCATGCCACACAAAACGAACGTGTTTTTAATCATCAATGATGTAAGATTTCAAATCTTCAAAATGATTTTAGAGAATGAGTTTATCAAAAATCGAGATTTATTTAAACACCATGATTTTAAAACATAAGAGTTTACAATTTGATTTTCGGAGAAATAATTGGTTAAAAACTGAAATAATTGGTTAAAATAAATTTATAAAAAGTTTTCACAAAATTTTACGAGTGAGTGATATTTAAGAAAAACCATTTTTATACGTAAGTTGAAGAAAACATTTATAAGAATTAAACAGCCCCATTTAAGTAACTAAAACATAATAAAAAACATCCACAGAACAAAAATCCAAGAAAATAATACCAGAGGCCTTATTACATCGCAATTGAAATAGTACTTAAATGAAAATAATTAAAGAAAATAAAAGTTTATATAAACCACCATTTATAGTATGGCTCCACACGAAGTCATCCCCGGCCCAAGCCTCCCTCAATTATTATTACCTGAGAAGGGTAAGAAAAACGGGGTGAGTTACTAAGAACTCAATGTGTAACCCACTTATCGTGTTCACTGGGCCATAACCATTAAGCATTCAATTGGGCTTGAGCCCCTTTACAAAATAATATATAAATCAAATATAAAAATAATGCATGTGATATGCAATTCCCAACCAAGCCTAATTTCCATCCGCTACACACCACCCATACCAACCAACACACCTGTGGGGATCAAGTCAACCCACACCGCCAACACACCAATAGCATGCATTAAGCCAATTATAATATTTGTGCAACAGCCATTGTGTGAGTCACCGAACTTGATTTTGGCAACAGGCCATTTATAATATTTGTGGTAGAACCACCGATCTAGACTTTTGGCAACAGGCCTTTCTTCTCTTCGTCAGTTATCCCAACCCATGCAGTCATGTATATATATATATATATATATAATGCATAACAAAATATTCATAAGGTAAATTTAACAAAAAGCCCATATTACAATTTATCAATTTGGCCCATTAGTCAAAATAGCAATTTGGCCCATTTAACGATCTAGCAAACTTGGCCCATTTCATCTCATACCATATTTAGCTCATATATTAATATCACTTTTTGTCCATAAAGCAACATATTTCAATTTGGCCCATAAAGGGTATTTTCGTAAATCGATCCATAGGGACATTTCGTAATTCGGCCCATTTAACACATGAGGCCTTTTCACAATTTCCACACTTGGCCAATTTATCAAAATAATCACATGGCCCAAAATATCAGGTTTTTTTAACAAAATAGCCCATTAAGGGCAAATCTATAATTTTTCCACAACCTAAATTCTGGTTTCATGCATTCACACAAAAAAAAGTGTTAATATATCGTATTTTCCAATTTTACCGGATTTATGATTTTTATTCTAACGCTTACGGTATAATATAACCCATGAGATAAGTGTGAAGTTACACACCTGATTACGGTGAGAACTACACTTTCCCACTCGTCGATATCTAAACATGCATCACGATGGATTAGAACACTAATACTTATTTGTAAAACTATTCTTAAAAAAATAAGCGTTCTAAACTTTTACCCTCGAAATTTTGAACAACTTCTATTTGTGGTTTCTTCCCGATTAATGATTCATTACCCGTTGAATAACCACGAACGAACAAAGGTTCAGGAGTACGAATGACTTCAAATAATTGATTTTCGCCGGATGAGGGTCCACAACCCGGTGGAAAATCCCAGATTACCGTAACGGTTCTTCATTTAAATTTAGGGGGAATAGTGGAACCGCCCCTTTTTTGAACACTATTAACAACCCTTTTCGTCCCTATCTTGTTTGCCTTCAATGACAAAAGGTTATTAGTCCTAACAATTTATCGAAATTTAAAACTATTGATCTAAAAGAGCGTATTTTGACTTACCTTATAATTTCGAATGATTCCCAAAAGAATCCTTATAAACAAAACTTCTGATTGTCAATCCTGATTGAATATCATTGAAAACAATAAGGGTGATCATAACATCTATGAAGGGTTTCTTTTACCTTGATAGATAAGTTCCAACTCGAATGGCTTCACGAAGTCCTCGAAAATGTGATAATTCGACCACCACTATCTCACTATAGTCCAAAATTTAAAAGAAGAAAGATTGAGAAGATTATCTATGAAGTATGGAAGTTTTGGCTATGAAAAAAAAACAAAGGAGAGAAGAGAATGGTTGAAAAGAAAATAAATGATGAAAGAAAGAGAATGAAGATGAGAGGTTATGATTCGATTTTCAAAGGTAAGAGATGAGCAAAGAAAAGAGTTTGGAACAATGGTGCATTCGGCAATGGGGAAGAAAGAAGAAAGAAATGGTCTTTGGGTTTTGGTATTTTGGCACAAAGGAGAGTAACACAAAATGAGGCACTTGAGAGGTTGGCAAAATATGACCAAATGGTCAAAAGGAGAAGACAAAAAGATGAAAAACAAGGATGTTTACCCAAAGCATCAAGCACATTCGATCAAAGAGAAAAAAAATATGAAAAGAAAAGGTGTTTTGAGAAAACAAAGAAATGACTAAAAGGAATTACCCAAAAGCTACTAACCATACCAAACCTAACACCAAAATTTTGGCCTCCTCCCTTTGTCCCCTAAACCATCCAAATACATGGTCAAACTTGGCCATCTTAACTTTCCAAAACATTCTCCCTTAAGAGGTGCCTTATGTTCCTCCACCTTCCAAAAGTTTAGAAATCCTATCCCCAAAATCAATCAAATTCAATCCCTAAATTTATGTTTGCCATAACCTTTAGCCACCTTACCATAAAAGAATTGGTCCATCTTTACTAAGAATAGAGCTTGGCCGACACTTGCTAGGAAAAAGCAAAAATAAAAGTTCACAATTATGCAAACTAGAGGATTCGAACCTCTCCCCCCAAGACCATACATGTAGCGTATAACCTCTTGCCATTTATGATATCTTTTACCACTTAATTTACTTAAACTTCAAGATCACTTAATTCCTCTACAGTAAGGTACTCTTTACTAAAGTTTATTCTAATTCCAAATAAACTCAAGCCTTCTCAAGACTATATTAAGCACATAAATTAAATTATTCATAAATTAAGCACCAAAAACATGTAACATATCGATACTAATATTTTTAGGATGTTACATTCGATCATTCTTTTTATAAATTTTTAAGACTCTGATGCACGATTAGTCAGCATCTTAATCACACTATTAGCAATCTATTTTGGTACTTTTGGAAAGATGTACATAGTTGAAACATGGAATGTATAGGCTAGATATGTAAATTATGTATGAGATGTGTAAATAACCATGTAAGGTGGCTAGATAAATGTTTGAAATATGCTTGTATGGATATGGTATGTGAAGTGAGTTTTGGTATGTTTTGATGGCAATGGATATGTCTCATAAATGGTAATTGTGGTGATAGATTGATGCTGGTATGATCTAGTGAATTTCAGGAGGAATCATGTTTGGTATTGAATGTGTTCAAGTGGTGAAATGTAGTTTATAAGTTGATTTCATTAGAAATGAGATCGTATGAGATGATATGTCAATCATTTGATATGGAATTGGTTGCCAAATTGTGTATGGAGTTATGCTTAAATGTGCTAGTAGGTTTGACCCTTGTGTGGGTGGAAAATTGGCCTTGCATATAGCCTATTTTTCCAACATGGATATGGCACACGAGTGTGCCTAATGGCTGTGGTGAATGACAAGATCTAGCCTAATACTACACGGCCTTGACACGGGTGTGTCAACTAGCCGTGGGCATAAGTCAGTAGCTAATTTGGTGTACATGGCCTTGGCACACGGACATGCCTGGTAGCCGTGGAGCCAAGTCAGGATTGACCACGGCTAGGGTGCACGGCCGTGCTTGGTGGCCATGGAGTTAAGTCAGATTCGACTACGAGGAAGACATATGGGTGTGTCTAGCGGCCGTGGGAGACACACAGCTTGCCTACACGGGCGTGTAACCCCTGAAACTTTGAAAAGTTTTGTAACATCCTGAAATTGGGCCTAGTAGGATAGAGCCCAATGGGCCTTAGGCGTAGTAGGGTTTAAAATTTTTTTGGACAATTGGAGATCGACTTAAGTGCAAGTTGGACCTTTTAGATAAGTGATTTTGGAAGGTTAGGGGGCTTCTATGAAATCTCGGGATCAAATATTAGCTTTGGGAAAATTTTGGTTTTAGGTGAAAAAAAACCCTAAAAGTTGGCAGGTAGGCCTTAAGAATAAAATATGGAGAAAAGTGACACAAGTGCAGTGTGTGGTGTAGTGGTAAAGTGCCGCCACTTAGGGGACAAGGGAATGACGCCACAAGGAAGGAAAGAGGTCCAAGGTTCTAGTTGTAGCGTTTGCATTCCTTTTAAATTATTTTTATTAAATAAATTTAGACCTTAGACATAGGGTTATATTTAGTTGCACATGGTTTAAGACACAAGGAGCTAGTTGGTAAAGTGGCTAGCGGCGTGGATTATGCTACAGAGAGTGCAGGTTCGAATCTCATGAGAAGCAAGGAGTATTTATTTTATGGATTGACGGTAAGAGTTTCAGTTGAATTTAAACTCTCTTGACGGAGGATCCCACATCGAAAAGATACAAAGAAGGAAGGTGAAGAGCTAGCTATATAAAGAGCATTCCGGAGGAGAGTTAAGAGACCTTGGTGGGCGTTTGGGCACGAGGTGGTCGCACGATTTAACACCGAGTCCTATCGGTGTGTAACTCTCTACTCTAGTTGTATAGCGGCAAATGTCGAAGTCTTGGTCCTAAGCAATAGTAGCCACACGAGCATGCGAGCGCACGTGTGGGGCTTTGACGCGATAGTTGAGGCCATCAGTAGTATTCTTGGGGGTTGGGGCTACTTGGGCCTCGATGGGCCAAAATGGGCCCAATGGGCCCGTGGGCCTAATTAGAATAAATTGTATGATGATATAGTATATAGTGAACTAGACTAGGTGGAACCTATATACGTGGCTAGATTTGTGTTAAGTGGGCAACACGAGCGTGTTGGCCTGAATGGGCCGAAATTGAGTTTTAGGCCCAATAGTCTAGTGACGATCGAAAATGGTAGCCGAGTCGCTCAAGATAACATTAGACCTTCGGGAGGGCCATTGTAGGTGCAAAATTATGAAAATACCCTTGGTGGGTAAATTACGGTAAATTATGGAAATACCATTGGTAGGTAAATTACGAAAATACCCTTGGTGGGTAAATTACGAAAATACCCTTGGTGGGTAAATTACAAAAATACCCTTGGTGTGTAAATTACGAAAATACTCTTGGTAGGTAAATTACGAAAATACCCTTGGTAGATAAATTACAAAAATACCCTTGGTGGGTAAATTACGAAAATACCCTTGGTAGGTAAAATTACTGCTATACCCTTAGAGGTTGGTTAGCTTGATTATGTTGTATATTATTATTCTAATTATGATGTTTATTTTTTTCATACGTTATTTGATATATGTCTAGCATACATGACATACTGCATACACGAATTATTATGTCATATTTTATGGGTATGATGAGAGGAGGGGGAATATTGATATTTGTGACTTTGGGTCACCAGTGGTTTGGCACCACCAGTGGTTTGGTACCACAGTTAATATTCGTGACTTTGGGTCACCAGAGGTTTGGCACCTCATAGCGACTCGTCCCAGTGGCTTCGCACCATAGTGGGTTGGCCCCACATTTGATAAACGGGATTGTCGCCAGTGATTTGGTATCACAACGTGGGTTGGCCCCACACATGGATTATTCGTGACTTTGGGTCACAGTGGTTTGGCACCATATTATATTGATATCAGTGACTTTGGGTCACTAGTGGTTTGGCACCACCAGTGGTTTGGTACCACACGGGGTAGAATCGGGAGTTTTGGATGGTTAGGTTTTGGGTTGCATGACATGCATATTTTCATATGAAATTGTGTAAGGGTTTAACACCCGTTGGATGTGGATTTACACACTGAGTCTTGATGACTCACCCCTTAGTTAAATTTTGCAGGTAATCATTAGATCGCGGATTTGGGAGCTGAGGTGGACTCGTGGGGCCATACATATGTTTACTCGTAAATTCATTTCTTTTATTTGGACTTATTTTTATTTGGGTTTTTGTTATGTAATAAGGCCTTGGGTATTTTACTTGGTTTCGGCTTTCAATTTAGTTACTGCTTATTATTAAATGATCAATATTGGATTTTCCTAAAATGATAATAAACCGTTTCTTATTCAAAATTACTTAAACTCAATTTTTCACAACAACTATAAAGGATACAAGTTTTTTAACGAACGCACAGTATTTAGACATGCCTTTCATGTGACATGCCAGATCCAGTCGTAACGTTTAGGCCGGGTTTGGGGTGTTACAATTATGGTATCGAGCCTAGGTTCAAAACTCTACGTGGGTTTGGGTTCAAAATGTTTTTAAAGGATGGTTTAGAAAATATATATATATATCTCTTTTACGTAAGTATGGCTTTTGAGTCTCCGGCACCAAATCCGTAAGTTTTTTTTTTTACTATATTCCGTTATATGCTGAATGATTGTATTTATTCTTCGTTGTGTGGATGTGATATAGAAATTGTATGTATGTGTGAAAAATATCTATTTGCTTCGGTGGTAGATAGTTGGTTATGTGAAGGGGTTCCAAGATTTAATTAGAAAGTATATTAGTTTTATTAAGATCAGAGTGCGCAACAAGAGCGTAGTGTGGTGGGTTAGGATGTGTGACTGTTAGTAGTTGAAAATTTCGAGGACGAAATTTCTTTAAGGAGGGTAGATTTGTAACATCCTGAAATTGGGCCTAGTAGGATTGAGCCCAATGGGCCTTAGGCGTAGTAGGGTTTAAAATTTTTTGGAGAATAGGAGATCGGCTTAAGTGCAAGTTGGACCTTTTAGATAAGTGATTTTGGAAGGTTAGGGGGCTTCTATGAAGTCTCAGGATCAAATATTAGCTTTGGGAAAATTTTGGTTTTAGGTGAAAAAAAACCCTAAAAGTTGGCAGGTAGGCCTGAAGAATAAAATATGGAGAAAAGTGACACAAGTGCAGTGTGTGGTGTAGTGGTAAAGTGACGCCACTTAGGGGACAAGGGAATGATGCCACAAGGAAGGAAAGAGGTCCAAGGTTCTAGTTGTAGCGTTTGCATTCCTTTTAAATTATTTTTATTAAATGAATTTAGACCTTAAACATAGGGTTATATTTAGTTGCACATGGTTTAAGACACAAGGAGCTAGTTGGTAAAGTGGCTAGCGGCGTGGATTATGCTACTGAGGAGAGTGCAGGTTCGAATCTCATGAGAAGCAAGGAGTATTTATTTTATGGATTGACGGTAAGAGTTTCAGTTGAATTTAAACTCTCCGACGGAGGATCCCACATCGAAAAGATACAAAGAATGAAGGTGAAGAGCTAGCTATATAAAGAGCATTCGGGAGGAGAGTTAAGAGACCTTGGTGGGTGTTTGGGCACGGGAGTGGTCGCAGCATGATTTAACACCGAGTCCTATCGGTGTGTAACTCTCTACTCTAGTTGTAGAAGCGGCAAATGCCGAAATGCAGTCACGCAATAGTAGCCACATGAGCGTTCGGCGACGTGTGGGGCTTCACGCGATAGTTGAGGACATCGTAGTATTCTTGGGGTTGAAATGCTTGGGCCTCGATGGGCCAAAATGGGCCTAATGGGCCGTGGGCCTAATTGGAATAAATTGTATGATGATATAGTATATAGTGAACTAGACTAGGTGGAACCTATATACGTGGCTAGATTTGTGTTAGGTGGGCCACACGAGCGTGTGGGCCTAAATGGGCCGAAATCGAGTTTTAGGCCCAATAGTCTAGTGACGATCGAAAATGGTAGCCGAGTCGCTCAGGATAACATTAGACCTTCGGGAGGGCCATTGCAGGTGCAAAATTACGAAAATACCCTTGGTGGGTAAATTACGAAAATACCCTTGGTGGGTAAATTATGGAAATACCATTGGTAGGTAAATTATGAAAATACCCTTGGTGGGTAAATTACGAAAATACGCTTGGTGGGTAAATTACAAAAATACCCTTGGTGTGTAAATTACGAAAATACCCTTGGTAGGTAAATTATGAAAATACCCTTGGTAGATAAATTACAAAAATACCCTTGGTGGGTAAATTACGAAAATACCCTTGGTAGGTAAAATTACTGCTATACCCTTAGAGGTTGGTTAGCTTGATTATGTTGTATATTATTATTCGATTATGATGTTTATTTTTTTATCGTTATTTGATATATGTTCAGCATACATGACATAACTGCATACACAATTATTATGTCATATTTTATGGGTATGATGAGAGGAGGGAAGATTGATATTTGTGACTTTGGGTCACGGTGGTTTGGCACCACCGGTGGTTTGGTACCACAGTTAATATTCGTGACTTTGGGTCACCGGAGGTTTGGCACCTCATAACGACTCGTCCGGTGGTTTTCGCACCACGGTGGGTTGGCCCCACATTTGATAAACGGATTGTCGCCACCGATTTGGTATCACAACGTGGGTTGGCCCCACATGGATTATTCGTGACTTTGGGTCACCAAGTGGTTTGGCACCATATTATATTGATATCGGTGACTTTGGGTCACTAGTGGTTTGGTACCACCAGTGGTTTGGTACCACACGGGGTAGAATCGGAAGTTTCGGATGGTTAGGTTTTGGGTTGCATGACATGCATATTTTCATATGAAATTGTGTAAGGGTTTAACACCGTTGGATGGGATTTACACATTGAGTCTTGATGACTCACCCTTAGTTAAATTTTGCGGTAATCATTAGATCGCTGGATTTGGGAGTGAGGTGGACTCGTGGGGCCATACATATGTTTACTCGTAAATTCGTTTCTTTTATTTGGACTTAGTTTTATTTGGGTTTTGTTATGTAATAAGGCCTTGGGTATTTTACTTGGTTTCGCTTTCAATTTAGTTCTATGCTATTATTAAATGATCAATATTGATTTTCCTAAAATGATAATAAAGCAGCTTTCTTATTCAAAATTACTTAAACTCAATTTTCACAACAACTATAAAGGATACAAGTTTTTAACGAACATACGATGATTTAGACATTCCTTTCATGTGACATGCCGATCCGATTATCGTAACGTTTAGGTAGGGTTTGGGGTGTTACAAGTTTTAAATTTCTAAGAATTTCTATATGTGTTCTGGTTTAGTCCCGTCCCCTTTCTAACACGTGTTTAAGGTCTCGAAGACCTCAATAAGGGACTATATACTTGTGATTGAACATGTTCGATTGATGTTTGACTTAGTGTCATGAAATGGTAATGAAGTGTTTTGAATGTTTGGTAATGCCTCTTAACCCTATTCCGGCGACTATCTCGGGTTAGAGGTGTTACAAAACCTACTTTTAAAAATCATAAGAAAAAAATCTTCCATAAAGAAACAAACTCCAAGGGTTGCAAACTTTATAAATGAAAACAATTTGTCCCTAATGAACAATGAAGAATCATTTATATAGGCTAGCTAAGTACATCCAAATAAAACTCTAAAGTATATTGAAAATCTAATTAATCTAAATAAGTAGTAGTTTTAAACTAAAATTTCTTATTTGACAAAGAAACAAAACTCCTAAATAACTTAAAATACTTAAACAATATCCAAAATTTAGAATAAATAAATAATAAAATAGTAGAACATAAGAAATACAATATTTGACTCATATATAATAGAAATTAAGCTTAAAAATTGAACCCAATATGATTTAAACATGAATTGAAAGCCCAAAACTCAGAATTCCCATCATAATCTGGTCAAAAAATTCTACTCGCGGAATCTTCATTAAAACGGTCATAACTTAAGCTCCCAAACTTGCAATCGAATGATTCAAAGTGCATTTTTAATATAAGAGATAGATCTTCTATCACCATGAGACATTTCAGCCATGAAATGCCTAGATCCTATCCAAAAAGTCATTGCAAATCTGTTGATTTCCTAAACTTAAAAATTGGCAACTTCGGTGAATAGAATTTAATAAATTTCACCCTATCCAAAGATTTATCATCCCCCCTTTTCTCAAAAAGATTCATTCTTGAATCTTAGTTTGATATGCTTGGTGTAACACCCCTATTCCGTCTTCATTTCCAAATTAGGGTCATAGAGTATTACCGAGCAAAACAGAACATTTAACTTCACAACATAAACAATTATACAAATTAAGTGTTAACATATAACAAATGAATCTAATCTTGGAAAAAATTACATTTATGGGCCTTAAATTGAGTCTACAGAGCCTTAAAATAGTTTGCAAACAATTTGGGATCAAATCAAAACAATAAGAAGATTCTGGGGACAAAACATGAAAATTTGAGAAACATGGGTCACACGACCGTATGGCCATGCCATGTGAGATAGTTTAGAAAGTGTGAACATTCAAAGTCTATACACATGGCCGTGTCCCATCCCGTGAGTCTACCTATGTGTATATTCGAAACAGGGCCATATAGCTGTGTCACAGGTCGTATATGTAACAGTTTGATTTAGACCCTAGTCAAAACAGTGGTTTCGGCACCACAAATCTGAGTTATAAAAATATTTTAATATTATTTTCTGTGCCTATGATATGTGATTAAGTATGTGTGAAATTGCTGTAAATGAATTTGCCCATTTGTGTGTTTAATTTGAGCAAATGACTAAATCGCATAAAATGTAAAAGTAGCTTTCTATTTGATTTAATGGCTGAATTGATGTGGCTTTTAAATATGTAGGATTTATGTTGCAATTAGGCCCTTTTATTTAGTAGTGGACGACAACATTCATATATTATATGATTTTTTATATGTTTATTTTATAATTTAAATTAACATTATTATATTATAAGTGATAATAATAATAAAGAAAGAAAGAAAGTAGTGGAATGTTCATCCATTGTCCACCAAATAAGAAAGAAAAAGAAAAACTTTGAGCTTGTTACATTCAGCCATGGTTTAAGCAAAATCGGATCAAGAACCGAAGAAAGCGGACTTAGATCGTGGAAAGTCAAAAGTTGTCAAATAACAAATCCGATCGAATATCTGAATCCATGGTAAGTCTATATACAAATAAGTGTATTTGTATTAAATTATGTATATTCATATGAGATTACATTGTGATGGATGTGTATGAAATGATGAATATATGGATTCGAGAAAGTATCGAGAAATAGTCAATATCCGAAAAGTCCCGTATGAACCTAGGAATAGATAAGAATTACGTATGTCATGACATAGGTGTCCGATATGTGATATCATGCATGACAACATCTGGGACATTGGCATTGATTTGAGATTTCGTGTAAGATCACGTATGGGACGTTGGCATTGATATGAGATTTTCGTGTAAGACCATGTTTGGGACATTGGCATCATATTGATTCGTGTAAGACCCTTTCTGGGACAGTGGCATAGATATTTAGTTACATGTAAGACCACGTCTGGGACATTGGCATTGTATGACTATTTTGAGCACTCTGAGTATCCTATTTAGTTCTGAACGATTCAACGGGCGAGTTCAAGAAACAAATGACTATGTGATTTGTAAATCCATTTCAGGTACGTTTGATATGTACACATTGTGTGTATAAAAAGGTAAGTATATTCATAAACTTACCTAGATTAGTTATGTATTTGGATTTGAGAAAGTACAATGTGTTACATAAATGGATAAGCTATGATTCAATAAAGTATATGGTGATATGCAAGATTGATAGATGAATGGCTAAATGAATGTGCCAAGAAGAACTATGGCTATGCAATTGAGTTAATAGTAAATTCATGTTGGTTATATGTTTTGAATGCTTAAATGTTAAGTTTATTTGTATATAGCTTACAAAGCTTTTGGAAAGCTTATTTTGTGTGTGTGTTTTCTGTTTTATGGATCGTTAAAGCTACGAGAGGCTCGGGTACCATCGAGGATCATCATTACACTACCTAAACTCATTTTGGTACCTTTTGGAAATGTATATAGCTAAATATGGCATGTATAGGCTAATCATTTTTGGAATATGTTTGGGTTGTAAATAGCCATGTGACGTGGTTAGATAAATGTTGATAATATGCATGAGTGATATGGTATATGATGTTGGTTTTGGTATGATTATATGTCTATGATATGGTAAAAATTGTGGTAAGTAAATTGATACTATATGAGCACATATGTGTGATAAATGAATTGGTTATATGAAAGGTAAGATGTGAATGTATTATTCATGGTTATACTTATGAATTGGTTGTGCAAATTAGTATACAAGTTGGCATGAATAGAAATGAGATTGTGTAACACCCCAAACCCGCCCAAACACTACAATCGGATCTGGTATGTCACTAAGGAAATTTTGTAAAGCATGTCACATTTTCAGAAAAACATTTTGGTAAAGTTTAACCTTTTATTAGGAAAAATTTATAATTTATAGTTTTAAATAAAATATGCCTTTATGAATTAAAACCCAAATTTAAATACATGCCTTAGTTCAATTAAAATAAAATTTAAATAACTAAAAGTAATAAAAGCCCGTAATAAAACAAAATATAAACTGGTGGTCCATGGCCTTATTACAACGAGATTTAAAATCCATTAAATAAGAATAAAATCCTAGAGTCTTTTTGCTGGATCCAAATGTTCTTTTGCATGGCCACCTTGCGCTCCTCTCCAGCCCGGTCTGATGCACTAAATGCTACCTGAAATGTTAATTAATTGGTTGAGTCGCGAGACTCAGTGTGCAACCCTCATGCACCATTAGATTTAGGCCTTAGCCCCATACAACTAAAATAATCAGAATTAATATACATAATAAAAATAATATGCAAGCCCAACCCAAATCCTAGGTTTCCATCCGCTATACGCCCCCATACCAGCCATTCACACCATTGGGGATTTCTATAATCAACCCACACCGCTACACGCCTTAATAGGAGTCGTGCTGCTCATCATTAGATCATGGCCATAGCCACTACAACAGATCACGGCAAAAGCCGCTACAACAGATCACGGTAAAAACCACTACAATAGATCACGGTAAAAACCGCTACAATAGATCACGGTGAAAATCGCTACAACATATAACTTCCTCCTTTCATCAAACCCAACCAATGAAATCACATAAAATCAATATACTTATATCGTTTAATCAGAACATTCACTAACCTGATGATTTGTTTTTACCCTCTTTGGGTTTCCTCTATTATGCCCGGATTTCGGCATTTATCAAAACATATAAGACTTATAATCATGTATTAATCAAACAGATCTAGATGGTGGGAAAGTGTTACACACCTGATATCGCGAAATCAAATATTCTTAGTCGATATCCTTGTTATCCCGATCTACAACTTTGCTCAAAAAGCCGAAAAGATGTGAAAATAGGGCCTCTCCTATATTCGACCATGTTTAGTGTTCTACCCGATTTCATATGTTTATAAATAAACCAATCTTCTTACCTTGAAATCCCGAAAATAACACGACTTGAGTGTTACTGATCTTTGACTTAGAGATCTAAGCGTTGGACTCCTCTTCAGATCCTGAAATGCCGAAAATAAGAAAAACCCTTGATTAGTCACTAAATAGCCATTCGGCTAGGGACTTTGAAAAGCCGGAGAAATATTGTAAACTCAAAATCAACACATACCTATTGTTTTCTTCAAATTCGCACAAGGCACTTTCTTCAAGAAAATTTGGCAACTTCGGAGGTGAGATCTAAGAATTTCAATTTTAGAAGATTTAAGAATTGAAGAGATGGCTAAGAGAGATTTGGCCAATGAATATTAAAGAGAAGAATAGAATAATAGAGATGTGATTTCGCTTTTAGGGATTAGAAGAAAAACAACAATAGAGGTTAAAAGATTCAACCAACCAGAAATTTTAGAGAGGAAGAAAGGGTGAAGAAAATGGTGGTTTTGGCTTTTGAGAGGAAGAAGATGAGAAAAGAAAATAAAAGAAAGGCTTCCAAAATTTCGCACACCCCTCTTTATATAGAAAACCGATTCCTCCCTTTAGCGAGATTGATTTTCACCAACATTGCCACACATGATAGCTCCTATCCCTTTTCCTTTATCTTAATCTATTATCTCCTCAAAAATAGTCTTTATCTCGCTTATTCTCCTTAAAGACTAAATCCCTAAATAATAGCCTTTATCTGCTTATTATCCACATAGAATAAATATAATAAAATTCCCAAAAAAAAGCCTTGTGCCGTCCACTTCCCTAATCCCTAATGCCAACTAACTTTAATTAGAGCATTTGGGCTCCTTAAAACTTAAAATTTGGGCCCCTAACACTTAAATTAACTCATTCCACATATTCACCCATTAAATGCATAGGCCCAAAAATTTAGTATGTTACAGATTGAATGAGATGATATGTTGTTCATTTGACATGATTTTGGTTGCCAATTGTGTATGGATTAATGCTTGTTTGAGATTGTAGGAGTGACCCATGTGTGGGTGGCAATTTGGCCTTAAAAATGGCCTATAATTGCCCACACGGTTGAGCACACAGACGTGTGGCTCGACCGTGTCCCTCATGGTTATAATTCAAGACAAGTCAGGATCGACCACGGCTGGACATACAGGCGTGTGACTGGCCGTGTAGAGCAAGTTAGGATCAACCACGGGTAGGGCACACGGGGTGTCTGAGGCCATGGGAGGCACACGACCTACCCACACAGGCATGTGACCTCTGTAACTTAGAAAAAAATTATTTCTAAAAATTTCTGTATGTATTCGATTTAGTCCCGGCCCTATTATAAAGTATGCTTGAGGTCTTGTTGACCTATGTAAGGACACTTTGATTGGATTTGACAAATTATACCATGATGTGTCCGTAAAAGATTCCATTTGTCTGATAATGCCTCTTAACCCTAATCCGACGATGGACACGGGTTAGTGGTGTTACAGTATGCCAAACCATGTGTGCATTCGATGTTGGGTCACACGACCTGTACCAACCCATGCTACATACAGACTTGGGGCACCCAACCATGTCACAAGCCATGTCTCAGATCGTGTGAAACCTATACCAAATATCAAAATTGCTCACTGTTGTATGATGTGACCGTGTGTGGCAAATGGTCATGTGATAGTCTGTGTCCTAGGCTATGGAAGCTAAATGACTTCATTTTCAAGCCAAAACAACAATTATTACATAGACACCAAGCCACCCCATTTTCAACCAAAACGACCTATTCAGAAACACCTTTAACACAACTAAAACTTACCAAATTAATACAATTAATATGAAAAACCAATGTATCATCATTGATACCACAATTGTTACACAAATACCATAAGCACATCACTTAAAGCTTACCATACAGATATTTAATTTATTTACCTACCATGATACTATCACCTAATTCCAAAAACATAACATAAACAAGTCCAACAACACATACTACCAGTCATAATAGCCATACCACATATTTAACATCATTAAATATACTAAATCAAAACAATGTCTAACCAAGAGCACAAGCATTTACACACCAAAATAATATCATCATAAAACTTATCTTACCAATTCACAACCATAAGAGCTTAATTACACTTTAACTAACATGTTTACCTTAACCACATCAAACCCTATATACATGCCACAACCAAAATGACTCAAAAATAAAGCTACCAAAAACTGTCTTGATAATGTGAGCATTGAAGTTGATCCGTTCAACCTGCTCCACAAGACGTTAACTACAGAAACAAACAAAACAAAACAAGTAAGTTTATATAACTCAGTAAGCCCATATTCAAACTTTAATTTAACATACCTTATCTTATAACAGATCACTAAATAACTTAAACCATTATAATCCTGACAACCATTCCCAAAAATCATATCTCATTAGTACCAAAACATTCAAACATATAACTCAATATCCATAATGGCTCAAGGCAAAGCAATCCTTGTTACCACACATTTTCATGTATACACAAACAAATCATTATACATACATTCAACTCAAAGAATAATTTTACATTTAAAAGCAAATTGAATTAGATACTCGGGTTTCCTCCAAAATACACCAGAGAGCATCATAATTCTATCAGAGGCACTGAAGTGCAATCCCGTACAAGCGTGTGCTACTACCCCTATTAGCATGCCAATCGTATCCTAATCGTTTACTACGTTCAATCGAGCATTATAATTTAATTCAAACATTTACAACCAAAGGCACTTCACAACTTCCTTATAATTACAATAAATTCATCAAACTCATTTCCAAAAACATATAATCACAACATTCACCAATTACCAAATACTTGTTTCTCACTTGTACTAATTTGCAACATTTAAGAATTTATTACTTATTAACAAAATTTCATATTAACTACAATTAAATCATCACATATTAATACAATACATAAATAAGAACATATATATTTTATACTATGAACTCTCCTAGTAATTGCTACTGGTTTCCTCGCAGGGACTACTTCGTAAATTTCCCCTTTTCCACGGTTAGTCTTTTTTACTTGATTCTTGATCTATAATGATTAAATTCAATTACACGATCAAACTTATTTTGATGCATATATCCTTAAATTTTCATATTTAGAAATTTTCCCTAAACTTTTTATTACTCTCAATTTAGTTCTTAAATCTAAAACTTTCAAATTTTACAAAATTTCACAAACATCCATGCTAGCCGAATTTATTCTTATTTTAGTACAATCCAAAATTATCCAAAAGTAACAAGAATTTTATATAAATTTTATTATTTTATCAAATTAATCCTTTAACTAAAAGCTAACTAAAATCACTTTAGAAAATAATTCTAAACATCAACCAAGACTACAAATTCATCATTTATGTAACAACCTATTTTTCAGTTATGTCAGAAATAGTAGTTTCGGGGCTACAAATCTGATAAGCGAGCCCATAAATATTATTATTTAATATTGATGAGTAACTTATAGTAATAAAATAAATTTTTATTTGGTAAATTATGTTATTTGAATGAAAAATTAGATTCAAGTGGTATGTCCCTAAAGTCGAGTGATTTTAAAAATTGAGGTATTGGGACCTTGTTTCTATAAACAAATACGTAAATATATTATTAAATATTTATGGAGTGTTATTAAGGTTGTATTAAAGTTTTGTTAAGAAATTTTAATGTTTAGATAGTTAAATTAATTAAAAGGACTAAAATGTAAAAGCTACAAAAGTTGATTTCTATTAATTAAATGGGTCAAATTGTTATGAAAAGTTGAACTAATTGAATTTGATGGTAATTATACCAATTTATTTTATAGTGGATGGCTTTGATGAGTAAATGCATGAAATTTGGTTAGTTTTAAAGGATAAATTAGTAGTTTAGAAAATTAATAACATAAATTAAAAGAAAAAAAGCGTGGTCATCTTCTTGCTTGAGTAAATGAGTGCCAAAAATTCCATGGGAGAGCATTGAAGGTTCAGCCAAACAAATTTCTTGCATGCTTGTGATTTTGAGGTCCGTTTTTAGTAATTTTTACATTTTTTGAAATCGTTGTAGATTAATCTAACTAACACAAGGATCAATTTGTTAAATTGTGAAATGTTTAGAATTTTAACATTTATGAATTTGATTTTTTTTTTTAATTTTATGGTAGAATCTTAAGCTTGGTTGCTAGATAGAACTATTTTGTAAAGCAATTTTTGGTAATTTTAATGTTTAAGGACTAGAATGTGAAATTAGTAAAAGTACAAAGACTTGCTTTAAACTAACAGTAAATATGGTTGTAATAGGGTTCTAAACAATCCATCTAAACATTAAATTGAATAAAAATGGTTAATTTACATGTTTTGGGCTTAGGGACTAAATTATATAAAAGTAAAATACTGCGGGCAATTTTGTAAAATATCAAAAAGGACTTAATAGTATAAATTGAATTGATTTTTATGTTTGCATTATTTAATTGAATGGAATTATTATATTAGATCAAGAACGGGTAGAAAATTAAGGAGAAGAAAAAATTACCAAATAGCCCTTTGTATTTAATCGTTGCTGCAATTTAGTTTGGTAAGTTCGTATGAACTGTTATCGCTTAAATGTTGTTTAAATTTTATGTTGATTATGTTATTTTGATGTAAATGAATCATTATAAAAATGTATCAATGTTATGATGAATTGATGGATATCGAGCCCCTGTTGAACCTTAGGAATTCTTAGGATACAAATGACATGTCATTAGGGATTTCATGTTTCGGGTGTTGGTCTTGAATGTCCTACCGATGGCTGAGGTCCTGCATTTGTTGCAGATTCTCCATAGCTCATGTGAGTAGGCCCATTTTACAGCTCGTGTGAGCAATGATGCAAAGGAAAGGTTATGGTTATATGTAAAGGCACACTTCATGTTAGCTTTCCCAAGTATCCGATGAAATTCTAGAGGGTTCAACGGGTAAGAAAAGGAATGGAATGGTAAGTGACTAAATGGAAAGATTCACGACTATATGAAAGGGTTTAAATCTTATGTGATGTATTTTATGAAGTTCTACTTATAATGTAAATGAGTTTATATATGTTGTTGATGAACCTATTAACATGTGAGTTTGATGATGTTTGAATAGGCTTGCACTAAACTTATGGTATTGGAAATGGTGAGTATGCAAATGAAATGAATCATGATCTTATGGTAACGATGATTAATTAATTTTTATGTCTATACATGATTGATCTCATATGTATCATGAACAAGTATGCTAACTTGCAAGTTTGATGGTGTTGTATAGGCTTTTACTAAGCTTACGACATTGGTAATGGTTTTTACTTGTTCTATAAATTTCATTATTGAAATGGTAGGTTATGTTTTAAGTTTATATGAGCTTACTAAGCATTCATTGCTTATGTAGTCTTTTTTCTTGATTTACAGATTACTAGAAGCTCAATCAGTTGGAAGTTCGTTAGAGATCTGTCACATTATCCAATGGACAATTCAGTAGTTGTTGAGTAATTTGGATAAGGTTTATAATGATATGTATAAGGTGATTTGTAATGGTATTATGGTGCATGTGTTAATGGTGTTTTGTTATATATAAGCTTTGGAAAGCTTTGTTAGTTTGGCACACCTTGAAGCCTTACCAAGTTATGTGATTTTAGTTAATTTAAAGTGCCTATTCACATGGATATCTTAGCATATTGATGATGGTTTGAAAATGGACACTTGTGACATGTTTTAGTTCATATTTGAACTAGGTTAGTATGTATGGAAATGGCAATATTAACATGTATAGGATGAATATGTAAATGGTAACTTGGTATATTTGTACCTTGACGTTTATGTATGGTTGATGGAATTATGATGCTTGTTTTAGGAAGTCCTTTTGGTCATTTTTAATGATGGATGTGTATGACATTTTGGTACAAGATGTTAGCTTGGAAATGGTCAATTATGATGTGTTTTAGGCACATAATAGAACGAGGTCTTTATGCATAGAATTAGGTAATGTTCACATGTTTTAGTAAATGTTGTCTTGTTATAATTGTGGTGCCTTTGAATGGCATATTGATTAGTTGATTTAGGGTCATGAAATGGCATTTTGATGTATCACTGGATGATGTTTAGGTCCCTTTAAGGTGTGCAAAAATGGATTGAATGTTTATGCATGAAATGGCTTGATTTTAGGTAAATTTGGTCCACACGGCCTGAGACACGGGCATGTGACGCAACAATGTGAGACACACGGCCTGGTGATACGGCTGTGTGTTATTTGATGATTTCTTTAAGTTGCACGTTAGTGAGTTACACGGCTTGGCACTCGGGCGTGTGACCCAACTCAAATAGTTACACGAGTGAGGACACGGGTTGGGACACGATCATTTGTCCCTAGTTCGATTGTTACACGGCCGTGTGACCCCTATTTTTAAATTTTGCATGTTTTTCCTAAACTTTCCTAATTATTTCAAATTAGTCCTGAATTGTTTTTAAATTATTTTCAGGGCCTCGAGGGCTCGATTTAGTGAAAGTATGCATGTATATGAATGGCTTATGATATGTTTATGTTATTAAATGATATTATGTTGCATGTTTTTTAATTGATTGGTGAAACACCCCAAACTCGGCCCATAAGCCCTGACCGGATCTGGCATGCTCCTTGAGTAAAACGTAGCTAAGTCTCGTATGACATTTTTGAAAATCGTGGTGGTTTCGAAGAAAATAGATTTGGGTTGTTCTTGAGTTAAAAATTTAGTTGTAACTTAATTTGTACTAAATCGATAAGTTCATGTTTCAAAAGTTACAAGTTAAAGAAATAACGAATTTTAGAGTTTAATATTACTGTTAACTTGAAAAAAAATACCATAGGTGTTTGAGTTTCAAAACAATTGATGTTGTTCGCAACATAATAGAAATTTAAAATGCAGGGAAAATGAAATAGCTAAAAAAAAATGGCCTTATTACATCAAATTATAACCCAAAATAATTCAAAATAGACTTAAAAGAAAAACAGAAAAATCGAAATGTGCATGGCCACCACTAAGTTCCCCGCCGACCCGATCCATCTATGAGTTCCATCTGCAAAAGTTAACCCATGAAGGGTGAGTCAACAGACTCAGTGTGTAACTACCATCACAGATTCCCAAATCATACAAGGCATAATAAATCACATAAAATAATTGTGAACCATGATGCAACCCAAACCACCTAGATCCAACCTCTAGACATCACCCGTACCTACCGATCACACCATGGGGATTACTAAATCGACCCTCCATCCGCTACACACCATCGAAGGTAGTCACTACAATCAACTGCACATCACCCTTATAATTGTGGCATAGCCACCAGATAATGTGTGTGAGTTACAGATTTAAATAATGTGTGTGAGTCACCAGATAATGTGGTATGAACCACGGATCACTTCCCTTTCACAAAATAACCCATATGCCCATGCAACATACATAACATACTGAATAACATGCATTATACCTTACCCCATAGCCTTAACAATATTTCACATATATCCATATTCATGTTTTATAAACTTTACTTAAGCGAGAGTTAGGGGTAACGACTGAATGCTCTGTACCATGGAATGGTACACTTAGCCATATTCATGCATAGCCTTATTAACATATACAAATCAATATTATTGTTAGTTGGGAATTTAGGGTGGGTTACACACCTGATTACTCGTAGATCTAATCAAAATCCTGAAAATCCCGATCTAATGCACTAGATCTCTTCTCCTACATTTGGCCAACACTAAGCACATTAGTCAATAGGCCATTCGACTAAACACAAATCCCGAAGGGTTAACGAGACCAAAACCCTTACCTTGTTGTCGATTTGGTTACCAACCAAATCCGAAAGTCTTTGATGAATCGTCACTACCAACCTCCATTCGGCCAACACCCTATTTATTAGACCAAACCCTTAAACGAAATCAATAAGTATCATAATCAATTCGGTCAACCATGATTGATCAAGTAAGACCATTCGGCCAACCATGATTGTACAAGTAAGGCCATTCTGCCAAAAGAAAAGATTCAAGAGAAGTGGCCATTAGGCCGAACCTACACCATCCTACCTTCGGCTTTTCCACATATCGGCACAGGAGACTTTTAGTGAGTCTGATTTGGCTTCTAGGACTAAGGAGTGAAATTGACCGAACCTTGGAAATGTGATTCAAGTTAGAAACTAATTAAAGAAGAGAGAAACCTCAAAGAAGAAAATCCCAAAAACTTACCAAGCTCGAAAGGTGTATGCGGCTATGGTGCACTTTCAGGAAAAAGTGTAACACCCCAAACCCGGCCCATGAGTTTTGACCGGATTGGGTATGTCACGGAGTAAAACAATTTGAAATATTTTGAGTGTCTGGTGAAAACTTGATAAAATATGGCTAAGGTATTAAAACAGTGTTTGATAAAACTCAGTTGGGATTATTTTTATAAACATGGTTGTGTTGATAAACCCTTTGAAAACGTTTGATCATGTAAAATTTTAAAATCATCAGGGTTATAGTTGACTTGGTGTATTTTGCTACCCGATGGTAACATCTTTGAAAACTCGTAAAAGTTACTTAATTTTGGAAATGTTGCTTTTAACCGATTTACTCAACATTTATAATTTCATTTTGTAATATAGTATAAGTAAATTAAAACAACTAATTAAACATCCAAATAATAATTAGCGGCCTTATTACAACCCAAATTAAAAAAACTTAGAAAAATAAATAATATTAACTATAACAAATTAAGATCAAATCCAAGGAACAAGCATGGCCGCCTCGAGTCCTCCCCGGCTCCATCTCCGCGATCTACTCATCTGTAAAATAGTATGGGAAGGGGTGAGTCACCAAGACTCAGTGTGTAAATCCCCCACCCGGAAAATGTAACTTATACACAAATTATTAATAAACATGCAAATATGCAACCCCACTGACCATCCGTACTCTTTTAACTACCCCGTATGGTCAAAACCACCGGTGGTCAAAACCACCGTGACTAGAGTCACAAATCAAGTGATGGGGCCAACCCATCGTGTGGTCAAAACCATCGATGACCATAGGTCACAATTATCATAATGTGGTCAAAACCACTGGTGGTACCAAACCACCGGGACTTAGTCACGATTTATCACGGTGTGGCCGGTGTGGTCAATTAATCGATGGGGCCAACCCATCTTGTGGTCAAAACCACGGTGACATCCATAAAATCATCCCCTCCTCTCATCAATCCCACCATCATCATGCTTACATAACAAATGTCATAATCCCATATATCATGCATTTATGTATAGCATAGCATCCAACAAAGATACGATGGCATACAAAATCATATATCATAGATCATGTAATAGGGACTTACCCTAATCCATGCTTATGTCCACAAGCAAATCACTACCACAAAGACTAAAAAGGCAACAATATAGCAATGTTACTAATAAAGTGTGTAAAGAGTTTTACACACCGTTACTAACGCGAATCCTAGATCTCGAAGTTTTTGATCTATAGTGCTCTATCCCTTGACCTATATTCAGCCAATCCTCAAGTTAGTGCCATATGCCTATTCGGCCATGATAATTAAAACCCGAAGACTCACTTGTGGAACCTACCTTGAACCGATTTGGTTTCCAACCAAATCCCGAAGCCACACACTGGATTCCTTGCAATCGGCCAAACCTTAGATCCATACAATTGATTAGTTTTCGGCTTTTCCAAGTATCTAATGGAAAGACTAAAGAGAATCCCTTACCGTAGACTTACCAAATCGATTAGTAGAGAATGGAGGATTAGATCTACTGCTTTGAAAATCCCGGAGTTCCTAGGTGAAATCGGTTTCAAAAGTGGTTAGCCAAATCATCAATAAATGCCGGATCTCGACTTTTCCCTTCATCTAAATCGACATAGAACAAGAGAATATGGAAGAAGAGTTTGGTAATCACTTACCTTCTCAACCCGATTGAAAAAGAAATCCCGAAGAGACGTATACTAACCTTTACATTCGGCCAAGTGAGTCTAATGGAAGAGGCAGGATTTCAGCAATAAGAGTGGTAGAGGTTCGGCTAATAAAGAAAGATAAAAAGAAGGAAGAGAAGTAGGGAATTAATGGTGGTTTTGGTTTTGAGAAAGAAGAAAGGAAGTAGATAGGAGATGAGGGAGATTCGGCCAAAGATGGATTTTGCACAATGTTCTTTGGTATGCTTCAAAGAAAGACAAAGAGTATCAAAGGAAGAGAATGGGGTTTCGGTTTGAATCATCAAAGGAAAAGAAGAGTGTTAGCGAAAACTCCCCTAGGACTCCCTTACTATTTGGCCACCTCCCTCTTTTAGTGATAATTTCCAACCTTTAATTATCACCCAAGAAAAACAACATTTATCTTCCATTTATCCCTTAATCTCCTCTTTAAACAAATAAAATAAAAAAATAAAATACATATTATCACTTTTCTTAGCGAAATAAACAAGGTTTATCCTATCATAATAAGAGTCCGCATGCAAGCCATCGCTCCCTCTCCCATTCACGCCGCTTGAAAAAATAAAATACCAACTGCGGCTTCTTTGGTTCGAACTCGGGACCTAAAGGAGCAAGCGCCATGACCCTTCACAACGCCCCAAGCCACTCTTCCAAACCGACTTTCATGCCTCAAAACCTCGCCATTTATTCTTAAGGCCTTTCTAGGCCGATTCCTTCCTAAGGCAAAAGAAAATAAAACTCCCAAGGTGCATACGGCATTTCAACCCAATACACCCCATTGTCACCCCAAGCCCTTAAGTGGCGCATGGAAGCCACTTTGCCGATTTATTCATTGTGTCATGCCTCTCCCGAAATTTTTCTTAACCCCTATCTCCTAGCTCCCTCCTTTTAAACACTTAAAAAGAAATTTTTAGTCCCAAATCAGCCCTAGCTCGGGGTTATTTCTAGACCCTAGAACATGCTTAGCAATCATAGTATTCATTTCTTCAAGCACACACATGGGAAAATAATTAAATTACAAACAACCCCTAATTTAGGATGTTACAGTTCTACCCCCTTAAAAAGAATTTCATCCTCGAAATTACATGGATCAGAAGAGCTGGGGGTATTACTGCCGAATCACATCCTCAGGTTCCCATGTGGCCTCCTCGATACCATGATTTCGCCATATCACTTTTACCAAAGGCACTGACTTCCTTCGCAGAACTTTGACATCTCGATCCAAAATTTGCACTGGCTCCTTCTTGAAAGACAAGTCCGGGTTCACCTCAATTTTTGTGACCGACACTATGTGTGATGGATTCGATCGATAGCACCTCAGCATTGAAACATGGAAGACATCATAGATCTGGCTCAATTCTGTCGGCAACTCAAGCTGGTAAGCTACCTGTCCCACACGTTTCAACACCGTGTACGGTCCGATGAATCTAGGGCTTAGCTTGCCCTTTCGGCCAAACCTCAGCACCTTCTTCCAAGGGGATACCTTCAAGAAAACGTTATCACCCACTGCATACTCAACATCTCTGTGTTTAAGATCGGCGTAAGATTTTGCCTGTCCGATGCCTCCTTAAGACGAGCCCAAATTACTCTAACCTTATCCTCCATCTCTGCCACTAACTCTGGCCCCAACATCTGTCGCTCTCTTAGCTCTATCCAACATGTAGGAGTACGGTATTTTGACCATATAGCACCTCATATGGCCATCTAAATACTCGCTTGATAACTATTGTTATAAGTGAACTCGCCAAAGGTAGGTACTCCTCCCAACTACCACTAAGTCCAAAACATAGCCCTCAACATGTCTTCCAACACTTGGATGACCTCTCGATTGTCCATCGACTGCGGATGAAAAGCCATGCTGAAATTCAACATCGAGCCTAACTCCTGATGAAAGCCTTCTAGAATCTTGATGTAAACCGGGGATCCCGATCTGAGATAATGGACACTGGTACTCCATGCAACCGCACTATTCTCGCTATATACGACTTGGCTAACCTTTGAAGCGAGTAGTCAACCTCACTGGTATGAAATGGGTGACTTAGTCAACCGATCTACTATCACCCAAACAAGATCTTTCATCGGGCGAAGGGAAGCCCACTTACAAAATCCATAGTGATCTCCTCCCACTTCCTTTGTGGAATCTTTACCTACCGTAATGCCTCGATGGCAATTGATGCTCACCTTAACTTGCTGGCATGTCGACACTTGCCTACCAACTCGGTCACTTCCGCTTAAGACCGCCACCAAAATCGCTTCCTTAAATCCCGATACATCTTCTCGCTTCCGGTGTATAGTGTATGGACTTTCTATGAGCTTTTTTCAGATTCACCGCCTCAACTCATCATCCTTAGGCATGCATACTCTCCCCGAAAGTACAACACTCCATCATCGCCAAGTTGAAACCTTGGCCTCGCCATTCAAGACTTGCAACCTCCGAGTACTCAAAGCTTCGTCGGTCATCTGCCTTTCTTTGACCTCATCAATCCAAGATGGCTTCACTTGCACCTCTGCCAAAAGGCTCCCATCCTCATAGAGACTTAGGTGAGCAAACATTGCTCACAAATTCGCTACCACCTTTCGGCTCAATGCATTAGCTACCACATTAGCCTTCCCCGGATGGTATTCGATTGAGCAATCGTAGTCCTTCAACAACTCAATCCACCTCCGCTGCCTCAGATTTAAATCTTTCTGAGTCAAGAGGTACTTCAGACTTTTGTGATCTGTGTACACTACTGACTTCCCCCCGTACAGGTAGTGCCTCTAAATTTTCAAGGTAAAAACTACAGCAGCCAACTCCAAGTAATGTGTCGGATAGTTAGCTTCGTGAGGCCTCAACTGCCGTGATGCATAAGCGATCACCTTCCCTTCTTACATCAGCACACACCCTAAACCAGTATGCGATGCATCACAATACACAGTGAACTCCTTTCCTGCCTCTGGCTAAATCAAGACCGTGCTTCTGTCAAGATCCTCTTTAGCTTATCAAAACTCTCTTGCTGCTTCTCAGACCACACAAACGAAACTCCTTTCCTCAGTAGTTTAGTCAACGGTGCTGCAATTAAGGAGAAATTTTCCACAAATCTTCGGTAATATCTTGCCAACCCCAGAAAACTTTGAATTTTCGTAACAGACTTGGGTGGTTTCCACTTTAATACCGCCTCAATCTTACGAGGATCCACCCTGATTCCTCGGCTGAAACAACATGCCCTAGAAAAGTTACCTCCTTGAGCCAGAACTCACACTTGCTGAATTTGGCGTACAACTATTTCTCCCTTAGAACTTACAAAGCCACATGAAGATGTGTGTCATGCTCCTCCTCCGACTTTGAGTGTACCAAAATGTCATCTATGAAGACCACGATGAACCGGTCTAGATAGGGTTGGAAAACCCAATTCATCATGTCCATAAATGCAGCCAGTGTATTCATCAAACCAAAAGGCATTACTAGAAACTCGTAGTGTCCATACCAAGTACAGAATGCCATCTTGTGGACATTAGCCTTCTTCACCTTAAGCTGATGGTACCCCGACCTAAGGTCAATCTTAGAGAACATCGATGCCCTTTGTGTTGATCGAATAGATCATCAATCCTGGGCAAAGGGTACCTATTCTTTATTGTCAACTTGTTCAGCTACCGATAGTCTATACACATCCTCATTGTCCCATCCTTCTTCTTGACAAAAAGCACTGGAGCTCCCCAAGGTGATACACTTGGTCGGATGAACCCTCTATCCAATAACTCCTAAATCTGTGCCTTCAACTCTACCAATTTTTTCGGTGCCATTCGATACGGAGCTATAGATACTAGCGCAGATTCCGGGTAATAAATCTATACCAAATTCAACCTCACGGTCGGAGGTAGACCCGAAAGTTCCTCCGAAACACATCAACATAGTCCCTTACGGTCCGGACATCTCTCACAAAGAACATCCTTAGCTTTCAAAGCACGTACATGCACCACATATGCTTCACACCCTTCCTCACCATCTTTTTCGCCTTCAATGCAGAGAACCAGATTAGATAGGTAATCTCTCCTTTACCTATCATCACCACCTCATCACCTTCCCCGATCTTTATTACTATGCACTTAGTCATGCAATCCAAAGCTAGCTCGATACTTTACTAGCCAATCCATCCCGAGGATTAGGTCAAACTCCCGAAACGGTAGTTCCATCAAGTCAGCCCAAAATACGACCCCTTGGAGTTCTAGGGGTACGTTCCTATACAGTTTACTTACTTCTACAGAGTGACCTAGAGGGCTTAATAAAGTCATCTTCCTAGAAGTAAGCTCAGAGTCTAAATGCAGAGTTTCCACTACGCTACTAGCAATGTATGAATGGGTTGAGCCAATGTCAATCAAGGTACTATAGGGTACACCAAAGATCAAGAACATACCAATTATGACGTCGGTGCGTCGCCGCCTCCTCTTGACGCCTCAAGCATAGACCGAAGCAGGTTGCCTAGCCTCGGTACCACCGTACCTCCCTCGGTGCCCCACGACCTCTGCCAAAGCACCATTACCTCCTCTTTCTGCACCACGACCCCTCGATGGCTGTTGATTATCCCGCCTATTCGATGCACAATCCTGATCCTCTGATCTCAGTCTAGCTGCCTTTTTCGGACAGTCCCTAACTCGATGTTCCATAGACCCACACTCGAAGCATCCACGATTATCATTCCAACACTCCCCATGTGGGATTTTCCACACCGAGCACACCGTGGCGGCCATTGCGAATTGCCAGCAGCAGCAGGCCTAGCAGCTTGATCTGACCCACGAAACCTCGTCCTCTTTTGCTGATTACCAGAAAACTTTGAAGATCTGGAGCTCCTCTTATTCCAATTCCTATCCTGATTTCGCCTAACTGACTGCCTTATCCCTTCAGCAACCTTAGACTTCTCCACTAGGACAGCGAACTCTCGTTCCTGCTGTGAAGCTATCATCATCCTTAGCTCATCTCTCAGCCCATCCTCAAATCTAACACAGCGTTCATGCTCGGTACCCACAATACCACGAGCTACCTACTCAATCGGAGAAATTCGGCCTCATACTCCGCTATTGTCTTATTACCCTGAACCAGGTTCAAGAAAGCCTTTCGCTATGCATCCACGTAACTAGTTCCGATATATTTCTTTTGATAGACATCCTTGAAGAATTCCCAGGTGAGATTTTCTGCCATCGCTCCATCTCTTACGGTGAGCCACCACTGATATGACTCATCCCGAAGCAGAGAGATTACACCCTTCAACTTTTCCTCGCTTATAAAATCCAGTCACCCATGATCCTCTCAATTGATTCCAACCAATACTCACAAGACTGGTGCCACTCCAAAACTCCTCTAAACACCCCGCCCATTAGCCCGAGTCGTTCAACCATGGATTTTTGGGCTACACACGCTACCGCCTCAAAGAACTCGCTCCAACACTCGTAGCACCGCTTGGGATACTACGTCGTTACCACCACCGATCTTGAAACTCGATTTTTGCCCGACAGATCCGGCATCTCATTTTCGACCCATGACCAGACCTCCTGGTTCGACAAGGTCATCCTACCTCTACCACTACCACGGGCGACGCCCATGACCTCTTGTACTCATTACTCTCGCTTATGCTTATCTGCTTAAGAATTTTATGCATTAGTACCTTTGTTTCACTTGATTATCCGCGAAGAAATTTTATGATAGGAGTTTTAGGAGTGGTTCTTTCGTATTCATACATGCACACAGTCTTTCTATTCATTCATTCAAAGAGACGTAGTTTTCATTGTGATTGTTTTTCCACTACCCAGGGGTATTTTCGTAATTTGTCCTACAGGGGTATTTTTGTAATTTTTCAAAAATAAAAGTTCTCGGATGATTTTGTCAAAAAGTATTTTGGAACTCTTAAATTCCCGGGGTATTTTGAAAAAATTTTGAAATCGGGGTATTTGGTAATTTTGGACCTCGGGGTATTTCAAGAATTTTTCACAAATCGAGTGAATTTGTAAAATTTAATAAATCGTGGATATTTCAAAAGTTGTAAAACTTTGATGGTTCTTTTTGAGAATTGCATTTTCCAAAACAGTTATGTTGCAAAATTTTGAAAATCAGGGTTATTCTGGTAATTTTGTTGGTTAGGGGCAAATTTTGTAATTTTACCACTAGGGGTATTTTAGTAATTTTTCATAATCAGGGCATTTTCATAAAAAAAATTTCCAAAATTTGGTTCTAATTGATTTCACAAAAGAAAGATATTTTGAAAATTCTCTTTTTGGAAATTTTTCATACGGAGGGTATTTTGGTAATTTATAGGCCAGGGGTATTTTGGTTAATTTTTTACCACGATTTTAATTACTTCAAAACAAAACGACTAGTCCCTTTGGAGTTTTAGTTATCAAGTTTAGCCTGTGAGTGTGTCGTCTCAGCTAGGATGAATCGTCACTACGCACCAAGTAGGATTCAAGTGAGTAGGAGGTAAGTCACTAGGACTGCTTAAATACCAGGCTCCCACCGAATCCAATCCTAGTCATGCGTATAACGATTGCCACATCCCTTGCTCAGTGACAACTCACAGGGTTGTTTAGGGAATTATTAAATCTTATGCATTGTTTGTTGGGGTTCGCTAACCCTAGGGTTCAACAATTCCTTATTCTAATAGTCTACGTTCCCAATTTACCCTTCTACCCCTATCAAGTATTCACAAAAATAGATAGAATTACTTACCTGGACGGATTGGTGCCGGAGACTCGGTGCCATGCTGTTCAAGCCAAAAATAGTTTCCCAAAACATTCCAATAAGGCCTACTAACAAAAACAAAACACTTTGGGCCTTGGGCCCCCACAAATTGAAGTTTTGAATTGGGCTCGATACCAAAATGTAACACCCCAAACCCGGCCATGAGTTACGACCGGATTGGGTATGTCACGAGTAAAACAATTTGAAATATTTTGAGTGTCCGTGAAAACTTGATAAAATATGGCTAAGGTATTAAAACAAAGGTTTGATAAAACTCATTGGGATTATTTTATAAACATGGTTGTGTTGATAAACCCTTTGAAAACGTTTGATCATGTAAAATTATAAAATCATCAGGGTTATAGTTGACTTGGTGTATTTTTCTACCCGATGGTAACATCTTTGAAAACTCATAAAAGTTACTTAATTTTGGAAATGTTGCTTTTAACCGATTTACTCAACATTTATAATTTCATTTTGTAATATAGTATAAGTAAGTTAAAACAACTAATTAAACATCCAAATAATAATTAGCGGCCTTATTACAACCCAAATTAAAAAAAAACTTAGAAAAATAAATAATATTAACTATAACAAATTAAGATCAAATACAAGGAACAAGCATGGCCGCCTCGAGTCCTCCCCGGCTCCATCTCCGCGATCTACTCACCTGCAAAATAGTATGGGAAGGGGTGAGTCACCAAGACTCAGTGTGTAAATCCCCCAACCGGAAAATGTAACTTATACACAAATTATTAATTAACATGCAAATATGCAACCCCACTAACCATCCGTACTCCTTTAACTACCCCGTGTGGTCAAAACCACTGGTGGTCAAAACCACTAGTGACTAGAGTCACAAATCAAGTGATGGGGCCAACCCATCGTGTGCTCAAAACCACTGATGACCATAGGTCACAATTATCATAATGTGGTCAAAACCACTTGTGGTACCAAACCACTGGGACTTAGTCACGATTTATCAACGGTGTGGTCAAAACCACTGGTGACCAAAGTCACAATTAATCTGATGGGGCCAACCCATCTTGTGGTCAAAACCACTGGTGACAGTCCATAAAAATCATCCCCCTCCTCTCATCAATCCCACCATCATCATGCTTACATAACAAATGTCATAATCCCATATATCATGCATTTATGTATAGCATAGCATCCAACAGCATACGATGGCATACAAAATCATATATCATAGATCATGTAATAGGGGACTTACCCGGAATCCATGCTTATGTCCACAAGCAAATCACTACCACAAAGACTAAAAAGGCAACAATATAGCAATGTTACTAATAAAGTGTGTAAAGAGTTTTACACACCGCCATTAACGCTAATCCTAGATCCCAAGTTTTTGATCTATAGTGCTCCATCCCTTGACCTATATTCGCCAATCCTCGTTAGTTCCATAGGCCTATTCGCCATGATAATTAAAACCCAAGACTCACTTGTGGCACTCTATTTGAACCGATTTGGTTTCCAACCAAATCCCAAAGCCACTAATCGGATTCCTTGCAATCGACCAAACCTTAGATCCATACAATTGATTAGTTTTCGGCTTTTCCAAGTATCTAATGGAAAGACTAAAGAGAATCCCTTACCGTAGACTTACCAAATTGATTACCAGAGAATGGAGGATTAGATCTACTACTTTGAAAATCTCGGAGTTCCTAGGTGAAATCAGTTTCAAAAGTGGTTAGCCAAATCATCAATAAATGCCGGATCTCGACTTTTCCCTTCATCTAAATCGACATAGAACAAGAGAATATGGAAGAAGAGTTTCGAAAATCACTTACCTTCTCAAACCGATTGAAAAAGAAATCCCGAAGAGACGTATACTAACCTTTATATTCGGCCAAGTGAGTCTAATGGAAGAGGCAGGATTTCGGCAACAAGAGTGGTAGAGGTTCGGCTAATAGAGAAAGATAAAGATAAGGAAGAGAAGTAGGGAATTAATGGTGGTTTCGGTTTTGAGAAAGAAGAAAGAAAGTAGATGGGAGATGAGGGAGATTCGGCCAAAGATGGATTTTGGACAATGTTCTTTGGTATGCTTCAAAGAAAAACAAAGAGTATCAAGGGAAGAGAATGGGGTTTCGGTTTGAATCATCAAAGGAAAAGAAGAGTGTTAGCCGAAAACTCCCCTAGGACTCCCTTCCCATTCGGCCACCTCCCTCTTTTAGTGATAATTTCCAACCTTTAATTATCACCCAAGAAAAATAACATTTATCTTCCATTTATCCCTTAATCTCCTCTTTAAACAAATAAAATAAAAAAATAAAATACATATTATCACTCTTCTTAGCCGAAATAAATAAGGTTTATCCCTATCATAATAAGACTCCTACATGCAAGCCATCAGCTCCCTCTCCCATTCACGCCTGCTTGAAAAAAATAAAATACCAACCTACAGCTTCTTTGGTTCGAACCTGGGACCTAAAGGAGCAAACTGCCACAGCCCCTTACAACGCCCCAAGCCACTCTTCCAAACCAACTTTCATGCCTCAAAACCTCGCCATTTATTCTTAAGGCCTTCCTAGGCCGATTCCCTTCCTAAGGCAAAAGAAAATAAAACTCCCAAGGTGCATACTCGGCAGCTCGAACCCAAGACCTGCCCCATTGTCACCCCAAGCCCTTAAGAGGCGCATGGAAGCCCCTTTGCCGATTTATTCCTTGTGTCATGCCTCTCCTGAAATTTTTCTTAACCCCTATATCCTAGCTCCCTCCTTTTAAACACTTAAAAAGAAATTTTTAGTCCTAATTCAGGCCTAGCTCGGGGTTATTTCTAGACCCTATAACATGCTTAGCAATCATATTATTCATTTCTTCAAGCACACACATGGGAAAATAATTAAATTACAAACAACCCCTAATTTAGGATGTTACAAAAAGAGATTTCTCCTTGAAGATTCGGCTATGGAAGAAGGTGATCGGGACTAGGGTATTCGGCTTTTAGAAGATTTTTGAGGAGGAAAAAGGATGAGAAGAAGAAAATATTAGAGAGTTGCGGCAAAGAATCTCACCAAAGAAAAAGGGAATTTCGGCTTTCAGAGAAAAAGTTGTGGGAAGAAAGAAAACAAATGGGAGAAAAGATGGACTAGTGCCTACTAGTTTCGGCTACACATGCATACCCCTCAGAGTTGGTGTTTCGGCCAACTCTCTGCCTCTTGATAACTTTTATCCATCTTGATAAACCAACTTTTATCTCTCTTTTAGAAGAGACCACCTGAAATCCACTTATTCCCTCTTAATTATCATCATCTATCACTCAAAATAAAATAATTTAAGCTCCTAATTTGTAGCCATTGTGCCGTCCACCCCCTTCCCTTAGGAGTGCCAAATTTTGGCTCATTAACTTGGGCCTCAAGCGGCCACATTGGCCCAAACTCCTCCCCTAAGTGATGCCACTTAATACCCATTAAAAACTCCTCTAAACTTTGGGCCACAAGCCCAGCTTGCTATCAAATATAATTGTTTAACTTTTAATTTCTACTAACACTATTTATCGGCCACTTAACCCAGGTTTTAAAGTCCAACCCGAGCCCAATTCACACCGTAATGCCTTAGCCATGCAACATACCAAATGCACAGACCCACAAAAATTAGGATATTACAGTTCTACCCCCATTAAAATAATTTCAGCCTCGAAATTACCTGGCTAAAATAAATGAGGGTATTGCCATCGCATTGTTTCCTCTGACTCCCACAAAGCTTCCTCCGATCCATGGTTATGCCACAACACTTTGACTAAAGGGACTGATTTCCTCTGAAGCACCTTCACATCCCGTTCCGAAATCTAAATCGGCTCTTTCTCATAGGACAGATCTGGTCTCAACTCCACCTCTTCAACCGATATTATATGAGATGGATCCGATCGATAATGATGTAACATCGAAACTTGGAACACATCGTGCATCTGCTTGAATTCCGTAGGCAATTCTAACTGATATGCTACTGGACCAACCCATTTCAGAATCCGATAAGGTCTTATAAACCTAGGACATAACTTTCCCTCGCGACCAAATCTCATTACCTTCTTCCACGGCGAAACTTTGACAAACACATAATCTCCTACAGTAAACTCAAACTCCTTCCGCTTGAGATCTGCGTATGACTTTTGCCGGTTAGATGCCTCCTTCAACCGTGTCTGAATTACCTTAACCTTTTCTTCCGATTCTGCCACAATTTTCGGACCCAAAACCTGACGTTCTCCCAATTTCGTCCAACATGTAGGAGTGCGACACTTCCGTCCATACAAAGACCGTGACGGTGCCATCCGAATACTTGCTTGATAGCTATTATTATACGCAAATTTCGCTAAAGGCAAGAACTCCTCCCAAATCCCTCTGAAGTCTATCACGCAACCTCTCAACCTATCCTCCAAAGACTTGAATTACTCGCCAGATTTGTTGTCCGATGCGGATGGAATACCTTCATCAAATCCAACCCGTGTCCAAAGCTTGATGTAGGGCCTTCCAAAACTGAGACGTAAACCTCGGATCCTCGCTCGAGATAATTGATATCGGCACTCATGCAAACCTCACGATTTTTCTACATACAACTTTGCCAATTTCTGTAGAGAATAATCAACCCGCACTGGTATGAAATGTGCAGACTTCGTCAATCGATCTACTATCACCCATACTGAGTCCTTCTTAGTAGGCATAAGGGGAAGCCAACTAAAGAAGTCCATGGTAATTCTCTCCCACTTCCATTGCGGAATCATGATTGGTCAAGCAATCGACGGTACTTGGTGTTCAAATTTTGACTTGTCGACACGCTAAGCACTTCCCTATATACTCTGTAACTTCCCGCTTAAGACCAGGCCACCAAAACTGTTCCCGTAAAATCTTGTACAACTTACTTCCTCCAGGATGCATAGCATAAGGGCTACCATGTGATTCCTGAAGAATTCTCTGCCTTAACTCCTCATCCTTTGGCATACAGACCTTGCCCCAAAAACACAGCACTTCATCGCTGTTTACACCAAAATTTTCCAATTCTTCATTTTGTACTTGTAGCAACTTAGCACTTAGTTCACCATCTGCCAACTGCTTCTCCTTTACTTGACTTAAACATGTCAGCTTCACTTGCAACTCTGTTAGCAAACTTTCATCATCATAAAGGCTCAAATGTGCAAACATCGCCCTCAAATCTGACACTACTTTCCGACTTAGGGCATCTGCCACTATATTCGCCTTGCCCAGATGATACTCTATTGAGCAATCGTAATCTTTCAACAACTCCACCCACCTTCGCTGTCTCAGATTTAGCTTCTTCTAGGTCAACAGATACTTAAGACTCTTGTGGTCCATATAGATCACCGACTTCTCTCCATATAAGTAGTGCCTCCACACCTTTAGTGCAAAAACCACAGCAGCCAACTCCAGGTCATTTGTTGGGTAATTAACCTCATGTGGCCTCAATTGCCGAGACGCACAAGCGACCACCTTCCCGTCTTGCATAAGGACACATCCCAATCCTGTATGGGAAGCATCACAATATACCACATAGTCCTTCCCTCTTTCAGGCTGAATCAAAATCAGAGCTTCTGTCAATACTTGCTTAAGCTTCTCAAAACTCTCCTGCTGCTTATCCGCCCATATGAAAGGTACCTCTTTTCTCAACAACTTCGTCAGAGGCGCTACTATTGACAAGAACCCTTCGACAAATCTCCTATAGTAGTCTGCTAACCCCAAGAAACTACGAACCTCAGCCACAGACTTGGGTGGTTTCCAATCCAATACTGCCTCAATCTTCCGAGGATCCACCCTTATTCATTCAGCAGATACCACATGTCCAAAAAACATAACTTCCTTCAGCCAAAATTCGCACTTGCTGAACTTGGCATATAGCTTTTTCTCCCTTAACACTTGCAATACGACTCGAAGGTGCTTATCATGTTCTTCCTTAGACTTGGAATACATTAGAATATCATCTATGAACACAACGACGAACCGATCCAGGTAGGGTTGGAAAACCCAGTTCATCATGTCCATGAACGCAGTTGGGGTGTTTGTCAATTCGAACAGCATTACCAATAAGTCATAATGCCCGTACCTTGTCCGGAAAACTGTCTTATGGATATCAGCCTCTTTCACCTTAAGCTGATGATATCCTGACCTTAGATCTATCTTCAAAAATACTGCGACCCCCTTAAGCTGATCGAACAAGTCATCTATTCTTGGCAATGGATACTTGTTCTTGATGGTTAGCTTATTCAACTGCCGGTAGTCTATGTACATGCGCATAGTCCCATCCTTCTTCTTTACAAATAGGATCGGTGCTCCCATGGAGATACACTAGGTCGAATAAACCCACGATCGAGTAACTCTTGGATCGGGCTTTGAGTTCTACTAGCTCCTTTGGTGCCATTCAAGACGAAGCAATTGACACAGTGGTGCACTTCACAATAAGTCAATTCCAACTCCACCTCCCTATCCGGGTAACCTGTGCGACTCCTTCAAAAGACATCCACAAATTCCTTATTATTCTAACTCCTCCTACACCTACTTCCTTAGTCTTTAAGGTACTTATCAACATCGTAAAAGCTACACACCCTTTTCTTACCATCTTCTTCGCTTTAAGGGCGATACCACATTTGACAAGCAATTCGTCTCTCGCCCATCACCACAACCTCTTTGTCGTCAGAAGTTCTTAACGACATGAGCTTAGCAGCACAATCCACACTTGCATGGTACTTCACTAACCAATCCATGCCTAAGATTAGGTCAAACTCCTCAAATGGCAACTCCATTAAATCTGCTGGAAATTGCGCCCTCTGAACTTCCAAAGGTACTGTCCTAAAGAGTTTGTCTAACACTACTGATTGCCCTAAAGGACTAAGTACAGTCATCTTCCTTGGTACAGTCTCAGAGTTCACATGCAGAGTTCCAGACACCTTACTAGCAATGTATGAATGAGTTGACCCAATATCTATCAACGCAATAAAAGGTAACCTAGAGATAAGGATCATACCCATTATGACATCAGGTGCATCACCATCCTCCCTCCGACAAACTGCATACCCTAGACCCGGTTGTCTCACCTCTGTGTTACAACACCTCTACCCGGTGTTCCCCGACCTTTTCCAGAACCATTACCTCTGCCAGCCAAACCACGACCCTACGGTGGCTGCTGTCCACCTCTTCCAGCCTGATTAGGACCCTGACTTACGGGTCGACTCCCGTCTGTTTTCATAGGACAGTCCCTAATCATGTAATCCTTGGACCCACACTTGAAACATCCTCCCATCTTCTTCCAACACTCTCCCAAGTGCATCTTTCCACACTGGGCACAAGTATGCAGATCGCCCTCCCCAGTAGCAACTTGCTGACCTCGCGACCCATCCATTCTAGGCTCTTTTGGATATTCCCAGATGACCCTGATGATCCAAAACCTCTCTTTTGCTTATTCCTGTCCGTGTTCTGTCTCACAGACTCTTTAACTCATTCAGAAACCTTTGCCTTTTCTACCAACACAGCAAACTCCCGCTCCTACTGTGGGGCAATCAACAATCTCAGGTCATCCCTTAGTCCGTCATCAAACCGAACACATCGTTCATGCTCCGTAGTCACTATACCTTGAGCGTATTGGCTCAACCTTAGGAATTCTACCTCATACTCCGCTAAGGACTTATTTCCCTGAACTAGCCTCAAAAATGCCTTCCTCTGCACATCCACGTAGCTGGTTCCAATATACTTCTTCTAACACGCTACCTTAAAATACTCCCAAGTAAGATCATCTACGACAGCACCATTCCGAACCGTGAGCCACCATTGATATGACTCATCACGGAGAATGACACTACCCCTTTCAGTTTCTCCTCGGCAGACAGGTCCAAATCATCCATAATTCGCTCCGTCGCCTCTAACCAATACTCAACCGTATTGGGAGCCACACCAGCTATACTATAGAAAAACTCAGCTCCATTAGCTCGAAGTCGCCCAGGTACAGACTTCCGAGCTCCCATGCCTCCACTTACTCTAGCCACCCTCTCAAGTACTCGCAGCATCACTTGCGATACTGCATCATCTCCCGTCTGATCTTGATATTCAACACCAGCAGCTGGTGGTGGTGGCATTTCATTCTCGGACCCTTGACCAGACCTAACGGGTTTCAAAACGGTCATTCGACCTCTACCACGACCATGCACATTACGGCCACGTCCTCTAGAACTCATGTCTACGTTCGTGATTTAATCTGCTTAAGAATTTTATGAATTAGTTTTTGTTCCACCGATTTATCGCTAATGCAGTCTTATGTTTAATAGTTCTAAAAGTAGTTCTTCGAGTTCATACACACACTACTGACCTCAAGTTCATTCATCCAATCATCAACATTCATGAACTTATGCTCATTACGTAAAAGTGTTGTGGTTGTCATTGTTGTTGTTCTCCACTACCTGTGGGTATTTTCGTAATTTTTCTTATAGGGGTATTTTGGTAATTTTCCAAATTAGGTATTTGAAAATTTTGCAAAATAGGGATTTTTGGTTTTTTAAAATAAGAATATTTTTGATAAAAGAAATCGAGGGTAGTATGGTAATTTTATAAGCTGAGGGTATTTTTTGTAATTTTACAAACCAGGGCATTTCAGTAATTTGGTAAAATATGGTTCCAAGTGATTTCACGAAGTAAGGGAAAGTTGGGAAATTTTCAATCCGGGGGTACTTCGATAACCTTCATACCAAGGGTAGCTTGATAATTTTACAAGTTAAGGGTAATTTGGTCAATTTGCAAATCAGGGGTATTTTGGCCATCTTCCAAATCAATGATACTTTGGTAATTTTATAATCATGGTTTGACTTTAGGATTATACAAAACAAGGTGACTGGTCCCTTTTGGGTTTTAATTATTGAATTTAGCCTGTGATTGAGTCCTCTTGGTTAGGGTGAACCGTCACCACGCACTGTAGGATTCGAGCGGAGAGGAGGTGAGTCACTAGGACCGCTTAAATACCAAGCTCCCCTAAATCCAATCCTAGACATGCGCACAATGGTTTCCACACCTTTAACTCGACGACTCACTCATGTGTTTGTTTGGTTAGACTTTAAATTTTATGTAATTCGTGTTGGAGTAGACTAATCCTAGGGTTCAATAGTTCCTAATCTACTAATCTACGCCCCATAATTCCCACATACAAACCATACAATGGTTGGGTACTTACCAGTGGACTTGGTCAAGACTCAGTGCCATGCCAGAAAACCTGCTCATTCTCTAGTAAAAACTCAATTTCAAAATAAGAAAAATGTTTTGGGCCCAAAAAGCCCTCAAGGTCGAGTTTTGAATCGGGCTCTGATACCAAATTGAAACACCTCAAACCCGCCCACAAGTCCTGACCAGATCTGGCATGCTCCTTGAGTAAAACGTAGCTAAGTCTCGTATGACATTTTTGAAAATCGTGGTGGTTTCGAAGAAAATAGATTTGGGTTATTCTCGAGTTAAAAATTTAGTTGTAACTTAATTTGTACTAAATCGATAAGTTCATGTTTCAAAAGTTACAAGTTAAAGAAATATCGAATTTTAGAGTTTAATATTACTGTTAACTTCAAAAAAAAATACCATAGGTGTTTGAGTTTCAAAACAATTGATGTTGTTCGCAACATAATAGAAATTTAAAATGCAGGGAAAATGAAATAGATAAAAGAAAAATAATGGCCTTATTACATCAAATTATAACCCAAAATAATTCAAAATAGACTTAAAAGAAAAATCGAAAATCGAAATGTCCATGGCCACCACTAAGTTCCCGCCACCCGGTCCATCTATCGAGTTCCATCTCGCAAAAGTTAGCCCACGAAGGGTGAGTCAACAAACTCGAGTGTAACTACCATCACAGATTCCCAAATCATACAAGGCATAATAAATCACATAAAATAATTGTGAACCATGATGCAACCCAAACCACCTAGATCCAAACTTTACACAACACCCGCATTCTACCGATCACACCGTGGGATTACTAAATCGACCTCCATCCGCTACACACCATAGAAGGCGATCACTGCAATCAATCGCACATCGCTTTTATAATTGTGGCATAGCCACTCAGATAATGTGACAGAGTCACCAGATTCGATAATGTGTGAGTCACTAGATAATGTGGTATGAACCACCGATCACTTCCCTTTCACAAAATCACCCTTATGCCCATGCAACATACATAACATACTTAATAACATGCATTATACATTACCCCATAGCCTTAACAATATTTCACATATATCCATATTCATGTTTTATAAACTTTACTTAACTTAGGGGTAACGTAACTGAATGCACTGTACCATGGAATGGTACCCTTAGCCATATTCATGCATAGCCTTATTAACATATGCAAATCAATATTATTGTTAGTTGGGAATTTAGGTGGGTTACACACCGATTACTAGATAGATCTAATTGAAATCCCGATCTAATGCACTAGATCTCTTCTCCTACATTCGACCAACACTAAGCACATTAGTCAATAGGCCATTCGGCTAAACACAAATCCCGAAGGGTTAAAAAGACCAAAACCCTTACCTTGTTGTCGATTTGGTTACCAACCAGATCCCAAAAGTCTTTGATGAATTGTCACTACCAACCTACATTCGGCCAACACCCTATTTAGTAGACCAAACCCTTAAACGAAATCAATAAGTATCATAATCCATTCGGTCAACCATGATTGATCAAGTAAGACCATTCGGCCAACCATGATTGTACAAGTAAAGTCATTCGGCCAAAAGAAAAGATTCAAGAGAAGTGGCCATTAGGCTGAACCTACACCATCCTACCTTCGGGTTTTCAACAGATTGACACAGGAGACTTTTAGTGAGTCTGATTCGGCTTCTAGGAGTAATGAGTGAAATTGACCGAACCTTGGAAACGTGATTCAGGTTAGAAACTAATTAAAGAAGAGAGAAACCACAAAGAAGAAAATCCCAAAAACTTACCAAGCTCGAGAGGTGTATGCGGCTATGGTGTACTTTCGAGAAAAAGAGATTTCTCCTTGAAGATTCAGCTATGGAAGAAGGTGATGGGGACTAGGGTATTCGGCTTTTAGAAGATTTTTGAGGAGGAAAAAGGATGAGAAGAAGAAAATATTAGAGAGTTACGGCAAAGAATCTCACCAAAGAAAAAGGGGATTTCGACTTTTAGAGAAAAAATTGTGGAAAGAAAGAAAACAAATGGGAGAAAAGATGGACTAGTGCCTACTAGTTTTGGCTACACATGCATACCCCTCAGAGTTGGAGTTTCGGCCAACTCTCTGCCTCTTGATAACTTTTATCCATCTTGATAAACCAACTTTTATCTCTCTTTTAGAAGAGACCACCTGAAATCCACTTCTTCCCTCTTAATTATCATCATCTATCACTCAAAATAAAATAATTTAAGCTCCTAATTTGTAGCCATTGTGCCGTCCACCCCCTTCCCTTAGGAGTGCCGAATTTTGGCTCATTAACTTGGGCCCCAAGCGGCCACATTGGCCCAAACTCCTCCCCTAAGTAACACCACTTAATACCCATTAAAAACTCCTCTAAACTTTGGGCCACAAGCCCAGCTTGCTATCAAATATAATTGTTTAACTTTTAATTTCTACTAACACTATTTATCGGCCACTTAACCTGTGTTTTAAAGTCCAACCCGAGCCCAATTCACACCGTAATGCCTTAGCCATGCAACATACCAAATGCACAGACCCACAAAAATCAGGATATTACAATTGGTAATACTCTGTAACCCTATGGGTTAGGGGTGTTACAATTTAACTTCAAAAATACCTAGAATTCATCAATGGAAAATTTCAAAACCTTTAACTGTTTTACAAATTAATCCTTAGGTTAGCTAGATTAAGCTACAACAATTACAAAAACATAAATTTCTTAAGAAACAGATGACAAAAATGCTTACATGCATCAAACTAAGTTTTTCTTCCAAATTTCAGTGGTAAGAAAGACTAAGGACGATGATGCCTTATTTTTATTTTATTTTACTTAAATTTATTTAATTACAAAATTTCCTTTCAATTAAACATACATTTTAGCATTTTTCATGCCTTAACTGTCCATGTCAAATAAGAACGGTATAATTTCCATTTAAAACATTCCATTTATGTGATTTAAAGCATCTAGTCACTAATAATTAAAATATAACTAAATTTTACAACTTTCACAATTTAGTCTTTTTCTTTAATTAAGAAACCAAACAATAAAATTCACGAATTGAACTTTCACCTACTAATATAATAACTTCGTAAATATTTAATAAAAATTTTTATGAGCTTGGTTTTCAAAAAACGATGTCTCAATACCTCAGTTCCTGAAACCATTTGACTTTCAGGACAACTACTTATACTTAACTATTTATTTAATTAACTAAAATTCACCAAATCAAAACTCGATGTCAAACTATAATTGACACATACGAATTAAATAATAATTATTACAGACTTACTCGTCAGATTTTGTAGTCCTGAAACCACTATTTCTAACACCATTGAAAACGGCCTGTTACAACTCTCCCTCTTCAGAAAATTGTATCCTCAAAATTTATTACTTGAAAATAGGTTCGAGTACTGTGATTTCATAGATTCTTCTGTTTCCCACATAACTTCCTAAACTCGTGTCGACACCACAATACCTTAACTAGTGGAACGCCTTTATTCCAGAGTTCTTTCATTTCCCAAGCTGCAATTCAATTTCAGCCATAGACAACACATGGGATGGATCAAAATGATAACGTTGAAGCATCGAAAGATGGAAAACATTGTGAATTCTGTCAAGTTCTGGAAGTAATGCTAAGCTATAAGCTACGGGTTCAATTCTTTCTAAACCTTCGTACGATCCAATAAATTTTAGACTGAGCTTTCCTTTCATACAAAATCGTAACACTTTTTTCTACTATGGGACTTTCAAAAGTATTTTTTCACCAATGGAAAACTCAATATCTTTACCTTTTAAATTAGCATAGGATTTCTAACGATCAAATGGAGCTTTCAAATTATCACGAATGATTCTAACTTTACCTTCAACTTCTCAAACCAAATCAACCCACCTTGCTTTCTTTCATTTAATTTAGATTAGCACAATAGACTTTTGTATTTTCGACCATATAAAGCCTCGTACGATGCCATTTTTATGCTCGCTTGATAGCTGTTATTATAGACAAATTCAGCTAATGGAAAATACTGCTCCCAACTACCTTTGAACTCAATAACAAAACATCATAACATATCTTTTAAAATTTGAATTACTAGATCAAACTAACCATTTGCAAATGAAAAGCAATACTAAAATTCAATTTGGAACCAAAAGCTTCATGTAATTTACCACAAAATCTAGAAGTAAATATCGGATCATGATATGATATTAGTGACAGAGGAACGCTGTGCAATCTCAAAATTTCTACAACATATAACTTTGCCAACTTCCCAAGTGAATAGTCAGATCAAACAAGTATAAAGTGAGCAGATTTCGTCAATCTATTAACTATAACCCATAATGAATCTTTTTTGCTCAGAGTCAATGGTAACCCTGAAACAAAATACATAGTGCTCCACTCCCATTTCCATTCAGGAATCATTACAGGTTGTAACAAACCTGATGGAACCTGATGTTCTGCTTTAACATACTGCAAATCAAACATCTAGCTACAAATTCCATGATCTCCTGTTTCATACCAAACCACCACTACTGTTGCTTCAGGTCATGCATTTTGTTACTCCCAGGATGTATTGAATAAACACTACTGTGAGCTTCATTTAACAACTTTTATCTGAACTCAAAATTTTTAGTACATAAAAACGTCCACAAAAATATAAATAATCATTGGTTCCAATATCAAAATCAGTTGTCTGCTTGTTATTCACAACTTCACATTTCATTAACAAATCAAAGTTATCCTTCGAATTTCTTAAATCTCTGACAAGAATACTGGCCTCACTTTCAACTCAACCAAAATGGAACCATCAGAATCCGACGTCAAGCTTACATTCAAAGCTCACAAGGAAAACAATGATTTATGACTCAATGCATCCGCAACAATATTTGCTTTCCCAGGATGGTAATCAATTTCTAACTCATAATATTTTAATGATTAAAGCCACATTTTTCGCATTAGTTTAAATCTTTCTCAGTCATCAAGTATTTTAGGCTCTTATAGTTAGTAAAAACATGACATTTTTCACCATATAAATAGTTCTCTAGTTCTTTAACGCAAACACAACTGTAACAAGTTCCAAATCGTAAGTCGGATAATTCTGTTCGTGATGTTTTAACTGCCTTGAGGCATAAGCAATCACTTTCCCATTTTGCATCAGAACACATCTTAAACCACAAAGAGAAGCATCATTATAAATAGTAAACTCTTTTTTGGTTTCAGGCTAAGTCAACATTGGAGCTTTAGTCGACATATTTTTCAATTGATCAAAACTCTTCTGACACTTATCGAACTAGACAAAATTAACAAATTTTTTGCAATAACTTTATCATCAGAGCTACTAAAATAGAATTTTTTTTTACAAAATGTCGATAATACCCCCTCGGCTCAAAAAGTTGCGTACTTCAATAACATTCTTCAAAAATTTCCAATCAACAATTGCCGATATCTTATTCGGATCAACTCGAATAGCATCATCAAAGATGACATAATCCAGAAATTCAACCTCCCGTAGCCAAAGTTTGCATTTGCTGAATTTCACATAAAATTGTTTTTCAGGCAAAGTCTATAACACAATTCGCAAATGCTCGGCAAGATCTGACTCGTTTAACGAATATATTAGAATATCATCAATGAATACCACAACAAATTGATCTAAATAAGACTAAAATACTCAGTTCATCAAGTCCATAAATTTAGCAGGAGCATTAGTGAAACCAAACTACATTACAAAACACGCATAATGTTTGTATCGAGTTTTGAATGCAGTCTTTAGTACATCAGGATCTTTAACTCACAATTGATAATATCCGGATAGTAAATCAATTTTTGAAAAATCTGAAGCTCCCTTTAACTGATCGAACAAATTGTCAATACGAGGTAATGGATATTTATTCTTGATGGTAACTCGATTAAGTTATTGATAATTTATGCATAATCTTATCGACCCATCTTTCTTTTTCATAAATAGGACTGGTGCACCCCAAGGTGACATACTCGGTCGAATGAAACTATGGTCTAATAATTCTTGCAGCTGTGCTTTTAACTCTTTCAACTCAATAGGAGTCATTCTATACGGAGTTATTGAAATTAGAGGTCTTTCCGACAAAATTTCTATTACAAATTCAACTTCTCTATTTGGTGGTAGTCCTGGTAATTCTTCGAGAAAAACATCAATTTACTCTTTGATTATCGGTACCTGATCGATTTTTTATTCTGTCACTCGTGAACCAAGGATATATGCCAGATAAGATTCACACCTTTTTTTGATCAACTTTTGATTTGACAATGCTGAAATCACATTTGTTATACAATCTGTTCCATCAACTTTTACACAAATAAATTCACCACTCGGATGTTTCAAACTAACTTGCTTCCTTCGGCAACTCACTATTACATCATGCTTAGGCAACCAATCCATTCCCAAAATAAGATCAAAATCATCAAATGGTAACAGCATCAAATCAGTAGGAAAGTCGTAACCCCAAACTTCCAGTGGACATAACTTACAAATCTAGTTAACTAAAAACACATTGTCTAAGTGGATTTGTTACCTTAACTATATAATCAGTTAACACAACAGGTAAATTATTTTTATCTACCAATGCAGTGCATATATATGAGTGTGATGACCTATGTTTAATCAATGCATATATATAAAATATCAAAACGAGAGAAAGTACCAGCAATAACATTTGGAGTAGAAGCTTCTTCTCGAGCTTTAATTGCATAAGCTCTGACAGGTGTTGTACCTTTAGATTGTTCATTTGTATCAACAGTTTTTTCCTTGACCAGCTGTATCATTTCTATTGTTTCCCATTCGTCTACCTCTTTGTAGAGTAGCTTCAGCCTTTGCTGTCTGATTTCCTATGTATTATGTCGTTTTGGACAATCTCTGAGAAAATGATTAGGAGATCCACATCAAAAACAAGTTCCCAGCTTAACTCGATATTCATCGAAATGACTTTTACCACATTTTTCGCAAACAATATTCTCTACATTTCTCACACTACCTTCACTAGCGGTCGTGAATTTACAAACCTTATACTACTCTATATAGGTCTATTTCTACCGATAAACCCTAAAGGAGCGATAGACTGGCTAGCAACATTTTGGAACTTTTTGGTGAAAAATTCTGAACTGATTTGGTCGGTCCTTTTTTATGAAATCTCGAGATCTCAAATCAAATTGCCTTTTACTTTTGCAGATTTCTTCAACTTTTTAAGCGTGTTCTGAGAGCTCCACGAATTCACATATTTTTAACACTTAAATCGGCATTCATATTTCATCATTCAACCCGTCTTCAAATCTAATACACATCTCCTATTCAGTTGATACAATATTACGGTCATACTTTCTTAAGTGTATAAATTCTCGTTCATACTTAGCTACTAATCAATTCCCTTGTTTCAATTTGAGAAACTCTTTCTTTTTTTCTTTTCAAGATATAACCGACTAACTATTTCTTCCTGAATTTTGTATGAAAGAAGTCTCAGTTAATACGATCTTTAGATGTCATTGGGGTTAAAGTATCCCACCATAAGTATGCTTCGTCTTTTAACAACGAAATTGCACATCTTAAACAATATTAAGGTGTACACATCAATTCTGTGAAAACCCTCTTCGTATTCTCTAACTAGTATTCAACTTTTGAAGGATCATCATCAACCTTACCCCAAATTCTTTACCTCTACACTTCCAAATTATATCAATAGAAGGGAGAAGAACTGCAGCAGCACAGGGTTTTGAGGACATGGAGGTGCCAAAGGAGGCACAATGGGGGGTGAAGGTTGCCGAGTCACAGGGTTGGCTTGCATAAACTTGTTGAACCATTGATTCATCTTACCGTAAATTACCCTTTTTCATTTCATCACCAAAATATTGTGGAATTGATACGCTTTGACTTACTTCCGAGTTGGAAGCTTGAACATTACTTTCAACTTCATTAACTACGGTCCGATTTGATTCGGTTGACATCTTTTATCTAAAATAAAATACAACATTAGAACAGATCAAAAGCATCACACTATCACAATCATTAATGCGGCATGTATGTTCTCGACACATTACGCACTACGTTAGTCCTAGAATAGACTAAACAGTAACTCTGATACCATTAAATGTAACACCCCTATTTTTTCTTAATTGTCAGATTAGGATTACGGAGTATTACCGAGCAAAATATAACATTTAACTTCACAAAAAATTATACAAATTAAATGCTAACATATAAAAATTGAATCTAATCTTGGAAAAAATACATTTACGGGCCTTAAATCGAGTCTACGGGGCCTAAAAAATAGTTTGGGAATAATCTATGCTCAAATTGAAACAAATCAAAAAATTCTATTAAAAAATGAAAAATTTTGAAACATGAGTCCTGTAACACCCCAAACCCGGCCCAAACACTACAACCGGATCTGGCAGGCCACTAGAAAAATTTTAATAAAACATTCAGGTTACCAGAAAACCCTAAGTGAAATTTTATATATAATATACCTTTAGGAATAAAAGCCCAAATTTAAGTACATGCCTTGGTTTAATTAAAGTAAATCTTTTAATAACAAAAAAAAGAAAAAAAATAACAAATAAATACCCAAAACATAAATTAGTGGTCCATGGCCTTATTACAACGGAGTTCAAATCCATAAAATAAAATAATAATAAAAACTATTAAGTTGAGACTTTCTGTCGGACCCACATATTCTTTTGCATGGCCACCTTGCGCTCATCTCTGGCCCGGTCCGATGCACTAAGTGTCACTTGAAAGGTTAATTTAATTGGGTGAGTCACGAGACTCAGTGTGCAACCCTCATACGCCATTAGATTTGGGCATTAACCCATAAAACATAATAATAATTTCATTTACATAGATAAAAAATAATATGCAAAACCCAACCTGTTTGCCTAGGTTTCCATCCGCTACACGCCTGCATCAACAGCTTCTCACCATTGGGGATTTCTACAATCAACCCACACCGCTACATCGCCAAGATGGCGATCATGTCGCTTCATCAACATATTATGGTCAAGCCCTTATAATGAGATCATGGCATTAGCCGCTCTGAAGAAGTCACTATAAAAACAACTACACATATACATATAACTTCCTCCTTTCATCACCCGACCCATGCAATCACATACAAGCAATTTACTTATAACATTTAATTAGATTATTTACTAACCTGGTGGTCCGCGTTTACCCTCTTTGGGTTTCCATCATTAAACCGAGATTTCAGATTTATCATAACATATGAGCATGTATTAGTAATCAGATATAGATGGTGGGGAAGTATTACACACCTGATTCTCGTACTAATGCTCTTCGCTATGTCTACGCTACTATCACTTGAGACTACCACAATCGGCCCACGATCTGACTTCGATATCGGCCCACACCCTGATGGCCAATCTCGCACTACCGAAATAGATTGCTTCTTGTATTTAGATGTTGGTTTTACAGATCCAACCTTTTCTGCCTGACTATTAATCGAGTCCATCATAATCCCTTAATCACTAAACCATCTAAACGATGAGATCTAATTACTTAAACAACTATAACACTTAAATCGAACTCTTACCTAGTTATTCGAATCCCGAATGTCGTTGAGAACACGTCACCTCCCTTCCTACTTTCGGCCACCACCAAAAATATTAAACCTTACGATGATCGCAACCAACCGATTACCATATGAAATTCAGAAAAATGGAAAGGAATTAAAAAGTGGCCATTCGGCCAAACCTACCACCACCTACCTTCGGCTTTTCCACAAATCGGCACTACAAATCTTAGCAAGAAAGGATTCGACTTCTAAGATTAGAGAGTGAACATCAATCGAGACATTAGAGTGGTAATTCGGTTTAAGAACAATATGAGAAAGGAAGAAATATTGTAGAAACAAATCACAAAGAACTTACCAAACTAAGAAGGTGTAATCGATTATGGTGCACCTTCGGGAAAATCAACCTTGAGATTCGGCTATAGGTGTAACACCCCAAACCCGACCTAAAAGTTACGATCGGATCTGGCATGTCACATGAAAAAAATGTCTAAAAACTATGTGTTCGTTAAAAAGTTCGTGTTCGTTATATTTGTTGTGAAAAATAGAGTGTAAGTAATTTTGAATAAGAAATGGTTTATTAAGATTTTAGAAAAATCCCGTATTAAACATTTAGTAACAAGCAAGAACCAAATTAAAAGCTAAAACCAAATAAAATACCAAGGCCTTATTACATTGCAAAATCCCAAAATTAGAAAGTAATTTTAAATAGAAACCGAAAGTTTACGAGAAAAAAGTGCATGGCCACCACAGAGTCCACCTCGGCCCAAGTCCTCAAACTAGGGATTACCCAAACATTTAAAAGAGGGGTGAGTTTACTAAAACTCGGTGTGTACAACCCCTAATAGTAAGAACATGTATCAACCCATACAAATACAACATATTAAACATGTATGCAATGTAACCCACCCCAACCTAAGTATCCAACCTCTACACACCACGTGCATTCGATAAATACACCGTGGAGATTACTAAATCGACCCTCCATCCGCTACACACCGAAGGAAGTCACCGCACCTAGCCCGACATCGCTTCTTATTACGTGGCATAGCCATCGATAATGTGACAAAGTCAACGGATACATAATATTGTGACATAAGTCAACGGATAATGTGGTAAAACCACCTAACACTTCCCTTTTCATTGTAACCCTCGTGCCCATGCAACATACATAATATTACAATTCGTGCATGCAAGATGACATGTATGCAATCATATATCAAATAACGATGAAATGAATTACCATCATAATCGTAATAATAATATACAACATAATCAATCTAACCAACCTCTAAGGGTATAACAGTAATTTTACCTACCAAGGGTATTTTCGCAATTTACCCACCAAGGGTATTTTTGTAATTTACACACCAAGGGTATTTTCATAATTTACCCAGGTATTTTCGTAATTTACCTACCAAGGTATTTTCTTAATTTACCCACCAAGGGTATTTTCATAATTTCGCACCTGCAATGGCCCTCCTGGAGGTCTAATGTTACCCTGAGTGACTCGGCTACCATTTTCGGTTGTCACCACACTATTGGGCCTAAAACTCGATGTTGGCCCATTCGGGCCCACACCCTCGTGTGGCCCACCTAACACAAATCTAGCCACGTATATAGGTTCCACCTAGTCTAGTTCACTATATACTATATCATCATATAATTTATTCCAATTGGCCCCAAGGGCCCATTGGGCCCACTTCGGCCCATCGCGGCCCCAACCCACAAGAATACTACTGATGGCCTCACCTATCGTGTCGAAGCCTCACACGTGCGCTCGCAGCTCGTATGGCTACTAATGCCGTGACCGGCACTTCGGCATTTGCCGCTCTACAACTAGAGTAGAGAGAGTTACACACCTGATAGGACTCTGGTGCTAAACCGCACTGCGACCACTCCTGTGCCCAACGCCCACCAAGGTATGTTAACCCTCCTCCTAGCATGCTCTTTATATAGCTAGCTCTTCACCTTCATTCCTTGTATCTTTCTGATGTGGGATCCCTTCATCAGTAGAGTTTAAATTCAACTGAAACTCTTACCGTCCAATCTGTAAAATAAATTCTCCCTTGCTCCTCATGAGATTTGAACCCAAGCTCTCCCATCAGCCAATTCACGCCACTTGCCACTTTACCAACCAGCTCCTTGTGTCTTAAACCATGTGCAACTAAATAAAACCCTATAGCCAAGGTCTAAATTCATTTAATAAAAAATAATCTAAAAGGAATGCAATTGTTACAACTAGAACCTTGGACCTCCTTCCTTCCTTGTGGCGTCATTCCCTTGCTCCCTAAGTGGCGTCACTTTGCCACTACACCACAAGCTCCTCTTGTGTCATTTTCCTCCATATTTTATTCTTAAGGCCTACCCGCCAACCTCCAGGGTTTTTTTCACCTAAAACCAAAATTTTTCCTAAGGCCTAACTTGAACCCGGGACTTCATAGAAGCCCCCTAACCTTCCAAACTCACTTATCTAATTGGTCCAACTTGCATTTAAGCCGATCTCTTGTTCTCCAAAAAAATTTAAATGCTACTACGCCCAAGGCCCATTGAGCTCAATCCTACTAAGCCCAATTTTAGGATGTTTCAAATCTACCCTCCTTGAAGAAATTTCATCCTCAAAATTTCCAACTAACTAACAGTCACACGTCCTAACCTACCACACTACGCTCACGCTGTGCACTCTAATCTAATAACACTAATAAACCAAATCTCAAAACTTTTTTCTCACAACTAGATATCTAAACACAAAAGCAAATCGATATTTATACATACAATTTCTATATCCAAACCAGCACACACAAAATAAATACAAAAAATACAGTCATAACATTGTCTTAACAAACATAAAATAAGGGAACTTAAAGATTTGGATGCCAGAGACTCAAGGTGCCATACTTCCAGACAACATGTATTTTCAAACAAACTTTTGAAAATTTTTTTGAACCCTATAAAACAGTTTTTGAAACCTAGGCTCGATACAAAATTGTAACACCTAAACCCGGCCTAAAAGTTACAACCGGATCGGCATGTCACATGAAAAAAAATGTCTAAAAACTATGTGTTAGTTAAAAGTTCGTGTTTCGTTATATTTGTTATGAAAAATCGAGTGTAAGTAATTTTGAATAAGAAATGGTTTATTAACATTTTAGGAAAAAATTAAACATTTAGTAACAAGCCAAATTAAAAGCTAAAACCAAATAAAATACCAAGCTTTATTACATTGCAAAATCCCAAAATTAGAAAGTAATTTTAAATAGAAACTAAAAGTTTACGAGAAAAAAAGTGATGGCCACCACAGAGTCCACCTCGGCTCCAAGTCCTCAAACTAGGGATTACCCGAAACATTTAAAAGAGGGGTGAGTTTGAAAACTCAATGTGTACAACCCCAATAGTAAGAACATGTATCAACCCATACAAATACAACATATTAATCATGTATGCAATGCAACCCAGCCCAACCTAAGTATCCAACCTCTACATACCACCCGTACTTGCCAGTCACACCATGGGGATTACTAAATTGACCTCCATCCGCTACACACCTCGAAGGCGATCATTGCAATCAACTACACATCGCTTTTATTACGTGGCATAGCCACTCGATAATGTGACAAAGTCACGGATACATAATATTGTGACATAAGTCACCTAGGATAATGTGGTAAAACCATCGAACACTTCCCATTTTCATTGTAACCCTTGTGCCCATGCAACATACATAATATTACAATTCGTGTATGCAGTATGACATGTATGCAATCATATATCAAATAACGTATGAAACGAATTACCATCATAATCAAAATAATAATATACAATATAATCAATCTAACCAACCTCTAAGGGTATAACAATAATTTTACCTACCAAGGGTATTTTCGTAATTTACCCACCAAGGGTATTTTTGTAATTTACCCACCAAGGGTATTTTCACAATTTACCCACCAAGGGTATTTTTGTAATTTACCCACCAAGGGTATTTTCGTAATTTACCTACCAAGCGTATTTTCTTAATTTACCCACCAAGGGTATTTTCATAATTTTGCACCTGCAATGGCCCTCCAGAGGTCTAATGTTACCCTGAGCGACTCGGCTACCATTTCCAGTCGTCACCAGACTATTGGGACTAAAACCTGATTGTGGCCCATTCGGGCCCACACGCTCGTGTGGCCCACCTAACACAAATCTAACCACGTATATAGGTTCCACCTAGTCTAGTTCACTATATACTATATCATCATACAATTTATTCTAATTGGCCCTAAGGGCCCATTGGGCCCACTTCGGCCCATCACCGCCCCAACCCATAAGAATACTACTGATGGCCTCAACTATCGCGTCGAAGCCCCACACGTGCGCTCACACGCTCGTATGGCTACTAATGTCGTGACTGGCACTTAGGCATTTGTCGCTCTACAACTAGAGTAGAGAGAGTTACACACCTGATAGGACTCTGGTGCTAAACCGCGCTGCGACCACTCCTGTGCCCAACACCCACCAAGGTATGATAACCCTCCTCCTAGCATGCTCTTTATATAGCTAGCTCTTCACCTTCATTCCTTGTATCTTTTCGATGTGGGATCCTTCACAAGAGAGTTTAAATTCAACTGAAACTCTTACCATCCAATCTGCAAAATAAATACTCCCTTGCTCCTCATGAGATTCGATCCCAAGCTCTTCCATCAGCCAATTCACGCCACTTGCCACTTTACCAACCAGCTCCTTGTGTCTTAAACCATGTGCAACTAAATTTAACACTATGGCCAAGGTCTAAATTCATTTAATAAAAAATAATCTAAAAGGAATGCAATTGCTACAACTAGAACCTTGGACCTCCTTCCTTCCTTGTGGCGTCATTCCCTTGCTCCCTAAGTGGCGTCACTTTGCCACTACACCACAAGCTCCTCTTGTGTCATTTTCCTCCACATTTTATTCTTAAGGCCTACCCGCCAACCTCCAGGGTTTTTTTTCACCTAAAACCAAAATTTTTCCTAAGGCCTAACTTGAACCCGGGACTTCATTGAAGCCCTCTAACCTTCCAAACTCACTTATCTAATTGGTCCAACTTGCATTTAAGTCGATCTCTTGTTCTCCAAAAAAATTTAAACGCTACTACGCCTAAGGCCCATTGAGCTCAATCCTACTAGGCCCAATTTCAGGATGTTACAATAGGAGAAGGAAAGTATGAACAAAAGAGAATTTGGCTTTTTGAGAAAATATTGAGGAGAGGAGAAAACAACTAGGGGGTTTCGATTTTGAAAAGAAATTGAAGCAAATGAGAGAAGAGAATTTCGGCTGGGTGAGGAAAAGAGAAAAGTGAAGAAAAGATAATCACTTGTCTATTAATTTTGGCAACACACACACCTCTCAGAGTTGGATTTTCGGCCAACTCCTCCTTCCTCTGATAACCTTTATCCACCCTTACCAGCTTAATCTTTATCTACTCTTTAGAAGAGTTTCACCAAGCACCAACTCTTCTCTTCATAAATCAGTATATTATCTATATAAAATAAAGAAATTAAGTCCCTTATTTCCCCAACTTTGTGCCTTCCTCCCCTTCCCTCAGCCAAATTTTTGACCCAAAAACTTAGGCTTCAAGCATCCAAATTTGGGCCCTTCCAAAATGCTTGTGACGTTACCTGCAGCTCCCCTCTATTATGCCTTTAGCAACTGGGCCACAAGCCCAATATATCATTTAAATTACCCAGAACACTAATTTAAACCCTAGAGTGACTAATTCAAATATTTAATCAAGGCCTCACCAACATATTAAACCAACATCTCATATAAATGCACAAGCCCACATTTAGGATGTTACAAGTCCCACGGTCATGTGACATAGTCCAGATCGTGTGAACATTCGAAGTCTGGACACATGGTCGTGTCCTAACCCGTGTGTATATTCGAAATAGGGACACAACCATGTCGCAGGCTGTGTGCCAAATCATGTGTGCTTTCAATGTTGGGTCACACGGCCATTTCATATGTTGCATGCCAGACCATGCTACATACTGACTTAGGACACAAGGCCGTGTCCCATGCCATGTCTCAGATCGTGTGACACATGCACCTCAAATCAAATTTGTACACAACTGTATGATATAACCGTGTGTGGCACACGATCGTGTAATAGTGTGTGTGTCCCAAGTTATGTGCAACTAAATGACTTCATTTTCAAGACAAAACAACCATTCTTACTTAGACACCAAGCCACCCCATTTTCAATCAAAATGACCTATTCAAAAAACACCTAAAACACACCAAATTCATACAATTAATATGCCAAACCAATGTATCCTCATTGATACCACAATTGTTACACAAATACCATAAGCACATCACCTAAAGCTTACCATTACACACATGATACTTATTTAACTACCATAATACCATCACCAAACTCCCAACACATAACATAAACAAGTCTAACACCACACACTATGTATCATAATAGCCATACCACATTTCAACATAATTAAAGATACTAAATCAAAATAATGTCTAACCAAGAGCACAAGCATTTACGTACAAAATAATATCATCATAAAACTTAACATACTAATTCACAACCATAAGAGCTTAATTACACTTTGACTAACATGTTAACCTTAACCACATCAAACCCTATATACATGCCACAAACAAAATGAATCAAAAATAAAAGCTACCAAAAAGAGTCTTCATAGTGTAAGCGTTGAAGTTGATCTTCCTAGGACTGTTCCACAAGACGTTAAGTACAGAAATAAACAAAACAAAACATGTAACATCCTAAATTTTTGGGCCTATGTGTTTAGTGGGTGAATATGTGTAATGAGTTAATTTAAGTGTTAGGGGTCTAAATTGGGCTCAGGCTTAGGCAGAGGCCTTGATTAAAATTTTTATTTGGGCATTATAGGACTTAAAAGGTAGCACCTGTGTTTAAAATATCAAAATGGGCTTGTGGCCTAGTGGTCAGTAGCGCCATTTAGGGAACAAGGAGGTGACACCACACCAGGGAGTAAGGGGCCCAAATTTAAGTTCAAGGAGCCCAATTCCTTTGATTTAAGTTAGCTAATTTTCAGTATTAGGATTAGGTGGAGTTGGACAGCAACAAGGCTCAAAAATAGGAGGATTTATGTAAATGGGATAATGTAGATATTATAGTTGATAATATGGAAGATAAGAGAGGAAATTTAGGAATTTATTTAATGTGATAATAAGGGAGATAATGTGCTGATAAAGGAAGGAAGAGGTAGTGTCATCCATGACACTGTGGATGAGTAGTCACATGAGGATAAGGAGAGAAAAGATAGGATTTATCTACTGAGTACAGTGTTGGCCGAATTTCCAACTCTAGTGGGTGCCGAAATTCTCTTTAAATAGAGGGGATATCTCGTCAATTTTAGCATTTGAACCCTACTCTTTTCTTCATTCTTTGTGTGAAATTCCTAGTCTCTCCCTCCACAATTTCTATCAACTTTCTTTCAAAAAGATGAAAATGTTCTTAAGCCTTCTTTCTTCTAAAAGCCGAAAATCACCACCTCCTTCACCCTTTCTTCTTTCTTTGAAATTTCACATTAGTCAATCTTACGGTCTCCATTGTTATTCTTCTCCCATTCACTAAAAGCCAAACTACACTCTTGTTTGCTCTTGTAGCCAAAATCTTCTTCTTGTTCATCTTTTCCAGGATTTTCATAAAAGTCGAAATCCCTAGATCTCATCTCCTATGTTTGTCGAATTCTCTCTGAGGTGTCTTCTTGTGCCGTATCTTGAAGAAAACTCAGGGTAAGTGTCAATTCGTGAGATCTAAATCTTCTCTAGATTTTTTGAGACTCTAGCCGAATGGCTATATGGAAACTAATATTGTGTTTTTTTCTCATTTGAGGTATTCCGGGATTCAAGATTTTAAGGAGAGGTCTTATCTTCACGTTCTTCTGGCTTTTGAGCAAAGTTGTAAACAAAGGGCAGTAGATCTGATTAGCGAGGGTATCAACGTAGAGGGTAGTCCTACGTATTTATCAGGTGTGTAACACTTTCACACCATTTAGATTGCCTGTTATAATATGGTTATAAATATGTTATATACTATTAAAAGCCAAAATCCTGGCATATCGGTTGAAACCCAAGGAGGGTAAAGGCGAATCACTAGGTTAGTGATTTCTGTCATTCCTAAATGAATGTTTCAGTTGAGATGATATGTTTTATATGTATGTCGATTTCTGTGATTGCATGGGGTTGGGAGATTGATGAAAGGGGAAGTGTACTGTTGTAGTGGCTTTTGCCATGATCTGTTGTAGTGGCTTTTTGCCATGATCTATTGTAGTGGCTATTGCCATGATCTGAAGATGAGCAGCATGACTGCCATCGATGGTGTGTAGCGATGTGGGTTGGTTGTAGAAATCCCCAATGGTGTGATTGGCAGGTAAGGGTGGTGTGTAGCAGATGGAAACCTAGGATTGGGTTCGGCTTTGCATATTTTCTGATATACTATGCTCTGTTATTTGTACTGTGGGCCTAAGGCCCAATTTTATGGTGCACGAGGGTTGCACACTGAGTCTCGCGACTCACCCTATTATTTAACATCTTTCAAGTAGTACCTAGTGCATCGGACCGGGCTGGAGAGGAGCGCAAGGTGGCCATACGAGAGAATATTTTGATTCAGCAAAAGACTTTACTTAGTTTATTTATTTTTATTATTTTTAATTAGTGGGTTTTAAATTTCATTGTAATCAGGCTATAGGCCACTAGCTTCACATTTTTCTTTCTTTTGAATTTATTTTGAGCTTTTATTATTATTAGGCTTTTAAATTTTAAGTTTTAATTAAACTAAGGCATTAATATAAAATGTATATCTTTTACAACTTATTCAACCATTTAGTTTTCCTAAATAAAAGGTTAAGCTCAAGAAAAATATTTTCCCAAAATTGTGACATCTTTCAAAATCTTCTTAGTGACATGCCAGATCCGGTCGTGGTGTTTGGGCCGGGTTCGGTGTAACATCCTGAATTAGGGGTTGTCTGAAATTTAATTATTTTCATGTGATTGCTTGAAAAGAAATGAATACTATGTTTGCTAGACATGATTTAGGGTCTAGTCATAGCCCCGAACTAGGCCGAACTTAGGGCTAAAATTTCTTTTTAAGAGCTTAAAAGGAAGGAATTAGGTGAGATAGGGGTTAACTAAAATTTCGGGTGAAGCATAACACAAAGAGTTAATTGGCAAGGTGGCTTTCATGCGCCACTTAAAGGCTTATGGGTGACGATTGGGCAGGTTTTGGGTTCGAGTCTTGGGAGTTACAAGGGGGGATGTGTTTTATTTTGGGCTTTTTGGCGTTAAAGGAAAGGGGGCCAAGTTAGAAGGCTTTAAAGGATTTTTGTGGTGGAGTTTGGACATGAAAGTCATTTGGTGGAGTGGCTTGGGGTGCCACTTAAAGGTCTTGGCAAATGGACTCAAGTTCGAGTCAAGGAATTGGCATAGGGGTTTCTTTATTTTTTTGCAAAATGGCACCATAGAGAGGGAGGTGTTGGACGGCAAATGGGGACTTTGGAGGGATAGGGATAAACATTTTTTTTATCTATTTTATTTGATGAAGTGATAAAATTTATCACAAAGGGTGAGAGTTGGCTGAATGAAGGACTCATCAAGGCCATTCACAATCGGTTTTGAGGCATAGGTATAGCCGAATGTCTTCCTCCTAAATTCATTCAATGTCATCTTCTTTTCTCTCAAGTGCCTAGCTGAATTCCCTATCTCCCTTATCTCTTTCTCTTTGATTTTTGTTCTTTTCTTTCTTGATATCATAAAGCCGAAACACTCTAAGACCCTTCTTTCATCTCCTTTCTTTGTTTTAAGGCCGACTCCATACCCTTTCTCTTTTGAGCTGAATCCTCTAAGGAAGGTGCTGTTTTGCTCTAGCATTCGGTTCTTTTCTCTTCCCTAAAGGTAGCCGAAACCCCTAACATCACCAAGTGGTGCCGACTTGTGGTGGTTAGAGACCGAGATAGTCATCAAGGTAAGGGGCGACAACTTCTTTTAGGTTTGTGGTTATGGCCGAATGGTCTATGACTTATATTAATGCAGTTAAATCGATTGTAGGGAAGCCATAGCCGATTGAAGAAAGCTTTTGGGATTTGTTTTCCTAGGATAGGGTGGTAAGTAACATTCGGCCATAGGCCTTGATTATGTGTGATTGTGCAAGCCGATTCTAACAAGTGTTTTGGTAGGTATCTCGACAAATCAAGTGATAATTTTAGGATTTTGGTAAGTGTGGTAAGTGAATAGTTATATTCGGCCAAAGGCCATTTTTGGGTATCCATGTATAACCGATTATGTGCCATGGATTTAGGGGCTAATCGGCCAAGGCAAACAAAGGCTTCGGGATTTGGTTGGAAACCAAATCGGTTCAAGGTAAGTGTTATTTTAAGTACAACATATCCTTTGGGATTATTTGGTTTGGCCGAATAGGCCTACGTCCCTAACCCTGTTGTTGGCCGATTATAGGGTCAAGAATCTAGCATCATAGATCGGATCTTTGGGATCTAGGAATTTCGGTGGTAACAGGTGTGTGAAACTCTTTACACACTTTATTAATTAACATTGCCACATTATTGCCTTTTAATCTTTTTGGTAGTGATTTGCTTGTGGGCATAAGATTGGATTCCGGGTAAGTCCCCTATTTTGTGATCTATAATGTATGTTTGAGTATGCCATCACATGTTATTAAATGCTATGCTATACATAAATGCATGATATATGATAATTGTTATGTAAGCATGATGATGGTGGGATTGATGAGAGGAGGGGATGATTTTATGGATCGTCACCGTGGTTTTGACCACAAGATGGGTTGGCCCCATCGGTTTAATTGTGACTTGGCCACCAATGGTTTTGACCACACCGTTGTTAAATTGTGACTAAGTCCTAGTGGTTTGGTACCACTAGTGGTTTTGACCACATTATGATATTTGTGACCTATGGTCATCAGTGGTTTTGACCACACGATGGGTTGGCCCCATCATTTAATTTGTGACTCTAGTCACCAGTGGTTGTGACCACCAGTGGTTTTGACCACACGGGGGTAGTTAAAGGAGTACGAATGGTTGGGTTGCATGTTGCATGTCTATTAACAAATTGTGTATGAGATGCATTTTCCGTGTGGGGGATTTGCACACTGAGTCTTGGTGACTCACCCCTTCCCATACTATTTTACAGATGAGTAGATCGCGAAGATGGAGCCGGGGAGGACTCGAGGCGGCCATGCTTGTTACTCAGATTTGGAACCTTATTTAAATCAGTTTTAGTTCATTTATTTTCTAAGTCTTTTTATTTTGGGTTGTAATAAGGCCGCTAATTATTATTTGGATGTTTATTTTATTTTACTTATGTTATGTTACAAATGAAGTTTATAAATGTTAAGTGAACCGGTTAAAAGTAACTTTTTCAAACTTAATAACTTCTACGGGTTTTCAAAGATGTTACCATCGGGTAACAAAATACACCAAGTCAATTATAACCTTGACAAATTTTAAAATTTTACATGATCAAACATTTTCAAAGGGTTTATCAACCCAACCATGTTTATGAAAATAATCCCAACTGAGTTTTATCAAACCCCGTTTTAATACCTTAGCCACATTTTAACAAGTTTTCACCAGACACTCAAAATGATTCAAATTATTTTACTCCGTGACATACCAGATCCGGTCAGGACTCATGGGCTGGGTTTGGGGTGTTACATTTTTAGTATCAGAGCCCGGTTCAAAACTCGGCTGTGGGGGCGCAAGGCCCAAAATGTTTTGGTTTATGTTAGTAGGCCTTATTGGAATGTTTTGGGAAACTATTTTGGCTTGAACAGCATGGCATCGAGTCTCCGGCACCAATCCGTCCAGGTAAGTACTTCTAACTATTTTTGTGAATATTTGATAGGGGTAAAAGGGTAAATGCTGAACGTAGAATATTAGAATAGAAATAGTTGAACCCTAGGGTTAGCATACCCCAACGAACAATGCATAAGATTTAATAATTCCCTAAACAACCCTGTGAGTTGCCACTGAGCAAGGGATGTGGCAATCATTATACGCATGTCTAGGATTGGATTCGGTGGGAGCCTGGTATTTAAGCGATCTAGTGACTCACCTCCTACTCACTTGAATCCTACAGTGCGTAGTAATCTGTTCATCCTAGCTGAGACGACACACTCACAAAGGCTAAACTTGATAACTAAAACCCGAAAGGGACTAGCCGTTTTGTTTTTGAAGTAATTAAAACCTTTGTTTTAAAAAAAAACCAAAATACCCCTAGTTTGTAAAATTACAAAATTACCCCTAACAACAAAATTACCAGAATAACCCTGATTTTCAAAATTTTGCAACATCATTGTTTTGGAAAATGCAATTCTCAAAAAGAACCATCAAAGTTTTACAACTTTTGAAATATCCCTGATTTATTAAATTTTACAAATTCACCCTGATTTGTGAAAAATTATCGAAATACCCCTGAGGTCCAAAATTACCGAAATACCTCCAAATTTCAAAATTTTTTAAAATACCCCGGGAATTTAAGAGTTCCAAAATACTTTTTGACAAAATCATCCGAGAACTTTTATTTTTGAAAAATTATAAAAATACCTCTGTAGGACAAATTACGAAAATACCCTTGGGTAGTGGAAAAACAATCACAATGAAAACTACAACGTCTCTTTGAATGAATGAATAGAAAGACAGTGTGTGTGTATGAATATAAAAGAACCACTCCTAAAACTCCTATCATAAAATTTCTTCGCGGATAATCAAGTGAAACAAAGGTACTAATGCATAAAATTCTTAAACAGATAAACGCAAACGAGAATAATGAGTACAAGAGGTCGTGGACGTCCACCCGTGGGTCGTGGTAGGGTAGGATGACCTTGTTAGAACCAGCAGGGTCTGGTTATGGGTCTGGGAATGAGATGTCGAATCTGCCGGCGGAAACTGAGTTTCAAGATCAGACTGGTGGTAACGACGTAGTATCCCAAGTGGTGCTACGAGTGTTGGAACGAGTTGCTGAGGCAGGCCCGGGTGCAGGAGCCCAAAAATCTGTGGTTGAATGACTCCGGGCTAACGGAGTGGAGGTGTTTAGAGGAGTTTCTAGAGTGGCACCCAGTGCGGCGAAATATTGGTTAGAATCTACTGAAAGGATTATGGGTGACCTGGATTTCACAGCTAAGGAGAAGTTGAAGGGTATCATCTCTCCTTGGGATGAGTCATACCATGGTAGCTCACCGTGAAGAGATGGAGCGATGGCGGAGGATCTCACGTGGGAATTCTTTAAGGCCGCCTACCAAAAGAAGCACATAGGAGCTAGTTACGTGGATGCACAGAGGAAGGCTTTCTTGAACCTGGTTCAAGGCAATAAGATAGTGGTGGAGTATGAGGTCAATTCTCCGGTTGAGTAGGTATGCTCGTGGTATTGTGGGTACCGAGCATGAGCGCTGTTAGATTCGAGGATGGGGTGAGAGATGAGTGAGGATGATGATAGCTCTACAAGAGAACGGAGTTCGATGTCCTAGTAGAGAAATCGAAGGTTGCTGAAGGGGTAAGACAGTCGGTTAGACGGAATCAAGATAGGAATTGGAATAAGAGGAGCTTCGGACCTTCAAAGTTTTCTGGTAATCAACAAAAGAGGATGAGGTTTGGTGGGTCAGATCAAGCTGCTAGGCCTACTGCTGCTGCCAATTCTCAATGGCCGCCACGGTGTGCTCGGTGTGGAAACTCTCACATGGGGGAGTGTTAGAATGGTAACCGAGGATGCTTCGAATATGAGTCCATGGAGCATCGAGTTAGAGACTGCCCAAAAAAGGCAGCTAGATTAAGATCAGAGGGTCAGGATCGTGCACCGAATAGAAGGGATAACCAATAGCCTCAGAGGGGTCGTGGTGCAGGAAGAGGAGGTAATGGTGCTGGCAGAGGCCGTGGGGCACCGAGGGGAGGTACTGATGGTACTGAGGCTAGGCAACCTGGTTTAGTCTATGCCGCGAGGCGTCAAGAGGAGGCGACGACCTGGACGTTATAACCCAGTATGTTCTTGATCTTTGGTGTACCTATAATACTTTGATTGACATTGGCTCAACCCACTCATACATTGCTAGTAGCGTAGTGGAAACTTTGCACTTAGACTCTGAGCTTACTTCTAGGAAGATGATTGTATTAAGCCCCTTAGGTCACTCTGTAGAAGTAAGTAAACTCTATAGGAACGTACCCCTAGAACTCCAAGGGTCGTGTTCTTGGTCGACTTGATGGAACTACCATTTTGGGAGTTCGACCTAATCCTCGGGATGGATTGGCTAGTAAAGTGTCGAGCTAGCTCGGATTGCTGACTAAGCTTATGGTAATAAAGACCGTGGAAGGTGATGAGGTGGTGATGATAGGTAAAAGGAGAGATTACCTGTCTAATTTGGTTTCTACGTTGAAGGCAGAAAGGATGGTTAGGAAGGGTTGTGAAGCTTATGTGGTGCATGTTTGTGCTTTGGAAGCTAAGAATGTTGCTATGAGAGATGTCTGAATCGTAAGGGATTATGTCGATGTGTTTCCAGAGGAACTTTTGGGTCTACATTCGGACCGCGAGGTTGAATTTGGTATAGATCTATTACCCGGAACCATGCCAGTATCTATAGCTCTGTATCGGATGGCGCTGAAAGAATTGGTAGAGTTGAAGGCGCAGATTCAGGAATTGTTGGATAGAGGGTTCATCCGACCAGGTGTATCACCTTGGGGAGCTCTATTACTTTTTTTCAAGAAGAAAGATGGGACAATGAGGATGTGTATAGACTATCGGCGGTGAACAAGTTGACAATAAAGAATCGGTATCCTTTGCCCAGATTGACGATCCGCTCGATCAACTCAAAGAAGCATCGGTGTTCTCTAAGATTGACCTTAGGTCGTGGTACCATCGACTTAAGGTGAAGGAGGTCGATGTCCATAAGGCAGATTCCGTACTCAAGTATGGGCACTACGAGTTTCGTAATGCCTTTTGGTTTGACGAATGCACCGCCATGTTTATGGACATGATGAACCGGGTTTTCCAACCCTATCTGGATCGATTCATCGTGGTCTTTATAGATGACATTTTGGTGTACTCGAAGTCAGAGGAGGAACATGACGCACATCTTCATGTGGTTCTGCAAGTTCTAAGGGAGAAACAGTTGTATGCCAAATTCAGCAAGTGTGAGTTCTGGCTCAAGGAGGTAACTTTTCTAGGGCATGTTGTTTCAGCCAAGGGAATTAGGGTGGATCCCCGTAAGATCGAGGTGGTGTTAGAGTGGAAACCACCCAAGTCTGTTACGAAAATTCAGAGTTTTCTGGGGTTGGCTAGATATTATAGGAGATTCGTGGAGAATTTCTCCTTAATCGCAGCACCATTGACTAAGCTGTTGAGAAAAGGGGTTCCGTTTGTGTGATCTGAGAAGCAGCAAGAGAGTTTCGATAAGCTGAAGAGGATCTTGACAGAAGCACCAGTCTTAATTTAACCTGAGGTAGGAAAGGAGTTCATTGTGTATTGCGATGCATCGCATACTGGTTTAGGTTGTGTATTGATGCAAGAAGGGAAGGTGGTCGCTTATGCGTCACGAAAGTTGAGGCTTCACGAAGCTAACTACCCGACACATGACTTGGAATTGGCTGCTGTGGTATTTGCCTTGAAAATCTGGAGGCACTATCTGTATGGAGAGAAGTCGGTAGTATACACAGATCACAAAAGTCTGAAGTACCTCTTGACTCAGAAAGATTTAAATCTGAGGCAGTGGAGGTGGATTGAGTTGTTGAAGGACTATGACTACTCAATCGAATACCATCCGGGGAAGGCTAATGTGGTAGCTGATGCGTTGAGCCGAAAGGTGGTAGCAAATTTGCTAGCAATGTTTGCTCATCTAAGTCTCTATGAGGATGGGAGCCTTTTGGCGGAATTGCAAGTGAAGCCGTCTTGGATTAATGAGGTCAAAGAAAGGCAGATGAGTGATGAAGCTTTGAATACTCGAAGGTTGCAAGTATGTAATTGAGGTCAAGGTTTCACTTGGCGATGATGGAGTGTTGTACTTTCGGGGAGAGTATGCATGCCTAAGGATGATGAGTTGAGGCAGTGAATCCTTAAAGAAGCTCATAGCAATGCATACGCTATGCACTCGTGAAGCGACAAGATGTATTGGGATTTAAGGGAGCGATTTTGGTGGCGGGTCTTAAGCGGAAGTAATCGAGTTAGTGGGCAAGTGTCGACATGCCGACAAGTTAAGGTGAGCATCGGTTGCTATCGAGTCGCTATGGTGGTAAAGATCCCACAGTAGAAGTGGGAGGAGATTACTATGGATTTTGTAAGTGGGCTTCCGCTTACGCCCAGTAAGAAAGATACAGTTTGGGTGATAGTGGACCAATTGACTAAGTCGGCCCATTTCATACCGATAAGGGTTGACTACTCGCTTCAAAGATTAGCCAAGCTGTATATAGCTGAGATAGTGCGGTTGCATGGAGTACCGGTGTCCATTATCTCAGATCGAGATCCCTGATTTACGTCAAGATTCTGGAAGGCTCTACATCAGGAGTTAGGCACGAAGTTGAATTTCAGCACGGCTTTCCACCCACAGTCTGATGGACAATCTGAGATGGTAATCCAAGTATTGGAAGATATGTTAAGGGGCTGTGTTTTGGACTTCCGTGGTAGTTGGTAGGAGTACCTACCTTTGGCTGAGTTCGCTTATAACAATAGTTATCAAGCGAGTATTCAGATGGCACCATATGAGGCATTGTATGGTTGAAAATGCCGTACTCCTACATGTTGGACAAAACTAGGAGAACGACAGATGTTGGGTCCAGAGTTAGTGGCAGAGATGGAGGATAAGGTTAGAGTAATTTGGGCTCGTCTTAAGGAGGCATCGGACAGGCAAAAATCCTATGCCGATCTTAAACGCAGAGATGTTGAGTATGCAGTGGGTGATAAGGTTTTCTTGAAGGTATCCCCTTGGAAGAAGGTGCTGAGGTTTGGCCGAAAGGGCAAGCTAAGCCCTAGATTTATTGGACCGTACACGGTGTTGAAACATGTGGGACCGGTAGCTTACCAGCTTGAGTTGCCGACAGAATTGAGCCAGATCCATGATGTTTTCCATGTTTCAATGCTGAGGCGCTATCGATCAGATCCCTCACACGTAGTGCCGGTTGCAGAAATTGAAGTGAACTCAGATTTGTCTTTCGAGGATGAGCCAGTACAAATTTTGGATCGGGATGTCAAAGTTCTTCGTAGGAAGTCCGTGCCTTTGGTGAAGGTGTTATGGCAGAACCATGGTACGGAGGAGGCCACATGGGAACCCGAGGATGTGATGCGGCAGCAATACCCCCAACTCTTCTGATCCAGGTAATTTCGAGGCCGAAATTCTTTTTAAGGGGGGTAGAACTGTAACATCCTGAATTTTATGTTGTCTAAAATTTAATTATTTTCATGTGATTGCTTGAAAAGAAATGAATACTATGTTTGCTAGACATGATTTAGGGTCTAGTCATAGCCCCGAACTAGGCCGGATTTAGGGCTGAAATTTCTTTTTAAGTGCTTAAAAGGAAGAAATTAGGTGAGATAGGGGTTAAGTAAAATTTCGGGTGAAGCATAACACAAAGAGTTAATTGTCAAGGTGGCTTTCATGCGCCACTTAAAGGCTTAGGGGTGACGATTGGGTAGGTCTTGGGTTTGAGTCTTGGGAGTTACAAGGGGGGATGTGTTTTATTTTGGGCTTTTTGGCATTAAAGGAAAGGAGGCCAAGTTAGAAGGCTTTAAAAGATTTTTGTGGTGGAGTTTGGACATGAAAGTCATTTGGTGGAGTGGCTTGGGGCGCCACTTAAAGGTCTTGGCAAACGGACTCAAGTTCGAGTCATGGCATTGGCATAGGGGTTTCTTTATTTTTTTGCAAAATGGCACCATAAAGATGGAGGTGTTGGACGGCAAATGGGGACTTTGGAGGGATAAGGATAAACATTTTTTTATCTATTTTATTTGATGAAGTGATAAAATTTATCACAAAGGGTGAGAGTTGGCCGAATGAAGGACTCATCAAGGCCATTCACAATCGGTTTTGAGGCATAGCTATAGTCGAATGTCTTCCTCCTAAATTCATTCAATGTCATCTTCTTTTCTCTCAAGTACCTAGTCGAATTCCCTATCTCCCTCATCTCTTTCTCTTTGATTTTTGTTCTTTTCTTTCTTGATATCATAAAGCCGAAACACTCTAAGACCCTTCTTTCATCTCCTTTCTTTGTTTTAAGGCCGACTCCATACCCTTTCTCTTTTGAGCCAAATCCCCTAAGGAAGGTGCTGTTTCGCTCTAGCATTCGGCTCTTTTCTCTTCCCTAAAGGTAGCCGAAACCCCTAACATCACCAAGTGGTGCCGACTTGTGGTGGTTAGAGACCGAGATAGTCATCAAGGTAAGGGGCGACAACTTCTTTTAGGTTTGTGGTTATGGACGAATGGCCTTTGACTTGTATTAATGCGGTTAAATCGATTGTAGGGAAGCTATAGCCGATTGAAGAAAGCTTTTGGGATTTGTTTTCCTAGGATAGGGTGGTAAGTAACATTCGGCCATAGGCCTTGATTATGTGTGATTGTGCAAGCCGATTCTAACAAGTGTTTTGGTAGGGATCTCGACAAATCAAGTGATAATTTTGGGATTTCGGTAAGTGTGGTAAGTGAATAGTTATATTCGGCCAAAGGCCATTTTTGGGTATCCATGTATAACCGATTATGTGCCATGGATTTAGGGGCTAATCGGCCAAGGCAAACAAAGGCTTCAGGATTTGGTTGGAAACCAAATCGGTTCAAGGTGAGTGTTATTTCAAGTACAACATATCCTTCGAGATTATTTGGTTTGGCCGAATAGGCCTAAGTCTCTAACCCTGTTGTTGGCTGATTATAGGGTCAAGAATCTAGCGTCGTAGATCGGATCTTTGGGATCTAGGAATTTCGGTGGTAACAGGTGTGTAAAACTCTTTACACACTTTATTAATTAACATTGTCATATTGTTGCCTTTTAATCTTTTTGGTAGTGATTTGCTTGTGGGCATAAGATTGGATCCCGGGTAAGTCCCCTATTTTGTGATCTATAATGTATGTTTGAGTATGCCATCACATGTTGTTAAATGCAATGCTATACATAAATGCATGATATATGATAATTGTTATGTAAACATGATGATGGTGGGATTGATGAGAGGAGGGGGATGATTTTTATGGACTGTCACCAGTGGTTTTGACCACAAGATGGGTTGGCCCCATCAGTTTAATTGTGACTTCGGTCATCAGTGGTTTTGACCACACCGTTGTTAAATTGTGACTAAGTCCCAGTGGTTTGGTACCACTTGTGGTTTTGACCACATTATGATATTTGTGACCTATGGTCATCAGTGGTTTTGACCACACGATGGGTTGACCCCATCATTTAATTTGTGACTCTAGTCACCAGTGGTTTTGACCACCAGTGGTTTTGACCACACGGGGTAGTTAAAGGAGTACGGATGGTTAGTTGGGTTGCATGTTGCATGTCTATTAATAAATTGTGTATGAGATGCATTTTTGGGTGGGGATTTACACATCGAGTCTTGGTGACTCACCCCTTCCCATACTATTTTGCAGATGAGTAGATCGCAGAGATGGAGCCGGGAGGACTCGAGGCGGCCATGCTTGTTACTCAGATTTGGAACCTTATTTAAATCAGTTTTAGTTCATTTATTTTCTAAGTCTTTTTATTTTGGGTTGTAATAAGGCCGCTAATTATTATTTGGATGTTTATTTTATTTTACTTATGTTATGTTACAAATGAAGTTTATAAATGTTAAGTGAACCGGTTAAAAGTAACTTTTTCAAACTTAATAACTTCTACGGGTTTTCAAAGATGTTACCATCGGGTAACAAAATACACCAAGTCAATTATAACCTTGACAAATTTTAAAATTTTACATGATCAAACGTTTTCAAAGGGTTCATCAAGCCAACCATGTTTATGAAAATAATCCCAACTGAGTTTTATCAAACCCCGTTTTAATACCTTAGCCACATTTTAACAAGTTTTCACCAGACACTCAAAATGATTCAAATTATTTTACTCCGTGACTTACCAGATCCGGTCAGGACTCATGGATCGGGTTTGGGGTGTTACATTCGGGGTGTTACAAAACAAGTAAGTTTATGTATCTTAGTAAGCTCATAGTTTAATTTTAGTTTAACTTACCTTATCTTATAATAGATCACTAATTAACTTAAACCATTATAATCTTGACAACCATTCCCAAAAATCATATCTTATTAGAACCAAAATATTCAAACATATAACTTAATGTCCATAATGGCTCAAGACAAAGCAATCCATGTCACCATACATACATTCAACTCAAAGAATGATTTTACATTTAAAAGCACAATTTCATAGCCTGCTGAACTATAGCAAATTGACTCAGATACTTGGGTTTCCTCTATAATACACCAGAGAGCATCGTAATGCTATCAAAAGCACCAAAGTGTAATCCCATACAAGCGTGCTACTACCCCTATTAGCATGCCAATCGTATCCTAATCATTTACTACGTTCAATCGGGTATTGTAATTTAATTCAAACATTTACAACCACAAGCACTTCAAAACTTCCATATACTTATAATAAATTCATCAAACTCATTTCCAAAAACATATAATCACAACATTCACCAATTATCAAATACTTGTTTCCCACTTGTATTAATTTGCAACATTTAAGAATTTATTACTTATTAACAAAATTTCATATTAACTACAATTAAATATAATCACATATTAGTACAATACATAAATAAGAACATATCTATATTTTATATTATGAACTCTCCTACTAATTGCTACCGATTTCCTCGTAGGGACTACTCTGGAAATTTCCTCATTCCACAGTTATTGTCTTTTTTACTTAGTTCTTGAGCTATAATAATTAAATTCAACATATTAAATTAAAATACACCATCAAACTTATTTTTATGCATATACCCTTAAATTTTCATATTTACAAAATTTCCTAAACTTTTACATTTCTTTGAATTTAGTCTTTAAATCCAAAACTTTCAAATTTAACGAAATTTCACAAACATGCATGCTAGCCAATTTTATTCTTATTTTAGTACAGTCCAGTATTATCCAAAATTCACAAGAATTCCATATAAATTTTAATATTTTATCAAATTAATCATTTAACTAAAAACTAAGTAAAATCACTTTACAATAATCCTAAACATCAACCAAGACTACTTAATTCATCATTTAACTTGAAAAATATCCAGAATTCATTAATGGTAAATTTCAAAACCTTTAATAGTTTTACAAATTAATCCCTAGGTTAGCTAGATTAAGCTACAATGATTACAAAAACATAAATTTTACAAGAAACAGATGAGAAAAATGCTTACATGCATCAAACTAAGACAGAATGTTGAACATGGCTATGGTTTAATTAACTACTTATACTTAACTATTTATTTAATTAACTAAAATTCACCAAAAAAACTCGATGTCAAACTATAATTGACTCATACAAATTAAATAATAATTATTACAGACTTACTTATCGAATTTGTGGTATGAAAACCACTATTTCCAATGTAACAGTCCTGTTAGACCCTAGTCGGAATAGTGGTTTCGGGACCACAAATCTGAGTTAGTAAAATATTTTAATATTATTTTGTGTGCCTTTATTATGTGATTTAGCATGTGTGCAATTTCTGTGAGTAAATTTGTCTATTTTTGTGCTTAATTTGACAAAAAGACTAAATCGCATAAAGTTTAAAAGTGGTCTTCTAATTAATGAAGTGCCTATTTGATGTGGCTTTTAAGTGTAGGGGCCCTATGAAGCAATTATGCCATTAAAAAGGATAGTGGAAGAATTTGGATGGTTATGCCATTCATTTTATTAGTTATGTATGTTTTATATCAAGGTTAATATGGTTAATTGGCATTAATATGAATATTAAATAAAACAAACAAAAGAAAGATGATAGTTATCATCTTTTGTGCCAAAATTAGCAAAAAAGAAGAAGAAATAAACAAGCTAGGGTTCGGTCATTGATTTGCAAAATTAAGGTATGTATTGACTTTGGATTTTGATGATTTTTATGTTTTTGAGATTGTTGCTTAGTCTACTATCAAGCCCATGTTGTAATTTGAAGAATTGGTGATGTTTATGAAATGTACCATTGATGAAATGGTGAGCTTTGTTATGAGTTTAGGTGTTAAATGAAAGATATGTGTTAAATGAACATGTATTGTTCTTGAATTTTTAATGAATTTAGCTAATTAGGGCTAAATTGTGAAAATCATATTTTGAGGGATTAAATTATGAATTTGATGACATTTTTGGACTTGTATGAGATACATGTGCATTCGGCTAAGCATGGATATGAGGTGATTTTGTATATTTGATGTTTTGAGAAAAATGGACTAAATTGATAAAATGTGGAAATGTGAGGGCTAAATTGCCAATTACCCTGAATGTGTGTTCATGGATTGAATTGAATGAATTAGTGAATAACTGGATTACATTTGAATATGTATAGATCAAGAGTCAAGAAAATGGACTTAGATCGTGGGAAAGCAAAAGTAGTCAAATAACCGAGTCCGAAAGAATATCCGAATCCGAGGTAAGTTTATAAGCAATAAACATTGTTGATTTTGAATGTGTATGATTTTTATATATTGAATTCAATTGTATGAATTTCTATGGTTGGAGCCGAATGCATGAATGTTTATGAAATTTGGGAATATATTCAGTTCAATTGAGATATGAATTATGAATAAGAATAACTTTGTAATATTGATATATCAGACTTATTGCCTAGCAGGCTTTAATGTCAATGTATGATATCAGGCTTATTGCCTAGCAAGCTTTGATGCTAGTGTATGATATCAGGCTTATTGCCTAACAGGCTTTGATGCCGTTGTATGATATCAGGCTTATTGCCTAGTAGGCTTTATGCCTGTGTATTGAATCTAGTTTATTACCTAGCGGGCTCTGTGTCGGTGTTTTATACAAGGCTTTATGCTTAATGAATTTTATGTGAGCAACAGTAAAAGCAATTAAATGTGTTAAGTGAGCTAAAGCATTCAGGTATGTGAATATGGTTATTCTATTCGAAATGAAAGTTAATTGATTGAAAGATATGTAATATTTGAGTTGATGAATGTGGTATGATATGGCTAAGCATTTGAGCCAAAGAATATGGGATGAATTTGTTATGAGAACTATGAATGTCAATGTATCAAAATAATTATGTGCATTCTATGCAAAGTTTATTTGTATATGGCTTACTAAGCTTTTGAAAGCTTACTCTGTGTGTGTTTGCTCTGTTTTATAGATCGTCAAAGCTATTGAAGGCTCAAGACTGTCGAGGATCGTCATCACACTACCTAAGCTCATTTTGGTACTTTGAAAATGTGTATATAGCTAAATATGGCATGTATAGGTTAGATATTTTGGTATATTTTTGGAAGTGTAAATAGCCATGTGATGTAGCTAAGTAAATGTTGATAATGTGCATGAATGAATATGGCATATGATGCATGTTTTGTATGGCTTGATGGCAAGTAAAATGGTGAAGACTATGGTAAGTATATGAATGCAATATGAGTGCACATGTTTCACCAATGAAATGGTTGTATGTCGGGTAAAATGTGGATGTATCATGCTTGAATATATTTGTGTTTTGGTTTTGCAAATTGGTATGCAAATTAACATGTTTAGAAATGAGATTGAATGTGAAGATTTGTTGATTATTGAACATGTCTTTGGTTGTCAATTGTGTATAAAATGAATTGGTAATTTGCTTGTAGGGATTGACTCTTGTGTGGGTGGATTTGAACATTACAAGTGGTCCATTTTGCTTACACAGTCGTGGCACACGGGCGTGCCTAATGGCCATGGGATTTAGTCAGTAGCCAGTCTATGGGTACACAGTCTTGGCACATGAAACGTGCCTGGTAGCCGTGTTAATATGTCAGTATATAGCCTAAGAGTACACGGCCATGGTGCACGGGCGTGTCTAGTGGCCGTGTGGATAAGTCAGTATACTTTCTCTGATTTGGCACGGCCAGGACACATGGTTGTGTCTAGTAGCCGTGGGAGGCACACGGCCTACCCACATGAGCGTGTGACCTCTGTAATATGGAAAGGTTTTAAATTTCTGAGAACTTTCATATGTGTTCGGTTTAGTCCGACCCTATTCTAAAGCATGAGTGAGATCTCATTGACCTATAAAAAGGGATACTTGGTTGTGAATGATGATTTGTATTATAAAATGTCTGTAAAAGTTTCTGACCTGTCCAGTAACGCCTTTAACCCTATTCTGGCGACGGATACAGGTTAGGGGTGTTACATCCATCACCACTGAAAATGGTCTGTTATATTTGGCCTTTGACATTGTTGTTGGGTCTAGAGGTAGTGTGAGCCCATCACATCCATGGGTTTGAAATTGGGCCTTGAGACTCGCACTAATTTGTTACATTGAAATATAGGAAAGTGTTTTGAGCATTGTATCGAAAGGAGGATGGACTAAATTTATGGAAATTCTCTTTACAATAATAAGTCTAAATAGTAGTAATTAAATCCAATATTATGATAAATCATAAAATAGATGAATGTTAGGAATCAAATAACTAAAATATTTATGTAACAACCTATTTTTAGTGAAAATGAAATAGTGGTTTCGGGACCACAAATCCGAGTCAGAAAGAAAATTTATTTTAATATTATGACATGGTTTGCATTATGATATGAATAATGTATGAAAATTTTGTTAAGAAATTTTTACCGATTTCATGTTTAATTATAGAAAGGATCAAATTGCATAAAATGCAAAAGTTGAGTTCTAGTAGCTAAAGGTATTAAATAGCTATGGAATTCAAAACTTGAGGTCCTTATATGGTAATTAGACCATTAAGAAAATTTAGTAGATATTTGTGATGATTCATCCATGGAAAATTAGAAAAACAAAAGTACTAAATTGGAATAAGAAATAAATAAAGATGATAATAACTTAATATCATCTTATTTCATCATCTCCCCCAAATATTTTCTATGGAAACCCTAGGAAAGAGAAAGAAAATCAAGCAAGCCTAATTGGGTAAGTAATCTTGTCCCATTTTTAGTAATTTTTATATTTTCGAGATCCGAATAACCTAATCTAGCTATTTTGGGGATCAATTTGTAAAGATATTAAAGTATTGAAATTTTTCCATGGATAAGTATGCTGAAATTTTGAAATTTATGGTAGAAAATAAAAGGTTGTTGATAGATAAACAACTTTTGTAAAGGAAATTTTGATGAAATTGTGATTTAGGGACGAAATTGTAAAAATGTAAAAATTCATGGAAAATTTATGATTTTTATGAAATACATGTGTTGTAAATGCTATATGAAAATTTTGGCTAGGCTTGGAATAAGGATTAAATTGCATGAATTTCATTTTTCGAGCCTATGGATGAAATTGGAATTATTAAAAAGTATAGGGCAAAATGGTACTTTTTCCTAAGATATGAATTGGATTGATTTGAATGTGAAATGTAATAAATTTATGATTAAATTCATTTATATATATTCAAAAATACCAAATAAGGAGTTAGATCGAGGAAAAGAAAAAGTTCTGGATTAGTAGATTCTCACATACGAACAAGTATCGAGGTAAGTTTGTGTAACTAAATTGTGTATATTTTCATATTTAAATTGAATGTTGTATATGTGAATTATAAATTTGTTATGTATATGAAAATAATTATTTATCTGACATGCCCATGAATTGTTAAGTCCTATTTGAATAAATGAAATTCGATGGATACAAGTTTCCCGATTGGTTGTGATCTAGCATATGTTGCAAATACACCATAGCTCGAAAGATCGTCCCATTAATAGCCCTCTTGAGCTTCCCATTATATGGTTGTTGTGAGCTTCCCGTAATAGCTCTTAAGAGCATCCCGCCTTAGCTCTTATGAGCTTCCCATTAAATGGGCTCTTTGTGAGCTTCCCAATATGGCTCGCTTGAACTTCCCAAAATATGGCTATCCCGAGCTTCCCGTTAATGGCTCTTCAGAGCTACCTGTTATTAGCTCGCACGAGCTTCCTAATTTTGGCTCTTATGAGCTTCCTGTTATACAGCCCAGATAAGCTTTCCATTTCAAGGCTCACATGAGCTTCCTATTATATGGCTCGAGAGAGTGCTTCCTGTTTAAGTGTTCTCATGAACACTCCTAAATATGAATTGACTGATTACAGATTCGTACACTTTATGTGTACTACCTGATGTCCATCGGTATTTCATAAGGTTTAACGAGCAAAGTTTCGATACAAGTTAAGATAAGGTTTGAATAAATCAATAATTATAGATACCTGAAAGTACAAGGAAATGTTTATATGATGAGCTTATCTTTATTACTTAAAACAAACTTAGAATTCATGACTAACTTGTTTGATTTAGTGTATGTGTTTAGGAAATTGGCCATTTTGCTTTGGATGTTTGGTATTTAAATGCTTACTTTAAATGAACATGATTGGTAAGTTAAATCCCTGTTATACGAACTTACTAAGCATTAAATGCTTACACGGTTTTCTTTTCTCTATTTATAGTATTCGGGAGCTCGTGAAGGTTGGAGCGGGTCGAAGCAAGATCACACTATCCTTCAACTCAATTTGGTATAAATAGTAAAACTAATTTTGGTATAATGACATGTATAGACTAAGTTAGATCAAATGATGAAATGTTTTGATTGTAACTAGCCATTGGAATGACTTGTGATATTACGATTAATGTATATGTAAGAAATTATATTATGTTTAATATGTAAGTGTGCATGATTGGTATTATAGGTTTAAACATGCTTAAGTAAGAATATGTTCAATTGAGCAAGTTGGATATTTGAATCAATGTCATTATATATCATGCATAAGAATTTGATTTTGGCTTGGTTTAAATGTCTTGAATTGGTTGGTGAATGTATTTAAATGTGGCTGTAGGTTGAAGACAAAATGGGTGAGAAAAGTGGCCTTGAAAATGGCCTATTTTCGTCCACACAGATAGACACACGGGCGTGTGTCTCAGCCGTGTGTGACACACGGCCATGTGTACGGGCCTGTGGTTTGGCTGTCTCCTCTGCTGTAACACCCCAAACCCGGCCCATGCGTTATGATCGGATTTGACATGTCACAAGAGAAAAACATGTTAAATCCTTTTTATTCGTGCTAAAACAAGTATTGATTTATTATAATCAAGAAAATAAGTTTGATTTGAAATATTTGATAAAATACTACTAACTTCGAAGATTAATTGATAAATCGATAATTTGAAGTAGAAATCTTATAAACTGTGACTTTTGAAAATATCGTTGATACTTCAAGAGAAAAATTTCCGAGTTAAATTCTTTGAAAAAGTTTGTTATAAAAATCCATTTATTAATCAATTTTGAAAAACCGTTGGTTATGCTTTTAGAAAATTCCCATTTAAAAATAATTCAAGCAACATAATAAGTACGTCAAACATAATGCAAAAATAAAATATTCCAGAGGCCTTATTACAACTTAAAAACCCAAAATAATAAAAGTAACGGAATAGAGCAGAAATGTAAATTACTAAAGTTTGTAACATTTATTTCTGAAGTATGGCCTCCATTGAGTCATCCATGGGCCCAAGTCCTCGTCACTGATATTTACCTACAAGGATTAAGAAAGAAAGGAGGGTGAGTTACAAGAACTCATTGTATAATCCCTTACCGTAATCCACTAGGTATGAGCCCATTTAGCAATAACCTGGGCCGGAGCCCATATAGCATAATCTTGGGCCGAAGCCCATTAGATAACAAAATATATATATGTGCAATGTATGCAACCCAACCCATCCTAATAATCCATCCGCTACACACCACCCTACCATCCCATCACACCTGTGGGGATCAAGTCAACCCACCCCGCCAAACACGCCAATCGCAGGCAAGTTGTCATTTATAATATTTGTGGCTGAGCCACCAGAGTCATAATTATGCATGGCATATCCACTATACAGATTGTGGCAGAGCCACCAGAATATCATAATCGGTAATATAATCGGCACACAGCCTTTGGTAAATATGATCGACACAGAGTCATTAATTCATATGTTAGGCACATAGCCTCAGGTAAATATGTTTAGCACAAAGCCATAATCACGATGGCACAAAGCCATATTTTAGGTTGGCACAGAGCCACCAGAATATGTGGCAGAGCCATCAGAAATGCTACAGTCAAACTACTTTTTATAATATATTTGTGGCAGAGCCACTAGGCTACACTTCTCTTTATTCAATTTTCTCATCCCATGCAATATGTAGAAATGCAACATACATAATAACATAAAATATCCACATATAAATAACAACTATTAATCTATTGTATACTTTTAATGAATCGACCCATAGGGGCTTTTCGATAATTCGGCACATAGGGGAATTTAGGTAAATCGGCCTATAGGGGCATTTTTGTAATTTCACAACCCAAAGGTATTTCTGTAATTTTACTGGTCGAGGGTATTTTGTAATTCAGTAATCTTACCCACTAAGGGAAATTTGGTAATCTCGCAACCCAGGGCTATTTCGATAATTTATCATCCAAGGGTATTTTCGTAATTTCACAACCCCGGACTTAACTACTAATTTGGGGCATAAAAATTGAAACTGTCCATCTGCGTCACATTGATAAAATTGACTATAACTTTAGTTACGAAACTCAAAATTTAGATCCATAAATTTTCCTTGAAACTAGACTCATATATATTCTTACTACAATTTTTCCAGAATTTTTTGGCTTATTAGTTTAGTACATTTTATTCATTAAAGTTTCCCCTATTTCACTAACCAATGATTCTGACCTTTCTTACCCAAAATTCAAATATCTCCTTGTACAGTCTTCATTTATTGCTCCCACTTCTTTCTATTGAAAATAGACTCACTAAGGAATCTATACATATAAATCATAACTCATAATTCACTTTTCACAATTTTGAATGATTTTTCCAATACAGAATAGGGAACCACGAAGTTATTCAGTACCAGTCTCACTAAAATTAAGATATCATAGAATATAAAATTCCTCTTCCTACTCTATTTCTTTCATATAAAAATAGACACAATAATATTTAATTAATACCTTACTCACTTTCTAATTCGTTTTCTCCCATTTTTCATGATTTTTCAAAATCAAGTCACCGCTGCTAACCAAAAACTGTTTCATTGCAAAATATGGTTACCACTACGAACATATGCACTCCCGAGTGATGACAAATGTCGATTTCCCTTTTTTTAGATCTTTCAATCGATTCGTAAAAAATTTCATATAAATATTCAGAGAGGTGTGACATTACACACCATTTCAACCATGTATTCGGAAGAGGTATGAGATTACACACCTTAATTACGAGTTCTGCTTTCTACCGATTTCAACACCACGAATGTGATCTCCCTCAGTGCACCAAGAATTGATCCTACCCCTTGGCTACTGAAATCCTGCCTCACTTGCTTGACGAGTCGACTATAATGATTTGGTTAATACAAATCACTAGTGCTCCTTCACCTTGTTGAGAAATGAAAAGGGGATGACCCGAAATGCTCAAGGAAAAAGTACCCAAAACGTCACTCTCAAAAAGAAACCTGAAAGAACACTCAAAAGCAAAGGAAAGTTTTGGTTTCTCCACTTACACCAAATGACCAAAAATGCTATTTTGGAAAAATAAAAACACAAAATGATCAAAGGAGAAAAAAACATCTTTCATGCACCAGACTTGCAAAAAGGTATGGAAAATTCGGCTCCTTCCTCTCCCTGGCAAAACTGTCCATCACATTTGCCTAAAGGAAGAATGTTGACCAAAATTCTTTCCAAAACATCTTCCAACCTTTAAGCCAACATGTTCCATACTTAGCCTTTTCCCTTATCTTCCTCCTTGTCATATTCCTTAGCCTCCTTGCCATAAATAAAAGTCTCCCTTACCATAATAAAGCCTTGGCCGACACTTACCTTATTAGTACAAAAATTTAATCCAAAATATTTGCACTAGGTGGCATTCGAACCTCAGACCATTAGTACACTCCACACGACACTTTCTACCTTTACCAATAGACTCCTTGTGCTAGCAAAATGCACATTTATTTACTTAATTAAGTCAAGATGCCACTTACCTTTTCTCCTTAAAGTACTTCAACACAAAAATTTACCTATAGCCTAACTTGAACCCGAAACTTCCTAGAAACCCCGTAACTTTCCAAAATCACCGTCTAATAAGTCCAATTTGCAATAATGCCATTCTCTTGTTCTAAAAAATTTTAAATACTCCTACGCCCAAGGCCCATTGGGCCCAATTCTTCAAGGCCCAATTTCGGGATGTTACAATTCTACCCCGTAAAGAAATTTTGTCCTCAAAATTTCCAATTATAGGAACAGTCGCACATCCTAACCTAGCACACTACACTTTTGTTGCGCATTTTGATCTTAATAACACTAATTCGCTTTCTATCTTTAACCTTGTAAACTCTTCACATCATCAAATATCTAATCCTCAGAAGCAAACAGGTAATTATCACTCATTCATAAAATTTTCTACATTCAACAAAACATACCCGTCTTAATTGTGATGGAATAATCTCGAGCCCTATGCTCCTTAGACCCGCATCTCAAACATGCTCCTGACCTCCTCCAGCACTCACCCGGATGACGCCTTCCGCAATAATCACAAGCCAAAATATTTGGACGTGCCTTAACACACTTCACAAAACGAGACTGCGACCCTAAAGAACCGCGATCTCTTTTCTTCTTACAGTCTATGCACCCTTGTCGAAGTGCCTCACTGATTCCTTTAACCTCCTCCAATACCTCCTTAACTAACTGAGTCAGCTCATCAACCCCAGCTCGATCATGAGACCCCGTCTCAACCACTGGCGATGCTGACTCCTCCCTTTCGGGCATATGCCTTGATGCTGAAGATCCAGCTCTAGCACCTCGGCCTCTACCATGGCCATGTCTACCTCGTTCACGTCCTCTAGCTCTCATGTTTACTAAGTCAATTTAATCTAATAAAGAGTCTTATGAATCAGTATACTATTCAATGTTTATTAAACAATATTTTATGAAATATAAGTGTAGAAGTTGTTTTCGCAAAACGTATCCTAAAGTCCCAATCTCTATAGTTTCAACTCCTAAAGCTAAAAGTTCTTGAGTATTTCTACAGTCATACCACAATAATAATAAAATAAAAACATAAATTTACTTGACTTGGTGCCGGATACCCGTGGTGCCATACTTCCTTTAGAACATGCATTTATAAATTAAAACTTTAAACAACTTTGGAAAATATTTTTGAACTCAAACCACAGCCGAGTTTTGTAACCGGGTTCTGATACTATAAAATGTAACACCCCAAACCCAGCCTATGCGTTATGACTGAATTTTACATGTCACATGAGAAAAATATGTTAAATCCTTTTTATTCGTGCTAAAAACATGTATTGATTTGTTATAATCAAGAAAATAAGTTTGATTTGAAATATTTGATAAAATACTACTAACTCCGAAGATTAATTGATAAATCGATAATTTAAAGTAGAAATCTTATAAGCGTGACTTTTGAAAATATCGTTGATAGTTCGGAGAAAATTTTCGAGTTAAATTATTCGAAAAAGTTTGTTATAAAATCCATTTATTAATCAATTTTGGAAAACCGTTGGTTATGCTTTTAGAAAATCCCCATTTAAAAATAATTCAAGAAACATAATAAGTAGTCAAACATAATCCAAAAATAAAATATTCCAGAGGCCTTATTACAACTTAAAAACCCAAAATAATAAAAGTAACGGAATAGAGCTGATAAACCGTAAAAGTAACATATTTTAACCCCATATTTAGTATGCTTTTAGGATGATTTAGCCCTGATTTATGTAAAAAGGTGCTTTTAATCCTTTCTTTTCATATTTATACTCAGGAAAGCACCCGAGGATGAAAAGACCAAGAAACGGGCTTAAAACGGGCTAATTTGGGCCAAAGAAGAAATCGACATGGCCTGGACTTCAAGCCACATGGTCGTGCTTCAATAATTAACTAAGACACGACCATGCCACGATTTACACGGCCGTGCCCCAATCGACAGAATCGAGACATGGCCCAACCACGATTTACACGGGCGTGTGCCATGGTCGTGCCCCTGTTACGGGAGAGAGCGATTTCACTCGAATTTGGATACTTAGATCCAAAGAAACACTTTCCAAAGCTTATTCAAATACCGAATAAGAAGCAAACTTAAATTAGGATACTTAGAGGCCAAGTAAAGCATTCATAGAGCCTATATAAACACCCTAAATGTATCCTGTAAGGGAGGCGGTGAGCTAGGCCAAGGAGCCGAGCCAGAAGGATCACATTTGTGGGAATCACTTGAAGATAGCCAGAAGATCCATCTCGAAGAGCCAAAATTCTATTGAAGACGGTAGATTTCTCCTTCAATTCCTCTAGGGGGTTTTAGGGATTTCTCATGTTTTGTTTTATCTTTTCTCTTGAGATGTTTTTATTCATTATGAACTAAACCCTTCAGATACCTGAAAGGGATGAAACCTAGATGACTTTTGTTATTATTTTCTGAATTATATGATAAATACTTAGTTTATTCTTAATTATGTTGCTTAATCCAAATCCGATGTGCTTCGGTGGAGGAGGAATAGACCTTGCGTAAGAGTAGATCTAGCATAGTTAAGCGGAGTTGATCGAACGCTTAGAGATAGGGTTATGAGATTTTACCGGATTAGGGTGAAACCTAATATGAGAATCCATTATCGATTTACTGCTATTCTAGGGGGTATTACAAGCGAACGAGAGTTCCACTAATTAACCTAGGGTTAGACATTATTCGCCTCGAGAGAGGGTTTAATATAGGTTAGGGAGTCCTACGGATCAAGCTAAATAAAGAAATCATATGATTCAGTAATAAGTAACAAGTGAAGTCTAGGTGGATTCTTCCTAAGGGTATCGTCGTAATCAATTGAGTTTCTTCAAGTTATTTCCCAAATTCGTTCTTTTTGTCTTTGTGTCTTTAGCTTAGTAGTCGTTAAACTAGATTAAACCAATCAATCACTCCATATTTTAGGCTAAATAATAAAAAGAAAGTATTAGTACTTTTAATTCCTTTGGGTTCGATAATCCATTCTTGCCTAAGCTACACTACTGTTCGATAGGTACACTTGCCTTTAAGTCGTTGTCAGAGTTAGTTTCCAGGTTTGATCATTTTATTTATAAATTTTAAAGCTCTGATTTCAGCGATCAAGTTTTTGGCGCCGTTGCTGGGGAACTAAAATATTAAGAAAACTCTATTTTTTATTACTTTAGCTATTATTTTATTTTGCAATTTATTTTATTCCATTACTTTTTTTTAAATTTTAATTTTCTTTCTTTTTCCTAGCAGGTACCTCTAGTTTATGACTAGACGGAACCTGACAGGACCTCTAGTATACGATAGTGAAATTGAAGCTATCGCTCAAAGAAATGCAGAGAAATTAGGCGAGTTCTAAATTACACAGAAGAAGAGGGAGAAGACAGATCCAATCCTACTGAAGGGATGGAAGAGAATAATCCACCACGAGATGTGGCTGATGCTTCGCGCACTATATATGATTATGCTAAACCCAATTTGACTGGAGCAGAATCTAGTATTGTTAGGCCTGCTATAGCTGCTAATAATTTTGAATTAAAGCCTAATACAATACAAATGATTCAACAATTTGTTCAATTCGATGGTTTGCAGGACGAAGACCCAAACACTCATATAGCAATTTTTTTAGTGTTCTGTGATACTTTTAAAATAAATGGCGTTTCTGATGATGCCATTCATCTTCGGTTATTTCCCTTTTCATTAAGGAATAAAGCCAAGCAGTGGTTGAACTCGTTACCACGAGGGTCAATCACTACATGGGAACAAATGACCAAAAAATTTTTATTAAAATATTTTCCACTGGACAAAATGGCTAAATTACGGAATGATATTTCTTCTTTTGTGCAGATGGATTTAGAGACATTATACGATGCATGGGAGAGATACAAAGATCTCTTGAGGAGATGTCCACACCACGGATTACCATTATGGCTTCAAGTCCAAACCTTCTACAATGGTATAAATCTCTCAACGAGACAACTAATTGATTCAGCAGCCGGTGGAACCTTGAATAATAAAACTCCTGAAGCAGCCTACGAATTCATTGAAGAGATGTCGTTGAATAATTATCAGTGGCAGGTTACAAGGACAAAACCGACAAAATTAGCCGGAGTCTATAGCATTGATGCAGTAACCATGCTATCAAATTAGGTAGAGATGATGAATAAAAAGCTTGACAGTTTATGTTCTTCGCAGGTACACCCATTCATGCAATGCAACGCAAGTGGAACTGTGGCGAATCCTGAGTACCCACCTTACCAACCGGACGCAGAGAACGACCAGATGAACTATATAGGTAATAATTTTAGATCTAATAGCAATCTTTATAGTAACACTTACAATCCAGGTTAGAGGAACCACCCAAATTTTTCATGGGGAGGCCAAGGAATTCAAGGACATCAAAGACAACAACCTCCCTCAAATTTCCAAAATTAGCCATATCCACAAGAAAAGAAGCCAACCCTCGAAGAGATGCTGACAAAGTTTACGTCAGACACAGAAAAGCGCTTCCAAGAAACTAAGAAAACAATTAAGAGCAACGAGAATCGAATGGGGGAACTTGCGAAGTCAGTTAGGGAAGCCTCGAATGCAGTCAAACAACTCACAAAGCTAATGTCAAAACGATCGCTAGGACGTCTACCAAGTAACACTGAGATTAACCCAAAGGAGCAAATTCAATCCATCTCAGCTCAAGACAGTAAGGAGTTAGATGAACCAAAATCAATTCAAGAAAATAAGGTAGACGAAGGTAAGATAGAGGTAACACAAGAAAAGCCAAAACCGATAATCAAGGAGTACCAACCTCGCATACCTTATCCCGAAGCGATAAAAAGAGACGATTCAGAGGAACAGTTTGGTAAGTTTCTTAAACTCTTAAAGAAAATACATATTAACTTACCTCTACTTGAAGCCCTTTTTCAGATGCCAGACGTGAGGAAATTCTTAAGATAGCTCATGACTAACAAACGCAAATTAGATTAAGAGCACCACGTGGAATTAAACGCGGCATGCTCAGGAATGTTACAAAATAGACTACCATGAAAGTTAAAAGATCCAGGGAGTTTTACAATTCTATGTTTAATTGGTAGTCTAACTATTAATAATGCATTAGCTGATTTAGGAGCAAGCATAAATGTCATGCCTTATTCATTGTTTAAACGACTAGGTCTACGGAAGCCCAAAGAAACTAGGATGAGTATACAATTAGTAGATAAAACTGTTAGAATTCCTAGGGGCATTATTGAAGATGTTCTTGTCAAAATAGATAAATTTGTTTTCCCAATAGATTTTGTTGTTTTAGATATAGATGAAGATAATATCATCCCCTTAATTTTAGGAAGACCTTTTCTAGCAACTTCCAAGACTAAAATTGATGTTGCCACAGGAGAACTCATACTTTGTGTAGGAGAAAAATCAATCAGTCTTAAAGATCTTGTCTCGGCCAGAATAATAATCGATGAAGGTGGGAAAGTAAATACAGATGATAATCAAATTTTTCAACTTTCATCGCAGGAAACACCACATAACGACAACCCTGAGCTGACTCATAAGACCCAAAACAACAAAGAAGAATCCTGAAAGGGACAAGACCTTAGGATTGACAAGTTTGAAGAATGGAAGACACACTTTAAAGAAGAGCCAGATACACACGAAGTAAAACTAAAGGAACCACCAAAAGAGCTCGTTGGAACATCAAACCACTACAAAATAGGAGACCAAGTACTGTTAGACAAAGTAGATCCGCACATCACCACAATAGACCTGAAGACAAAGGGAGAAATACTTCTTAAGGTACATGATATCTTCCCCCATGGAACAGTCGAGGTAAGCAATCCAACATTTTGCACTTTTAAGGTAAACATTTCTCAACTTGAACCTCATCAAGAAAATAAAATTTTAAGCAAGAGGAAAGATATTCAAACCTTTAAACCTCCCTAATTTTTCTAATCCGAGAAAAGCTAGCTTAAGACTATAAACGAGCGCTTTTCGGGAGGCAACCCGAGTACTAATATTAATTTTTATTCTGTAGTCTTAGTTTTATTTTTACTTTCTCTTTTAGAATTTTAATAAACTAAAAGTGCAGATTCCCAGACACACGGCCTAGCACAGGTAGTGGGCGTGGCCGATGTGGGTACCCGAATCAACATATCGACATAGCAGAGGCCGTGCAAATCTCGCCTAACCAATCTAGAAGAAATGTGGCCTCACCTACCCCACCACAGCAGTGCGAGGCAGCCGTGGGTCAACACTGCCATTATAAAAACAGGCGTGGCGTCAGAGGAATGGGCGTGGCATACCAAACACGCCTAGCACACGACCGTGCGATGCGACCGTATGAAGACACTGACTTATCGACCATGGGCATGGTAACCTGACCATGGCTGTGTAAACAAACACGCCCTCCATACACGGGCGTGGCACATCGACAGAGGGCAAAACTCCATTTAAACCCAACAGCCCTTCCCCTTATCCCCATCCTCTTACCTTATACTTTTTCCTTTTTCTCTCTATTTCTTTTCTTAGAATAGGTATTCAGAATCTTAAACTACACTAAAATCATGCCGAAGAAGTGTAAGAAGGCAAGCATTGTCTCTTCAAAGGAGACCTCAACAAATAAGTTCATACCAGCCGCTTCATCCAAACACCAAACCAACGGTCTTTTAGACCATTTAAATTTTTTTTACGTTAATTTTCCCCTTTATCCTACTCATCTATAATTCTCTTCTGCTTAATATATTTTAAATTCTTTTAGTTTCTTGGTTTTAGGTTCTAAAGGCTACTTGGGAATCACACACCACAGCCTTAGAGGTCACACCCACCTCGCGAACCATCCAACAATAAGGACTCCTTAGTCCATTAGTCTTTTCTTTCAATTTCAGTTTTCTTCTTAGTCTCCTTCTCTTTATTTCCTTTGTCATTAATTATAGTATTAGTATATTATTAGTGCTTCTTTAGATTTCTTGCTATATCTTTACAGGCTGCCCAATTTCTTTATCTAGCACAAAGATCATCGGTAGACACCCCACCATGCCCATAGAAAGTGCCACCACCACCTCCTCCACATCCTTTCTACCACCAAAGATGCCAACTCCCAGAATCATCCAAAATTTAGGAAGTGTTACTTCTCCCCTTCTCTTTTGATTATTTTATTACATAATTTTTTATCTATCTTTGTACATTGAGGAAGATGTACAACTTAAGTGTGGGGGGTAAAAGTACCTAACTTTTTCCATTATTCTCAAATTCTGAATTTTAGTCTTATCCATAAGAAATTTTCTCATATTATTAATTATGGTGAAATTTCAAATGATTTATGATTTTTATTGATAAGCTCTTGAATAAGTCATTGATAATTGTGCATTTATGGTTTATATGTGAAGAATACTAGAGAATCAAGCATGATAAGTCTATTTTTCAAGAATCAAAAATTTCCTAGGTTGTTGAACTGAATTTGAATATTACCTTGAAGCTTGAAATTTATAGGATTGATGTCAAATACCCATAATTTTTTGTGAGATTTGAGCCTTATAGAGCATATATTCTTTTTCATGCTCACTTTATTAATTATGAGTGTGTCAACACTGAATTATTATTCTAAAACTTGCCTCGATTATACATGTTGAGACCACATCAATGATTTGATATACTAAGATGATAAAGGCACCTAGGTTTTAACCCATTCACTCCACTAAAAAGCTTACCTACATAATTAACCTTTAGTGACCCCTTTGATCCTAATCCCTTTTTATTGAATTACCCGCTTAATATTAACCCAAAACCCTTTGTATTTGTTATCACTATTCTTTTGACTACTCTTCTATCAAGAATTAATTTGATCGATTCTGAATTAGTTTATTTAAATTATTAAAGTTTTCTCTATTATGTTTCTAGTTTATTCTTAAAAAAACCAAAGTATATTCAAGTATTAGTATATGATTAAAGGAGCTTATGTTTTAAATTCCAAATTGTTGAAAATCTAGTATTAAAAAATATTATTATTAGTTTCATTTGATGTAATCATTTATTTTCAGGTTTGTTATTATTAGTTAGGTAATTAGTCAAGTCAATCTCAATTCTAAAAACTTCTAATTCAGCCTTTATCCACACCTTTAAACCAAGCCCATTACAACCCTGTCAAAGACCTTTTGATTTGTGTATCATCTCATATTACAGTGGTGGAGATTTGATTTTCAGGCAAGCCTATGGGATTAACTTTTCAGGTTCGACTTATGAGTGCTTTTTCATGAAACTTAAACACTCCGAGTGCTTTGAGTGAATCTTTAGTGAGGATGTCAATCCTCGTCGGTTTCGAATTAAAGGTAATCATTTAGATAAGGGGAGACACCTATGTTTCCGTACTACAAAATTCATGACTTATATTGTTTGAATCTTTAAGATTCTTTGAGTTAAATTATCCATGTATAAATTGTCTGTGAATTATGATGAAGCATTGTTGATAGGAATTGTGAATTAAGGAAAGTTCGTTTTAATTGTAAGTTGAGAATTTTGCTTGAGGACAAGCAAAAGCTTAAGTGTGGGGGTATTTGATAAACCATAAAAGTAACATATTTTAACCCCATTTTAGTATGCTTTTAGGATGATTTAGCCCTAATTTATGTAAAAAGGTTCTTTTAATCCTTTCTTTTCATATTTATGCTCAGGAAAGCGCCAGAGGACGAAAAGAACAAGAAACAGGCTCAAAACGGGCCAATTTGGGCCAAAGAAGAAATCCACATGGCCTGGACTTCAAGCCACACGGCCGTGCTTCGATAATTAACTAAGACACGACCATGGCATGATTTACAGTCGTGCCCCAATCAATATAATTGAGACACGGCCCAACCACAATTTACATGGGCGTGTGCCATAGCCGTGCCCTTGTTACGGGAGAGAAATTTCACTCAAATTTGGATACTTAGAGCCAAAGAAACACTTTCCAAAGCTTATTCAAATATCGAGTAAGAAGCAAACTTAAATTAGGACACTTAGAGGCCAAGTAAAGCATTCAAAGAGCCTATATAAACACCCTAAGTGTATCTTGAAGGGAGGCGGTAAGCTAGGCCAAGGAGCCAAGCTAGAAGGATCACATTTGTGGGAATCACTCGAAGATAGCCAGAAGATCCATCTCGAAGAGCTGGAATTCTACTCAAGACGTCGAATTTCTCCTTCAATTCCTCTAGGGGGTTTTAGGGATTTCTCATGTTTTGTTTTACCTTTTCTCTTGAGTTGTTTTTATTCATTATGAACTAAACCCTTCAGATACCTGAAGGGGATGAAACCTAGATGAATTTTGTTAATATTTTCTAAATTATATGATAAATAATTAGTTTATTCTTTATTATGTTGCTTAATCCAAATCTGATGTGCTTAGGTGGAGGAGGAATAGACCCTGCTTAAGAGTAGATCTAGCATAATTAAGCGGAGTTGATCGAACGCTTAGAGATAGGATTACAAGATTTTGTCGGATTAGGGTGAAACCTAATATGGGAATCCATTGATCGATTTACTGCTATTCTAGGGGGTTATTACAAGTGAATGAGAGTTCCACTAATTAACCTAGGGTTAGACGTTATTCGCTCGAGAAAGGGTTTAATATAGGTTAGGGAGTCCTACGGATCAAGCTAAATAAAGAAATCATATGATTCAGTAATAAGTAACAAGTGAAGTCTAGGTGGATTCTTCCTGAGGGTATCATCGTAATCAATTGAGTTTCTTCAAGTTATTTCCCAAATTTGTTCTTTTTGTCTTTGCGTCTTTAGCTTAGTAGTCGTTAAACTAGATTAAACCAATCAATCACTCCATATTTTAGGCTAAATAATAAAAATAAAGTATTAGTACTTTTGGTTCCTTTGGGTTCGATAATATGGTCTTGCCTAAGCTACACTACTATTCAATAAGTACACTTGCCTTTAAGTCGTTGTTAGAGTTAGTTTCCAGGTTTGATCATTCTATTTATAAATTTTAAAGCTCTGATTTTAGCGATAAATAGCAGAAAAGTAAATTACTAAAGTTCGTAACATTTATTTCCGAAGTATAGCCTCCACCGAGTCATCCATGGGCCCAAGTCCTCGTCACTGATATTTACCTACAAGGATTAAGAAAGAAAGGAGGGTGAGTTACAAGAACTCAGTGTATAATCCCTTACCGTAGTCCACTGGGTCTGAACCCGTATAGCATAATCATGGGCCGAAGCCCATTAGATAATAAAATATATATATGTGCAATGTATGGAACCCAACCCATCCTAATAATGCATCTGCTACACACCACCCGTACCATCCCATCACACCTGTGGGGATCAAGTCAACCCACCCCGCCAAACACACTAGTCGCAGGCAAGTTGCCATTTATAATATTTGTGGTTGAGCCACCAGAGTCATAATTATGCGTGGCATATCCACTATACAGATTGTGGCAGAGCCACCAGAATATCATATACGGTAATATAATCGGCACACAGCCTTTGGTAAATATGATCGACACAGAGTCGTTAATTCATCTGTTAGGCACATAGCCCGAGATAAATACGTTTAGCACAAAGCCATAATCACGATGACACAAAGCCATATTTTAGGTTGGCACAGAGCCACCAAAATATGTGGCAGAGCCACCAGAAACGCTGCAGTCAAACTACTTTTTATAATATATTTGTGGCAGAGCCACCAGGCTACACTTCTCTTCATTCAATTTTCCCATCCCATGCAATATGTAGAAATGCAACATACATAATAACATAAAATATCCACATATAAATAACAACTATTAATCTATTGTATACTTTTACTGAATCGACCCATAGGGGCTTTTGATAATTCAGCACATAGGGACATTTCGGTAAATCGGCCCATAGGGGCATTTTTGTAATTCACAACCCAAAGGTATTTTTGTAATTTTACCGGTCGAGTGTATTTTTGTAATTCGATAATCTTACCCACTAAGGGTAATTCAGTAATCTCGCAACCCAAGGGTATTTCGACAATTTATCATCCAAGGGTATTTTCGTAATTTCGTAACCTCAGACTTAACTACTAATTTGGGGCATAAAAATTGAAACTGTCCATCTATGTCACGTTGACTAAATTGACTATAACTTTAGTTAGGAAACTCAAAATTTAGATCCCTAAATTTTATTTGAAACTAGGCTCATATATCTTCTTACTACAATTTTTCCAGAATTTTTTGGCTTAGCAGTTTAGTACAGTTTATTCATTAAAGTTTCCCCTGTTTCACTGACCAACGGTTTTGATCTCTCTTACCCAAAATTCAAATATCTCGTTATACAGTTTTCATATGTTGCTTCCACTTGTTTCTATTGAAGATAAACTTACTTAGGAATCTATACATATAAATTATAACTCATAATTCACTTTGTACAATTTTGAATTATTTTTCCAAGATAGAATAGGGACCCACGAAGTCATTCAGAACCAGCCTCACTAAAATAAAGATATCACAGAATATAAAATTCCTCTTTCTACTCTATTTATTTCATATAAAAATAGACACAATAAGATTTAATTCTATACCTTAGTCACTTTCTAATTCGTTTTCTCCCATTTTCATGATTTTTCAAAATCAGGTCACTGCTACTAACCAAAAACTATTTCATTGCAAAATATGGTTACCACTACGAACATACGCACTCTCGAGTGATCACAAATGCTGGTTTCCATTTTTTTTTTGATCTTTCGACCGAATAATAAAACATTTCAAATAAATATTCAGAGAGGTGTGAGATTACACACCATTTCAACCATGTATTCGAAAGGGGTATGATATTACACACCTTAATTATGAGTTATGCTTTCTACTGATTTCAACACCACGAATGTGATCTCCCTCAGTGCACCAAGAATGATTCTAACCCTTGACTACTGAAATCCCGCCTCACTTGCTTGACGAGTCGACGATAACGATTTGGTTAATACAAATCACTATTGCTCCTTCACCTTGTTGAGAAATGAAAAGGAGATGACCCGAAATGCTTAAGGAAAAAGTACCCAAAACGTCACTCTCAAAAAGAAACCCGAAAGAACACTCAAAAGAAAATGAAAGTTTCGATTTCTCCCCTTACACCAAATGACCAAAAATGCTATTTTGGAAAAACAAAAATACAAAATGGTCAAAGGAGAAAAAAAATATCTCTATTGCACCAGACTTGCAAAAAGGTATGGAAAATTTAGCTCCTTCCTCTCCCTAGCAAAACTGTCCATCACATTTTCCTAAAGGAAGAATGTTGACCAAAATTCTTTCCAAAACATCTTCCACCCTTTAAGCCAACATGTTCCCTACTCTTGCCTTTTCCTTCATTTCTTTCCTTCTTTTTCCCTTATCTTCCTTCTTGCCATATTCCTTACCCTCCTTGCCATAAATAAAAAGTCTCCCTTACCATAATAAAGCATTGGCCGACACTTACCTTATTAGTACAAAAATTTAATCCAAAATATTTGCACTAGGTGAGACTCGAACCTCAGACCATTAGTACACTCCACACGCCACTTTCCACCTTTACCAATAGACTCCTTGTGCTAGCAAAATGCACACTTATTTACCTAAGTCAAGATGCCACTTACCTTTTCTCCTTAAAGTACTTCAACACAAAAATTTACCTATAGCCTAACTTGAACCCGGAACTTCCTAGAAACCCCGTAACTTTCCAAAATCACCATCTAATAAGTCCAACTTGCAATAATGCTATTCTTTTGTTCTCAAAAATTTTAAATACTTCTACGCCTAAGGCCCATTGGGTCCAATTCTTCTAGGCCCAATTTCGAGATGTTACAATTCTACCGCCCTTAAAGAAATTTCGTCCTCGAAATTTCCAATTATAGGAATAGTCGCACATCTTAGCCTAGCACACTACACTTTCACTGTGCACTCTGATCTTAATAACACTAATTTGCTTTCTATCTTTAACCTTGGACACACTTCACATCATCAAATATCTAATCCTCAGAAGCAAACAGGTAATTATCACTCATTCATAAAATTTTCTACATTCAACCAAAACATACTCGCCTTAATGGTGATGGAACAATCCCGAGCCCTATGCTCCTTAGACCCGCATCTCAAACATGCTCTTGACCTCCTCCAAGCCTTGCCGGATAACGCCTTCCGTAATAATCGTAAGCTGGAAAATTTGGATGTGCCTTAACACATTTCACAGAACGAGACTGCGACCCTAAAGAATCGCGATCTCTTTTCTTCTTACAGTCTATGTACCCTTATCGAAGTGCCTCACTGATTCCTTTAACCTTCTCTAATACCTCCTTAACTAACTAAGTCAGCTCATCAACCCCAGCTCGATCATGAGACCCCGACTCAACCACTGGCGATGGCGACGCCTCCTTTTCGGCACATGTCTCGGTGCTGAAGATCCAGCTCTAGCACCTCGGCCTCTACCACGGCCATGTCTACCGCGTTCACGTCCTCTAGCGTTCATGTTTACTAAGTCGATTTAATCTAACAAAGAGTCTTATGAATCAGTATACTATTCAATGTTTATTAAACAATATTTTATGAAATATAAGTGTATAAGTTGTTTTCGCAAAACGTTTCCTAAAGTCTCAATCTCTATAGTTTCAACTCCTAAAGCTAAAAGTTCTAGAGTATTTCTACAGTCATACCACAATAATAATAAAATAAAAGCATAAACTTACTTGACTTCGTGCCGGATACCCGTGGTGCCATTCTTCCTTTAGAACATGCATTTATAAATTAAAACTTTAAATAGCTTTGGAAAACGCCTTTGAACCCAAACCACAACCAAGTTTTGCAACCGGGCTCTAATACTATAAAATGTAACACCTCAAACCTGGCCCATGCGTTATGACCGAATTTGACATGTCACATGAGAGAAACATGTTAAATCCTTTTTATTCATGCTAAAACATGTATTGATTTGTTATAATCAAGAAAATAAGTTTGATTTGCAATATTTGAAAAAATACTACTAACTTTAAAGATTGATTGATAAATCGATAATTTGAAGTAGAAATCTTATAAACTGTGACTTTTGAAAATATCGTTGATAGTTCAAGAGAAAAATTTCGAGTTAAATTATTTGAAAAAGTTTGTTATAAAATCCATTTATTAATTAATTTTGGAAAACAGTTGGATATGCTTTTAGAAAATCCCCATTTAAAAATAATTCAAGCAACATAATAAGTACTTCAAACATAATGCAAAAATAAAATATTCCATAGGCCTTATTACAACTTAAAAACCCAAAATAATAAAAGTAAGGAATAGAGCAGAAAAGTAAATTACTAAAGTTCGTAACATTTATTTCCGAAGTATGGCCTCCACCGAGCCATCCATGGGCCCATGTCCTCATCACTAATATTTACCTACAAGGATTAAGAAAGAAAGGAGGGTGAGTTATAAGAACTCAGTGTATAATCCCTTATCGTAATCCACTGGGTTTGAACCCATTTAGCAATAACTTGGGCTGGAGCCCATATAGCATAATCTTGGGCTGAAGCCCATTAGATAATAGAATATATATATATGTGCAATGTATGCAACCCAACCCATCCTAATAATCGATCCGCTACACACCACCCATACCATCCCATCACACTTGTGGGGATTAAGTCAACCCACCCAGCCAAACACACCAATCGCAGGCAAGTTGCCATTTATAATATTTGTGGCTGAGCCACCAGAGTCATAATTATGCATGGCATATCCACTATACAGATTGTAGCAGAGCCACCAGAATATCATATACGGTAATATAATGCACACAGCCTTAGGTAAATATGATCGACACAGAGTCGTTAATTCATATGTTAGAAACATAGCCCCGGGTAAATACATTTAGCACAAAGCCATAATCACGATGGCACAAAGCCATATTTAGGTTGGCACATAGCCATTACAGAATATGTGGCAGAGCCACCAGAATATGTGGCAGAGCCACCATAAACGCTGCAGTCAAACTGCCTTTTATAATATATTTGTGGCAGAGCCACCAGGCTACACTTCTCTTCATTCAATTTTTCCATCCCATGCAATATGTAGAAATGCAATATACATAATAACATAAAATATCCACATATAAATAACAACTATTAATCTATTGTATACTTTTAATGAATCGACCCATAGGGGCTTTTTGGTAATTCGAGGGGCATTTTGTAATTTGACAACCCAAAGGTATTTCTGTAATTTTACCGGTCGAGGGTATTTTCGTAACTCAGTAATCTTACCCACTAAGGGTAATTCGATAATCTCGCAACCCAGGGGTATTTCGATAATTTATCATCCAAGGGTATTTTGTAATTTTGCAACCCCGGACTAACTACTAATTTGGAGCATAAAAATTGAAACTGCCTATTTGCATTACGTTGACTAAATTGACTATAACTAGAGTTAGGAAACTCAAAATTTAGATCCGTAAATTTTCCTTGAAACTAGACTCATATATGTTCTTACTACAATTTTTCTAGAATTTTTTGGCTTATCCGTTTAGTACATTTTATTCATTAAATTTTCCACTTTTTCACTGACCAACGGTTCTGACCTCTCTTACCCAAAACTCAAATATCTCCTTGTACAGTTTTCATATGTTGCTCCCACTTGTTTCTATTGAAAATAGACTCACTAAGGAATATATACATATAAATTACAACTCATAATTCACTTTGTAAAATTTTGAATGAATTTTCCAAGACAAAACAGGGAACCACAAAGTCATTCAGAACCAGTCTCACTAAAATTAAGATATCACAGAATATAAAATTCCTCTTCCTACTGTGTTTCTTTCATATTAAAATAGACACAATAAGCTTTAATTCTATACCTTATTCACTTTTTAATTTCATTTATCCCATTTTTCATGATTTTTCAAATTCAGGTCACTGCTGCTAACCAGAAACTGTTTCATTACAAATTATGGTTACCACTACGAACATACGCACGCCCGAGTGATCACAAATGCCGGTTTCTATTTTTTTGATCTTTCGACCGAGTCACAAAACATTTCATATTAATATTCAAAGAGGTTTGAGATTACACACCATTTCAACCATGTATTCGGAAGGGGTATGAGATTACACACCTTAATTACGAGTTGTGCTTTCTACCGATTTCAACACCACGAATGTGATCTCCCTCAGTGCACCAAGAATCAATCCTACCCCTTGGCTACTGAAATCCCACCTCACTTGCTTGATGAGCTGACGATAATGATTTATTTGATACAAATAACATGTGCTCCTTCACCTTGTTGAGAAATGAAAAGGAGATGACCCGAAATGCTCAAGGAAAAAATACCCAAAATGTCACTCTCAAAAAGAAACCTGAAAGATCACTCAAAAGCAAAGGAAAGTTTCGATTTCTCCCCTTACACCCTATGACCGAAAATGTTATTTTGGAAAAACAAAAACAGAAAATGATCAAAGGAGAAAAAAATCTCCCATGAACTAGACTTGCAAAAACGTATGGAAAATTCGGCTCATCCCTCTCCCTACCAAAACCGTCCATCACATTTGCCTAAAGGAAGAATGTTGGCCAAAATTCTTTCCAAAACATCTTCCACCCTTTAAGCCAACATGTTCCCTACTCTTGCCTTTTCCTTCATTTCTTTCCTTTTTTTCCCTTATCTTCCTCCTTGCCATATTCCTTAGCCTCCTTACCATAAATAAAAAGTCTCCATTACCATAATAAAGCCTTGGCCAACACTTAACTTATTAGTACAAAAATTTAATCCAAAATATTTGCACTAGGTGGGATTCGAACCCCAGACCATTAGTACACTCCACATGCCACTTTCCACCTTTACCAATTGACTCCTTGTGCTAGAAAAATGTACACTTATTTACTTAATTAAGTCAAGATGCCACTTACCTTTTCTCCTTAAAGTACTTCAACACAAAAATTTACCTATAGCCTAACTTGAACCCAGAACTTCCTAGAAACCCCGTAACTTTCCAAAATCATCGTCTAATAAGTCCAATTTGCAATAATGTCATTCTCTTGTTCTCAAAAATTTTAAATATTCCTACGCCCAAGGCCCATTGGGCCCAATTCTTCTAGGCCCAATTTTGGGATGTTACACCTGCATATTAAAAATTGAGAAACAGAATGCTCAGAATTGGTCACACGGGTAGAGACACAGGCATGTGTCTTAGCCGTATGAAACACATGGCCCAACACACGAGCGTGTGTCTTGGTCATATGTGTTGGCCGTGTAAAACCTGCACTTAATTTTTAAAAATTAAATTGTCCACGGCTTGTGGCGAGCCATGTGACCCAAGTCAAAGAGTTACACGGGTAAGAACACGGGTGTGTCACTTGGCCGTGTGAGCTACATGGCCTACCCACACGAGCATGTGACCCTTGTATTTAAGAAAAATTTTGGAATTTCTCAAAATAGTCTCTGAGTTTCTGATATAGTCCCGATTTGTTTGTAATGTTGAAATTGGGCCTCAATGGTCCATTAAAAGGACAATATGATTAAATATGATTGCTTTTTGATATGAATAGTGATTGACTTGAATTAATTGTATTTATTATTTAAACTCTGGTAATGCTTCTTAACCCTGTTCTGGAGACGGATATGGGTTAAGGGTGTTACAATTTAAACAATAAAATAAACAATTAAATTGATTAAACCAATTAAACCAATCAAGAAGATTAACTTGTTTCAGGGGTTGCAATTAACTTTAGATTAGGGTTTTAAGGTGGATTAGCTATTAACTAACCAATTATTACCTCTCGACCTCTAACTAATTAATTAATTGGTTGATACTCACTTATCTATCAACCTCACTTTCTCAACAAAGATAAATTATTATTTACTCAGTGAAACCTATCTCCCGACCTTGTCTAACCTATGATTACTTCCTAGGGTTGTTGTAACATCCTGAAATTGGGCCTAGGAGAATTGAGCCCAATAGGCCTTGAGTGTAGTAGCGTTTAAATTTTTTTGGAGAACAAGAGATCAGCTTAAATGCAAGTTGGACCAATTAGATAAATGAGTTTGGAAGGTTGGGGGGCTTCTATGAAGTCCCGGGTTCAAGTTAGGCCTTAGGAAAAATTTTGGTTTTAGGTGAAAAAAAACCCTGAAGGTTGGCGGATAGGCCTTAAGAATAAAATGTGGAGGAAAATGACACAAGTGGAGTGTGTGGTGTAGTGGCAAAGTGACGCCACTTAAGGACAAGGGAATGACGCCACAAGGAAGGAAGGAGGTCCAAGGTTCTAGTTGTAGCGTTTGCATTCCTTTTAAATTATTTTTATTAAATGAATTTAGACCTTGGCCATAGGGTTGTATTTAGTTGCGCATGGTTTAAGACACAATGAGCTAGTTGGTAAAGTGGCTAGCAGTGTGGATTATGTTACAAGGAGCACAGGTTCGAATCTCATGAGAAGCAAGGGAGTATTTATTTTGCGGATTGGACGGTAAGAGTTTCAGTTGAATTTAAACTCTACTGACGGAGGGATCCCACATCGGAAAGATACAAAGAAGGAAGGTTAAGAGCTAGCTATATAAAGAGCATTCCAGGAGGAGAGTTGAGATACCTTGGTGGGCGTTTGGGCACAGGAGTGGTCGCAGCGCGGTTTAACACCAGACTCCTATCAGGTGTGTAGCTCTCTCTACTCTAGTTGTAGAGCGGCAAATGCCAAAGTGCCGATCACGATAATAGTAGCCACACGAGCGTGCGAGCGCATGTGTAGGGCTTCGACGCAATAGTTGAGGCCATCAGTAGTATTCTTATAGGTTGGGGCTGCTTGGGCCGCGATGGGCCAAAGTGGGCCCAATAGGAATAAATTGTATGATGATATAGTATATAGTGAACTAGACTAGGTGGAACCTATACACGTGGCTAGATTTGTGTTAGGTAGGCCACACGAGCGTGTCACTGAATGGGCCGAAATGGAGTTTTAGGCCCAATAGTCTAGTGACGATTGAAAATGGTAGCCGAGTCGCTCAGGGTAACATTAGACCTTCGGGAGGGCCATTGCAAGTGCGAAATTATGAAAATACCCTTGGTGGGTAAATTATGAAAATACCATTGGTTGGTAAATTACGAAAATACCCTTGGTAGGTAAATTACAAAAATACCTTGGTGGGTAAATTAAAAAATACCCTTGGTGGGTAAATTACGAAAATACCCTTGGTGTGTAAATTACGAAAATACCCTTGGTGGGTAAATTACAAAAATACCCTTTGTAGGTAAAATTACTACTATACCCTTAGAGGTTGGCTAGCTTGATTATGTTGTATATTATTATTTTGATTATGATGGTAATTTGTTTCATACGTTATTTGATATATTTCTAGCATACATGACATACTGCATACACGAATTATTATGTCATATTACATGGGTATGATGAGAGGAGGGAAGATTGATATCTTTGGGTGACTTTGGGTCACTAGTGGTTTGGTACCACAGTTGATATTCGTGACTTTGGGTCACGGAGGTTTGGCACCTCATAGCGACTTCGTCGGTGGCCGCGCACCACGATTGGGTTGGCCCCCATTTGATAAAGCGGATTGTCGCCGATGATTTGGTATCACAGCGTGGGTTGGCCCCACCTATGAATTATTCGTGACTTTGGGTCACCGGTGGTTTCGCACCACATTATATTGATATCTGTGACTTTGGGTCACGGTGGTTTGGAACCACCGGTGGTTTGGTACCACAGGCGAGAATCGGGAGTTTTGGATGGTTAGGTTTTGGGTTGCATGACATGCATATTTTCATATGAAATTGTGTAAGGGTTTAACACCCGTTGGATGGGGATTTACACCTTGAGTCTCGATGGCTCACCCTTAGATAAATTTTGCGGTAATCATTAGATCATGATTTGGGAGTGAGGTGGACTCGTGGAGGCCATACATATTTTAATTGTAAATTCGTTTCTTTTATTTGAACTTATTTTTATTTGGGTTTTTGTTATGTAATAAGGCCTTGGGTATTTTATTTAGTTTCAGCTTTCAATTTGGTTACTTCTTATTATTAAATGATCAATATGGGATTTTCCTAAAATGATAATAAACCGTTTCTTATTCAAAATTACTTAAACTCGATTTTTCACAACAATTATAAAGAACACGAGTTTTTTTTACGAACGCACAATTTTTAGACATTCCTTTCATGTGACATACCAGATCCGAACGTAACGTTTAGGGCGGGTTTGGGGTGTTACAATTGTCAAGTCCAGGGTTTGGGAACATGTAATTTATACCTACTAATCCTATCAAGAAACCCTAAGTCCTTCATTAATCTCATCCTCATCCACTCGTTAATCTCCTTTAAGAGATTTATCCACTCATGATATTCTTAATCTCAATCTCAATTGAAATAAACATGTAAATAAGCACAATTAAATTGAAAGAGAGAAGAGAATTAGAATAATCCTAATTCAATGTCAATTGAAGCACAGAGTAGAAAATCTCTCGTTTGGTAAACTAATACATTCTCTTGTGAAGGCAAATAAAGTGAGATACTTTGATTGAATAAAAGAACTCTTGGATCAGCACCAATTCCAAGAGGAAAGAAAAAAGCCTTTAAAAAATAAGAGAAAACCTAATCTAAATCCTACTCCTAAGCTACGATGGTTTTTGGATGTGTCTAAGACGATTACTTACATCAAACCCCTAAGGTTTTATTTATAGGTGTGCTGGAACCCTGAATTAGGTCTTTGGCACGTCCTTGGCATTCGTATAGAGTTGATTGCATGGACGAAAATAGCCCTAGAATGTTTGGGCACCACATCGACCCTATATTGCACCATAGGCCTTACATGGCGTGACATGACATGTGATTTGTGCCTTATTTGGTTCGTGTCATGCTTTCACAACTCAAGAAGCTTGTGTATCACTCATCCCTTGCTCCTACATCCATTGGGCCCTAAATTAAGAATCTTACACACTCAAATCAACACATTAGAACTGCCTAAGGTCCGTGTCGGCCTAATAGGGCACAAACACTCACAAAATTTTGTAAAACACTTATTTTATTAACTTTTACTACTAAACTACTAATACAAAAAATGCAATATTTAGCTAGAAATCAAGCTTCTTAAGTGCAGAAATATACCAAAATAACTACTAGATTTGATATCAAGTCAATAAGTTTGTCGAGTAAATCGCAATTAATCCTGGTTGAGGAAGTGAGGTTGGGAGATAAACGAATATCAATCAATTAATTAATCAGTTAGAGGCCTAACTACCTATAAACTTATTATTTTTATAGTAAAATATCACACCAAAAATATATAAAAGTAAATGGGTAGTGTCCGCAAGTATACGAGTCAAATTGTAATATAATATATGTGTACAATGGAACATAAGAAGTATTCTGAGGATCTTACCCAATGGAGGATGGAATAATTCTATAGAAAATCTCTTTACAATAATTAATCTAAATATTAATAATCAAATCTTATATTACGATAGATCATAAAATATATTAATAAGAGAAATTAAATAACTAAAATATATAAACAAGAAAACTACTAAACATATTAAACCAATCAGGAATATTAACTCGTTTCAAGGTTTGTAATTAACTTGAATTCAACTTTTAGGTGAATTAGCTATCAATTAACCAATTATTACCTCCTAGGCTTTAACTAATTAATCGATTGGTTGATGCTCACTTATCTCTCGACCTCACTTTCTCAACTAGGATAAATTATGATTTACTCAGCTAAACTCATCTCTCAATCTCATTTAACCTATGATAACTTCATGGTGTTTTTAACCCTAGGGTTTAGGAAAGCGTAATCTACACCAACTAATCCTCTCGGGAAATCTTAAATCCTCTGTTAATCACGTCCCCATCCACTCATTAATCTCCCCTAAGGGATTTAGCCACTCATGTTATTTACAATCTTAATCTTAATTTAATAAAACATGTAAAGACCACAATTGAATTGAAAAAAAAAAGAGACTAGAATAATCCTGATTTTGATGTTGAATAGAGCATGGAGGAACAAATCTCTCGATTGGAATAATCAGCTATCATGAGTTGAAAAGAAGAAATAAATTGAAATACTTCAATCATATAAAAGAACTCTTGGATAGAAATTGATTCCAAGAGGGAAAACAAAGAGTTTATGATAACCGAAAGAAAAATACATCTATTCCTACTCTTAAACTATTAGGGATTTTGAATGCATCTAAGACAACTTAGTTACATCAAACCCCTAAGGTCTTATTTATAGGAGTGTTGGTAGCCTGAATTAGGTCTTCCGCGTCCTAAGTCTCTGTATAAAGTCAATTGTGCAAATGAAAATAGCCTTGGTATACTTGGGCATCACGTCGACCTATTCCGCACCATAGGCCTTCATGGCACAACACAACATGTGTTCCACACCTTCTTTGGTTCATTTCATGCATTAACAGCTCAACAATCTTATGCATCACTAGTCCCTGGCTCCCATGTCAATTGGGCCTATAATTCATCATTCTACTCATTCAATTCAACACATTAGCACTACTAATTACTAAGTACCAAAAACATAATATTAAATACTAAATTTCCTAGAAAATAAGCTCCTTAAGTGCGAAAATAGACTTAAATCACTACTACATTTTACAGCAAGTCAAATACCCCACATTTAAGTCTTTACTTATTCTCAAGCAAACTAAACAAAACAAAATAAAACTTAAAAACAAACTAAACTGAAAATAGTAAATAAATATGCAAAGAAAAGAAAATGTACTTGAGCTAGCTTGATATAGGAAGTTGGATAGAAGTATATTAACAAGATAAGGTAAATAAACATATAACTCTAGAGTGATATATAATTGATTTACAATTTCTAAAATTAGACAAAGTTAGTTCAATATATTACAAAGCAAACAAATAAAGTAATGTTAATTATAGATTTCCATCAAAACATATATAAAAATAGACAATTATGTTCAAATGAATATAACTTTTAAAAATGTAACATCCTAAAATTTAGAATTTTATGTGTTGCATTATTTCTTGCGTTAAGCTAGTTAAAAATATTAATTGTGTATGTTTAGGGATTCTATAAAGGCTCGGGGTTGAATTAGGCCCTAGTAAAAATTTGGTGTTTAAGCCTATTAAGGAGAAATAGTAAGTGGCATCAATGCTTATGGAAATAAGTGAGTAATTGGCTAGCATAAACAAGCATATGGTAAAGAGGATGTGGTGTCACATGAAGGGCTTTAGGGGATAGGTTCGAATCCCCCTTGGTGCAAAATTTTGACTATTTTTTTTGTGTTCCTTTCTTAAGTGTCAGCCGTGGTGGTATTTAAGGTAAGAAAGACTTTTTAATTATGGTATGGTGGCTAAGGAAATATGGTAAGGAGGAGGATAAGGGATAATGAAGGAAAGAATCAAAAGAAAAGGCAAGAGGAGGGAACATGTTGGCCTTTTCATGGGTGAATGTTTTGGAAAGTTTTGTTGGTCAATTCTTAGCCAACTTGTTATGGTATACACGGTTTGGGAAGGGATTTTTGGGTAGCCAAATTTTTTTTTTTTTTTTTGTCTTTTGGCAAATTTTATGCTTGTGAGGTTTACTCTCTCTTCACATATTAGTGTTTCTTGTCTCAACTCTTTTTCTTTGTTTTGGCCAAATACTCAATTGCATTTTTGTTCATTTTGTTCCCTTGTTTGCCGAAATTCTCAATCCATTTACATTCATCCTTCTCTTATTACTGAAACACCCATTTCATATTGATCATCTTTGTAACATCCTGAATTTGTGGGCCTATGTGTTTAGTGCATGGATATGTTTAAAGTGTTACTTAAACTGTTAGGGGTCCAAATTGGGCTCAGGCTTAGGCAGAGGCCTTGGTTAAATTACTTGTTTAGGCACTATAGGTAGCATCTGTGGTTAGAACACCAAAGTGGGCTAGTGGCCCAATTTTAAGTGACGCTACAAGGGAGCTGGAGGGTGGCGTCACTAGCAATTAAAAGAGGCCCAAGTTTGGTCACAAGGGGCCCATGTGTTTGGGCCAAATTTGGCATTTGGAAGAGTAAGGAGGAGTGGACGGCATAGGGGCTTGATTTTAGAGGGGATTAATTATAATATTATGTTGATAATAAGAAAGAGGTAATATTACCTAGGAGTCTTGTGAAGGAGTGAAGAAGATTTGGATAAAGGACAAAAACGAGGAGCCATCTATTGAATGCAAGTGATGGCCAAAATTTCATCACCTAGAGGAGTAAAGAATTTAGCTTCTAATGGCCATGGGGGATGCCAAATTTTCCCTCTTTATTTGCTAAGTTCCAAGTTATCAAGAAGGGCACTTTTGGTTTTTGATAGGTAGGTGCCAAAATTTCTATAAATAGGGGGGAAAGCTCACCAACTCCGGCATTTGAACCCTACTCTTTTCTTCTTAACCTGTGCCAAAATTCTTAGTTTTTCCTCTCTAATTTCTTTCCTTTTTATTTTCTTCAAAAGCCGAATAATCCTTACTCTTTGCTGATTTCTTCAACTAAACGTCGAAACTACTTAGATCTCTTCTTCTTATCTTCTCTTCTTGATCTTTTCAAAAGCCGAGAATTCCTAAGAGTTGCCGAATTTTCTATAGAGGTAAGTGTTGGTTAGTGCTATTATTTTTGTTATTTTTCACTTTTAAGCCAGAGCCGAATGGCTAGATGGTGGCTAGGGCCATCTTTAGATTGATGTTTTCTTTCTGATCTTATGTTCTCTTTCTTTGGGTGGCATTCTAGGATTTAAAGGAAATCAAATTGCCTAGGGTTCTAAGCCAGGAATTGGTAGCATTCGAATCACATTTTTCGGGATTTAAGGTAAGGTGGTTTTCTCTAGATTTTCGTTAGATTCGTTTATTGTATGTGAGATCTTAACTTTATGATGTGGAGTAACGACCATGTGTTGTGATAGTGGTTCTGACAAGGACTTATGATGGAATTAAATATGGATCAGACGGAGGAGAGAATCCCTAAGTTTACAAAACAAGCGGTGTCTGCCATTCGAGATTGGCCACCTAGTTGTGGACCAGCTTCTGAACAATAGCTTAGGCAAATAGCGGTGGTGTTGGTTACGGATAGCGTCGACTTAGAGGGTCTCGTTCTAACGGTAATAAGGTGTGTAGATCTCTAACACACACTCTCTAACTATTCTTTATGTGTTTTAGGCTAAAAAGCCAGAAAGTGGCTGTGTAGACAGTCGAATAAAACCCTAAAAGGGTTAGGCAAGGATGCCAAGTACGCAATCATAGAAATCTCTATGTATATTGAAATATATGAAAGTCTGTATGATGCTTTTCCTTATGTATGTATGCATGGGGGGAATATGATAATGAGGGGAAGTGCATGATGGGTCACATGGTGACCGGTGGTAGAAATCCCACGAATATAGACATGGGTCATATGGTGACCGGTGGTAGAAATCCCACAAATAAAATTGTTAGGTCACACAGTGATCGGTGGCTATGCCACATAATGGTTTCCAATTAACAGAAATGGGCAGCGCGGCTGTCATTATGGTGTGTAGCGGATGGAGGGTTGATAGTAGAAATCCCCAAAGTGTGACGGTTGGTGTGTAGAGGATGGAATTCTAGGATGGGCTTGGGCCATTCATTATGTATTGTCTATCGTGTATTATGATTGTTGCGTCTACGTATGGGCAAGGCCCATAATGTGTTTGTGGGCCTCAGGTCAGTGTGTTCAGGATTTATACACTGAGTCTTGGTGACTCACGCTTTCATTTTTTTCTCTACTCTTTCAGATGAGCAGTAGATCGTGGACATGGGAGCCAAGATGGACTCGAGGGGCCATCAAGCTTTTATTTCTATAGATTAATTTTGGTTTTCTTTAAATTTTTATTTCTTTGGGACTATTTATGTAATAAGGCCTCCTTAACTTAGACTTCGTTTTATTTTTGTTATGTCGAGATTTGCAAACTTATATTTTTTGTTAGTCTCCAAAATAAAATGAAATGATAAATGGGCTTTTCAACCTAATCAACGTAAGAATTAAAATTATTTACAAAATCTCACATTTAATGGATTACTCGGCTAAAATAAACTAAGTTTTTCCAAAACCTTTCAGAGAAAAGTATTCAATGTACAACCCGTAGCATACCAGATCCGGTTGAAACTTATGGGCCGGGTTTGGGGTGTTACAATCTTGACCATTTTGATCATTTTCATTTTTGTGTCAACGAAACTCCCTAACACTTCTTCCTATCTTATTTTTCTCTTTTCTCTTCATTAGCTGAACCTATCAACACCAAATCTCTTCTTCTTCAACTCTTTTTCTTTTGTGTTGAGCATTCTTTTATGACTAAATTAGTGAGGGACTCTATTCCCCTCTTTTCATTTTTTTTATTTTCTTTTTTTTAAACTTAGCGTATTATGTGTGTCCATTACCAATCGACATTTCACTTTGTTCTTTAGCAAAATTTATCTCTTCTACTCTCTAATATTATGATCTTCTTCTAGTGTAGAGTTATAGTGGGAAGGCCGAATATATATTACCTTTGATTCATCCGTTGCTATAAGCACATTTAGCGGGAATTGGTTTTATAACCATTAAGGTAAGGGTTTGGTCATGATTTATTTTGTTTAATCTTTTTCGTTGACTAGTTAATTTGCTAAAAGGAATAGAGGTTATGACTAAACATTTACTTTTAGGGACTAAATTGCTCGATCTATCCACTTGTGGATTCTACGAAAATAGAGGTAAGCCGAGCCCTTTTTCCTTAGACAATCGATATATATATATCGTAATATCGTTTTAACTAAGATTTTATCTGATGGAGGCTAGAGGTACCGACTTGAAAGGGAAAGGGAGTGGAGAACACAAAAGGAGTGGATCTGCAATCCCTACTCCTAAATTCAAATGAAGGGCAGTATCGCCAGTTCGGGATTTTCCACCGGGTTGTGGACCATCATCTGGAGAGAATTGACAAATCGTGGTCGTTCAAGACTTCGAGAGTTAGTATTAAAGATTGCTTGGTGTAGTTTTGGATTAATAAAAATCTCGCCCGTTAGATTAATTGAGTGTTATGTTGTCATAGGTGCCGACGATCAAGACGGTTTAATCCTTACCGTAATCAGGTGTGTAATCTCACACCATAAATCCATAAAATTATGTTTCGATAACATGTCGAATTGTAGATTGTTAGCATTATACGGCTAAAATCATAAAATTGGCATAAAGCGAGGAATATGCTTAAAGTATACTATTTTGAAAGATTTGATAAAATCGACATTAAGATTATTAAAATTATGAAAATGCCCCTACGGGCCAAATTATGAAAATGCCCTAATGGGTCGTTATGTTAGAATGCCCTAATGGGTCGATTATTATTGCTTAACTAGGCCTAATCCCTGTAATAAATTCTTGATAAAGGGTTGCTATTTATATGCGAACATCATATTATGTATGTTGCATTATCATATATTGCATGGGTTGGGAAAGCGTTGAAGAGAAGTGTAGCCTGGTGGAATTGCCACAATAAACTGTTTACTATAATGTTTATACATGATATCGATGGTTTGACCACAATAAAATATTATAAATGGCATTTTGCCTACGTTTTGGTGTGATGGCGGGGTGGGTTGACTTGATCCCCACAGGTGTGATGGTTGGTACGGGGGTATGTTGGATTGATGGGTTGGGTTGCATACATTGCTAATATATATATATATATATTCTATTATGTAAATAGGCTTAGGCCCATGATATTGAAATATGGTTCAGGCCTAGCGGACAACAGTAAGAAGATTATACACTGAGTTCTAGTAACTCACCCATTTCCTTAACCCTTGCAGGTATTGCTCAGTGACGTGGACTTGGGCCATGGATGATTCGGTGGGGCCATACTTTAGACATGGTGTTTTATTTAGAACTTTAAATTTCTATTACCATTCTCTTTACTATTTTGGATTTTTATGTTGTAATAAGGCCTCTGGATTATTTTATTTTGCTATATGTTTGACGTACTTTTATTTTGCTTGAATTATTTTAAATGGGAATTTTTTTAAAACTTAAATTAAATATTTCCTAAAATAGATTAACAAAGGGATTTCATAATTAGCTCTAACAAATATTTTAACTCGAAAATTTTCTCTCGAATTATCAACAATATTTTCAAAAGTCATGGTTTATAAGATCTCTAGCTTAGATTATCGATTTATCAAAATCAACCTTCGAGGTTTGTAATACTTTATCAAATATTTTAAATCAAACTTGTTTTCTTGATTTTAACAAATAACCCTTTTTAGTATGAACAAAAAAAATGACTTAACATGTTTTTCTCATGTAACATGTCAGACCCGGTCATAACGCATGGGCTGGGTTTGGGGTGTTACAAAAAACATCAAAACTTGTCACAATTTCATCCATATAAAGTACTACCTAAGTCATATAGGACTTTTCGGCTTGTAACATTCTGTGGCTTAGGTTGGTTCGAAATTCAAAGAATAGGCTCGACAAAATGGCTAAGCACAAAGTTTGGTATATGATATTGTCCCTGATACTCCCCCAATTGTACATGTAGCTCACCACCTTATATTCACTTTCCTTACCTTCATTATCTCTCAATTTACTAAGGCCTCGTATAGTATTCATGAGTACAATCATCTGAGCTCTTAATATTTTTTTTTTCAAACAAATATGAGTGTACTCTTTTTCCAACTCATTTTGCTTTTACTTTTTTCACCGAGATTTTCTTGATTGGCATTTTGCCTTATTTTTCTACAAGCTCAAGAAATATTATACTCACTATACCATACAATTCCTTAGTTCTCTCATTTTTTTTATTATTTGAAACTACCGAGGTGTATATACCTAATCCCTTAATATCAATGGTTGGACACCTAAATCTATACAATAACCAAGAAATTAAATGATCAAATATTTTTTTTGGCTTAGGGTTTCATTTACAGTTTATCAAGAAAATGGGTTAAGGCTTCAAATTAGGTACTAGGGAAAATATTTTTTGTATAGCTTTTTGGCTTGAACAATTGTCTACCAAAAAATGCCTTAGGTCGTCCCTAGGTAATTCTATACATGGATTAGATCGGCCAAGTCTATCAATTTCTACAACCTATGATTAAATTAAACATGCATGTTATTTATATGTCTATTTATCATGTGGTATACTTAACATCTTAAATCTATTCACAGTGTAATAACATGAACTAAGCAGTCTAAAAATTTAGAAAATTAGAATTAATTATTATCAAAATAAATTTATAGTTTAATCACAAAATCCTATTAACATGCTTCCAACCAACCACTTGTAGTTCTACAAGCTCAAGCACATAGAGAACATGCAAAAATAAAAATTTAAAAATTACTAAAACCTAGAAAAATAAAATAACATAATATTTTAATTATTCTCCTAAGTCACCCCCACACATTATTCGACACATTGTCTTTAATGTAGAATAAAAAATATAAAGCAAAGAGGTTACCCAATTGGCGTGATTCGTGCAACTAAATTGGTGGGACTACTCCTCCTTTTGGTTTTGGCTAGCAATTGTAGTGCCGTAAAAAATTGTGAGGTTCCTACAAAGAAAAATTAAAAACACACAAATATATATATAGAAAATAATAAACCCTAATTAATTAAAAACTATAACAAAAATTAAAAATCATCCCAAATAAAAATAAAGTGTAAAGCCAAAAAAAATTGAAAATTGAAAATTAAATGAAAATGTTTAAAATTAGTCAAAATTAGAATCTGACGCTTCCGGTTCGTTCTCTTCCTTTGTCTTGCTTGGTTCAGTCTTCACTTCATACTTAGCTACTAGAAATTGTGACAACTTCAACCTATTTTTCCTCACATAGTCCTCGTAGATTGGATTTGCTTTTGACATTCATCGAATTATCCATTCCAAATAAGGTAACACCTTCTCACCCGATGTGGTTTTATCTTGATGTCCCTCTTTCATTTCTGATTTCCCACCAAGTGTTTTATGCTCGGTTCTTGTATCAGATGTTTCGTTGGTTGTCGATAGTGTTCCAGTTGTCCCATTGGTACAGCACTTGTTTACACAAGGCCGTTACTAAATGTGGAAAGAGCAATTTGACCTTATTTTTCTTGACAAAAAATAACATGCTCTAGTAGATCCATGTTCCAACACAGATTCTTTCTTTCCGTAATATGGCATAAAATATCGTAGCTTGAAAGTTATTTATGTTAGACATATATAAGGTTTGGTTACCTCGAGTACTAATAAACTATACCCACATTCTTTCCCTTGGAGTTAACTATTCTTGCAAAAACGAGGTCAAGATATTCATTCCGAGATGTGGTTTCCACTCACCTCGTGCATTCGTTTAGAGATTTATTATGTCCATATTTTTTTCTCATAAAATACATTAGATACATTCATTGCACAAAATCATAAAGAGATATAGGAGTGGAATAATACTTTGATATTTCCAAAGGTGATATCGAAACTTTTTTCCACTAAACAATTATCCGACGCCATGGCATGTCCCATTCTTGATTAGTCTTGGCTTCCTTCAAAACAGAATAAAATTTTCAGACAACTGGGATACATGTTGGTTCCTTGGAACTCATACAGACCATTTCCCAACCATGTGATTCGATGCTCGTCAAAGATGCTAAAGGCTTGAAACCTTTTTCTTGAAGAGGAGCTTTCCGTCGAATCTCTCTCAAGTTATTTTTAATCTCCCTTTCTCAAAGATCTTCGAAATTATCAACTATTAATTTTTATTAGATAGGTTGTTGGTCATCTTTGTAGGACAATGGGAAAGATACTAAGCAAAGGAAATCTCAGAATCTTAAAGAAAAAGGGGTAGCAATGTTGGTTTGCCTTATTGTGTCAGCTTGGAGGACTTAGCTACTGGTAAGTGAAAACTTGGTGAATATCTATAAAGATCGCGTCGAACCAAGAATGGAAAGTTGGCAAAAATGGCTTGCTTGTCACACTATAGAGGGGGCATGGCGTAACATGACTCTATTTTATCCTCTGTTTTTGCTTAATTTAAGGGTGTGTCGTGCCATAGGTAAGGCATGGTGCGACACAACAACAAAATTCTACATTTGTAGGCTCGAAGGGGTTATTTCGCACCATAGATAAGGCATGTGATGACATGGGTTTGATTTGGCCTCTCCAGAACTTGTAAAAGGACTTCGGTTGTCCGTACATGCACCCTATTAGCGCCTAGCTCCTCCATTGTTTTACGAAACTTGTTTCCTTCTAATTCTAACATCAAATAACAAGTCTAGTTCCTAAATTTAACAAATCAAAAGCAAATTAGTATACAATATTTACAAATTAATTGAAATCGATGGGTTAAAATTTATGTCGCACTACTGAACTTGTCCGACAAATCCTTAAACTTCACCATCGACTTCATCCGTCGCTCTCGACAATCATTGGTCTTCCAATCGACTCCATTTTTATTGGGATCTTGCCATTTATCCCTTTCTCTTGAATTATGAGTACCTAAACTTGCACAACTCAAAAAATACATTTGATCAAGGCCATTAGGGGTTAAATTGAATAAAACATAACATTCCTCCCCTAATAAACCCTCACTTTGGGAATCATGACCACATTTTAAAACCTCTTCTTCGCCTTTGATTTTAATTATTGACTCATTTTGCTCGAGATCGATTGTCGATTTAGAAGTGGCCAGTAACGGCCTACCTAACTGAATGGGGATTTCTCGATCTTCCTCAAAATCAAGGACTACAAAATCAATGGAGATTATAAATCCCCATACTTTGACCAATACATCATCGAGTACACCTTTTGGGTGTACCAAAGATTTATCGACTAATTGCAGTGTTATCAAGGTGTTCTTTAGTTCCCCTAGTCTGAGTTTCTGAAAGATTGATAAGGGCATTAAATTTATGCTAGCCCCTAAATCCTATAGGCTTTGTTGAAATGCCGATTCCCTATCTCTATGGAATCATAAAAATACACAAATATTTGAATTTCAGGGGTATCTTCTTTACAATTAATGTGTCACACGAGGCGTTAATGTCAATTTGCTCGCCTTTTTTCATTTTTTGTCATTTCATGAATTCCTTTAAGTACTTGGCATACTTCAAAATTTTATCAATAAGCTTTAAAAGCGGAAGATTGACATTGATGGATTTAAATAAATTTAAAAAGCTTATAAAATTCACCTTGTCCCACTTTTGCGTGTCCTCTAGTAGTGTCGGGAATGGTACCTTTATTGTGATTAATCTTACTATCACTGGATCATACATTGGTTCGACTATCTCCTCGATACGTTCATGATGTTTGACTTCTTCCTTTTCGTGGGTTCGTTGATGGCTTTAGGAGCCTCCTCCTCTACTTGTCTAGCTTACTTGGCGGCTTCAATTATTTTCCCAATTGCAAAATGAATTCCTTTACGTACTCCTTCCCATCTCTCTGAGGTTGTTCTTCATGTTACTAGGGAGACTCAGCCATTTTTCTTTTGAAACATCGTCATTAGTTGGCTCATATGGTCATAGAGGTTATCCATTCGGGATTCGACTCATCTAGATGTAGCTTAGACTTTTCAAATGCCCATTTTTATTATTTGAATCTACCCTCTAGTCGATCGACTCTTTAACCACATTCAGCATGGTTATTACCCATTTTGTTGTAATAGTGGGGGTTGATAATGAGGGTTTTGTCGAGTTTATGTTTGATTTGCACCTCCTTGGATGCCTTCCCACTTAAGTTTTGGTTGAGCCATCCAACTGGATTGTAGGTATCTAAATAGGGATTTCCACCCTTATTACCTATGTAGCTTGCCTCCACCGATTGGTTCTTAAAATATGGCTCCGTTCTCATTAGTTTGACGGTCATCTCCAAACAGTTAATCTTCTCTAATATTTGTTGGTATCGATCATATTCACCGCTTTTACAACTGGAAGCTTGGATTTATAGATAAATATCTCATTGGGCTACATGTACGATTCATAGTCATATTATTAATGATTTTATAGGCTTGGTCGTAAGTGTGGAACATAAGAGATCCACTGGTCGTTCCATCTTGGTTGGATCTATTGTTATCATCAACGCCATTATAAAATATTTCAATTTGGAGCCACGCTTGTAGTTCATGGTGTGGGAACTTTATTAACATCATCTTAAAATGTTCCCACGGCTCGTATAGGGACTCACCTGAGTTGAATCGTTCCACATAGTAATGGAATTTGACTCTAATGAATTGAGCAAATCAACTTCATTTTCACACTATGAGAACGAAAATAATCGGAGAAACACAGCATCAAGGGATACCCCGTTGTACTTAAAGGTGTCACATAATTGCAAGAATTGCTTCAAGTGTTGATTTGGGTCTTCCACAATGTTTCCCTTGAATTACAGTGCGTTTTGAATCATTTGTATCATGGCCACCTTTATTTCAATATTATTGGCATTAATTGCTAACCTTTCTATGCTACTGCGCACTGTATCGAGTGTAGGTAAAACATACTCGCGTAATGTCCTTTGCTCTATTGGGACTTCTTCCCAGATATTCACTTGTTGATCTCGTGGATTTTTGAATAACAAATTTTCCTAGGGTAAATTACTTACCGTAGGTGGATCGATATTCATTAGGTGATGATTGTGCCTGAGTAGTTGATCTAGATCTGGATGTGGTTCTATTGAGGTGCTGAAGCTCCGAGTCATAAATAACCTAAAAATATTAAAAATAAATTAATAAAATAAATCAAAAAAATAAATATCGTATCTATGTTTTTAATGTTACTATTTATCTTATTAGTTGTAAAAATATTTTCAAGTTTTAATGTCAAAACCTCCCCAACAACGGTGCCATCAACATGACCGTCTATAAACGTGTAATTATTTATAGTAAAATATCACAAAATATATATATAAAAGTAAACGAGTTATGTCCAAAAGTATAAAAGTCAATTTGTAATATAGTATATGTGTTCAATTGATCTGTCGTAATTCAGTGTAGTAGGTTAAACTAATTTTTGCACTTTAGGAGCTTGAACATAAGCACTTTAGTTAAGTTTTAATTAAGTTCTTGTAAGTTTAGTTAAACCTAATAAAGTGTGTAATTTAAGTCTTTTATTGACCTTATGGGCTGAAAGAGACCTAAAGATGAGCTAATATACTTTATGAGTGTGCAGGAGACCACTAGAAGGTGTGTTAACTCGATATTGGTTATTGTGTTGCAACACGGAGCATGGGATGTCACAACATAGGGAGTAGAATAGAAGAATTCCAAGACTGCCTTCAATGTTGTGACATAGCCTAAGGATGTTGTGACACACCCCTAAAGATGAGCATACTGTCGATGTCAGAACACAGGACTGTGTGTCGCGACATCACCTATGTATGGGAAATAATTATGAATAGGGGCGTTTTGATCCATTCAATCGAATGTTAAGCATGAGGATGACAGCTGACCTAGGGTTAAGGACAACAACCACTCTAAATTATACAAATAAGCTCAATTAACACATGTTATAAACAGCTTTCATATTGTATGATTTTCTTTCTAGATTTAGTCTTTAGTTTTTCTCTTTTTAGGTTTTAGATTTATTTCAATTCTTGTTATTTTCTTTTGTGGGAGAAAAAAGATTTGTGAAACACACTCAAGCTCTATGAGGAGTCTAAGCTTAATTCTAATACAAATCAGACTTCTTCTAAACTTTATACTTATGAATTATTCTTCATGTCTATTCTTTCTATCAAGTTTATATTGTTTATGAGATCCATGAAGAATTAATCCTCTTGTAGGGGATTAGCGAGTGGAGGTATGATTAATTAACTATTTTTTGGGTTCTCTTAGTGGACCAACTGTTCACGAAAGGAAGAACCTAAACCCTAGGCCTAATAACCCTAAGAAGTCATTAAGGTGGGAATTAACCCAAATTTGTAACACCCCAAACCCGACCTAGACGTTATGGTCGAATCCAGTGTGTCACATGGAAAGGTTGTTTAAAAGTTTTGCGTTCGTCAAAAATGTTGCATCTCTTTTTGAAACTTTGAGTTTAGTTGTTTGTAAAAAAAAACGCGATTTGCCTAATGTCCATTTCTGTAAAGTTGTTGTTTTGGAAAAACTATTTCTGTTGTGAAAATCAGACTTGAATAGTTGTAGAAATGTGATATTTTGAAAAACGGTTGTTAACATTTTAGGAAAACCCAGTATTCAAATATCTAACAATTTAAAAATAGCCTGAATTGAAAGTTAAAAGAAAAAAAATCCAAAGGCCTTATTACAAAATATTAACCCAAAATAAATTAAAAACTGAATTTATTAAAGTTCGCGAGAAATAACTCTGAAGGAAAAAGGGGTGAGTTACGAGAACTCAGTGTATAATCCCCTAAACGGTCACTATTTGGGCCTGAGCCCTTGCAGCATCAACCTGGGCCTAAGCCCTATAATCATGATAATGCAAACAATAGGATGCAACCTAATCCAGTCCAACCAATCACACCCGTACCAACCAATCGTCACCTGTGGGGATCAAGTAAACCCACCCCGCCAATCACATCAACATTGTAGGCAAGCTACTAATCACTGTATTTGTGGCTGATTCACCAGAGTAATAGTATATATATATGGCATAGCCACCAAAACAGTATGTGGCAGAGCCACCAGGCTACACTCTCTTTAGTCATCAAACTCAACCCATGCAACATGGTATAAATGCAATATAACAATCATATAAAATTGTAACCAGAAACATACACACAATATTCAACCCTAATCGAGGGTATAACAGACATTTTCACCCCTTTAGGGGTATTTCGATAATTTCGTAACCCATGGGTATTTTAATAATTTCGTAACCTAGGGGTATTTCGGTAATTTTGCAACTTAAGGGTATTTCGATAATTTCCACATTTAACAGCCTTTTCAAAGGCCTACTATCACCTCGAGCGACTCGGGACCCCTTTTTGGGTCTATACGGTACTATTGGGCCTAAAATCCATTTCAGGCCCAAATGGGCCCACACGCTCACGTGGCCCATTTGACACATTTTTTATCTCAGATTCGTAGACTTCGCAGTTGCATTAATAGTTTAGTATTTCTCCATCGATTTTTTCCCTGTAGGCTCGTAAGCCAATTAGGCCCATTTAGCCCGTTCTTGTTCAATCAGGCCCGTTATAGCCTTAGTTTTACGAGATTACAATTGACACTCTCAGCAATCCATCGTCATCATCCAGGTCTCGATTTACCACCATGACCATTCGCATGCTTAAGTGGTCACAGTTGTCAGCTTTTTGGCTTTTGGCTGATTCACAAAACATCACATGCAATCATCAAGACGGGTGTGAGATTACACATGTAACACCCCAAAACCGGTCAACACACCACGACCGAATCTGGCATGTCACAGAGGAAAACATTTTGAAGAAAATCGAGTTATCGATTAAATTTTGTGGAAAACTCTTTGTTGCTCTATGTTTGTAGTAATCAAATGCATGACTAGTTAAAAACTAATGGTTTACTTTGAAATTAAATCTTTAAAAATCGATCCATAGATTAGAAAACCTTTTGTAAATTTTTAAAACAAATGATTAATTTGGAAACCATTTGAGTTGTCGAAAACAATTAAGTTGTCTTTTGTTTTCAAGTGATTTGTATTACCCGATGGTAAGGTTTTGAAAACCATTGCGTTTTGTAGTTTAGAAAACATTGCACTCACATTATTAAATTAATCAAATAATTAAGCTTAACCATGTTCAAGTCAAATCCAAAAATATAAATAATTCAAAACATAATTTAAAAGGCCTTATTACAATAAATACCCAATTATGAAATAATTCCAAATTAAATCCAAGTAAAACCAAATGTTTTAATGCATGGGCCACCTCAAGTCCATCCGGCTCCTCATCCGCAATTTACGAGTCACCTGAAAAGATAAGGGAGAAGGTGAGTCACCAAGACTCAGTGCATAAATCCTCCTCCCGGATAATGCAACATACTTACACAAATCATAACCAAGCAATACATATAATGCACCCAAACCTAGCCATCCATAACTCCGTTTCTACCCCGTGTGGTACCAAACCACTGGTGGTGCCAAACCACTAGTGACCCAAAGTCACGATATCCAATAAAAATGTGGTGCCAAACCACTGGTGACCCAAAATCACGAAATATCAATAATCCAAGTGTAGGGCCAACCCACGTGTGATACCAAATCACTGGCGACAATCCCGATAAATCAACTGTGGGGCCAACACACTATGGTGCTAAGCCACTGGGACGAGTCGCTATGAGGTGCCAAACCTCTAGTGTCCCAAAGACACAAAATAATATGTGGTACCAAACCACTGAAGGTGCCAAACCTCTAGTGTCCCAAAGACACGGATATCAACTTCCCCCTCCTCTCATATCACCCATCACAATGCAAAACTTATGCAAATCATGCCATCATGCATTATTATGAATCATGTAGCAAATACATCACAGATCATGGTATTAAGCATCATATAGCAAATCATATCGAAACGGACTTACCCGAATCCTTGCTCATACCCTTACGGTATCATATCAAGATCTACACAATTTTCGACTTTTAACATATTCAGGTTATTAATATATTTACTTAGTTATAAAGTGTGTAAGTTACACACCTATTACTAACGCAAGCACTAAATCCCGAAGACCCGATCTACCGCACTAGATCTCCTTGCCCTACATTCGGCCAATCACAAAACCATTAACAAGGCCATTCGGCCATACCAATAAATCCCGAAGGGTGAGATTAAGCATAAACAACACCACCCTTACCTTTCTACCTTACGAAAACAAATCTCAACACCAAAATATGCGAGACTAATTCTCCCCCTACATTCGGTCAACCAATAAAGCTTAGTCTCAATAGCCTTCGGCTTTTCAACAACTTAAAGAATGATAAACCAACATAGATATCCTTACCACCTGACTTACCAAATCCGATTGTTAGAGAATGGAGGCTTAGATCGACTGCTTCAAAATCCCAAAGAACCTAGGAGAAATCGTCCTTATAGATGATTAGAAATCTATTACCAAATGCCGAAATTTAGCTTTTGCTCCTATGAAAGTCGACAGGGAGAAAAGAAAAGGAACAAAAAGGAATTCGGCCAAGACACTTACCCCTTCTCAAAATCAATTGAAGAAGAACCGAAGAAGATCCACCCTTGTTTGATATTAGACCAAAGCAACTAGAAGTAAGAGAGAAATTTCAACAAAGGTTGAGTGGTGAAGGAAGATTCGACTATGGTTGATAGAAGAGAAACAATTGAGATTTGGCTCAAAGGAAAAAAAAAAGAGTGGAAGAAAACAGATGGGTATTCGGCTTAGGCTTAAAGAAAAAGGGATTAAGAGGTTTCGGCAAGAAAAGAAAATAAAGGAAAGGATGGGGTCTTGAGCAGTTGCAAAAAGAAGAAAAAGAAAGGTGGGAGAAAGAGAGGTTCAGCCAACCACCTTAATTGCCGAAAAGAGAAGAGAAGAAGATGTCAAGTGAGGGTTTCGGTTTGCAAAGAGGAAAAGAGAGAATTCAAGAGAGGGTTTCGGTTTGCTTCCCCACCGAATGCACCAAGGCTTTGCTAGCCGAAAATGTCATCTAGCCCCCCTAAGTCTCCCAATCAATTACTCCTCTCATACCAGAGTCTAGATTTCTGCAAACCTCCCTGAATCACTCCTGGCCAATCATTCAAATTAATTTGACTTGTTCAATGCTTATCTGATAGAGTTTGTGCTGAGCACAACTATTCCCCCTCTTGGCGTCAAAATAATAAGCAGAAAGTGAGATTTTTGCTACTCGATCCTGAGCTCTCCCTTCCCTGCATGTGGCGTCAATCACAGGGCCCTAAGTGGCGCCTCCTTGCCATTTTACCAAGCCCAATCTTGTGCTTAATCCCCCACGAATTATACTTAACCCCTAGCTCCTTTCACTCCCTTCACTTAAAACTTAAAAACAAAAATTTCCTGCATCTCGGGCCTACTCTAAACTTATAACTAGACCTTACAACACCACAAATAATTAACACAACGGCCACACACATGCAAAGAAGCTCAAACACAATAACCCCTATTTAAGGATGTTACAGTTCTACCCCCTTTAAAAATAATTTCGGCCTTGAAATTACCTGGTCAAAAGAGTTGAGGGTATTACTGTCTCATCACATCCTCTGGTTCCCATGTAGCTTCCTCCACTCCATGGTTCCGCCATAGCACCTTCACTAATGGGACTGACTTCTTGCGCAAAACTTTCACATCTTGATCCAGGATCTGCACTGGTTCCTCCTCAATGGTCAAATCTGGATTTACCTCAATTTCCTCCACTGCTACAACATGCGATGGATCTGAATGATAACGTCTAAGCATGGAGACATGGAATACATCGTGTATCTGACTCAGCTCTGCTGGCAGCTCAAGCTAATAGGCTACTGGTCCCACTCGTCTCAACACCTTATATGGGCCAATAAACCTTGGACTTAACTTGCCTTTCCTTCTAAACCTCAACACCTTCTTCCATGGCAAGACCTTCAGAAAGACCTTGTCACCCACAGCAAACTCTATATCTCTCTGCTTAAGATCAGCATATGACTTCTGCCTATCCGAAGCTTCTTTCAAATGAGCCTGAATCAACTTAACTTTATCCTCGATCTCAGTAACCAACTTTGGACCCAACATCTAACGTTCACCTAACTCTGTCCAGCATATAGGTGTGCGACACTTCCTACCAAACAACGCCTCATAAGGTGCCATCTTAATGCTTGCCTGATAACTACTGTTGTATGCGAACTCAGCTAATGGTAGAAATTCTTCCCAGCTGCCTCTGAAGTCCAAAACACAACCCCTTAGCATATCCTCTAGGATTTTTATAACCCTTTCCGACTGTCCATCAGACTGCGAGTGAAAAGTTGTGCTGAAATCCAACCTCGCTCCCAAAGCCTGATGCAAAGCTCTCTAGAACCTCTATGTGAACCTTGGATCCCTATTTGAGATAATTGATACTGGCACACCATGCAACCTCACTATCTCAGCCACATACAACTTAGCTAACTTCTAAAGTGAATAATCAACCCTTATCGGTATGAAATGAGCTGATTTGGTCAAACGATCCACAATCACCCAGACTGAGTCTTTCTTACTAGGCGTAAGGGGTAGGCCGCTGACAAAGTCCATGGTAATCCTTTCCCATTTCCATTGAGGAATCTTTACCGATCAAGTAAACTTGATGGCATCTGATGCTCAGCTTTGACCCGCTGACACGTCAGACACTTACCCACAAACTCAATCACTTCCCGCTTCAGCCCTGGCCACCAGAACTGTTTTCGCAAATCCTGGTACATCTTGCTATCTCCAGAATGCATAGCGTATGGGCTGCTATGTGCGTCCTGAAGAATCCTCCGTCTTAACTCGACATCCTTCGGCATACAAGCTCTCCCTTGGAAACACAATACTCCATCACTGGACACACTATAACCCTCTACACCACCATTCTGAACTTGCAACCTCTGAGCATTCAAGCCCTCATCCACTAACTGTTTCTCCTTGATCTGTTCAACCCAAGTCGGCTTAACCTGCAATTTCACCAAAAGACTCCCATCATCATACAAGCTAAGACGAGCAAACATCGCTCTTAAGTCCGCTACCACCTTACGGCTCAATGCATCTGCCACCTCGTTAGCCTTACCCGGATGATACTCAATTGAGCAATCGTAGTCCTTCAACAGCTCAATCCATCTGCGTTGTCTCAAGTTCAAATTCTTCTGAGTCAGAAGATACTTCAGACTCTTTTGATTTGTGTAGACTATCGACTTTTCCCCATACAAATAGTGTTTCTATATTTTCAGAGCGAAAACCACTGCAGCTAACTCCAAGTCATGTGTCAGATAGTTAACCTCATGCGGTCTCAGCTGTCGAGACGCATACGCCACTACTTTCCCTTCCTACATCAGCATACATCCCAAGCCAGTATGTGATGCATCACAATAGACCGTGAATACCTTTTCTACCTCAGGTTGTACCAGAACCGGAGCTTCTGTCAAAATCTTCCTCAACTTGTCAAAGCTTTCCTGCTATTTCTCTGACCACACAAATGGAACTCCCTTCCTCAATAGCTTAGTCAACGGTGCCACGATCAGAGAAAATCCTTCCACAAATCTCAATAATACCCTGTCAGACCTAGAAAACTCAAATTTCAGCCACCGACCTAGGCGGTTTCCAATCCAACACTGCCTCAATATTGCGAGGGTCCACTCTAATCCCTTCAGTGGACACTACGTGACCTAAGAAAGTCACCTCCATAAGCCAGAACGCGCAGTTAATGAACTTGGAAAATAACTACTTTTCCCTCAGTATCTGTAACACTACTCGCAAATGCACATCATGATCCTCCTCCGTCCTTGAGTACACCAATATGTCGTCTATAAATACTACAACAAATTGGTCTAAGTACTGCTGAAACACTCGATTCATCAAGTCTATGAATGCTACCAGTGCATTGGTTAACCCGAACGGCATCACCAGAAACTCGTAATGCCAATACCGAGTACAAAATGCGTCTTGTGGATATCAGCCTCCTTCACCTTTAGCTGATGATACCCAGACCTTAAATCAATCTTTGAGAAAATTGATGCCCCCTTAATCTGATCGAACAAGTCATCTATCCTTGACAACGGATACTTGTTTTTGATCGTCAGCTTGTTCAACTGGTGGTAGTCTATACACATCCGTATTATACCATCTTTCTTTTTGACAAAGAGTACCGGCGCTCTCCAAGGTGAAACACTTGGCGGATAAAACCTCAGCCCAACAACTCCTGAATCTAAGCCTTCAGCTCTCCAAATCCTTCAGCGCCATTCTATACGGGGCAATAGATACTGGAGCAGCTCCGAATAGCAGATCTATACCAAATTCAACTTTTCGATCTGGAGGCAAACCGGAAGTTCCTCTGGAAATACGTCAGCAAATTTCTTTATTATTCAGACATCCTTTACAGCAACCTCCTTAGCCTCCAAAGCACACACCCGAACCAAAATCACCTCACAACCCTTCCTGACCATCTTCTCAGCCTTCAACGTCGATACCACGTTGGATAGATAATCTCTTCTATTACCTATCATCACCACTTCTTCACCCTCAGCTGTTCTCAAAACCATGCGCTTAGCCGCGCAATCCAAACTTGCTTTGTATTTTACCAGCCAGTCCATCCCAAGAATCAGATCGAACTCCCCAAACGGCAGTTCCATCAAATTAGCTACAAATGCTACCCCTTGAAGTTCTAGGGGTACATCCCTATACAGCTTATTTACTTCTACAGAGTGACCTAGAGGGCTAATTATTGTCATCTCCCTAGAGTAATTTCAAAGTCTAGGTTCATGGTCTCTACTATGCTACTAGCAACATATGAATGCGTCGAACCCACATCAATCAAAGCAATATACGATAATCCAAAGATTAGAAACGTACCGGTTTTGACGTCCGGTGTGTCGCCCTCCTCTCGACGTCTCGCTGCATATACCAACCCAAGATGTCTTGCTTCAGTGTTGCCTGCCCCTCTGTCTGGCGTCCCATGGCCTCTACCCGAGCCATTACTTCCCCTAGCAGCACCACGGCCCCTCTGTGGAGGTAGTCCCTCATTTCATCCGAGCATGACCCGACCTCGGACTAAATCCTGGCTAACTTATGTGGGCAGTCCCTCACACGATGATCCAGTGAACCACACTCAAAACATCCCTTTCCACCAATCCAACATCCTCCCCAATGAGATTTCCCACATCGATTACACTGCGATGGTCCCTGATTAGTAGCAGTAGGCCTTCCAGATTGATTCGGCCCACTCTGTCTAGCCCTTTTCTGTAGATTAAGGGCCGACCTCGATGATCCAAAACCTCTCTTGTGTCTATTCCTATCCAGATTCTGTCTTACGGACTTCTTTACCCCTTCAGCTACCTTGGCCTTTTCCACCAGCACAGCAAACTCTCACTCCTATTGTGGAGCGATCAGCAATCTCAGCTCATCTCTCAATCCATCCACAAACCTGACACATCGTTCATGTTTTGTAGCCACGATGCCCCTAGCATACCGGCTCAACCTTAAAAATTTTGCCTCGTACTCCGAGACAGACTTACTCCCCTAAACCAGCCTCAGAAATGCCTTTCGCTGTGCATCAATATAGCTGGTCCCGACATACTTCTTCTAATAAGCTGCCTTAAAATAGTCCTAAGTGAGATCATCCACTGTAGCATTATCCGAACTGTGAGCCATCACTGGTATGACTCATCCCAGAGAAGCGACACTATCCTTTCGGTTTTCCTCGTGATCGGATCCAAGTCATCCATGATTTGCTCCGTTGCCTCTAACCAATACTCAGCCGTATTGGGTGCCACACCAGATACTCCACAGAAAAACTCAGCTCTATTAGCTCGGAGTCGCTCAGGTACCGACTTTCGAGCTCCCATGCCTCCACCTGCTCCAACCACCCTTTCCAAAACATGCAACATCGCCTGTGATACTGCATCATCCCCCATCTAATCCTGATATTCCACATCAGTGGCTGGTGGTGGTGGCATTTCATTTTCAGACCCTTGACTAGACCTAACGGGCTCTAACACGATCATTCGGCCTCTACCACGGCCACGCACATTATGACCACGTCCCCTAGAATTCATGTCTATAGTTGCGATTTATCTGTTTAAGAGATTTTTATGAATTAGCTTCTGTTTCACTGATTACCCACGAATAAGTTTTGTGTAAAGAAATTTGGTAGTGGTTCTTTCGATCATCACACAGTTTTCAGTTGAATTCCCTACCTTCATTCCACTTGTAGGGGTATTCTCATCATTTTACTACCCAGGGGTATTTTCGTAATTTTAACCTATCAGGGTATTTTGGTAATTAAAATAGGGTTAATTCAAAAACTTTTACAAATCGTATATATTTTCAAAAATTTTTCAAAATCAAAGGGTATTTTGGTAATTTCACAAACTAGGGGTATTTTCATAATTTTTCATAATCCAGGGGTATTTTTGAAAAAATTTTTCAAAATATGGTTCAAGGTGATTTTAAAAAATAAGGGTAATTTGAAAATTTCCAATTTAGGGGTACTTCGGCAGTTTTCCACATTGAGGGCATTTTGGTAATTTTACATGTCAGGGGTAATTTGGTCTTTTTTTCCAAATCAGGGGTATTGTGGTAATTTCAAAACTAAAGTTTAAAGTGTTTCAAGGCAAAATGGCTGGTCCCTTTAGGTTTTAGTTATGAAGTTTAGCCTGTGAATAAGTCGTCTTAGTTGGGTGAACCGTCACTACGCACCAGGTAGGATTCGAGTGGAGAGGAGGTGAGTCACTAGGACTTCTTAAGTACCAAGCTCCCCTAAATCCAATCCTAGACATGCGCACAACGGTTGCCACACCCTTGGCTCAGTGACGTACTCACAGGTTCGTTTAGTGGATCATTAAGTTTTATGCTATTTATGTTGGAGTAAGTTATTCCTAGGGTTCAATAATTCCTATTCTACTAGTCTACGATCCCAGGATTCCCATTTCCCCACATATATTCACAAAACAGTCAGAAGTACTTACCTGGGCGGATTGGTGCCGGAGACTCGGTGCCATGCTTCTCAAACCATATATTTCTAACCCAGAACATTTTAAAACCACACCTTAAAATATTTTGGGCCTCGAGCCCACAGCCGAGCCCTTGAACTTGGCTCTGATACCAAAAATGTAACACCCTAAACCCGGTCAACACACCACGACCGAATTTGGCATGTCACAGAGGAAAACATTTTGAAGAAAATCGAGTTATCGATTAAATTTTGTGGAAAACTTTTTGTTGCTCTATGTTTGTAGTAATCAAGTGCATGACTAGTTAAAAACTGATAGTTTACTTTGAAATCCCGGAAATAAATCTTTAAAACTTAGTTGCCGATCCATAGATTAGAAAACCTTTTTGTAAATTTTTAAAGGAAACCCAAATGATTAATTTGGAAACCATTTGAGTTGTCGAAAACAATTAAGTTGTCTTTTGTTATCAAGTGATTTGTATTACCCGATGGTAAGGTTTTGAAAACCATTGCATTTTGTAGTTTAGAAAACCTTGCGTTCACATTATTAAATTAATCAAATAATTCACTTAACCATGTTCGAAGTCAAATCTAAAACATATAAATAATTCAAAACATAATTTAAAAGGCCTTATTACAATACCCAAATAATAAAAAAGTGAATTATGAAATAATTACCCAAATCAAATCCAAGTAAAACCAAATGTTTTAATGCATGGGCCACCTCAAGTCCATCCGGCACCTCATCCGCAATTAACGAGTCACCTGAAAAGAGAAGAGAGAAGGTGAGTCACCAAGACTCAGTGCATAAATCCTCCTCCCGGATAATGCAACATACTTACACAAATCATAACCAAGCAATACATATAATGCACCCAAACCTAGCCATCCATAACTCCGTTTCTACCCTGTGTGGTACCAAACCACTGGTGGTGCCAAACCACTGGTGACCCAAAGTCACGATATCCAATAAAAATGTGGTGCCAAACCACTGGGGACCCAAAGTCACGAAATATCAATAATCCAAGTGTGGGGCCAACCTACTATGATACCAAATCACTGGCGACAATCCCGATAAATCAACTGTGGGGCCAACCCACTGTGGTGCTAAGCCATTGGGACGAGTTGCTATGAGGTGCCAAACCTCTGGTGTCCCAAAGACACAAAATAATCTGTGGTACCAAACCACTGGAGGTGCCAAACCTCTGGTGTCCAAAGACACGGATATCAACTTCCCCCTCCTCTCATATCACCCATCACAATGCAAAACTTATGCAAATCATGCCATCATGCGTTATTATGAATCATATAGCAAATACATCGCAGATCATGGTATTAAGCATCATATAGCAAATCATATCGAAACGGACTTACCCGAATCCTTACTCATACCCTTACGGTATCATATCAAGATCTACACAATTTTCAGCTTTTAACATATTTAGGTTATTAATATATTTAGTTAGTTATAAAGTGTGTAAGTTACACACCTGTTACTAATGCAAGCACTAAATCCCGAAGACCCGATCCACCGCACTAGATCTCTTTACCTTACATTCGGCCAATCACAAAGCCATTAACAAGGCCATTCGGCCATACCAATAAATCCCGAAGGGTGAGATTACGCATAAACAACACCACCTTTACCTTTCTGCCTTACGAAAACAAATCTCAACACCAAAATATGCAAGACTAATTCTCCCCCTACATTCGGTCAACCAATAAAGCTTAGTCTCAATAGCCTTCAGCTTTTTAACAACTTAAAGAATGATGAACCAACGTAGATATCCTTACCACTTGACTTACCAAATCCGATTGTTAGAGAATGGAGGCTTAGATCGACTGCTTCAAAATCCCGGAGAACCTAGGAGAAATCGTCCTTATAGATGATTAGAAATCTATTACCAAATGCCACAATTTGGCTTTTGCTCCTCTGAAAGTCGACAGAGAGAAAAGAAAAGGAACAAAAAGGAATTCAGCCAAGACACTTACCCCTTCTCAAAACTGATTGAAGAAGAACCGAAGAAGATCCACCCTTGTTTGATATTCGACCAAAGCAACTAGAAGTAAGAGAGGAAATTTCGACAAAGGTTGAGTGGTGAAGGAAGATTCAGCTATGGTTGATAGAAGAGAAACAATTGAGATTTGGCTCAAAGGAAAAAAAAAAGAGAATGGAAGAAAAGATGATGGGTATTCGACTTAGGCTTAAAGAAAAAGGGATTAAGAGGTTTTGGCAAGAAAAGAAAATAAAGGAGAGGATGGGGTCTTGAGCAGTTACGAAAAGAAGAAAAAGAAAGGTGGGAGAAAGAGAGGTTCGGCCAAGCACCTTAATTGCTAAAAAGAGAAGAGAATAAGATGTCAAGTGAGGGTTTCGGTTTGTAAAGAGGAAAAGAGAGAATTCAAGAGAGGGTTTTGGTTTGCTTCCCCACCACATGCACCAAGGCTTTACTAGCGAAAATGTCATCTAGCCCCTAAGTCTCCCAATCGATTATTCTCTCATACGAGTCCAGATTTGGTAAACCTCCTGAATCACTCTCGCCAATCATTCAAATTAATTTGACTTGTTCAATGCTTATCGACAGAGTTTATCTTTGAGCACAACTCTTTCCCCCTTGGCGTCAAAATAATAAGCAGAAAGTGAGATTTCTGCTGCTCGATCCTGAGCTCTCCCTTCCCTGCATGTGGCGCCAATCACAGGGCCCTAAGTGGCGCCTCCTTGCCACTTTACCAAGCCTAATCTTGTGCTTAATCCCCCACGAATTATACTTAACCCCTAGCTCCTTCCGCTTCCTTCACTTAAAACTTAAAAACAAAAATTTCCTGCATCTCGGGCCTACTCTAAACTTATAACTAGATCTTAGAACAACACAAATAATTAACACAACAGCCACACACATGCAAAGAAGCTCAAACATAATAACCCCTATTTAAGGATGTTACAACACACCTATTTACGAGTTACGGTACTCAGTACTTTCCAAAATGCCTGAGTTCATAATTAACTAACAGTTAGTCTTAATCTTTGGTACTCCAAGATATAGAAACATCTTATCCATTGCTGTTGGTGAGATTCGAACTCCCTTCATCCAGGTTTCCCTTGTGACGCCACACCTCCTTGCCACTAACCCATTTGTGTCAGCAAAACACATTAGATTTTACTTAATTCCTGCTTCCAACAGTTCTATCCACTAAAGGGCCAAAAATTGAGAATTTTTCTTTCGCCTAACTTGAACCGGGACTTCATAGTACCCTCTAAACACTCCAAGATCACACACCTACTAGGTCCAACCTGCATTAGTGCCGATCTCTTGTTCCTAAGAATTTTAAACGCTTCTACGCCCAAGACCAGTGGGCCCAAATTTGGGTCGTTACAAAATTTGGTATGGCCTATCCGTGAACACCTTAACCTTGAACCGATCTAGACTGTGAGGTTAATAGATAAATAGTTCTCACCGACTCGATATTTCAATTTAGGATAGGAAGATCCTATTAGGGTATTGACTAGCTGACTCAACAAGAAAACCCAAAACAACAGTTGGTTATGATTACTGAAGCAAGCTAATCACCCATGCCCAGATTTGATATATATTTTATTATTTGATTTCTCTTGATTTAATTCTTTATTTTCTTATTATTATTAGTATAGATCACCACAACCTTTCTTTCTATCTCATTGTAATATAATTCATTTAGAGTATTAATTAGATCTGTTTATGCTTAGGTTAGAACTAATTTAGTGCTCCCCTCTTTTGGGTACAAACCTTTGAGTACTCATTTACTCTGTTGTAACTATTGTAACACCCTAACCCGTATCCATCACGGATTAGGGTTACGGCTATTACCAAACTAAACTAAATTCCAAATAGACCTTCATTAGACTTTAAACACAACAATGCACTCGTTTCCTTTTCATATAACATTTCAACTTATTAAATTAGAAAATGCACAACGAGATTTATTATAGGTACTCAAAATACGAAAATTTCCAATCCATAAAATTTATACATTCATGGTATATAAATATATATACATATACAATCAAAATATAAAATGACTCATCATTTAAATACTTGTATTGGACATAAATCAAATATTGTTTAATACAAACAATTTGCATACATTTTTCTACCGAATGAATACCTATTAAAACAACCAAACTATCTATATTGTTTAAAGATCGATGTACATACAAACATAGCAACATTCTTGTATGATCGAAAGCACTATTGAAGCATATAAATTATACATATAACAAGCGTACCTTTCCCTATAAACAAAATTTACATTAATAATGAAACACATGATTTAACATATCTATCGATAATAAAAAAATTAACAAGCAACACATAAATCACCTAGCCAAGATCATACTTCAAATATATACACATCAACCTCATTTAACATATAATAGTACATATCAAAATACAACAAATACTAAACATATCAATATGTTATGCTTATCCCAAACGCAACACATCCACCTATTATAGGTATATTATTTGTTATTTATACTACACGTTATACATCATCAAATATCCGTCATTTCCTTTATTGCTAAAACACATAACCACACACCACAATATATATTATATGACTACTTTCCATGCATGATTTAACCATGACCGAATCTCACCTCATTTAATAACTTAATTAAGCCATTATAACAAGAACATAGGAATTTAAACTTGACCAAAAGGAATAGCCATTTTCACAAGGCTATGCATATATATACAAAACCGAATATTCTTAATCAAAACCTTAGTCTAACCTATACATGCCTTCGATTCAAAACTAAGATTAAATACCAAAAGGGGCGATAGTGTGGATGACTTTCTTAACGATCCCTCTTGAGCTCGTTGCTTTACCCAAATCTATAAAATAAAGAAGAACATATCACACAATTAAGCTCACTAGCTTAGTAAGTCCCAAGCAATATTAATGACATAAACATATACTTAACATTTAGTTTTCATGCTTGTGGCATTTAGTGTAATATCTGGGAATTAGGGCTTGTGCATTTTTGCCTAATTGCATGTGCTTGTATGCCAGAGTAAATTATGAATGTGTTTTATGAATTTCGTGAACTTTAAAATGAAGAAAAATGCCTTAGAAATTATTCGATTTTAAGTTTAAGAGAGGGAGCTAAGCCTAAGAGGCCTTAAGAAAATTTGTAGGTGAAATATAACACAGAAATGGGCTTGATTAAGTGGCATGAAGGTGCCACTTAGGGCCTTAGAGTGTGATGCCACAAGCAAGGGGAAAGGGCCTAGGTTCGAGTCACAAGGGAAGCAAAAAGGGAGCTTTTATTTTGCTGCAAGGAGGAGAGGAAGTGGACGGCACAGGGACACTTCAAAGATGAAGTGAAGATCAAGTTAAAGACTTAAAGATTAGGCTAAGGTGGAGTAAAAAGGGGGATTGAATGGAGAGAGAAAGAGTTGGCCGGCCTAGGGACTCATTTGATGTGATATTCAGCCAAGTTTAGTAAGGAGGGGGATAGCCGAATTTCATTAAGCAATTTAGACTCTTTTTCGTTTTCTTTTCCTCTCCAAAGCCAACACCCTTCTTTTCTTTTTTTTTATTCTAGCCAAAACCCTCTCTAAAGATCACCATAGTCGGTTCTTTCTAGGTCTCATACACTCTCTTCTCTTTTCCTTTTTGATTCCCAAAAGTCGAAATACTCCTTGTGATAGCCGAATCCTCATTGCCGAATTGCTCAACCCTTTTCTTCTTCTTTCTTCAACCCAATCAAAAGCCGAATAAGGGACTCCAAGCCGATTGGTTCTTTAAACTCTCAAAAGTCAAAACTTGTTGATCAACATTTAGCCTATAGCCGAATTCTTCTGTGGTGTTAAGCATGTGTGCAGTCGACTACAATACTAAGGGTAAGGATCCAACTGTTGCCGTTTTATTTTTTTTCTTAAAGTCAAAATCAAGATTCTAATGCCATTTATGTCTCTTGGCCGAAACCATAAAAGAGGTTTCGGGATTTGGCAGTTGTCGACTACAAGGGAGAAGGGGTCTTTCGGGATTTTTAAGATCTAAGGTAAGCTATGGATGATATTCGGCCATAGGCCATTTTATTGAAATTAAATGTTAGAATGGATCTAACATATATCTGTAGGGATTTCAGCAGACACTAGAAGCTAATTCGGGATTTAGATCCGCAAGGTAAGTGAATCTGACATTCGGCTAAGACCATACTTAGTGTTTTAAATTTATTTAGTATTTATTCAAAAGCGGAAAACTAACCAAATCAAGTGATCTAGTGTTAGCCGATTCCAAGGGAGAAAGACTACAGAATTTCAGGATTTGATTGTTAATATAATCGGCAGCAAGGTAAGATTTGGTTGCAATAATCCTTCTGGATTTAATTAATTAGTCGAATGGCTTTTTGCTAAAGTGCTCAAAGTTGGCCGAATGTAGGAACTAAGGATCTAGGACGCTAGATTGGGATTTTCGGGATTTCTGTGAATTCGCTAAGTAAATCAGGTTTGTACCCCACACTAAGCCTTAATAGATTTATGGTTAAGTTTTAATAAATGTAATAATGAGAACATATAAGATATGGCTAAAAGAACCATGCAACGGTACAAAGTACCCAGGTACGTTTACCCACTCCTACTATGAGTATGATATGATCTGTTATGGCATATATGTGAAACTATAAGAATGTGAATAAGAAATATGACATGGTTAAAGCATAATTGTATGACATGGGGCATATGGGTGATATGTAAAGGGGAAGTGATCTGGTGGTTTTATACCACAATATCTGAATGTGGTGACTTATGTCACGTAATCTGAATGTGGTGACTTATGTCACAAAATATTATCTGGTGGCTATGCCACAATATTTATAAGGGCGATGAGCATGTCATCTGCAGCGACTACCTTCGATGATGTGTAGCGGATGGAGCGTCAACTTAGTAGTCCCCACGGTGTGATGGTTGGTACGGGTGATGTGTAGTGGATGGTTATCTAGGTTTGGGTTCGGGTTTGCATCATTGATTATATATGTTTATTATGTATGATTTGACATGCCTAAATTGATTTGAGACTTGTGTTGGTTGTTACACACTGAGTCTGTTTGACTCACCCGTTGTGGGATTATTTTTAGGTGACACACATTAATGGACCAAGATTGGCAGGAGCTCAATGGTGGTCATGCTTAGCTCGTAGATTATTTTTATTTTATTAGCTTTTTAATATTTAAGTTTTGAATTATTTCGGTTTTGTTTGATGTAATAAGGCCATGAGTATTAAAATGAATATGCATGCATTTTAATTATTTATGTATGATACGATTATTATTAATTTAAAGTTAACGTCAATTTTTCATAAATATAAATTTTAAATGTTTTGACACCTAATCAACACGAATCAACTGTTTTTTTGAAAAACACACAAGAATTTTAGTAAAGTCCAAATAAGTTTTGAATGGTTTTTCTCTAGAAGCATACCAGATCCGGTCAGGGCTTGTGGGCCAGGTTTGGGGTGTTTCAGCTTGGTATCAGAGCCCAGTTCAAAACTCGGCCTTGAGGGCTTTTAGGGCCCAAAATGTTTTTTTTTCTTTTGAAATTGGGTTTTACTAAGAAACAAGCAAGTTTCTCTGGCATGGCAACTGAGTCTCCAGCCCGAAGTCCACCAGGTAAGTACTTCTAACTCTTCTGTGATTTATATGTGGGAATATGAAGGGACGTAGATTAGTGTATTAAGTACTTGAACCCTAGGACTAGTTTACCCCAACATAAGAACTACATAAAACTTTAATGCCCAATTAAACAAACCTGTGTCTAAGTCGTCGAGTTAGGGTGTGGCAACCATCGTGCGCATGTCTAGGATTGGTTTTGGTGGGAGCTTGGTATTTAAGTAGTCCTAGTGACTCACCTCCTCTCCACTCGAATCCTACCTGGTGCGTAGTGAAGGTTCACCCTAACTAAGAGGACTCAGCCACAAGCTAAATCCAATAACTAAAACCCAAAAGGAACTAGCCATATTTTTATAAAAACCCTAGTTTTAAAATCACCAAATTACCCCTTTGATGTGTAGGAAAACTATTTTGAAAATTTTCCAAAATACTCTTGATTTACAAAGTTATTCGAATAACCCTAGTTGAAAAAAAATTACTAAAATGCCCTTGGTTCATAAAATTTCTTTACTACCCACAGTTTTCATCAAGATTTTTCTTACCTTATAAAAATATTCAAAACCCCTATTTCTGCAAAATATTAAGATACCCTGATTTGTAAATTGACCGAATTACCCCTAACCTGTACAAATGACCAAAATACCCTCAGTGAGGAAAATTATCGAAGTACCCTCAAATTAGAAATCTTTAAAAATACCCTTGTTTTGAAAAGTCACCAGGAACCATATTTTGCGAAAAATTATCGAAATGACCCTGGCTGGTAAAATTACAAAAATACCCTTAGTTTACAAAATTACCATTTTACCCTTAAAATTTTCTTACCAAATATTTCAAAATTTTGTAAAATGCCAAAATTTCTACCTTGTGAAATTTGCAAATACCCTAATTTGGAAAATTACCAAAATGCCCTTATAGGATAAAATTACGAAAATACCCCTGGGTAGTGGAAAACAACAAACAATGACAACTACAACATTTTTCTGTAATGAACGCAAGTTCATGAATGTGATTGGATGAATAAATTGAGATTGTATGTGTATGAAATCAAAAGAACTACTCCCTAGAACTATTGAACATAAGATTGTTCATGATAAATCAGTGGAACAAAACTAATTCATAAAATTCTTTAATCAGATAAATGCGATTCGGAAGCATGAACTCTAGGGGACATGGTCGTAACATGCGAGGCCGTGGTAGAGGCCGAATAGTCGTGTCGAGCAGTTAGGTCCGAACAAGGTCCGAAAATGAAATGCCACCACCACCACGGTACCGATGTGGAATATCAAGATCGATGGGGAAGATGCGAGATCCTGAGCGATCTTTGCGAGTTTTGGAAAGGGTGGCTGGAGCGGGTGGAGGCATTGGAGCTCAGAAGTTGGTACCTGAGCGACTTCGAGCTAATGGAGCTGAATTTTTTGTGGAGTATCTGGTGTGGCACCCAATATGGCTGAGTATTGGTTAGAGGCGATGGAGCGGATTATGGATGACTTGGACGACCCCGAGAGAAGCGAAAGGGGTAGTGTTGCTACTCCATGATGAGTCATATCAATGGTGGCTCACAAGTCTTGGGATGAAAGCCGCCGCAGACGATCTTACATGGGAATATTTTAAGGCGGCATATCAAAAAAAGTACATAAGAACTAGTTATGTGGATGCGCAGAGGAAGGCGTTTCTGAGGTTGGTTCAAGGGAATAAGTCTGTAGCGGAGTACGAGGCTAAATTTTTAAGGTTGAGCCGTTATGCTCGAGGTATCGTGTCGACGGAGCATGAGCAGTGTGTCTGATTTGAAGACAGACTGAGAGATGATTTAAGATTGTTGATAGCTCCGCAGTAGGAGTGGGAGTTTGCCGTATTAGTAGAGAAGGCTAAGGTTGCCAAAGGGATTAAGGACTCGGTGAGACAGAATACTAATCGTAATAGGCAAAAGAGAGGCTTTGGATCATCAGGGTTTTCAAGGAATGAGCAAAAGAGGCCTAGAATTGATGGGCCGCGAGGTCAACAAGCTGCTACTAGAGGGCAGTATCGTACTTGTGTCCAATGTAAGAAGATGCATTTAGGAGAGTGTTGGAAGAAGACGAGAGGATGCTTTAAGTGTGGGTCCAAGGATCACATGATTAAGGATTGTCCTATGAGAACCGAAGGGGGTCGACTAGTAAGCCAAGGTCCTAACCAGGTGGAAAGAGGAGGACAGCAGCCACCGCGAGGTCATGGTTCGACTGGCAGAGGTAATGGTGCTGGTAAAGGACGGGGAACATTGGGCCGAGGTGTTGGTAACATGGAGGCCAGCAATCGGGTTTGGTTTATCTTGATGCGTCGGAGGAGGACAGAGATGCACCGACGTCATAATCAGACGTTCCTTATATTTGGCAAGCCTTACTTTACTTTGATTGATGTTGGCTCTACCCACTCTTATGTTACATGTAGAGTAGTTGAAACTCTAGGAATAGCCTCTGAACTATCTGATAGGGAGATGACTGTAGTAAGCCCATTAGGCCAAACTGTAGTGGTGAATAAGATGTTTCGGAGTGTACCTTTAGAGATTCAAGGAATGGTATTTTCTACCGACTTAATGGAATTACCCTTCGGAGAATTTGATCTTATACTTGGCATGGACTGGCTAGTGGAGCATCAGGCTGTATTGGATTGTGCAGCCAAACGAATAGAGTTAAGGACCCCAAAGGATGAGGTGATAGTTATGATAGGGGAAAGAAGAAACTACTTGTCTAATGTAGTTTCAGCCTTAAAAGCTAATAAGATGGTCCGAAAGGGGTGTAAGGCATTTTTAGTCTTCGTTAGTACTTTGGATGCGAAAGAAGGAGGAGTTAGTGGAGTTAGAACCGTAAGGAAATTTGAGGATGCCTTTCCGAAGGAATTACTTGGAATACCCTCGGATAGGGAGGTCGAGTTTAGAATTGACTTGTTGCCGGGTACAGCTCTTGTGTCAATTGCCCCGTATAGAATGGCACCAAAGGAGTCGGTTGAGCTCAAGGCTCAGATCCAAGAGTTACTCGACCATGGGTTTATCCGACCTAGTGTGTCTTCATGGGAAGCACCGGTCTTGTTTATGAAGAAGAAGGACGGAACTATGCGCATGTGCATAGATTATCGTCAGTTGAATAAGCTAACCATCAAGAACAAGTACCCTTTGCCAAGAATAGATGACTTATTTGATCAGCTTAAGGGGGCCGCAGTATTCTCAAAGATAGATCTGAGGTCTGGATATCATCAGCTTAAGGTGAAGGAGGCTGATATCCATAAGACAGCTTTCCAAACAAGGTACGGGCAATATGAGTTTTTGGTAATGCCGTTCAGATTGACAAACACCCCAGCCGCATTATGGACATGATGAACCGGGTTTTCCAACCCTATCTGGATCTGTTCGTTGTTGTGTTCATAGACGACATATTGGTGTACTCGAAGACTGAGAAAGAACATGATGAGCACCTCCGAGTTGTGTTGCAAGTGTTAAGGGAAAAGAAGCTCTATGCGAAATTTAGCAAGTGTGAATTTTGGCTTAAGGAGGTTACGTTTTTAGAACATGTGGTATCTGCTGAAGGAATAAGGGTGGATCATTGGAAGATTGAGGCAGTTTTGGATTGGAAACTCCCTAGGTCCGTGGCGGAAGTTTAGAGTTTCTTAGGATTGGCAGGCTATTACAGGCGGTTTGTAGAAGAGTTCTCGTCGATCGCAGCACCCTTGACCAAGCTGCTGAGGAAGGAGGTACCTTTCTTATGGACCGATAAGCAATAGGAGTGCTTTCAAAAGCTTAAGATGGTCTTGACCGAAGCTCCAATTTTGATTCAGCCTGAGGCAGGGAAGGATTTTGTAGTGTACTGTGATACTTCCTATACAAGATTAGGAGGTGTCCTTATGCAAGACGAGAAGGTAGTTGCTTATGCGTCTCGACAACTAAGGGCATACGAGGTTAACTACCCGACGCATGACTTGGAATTAGCGGCAGTGGTCTTTTCTCTTAAAGTGTGGAGGCACTACTTATATAGAGAAAAGTCAGTGATCTACACGGACCACAAGAGCCTGAAGTATTTGCTGACTCAGAAGGAGCTAAACCTGAGACAGTGAAGGTGGGTGGAATTATTGAAGGACTACAATTGTTCCATAGAGTATCACTCGGGCAAGGCGAATGTGGTAGCAGATGCCTTAAGTCGGAAGGTAGTGTCGGATCTGAGGGCCATGTTCGCACATTTGAGCCTCTATGACGATGGAAGTCTGTTAGCAGAGTTACAAGTTAAGCCGACATGGCTGAATGAGGTGAAAGAGAGTCAGTTGGCAGATGAAGATCTAAGTACTAAGTTTCAGCAAGTGCAGAGTGAGGAGTTGAAGGACTATGGTATTAATGGCGAAGGAGTATTGTGTTTCAAGGGTAAGGTCTGTATGCCGAAGAACGAGGAGTTAAGGCGAAGAATTCTTCAGGAATCGCATAGTAGTCCTTACGCTATGCATCTTGGAGGCAGTAAGATGTATAGAGATCTAAGGGAACAGTTTTGGTGGCCTGGTCTTAAGCGGGAAGTTACCGAATTTGTAGGGAAGTGCTTGACATGTCAGCAAGTTAAGGCTGAACACCAAGTTCCGTCAGGGTTGCTTCAGCCAATACAGATTCCGTAGTGGAAGTGGGAGAGAATTACCATGGACTTCGTTAGTGGGCTTCCCCTTACGCCTACTAAGAAGGACTCGGTATGGGTGATAGTGGATTGGCTGACAATGTAACACCCTTAACCCCTACCCATCGCTAGATTAGGGTTACGGGCATTACCGGAAAAGTCATACAATAATTCTGATTCCATTTACCGTTAATCACAAAATTTCATACTTTCTAAATTATTTCGAATTAACTATTAATTCGTCACATGTAAACTCTCAACCATATGTTTCATATCCAATTCGATTCAAAAATGAAATACTAAACAAATTTTTTTTTTCTTTATAAGCATACTTTACTCAACTACTAATAACTATCCATAAACAACTATGCATACATTTTACTCATGCCATATTGATACGGTTAACCAAATCATACCTATACCTTTATCAAGTACATAAGCAACTTTAACACTATTACCCTATGTATGAATCCAACATTTATGCAACATAACCGAACATACAATATGCTTATCATTACCATGTTTCTAGAACATGTATCGATATCACAAGGTATATACATACTTGTAATAATCCTTATAACTCATACGATTTCATAATACATATCGCATCGCTCAAATAAACTAAAACATGTCGCAACCAAAAATATATATATATATATATACACAATCTCTTCTTTAAACCATAATTGTTTAATTTGAACCGATTCAACAATGCAAAACTTACCACTTCTAAGTTTAAACCACGACTTCACACACATATATAGCAAACATATAATCTTGATAACATATTACATGCTTTAAATCATCTAGCATCCAATATTTATCCTTATTAGCTAAGTGTATATCCCAACAATACATCATATATATATATATATATATATCATATGATCATTTTTCGCATGTGATTAAAAGCAGGACCGATATCACATATCTAATGGTATTATAATGCAAGCAACTATATCAAAATATAAAACCTAAACTTAACCAAAAGCAATAGCCTTATTCGCAAGGCCATATTTATATTTACAATCCGAACACCATTCATTACTTATCAAAATAAAGCCTATACATGCCTTTGATTCAAAAGTTTACAAAACATAACTATACCAAAGAGAGTGATAGTGTGGTCGACTTTCTTGATGATCCCCTGAGCCCGTAGTTGAATTATCGATCTATAAAATAGAACACAAACATATACAGAGTAAGCTCAATAGCTTAGTAAGTCTTAAGCAACTTTATAATAACATTCGAATAACTAAATTTTCTTTTTATATAAATTTATAACATCTATATTTATGCTTGGTCGAATATTATCAACATGTAAATCATAGCTTTTACACTTCATTACCATAATCTTATAATTCATCAAACCATAGTATAAACGTATTTTACATGAATCATATGTTCCTTGACACATAAGTGCATCATTCATATCAAATATATCATCATAAATATTACTTAATAAGCTCAATCACACAAAACACCAATATTGATTTGGTACTTCAACCAAAGTAACCTTAATCATGACTTACCTTACTTCTGATGATATTCACTGAGATTTAAGCTTACCTGAGTTGTTAACTCAATAAGTTCAATATTTTACACTCGAAAACTTTATGATCTCTTCATTTTAAAGTACCACCGGCATTAAGCCTGCTAGGCACGAAGCCCGTATATGTCACCGGCACTAAGCCTGCTAGGCACGAAGCCCGAATATATCACCGGCACTAAGCCTGCTAGGCACGAAGCCCGAATATATCACCGGCACTAAGCCTGCTAGGCACGAAGCCCAAATATATCACCGACACTAGGCCTGCTAGGCACAAAGCCCGAATATATCACCGGCACTAAGCCTGCTAGGCACGAAGCCCGAATTTCCAACATTTTCAACATTCCAACACACACTACTTGATGCTGAAAATCACAACGATCTCATTTACAACAGATCTCTTTCACATAATAAACCAAACATAGTTATTCAATATATAATCAACAAATCAATTTACTATAATTTCATACCCCTACATTCGCCAACATACATTTTCATGCCTCAAATTTCCAAATTTATTATATACTAAGTTCAGATAATTCTTTGACATGAATTTGCTTAAGGACTTACCTCGATCGTCGATGAACAACTTAAACCGCTTATTCAAGAACTTTTGTCTTTCCCCAATCCAATTCTGTTTTTCTTTGCTCTTGATCTAAAACACATTAAATTCAGCTCATTCAAGTATATTTTAACTCAATTTAATCCCAAAACAACTAAACATGCAAATTACCATTTTGCCCCGAGAGTGTTACACACAGTGCTAGCTACCCGTAACGTATCATTCATATAGAGCCGTTGCTAAACATTTACGCACACACAGTGCCGGCTTCCAGTAATGTATCGCTCACATAGAGCCGTTACTTAACCTTTCCCTCACACATAGTGCTCGTTATCAAACCTCCACTTAAACACAACATATAAATTCACATATTATAAATATGATCATACATAATTACACATATTCAACCCGAATCTCTCTTTCTATAATTTACCCTTATATTCGGCCTTACTCAATTAAACACATATTGACTTTTTTTGAATCACCACCATTACACTTTTCATACTCCACAATTAACTACTACTAAATCTGTAGTTATTTATCCAATCCAAACATATCAAAATTTCATACCTAAGACACACATACATTCTACCAACACAATTATTTAATCTATAATCTATCACATTGGTAACATTTATATACCATTACAATATTTACCCAACCAAGAAATTGGTACAAATAATTACATATCCCTAGTACTTTCACATTCGGCAATCAATTAAAAAACCACCATATCCATTCGGTAATCAATACTTAAGATGTAATTTCATTTAAAAAATGTACATTTCAATTTAATACTTATTCATTTAAAACTAATTGCTTATAAACTTACTTGGTAGTTGAGGAGCTAAAATTTTTCCGGCTACTCAATTAATTTAGCTTTCCCTCAATCCGATTCCGGTTCTTTCCGTCCTTGATCTAAAATAAATTTCAAAAAGAGCCTATTTAAATAACATTACATTCATTTTCAGTTCAAAACACCTAATTGAACAATTCTTCTAATTTACCATTCACAAATTGCATTTTTTTTTTACAGTTTAATACAATCTTTCACTCATTCAAAATATGACAATTCACACATTGAGCTAAGGCGAATGTTTCTCAATTTCATTCAAGCCCTCGAATACCATTCAATTTAACTATAACACATAATTATATAATTTACCAATTTACCCTAAAATTTACAATTTTTCAATTTAGTCCCCAAAGCATAAAATACAAAATACATGAAATTTGGATTAATTTTTCAAGGGCGAATTTTCCTCATCTTTATCCAAGTCTATACAAACTATTTATTTTGAATTTCATACCTCTACTTTTTATTTATTTATTATTTACAATATAAACACCCTACTTCAATTCATCTAAATTTCTTACTTAAAACATGTTAAAATCAAACATATACTAAACATTTTTTTCACTCAAACACAACCATCAAAAGCACTCATCCATGGCCTAATCTAGCATATGCTTCAAATTCAAAATTTCCTACATGGGTTTGATAGGACTCAAAATAAGGAACTCAAAAATGTAAAAAATCTTTCAAAAACATGCTCAATACTAACCTTAAAGTGACATGCAAATGGCCGAATGAAGGAAAGCTTGAGTCCTTTTTTTTTTTTTTTCTCCTTGGTTCGTGAGGATGATGAAGAAAATGGGAGAAATAAACATGTTTTCTTTTTATCATCTTTGTTTAATATTTTCATCCACTATCTATTAAAGTAACATATAAAATATACTATTATAAAATAAGCCATGATGCATGCCGTCCACTACCATTAAAATATAGGTCAATTTGCAACTTTAATTCCAATCAAAAGAAATCCCATTCAATTTAACCCTAAATTCCACAATAGCTATTATTTCCATACTTATTCAACTTAATCCTTTACTTAAAATTAGTCACTCAATCACACAATTTAATCTACGATATATTTAATATGCATAACCATATAACATAAACATCAAATTAATAACAATAAAAAATATTTTCTAATTGAATTGTGGTTTTGAAACCACCGTCCGATTAGGTCGTAATTGAGTCATCACAGACAAAGTCCGCGATTTCATTCAGTCTTGGGTTGACTATTCTCTCAGAGGTTAGCAAAGTTGTATGTGGCAGAGGTTGTGAGGTTGCATGGAGTGCCGGTGTCAATTATCTCAGATAGGGATCCGAGGTTCACATCTCGATTTTGGAAAGCACTACATCAGGCTTTAGGCACTAGATTGGATTTCAGTACGACTTTTCATCCACAGTCCGACGGTCAATCTGAGCGAGTAATACAAGTGTTGGAGGATATGCTGAGGGGCTATGTGATAGACTTCAGACGAAGTTGGGAAGAATATTTGCCACTAGCGAAATTTGCGTACAATTACAGCTATCAGGCAAGTATTCGGATGGAACCGTACGAAGCGTTGTATAGACGGAAGTGTCGCACTCCTACGTGTTGGGCGGAATTAGGGGAACGTCGGGTTTTGGGTCCAGAGATTGTGGCAGAATTCGAGGAGAAGGTTAAGGTAATTCGAGCTCGGTTGAAGGAAGCATCTAATAGACAGAAGTCGTACGCAGATCTCAAATGGAAGGAAATAGAATTTGATGTGGGAGATCAAGTGTTCCTTAAAGTTTCATCTTGGAAAAAGGTGATGAGATTTGGTCGCAAAGGGAAGTTAAGTCTAAGGTTTATAGGACCTTATCGGGTATTGAAGCGAATTGGACCGGTGGCATACCAGTTGGAGTTGCCTTCAAAATTGAAGCAGATGCACGATGTATTTCATGTTTCCATGCTACGTCGATACCGATCGGATCCATCTCATGTAGTTCCGGTTGAAGAGGTGGAGCTGAGACCAGATCTGTCTTATGAGGAAGAGCCAATTCAGATTCTGGAATGAGATGTAAAGGTGCTTCGAAGGAAGTCAGTCCCTCTGGTCAAAGTGTTGTGGCGTAACCATGGATCGGAAGAAGCTTCTTGGGAGCCGGAAGAAGCAATGCGATAGCAATACCCCCACCTATTCTAGCCAGGTAATTTCGAGGTCAAAATTATTTTAAGGGGGTAGAACTGTAATATTCTGGAATTAGGGCTTGTGTATTTTTGCCTAATTGCATGTGCTTGTATGCCAGAGTAAATTATGAATGTGTTTTATGAATTTCGTGAACTTTAAAATGTAGAAAAATGCCTTAGAAATTATTCGATTTTAAGTTTAAGAGAGGGAGCTAAGCCTAAGAGGCCTTAAGAAAATTTGTAGGTGAAATATAACACAGAAATAGGCTTGATTAAGTGGCATGAAGGCACCACTTAGGGCCTTAGAGTGTGACGCCACAAGCAAGGGGAAAGGGCCTAGGTTCGAGTCACAAGGGAAGCAAAAAGGGAGCTTTTATTTTGCTACAAGGAGGAGAGGAAATGGACGGCACAGGGACACTTCAAAGATGAAGTGAAGATCAAGTTAAAGACTTAAAGATTAGGCTAAGGTGGAGTAAAAAGGGGGATTGAATGGAGAGAGAAAGAGTTGGCCGGCCTAGGGACTCCTTTGATGTGATATTCGGCCAAGTTTAGTAAGGAGGGGGATAGCCAAATTTCATTAAGCAATTTAGCCTCTTTTTCATTTTCTTTTCCTCTCCAAAGCCAACACCCTTCTTTTCTTTTTCTTTTATTCTAGCCAAAACTCTCTCTAAAGATCACCATAGCTAATTCTTTCTAGGTCCCATACACTCTCTTCTCTTTTCCTTTTTGATTCCCAAAAGTCGAAATACTCCTTGTGATAGCCGAATCCTCATTGTCGAATTCCTCAACCCTTTTCTCTTCTTCTTTCTCCAACCTAATCAAAATTCGAATACTCAAGGGACTCCTAGCCGATTGGTTCTTTAAACTCTGAAAAGCCGAAACTTGTTGATCAACATTTAGCCTATAGCGAATTCTTCGTGGTGTCAGCGGTGCAAAAAATCGACTACAATATTAAGGGTAAGGATCCAACTGTTGTCGTTTTATTTCTTTTCTTAAAGCTGAAATCAAGATTCTAATTCCATTTATGTCTCTTGGTCGAAACCATAAAAGAGGTTTCGGGATTTGGCAGTTGTCGACTACAAGGGAGAAGGGGTATTTCGGGATTTTTAAGATCTAAGGTAAGCTATGGATGATATTCGGCCATAGGCCATTTTATTGAGATTAAATGTTAGAATGGATCTAACATATATCTGTAGGGATTTCAGGAGATACCAGAAGCTAATTCGGGATTTAGATCCGCAAGGTAAGTGAATCTGACATTCGACTAAGACCATACTTAGTGTTTTAGGTTTATTTTGTATTTATTCAAAAGTCAAAAACTAACCAAATCAAGTGATCTAGTGTTAGCCGATTCCAAGGGAGAAAGACTACAGAATTTCGGGATTTGATTGTTAATACAATCGGCAGCAAGGGAAGATTTGGTTGCAATAATCCTTCGGGAATTAATTAATTAGCCGAATGGCTTTTTGCTAAAGTGCTCAAGGTTGGCCGAATGTAGGAACTAAGAATCTAGGACGCTAGATCGGGATTTTGGGGATTTCTGTGAATTCGCTAAGTAAATCAGGTGTGTACCCCACACTAAGCCTTAATAGATTTATGGTTATGTTTTAATAAATGTAATAATGAGAACATGTAAGATATGGCTAAAAGTACCATGCAACAATTACAAAGTACCGTGCACGTTTACCCACTCCTACTATGAGTATGATATGATCTGTTATGGCATATATGTGAAACTATAAGAATGTGAATAAGAAATATGACATGGTTAAAGCATAATTTTATGACATGGGGCATATGGGTGATATGTAAAGGGGAAGTGATCTGGTGGTTTTATGCCACAATATCTGAATGTGGTGACTTATGTCACGTAATCTGAATGTGGTGACTTATGTCACAAAATATTATCTGGTGGTTATGCCACAATATTTATAAGGGCGATGAGCATGTCGTCTGCAGCGACTGCCTTCGATGATGTGTAGCGGATGGAGGGTCGACTTAGTAGTCCCCACGGTGTGATGGTTGGTACGGGTGATGTGTAGCAGATGGTTATCTAGGTTTGGGTTCGGGTTTGCATCATTGATTATATATGTTTATTATGTATGATTTGACATGCCTAAATTGTTTGAGACTTGTGTCGGTTGTTACACACTAAGTCTGTTTGACTCACCCCATTGTGGGATTATTTTTCAGGTGACACACATTAATGGACCGGGTCGGCAGGAGCTCAATGGTGGCCATGCTTAGCTCAGAGATTATTTTTATTTTTATTAGTTTTTAATATTTAAGTTTTGAATTATTTCGGGTTTTGTTTGATGTAATAAGGCCATGAGTATTAAACAGAATATGCATGCATTTTAATTATTTAAGTATGATACGATTATTATTAATTTAAAGTTAAAGTCAATTTTTCATAAATATAAATATTAAATGTTTTGACACCTAATCAACACGAATCAACTATTTTTTTCAAAACACACAAGAATTTTGGCAAAGTCCAAATAAGTTTTGAATGGTTTTTCTCTAGAAGCATACCAGATCCGGTCAGGGCTTGTGGGTCGGGTTTGGGGTGTTTCATTTAGCATAATTAATTCAATATGAAGTTCACTTAGCTGAATATTATTCATATATTTAACGTAATCAATAGTACTTTATCACATCAATTTATACAATATCATTTCATAAGGATAACATATGCATTCGAACATTTCAAGTTACGAAGACGTCATAATTTCAATTTCACTGCCTTTCATATCTATAGCCGAATCTTCATGTAGCATAAATATATATGTATATACCTCAATTTCACATATATATAGATCATATCAATCAATGATAATCTCAATATCATGAGATAGAACACAGTTTGAATCATTAGCTTCATCACATCACGAATAACTCAACTAAAAATAAACTGTCTTACCTTATTCCTTATCAATACAATAAGCTGACATTTTTCCCGAGCTTATAACTCATACTATTATGTATATACATCTCAACTTGTTTAACTCTCAAATCCTCTATTTATGACGTACCACCGGCAATAAGCCTGCTAGGCATTACAGCCCGAAATAAATCACCGCACAAGGCCTGTTAGGCAATAAGCCCGATATTAATCACCGGCACGAGGCCTGCTAGGTAATAAGCCCGATATTAATCACCGGCATGAGGCCTGCCAAGCAATAAGCCCGATATTAGTCACCGGCACGAGGCCTGCTAGGCTTGAAGCCCGAATATTTCATATATTTAACATTTCCATACACATCACTTAACACTGAAATCACAAACATTTCTTATATATTTCATAATGCTTTTATATATTAAACCGAACCAATTTATTCACATTACACTAAACAAAAAAAAAAAAATATACAATTCACTTCAATAACATACCATCACATTCGGCCATCTCTTAAATTTATGCTTTAAGTTTACAATTTTCATCATTTAATAAGTTCATAATTAAATATTTAACACATACTTTCTTAAGGACTTACCTTGACTGTCGACGAACCGCGTAATCCGGCTATTCGATAACATTTGCCTTTCCCCGATCCAAATCCGTTCTTCTTTGCTCTTGATCTAAACACATTAAATTCAGCTCATTCAAGTACATTTCACTTCAATTTAGTCCCAAAACACATAAATATGCAAATTACCATTTTACCCCTAAAGTTTCACATTTTTACCAATTAGTCCTAATTGTACAAAACACAAAATACACATAATTTGCATTTAATTCTTTAGGGCCGAATCTTCTATACATCCCTACCAAGGCATACATTTCATTTATTTTGTAAATAAGCCCCTCTAAAATTTCATTTTTACAATTTGGCCCTAAATACTCAATTTCACCAAAACTTCCAATACAAAAATATACTAATCTTTAACATATCTTTAATATAAAATCATAAAACATTAAAAACCACAAGAACTTAGCAATGGCCGAACCTCACATACACTCTAATCTCAAAAATTCTAGCATGGGTCGGGTAATATACAAAGCAATGATCTCAAAAACGTAAAAATTATCAAAAACCAAAAATCACACATACCTTAATCAAGCAAATTGATTGCCGAAACTCAAAGCTCCCTAACCCTTACTCTTTTCTCCATATTCGGCCAAGGAAGAAATAAAAGATGATGGCTTTATTTTCATTATGTTTTATGATATATTAACATAATATACAATTTACCTTTTTATCCATTATAACAAAATATATAAAACATATATAATAAGGTCATTCTTGACCATTGCCGCCCACTACCATTTAAAATGGGCTAATTGCCCTTTTAATGCCCCATATTAAACAACCATCATCAAATAGGCACTTTTCACTATAGTTTGCTATTTTTGCAATTTACGCGATTAAGTCCTTTTTATCGAATTAAGCACACAAACGATTAAATCTTTCTACGAAACTTTCACATACATTAATTCACATATAATAAACATGAAATATGATATTTAATTATTTATCGGACTCGGATTCGTGGTCCCAAAACCACCGTTCGATTAGGGTCAAATTCGGACTGTTACAACTATATTACAACCTAACCCATATACTTGTGGATATCGCCTTTTATATATTTTGTGCAGGAGTTCTACTCTAGACGTTGGTACGTTCGGAGGCGGTAAAGTTGTTGGCATCGTTGCTAAGGAGGCAACGTCACTGGTTTAATTTTAATTTTTGCATATTAATATAATAATTAGGAAATTTTTAAATTATAGTTATGATTTTATTTTCTTGTTTTGTACTAATCTCTTCTCTTTGTGTTTAGTGTATGACTCGTAGTAGGAGAACACATAAGCCAACCACAGATCCAGAAAGAATAATCTGAAGGAATCGTGGATAGCAACAACAACAGCCAATGTAGAATGAGCTATCTGCTGTAGATAATTTACCATCACCTGAGAAATCATTGTTCGATGAAGCTAACAATAACAACATAGATGACCCAGCACCACCACCACAATTACCCGAAAATAATGTTATTGTACGTAATGAAAGGACTCTAAGGGAACACACACTACCAAGTCTGGATATGGTTTAAGGGAGTATAATGAGGCCCACCATCATGGCCAATAATTTTGAGATCAAGCCAGCTATGATCCAGAATAATTTGCAATTTCAAGGAACGATGACAGAAGATCCAAGTCAGCATCTAAAACAGTTCCTCTAGCTTTGTGATACCTTCAAATACAATGGGGGTCACTGATGAAGTTATTCATCTTTGATTGTTCCCCTTTTCATTAATTGATAATGCCTTTTCTTAGTTATATTCACAGGCACTAGGACCCATCACGGCATGGAACGAACTCGCAGGGAAATTCCTATAAAAGTTCTTCCCCATTGGCAATAAAGTCCAGCTTAGAAGGGAAATTTCTATGTTTAAATAATTAGAAAGAGAAAGCTTTCACAAAGCATGGAGTGCTTTAAAACTCTAATTCAGAAATGCCCACACCAAGGATTGCTTGAGTGGTTATGATTGCAAATTTTCTACAATGGGTTCGATGTGCATTCATGGTCAAGATTAGATAGACCAGTAAAAGGTGCCTTAATGACCAAAATATACGAGGATGCGTACGAATTAATAGAAAATATGGCGATGAACTCCTGCCAATGGCCAACCGAAAGAATCACATATGGCCAAAGACCATCCACGATGAAGGTTGTCCAGGAGGATGACAGATATCAGCAGTTAGTGGATAGAATTAACCGAATAATGTTTAAGAAAAATTCACCATCTATATATGGTGGAGACAAACCACTCTTCCACTATATTAATAATCCTACCAAGGATATGAACTATATAGGAAATATGGGTGGAAACCATATTCGAATACTTATAATCCAGGATAGAGAGATCACTCGAATCTGAGATGGGGAGGAAATCAAGGATGAGGTAATACTTCGAATCAGGTTAAAAATACTAACTATCAACATCTTTATTTACAGAAACCTCAAGAAAGGGCCGACTCGAATGACCATACTGTATGTAGTCAACCTTTGGATCAAATTTAGTGGGAAATGTAGTCAATGAGAAAAATGTGAAACAAGTGCAGTCTAAGTGCACTAACTCTACAAAGACATTTACTAAGTTGGAAGATCATATGAGCCAGTTGAAGAGTATGATAGGAGATAATAAAAGGTAAATTGGCACTGACATTCTGAGTGTAACACCCCAAACCTAGCCCATACATTACAACCAGATCTAGTATGCTACGGGTTTAATGTTATAACTTTATTTGAAACTGATTTGAAGAATTTTGTCATTTTTATAGTTTTTGCTAAAAGATAACACTTATAGGAAAAATCCTTATAATTTATTCTTTCTCTTGTTAAAATAAAATTCGTTCAAATTAAATCGTAATTGAAAATCCCATTTTTATTATCTATAAAGAATGAGTCTTTGATCGTAAATTTGAAAAGAAATAAACGTTCACAAATATCAATTTAAATCGAAACTAGAGGCCTTGTTACATCAAATAATTCCAACAATTAAAACTTAAAGAAAAAGAAACAGTAAATAACCTATGTGAATAATAATAAACTTGATGGCCCCTCGAGTCCGTCTCGGCTCCCATGTCCACGCTCTACTGCTCATCTAAAAGAGTAAAGAAAAAAGGAAAGTGGTGAGTCACAAAGACTCAGTGTATAAATCCTGAACACACTGACCTAAGGCCCACAAACACATTATGGGCCTTGGCCCATACATAAAGGCAACAATCATAACACATGATATATAGTACATAATGAATGGCCCAACCCATCCTAGAATTCCATCCTCTACACACCAACCCGTACCAGCCATCACACCTTGGGGATTTCTATAATCGACCCACCAACTGCTACACACCAAATCGACAGTCATACTGCCTATTCCATTATTAATCAGGAAAATTTAACATGGGTTTTCTACCACTGATCACTATATGACCAAACATTGCATTACGTGGGTTTTCTACCGCCGGTCACCATGTGACCTAATCATACTCTTCCCCTTCATTATCATATCCCCACCCCATTCATACATACATTTAAGAAATCATCATACTGACTTTCATATATTTCGATACATAGAGATTTCTATGATTGCGTACCTGGCATCCTTGCCTAAACCTTTTAGGGTTTTATTCGACTGTCTATACAGCCATTCTCTGGCTTTTAACCCATAACACATAAAGAACAGTTAGAGAGTGTGTGTTAGAGATCTACACACCTGATTATTGACAAGATAATATTGTCAAAGTTGGCACTATCGGAATCCACTACAGTTGCTAATAGCCTAAGATTCTGTTCTGACGCTGGTCCACAACCCGGTGGCCAATCCCGAATGGCAGACATTGCGTTTCTTAAACTTAGGGATTGGGTTTTTAGATCTAGTCCCCTCCTTTGCCTGATCCACATTTAATTCCATTGTAAGTCCTTGTCAGAACTACTATCACAACATATGGTTGTTAATCCACATCTTAGAGTTAAGATTTCATATATGATAAACGAGTCTAACAAAAATATAGAGAAAACCATCTTACCTTGAAATCACGAAATGAGAGACTAATGACTTTCTGCTCTTAGATCTAACGAACAGGTTTCCTTCAAATCCCGACTTATGGAGAAATCGGCATAAGGGAAAAAATGGAAAAAGAAAGTGAATTAAGAGTTTCGGCTTTTTAATGGAGAAATCGACAGAGAGATGAGAAGAGAGGTTTCAGTTTTGGGGAAAAGAAAAGAATAGAAAGTGTAGAGAGGAACTGAGAATTTCGGCACAAGAAGTAGGGTTCAAATGCCAAAATTTGAAGAGATACCTCCTATTTATAAGATTTTCAGGACCTACCTCTTAAAACCCAAAATGCCCTTCCTAACATTTAAAGTTAAAGCAAATAATAGGGAAAATTTGGCACCTCTTTGCCCATGTAGTAGCTGAATTCTTCACTCCTCTTAGTGATGGAATTTCGGCCATCACTTAGTTCCTTAGATAGCTCTTATCCTCTCTCCTTATCCTAATCTACAACTCCTCCATAAGAGTCCTACATCACTCCACTTCTCCCCCCTTTTATCTGCCTATTATCCACCTAACTAAAACAAAAACCCTCTCCTAATTCATAGCCACATTGCCGTCCAACCTAACCCATATATGTCGAAATTTAACCTACTTAAATTAGGAGAATTGGGCTCTATAGAACTAAATTTTGGGCCCCCTTACACCCCTATTGTTGTGTCACCCCTGCTCCCTTTTAAGTGCCGAAAACATGGGCTCCTTGTGGCCAAAGATTGGGCCTCTTTAACTGTCAATAATGCCACCTTCTATCCCCCTTGCTGCGCCATCTATTGCTGGGCTATAAGCCCACGTTGACCTTTTAAATGCAATCACCACCTTTTATACCTTATAATGCCTAATCTAAGAATTTTAACCTAGGCCTTTGCCTAATCTTGAGCCCAATTTGGACCCCTATTATTAAAATTAACATATTAAACATTTCACACACTAAATGCATAGGCCCCAAAAATTTAGGATGTTACAATTCTACCCCCTTAAAGAAATTTCATCCTCGAAATTACCTGATTAGAAAAGATGGGGGTATTGTCGTCGCATTGCTTCCTAGGTTTCCCACGTAGCCTCTCCAGAGCCATGGTTCTGCCACAGCACTTTAACCAATGGAACCGTTTTCCTTCGCAACACCTTGGCAGCATGATCCAAAATTTCCACCGATTCCTCTTCAAAGGATAGATCAGGTCTTATCTCGATTTCCTCCACAGACACTACATGAGATGGATCCGAATGGTAACGTCTCAACATAGAGACGTGGAATACATTGTGAATTTGACTTAACTCCGAGGGTATCTCAAGCTGATATGCCACTGGTCCTACCCGCTTCAGCACTTGATAAGGTCCGATAAATCTGGGACTTAACTTACCCTTCCATCCAAACCTTAATACTTTTTTCCATGGTGACACCTTCAAAAACACCTTGTCACCCACTGCAAATTCTATGTCCTTGCGCTTTAAGTTAGCATAGGACTTCTGTCCATCCGTCGCCTCTTTTAGTCTAGCCCGAATCACTTCCACCTTCTCCTCCATCTCGGTGACCAAATTCAAACCCAAAATTCGATGTTCCCCCAACTCTGTCCAACACATAGGAGTACGACACTTCCGTCCATACAAAGCTTCGTAGGGCACCATTGAATACTTGACTGGTAACTGTTATTATAAGCGAACTCTGCTAAGGGCAAAAATTCTTCCCAACTACCTTTGAAATCAATGACACATCCCCTCACATGTCCTCCAAGATTTGAATCACCCGCTCAGATTGTCCATCGATTTGTAGATGGAATGTTGTACTGAAATCCAACTTCGTTCCCAATGCTTGATGCAATGCCTTCCAAAATCGCGAGGTGAACCTAGGGTCCCTATCCGATATGATCGATACCAGTACTCCATGCAAACTTACCACCTCTGCTACATATAGATTAGCCAACCTTTGCAAAGAGTAATCGACCCGTACTGGTATAAAGTGAGCAAACTTCGTCAAACGGTCAACAATTACCCAAATCGAATCCTTTTTAGTAGGCGTGAGGGGTAGCCCACTAACAAAGTCCATTGTGATTCTTTCCCACTTCCACCGGGAATCCTCTTTGGTCAGAACAACCACGATGGTAATTGATGCTCGCTTAACTTTCTTGACGAGTTAAACACTTGGCCACTAATTCACCACCTCTGTTTTAGGTTTGGCCACTAAAGCGCGGTTCGCAAGTCTTTATACATCTTACTTCCTCCAGGGTGCATAGTGTATGCACCACCATGCGCCTCATTCAAAATCCTACGCCTCAACTCTGGATCTTTTGGCATGAAAACTCTCCCTCAAAAACATAACAACCCATCATTATCCACATTACATTCCACTGGCTCACCGTTAGAGATCAACTGCAACTTCTCTCTAAATAACCCCTCGGTCTCCTGCTTCTCTTTAACTTGGCTGATCCAAGAGGGTTTCACCTGAAGTTCATCTAGCAAACTTCCATCCTCATACAAACTAAGATGAGCAAACATTGCTCTTAAGTTAGAGACTACTTTACGACTAAGAGCATCTGCCACTACATTAGCCTTACCCGGGTGATACTCGATCGAGCAATCATAATCCTTTAGCAACTCGATCCATCTTCTCTGTCTTAGATTCAACTCCTTCTAAGTCAAAAGATACTTTAAGCTCTTGTGATCAGTGTAAATGATAGATTTCTCCCCGTAAAGATAATGCCTCTAAATTTTCAAAGCAAAAACCACCGCCGCTAACTCCAAGTCATGGGTGGGATAATTTGCTTCATGCGGTCTTAACTGCTGAGATGCGTATGCCACAACCTTTCCATCTTGCATCAACACACATCCTAAACCTGTGTGTGAAGCATCACAATAAATCACAAATTCCTTCCTAGCATCCGGCTGAATCAACACCGAGCCTCCGTCAAAATTCTTTTTAACTTATTGAAGCTCTCCTGCTACTTTTCAGACCAAACAAACGGAACTCCTTTCTGTAACAACTTAGTCAATGGTGCCGCAATTAAGGAGAATCCTTCAACAAACCTTCGATAATATCCAGCCAAACCAAGAAAACTCTGAATCTCGATCACGGACTTAGGTGGTTTCCATTCCAACACTGCTTCAATCTTTCGAGGGTCTACCCTAATCCCCTCAGCCGACACAATATGCCCAAGAAAAGTAACCTCCTTTAGCCAAAATTCACACTTACTGAATTTGGCATACAACCGCTTTTCCCTTAGAATCTATAGAACCACTCGCAAATGTGCATTATGCTCACCTTCTGATTTTGAGTAAACCAAGATGTCATCAATGAATACTACGACAAACCAATCCAGGTAGGGTTGGAACACTCGATTCATCATGTCCATAAATGCTGTAGGTGCGTTGGTCAACCCAAATGGCATTACCATGAACTCATAGTGACCATAGTGAGTCCTAAAGGTCGTCTTATGGATATCTGCTTCCTTGACCCTAAGCTGATGGTACCCCGACCTCGAGTCTATCTCTGAAAAGATTGAGGCCCCCTTCAACTAATCGAGCAAGTCATCAATCCTTGGTAATGGGTACTTGTTGTTAATCATTAACTTATTCAACTGGCGATAGTCAATACACATACGCATTGACCCATCCTTCTTCTTAACAAATAAAATCGGTGCTCTCCACGGTGACACACTAGGTCATATAAACCCTTTATCCAACAACTCTTGTATCTGCGCTTTCAATTCCACCAACTCCTTTGGCGCCATTCGGTATGGAGCTATCGATGCCAGTGCTGTTCCCGGAAGAAGATTGATTCCAAATTCCACTTCATGATCTGGAGGTAATCTCGAAAACTCTTTAGGGAAGACATCAGAAAATTCCTTTACCATCCTAACGTCTCCAACCGTTAGTTCCTTAACTACCACAGCGCGAACAAACATTAAGACTGCCTCACATCCTTTTCTCACCATCCTTTCTGCTCTTAAGGCGGTTACCACATTCGACAAACAGTTCCCCCTTTCTCCTATTACCAACACTTCGTCACCTCGGGAGTTTTAATACCATACGCTTAGCAAAGACAATCTAACTTAGCGTGATACTTCACAAGCCAATCCATGCCCAAGATTAAATCAAACTCCCCGAACGGTAATTCCATTAGATCCGTTCAGAAGACTACCCTTGAACCTCCAAAGGTACTTCTCGATAAAGTTTGTTTACTACCACCAAATTTCTTAATAGGCTTACTACAGTCATCTCCCTAGAGAAAATTTCAAAATCTAAGCTTAAAGTTTTAGACACCTTACTAGCAACATATTAATGCGTTGACCCTATGTCAAACAATGCAATATAAGGCAATCTAAAGATTAAAAACGTATCGGTTGTGATATCCAGGTGTCAGCCTCCTCTCGACGTCTGACAGTATAGACTAACCCCGGCTGTCTCACCTCAATATTTCCTGCTCCTCGGCTTACTACTCCACGGCCCCGTCCAAAACTGTTACCACCTCTGGCTGCCCCACGACCTCCTCTACTAGGCTGAACATTCACTTGGCCTGTGGGCCCTTCATTGCCTTTTTGTTGCGGATAGTTCCTAACCTGATGATCAAAAGACCCACACCTAAAGCATTTTCCACTGCCCGCCCAACACACTCACCTGTATGGAATTTACCACATCGGGCACACTTCGATGTCTTATTAGCAATAGCCGGCCTATTATCCCGTTTCAGCCCATCTGGCCTGGGTCTTTTTTGAGCATGACTCGCTACCCCAGAGGATCCTAAGTTTCTCTTGCTTCCACTCCTACCACTACCCTGGTTTAGTTGCCTTGTCCGCTTAACCTCCTCAGCTATCTTTGCCTTTTCCACCAGAACAGTGAACTCCCTTTCTCGCTGTGGGGCTACCAATTCTCGCAGGTCATCCCTCAGATGATCCTCAAAATGAACACAGCATTCATGGTCTGTGGCTACCATCCCTCTAGCATAACGGCTAAGGCGTAAAAATTTAGCTTCCTATGCCGCCACCGGCCTACTTCCCTAGACCAGATTCAGAAATGCCCTACGCTGCGCATCAACATAACTCGATCCAATGTACTTGTTCTGGAATGCTATTTTGAAGAACTCCCACGAGATATGGTCAGCCACCGCACCATCCCTGGCTGTAAGCCACCATTGGTAGGCTTCATCCCTCAGGAGAGATATAACTCCTTTCAACTTCTCCTCCTCTGTGAGATCTAGATCGTCCATTATACGTTCAACCGCCTCTAACCAATACTCAGCTGAGCTTGGGGCTAACCCAGAGTTTCCCCTAAACACTTCTGCCCCGTTGCTTCTAATTCGCTCCGGCATAGATTTTCAAGCACCTGTGCCCATACTTGCCTCAGCAACTCTTTTCAAAACCCTTAATACTGCCTGAGACACCACATCATCACTGCCCGTCTGATCCTAAAATTTTGCCTTTGCTGGTGGAACTGGTATCTCATTCCAGATCCATGGCCAGCCCTACTAGTTCTGACAAGGCCATCCTTCCTCTACCACGACCATGTGGCGGACGTCCAAGACCTCTTGAACTCATTCTATCAATTTACGTTTATTTGATTACAAATTTTATGAATTATTAGCTTTTTTCCACTGATTAACATCGAACAGTCTTATGAATAATAAGGTTAAAAGTAGTTCTTTCAAGTTCACAATGAATTCAATCTCAAGGCTGTATTTCCTAGCTCTAGCATACACATTCATGCAACATCCATCACACAACCATCATACAGACAACATTATAAACTTACATTCATCACCTAAGGGTATTTTTGTCATTTCACTACCCAGGGGTATTTTGTAATTTTTACCTACAGGGGTATTTTTGTAATTTTCCAAAATAAGGTTTTCTGGTGATTTTACAAAATATGGGTATTTTGGTAATTTTTGAAATTCGGGGGTATTTCGATAATTTTATCAATCAGGGGTATTTCGGTAATTTTATAATCCGAGGGTATTTTGATAATTTTTCACAAATTTTGGTAATTTCATAGATCAGGGGTATTTTGGTCATTTTATAAATTAAGGTTAATTTGGTAAAAAAATTGTCCAAACTAAGGATATTTTAGTAATTTTATGAAATAGGGTGGCTAATCCCTTTCGGGTTTTAATTAGAAGTTTTAGCCCATCAACAAGTCCTTATAGCTAAGGTGAACAGTCACTACGCACCAGGTAAGATTCTAGCGAAGAGTAGGTGAGTCACTAGGACTGCTTAAGTACCAAGCTCTTCCTGAATCCAATCCTAGACATGCGTATACCTGTTGCCACACCCTAACTTGGCGACTTGTTTACAGGTTGGGTTTGGTCGGATTAAGTCTTATGATATTGAAGAGTGATTTCAGCTAAACCTAAAGTCCATCAATGTCTAATCTACTAACCTACATCCATCAAGCCCATTAAGCCCACATGTATATCATAACAAGAGTTAGAGTACTTACCTGGGTGGATCGGGTGGTGGTAGACTCGAAGGCCACATCTTCATTCAAAATATTTTCTCAATTTCAAAAAAGTTACTAGGCCCATTTCACAGCCCGAGTTTTAAACTGGGCTCTGATACCAAAATGTAACACCCCAAACCCGACCCATACGTTACAACCAGATTTAGTATGCTATGGGTTTAATGTTATAACTTTATTTGAAACTGGTTTGAAGAATTTTGTCATTTTTATAGTTTTTGCTAAAAGATAACACTTGTAGGAAAAATCCTTATAATTTATTCTTTCTCTTTTTAAAATAAAATTCATTCAAATTAAATCGTAATTGAAAATCCCATTTTTATTATCTTTAAAGCATGAGTCTTTGATCATAAATTTGAAAAGAAACAAAACGTTCACAAATATCAATTTAAATCGAAACTAGGGGCCTTATTACATCAAATAATTCCAACAATTAAAACTTAAAAAAAAAAAGAAACTGTAAATAACCTATGTGAATAATAATAAACTTGATGGCCCCTCGAGTCCTTCTCGGCTCCCATGTCCACGCTCTACTGCTCATCTGAAAGAGTGGAGAAAAAAGGAAAGCGATGAGTCACAAAGACTCAGTGTATAAATCCTAAACACACTGACCTAAGGCCCACAAACACATTATGGGCCTTGGCCCATACATAAAGGCAACAATCATAACACATGATATACAGTACATAATGAATGGCCCAACCCATCCTAGAATTCCATCCTCTACACACGAACCCGTACCAGCCATCACACCTTGGGGATTTCTACAATCAACCCACAAACCGCTACACACCAAATCGACAGTCATACTGCCTATTCCATTATTAATCAGGAAATTTTAATGTGGGTTTTCTGCCACCGATCACCATGTGACCAAACATTGCATTACGTGGGTTTTCTACCGACGGTCACCATGTGACCTAATCATATTCTTCCCCTTCATTATCATATCCCCACCCCATGCATACATACATTTAAGAAATCATCATACTGACTTTCATATATTTCGATACACATAGAGATTTCTATGATTGCGTACCTGGCATCCTTGCCTAACCCATTTGGGGTTTTATTCGACTGTCTACACAGCCATTCTCTGGCTTTTAGCCCATAACACATAAAGAGCAGTTAGAGAGTGTGTGTTAGAGATCTACACACCTGATTACTGACAAGATAAAATTGTCAAAGTCGGCACTATCGGAATCCGCTATAGTTGCTAATAGCCTAAGATTATGTTCTGACGCTGGTCCACAACCCGGTGGCCAATCTCGAATGGTAGACACCACGCGTTTCTTAAACTTAGGGATTGGGTTTTTAGATTTAGTCCCCTCCTTTGCCTGATCTACATTTGATTCCATTGTAAGTCCTTGTCAGAACTACTATCACAACATATGGTTGTTAATCCACATCTTAGAGTTAAGATTTCATATATGATAAATGAGTCTAACAAAAATCTAGAGAAAACCATCTTACCTTGAAATCCCGAATCAAAGACTAATGACTTTCGACTCTTAGATCTAACAAACAAGTTTCCTTCAAATCCTGGCTTATGGAGAAATAGGCACAAGGGAAAAAGAATAGAAAAAGAAAGTGAATTAAGAGTTTCAGCTTTTTAATGGAGAAATCGACAGAGAGGTGAGAAGAGATGTTTCGATTTCTTGAAAAAAAGAATAGAAAGTGTAGAGAGGAACTAAGAATTTCGGCACAAGAAGTAGGGTTCAAATGCCGAAATTTGAAGAGATACCCTCCTATTTATAGGATTTTGACACCTACCTCTTAAAACTCGAAAATGCCCTTCCTAACATTTAAAGTTAAAGAAAATAATAGGGAAAATTTGGCACCCTTTGCCCATGTAGTAGTTGAATTCTTCACTCCTCTTAGTGATGGAATTTCAGCCATCACTTAGTTCCTTAGATAGCTCTTATCCTCTCTCCTTATCCTAATCTACAACTCCTCCATAAGAGTCCTACATCACTCCACTTCTCCCCCCTTTTATCTACTTATTATCAACCTAATTAAAAACATAAAATCCTCTCTTAATTCATAGCCACATTGCCGTCCAACCTTACCCATATATGCCAAATTTAACCTACTTAAATTAGGAGAATTGGGCTCCATAGAACTAAATTTTGGGCCCCCTTACACCCCTGTTGTGGCGTCACCCCTTGCTCCCTTTTAAGTGCCGAAACATGGGCTCCTTGTGGCCAAAGCTTGGGCCTCTTTAACTGTTAATAATGCCACCTTCTATCCCCCTTGCTGCGCCATCTATTGCTGGGCCATAAGCCCACGTTGACATTTTAAATGCAATCACCACCTTTTATACCATATAATGCCCAATCTAAGAATTTTAACCAAGGCCTTTGCCTAGTCCTGAGCCCATTTTGGACCCCTATTATTAAAATTAACATATTAAACATTTCACACACTAAATGCATAGGCCCCAAAAATTTAGGATGTTACACTGAGCAATATCAAGAATAATCCTCTAAAGGAATGGAAGGAGCATGTGAAAGAAATCGAGCTCCACTCGGGTAAAATCTTGAGTAGTCTAGAAACTCTAACACAAAAGGAACCAAGAGAGAGTGCATATGATCTTTGTAAAGAACCATTAGAAGCTAATGATGAACTAGAACCAGAGGAAGTAGTCGAACTGGCGATTGAATCAGAGAAAGAGGCAATAAAAGAACCTACCATTGCAAAGATGTTGTTCCCTTCAAGGTTGGAAGAGAAACGTAAATGGGATGAAGATGAGTTTGTAAGTTTTCTAAACTTGTTTAAAACATTAAATGTTAACCAACCTTTAATTAAACTAATTAAAAAATTTCGTATGCCAAATTCCTAAAAGAAATTCTATCTAGGTGTAGAAAAATTAAGGTAAGCAAAAAATTTAATATAAGCGCTTCTTGCAGTGCTATTATTTCTAGACAAGTTCCCCAAAAACTGAAAGACCAGAGAAGTTTTATGATTCCCATAGAGATAGGGATCATTCATTTCAATAGAGCCCTATGTGATTTAAGAGCTCACATCAATTTAATGCCTCTATCAATATATGAGAAACTTGGGTCAGGGGACTTCAAGAACACACAAATTACACTATAGTTGGCTGATAGATCTTCAATACATCTGAAAGGAATATTAGAAGATGTGTTAGTCAAAGTGCGCAACTTTATCATTTCGGTGAACTTTGTAGTTTTAAACTTTGAAGAAAATCGAAAGATACCAATTCTCTTAGGAAGACCTTTTCTAGCAACTTCAAGGTCCACCATTTATCTAGAGAAAAATGAATTAACAATGAAGATTAATGGTGTAACATAAATTTTTAAATGTGGTAACCAACAGAGTGGGGAAATAAATTTTTAGGGGAGCATTATAATGAATTATCTATCTTTAACCCTAATAATCCCGAATTAAGGGACATCCTTCCTCCAATCAATGCAGGTCAAAAGAACAAGTTTAGGGAAAGAAATAAATGGAAGAAGGTGTAGTGGAACGACGGGCGATGGACTAACACTGAAAGAACCAGAAAAACATCCTTATATGTATTAATGGTACTATCGGATGAATCTGACAGTAAAACTTGATAACTTAAAGTGATATTTAATTCTTTGTAAATTATTGTTTCTTTAACTAACTATTTAGTCTAGATTTTAATTTTTATCAAATTTATGTTTTAAGAATGAGGTACTTGGGAGTAAATGATTGGTTGTGTTGCATGATGACATGTTTGCATTGTGGAAATTTTTGCATTCACTGAGCTTGTTAAAGCTCACCCACTCATTTCAACATATGCATATTAGTGACGTCACGGTGTGGCGGTGTGGTTTCCGAGGGAGTGATCCAAGGAAGACTGGTTATTCATCGTAGGTGTTTTATTATCTTATTTGTATTGAGAAAATAGGCAATGTGGTAGAATTTCTATAGCTATGTTGAATTCTAAACATTTTGGTTTGGTTTAAAAGGTCTTCATGTTATTATTATGCTAGAATAATAGACATTGATGTTGGCATGATGATTCTTGTTTGGATATTTTGACATTTTGGACTATTAAATTTAGTCGTTGAATGATGAAATAAATAAAATAATTGATGCATGATGTTTAGGAACTATTTGAAATGAATTATTTTCTCTTCTATACTGCATTTTTAGCTTCAGTAGCAGAGGTATCGATATTCGGGATTTAAAATTGATACCTTTGTGAATTAAAATGCACAAAGAAACAAAATAGGCATTTGGTATCGATACCTTATCCCAAGTATCGATACTAGGGACTAATGTATCTATAATTTATAGCTAGTATCGATAATTTTCGATAATTGGGATTTTTGGCCAAGAAGCAATATGCTCTTTTGGTATTGTTTTTCCAAGTGGTATCAATACCACTTAAAGAAAATATTGATACCTTAATGCCAGTATTGACACCTACAGAAATTTTTATGAAATTTTGCTAATTAGCCTTTATGCATGATTCTGGTTGTATGTATAATGAATAATGAATGATTTGCATGTAACAACATTAATTAACTGATTGGATGACTTAAAATTCATACGAGTTAACAAAAGAAGATTGGTTTGCTTGAATCTAGTTTCCTATTTGATGTACATGAGATGAGACGATAGTGTGGCATCACATTTTGGGCTTGGCGACCAGGTCGGGTATAGGGTGTTATAGGTACATGGTCTGTGACATGACTGTGTGTATCAACTTAAAGAGTTACATAGCCTAACACACGGCCTACGACATGGCTGTATGATCTAAGTTAGTGAGTTACATGGTTTAAGACACAGATTGGCATGGTTTAAGACACAGATTGGTACATGGCCGTGTGTCTCATTGTTCGAACACTACATGGTTTGGGCTATGTCACATGGCCTGGCCACATGGTTGTGTAACCCCTATTTTCTAAATTTTTAACTTTTTCTTAGATTTTCTGAATTGTTTCAAATTAGTCTTGTTTTGATCCCAAACTGTTTATAGGGCCTCAAAAGTTCAACTTAAGGCCCAAATGTGTATGTTTGTCAGATTTGTATAAGATTTAAATAAATAATATTAAAAAGAATTATTAAACTATTTATTTAACATCCCAAAAATCGGGGATCAGTATAATCGAGTTTGTAAATCGAGAGAGAGTGGTCATGCCTTAAGTTTTAAGATTATCTATGCATTTTTAAGAAATAAAAGAGGTATTGGTTTGTTGGACAAGCGTTTGTGAAACGTTTTTTGAAACCCAAATTCAAATCCCTTCTCTCTCACCATTTTTATTATTTTGCTAATTTTGCCTTAAACCCTAGTATGTGGCATGCCTTGTTTTTAAAATAAATATTGGAAAATCATTTCAAGAATGATGAAAAAGCCTAATGGTTGAAAGAAATAAGAAAAAGCATAGAAATTAAATCAGGTCCCAAGTTTGAATCCTTTCCCTTGCGAAATAATTAAAATTTGCAAAACCCCTTGTTTTTTTCCATCCATACCCTTGAAACCTAAGTATAAATACAAATTTTATTTTATTTTTCAGCCTCTAATTCAATTTTTTCCTACCCTAGCCGTTCACCCTCTTCCTCTCCTCTTTTCTCTTCAATTTTTTTCTTTCTCCCATTGTTGCCGTTGCTTACACCTCCCATTTTTTCATCTCTTCCTCCCTCTTTTTGCATCAAGATTGTGCACCATCTCCTTCACTATATTCTTTTCCATTTATCCTTATCTAAATCAGCCCCAAATTTGAAATCGTAAACCCCAAGATCGATCCCAAACATTTCCAAGAAAGTGTCATTGTCTTTCTCTCAACTAGCTTGGGTAAGATCTCTTTTCTCTTCAATTTCTTGATTAATCTTGTCAATTAAAAACAAAAATTTTCAGATCTAGAATTTGGAGAATTTTAAATTATTTTCAAAGTCATTTTTCCAGATTTTAATAAGATCTTAAACCGTTTTAAAATCCAACCCCAATTTTGGTCACCATGAGTGATGGTGCGTGTGCCTATTTACAATAAAGGGGGCTGTTTTGCTTCTTGAATCTTGTCCAATTAATTCCAGCATTAATTTGAGCTCTTAACCCTCCTAATTATCTTTTAAACCCATGTTAATTAGGGAAAAACGTTCTTGATCCATTGGTCATTCGAAACTTGCAAATCGTGAAGGGTAAGTGCAATTAAGGGTAACTAGTTTGTTATTTCGACATAGTTGTTGGGTAAAGGTTATGGATTGATTAAATGAAAGAATTGAATAATTATTAGCTACTTATTTTCCAATATATTATTGAATTAGGTGCTGGCCTAAATGCCCCAAATCATCCGTAAAGGCAAAGAATGATTGTACGTACGATTCGCATCGATACAGTGTAAAGAATCTAACTAGTATGGATTCATAAAATAGTTATAATTTCAAAAATTGGTTTGAAGGTTTAGTGGTAAATTGATTGAATTTATACTGAATTTTGGTTTTGGTTTTGGTTATGGTTCGTTTAAGGAATTATTAAAGAAAATTGGAAGATTCGCTAGTGTGCTGCAAGGAAGCGAAAAATAAGGTGTGGGTTCTAAACTCATAAAATTGTTTGAAATATTAAATATCATGTTATATTTGATAAATTAGCTTGCTGATTGGATTGGCTTAATAACCAAATTATTGATTTTGGGAGTGGCCGAAACAGGTATGTTTCGAGCCTTAAAAGATTGACATGTTGGCAAAATTGCTAGTTTGATAGTATAAATGTTTGATTGAGTTTGTAATTGTATATTTGAGTTATGAGATATGAGAATTTTCTGAACGATATAATGAGTTGAGATATTAAACTTATGTATGATTTAAACGTATGTGATATTTTTTATATTGTGTACTGAAAAGAGTGTTATTTATGCACAATGAAAATCCGTAAAGAATGTGAAATTGAACAATGTTGATTGATACCAACACAATGGTAATTTGAAAGTTTGGAACATTGTTTTCATTTACTGAAAGTAAGTGATTATTGAAGATGTGCTGAGCATGTCAAATGAATGTGAAAAGTATTGAGATATGATTAGGTATGAGATTGTGTGACATATTAAGTCCACATTATTCGTAGTCAGTGCACTGCACCTAGAGTACCAAGGGAATGGCTATTTATCACATTTTTATTGGCAGCTTATCTGCATTTTTACTAGCAGAATTTTTTGCATATTGTTATTAGCGGTTTTAACCACAAGGGCTTAAGCCCATAATGTTTTGGAGTTTGGATGATAGGTTCTAGGGAACTCATGGTGTGTAGTAGATGGTATGAGTAGGAACCTTTTTGCATTGTATCATGAGCACGACATATTCGAATGTTATTGATTTATGCTACGTATTGTATTTTGTTGTATTGAATGGTATCAAAATTATTGATTGTTACTCGAATGAATGATGACCTATGCTCATACACCGTTTGATATCAATTTGATAATGGCTATGTAATGATATGGATTTCCTATGATGGTTCTATTTTCTTGTGTTAAAGCTAATCTGTTTCACTGTATTCGATTTAGACTCATACTGAGCTTTTCATAAGCTCACCCCCAATAGTGTTTAACTTTTTAGGTAAACCTTGAAATTAAGACCGGACTCAGCATTCAGAGAATCACCTTGGACCTCGGATTATTTTTCTAAATAAGTATTATTAAGTCTTTATTGGTTTTGGTTTGTAATTTTTAATTATTTCTGGTCTATGGCTTGATAACTTTTCTTTTGTGGATTCTTGCATTCATGGATTACTCAAGAATAATAACCAAATAATGCATGATATCGAGCTTAAGTAAAACTTGATATTATTCCCTAGTTTCCACTACATTACAAAGGAACCATTTTTGAAAAAAAAAAATCAATAAGGCAACTAATTTTCCAAAATGACTTGAAAATTGGTTTTTTCGCTGCATTAGTTTAACATTGAGCTTTTTTTTTTAAAGAAGAGCGACAAGCAAATGGTTTTTTTTTAAAACAACACTATCAACAATAAAATGAATCTTAAGTATACACGACCTAATGAATTAATGCTTTTAAGATAACTCAAAGTACAACTATGGTTTTCTCTAAAATGAGTTTTAAGGCCTTCAAAAGTAACGTAAGTTGGCTTAGCCATTTTGGTGGCTAATGTGGCCTTTTCAATCTAGCCATAACGTCTAGGCCGGGTTTGGGAGGTTACAATTTAGATGTTAATTATTTTGATTTTTACGGTAATGCTTTGTAACCTTAAACCACCACCGAAAATAGGTTAGGTATGTTAGGCACGTGCTCAATAATAAAACTATCGGGTCCATGATCTAACAATCTGCCACTAGCAGATTCTAACAAAAGGGTCAGCCAACACAAGTCTTGTCAAGAGAATTCAATGATTGACGGGTTCTCCACAACGATCATGCCAAGACATATAGATTAGTAACCTATACTTCGCCAAAAGACGAAGTTTCAACGAAGTCTTTACAAACTTACCAGATTAGTCAAACAACCCGCCAATCATGGCGTGACAACTAACACTAACTTAACCTGGAGGATAGGCCAGGATAGGGCATAAATTAGCCTCTCTTGGCTTATACCTTAGCCAACAATCTACCCACACAAACCACCATCTTGGAACTACGTCGGGCAGGGTGTAAAACTCCTAACACTCTACAATAAACACTAAAGTGATAGTCAGGCATAAATGCATTCAACCCCCTAACATTCCACAGAATGAATCAAATTGAAGTGGTAGAATGAGTTACACAGATGTGCCAGAATGGATCCCACTAAAGTGCCAAATGAATTGCACCAAAGTGCTAGATTGCTCCCACCAACAACATATACAAATCCTATGTCATGTCAACTATACGTTGACTATGTCTAGCATCATTTAATAGGATGATTCTCTTGATCACTTGTCATCAATATATAATTAAATTAATCATTTCATTATAATTCCAATTTCACCACATTTTATGAGTATATTTACACATATGCATATCATCTCATCAATATTATTAAAGTCATTAAGCTTATCTCAATAGCTTTATAATTTGTATTTTACTTTATATCAACTTCAACTACTATCATCATGATCTTATAGCTCATGTTGAACCTTACAATAATCTTAGTCACATACAAATACACATTTACATTGTAACGCCCCGAATTTTTGGGCCTAGATGAATTGGGCTTTGGGCTTTGGGTCTCATAAATTTTTTTTTAAGAAAGCAAATGACAAATGACATGTTAGCTTTAAGGGTTTAATAAACTTGGAGTGTCTAGGGGTGTTGGAGACGTTTTGGGTTCAAACTTTAAGGAGAGGGAATTTATAATTAATTATTAAAGGAACCAGGGTGGTGAGTAGTTGGGCCTTTAAATAAAAATAGGGAAAAATGGCATCAAAGAGCCTTGTGTGGAGTGGCTAAGTGATGCAACTTAGGGTATAGGAAGGTTGCGTTATGGGCTAGCAAGGAGACCCTAGGTTCTAATCCTAGCTTAGTATTTTTTTTAGGAGTTTAAATTTGGCCTTTTAGAAGGTTGGAAGTGGTGTGATGATGGACTCTAAGGAGAGTGATTAGAAGAGAAAATTTAGGAAAAGGATTGGGGAGTTATCAGGGAGAAAAATGAGGAGATGAGATGGGGAAGACTTGGAGCCAATTGGGACTTTGGGGGTAGGCAGAGTTTAAGTTTTGTGTATAAAAAAGGGGCGCCGAATTCTCTTTGTGCTATTTCGGCAATTGGAATTCCCTTTGTGCTATTTTGGCAACTATAGTGCTCTGCCGAATTCTCCTTCACTTTTTCTTTTCTAAACCTCACCTCTTCCTTATGTGTTTTCTTTTCTTCTCTCCTAAAGCCTTAAATTGAATATCATTCTCTTCTTTCTCCATTGCTTGTGCTATCCCACCTTCATTTTAATTGTTGGGACCGAATATTCATGACTTCAAAAGCCGAAAACCCTTGCTCTTGGAGTCGTTTCCTTCATCGCCCCAAACCTTGTGCCAAATACTCTAGTGACCAAATCTTTGTTGTGTTGTCATCATTCCTTTGATTTTTGGTGGATCGAATCTTGGAAAAATCAGAATCAAGATGGGATCTACAAGTCTCTGCCGAAAAGCTATCCATATGTTTCAGCTTTTGGGTAAGTGTTCTTTATTTTGGGATAAGTTGGCCGAATAGTCTATAGTAAGGAAAAGGGTGACTTAAGTGGATACAAGTCACCTATTATTTTGTCTCTAATGATTAAGATTGATGCAGATCTAGGGGATATTCGTGAGTAATAACTAAGGAAGGGCTATTAGGACTGGTGGCACACGGTAAGGTTATGGTAAGGCTTCAGTTTTGGGTAAATATCGTGGTTAAGTATGTGATTGATTGGAGGTTGGTATTGGTTGTAGGTTCAAGGTTGAGGATAGTGTAACACGTCTCATTTACCAAGTGTGTACATACACTTCAAACACGACAAATCGATAAAAGCCGAAATACCAAAAAATCAGAATGCTGAAAAGCTAAAACATGCCGAAAGGTTGGCGCCGACAACCACACGAGCATGTGAACATTCATGTGGGAACACTGATATGAATACCAAGACCAAGAGAGCGATCTCATGGTCTCGGGCCACTATTTGGCCAACCGGGCCAAAAGGGGCTAAATGGGCCTGTCGAGCTTGTGGCCCAAATTGGCAAGAGTTGATATGTGAAATTGAATGATGGATTGATATGGATGGTTGTATGATTTGATTATGATCGGGCCTAATGGGATACATATACATGATTGGGCTTAATGGGCTATATGGACATGATTGGGCTTAGTGGGCCTTATGGGATTTTAGAAATGCTTGCTAGGGTTTTAATGGACTCAAGGCTTAGTTCTGATGAAATCTCAAATAGCATAAAACTTAATTTAATAATAAAACATGTCTATGGACAATTTGCTAGGGTAGAGTGTGGCAATGGACATATGGATGTCTAGGATTGGATCTAGGGAGTGGTACTTAAGCGGTCCTAGTGACCCACCTCCTTTTCTCTGGAATCCTACCTGGTGCGTAGTGTCTGTTCACTTTAGCTGCGAGGACTTGTTGACGGGCCAAGGTTCGTAATTAAGACCCATACTATTAAGAATTACTGAAATACCCCTATAGGGTAGAATTATCGAAATATCCTTGATTAGTGAAATGACTAAAATACCCCTATGTGCTGATTGTAAGATTTATGGATGTTACATGTACATTTGTTGCATTAATATGATATTCTATTTATGATGCATATGGGTAGGAATTATGGAACGAAGGAAGTATATGAGGATCGTATGGTTGCTCGACAACTGTGGATCCACCGATGGCTTTTTAAGCCCATTATATGATCAGCAATTTTGCTGCAACGTTAGGTAGTATCGCAACCGGGCTACCCTTGATGTGTATCAGGTTGGTGGGTCAATTTAGAAATCCCCACAGATGTGTTTCGGCGGAACGGAGATGATGTGTACCGGATGGATTATTTGGGGAAGGTTTGCACTGCATTGCATGTATGATATTATTATGTTAATAATATGATATGTATGATATTTGTTTGATGAGGGTCGTACACACTGAGTTTTCGAAAACTCATTCCCTCTTTTACTTTTCTCAAGTGATCCTCGTAGGCGGTTTGATTCAATGAAAATAAGGTTTTTGCAAAAATATTTCAATGTGACACACCAGATCGGGTCTAACTTCTAGGCCGAGTTTAGGGTGTTACATTTAGGTATTTTTGCAAAAACTTGTTTTCATTGAAAAACCCTTCTAGAGAAAAGTTAAGTAAAATCCAGTTTGCTTTCAAAACGAGGTGTAGCCAAAAACCATTTCCTTGTTACTATGAAAAAATTTCCTTTGACAGCGGAAGCTCGTTCTTAAAACACAATTATTTTGAAAAAAAACTTGAAATTTACTTAAAAGAAATAAATCCAAGTTCCGTTTCAAAATTACAATGCATAGTGGAAGTAATGGAATAATAACTAGAGGGAAACCTTATTATAATCCGAAATAAAATAACTTAAAATCTAAAATTTAGATATTAAGAAAAACAAGTCTAATCGTCTTGTTAGTTGGCCACCTCTAAGTCCCTCCATCGTCAAACCACATACTGAGGATCACCTAAGAAAAGTAAAAGAGGGAGTGAGTTTTCGAAAACTCAGTGTGTACAATCCTCGTTAAACAAATAGCATACATATCATATTATTAACATAATAATATCATACATGCAATGCAGTGCAAACCTTCCCCAAATAATTCATCCAATACACATCATCTCCGTCCCGCTGAAACACATCTGTGGGGATTTCTAAATCGATCCACCCATCCGATACACATCAAGGGTAGCCCCATTATGGTACTACCTAACGTTGCAGCAAAGCTTCTGATTATATAATGGGCTTAAAAAGCCATCGGTGGATCCACAGTTGTCAAGCAACCATGCTATCCTCATAGACTTCCTCCGTTCCATAATTCCTACCCATATGCATCCTAAACAAAATGTCACATGAATGCAGCAAATGTACATGTAACATCCATACATCTTACAATCAACACATTGGGGTAATTTAGTCATTTCACAAATCAAGAGTATTTCGGTAATTCTACCCTGCAGGGGTATTTTAATAATTCTTAACAGTATGGGTCTTAATTACGAACCTTGGCCCGTCAACAAGTCCTCGCGGCTAAAGTGAACAGACACTACGCACCAGGTAGGATTCTAGAGAAGAGGAGGTGGGTCACTAGGACCGCTTAAGTACCAAGCTCTCACTAGATCCAATCCTAGACATGCATATGTCCATTGCCACACTCTACCCTAGTGACTTGTCCATAGACATTTTTGATTATTAAATTAAGTTTTATGTTGTTTAAGATTTCATTAGAACTAAGCCTAGAGTCCATTAAAACCCTAGCATACATTTCTAAAATCCCATAAGGCCCACTAAGCCCAATCATGTCCATATAGCCCATTAAGCCCAATCATGTATATGTATCCCATTAGGCCCGATCATAATCAAATCATACAACCATCCATATCAATCCATCATTCAATTTCACATATCAACTCTTGCCAATTTGGGCCTACAACCTTGACAAGCCCATTTAGCCCCTTTTGGCCTTATTGGCCAAATAGTGGCCCGAGACCATGAGATCTCATTAGGTCCCGTAGTCGTATTAGTGTTCCCACATGAATGTTTGCATGCTCATGTGGTTGCCAACGCCAACCTTTCGACGTTTCAGCTTTTTGGCATTCTGGTTTTTCGGTATTTCATCTTTTACCAATTTGTCGTGTGTAAAGTGTATGTACGCACCTGGTAAATGAGACGTGTTACACTATCCTCAGCCTTGAACCTACAACAAATACCAACCTCCAATCAATCACACACTTAACCATACTATTTATCAAAAATCAAAGCCTTACCATAACCTTTCCGTGTGCCACCAATCCTAATAGCCCTTCCTTAGCTACTACTCATGAATATCCCCTAGATCTGCATCGATCTTAATCTCTAGAGACAAAATAATAGGTGACTTGTATCCATTAAGTCACCCTTTTCCTTACTGTAGACTATTCGGCCAACTTATCCTAAAATCAAGAACACTTACCCAAAAGCCGAAACGTATGGATAGCTTTTCAGCAGAGACTTGTAGATCCAAGCTTGATTCGATTTTCCAAGATTTGATCCACCAAAAATCAAAGGAATGATGAAAACACAATAAAGATTTGGTCAATAGAGTATTCGGCATAAGGTTTGGGGCGATGAAGGAAATAGCTCAAGAGCAAAGGTTTTCGGCTTTTGAAGTCACGAATATTCGGTCCCCAACAATTGAGATGAAGGTGGGATGGAACAAGCAATGGAGAAAGAAGAGAATGATATTCGATTTAAGGCTTTAGGAGAGAAGAAAAGAAAACACATAAGGAAGAGGCGAGGTTTAGAACAAAAAAAAGTGAAGGAAAATTCGGCAGAGGACTATAGTTGCTGAAATAGCACAAAGGGAATTCCAATTGCCGAAATAGCATAGAGGGAATTCGGCACCCCTTATTTATACACAAAATCAAAACTCTACCTACCCCTCCAAAGTCCCAATCGGCTCCAACTCTTCCCCATCTCATCTCTTCGTTTTTATCCCTGATAACTCTCCAATCTTTTTCCTAAATTTTCTCTTGTAATCACTCTCCTTAGAGTCCATCATCACACCACTTCCAACCTTCTAGAAGGCCAAAATTAAACTCCTAAAAAAACCTAAGCTAGGATCGAACCTAGGATCTCCTTGCTAGCCCATAACGCCACCTTCCTATACCCAAAATGGCGTCAATTAGCCACTCCACCACAAGGTTCTTTGATGCCATTTTCTCTATTTTTATTTAAAAGCCCAATTACTCACCGCCTTGGTTCCTTTAATAATTAATTAAAAATTCCCTCTCCTTAAAGTTTGAACCCAAAACTTCTCCAACACTCCTAGACACTCCAAGTTTATTAAACCCTTAAAGCCAACATGTCATTTTTCATTTTCTTGCTTAAAAACAAAATTTATGAGACCCAAAGCCCAAAACCCAATTCATCTAGGCCAAAAAATTCGGGGCATTACAATTCTACCCCCTTAAAGAAATTTCATCCTCGAAATTTCAAACTAACTATTAATCGCACCGCTCAAGTCACACCACTATGCTTTCGTTACGCACTCCGATTTTAGTAACACTAACACACTTTAACTCTAATTGAACCCTCTTACAGTTACTCAAGAAAAGAACCCACTAGAGTAGATAAACATTGTACGCATACAATTTCTACACCCAAAAATATCGCATCAACACAAAATATACCCATTATCACATTTGGGCATCCCCGTCTTCCCGGCGACGAGCAGTGTAAACCAAAGCTGGCTACCTTGCCTCAGTATGACCTGCACCTTTGCCTAATGCTCCACGTCTACGTCCATTACTATTATTGCCCCTGGCCTGTCCACGGCCCCTTGGTGGCAGCTGATCACCCCTTGGTGGTTGATCATTACCCCGACCCATGGATGGCACCTGAGTCGGCATTCTAAGGTAATTCGATCCTATGCTCCATAAATTCGCAAGCTAGACAAGCTCTTATCCTCTTCCAACACTCGCTTGAGTGACCTTTTCCACAACCAGCACAAGGTGGCACCCTTGGATTAGCAATAGGAGGCCCCGCTCCAACTGGCCCATCAACTCTGACCTTAGCTCTAGGCCTTTGCCCGGCACTAGAAAACTCAGCCTCCCTTTTATTCTTGTCTTTCTCTTTCTCCAATTCAGGCACTCAGTGCGCTTCACCTCTTCTGCTATCTTTGTTTTTCAACCAACTCCGAGAAAACTCACTCTCTCGGAGGAGCTATCAACACCTTGAGGCTATCCTTAAGCCCATCCTCAAACCTTACGCAATGCTCATAGTCTGTTGCCACAATAGCCCTTACATACCTACTAAGGTGTAGAAACTCCGCTTCATATTCCGCTACATATCTGTTCCCCTAGGTCAAGTTCAGGAACTTCTTCCTCCTAGCATCAACATAGCTTGCACCCACGTACTTCCCTTGAAATGAAGTTTTGAAAAACTCCCAAGTAATCTGCTCAAGTTGGGTGCCCTCCTTCATCGTCAACCATCACTAATAGGCTTCTTCCCTAAGCAGTGACACTGCCCCTTTCAATTTTTGCTCCAGTGTGTAGTCCAAGCCATCTATTATCCTTTCTGTGGCCTCCATCCAGTATTCGGCCATGTTAGGATCCACGCCAGTAATGCCTTTAAAGACCTTAGCCCCATTAGATCGTAGTCGCTCCTAAACCAACCTATGATTACCCGTACCATTGTTGGGCCCAGTGACCCTTTCCAAAATCCTCAGCATTGCCCGCGACAATGCGTCATCCCCCATGGCCCGATCATACGGTGCAGTCTCAGCCTCGGGTGAGGTTGGACCCTCTCCTATTTCAACGTTGGGCATATGGCCGATGCCGACGATCCAGCCCTAACACTTCCACGACCTCTGCCGCGATCCCTTGCACCTCTTCTAGTGCTCATCGTTGATTCTCATATTATCTGGATTAGGAATTTTATGAAATTTTAATTAGTTTCAGTAAGTAAGCTGATGTTTTATGATAGTATTAAGTAAAGAGGTTGTTTTCGCAGTCGTAAATCCTCTACAGTCTCAGTTCTCTATGGGTTTTAGTTTACTCTAGGCATATTCTAAAAGTAGCCCACTATCTACAGTATAACAGTTCAAAATAACTAAGTATCAAGACAATTACTTGGTTCGACGTCAGAGACTCGGTGTGCCACTTCACAAGAATTTCCAAAATATTTCGACCCAATCCAAAAATAGTTTTTTTTAAAACCCAAGTAATAAGGCCCATTTCACAGCCCAAGCTTTGCAATCGGACTCTGATACCACTAAATGTAACACCCAACACTCGGCCTAGAAGTCAGGCCCGAATCCGGCGTGTCACATTGAAATGGTTTTTGGCTACACCTCGTTCTGAAAGCAAACTAAATTTTACTTAACTTTCTCTAGAAGGGTTTTCAATGAAAACAAGGTTTTCACAAAAACATATGCATATCATCTCATCAATATTATTGAAGTCATTAAGCTTATCTCAATAGCTTTATAATTTGTATTTTACTTTATATCAACTTCAACTACTATCATCATGATCTTATAGCTCATGTTGAACCTTACACTAATCTTAGTCACATACAAATACACATTTACATATTATTTCAATAAATAATATATAAGTCATTTACTTTTCTCAACATCAATATAGTCAATATCATAGATTTATATAAAATCATATAATCAAGAATAGGAATTTAGCATTCCATCTCAACTACATCAATTTACATAAGGTCTAGTTACTTACCTTGTTCATTAAATCAAGCTTAGAGATCACCACTTGATATTTACACTATCGTTTGAATATCAATCACAACATCAAGCATAGTTTGAAATTTATAATTACCATTAACTTAATAAATTTAATCATTATGTAAAAACATGGATTAAGACATATTAAGTTAGCAATAACCGATTTTGCTATATGTCGCCCATTTCGCCTTTGTCCTTCGATGTTAGCTGCGTACCTTAATTCGATTACAAAAGTGATATTAGTTTACATACAAAAAAAGTATAGCCAACAATCGAGTATATTTGCATACTTTATAAATAAATCCCTTTTTAAACTTAGTGTCTAAAATTTTTGTAACTCATCATTTATCCGGTCGAATAAAAATCCGACTACATATTTATTCTCTAAGAATTTTAAACTACCAATCCATAGCTTTTATTTCTAGAAGCTTTCATTCCCTACAAATTGATCTCTAATAACACATAAATAACTATATTACTTAAACTTAAATTAAACTTAAATCTACACTTCTCACCACCTTCTAACATGATTCTTACTATAATTCATCCTAATACCAAACATGCATATCTTTAAGTTCTTAACATCTAATTTTTTCTAAAGCTTCCAACAATAGAGACTTAATCAAACTCCATCAGTTGTAAAATCTAAGGCATGGGCTAGTATAACTATTATCATACATTAAGATTTCATCAAAAATTCAAAAGAAAATCACTTCTTACCTAATTAATTGTTGGACGGCAATGGAAGAATGCTAAAGGATTTTATTCTTCTTTCTTTCTTTAGGTTCGGTGTTGGGGAGGAAAAATGAAGATGAATAATAACTTTTCTCTCCCACTATCTCATCCATTAAATTGAAACCAATTTGCTTAATTAATTAAATTATTAACTAATCCAATGGTTAAAAATATGCTTGGTAGATAGAAAATGGAAAATGATGGTGGAGATCACCTCGGCATTATGGGTTGATGATGGTTTTATTACTATTAGATCCTTGGTTTAATAGCCATTTAAGGACTTACTAAATGCCTTGATCAATTCTATCTATTTTATTCACTTCTCAATTTGGTCCCTTAGTATAATTAACAATTTTATTAATATAATTGCTAATATTTCTATTTTTTTAATACTGCACTTGCTTCGTAATTGCTCGATTAAAATTTTTGGATAGTTCAGTTTAATAAATTTAGTCATAAAATTGACTTTTTCGACACTTATGAAAATCAAGTCGTTACAAAAGCTTAAAAATTAAATTAGGAAAAAATTTCAAGTTCAAGTATCAAATGTTTGTATTAAATATATTTTTTATTAAAACTTAGGGAATAGAGTACTTTTCCCAAACTTTTTAGTAATCAACTAGTTTTGTGGTAAAAGATTTCTATGGGTTTTAAATTTATTGGCACTATATTTAGGGTTCTAATTATTTTCAATGTAAATTTTGTATGTTTGTTTTGATAAAAAGAACAAAAATCAAAATTAAAAAGATAATTCATTTTAACATATATTAAAAATAAAAATACACGTGCTAAGTTTAAATAAAATTGAAGTTTTAAGTGGCAGGTTTTTTTTTTTTGAAATATTAAGTGGTTTTATTCAAATAAATTGATAGTTTTAAAATTAATATTTTTTAAAATGCCTAATTAATTCTAATTTTGAAGTTTTACAAGTTTATTTTATTGTGTTTTCATCAATTCAATTCGTGCTATTCAATACATATTCTAAATCATAAATAAATTTTTTTAAGGAATACGATTTTAAATATATATGCAGATATATATACATATATGAATTGTGAATTAAAACAATCTCATACCGCCTTATGGATATACTAATTAATTATTTAATTTTAGTCTTAGACTACATTAAATATATTTACGACTACATGATAACGAGGTGGTAGCTCCCAACAAGAAGACAGACAAACATGTTGTGTATCAGCACTACTATACATGATATACATGCACAATATTAATATATTATCATACATAAATTACATTTAAGGTTATTAAATTACTATTAAATTTATATTTTAGTTATTTAATTTTAAAAAGTATATGAAATTTTATTTAAATCATTGAACTATTCACAAGTTTTATTTAAGTCACCATATTGATAAATATTTTAAAGGAAAAAAAGGCTTGACTAGCAAGCTTCAAGTGACGATTTGATGATCGATATGATTAATCAGTATCCATCAACAAGTAGAAGAACATATCTTAAATCTAAGTTCGATCTGACAATCAATATTGAATATCAGAGAAGAAAGTTGTTTGGATTTTAACTCACAGATTCATGGCTTTCAAAGTTGTTTCATGAAAAAAAAAATAGAATTGTAGAAGAGAAGAGGAAGGAGAGATTCTGATAATGACTAAAATATATGTATATATAGAACAACGATTTAACAACCTAATGACTAAAATAAAATTTTTGAATAATTAAGTTACTATTTTGTAACTCTTTAAAGTTGAGTAACCAAATCATAAATTTACTAATAATTTAGTAATCTTCAATAAATTTACCTTATTATTATTTTAAACCATCTTAAAGAGTTGAGAATATTAATTTGCTACTGTGGCATTACATCAACCCAATATATGTATATATAGCTTCGTTAATGTCTCTAAAATTTGTTGTCCTCAGTTATTTAATTCAATTTAATCAAAGAAAATTTATAGTTTGATATATATTATTATATTATTATAATATATATTTTATAATCTATAATTACATGGTTAGTATTCACATATTTATAATAGGGATAAACTTACGTCACATACGCACACTCTACATCTAAAAAGAATTGCCCAAATAGAGACCTTCGATTGCTCCCCTGAAGGTTAGGACTTGGGTGGATTCCATGGGGTGATCAATCCTTAATCACCAAACCAATCAAGGGGTTCTTAAAAAAATAATATTGGAAATGTTGAAATTCATATGTAATTTGACTCATTGTTATCTTACAGGGATTTCTTTACTCATTGTACTAAAGAAAATAGATATGGATGTCGAATTCTATCATGTGTAATTGTGATGTGTAAGTCTCTAATTTCAATAAGTAGATATATCATATATGAGTTTTATCCTATTTTTTAATTCTTTGCCCATTGTATTTTATATTAGCTGCTAGGATTGTATTTGTAAGAATGAAATTTTCAAAAAAAAATTATTATTAAGCTCTAACTTATATCTAATTAATCCATATCTTGAAATCTACTAGTAAGATGCATAATATAGGAATAAAGATTGTGTGTAAATGTTGTTTGTGAATTACATATAGTACAAATAAAGGAAAATTTTAAAATTTAAAAAAAAAAAAAAAAAAACTGAATGAGCAGTTTAGGAGAAATAGGAGATGTACTAGTGGGAAAACCTAAAAGATTGGATGAATGGAAGTTGAAGGAAATGATGTTAATTTGGGAGTTTGGGTTATTGAATTGCCTGCCTGCCTGCCTGCCTTGTACTACTACTCTACTTCCCTACTCTCTTTTACAATTGCAGCAGCAGCCTTCTCATTCTTCTCTTCTTTTTCCCCTCGACATATTATGACATTAAAATGATTGGACGGACGGTAGGCCTCCTTGTTGTAAATTTCAATATCTCAAACTTATAAATATTTTATTACCATCTGGTTGGCCATCGGAGGGGCCCGTACAGATCCAATTGAAACAGCATTTCAAGTCAAAACCCTACCACTGGTTCCAATATAAGTTTAACAAAGCAATTAGTAAAAATTTAATACTAAAAAAGTCATTTAAAAACGGAACAAACTTAATTTGGTGGTATTAGATCAAAATTGTTGCAGCAAAAGTCCAACTAGGAATCCAGGAAAGAAAATGTATCAATTAAAAGGATAAGACAATTAATATTGGGTTAAATTTCTTTTTTCTTCTGAAAAATAACGGTGATATCATACAAATTGAAATTCTAAAATAAGATGCATATATGGCAGCCAGGATGATGGACGGTCACAAGTTCACATGAGTGGGTGAGCCGAAGCAGAAACTGTATGGGGCCCCAACGTATGAAAACTAGAGAAGGAGAGGCATAACCAAGAGAAATTAAAGTGAGAATTTATTCAAGAAAAAGGAAAAAGGAACGTATTCCTGAGTGGAGAAAGCTCGTGCCGTCCCCCTTGAAGTAAAATCACACCAAATCAACTCTTTTTTTCTTTTTTTTCTTTTTTCTTCTTTGGTTTCTCTTTCAGTCCCAAGGTCAACAACTAGCTACGATGGAGCTGCAATATGAGTACTTGTTTGAAACATCCAAGGGAGTTTATTGTTGTGTATTGTCTAGTTTTCGTATTTGGGTCTAATTGTTGGGTCAAAGAACAAAGCACCCCATTTTATTTCTCTCATTCTACTGAGTGATATTAGCTTCAAGCTAAACGCCGGAAAAGGAAAACCTTCCCGTTTCTCTTGAACAATGTTGAACTTGAGCCCTAGCAAAACCAAGAAAAGTAGTACTAGAAGTATGTAGTAACAAGTAACAACATGGCATAGTTTATGGGGTTGTTTGTTTGTTTGATCTCAAGTAGCCTAGTTACTCCTTACTTTTCTTCCTGTCTTGTGAGGTTTGTTTGGTTGATTTTTCTTCCTCATCTTCATCGTCTAGATAGATCCACCAGGAAGACACACAAATTGGTGCTGAACAAGACCATGGATTTTGGGTTATCAGGGAGAGAAGGGTTGTGTGAAGAAGGGCAGATGGGTAAAGGTAAGCTCCCTTTTACTTACTCTCCTTCTCCTTCTCCTTCATCTTCTTCTTCTCAGCACAAATCCCAGCTGCCTCCTGTTAGAAACCCTGGGTGGGAGGAGCAGCCTCGGCCGATTTACGACAACAGCCACCACCGAACGACTTCCGACTTTTTAGGCTACAGGTGCCAACCTCAACAAGATATTAACGAAGCTACTACTGTAACAAGTGAAGCAGATTCCAGACGCGTAGACTCAGATTCAACCCTCGAGCTTAGGACTATTGCAAGTGCCGCCGACATCGAGAAAGAACACATGTTCGACAAAGTAGTCACGCCAAGCGATGTGGGGAAACTCAATCGACTTGTTATCCCAAAGCAACACGCAGAGAAGTATTTCCCCTTGGATTCTTCCACCAACGAGAAAGGCCTTCTGTTGAATTTCGAGGACAGAAATGGGAAGCCGTGGAGGTTCAGATACTCTTATTGGAATAGCAGCCAAAGCTATGTGATGACCAAAGGCTGGAGCCGCTTTGTCAAGGATAAGAAACTTGATGCAGGCGATATAGTTTCTTTCCAGAGAGGAGCAGGTGAACTGGGTAAAGATCGTCTTTTTATTGATTCGAAGCGGAGACCTGATGCACCAGCCCTGGTTTCTTTCCATCCCCATCAACACTACTTCTCTTTCGGCCGCTCAATCCCATGGAATCCACTTCTAATGCGGCCACCACCAACAGGAAGAGATCACTTGTACTTGTCACCCGTAAACCCTATAAACAGAAGAAATAGCTACTATGTTGGTTACCCAACTGGAAGCAATGTGGTGAATCCAGGAGATACAGTGGGATCACTATTTTATTTGAGATCGGTAGTGGGTTCAGGAGCTCCACAAATGGGAATGATACAGCGGCAGCAGCAAGGCGGAGTTGTGGAGCCAATTGTGTTTGATTCGGTGCCGGTGGTCCAAAGCAAGGCTGCACCCAAAAGGATGAGGCTTTTCGGGGTTAACATGGAATGCCCCTTACCGGAGTCGGATGAATGTGAGATGCTAACTACATCTACCTTAGCACATGCTACAATGGCGCCCCAGCATCCAGATCAACCTCCTTCATCGTCTCAGCATCCTCTCCAATTAAGGCTCTACAATGGCACGCCACTGCCGCCCACGGACTTTCTTAATGCCAACAAAGGGAAGGCTTCATTGTCATTTGATTTAGATACGTGAATGCGACCACTGGAAATTGATTTGGCCTACAGTATATTCAACGCTGGAGTTAAGTTACTATTGCCACAGTGAACACCTGCCACTACCATCACCACAAACAAACAACAATAGAATAGAATGCGTCAAGAAGATTTGCAAGGATAGCTGCTAATCCGCTTCTTTCGTTTTTCTTTTTCCAAATTTTCACTTCTTGATTCTTATGAGGGGAAGACCCGGCTGTTGAAATATGATCATATCCTTATCTATACCGAATAAAAAGGAAGGAATAACATATTTTTAGATTTCAATATATATATTATGCTGTTTTACAGCTTAATTTATTACAGAAGGGGTTCCCATTGCCTTGTGACTAGCGTATAAAATGCACAAGTACGTGGTAAGAATAGACTGTAGATTGATAGTTATATATGAGACAGTCACACATAGATCTATGATGTTTGCCATTTATAGGGCCTGGTTTCTCTCCTGAATCCATTGTTTCCACTGAATTAGCTCCCAAGAATCTTTATTCCCTTACGCTGGTAACTGTTGTTTCTCTCTCCCCTGTGGTTTAGTTAATAACAACCATTCCTGACTCCTCAGTAACTGAGAAGAGTCCTAGCTTTCTGAATGCAATAATCCAAGTCTTCTGCCTCTCTTTTGTTTTTATTTACCTTGGTGTAGGTTGGTTGGTTGTTCTTGTCGCTGCTTCCTTGGGCCTGCGCAGAAATTTGGCATCGCTTTTAATGGTAGGATTTATCTCAATTTTCTTCCACCCCTTTTTCTTTCTCGCCTGTTAAACCCCTTTTACCTCTGTTGTTTTCAAGTTTTGATGTCCCCCTTGCCTTGTCAAATATCATTGTTTTCTCCTTCATTCCAAGTCCTCACATTGACACATACTCTTTTGGATCAGAACGTGGAAACAGGTGATTGCTGCAATTCAAGTCTCTAAGTCATCTGGTTAGGTCACCACTGCATGTTTATTTTTTTCGTTTAGATGGTTCTAGTTTCAAATATTCACCTACAACTTCTTTCATTAAATTGCCTATCCTATGCATTGCATACATGTTTTGCTCTAATTTCATAGTCTGAATAGTCCCAAGCAGTCGAGAGATTAAAATCAAACATTGTGGAGCTTTCTTTTAGATATCTATAAATATAATCCTTGGAAAAGTTGCCAAAATTAAAACTTAATGCAACTTTGACAATATTGCACCTATAAGTTTTGCAAGTTGCTGTTTGTGGATAATATTATTCCCAATCTGTACAGTATTTCGAATTTATTTATTAGATTAGATATTCCTTCAATGCAAGTTGCAGATTAGAAGTTATAATTGGTTTTAACTGTAAGTCGACTGACCAAAGTTTCCCTACTAATACTTTGTTTGCTATTGCTTGAAATCTAAGACCCAAGGCCTAAAACAACATCAGTGAATCATGCAGCATGGGAACAAAACAACTTCATTTTTAACTTGGTCTGTACTTGCTCCTTATCACCCATCATATGTGCTATATTAAACTGATATTTGCACTAAATCTGTGAGAAATCTGCTGTGACAAGCTTTTTGAACAATTACATCTCCTTTTTCTCAATTCACATCCATTTATAAGAGTATTTTTCTTAACATCTTAACCCTAGATGAAATATGAACTATTACTGTCCTATTGCCAAATACATACACAAAGATAAACATGTAGAGTTATAGATGAATAAGGTATGCCAGTTCTCATTCTTCTACACTTACATCATATCTTTTGTCCCACTTACCGTGAATGGTCCATGATTAAATTTCATAATTAATTCTATGTGACAGTATATTGTCTAAATTTTTAAGTAAAATTATAGTTATTTATAATTATCATTTATTAAACGAAAATGGTCTTATTAAAATATCATTTCAATAAAATAATTCAATTTCAATTGGAGAAATTTATTAATCATATTTTATTAAATAAAAATAATCTTTAATAGGTGGAATTAAAGATATTAATTCAACAAACTATTAAATTCCTAATTAAATATTATATTATGAATTGGGAAGATCATAAATTTATAAACTGATTGTTAGAATTTAGTAACTCATAATAAATTGAATAATTCAATTTAATAACTCGTATTGACTAACTCGAACTTGTTAGATTTATGAACCTTATAATTAATTATGTGAAAGAATGTAAAATAAAATATGCATAAAAACAATAAAAACATGCACCTCTTATATGTCTTTTATTTTTTTACTTTTTTATTCCTACTTTCTTTTTATGGAAATTCACTATATTAATTTTATAATAAGCTTACAACAATTATCTTTCTATAATAACATATGGTTATAGATGCATAATACGCATCTCTTTATAACAGACAAAATCTAGTCATAGAAATGGAACTATTATAGAGAATATTGACTATAAAACAATTATTTCCCTTAGACATGCATCAATGAGTGACTATGAATTAACTAAGTCAAAATGAGAGGAGCTTGTGTTTTTGTTATAAATATTGGTTAAAATGATAGAGTAATGTTTTATCTTAATGTATCATTTTAATTCCATGAGCGTTAAATACAAAAGATAATATTTTTAAGAGTAGTGGAAAGGATGATTCAAGTAATTGATTAAAGGGAAAGGATTGAATGAAACAGTGACGCCACATCATTTGTATCCCTTTCAATAGATTTATGTCACATTAGTATTTTTATCCTGAATTTCAACATTTTTATCCTGAAAAAAATCAAATCCAAATTAAAATCCTGAAATTCAAGATAAAATGCTGAAATTCAGGATAAAAATGTTGATATGGCATAAATCTATTGGAAAGGGATACAGATGACGTGGCGTCACTGTTTCATTCAATCCTTTCTCTTGATGGGAAAGGATTGAATGAAACGATGACGACATCATTTGTATCCTTTTCAATAGATTTATGTCACATCGATATTTTTATCCCGAATTTCAACATTTTATCCCGAAAAAATCAAATCCAAATTAAAATCACGAAATTCAAGATAAAATGTGAAATTCGGGATAAAAATCTCGATATGGCATAAATCTATTGGAAAGGATATGACGACGGCGCCACTGTTTCATCAATCCTTTCTCTTGATTAAGGAAAACCTTGCATTATAATTGTATACCTCTTCTATATATTTTAAATAAAATAAAATATTAAAAGATATGTTGAATATATTCAATATTTTTTATTGAAAATTATGATATGTAAATTATCTTTAACTAATGATTATAAAAATCATTATTGGAGTCCTTTAATTTAATTACCGTTGCTCGTAAAGATAAGCAAATGTAAAAAAGCCTTCAATGAAAATGAACATAAATTGAATAAATATAAAATTCAACGAAAAGAAAAAACAATAACAAGGAAACATAAAAAGGGCTCATGTAATTACAAGTACGATTGCCAGAGAAAGGACATTGACGACTCAGCAAGGACAAAAAAATGTTGAAAATTTGATTCTAGGGCGAAATTACCACCAAGTTTTGGGATTTTCCAATGAATGTTATTAGATATTTTCTCATTACTATATTACTAATAGATATCTTTTGTACACTCTTTTAACACAATCCAGTTGGATATATAAACTACAAATTAGTGAATTTAGGTGTTAGAGTAAGAGTTATTGAGCAAAAGGAGCAGCATCGGGGGACTGGAGAAAGCATGTATAATTATTACTATTGTTAGGGTGTCATCCTTTACAGGGACAAGCCGCTGACAATGTTCCAATGCCGATGGATATATATTTTATGTGTGTATAGCATCTATATCTAGAATCTATGGTGGAAGCTAGCGGTGAGCAATCCCACAGCTAAGAGCAGCAGGCCAGGAAGGAGAGAGACCCTTCAAGTTCAATGAATAGCGTGTAGGGCTGCGGTTTTGGACTCAACTAGCTGAGAGCGGAGGCCAACACAGACTACAGACAGCAGTAACGATTATCTGGGTAATAACCATATCCTCTTTTAATACCATCAACTACATGTCATTAGAATCTTCCGTCTGATCCATAACTATATTTTTCAGCCCACATGCTTTTGCTTGGAATTACATCACAGCCCCCTACAGCCTACTTTTCTTTTATGCACTCACTCAAGTGCCTTTTTTCTTGCAGGGTTGGATCATCTTAAATATGCATGGAGAACTGTTCAAACTCTAGTTTTTATAGGCAGAACAAGTTAAAGCAAATTCAGTAAGTTGTGTGTTTATAAACTAATTAAAAGATATGGGTTGGCAGGCCTGTTTGAGAGAGCAATTTATGGATCACAAACAACATGTGCATGGGCCGGGCCGGGCTTAACTAAAAATTTAGGCCCGTTTATTGGGCTTGGGCCGGGCCGGGCACAAAAAATGTGCCTGAAATTTTGCCCAAGCCCGGCCCATATAAAAATGTTAAATTTGAGCTTGGCCCGGCCCGCCAGTATTAATTTTTATAATATTTTATATAATTTTAAATATATATAATACATTAAAATACTAAAAATCAAAATAAATATTTTTCAACAAATTAAAATAAATTTTAAAAATATGTAGACTTAAATAACACTAAAATAGATACAACTTAACAAGCAAATGCCTCTAAAATAATAACAAAATTAACAATTGTCTTTAAAATAATAACAAAATTAACAATAAAATAAGTTTTATATAATATCTAAACAATAACAACAAAATAATAAAAACATAATAGTAAAATAGTAGTAAAATAAGGGAAAAAATAATAAGAAAATATTATTAAAAAAATAATTATTTTTCATTTAATGAATTCGGGGGCCGAGTCAGGCCCGGGCCAAAAATGCTTTACTCAAGTCCAGCTCATTTTTTAAACGAGTTTTATTTTTTTTGTCCAAGTCTATTTTTTAAACCTATATTTTTACACAAATCTTCTAATATTTCAGACGGACCTTCGAGCTGGGTCGGGCCACCCGACCATGCACGCCTCTTCTTACACGTAAACAAGACCATGTATGCCCACCCTATCCAAACATAGTGTTGTTGGAGTTTGGGGTTAAAGACAAGAGGCGTAATCAATGATGACAATAATTAAGGTGGCAATACATATATTGGACTATTATCTATAAAACATAGTTTTGTTTGCTTCCTCTCTCTCTCTCTCTCTCTCTCAAACAAATCTATGAGGAGGCGTGCCAACAAGGTGATCCCAGTCCCTAGACATTTGACATGGATCACGTTTTGGTTTGGTTTTTTTTTTTTTATTCTTTTGGATTTAATGCGCCACATTCCCGTGATGTGCCCCTCTCATTATCCGCCATCTTGCTTTGGATTGGCTCTGTTATGGACTTTTTTTACATCGTGATGTAAAGCTAGAGAGAGAAGTAACAGCCTCACCTTCCCTCCCCCATTCTACTACTCAAACATTCCACATGTCTCTTTAAAACTGGATTGCCTCTCGATGTTAGCCGTCCAAATATATCAAACCATGGACGGTTCTCGTTACTATGCCCTTTCCACTTTTATTTATTGACCCCCAACTTGTAAAATTAGATAAAAACACCTATCCATTCCTTCTCATTTTTAATATTAAGTAAATTGGTCTCTTTCAAAATATTTTAAGTAATTTAATTCTTATTAGTTTAAATAAAAAGCAATTAAAAACAATTTAATTAATCATGAAAATTAATATTTTATTCAATTGCATATGATTTTGATTGATATAAGAACAAATTAAACACTCAATATTTACATATTTTGTATATAAAAAGAATCTAAAAAATTAATTTAAACAAAACTAAAAAATTCAAAAATAATATAAAAAACACTTGCTCCAAAAAACAGAAAAATAGACAGAATGAAGTAAACTTTAAAGGTTATATTTGTTATTATACTAATTAAATTATATAAAATTATAAAATAAAAAATTAATAATGTTATTAATTTTACTTAGATTTTCAATTTCAAAATTAACAAGAATTAAATTATTTTAATTATTTTTAAAGGAACGAATTTACTAAATATAGAAATTGGGAGGATCAAAGAAGCTTTTTACCATTTTTTGTATTTTGTGTTTTCATAATTATTCCGTTGTCTTTAAAAATTTTTAACTTCATAATTAAATTATTATAGAAAGTAATAAAAATAAAAAATAAAAAAATATTTATCACACTCCCAACTTATTTATAAAAAAAACTCTATAAAAGATGTATAAAATAATTTTGGATATTCATTATTATCCAATAATATCTTTAATGATGGCACTAAACACCAATCAATAATAAATAATAAAATTTTAAATCCCTGCCCCCACAGAACAAACTTTCCTTGCATTTCGTCATTTAATATGATTAAGAGGGAGAAGTGTAGAGAATAAAAGAAATAAAAGCTTGAAGAATATTAGAAAATAAAAATAAAAAGAAGAAGAGCGGATTAAAAGAAACATATAGGTAGTGGTAGCAGCAGAGATGGAGCTTCCATATTTGATAATGATGATTTTTAGTAGTCATTTTCATGACAGATAATTAAGATTGACTGGCAGCCGATCCCATAAAACGACCCTTATAATAGTGAAACATACAAGGAGCTGACAGTAACTACTCAATGGATTGGAGTGCAGCTGCTGCACAACTTCCACGGCAGCACTAAAATTAAAACCTAAACATACAACCTCTTTTCTTTTAACCATAATCAAAACGGCCACTTTATTTGAATCACATCGCACAGTCAAATGCTACTCTGGATAACAGTTATCAAAATTGGCACATGTAATCCGATTATAGATATATTTTTAGTAATTCAACTACTAATTTTTTTTTAAAATTTTTATTTAATTAATGGAGATTTTATTTTGTCTATTTCCATTAATTAAACTAATGGAAGAGTGATGCGTAATTTAAAATTGATATAATAATAAATTTAATCATTAACTTTTATATATTATATCGATTTAATCTTAATTTTAAAAATTAACCCTCAAAATTTATAAATAATCTCAATTTGATCCTAATTCTAAAAATCAAATAAATATATAAAATACATAAATATTTTCAAAAAAATATAAAAATAAATCTAAACTTATATTAATATTAATCTTAAATAAAAATAACCTTCCCCTCTCGTCCCCCACCACTATTCCCCCTCCCTCCACCGCCACTTTGCCCAAGGTTTCAATTTCACTCTCTCTATTTTCTCACGTCAGAAATCCTCTCACTTAACCTGACAGCCCTTCTCAGTCCCAGCCTCCCTTGCTTGCTTCACCTCCGGCCACTAGCACTCCTCCTCTTCATCGCAGTCTCCTTTGGGTAAACTCTCTCTCTTCAATTGTTCCTTTCATTTTTCTCTCTAGGGTTTCTTGATAATTTTCCTCCACTTTTAACTCTCTCCATCTTATTCTTATGTTGGGAAACAATTTTTTAATTTGTTTTTGTTATTGTTCTTGAAGATCTTGAAATCCGTTTAAAGGATCTAACAGTGTCAAAGATTATCTGTTTTTCGTGGGTTTTCTTCTCTTGGGTTTTTATTTTTGTTTTGGATTTTTACATTCTTCTTGTATTAGCTATGGGTTATTGTTTTGTTGATTTCTTACGTTGCATGTTCTTTTCTTTGAATGCCATTTAAATTTAGAACTATTTTCTAATATGGGTTTATGTCATTTTGTGTTGTTTAGTTAGAATCAAGTTTTTTTATTAGTTTTCTATTTTAGTTTTTATTTTTCTTCTTAAAAACCTTCATTAATTACCAAAAACTTCATTAATTACCAACAATTTGATATAATAAAAGGAACTTGTCCATGTTTTCAAATTTCAAGTATCAAATTTATTGAGGAAAATAAAAACTAAAGCCAAGTCGTATACGCTACAAGATAACATAAATTGTTGTAGGTCTTAGAGTGGATTATGATTATTTTGGTTTAATAGTTGTTGAGTATGTCTTCTATTTCAGTCAAATTTGAGAGATAATTTTTAGTTAAATTTTATTTATTTGTTTCAGTCGAACTATAATTAGTCTAGATTATTTTATTATTATTTGACCTGCGAATTTAGCCTATAAATAGGCTCTTTTATAACCTTAGAAACACACCCATTAAAAGATTAGAGCTCATAACCCTTTTGGAGAATTTTGTGTTTACATTTTAAGGGTTGTTGGTTTTAGGTTTCGGGGTTTAGTTTTTATCTCCATCTTTTGTACTCTTCGTTCTTTTACCATTATAGTAAAATTATCTTTACCCGTGGTTTTTATCCTCTTTGGAGGGTTTTTCCATGTTAAATTTGTGTGCTTAATTTCTCAATTTCTTCCGCTATTTTTACTTGTTCATTGCTTAATCGGGTCGATCCCCAACAATAGTGTGCCCTTAACTTGATGCCTAATTCAAGTTTCTATTTTGGGTTCAATTTTATATTATCAATAGTTAGTGTGTGTAATGCCCTTACGCGTATTCAACACCGAAACAGGATTCGAGGCATTACCGGCCAATAACACTTGCAACTGAACAAAATCAAGCATAAATTTTCGCTTAAAAATTTAAAACTTTTATCTTATATCATCGAGTCCCTAAAATGGGCCTACGAGGCCCAAAACATGCTTTGGGAGCGATTCGGGACTAAATTGAAAACTTTTAAAACTATTGGAACATTTAGAAAATTTCCTTGTTTTGGAGAGTCACACGCCTTGTGTAGGGTGCCATGTGGTTACACCTTTGTGTGGCCTGAGACACGCCGTGTCCTCCACGTGTAACTCTCTATTTATAACGCCATCATTCGTTTTGGATCACAAGACCAAGTCACACACCCGTGTGCTAGACCGTGTCCTCCACACGACTGAGACACACGGTCGTGTCTCTACCTATGTGGTCAAGAAGTTGGCTATTTTCCAAACCAATTTCTACCTTATCCTACCCATACTTGAATATAACTTGAATGACACATTTCATGACATATTAAAGCTACCAAAACATCCACCACACACACGTAACAAGTCATAGCATACAATTTACTCAACCATGGAATGCATCATCATGAGTTTATAGCATAACCATTTTATTGGCCACATTAAATGGCTTTATACAACAATGAACTCCGAATATCATGAGTCATTATTCTAGGATGACTCATAGTAACATATACACATGAAAAAGTTCCCTATACACGCTATAACCTTCAGTATAAAATCATCGATACTTAATTTGTAAGCTCAATAGTGTGATAGGTTCTCCGGCAACTTCCAACCCGATCTAACCTAAGTACATTATAAACACGAAAAACAACGGAGTAAGCTATAAAGCTTAGTAAGTACGTATGTAAATAATAAACAATTGATTACCATGCTTTTAACAATCCTCATCATAAGCTCTCAAGATAATACCATCATTATTGCATAAAATTTCAAAATTTATTTATGTTCATCTTGAGCTATTTACTCGAGTTTTAGTCACTAAATTATTTTTATCCAGAGTTATGGAACTCCAAATTAAGATCCGTTAATTTTCCTAAAACTATACTCACATATATTCTTACCATAAAATTTCCAGAATTTTTGGTTTCGCCAATCAATACAGTTTATTCTTTAAAGTCTCCCCTATTTCGCTATCTAACAGTTCTGATCCCTCTTCACTAAAAATGAATTATCTCATTGTACAAAACTTTAATGACATTTCCGTATGTTTTTCTTGAAAATAGACTCATTAATAATTTCAAGAATATAAATTTTATCCCATGATTATTTTTTTACAATTTTTAATGAATTTCCCAAGTCAGAATAATCGATTCCAAAATCATTCTGACCCTGTCTCACTAAAATCCAATTATCTCACCATATGAAATTCTTTTGCTTATTTTGTTTCTTTTATGTAGAAATAGACTCAATAAGATTTAATTTCATATCTCGTTCAACCTCAAAATCGATTTCCACCATTTTTGGTGATTTTTCAAAGTCGCACAACTGTTGCTGTCCAAAACTGTTTTATTTCAAATTTCACTTTTTCATGAAACATCATAACAATATCCTCACATTCAATAACATAATTTGATCAGCATGAATAATACAAAACTTTATCACTTCACTTACTCATTTTAATCCTCACCAAAATTCATCACATATCAAATTCATTGCTCACATGAAATTTCACTTAATCAAATTTTCCTGGTGAACACTTCGGAGTAATTACGGATATACGGTGGTTTTGCACATAGCCCACCCATAATAACTGATACACAGTGGTTTCGCACACACCCACCAATAATTACAAATTCATGGTGGTATCGCACACAGTCCACCAATAATAACAGATTCACGGTGATATCGCACACAGCCCACAATAATAACAGATTCACGGTGGTATAGCACACAGCCCACCAATAATAATAGATTCACGGTGGTATCGCACACAGCCCACCAATAATAATAAATACGGTGTACATAGTAGCCTGCACTTAGTACTACACATGTGACCATAGCTATTTTATTCTACAATCTCACATAGAACCATATCTCGATGCCATTGTCTAACTATGGTCTTACACGATTTCACTTAATCACACTTTTCCATGACTCATTCATGGTCTTTTCCGTCAATTCATCTTTTAGTACCGAACGAAAGTGTTCAACTTTGCGTTCGCTAATCTTGAACATCGGATTTTCATTGTACAACAAATAATATAATTAAATTCACAAATTATTCATCAATTTATCAAATAAATATTTATGATTAACATATGAACTTACCTTGGTATGAAACGACGAAATAAGTCAATTACTCGATTATCTTGCTTTTGCCCCGATCAAATTCCAAATCTCATCTTCCTTGATCTATAACAACACATTTAATTTATTTATTCATCATGCTATTCAAATTAACCCAATTTCACATTTTTGGTAAAATTATATTTTTACCCTAAACTTTGTCATATTTACACTTTTACCCCTAGGCTCGTTAAATGAAATGTATTCAATTTCTTTACTACCCATGCATAGCCGAACCTTTTTCATGCTTATAGCAGCCCACATTTTCTATTATTTCACACATTTACTACCTCTTTTACAACTTTTACAAAATGGTCCATTTTAGGTGTTTCATGAAAATCACTTAACAAAAGTTATTTATTTAACAACCAAGATTCATTTTCTTCCATAAAAATGCAGCGAACAACATGAATATTCTCATGGAAAAACCCTAGACTTTCAAACCATTTTACAAAATAGTCCCCTCATTAGCTAGATTAAGTTATAATGGTTTCAAAATTACAAAAATCATCAAAAATGACCATCAAAATCGCTTACTTGTGAGAGTTAGAAGTTGCTGAAATTTTCAAGCTTTCATGGCCATTTTCTTGGGTAAGAATCGGTGGAGAAATTAAAAAGATGGTAGCTTTTGCTATTTTGTCTTATTACACCTATTAACTTATTTACCAATTTAACCTTTTAATATCTTCACCAAATCCACCTACTACATGTCCATCTTTGTCTCCTCACTTTTATATCGGTATAATTACCATGCAAGTGCTCATAATTTTCAATTGTATAGCTATTAGTGCCTTTATCAATTAGACCTCAAGTTTTGCACCTTACGCGATTTAGTCCTTTTAATCAAATTGAGCACTTAAACGAGAAAATTTCTTTATGAAAATTTCACACAACTATAGTATCATGCTGTAGACATCAAAATAATAATAAAATAAATTTTTCGATATCAGATTTGTGGTCCCGCAACCACTGTTCTGACTAGGCCTAAAATCAGGATGTTACAGTGTGTACATGAGTTTATACCCAATGTTTTAGCTTTGTATTGTGTGCTTTGAAGATATATGCAAGTTACTTATCAAGTTATTGATCAAATATATGCATCACATTTGTCTGTTGTTTAATTCTCATTCTTTATTGATAATTTAAATTTATACATTACATTTTGTTTTGAGATTAATTTATACTATGATTTGAAGATATGTAATACTTTAATATCTTGTAGTAATGGCTCGTTTGCCTTTAATAGTACAAAGTGAGAGGCAAAAAGGAATTGGTCTTGCATTGATAGTATGGTTGCCAATGTGTATAGTTGCGAGTTGGTTCTTAGTTATGTTGGGTGTCATCTCTAGCCTACAAACTTATAGACCAAGGATTAGATCATACATTTTAGATTTTTATGCTCAAAGAGGTTATGTGAAGCAACTTGCACATGCTAGTGATGAGACCTGTATTGAACAAGTTAGGATGAATAGATCTACCTTTTTTAAATTATATGAGATGTTACAAACTTTAGGAGGATTGAAGTCATCAAGAAACATGCTTGTAGATGAACAAGTGGCAATGTTCTTATATATTATTGCTCATCACTTTAAAAATTGAATTATCCACTTTAATAGGTCTGGGGAAATCGTTAGTAGATAATTTCACAATGTATTAAATGGTGTGATACACTTACAAGATGTGTTAAGGTGGAAATGGTTCAAGGTATTGGAGTGGGTATATATATTATTTAGAAATAACTCACTTGATTTAGATTTCAATAGATTATCCTAACTTGACCTTTTACTTTATTTTTAGAATTGCTTAGGTGCTTTAGATGGAACATATATTAAGATTAGGGTTCCATCAGTTGATAAATTTGTTAGAGTATGCCCGACCAATCATGAGATGATTGTAATCACATATTCATTTTATATTGTTTGTTAGTATAATGCATTGCCATTATTATTCGATTCTTTTTCTCTGTGTGTAAATAAATTGATTAATAATATAAGTCCTAAGAATAATATGATTATTCTTAAAAGGTCTTTAGTCAACTATTATTGTGGGCTTGGTCAATAATAATACATTGAGACTAATGTATAGTTAATTGATGATAAAGTTTTATCATTGACAAAGGGATGTCAAAATCAGTACACGAGTATGTGTTAGAGAACAACATACTGGACTGACCCTCTATGAGTATGTTTCTTGGATTATTATGTAATAGTCACAACATTACTCATAGTGATAACTATATATATGATTTTCAGACTTGAGATCATCATTGTCCCAACATCGTGAGTCATATATTTTGATAAGGTCAAACGTCTACTATAACAGGTTGTACTATAAAAACTATTGTTGGATATACTACAATCTATGTAGTGGGATATGATTGATCAAGATAGGATTTGTCTCTCCCACATAATGGGAGCAATATCTTAGGCCACTTGATGTAGTGAGACTAGAAATGTATGGCCATGCTCAAATAAATTGATATGAGATATTACACTTATTTTTTTATTGTAGTATGCTCAGAATATCAAGAAATATGATATTGGACTATACAATGACTTGCGTCCAATCTAGATATAAAGGATAAAATAATATAATACATGAAAAATTTATCACAGAAAGGTTGTGTTGAATCACGACTTCTTATAACTTGGGTAGCAATGATATATTGTTGCTAGATGCCACTCATTGCTTGTGACATTAGAAATGTTCTAGTATTACTATCAATGTTACAAGAGCCTATAGGGTCACACCTTATGGTTAAAGCAAACATAATCCAAATACAGTTGGTATTGTGTTTAGCTGTCACATGAATTAAATTAATTGTTGAATTAATTTAATTTGACAGTTAAATTCTGAACACATTATATGTACAAACTTGTTATACATAAATAGAGAACATAGTTAAAATAAATATATGAATTTGATTCATATGAAATATTAGTGAATATAGTTTACCGAAATTATTAGTATAATAGTTATAATAATTTATGTCAAAGATAAAAAGACATGAAAGTTGATATTCTTTTGGAAAGAATATAATCTTTTAATATGCTTTCCATATGTTTCTCTAAAAATAAAAGATAATTATTCTATTTTATTAGGTCAAATTAATAAAAGGAATATAATCCCTTAGAGTATTAGGGCTACCAAGAAAAGAAAAGAAAATCATAAAGGGTCTAGCAACCATTTTTTTGTGAAAATTCTCTATGAAAAGTTCAAAGAGTTTTGTAACATCCTAAATGTGGGCCTGTGTATTTATATGTTAGTTTAACATGTTAGTTCAAGAATTTAAGGCTCGGGTTGAGACCTTGATTAAATATATGGATTAGAGTTTAAATTAATGTTCTGAGAAGTTTAAGTGATATTTTGGGCTTTAAAACTTGGGTTAGAATGATTAAAAATGGTGTTAGTAGTAATTAAATGTAAATAGTTATGTTTGGTAGCAAGTTGGGCTTGTGGCCCAAAATTTGAGTGCTTTGAGTGGGCACTAGGGTGGCGCCACTTAGGGAGGTTATTGGGCCATGTGTGGCCACTTGAGGCCCAAGAATTGGGGGTAAAATTTTGGTATATCAAGGAGGGGGAGTGGATGACACACTTATTAACATTTAGGATCTTTATTTCTTTTTATTTAAGTGATAAAAGCTAATAATTAAGAGGATGAGGAGTTGGATCTAGTTGAGACTCTTTTAAATGAGCCAGCAGATCATGATAAGGGATAGGAATTTGAGCTATTAGGTGTTTGCAGAGTTGGTCAAAAATCCAACTCTGGGAAAGGGGGTGCATTGCCGAATTCTATTTAGGCCAATTGATCATCCATTCTTTTATTTTTTTCTCTTCTTCCTCACCTAGCCGAAATTCCCTTCTCCTATTCTCTCAAATTCTTTTCTTTGCCGCAACTCTCCAACACAGTTTATTTTCCCCTCTTTTCTTCTCAAAGCCAAATAACCTAATCTTTATTTTCCTCTCCCATAGCCGAATCTACAAGTGAGATCTTTGTTTCCCGAAGGTGCACCATAAGCTGCATACTCCTCTCTAATCTGGTGAGTTTTGGGATTTTGTTTCTTTGTATTTTCTTTATTTTTCTGTCAAGTTCTAAACCAAATCATTTATTCCAAAGGCTTGTCGATTTCACTCTCTCTATCCTAGAAGCCAAATCTTGTCTTGTTTTATTCGGAAGTGTCGATTTGGTGGAAAAGTCGAGGGTAGGTTGGTGGTGACGATTTCTCAAGGACATTCGGGATTCGACTAACTATGTAAGTGCTCGTTTTAAGGGTTATATTTAATTCATGAGTTAGATCTCATCATTTAATTGGTTTAGTGATTAAGGGATTGTTATGGACTCAACTAACAGTGAAACAGTAGAGATTGGATCTATAAAACTATCACTCAAATACAAGAAGCGATCTATTTCGATAGTGCGAGATTGGCCATCGGAGTGTGGGCTGAAATCAAAGTCAGATCGTGGGCCAATAGTGGTAGTCTCGAGTGATAGTAGCGTAGATATAGCGAAAGCCTTAGTACGCGAATCAGGTGTGTAATACCTCCCCACCGTCTAAATCTGATTAATTATATATATGTTCATAAGTTTTATGTGTTACATTAAAAGTCGGAATCTTGGATTTAAATAGTAGACCCTCAGGTTAGTAAATAATCTAATTATATGTTATAAGTAAATTGTTGTACATGTTTTTAAATTATTGTACATGTTTGCATGGGTTGGGTGATGAAAGGAGGTCGTATATGTAAATGTATATGTGTAGCGATTTTTACCGTGATTTACTGTAGTGACTACTAGTGATGATCATTATAAGGGCTTTGGCCAATATATGTTGATGAGCAGCATGACTACCATCTTGGCGTGTAGCGGTGTGGGTTGATTGTAGAAATCCCCAATGGTGTGTTGGTTGGTGCAGGCGTGTAGCGGATGGAAACCTAGGCAATTGGGTTGGGTTTTGCATATTATTTTTCCATGTAAATGAAATTATTATTATGTTTTATGAGGCCCAAATCTAGTGGTGCATGAGGGTTGCTGCTTGAGTCTCACGACTCACCCAATTAAACTAACCTTTCAGGTGACAATTAGTGCATCGGACCGGGCCGGAGTGGAGCGCAAGGTGGCCATGCAAAAGCATATACGGATCCGGCTATAAAGTTCCACTTAATAGTTTTTTTTTTCAAAGTAATTTATGTTATGAATTCGAACTACGTTGTAATAAGGCTATGGGCCATTAGTTTACATTTTAGTTTTATTATGGGCCTTATTAATTATTCTCGTTTTAATTTCATTCAAAGACATATAATTCAGTTTTGGGCTTTTGATTATTAAGGCACATTTTATGTAATTCTTATTTGGGCTTTCTGTCATCACGATTGGTTTTTTTTTTTAAAAAATTTTCTTAGTGACATACCAAATTCTGCTGTAGTGTTTGGGCCGGGTTTGGGGTGTTACAAGTTTTGTTGTTCATTGTTGATCGAGTGGACTATGTAGAGGCCAATATTTTTTTGGTTGTAGCTTGGAACCGGCATTGTGAAAGAAATCAGATCCCAAAGGTATATCTTCAACTCTTTTTCAACTGACTCGTTCCTCATACATGGATCCATGATTGATGATCGCCAAAATAATTTTTCCACTGCACCATGGGGTGTATAGGCGATCCAACAAAATCTAGATATTGAACAAAAAAGGTGACATAACAACAAATATGTTAGGTGTTTGTACACATGATAAAAAAATTGTTTATGTTATTCCTGGTTGGGAAGGTTCTGTTGTTGATGGATGAGTTCTTTGAGATGCCATTACTAGGAGACATGGATTAAAAAGGTTCCTCATGGTAAAACATAGACATGGAGGAAGTTGAATTATTTTTCTAGATTAGACTAATATTGAAAACAATAGATTGATAAATAGTATTTTCAGATTAGACTAATATTGAAAACAATAGATTGATAAATAGTATTTTCTTAATATAGATTGTTATTATCTAGTTGATGCTAGTTACACAAATTGTAAGGGATTTCTTACACCTTTTAGGGGACAAAGATATCATTTGAATGAATGGCGCCGAGGTCACCAACCAAGTACTTTAGAAGAAATTTTCAATATGAAACATGCATCAGCGTCCAATGTTATTGAAAGATGTTTTGGTTTATTGAAACTTAGATGGGGTATACTTAGGAGTCCATCATTTTATCTTGTGAATGTGCACAATCGAATTATTATTGCTTGTTGCTTGCTTCATAATTTTATTCGAACTGAAATGAGTCTTGATCCTATTGAAGCGACACTGAGAGAAGGTTTAAATAGTAATGTGGTAGAGGATGATGAACCTAATATAATCAATATTCATCCAACTGATGCCTGGGCAATTTGGAGGATGGAACTAGCCAATCAAATGTTCAATGCATGGCAAGCATTTCAAAACTAATAGGGCTGAAAGGGTTGTTTATAAGACTTTATGTTTTTTTTATCCGTGATGTTGTGTTTATGGAAATTTTGTATTGTACTAGACTTGCATTAATTGATTGTGTAAATTTTTCTTTAAAAGTATGTTAGACTTTTACAATCAACTACAAGTTCTTCCTAAAATTCTAGAGGAACCAAAAGGAAATGGGTTTCAAAAGAAGATGTTGCACTGATTTCATGTATGGTAGACTTGCACAATGTTGGAACTTCTAATGCAAATATAGGATTCAAGGCTAGTTATTTACTTGAATTGGAATGAATGATGGAAAATTTTTTACCTCCTGCAATGCTAAAGGCTAAACCTAATCTTAAATCAAGGATTAGGACATTAAAAAAGGATTGGGCAATTATTTACGACATGCTCAGAGGAAAAGACAATAGTGGCTTTGGTTTGGACGAGCATAGGCAGATGGTTATTGTTGAAGATACAGTGTGGGACTCATAAATAAGTGTAAGATTTTTTTTCTTGTTTTGAATTACTTATATCCATATAGTACTTAAGAAATTTTTTTATAGAGTCATAAAGAAGCCAGACAATTCAAAACTCTAAGTTTCCCTTATTATGAGCAACTTACTTTTATATATGCAAAAGATCGAGCAAAAGTGAAGATGCTCAAACAACTACTTATATTTTTGAAGAATTACATACTGAGGATGTTGCTAATGAAAGGAATCTTGAAGAAGGAAGCAATGACAATGGATGTGAAGTTAATGCTTCCTTAGATGAGATGGATGTCTCAGCTACACAATCACAATCATCTAATCCAAACAAAGTTGATTCTATATTTTCAAATAAGAAGAAAAAGAGTTCTAAGGTAAGTGAACCAAAATTTTCTACCTCACTTATCGATGTTGCCACGTTATTGGGGGATAATATAAAGACAGTTGGCCTTGAATTAAGTAGGAGCATTGCCTCCAAAAAGCTCATTCAAGAGAAGTCAGAAATGGTCATTCAAGAAAAGATACAAATTTTCTATATGTCTTTAGGTGAAATAGAAGGTGTAACACCCCAAGCCCGACCTAGACGTTTCGACTGAATCTGACGTGTCACATCGAAGTCTTTCAAAATCAAGGCTTGTTAATAGAAAACCATTTTTAAGTACAAATCCATTTAGTTTTTATTGCTTGAGAAATTTTTTTGCAAATTAAGTTATTAAGTTTGAAAAATCGCTTATTAAAACGATTGCCATGTTTGTTACTGTTTATTTCTTAATTAATTAAAATTCGCGAGAGCTACTCTGATTAAAATCATCTTGCAATTTGAAAATGCGTGTTTGTCTTCAAAATTATTATTATTCTTTTAAGACTTGTTTGTAACGGGTTGGCAGTTCAAAATAAGAAATTAAAAACCCAATCAAAAAGAAAATTAAATCTACCAAAGGCCTTATTACCAAAATCAATAGCCCAATATAAAATAAATATATAAGTCTAAAACAATCATTAGCGAACGTGTGGCCACCTCCGAGTCCCTCGTGGCTCCAAATCATCTAAGGCTAGGGATTACTTGTACAGTTAAAAGAAAGGGTGAGTTTATGAAACTCAGTGTGTAATCCCCTATCATTCATCAAGAATATATGCAGAATGATCCAGGCATGAGCCCTTTTCGATGTCGAATCAAAATAGAATACATGTGGGCCTAAGCCCAATATAGTGATGATGTCGATGTAAATGCAATAATGCAATCATGCAGCCCATCCCAATCCAGCCAACACACCATCCGTACCAACCAACACAGCACGTGGGGATAAAATCGACCCACCCATCCAACACACCAATATCAGCACTGATTGCGGCACTAATCAGTATCGCAGCAAAGCTGCCAGTAATAAGAATAGCTAAGAGCGGTAAACAGGATAGCTATAACGCCATGAGTACAGTAATATGATTGGCACAAAGCCATCGGTAGTAGGAATATGACCGACACACAGCCATCAGTAACGGTAATATGATCGGCACAAAGCCATTAGTAGCATCTCAACAAAGCTACTAGCAATGGCATCGCAGCAAAGTCGCCAAGAATAATATCGCAAAAAGTCGCCAATAACGAGATATGTGGCAAAGCCACCGATGATGATGATTGTGGCAGAGCCACCAGTATAGTACTTCCTCCATAACAGTATCCCAACCCCATGCAGTATGTCGTGTATGCAAAATGATATGCTCAGAATCAGTCATACCAATCACAAACAAATCAATCATTTTAATCACAGACAGATCAGTCATTTATGTCACAGACAAATCAATCATTTACATCGCAGACAAATCAATCATTTACCCTCGATGGGCAACATAATCATTTTACCATTTGGGGGTATATCGGTCAATTCACCTAATAGAGGTGTTACAGTCATTTTACGTACAAGGGCATCACGGTGTCATTTTACCCTATAGGGGCATTATGGTCATTTTACCCTACAGGGGTATTACGGTCATTTTACCTTACAGGGTATTACGGTGATTTTACCCTATAGGGGCATTATGGTCATTTTACCTTATAAGGCATTATGGTCATTTTACCCTACAGTCAATAGTGTGAATGGGCTCATGGCCTATTATGCGGCCCATGTGGCCCTAGTAAGCCCAAAAACGACCTTAGCCATGTGAATGACATAGCCAGGTCCAATAATCTCCACATGTCCTTGAAATTTACCCGTGTAGGGCCCATGAGCCCATGGGCTCATTTCGGCCCAACGTGGCCCAAAATAACCTAAGCCCATGAGATCACTCATGGTGGCCTCTACAGTCAAATGCCCATGTTTCGTGGGCTCGGATTACCATACGTGCGATCGCACGCCCTTGTGGCATCAAGTGCCGTATTTTTAGCTTTTCGACTTTACCGATTTACGGTTAAGACAATGTGGATACACGCCTGATTTGAAATGTGTGAATGACCCACGAGAACTCCAACCTACATTCAATCAAGGCAATCCATTAATCACTTATCAATCGGGTTAATCGAATCCCAATAAACTTATCAAAAATAGCTTCTATCGAAAATACTTGTCCAACATATTACCTCTCCCTTGACTAGATCAGTCAATTGTAGTTTGCCCACTTGATCCAAAGATTGGTGCAGCCACCCTGTCGCATCCCGACGAAAAATCCGAACAGCTGACACTCTTCGTTGATTAAATTTGGGGGCAGGGGCTACGTGCCCATTCTCAGGTGGCACCATTCCTGATCCTCCCTCAGAATGACTGCTACTTGCCACCATTGATATCTCTTTATGCAACATATTATCGAAAACCTCCATTTGGAGTAAAATATAATCTACGCTTACCATACACTTGTAAACTCTTTCACTTCTCAAGGAGTTCTAATACTGAGAAAGCACCAAGAAATAAACAAGAGTACTAGAAGAGAATCGTGTGAACTCACCACAGTACAATAGAGTTGAGAAAGGAGTAGTAAAATCGACTCCACAAAATCAAGGTGCAATAAGAGGGCAAAATAAATGTATTCAGCCTAGGAAAAAAAAAGAAACTGAGGAGAAGAGATAGAGGTATTTGGCCACTTCACAAGAGCAAATAGTGTCAGTTCAAAATCGATAGGGGAGAAAACTAACAAAAATCCGATAGAGGGAGTTATGGAGAGAATACCGAATGAAAGAATGGTGAAGGAGGGAAGAGATGTATTCGGTTAAGCAGTGAAGAGGAAGTGCCAAAACCGAAACAATAAAACACTCCTCAAAACAAAATGCTAGCTCGGCTTTAAAGAGAAAACACAAACAAATCCCAAAAGACCCCCAGATGCTCTCAATAAATGAAATGAAAACATAACCCTCAAAGCCGAAACTATGAGTTCCTCTTAGCTAATTCGACACAAACCCACTCACCCTCAAACACCCATTTTTCTCCTAAAATTTCTCCATAACTCACTCAACCATCCAATTTGAACTTCATTCCAAATCCCTCCCTGATTCACTCATTGATATCCTCCATAACAACTCCAAGACCAGTTCAAACATTCACTCAATAGAGCTCGAATCTACTTCCAACACTGGCCGTCCCATGTTAGCAAAATAAATATTTCTTCTAAGCCCAAATTCGGGGCTTTACAAGAGGTTTAACAGATGATAAGTGAATTGAGGCATTGATCAAAATTCCTAATCATCCAACGTAAATGCTCGTTTTCCTAAGTCTACCACCTTCTATATGATTCGCATGGGCGAGAAAATTTATTTCTACACATTAAAGATGTGGTTGTGATGGTGGATGAATATAACTTTTTGTATACCATAAAGGGTTGTCACTTTTGGTATGTGTAAATGGATGTGGTGGTGAACTAATATAACTTTTTGTATGTAATTGAATATTTATATGTGTAAATGGGTGTGGTGGTGGAGTAATATAATATTTTATATGTAATTGTAGGATGGTATATTGACATGGAAGTATGTCATACTAATATTGCCACTTTTTGTGTATGTGTAAATGAGTTTTTTTATTGTAATTGAACTCTTGAAAGTCGACCATGGTTTGTTATGTTATTTAGATGCTGAGATAATGGATTTTGACAGTAGCACTCTTTAACAATACTAGTAAACAAAATAATCCACGCCCCCCCCCAAAAAAAAAACAGAAGAGAAACTTTGATATAAAAGCTTTGTAGATCTAGGCTTTTGGAAGATTTTTATGAAAACCAAAATGGAAAAATATGAAAAAGGAGATCAAGAAAGTTCTAGGTAAATTTTGTATAAATTCATCTTGGTGGCTAACTATACGGAAGGCAACAACAACAACGGTGGTTTGTTGGATTCTAGAACAATGTTAGAAAGGAAGATGAAGATGAATTTGGGGAGAGAGAGGGGACTAACAAATAAGAAGATGGAGAAAAAAAAAAATCTTTCAATAGAATTTAATAGAAAATATTATTTCTAAATTTCAAAAATATAAAAATAAAATATTTTAAATATTTTAAATATAATTTAATATAAAATATTAATTTAATTTAATATAAATTATTTTAAATATTTTAATATAAAAATAAAAATCTTTTAATATTATTTCCAAATTTTATATTTTAATATAAAATATTTTAATATAATTTAATATAAAATAATATTTTAATATTTTAATTTAAATATTATTCTATTGATAGAAAATATTATTCTTTAATATTAAATTGATGTGAAAATAAATTAAAATATTAAAGGGCATATTCGTTATTTGAGTATTCTTTTTTTTTTTTTTTGCTATTACATATCTATTCCTCTCAACCAAATATATGAATATTATTACAATACTCATTTCATTCCATCCAACCAAACCACTGTTATGCCTATTCAATTTCATTATAATCCTATTCCATTTCTATAGAATGACTATTCCATTACAGTGAACCAAACGTACCGTAAATGTTCCACTTGTAGGTGTGGGTGTCAAGGTAGGTGAAAGAGGTAAATGTGTGGCTCGATTATAAGGAGAGAGCCATTTTGGCACTGACATACTCAACTTTACGCTCTGGAGGAATATGCATTCCCTTCTTCTTCAAGTTCTACTTTGCCGTTGGAAATAATAGTAATTATCCTCTAGAGAGGACAATGGCGGGAGGGGGAGGAGAGGGTTTTTAATTTTATTTAATATCAATATAATTATTTTTATTTAGTATTAATATTAAAATAAATATTAATATAAGTTTTAAATTTATTATATATTTAAAAATATTTATGTATTATATATATTTGAATTTTTTTAGAATTAGTATCAAATTAAGATCATCAGTAAATTTTAAGAGTTACTTTAAGATTAGAACTAAATCGATATAATATGTAAAAATTTAGGGCTAAATTCATTATTAAAACGATTTTTAACTACCATGTCACCCTCCCGTTAGTGCAATTAATGGAAGTGGACCAAAAAAAATCTTAATTAGTTGGGTGACCTATTTAAAAAAATTCATAGTTGGATGACCAAAAAAGAAATGGACCTATAGTTAGGTTGTCGAAACCATTTTTATGTTTGAAAAAAAAACGGAATCGACTTTAAAATGACAAATGGAGTCGCCACCAATCCTTTTTGTTTAAGTGTGATCGGATCACTTATAAAACATTTTGGCCTACAAAATTCAAGAAAACGAGTCTGGAAGTTGATTATGTGCGAGGAAGGATTAACACCCTCGTAATGCCCTAAATTGGTACCTAATTGATTAATTGATGTCCTAATGTCGAAAATTTGAAAATATTTTAGAATACAATTCCGTTTTAAAAAATTTAAATAACTCGAATTGGATATTGAGATTCTCTTGTTCCGAAGGAATAAAATATTACATCCAGTAGGATAGGATACGACAATTTAAATCCTCGATACCAAAATCATCTCGTGATTTCCAAAACTCATGTATTGAAGATTTTTGAAAGCATATTCAGTTATTTGGTCAAACGGTAGATCGAAACCCAGCACGTTAGGGCACGATTTCTCGAATTTCCAAACACGAAACATTGCCTTGTTTTTTAGAAGACATGGACAAAATTTTAAAAGGATATTTGGTTATTTGGTCAAACGGAAAACCGAAACCCAGCACGATAGGGCACGATTCCTCGAATTTCCAAACACTAAATATTATCTTGTTTTGAGAAATTTTTAAATAAGCAATTATGAAACCAAATCTTAAAATGTATTTATCTAATTCGTTTGGGATAAAGACGATGAATCCATTAAAAGTTTAAATATATTGGAATTTGAATCACAAAACAATACCAAGAAACACAAACATAACATCAAGCATGAAATAATATATGACATAAATACGATAAAATGAAATGATAATGCTAACGATTTAAAGTATCGAAAGCAAATAAGAATAATAAGCAAGCAATGAATAAATCTAAATTTCAAAACCTATATTAATTAAAAACAATTGGAAAAACAAGTAATAACGTAGAGCAAAGAAAATATAAACATTATAGATATATTTTATACATGTAAAAAAATAAGGGATGATAGGTGAATAGATAAATGAAATATCATATTAGTCTTAATGTCAATCATTCAAACATGAATTAATAATATTAATAATAATAATAACAATGGTGATAATAATGACAATAAAAATAAGATGATGTAAAATACACATGCATAATAAGAGAAATGAATCAATTTTGAAAAAAAACAATAAATACTCAAGAAAATATATAAAATAAAGACTTAAATATGAAGGAAATAATAAGCGAATAAATAAATAAAAATTTAAGGAAATGAAGACTTAATTGAAACTCAAATAAAATAAAGAGATAGATTAAATAGAATAAAAATAAAAATAGTAATCATAATAATAATAACAAAGTAAAGTAGAGAATACGGTAAAAGAATTAAATTGCTTTAAAGTACTAAAAAGTAAGAGCAATAAACAAATAAATAACAAATAAATGAAATAACAAATAAGTAAATAACAAATAAATTAATATACAAAATAAAATAAAATATATATGAATCCATAAATGAATGGAGTGCTATCTTGCAAATAAAATAAAATTGGGAGCCCCCAAATTATAAATAAAACGTTGAAAATGACTAACTTAAAAGAAAAATAAAATTAAGGATCCGAATTAAAAAAAAAAATGGATTAGCCCTAATGTAATGCGCGTGGAAAGAGGAGGGACCATATGGGAAATTATTTCCATTCCCTTCGCGCAGCGTTTCAATATGGACCCGAATGCAACGAAAATAACAGTATGTGGTAAAATTAAAAATAAACAAAACAAATAAGGACTAAATTGCAAGGCATTGCAAAAGCGAGGGGATTGCGCGCGTAAATGGCCCCTCTAATAGAAACACGCGGATCCTAAGCTCTGGGTCGGGTCAAAATCGGGTCATGGCCTAAACGACGTCATTTTGGCCACTGGTGTTATGGTCCAAAACGGCGTCGTTTTACACCCTATATAAATAGCAAAAATGTAAAAAAATGTTATTTCCAGTCATTTTTCCAAAAAAAAATTCGAGAGAACTCTCTCATTTCCTCTCACCCCCTTTCTCCGGCCCATGAGTCCGGCACTACCTTACACGGTGGCCGAAAAATACCGAAAATACCCTTTTGCTCCCCTTTTTGTGAGAAAGCGACTCTGAGTTTTAAAACCTTTAAGATCTGATCGATCCTCGGCCATGGCTAGGAAACTGAAAGGTTTCACCCTCTTTTCGGCGAAACCCTCGATGGCGGCGAGGACAGTGGTGCAGGTAAGTATTCTCCTTTTTTAGGGTTTTTTGAAAGAAAGATTTTTATTTTTGTTGATATTTCGAAACAAAAATAAATAAACAACAACAACAACAACAACAACAACAACAACAACAACAACAACAACAATAATAATAATAATAATAATAATAATAATAATAAAAGAGCCACCTTTTTCGATTAATCCTCTTATCTCTTTTTATTTTGTATTCGATGATCTCTATTTTTTTATTAAAAGGATCCCTTTCTTACAATCGGATCTTGGCCCTTTTATAGCTATTTACAAACTTTTTTTTATCATTGTTTAATGTCCTTGTTTTCGTGTTATGCTTTGTTGTTTTTCTGTGTTGTCATCTTTTCTGCTTCTCTTTGTTCTTCTGCAGGTATCCTCGTGGGTCAACAGAGGCAGATGAGGCCTAATTTTTGCCATTTCCGTGCAAAGTGGCCTAGGGCGCGTCAGGGGGCCTTGGGACGAGGCACGGGCATGGTGCTTGAGGGGGTTGTGACGCGAGAGAAGGGAAAACACTCTAGGGTTTTTTTGGTCTATTTAGTCTTTGGGCCTATTGGGCCGTCGGCAATTTAGGATAGGGTTTATGTAATTGGATTTTGGGTGTTGTAATTGGGCCTCGGGTTTTGGGGTCTATTTGGACTGTATTTTGGACTATTTTATTTTTCGTTTAGTTTTTGGTTTGTTTTGTTTTTTGAGTGTAGTGGGCCCGGGCTAAAATTAGGCATACATAGGTGACCTGTGGTGTAACTTACCCACCAAAATTTCTAATTAAAGAGTTAGAAATTTTGGCATTAATATAATATTAGAAACTTTGATATACATATTTTTTCTGAGTGTTCAACAAAGTGCCCCCTAACATAACTTAATTTGTACAAACTTTTTTCATATACAATTAGCCCTCTCTATGATAGTTACCTATTATAATAGCATTTTTCTATAATATCCAAGTTTCTAGAAGAATCAATTTTTAATGTTTTATTTCAACCCTCTATAATAGTTTTTCACTTATAACAGAAACATCCATAGTTATAAAGTATGTTATGTTGGACGTGCTTCTGGTTCATGGGAATAACCCCATGTTTGCTACCATTCCAACATTTTGCTCCACTTTCACTTTGTATGTGTGGTAGTGGGACACGTTTTGGTGGTTTTTTTTACAGGGAACCACCACTATAAATGCAACACCCCTCACCCATCTCCGTCACCGGATTAGGGTTATAAGATGATATCTCACAAAACAAAACAAAATCATACTATAGCAATTCAAATTTCACTAAATGATAATCATTCATGAATCATTTAATTAAAAAATGTGTTATTCATTTGTTATCGGGGTTAAATAGAGCTTACAGAAGCTCTATAAAAATTTGGAGCAAAGTAAAGACTAATTTGAAACATTTTAGAAAAATATGGTAAAAATACAAAACAAGGGTCACACGGCCATGTGGCCAGGCCGTATAAGGCCGTGTAAAGATGAACCACATAGTCATGTCCCCAAACTGAGTAATAAACTAATACTGTGTAATCTAGGGTCACATGATTGTGTTGCTAGGCCGGGTAACTCACTATGGTCATGTGAACCTAATTCTCATCTAAATCAACAGACCACATGACCATGCCATCTGCTTGTGAATGGCACTTGGCCGTGTAGCAGACCGTGAATCAGTGTGTGTACCTTTAAGTGCCTTTCCAATTAAGTTACACATCCTTAAGTTTATTACCCTACAAGCAAGTATTTAATCATACTTCAAACTATTCAAATAGGTAAGAAAATATGATAAAGCACAACTCAAATCACCCAACCTAAGTGCCTAACCAATGTACCAACATGAAACCATCACAACAAATTCAAATTATACAACCTATTCATTCATACAAGCATATGAACATGTTTACATCAATATGCATTTCACCATAAATACCATTCAAAGATTACCTTTCCATCAACCTAAGACATGCCTCAACTCTTACCAATATTAGCCACACATAAATCACAAACACACAATCACTTAGATAAATACTCACAACTTAACAAATCCATGAAACATCTTTACATCACAATTGCATATTCCACAACAATCAACTAACACAAATACCAAACATTTCATCCTAAGTTTAATCATTTTCCCAACCATTTCACCATCTAAGATCAAGCACACCATTTCCAAACATGCTTTCATCATGTATCAAATACATACACAAGGAAATCATTAGATTTTGTAACACCTCTAACCCGTACCCATCATCTGAATTGGGTTTCAGAGCATTATAGAGTAATTAAAAAATAATTACAAATAAATCGTGTCAAAATATTATTCATATTTGAAAACAACCATAATGTCCCTTGAATGGACCTTCGATGCCCAATATGAACAGTAGAAGCAAATTAGGACTAATTCGGAGTAACTGAGAATTTTTCGCGAAATTTTAAAATTTTTCTTAAGTGCAGGGCTTACATGCCCGTGTGGTCTAGGGACACGTCCGTGCTACAAGCCGTGTCTTACCCCGTGTAACTCTCTAACTTATATCACACGGCCTGCTACACGCTCGTGTCTGAGTCCGTGTCTCTCACACGACTGAGACACACTCCCGTGTGCTCAATTCTGAGCATTATGTTTCTAAATTTTAAGATACAGCGGACACACGGCCAGACCACATGCCCATGTACCAGGCTATGTGTCACACACTGTCAAGACACATGCCTGTGTGTTTACCTGTATGGACAAAATAAAGCTATTTCCTAGCTTTATTTCTCACCTAAACTTGGCCATTAAGCTACACCAAAACAAACCAACATATATCAACCAATTCAAACATATTTCCAAGAAAAATTCCAACATCCAATATGATATATTATCACATGCATTTATGCTTATAAACTTACCTTTGCTTAGTCTACATGCCATGCAAAACATGGATATACATACTTAACATTCTCACTTCAAAAATAGTTATTATAACATAACCTTAAAATACTAAAACCAACCACTACTAGCCATTTCAATGACTAGATTACATACATCATTTACAAACCATAATTTAGTCAATTTAGCCTATACATGCCATTATGTCAAAACTAGTTTGCTTTTTATACCAAAATCAATGGGTAGATGTGTGATGATTTCTCTAACCAATCTTCAACCTTCTCGAGCTTTCGAGTACTATAAAGGAGGGAAAAGAAAAACCTAATAAGCATTTTATGCTTAGTAAGTTCATATAACTGGAATTAAACTTACCATTTACTTTCATTAATATTAAACATACAACAACATGATTTCCATAACAATTTGCCTAAACATATTCACTCAATCAAACAAGTTAGTCATATAATTTTCATGTACATCAAATAAGCATAGATAGGCTTATCATGCCATATTCCTTCAATGCATTATTCTTTTCATCCCATATCACTCATATCATGTCATTTATTTTATTCGTTGAATCATTGAAATTCCAATGGAAACTCAAATAGTACACACAAAGTGTACAAAATAGTATATTTGTCAAGTCATGTTCAATGGTACCCATAAGGCATTATTTTAGAGAGCACACTCTCGAGCCACATCTATGCAATAGGATTACCAGTCCAGGCTAAATCCTGTCTTCAATATATACTCAATAGAGCTTAGTTAGGATTACCAGTCCAGGCTAAATCCTTTTTATGACATATTCTCTAAAGAGTTTGATTTGGATTACTCGTCTGGGCTAAATCCTTTCTGAAATGAGGTCAAAGGATTACTCATCCGAGCAAAATCCCATCAGCAACAAATGCAGGACCTCATTCATTTTGGGAAATCACATTTATCCATCGAAATCCAATGTTCAAATGGAATTTAATCTCTTTTCATTCAATTTCAACCATGTATCTATTGCTTGCATTTTTATCATTTACATAAACATAATTTACATATAACTCAAACATAACATTCAATTCAACATAATTTCATACTCATTTAAGTTACATGAACTTACCTTGGTATTCATTTCTATTTGAAAACTACTAATCCGAAACTTTTTCCTTTCTTCTATCCGACTCCTTATTTGATCTTTTTGGATCCACTTAAGCTTGACAAGTTCATTTTCTCTCTCCTAGGGCTTTCATAGATTATTTGGGGAAGATGATGAGAAAATAAGATGATATTTCTTTAATCATCTTTAATTAATTAAATTAATTCAATTTCTAATTTAGTCCTTGCCCTTTTCTAAATTTCCATGGATGATTCACCAAAAATATCTACATACTTTTTTAATGGTTTAATTACCATGTAATGACCTCAAATTTTGAATTCCATAGCTATTTAATCCTTATAGCTAATGGAATTCAACTTTAACATTTTATGCAATTTAGTCCTTTCTTTAATTAAACACATAATAGATAAAATTTTCTTTTCAAAATTTTTATATAACCTTCATATCATGTCACTAATCATGCAATAACATTAAAATAATTTATCTTTTTAGCTCGAATTTATGGACACGAAACCACTGTTTCAATTTTAATGAAATTGGGTGTAACATCCCAAACCCGGCCTATGCATTAAGCCCGGATTTGGGCATGCCATGCAAATTAAACGTGCATTCAAATCATCAACGATGTAGGAAATCAAATCTTCAAAACAATTAAGAGAATGAATTTATCGAAAATCGAAGTTTATTTGAAATCCATGATTAAAAACACAAGATTTTATCATTTGATTTACAGAGTAGTAGTTGATTAAAATTTTAAATTTACTTAGTCTAAATATTTCATCGAAAAGTTTTTAAAGAATTTCCTAAGTTTCAGTGATATATAAGAAAAACCTTCATTTTATGCGAGAGTTTTAGAAAACATTTATGAAGACTAAATCAGTCCAATTTAGGAAAGCTAAAACATAATAAAATCCATCCGCATAATAAAATCCATGAAAATAATTAAAGAGGCCTTATTACATCGCAATTAAAATAGTACTTAAATGAAAATAATTAAAGAAGTTTTAAAGTTATATAAACCACCATTTGTAGTATGGTCTCCACACGAAGTCATCTCCGACCCAAGTCTCCATCGGTTATTATTACCTGAGAAGGGTAAGAAAATGGGGTGAGTTACTTAGAACTCAATGTGTAACCCACTTACCGTATTCACTGGGCCAAAACTGTATAAACATATAATTAGGCTTGAGCCCATTTTGCAAATGTTCAATATATATAAATCAAGTATATAAAATAATAATAATGCATGTGATATGCAATTCCCAACCAAGCCTAATTTCCATCCGCTACACACCACCCGTACCAACCATCACACCTGTGGGGATCAAGTCAACCCATCCCACCAACACACCAATAGCAGGCTTTAAGCCAATTATAATATTTGTGGCAACATGCCATTTATAATATTTGTGGCAACATGCCATTTATAAGATTTGTGGCAACAGGCCATTTATAATATTTGTGGTAGAACCACCGATCTAGATTTTGGGCAACAGGCCATCGTGACAGAGTCACCGATCTAGATTTTTGGCAACAGGCCTTTCTTCTCTTCATCAAATATCCCAACCTATGCAGTCATGATATATATATATATATATATATATATATATAATGCATAACAAAATATTCGTAAGGTAATTTTAACAAAAACCCATATTACAATTTATCAATTTGGCCCATTAGTCAAAATAGCAATTTGGCCCATTTAACGATCTAGCAACTTGGCCCATTTCATCTCATATCACATTAATATCACTTTTGGCCCATAAAGCAACGTATATCAATTTGGCCCATTAAATAACATATTTCAATTTGGCCCTTAAAACAACATATTTCAATTTGGCCCCTTTCGGCCCATTTAACACATGAGGCCTTTTCACAATTTCCATACTTGGCCAATTAATCAAAATATTCACATGGCCCAAAAATATCACTTCCTTTAACAAAATAGCCCATTAAGGGCAAATCCGTAATTTTCCACAACCTCAATTTCGGTTTCATGCATTCACATAAAAGATTAATATAATGTATTTTTCAATTTCACCGGATTTATGATTTTTATTTTAACGCTTATGATATAGTATAACCCATGAGATAAGTGTGAAATTACACACCTGATTACGGTGAGAACTACACTTTCCCGCTCGTCGATATCTAAACACGCATCACGATGGATTAGAACTCTAATATTTAATATAAACTATTCTAATGATTAACGATCTAGATCCTTACCCTCAGAATCTCGAATGACAACTATTTGTGATTTCTCTCCGATCAATGGTTCAAAACCACGAGCAAACAATAGCTCGGGGGTACGTACGACTTCGAAAAATTGATTCTCCTCGGATGAGGGTCCACAACCCGGTGGAAAGTCTCGGATTCCTAAAATAGTCCTTCGCTTGAATTTAGGGGGAATAATAGAACTACCCCTCTTCGAACACTATTAACAACCCTTTTCGTCCCTATCTTGTTTGCCTTCATAGACAAAGGATCATTAGTCCTAACAATATATCGAAAATCTTAAGACTAATGGCTTAAAAGAGTGAATTCGGCTTACCTTAATATTCGAATGATCTCAAAAGAATCCCTTGAACGTTATGATCAAATCTTAAATGGACTTCAAGACTTCTTCGAAAAGATGATGATTCGACCCTCCACTATTTCACTAAAAGTAACGAAAGAAATCATCTGAATAAGTGATTGGTTATTCGGTTTAAAAGTCTCTTCCAAGACATTCTATAAATTCGTCCATGGTGACCGAATAGCAAAAAGAAAAGACAAAGAAAATGATTCTTACAGATGATCCAAAGTTTGAATAGAAAAAAATGATTAAAAAATACATGTTATGAAGGAAGGAAGATTCGGCTATGATGATGATCACAAACATTCAGCCATGGAAGATAAATGAAAGAAAAATGTGTTTGAATGATAAGTAAAATGGAGAGGGAAAGAGAATAGGGAGAAGAGAAAAGAGAGAAGTTTAGGGACAAATGTGCATTCGACAATGAAGAGGAAAAAGAGAAGAAAAGAAATGGTCCTTGATGGCTATATGGTTTCGGTCACAAAGAAAAGAGAAAAGATTTAGAGAGAGTGATCAATTTAAGACCGAAATGGTCAAAAGGAAGAAATGGAAAAAAAAAAAAAAACAACAATTGCTTCCTCAATGCTCATGGCACATTCGGCTAGGGAGAGGGAAAATTGGAGAGAAAAGTTTGATAAAACACCAAATGGTCAATGGAAAATGTGCTCATCAAGCACCTAATCCTACTAAACCAACACCAAAATACGGTCATCCCCCTTAGCCCCCTATGCCGTCCACATACATGGACAAGTTGGCCATGCCAAACTTTCCAAAACACACCCCATAAAGAGTGCCTTATGTCCCTCAACTTACCATAAGCTTAGGATTTCATTCCTTAAGTTAGCACTTGCCTTTTTCCCCTAGTCTACTTTCCATAAATGAAATAGTCCAACCTTACCATAAGTAAAGATTGACCGACACATGCCATACAAATGCAAAAATAAAAGTCACCTAAATGCTATCCATGGGATTCGAACCTCTCCCCTCAAGCAATCACTCATGCGCCAACACCACCTTGCTACTAGCTCATCTTATGCTAACTTTTACACTTAAAATTAACTTAAGCATCAGGGTCACTTGATCCACTTCAATAAAATTCTCATTACTAAAATTTATTCTACTTCCGAATAAATCCTAAGTCTTCTCAAGACTATATTAAACATGCAAAATTTTAATTATACACAAGCTAAGCACCAAAAACATGCATCATATCGATGCTCAGATTTTTAGGATGTTATAACTCTACCCTCCTTAAAGAAAATTTCGTCCTCAAAATTTACCTGGTTAAAAGAGGTGAGGATATTATTGTCGAATTGCATCCTCAGGGTCCCACATAGCTTCCTTCACTTCGTGATTACGCCAAAGAACCTTAACCAACGGTACAGTCTTCTTTCTTAACACCTTAACATCTCGGTCTAAAATTTCCACTAGTTCCTCCTCGAAAGACAAGTCTGGCCTTAATTCCACTTCTTCTACCGGTACTATGTGCGATGGATCCGATCTATAACGCCTCAGCATAGAAACATGGAAGACACTATGAATTTGACTCAACTCCGGAGGTAAATCAAGTTGATAGGCCATTGGTCCTACACGCTTCAACACACGGTACGGTCCAATGAACCTAGGGCTCAACTTGCCCTTCTTTCCAAATTTGAAAATCTTCTTCCACGGTGAGACTTTCAAAAAGACCTGATCTCCCACCGCAAACTCAATATCTTTACACTTCAAATCCGCATACGACTTTTGTCTATCCGAAGCTTTTTTTAATCGCGCTCGAATCACCTTTACCTTTTCTTCCGCCTCGGATATCGATTCAGACCCAACAACCGCATTCCCCAATTCGGTCCAACAAGTAGGGTACAACATCTACGACCATATAACGCTTCATAGGCGCCATTTGGATCTTGGATTGGTAAGCTATTATACGCGAACTCGCCAACGGTAGAAAATCCTCCCAACTTCCTCAAGTTGATCACACATCCTCGTAACATGTCTTCCAAAATCAATTACTCTTTTCGATTGTCCATCGACCGAGGATGAAAAGTCAGATAAAGTTTAACTTTGTTCCCAAAGCCTCATGTAAAGCTTTCCAAAATCGTGATGTAAATCTAGGATCCCTGTCTGATATGATAGACACTGGTACCCCATGCAACCTCACGATTTTAGATACATACAGTTTAGCCAACTTCTGCAACGAGTAATCCGTACGAACTGGTAGAAAATAAGCAGCCTTCGTTAATCGATCTACTACCACCCAGACAGAATCTTTCTTAGTGGGTGTTAAGGGTAACCCACTAACAAAATCCATCATTATCCGCTCCCATTTCCATAGAGGAATCTTTATCGGTTGTAATAAACCCGATGGTAATTGATGTTCCGCCTTCACTTGTTAACAAGTCAAACACTTTCCCACTAAATCAGTAACCTCCCGCTTTAACTTTGGCCACCAATACTGTTCACGGAGATCCCGATACATCTTATTTCCTTCGGGGTGCATAGCATAAGGGCTACTATGCGCCTCTAAAAGAATCATTTGTCTCAAATCCGAATCCTTGGGAATACAAACCCTTCTACGAAAACACAGTACACCATCCTTGTTCAAACCAAAATCCCCTATTATACAACTTTCAGCTTGTTGTATTAAAGGACCCAACTTTTCATCGAATAATTGCTTTTTCTTGATTTGCTCCAACCACAGAGGCTTCACCTGAAGTTTCGCTAGCAGACTGCCATCCTCATACAAACTGAGATGAGCAAACATTGCTCTTAACTCTGATACAACCTTACGACTCAACGCGTCTGCCACAACGTTAGCCTTTCCAAGATGGTACTCGATTGAGAAATCATAATCCTTTAACAGCTCCACCCATCTCTGCTGTCTTAAATTCAACTTCTTTTGGGTAAGGAGATACTTAAGACTCTTATGGTTCATATAAATGATTGACTTCTCACCGTAGAGATAATGCCTCCAAATCTTTAATGCAAACACCATCGTAGCCAACTCCAAATCATGAGTAGGATAGTTGACTTCATGCGACCTCAACTATCGAGAAGCATAAGCTACCACTTTTCCACTTTGCATCAGTACACATCCTAAACCCGTGTGTGATGCATCACAGTAAACGGTAAACTCTTTTCCAGCCTTAGGTTGAATCAATTCTGGTGCTTCCTTTAGAAACTTCTTCAGTTTCTCGAAACTTTCTTGTTGTTTATCGGTCCACACATACGATTGTTCCTTTCGCAATAGCTTAGTTAGGGTGCAGCAATCAATGAAAACCCTTCAACAAAGCATCTATAATAACCAGCCAAACCCAAGAAACTCTGAATCTCAGCCACTGACTTCGACAGTTTCCAATCCAACACAGCCTCTACCTTTCGAGAATCAACTCTTATTCCTTCGGCTGACACTACATGACCCAAGAAAGTCACTTCCTTCGACCAAAATTCACACTTACTGAATTTGACATACAATTGCTTATCTCGCAAAATTTGTAACACAGTGCGCAAATGTGAGTCATGTTCTTCTTCATTCCTCGAATATACCAAGATGTCATTTATGAACACTACTACGAACCGGTCTAAATAGGGTTGAAAGACTCAGTTCATCATGTTCATAAATGTAGCTGGTGCATTGGTCAAACCAAACGGCATCACTAAAAACTCATAATGTCCATAGCGAGTTCGGAATGTCATCTTATGAATATCTGCCTCTTCACCTTGAGTTGATGATAACCCGATCTCAAATGAATCTTGGAAAAGACTAAAGCTCCTCTCAATTGATCAAACAGGTCATCAATTCTCAGCAATAGATACCTATTCTTGATCGTCAACCTATTCAACTGCCTATAATCAATGCACATACGCATCGACCCATCCTTCTTCTTGACAAACAAAATCGGTGCTCCCCACGGAGATACACTTGGTCGAATAAATCCCCGATCTAGCAGTTCTTATGTAACACTCTAAAAATAGGCCTATGCATTTCTTTTGATTATACGAAATGGCATGTCTTATGTGTTATGAATGTATTATGAACATTTTTGGAAACTTGGAAATGTAAGAGATGATTTAGAAATGTTAAGTTTCAAAAAGAGGAAAGTGAACATTTTGGAAACTTGGAAATGTTAAGATAAAAGAGGAAAGTGAACATTTTGGAAACTTAAGTTAAAAGAGGAAAGTGAACATTTTGGAAACTTGGAAATGAAAGGAAATGTCAAGTTTTAAAATTTAAAAAGAGGAAACTAAGGCAAGATGGCCTTAAGAAAATTAATAGGAAGGATTTGACACACAAACAGGCTTGTCAAAGTGGCTTGAAGGCACCACTTAAAAGTCCAACAAGTGACGCCACAAGCTTGTGTATTTGGGCCAGGGATCGAGTCACTTAGGAGGCAAATAAAAGAAATTTTATTTTTTCTTCTAGGAGCAGAGAGATGGACAACAAATGGTAAATTTTAGGGGTTTTATCCCTTTTATTTTATTTAAGGATAACAGATGATAAATGAAGAATTATTCTCTAATTAGGAGAACGTGAGAGAAGTGATGGCCAAGTAAGGGACTTTGAGTTTAGTAATTTCGACTAGGTAAGGATAGTTGCTGAATTATCTTTTATTTTAGATGATAATTAAAGAGATAAAATTTATCAAAATAGGAAGAGTTGGCCGAATGAGGGTCTCTATGTAGATTAAATTCGGTAACAAGGGGAAAAGGAGTAGCTATTCTTCATTCTCTCTTTTCTTCTGCCGAAATTCTCTAGCAAATTTCTCTCTTCTTCATTTGTTCTCCTTCTTTTTGTTAGTCAAAGTCGAAAATTCAAGATACCACCATTAGCCGATTTCTTCTTCTTTATTTCAATTCATCAAAAGCCGACATCTTTTAAGTGTTCACTTAGGCTATAACCGAAACTTTGAAGTGGTGTCAGGAGGGAGATTGTCGACTTCTTCAAGTAAGGGTAAGGATCAATTGCTATTATTTTCTTTCTTCTGTAAACCAAAAGTTAAGATTCTAATGCCATATACATGTTGGCCGAAAATTTGAAGGAAAGCTTCGGGATTCTGAGACTGTCGACTACAAGGAGGAAAGTTTCGGGATTTGAAATCACAAGGTGATTTCGACAGATACCAAAGGGAGTTAGTAATTTCGGGATTTAGATCCCTAAGGTAAGTGTACATGAATATTCGGCCAAGGCTTATTTTGGTATGAAGATCTATTTCATAATTGTTAAAAAGCCGAAACTAACCTATGTGGAGATCTAGTGTTTGGCCGAATACAAGAAGGAGAATAGCAGAGTTTTCTGGATTTGACTATAGTCAATTCGACAGCAAGGTAAGCATATAAGTGTACAAATCCTACTAGGATTTGGTTTTATGGCCGAATGAGTTTTTCATTAAATATTTAATATGGGCCGAATGTAGGGAGTTAAAGATCTAAGATTAGAAATTTGAGATTTCAAGTGAAATCATTGCTTAATCGGTGTGTACCCTACCCTAAGTTTTAATATCGCTCATGGCTATGTTTTAAATTAAATATGTTATTAAGAATGTGAAAAGATGGTTAAGGTACCATACAATGGTACAAAGTACTCGTGCACGCTTCCTACTCCAAATAGGATTATGAAATATGTTATAAGTAACATGAGAATAATGATAAGAATGTGAACTTTGGCATGTTAATGAATAATATGATTTGGGCATATGGGTTATATGAAAAGGGAAGTTAATGTGGTGACCTAAGACCACGAAATCGAATGTGGTGACCTAAGACCACGATAATCGAATGTGGTGACCTAAGACCCGAATTCTAAATGTGGTGACCTAAGACCACGAATTTTTATAAGAGGCGATGAGCACGCCGATGCATGATGGACGCTTTGATGGTGTGTAGCGGAAGGGGTCGACTTAGTAGTCCCCACTTGTACAAGTTGGTACGGGGAGTGTAGCGGATGGCTAACTAGGTTTGGGTTTGGGTTGCATCATTATTTTTATCTCATTATATGAACATGTATGTGATATGATAATACATGCCTGAAATGTTAATTCTTAGTGTTGGTTACACATTGAGTCTGTTTGACTCACCCCGCTGTGGGACTATTTTCAGGTGACGATCAGTGATGGACCGGGTTCGGCAGAAGCTTAGGGATGGCCATGCACAGCAAGAAATTTACGACTTGGACTTTTATTTTTTTTAAGTATTTTAAAGTTTATTTTGGTTTTAATTTTGGGAAATTATTTGATGTAATAAGGCCGTAGTAGCATTTACTTTACTTTTATTTATTGAGCCTACAATCTTTATATTTATTAAAAGATTAAGTAAAATTATTTTAATACAAAGCCCAAACATTTTATCCCCTAAATCAAAAGGATTTTTAATAACGAAATAAACTTGTTTTCAACTCAAGCCCAACCCAAAACAAACTTTCCTTCAAAACGCTCAAGTTTTTCCTAAGTACAAAAAAATTTGAAACAATTTTCACCGGGGAACACTCACATATTCGGTCAAGGCTCGTGGGTCGAGTTTGGGGTGTTTTAGTTTGGTATCAGAGCCCAATTTTAAACTCTCGACCTTGGGTTTAAGGCCCAAAATGTTTTCCAAAGTAAGCCCAAAAGGAATTTTCTGAAAAATTTTCAGGTTTTTCTGGCATGGCCCACTAAGTCTCCGACCTGTAGTCCACCAGGTAAGTACGTCTAACTTCTGAAGTGATTTGAATATGTGAAATGTATGGGGTTTTATGGCAATGTAGATTAGTCTGATAAGTATTTGAACCCTAGGACTAGTGTACCCCAACAAATACATAAGACTTAAATATCTAATTAAACAAACCTGTGGTTGAGTCGCCGAGTTAGGGTGTGGCAACCATGGTACGCATGTCTAGGATTGGTTTCAGTGGGAGCTTGGTATTTAAGCAGTCCGCGTGACTCACCTCCTCTCCACTCGAATCCTACCTGGTGCGTAGCCTCGGTTCACCCTAACCAAGAGGACTAAATCACGGGCTAAACCCCTAACTAAAACCTGAAAGGGACTAGCCGTATTTTATGGAAACCCTAGTTTTAAAATTTCTAAACTATCCTCTTGATTTGAAAAAGATTATTTTTATAAAATTTTCTTGAAATATTTTTGATTTACAAATTTACTAAAATACCCCTAGTGGTAAAATTACAAAAGTGCCCTTGGTTTATGACATTTTCAAAATACCACAGTTCCTATCAAAATTTCATTACTTTATAAAAATGTTCAAAAACCCTAATTTGCAAAATGACAAAATACCCTGATTTTAAAATTTTTTTTACGAAATTACCCCTACCTTACAAATTATCGAAATACCCCTGAGTTACAAAATTACCAGAACGACCCTCGATCTTCAAAATTTTTTTTTTGCAACAACACTGATTTGGAAAAAAAATTCTTAAAAACAACCCTCACGTTTTGTAAATTCCAAAATATCCGTGATTTATTAAGATTTACAAATTCACCCGGGGTAATTACAAAAATACCTCGGATTTCAAATTTTCCAAAATACCCCCGAGAATGCAAAATTTCCAGAATACCCTCATTGACGAAAACACCAAGGAACCTTGTTTCGATAAATTGCGAAAAAACCCCTGTAGGATAAATTACGAAAATACCCCTAGGTAGTGGAAAAACAACAACAATGAAAACTACAACATTTCTCTGAATGAACAAAAGTTCATAATTGATTGATGGATGAATGTAAAGACTGTGTGCATGTATGAATACGAAAGAACCACTTCAAAAATTCTTTTCATAAAACTTCTTCGCGGTTAATTAGTGGAATAAAGGCTAATTCATAAAAATTTCTTAAATCAGATTAAAGCGCATCATTAGATATGAGTTCTAGAGGACGCGATCGTCAAGGACGTGGTAGAGGAAGAATGACTGTGTCAGAACCCGTTAGATCGGGTCAAGGGTCTGACAATGAGTTACCACCGCCACCACCACCACCCCCAGCTGTCGGTGTCGAGCAGCAAGCTCAGATGGGGGATGATGCTATATCGCAGGATATGCTGCGAGTTCTTGAAATGGTGGCTGGCACGGGTGGAAATACGGGAGCTCAAAAATCTATACCCGAGCGACTCTGAGCCAACGGAGCTGAGGTGTTCCGTGGAGTATCTGGTGTGGCACCCAGTACAACTGAATACTGGTTGGAAGCGACCGAGCGCATTATGGATGAGCTCGATCTAACCCCTGAAGAGAAGTTGAAAGGAATGGTGGCACTGTTACGTGATAAAGCATACCAATGGTGGTTAACAGTCCGTGATGGTGCCACAGCTGAGGATCTGACCTGGGAGTATGCTAAGGAGGCATATCAGAAAAAGTATGTTGGCACACGTTATATTGATGAGCAGAGGAAAGCTTTTCGAAATTTGGTTCAAAGAAACAAGTCAAGAGTGCAGATGAAGTCAATTTCGAGGTTGTCGATATGCTCAAGGAGTAGTGGCTACGGAGCATGAGCGGTGTGTGCGGTTCGAAGACGGTCTAAGGGATGACCTAAGGTTATTGATAGCTCCACATCAAGAGTGGGACTTTTTCGCATTAGTAAAAAAGGTTAAGGTAGACGAGGGAATCAAGGATTCGGTTAAGTAGAGCTCTGATAGAAATAGACCCAAGAGGGGTTATGGGTCGTCAGGATCATTGGGAAACGTACAGAAAAGGCCCAGAGCTGATGGGCCACGGGGACAGCAAGTTGGTGCAGGAGGGCGGTATCGTCCATGTGATCAGTGTGGAAAGAAACACTTAGGTGAATGTTGGAAGAAGACAGGTGGATGTTTCTGATGTGGGTCAAAGGACCATATGATCAAGGACTGTCCAAAGAGGCTAGATGAAAAGCGACCAACACTCGTAATGTTAATCAGCCGGTAGAGGGGGACAAGAAATTTCAACGAGGTCGTGGTTTAAATAATCGAAGAAATGGTAGAGAACGTGGAACACCAGGCCGAGGTGCTGCCAATACTGAGGGAAGGCAACCACGGTTGGTTTATGCGGTTCACCGTAGGGAGGATGGAGATGCGCCAGACATCATAACCGGTATGTTCCTCATTCATGGCAAGCCTTATTTTGCTCTTATTGATGTGGGCTCAACCCATTCATATGTTGCATGTAGTATAGTGGAAACACTAGGCCTAGACTCTGAACTTTCTGATAGGGAGATGACTGTAGTAAGCCCATTAGGCCAAACTGTAGTGGTGAATAAAATCTTTCGGAATGTATCCTTAGAAATTCAAGGAGTGGGCTTTCGGGCTGACTTAATGGAGTTGCCCTTTGGAGAGTTTGACCTCATACTTGGTATGGATTGGTTAGTAGAACACCAAGCCGTGTTGGATTGTGCGGCTAAACGAATGGAACTAAGGACCTCGAAAGATGAAGTGGTAGTAATGATAGGAGAAAGAAGAAACTACTTGTCTAATGTAGTTTCGGCACTAAAGGCTGAAAAGATGGTTCGTAAAGGGTGCAAGACATTTTTAGCCTTTGTAAGTGCGTTGGATGGAAAGGAAGAAGGTGTTAGTGGAGTTAGAACGGTAAGGGACTTTGAGGATGTGTTCCCAGAGGAATTACCAGGAATACCCCCGGATAGGGAGGTGGAGTTTGGAATAGACTTACTACCGAGAATAGCTCCTGTGTCAATCGCTCCATACCGAATGGTGCCAAAAGAGTTAGTTGAGCTCAAGGCTCAAATCCAAGAATTGCTTGACCGTGGGTTTATCCGGCCTAGTGTGTCTCCGTAGGGAGCACTGGTCCTGTTTGTGAAGAAGAAGGAATGGAACTATGCGTATGTGCATAGACTATCGTCAATTGAATAAGCTAACCATCAAGAACAAGTATCCTTTGCCTAGGATTGATGACTTGTTCGATCAGCTTAAGGGGGCGGTAGTGTTTTCAAAGATTGACTTAAGGTCGGGATATCATCAGCTGAAGGTGAAGGAGGCGGATATCCATAAGATAGCCTTTAGGACAAGATACGGCCACTATGAGTTTGTGGTAATGCCGTTTGGGTTGACAAACGCCCCAGCCGCATTCATGGATATGATGAACCAGGTTTTTCAACCTTACTTGGATAGGTTCGTAGTAGTGTTCATCGACGATATTTTGGTGTACTCTAAACCTGAGGAGGAGCATGATGAGCATCTTCGGTCTGTGCTGCAAATATTGAGGGAGAAGAAGCTTTATGCCAAATTTAGTAAGTGTGAATTTTGGCTTAGGGAAGTTGCTTTCTTAGGGCACATGATGTCTGGCCAAGGAATAAGGGTGGATCCGGTGAAGATTGAAGCGTTGTTGATTGGAAACCACCTAAGTCGGTGGCGGAGATTCGTAGCTTCTGGGATTGGGTGCTATTACGGTAGGTTCGTGGAAGGATTTTCGTCAATAGCCGCGCCATTAACAAATTTGTTGAGGAAGGAAGTACCCTTTGTATGGACAGATAAGCAGTAGAAGAGCTTTGAGAAGCTTAAGGAAGTATTGATAGAAGCTCCAGTGTTGATTCAGTCGGAGGCAGGAAAGGATTTTACGGTGTATTGTGACGCTTCCCATCCAGGTTTGGGTTACGTATTGATGCAAGATGGGAAGGTAGTCGCATATGCGTCCCGATAGTTGAGGTCACATGAGATGAACTACCCGACGCACGACCTAGAATTAGCGGTTATGGTCTTCGCTCTTAAGTTGTGGAGACACTACCTTTATGGTGAAAAGTTGACGATCTACACAGACCACAAGAGTCTCAAGTATTTGCTGACTCAGAAGGAGTTAAACTTGAGGCAGCGAAGGTGGGTTGGATTACTGAAGGACTATGACTGTTCAATAGAATATCACCCGGGCAAGGTGAATGTAGTGGCGGATGCCCTAAGTCAAAAGGTGGTGTCGGATCTGAGGGCAATGTTCCCCATTTAAGTTTGTATGATGATGGAAGCTTGTTGGCAGAGTTGCAAGTCAAGCCAACGTGGTTGAATGAGGTGAAGGAGGGACAGTTGGCTGATGAGGATTTAAGTGTTAAGTTACAACAAGTACAAAACGGAGAGTTAGAGGACTATGAGGTTAGTGATGAGGGAGTGTTGTGATTCAAAGGAAAGGTCTGTATGTCGAGGGACGAGGAATTAAGATAGAGGATTCTTCGGGAAGCGCATAGTAGCCCTTATGCTATGCATCCCGGAGGCATCAAGACTGTACAGGGATCTAAGGGAACAGTTTTGGTGGCCTGGTCTGAAAAAGGAAGTTACTGAAACTATTGGTAGGTGCTTGACATGCCAGCAAGTTAAGGCTAAACATCAAGTTCCATCGAGATTGCTTCAGCCAATCGAGATTTCACAGTGGAAGTGGGAAAGAATTTCCATGGACTTCGTTAGTGGGCTTCCCCTTATGCCTACTAAGAAGGACTCGGTATGGGTAATAGTGGACCGTTTGACCAAGTCCGCGACTTTATCCCGGTAAGGGTTGATTATTCTCTTCAGAAATTGGCCAAATTATATGTGGCAAAATTGTGAGGTTACACGGAGTGCCGGTGTCTATCATTTCAAATAGAGACCCAAGATTTACGTCTCGGTTTTGGAAGGCACTTCATCAAGCTTTAGGCACTAAGTTGGATTTCACTACGGCTTTTCATCCACAGTCGGACGGGCAATCTGAACGGGTAATCCAAGTATTGGAAGATATGTTGAGGGGCTGTGTGATGGATTTCAGAGGAAGTTGAGAGGAGTATTTGCCTTTAGCAGAGTTTGCCTACAACAACAGCTATTAGGCAAGTATTCGGATGGCACCTTATGAAGTGCTGTATGGTCGGAAGTGCCGAACTCCTACCTGTTGGACGGAATTGGGAGAAGTCGAGTTTTGGGTCCTGAGTTAGTGGCGAATCAAAAGAAAGTTGAGATTATTCGCACGATTGAAGGAAGCCTCGATAGGCGTAAGTCTTACGCCGACCTCAAGCGGAAGGAAATAGAGTTTGAAGTGGGAGACCAAGTGTTTCTGAAAGTCTCGCATTGGAAGAAGGTGATGAGGTTTGGTCGGAAAGGGAAGTTAAGCCCAAGGTTTATATGGCCCTATCGAGTGTTGAAGCGAGTTGGACCTGTGGCATACCAACTAGAGTTGCCACCAGAGTTGCAGCAGATGCACGATGTATTCCATGTATCCATGCTACGTCGCTACCGACCGGATCCATCTCATGTGGTACCAGTTGAAGAAGTGGAGCTAAGGCCAGACTTATCCTACGAGGAAGAGCCGATTCAGATCTTGGAACGAGACGTGAAAATATTATGGAGGAAGTCGGCCTCTAGTCAAAGTATTGTGGCGCAATCATGGATCTAAGAAGCTTCATGGGAGCGTAAGAGGCAATGCGACAAAGAATACCCTCATTTATTTTAGCCAAGCAATTTCAGGGACGAAATTATTTTAAGGGGGTAGAACTGTAACACCCTGAAAATGGGCCTATGCATTTCTTTTGATTATACGAAATAGCATGTCTTATGTGTTATGAATGTATTATGAACATTTTTGGAAACTTGGAAATGTAAGAGATGATTTAGAAATGTTATGTTTCAAAAAGAGGAAAGTGAACATTTTGGAAACTTAGAAATGTTAAGTTAAAAAAAGAAAGTGAACATTTTGGAAACTTAAGTTAAAAGAGGAAAGTGAACATTTTGGAAACTTGGAAATGAAAGGAAATGTCAAGTTTTAAAATTTAAAAAGAGGAAATTAAGGCAAGGTGGCCTTAAAAAAATTAATAGGAAGGATTTGACACACAAATAGGCTTGTCAAAGTGGCTTGAAGGCACCACTTAAAAGCCCAGGAAGTGACGCCACAAGCTTGTGTATTTGGGCCAGGGATCGAGTCACTTGGGAAGCAAATAAAAGAAATTTTATTTTTTCTTCTAGGAGCAGAGAGATGGACGGCACATGGCTAAATTTTAGGGGCTTTATCCCTTTTATTTTATTTAAGGACAACAGATGATAAATGAAGAATTATTCTCTAATTAGGTGAACGTGGGAGAAGTGATGGCCAAGTAAGGGACTTTGAGTTTAGTAATTTCGGATAGGTAAGAATAGTTGCTGAATTATCTTTTATTTTAGATGATAATTAAAGAGATAAAATTTATCAAAATAGGAAGAGTTGGCCGAATGAGGGTCTCTATGTAGATTAATTTCGGCAACAAGGGGAAAAGAGGTAGCCATTCTTCATTCTCTCTTTTCTTCTGCCAAAATTCTCTAGAAAATTTCTCTCTTCTTCATTTGTTCTCCTTCTTTTTGTTAGTCAAAGTCGAAAATTCAAGATACCACCATTAGCTGATTTCTTTTTCTTTATTTCAATTCATCAAAAGCCGACATCTGTTAAGTGTTCACTTAGGCTATAACCGAAACTTTGAAGTGGTGTCAGGAGGGAGATTGTCGACTTCTTCAAGTAAGGGTAAGGATCAATTGCTATTATTTTCTTTCTTCTGTAATTCAAAAGTTAAGATTCTAATGCCATATACATGTTGGCCGAAACTTTGAAGGAAAGCTTCGGGATTCTGAGACTATCAACGACAAGGAGGAAAGTTTCAGGATTTGAAATCACAAAGTGATTTCGACAGATACCAAAGGGAATTAGCAATTTTGGGATTTAGATCCCTAAGGTAAGTGTACATGAATATTCGGCCAAGGCTTATTTTGGTATGAACATCTATTTCATAATTGTTAAAAAGCCGAAACTAACCTATGTGGAGATCCAGTGTTTGGTCGAATACAAAAAGGAGAATAGCAGAGTTTTTGGATTTGACTATAGTCAATTCGACAAAGAAGGTAAGCATATAAGTGTACAAATCCTACTAGGATTTGGTTTTATGGTAGAATAAGTTTTTCATTAAATATTTAATATGGTTAGAATGTAGGGAGTTAAAGATCTAAGATCGAAAATTCGAGATTTCAAGTGAAATTGTTGTTTAATCGGTGTGTACCCTACCCTAAGTTTTAATACGCTCATGGCTATGTTTTAAATTAAATATGTTATTAAGAATGTGAAAAGCATGGTTAAGGTACCATACAATGGTACAAAGTACTGTGCACGCTTCCTACCCCAATAGGATTATGAAATATGTTATAAGTAACATAAGAATAATGATAAGAATGTGAACTTTGGCATGTTAATGCATAATATGATTTGGGCATATGGGTTATATGAAAAGGGAAGTTAATGTGGTGACCTAAGACATTTAAATCGAATGTGGTGACCTAAGACCACGATAATTGAATGTGGTGACCTAAGACCATGAATTCTAAATGTGGTGACCTAAGACCACGAATTTTTATAAGATCGATGAGCACGTCGACTGCAACGACTTCCTTCGATGGTGTGTAGCGGAAGGAGGGTCGACTTAGTAGTTCCCACTTATACAAAGTTGGTACGGGAGTGTAGCGGATGGCTAACTAGGTTTGGGTTTGGGTTGCATCATTATTTTTACCGTTATATGAACATGTATGTGATATGATAATGCATGCCCGAAATGTTAATTTTAGTGTTGGTTACACATTGAGTCTGCTTGACTCACCCATTGTGGGACTATTTTCAGTGACGATCGCTGATGGACCGGGTTCGGTAGAAGCTTAGGGATGGCCATCCACAAGAAGAAATTTACGACTTGGACTTTTATTTTTTAAGTATTTTAAAGTTTATTTTGGTTTTAATTTTGGGAAATTATTTGATGTAATAAGGCCGTAGTAGCATTTACTTTACTTTTATTTATTGAGTCTACAATCTTTATATTTATTAAAAGATTAAGTAAAATTATTTTAATACAAAGCCCAAACGTTTTGTCACCTAAATCAAAAGGATTTCTAATAATGAAATAAACTTGTTTTCAACTCAAGCTTAACCCAAAACAAACTTTCCTTCAAAACGCTCAAGTTTTTCCTAAGTACAAAAGAATTTGAAATGATTTTCACCGGGGAACACTCACATATTTGGTCAAGGCTCATGGGCCGAGTTTGGGGTGTTTCATCTTAAATTTGAGCTTTAAGCTCCGCTAACTCCTTCGGTGCCATTCTATAAGGAGCAATGGACACCGAAGCCGTTCTGGGCAAAAGCTCAATGCCAAATTCTACTTCCCGATCTGGAGGTAGACCCAGAAGTTCTTCAGGAAAGACATCTGGAAATTCTTTCACCATTCTCACACCTTCTACCGATAAATCCTTGGCATCCAAAGCACTGATGAAGGATAGGAATGCTCTATACCTTTCCGCACCAACTTTTCTGCCTTCAAAGCAGATACCACATTTGCCAAAAAGTTTCTTTGCTCGCCTATCATTATTACCTCCTCATCATCGACAGTCCTTATTGACATCCGCTTTTCGGCACAATTCAATTGTGCCTGATGCTTCACCAACCAATCCATGCCCAAAATAAGATCAAACTTTCGAAAGGTAATTCCATCAAGTCCGCTAGAAATATCTCACTTTGAATCTCCAAAGGCACATCTCTAAACAATTTATTCACTATTACCGACTGTCCTAAAGGACTAATTACCGTCATCTCTCTATCGGTAATCTCAAATCTAATATTCAGGTTTCCAGATATGGTACTAGCAACATACGAGTGGGTAGCCCCGATATCTATCAAAACAGTAACAGGCACATCAGAGATGAAAAACGTACCAATTATCACATCAGGTGAATCGCCATCTTCACGACGCCTAATCGCATAGACCAATCCCGGCTGTCTTGCCTCCGTGTTACCTCTAAAGCCATTACCTCGACTCGGTGCACCCTAACCACGTCCATTACCATTACCATCACAACCTGGTCCACGGCCTCTCGGTGGCTGCTGAGTACCTCTAGCTGGCTGAGCATCAGGGTTACAAGCTTCCTGATTCGTATCAATCCGTCGAGGGTAATTCTTATACTGATGATCCTTGGAACCACATTTATAGCAGGCACCAATTTTTCTCCAACATTATCCGGCGTGTCGTCTTCCATAGTCGACACATTCTCGACTCTGATTGGTAGTCACAGGTGCTCTAGCTTGAGCTGGCTCATCATTCCGTGGCCTTTTTTGAAACCTTTTAGAAGAGCCTGAATACTTAAAATCCATCTTGCCTCTGACTTTTTCCCGGTTCTGGTGTTCTGAGTTCTTAGCCTCTTCGGCTATCTTGGCTTTCTCTGCAAGCGAGGTAAAAGTCCGTACTTGTTATGGGGCTATCAGAACCCGCAACTCATCATTCAGTCCATCCTCAAAGCATACACAGTGCTCATGATCAGTCGGCACTATTGTGTGAGCATAACAGCTCAAACAAAGAAATTCTGCCTCGTAAGCTGCCACCGTCTTACTTCCTTGAACCAAATTTAGGAATTCTTTCCTCCGGGCATCTACATAACTTGTCCCGACGCATTTCCCTTGGAAAGTAGCTTTAAAGAAATCCCAAGTAACCAATACTGACCTCGGTGCCTTCTCAAACAGTAAGCCACCATTGATACGCCTCGTTTCTTAGCAAGGACACGGCTCCTCTCAGTTTCTGCTCGACGGTGCACTCCAGATCATCCATAATTTATTCTACAGCCTCAAGGCAATATTCTGCCACATTCGGAGCTACACCGGAGACACCTCTAAAAACTTTTGCACCACTAGACTTGAGTCGTTTCGATATTGATCCACGAGCTACTGGCCTAGTTCTAGCCCCAACAACCCTCTCTAGGACTCGTAACATTGCTTGAGCCAAAGCATTATCCTCAGTCGCATGATCTTGAGATTCAGTCTCACTCCTGAATGACGCAGGTGCATCCATTTTAGGCATATGACCCGGCGTTTCAGTACCATGGCCATGTCTACCGCGTCCACGACCATGTCCTCTAGTGCTCATAATGACTAATTCGATTTTAATCTGATTACAAGTTTTATGAATTAGAATACTATTTCAGTGTTTATTAATGATATTTTATGAGATATAAGAGATAGGGTTGTTTTTGCAATCACATCCTATAGTCTCGATCTCTATCATTTTCAACACATAAAACTAGAAGTTCTAGAGTGTTCCTAAGATCTTATCACAAAAATAAACATTTTATAAACAAATACTTACTTGACTTGGTGCCGGATGCTCGTGGTGCCATACTACTTTTAAAACATAAGGTCTAGAAATTTAAGTAGTTTTTAAACAGAAATCATTGTTGAACCCAAACCACAACCGAGTTTTGAAACTGGGCTCTGATACCATATAATGTAACACCCCAAACATGTCCTATGCATTAAGCCCGGATTTTGGCATGCCACATAAATTAAACGTGCATTCAAATCATCAACGATTTAGGAAATCAAATCTTCTAAACGATTAAGAGAATGACTTTATCGAAAATTGAAGTTTATTTGAAATCCATGATTAAAAACACAAGAGTTTATCATTTGATTTACAGAGTAGTAGTTGATTAAAATTTTAAATTTACTTAGTCTAAATATTTCATCGAAAAGTTTTTAAAGAATTTCCTAAGTTTCAGTGATATATAAGAAAAGCCTTCATTTTATGCAAGAGTTTTAGAAAACATTTATGAAGACTAAATCAGTCCAATTTAGGAAAACTAAAACATAATAAAATCCATCCGCACAATAAAATCCATGAAAATAATTAAAGAGGCCTTATTACATCGCAATTAAAATAGTACTTAAATGAAAATAAATAAAGAAGTTTTAAAGTTATATAAACCACCATTTGTAGTATGGTCTCCACACGAAGTCATCTCCGACCCAAGTCTCCATCAATTATTATTACCTGAGAAGGGTAAGAAAATGGGGTGAGTTACTTAGAACTCAATGTGTAACCCACTTACCATATTCACTGGGCCAAAACCGTATAAACATATAATTGGGCTTGAGCCCATTTTGCAAATGTTCAATATATATAAATCAAGTATATAAAATAATAATAATAATGCATGTGATATGCAATTCCCAACCAAGCCTAATTTCCATCCGCTACACACCACCCGTACCAACCATCACACCTGTGGGGATCAAGTCAACCCACCCCGCCAACACACCAATAGCAGGCTTTAAGCCAATTATAATATTTGTGGCAACAGGTCATTTGTAATATTTGTGGTAACAGGCTATTTATAAGATTTGTGGCAACAAGCCATTTATAAGATTTGTGGCAATAGGCCATTTATAATATTTGTGGTAGAACCACCGATCTAGATTTTGGGTAACAGGCCATCGTGACAGAGTCACCGATCTAGATTTTTGGCAACAGGCCTTTCTTCTCTTCATCAAATATCCCAACTCATGCAAATATGAAATATATATATATATATATATATATATAATGCATAACAAAATATTCGTAAGGTAATTTTAACAAAAACCCATATTATAATTTATCAATTTGGCCCATTAGTCAAAATAGCAATTTGGCCCATTTAATGATCTAGCAACTTGGCCCATTTCATCTCATATCACATTAATATCACTTTTGGCCCATAAATTTGGCCCATTAAACAACATATAAATTTGGCCCATTAAACAACATATTTCAATTTGGCCCTTAAAACAACATATTTCAATTTGGCCCATAAAAGGGTATTTTCATAATTCGGTCCATAGGGACATTTTCGTAATTCGGCCCATTTAACACATGAGGCCTTTTCACAATTTCCACACTTGGCCAATTAATCAAAATATTCACATGGCCCAAAAATATCACTTTCTTTCACAAAATAACCAATTAAGGGCAAATCCGTAGTTTTCCACAACCTCAATTTCGGTTTCATGCATTCACATAAAAGTATTAATATAACATATTTTTCAATTTCACTGGATTTATGATTTTTATTTTAACGCTTACGATATAGTATAACCCATGAGATAAGTGTGAAGTTACACACCTAATTACGGTGAGAACTACACTTTCCCGCTCGTCGATATCTAAACACGCATCACGATGGATTATAACTCTAATATTTAATATAAACTATTCTAATGATTAACGATCTAGATCCTTACCTTCGAAATCTCGGATGACAACTATTTATGATTTCTCTCCGATCAATGGTTCAGAACCACGAGCAAACAATGGCTCGGGGGTACGTACGACTTCAAAAAATTGATTCTCCTCAGATGAGGGTCCATAACCCGGTGGAAAGTCTCGGATTCTCGAAACAGTCCTTCGATTGAATTTAGGGGGAATAACAGAACCACCGCTCTTCCGAACACTATTAACAACCTTTTTCATCCCTATCTTGTTTGCCTTCATAGACAAAGGATCAGTAGTCCTAACAATATATCGAAAACCTTAAGACTAATGACTTAAAAGAGTGAATTCAGCTTACCTTAATATTTCGAATGATCTCAAAAGAATCCCTTGAACGTTATGACCAAATCTTAAATGGACTTCAAGACTTCTTCGAAAATATGATGATTCGACCCTCCACTATTTCACTAAAAGTAATGAAAGAAATCATCTGAATAAGTGATTGGTTAATCAATTAAGACATTCTATAAATTCGTCTATGGTGACCGAATAGCAAAAAGAAAAGACAAAGAAAATGATTCTTACCGATGATCCAAAGTTTGAATAGAAGAAAATGATTGAAAAATATATGTTATGAAGAATGGAAGATTCGGCTATGATGATGATCACAAACATTCGGCCATGAAAGATAAATGAAAGAAAAATTTGTTTGAATGATAAGTAAAATGGAGAGGAAAAGAGAATAGGGAGAAGAGAAAGAGAGAAGTTTAGGGACAAATGTGCATTCGACAATGAAGAGGAAAAAGAAAGAGCTTGGGTTCAAGTCTTGGCGCTTGCAATTCTTTTTTATTTCCTTTTAAATGAACTTAGACTTTGGCCTATATGCTTATATTTAGTTGTGCTTGTTTTGTTACACAAGGAGCTAGTTGGTAAGGTGGCTAGAGGCATGGAATAAGTTATAGAGGAGCTTGAGTTCAAAACCCCTTGCATGCGAAAGGTGACTATTTTGCTACTTTGGGATGATTTTGGAGGATTGATGGAGGGATCCCACATCGGGAAGCTAGAGTGAGAATAGGCGAGAAGTTGGCTTTAAATAGAGCTATCTATGAGGAAAGTAAGCATACCTTGGTTGGCGTTTGGGCATAGGAGTGTTCGGAGCACGGATTAAGTCCAGATTCCTATCAGGTGTGTATTTCGCACTACTCTAGTTGTAGAGCGGCAAATGCTGAAATGCCGGTCAAATGGCAATGGTAGCCACATGAGCTTGTGAGCGTACGTGTGAGAGCTTCAACGCGATAGTTGAGGCCATCATGAGTGTTCTTGTGGGTTTACGCTATTTAGGCCACGATGGCCCGCAAGGGGCCATGTGGGACTAATAGGCCGGTGGGCCCATATGAATAAATTGATGATTGTGTAGTAGATATTAGACTGGTCTATGTGAATCTCATATCTGTGGCTAGATTTGGGCTAAATGGGCCACGCGAGCATGTGGGCCCATTTGGGTCGAGAATGAGCCCTAGGCCCATTCGTATCGTTATCTCGTTTCTTCCTGTTAGGGTGATCGGTTGCTTTGTGGTTGTGATTTAAGCATTCGTGTTGACTCCGGTTCTGTTAGATCGTGTTCTTGATGAGCAGAGGGGATTCTAGCCATAGGGGGTGGCAAATATGCGTCCAGAGACTGTGCACATAGCCTCCACTCCCAAGTTTAAACGGCGTATGGTGTCAGTGGTTGGGGACTTTCCGCCTGGATATAGAAGGGTGACGGCATCAAACTTTGGCTTAACTAGGCAAATCGCAGTTGATCATTCTAGTGAAGGTGAAGGCGCTTACGATTATTTAGTACTCTACTTGATAAGGTGTGTATTTGTATACACTGTTCTGATTGTTAATCGGTTGAAAAGTCAAAAGTGCATATATTGTACTATATTGATTGTTGATCAGCATTATGCTGGAAAGCTGAAAGATCGACGAATAATGCCATATGAGCATGGAATCGCGCGTATGGTGAACCGAGCTCACGAAGCGTGAGCGTGTGATGAGAGTGAACCGAGCTCATGGAGCGTGAGCGTGTGATGAGAAAGGCCACCATGAGTGAATTCATGAGCGTGGGCCGTAGTGGGCCACTTGGGCTGGAATGGGCCTCGATGGGCCCAATGGGTTATGGGCCCATTGGGATGAATCTTACTGTTAAATGGGAAATAGATAGGCTTATCATGTTGCGCACATGACTTAGGTGTTTTGGGTCGTGTAAGGCCGAAAAGAGGTCGTGTGGGCCCAGTGGGCTTGTGGGCCCACACAGACTAAATATGGGGAATATGATAAGTTATTGATTTGGGCTATGCCATTCGCATAGCCATGGTTGTTTCTAGGCTGTATGGGCCACACGAGTGTGTGGGCCCACTTGGGCAGGGTAGTGGGCTCAGGCCCATTTTCACCGTTAAACAAATTTGGGTTTCTTAAGTCGCTCAAGGCAGCTGTAGACCTTCTGAGGGGTTGACAAAATTACTAAAATACCCTCGATTTACAAAATTATTGAAATACCCTTGGTTTATAAAATTACTAAAATACCCTCGGTTTGCAAAATTACTAAAATGCCATTGGTTTACAAAATTACTAAAATGCTATTGGTTTACAAAATTATTTAAATACCACTGGTTTAAAAATTACTAAAATACCCCTAGTTTACAAATTACTGAAATACCCCTTATTTATAAATTATTGAAATGCCCTTGGTTTACAAAATTATTGAAATACCACTGGATTACAAATTACTGAAATACCCTCGATTTACAAATTACTGAAATACCCTCAATTTACAAAATTACTAAAATGCCCTTGGTTTACAAAATTACTAAAATGCCTTTGGTTTACAAAATTATTGAAATACCCTTGGTTTACAAATTACTGAAATACACCTGTAGGGTAGAATTACTGAAATACCCCTGTAGGGTAGAATCCCTGAAATACCCCTGTAGGATAGAATTACTAAATTACCCTTGTAAGGTAGGATTACCGAAATACCCTCATAGGGTAAAATGACTATTTTGCCCTTGTGGGTAAATGACTGACTTAGACTATAAATTTGACTGATTTGACTGTGATTGTATGACTATGTTTTAACCGACTTGACTGGGATCGTGTGACTGATATGCTTTTAGTATATGTTTAAATTTCTGTTATTGAGCAGGGCCATTTTGCATACATGTGTAATGATTGAGCATGACATACACGACATATTACATAGGGTTGGGACTTGTGTTGGAGGAAGTACTGTACTAGTGGCTCTGCCACGTTTTACTGCTATAGTGGCTTCGCCACGTATACTGATTTTAGTGGCTTGGCCACGTTCACTGTTATTAGAAACTCTGTTGTGTTAGTACTATATACTAGTGGCTTTGCCACGTTTTACTATTATAGTGGTATTGCCACGTAATCTAATTTTAGTGGCTCAGCCATGTATACTGTTATTAGCAGCTAGGCTGCGTTATTGAGTGTGTTGGCTAGGTGGACTTGGTCCCCACGTGGTGTGTTGGTTGGTACAGGAGGTGTGTTGGCTGGACTGGTTTGGGATGCGTCCTCACACTGTTACATATCTGTTTATGAGATTTGTCACTGTACTGGGCTTAGGCCACTTGTTTTGATATTGGTTTGGGCTAGGCCCAATTGATTCTATAATGGGCTATGACCCAAATGATATTGTGGTGGGCTTTGACTCACGTATGCTTTGAACTGATTGTACTGTTACTCTTAAAGGGCTTTAACCTGCATTATTTGATTTAGGTTCAGTCAGATACTAATTGTTACTCTAGTAAGGGGATTACACACTGAGTTTTCATAAACTCACCCCATTTTTAACTGTGTAGGTAATCCCCGGCCTTAGAGGATTTGAAGCTGCAAGGGACTCGGAGAAGACCACACACTGCTTATGCTTGCTGTTTTGATTATTTACTTTTAAATAGTTTGATTTGGGTTGTAATAAGGCCTCTCTATTTTTAACTTATTATCTCTGATATTTATTTATGATGTTTTCTATCTGCTAAAAGTGGGGTACGATTTCCAAAATGATATCCGTCTTCAAAACACTACGTTTTCGCAACGTTTTCAAAATGCTTCTGCTACTAAAATTTTAAACATCACATTTTCGTAAATTGTTTATTTTAAATATGTTGCCACAACAAATAAGGTTTTAAAAGTAACTGCGTTTTCAAGTGCATAACAATTTCTTAAGTGTTTTGAGTTTTAAGAAAGAGGCTTTAACTCTCAAACAAGTTTAACAACAAGGAAATATGGTTTTGAAAAACACTTCCATGTGACACGCCAGGTCGGGTTTGGGGTGTTACATTGACTTTCAATCCAATTATGATTTCATCATTATACAACCATCTAAAAACATAATTTTTAGAAACTTCATGACAAATTTTACATTATTACAGTTTGTTCCTTATATTTAAAACTAACAAAATTTATTTAACAAACTAATCTTTAACCATATCTAAGTTTATAATCAAACTATTAATCATCAAAAACTTCAATTTTGATAAATGTCAATTTTAGAAATCTTTAATAGTTTTGAAAATGAAAACATGTGTTAGCTGGATCTAGATGCAATGATCTAAAAAATATAAAAATTATGAAAAACAAGTTAAGAAACACTTACCATGCAAGGGGAAGAATGTTGAAGGTTTCAAAAATGGCTTCCAAAGTTTCTTTCCCATTTTTTTTGTTTCGGTTAACTAAAGAAGATGATGGCCACTTATTTTTTTTATTCTTTTATGTTTTAGTGTTTAACTTAATATTAATAATAAAAGTTTTAACATATTTTTCACTAAACAAAATCAGCAACCGTACACAACATTTTAAAAGTGGTTAATTTCCATTTAAAACCTTGTGGAAATACTATTTAGCCCATTTAACTAATAAAAATTAATACTGATTAATTTTTATAGTTTTTACAATTTAATCTTTTTTCCTTAATTAATTATTAAATAATCAAAAATTCTGAACCAAACTTCAATTTACTTATACAACAACTTCGTAAATATTTTTCAGTTTATGAAAACGAGGTCTCGATACCTCATTCTCCAAAATCACTCGACTTTCGGTAGGCGCCACTTGTATATTGACTAACTGACCGATTAATAAAATCTATTAAATCACAATTAACTATTATACTATATTTAACACATAAATACTAATCAAATACATCTACGGACTCACTCATCGAAATTGTGGTCATAAAACCACTATTTTTGACACCACTGAAAAACGGGTTGTTACAATAAATACCGCCAAGTATAAGGTCCCTAAGCACCAAAAATTAAAAAAAATTCCATCTAGTGAGGTTTTTGAGTGCTTAGAAGACTTTGAAAATTGTCGTGTTTTCATATAGCTAAATTCAATGTCCTCGTTAGTTGTTTGACACGCTCAAAAGTTGTGTTACAATGTTTGGATTTTGACATTTGGTTCAGGCACAAACTGGAGGTATTTATGTTCGATCTTTTCCATTGTACTTTAACATTTAAGCCATAATTTATACTACATTTGGTATCTGAACATGGTTAATCTTTGACTTGTCCAAATTTAAAAATTTGTAAATTTTCTTAAAATAACGATGTCATATTTCTTTGAATTATTTTTAAACATTTTTTGAGAATTTTTATTGCAACCTTTTGTGCAAAATCGTTAGATTTTATTAAAGTAAAATTTCTAAAATAAATTATTTTCTAAATAATTTAGTGAAAAATTTTAGAAAATTTTTATTTGAATATATATTTTTTATGTGCCTGAAGTAAATATTTCTATGTGAATTATCTGGTTATTAGTTATATACTGTAACGCCCCAAATTTTAATTTTTGATTTCGTGTATGTGTGACACACAATGTTTATATGCTTCAGTGGTTATGTGTTCTGGGTGTTTGTGAGAGGTCCCAAGTTCAAGCCTTACTTGGGAAAATTTTGGTATTTTTATAAATAAAGCCTTAACCTTGTGCAAAGAGCTTAAGTTTAATTGTTGGTAAATTTATATCAGAATGGGCCTGCTGGTCTGGTGGTTAAGTTGAGTATTGGAGTGTTGGAGGTCTTGTGTTCAATTCTCTATTGCGTGGAGGCAATATGTGATTTTAGGAGGTAATTGGAGAGAGGGCATTAGAAAATAATCTGATTATGTTTTTGTTGCCAAAAAAAGAGTAGAGTTTCGGTTTTCTCTCCAATTCCCTAAACTTTTTCTGACATTTTCTTCTTCTTCTTTTTTTCCCTCCTCTACCGATTTTTCCCCCTAGTTGCTGCCGAAATTTCCATTATTTTTTCCCCTTCCGTTTCGTTCTTTTTTTTCCCAATTGATTTGGTTGTTCATTTTTGGTTGCGCGTGTTCGGTAAATAACGGTTTTGTCTATTGTTAATCGTTCTTTGTTAATCTCTAAAAGGGGGATTCTTTTTTGGTGTTTATGAGTTAATCAAGGGGCTAATGGTTTTGAATTGTCACTGTGGTTATGCGAAGTCGTGGTTACTCAAGCAAGGTAAGGGTTTTGCTAGGTTTTTAGTCAAGTTCCTTACAAAATTGGTTGATTAAAAATGAATTAAGTGATTAATATGGAGATATGTTGGTCAATTTTTAGGTTCTAGAGGCTTAGGAGTGCTTACGCAACATAAACGATACCAGGTGTGTACTTGAAACGCAGAAAAAGGAATTTGAAAAAAAGTCAAAATTGCTTGTTGTCGAGAAATAAGAGAAATAAGAGAGAATGATGCGAAAAATTGTAGAGAAAGGAAATAAAGGTGTTATAAACTTGGAAATCAACATTTTGCAATAAAATAGTTTTGGACAGCAGTAGTAGCCTAAATATTAAAAATCATCAAAAATAATGGGAATTGAGTAAGAGGTTGAATAAAATATGAAATTAAATTTTATTGAGTCTAGTTTTTCATGGAAGAAACAGTATAAGCAATGGAATTGTAAATCATGAGATATGATAAATTTTGTGAGACAAGGTCAGAATGATTTTGGGTTCCCCTGTTTTGACTTAGGAAAATCCTCAAAAAATTTTAAAAAATAATTAGGGGCTTAAATTTATATTTTTAAATCTTTAATGAGTATTTTTTCAAGAGAAACAAACGAAAACATTATTTAAATTTAGTACTAAGAGATAAATAATTTTAGTAAGGAAAGGATGAAGTCATTAAACAAAGAAAATAGTGATAACTTTAAAGATTTTCTTGTACTTATTTGATAAACTATAAATTCGAAAATTTTATGGTAGAAAGAGTCTAGTTTCAAAAACATCAAGTGGATTTTAATTTGGAATTTCAGTAGCTCAAGATATAAATAATTTAGTGATAATGACTCAAGTATACATGAAACACCCCACACCCTACCACTAGAATGAACAGGATCCGGTATGTTCCTAAAGTAAACCGGTTTCAAACACATTCGATACTTAGAGAAAATTTGTAAATTTTAGAAAAACTATTGTTTTGAGTTGGGCTTAGATTGAAACCCATTTATTTAATCTTGTAAATCCAACTTGATGTAACATGTCCAAAATAGTTCTTAGCAAAATATTAAAAAGTAATGTAAAACAAAGAATAATCCATCGGGCCTTATGGCCTTATTACATCAAATAAACCCCAAAATAAAAGAAAAATATTAAAATTAAATAAAGTCCAAATTTGAATAAATTCTTCAAGTGATGCATGGCTCCTCATGGTCTACCGCCCTAATCACACCGCTCATCACCGAAAAATAATTCCCACAATGGGGTGAGTCAATGACTCAATGTGCACACAATACTATCATTCAATAAATCGCATTCATGTTCAAATCATCAAGTCCATATAATAACGAAATTGTGATGCAACCCAAACCCAAAACCTATAAGCCATCCGCTACTCTCCACCAGTACCAACTCGCACACCGTGGGGACTACTAAGTCGACCCTCCATCCGCTACTCTCCACGTTGTGTCATTAGACACTATTGTAACCGGTTACCAAAATTTCGCAATGTGACCGTAGTCGACATATTTTTGGTGAGACCAAGTCAACACCTAAATTTCGCAATGTGACCGTAGTCAACATATTTCACAGTTGGTGAGACCAAGTCAACACCTTCGTTGGTGAGACCAAGTCAACACTGTTCTCCCCTTTCACATAAAACCCGAATGCCCCAAAAACATATATATTGCATAACTTAATTTCATGTTCATATTCATATATTCGCATGTTATTAAAATAACATTTTCACAATCCTATCAAGTAGGAAACGCACAGGTACTTTTTGCCACATTTGTGGTACATAGCCACATTTACATTCTTATTCATAATCATATATTAAAATATTTAGCCATAAAATATTGAAGGATAGTAAGGGTACACACCTTTTTCGCTTAATAGGTTCCTTGATATCTCGAGAATCCGATCTAATTTTTAGATCTATTAATCCCTATATTCGCCCACCAATTAAAACACATTAATAAACCCTTTTTAGACAAAACCAAATCCTAGTAGGATTTGTATTATTTACCTTGTTGTCGAATTGGATGATTGTAAATCAAATCCCAAATTACTAGTATCCTTTTTCCTTGAAATCGGCTAATACTAAATCATGTAACCATGTGAGTTTTCGCTTTTGAAATAATGAAAATAATTCCAAATACCAAAATTAAGCCTTGGTCAATATCACTTACCATACAAATTCCAAATCAAGAGAATTCCTTGCCCTATATGTCTGTCGAAATTTTCATGTTAGATCTAATCTAACATATACATCATAACCTTTAATCGAATAAATTATCTTACCTTGGATCCTTAGATTTCCGAAAGATTCCTCCTTGTATTCGACGGTTGTAAAAAGATCCTTAATGCCTTGACCGATTGCTTCCTTGCCTAGAGTTTCGTGGTTTTGACTATGGAGATTTAATCGGGGATCAAAAGAAAAGGTTTTGGCTTGATGATGAAGAAAAGAGAAGAAGAAAAGATAGAAAGAAAATTCAAGCAGAGGGAGAGAGCAAAGGATTTTTGGTTACTTGGAAAGATGAGAGAAAAAGACCTTGGGTTCTCCTTTTATAGCTAATTTGCTAGGCCAAGAGTCCTTGACTTGGCCACCACTCTCCTTAAGATAATATTATCTCTTATTATTCACATATTTATGTGAATAAAACTCCTTTATTTATCTCTTATTATTCATATATTTATGTGGATAAAACTCCTTTATTTATCTCTTATTATTCACATATTTATGTGAATAAAACTCCTTTATTTATCTCTTATTATTCACATATTTATGTGAATAAAACTCTTCCTTTTCTAGAAACCCATGCCGTCCACCTCAGCCTTCTGGAAGCAAAATAAGGCCTTCATTATTTGCTTCCTGGATGTCTCAAACTCAGGCCCAAAAGCCTCTTGTATTTGGGCCATTTCCTAAGGCCTTTGGTGGCATCTTCAGGCCACATTTCCAAGTCCGTTGTTGGGTCAAATTTCCCGTGCTTTATATTTTTAGGGTCACTTGGCCCTAAGTTCCCTTTTGGGCTCTTAAATTCAACATTCCGGTCAATTTTAAGTTTCCTAAAATTTTCAGCAGCTGGCTCAGATTTTCCGTGTTTCCAAAATGTTCAAGTTTCCCAAAATGTCTAGGTTTCCAAAATGTTCAAGTTTCCAAAATGTTCAAGTTTCCTAAATGTTCAAGTTTCCAAAATGTTCAGGTTTCCCAAAATGTCTAAGTTTCCAAAATGTCTAAGTTTCCAAAATGTCTAGGTTTCCAAAATGTTCATTTCCATTTCCATTTTCATTTTCATTTCCATTTCCATGCATTTCTAGGTTTCCAAAAGTATCAAAATTTATTCATAGTACTTGAAACTTGTCATTTCATACAATTAAACCTGAAATGCATAGGCCCTATTCAGATGTTACGCTTCTACCCCTTAAAAATAATTTCGTCCTCGAAATTACTTACTATCGTTCATCCAGATAGTCTAACTCACCACACTACGCTATTGTCACAAGACTCGATCTTAAAGAACTATCTTACTTTCTAGGCACATTCTCTAAGTTCATAATCAAGGTTCCATATACTTCATTAGCAACATAAGATCGAACTAATCTTATAGCGAGAAAAGTAATGAAGTATAATCCATAAATATGAAACTTACTCGTTGTCTCGTCTGGCGTCACTATCCTCGCGACGGCCGACTGCATAAACTATCCTTGGCTGCCTTGCTTCGAACCTTCAACATCTCCGCTTGGTGCTCCACGCCTTGGCTCGAACCATTACCTCTGTTATTTCGAACCACGACCCGCTGAGGTCGTCCGCCTCTACCGGCCCGCTAGCATTCGAACTCATTGGTCGGCTCTCATCGATTGTTTGGGACAATCCCTAAACATATGGTCCTTGGACCCACACCTAAAACATGCTCCTATCTTTTTCCAACACTCCCTAGATGCCTCTTTCCACAATACTCACAAGGATGAATCACTCACTGTACCAAACTTGTTGATCCTTTGGCCCATCGTTCTAGGCCTCTTATTCCCGATGATCCAAAACCTCTTCCGCCTATTTCGATCGTTGTTCGCTTGATGGAATCCTTAATTCCTCGCCACTTTAGCCTTATCCACCAAAGAGAATTCCGCCTCGATGCGGTGCTATCAACAGCCTTAGATCATTCTCGGTCCGTCCTCAAACGGACGCATTGCGTTCATGCTCGATTGCCACTACCCTCGAGCATAGCGGCTCAACCTCGTAAATTCGCCTCATATTCTCGCGACGGACTTACTCCCTTGTACTAACCCTAGAAAAGCCTTCCTCCGCTCATCCGTATACCGGTTCCCACATACTTCTTTTGAAAGGCCTCTTTAACATACTCCTGTGTCAAATTTTCACTACGGTACCATCACTTAATCAATAACCACCATTGATACGCTTCATCGCAGAACAATGCCACCATCCCTTTCACTTTTCCTCCGAGTCAAATCAAGCTCATCCATTATACGCTCCGTTGCTTCCAACCAAGATCACCAGACTGGTGCCACATTGATACTCCTCGAAACATTTCGCTCCATTAGCTTGGAGCCGTTCAGTACCGACTTTCGATTTCCTCCATTTCCTCCCCGCACCACCACCAATTCCAAAACTCGCAGAAGCGACTGCGACATGCCTCTTTCCGTCCCGAGCCTCGCCGCTCAACATTAATAAATTGGGGTGGTGGTGGCGGTGGCATCTCATTGTCGGACCTTGACCGACCTAACGGGTTCCGACACGTCATCCTTCCTCTTCCTCGACCGCGACGACCACGCCCTCTAGAGCTCATTTTCTAGCGTCGGGATCTCGATTAAGAAGTTTTATGAATTAGTTATTTGTTCCACTTATTTATCGTGAAGGAGTTTTATGAAAAGGATTTTAGAGTGGTTCTTTCGATCATACAACACATGCCTTTTCCATTCTTCCATTCATTCATCCATCAAACAAGTATGAACTTCCGCTCATTCGGAGAAACGTTGTAGTTTTTGTTGTTTGTTGTTATTTTCCACTACCCGGGGTATTTTCGTAACTTTGTCCCATAGGCATTTTCGTAATGTTGTCAAAATAAGGTTCCTTGATGTTTTTGTCAAAAATTATTTTGAAAACTCCAAAGTCTAGGGGTAACTTGAAAAATTTTAAAACCGGGGGTATTTCGGTAATTTTTGACCTCAGGGGTATTTTGGTAATTTTCACAAATCAGGGTAAATTTGAAAAAATTAATAACTTTGGGGTATTTCAAAAGTTGTAAGACTTTGAGGGTTCTTTTGGAAAGTTGTTCCTTCAAAAATGGGGATATTGCAAAAATTTGGAAATTGTGGTCATTTTGGTAATTTTGTATGTTAGGGAAATTTTGTAATTTTTCCAAAATCAAGGTATTTTGATATTTCACAAATTAGGGTTTTTGAATGTTTATGAAATCATGAAATTTTGGTAAAATTGTTGAGTAGTTGAACATTTTACAAACCGTATGCTTTTGGTAATTTCACCGCTAAGGGCATTTTGTAATTTTCGCAAATCAAGAGTTTTTCGTAGAATGTTGTAAAAATAATTTTCTCGATTTAGAAGAAAGTTTTAAAGGTTTGAAAAACTAGGGTTTGTTGTTTTGTTCTCTTCTTTTTTTTTTCAAAACATGGCTAGTTCCTTTCGGGTTTTAGTCATTATGTTTAGCCTATAACCGAGCCCTCTTGGTCGTGGTGAACCAAAGCTACGCACTGTGCGGTGATTCGTGTGGAGAGGAGGTGAGTCACGCGGATCGCTTAAATACCAAGCTCCCACCAAACCATTCCTAGACATGCATGCACAGAGGTTACCACACCACCGAGCCCTCCGAGTTATGGTGAACTGCTACGCACTGTAGGATTCTGCAAGAGGAGGTGAGTCACTAGGACTGCTTAAATACCAAGCTCTTCCGGATCCAATCCTAGACATGCGCATAAGGGTTACCACACCACTAGCTTAGTGACTTAGCCATAGGTTGGTTTAGTGCATTAAATCTTATGTATCCGTGTTTGAGTAGTCTAATCCTGGGTTCAAGTTCCTATCACTCTATTCTACGCTCCATGCCTTTTCTACCCTTATATAAATCATGTAATCACACATATAGTTAGGGGTACTTACCGTGGATCATGGTTTGAGACTTAGGGCCATGCCAAAAGCCTCGCTTATTTTTCAAAGATAATCATTTGGCTCGCTTTGAAAACGTTTTGGGCCTTAGCCCATGTGCCGAGAGTTTAGAACTGGCTCGATACTAAATCGAAACACCCACACCCGCCCACGAGCCCGAACCGGATCTCGTATGTTCCTAAAGTAAACCGGTTTCAAACACATTCGATACTTAGAGAAAATTTGTAAATTTTTAGAAAAACTATTGTTTTGAGTTGGGCTTAGATTGAAACCCATTTATTTAATCTTGTAAATCCAACTTGATGTAACATGTCCAAAATAGTTCTTAGCAAAATATTAAAAAGTAATGTAAAAACAAAGAATAATCCACTGGGCCTTATGGCCTTATTACATCAAATAAACCCCAAAATAAAAGAAAAATATTAAAATTAAATAAAGTCCAAATTCTGAATAAATTCTTCAAGTGATGCATGGCCTCCTCATGGTCTACCGGCCCGGTCCGTCACTGCTCATCACCTGAAAAATAATTCCCACAATGGGGTGAGTCAACAGACTCAATGTGCACACAATACTATCATTCAATAAATCAGGCATTCATGTTCAAATCATCAAGTCCATATAATAACGAAATTGTGATGCAACCCAAACCCAAAACCTATAAGCCATCCGCTACTCTCCAATTGCACTCAACTCGCACACCGTGGGGACTACTAAGTCGACCCTCCATCCGCTACTCTCCACGTTGTGTCATTAGACACTATTGTAACCGGTTACCAAAATTTCGCAATGTGACCGTAGTCGACATATTTTGGTGAGACCAAGTCAACACCTAAATTTCGCAATGTGACCAGTAGTCAACATATTTAGTTGGTGAGACCAAGTCAACACCTTCGTTGGTGAGACCAAGTCAACACTGTTCTCCCCTTTCACATAAAACCCGAATGCCCCAAAAACATATATATTGCATAACTTAATTTCATGTTCATATTCATATATTCGCATGTTATTAAAATAACATTTTCACAATCCTATCAAGTAGTAGAAACGCACAGGTACTTTTTGCCACATTTGTGGTACATAGCCACATTTACATTCTTATTCATAATCATATATTAAAATATTTAGCCATAAAATATTGAAGGATAGTAAGGGTACACACCTTTTTCGCTTAATAGGTTCCTTGATATCTCGAGAATCCCGATCTAATTTTTAGATCTATTAATCCCTATATTCGGCCCACCAATTAAAACACATTAATAAACCCCCTTTTTAGACAAAACCAAATCCTAGTAGGATTTGTATTATTTACCTTGTTGTCGAATTGGATGATTGTAAATCAAATCCCAAATTACTAGTATCCTTTTCCTTGAAATCGCTAATACTAAATCATGTAACCATGTGAGTTTTCGCTTTTGAAATAATGAAAATAATTCCAAATACCAAAATTAAGCCTTGGCGAATATCACTTACCATACAAATTCCAAATCAAGAGAATTCCTTGCCCTATATGTCTGTCGAAATTTTCATGTTAGATCTAATCTAACATATACATCATAACCTTTAATCGAATAAATTATCTTACCTTGGATCCTTAGATTTCCGAAAGATTCCTCCTTGTATTCGACAGCTTGTAAAAGATCCTTAATGCCTTGACCGATTGCTTCCTTGCCTAGAGTTTCGTGGTTTTGCTATGGAGATTTAATCGGGGATCAAAAGAAAAGGTTTTGGCTTGAGATGAAGAAAAGAGAAGAAGAAAAGATAGAAAGAAAATTCAGAGGGAGAGAGCAAAGGATTTTTGGTTACTTGGAAAGATGAGAGAAAAGACCTTGGGTTCTCCTTTTATAGCCTAATTTGCTAGGCCAAGAGTCCTTGACTTGGCCACCACTCTCCTTAAGATAATATTATCTCTTATTATTCACATATTTATGTGAATAAAACTCCTTTATTTATCTCTTATTATTCATATATTTATGTGGATAAAACTCCTTTATTTATCTCTTATTATTCACATATTTATGTGAATAAAACTCCTTTATTTATCTCTTATTATTCACATATTTATGTGAATAAAACTCTTCCTTTTCTAGAAACCCATGCCATCCACCTCGCCTTCCGGAAGCAAAATAAGGCCTTCATTATTTGCTTCTGGATGTCTCAAACTCAGCCCAAAAGCCTCTTGTATTTGGGCCATTTCCTAAGGCCTTTGGTGGCATCTTCAGCCACATTTCCAAGTCCGTTGTTGGGTCAAATTTCCTGCTTTATATTTTTAGGGTCACTTGGCCCTAAGTTCCCTTTGGGCTCTTAAATTCAACATTCCGGTCAATTTTAAGTTTCCTAAAATTTTCGCTGGCTCAGATTTTCCGTGTTTCCAAAATGTTCAAGTTTCCCAAAATGTCTAGGTTTCCAAAATGTTCAAGTTTCCAAAATGTTCAAGTTTCCTAAATGTTCAAGTTTCCAAAATGTTCAGGTTTCCCAAAATGTCTAAGTTTCCAAAAATGTCTAAGTTTCCAAAAATGTCTAGGTTTCCAAAAATGTTCATTTCCATTTCCATTTTCATTTTCATTTCCATTTCCATGCATTTCTAGGTTTCCAAAAGTATCAAAAATTTATTCATAGTACTTGAAACTTGTCATTTCATACAATTAAACTGGAAATGCATAGGCCCTATTCAGGATGTTACAGTTCTACCCCCCTTAAAAATAATTTCGTCCTCGAAATTACTTACTATCGTTCATCCGTATAGTCTAACTCACCACACTACGCTATTGCCACGAGACTCGATCTTAAAGAACTATCTTACTTTCTAGGCACATTCTCTAAGTTCATAATCAAGGTTCCATATACTTCATTAGCAACATAAGATCGAACTAATCTTATAGCGAGAAAAGTAATGAAGTATAATCCATAAATATGAAACTTACTCGTTGTCTCGTCTGGCGCGTCACTATCCTCGCGACGGCCGACTGCATAAACTATCCTTGGCTGCCTTGCTTCTGAACCTTCAACATCTCCGCTTGGTGCTCCACGTCCTTGGCCGGAACCATTACCTCTGTTACTCGAACCACGACCCCGTTGAGGCTGCTGTCCGCCTCTACCGGTCTGGCTAGCATTCTGAACTACTGGTCGGCTCTCATCAGATTGTTTGGGACAATCCCTAAACATATGGTCCTTGGACCCACACCTAAAACATGCTCCTATCTTTTTCCAACACTCCCCTAGATGCCTCTTTCCACAATACTCACAAGGATGAATCGCACTTTGTACAAACTTGTTGATCCTTTGGCCCATCAGTTCTAGGCCTCTTATTCCCCGATGATCCAAAACCTCTTTCGGCTTATTTCGATTAGTGTTCGCTTGATGGAATCCTTAATTCCCTCGGCCACTTTAGCCTTATCCACCAAAGCAGAGAATTTCCGCCTCGATGCGGTGCTATCAACGATCTTAGATCATTCCTCATCCGTCCTCAAACGGACGCAGCGTTCATGCTCGATTGCCACTACCCTCGAGCATAGCGGCTCAACCTCGTAAATTCCGCCTCATATTCTCGCGACGGACTTACTCCTTGTACTAACCCTAGAAAAGCCTTCCTCTGCTCATCCAGATACACGGTTCCCACATACTTCTTTTGAAAGGCCTCTTTAACATACTCCCGTGTCAAATTTTCACCACGGTACCATCACGATCAATAACCACCATTGATACGCTTCATCGCGTAACAATGCCACCATCCTTTCACTTTTCCTCCGAGTCAAATCAAGCTCATCCATTATACGCTCGTTGCTTCCAACCAAGATTTCACCAGACTGGTGCCACATTGATACTCCTCGAAATATTTCCGCTCCATTAGCTCTGAGCCGTTCGGTACCGACTTTCGATTTCCTCCATTTCCTCCTGCACCAGCCACCAATTCCAAAACTCGCAGAACAGCCTGCGACAAAGCCTCTTCCCCCGTCTGAGCCTGCTGCTCAACATTAACAGCTGGGGGTGGTGGTGGCGGTGGCATCTCATTGTCGGACCCTTGACCTGACCTAACGGGTTCGACACGTCATCCTTCCTCTTCCTCGACCGCGATGACCACGCCCTCTAGAGCTCATTTTCTAGCGTCGGGATCGATTAAGAAGTTTTATGAATTAGTTATTTGTTCCACTTATTTATCGTGAAGGAGTTTTATGAAAAGGGATTTTAGAGTGGTTCTTTCGTATCATACAACACATGTCTTTTCCATTCTTCCATTCATTCATCCATCAAACAAGTATGAACTTCCATTCATTCGGAGAAAGCGTTGTAGTTTTTGTTGTTTGTTGTTATTTTCCACTACCGGGGTATTTTCAGTAACTTTGTCCTCTGAGGCATTTTCGTAATTTTGTCAAAATAAGGTTCCTTGATGTTTTTGTCAAAAATTATTTTGAAAACTCCACAGTCTAGGGGTAACTTGAAAAAATTTTAAAACCGGGGGTATTTCGGTAATTTTTGACCTCAGGGGTATTTTGGTAATTTTCACAAATCAGGGTAAATTTGAAAAAATTAATAACTTTGGGGTATTTCAAAAGTTGTAAGACTTTGAGGGTTCTTTTCGAAAATTGTTCCTTCAAAAATGGGGATATTGCAAAAATTTTGAAATTCAGGGTCATTTTGGTAATTTTGTAAGTTAGGGGAAATTTTGTAATTTTTCCAAAATCAAGGTATTTTGATATTTCACGAATTAGGGTTTTTGAATGTTTATGAAATCATGAAATTTTGGTAAAATTGTTGAGTAGTTGAACATTTTACAAACCAGGGGCGTTTTGGTAATTTTACCGCTAAGGGCATTTCTGTAATTTTCGCAAATCAGGAGTTTTTCAGAGAATGTTGTAAAAATAATTTCCTCAGATTTAGAAGAAAAGTTTTAAAGGTTTGAAAAACTAGGGTTTGTTGTTTTGTTCTTCTTTTTTTTTAAAACATGGCTAGTTCCTTTCGGGTTTTAGTCATTATGTTTAGCCTATAACCGAGCCCTCTTGGTCAGGGTGAACCAAAGCTACGCACAGGCCAGGATTCGTGTGGAGAGGAGGTGAGTCACGCGGACTGCTTAAATACCAAGCTCCCACCGAAACCATTCCTAGACATGCGCAGAGGTTACCACACCACCGAGCCTCCGAGTTATGGTGAGCAGAAGCTACGCACTGTAGGATTCTGCAAGAGGAGGTGAGTCACTAGGACCGCTTAAATACCAAGCTCTTCCGGATCCAATCCTAGATATGCGCACAAGGGTTACCACACCACTAGCTTAGTGACTTAGCCATAGGTTGGTTTAGTGCATTAAATCTTATGTATCGTGTTTGAGTAGTCTAATCCTAGGGTTCAAGTTCCTATCACTCTATTCTACGCTCCATGCCTTTTCTACCCTTATATAAATCATGTAATCACACATATAGTTAGGGGTACTTACGGTGGATCATGGGTCGGAGACTTAGGGCCATGCCAAAAGCACGCTTATTTTTCAAAGATAATCATTTGGCTCGCTTTGAAAACGTTTTGGGCCTTAGCCCACAGGCCGAGAGTTTAAAACTGGGCTCTGATACCAAACTGAAACACCCCACACCCGGCCCACGAGAATGGACCGGATCTGGTATGTTCCTAAAGTAAACCGGTTTCAAACACATTCGATACTTAGAGAAAATTTGTAAATTTTTAGAAAAACTATTGTTTTGTGGGCTTAGATTGAAACCCATTTATTTAATCTTGTAAATCCAACTTGATGTAACATGTCCAAAATAGTTCTTAGCAAAATATTAAAAAGTAATGTAAAAACAAAGAATAATCCACTGGGCCTTATGGCCTTATTACATCAAATAAACCCCAAAATAAAAGAAAAATATTAAAATTAAATAAAGTCCAAATTTGAATAAATTCTTCAAGTGATGCATGGCCTCCTCATGGTCTACCGCCCGGTCCAATCAACGCTCATCACCGAAAAATAATTCCCACAATGGGGTGAGTCAATGACTCAATGTGCACACAATACTATCATTCAATAAATCGAGGCATTCATGTTCAAATCATCAAGTCCATATAATAACGAAATTGTGATGCAACCCAAACCCAAAACCTATAAGCCATCCGCTACTCTCCACCCGTACCAACTCGCACACCGTGGGGACTACTAAGTCGACCCTCCATCCGCTACTCTCCACGTTGTGTCATTAGACACTATTGTAACCGGTTACCAAAATTTCGCAATGTGACCGTAGTCGACATATTTAGTTGGTGAGACCAAGTCAACACCTAAATTTCGCAATGTGACCGTAGTCAACATATTTCATTGGTGAGACCAAGTCAACACCTTCGTTGGTGAGACCAAGTCAACACTGTTCTCCCCTTTCACATAAAACCCGAATGCCCCAAAACATATATATTGCATAACTTAATTTCATGTTCATATTCATATATTCGCATGTTATTAAAATAACATTTTCACAATCCTATCGAGTAGGAAACGCACAGGTACTTTTTGCCACATTTGTGGTACATAGCCACATTTACATTCTTATTCATAATCATATATTAAAATATTTAGCCATAAAATATTGAAGGATAGTAAGGGTACACACCTTTTTCGCTTAATAGGTTCCTTGATATCTCGAGAATCCCGATCTAATTTTTAGATCTATTAATCCCTATATTCGCCCACCAATTAAAACACATTAATAAACCCCCTTTTTAGACAAAACCAAATCCTAGTAGGATTTGTATTATTTACCTTGTTGCCGAATTGGATGATTGTAAATCAAATCCCGAAATTACTAGTATCCTTTTTCCTTGAAATCGGCTAATACTAAATCATGTAACCATGTGAGTTTTCGCTTTTGAAATAATGAAAATAATTCCAAATACCAAAATTAAGCCTTGGCGAATATCACTTACCATACAAATTCCAAATCAAGAGAATTCCTTGCCCTATATGTCTGTCGAAATTTTCATGTTAGATCTAATCTAACATATACATCATAACCTTTAATCGAATAAATTATCTTACCTTGGATCCTTAGATTTCCCGAAAGATTCCTCCTTGTATTCGATAGTTGTAAAAAGATCCTTAATGCCTTGACCGATTGCTTCCTTGCCTAGAGTTTGTGGTTTTGCTATGGAGATTTAATCGGGGATCAAAAGAAAAAGGTTTTGGCTTGACGGATGAAGAAAAGAGAAGAAGAAAAGATAGAAAGAAAATTGGCGAGAGGGAGAGAGCAAAGGATTTTTGGTTACTTGGAAAGATGAGAGAAAAGACCTTGGGTTCTCCTTTTATAGCCAAATTTGCTAGGCCAAGAGTCCTTGACTTGGCCACCACTCTCCTTAAGATAATATTATCTCTTATTATTCACATATTTATGTGAATAAAACTCCTTTATTTATCTCTTATTATTCATATATTTATGTGGATAAAACTCCTTTATTTATCTCTTATTATTCACATATTTATGTGAATAAAACTCCTTTATTTATCTCTTATTATTCACATATTTATGTGAATAAAACTCTTCCTTTTCTAGAAACCCATGCCATCCACCTCACCTTACGGAAGCAAAATAAGGCCTTCATTATTTGCTTCTGGATGTCTCAAACTCAGCCCAAAAGCCTCTTGTATTTGGGCCATTTCCTAAGGCCTTTGGTGGCATCTTCAGCCACATTTCCAAGTCCGTTGTTGGGTCAAATTTCGTGCTTTATATTTTTAGGGTCACTTGGCCCTAAGTTCCCTTTGGGCTCTTAAATTCAACATTCCGGTCAATTTTAAGTTTCCTAAAATTTTCATGCTGCTCAGATTTTCCGTGTTTCCAAAATGTTCAAGTTTCCCAAAATGTCTAGGTTTCCAAAATGTTCAAGTTTCCAAAATGTTCAAGTTTCCTAAATGTTCAAGTTTCCAAAATGTTCAGGTTTCCCAAAATGTCTAAGTTTCCAAAATGTCTAAGTTTCCAAAATGTCTAGGTTTCCAAAATGTTCATTTCCATTTCCATTTTCATTTTCATTTCCATTTCCATGCATTTCTAGGTTTCCAAAAGTATCAAAATTTATTCATAGTACTTGAAACTTGTCATTTCATACAATTAAACCGAAATGCATAGGCCCTATTCGGGATGTTACAGTTCTACCCCCCTTAAAAATAATTTCGTCCTCGAAATTACTTACTATCGTTCATCCGTATAGTCTAACTCACCACACTACGCTATTGCTGCGCACTCTGATCTTAAAGAACTATCTTACTTTCTAGGCACATTCTCTAAGTTCATAATCAAGGTTCCATATACTTCATTAGCAACATAAGATCGAACTAATCTTATAGCGAGAAAAGTAATGAAGTATAATCCATAAATATGAAACTTACTCGTTGTCTCGTCTGGCGCGTCACTATCCTCGCGACGGCCGACTGCATAAACTATCCTTGGCTGCCTTGCTTCTGAACCTTCAACATCTCCGCTTGGTGCTCCACGTCCTTGGCCGGAACCATTACCTCTGTTACTCGAACCACGACCCGCTGAGGTCAGTGTCCGCCTCTACTGGCCCGCTAGCATTCGAACTCTTGGTCGGCTCTCATCAGATTGTTTGGGACAATCCCTAAACATATGGTCCTTGGACCCACACCTAAAACATGCTCCTATCTTTTTCCAACACTCCCCTAGATGCCTCTTTCCACAATACTCACAAGGATGAATCTGCCCGCCTGTACCAGCTTGTTGATCCTTTGGCCCATCAGTTCTAGGCCTCTTATTCCCCGATGATCCAAAACCTCTTTCCGGCCTATTTCGATCAGTGTTCTGCTTGATGGAATCCTTAATTCCCTCGGCCACTTTAGCCTTATCCACCAAAGCAGAGAATTCCCGCTCCTGATGCGGTGCTATCAACAGTCTTAGATCATTCCTCAGTCCGTCCTCAAAACGGACGCAGCGTTCATGCTCAGTTGCCACTACCCCTCGAGCATAGCGGCTCAACCTCAGAAATTCCGCCTCATATTCTGCGACGGACTTACTCCCTTGTACTAACCCTAGAAAAGCCTTCCTCTGCTCATCCGTATACCTGGTTCCCACATACTTCTTTTGAAAGGCCTCTTTAACATACTCCCAGGTCAAATTTTCAGCTACGGTACCATCACGAACAGTCAACCACCATTGATACGCTTCATCGCGTAACAATGCCACCATCCTTTCACTTTTCCTCCGAGTCAAATCAAGCTCATCCATTATCGCTCGTTGCTTCCAACCAAGATCACCAGACTGGGTGCCACATTGGATACTCCTCGAAACATTTCCGCTCCATTAGCTCGGAGCCGTTCAGGTACCGACTTTCGATTTCCTCCATTTCCTCCTGCACCGGCCACCAATTCCAAAACTCGCAGAACAGCCTGCGACACAGCCTCTTCCCCCGTCTGAGCCTGCTGCTCAACATTAACAGCTGGGGGTGGTGGTGGCGGTGGCATCTCATTGTCGGACCCTTGACCTGACCTAACGGGTTCCGACACAGTCATCCTTCCTCTTCCTCGACCGCGACGACCACGTCCTCTAGAGCTCATTTTCTAGCGTCGGGATCTGATTAAGAAGTTTTATGAATTAGTTATTTGTTCCACTTATTTATCAGCGAAGGAGTTTTATGAAAAGGGATTTTAGAGTGGTTCTTTCGTATCATACAACACACAGTCTTTTCCATTCTTCCATTCATTCATCCATCAAACAAGTATGAACTTCCATTCATTCAGAGAAACGTTGTAGTTTTTGTTGTTTGTTGTTATTTTCCACTACCCGGGGGTATTTTCGTAACTTTGTCCTACAGGGGCATTTTCGTAATTTTGTCAAAATAAGGTTCCTTGATGTTTTTGTCAAAAATTATTTTGAAAACTCCAAAGTCTAGGGGTAACTTGAAAAAATTTTAAAAGCGGGGTATTTGGTAATTTTGACCTCGGGGTATTTTGGTAATTTTCACAAATCGTGGTAAATTTGAAAAAATTAATAACTTTGGGGTATTTCAAAAGTTGTAAGACTTTGAGGGTTCTTTTCGAAAATTGTTCCTTCAAAAATGGGGATATTGCAAAAATTTTGAAATTCAGGGTCATTTTGGTAATTTTGTAAGTTAGGGGAAATTTTGTAATTTTTTCCAAAATCAAGGTATTTTGATATTTCACGAATTAGGGTTTTTGAATGTTTATGAAATCATGAAATTTTGGTAAAATTGTTGAGTAGTTGAACATTTTACAAACCAGGGGCGTTTTGGTAATTTTACCGCTAAGGGCATTTCTGTAATTTTCGCAAATCAGGAGTTTTTCAGAGAATGTTGTAAAAATAATTTCCTCGATTTAGAAGAAAAGTTTTAAAGGTTTGAAAAACTAGGGTTTGTTGTTTTGTTCTTCTTTTTTTTTTAAAACATGGCTAGTTCCTTTCGGGTTTTAGTCATTATGTTTAGCCTATAACCGAGCCCTCTTGGTCGTGGTGAACCAAAGCTACGCACTGTGCGGGATTCGTGTGGAGAGGAGGTGAGTCACGCTGATCGCTTAAATACCAAGCTCCCACCGAAACCATTCCTAGACATGCGCATGAGGTTACCACACCACCGAGCCTCGAGTTATGGTGAAGAAGCTACGCACTGTAGGATTCTGCAAGAGGAGGTGAGTCACTAGGACTGCTTAAATACCAAGCTCTTGGGATCCAATCCTAGATATGCGTACAAGGGTTACCACACCACTAGCTAGTGACTTAGCCATAGGTTGGTTTAGTGCATTAAATCTTATGTATCGTGTTTGAGTAGTCTAATCCTAGGGTTCAAGTTCCTATCACTCTATTCTACGCTCCATGCCTTTTCTACCCTTATATAAATCACGTAATCACACATATAGTTAGGGGTACTTACCGGTGGATCATGGGTGGAGACTTAGGGCCATGCCAAAAGCACGCTTATTTTTCAAAGATAATCATTTGGCTCGCTTTGAAAACGTTTTGGGCCTTAGCCCACGTGCCGAGAGTTTAGAATCGGCTCGATACCAAATTGAAACACCCCACACCCTACCACGAGAATGGACCGGATCCGTATGTTCCTAAAGTAAACCGGTTTCAAACACATTCGATACTTAGAGAAAATTTGTAAATTTTTAGAAAAACTATTGTTTTGGGCTTAGATTGAAACCCATTTATTTAATCTTGTAAATCCAACTTGATGTAACATGTCCAAAATAGTTCTTAGCAAAATATTAAAAAGTAATGTAAAAACAAAGAATAATCCACTGGGCCTTATGGCCTTATTACATCAAATAAACCCAAAATAAAAAAAAAATATTAAAATTAAATAAAGTCCAAATTCTGAATAAATTCTTCAAGTGATGCATGGCCTCCTCATGGTCTACCGGCCCGGTCCGTCACTGCTCATCACCTGAAAAATAATTCCCACAATGGGGTGAGTCAATGAGACTCAATGTGCACACAATACTATCATTCAATAAATCGGGCATTCATGTTCAAATCATCAAGTCCATATAATAACGAAATTGTGATGCAACCCAAACCCAAAACCTATAAGCCATCCGCTACTCTCCACCTGTACCAACTTCGCACAGTGGGGACTACTAAGTCGACCCTCCATCCGCTACTCTCCACGTTGTGTCATTAGACACTATTGTAACCGGTTACCAAAATTTCGCAATGTGACCGTAGTCGACATATTTCACAGTGAGACCAAGTCAACACCTAAATTTCGTGAATGTGATCGTAGTCAACATATTTCATTGGTGAGACCAAGTCAACACCTTCGTTGGTGAGACCAAGTCAACACTGTTCTCCCCTTTCACATAAAACCGAATGCCCCAAAACATATATATTGCATAACTTAATTTCATGTTCATATTCATATATTCGCATGTTATTAAAATAACATTTTCACAATCCTATCGAAGTAGGAAACGTGCACAGGTACTTTTTGCCACATTTGTGGTACATAGCCACATTTACATTCTTATTCATAATCATATATTAAAATATTTAGCCATAAAATATTGAAGGATAGTAAGGTACACACCTTTTTCGCTTAATAGGTTCCTTGATATCTCGAGAATCCCGATCTAATTTTAGATCTATTAATCCCTATATTCGCCCACCAATTAAAACACATTAATAAACCCTTTTTAGACAAAACCAAATCCTAGTAGGATTTGTATTATTTACCTTGTTCTTGAATTGGATGATTGTAAATCAAATCAAATTACTAGTATCCTTTTTCCTTGAAATCGCTAATACTAAATCATGTAACCATGTGAGTTTTCGGCTTTTGAAATAATGAAAATAATTCCAAATACCAAAATTAAGCCTTGGCGAATATCACTTACCATACAAATTCCAAATCAAGAGAATTCCTTGCCCTATATGTCTGTCGAAATTTTCATGTTAGATCTAATCTAACATATACATCATAACCTTTAATCGAATAAATTATCTTACCTTGGATCCTTAGATTTCCGAAAGATTCCTCCTTGTATTCGGTTGTAAAAAGATCCTTAATGCCTTGACCGATTGCTTCCTTGCCTAGAGTTTGTGGTTTCGACTATGGAGATTTAATCGAGGATCAAAAGAAAAGGTTTTGGCTTGACAGATGAAGAAAAGAAGAAGAAAAGATAGAAAGAAAATTCGCAGAGGGAGAGAGCAAAGGATTTTTGGTTACTTGGAAAGATGAGAGAAAAAGACCTTGGGTTCTCCTTTTATAGCCAAATTTGCTAGGCCAAGAGTCCTTGACTTGGCCACCACTCTCCTTAAGATAATATTATCTCTTATTATTCACATATTTATGTGAATAAAACTCCTTTATTTATCTCTTATTATTCATATATTTATGTGGATAAAACTCCTTTATTTATCTCTTATTATTCACATATTTATGTGAATAAAATCTTTATTTATCTCTTATTATTCACATATTTATGTGAATAAAACTCTTCCTTTCTAGAAACCCATGCCGTCCACCTCACCTTACGGAAGCAAAATAAGGCCTTCATTATTTGCTTCTGGATGTCTCAAACTCGTGCCCAAAAGCCTCTTGTATTTGGGCCATTTCTAAGGCCTTTGGTGGCATCTTCAGCCACATTTCCAAGTCCGTTGTTGGGTCAAATTTCTGTGCTTTATATTTTTAGGGTCACTTGGCCCTAAGTTCCCTTTTGGCTCTTAAATTCAACATTAAGGGTCAATTTTAAGTTTCCTAAAATTTTCGCTGCTCAGATTTTCGAGGTTTCCAAAATGTTCAAGTTTCCCAAAATGTCTAGGTTTCCAAAATGTTCAAGTTTCCAAAATGTTCAAGTTTCCTAAATGTTCAAGTTTCCAAAATGTTCAGGTTTCCCAAAATGTCTAAGTTTCCAAAATGTCTAAGTTTCCAAAATGTCTAGGTTTCCAAAATGTTCATTTCATTTCCATTTTCATTTTCATTTCCATTTCCATGCATTTCTAGGTTTCAAAAGTATCAAAATTTATTCATAGTACTTGAAACTTGTCATTTCATACAATTAAACTGGAAATGCATAGGCCCTATTCAGGATGTTACAATACAGCTTTGAATGAACACATAAGTAAATAGTGAAAACATATATGAGTATTGAGCTAGCATGGGTTACTTTAAAAGTGGATCACACGGCTAAGGCCAATTTAGTGTGGGCCCATTTTTACCAAAATTTTTTTAAGGTTGCACGGGTTGCCCAAGTTGACTATGAACCTACTGTAGGGTCAGTAAGCGCTACTTAGACCCCTAAATGTGTGAAATTGACTGAATGATATCTATACTGGGCATGTTAATATCTGAACTGAATATATGTACTGAAATTGCATAATAGCATGTCATTCATTGTGTGTTACATTGCATTGGGTTGGGGGTTGTTACTCAGAAGAAGTGTATTGAAAGGCTTTAAGCCTAATTTACTGGTAGCTCAGTTGCAAATTACTATATTGTGCCACATTCGGTACTACTTAGAGTGTAGGGATGGGTAGGTTGATTATATCCCCACATGGAGTGTAGGGTTGGACGGAGATGGTGTGTAGAGGCTGGTTGGGTAGGATTTTGCTCTTGCATAATCATATCACGCATCGATACTATGATGGACTAAAGCCCTACTGCATTTTTGACACTGTACTAAGATGGGCTAAGGCCCAAACTGTCACTGATACTGAAAATGGCTTAGGCCCAAGACTGTTCAACTATGCACTGTGAATACTAATTGTTTATTTGTTTTTGCGATGTTACTGAGTGAGTTTTGTAAACTCACCCTTTTTGTTTAATGTGTATAGGTAATCCTTAGACTTAGACGGATCGGTGCGACGGAGGACTCAGCGGTGACCACAGTAATTTTTGGACTTCATGGTTTTCAATTTACGATTTATGATTTGATTATTATTGATTATTTGGGTTGTAATTTAAGGACCCTCTGGGACTTTGGATTTAAATTTTGGTTTTTATTTATTTATTTTACTTTATGGATTTATACTTGCTGGTTGTAACACCCCTTATCCGTATTCGACACCAGAATCGGTACGAGGCATTACTAGACTTAACATACTTCATCATGTAATATTGGGCCATAAATTTTCATTCAAACTCAAAAACCTTTCATTCGTGTTGACAATGTCCCTATTATGGGTCTACGAGACTCGAAACATACACATGGAGTGATCCGGGACTAAACCGAAAACTTATGAACATTTAGAAAATTTTTACTCAAAATAGGGCCACATGCCAATATGGATAGGGACACGCCAGTGTGGGCAGGCCGTGTGATCACACACGCTCATGTCCCTAGTCCGTGTGGAATTTTAATTTTCATTTTGAACCTATAGGGGTTTTCATATGGCCTGGCACATACCCGTGTCTATTGCCTGTGTCCTTCACACGACCATTACACGCCCGTGTCTTAGCTCGAGTGTGAAAACCTTAGCATTCTATTTATGATGTCAGCAGACACTTAGAGGCACAAGGCCTAGTCACATGCCCGTGTGCTGGCCCGTGTAACGAACTGAATTTTTCACAAATTAGATGCAGAGGACACACGACCTATCAACACGCCCTTGGGGCTGGCCGTGTGTCACACACAGCTTAGACACACGCCCGTGTGTCTACCCGTGTGGACAATTATAAGGCTATTTACCAAGCCAATTGCCGCCTTGTAATACAATCACGCTTATACCAATCCAAGTAACACATAGCATACCAATAATGCTCATTAACGTACACTAATTCATCATTCATCTACTTCACACACTACTTATTCGATTGCATCAACTTGCATTTCATGAATTTCATTATCATTGAATATATATAACTTAACTATCATCGGTCAATTCTAATGGCCTTATATAAGATGAAATGAGTAACATCAATAGCCAAAACCTTGGCTAACTAATATGACATATAACAAAATAACCAAGTTCCTATACATGCCATACTCAAAATAATCGAACTTTACTATACCAAAAGAATAACTTGATAGTATGAATCGATCTCTGATGTTCTGCGATCCCGAGCTAGCTTGGCGATACTACAAGGAAATGGAAAAAAGAGGGAGTAAGCATAAAACTTAGTAAGTTTGCATGCAATAGATAATAACATAAAATCTTATGGTACATTCATACTTTACTTTAAGTAATAACACAAGTTCTCAAGCTTATCGACATAGCTTACTCATGCTTACTCTTACCAATCACATATCTCATATCGAACTTATTTCTTGTAAGTATCTCATATGCACCTGTATCACTTCATAATATAAATTTAACACTTCTCCCATCTTAAATATAAGCTTAGCTCGTTATCATCTTTAACATAAACTTAGCTCTTTACCCTTTGAACCACTTGGAATATCGAAGGATACCCAGAATTCGTCTTACATGTAATAAGATGCCAATGCCATATCCTAGATATGGTCTTACATGGGACCACATGTCGATGTCGATGCCATATCCCGGATATTGTCTTATTCGGGATCTCATATCGATGTCAATGCCATATCCCAGATATGGTCTTGTACGAGATCGTATATCAATGCCATGTCCCAGACATGGTCTTACACGATTTTCTTGTTCGATGTCGATGCCATATCTCAGATATGGTCTTATACGGGATTTCAACTCGATGTCGAGGCCATGTCCCAAACATGGTCTTATACGGGACCTTATAAACTCATGTCTTGACGATGGTATCCTTTCTATTCCTAAGGTCAATCGGGACTTTCACATCATAAATTTTCATCATACTCTTATCGAAACATCATTTATCAATTTCATTAAAAATAACTTACATCTTCATGAAATGTCAAACATTTTAAGACATAATAATATGATGTTGAATTGTTACACACAAACTTACCTCAGTATCAAAATTTGTATAATTGTTCGATTTAGTCCTCTACATTGTTCTTTCCTTGGTTTCGGTTTGGACTTCGTGTTTCTTGATCTATAATGACAATTTCATCTATAATGACAATTTCACTCTTTTAATGATCACATTGACTAAATCGAACCATGAATCATACTTTGGTAAAATTACAATTTTACCCCATATTTTCTTATATTTACAAAATGGTCCCTAGGCTTGGATAATGAAATACACTCATTTCCTTGGTTACCCAAGCCTAGCCGAACCTATCTTAAGCTTATAGTAGCTCATAATTTCCTTCAAAATTGATTTTTACTACACATTTTATCACTTTTCCAATTAGGTCCTTTTTATGAGTTTTCCATGAAAATCACTTAGAAAAAGATGTTCATCATACATCAAACTTTCATATTCCTCCATTAAACATCAAAACACATGTATGTCATACATGGGTAAATTTTTTAACATGAAACCTAGCTCAAAATATAGCTAGAAATAGCTAAATCGAGCTATGAGGATCTCAAAATACGAAGGACATTCAAAACGGGGCTAAGAGGTACTTACAATCAAGCTTGAAAGTGAAGCAAAACCCTAGCTATGACTCATTGCAAATTTCGGCACGTAAAGAAGAAGATGGACACAATTTTTTACTTCTTTTCCCTTTTATTATTTTATTATCCAAATGACTAAAATGCCCTTAACCCCCCTTTCTTGAGATTTTTCCTTCCCATGTCTATTTTTGTCCATCTTGACATATAATGGTCTAATTACTAAATAAGGACCTCTAATAATTTTTCTAATGCTGTTTCATACTTGCATATTCTAGAATCTCATATTTTCGATCTTTGCAATCTAATCCTAGTGAATAAATTGATCACTAATTCACAAATTTTTTTTATGAAATTTTCACACAATCATGGAAGCACGCATTAGACCTCATAAAAGCCATAAAACACATATTTCTACTTCAGATTTATGGTCTCGCAACCACTATTCTGACTAGGCCCTAAATCGGGCTGTTACAATTATCCCCCTTTAAGGATTTTCATCCCTGAAATTCTTACCGGTAAAAAGGTTGGGACATTGGTTTCTCATAGCCTCCTTAGGCTCCCATGTAGCCTATTCTACCCCATGTCTTTGCCACAATACTTTCACAAGAGCAATACTTTTATTTCTTAATTGTTTGACTTCTCGAGCCAAAATCTTAAACGATTTTTCAACATAAGTCATGTCTGGTTGAATTTCTACCTCTGTTGGTACAATCACATGTGAAGGGTCTGATCGGTAGCGACGTAACATAGATACATGGAACACATCATGAATCTTTTCCAACTTAGATGGGAAAGCCAAACGATAAGCTACCGACCCTATCCTCTCGGTAATCTCATACGGTCCGATAAAGCGCAGACTCAACTTGCCTTTTCGCCAAATCTGAGAACTTTCTTCCATGGTGACACTTTCAAAAATACCTTATCACCAACTTGAAACTCAATCTCTTTTTGTTTTAAATCCGCGTAGGAATTTTGTCTATCAGAAGCAGCTTTTAAATAATCATGAATCACTTTTACTTTCTCTTCAGTTTCTCTGACTAAATCGACCCCGTGAATCCTATTCTCTCTGAGTTCAGTCCAATACAGAGGCGTTCGGCACTTATGCCCATATAATGCCTTATAAGGCGCCATTTTCAAACTCGACTAGTAACTGTTATTGTAGGAAAATTCTACTAATGGTAATTACTTTTCCCAATTACCTTGAAATTTTAAAATACAACACCGGAGCATGTCTTTAAGTATCCGTATTATCCTCTCTAACTGTCCCTCGGTTTGCAAATGGAAAGCTGTACTAAAACTCAACTTTGTGCCCAAGGCTTCTTGTAACTTTTTCCAGAATCGTGACGTAAATCTCAGATCTCTATTCGCTAGCTCTCAACTTAGCTAGAATAGAACCATCATCTGACAAAGCCATCCGTGTATTCATGGCTCTCAAAGAAAACAAAGATTTCCTACTCAAGGCATTGATGACGACGTTTACCTTTCCCGGATGGTAGTCAATCACTAGCTCGTAATCCTTTATCAACTCTAACCATCTTCTTTGCCTTAAATTCAATTCCTTTTGAGTCATCAACTACTTTAGGCTCTTATGATCAGTGAATATTCGACATTTTTATCCATACAAATGGTGTCTCCATATCTTCAATGCAAACACAATAGCGGCTAACTCCAAATCGTGGGTCGGGTAATTCTTCTCATGCAGTTTTAACTATCTAGAGGCATATGCTATCACCTTGCCTTCTTGCACAAGTACACAACCCAATCCATTTAAGGATGCATCACTGTAGGCTACAAATTCCTTTCTCGGTTCAGGTTGTACTAAAATTAGAGCCCTAGTTAACAATGCCTTCAATTTCTCAAAACTCTATTAGTACTTTTCTGTCCACTCAAACTTTACATCTTTTTGTAATAGCCTCGTCATCGGAGAGGCTATCATGGAAAATCCCTTAACAAATCATCTGTAATAACTAGCTAGGCCCAGAAAACTTCTAACCTCGGATACATTTCTTCTTGGCTTCCAATCCATAATTGCTAAAATATTACTCGAGTCAACTCTAATTCCATCTCCCGAGACAATGTGCCCTAAAAATCTAACTTCTTTAAGCCAAAATTCACTTTTACTAAACTTGGCATATAACTGATTATCTCGTAAAATTTGTAAAATCATTCTCAAATGCTCACCATGCTCGTTCTCATCACGAGAATAAATCAGTATATCATAAATAAAAACCACAACAAATTTATACAAGTACGATCAGAAGATGCAGTTCATAAAATCCATAAAAATGGCAGGGGCATTTGTTAAACCAAAAGGCATAACTAGGAATTCATAGTGACCATACCTTGTCCGAAATGCGGTTTTTGGCACATCTGAGTCCTTGACTCTCAACTAGTAATAGCCAGATCTCAAGTCTATCTTGGAAAACACCATGGCTCCTTTCAATTGGTCAAACAAGTCATCAATTCTCGGCAATGGGTACTTATTCTTTATGGTTACCTTTTTAAGTTGCTGATAATCTACACATAGCCTCATGGAACCATATTTCTTTTTCACAAATAATACGGGAGCACCCCACGGGGAATATCTTGGTCTTGCAAAACCTTTATCCGTCAACTCTTGTAATTGTGCCTTCAATTATTTCAACTCGGTTAGAGCCATCCTGTACAGAGCAATTGAAATAAAGGCAGTACCAGGGGCTAATTCAATGCCAAATTCAATCTTTTTAACTGGAGGTAACCCATGCAATTCTTCTGAAAATACATTTGGATACTCACATATTATGGGTATTGATTCAATTCATAACTCAGTCTCTTTGGCATTCATCACAAAGGCAAGATAAGCTTCATATCTCTTTCTTACATATTTTTGAGCAGACATATGAGTAATCACTACAGGCAATCTGTCCTGTTCATCTGATTCAACACAAGAATATCCCCATTTTCACATTTTGACTCAATAATTTTCCTTCCACAATTTACTATCACATTATGAGTAGTTAACCAATCCATACCAAGAATTACATCGAATTCATCAAACGAAAATAACATGAGATTAGCCAGAAAGTAATGACCTCTAATCATCAAAGGGAAATCTTTGCATACTTTGTCAACTAACACACATTTGCCTAGGAGATTTGACACTTTTATCACAAATTCTGTAGGCTCTACAGGCATGTTCATACTAGATATTAATTTCATGCAAATATATGAGTGGGTAGATCTCAGATCAATTAAAGCTACAACATGAGTATCATAGAGAGAAAATGTACCCGTAATTACATCAGGGGATGACGCCTCTTCTCGAGCGCGAATGGCGTAAGTCCTCACAGGCGCTCTACCTTCAAATCTTGCAGCCTGCTCTCTAGATGTATTCTTACTACTTGTTCTGTTTCTTAGATTTCTCCGTGACCTTCTTCTAGCAGTACTTCCTGATCTTGCACTGTGAGATTTCTCTTTCTCATCCATTTCGGGGCAATCTCTAATAAAATGATCTGGGGATCCACACTTGAATCAAGCTCTCTCATTTGATCAACACTCACTAAGACGATGTCTACCACACTGTGGACATTCTGATCTACTTGGTCAAGCGTTACCAATACTAGCAACCGAAGTGGTTTGAGCTTTGACCCTGGTCTTGTTTACCCTTACTTCTGTTTGAAAACCCAGCTGAAATGGCTAACCGAGTAGTAAACTCTCTTGATTTCTTAGATGAGGATTGAAATGACTTGCCCAATTGTGTCTTCTTCGAGTCACGGGACTCAATTTTAGCCTTTCTTTTCTCTTTGGCCAATTCCTCGGCCTTGCAAGCTCTATCTACTAGCACAACAAATTCTTTTATTTCTAGGACATCGACAAACAATTGGATATCCTCATTTAACCCATCCTCAAACCATTTTCACATGATGGCCTCAGTGGATACGCACTCCCGGGTGTATTTACTAAGCTTTACGAACTCACGTTCATATTCAGTCACTGTCATTCTACCTTATTTTAACTTAAGGAATTCATTTTTTTCCGGTCGATAAACCTTTGGCTAATGTACTTCTTTCGGAACTATTCTTGGAAAAATTCCCAATTAAATTTCTCATTTGGTACAACCGACACAAGGGTGTTCCACCATTGGTAAGCCGAGTCTCTTAAAAGAGACACAACACATTTCATGCACTTTTAGGTGTGCAAGATAATTCATCAAATACCATTATGGTATTTTCAATCCAGAATTCTGCTCTTTCCGGATCATCATCTTTATTAGCTCGAAACTCTTCAGCTCCTTATTTTTGGATTCTATAAACAGGAGGCTTTTCCCTTCTTACCACTTTTACAACTTTGGGAGCTACAGGGATAGGCTGAGGGATAGGTAGGGGTGGAGGGGGTTGCGCATTCGGGTTCATTTGAACGAACTCCGTATACCAGGTATTCATTATGTGGAGAAAGGCTTCCCTAGTGTTTCTCCTCCTCTCTGACTTACAGTTGCTGGTCTATTCTTATTTTTAGTTGGCACCATCCCTTGGGCGGGAGATGGCCCATTACTCTCTACATCATCTGCCATTACTCTGTCGGGATCCATTACTATATGAAAACATAATTTAAGTTGTCAGGAGTCATCACACTATCATTATATAAAGACTCATACGTATGGCATGTATAGCTAGACTCGTACTTACACTATGTTAGTCCAAGAATCGACTAAACCGTAGCTCTAATACCACTAAATGTAACACTTCTTACCCTTATTCGTCACTAGGACCAGGTACGAGGTATTACCAGGCTGAACATACTTCATCATGTAATATTTGGCCATAAACTTTCATTCAAACTTAAAACCTTTCATTTGTGTCCACAACGTCCCTATTATGGGTCTACGAGACCCAAAACATACACATGGAGTGATCCGAGACTAAACCGAAAACTTACAAAGATTTAGAAAATTTTTACTCAAAACAGAGCCACACGCTCGTATGGGCAGGCCGTGTGATCACACACGCCCATGTCCCTAGTCCGTGTGGAATTTTAACTTTCATTTTGAACCTACAGGGGTTTTCAAATGGCCTGGCACATGCCGTGTCTATGACCCTTGCCCTTCACACGGCCATGACATGCCAGTGTCTTAGACCGTGTGTGAAAACCTTAGCATTCTATTTATGACGTCAGCAGACACTTAGAGGCACACGACCTAGTCACACGCCTATGTGCTAGCTCGTGTGGCGAACTGAATTCTTCACAAATTAGATGCAGGAGACACATGACCTATCAACACACCCTCAGGGATGGCCGTACGTCACACACGGCTTAGATACACGCTGCGTGTGTCTACCTGTATAACACCCCTTACCCGTGTCTGACGCCGGGACAAGGCACGAGTCATTACTGTACTTAACTTTACTTGAAAATGCATTATCGGGCTATAAAAGTTTTGCTCCAACTTAAAACTTTTCCTTTTTAATCATAACATGTATATTACGGGCCCACGTGGCCTTAAACACCCATCTGGAAGATTTCGGGGTTCAACCGAAAACTTTTGTACTTTTCAAAAATTTTTGCCTAGGTAGGGGCCACACGCCCATGTTATCCAAGGGACATGCCCGTGTGCCCCTAAGACATGCCCGTGTTCTCCAACTGTGGTCGACACTGACTTATTTCACACGGCTGAACACATGCCCATGTTTACAACCCGTGTCCTTCACACGGCCTAGACATGCCCGTGTCCTCTGCCCGTGGTGCTCTCTATTTATGACATCATCATACCCTTAATAACACACTGCCAAGGCATACACCTGTGTGCTGGCCCGTGTGATGAATCGTATTCTCGTAAATTAGTGTAGGGGACACACGACCTGTTAACACACCCATAAGGCTGGCCACGCCCATATGCCCACCCATGTGGATAGTTTGAGGCTATTTTCCAAGCCAATTTCCACCTGAAACATCAACACACTTATACCAACTCAAGCAATACATAATATAGTAATAATGCACTATATAAAATCCATAAGACATCATTTTTAGAATTCACAGGAACTCATCATCATCAAGATATAGAACTTAACAAATATTGGCCAATTTCTTTGGCCATATACAAATAGAGTGAATAACCTTAATAGCCAACACTTTGGCTCCCGTTATGACATAAATCAAAATGATCAAGTTTCTATACATGCCATACTCAAAATAAATCAACTTTTTTATACCCCAAAATAGTGGTTGATAGAGTGATCCGAGATCCGACGTTCTACGATCCCCTAGCTAGCTTGGCGATAATACAAGGAAGAAGGAAAAGAGAGAAGTAAGTATATAGCTTAGTAAGTTTGCATGAAATCTTAGGTAGCAACGTAATTGCTCAAAATAAACTCATTTATCATGAAACAAGAATACATAAATACTCGGATTAGGGTTACTTACTCATATTTACTCTTACTTACCCATCACATTAGGGTTACCTTAACTTGTATTTACTCATGGTACCTATATCACTCATTACATAGTTTAGCGCTTAAACTACCATAAACAATAACTTGATTCTCTACCTTTCTTAACTTGAATTGAATTCTCTATCATTCTTATATAACATATCTCATCATCAACTTTACTTATTTTGCTCTTAGTCACTTTCATGCTTACTCTTTTACCGTTGAAATACTCGGAATACCAAAGGATATTTAATCTCATCAAACATGTGTCTCGATGCCAATGCCATATCCTAAATATGGTCTTACATGGGATCGCCTCTTAGTGTTTATGCCATATCCCAGATATGGTCTTACACGGACTTCCTTAGTTTGATGTCGATGCCATTTCAAAAAATGTACTTACATGAGACATTCCTTATATGGTGTCGATGCCATGTTCTAGACATGGACTTACACGAGACCTTCATTAAATGTTTCCTTTTGAAACTTACCATTACCATGTCTTGACATAGTCTTACGTGGTATCCTTGCCTTATGAACTCACCATTGCCATGCCTTGGCATGGTCTTACATGGAATCCTTGCCTTATGAACTTACCAATGCCATGCCTTGGCATGGTCTTACATGGAATCCTTTCCTTATAGTAACTTGTCAATGCCATGTCTTGACATGGTCTTACATGATTTCCTTGTCTTATGAACTCAACAATGCCATGCATTGGCATGGTCTTACATGTTTTTCTTCATTCCTTAATGCCAATGCCATGTCCCAGACATGGTTTTACGCGGGCTTTCCTTGTCTCATGTTGTGACATAGGTATCCTCGCTATTTTGAATCTTGAAACAGGTTTTTCATTTACTTGTTCTCATTGATTTCCTTATTAAACATTGATAATCAACTTCATTGAAATAATAAACTTATTGCAACATAGCAAGTAATATAATCATAATAACATATGTAGCTATGAATTCATACAAACTTACTTTAGTACTCCAAAATATGTGTAGATGTGCAATTTAGTCCTCGACTATGTTCTTGCCACGATTTCGGTCCGGGCTTTGTGTTTCTTGATCTATAATATCAATTTAACTTATTTAATACTTACATTGACTAAATTGACTCATAATTCATAATTTGGCAAAATTTACAAATTTGCCCCTAAACTTTCTCAAAATTACACTTTTTCCCCTAGGCTTGTAAAATGATTTTTATTCAACTTTCTTGCATTTCAAACCTAGCCAAATCATATTCTCAACTATAACAACATTCAATTCCCACTATTTCACTCATGTATGACAATTTCTACAACTTTTACAATTTGGTCCTTTTATGCATTTTTCATGAAAATCACTTAGAAAAAGATGTTTATCATACATCAAACTTTCATATTCTTTCATAAAATATCAAAATACATGCATGTCATACATGGGTAAATTTTTAAACATAAACCCTAGCTCAAATATAGCTAGAAATAGCTAAACCAAGTTACGAGGGTTTGAAAAATACGAAGAATATTAAAAACGGGGCTAGGATGCACTTACTATCAAGCTTGGAAGTTGAAGAAAACCTAGCCATGGCTTTGTTCCAAATTTTGGCACCTAGGGAAGAAGATGGACACCATTTTTGACTTCTTTTTCCCTTTTTAATCTTTTATTTACCAAATGACAAAAATGCCCTTAATGATTCTTTTTAAGATTTTTCATTTCTATGTCCTTTTTTGTCCATCTTAACATATAATGGTCTAATTGCTCAATAAGACCCTCTAATAATTTTTATAATTCTATTTCATACTTAAACCTTCTAGGATCTCATATTTTCTAGTCCTTGCAATTTTGTCCTAATGGACAATTTATTCACTAATTAATAAAATTCCTTCATGAAATTTTCACACAATCATGCAAATACCTTATAAGCCTTATAAAATCATTTAAACTCATATTTCTTCTTCAGATTTGTGGTCTCGCACCACTATTCCAACTAGGTCCTAAGTCAGGCTATTACAATTCTTCCCCAATATGGATTTTCGTCCTTGAAAATCTTACTGGCAAAAAGGTTTGGGTACTGATTCCTCATAGCCTCCTCAGGCTCCCATATAACCTCTTTTACCCATGTCTCTACCATAAGGCTTTCACAAGGGCTATACTTTTATTAATTAATTGCTTAACTTCCCAGGCTAGAATCTTAATTGGTTCCTCACCATAAGTCATTTTGGGTTGTATCTCAACCTCTGTGATGTAATCACATGCGAGGGGTCTGATCGGTAACGTCACAACATAGATACATGAAATACATCATTAATCTTTTTTAACTCAGATGGCAAAGCGAATCGATAGGTACCACCTTATCCTCTCGGTGATCTCATACGGTCTGATAAAACGCGGACTCAATTTGCCTTTCAGTCTGAATCTAAGAACTTTTCTCCATGGTGACACGTTCAAGAATACTCTATCACCGACTTGATACTCATTCTCTTTTTTTTTTTTAAATCCAAGTAGGAGTTTTGTCGATCAGAAGTAGCTTTTAAACTCTCGAATCACTTTTACTTTTTCTTTGGTTTCTCTAACCAATTCAACCTCGTAAATTTGGTTTTCCTTAAGTCCAGTCCAATATAAAGGCATTCGGCACTTATGCCCATACAAAGCCTCATAAGGCGCCATTTTCAAACTTGATTGAAAACCGTTATTGTAGACGAATTCCACCAAGGGTAAGTATTTTTTCCAGCTACTCTGAAACTCAAGAATACAACTCCGTAGCATATCTTCAAGTACTTGTATTACTCTCTCCACTGTCCATCAGTTTGGGGGTGAAAAGCCTTACTAAAAATCAACTTTGTACCCAAGGCCTCTTGCAACTTTTTCCAAAATCTGGACATGAATCTTAGATCTCTATCCAACATAATCGATATAGGCACTCCATGAAGCCTTACAATCTCTAAAACATACAAGTTTGTCGACTTATCAAGTGAGTAGTCAACTCCTATAGGTATGAAATGCGCTGACTTCGTAAGTCTATCGACGACAACCCATACAACATATTTCTTACTCGACATTGATGGCAAACCCGTTACAAAATCCATGGTAACTTGGTCCCACTTTAGCTTGGGTACCATAATAGGTTGAAGCAAACCCAAAGGTACTTGGTGCTCAGCCTTTACTTGTTGACAAATCAAGCATTTTGAAACAAACTTGAAAATATCTTTCTTCATACTCGACCACCAGTACCACTTCTTTAAATCATTATACATTTTGGTGCTACTCGGATGTACAGATAAGCATCCGCTATATGCCTCATGCAAAACTTTACGAATGAGCTCATCATTTCTTGGTACTCAAACTCTATCTCCAAACATCAAACATCCATCTAAATCATCCAAAAATCAGACTCAATACTCGACTCGCATTGAACTCTTTTAGCTTGCAATTCGCTGACATCTTTCTGTGCCTCATAAATCTTTTAGAGGAACATCAGTCTAGCCCTCAACTTAGCTAGAATGGAGCCATCATCGGACAACCACATCTATGTAATCATAGCCCTCAAGGCAAATAGGGATTTCCTACTCAAGGCATCAGCGACTACATTCGCCTTTCTCGGGTGGTAATAAATGACTAACTCATAATATTTTATCAACTCTAACCATCTCCGTTGCCTTAAATTCAATTCCTTTTGAGTCATCAAATACTTAAAACTTTTATGATCGGTGAATATCAACATTTTTCACCATACAAATGGTGTCTCCAAATCTTCAATGCAAAAACAATAATAACTCTAATTCATGAGTAATTCTTCTCATGTGGCTTTAGATTTCTGGAGGCATATGCTATCACCTTGCCTTCTTGCATAAGTACACGGCCCAATCCGTTTAAGGATGCATCGCTGTAGATCACAAATTATTTTCCCCGACTCAGGTTGTACTAGAACTGGAGCCTCTATCAACATTGCCTTCTAATTTCTCAAAACTCTATTGGCACATTTCGTCCATTCAAACTTTACATTTTTCTGTAATAGTTTTGTCATTGGAGTGGCTATCATGGAAAACCCCTTTACGAACAGCCTATAGTAGCCAGCTAAGCCCAGAAAAATTCTAACTTTCGATACATTTTTCTGAGGTTTCCAATCAACAATGGCTAAGATCTTACTTTGGTCAACTCAGACTCCATCTCTCGAGACAATGTGTCCTAGAAATCCAACTTCCTTGAGCCAAAATTCACTTTTGCTGAACTTGGCATACAACTGATTTTCTCGTAGAATCTGTAAAGCTTTCCTTAAGTGCTCAGCATGCTTAGGCTCATCTCGGAAATATATCAATATATCATCAAAAAAACAACCATAAACTTATCTAGATATGGCCAAAAGATGGGGTTCATTAGATCCATAAACACAACCGGGGCATTAGTTAAACCAAAAGGCATGACTAAAAATTCATAGTGCCCATACCTCATTCGAAATGCAGTCTTCGACATATCTGAGTCTTTTACTCTCAACTAAAAGTATCCCGACCTCAAGTATATCTTGGAGAACACAGTGGCTCCCTTCTATTGATCAAACAAATCGTCAATCCTTGGCAATGGGTACTTGTTCTTCACTGTTACTTTATTAAGCTGTCGATAATCTATACACAATCTCATAGAGCCATCTTTCTTTTTCACAAATAATACCGGAGCACCCCATGGAGAGCAACTTGGTCTAGCAAAACCTTTGTCTATCAACTCTTGCAACTGTGCCTTCAATTCCTTCAACTTAGTTGGAGCCATCCAATAAGGAGCAACCGATATCGGTACAGTACCGGGAGCTAACTCGATACCAAATTCAACCTCTCTAATCAGAGGTAATCCTAAAAATTCCTCGAGAAAGACATCTGGGTACTTACATACTATCGGTACTGATTCAATCTTTAACTCAGTTTCTTTGGCATTCATCACAAAGGCAAGGTACGCCTCATACCCTTTTCTTACATACCTCTGAGCTGACATGTGAGAGATCACTACCGGCAATCTATATTGTTCATCTGATTCAACATGAAGAGTGTCCCTATTTTTACATCTCAACTCAATATATTTCTTTCCACAATTTACTGTCACATCATGAGTGATTAACCAATCCATACCGAGAATAATGTCAAATTTATTAAATGGAAATAACATGAGGTTTGCCTTAAAACAATGACCTCTAATCATCAAAAGGCAATCTTTACATACCTTATCAACTAGCACACTTTTTCCTAAAGGATTAGACACCTTTATCACAAATTTTGTAGACTCTACAGGCATACTCATTCTAGATATTAATTTCTTACAAAGGTATGAATGGGTAGACATCGGATCTATTAAAGCAATAACATTAGCATTGTAGAAAGAAAATGTACCCGTAATCACATCAAGAGATGATGCCTCTTCGTAAGCGCGAATGGTATAGGCCCTAGTAGGCGCTCTACCCTCAGATCTCGCAGCCTGCTCTCTGGGTGTATTCTTACTACTTGTTCCACTTCTCAGGTTTCCCTGTGGTCTTCCTCTAGTAGTGCCTCCCGATTTGGCATCTTGAGGCTTCTCTTTCTCATCCACCTCTAAGAAATTTCTAATAAAATGATTATAGGGCCCACACCTGAAATAGGCCTTTTTATTTGCTCGACATTTGCTAGCATGATGCTTGCCACACTGTGGGCACTTCGGTCTACTCCGTCGGGTGTTGCCAACACTAGTAACTGATGTGGTATGGGCTTTATACCCTGAGTAATGCTTACTCTTACTTTTGTTTGTAAACCTAGCTGAAGTGGCTGATCGGGTAGAAAAATCTCTCGACTTCTTAGATAAAGACTAAAATGACTTACTTAATTGTCTCTTTCTTGAGTCACGAGACTCTATCTCAGCTTTTCTTTTCTCATTCACTAATTTCTCGGCTTCTTGTTTCTAGATTCTATCAACTGAAGGCTTTTCCTTCTTACCACTTCTACCACTTGGGGAGCTACAGGGGTAGGTTGAGGAATAGGCAGGGGTGGAGGGGGTGGTGCACTCGGGTTTGTGCAAACAAACTCTGTATACCAAGCATTCATCATGTGGAGAAAGGCTTCTCTAGTCTCTTCTCCTCCTCTCTGACTTACTGTCGTGGGTCTATTCTCATTTTCATTTGGCACCGTCCCTTCAGCGGGAGCCGGCGCGTTACTTTCTACATCATCTGGCACAACTCGTTCAGGATCCATTTACTATATATATAAAAACACAAATTAAGTCGTCTGGAGTCGTCACACTATCATTATATAAATACTCTTATGTATGGCATGTATAGCTAGACTTATGCTTACGCTACGTTAGTCCTAGAATTGACTAAATCGTGGCTCTGATACCACTAAATGTAACACCCCTTACCCTTGTCCGACGCCGAGACAAGGTATGAGGCATTACCGTACTTAACTTTACTTGAACATGTATTATCGGGCTATAAAATTTTTGCTTCGACTTAGAACTTTTCCTTCTTAATCATAACATGTATATTATGGGCCCACGTGGTCTTAAACACCCATCCGGAAGATTTCGGGGTTCAACTGAAAACTTTTGCACTTTTTAAAAATTTTTGCCTAGGCAGGGGCCACACGCCCGTGTTATCCAAGGGTCACGCCCGTGTGTCCCTAATACATGCCCGTGTTCTCCACCCGTGGTCAACACACTCTTATTTCACACGACTGAGCAAATGCCCGTGTCTACAACCCGTGTACTTCACACGGCCTAGACATGCCCGTGTCCTCTGCCCGTAGAGCTCTCTGTTTATGATGTCATCATACCCTTAATAACACATGGCCAGGGCACACGCCCGTGTGCTGGCCCGTGTGACAAATTGTATTCTCGTAAATTACTGCAGGGGACACACGGCCTCTTAACACATCCATTGGGCTGGCCGTGTCATGCCCATGTGTCTACCCGTGTGGACAGTTTGAGGCTATTTTCCAAGCCAATTGCCACCCTAAAACATCAACACACTCATACCAACTCCAGCAATACATAATATAGTAATTATGCACTATGTAAAATCCCTAAGACATCATTTATAGAGTTCACAGAAACTCATCATCATCAAGATATGGAACTTAACAAATATTGGACAATTTCTTTGGCCATATACAAATAGAGTGAATAACCTTAATAGCCGACACTTTGGCTCCCATTATGACATAAATCAAAATGATCAAGTTTCTATACATGCTATACCCAAAATAAATCAACTTTGCTATACCTCAAAATAGTGGTTGATAGAGTGATCCGAGCTCTGACGTTCTACGATCCTCGAGCTAGCTTGGCGATACTACAAGGAAGAAGGAAAAGAGAGAAGTAAACATATTACTTAGTAAGTTTGCATGAAATCTTAGGTAGCAATGTAATTGCTCAAAATAAACTCATTCATCATGAAACAAGAATACATAAATCTCAAGTGCTTAAGCTTACTTACTCATACTTACTTTTACTTACCCATCACATTAGGGTTACCTTAACTTGAATTTACTCATGGTACCTGTATCACTCATTACATAGTTTAGCGCTTAAACTACCATAAACAGTAACTTGATTCTCTACCTTTTTAGCTTGAATGGGGTTCTCTATCATTCTTATATAACATATCTCATCATCAACTTTAATTATTTTGCTCTTAGTCACTTTTTCATGCTTACTCTTTTACCATTGAAATATTCAGAATACCAAAGGATACTCAATCTCATCAAACATGTGTCTCGATGCCAATGCCATATCCCAAATATGGTCTTACATGGGATCGCCTCTTAGTGCTGATGCCATATCCCAGATATGGTCTTACACGGACTTCTTTAGCTTGATGTCGATGCCATGTCCCAAAAATGGACTTACACGAGACATTCCTTATATGGTGTCGATGCCATGTGCTAGACATGGACTTATACGAGACCTTCATTAAATGTTTCCTTTTGAAACTTACCATTGCCATGTCTTGACATGGTCTTACGTGGTATCCTTGCCTTATAAACTCACCAAAGCCATGACTTGGCATGGTCTTACATGGAATCCTTGCCTTAAGAACTTACCAATGCCATGCCTTGGCATGGTCTTACATGGAATCCTTGCCTTATGAACTTACCAATGCCATACCTTGGCATGGTTTTACATGGAGTCCTTGCCTTATAGTAACTTGTCAATGCCATGTCTTGACATGGTCTTACATGATTTCCTTGTCTTATGAACACAATAATGCCATGCCTTGGCATGGTCTTACATGTTTTCCTTCATTCTTTAATGCCAATGCCATGTCCCAGACAAGGTCTTACGCGGGCTTTCCTTGCCTCATGTTGTGACATAAGTATCCTCGCTATTCCGAATGGGTTTTTCATTTACTTGTTCTAGTTGATTTCCTTATTAAATATTGATAATCAACTTCATTGAAATAATAAACTTATTGAAACATAGCAAATAATATAATCATAATAACATATGTAGCTATGGACTCATACAAACTTACCTCAGTACTCCAAAATATGTGTAGATGTGCAATTTAGTCCTCGACTTTGTTCTTGCCTCAGTTTTGGTCTAGGCTTCATGTTTCTTGATCTATAATATCAATTTAACTTTTTTAACACTTACATTGACTAAATTGACTCATAATTCATACTTTGGCAAAATTTACAATTTTTCCCTAAACTTTCTCAAAATTACACTTTTGCCCCTAGGCTCGTACAATGATTTTTATTCAATTTTCTTACATTTCAAGCCTAGTCGAATCATATTCTCAACTATAACAAACATTCAATTCCCACTATTTCACTCATGTATGACCATTCTACAACTTTTACAATTTGGTCATTTTATGCATTTTTCATGAAAATCACTTAGAAAAATATATTTATCATACATTAAACTTTCATATTCTTCCATAAAACATCAAAATACATGCATGTCATACATGGGTAAATTTTTGAACATAAATCCTAGCTCAAAATATAGCTAGAAATAGCTAAACCAAGTTACAAGGGTTTAAAAAATACGAAGAACATTAAAAATAGGACTAGGATTCACTTACTATCAAGCTTGGAATTTGAAGAAACGCTAGCTATGGCTTCTCTCCAAATTTCGGCACTTAAAGGAGAAGATGGACACCATTTTTGACTTCTTTTTCCCTTTTTAATCTTTTATTTACCAAATGACAAAAATGCCCTTAATGATCCTTTCTTAAGATTTTTCCTTCCTATGTCCATTTTTGTCCATCTTATAAGGGTCTAATTGCTAAATAAGGACCTCTATTAATTTTTATAATTCTATTTCATACTTAAACCTCCTAGAATCTCATATTTTTTAATCCTTGCAATTTAGTCCTAATGGACAATTTATTCACTAATTAATAAAATTCCTTCATGAAATTTTCACACAATCATTCAAATACCTCATAAGCCTTATAATATCATTTAAACTAATATTTCTTCTTCGGATTTGTGGTCTTGCACCACTATTCTGACTAGGTCCTAAGTCGGGCTGTTACAACCAGTGTGGACAATTATAAGGCTATTTACCAAGCCAATTGCCACCCTGAAAAACAATCACGCTTATACCAATTCAATTAACACATAGCATAACAATAATGCTCATTAACATACACTAATTCATCATTCATCTACTTCACACACTACTCATTCAATTGCATCAACTTGCACTCCATGAATTTCATCATCATTGAATATATATAATTTAACTATCATCGACCAATTCTAATGGCCATATATAAGATGAAATGAGTAACATTAATAGCCAACACCTTGGCTAACCAATATGACATATAACAAAATAACCAGGTTCTTATACATGCCATACTCAAAATAATTAAACTTTACTATACCAAAAGAATAACTTGATAGTGTGAACCGATCTCTGACGTTCTGATCCCCGAGCTAGCTTGGTGATACTACAAGGAAAGGGAAAAAAAGAGGGAGTAAGCATAAAGCTTAGTAAGTTTGCATGCAATAGTTAATAACATAAAATCTTATGGTACATTCATACTTTACTTTAAGTAATAACACAAGTTCTCAAGCTTATCGACATAGCTTACTCATGCTTACTCTTACCAATCACATATCTCATATCGACCTTATTTCTCGTAGGTATCTCATATGCACCTGTATCACTTCATCACATAACTTTAACACTTCTGCCATCTTAAATATAAACTTAGCTTGTTATCATCTTTAACATAAACTTAGTTCTTTACCCGTTAAACCACTTGGAATATCGAATGATACCCGAGATTCGTCTTACACGTAATAAGATGCCAATGCCATATCCCAGATATGGTCTTACATGGGATGCGATGCCATATCCCAAATATGGTCTTATACGGGATCTCATATCGATGTCGATGTCATATCCCAGATATGGTATTATACGAGATCGTATATCGATGCCATGTCCCAGACATGGTCTTACACGATTTTCTTGTTCGATGTTGATGCCATATCCTAGATATGGTCTTATAAGGGATTTCAACTCGGTGCTGAGGCCACGTCCCAGACATGGTCTTATGTGAGACCTTATAAATTCATGTCTTGACGACGGTATCCTTTCTATTTCGAAGGTCAACCGAGACTTTCACATCATAAATTTTCATCATACTCTCACAGAAACATCATTTATCAATTTCATAAAAAATAACATAAATCTTCATGAAATGTCAAACATTTTAAGACATAATAATATGACATTGAATTATTACACATGAACTTACCTCGATATCAAAATTTGTATAATTATTCGATTTAGTCCACCACCTTATTTTTTATTCAGTTTTGGTCCGGACTTCGTGTTTCTTGATCTATAATGACAATTTCACTCTTTTATTGATCACACTGACTAAATCGAACCATGAATCATAGTTTTGGAAAAATTATGATTTTGCCCCTATACTTTCTTATTTTACAAAATAGTCCCTAGGCTCTTATAATGAAATACACTCATTTCCTTGGTTACCCAAGCCTAGCCGAACCTATCTTAAGCTTATAGTAGCTTATATTTTCCTTCAAAATTGATTTTTACTACACATTTTATCACTTTTATAATTAGGTCCTTTTTATGAGTTTTCCATGAAAATCACTTAGAAAAAGAAGTTTACCATACATCAAACTTTCATATTCCTCCATTAAACATCAAAATACATGTATGTCATACATGGGTAAATTTTTAAACATGAACCCTAGCTCAAAATATAGCTAGAAACACTAAATCGAGCTACGAGGATCTCAAAAATATGAAAAACATTAAAAACGAGGCTAGGAGGTACTTACAATCAAGCTTGAAAGTGAATCAAAACCCTAGCTATGGCTCCTTGCAAATTCGGCACTTAGGGAAGAAGATGGACTCAATTTTTGACTTCTTTTTCCCTTTTTATTATTTTATTATTTAAATGACTAAAATGCCCTTAAGGCCTTTTCTTGAAATTTTCCTTCCTATGTCTATTTTTGTCCATCTTGACATATAATGGTCCAATTACTAAATAAGGACCTCTAATAATTTTTCTAATGCTATTTCATACTTGAATATTCTAGAATCTCATATTTTCAATCTTTGCAATTTAGTCTTAGTGAATAAATTAATCACTAATTCATAAAATTTCTTCATGAAATTTTCACACAATCATGGAAGCATGCATTAGACCTCATAAAAGCCATAAAACACATATTTCTACTTCAAATTTGTGGTCTCACAACCACTGTTCTGACTAGGCCCTAAATCAGGCTGTTACATTGGCCGTAGGAAATTCGATTTTCAAAAAGTTAAAGTAATTTCTAAATGCATGATCACCTAGACTATTTTATTAAAGCTTCCGCAACGGGAGATGTTTCAAAACTAATGTTTTAAATGGATAAAGACAACTTCCTAAGTTTTGACAAAGGTTTACTAAAGATAATAACATGGAATGTTTTCATCGTAACAACGAGGTTTCAAAAACACTATCGTGTGACATTTCCAGATACGACCATAATGTCTAGGCCGGGTTTGGGGTGTTACATATACAATTTTTTAGGTGCATAATTTTTTTAGAGTTATTGCATAATATATTTAGCAATAAAAATTTAGAATATATGTCTAGGGGTCCAAATAATTTTATTTAATTAGACAATTAGCTACAACAACTTTAGTTAAATGAAATTATTTATTACAATAAGGATCTCATAAGGTTTATAGACATTAGATGTTGCATAATGTCTTAGCAACAATCTTAAATAAAGTTTAAAGATTAATATCTAGCTAAATGATTTTCAAAATTTTATTTAATTAATTACCACCACAACATCTTTAGTTAAATAAAATTATTAAAGTTAAAAATCACATCTGAAAAGCATAGGTATTAAATCCCATTGCATAATTTATTATGATAAAATTATTAAATGATTTTTCATAAGTTACCCACAAGAATTATGAATCAAAAGAATAGTAAATAATTCTATCATAAAATGGATCTAATTGAATTAAAATTTAACATCCCAAAAAATTTGGAATGTCACTAGATTTATTATTTACATAATTTACATAGGTAAATTATGATTTATGTTATTAAATGGGGCCTTAAATTTAAGTGGTTAAGCATGCATGTGTTCATTTATTTTGTAGTTTAAAACTTGTGAATATGTTTGATAATAAAGTTGATATCCTTGAATTTAATAGTGAGAACTTTGGTTTAAAGATTATTAGAAATTAAATCCTATTAAGAGTATTCTTCCCAAATTGGGGTATTCCCATTCTTGATTTGGATATTGACTTATTTCCTACTAGCAGAATCAACGCCAAAGGTAAGTGATGGTAAAATTACTAAATACCACTTAACACTCTTTTCATATTTTTCCTTTCTACGTCGATGGAGAAAAGCCGAAATTTGCAAGCAGAACTAACCACTCTTTGGAAATTTAAGCCACATATTATGAATTAAACTAAATGGGTGGCCTAGAGTGAATTAAGGAACTCCTTGTTGAGGTGGAGTGGGCGGCAGGACTTGTGGAAGAGAGGAGTCTGAATTTCGCACATCCTCCATCTTTTGTTTTCTTTCTTCCAAATTTCAAATAGCCAAATTCCCATTCTTGATTTTCCTCTTTCTTCTCAAACTCTCAAAAGCAGAAAAAAAGAAACAACAGAAATTCCCATTCTGAATGCAAGCGCAGAACTAACCACTCTTTGAACCGATTTCATCTAGGAACTCAGGGATTCATAGCGATGATCTAACCCTCCTTCCTCGATTTTAGGTGGTGAAGCTAAAAGTAGTTGTTAATCGATACTCAAGACTTTAGGGTGGTGAAGCAAAAGGGTGATTGGACTTTCGGGTAAGGAAGGAGAACCCTTTAAATTGTTTAATTTGGCGAATAGGCCATAGGGCTAACCCATGGTTGGCGAATGTAGGTACAAAGAAATCTAAGGTGGTCGACTCCTTCATTCGGGATTTAGATCACCTGGTGGTGACGGTGTGTACATACACACTTATATCGTTAATATGTGTGATAAATATTTGTTGTTTGTAAATCTATTTGGATTTGGTACCTTAAATGGTACAAGCAAGGACCTCGGTAAGTCTCTATTTATATGAGATTATTATGATGCTTTGGGAAGCATGATTTATTTAATACATGTGATAAATGTATGATCTGTTATGATTGTGATGTGGGTTGATGAGTGGAGGGCAGATTAATCGTGTCGACGGGCACCAAGTGTTTTGGTAACACACCGTGACTATATGTCACCGGAGGTTTGGTACCTCCAGAGGTTTGGTACCTCAATAGCGACTTATCCACATGGTTAACACCATGGTGGGTTGGCCCCACTTGCGATATGGGATAAATGCGCCAGTGAGGTATCGATGGGTTGGCCCCATCAAATGATTTGTGTCTCGGACACCGGTGTTTTAGTAACACATTGTGACTATATGTCACCGGTGGTTTGGCACCACGGTGGTTTGGTACCACAGCAGGGTAGACAAATGGCGTTTGGATGGCTAGGTTTGAACTAAATATTCAAACATATTAATTGTTATCTGTGTATGAAAAATGTTTTAAAACGGGGAAAGTCTTGGTGACTCACCTTCTCCATTATTTTTTTCGTGATGCTTAGATCGCGGATATGGAGCCGGAGGGACTTGAGGAGGCCATCTTGTGGATTTAAAATTAAATGGACTTTAATTTTAGTTATTTCAAATTTGGTTATTGGGTTGTTTTATTTTGGATGTAATAAGGCCTCATTATACTTTACTTGATTATTTTCTTATATGTTGGATATTTTTATTTTTACTATAAATTTGAATCACGCGTTTTTTTTAAAATTAACACGTAAAATGATTTATCGTGCCATCGAGCACATCCAAGTTTGTATAATAACTTGACTTAATTAAATTTTGAATTTAGTCCAAGAAGGTTTTCAACAAGATAACCAAAACGAGTTGTTTTCAACAAAACTTAAATTGGACTTTCAAATGGGTTTCAAAAGTTTTCCGTGACGACCCATATTCGGTCCTAACGTTTGGGCGGGTTTGAGGCATTACAAATTAGTATCGAGCCCGTTCAACACTTTACTGTGGGGCCAAGGCCCAAAAATGTTTTAGTAGGTCTTATTAATTGATTTTGGGCATCCGCCTGTAAGTACATCTAAACCCTTTGTGAATTATATTTTGTAGAAGGGTAGGAAGCATGGAACGTAGATAGACTTATAGGAATTTGAACCCTAGGATTAGATTTCTCAAACACAAGCTAAACATAAGACTTAAAGAACTAAACCAACCTTTGACTTAGTCCTTTGAGCTAGGTGTGGTAACCCCAGACGCATGGGAAGAGCACAGTATTTAAGCGGTCAGTGACTCACCACCTCTTCGCAGTATCCTACCGTGCGAGCTTGGGTTCACCCTAACTCGAGGGCTCGAGCAGTGTGGTAACCTCACATGCATGTCTAGAAAGGTTCGGTGGGAGCTTGGTATTTAAGAATCAGTGTGACTCACCTCCTCTCCACACGAAACACACTCAAAAGTGCGAGCTTGGGTTCACTCTAACCAAGAAGGCTCGGTCATAGGCAAAAGCATAATGACTAAAACCCGAAAGGGAATTAGCCTTGATTTTCGAAGAAAGAAAGGAAACAACCAAATTTGGTCTTAAAACTTTTCAAATCACTCCTTCAAAAGTAAGAACAACTCTTTTTACAATGTTTTCCTCGAAAAGTCCGATTTGTGGAAAATTACGAAAAAGGGTAAAATTACTAAAATACCCTTGAACATCAACTCAATGATTTTGTCCAAAATTTTAACTACTTCTCAAATATTCAACTCGACCTTTGAAATCATCAATAAAACACTTTGGTTTTGGAAAATTATAAAACGCCTCGTAAAATGTACAAAATTTTTCATCACCGTTTTAAGAAAAAATTCTCAAAAGGACCTCAGTTTTACAATGGTTAAAACACCTTGTCCAAATAATGCCATAATTACCTTATCAATTTTTAATGATACCTCCAAGGTGTTGGAATTGAAAAAAAAAACAAACAAAAAAAAACAACCTACTTTACTAAAGTTTTAAAATCTCTTTTATTACGAAAACACCCAGAGAGGAAAAACGAAAATACCCACCGGTTAGAAATGGGCGTAAATGTCCAAGAAGCGAATAGGTATGGAAAGTGTTAGGGAATGAATGTGGCCTTTTGTGAACTAGGATAGAATACTTAAACCATTGTTTGATCGAAAGAACCCTTATTCAACTTTTCATAAAATTTCTTGCGAGTAACGTAAAGTGGAACAAACGCTAATACAAAATTTCTCTTAATCGATTAAAAGCGCGATAGATAGAATGAGTTCTAGAGGGCGTGGACGCCAGTGGGCGCGGTAGGGTAGGATGACGTGTTCGAACCGTCAGTCGGGACAAGGTTCAAAGCGATGTACCACCGCCACCACCACCTCCAACTTTTTGGAGCAGAGGAGCGGATCGACGAGGAGAGGCGGTGTCGCAAGCGGTGTTCTGAGTCCTCGAATTGGTGGTAGGTGGTGGAAATTTAGGAGCTCTAAATCTGTTCCTCGGCGAATTGGTCCAACTGAGCCGAGGTGTTCGGGGTGTGTCGAGTGGCACCAGTGTAGCAGTAGTATTGGCTAGAGTCAACCGAAAGGATCATGGATGATCTTGACTCGTTGAGGAGAAAAAGTGAAAGGGTGTAGACGCTTCTAAAGGATGAGGCGTGTCGATTGGTGGTGACGATTCGAGATGGCGCTATGGCGGATGATTTGACTTGGGAATATTTCAAAACCGCCTATCGAAGAAGTATGTGGGCACCGAGTTATCTGATGCTCGAGAGGAAAGCCTTTACGGGGTTAGTGCAAGGAACCAAGTCGGTAGTAGAATATGAGGCGAGTTTTTAAGACCGAGTAGGTATGCAAGAGGCATCGTGAGCTATCAACACGAATGGCCGTGTCCGCTTTGAGGACCGGACTCGAGATGATTTGAGGTTACCGATTGCCCATGCAGCAAGTCCGTGAGTTTTCATCTCTTGTGGAAAAGGCTAAGGTAGCCGGGGGATCAAGGAGGCGTGAGACAAAATTATAGTAGGAATAATCAAAAGAGAGGATTTGGGTCAGGTGGATCCGATGGTAATGATCAAGAAGGCTAAGCGAGAGTGGGCCAAATCGGTGACAAGGCCTGTAGCTACTAATCAAAGACCGCCCGGTAATCATTGTGGGAAGTCCCATTGGGGAAATTGTTCGACAAAGCGATAGAGGATGTTTTGAGTGTGGGTCTTTAGAGCATCGGTCGAGATTGTCCCTAAGCGAGCTCGAGAATCACCAGAGGGGCGTAACTGCATTCAGGATCAAATGTGGGACCGCAGAGGGTCGTGGTAATGGCAGAGGAAGCAATGGTCCTAACCAAGGTCGTGGAACTTCGAGGCGGGGAGTTCAGTAACACAGAGGCTAAGCGACTGGCTTAGTTTATCGCAAGGCGTCATGAGAGGGTGACGCCGGGATGTCATAACCGCAGACGCTTCGATTTTTGGTAAGCTTGTATGAATGAAATGCCGAACCCAGACGTGTTAGACGGAGTTGGGTGAACGACAAGTGTTGGGCCCAAAATTGGTAGCAGAGGCGAAGACAAAGTCAAAGTGATTTGGTCTCGTCTCAAGGAAGCATCGATAGGCGTAAGTCTTATGCCGATCTCAAATAAGGAAATGGAGTATCTTTGTGGGAGACAAGGTCTTTCTAAAGGTGTTGCCTTGGAAAAAGGTGTTAAGATTTGGACGAAAGGGAAGGCGAGCCCAAGATTCATTGGTCCATATCTGAAATTTAAGCGAATAGGACGGTAGCTTATCACCGAGCTATGCGTGAGTTAAGTAAAATTCATAATGTCTTCCATGTATCGATGCCGAGGCGGTATCGGTCGGATCCATCACATGTGGTGCCTATGGCGGAAATCGAGGTTAACGCAGACTTATCTTTTGAGGAGGCAGGTTCGGATCTTGGATAGAGATATAAAGGTTCTCGTAGGAAGTCGTTGCCCTTAGTAAAAGTGCTATGGTGGAACCATGGTGCTGAGGAAGCTACGTGGGAACACGAGGATGTGATCTGTGACAATACCTCATCTGTTTTAGTTATGTAATTTCGGAATGAAATTTATTTTAAGGGGTAGAAGCGTAACATCCCAAAAATGGGGTTATTTGGAATTTAATTAATTTTTCTTATGTATGAGCTACATGTGTCATTATTTATGGAATAATAATGATCAATTTAAGGCTTAGTGTTGGCTCGATTTGGTAGGGTAAGTCTCTATTTATATGAGATAAGAGCTACATTATGATGCATTATTTGGGAAGCATGATTTATTTAATACATGTGATAAATGTATGATCTAAATGGGTGGCCTAGTGATTGTGATGTGGGTTGATGAGTGGATTCTCCTTGTCAAATTCCCATTCTTAAATCTTCTTTCTCTTATTTCCTACTAGGCCTTATTTAGGACCATGCGAATCTAATACCTATCGTGGTAGAATAGTGTAGTGGTTGGGATTTCTCCTATATTCGATTGTTGCAAAGGTAAGTGATGGCACCTTGTGGGTTGGAGAAAAGCCAAAATTTCGGCATTTGTTTTGAACCGTAGAACTCAAGGATTCATAAGCGAGACTAACCGATATTTGGTTGGTAAGTAATGGTAAGACTATATGTCAGGCTACTAATTTGGAGGTTTGGTACCTCAAGACTTTGGGTAATTCGGGTTCGGAGGTTTAGGGTACCTCAATAGAAATCTAAGGTGGACTTATCGGGATTTAGATCACTCGGTGGTGGTTAACACACATCGATTAATATGTGTGATAAATATTTGTTGTTTGTAAATCTGCTTGATGGGTTGGTACCCCACCTCGGTAAGTCTCTATTTATATGAGATTATTATGATGGGAAGCATGATTTATTTAATACATGTGATAAATGTATGCTTATGATTGTGATTTGGTATCACGATGTTTTAGTAACACACGTGACTATATGTGGGTTGGTACCCCATCAAATGATTTGTGTCGATATGGGATCTGCGCGGTGACACCAAATGATTTGTGTTTTGGTAACACATTGTGACTATATGTCACCGGTGGTTTGGCACCACCGGTGGTTTGGTACCACAACAGGGGTGAGCGATGGCGTTTGGATGGCTAGGTAGGAACTAAATATTGACATATTAATTGTTTATCTGTGTGTATGAAAAATGTTTTAAAAGCGGGAAGGGTTACATCTTGAGTCTTGGTGACTCACCTTCTCCATTATTTTTTTCGGTGATGCTTAGATCGCGGATATGGGCCGGAGGGACTTGAGGAGGCCATGTTGTGGATTTAAAATTAAATGGACTTTAATTTTAGTTATTTCAAATTTGGTTATTGGGTTGTTTTATTTTGGATGTAATAAGGCCTCATTATACTTTACTTCAGTTATTTTCTTATATGTTGGATATTTTTATTTTTACTATAAATTTGAATCACGCGGTTTTTTTTTTAAAAATTAACACGAAAAATGATTTATCGTGCCATCGGGCACATCCGAAGTTTGTATAATAACTTGACTTAATTAAATTTTCGAATTTAGTCCAAGAAGGTTTTCAACAAGATAACCAAAACGAGTTTTTTTCAACAAAACTTAAATTGGACTTTCAAATGGGTTTCAAAAAGTTTTCCCGTGACGACCCATATTCGGTCCTAACGTTTGGGCCGGGTTTGGGCTGTTACAAAAAATTTAGCCCACAGAATTTTTTTTATGTCACTAGATTTATTATTTACATAATTTACATAGGTAAATTATGATTTATGTTTGCCTTAAATTTTTGTTAAGCATGTATGTTCATTTATTTTGCAGTTTAAAACTTGTGAATATGTTTGATAACAAAGTTGATATCCTTGAATTAAATAGTGAGAACTTTAAGTTTTGACGGGAGAGTATTCTTCCCAAATTGGGGTACTTGGATATTGACTACGCCATAAGGAAATTTAAGCCACATATTATTGAAACCAACACTCAGGTTGGTGTTGGTTTGTATGAAAAATAGGAGTGATCTAATCGCGTAAGTATCATATTCATGAAGAGTAAGGTTCTTGTTGATGTTCATGACTCAATTGAGCATTATGAAAATGTCCAAGAATTATTAACGGTTATTGAAAAATAGTTCAAAACTTCTCAAAAGTCATTAGCCAACACCCTAATCATGAATTTCACATCAATGAGGCTCAGTACCAGTGAAAGGTGTATGTGATCACATCAACAAGATGATAGATTTAGCAACTCGATTAAGAGAACTTGAGGTTGAAATGTCTAAATCTTTCCTGGTCTACTTTATATTGAACACTCTTCCACCTTAGTATGGGCTTTTCAATATCTCACTATAACACACATAAGGATAAATGGTCTATCAATGAGCTTTTGACCATGTGTGATCAGGAAAAGGCTATACTCACATTTGAGATTGGAGAGAATGCATTGACGGTTCCTCAAAGAAAGAAGACGGTCCAAGCCAAGCAAAAGGGGAAGGCTAAAATGCAGCCCCAATCTGACATAAAGAAAGAGCCCAAGTGTTTCTTTTGTAAAAAGAATGGACACTTAAAGAAAGACTGTGTTAAGTTTAAAAGCCAACTTGAAAATAAAGGTAAATAAATCTCATTTGTTTACATTGAGTCCAATATGGTTAATGTTAGTTATAACACATGGTGGATTGATTCTAGTTCTACAATACATATCTCAAATTCCTTACAGGGGTTAAGAAACTTGAGGGAATCAGTGGGAGTTGAGCGACACATCTATTTAGGAAATAAGATGGAGTCGCGTGTGGAAGCAATTGGAACATACGAGTTAGTTCTTAAGAGTGGCTTTGTTTTAATTTTAGAAAAGACTTTTTTTATTCTCAATTTTTCTATAAATTTAGTTTCTATTTCAAGATTTGCACCTTTTGTGTGTTTTTTTACTTTTTAAGCACTAGTTTCAGTTTATTTTATAAATCTGAACTTGTAGGAAATTGTGTTTTACCTGATGATCTTTATTCTCTTAATTACAAAATAATGGCACTCATGATGTTATGCATGTTCAAACTGGTACTAAACATTGTGTTATAAATGAAGATTCATCTATTTTATAGCATCGAATATTAGGACACATTTCCATTGAAAGAATTAAGAGATTAGTAAATGATGGGGTACTCAATACTTGTATAGACTTCATTAAGGGCAACCAGACTAACAAGTCAAAGAAAGGTGCCAAGAGGAGTTCGACCATATTGGAAATCATCCATTCTTATATATTTTGCCCAAATATGGATGTGCAATGTCAGAAATACTTCATCACTTTCATAGAAAATTACTCACAAAACATGTATCTCTACATGCTTCATCATAAGAGCGAAACATGAGAAGCCTTTAAAGTTTTCAAGGCTGAAGTAGAGAAACAATGCGATAAGTAAATCAAGATTGTGAGAATTGATAAATGTGGTGAGTATTATCATATATACACTGAGGATGGACAAACACCTGGTCCATTTGCAAAGTTTCTTCAAGATAACGGTATAGTTGGCCAAAACAACATGTTAGGCTTACCTGATCAAAATGGTGTTACAGAAAGAAGAAACCGATCATTAATGGACATGGTGTAAAGTATGCTTAATAGATTTAAGCCACCTAAGTCCTTATGGGTTGAAACTCTCAAAATAGCTGTGTATATATTATATCGAGTTCCAACCAAGGCTGTCCCAAAGACACCTTTTGAGTTGTTTAAAGGTTGGAAACCGAGTTTACGACATATACGCGTATGAGGATGCCCATCCAAAGTAAGATTTTATAACCTACAAGAAAGGAAACTAGACCCAATGACTATTAGTGGGTATTTCATTGGATATGTCGAAAGGTCCAAAGGATACAGATTCTATTGTCCATCTCATAGAACTAGAATTATGAAATCGAAAAATGAAAAATTTCTTGAGAATGACTCAATCAATAGGAGTGATCTGTCTCAGGACACGATTCCCGTAGGTCAACCTTCCACTTTAGGTGAGAGATTGGTTGTCACACATAACACCCCTCAAGCTCAATTGGGTGTTGAACAACCAATTAATGAAAATCCATAAAATACTAAAAACAATCCATTAGATCAAGTTGTTTAAGAAAATCTAGAAATTATTGAACAACCAATTGAACAACATGATTAGTAAGAAATTTTTTGTTCAACATTGAGGAGATCTAATAGAGAAAAAAATCAACAATTTCTAGTGACTATATTGTATATCTCCAAGAGTCTGACTATAATATTGGAGTTGAGATGACCTTGAGTCATTTTCACAAGCTATAATTTGCAAAGAGTCAAAATTGTGATACAATGCTGTGAAAGAAGAGATGAATTCCATGAAAAGTAATGATGTTTGGGATCTTGTGTCATTGCCTAAAGGCATAAAAGCCATTAGCTGTAAATGAGTCTTCAAAACAAAAAGAGACTCAATGGGAAGCATAGAAAGATATAAAGCTAGACTAGTTGCGAAAGGATTCACTCAGCGAGAAGGAATCAGTTATACTAAAACTTTCAGTCTTGTATCTAAGAAAGATTCCTTGTGCGTTATGTTGACATTAGTAGCTCATTTTGACCTTGTGTTGCAACAAGTGGATGTGAAAATTGCCTTTCCTAATGGTGACCTAGAGGAAAAGGTATACATGAAACAACTTGAAGGATTCTCCTCTACTGATGGTGAACACTTGGTATGCAAGCTAAAGAAGTCTATAGATTGATTGAAACGAGCCTTCTGATAGTGATATTTAAAATACCATGAAGTTATCTCTTCATTTGGTTTTTTGGAGAATATCATAATTAATTAATATACCAGAAGGTTAGTGGGAGTAAAATTTATTTCCTAAAAATTTTGATATGAAAGATATAGGTGATGTGTCTTATGCCATTGGCATTAAGATTCATCGTGATAGACATCGTGGTATCTTCGGTCTATCTCAAGAAACCTATATCAGCAAAGTTTAGAAAGATTTTGGATGAAGGATTGTTCATTGAGTGTTGCTCCTATCATAAAGGTGATAAGTTTAATTTGAACTAGAGCCCAAAGAATGAGAAATGGCTTAAATGAAAAATATTTCATACGCTTCTGTTGTTGGAAACCTGATGTATGCTCAAGTCTGCACAAGACCTGAAATTGCTTTTGTAGTTGGAATGTTGGGAAGATATCAGAGTAATCTAGGTATTGACCATTGGAGAGCTACAAAGAAAGTTTTGAGATATCTTAAAGGTAAAAAGGACTACATGCTTACGTACAAATGATCAAACAATTTGGAGGTGATTGCCTACTCCGATTTAGACTTTTTCAATTGTGTTGATCCATATAAATCAACATCAGGTTACATATTTATGTTTGCTAGCGTAGCTATATACTAAAGGAGCGTCAAATAGTCCTTAACTACTACTTCCATTATGGATACTAAATTTGTTTCATGTGTTAAGGCTACTTTATATGGAGTATGGTTGAAGAGTTTCATATCTGGGCTTAGACTTGTGGATTCGATTTCTACACCATTGATGATATATTATGACAATTCAACTTCTATCTTTATGGATAAGAACAAAAAAATTTGATGTAATATCCGAGGTTCGGGGGTTGTGCATATTTTAATTTGTATCTGTGTGTTAATATGCTCTGCATGTTGATTGAAAGTGTTTGGGGGTTTCGAAAAACCTTGGGCTTTGGATAGAAGTCATAGGAAAATTTTTGTTTTAACCTAAGGAGGAAAGGGAACTAGGGGAGCTAGGCTTTAAAAGAAATTATGTGTGGAACATGACACAAGAAAGGAAGCAGTAAGGTGGCAAGGGAGGCGCCACATAGAGCTTAGGGGAGTGACGCCTCAGGAGGTATGAAGGACCTAGGTTCGAGCAGTAAGGAAAGCGTTTGGAGTTTTTATTTTTGCAGCAAGGAGGAGCAGTGGTGGGCAGCATTTGGACTCTGGTTGGATGAGGTGTAAATTAGGTCTGACAGCTTGAAGATTTGGCTAAGTAGGAGGGAAACAAGGGATAAGGGAGAGAGAAAAGTAGTGGCCGAATGTGGGACTCTAAGGGGTGAGAGTTGGCCGGTAGTGGGGCTCTTGGTGATGGCATTTTCGATCAAGATAGGGGGAGAGGCCGAATTTGTTAGTATAGTGTTAGGCACCCTTTTTGCGATTTTTCTCTTCCAAAGAACTCATTTGTCTCTTATTCCTTTTGTGACATCTTTACTTCTTCTCTAAACCGAATCTATTTCTCCTTCCCAACCTCTTTTCTTTTTCTTCTTTTCTATTCTCTCCATAACTCTCTATAGCTGAACCCTATAGTTCCTCATTCTCTCTTCTTTTTCACAAATCCTTAAAGCTGAAACACCAAAGCCGCAACTCTTCACACTCGATTTTCTCTTCTTCTTCTTTTCTTTGTTCATTTGTGCCATCACTTTTTTCGGAGTCTTTCTTCTTCTCTGTCGACCTGTTAAAGCCGAATCTCTAAGGGTGGTGCCATCAACTACTCTCTTTTAATCTTTTCAATCGTGTTTGGTGGTAAGTGTTTGTCCTCTTTAGCAATCGATTTCATATTTTTTTTATTGGTGTACCAAAACCGAATGGTTGGCTTTGGTTTTAGGGATGGCCGAACCTTAGGAGGCCCTTAATCTTGTATTTCTTTTGTGGGTAGCGCGTAAAGGGAGCGTTAAGGATTCTCTTGGGATTGACTACTCTAGGTAAGGGAATAGTGATTGACCAAAGGCCATTTTCATAAACTTTATGTAGAAGCCCGTCGACTTGGGTTGTATAGGGATTTCGACAAGTGGGAAGTAAAGCAAAGGCCTTCGGGTTATCAGGTGTGTGATTATTATGCAATTTCCCCAGTATGTATAAAATATTGTATGTGTTATAAGTGTGATGATTAGTGCAGTGGCAATAATGAGATGGATACCCTTAGCGGGTATGTCGATAATCAAGTCAGTGTTAAATGCTGATAAAATTGTGGTTATTGCTGTATATATGTGTTGTATGTTTGATTAATATGTTCATGCATTATTTCATCACATCACTATCGTATGTTGCATAAGCATTGGGCGGGATTTGTATATATGAAAGAAGGACAGGGTGTACATTTATGTACGTGGTTTAGTGATGGCTACGAGCCTCACATGGATTGATGATCGACTCAGTGCCTCATCATGGTTGGTATCGGCTTTGTGCCATATCGTGGTTGGTGATGGCTATGTGCCTCATCGTGGATTGACGTTGACTACGGTCACGTTGTGGATTATATTGTGACTTGATCACGTGGACCAGTGGCTCGACCACTTAGTGGATGGCATGACTTGCCGAATTGGTATGTAGAGGTTGGAGGGTCAATTTAGTAATCCCACGGTGTGTGGTGGTTGGATACGGGGTGTGTAAAGGATGGACCCTAAAGTTGGGTTGGGTGCATTTGCATTATTCTGTTATGTGGATTGGTGTGGTTTTGGGCTAAGCCCATATGTGGAAATCTGTGGACTAATTACACACTGAGTTGGTTGACTCACCCAAATTTTTACCAAACAATACAGGTGATTCGTGATGTTTGGACCGGGCTTGGATGGGATTAGAGATGGCCATGCAAACGCGATTTTTATATTTAGAAACATATACTTTTAATTTCGGTTTAATTGGGTTGTTTTATTGTAATATGGCCATTTAACTATTTTGGGTTTTCATTATGGTTTATGCTAGACTAGACATGAATTAGTAATTGCAAACGATTTCAAATAATGACATTTGATGATTTAAAAAAAAACTAACTAAGGCTTTCTAAGTGAGATTCTCGTAATTACTTAGATTCTTTTAAAGATTTCAAAAGGACCCGTTTTCAACTAACCTTGAACTTCAAATTATTTTTCAAATGAAACATCTCTCTAAGAAATTGAATCCTATTTTAAAACCTAATCATTAAGCATTTAGTTTAGCACTTGTTGTCATGCCGACCCTAACACTGCTACAAGCAAGTTTTATCATCACTTAGTCGATTTCAACCTAAGGTTTTCCAGTAGCATTCCTAACTGACAGACCCAGTGGGCTAATCACAGTCATCTCACTAATAGTATTTTCGAACTAAATACCCAAAGTTCCCAACAAGTGCATGCAACGTACGAATGTGTAGACCGAATATCAATTAAAGCAGTGTAAGGTACATTGTAAATTAGGAACATACCAGTTATGACATTAGGGGCATCACCATCCCTTGGCGATGAACAGCATAGACTAAAGCTGGCTACCTCACCTCAATGTTACCAGCACCTCTGGTTGGGGCCCCACAGCCCCGTCCCATACCATTTCCACCTCTGGCCTGCCCACAGCCACACGATGGCTGCTAACCACCTCCCATAGGCTGAACATGACCCTGTCCTGCAGCTTGCATCTAAACAGGCCTCTAAGGACAATCCTAAACTCGATGATCCATGGACCCACATCTAAAGCATGCCCAATCTTCTTCCAGCACTCACCCTAGTGAGATCTTCCACAACTGGCGCATAGCTGCGATTTATTAATAACAATAGGGACTCTAGTTTGAATCAGCCCATCAAACCTGGCCTTCTTAATAAGCCACCCAGAAGAACTTGAGGGCCCAAAATCCCACTTATTTCTGCCCTTATCTTTTTCACGGTTCTAGCGCTCTGAGCTCTTTACCTCTTCAGCAATCTTTTCTTTTTCTACAAGAGCAGCAAAATCTCATTCCCTCTGTGGAGCTATCAATACCCTTTGCTCATCCTGTAGACCATCTTCAAAATGAACAGATTTTTCATACTCAGTTGCTACTATCCCTTAAGTATACCGACCCAATCGCAAGAATTCTGCCTCATATTCTACCACTATCTTACTCCCCTAAGTCAGGCTCAGAAATTCCTTTCGTCGGGCGTCCACATAACTTGTGCCCATGTCCTTTCCTTGAAATGCCGTCTTAAAGAAATCCCACATCACATGATCAGCCTACGTACCCTCTATCACGGTGAGCCACCACTGGTACGCCTCATCTCGCAGTAAGGACACTACCCCTTTTAATTTCTGATCCGTAGTACAGTCAAGGTTATCTATTATTTGCTCAGTCGCCTCTAACCAGTACTCCACTTCAAAAATGCCCCTAAATATTTTTGACCCATTAGACCGGAGTCACTCTGAAATTGACCCTCGACCTACTATTCCAGTACTAGCTCCAGCAACCCTCTTTAGAACGCAGAGCATTGCTTGGGATAGAGCATCATCCCCAGTTGCTCGATCATGAGACCTCGTCTCAGTTATTGGTGAGGCTGGTGCCTCCCTAGCAGACATATGGCCCGATGCCGATGATCTGGCTCGAGCATGTCTTCAACCTTTACCTCGGCCCCGTGTACTCCTTCCGTGAATACCTCTTGTGCTCATTTTGATATGCGCTTTATCTGATTAAAAAGTCTTATGTATTAGCTTATAATTTTAGTAAATATTAACAAATGTAGTATGAAAAATAGTCATTAGAGATTTGTTTTCGCAGATCGAGGTCTCACTACAATTTACAGTCTCCTACGGTTTTAGTTTCCTCTATCTAGAGTTTTAGAGTATATCAGTAATCAGAAGTTAGAGGACTTATAGATTTGGTGCGAAGACTCTGTGTGCCACACTTGCACATCTTTTAAAAAATTTCAAATCCTTAAAATCAACTTTCAAAAAAACTTTTAAAACTCATTCCACAGCTGAGTTTTGTAACCTAAATCTAATACCAATGTCACCTCAAAGTGTTTTTCAAAATCACAGTCTGATGGGAGAAATCATTTGAGTAAAAATCATTTTAATTCTTATTTCTTAGGAATCAACTGGTAAGTTATAAAAACCACCACTTAGTAAAACAGTTACCATGTTTGTTACTGTAGGTTTAAAATCGTGAAAGCTACTCCATTTACGGTTATCTTAAATTTGAAAATAGGTTTTTGTCTTTTAAAACCATTATTATTTTTGAAAACTTATTTGTATCAGTTTGGCAGTTTCAAATTAAGAATTTAAAACCCAAATAAGAGAAAATAAAATCACCAAATGCCTTATTACATAATTATTAACCCAATATAAAAATAAAATAACTAAGTTTAAAATTAAATAATAATGAACGTGTGGCCACCTCCGAGTCCCTCGCATCTACAAATCATCTAAGGCTGGGGATTACCTGCACAGTTGAAAGAAAAGGGTAAGTTATGAGAACTCAGTGTGTAATCCCCTATCATGTAGTAATAGTTTAGGCCTGAGCCCTATTTAGTAATAGTACAATGTGGGCCTTAGCCCAACACAGTAACAGTTTGGGCCTAAGCCTGATATGATATTAGTATGGTACAAATATGCAAACCCACCCCAATCCAGCAAGCACACCACCTGTACCAACCCAACACACCATGTGGGGACAAAGTCGACCTACCCATCCCTCACACCAATATTGCAACATAGTCGCGAAGATAATAACGCAGCAGAGTCGCTAGTCAGAGATATGTGGTAAAGCCACATATGAGAATTGTGGCGAGCCACCGAATCGATATGTGTGGTAGAGCCACCAAGATGTGATCTTCCTCCATAACATAATCCTAACCCCATACAATATGCCATGTCATCAATATTTCGTGCATGCAACATGTCCTACCCAATACAGTCATACAGTATATACTTTTATCTATCAATCTACCTCTAGGGGTAAAATAGTCATTTTTATGTATTAGGGGTATTTTAGTCATTTTACTCATTAGGGGTATTTTAGTCATTTTACTCCCCAAGGGTATTTTAGTCATTTTACTCACTAGGGGTATTTTAGTCATTTTACTCCCTAGGGGTATTGGTACAATTAACAACCTTTCTGAAGGCCTACAATCGCCTCGAGCGACATAGATAATCCATTTGGTCGAAACAGCGTAAATAGGTTCAAAGCCTAATATTTGGCCCAAATGGGCCCACAAGCTCGTGTGGGCCATTCGGTCCAAGTTCAATCACGGTTATGTGATCTACATAGCCCAATTCTATTTTTGCCACTTTTTGTAAATTTTATCTATGTGGGACCCACGAGCCCATTGGGCCCACACGGCCCATTTTGGCCCAAGTGCACGAAAACACTCATAGTGGCCTCTTCAGTTTACCGCCCTTGGTTGTGGCCTTAATTTTTCAACACGAACGATTGCATGCTCGTAAGGCCTCAAATGCTGAAGTTTTAGCTTTTCAGCTTCTATCGATTCATAGTGGAGATAGTGTGATTACACATCTTTTTTCGGAGTCGTTCTATGATCTACGAGCACCCAACCTAGAATCATCGAAATCTGATGTTAGTCCTTAATCGTTAGGGTAAAACCCTCTTAATAGCACTTAATCTGAAATATATTTCTTACCTTAATCCCTTAATACTCGTGGTTCAGAAACGATCACACACCTTGCTTAGAATCTGGATTATAAACAGTCGTTGTTAGATAGAATCAACTACTATCTCATCAACATAAAGGCAACATTCAGCTTAGAAGAATGAAAGGTACCATAACTTAAGCCCTTACCGTTTGTCAGGAAATCTTATGAAAACCGAGCTAACAAATAATAGTAGAACCGAAGAGTACTCGACCAATCCCTTAATAGCAAAGTAACTGAAAATGGCTAGCCAAGAAGGTGAGGCGTATTCGGCCTAAATAATATGAGTATATCGAAAGAAAACATAAAAAGAATGGAGCTAAAAGATGAGGGGAGTATTCAGCCAGAAAAGAAAATCAAATAGAGAGGGAGAGATGAGGCTATATTAAGTCATAGAGGAGGGTGAAAGCAACAAGTGATTTGATGAAGGCTCAATTGTATAGTAAGAAGAAAGAAAATGTGTGGAGGAAAACAGCTCAATTAGGTTGTGAAGAGGGAGGAGATGTCACTACTAGAATGGACAGAGCAAAACTCAAAAGAAGGGATTCTCCAAATGTAATATTCGACCACTTCAAAATAAGGAAAAGAAGGAAAACCTGCTAAAGGTTGCCAAAGATCACAATTCGACACACCCAAAAAAAAAACAAAAAAGACCAAACCAAATAAAAGTAGAGAAAAGCACTCAGAAACCCCCCTTACCGGATTTGCATGCTCAAGACTCCTTGTTCGGCTATAACACACACATCTTTGAATTTGCTTGATTCTCTCTGTAATTGCCCGACTTAGGGCCTAGTAGGAAGAGTGGTGTGAGACCACAAATCTGAAGAAGAAATATGTGTTTAAATGATTTTATAAGGATTATGAGGTATTTGCATGGTTGTGTGAAAATTTCATGAAGGAATTTTATTAATTAGTTAACAAATTGTCCATTAGGACTAATTGCAAGGATTAGAAAATATGAGATTCTAGAAGGTTTAAGTATGAAATAGAATTATAAAAATTATTAGAAGTCCTTGTTTAGCGATTAGACCATTATATGTTGAGATGGAAAAAAATGGACATAGAAAGGAAAAATTTTAAGAAATAATCCTTAAGGGCATTTTTGTCATTTGGTAAATTAAAGAATTAAAGTGGAAAAGAAGTCAAACTTAGTATCCATCTTCCTCCCCCTTGGCCTAAAATCACAAAGAAGACATAGCTAGGGTTTCTTTATCTTCCAAGCTTGATAATAAGTGCATCCTAGCCCTGTTTTTAATGTTCTTCGTTTTTTTTGAAATCCTTGTAGCTCGATTTAGCTATTTCTAGCTATATTTTGAGCTAGGGATTATGTTAAAAAATTTACCCATGTATGACGTACATGTATTTTGATGTTTTGTGGAAGATTATGAAAATTTGATGTAGGATAAACATCTTTTCCTAAGTGATTTTCATGAAAAATCCATGTAAGGACCAAATTGCAAAAGTTATGAAAATGGTCATACATGACTAAAATAGTGGAAATTGAATGTTGTTATAGTTGAGAATATGATCCGGCTAGGCTTGAAATGGAAGAAAGTTGAATAAAAATCATTTTACGAGCCCAGGGCAAAAGTGTAATTTTGAGAAAGTATAAGGGCAAAAATGTAATTTTGCCCAAGTATGATTTATGAGTCAATTTTGTCAATGTAAGCATTAAACAAGTTAAATTGTTATTATAGATCAAGAAACACGAAGCTCGGACCAAAACTGAGGTAAAAATAAGGTTGAAGACTAAATTGCACAACTCTAAACATTTTGAGGATCGAGGTAAGTTTGTATGAATTTAAAGGTACATATTACTTTTACAATTAAATTAATTACTATGTCTTACAATGTACATTATTATCATAAAGTTGATTGACAATGCCTAATAAGAAAATCAATGAGAATAAGTACATGAAAGTCTTAGTTGAAGATTCAGAATAACGAGGATACCTATGTCATAACATGAGACAAGGAAAGCCCGTGTAAGACCATGTCTGGGACATGGCATTGGCATCAAGGAATGTAGGTCTCGTATAATACCATGTCTAGGGCATGGCATCGACACCAAACATAGGTCTTGTGTAAGACCATGTCTGGGACATGGCATCAGTATCGGATAAGGCAAGGACATCATGTAAGTCCATGTCAAGACATGGCATTGATAAGTTACTATAAGGCAAGGATCCCATGTAAGACCATACCAAGGCATGGCATTAGTGAGTTCATAAGGCAAGGATACGATGTAAGGCCATGTCAAAATATGGCAATGGTAAGTTTCAAAGGAAACATCTAAGGAAGATCTCGTATAAGACATCGACATCAAGCTAAGGAATCTTGTGTAAGACCATATCTAGGATATGGCACCGGTATCATAAGGCGATCCCATGAAAGACCATATCTAGGATATGGCATTGGCATCGAGATACATGTTTGACGAGTTTGAGTATCCTCCGACATTCCGAGTAATTCAACGGGAAAAAGAGACAAGTATGAAAGAAGTAACAAGAAAGCTAAGTAAGCAAAATAACACAAGTTAAGTTATTCAAGAATAATAAAGAATTCTACCTAAGTTAAGGAAGATAGTGATTTGATGTTCATGTTATATTAGAAAAAGTGCTAATCTATGTGATTAAGTGGTACAGGTACCCTAATTTAATTACAAGTATGAAATTATAATGTGGTAAGTGATGAGAAAGAGTAAGTAACAGTAAGTAAGTTCAAGCACTTGAGATTTATGTTCCTTTAGACTTATGAGGGATGAGTCTAATTATAAGCTATTATATTTCTTTGTTAAATCCTCATGCAAACTTACTAAGCTATATGCTTACCTCTCTCCTTTCCTTTTTCCATGTAGGTTCACCAAGTTAGATCAGGGATCACAGATATCAGAACTCAGATCACACTATCATCCACTAATTGGGTAGAGTAGAGTTAAATAAATTTTGAGTATGACATGTATAGAAGTTTGATCATTTTGTTCATGATATATTGTGAGCTAAAGGCTTGGTTATTAAGATTATACATTCTTTTGTATATGGCCATTAGAAATTGGTCAATATTTGTTAAGTTATATACCCTTTCATAATGATAAGTTTATGCAATTAAGTTGATGCAATGGATGGAATAATTGAGTTGTTTAAGATAGTATAAGTGTGTTTATGTTTCAGGGTGCCAATTGGCTTGGAAAATAGCCCTATAATTGTCAACATGGGTAAACACATGGGCATGTGTCTAGGCCGTGTGTGTCATACGGTTAGCCCCATAGGTGTGTTGATAGGCCGTGTATCCCCTCCATTAATTTACAAAAATATGATTCGTAACACGGGCTAGCACATAGGCATGTACCATGGCCGTATGCTATTAAAAGTATGATGATATCATAAACAGAGAGCTCCACGGGCGTGTCGAGGCCGTGTGAAGGACATGGGCTATAGACATGGGCGTGTGCTCAGCCTTGTGGAATAAGTCAGTTTCTACCACGGGTGTCGAACACGGGCATGTCTTAGGGGCACACGAGTGTGTGACCCTTGTTTAGGCAAAAATTTTTAGGGAGTGCCAAAGTTCTCGGATGAATCCCAAAACCTTCCGAATGTACATATAAGGCCTCGAAGGCCTATGAAAAGTTTTAAGGTGGAAAGAAATTTTATAGTCCGATAATACATGTTTAAGTAAAGTCAAGTACCGTAGTGCCTCGTATCCTATCCTAGCATTGGACACGGGTAAGGGGTGTTACATTTAGTGGGATCAGAGCTACGATTTAGTCAATTATAGGACTAACGTAGCGTAAGTATGAGTCTAGCTATACATGCCATACATAAAAGTATTTATATATTGATAGTGTCACGACTTCTGACGACTTAAATTGTATTTCATATAGCAAATGGATCTCAAAAAAACTACGGCGGATGATGTAGAAAGTAATGCACTGGCTCTCGCTGAAGGGACGGTGTCGAATGAAATGAGAATAGACCCACAACAATAAGTCAGAGAGGTGTAGAAGAGGCTAGGGAAGCCTTTCTCCACATGATGAATACTTGGTATACAGAGTTCGTTCGTACGAACCCGAATGCACCACCCCTTCCACCCCCATCTATTCCTCAGCCTATCCCTGTAGCCCCTCAAGTGGTAGAAGTAGTAAGAAGAGAAAAGCCTCTGATAAATAGAATTCGAAAGCAAGGGGCTGAAGAATTTTGGGCTAGTAAAGATGACAATCCAAAAAGGGCAGAGTTTTGTCTTGAAAATACCATCAGGGTATTTAATAAGTTGTCGTGCATACACAAAGAGTGCATGAAGTGCGTAGTTTCTCTCTTAAGAGATTCTTCATATCAGTGGTGGAATACCCTTGTGTCGGTTGTACCAAGGGAAAGGGTCACTTGGGAGTTTTTCCAAGAAGAATTCAAGAAGAAGTACATTAGTCAGAGATTCATCGATTAGAAAAGGAAGGAATTCTTGGAATTGAAACAAGGTAAAATGTTAGTAACAGAGTATGAGCATGAGTTTGTAAGGCTCAGTAAATATGCTAGAGAGTGTGTATCCACTGAAGCTATCATGTACAAGAGATTTGAAGATGGACTAAATGAAGACATTAAATTGTTTGTTGCTGTCTTAGAATTGAAAGAATTTGTTGTACTAGTGGATCAGGCTTGTAAAGTCGAAGAATTAGTAAAAGAGAAAAGAAAAGTTGAAATAGAGTCTTGTGACTCAAGAAAGAGACAGTGGAGTAAGTGATTCCAGTCCTCGTCCAAGAAGTCAAGAGATTTCTCTACCCGATCAACTACTTCAGCCAGGTTTTCAAGCAAAGGTAAGAGTAAACAGTATTCAGGGAATAAGGCTCAGAATTCTTCAGTCACTAGTGTCAAGAATGTCTGATCTAATTAACTGGAATGCCCACAATATGGCAGACGACACCCCGGTGAGTGCTGAGCACAGGAAAGTGCTTGTTGTTATTGTGGTTCCCAAAATAACTTTATCAAAGAATGTCCCGAAATGGTTGAAAAAAAGAAGGTTCAGAGTGCAAGATTAGGAAGCACTAATAGAGGAAAGCAACAAAGGAACCCGAGAAGTGGGGTGAGTAGTAAGGGTACACCTCAAGAGCAGACTGCAAGACTCGAGGGTAGAGCACCTGTAAGAACTTACGCCATTCGCGCTTGCGAAGAGGCATCATCTGCTGATGTAATTACGGGTACATTTTCTCTTCATGACACTAAAGTTTTTGCCTTAATTGATCCGAGGTCTACCCATTCATATATTTGCATGAAATTAGCATCTAGCATAAGTATACCTGTTGAGTCCACAGAGTTTGTGATAGAAGTGTCTAATCCTTTAGGAAAAGTGTATTAGTTGATAAAGTATGCAAAGAATGCCTATTAATGATTAGGGGTTATTATTTTAAGGCTAATATCATGCTATTACCATTTGATGAATTCGACGTTATTCTTGGTATGGACTGGTTAACTGCTCACGATGTGACGGTGAATTGTGGGAAGAAATACATTGAGTTGAGATGTGAAAATGAGGATACTCTTTATGTTAAATCAGATGAATAGGACAAATCACCGGTAATGATTTCTCATATGTCGACTCAGAGGTATGTAAGAAAAGGGTATGAGGCATATCTTGCCTTTGTGATGAATGCCAAAGAAACCAAGATAAAGATTGAATCAGTACCGATAGTATGTGAGTACTCAGATATTTTTCCCGAGGAATTTCCAGGATTGCCTCCTGTAACACCCCAAACCCGGTCTATGCGTTGAGACTAGATTTGGTTTGTTACATGATTCGAACTATTCTTGATTCTTTAACGAGTTGAAAACTACAATATTGTTTCTGAGTTTAAAATTTGAAGAGTATTAGATTTTGATAAATATTTAAAACATTAGTTGAAAATCATTGTATTATCAAAAACCGTTAGGAGATTTGTTAAAGAGTTAACAATAAAAAGAATTTTTTTTTTTATTAAAGAATTCCATATACTTTGAAAACCCAAATTTATTTAAGTAAAGCATCATAAATCACAGCCCATGTTTTAAAAGCCCAAAATAAAGTTTAAATCCCAAACACACATAAAATCCATAAGTTATTTATAGAGGCCATTTATTACAACATCCCAACATAGTAAAAATATTAATTAAAAGTTCAGAGTTTTAAATAACCCATATATAGCAGTATGGCCTCCACGAAGTCATCCTCAGCCCAAGTCCACATCAGTTTCCATTACCTGAGATGGAAAGAAATTAAAGGGGTGAGTTACTTAGAACTCAGTGTGTAACTCACTTACCACCATTATTGGGCCAGATTGTCAAGATATTATGCTGGGCTTGAGCCCAATTCAGAATTTAACAATATAACATGAATTTAAAATAATTAATAAATGCATGAAAAATGAAATTCCCAACCCAAACCTAATAACCATCCGCTAACACCCCCGTACCAACCATCACACCTGTGGGGATCAAGTCAACCCACCCCGCCATCACACCAATCGTAGGCATTAAGCCTGTTATAATTGTGGCATAGCCACCGAACTAGAGGCAATAAGCCGATATTGTGGCAAAGCCACCGAACTAGAGGCAATAAGCCGATATTGTGGCGAAGCCACGAACTAGAGGCAATAAGCGATATTGTGGCAAAGCCACCGAACTAGAGGCAATAAGTCGATATTGTGGCAATGGCCATTCTTCTCTTCATAAATCCCACCCATGCAATTATACATGTACTTTAAAAATATAAAATTTATTATCAATACATAACATGGTGGGTTTTATCAATGACATTTCATTTGGCCCATAATTATAGCAATTTATCCATTTAGCAATTTAGTGGGCTTTGGCCCATTTACCAAACTAGAGCGTTTTGGCTAAATTTTAACGAACTAGAGTATTTATGGCCCAATTTATCGAACTAGAGTATTTACGGCCCATTTTCACGAACTAGAGTATTTACGGCCCATTTTCACGAACTAGAGTATTTACGGCCCATTTTCACGAACTAGAGTATTTACGCCCATTTTCACGAACTAGAGTATTTACTGCCCATTTTCACAAAACATCAAATTTTCATAATATCAATTAATTTCTTGAGGCGTTTCGTAATTTTCACGATTTAGTCGTTTTACGTATTTCGTCAAAATATCAATTTTTGTGCTTTTACCGATCTAGTCGTTTTTACGATTTTTCTACCATACCGAAATTTGACATACAACCCAAAAATAATGAGGGTGAAATTACACACCTCGATACCGTGAGTATTATCCCTTCTCGCTCCTCGGCACCTAAAATATATTTCGATTCGTTAGACAACTAATTCGCAAAAATAATCTTATTTGTTAATGGATCCAAAATCTTACCCTCTTGATTTTGAATCACTTCGATTTTCGGTTTTCCTTCGTTTATCGATTCACTAGCCGCCGAGAATCCACCAACGTATAATGGCTCCGAGGTTCGTACTACTTCGAATAATGGACTTCTTTCGGAAGATGGCCCACAACCCGGTGGAAAATCCCGATTGCGAAACCGCTCTTCGTTTGAATGGGGATTTACAGATCCACCCTCTTACGATAACTAAACACCGCCTTTTCTTCCCTATCTTGACGATCTTCAAGATCCAAAAGATTTTAGTTAGATCTAAAATAATATCAATAATACTAGAGATTTAAAAAGTAGGATTTCCTTACCAAAATGAAACGTTTCCAACGTTTCCACGATTCTCCGATCACTTGAATTCCAATCTCGTTATTGCACTAAATAATAATAACGAAAAGAACGTTATTAGAATGAATGCTATATCAATCCAAAAAGACTTTCAATAATCCTATGATATTCGGCCATAATATCACTAATCAATAAATCAAAAATGGAGAGAAACCCTTACCTACTTCCACTATTGAAAAGAAAGATTAAGAATGATGTTTAATTGATGGAAGATTCGCTATAATTGATTAAGAATGGAAAAATAATTTTGGCTTATAGGCACAATAACATTCGCCAAGAGAGTGAAGATGGAGAGAATTTTCGATTGAAAAGAAATAGTATAAGAACGAAAGGATGATGGTGATGATGTTTTGATTTCAAGGAGATTAGAAGAAAAGAAAAGAAAATAAGAACTTTAGGTGCTGGTATATTCGGCCATGGCAAAGAAAAAGAAAAGAAGTTGATTTTGGTATAGGTGATTTCAAGACAAGAAGAAAGAGGCACAAGAATTGGTTATCAAGATAAGAAAAGGAATGACCAAACGGTCACAAAACTTTGGCTTAACCAAGTGCAAAAATTCTACCAAAGGGATATTGAAAGGAGAGGAATAAAATTTCGCACAAAGTGCAAAGGTTAACCAAAGAGAAAAGAATGAGATTTTGCCAACTAACAAAATTTTGGCTCTCCTCCCCTACCAATATTGCCGTCCGACCTATGGTCAATTGGCCATTATTTCTTTCAAATTTTCCCTAGATAAGTGCCTTATGTCCCCCTATCTTTCCTTAAACTTTTGATTCCATACCATATGTTAGTTGTTACCTTAATCTCTTGATACACTAACCAAAAATACATGGTCAACACCTTCCTTATATGTCCCTTGCCGACACTTCATAGCCATGAGCGTAAAATTAAAACAAAATTTTATCTAGGTGCTATACAAGGATTGAACCTCTTCCTCTTACTTGAACCCATGCGCCAATCTCCACCATGCCATATGCTCATTTTATGACACTTTTAGCACATAATTTAGCTTAAGTCTTAATCACCTTTGTTTCACTTCAATAAATTCCCAATAATAAATTTTATTCTTCTCCAAATTATGCTTTACCCTCTCTAGGACTTTAATAAACACTAAAATAAAAGTAAAATTTTTTTTCCTTTAACATCTAAACACCAAAATCATGCCAATATAAATACTCGGATTTTTAGGGTGTTACAACTCTACCCTCCTTAAAGAAAATTTCGTCCTCGAAATTTACCAGTTGAAAAAAGGTGAGGTATTGTTGCCAATTGCATCCTCTGGCTCCCACGTAGCTTCTTCCACTCGTGGTTACGCCATAGAACTTTAACTAACGGCACGGTTTTCTTCCTTAGTACCTTGACATCTCGGTCTAGGATTTCCACTGGTTCTTCTTCAAAGGACAAATCTGAATTCAGCTCCAATTCTTCTACCGGTATAATGTGCAAAGGATCCGATCTATAACGCCTCAACATGGAAACATGAAAGACATTATGAATTTGGTTTAACTCCGGAGGTAACTCAATCTGATATGCCACTGGACCAACCCGCTTCATCACACGATAAGGTCCAATATATCTAGGACTTAGCTTGCCCTTCCTTCCGAATCTGAAGATCTTTTTCCAAGGAGATACCTTCAAGAAAACCCGATCTCCCACACTATACTCGATGTCCCTCCGTTTCAGATCTGCGTACGACTTCTGTCTATCTGAGGCTTCTTTCAACCGTGCTCGAATAACTTTTACCTTATCCTCGGTCTCAGATATCATCTCAGGACCTAACATCTGTCTTTCGCCCAACTCAGTCCAACAAATAGGAGAGCGACACTTACGACCATACAATGCCTCGTAAGGTGCCATCTGAATGCTAGGCGATAAATTGTTGTTATACATAAATTACGCGGTGGTAGATAATCCTCCCAACTACCCTCAAGTCGATTCGCATCCTCTTAACATATCTTCCAATATCTGAATTACTCTTTCCGTCGACCATCGACCGAGGATGAAAAGCCGTCTTGAAATTCAACTTTGTTCCCAAGGCTTCATGCGCGCTTTCGAATCGTGATGTGAACCTAGGGTCCCTATCCGATATAATAGATACAGTACCCCATGTAACCTCACAATTTCGGATACGTAAAGTTTCGCCAACTTCGCAAAGAATAATCCGTCTAAGCGGCAAGAAATGAGCGGTCTTCGTCAACCGATCAACAATTACCCAAACGGAATTTTTCTTAGTAGGTGTTAACGGTAACCCACTAACAAAATCCATAGTTATCCTCTCCCATTTCCAAAGAGGAATCTTTATCGGTTGTAACAATCCGCCGGAATTGGTGTTCGCCTTCACTTGCGACAAGTCAAACATTTTCCCACGAACTCGTAATCTCACGCTTCAACCCCGCCACCAATATCATTCACGAAGATCTCGATACATCTTATTTCCTCCGGGATGCATAGCATAAGGGCTGCTATGCGCTTCCCATAGAATGGATTGCCTCAAATCTAAATCCTTAGGCATGCATACTCTTCCTCGAAAGCACAACACACCCTCCGTGTTTATTCCAAAATCCTCAATTTCGCCATTTTCAACTTGTCGCAGTAAAGGTCCCAACTTTTCATCGATGTCTGCTTTTCCTTGATTTGTTCCGACCATAGCGGCTTCACCAAGTTCGCTAACAAACCGCCATCCTCGTCTGACTCAAATGGGCAAACAGAGCTCTTAATTCGAGATACCGCCTTACGACTTAACGCGTCGGCTACCACATTAGCCTTTCGAGGATGGTATTCGATGGAGAAATCATAATCTTTTAACAATTCTACCCATCTTCTTTGCCTTAAATTCAACTCCTTCGGGTAAGGAGGTATTTAAGACTCTTGTGATCCGTGTAGATTATGGACTTCTCACCATAGAGATAGTGCCTCCAAATCTTTAGAGCAAAGACAACGGCACTAACTCCAAATCATGAGTAGGGTAGTTTACTTCGTGTGGTCTCAATTGACGAGAAGCATAGGCCACCACCTTTCCATTTTGCATCAACACACCACCCGGACCGTGTGAGGCGCATCACAATAAGCAATGAATTCTTTTAGGCCTCTGGTGAATCAAAGCTGGAGCTTCGTGGGATCTTCTTCAATTTCTCAAAACTCTCTTGCTGCTTTTCGGTCCGGATATACGGAACTCCTTTACGCAACAATTTAGTTGGGGTGCGACAATCAACGAAAACCCTCTACAAAGCGTCTATAGTATCCACCAAGCCTAAGAAACTCCAATTTCACCATCGATATTGGTGGTTTCCAATCCGAATAGCCTCAATTTTCCGAGGATCTACCCCGATTCCTTCAATGATACTACATGACCAAGAAAAGTCACCTCCTTTAGCCAAAATTCGCATTTACCAAATTTGGCATACAATTGCTTATCACGTAAGTAGTTGTAATACTATCGCAAATCTTGGTCATGTTCCTCCTCATTTCTCGAATAAACCAATATATCATCTATGAACACTACCACAAACCGGTCTAAATATGGTTGGAAGACTCGGTTCATCATGTCCATAAATCATTTGGTGCATTGGTTAATCCAAGCGGCATCACTACAAACTCATAGTGTCCGTGAACGCGTCCGAAATGCCGTCTTATAAATGTCCGCTTCTTTCACCTTAAGGCGATGATAACCCGACCTTAAATCAATTTTGGAAAAGCTGAAGCTCCTTCAATTGATCAAGCAGTCGTCAATTCTCGGCAGAGGATACCGATTCTTGATCGTCAATTTATTCAACTGCCTGCGTAGTCAATGCACATACGCATCGATCCATCCTTCTTCTTGACGAACAAAAATGGTGCTCCCACGGAGACACACTTGGTCGAATGAATCCCGATCCAGCAATTCTTGAATTTGAGCTTTGAGCTCAATAACTCCTTGATTGCCATTCTATAGGAGCAATGGACACCTGGAGCCGCCCCGAGCAAAAGCTCAATGCCAAATTCTACTTCCGATCCGAGGTATACCGGGAAGTTCTTCAGAAATACATCGGAAATTCCTTCACCGTCCTCACATCATTCACGGATAATTCTTTGGCATCCAAAGCAGATAAAGGCTAGGAATGCCCCGCACCTTTCCGCACCAACTTCTCCGCTTTTAATGCAGATACCACATTCGCCAGATAGTTCTTTCGTTCACCAATCATTATGATTTCCTTATCATCAAGGTCCCATCGACATTCGTTTTTCAGACAATCCAATTGCTTCGATGGTTAACCAACCATCCATGCCCGAATGAGATCGAACTCGCCGAAAGGTAGTTCCATCAAATTTGCTAAGAATACTTCCTCTTGGATTTTAAGGGCACGTCTTTAAATATTTTATTAACGATTCTTGTTGTCCTAAAGGACTGACATCGTCATCTCATTTTCGATAATTTGATTCTAAATTGATTTCCGGATATGGCACTAGATACATATGAATGAGTAGAGCCAATATCTATTAAGGCAATAACAGTACATCAAAATGAAGAACGTATCAGTTATCACATCAGTGCATTGCCGTCTTGGCGGCTAACCGCATAGACCGATCCAGCCGTCTTGCATCGCATTTCCTCTATTACCATTGCCTCGACCGGTGCACCTTGACCACGACCAGCCCCATTACCACCACGACGGTCCACGACCTCTCGGTGGTCTTGATTACCTGGCCGGTGGCATCATTATTACGGACTTCTTGAGTCGTATCCATTCGTCGAGGACAACTTTTGTACCGATGTTCCATTGAACCGCATTTGTAGCATGCACCGTTTTCCTCCAAAGATTCCCCAAAATGCCTTTTCCCACACTCGGTGCAATCTCGACTTGATTATTTGCTACGGGTTACGCCTTGGCGATTCATCATTTCGGGTTTCTTCCGAATCTCTTGGAAGAACCAGATTGTTGTGTCTCTCTTGTTTGGGATCTTTCTCGGCTCGCTGCTCGAGTTCTTAGCCTCTTGGCTATTTTGGCCTTCTCCACAAGAGTCGAAAAATTTCTAACTTCTCATGAGCAATCGAACCCTCACTCATCATTAAGTCCATCCTCAAAGCGTACAAGCGTTCATGATCTGTTGCTACAATTGTCCCCGCATAACGGCTCGACGTAAAACTCACTTCATATGCCGCCACGGCCTTACTTCCTTGGACAAGATTCAGAAATTCCTTCCTTCGGCATCTACATAGCTCGTTCGACGTATTTTCCTTGGAAGGCGGCTTTAAAGAATTCCCGATTAATCGATGCGGCGATGCCTTCTCGAGCAGTGAGCCACCACCGATCGCCTCATCTCTCAATAAGGATACTGACCCTCTCGCTTTTTGCTCGGTAGTGCATTCCATATCATCCATAATCCATTCCACGACTTCGAGCCAAGATTCGCCACATTTGGAGCTACACGAGACTCCTCGAAAACTTCGCATTATTCGCCTTAAGTCGCTCGAAATTGACCCACGAGTTGTTGGCCCAATTCTAGTTCCAATGACCCTTTCCAAGACTCGTAGCATTGCTTGAGTCAATGCATGATCTTCTTCCATGTGATCGCGTGATCCGGTCTCACTTTCTATGGGACTTGAGTCGTCCCCACAACATATGATTTGGTGCTTCACCAGTAGCACCTCGGCCTCTACCACGCCACGCCTACCGCTGGTCCACGACCACGTCCTCTTGTACTCATGATTGCTTGTTCGCTTATCGATTACAAGTTTTATGAATCGTAATTTTGTTTGGTGTTTATTAACGATATTTTATGAGATTTGAGATATAAAGTTGTTTTTTAACGTGTCCTATAGTCTCAATCTCTCTGCTTTTCACATCTAAAACTAGAAGTTCTAGAGTATTCCTATGATCATATCATAGTAATCATTTAAGCAAGATATACTTACTTGACTTGTTGCTTGGGATGCTTGTGGTGCCATCTTGATCTTTAAAATACCATTGAGCATTTTCATACAAAATTATTTTTGAACCCAAACCACGTACCGAGTTTTTGAAGCTGGCTCGATATTACTAAATGTAACACCCCAAACCCGGTCTATGCGTTGAGACTAGATTTGGTTTGTTACATGATTCGAACTATTCTTGATTCTTTAACGAGTTGAAAACTACAATATTGTTTACTGAGTTTAAAATTTGAAGAGTATTAGATTTTGATAAATATTTAAAACATTAGTTGAAAATCATTGTATTATCAAAAACCGTTAGGAGATTTGTTAAAGAGTTAACAATAAAAAGAATTTTTTTTTTATTAAAGAATTCCATATACTTTGAAAACCCAAATTTATTTAAGTAAAGCATCATAAATCACACCCATGTTTTAAAAGCCCAAAATAAAGTTTAAATCCCAAACACACATAAAATCCATAAGTTATTTATAGAGGCCATTTATTACAACATCCCAACATAGTAAAAATATTAATTAAAAGTTCGAGTTTTAAATAACCCATATATAAAGATATGGCCTCCACGAAGTCATCCTCATTAAGTCCACATCGGTTTCCATTACGAGATGGAAAGAAATTAAAGGGTGAGTTACTTAGAACTCAAAGTGTAACTCACTTACCACCATTATTGGGCCGATTGTCAAGATATTATCTTTGGGCTTGAGCCCAATTCAGAATTTAACAATATAACATGAATTTAAAATAATTAATAAATGCATGAAAAATGAAATTCCCAACCCAAACCTAATAACCATCCGCTAACACCCCCGTACCAACCATCACACCTGTGGGGATCAAGTCAACCCACCCCGCCATCACACCAATCGTAGGCATTAAGCCTGTTATAATTGTGGCATAGCCACCGAACTAGAGGCAATAAGCCGATATTGTGGCAAAGCCACCGAACTAGAGGCAATAAGCCGATATTGTGGCAGAGCCACCGAACTAGAGGCAATAAGCCGATATTGTGGCAAAGCCACCGAACTAGAGGCAATAAGCCGATATTGTGGCAACTGGCCATTCTTCTCTTCATAAATCCCACCCATGCAATTATACATGTACTTTAAAAATATAAAATTTATTATCAATACATAACATGGTGGGTTTTATCAATGACATTTCATTTGGCCCATAATTATAGCAATTTATCCATTTAGCAATTTAGTGGGCTTTGGCCCATTTACCAAACTAGAGCGCTTTTGGCTAAATTTTAACGAACTAGAGTATTTATGGCCCAATTTATCGAACTAGAGTATTTACGCCCATTTTCACGAACTAGAGTATTTACTGCCCATTTTCACGAACTAGAGTATTTACGCCCATTTTCACGAACTAGAGTATTTACGGCCCATTTTCACGAACTAGAGTATTTACGGCCCATTTTCACAAAACATCAAATTTTCATAATATCAATTAATTTCTTGAGGGCGTTTTCGTAATTTTCACGATTTAGTCGTTTTACGTATTTCGTCAAAATATCAATTTTGTGCTTTTACCGATCTAGTCGTTTTACGATTTTTCTACCATACCGAAATTTGACATACAACCCAAAAATAATGAGGGTGAAATTACACACCTCGATCCGTGAGTATTATCCTCTCGCTCTCGGCACCTAAAATATATTTCGATTCGTTAGACAACTAATTCGCAAAAATAATCTTATTTGTTAATGGATCCAAAATCTTACCCTCTTGATTTTGAATCACTTGATTTTCGGTTTTCCTTCGTTTATCGATTCACTAGCACGAGAATCCACCAACGATAACTACTCCGAGGTTCGTACTACTTCAAATAATGGACTTCTTTGGAAGATGGCCCACAACCCATGGAAAATCCCTGATTGCGAAACCGCTCTTCGTTTGAATGGGGATTTACAGATCCACCCTCTTACGATAACTAAACACCGCCCTTTTCTTCCCTATCTTGTGATCTTCAAGATCCAAAAGATTTTAGTTAGATCTAAAATAATATCAATAATACTAGAGATTTAAAAAGTAGGATTTCCTTACCAAAATGAAACGTTTCCAACGTTTCCACGATTCTCCCGATCACTTGAATTCCAATCTCCGTTATTGCACTAAATAATAATAACGAAAAGAACGTTATTAGAATGAATGCTATATCAATCCAAAAAGACTTTCAATAATCCTATGATATTCGGCCATAATATCACTAATCAATAAATCAAAAATGGAGAGAAACCCTTACCTACTTCCCACGGTCGAAAAGAAAGATTAAGAATGATGTTTAATTGATGGAAGATTCGGCTATAATTGATTAAGAATGGAAAAATAATTTTTGGCTTATAGGCACAATAACATTCGGCCAAGAGAGTGAAGATGGAGAGAATTTTCGATTGAAAAAGAAATAGTATAAGAACGAAAGGATGATGGTGATGATGTTTTGATTTCAAGGAGATTAGAAGAAAAAGAAAAGAAAAATAAGAACTTTAGGTGTTGGTATATTCGACCATGGCAAAGAAAAAAGAAAAGAAGTTGATTTTGGTATAGGTGATTTCGACAAGAAGAAAGAGGCACAAGAATTGGTTATCAAGATAAGAAAAGGAATGACCAACGGTCACAAAACTTTGGCTTAACCAAGTGCAAAAATTCGACCAAAGGGATATTGAAAGGAGAGGAATAAAATTTCGCACAAAGTGCAAAGGTTAACCAAAGAGAAAAGAATGAGATTTTGCCAACTAACAAAATTTTGGCTCTCCTCCCCTACCAATATTGCCGTCCCACCTATGGTCAATTGGCCATTATTTCTTTCCAAATTTTCCCTAGATAAGTGCCTTATGTCCCCCTATCTTTCCTTAAACTTTTGATTCCATACCATATGTTAGTTGTTACCTTAATCTCTTGATACACTAACCAAAAATACATGGTCAACACCTTCCTTATATGTCCCTTGCCGACACTTCATAGCCATGAGCAGAAAATTAAAACAAAAATTTTATCTAGGTGCTATACAAGGGATTCGAACCTCTTCCCTCTTACTTGAACCCATGCGCCAATCTCCACCATGCCATATGCTCATTTTATGACACTTTTAGCACATAATTTAGCTTAAGTCTTAATCACCTTTGTTTCACTTCAATAAATTCCCAATAATAAATTTTATTCTTCTCCAAATTATGCTTTACCCTCTCTAGGACTTTAATAAACACTAAAATAAAAGTAAAATTTTTTTTTCCTTTAACATCTAAACACCAAAATCATGCCAATATAAATACTCAGATTTTTAGGGTGTTACACCTCCGGTTAGAGAGGATGAATTTGGCATCGAGTTAGCTCCCAGTACTTTACCAATATCAATTGCTCTTTATAGAATGGCTCCAACTGAGTTGAAGGAATTGAAAGCATAGTTGCAAGAATTGACGGACAAGGGTTTTGCTAGACCAAGTTGTTCTCCATGGGGTGCTCCGGCATTATTTGTGAAAAAGAAAGATGGCTCCATGAGATTGTGCACAGATTACAGTCAGCTTAATAAGGTAACTGTGAAGAACAACTACCCATTACCGAGAATCAACGATTTGTTTGATCAATTGAAGGGAGCCACTGTGTTCTCTAAGATAGACTTTAGGTCGGGATACTATCAGCTGAGAGTAAAAGACTCAGATGTGCCGAAGACTGCATTTTGGACAAGGTATGGGCACTATGAATTTTTAGTCATGCCTTTTGGTTTAACTAATGCTCTAGCAGTGTTTATGGATCTAACGAACTGCATCTTTCGGCCATACCTAGATAAGTTTATGGTTGTTTTTATTGATGATATATTGATATATTCCCGAGATGAGCCTGAGCATGCCGAGCACTTAAGGATAATTTTACAGATTCTACGAGAGAATCAGTTGTATGCCAAGTTCAGTAAAAGTGAATTTTGGCTCAAGGAAGTTGGGTTTCTGGGACACATTATTTTGGGAGATGGAGTTCGAGTTGACCTAAGTAAGGTCTCAGCATCGTTGATTGGAAACCCCCAAAAAATGTATCCAAAGTTAAAAGTTTTCTGGGCTTAGCTGGCTATTATAGGCAGTTTGTCAAGGGGTTTCCCATGATAGCGACTCCAATGATGAAACTGTTACAGAAAAATGTAAAGTTTGAATGGACGAAAAAGTGCCAACAAAGTTTTGAGAAATTAAAGGCAATGTTGAAAGAGGATCTAGTTCTAGTACAACCTGAGTATGGAAAAGAATTTGTGATTTACAGTGATGCATCCTTAAATGGATTGGGATGTGTACTAATCAAGAAGGTAAGGTAATTGCGTATGGCTCCAGACAACTAAAGCCACATGAAAGGAATTATTTGACACATGACTTAGAGTTAGCTGCTATTGTTTTTGCATTAAAGATTTGGAGACACCGTTTGTATGGTGAAAAATTTCAGATCTTCACTGATAAAAAAAGTCTAAAGTACTTGATGACTCAGAAGGAATTGAACTTAAGGCAACAAAGATGGTTTGAGCTGATAAAAGATTATAAGCTAATTATTGATTATCACCCAGGAAAGGCGAATGTAGTCACCGATACTTTAAGTAGAAAGTCTCTATTTGCTTTGAGGGCAATGAATACACAGATGACCTTGTCTGATGATGGTTCCATTCTAGTTGAGTAGAGGGCTAGACTAAAGTTTCTTCAAGAGATTTATGAAGCTTAGCAAGATGACTGTGAGTTACAAGCCAAAAGAGTTTAGTGTGAGTCGGGTGTTAAGATCAACTTTCGAATCAATTCAGATGGATGCCTAATGTTCAGAGAAGGAATTTGTGTACTGAGGACGATGAACTTATTCGTAAAGTTTTGCATGAGTCACATAGCGGTTGTTTATCTGTACATCCGGATAGCACCAAAATGTATAATGACTTGAAGCAACGGTATTGGTGGTTGAGTATAAAGAAAGATATTTCAAAATTTGTGTCGAAATGCTTAATTTGTTAGCAAGTGAAAGCTGAGCGCCAAGTGCGTTCAGGTCTGCTTCAACCTATTATGGTTCTCGAATGGAAATGGGACCAAGTTACTAAGGACTTTGTAACGGGTTTGCCATTGACACCGAGTAAGAAAGATGCTGTATGGGTTGTAATTGATAGGCTTACTAAGTCAGCCCATTTCATACATGTTCGAGTTGACTACTCACTTGACAAGTTGGAAAACTTGTACATTTCTGGGATTGTGAGGATACACTGAGTGCCCTTATAGATTATATCGGATAGAGATTCGAGATTTACATCCAAATTTTGGAAAAAGTTGCAAGAGGCTTTGGGCACAAAGTTGAATTTTAGTACAGCCTTTCACCCCCAAACTGACGGCCAGTCAGAAAGGTTGATCCAAGTTCTTGAAGATATGCTCAGTTATTGTGTTCTTGAGTTGCAGGGCAGTTGGGAAAGGTACTTGCCATTGGTAGAATCTGCCTACAATAACAGTTTTTAGTCAAGCTTGAAAATGGTGCCTTATGAGGCTTTGTATGGGCGTAAGTGTCGTACACCTTTATATTGGACTGAGCTCAAGGAAAACAAGATCCATGGGATTGATTTGGTTAGAGAAACCAAAGAAAAAGTAAAGGTAATTTGAGATTGCCTGAAAACGGCGTCTAATCGATAAAAATCCTATTCATATTTGAAGAGGAAAGAAATTGAGTATTGAGTCGGTGATAGAGTATTCTTAAAAGTTTCACCATGGAAGAAAGTCCTTAGATTTGGTCGAAAACGCAAACTGAGTCCATGTTTCATCGGACCGTATGAGATCACCAGAGAGGATAAGGCCGATAGCTTATAATTGGCTTTGCCACCTGAGTTAGAAATGATTCATGATGTGTTTCACATTTCCATGTTGCGACGCTACCGATTAGACCCTTCACATGTGATTACCCGACAGAGGTTGAGATTCAGCCATATATGACTTACGGTGAAGAACCTGTAAAAATTCTAGCGCGAGAGGTTAAGCAATTAAGGACCAAAAGTATTGCACTTGTGAAAGTATTATGGAATAGGCATGGGGTAGACGAGGCTACATGGAAGCCCGAAGAGACTATGCGAAAACAGTACTCAAATCTCTTCACAGGTAAGATTTTCGGGGTCGAAAATCTCTAAGGGGGAGAATTATAATAGCTCGACTTAGGGCCTAGTCAGAAGAGTGGTGCGAGACCACAAATCCGAAGAAGAAATGTGTTTAAATGATTTTATAAGGCTTATGAGGTATTTGCATGGTTGTGTGAAAATTTCATGAAGGAATTTTATTAATTAGTGAACTAATTGTATATTAGGACTAAATTGCAAAGATTAGAAAATATGAGATTCTACAAGGTTTAAGTATAAAATAGAATTATAAAAATTATTAGAAGTACTTGTTTAACAATTAGACCATTATATGTTGAGATGGACAAAAATGGACATAGGAAGGAAAAATCTTAAGAAATAATCATTAAGGGCATTTTTGTCATTTGGTAAATTAAAGAATTAAAATGGAAAAGAAGTCAAAATTAGTGTCCATTTTCCTCCCCCTTGGCCGAAAATCACAAAGAAGACATAGCTAGGGTTTCTTCATCTTCCAAGCTTGATAGTAAGTGCATCCTAGCCCCATTTTTAATGTTCTTCTTATTTTTGAAATCATCGTAGCTCGGTTTAGCTATTTCTAGCTATATTTTGAGCTAGGGATTATGTTCAAAAATTTACCCATGTATGACATGCATGTATTTTGATATTTTATGGAAGGTTATGAAAGTTTGATGTCGGATAAACATCTTTTCCTAAGTGATTTTCATGAAAAATCCATGTAAAGACCAAATTGCAACAATTATGAAAATGGTCATACATGAGTAAAATAGTTGAAATTGAATGTTGTTATAGTTGAGAATATGATTTGACTAGGCTTGAAATGCAAGAAATTTGAATAAAAATCATTTTACGAGCGTAAGGGTAAAAGTGTAATTTTGAGAAAGTTTAGGGGCAAAAATGTAATTTTTCCAAAGTATGATTTATGAGTAAATTTAGTCAATGTATGTAATAGTTTTTTGGGCCTAGTAGGAATAGTGGTTTTGGGGCCACAAATCCTTTGAGAAAAATCTTATTTTTAATTATATTTTTATGGTTTACGATTTCATGGAAAGATTTCATGAAAATTTCGTTCGAAAATTTTGACGTTTGGGCACTCAATTTAGTTAATAAGACTAAATTGTAAATAGCGCAAAAGTTGAGTTCTACATGTTAGAAGTGTCCAATTTATATGAAATTTTAAATTAGAGGCCCTTAAATGGCAATTAGACCATTGGTTAAATTGTTGGACAAAAATGGACATTAGATAAGTGAAATAGGATATTTTTAAGTTAGGGGCATTTTGGTAATTTGGTAATTAAATGGACTAAAAGACAAAATAAAAGCCAAAAACCTTTGTCATCTTCTTCCTTGGCTGAGTTTAGCATGGGGGAAGCCATGACTAGGGTTTTCAAGCTTTCAAGCTCAATAGTAAGTGCATCCAAGCCCCGTTTTTAATGTTATTTACATTTTTGAGATTCTCGTAACTCAATTTAGCTATTTCTACCATTATTTTGAGCTAGGGTTTGTGTTCAAAAATTTAATGATGTATGACATACATGTATTTTGATGATTTATGGAAGAATATGGAAGTTTAATGTATGATAAACATATTTTTCTAAGTGATTTTCATGAAAAATGCATAAAATGACCAAATTGTAAAAGTTATGAAATTGATCATACATGAGTGAAATAGTGAAAATTAGGGGCTGCTGTAGTTAAGAAAATGATTCGGTTAGGCTTGAAATACAAGAAGTTGAATGAAAATCATTTTACGAGCCTAGGGGCAAAAGTGTAATTATGTGAAAGTTTAGAGGCAAAATTGTAATTTTTCAAAGTATAAATTTTGAGTCAACGTAATTAATGTGAGTATTAAACAAGTAAAATTATTATTATAGATTAAGAAAAACAAAGCCTAGATGGAAACTGAGGCAAGGATAAAGTGTTGGACTAAATCGAGCTTCCACACACATTTGAGTACCGAGGTAAGTTTGTATGAATTTAAGGCTTCACATGAATTAATTTTATTAAATTATTTATGATGATGTATAATGTACATTATTTTCATGAAATTAAGATTAATGATATCTTGATGAGGAAATGAATGAGAACATGCAAGAGGAAGTCCCGGTTGGAGACTCGGAATAAGGAGGATACTAATATCATAGCATGAGACAAGGAAAGTCTATGAAAGACCATGTCAAGACATGGCATCTGCATTAAGGTAATGATATCATGTAAGTCCATGACAAGTCATGGCATTGAAAAGTTATTATAAGGCAAAGGTTCCATATAAGTCCAAGCCAAGGCATGACATTGGTGAATTCATAAGGCAAAGATGTCATGTAAGTCCATGTTAAGACATGTCATTGATAAGATTAATAAGGCAAGGATACCACGTAAGACCATGTCAAGACATAGCAATGGTAAGTTTCCAAAGGAAACATATAAGGAAGGTCTCGTGTAAGACCATGTCTGGGACATGGCATCGACACCGAGTTAAGGGATCCCATGTAAGACCATATCTGCGATATGGCATTGGCATCATGAGACGATCCCATGTAAGACCATGTCTAGGACTTGGCATTGGCATCGAGATCCATGTTTGATGAGATTAAGTAACCTCAATTATTTCGGGTAATTCATCGAGCAAAAGAGCCAAGTATGAAAGAGGTAACAAGAAAGCTAAGTAAAGATAGTAACAACTTAAATTATTCATGAAGGATAAAGGGTTGTATCTAAGTTAAGGAAGATAAGGAATTGATATGCATATTACACTAGAAAAAGTGCTAATCTCTGTGATTAAGTGTTATAGGTACCATGAGTATAATACAAGTATGAAATTATTATATAACATGTGATGAGTAAGAACAAGTATGAGTATGTAAGCCCAAGCATTTGAGACTTATATTGTTGTTGATGTGTGAGTTGAATGGGCCAATGAATGACTTGTAAATATTTGATGATGACTAGATATTGGCGTGGCTAACTATGGATATGCTTTAGTATTATAAGTGTGTAAATGAGAATTAATACAAAGAAAACATGATAGAGTAAAGCCAGCGACAAAACAGTTTGTACAGTAGCAGTTGTATCACTTTGAAATTTCACCAAAAATGGTACAAAACATGAATTGTATTATCGAACCAAAATTCAGCTCGTTCAGCATCATCATCCGCTTCAGCTCTAAAATCTTGAGCCCCATGTTTTCTGATTCTGTTGACCCGAGGCTTATTTATTCTCTCAGGATTAATGATCGGGGGTACCACAGGTACTACAGGTGGAGTATTTGAGTTCGGGGGTTGTTAAACTGCAGGATGGGTCTGGATGTATTGATTGAAATAATCATAGAAGGCTTGTTTAGCCCCCTCATCATGGTTACTCGTAGCTGGTCGAGATTCAACCGGCACGGTCCCTTGCGCGGGAGTAGGCGCCACACTCTCGACATCATCAGCTACGACTCACTCGAGATTAGGATCCGTTCATATATGAAAGAAAAAAACACATCTCACAGTCAGAAGTCATTACACTATCATAGTAAAAATTATGGCATGTATAGCTAGACTCACACGCACTACGTTAGTCCAAGAACTGACTAAACCGTAGCTCTGATACCAATAAAATGTAACACCTCTAACCCGTATCCGTTGCCAAATTAGGGTTACGAGGCATTACTAGGCTAACCACAAATTAACACACTCATATAAATGATTTTATAACAAATAATGCATAAACAATCCATGCTATCAAGTTCAAGCATATACTTTCATTTTCTTACTTAAACATTAACGAACGTATCTCAAATCTATATCAGCAATTTCATATAAAAGCAGTTTTGATCAAATAGCAAAAATTACCATTCATTTATTCAATTGGCTAATATGGCCGAATATGCACATTTGCTCTTAATCATTTTACCAACAATGTACCAAACATTTTAAGCTAAATATACATATATGCAAAACTTTACTAAACCAAATCAAATATATACCAAATACAATACTAATTGCTGAAAGCATCCAACTATATTATCGACCAATCCCTTATAAATGACATAACCAAATTACTCAAAACTAAACATTTCATATACATGACCTAAAACATATAAGATCAAACCCCATTTATAAACTTACACATATCATGTTCGAATATACACAATTTAAGAACATAACCTATAATGTCATTCATATTGATCTTGTAACTATATTTACTAAATCACATAAATACCAAAACTAGATGTTCGCAACAATAATTTAATTCAAATCATTCAAACCTCATATCCGAATACCACAAATAAATACAATAAGATATATATATATATATATATGTACTCCAAATTAAGTCAATAATATGGCCAAATCTTTATAAACTAGTATACCACAATTTGATCATTAATAAACCACATCCAATAGTCACATACATAAAGCATAACATACTCATCACAAAACTTTACTTGTAGGTTCATATATATAATAAAGCAAAAGTACATCCATCAACCAAAATATACTACATGTCTTACTCAAAACCAAATTCATGTAATCAATTATCAAATATAAAAATATTATGAAATGAACTTCCAAAATAAGCTTATAACAAGGCTGAATATACACAAATATTAACACCATGATCAAGCATAACCAAATCAAACCCCAGCATAGAAATATAGCCATTTTCGCATGGCATTTATATACATCTTATTCATAATGAACTCAAAAGAGTAATATAGCCTATACATGCCATAGTTTCAAAAGTTCAACTTATAAAAAGGGTACCAAAGATAGTTGATAGTGTGATAGACTTTGGCGATGATCCCCGAGCTCGTAGCTAGACTTTAAAATCTATAAAACTATACAAATACACACATAGAGTAAGCTATCATAGCTTAGTAAGTTATAAGCAATTACAAAATAAAGACCTTAATTCTTTGTAATAGAAATTACATATTTAATAACCCTTAAACCGAATATCAAAACATTAAAAAAATAATCTTCTCATAAGTCTTAAATCCATTTATCACTATAATACAAATGCATACTAATCCATCACCTTTCATAGTACCAAAATTTGGACATACATACATTTAACCATCGATTTTTATACATATACTACTTATGAAATTTACTTACCATTCCAATGATAACCTCTTTTAGTATAAAAAACTTACCAAATTCAACCACTAAAATTGTATTTATACTCATACCTTCCATACTCATTAACCGGAATTTCTTTTGTACCAAATGTGTTCTGTAGTTCAATTCATGCTATTAAGATTCTTTGTCTGATTTCGCACACTCAGTGCTCGAAAATTAAATTCGTGTACTTAGTGCTTATTATTCGATTTCGTACACTTAATACTCGTATGTTAAATTCGCACTCACTTAGCGCTTATTATCCGATTTCATACACTTAGTACTTCGATGTTAAATTCGCACACTTATTGCTTATTAACCGATTTCCTTCCCATTCATACAAATACATATGATCTCATTTTCATTCATATATATATATGCATACATCTTCAATTCAGCTCCTTCATCTCACAAAACATCATCACACTTGGCAATATTCAATACATATATATACACACCTATTCGGATACGACCATCACCCAATTCAATACCACCTTTTACTACATCTTAATATATATATATATATATATTCATTCAACTCAAATAAATCAAAGGCTTATTTACAAAACACATTTTACTACATCTATTTACGACCATCACCCAATATATATACATATATATATATATATATTCATTCAACTCAAATAAATCAAAGGCTTATTTAGAGATCAATCTCACCTTTGGCTAATACATAATTCAATCTAAATCACATTCGGCATTGAAATAATACACATACTTACTTTTATTTAGTATATGTACATCAATAAAGATAAAATTCAATTCAATCAAATTGCTAAAAACTTACCTCGAGCATCAACGGACTACGTTTTTTCGACTATTTAATTAACTTTGTTTTTCCTCGATCAATCCCCGATCCTTTTTGTTCTTGATCTAAATATGTTTTCAAATTAAGCTCATTCAACATATTTTCATTCAATTTAATCCAAAAATACATAAACGGCAAATTAAATTTTTACCCCTGACATTTTACACTGTTTACATTTTAGTCCCTATTGCACAAAACACAATATATAAAAAATTTGCACACATCATGCTCAGTCCGAATGTTACTCATGCTCATACAAATCCATACGTTTCATTTATTTCACATTTTGATCCTTTAATTTATAAATTTCACAATTTAGTCCTAATTATTCAAAATCATGAAAAATTCCAATACAAAACATGTTAATCTAAAACATATCTTTAATGTATAGTCATCAAACTTTACAAGACACAAATTTTCATCAATGGCCGAACTCCAAATATGCATCAAAATCAAAATTCTAGCATGGGTCGAATAGTATTCGAAGCAACGAACTCAAAAACGTAAAAATTATCAAAAATCGAGCTAAACACAAACCTTAATTAGGCTTTATCAAGGCTGAATGAAGCTAAGTCTTTTCGTTCTGCTTTCTTTTGTTTTTGGCCAAAAATATGAACACTTGCATGTTCTTCTTTTTCTTTTTTGTTTTATAATAATATAACTTAAAATAAAAATCATTTTTATTATTATAATTAACTTAACATATAAAATAAACATATAATTACTTAATATACATGCATGTTGCCGTCCACTACTATTGTAAAAAGGGAAATTTCCAACATAAGGCCTCCTCTTTATAAAGACACATCAATTTAATCACTCAATCAAGTAAAAGGCTTCTTCTACCACTTATATGATTTAGACCTTTTTCTTAAATTGAACACACAAACAGTCAAATTAACTCACGAAATTTTAACACATGCTCAATAAAATATCATAGGCTCTAAATATAATATTAAAATATTTTACTAACTCAGATTTGTGGTTCCGAACCACTATTCTGATTAGGGTCAAAATCGGGCTTTTACAACTCTCCCCCTTAAGGATTTTGCCTCGAAAATCTTACCGGTGAATAGGTTAGGATAGCGTTCTTTCATTGAACCTTCAAGCTCCCAAGTTGCTTCTTCGACCCAAGACTTATGCTATAGTGTAACACCCCAAACCCGGTCAATACACCACGCAGAAACTGTATGCTGTGAAAAGGTATTTGAGAGGTTTAGGTTTCCGCTAGAAGTTTGATGAAAACTCTTTCGTATGTTTTGTTTTGTAGAAAACTTGAGCATGATTGTTTAAAAGCGATAGTGTATTTGAAAACCCGTAAATTTTGAAAACTTAATCGCTATGTAGTAAAACAAGTTTACCTTATGTAGAAATTTAAGTAATCCTAGTTGTTGCTTAAACACATTTTTTTCTTTATGTTAATAAGAAATCACATTCAAGTTTGGAAGACAGTTGAGTTTCATTTAATTTGAATTACAAAATGATACCGATGGTAAAGTTTAAAACATATCGCTTTGTAGTTTTGAAAACCTTATCTTTCCAAGCTTTATCTAATATTACCCAAGAATTTGTTAAGGCATATTTGAAATCCAATCTAAGCAAGTAAATAACAAAATATAAGTTTAAAATTTTTAAAGAGGCCTTTTACAATCCCAACATAATCAAATGAAATTTAAATAAGGTAAAGTACCAAGTTTGAAAATTAGTGCAAGCTTTAATTTATTTTTGGCATGGTCACCTCGAGTCCATCCCGGCTCCAAGTCCGCGGCTCACGTGTCACCGAAATGATAAGGAGAAGGTGAGTCGCAAGACTCAAAGCATAAATCCTCTCCCAGATAACATGCTAACACACATCATAACAAAGCAATGCAAGTAATGCACCCGATCCTAACCATCCATAACACCCTTTTCTACCCCTGTGGTACCAAACCACCGGTGGTGCTAAACCACCGTGACCCAAAGTCACGATATCCATAAATGTGGTGCTAAACCACCGTGACCCAAAGTCACGAAGATCCATTTGTGGAGCCAACCCACGTGTGATACCAAATCACCGCAACAATCCCATATCTCAAAAGTGGGGCCAACCCACGGTGGCGTTAACCACGTGGACGAGTCGCTATGAGGTGCCAAACCTCCGTGTCCCAAAGACACAAGTGTGATACTAAATCACCGGTGACCGTAGTCACAATTAAAATGATGGGGCCAACCCATCGTGTGATACCAAATCACTAGCGCCAATCCCAGATAATCAACCGTGGGGCCAACCCAATCGTGGTACTAAGCCACCGACGAGACGCGGAGGTGCTAAACCTTGGTGACCCAAAGTCACAATAATCAATCTGTGGTACCAAACCACTCGAGGTGCCAAACCTCTGGTGTCCCAAAGACACGGATATCATATCCCCATCCTCTCATATCACCCAATAACATATCATACTAATGCAAAGTCGTGCAATCATGCTATCATGCTCACATGCTTAATATGACATCTCAACATACATACACCAATAAATCATGATATCACATATCATCACATATCTCGTAATGAAACGGACTTACCCGAATCCGTATCCATACCTCATTGGGTATTAAATCACCAACCACACTGCTTCACTTACACAATCAAAGTTATTAACACATTACTCGATTAAGAAGGTGTGTTAGTTTACACACCGATAGATCGACGCCTAATCCTCAAGAACCGGTTTAAACCCTCGATTATTTGCTCCTAGAGTCGGCCAAACACCGGATTAATCACTTAAAACCATTCGCCGTAATAGATAAACCAAAGGGGTTTGCGTTAAACCTTTACTCAGAAATGGTTTGGTTTCCAACCAAACCCGAACCAACAATGGTTCCTCACCAATCGGTCACACCCTAGAAATGAAAAACGGTTAATCTCTTAATAACTTGGCTTAAAGAAAACTAAACGAAACCGACTAAAAGAACTCGTTCTTACCACCACTTACCGATTGCTTAACAGAGGAAAAGGACCCTTCTTGCTTGCTTCCGAAATCCAAAGGCCCTATATGATAAGTTTAATCAAGCAAGTTAACTCTTTTCAACCAACCAACATCGGCTTATCCCAAACCTGAATCAACAACAAACAAGAGAGAAAAGATGGCCTTTTGGCCAAAACCTACCTTCTACTAGACCATTGAAATGAAAACGCAACAAGGTCAACCCTCCTCAATATTCTGCAATGAAGAACTATAGGAGAAAAAGATTTGGCAACACCCTTAATCAAAATGGAGAAGGAGGTTCTACTTAAGAGAAATGGAAAGAACGATTGGGAACAAAAAGGCTAAGGGGTTTGGAAAAGAAAAGAAGAAGATAAAATGATGAATGGAGGGTGCTTTGGTTTAAAGAAAAGAAGATGGAGGATGAAGTTTTTGGAGGATGATGTTTGGTCAAGAAGATATTGAGAGAGGAAGAGAGTATAAGAGGAAGAGAGCTAGTTTCATTTACACAAGATGTAAATGAGAAGAAATGGGAACAATATTCGCCACACACACCAAGTTAAGAGATGCAAAGCAATTTTGACAAAAGCTACTTGAACTTTCGCTTAAGGAGAAAAGAGAAGAAGTAAACTTGAAGTTTTGGCTAGTTTTGACTAAATGAGAATTGGCTCACAAAAGAGTTTTTGACCGAAAATGCACACTTTGCTAACATGAAAATTCTAAGACACTCCCCACAACACTTACCAACCGCCACTCCCCCAAAACCTCTCCAAAATCCTACCAAACACCTTCAACCACTCCAAGCCACTAATTCAAATCACTTTGAATTAGTCCACTACCTACAATCACTCTCCACCCACCATTTAAACTTTTGACTTGGTCCAAGGCGAGTTTGAACCGCCTACAACTCCTCCCTCCTTGCTGTCAAAATAGAACCCAAAATGGAGCACTCGCGGCTTGAACACAGGACCTCCTCCTCCCGCAAGTGACGCCTAATCCAAGCTCTTAGTGGCGCCTTGCTTGCCACTCCACCAGCTCCCTTCTTATGCTAAAAATTCACCTAAAATATTTATAAACCCCAACTCCTTCAGCTCCTCTCACCTAAGCCTAAAAACAAAATTTTTTCCTACCACTCAAAGCTTACACCTAGCTTATAACTAAGCCCCAACAACATCAAAATAACCACATAGCACACCATGCACATGCAAAGAAAGCCAAAATAAAATAGCCCATAACCCGGATATTATAGTTCTACCCTCAAGAATAATTTTGGCCTCGAAATTACCTCGATCAAAAGAGTTATGGTATTGTTGTCTCATCATATCCCCTGTTCCCACGTAGCTTCTTCCACGCCATGATTTCGCCATAGTACCTTAACCAAAGGCATGACTTTCTACGCAGTAACCTTCACATCCCGATCCAAAATCAGACATGTGCTCTTCCTCCATGGTTAAACTGGTTTACCTCGATCTCTTCCATCGCCACCATGTGCGATGGATCCGAGCGATATCGCCTAAGCATCGAAATGTAGAACACGCCGTGAATCGACTTAGCTCACGGCAACTCGAATGGTAAGCCATCGTCCCACTCGCCTCAAGACTTTATACGCCCAATAAACCTCTTGACTTAGCTTACCTTTCCTTCCAAACCTTAACACTTTCTTCCACGGTGAGACCTTCGTAAAAACTTGATCTCCACAAGAAATTCAATATCTCTCCGCTTAAGATCTAGATAAGACTTCGCCATCCGGTTACCTTCAATCGGGCTCGAATCAACTTAACCTTGTCTTCGGCCTCAAAGAACCAACTCGTCCCAACAATCGACGCTCACTTAACTCCGTCCAACAAGTAGGTGAGCGACACTTCCCACCGTGACAACGCCTCGTATGGTGCCATCTTGATGCTTGCTTGGTAACTATTGTTGTAGGCGAACTCACTAATGGCGATACTCCTCCCAACTACCTCTAAGTCCAATACACAACCTCGTAATATGTCCTCCAAGATCAGATAACCCTTTCCGATCGCCTGCCGATCATGCGGGTGAAATGTCGCTCAAATCCAACCGCTGCACTCCAAAGCCTCGATGCAACGCTTTCTAGAACCTTGACGTAAATGGGATCCCTATCCGAGATGATCGACATTTGCACACCGTGAGCCTTACTATCTCGACATATACAACTTCGCCAACCTCAAGTGAGTAATCCACCTCACCGGATAAAGTGAGCTGATTTAGTCGATCGATCCACAATTACCCAAATCAATCCTTCTTGCTAGGCGAAGAGGTAATCCACCGACGAAATCCATAGTTATCCTTTCCCACTTCCACTGTGGAATCTTCATCGGTTGAAGCAACCCCGACGGCAATCGATGCTCACCTTGACCGACATGTCGACACTTCCTACAAACTCGCTACTTCTTTTTCGCATCTTACCACCGTAATCGTTTCTCGAGATCCCTATACATTTTGCTACCTCCAGATGCATAGCGTAGGGCTGCTATGTGCATCCTCAAGAATCTTCGCTTAACTCCATATCTCTAAGATACAAGCTTTCCCGAAAACATAGCTCCCATCACAAGATAAATCAGAACCTCCAAACCATCATTCGCACTTGTGTCCTCCGCAAGACTCAAAACCTCATCCATCAACTGCTTTTTCTCGATCCGCTCAACCCAAGTAGGCTTAACTCGCAGCTCGCTGAATACTCCGTGCCGTCGAACAAACTCAAGTGGGCAAACATCGCCTTAGATCCAAACAACCTTACGGCTCAATGCGCTCGCCACAACGTTAGCCTTGCCCGGATGATACTCAATCGAACATCGTAGTCTTTCAAAGAACTCAATCCATCTCGCTACTGCCTCGATTCAAGTCTTTTTCGAGTCAAGAGGTACTTCAGACTCTTATGATCCGTGTAGACTATCGATTTCTCTCCGCACAAGTAATGCCTCCAAATCTTCAAGGCAAAGACTACAGTACCGCAAGCTCCAGATCGTGTGTTGGATAATTGACCTTATGTGGCCTCAAATACGAGATGCGTAAGCCACAACCTTCCTTCCTCGATCAAGACACAACCCAAACTCAGTATGTGATGCATCGCAATAAACCGTGAATTCCTTTCCAAATTTCAAAGTTGAATTAGAATCGAGCTTGGTCAAAATCTTCTTCAACTTGTCGAAGCTCTCCGCCGCTTCTCATCCAAATGAACGGAACCCCTTTTCTTAACAATTTGGTCATCTACAACAAGCGATCAACGAAAACCCTCTACAAACCTTCTAGTATCCTCGCCAAACCCGTAAAACTCAATCTCACCATCGACCTAGGCAGCTTCCAATCCAAAATCGCTTCAATCTTTCGAGGATCCACTCTAATCCTCACCGATACTACATGACCCAAGAACGCCACCGCCTAAGCCATAACTCGATTTACTAAACTTCGTGATAAAGTCGCTTTCTCCTCGTAATCTATAATACCACCCGCAAATGCGATCATGTTCCTCCTCACCTTGAATATACCAAGATGTCATCGATAAAAACCACTACGAATCGATCTAAATATCGCTGAACACCCTATTCATCATATCCATGAAGGTCCGCTGCGTTAGTCAACCCAAACGGCATAACTAAGAATTTAAAGTGCCCATATCGAGTAATGAAATGTCGCCTTGCGATATCCGCCTCCTTCACCTTTAACCGGTGATACCTGCATCTTAAATCGATCTTCGAGAAAACTAACACATTCTTCACCGATCAAACAAGTCATCTATCCGAGGCAACGGATACTTGTTTTTGATCGTCACTATTCAATTGGCTGTAGTCTATACACATCCGATATTATCGTTTTCTTCTTGACAAAGAGTACCGCCGCTTCCCCAAGGCGTAAACACTTGGCCCGAGCAAAGCCTCGGTCCAACAACTCGGATCTCGAGCCTTAAGCTCCACTAACTCTTTAGGCGCCATCCGACGGAGTAATAGATATCGCGCAGCTCCACGTAATAAATCTATCCCGAACTCTACTTCATGATCCGTGGCAAAACCGTAAGCTCCTCAGAAACACATCAACAAATTCCCTAAATGTCCGAACCGCTCCACAAAGCAGACTCTTTAGCCTCCAAGGCATACACATGAACCACATATGCTTCACGACCTCTTTCTCGACCATCTTCATTTTCAGAGCAGACACGATATTGATGATAATTTCTTCTATTACCGATCGTAACTACCTCATCACCCCTAGTCGTTTTAACCATGCGCTTAGTCACAAGATCCAACTTCGCCGGTACTTAACCACCACCCATCCCGAGAATCGATCAAACTCCTCAAACTAGCTCCATCGATCGCCCACAAACACTACCCCTTGAGTTCTAGAGGTACGCCTCTATACAATTTTATCTACAACTACAGAGTGACCTAGAGGGCTTATTACGGTCATCCGCCTAGAAGATATCTCGTAGTCTAAATCCATGGTCTTCACTATGCTACTTGCAACATATGAATGCGTCGAACCCACATCAATCAAAGCAAGAATAGAGAACCAAAGATTAAAACGCATTGTTATGACGTCCAGACGTCGTCTCCTCTCGGGCCACAGACACACTAGCCCCGCTATCCGCCTCAAAGACTACCGCACCTCCGCCCCTGACTCCACGCACCCCGACTGTAAACATTACCTCCTTTGCCATTACCTCGCCCTCCTGTGGTGGTGGTCCATTATTTCAGATCGAGTACGGCCCCGACTCTAACCTAATCCTAGCCAACTTGCGCGGACAGTCCCTCACACGGTGGTCCAGTTGAGCCACACTCAAAACAAATTTCTACCACCACCCAACATCCTCCCCAATGGGCTTTCCCACAACAAATACATCGGCGGTCCCTCGACTAGCAAAGAACAAACCTACCAGATCGATTCGCCCACGGCCTAGCCCTTTATTGTGGATTACCCGACCACCCGAAGATCCAAAGCTCCTCTTATGTCTGTTCCTATCCATGCCTTACGTCACGCACTCCATAATACCCTTGGCTACCTTCGCTTTTCAACCGTATAGCAAATTCACGCCCCTGTCAGCGCAATCAACAACCGTAATTCATCTCGCAGACCATCCTCAAACGAACACACCTCTCGTGTTCAAGAGCCACCATACCCCTAGCATACCGACTCACCGAGGAACTCGCCGCCAGATTCGACACGATTTACTCCTCGAACTAACCTCGTAAATGCTTTCCGTTGCTCATTAATGTAGTTAGCTCCAACGCATTTTTCTCGATAAGCGACCGAAATAGTCCCAAGTCGATCCTCCGTCAGAAGGCCGTTCCGAACCGTGAGCCACCATCGGTATGACTCATCTCGAGAAGTGATACTATCCCTTTAACTTTTCTTCAGATCAGTCCAGATCGTCCATGATCCACTCGGTCGCTTCCACCAATATTCAAGAAGGCCGGAGTAACACCAGAGACACCTTGAAAACTTCAAATTTCGCTTGTTCGAAGTCGCCAGCACGATTTTCTAACTCCCGCGCTTTCACCTACTCCAACTACCCTTTCAGAACTCGCGAAGATCGTCTGCGACAACGTGTCGCCCCTACCGTTCTCGAAACTCACCACCTCCGGTGGTGGCGATCAGATCTCATTCTCTAACCCCCGACCGTAACTCACGGGTTCGAAATCGCCATCCTACCTCGACCACGCCCATGACCACGCCCACCTCGTGTACTCATGACTAAAATCTCGTCCGATTTAAAAATTTTATGCATAAGTAATTATTCCACTGCTTAAAAGCAAAGTCTTATGAATCTTGCTTATTAAAGAAGTTTCGTTGCACGCCCACCGAGTCCTATCGGCCAATTTCTAAAGTAGTCTTACTATCACTAGCCATCCAATCACATCTCATCAATATCATTATCACAAACAATAGTAAGTGGGTACTTACTCATGGATTGGTGCTTTGAGACTCGGTGCCATGCCTTTCAAACCATGCTTTTAAGACGTAACACTTAAAACCGAATTTAAAATGTTTTGGACCCCTGACCACACGGTACCAGCCTTTGAACTTGGCTCGATACCACAATTGTAACACCCCAAACCCTGGTCAATACACCACGATCGAATCGGTATGCTACGTAAAAAGGTATTTGAGAGGTTTAGGTTTCGCTAAGTTTGATGAAAACTCTTTCAGTATGTTTTGGTTTTGTAGAAAACTTGAGCATGATTGTTTAAAAGCGATAGTGTATTTGAAAACCCGGAAATTTTGAAAACTTAATCAGTTATGTAAGTAAAACAAGTTTACCTCATGTAGAAATTTAAGTAATCCTAGTTGTTGCTTAAACACATTTTTTTTTCTTTATGTTAATAAGAAATCACATTCAAGTTTGGAAGACAGTTGAGTTTCATTTAATTTGAATTACAAACATGATACCCGATGGTAAAGTTTAAAACATATCGCTTTGTAGTATTGAAAACCTTATCTTTCCAAGTTTTATCGAATATTACCCAAGAATTTGTTAAGGCATATTTGAAATCCAATCTAAGCAAGTAAATAACAAAATATAAGTTTAAAATTTTTAAAGAGGCCTTTACAATCCCAACATAATCAAATGAAATTTAAATAAGGTAAAGTACCAAGTTTGAAAATCAATTGCAAGCCCGAATTTATTTTTGGCATGGTCACCTCGAGTCCATCCTGCTCCAAGTCCCGGGTTCACGTGTCACCTAAAATGATAAGGGAGAAGGTGAGTCGCAAGACTCAAAGGCATAAATCCCTCTCCCAGATAACATGCTAACACACATCATAACAAAGCAATGCAAGTAATGCACCGATCCTAACCATCCATAACACCCTTTTCTACCCCGTGGTACCAAACCTTGGTGGTGCTAAACCACCGTGACCCAAAGTCACGATATCCATAAATGTGGTGCTAAACCACCGTGACCCAAAGTCACGAAGATCCATTTGTGGGGCCAACCCACGGTGATACCAAATCATCAAGCATAATCCCATATCTCAAAAGTGGGGCCAACCCACGGTGGCGTTAACTACGTGGACGAAGTCGCTATGAGGTGCCAAACCTTTGGTGTCCCAAAGACACAAGTGTGATACTAAATCACCGTGACCGTAGTCACAATTAAAATGATGGGGCCAACCCATCGTGTGATACCAAATCACTAGCGTCAATCCCATATAATCAACCGTGGGGCCAACCCATCGTGGTACTAAGCCTTTGGGACGAGACGCGAGGTGCTAAACCTTGGTGACCCAAAGTCACAATAATCAATCAGGTACCAAACCACCGGAGGTGCCAAACCTTGGTGTCCCAAAGACACGGATATCATATCCCCTCCTCTCATATCACCCAATAACATATCATACTAATGCAAAGTCGTAATCATGCTATCATGCTCACATGCTTAATATGACATCTCAACATGCATACACCAATAAATCATGATATCACATATCATCACATATCTCGAATGAAACGGACTTACCGAATCCGTATCCATACCTCATTGGGTATTAAATCACCAACCACACCGCTTCACTTACACAATCAAAGTTATTAACACATTACTCGATTAAGAAGGTGTGTTAGTTTACACACCGATAGATCGCACGCCTAATCCCAAAGAATCGGTTTAAACCCCTCGATTATTTGCTCCTAGAGTCGGCCAAACACGTGATTAATCACTTAAAACCATTCGCCGTAATAGATAAACCAAAGGGTTTTGCGTTAAACCTTTACTCAGAAATGGTTTGGTTTCCAACCAAACCCGAACCAACAATGGTTCCTCACCAATCGGTCACACCCTAGAAATGAAAAACGGTTAATCTCTTAATAACTTGGCTTAAAGAAAACTAAACGAAACCGACTAAAAGAACTCATTCTTACCACCACTTACCGATTGCTTAACAGTGGAGAAGGACCCTTCTTGCTTGCTTCCGAAATCCAAATGCCCTATATGATAAGTTTAATCAAGCAAGTTAACTCTTTTCAACCAACCAACATCGGCTTATCCCAAACCGTAATCAACAACAAACAAGAGAGAAAAGATGGCCTTTCGCCAAAACCTACCTTCTACTAGATCGATTGAAACGAAAACGCAACAAGGTCAACCTCCTCAATATTCGTAATGAAGAACTATAGGAGAAAAGATTCTGCAACACCCTTAATCAAAATGGAGAAGGAGGTTCGCCTTAAGAGAAATGGAAAGAACGATTGGGAACAAAAAGGCTAAGGGGTTTGGAAAAGAAAAGAAGAAGATAAAATGATGAATGGAGGGTGCTTTGGTTTAAAGAAAAGAAGATGGAGGATGAAGTTTTTGGAGGAAGGTGTTTGGTCAAGAAGATATTGAGAGAGAAAGAGAGTATGAGAGGAAGAGAAGCTAGTTTCAGATACACAAGATGTAAATGAGAAGAAATGGGAACAATATTCGACACCACACACCAAGTTAAGAGATGCAAAGCAATTTTGGCAAAAAGCTACTTGAACTTTTGGTTTAAGGAGAAAAGAGAAGAAGTAAACTTGAAGTTTTGGCTAGTTTTGACTAAATGAGAATTGGCTCACAAAAGAGTTTTTGACCGAAAATGCACACTTTGCTAACATGAAAATTCGCACACTCCCCACAACACTTACCAACCGCCACTCCCCAAAACCTCTCCAAAATTCTACCAAACACCTTCAACCACTCCAAGCCACTAATTCAAATCACTTTGAATTAGTCCACTACCTACAATCACTCTCCACCCACCATTTAAACTTTTGACTTGGTCCAAGGCGAGTTTGAACCGCCTACAACTCCTCCCTCCTTGCCTTCAAAATAGAACCCAAAATGGAGCACTCAGAGCTTGAACACGGACCTCCTCCCTCCTCGCAAGTGACGCCTAATCCAAGCTCTTAGTGGCGCCTTGCTTGCCACTCCACCAGCTCCCTTCTTGTGCTAAAAATTCACCTAAAATATTTATAAACCCCAGCTCCTTCAGCTCCTCTCACCTAAGCCTAAAAACAAAATTTTTTTCCTACCACTCAGGCTTACACCTAGCTTATAACTAAGCCTCAACAACATCAAAATAACCACATTGCACACCATACACATGCAACAAAGCCAAAAATAAAATAGCCCATAACCCGGGATATTACACATAGTATTATAACTAACGAGATTTTCTTATTACGCAACTCTTTCACTTCGAAAGCCAAAATACGAATTAGTTCTTCCTCATAAGTCAAATCAGACTGAATCTCAATCTCTGACATATTAATCACATGAGAAGGATCGGATCTATATCATCGAAGCATTGATACATGGAAAACATTTTGGATCTTTTCTAACTCAAGTGGCAGCATCAACCTGCACACAACTGGCCTGATACGTTCAATAATCTCGTATTGCCCAATAAATCTCGAACTCAGCTTTCCCTTGTGACCAAATCTAAGTATTTTCTTCCATAGTGAGACTTTCAAAAATACTCGATCACCCACCTAAAACTCTATATCTTTATGTTATAAGTCCGCATATGATTTTGACGATCTGACGTTGCTTTCAAACTTTCTCGGATCACTTTTACTTTCTGTTCGGTTTCTTTGATTAAATCAACCCCGTGTATCTTACTTTCACTTAGCTCGGTCCAATATAAAGGTGTACGACATTTACGACCGTACAAAGCCTCGCAAGGTGCCATTTTGATACTCGATTGAAAACTATTATTGTACAAAAATTCAATCAAAGGCAAGTATCCTTCCCACGTACCCTCAAACTCGAGAACACAACATCTCAACATATCCTCAAGTATTTGAATAATTCTCTTAGATTGGCCATCCGTTTTAGGGTGGAAAGTAGTGCTAAAATGTAATTTAGTACCTAATGCATCTTGTAGTTTCTTCCAAAACCGCGATGTAAACCTCGGATCTCTATCTGAAACAATAAAAATAGGTACTCCGTGTAATCGTACAATTTGAGAAATGTACAACTCAGCTAGCTTATCAAGCGAGTAATCTGTACGAATCAGAATAAAGTGAGCCGACTTCGTTAATCTATCAACAATAACCCAGATTACATCTTTCTTACTCAGTGTTAGCGGTAACCCAGATACGAAATCCATCGTGATTCGATCCCATTTCCACTCAAGTATCATAATCGGCTAGAGTAATCTCGATGGCACCTGATGCTCAGCTTTTACTTGCCGACATATCAAATATTTCGACACAAAATATAAAATATTTAGTTTCATGTCGTGCCACCAATAATGCTGTTTCAAGTCATTATACATCTTCGTGCTACCCGGGTGAATAGACAATCTACTATTATGAGCTTCATTACAAATCATCCGAATCAACTCAAGATTCTTTGGTACACATATTTGGTTTCTAAACCGCAAACATCCCTCAGCATCAATCTAAAATTCTGAGTCAGTATTCGTACCACAATGATCCTTTTTTTCTAAAAAATTATCATCAACCCCTTGAGCTTTGCAAATCTGTTGAACAAATAATGGTCTCGCTTTCAATTCTGCTATAATTGCACCATTGTCAAGCCTAGCCATATTTGCGTTCATCACACATAAAGCAAATAGTGATTTTTGGCTTAAAGCATCATCAACCACGTTAGCCTTCCCCGGGTGATAATCAATCCCAAGCTTGTAGTCTTTTAACAATTCCAACCATCTTCATTGTCTCAAATTCAGATCCTTCTAAGTCATTAAGTACCTTAGACTCTTATGATCAAAATAGACATGGCATTTTTCACCAAATAGATAGTGACACCATATTTTCAAAGTGAAAAATATGGCAGCTAACTCGAGATCGTATATCGGATAGTTCTTTTCATGCTGCTTTAACTGTTTCAAGGCATTGGCTATGATTATACCCTATTGCATCAAAACACAACCCAAACCATTCAAGGATGCATCACTAAAGATAACGAACTCTTTACCCGACTCTGGCTGAACAAGCACGGGAGCTTCGATCAAATAAGCTTTCAACTGATCGAAACTTTTCTGACACCTTTTTGTCCACTCGAATCTAAAATCTTTCTGAAGTAGCTTTTTCATCAGAGCTGCAACCATTGAGAACCCTTTCATGAAGTGTCTATAATAACCGGCAAGTCCCAAAAAACTCTGAACTTCAGAAACATTCCGTGGTGGTTTGCAATCAAGTATAGCCAAGATCTTACTCAGATCAACCCGAATACTTGATGTTGAAACAACATGCCCCAAGAAGCTAACTTCACGTAACCAGAACTCACATTTACTGAATTTCACATACAACTGCTTATCATGAAAAATCTTTAGTACAAGTCTCAAGTGTTCGACATGCTCGATTTCGTTGTGCAAATAGATCAAAATGTCATCTATAAATACAACTACAAACTGATCCAAATACTGCCTGAATGCCCGATTCATCAAATCCATGAAAACAACAGGGGCATTAGTGACTCTAAAGGCATCACCAAGAACTCGTGGTGGCCGTATCTCGTTTGAAAAGCAGTCTTAGGCACATTAGAGTCTCTAACTCGCAGTTGATAATAACCCGATCTTAAATCAATCTTCAAAAATACTGAGGCTCCCTTCAAATGATCGAATAGGTCATCAATGTGCGGTAACAGGTACTTATTCTTTATGGTCACTTTGTTAATTTGTCAATAGTCGATGCACATCCTCAAAGTTTCGTCTTTCTTCTTCACAAATAACACTGGCGCACTCCAGGGAGAAAAACTTGGTCGAGCAAAGCCTGTATCTGTCAACTCTTGCAACTGAGCTTTCAACTCTTTTAATTTGGTCGGTGCTATTCTATACAGAGCTATCAAGATTGGGGCCGTCCCTGGTATTAATTCAATACCAAACTCTACCTCTTGAATAGGTGGAAATCTCGACAATTCTTTTGGAAACACATCCGGATACTCACATACAACAGGTACAGATTCAATCTTCTTTTGGTCATTTTATTATCAATCACATAAGCAAGGTAAGCTTCGCAACCCTTTCTCATATACTTTCGAATCAACATCGAAGATATCACTACTGGTAGCCCATTTAAATCCGCAGATTCAATCTGAATTATCTCATTATTCTGGCACCACAAATCAATGGTCTTTCATCTACACTTCACTACTACATCATGCACGATTAACCAATCCATACCGAGGATAATATCGAACTCATCAAATGGTAGTAACATCAAATCACCAAAAACATGAATCTCGAATCATCAAAGGGCAATTCTTGCACACCTTGTCAATTAATATACACCGGCCCAAGGGGTTTGAAACTCGAATCACAAACTCAGTAGACTCAACAAGTAGAGTCTTATTAGATACTAATGTTTCGCACACATAGGAATGAGTTGAACCGGGGTCAATGAGACCAATTACACTAGTATTAAAGAGAGTAAATATACCGGTGATGACATCTGGAGATGAAGCCTCCTCTCAGGGCATGAATGGCATAGGCTCTAGCAGGAACACGAGCCTCTGATCGAATAGCTATATCCAAAGTCCCTCTCTAAGTGCCGCTCCTACCTCCCACATTTCGGGGTGATCTACCTCTAGCTATAGTACTGCTCGGTCTTGCACTTTAAGCATTATCCTTCTTAGCTAACTCCGGTCAATCTTGAATGAAATGATCCTATGAACCACACTTGTAGCAAGTTCAGTTGTTGGACTTGCTCCAATATTCACCAAAATGTCGCATACCACACTGTTGACACTCAAGTTTATTCGGTCGAGTATTGCCAACACTAGCAATCGAGGTAGCTCATGAACTCACTGGTGGTAGTTCTCGTATAGAGATCCCTGTATTAGCTTTGGATCGACTATTTTCATTTTTGAACTTCTTTGAAGTTGATTGAGAAAATTTACCCGCTGATCTCTTACGGAAATCTTTAGCTTCAAACTCGACTTTTCATTTTTCTTTCCCTAGCTTTTCGGCTTTACAAGCTCGCTCAACAAGTACCACAAACTCATTTACTTCGAGTATACCAACCAATAATTTTATGTTTTCGTTTAACCCTTCTTCAAATCTTCTGCACATAGTAGCCTCAAATGAAACACACTCACGGGCATATCGGCTAAGTCTTACAAACTTGCGTTCATACTCAGATACGGTCATATGACCTTGTTTAAGCTAAAGAAATTCCTTGCATTGCAAATCTATAAATCGCTGGCTAATGTATTTCTTGAGAAACTCCGTCTGAAAGAAGTCCCAAGTGACACGTTCCTTTGGAACAACCGATATTAAAGTGTTCCACCAATAATAGGCGGAATCCCACAATAGAGATATAACACATTTCAGGCACTCATCAGATGTACAGGATAGTTCATCAAAAACACGAATTGTATTATCGAGCCAAAATTTAGCTCGTTTAGCATCATCATCCGCTTCACCTCCAAACTCTTGAGCCCCGTATTTTCTAATTTTGTCGACCAGGGGCTTAATTATTCTCTCAGGATTAATGATCGGGGGTACCACAGGTACTACATGTGGAGTATTTGAGTTCGGGGGTTGTTGAATAGCCGGATTGGTTCGGATGTATTGATTGAACCAATCATTCATTATACTAAAGAAGGCTTGTTTAGCCCCCTCATCATGGTTACTCGTAGCTGGTCAAGATTCAACCGGCTCGGTCCCTTACGCGGGAGCAGGCGCTACACTCTCGACATCATCAGCTACGGCTCACTCGGGATCAGGATCCATTCACTATATGAAAGAAGAAAACACATCTCATAGTCAGAAGTCATCACATTATCATAGTAAAAATTATGGCATGTATAGCTAAACTCATACGCGCTATGTTAGTCCAAGAACCGACTAAACCGTAAGTCTGATACCAATAAAATGTAACACCCCTAACCCATATCCGTTGCAAATTAGGGTTATGAGGCATTACTAGGCTAACCACAAATTAACACACTCATATAAATGATTTTATAATAAATAATTTATAAACAATTCATGCTATCAAGTTCAAGCATATACTCTCATTTGCTTACTTAAACATTAACGAACGTATCACAAATCTATATCACCAATTTCATATAAAAGCAGCTTTGATCAAATAGAAAAAATTACCATTCATTTATTCAACGGGTTAATATGGTCGAATATGCACATTTGCTCTTAATTATTTTACCAACAATGTACCAAACATTTTAAGCTAAATATACATATATGCCAAAACTTTACTAAACCAAATCAAAGATATACCAAATACAATACTAATTGCTAAAAGCATCAAACTATATTATCGAACAATCCCTTATAAATGACATAACCAAATTACTCAAAACTAAAAATTTGATATACATGACCTAAAACATATAAGATCAAACCCCATTCATAAACTTACATATATCATGTTCGAATACACACAATTTAAGAACATAACCTAAAATGTCATTCATACCAATCATGTAACTATATTTACTAAATCACATAAATACCTAAACTAGATGTTCACAACGATAATTTAATTCAAATCATTCAAACCTCATATCCGAACACCACAAGTAAATCCAATAAGATATATATATATATACACATTCCAAATTAAGTCAATAATATGGCCGAATCTTTATAAACTAGTATACCACAATTTGATCATTAATAAACCACATCCAATAGTCACATACATAAAGCATAACATAGTCATCACAAAACTTAAACTTGTAAATTCATATATCTAATAAAGCAAAAGTACATCCATCAACCAAAATATACTATGTCTTACTCAAAACCAAATTCATGTACTCAATTATCACATATAAAAATATTATGAAATGAACTTCCAATATAAGCTTATAACAAGGCTGAACATACACAAAAATTAACACCATGATCAAGCATAACCAAATCAAACCCAAGCATAGAAATATAGCCATTTTCACATGGCATTTATATACATCTTATTCATAATGAACTCAAAAGATTAATATAGCCTATACATGCCATAGTTTCAAAAGTTCAACTTATAAAAAGGGTACCAAAGATAGTTGATAGTGTGATAGACTTTGACAATGATCCCCGAGCTTGTAGCTAGACTTCAAAATCTATAAAACCATACAAATACACACACAGAGTAAGCTATCGTAGCTGAGTAAGATATAAGCATTTAAAAAAATAAAAAACTTAATTCTTTGTAATAGAAATTACATATTAAAAACCATTAAACCGAATATCCAAATATTAAAAAAAAAATCTTCTCATAAGTCTTAAATCCATTTATCACTATAATACAAATGCATACTAATCCATCACTTTTCATAGTACCAAAATCCGGACATACAGACATTTAACCATCGGTTTTTATACATATACTACTTGTGAAATTTACTTACCATTCCAATGATAACCTCTCTTAGTATCGAAAACTTACCAAATTCAACCATTAAAATTGTATTTATACTCATACCTTCCATACTCATCAACCGGAATTTCTTTTGTACCAAATGTGTTCTGTAGTTCAATTCATGCTATTAAGATTCTTTGTCCGATTTCGCACACTCAGTGCTCAGAAATTAAATTTGCACACTTAGTGCTTATTATCCGATTTCGTACACTTAGTACTCGGATGTTAAATTTGCACACACATAGTGCTTATTATTTGATTTCATACACTTAGTACACGAATGTTAAATTTGCACACTTAGTGCTTATTAACCGATTTCCTTCCCATTCATACAAATACATATGATCTCATTTTCATTCATATATATATATATATATATATGCATACATCTTCAATTTAGCTCCTTCATCTCACAAAACATCATCACATTCGGTAATATTCAATACATATGTATACACACCTATTTGGATACAACCATCACCCAATTCAATACCACCTTTAACTATATCTTATATATATATATATTCATTCAACTCAAATAAATCAAAGGCTTATTTAGAGATCAATCTCACCTTCGGCTAATACATAATTCAATCTAAATCACATTCGGCATTGAAATAATACACATACTTACTTTTATTTAGTATATGTACATCAATAAAGATAAAATTCAATTCAATCAAATTTCTTAAAAACTTACCTAGAGTATCAACAAACTACGTTTTTCCAACTATTTAATTAACTTTGTTTTTCCTCAATCAATCCCTGATCCTTTTTGTTCTTGATCTAAATAAATTTTCAAATTAAGCTCATTCAACATATTTTCATTCAATTTGTTCCAAAAATACATAAACGATAAATTACATTTTTACCCCTGACATTTTACACTATTTACAATTTAGTCCATATTGTACAAAACACAAAATATGCAAAATTTTCACACATCATGCTTAGGCCAAATGTTACTCATGCTCATACAAGTCAATACATTTCATTTATTTCACATTTTGACCCTTCAATTTACAAATTTCATAATTTAGTCCTAATTACTCAAAATCATCAAAATTTCCAATACAAAAAAAAAATGTTAATCTAAAACATATCTTTAATGTATAGTCATCAAACATTACAAGACACAAATTTTCATTAATGGTCGAACTCCAAATATGCATCAAAATCAGAAATTCTAGCATGGGTCGGATAGTATTCGAAGCAACGATCTCAAAAACGTAAAAATTATCAAAAACCGAGCTAAACACATACCTTAATTAAGCTTTATCAAGGGCGAATGAAGCTAAGTCTTTTTCTCTCTTTTCTTTTATTTTTGGCCAAAAAGATGACACTTGCATGTTCTTCTTTTTCTTTTATGTTTTATAATAATATAACTTAAAATAAAAATCATTTTTATTATTATAATTAACTTAACATATATAATAAACATATAATTACTTAATATACATGCATGTTGCCGTCCACTACTATTCTAAAAATGGAAATTTCCAACATAAGGCCCCTCTTTATAAAGACACATCAATTTAATCACTCAATCAAGTAAAAGGCTTCTTTTACCACTTATGCGATTTAGTCCCTTTTTTTTTTTAAATTGAATACACAAATAGTCAAATTAACTCATGAATTTTAACACATGCTCAATCAAATATCATATGCTCCAAATATAATATTAAAATATTTTACTAACTCAAATTTGTGGTTCTGAAACCACTATTTCAATTAGGGTTAAAATCGGGCTGTTACAATTATCCTCGAAAAGGAATATGATAATTGGTTTATGGTTGATCAATTGACAAAGAAATATCCGTATGATTATTTCATTTAGTGTAGATTTCTTATTTGGTAGATTAGTCGACTAATATGGTTCTAAGATTATTCAATTATGCAGAGAGCCAGTTCCATTATGTCAGATAGAGATCTGAAGGTTACATCGTAATTATAGAATGAGCCATAGGGAACTCTGAGTATATAGTTGCGTTTTGGCACAATAATTTGTTTTTATATCAATGATAAGTCTAAGAGGGTAGTTCAGATTTTGACAGTGTACTCCGACACTGTGTGTTAAAAGTTTAAAGGATATTGAAAGAGATATATGAGATTTAAATCGATTTTTAATTTTGAGAAGATTAGTGAAAGTGTTTCAGGAGAGTTGAAATCAACTTTTTCTGGTAAGATTTTTGGGGACGAAAATCCCTAAAGAGAGGGAGAATTATAACAGCCCATTTTGGGCCTAGTTAGAATAGTGGTTTTGGGGCCACAAATTCGTTGATGAAAATCTTATTTTTATTATATTTTTATGGTCTAAGATTTTATTGAAATATTTCGTGAAAATTTCATTTGATAATTTCGACGTTTGGGCACTCAATTTAGTCAAAAGGACTAAATTGTAAATAGTGCAAAAATTGAGTTCTACATGTTAAAAGTGTCCAATTTATATGAAATTTTAAATTGGAGGTCCTTAAATGGAAATTAGACCATTGGTTAAATTTTTGGACAAAAATTGACATTAGATAAGTGAAATAGGATATTTTTAAGTTAGGGGCATTTTGGTAATTTGGTAATTAAATGGACTAAAAGACAAAATGAAAGCTAAAAACCCTTGTCCATCTTATTCCTTGTTCGTATGTAGAATGGGGGAAGCCATGGTTAGGGTTTTCAAGATTTCAAGCTCAATAGTAAGTGCATCCAAGCCCCGTTTTTAATGTTATTTACATTTTTGAGATTCTCGTAGCTCGGTTTAGCTATTTCTACCATTATTTTGAGCTAGGGTTTGTGTTCAAAAATTTATCCATGTATGACATACATGTATTTTTATAATTTATGGAAGAATATGGAAGTTTGATGTATGATAAACTTCTTTTTCTAAGTGATTTTCATGAAAATTCATAAAAGGACCAAATTACAAAAGGTATGAAATTGGTCATACATGAGTGAAATAGTGAAAATTAGGGGCTGCTGTAGTTAAGAAAATGATTCGGCTAGGCTTGAAATACAAGAAAGTTGAATGAAAATCATTTTACGAGCCTAGGGGCAAATGTAACAGCCTAATTTTGGGCCTAGTTGAAATAGTGGTTTTGGGGCAACAAATCCGTTGATGAAAATCCTATTTTTATTATATTTTTATGGTATACAATTTCATGAAAAGATTTTTTGAAAATTTTGTTTGAAAATTTTGATGTTTGGGCACTCAATTTAGTTAAAAGGACTAAATTGTAAATAGTGCAAAAGTTGAGTTCTACATGTTAGAAGTGTCCAGTTTATATGAAATTTTAAATTGGAGGTCTTTAAATGGAAATTAGACCATTGGTTAAATTGTTGGACAAAAATGGACATTAGATAAGTGAAATAGGATATTTTTAAGTTAGGGGCATTTTGGTAATTTGGTAATTAAATGGACTAAAAGACAAAATAAAGCCAAAACCTTTGTCCGTCTTCTTCCTTGGCCGAATTTAGCATGGGGGAAGTCATGGCTAGGGTTTTCAAGCTTTCAAGATCAATAATAAGTGCATCCAAGCCCCATTTTTAATGTTATTTACATTTTTAAGATTCCCGCAACTCGGTTTAACTATTTCTACCATTATTTTGAGCTAAGGTTTGGGTTAAAAAATTTACCCATGTATGACATGCATGTATTTTGATTATTTATGGAAGAATATGGAAGTTTGATGTATGATAAACATACTTTTCTAAGTGATTTTCATGAAAAATGCATAAAATGACCAAATTGGAAAAGTTATGAAATTTGTAACATCCAGGATTTAGGGGTTATGCATTTTAACTTAAATGTATGTGGTAGCATGCCAATGTGAGGTTTGAATATGTTTTGGGGACTTCGGGAACTTTAGAATGTAGGAGAATGCCTTAGAAAAATATTAGATTTTTAGTCTTAAAATGGAGCTAAGGAAGATAGACCTTAAGAAAAATTGTATGGGATTTTAGACACAAGAATTCAGTTGGCAAAGTGGCAAGGGAGACGTCACTTAGGGCCTTGGAAGGTGACGCTACAAGCAGTGAAAGGGGGCTTAGGTTCGAACAGCAAAAGCAACATTTTGGGATTGAATTTTTTTCGGAAAAGAGGAGTAGTGATGGATGGCATAAGGACTTTAAGTGGATGAGGATGAGTCTTGGTCATATTCTTTTAAAAATTTGACTAAAGGGAGGAGATAAGAGTTGACTCATTCAAATTATTTTGAATGAGTAAAGAAGAGGAAAAGTAGGAGAAAAAGAAGGAAGCTGATAGGGGGAAGAAGAGTTGGCTGGCCAAGGGATTTCTTTGGTGTCAATTTCAGTCAGGTTGAAGGAGAGGAAGTCGAATATGCATAGTGAAGTTTAGGCATTCTCTTTGTGCAATTTCTTTGTCTCGAAAACTTGTGTTCTTTTTCTTGTGGAACCGAAATAGGAGATCACTTGTGCACCTCTTTCTCTCTTGACCAAAAGTCAAAACCATTTGTGCATTCCCTTCTCAATCTCACCATTGCCGAATTCTTTTAGCCTTTTCTATACTTCTTTCCTTTCTCTCAACCACAAGTTTATACCTACTCTTTTGGTGGCCGAATATCCCATCTCCATTTTTGAGTATTAGCCGAATCTTATGTCCCTCATTCGCAAACATTCACCATCTAGCTGATTTCTTCATCTATTTCTCCTTCAAAGTCAATCACTTTTCTATAGTAGCCGAACTCCTCTGTGGTTCTAAGCAAGAGTGCAATCGATTTCAACATTAGGGGTAAGGATCAACAGTCATTCATTTTTCTTTTGGATTAGCCGAATCTAAGGATCTAATCCCTCTTATGCTCAATTGAGCTGAAACCTTGAAGGGGGATTTCGGGATTCTTTTGTAGATAATGATTAGGGGGAGATCATTCGGGATTTGAATACCCAAGGTAAGTGAAGTGCGATCTTAGGTCGAAGGCCATTTACTTTGGTTTATTAAATGTTAGAATCGAATCTAACAGATACCATATAGGAATTTTGACAGACCCCACAGATAAGTGATGGATTCGGGATTTAGACGATCAAGGTAAAGGATATTAATATTCGGCCAAGGGCCACTTTTTGTTCTAAGACTATGCCGATTCTAACTATGGTCTCTTAGGGGGTTTTCGACAGATCTTCGGGATTTGGCTAAGCAATCTAGGTAAGGTTTCTAGTGTTTCAAATCTGTTTCCCATTTGTTCAAAAGCCGAAAACTAACCGTTTGAGTGTACTAATGCTTTGCCAATTGTAAGGGGGGAACATCACGAAGTTTTGGGATTTGGGTGGTAACCAAATCGGCAACAAGGAAAAAAAAGGGATCTAGAGCATTAGATCGGGATTTTCAGGATTTTGATTAGATCTATGAATAATCAGGTGTGTAGCCCTACACTAATTCCTCCTAGGTTGATAATATTAGATATGTGTTAATGAAAGTATGAAAATATGGCTAAGGGTACCATTCAATGGTTCGAGTGCATTCAGGTACGTTACCCCTTTAACACTTGTAAATAATGTTTAATAACATTGATGTGAAATATGTGGAATCCCGTTCTGATTTTGGGGAAAGGTAAACCGTATGAAAAATAGCATGTTTTGTATGTTGCATGGGCATATGGGTGATTATGTGAAAGGGGAAGTGATCTGGTGGTTCCTACCACAATATCTGGTGACTCTGTCACATTATCTGGTGACCATGTCACATGATATGAATCTGGTGACTCTGTCACATTATCTGGTGGCTATGCCACAATTATAAGGGCGATGTGTAGTTGACTGCAGTGACTGCCTTCGATGGTGTGTAGCAGATGGAGGGTCGATTTAGTAATCCCAACGGTGTGATCGGTAGGTACGGGTGATGTGTAGAGGTTGGATTTAGGTGGTTTGGGTTGCATCATGGTTTACAACTATTTTATGTGATTTATTATGCAATGTATGATTTGGGAATCTGTGATGGTAGTTCCACACTGAGTCTGTTGACTCACCCTTCATGGGCTAACTTTTTGCAGATGGTACTTAGTAGATGGACCAGTCGGCAAGAACTTAGCGGTGGCCATGCACAGCTCAGATTTTTTATTTTCTTATTAAGTTGATATTTATTTTGGGTTATAATTCGATGTAATAAGGCCATTATTACTTAACTATTTTATTTTCATTGCGTTTTAAATTTCTGGTATGATACGAACAACGCCAATTGTTTTGAAACTCAATCACCTACGGGTTTTTTCCAAATTACAAAAATATTAAACTCCCTAATTCGGTATTTCTTTAACTTGTAACTTTTGAAATATGAAATTATCGATTTAGTACAAAAATAAAATTACAACTCAATTTTTAACTTGAGAACAACCCAAATTTGTTTTCTTCGAAACCACCACGATTTTCAAAATGTCATACGAGACTTAACTACATTTTACTCAAGGAGCATGCCAGATTCGATCAGGGCTTGTGGGCTGAGTTTGGGGTATTTCAAATTGGTATCAGAGCCAGGTTCAAAACTCATCCTTGAGGGCTTTTTGGGCCCAAAACATTTTCTTTATTATGAAATTGAGTTTTACAAAAGAATGAGCAGGTTTTCTGGCATGGCACCTGAGTCTCGGCCTAAAGTCCACCAGGTAAGTACCACTAACCATTGTGTGATTTGTATGTGAGTATTATGGGAGATTAGGAACTATGGAACCCTAGGATTAGCTTACTCCAACACCGAATTACATAAAATTTAAAGTCTAACCAAACAAACCTGTGAGTGAGTCACTGAGTTAAGGGTGTGGCAACTGTTGTGCGCATGTCTAGGATTGGATTTAGGGGGAGCTTGGTATTTAAGTAGTCTTAGTGACTCACCTCCTCTCCGCTCGAATCCTACCTGGTGCGTAGTGACGGTTCACCTTAACCATGAGGACTTAATCACAGGCTAAATTCAGGAATTAAAACCCGAAAGGGACCAGTCACCTTGTTTTGTATAATCATATAGTCAAACCTTGGTTATAAAATTCCAAAGTACCTTTGATTCGAAAATGACCAAAATACCCCTGATTTGCAAATTGACCAAATTACCCCTAACTTGTAAAATTATCAAGCTACCCACAGTATGGAAGGTTGCCAAAGTACCCCCGAATTGAAAATTTCCAAATTTCCCTTATTTTGTAAAATCACTTGGAACCATATTTTATAAAATTCCCGAAATGCCCCTGGTTTGTACAATTACAAAAAATACCCTCAGATTATAAAATTACCATACTACCCTCGATTCATTTTATGAAAATATTCCTATTTTCCAAAAATAGAAAAAATCCCTATTTTGCAAAATCTCAAAATACCCTGATTTAAAAAATTACCAAAATACCCCTATAGGACAAATTACGAAAATACCCATGGGTTGGAACGAACGAAAATGTTCGAGAGATGAATAAGTGTAGTAAATACTACTGAATGAATGTGTTCTCTCTGAATTAGGGTATAAAACTTGGAATGAAAAACTTGAAATGATCGAAAGAACTGCCCCTAAAATTCTTTACATAAAATTGTTCGTGGATAATTAGTGGAACAAAAACTAATGCATAAAATTTCTTAAATCAACTTAAATCGCGATCATAGGCATGAGTTCTAGAGGGCATGGTCGTAATGTGTGTGGCCTTGGTAGAGGCCGAATGATCGTGTCGAAACCCGTTAGGTCTGGTCAAGGGTCCGAGAATGAAATGCCACCACCACCAGCTGTTGGTGTTGAAAATCAGGATCAGAAGGGGGATGATGCAGTATCACAGGCGATGCTGTGAGTTCTTGAGAGGGTGGCTGGAGCAGGTGGAGGTATGGAAGCTCAAAAATCTGTACCCGAGTGACTCCGAGCCAATAGAGCTGAGTTTTTCCATGGTATATCTGGTGTGGCGCCCAATACGGCTGAGTATTGGTTAGAGGCGACGGAGAAAATTATGGATGATTTGGACTTGGCTGCTGAGGAGAAACTAAAAGGGGTAGTGTCGCTACTCCATGATGAGTCATATCAATTGTGGCTCACGGTTAGGGATGGTGCTACTGCAGATGATCTCACTTGGGAGTATTTTAAGGTAGCATATCAGAAGAAGTATATTGGGACTGGCTATACTGATGCACAAAGGAAGGCATTTCTGAGGCTGGTTTAGGGGAATAAGTCCATAGTAAAGTACGAGGTGGAATTCCTAAGGTTGAGCCGATACGCTCGAGGTATTGTGGCTACGGAGCATGAACGATGTGTTCGGTTTGAGGACGGACTGAGGGATGACCTGAGATTGTTGATTGCCCCACAGCAGGAGCGAGAGTTTGCTATGTTGGTAGAAAAGGCTAAGGTTGCTGAGGGAGTTAAGGAGTCTGTGAGATAAAACATGGACAAGAATAGACAAAAGAGAGGTTTTGAAACATTAGGGTCATCCGGGAATGCTCAAAAGAGACCTAGAACGGATGGGTCGCGAGGTCAGCAAGCTGCTACGGGAGGACAGTACCGTACATGTGCTCAGTGTGGAAAGATGCACTTGGAAGAGTGTTGGAAGAAGACAGGAGGATGTTTCAAGTGTGGGTCCAAGGATCACATGATTAGGGACTGTCCCATGAAAACAGACGGAGCCGCCAAGAAGTCGTGGTCCTAATCAGTTGAAAGGGTGGATAGCAACCACCATGGGTCGTGGTCCTATTGGGAGGTAATGCTTCTAGAAGAGGTCGGGGAACACCAGGCAGAGGTGTTGGTAACACGGAGGCGAGACAGCCAGGTCTAGTGTATGCAGTTCATCGGAGGGAGGATGGTGACACACTTGATGTCATAATGGGTATGTTCCTTATCTCTGGATTACCTTTTGTTGCGTTGATAGACATTGGGTCAACTCATTCATACATTGCTAGTAGGATGTCCGAAACCCTGTATGTGAATTCTAAAACTGTACCTAGGAAGATGACTGTACTTAGTCCTTTAGGGCAATCAATAATATTAGATAAACTCTTTAGGGCAGTACCTTTAGAAGTTCAGGGGGCGCAGTTTTCAGATGACCTAATAGAGTTGCCATTTGAGGAGTTTGATCTAATCTTAGGCATGAATTGGTTAGTAAAGTACCATGGGAATGTGGATTGTGCTGCTAACCGCATGTCGTTAAGAACTTCTGATGACAAAGAAGTTGTGGTGATAGGCGAGGGACAGAATTGCTTGTCAAATGTGGTATCTGCCCTTAAGGGAGAGAAGATGGTGAGAAAAGGGTGTGTAGCTTTTTGATGTTGATTAGTGCCTTGGAAGCTAAGGAAGCAGCTATAGGAGGAGTTAGAATAGTAAGGGAATTTGTAGATGCCTTTCCGGAGGAGCTGCTTAAATTACCCCCAGATAGGGAGGTGGAGTTCGAAATTGACTTATTATCGGGTACATCTCCTGTGTCAATTGCTCCATACCGAATGGAACCAAAGGAGTTAGTAGAGCTTAAAGCCCAGATCCAAGAGTTACTCGATCATGGGTTTATACGACCTAGTGTGTCTCCATAGGAAGCACAGGTCCTATTTGTGAAGAAGAAGGATGGGACCATGCGCATGTGCATAGATTATCGACAGTTGAATAAGCTGACCATCAAGAACAAGTATCCATTGCCAAGGTAGATGACTTGTTCGATCAGCTTAAGGGGGTCGCGATATTTTTGAAGATAGATCTAAGGTCAGGATATCATCAGCTTAAGGTGAAGGAGGCTGATATCCATAAAATAGCTTTTCGGACAAGGTACGGGCATTATGAGTTCTTGGTAATGCCGTTCGGATTGACAAACGCCCCAGCTACGTTCATGGACATGATGAACTGGGTTTTCCAACCCTACCTGGATCGGTTCGTCGTTGTGTTCATCGACGATATCCTAGTGTATTCCAAGTCTGAGGAAGAACATGATGAGCACCTTCGAGTCGTGTTGCAAGTGTTAAGGGAGAAAAAGCTTTATGCCAAGTTCAGAAAGTGTGAATTTTGGATGAAGGAAGTTACGTTCTTAGGGCATGTGGTGTCTGCCAAGGAATAAGGGTGGATCCTCGGAAGATTGAGGTAGTATTAGATTGGAAACCACCTAAGTCTGTGGCGAAAATTCTAAGTTTCTCGGGGTTAACAGGCTACTATGGAAGATTTGTCGAAGGGTTCTCATCAATAGCAGCACCTTTGACAAAGTTGTTAAGGAAGGAGGTACCTTTAAATGACGGCGGATAAGCAAAGAAGAGAGTTTTGAGAAGCTTAAGCAAGTATTGATGAAGCTCGATTTTGATTCACCAAGCGTGGAAGGACTATGTGGTATATTGTGATGCTTCCCATACAAGATTGGGATGTGTTCTTCTGCAAGACGGGAAAGTGGTCGCTTATGTATCTCGACAATTGAGGCCACATGAGGTTAACTATCCGACGCATGATCTGGAATTGGCGGCGGTGGTTTTCGCTCTAAAGGTGTGGAGGCACTACTTATATGGAGAGAAATCAGTGATCTATACGGACCACAAGAGTCTTAAGTATCTATTGACACGGAAGGAGCTGAATCTGAGACAGCAAAGGTGGATGGAGTTGTTGAAAGATTATGATTGTTCTATAGAGTATCACCCGAGCAAGGCGAATGTGGTGGCAGATGCCCTAAGTCAGAAAGTAGTGTCGGATCTGAGGGTGATTTTTGCACATCTTAGCCTGTGTGATGACGAAAGTTTGCTAGCTGAGTTGTTGAGTCAGGTGAAAGAAAGACAGTTGGTAGACGATGATGTAAGTGCTAAGCTACGACAAGTGCAGGATGGGAAATTGGAAAATTTTGGTGTAAATAGCGATGGAATGTTGTGTTTTTGGGGCAAGGTCTGTATGCCGAAGGATGAGGTGTTAAGATAGAAAATTCTTTAGGAATCGTATAGTAGCCCTTATACTATGCATCCTGGAGGAAGTAAGTTATATAGGGATCTACGGGATCAGTTTTGATGGCCTGGACTTAAGCGAGAAGTTACGGAATTTGTAGGGAAGTGCTTAACGTGTTAGCAAGTCAAGGCTGAACACCAAGTACCGTCAGGATTGCCTCAACCGATAAAGATTCCGCAATGGAAGTGGGAGAGAATTACCATGGGCTTCGTTAGTGGGCTTCCCCTTACGCCTACTAAGAAGGACTCGGTATGGGTGATAGTAGATCGGATGACTAAGTGCACATTTTATCTGGGCAGTTGACTATTCTCTCTGTAAATTAGCAAAGTTGTATGTAGCGAAATTGTGAGGTCGCATTTGAGTGCCGATGTCGATTATCTCGGATAAAAATCTGAGGTTTACGTCTCGATTTTGGAAGGCACTACATCAAGCTTTGGGCACCAGGCTAGACTTCAGTACGGCATTCCATCCGCAGTCAGACGGCCAATCTAAGCGGGTAATACAAGTGTTGGAGGATATGTTGAGAGGTTGCGTGATAGACTTTAGAGGGAGTTGGTAGGAGTTCTTGCCTTTAGCAGAATTTGCGTTCAATAATTACTATCAGGAATGTATTCGGATGGCACCGTATGAAGTACTATATGGACGGAAGTGTCGCACCCCTACATGCTGGACGAAATTGGGAGAACGTTAGATTTTGGGTCCAAAAATTATGGCAGAATCGGAAGAAAAAGTTAAGATAATACGGACACGGTTGAAGGAGGCATCTGACCTATAAAAGTCATACGCACATCTTAAGTGGAAGGAGATTGAGTTTGCTGTGGGAGATTATGTGTTTCTTAAAGTTTCGCCGTGGAAGAAGGTAATGAGATTTGGTCACAAGGGAAAGTTAAGTCCTCGTTTTATAGGACCTTATCGGATTCTGAATCGAGTTGGACCAGTGGTATATCAGTTAGAGTTGCATTTGGAGTTGAAGCAGATGCACGATGTGTTCCACGTGTCAATGCTACGTCACTATTGGTTAGATCCATCTCATGTGATACCGGTTGAGGAGGTGGAGCTGTGATCAGATCTGTCCTATGAGGAAGAGCCGATTCGGATTCTGGAACAGGATGTGAAGGTGCTTCGGAGGAAATCAGTCCCTCTAGTCAAAGTGCTATAGTGTAACTATGGATCGGAAGAAGCTTCGTGGGAGCTAGAGGAAGCGATGCGACAGCAATACCCTCACTTATTTTAGCCAAGTAATTTCAAGGTCAAAATTATTTTAAGAGGGTAGAACTGTAACATCCGAGATTTAGGGGTTATGCATTTTAACTTAAATGTATGTGGTAGCATGCCAATGTGTGGGTTGAATATGTTTTGGGGACTTCGAGAATTTTAGAATGTAGGAGAATGCCTTAGAAAAATATTAGATTTTTAGCCTTAAAATGGAGCTAAGCAAGATAGACCTTAAGAAAAATTGCATGGGATTTTAGACACAATAATTCAGTTGGCAAAGTGGCAAGGGAGACGCCACTTAGAGCCTTGGAAGGTGATGCTACAAGCAGTGAAAGGGGGCTTAGGTTTGAATAGCATAAGCAACATTTTGGGCTTGAATTTTTTTTGGCAAAGAGGAGCAGTGATGGACGGCACAAGGACTTTAAGTGGATGAGGATGAGACTTGGTCATATTCTTTTAAAAATTCGGCTAAAGGGAGGAGATAAGAGTTGACTCATTCAAATTATTTTGAATGAGAAAAGAAGAGGAAAAGTAGGAGAAAAAGAAGGAAGCTGATAGGGGGAAGAAGAGTTGGCTGGCCAAGGGATTTCTTTGGTGTCAATTTCGGTTAGGTTGAAGGGGGAGGAAGCCGAATATGCATAGTGAAGTTTAGGTATTCTCTTTGTGCAATTTCTTTGTCTCGAAAACTTGTGTTCTTTTTCTTGTGGAACCGAAATAGGAGATCACTTGTGCACCTTTTTCTCTCTTGACCAAAAGCCAAAACCATTTGTGCTTTCCCTTCTCAATCTCACCATTGTCGAATTCTTTTAGCCTTCTTCTATACTTCTTTCCTTTCTCTCAACCGCAAGTTTATACCTACTCTTTTGGTGGCCGAATATCCCATCTCCATTTGGGAGTATTAGCCGAATCTTATGTCCCTCATTCTTTTTTCTTTTTTGCAAATCCTTAAAGCCAAAACATTCACCATCTAGCTGATTTCTTCATCTATTTCTCCTTCAAAGTCAATCACTTTTCTATAGTAGCCGAACTCTTCTGTGGTTTTAAGCAAGAGTGTAATCGATTTCAACATTAGGGGTAAAGATCAACATCATTCATTCTTTCTTTTTCTTTTGGATTAGCCAAATCTAAGGATCTAATCCTCTTATTCTCAATTGGTCAAACCTTGAAGGGGATTTTATGATTCTTTTGTGAGCGACGATTAGGGGAGATCATTGGATTTGAATACCCAAGGTAAGTGAAGTGTGATCTTAGGTGAAGGCCATTTACTTTGGTTTATTAAATGTTAGAATCGAATCTAACAAATACCATATAGGAATTTCGACAGACCCCACAGACAAGTGATGGATTTGGGATTTAGACGATCAAGGTAAGGGATATTAATATTTGGCCAAGGGCCACTTTTTGTTTTAAGACTATGCCGATTCTAACTATGGTGTCTTAGGGGGTTTTCGGCAGATCTTCGGGATTTGGCCAAGCAATCTAGGTAAGGTTTCTAGTGTTTCAAATATGTTTCCCATTTGTTCAAAAGCCAAAAACTAACCATTTGAGTGTACTAATGCTTAGCCAATTGTAAGGGGGGAACATCACGAAGTTTCGGGATTTGGTTGGTAACCAAATCGGCAGCAAGGAAAAAAAAGGGATCTAGAGCGTTAGATCGGGATTTTCGGGATTTCGATTAGATCTACGAATAATCAAGTGTGTAGCCCTACACTAATTCCCCCTAGGTTGATAATATTAGATATGTGTTAATGAAAATATGAAAATATGGCTAAGGGTACCATTCAATGGTACGAGTGTATTCAGGTACGTTACCCCTTTAACACTTGTAAATAATGTTTAATAACATTGATGTGAAATATGTGGAATCCCATTTTGATTTTGGGGTAAGGTAAATCGTATGAAAAATAGCATGTTTTGTATGTTTCATGGGCATATGGGTGATTATGTGAAAGGGGAAGTGATCTGGTGGTTCCTACCACAATATCTGGTGACTCTGTCACATTATCTGGTGACTATGTCACATAATATGAATCTGGTGACTCTGTCACATTATCTGGTGGCTATGCCACAATTATAAGGGCGATGCGCAGATTGATCGCATGACGCCTTCGATGGTTTGTATCGGATAGAGGGTCGATTTAGTAATCCCCACGGTGTGATCGGTAGGTACGGGTGATGTGTAGAGGTTGGGTTTAGGTGGTTTGGGTTGCATCATGGTTTACAACTATTTTATGTGATTTATTATGCATTGTATGATTTGGGAATCTGTGATGGTAGTTACACACTGAGTCTGTTGACTCACCCTTCGTGGGCTAACTTTTTGCAGATGGCACTCAATAGATGGACCGGGTCGGCAGGAATTTAGCGGTGGCCATGCACAGCTCAAATTTTTGATTTTCTTATTAAGTTGATATTTATTTATTTTGGGTTATAATTTGATGTAATAAGGCCATTATTACTTAACTGTTTTATTTTCATTGCGTTTTAAATTTCTGATTTGATACGAACAACGCCAATTGTTTTGAAACTCAATCACCTACGGGTTTTTTCCAAGTTACAAAAATATAAAACTCCCTAATTCGGTATTTCTTTAACTTGTAACTTTTGAAATATGAAATTATCGATTTATTACAAAAATTAAATTACAACTCAATTTTTAACATGAGAACAACCCAAATCTATTTTCTTCAAAACCACCACAATTTTCAAAATGTCATACGAGACTTAACTACTTTTACTCAAGGAGCATGCCAGATCCGGTCAGGGCTTATGGGCCGGGTTTGGGGTGTTTCAAAATTGGTCATACATGAGTGAAATAGTGAAAATTAGGGGCTACTGTAGTTAAGAAAATGATTCTTGCTAGGCTTGAAATAAAAGAAAGTTGAATGAAAATCATTTTACGAGCCTAGGGGCAAAAGTGTAATTATATGAAAGTTTAGGGGCAAATCATAATTTTGTCAAAGTATGAATTATGAGTCAATTTAATTAATGTGAGTGTTAAACAAGTAAAATTGTTATTATAGATCAAGAAAAAATGAAGCTCGGACCGAAGCCGAGGCAAGGATAAAATGTTAGACTAAATCGAGCTTCCACACACATTTTGAGTACCGAGGTAAGTTTGTATGAATTTAAGGCTTCCCATGTATTTTTTATTAAATAATTTATTATGATGTATAATGTACATTATTTTCATGAAATTAAGATTAATGATATCTTGATGAGAAAATGAATGAGAAAATGCAAGAGGAAGTCCCTGTTAAAGACTTGGAATAATAAGGATACTAATATCACAACATGAGGCAAGGAAAGTCGTGTAAGACCATGTCAAGACATGGCATTGGCATTAAGCCAAGGATATCATGTAAGTCAATTGCAAATCATGACATTGAAAAGTTTTTATGACGCAAAGGTTCCATGTAAATCCAAGCCAAGGCATGGCATTGGTGAGGCAAAGATGTCATGTAAGTCCATGTCAAGACATGGCATTGAAAAGATTCATAAGGCAAGGATACCAGTTAAGACCATGTCAAGACATGGCAATGGTAAGTTTCCAAAGGAAACATATAAGGAAGGTCTCGTGTAAGACCATGTCTGGGACATGGCATCGACACCGAGTTAAGGGATCCCATGTAAGACCATATCTAGGATATGGCATTGGCATCATGAGGCGATCCCATGTAAGACCATGTTTGGGAAATGGAATTGGCATCGAGATCCATGTTTGATGAGATTGAGTAACCTCGGTTATTCAGGGTAATTCATCGGGCAAAAGAGCCAAGTATGAAAGAGGTAACAAGAAAGCTATGTAAGTAAAGATAGTAACAAGTTAATTTATTCATGAAGGATAAAGGGTTGTATTTAAGTTAAGGAAGATAAGGAATTGAGATGCATATTACACTAGCAAAAGTGCTCATCTATGTGATTAAGTGTTACAGGTACCATGAGTATAATACAAGTATGAAATTATTACGTAACATGTGATGAGTAAGAACAAGTATGAGTAAGTAAGCCCAAGCATTTGAGACTTATATTGTTGTTGATGTGTGAGTTGAATGAGCCAATGAATGGATTTTGAATATTTGATGATGACTAGCTATTGGCGTGGCTAACTATGGATAAGCTTTAGTATTATAAGTCTGAAAATGTGAATTAATACAAAGAAAACATGATAGAGTAAAGTCAGCAGCAAAACAGTTTGTACAATAACAATTGTATCACTTTGTAAATTCACCAAAAATGGTGGAAAATGAATTATAAGTTGAATAAGATATTAAGTTAAATCTTATTGAGTCTATTTTTTCACAAAAGAAGAAGAACAAGGAAAAGAATTTCATATGATGAGATATTTGGATTTTAGTGAGATAGGGTCAAAATGATTTCGAAGTCCCTTATTCTGACTTGGGAAATTCATTAAAAATCCTAAAAAAAATAATAAAGCGGCAAAATTTATATGCTTGAATCTATTAATGAGTCTCTTTTCAAGAGAAACAAACAGAAACATCATTCGAGTTCTGTACCACGTGAAAATTTATTTTTAGTGAAGAGGGTTCAAAACTATCAGACATTGAAATAGCGGAGACTTTAAAGAATAAATTGTACTAATTGGCTGGACCAAAAATTCTGAAAATTTTATGGGAAGAATATATGTGAGTCTAATTCCAAAGAAAATTATAAAATCTAAATTTGGAGTTTCGTAGCTCTAGATAAAAATAATTTAGTGAATGTAACTCGAGTAGACAGCTCAAGATGAATATAAGTGAATTGAGAAAGTTTATGCAATAATGATGGCATTACCTTGAGAACTCAAAATAAGGATTGTTAAAAGCATGGTGATAAATTGTTTATTATTTACATACATACTTATTAATATTTATAGCTTACTCCCCTTCCTTTCTCATATCATGTAGGGTTTTATAAAAGCTCAGGTTGGAGATCATCGGAGATGCTATCACACTATCAAGCTATCATGTTAGGTATAAGTGAATGCAAAACCTTTTGAGTCTATGGAATGTATAGGGACTTAGTCATTTTGTATATGGCCATTAGGAATTGGCGATATTTTGGTCGCCATTATGAATTGGCCGATATTTATCAAGTTTCATATTTTAATGGTAACGAGTTTCTGAAGTGAAAGTTTATCTGAGATGATGTTTAGTGATCCTTCATAGTGTATTATTGTCATGTTATGGTTTGCCTGTGTTGGTATATGTGTGCTTATGTTTTAGAGTGGCTATTGGCATGGAGAATAGCCTTCTAATTATGTACATCGGTAGACACACGGGCGTGTGTCTAGGCCGTGTGCATCACACGGTCAGCCCCATGGGTGTGTTAATAGGCCGTGTGTCCCCTACAAGTTGGTGATATAAGTTAGTGTTGACCACGGGCTACCCACACGGGCTTGTGCCTAGGCCGTGTTACCCTTATGAGGTTGCTAATGTCACAAATAGAATACCCAGGTTTTTTCAAATGGGCAAGGACACGGGCGTGTCTATGCCATGTGAAGCACACGGGCCAAGAACATGGGCGTGTGGCCCTGTTTTATGTCAAAATTTTCCAAGTGTATAAAAGTTCTGGTTTGGTCCCTTAACATCCCAAGAATATGTAGCGGGTCTTGTAGACCCATGATAAGGACGTTACGATTGTAAATGATTTTTTTAATTGGAATGAATTTTATAGCCCAAGGTTGTATGTTCAAGCAAGTTAAGTCCGATTATGCCTCGTAACCTAGTCTGACGTTGAATAGGGTAAAGGGTGATACATTTAGTAGTATTAGAGCTATGGTTTAGTCGGTTCTCAGACTAACCTAGCATGAGCAAGAGTCTAGCTATACATGCCATATGTAGACTGAGATAGTATGAAATCTCCCGGCTCTAATGAAATTATTTTGTTAAGACAGAGATGATTTCCAACCGAGCTATTTTCGATAATGTAAAAAAATGATATTGAGGTAATTGAAATGTGTTTGTGATGAGACTAAACTTAGAAAGGTATGGATAGAAGTTCATGATATGTATGTGTTAATGTACAAAGTGAGATAACCTTGAGTTGAGAAATGTGGAAACACGAAATAAAATGAAAGTTTATGTGGTGATAAGCCCATTCATATCTGCTTGGCATGCATATGCTGATATGTGCCCAACCTATTTGACTAAGTGAATATGATAAGTACACTTACACAAATTGATGGAATGTGTGGTTATGTACACTTGTTTGAATAAGTGTAATCAGTATGTTAATGTGGATGAATTTTATGTTTACGTGTTAAATTACAGACAGTATGATGTTATGTTTTACGTCTTTATTAACGGGGAAATGAGTGCGATCGTTCAATAATGAATTGATGGATAAGACCATGGTTGGACCATGGCAGAGTATGAAATGTAAGATCATAGCTGGGCTATGGCATTTCGGAGAAAAGACCATAATTGGGTTATGGCATTGTGGACGTAAGACCATGGTTGGACCTTGGCAGTACATGTGTGTACATGTAAATCCATAGTTGGACTATGGCATCAAGTAAACGACATATTCAAACCCGTAAGGCGTTCTCTACTTTGAAAAAAATGCTAGTAAGTAAATTCATTGTTTGAAATTGTGAATGACAGAAAACATTCGTAAAATGAATAAGCATATTAAATTATCTAAAGTGAATTATGTGATTATGATGATATTACATTAATGATGAATGTTAAGTCATATGTGTGTATTTATGAGTGCCAAGTTAGAGGCTTTATGATCTCACCCCCTTACCAGTGATGCTTTATGACGAAATTTTATGAGAACCATGTTGAATAAGTTTATAAGTGTGAAACTAAAGAGTTCAGATGAAATAATTAGTAATGTATACAGAGATGAGAATAGTTGGAAACTGAAAACAGCTTTAAAAGAAATATCAGAATGTTTTAAAGATTACATAGACTATGCAATGTCAAAGATAAAGAAGAAATTAATCTCGACTATTCGATTCAATTGAGTTATGTGTATTAAAATTATCCTCAATTATAGTAATGAAATTTGTTCATACACGAGTATATAGACGGATAGTCTGAATGAAGAAATTATATTCTGGAAAGTATGATATGGAGATATGCCTATTGGATTGTTCTAATCGAATGATGTTATTACGAGTTAAAGTTGTACTGATTGATAAAGTCATCATATTTTTGAAAGTTTGAATGATCTATGCATGTTAGCAAAGTTCTAAACAGTTGAAAGTATTATTAATTGAATTTCTAGTTCTGAGTTTAGTTTAAATTGAGTAAGGAAATTGCGATTTTTTTTCAATGATGTACTACTGAATAGATCAGGATATGTTTTAATACATGTGAAGAAGTAGTTTGCACATGCAGACGGTTGAAGTCACATGAAAAAGAACTATTAGACTAATGATTTAGAGGCAGTCACTTTTATATCTGTGTTTTGAATTAGATGATTATGTATGTTCGATGAAAAATGGCATAAGCTTCCTGATCCTAATGGGTTAAAGTATTTAATGTCGCAGAAGAATCTCAAATTAAGACAACGTAAATGTTTTGAGATGTTAAAAGACTAAGAGTGATTATTGACTTACCTTTTGGAAAGAAATATGGTTACAAATGCTTGAATGGAAAATCTTTGTCTATTTTTGTGATTACTGGTTACTCGATTTATCTTATTTAATGATGGACTAGTCCTAGCTAAGTTAAAAGCTTAAGTAATGCTTTCTTTGTGAATTGAGAATCTCAAAAATGTGATAGAGAGTGGTGAACTAAACGAGTACAAGGTGAAACGACATTATATTTCGAATTTCAAGTTGGACTTGATTCTTGTTATTATTATTGTTTTGAGGTGGGTAATCTAAACTTAGTAGTAGTTTGTCGGTTCATCCAAGAGTAATACACAGTGCAGTCATATAAAATAGATGTGCTAATGATTGCGTATGTTACATGATATCTTGGATCCGTATTTAGATGACAAAATGTTAACAAATACAAGCCAAAATTCAAGTGTATTCAGGACTAATACAGTCAGTGGTTGTGTGAGAGTGATAATGAGATAGAGTTACCATAGATTTCATATCAGGATTTTCATTATCCCCAAAAAGGAATATGATAATTGGTTTATGGTTGATCAATTGACAAAGAAATATCCGTATGATTATTTCATTAATTGCAAATTTCTTATTTGATAGATTAGCCGAGTAATATGGTTCTGAGATTATTCGATTATGCAGAGTGCAGTTCCATTATGTCAGATAGAGATCTGAAGGTTACATCGTAATTATATAATGAGCCATAGGGAACTCTGAGTATATAGTTGCATTTTGGCACAGTAATTTGTTTTTATATCAATGATAAGTCTAAGAGGGTAGTTCAGATTTTGGCGATGTACTCCGACACTATATGCTAAAAGTTTAAAGGATATTGGAAAGAGATATATGAGATTTAAATCAATTTTTAATTTTGAGAAGATTATGAAAGTGTTTTAGGAGAGTTGAATGCAAATTTTTATGGTAAGATTTTCGGGAATGAAAATCCCTAAAGAGAGGGAGAATTGTAATAGCCTAATTTTGGGCCTAGTCAAAATAGTGGTTTTGGGGCCACAAATCCATTGAGAAAAATCTTATTTTTATTATATTTTTATGGTCTACGATTTCACGGAAAGATTTCATGAAAATTTCGTTCGAAAATTTCGACGTTTGGGCACTCAATTTAGTCAAAAAGACTAAATTGTAAATAGTGTAAAAATTGAGTTCTACATGTTAGAAGTGTCCAACTTATATGAAATTTTAAATTGGAGGTCTTTAAATGGAAATTAGACCATTGGTTAAATTTTTGGACAGAAATGGACTTTAGATAAGTGAAATAGGATATTTTTAAGTTAGGGACATTTTGGTAATTAAATGGACTAAAAGACAAAATAAAAGCCAAAAACCTTTGTCCATCTGATTCCTTGGCCGAATTTAGCATGGGGAAGCCATGGCTAGGGTTTTCAAGCTTTCAAGCTCAATAGTAAGTGCATCCAAGCCCCGTTTTTAATGTTATTTACATTTTTGAGATTCCTATAACTCGGTTTAGCTATTTCTACCATTATTTTGAGCTAGGGTTTGTGTTCAAAAATTTACCCATGTATGACATGCATGCATTTTGATGATTTATGGAAGAATATGGAAGTTTGATGTATGATAAACATCTCTTTCTAAGTGATTTTCATGAAAAATGCATAAAAGGACCAAATTGCAAAGTTATGAAATTGGTCATACATGAGTGAAACAGTGAAAATTAGGGGTTGTTGTAGTTAAGAAAATGATTCGACTAGGCTTGGAATACAAGAAATTTGAATGAAAATCATTTTACTAGATTGGGGCAAAAGTGTAATTATGTGAAAGTTTAGAGACAAAATCGTAATTTTTGTCAAAGTATGAATTATGAGTTAATTTAATTAATGTGAGTATTAAACAAGTAAAATTGTTATTATAGATCAAGAAAATGAAGCTCGGACCAAAACGAGGCAAGGATAAAAGTGTTGGACTAAATCAAGCTTCCACACACATTTTGAGTACTGAGGTAAGTTTGTATGAATTTAAGGCTTCCCATGTATTTTTTTATTAAATAATTTATTATGATGTATAATGTACATTATTTTCATGAAATTAAGATTAATGGTATCTTGATGAGAAAATGAACGAGAACATGTAAGAGGAAGTCCCGGTTGAAGACTCGGAATAATGAGGATACTAATATCACAGCATGAGACAAGGAAAGTCTGTGTAAGACCATGTCAAGACATGGCATCGACAATAAGCCAAGGACATCATGTAAGTCCATGACAAGTCATGGCATTGAAAAGTTATAATGAGGCAAATGTTCCATGTAAGGCCAAGCTAAGACATGGCATTGGTGAATTCGTAAAGCAAAGATGTCATGTAAGTCCATGTCAAGACATGGCATTGATAAGATTCATAAGGCAAGGATACCACGTAAGACCATGTCAAGACATGGCAATGGTAAGTTTTCAAAGGAAACATATAAGGAAGGTCTTGTGTAAGACCATGTCTGGGACATGGCATCGACACCGAGTTAAGGGATCCTATGTAAGACCATATCTGACATATGACATTGGCATCATGAGGCGATCCCATGTAAGACCATGTCTGGGACATGGCATTGGCATTTAGATCCATGTTTGATGTGATTGAGTAACCTAGTTGTAACACCCCAAACCCGGCCCAAACACTACTACATGATCTGGTATGTCACTAAGAAAATTTTTGTAAAGCCAATTGTGTTGTCAGAAAGCCCAAATAAGAATTACATAAAATGTGCCTTATTAATCAAAAGCCCAAAACTTAATTACATGTCCTTGAAAGAAATTAAAACGAGAAAAATACTAAAGGCCCACATTAAATCTAAAATGTAAACAAATGGCCCATGGCCTTATTAAAATGTAGTTTAAACCCATCATATAAAGTACTTTAAAAAAAAACTAATATGGGGAACTTGTCACGGATCCACCTTCTTATGCATGGCCACCTTGCACTCCACTCCGGCCCGGTCTGTCGCACTAATTGTCACCTGAAAGGTTAGTTTAAAGGGGGTGAGTCGCGAGACTCAGTGTGCAACCCTCATGCACCACTAGACTTGGGCCTCATTAAACATAATAATAATTTCATTCAATGGAAACATATAATATGCAAGACCAAACCCAATTGCCTAGGTTTCCATCCGCTGCACGCCCCCGTACTAACCAAAACACCATAGGGGATTTCTACAATCAACCCACACCGCTACTCCCCATGATGGTAGTCATGCTGCTCATCAACATATATTGGCCGAAGCTCGTATAACAAATCACGGCATTAGCCGTTACGGTAATTCACGGTAAAAACTGTTACTCATATACATATACATATAACTTCCTTTTTTCATCACCCAACCCATGCAACATGCATAATAATTTAAAAACATGTACAACAGTTTACTTGTAACATATAGTCAGATTATTTACTAACATGAGTGTCCGTCGTTTAAATCGAGATTTGACTTTTAATGTAACATGTAAATCTTATGAACTCATATATATATATATATATTTATTATTAATCAGATCTAGACGATGGGGAAGTATTACACACCTGATTCTCGTACTAAGGCTTTCGCTATGCCTACGTTACTATCACTTGAAACAACTACTATTAGCCCACGATCTGACTTCGATTTTGGCCCACACCGCATTGGCCAATCTCGCACTACCGAAACAGATCGCTTCTTGAATTTGGGAGATGGTTTTTATAGATCCAACCTTCTCTTCTTGACTGTTAGTTGAGTCCATAACAATCCCTTAATCACTAAACCAAATAAACGATGAGATCTAACTCATTAGTTAAATGTGACCTTTAAAACAAACACTTACCTAGTTAGCTGAATCCCGAATATCTTTTAGAAATTGTCACCACCAACCTTCCTACATTCGGCCATCAACCAAATATCAAACCAATTGATACACACATTTAGCCTAACCCCAAATAGTATTCGGCCAAAGCACAGAGAATCATGGAAGGCCATTCGGCCACAGTTACCACTACCTACCTTCAATTTTTCCACCAAATCGGCTTTAATGGGATAGTTTCAGCTTCTAGGAGTAAAGAGTATAATCGACAGAGCCTTGGAAACAATGATTTAGATTAGGAGTTTGATAAAAATAAAGGAAACACAGAAAAGGAAAAATCTCGAAACTCACCGGATTACTAAGGAGTATACGGCTTATAGTGCACCTTCGGGAAAACAAAGTTCTCCCTTGTAGATTCGACTATAGAGGAAGAAGATAGGCACTAAGAGCATTCAGCTTTCAGAAGGGTTTTTGAGGAGAGGAGAGATACTAAGGAGTTTCGATTAGAAGAGAGAAATCAAGGCAAGTGAGTGAGGAGAGTTTCGGCTAAAGAGGAAAAGTATGAAAGAAAAGAGAAGCAAATGGAAGAAAAAGATGATTTCCCCTATTAAATTCGGCACACACACACCAACACATAGAGTTGGAGTTTCTGCCAACTCTTTCCCTCCTGATAGCCTTCATCTCACCTGATAACCTCAATCCTTATCTTACCCTTTTGAAGAGCCCTCACTAAAGCCAACTCCTTCATCCTTGTTTATCATCTTTTATTACTTAAATAAAAAGAAATAAAGCTCCTTAATTAGTAGCCTAATGCCGTCCACCCCCTTCCCATTTAAGTGCCGAATTTGACCCATTTCCTAAGGCCCAATCGACCACACAAGCGCCCAAATTCCTCCCTCCTTATGGTGCCACTTTATGCCCACTTAATGCGCTTTAATTCTTTGGGCCATAGGCCCAGCTTGTCACTTAATTAACCATCTTCTTAAATTATAAGCTAACACCATTTATTAGCCACATAACCCAAATTTTTAAAGCGCAATATTTCACTTTAAATTATCCAGAGCACTAACTTTAACCCTAATCCAAATATTTAATCAAAAAGTCAGCCCAACTTTTACAATCTCAATTTAACATATTAGACTATCATTTAAATGCGTAGGCCCACTTTAAGGATGTTACAGTTCTACCCCCTTAAAATAAATTTTGGCCTCGAAATTTACCTGGTCAGAAAAGATGGGGATACTGCTGGCGTATAACATCCTCTGGCTCCCACGTCGCCTCTTCTGCGCCTTGATTCTGCCACAAAACTTTAACCAATGAAACAAACTTCCTTCTCAATACTTTCACATCTCGATCCAGAATTTGTACTGGTTCCTCCTCAAAGGACAAGTTCGGCCTTACTTCTATCTCTTCTAGCAGAACTACGTGCGATGGGTCAGATCGATAACGTCTCAGCATCGAGACATGGAAGACGTCATGTATCTGCTCCAACTCTGAAGGCAACTCCAACCGATAAGCCACTAGGCCCACAAGTTCTAGTACCCAGTAAGGCCCAATAAACCGTGGACTTAACTTCCCCTTTCAACCAAACCTCATTACCTTCTTCCACGGAGATACCTTCAAGAAGACTTGATCACCAATCGCGAATTCCACCTCCTTCTGCTTTAAATCTACGTAAGACTTCTGTCGATCCAACGTTTCCTTTAGCCGAGCCCGTATTAACTTCACTTTCTCCTCGGTTTTTGAAACTAATTTGGACCTAACACCTTACATTCACCCAACTCCGTCCAACATGTTGGAGTACGACATCTCCTTCCATATAACGCTTCATAAGGTGCCATCTGAATGCTAGCTTGATAACTATTATTATATGTAAATTCTACCAAGGGCAAATACTCTTCCCAATTGCCCCTAAAGTCGATGATGCAACCCCTTAGCATATCTTCCAAGATTTGAATTACCTTCTCGGACTGACCATCAGTCGGTGGGTGAAAGGCAGTACTAAAGTCTAACCTTGTTCCCATTGCTTGATGAAGAGCCTTCCAAAATCGTGACGTGAACCTAGGGTCTCTATCTGATATGATGGACACTGGCACACCATGCAATCTTTCAACCTCAGCCACATACAATTTAGCCAGCTTTTGTAAAGAAAAGTCCACTCGAACCGGTATGAAGTGAGCAGACTTTGTCAGTCGGTCAATAATCACCCAAATTGAATCCTTCTTAGTGGGTGTAAGGGGTAACCCACTAACAAAATCCATCGTGATTCTCTCCTATTTCCATTGGGGAATCTTCATCGGCTGCAACAATCCCGATGGCACTTGATGTTCAGCTTTGACCTGTTGACACGTCAAGCATTTTCCTACGACTTTTGTTACCTCTTTCTTCAGACCTAGCCACCAAAATTGTTCTCACAAATCACGGTAATCTTGACTCCTCCAGGATGCATAGCATAGGGGCTACTATGCGATTCCCGAAGAATCCTCTGTCTTAACTCATCATCTTTAGGCATGCAAATCTTCCCACGATAACATAGAACTCCATCCTTGTTCAGACTATAGTCCTCCATTTCACCATCCCTCACTTGCAATAGTTGAGCACTCAAGTCTTTATCTCATAACTGCTTATCCTTAACCTGGCTTACCCATGTTGGCTTTACTTGCAACTCAGCTAGCAAACTCCCATCGTCGAATAGACTCAAATGAGCAAACATGGCTCTTAACTCGATACTACTTTGCGGCTTAACGCATCTGCTACCACATTCACCTTTCCAAGGTGATATTCGATCGAACAATCATAATCCTTCAAGAGCTCGATCCACCTATGTTGTCTCAAATTCACTCCTACGGGTAAGGAGGTACTTGATTTTATGGTGGGTGTAAATTACCGACTTCTCCCTGTATAAATAGTGCCTCCAAATCTTTAAGGCAAACACTACCGCCGCCAACTCCAAGTCATGCGTGGGGTAGTTTAACTCATGTGGTCTCAACTGTCGAGACGCATACGCCACCACCTTTTTTTCTTGCATCAGCACACACTCTAAACCCGTGTGTGACAAATCATAGTAGATAATAAATTCCTTTCCTACCTCCAGCTGAATTAATACTGGCGCTTCCGTCAGGATTTTCTTTAGGTTCTCAAAGCTCTCTTGCTATTTGTCGATCCATACAAACAATACTCCCTTCCTCAACAACTTAGTAAGAAGAGCCACTATTAGAGAAAACCCTTCAACAAACCTTCGGTAATACCATGCTAAGCCTAAGAAACTCAAACCTCCGCCACAAACTTTGGTGGTTTCCAATCCAATAGAGCCTCTATCTTTCGAGGGTCCACCCTGATTCCCTCGACCGAAACCACATGTCCTAAGAAAGTCACTTCCTTCAGCCAGAACTCACACTTACTAAACTTTGCAAACAACTGCTTCTCCCTTAGAGTTTGCAACACCACGCGAAGATGTTCATCATGCTCCTCCTCCGACTTAGAGTAAACCAGGATATCGTCGATGAACACCACCATGAACCGATCAAGATATGGCTAGAACACCTGGTTCATCATATCCATAAAGGCTGCTGGTGCATTCGTCCACCCGAATGGCATTACCAAGAACTCATAATGCCCGTATCGAGTCCAAACGCCGTCTTATGAATGTCCCCTTCTTTAACTTTTAATTGATGGTATCTAGACCTTAAATCAATCTAGAAAAGACCGATTCTCCTTTGAGTTGATCGAATAGGTCATCGATCCTTGGTAATGGGTACTTGTTTTTGATCGTCAAATTGTTCAATTGACGATAGTCCACACACATACGCATGGATCCATCCTTTTTCTTCACGAACAGGACTGGCGCTCCCCATGGAGACACACTCGATTGAATGAACCCATGATCCAATAGTTCTTGAATCTGAGCCTTAAGCTCCACCAACTCCTTCGGCGCCATTCTATAAGGAGCGATAGATACTAGAGCTGTACCCAGAAGTAAGTCTATTCCAAATTTCACCTCGCGATCTGGGGGTAATCTTGGTAATTCCTCCGATAAGACATCTGCGAACTCCTTGACTATTCGGACCTTATTAACAGTCACCTCCTTAACATCCAATGCACTAATAAAGGTTAGATATGCACTACATCCCTTTTGAATCATCTTAATAGCTTTTAAGGAGGATATCACATTGGACAAGTAATTCCTCCTTTCTCCTAACACAACCACTTCCCCGCCTTTTGGGGTACCCAACATCATACGCTTGTTCTCACAGTCCAACTTGGCACGATGCTTAGTTAACCAATCCATTCTCAAGATGAGGTCAAACTCTCCAAATGGCAATTCCATCAAGTCTGCCGAGAACACTACCCCTTAAGTCTCTAAAGGTACTTCCTAAACAGATTGTCCACTACCCTAGATTGTCCTAGGGGACTAACCACGGTCATCTTCGTAGTGGTTATATCATAATCTATACTTAAAGTCTTAGATACTAAGCATGCAACATAGGAGTGGGTTGATCCAATGTTAATTAAAGCAAGAAAAGGGTTATCAGTGATAAGAAACGTACCGGTTATAACATCCGGTGCGTCACCGTCTTCCCTTCGGTGAGTCGCATAAACTAAACCCGACTGCATTGCATCCGTATTACCTGTACCTCTTCCAGATGCTCCACGACCCCGACCGGATCCATTTCTTCCTCTAGCTGCACCTCTACCCCTTGGTCTAAGCTGATCACCTCTCCTAGCCTGATCAGAACCTCGGCCCGTTGGCTACCCACGATCTACCTGAGGACAGTCCCTCATCAAATGTTCTGTGGACCTACACCTAAAGCATCCACCGGTTTCACTCTGCATTCCCCATAATGGGTTCTCCCACATATAGAACATGCTTGACTCTGGCCCGATGGAGCACGAGCTTGCCCATCAGTCCTAGGCCTCTTTTGAAAATTTCCAGTTGCTCTAGAGGGTCCAAAACTCCTCTTACTCCTTCCTCGATCCTTATCCTTCTCTTGTCTCTCCACCCATTTCACTTCCTCAGCTATTTTAACTTTATCCACTAGAACCGTAAAAATTCTCTCTCGTTGTGGCGTGATCAAAACCCTTAGCTCATTTCTTAGCCCATCCTCGAACCGAACGCATCGTTCATATTTCGTTGACACCATTCCTTGAGCATAACAGCTTAGGCGTAGAAACTCAGCCTCATACTTAGCCACAGACTTACTCCCCTGCACCAAATTCAAGAATACTTTCCTTTGAGTATTCATGTAACTAGCCCCAACGTACTTTCCCTGGAATGACTCCTTAAAGAAATCCCAATCAATCAAGTCACGGTCGTACCCTCTTTCACCGTGAGCCACCATTGGTAGGCCTCGTCTTGAAGAAGAGACACGACCCCTTTCAGCTTCTCCTCCACCGTGAAATTTAGGTCATCCATTATACGTTCTACTACCTCCAACCAATATTCAGCGAACTCGGGGATACACTAGAGACTCCCCTAAATACTTCGGCCCCATTGCTCCTCAACCTTTCAGCCTGATTTTGGGCTCATCGCCCATACCAAATTTCGACCACTCTTTCCAAAACCCTTAGGACGGCTTTGAGACACCACGTCCTCTCCACTGCCTAGTCTTGGAATTCCACCTCAAGATTGGTGGGCCAGTATCTCACTACGCACCCATGACCCGATCCTATGGGTTTCGACACGGTCATCCTACCTCTACTGCGTCCATGTGGGCGGGCGTCCTCGACCTCTTGTACTCATTCTTCTAGTTCGCATTTATCTGATTTAAAAATTTTATGAGTCATTAATTGTTTCCACTAATTATCCCCGAACAATCTTATGAAACATAGTTTAAAAGTGATTCTTTCGAATTCGAACCTATCTACAGTTTTCAGTCTTCCTATTCTAGGAATTATGCACACACAACGTTCATACAAGTAACATTCATTACCTAAGGGTATTTTCATCATTTTGCTACCCAAGGGTATTTTTGTAATTTTATCCTACAGGGGTATTTTCATAATTTTCCAAAATAAGGTTCTGGGTGATTTGGCAAAATCAAGGTATTTTGGTAATTTTCCAACTCGGGGTATTTTGGTAATTTCGTAAATCTGAGGGGTATGTCGATAATTTTACAAATCTGGGTTATTTTAGTAATTTATAAAATTTTGGGTTATTTCAAAAATTTTAAAAATATGGGGGTGTTTTATTAATTTTTCCAATCAGAGGTATTTTGGTCATTTTGCAAATTAAGAATGTTTTGGTCATTTACAACTCAGGGGTAATTTGGTAATTTTAAAATTTAAGGATATTTTGATGTTGTTGTTGTTGTTTTCTATGGAAAGATTCTATTGAATTTGTAAATCGGGGTATATTAGCAAATCATAGGTATTTTTTTCAAAGCAAGGATATTCTAAAAATTTTTGTGGGAAAAATAGGTGGCTGGTCCCTTTTGGGTTTTAATTGTAGTTTTGGCTCACAACACGCACTCAGTAACTAGGGTGAATAGTCACTACGCACTGGGTAGGATTCTAGTGGAAAGGAGGTGAGTCACTAGGACTGCTTAAGTACCAAGCTTTCTCTGAGTCCACTCCTAGACATGCATATGCCTATTGCCACACCTTGTCATGGCTTAAAGTGAATAATCACTATGCACCAGGTGAGATTCCTGCGAAGAGGAGGTGAGTCACTCGGACTACTTAAATACCAAGCTCTTCCGGATCTACTCCTAGACATGCATATGCTTGTTACCACACTTTAGTCTTGTGACTTGTTTACAGGTTTTGTTTAATGAAGTTAAGTCTTATGGATTTTTAAGAATTTGTTTGTCTAGGCCTAGAGTCCATCAAGTTCAAACCTAAATAGTCTACATCCCATAAGCCCATTAAGCCCACATTTATATCACACAATGGTTTAGAGTACTTACCTGGCGAACTTGGCCGGAGACGCAGGTGCCATGCTGAACTAATAAACCTTTGCTAATAAAAATCCATGTTTTTTTAAAAAAACCATTTTTAGAAAATCTTTTGGGCCCAAAATCCCAAAGCCGAGTTTTGAACCTGTCTTTGATACCAATTTGTAACACCCCAAACCCGGCCCAAACACTACTATCGGATCTGGTATGTCACTAAGAAAATTTTTGTAAAACCAATCGTGTTGTCAGGAAGCCCAAATAAGAATTACATAAAATGTGCCTTATTAATCGAAAGCCCAAAACTTAATTACATGTTCTTGAAAGAAATTAAAACGAGAAAAATACTAAAGGCCCATATTAAATCTAAAATGTAAACAAATGGCCCATGGCCTTATTACAATGTAGTTTAAACCCATCATATAAAGTACTTTAAAAAAAACTAATATGAGGAACTTGTCACCTGATCCACCTTCTTATGCATGGCCACCTTGCGCTCCACTCCGGCCCGGTCCGTTGCACTAATTGTCACCTGAAAGGTTAGTTTAAAAGGGGTGAGTCGCGAGACTGAGTGTGCAACCCTCATGCACTACTAGACTTGGGCCTCATTAAACATAATAATAATTTCATTCACATGGAAACATATAATATGCAAGACCCAACCCAATTGCCTAGGTTTCCATCTGCTACACGCCCCCATACCAACCAACACACCATAGGGGATTTCTACAATCAACCCACACCGCTACTCTCCAAGATGGCAGTCATGCTGCTCATCAACATATATTGGTTGAAGCCCGTATAACAAATCACGGCATTAGCCGCTACGGTAATTCACGGTAAAAATCGCTACTCATATACATATACATATAACTTCCTCCTTTCATCACCCAACTCATGCAACATGCACAATAATTTAAAAAACATGTACAACAGTTTACTTGTAACATATAGTCAGATTATTTACTTACCTGAGGGTCCATCGTTTAAATCCAAGATTTCGGCTTTTAATGTAACATGTAAATCTTATGAACTCATATATATATATATATATGTATTTATTATTAATCACATCTAGAGGGTAGGGAAGTATTACACACCTGATTTGCGTACTAAGGCTTTTGCTATGTCTACGTTACTATCACTTGAAACAACTACTATTGGCCCACGATCTGACTTCGATTTTGGCCCACACCTGATTAATAATCTCACACTCATCAAAACAAATTGTTTCTTGAATTTGGGCGATGGTTTTACAGATTCAACCTTCTCTGCTTGACTGTTAGTTGAGTCCATAACAATCCCTTAATCACTAAACCAAATAAATGATGAGATCTAACTCATTAGTTAAATGTGACCTTTAAAATGAACACTTACCTAGTTAGCCGAATCCCGAATATCTTTTAGAAATAGTCACCACCAACCTTCCTACATTCAGCCATCAACCGAATATCAAACCAACTAATACACACATTCAGCCTAACCCTAAATAGTATTCGACCAAAGCACAGAGAATCATGGAAGGCCATTCGGCCACACTTACCACTACCTACCTTCGATTTTTCCACCAAATCGGCTTTAATGGGATAGTTTCGGATTCTAGGAGTAAAGACAATGATTTAGATTAGGAGTTTGATAAAAATAAAGGAATCACAGAAATGGAAAAATCCCGAAACTCACCAAATTACTAAGGAGTATATGGCTTACAATACACCTTCGGGAAAACAGAGATCTCCCTTGTAGATTCGGCTATAGAGGAAGAAGATAGGCACTAAGAGCATTCGACTTTCAGAAGGGTTTTTGAGGAGAGGAGAGATACTAAGGAGTTTCGGTTAGAAGAGAGAAATCAAGGCAAGTGAGTGAGGAGAGTTTCGGATAGAGAGGAAAAGTATGAAAGAAAAGAGAAGCAAATGGAAGAAAAAGATAATTTCCCCCTATTAAATTCGGCACACACACACCAACACATAGAGTTGGAGTTTCTGCCAACTCTTTCCCTCCTGATAGCCTTCATCTCACATGATAACCTCAATCCTTATCTTACCCTTTTGAAGAGCCCTCACTAAAGCCAACTCCTCCATCCTTGTTTATCATCTTTTATTACTTAAATAAAAATAAATAAAGCTCCTTAATTAGTAGCCTAATGCCGTCCACCCCCTTCCCATTTAAGTGTCGAATTTGACCCATTTCCTAAGGCCTAATCGGCCACACAAGGGCCCAAATTCCTCCCCCATTATGGTGCCACTTTATGCCCACTTAATGCACTTTAATTCTTTGGGCCACAAGCCCAGCTTGTCACTTAATTAACCATCTTCTTAAATTATAAGCTAACACCATTTATTAGCCACCTAACCTAAATTTTTAAAGCCCAATATTTCACTTTAAATTATCCAGAGCACTAACTTTAACCCTAATCCAAATATTTAATCAAAAAGTCAGCCCAACCTTTACAATCTCAATTTCACATATTAGACTATCATTTAAATGCGTAGGCCCACTTTAAGGATGTTACATCAGTTATTCCGTGTAATTCATCGGGCAAAAAAGCCAAGTATGAAAGAGGTAACAAGAAAGCTAAGTAAGTAAAGACAATAACAAGTTAAATTATTCATGAAGGATAAATGGTTGTATCTAAGTTAAGGAAGATAAGGAATTGATATGCATATTACACTAGCAAAAGTGCTAATCTATGTGATTAAGTGTTACAGGTACCATAAGTATAATACAAGTATGAAATTATTATGTAACATGTGATGAGTAAAAACAAGTATGAGTAAGTAAGCCCAAGCATTTGAGACTTATATTGTTGTTGATGTGTGAGTTGAATGGGCCAATGAATGGCTTGTAAATATTTGATGATGACTAGCTATTGGCATGGCTAACTATGGATATGCTTTAGAATTATAAGTGTGTAAATGAGAATTAATACAAAGAAAACATGATAGAGTAAAGATAGCAACAAAACAGTTTGTACAGTAGTAGTTGTATCACTTTGAAAATTCACCAAAAATGGTGGAAAATGAATTAGAAGTTGAAAAAGATATTAAATTAAAGCTTATTGAGTCTATTTTTCCAAAAAGGAAGCTGAATAAGAAAAAGAATTTCATATAATGAGATATTTAGATTTTAGTGAGACAGGGTCAAAATTATTTCAGAATCCCCTGTTCTAATTTGGGAAATTCATTAACACTTATAAAAAAATAATTAAGGGGTAAAGTTTATATTCTTGAATTTATTAATGAGTCTATTTTCAGGAAAAACAAATGGGAACATCATTCGAGTCCTGTACCACGAGAAAATATATTTTTAGTAAAGAGAGTTCAAAACTATTAGATAGTGAAACAGGGGAGAATTTAGAGAATAAATTGTACTAATTGGCTGAACAAAAAATTCTAGAAATTTTATGGTAAGAATATATTTGAGCCTAGTTTCAAGGAAAATTAGCGAACCTTAATTTGAAGTTCTGTAGCTCCAGATAAAAATAATTTGTGGCTATAACTCGAAAGCACAGCTCAAGATGAATATAAGTGAATTGAGAAAGTTTATGCAATAATGATGGCATTACCTTGAGAACTCAAAATAAGGATTGTTACAAGCATGGTGATAAATTGTTTATTATTTACATACATACTTACTAAGCTTTATAGCTTACTCCCCTTCCTTTCTCATATCATGTAGGGTTTTATACTTGCTCGGGTTGGAGATCACCGGAGATGCTATCACACTATCAAGCTATCATGTTAGGTATAACTGAATGCAAAACCTTTTGACTCTATGAAATAGGCTATTTATCGCTTTAGCCCTTCTGCATTTTTTATTTTTTTAGTTCAATTTTTTTAATTATAATTTGCCCTAGTAATTTTCTTGCTGATTCATTTTAATCCCACAATAAGTGGCGTCATTTTGGAAGACACGGATATTTCCCCATTTGGTACTTCCTTGTTGTGCGCGCGTTCAACAAGGTCCCTTTCCTTTTATTTATTTTCAAATTTTCCCCAAACTTTTATTTTAAGTGCAATTTTGTCCTTTTTTTATCTCTTTTGAGATTTTTGATATTTTATTATTAATTTTATTAGTATTATTATTAATTTTAATTCTTACTATTATTAATATTATCATTATTATCATTACTATTAATTAATTTTAGTATTACTACTATTATTTTGACTACTATAATCATTATTTTAGTATTATTACTATCACTATATTATTATTATTATTGCTATTATATTATTATTATCATTATTATTATTATTACTAACATTCTTATTATTATTGTTATTACTATTATTTATCTATTTTTATTATCATTATTCATTTATTAATAATAATAATATTATTATTATTGTTAAATTGTTTCACCTAATATCCATTTGTTTATTTATTCGTTGATTAACTACTAAATTTTTAATTATTTTTAGTTTTCATTTATTTATTTACTTTTTAAATTAGTTTGTTTTATTTGTTTTTTACTTTTATTATTATTATTTTTTATTTCGGTTTGTTTATTTTAGCTTTAATATTTATTATTGTCATGCACTTATTAACATTGTAACTCACTTTCCATTTTACTACGATAGTATCATGTTTTACCCAACTTTCAAAATAAGCAAACACTTCGCGTTCTAAGGTTCAAAAGATATTGTATCCTAGCTTACTGGGTTTCGATTTTTCTCTTGAGTCTAAAGAACCTATTACTTTTTTTTAAAAAAAAGGTTAAATAAAAACTTATTCTTGGGAATTCGAGATGTTGTGTCCTAACTTATTGGATATGACGTTTTGTTGTCTTGAGGTAAGGATTTTCTACAAATAAAGGCAAGCTCAGTTTCGAAGTCTTGAAATGTTGCATCCTAACTCATTGGGTGTAACATTTTCTTTGAGATAAATGGGTCTTGGTGTACAATTTGATTCATTCAAGTTTTCTTTCAAATAAAAAGGACCGTATTTTAAAATTTTCAAATTTTCGACATTAGGACATTAGTTAATCAATTAGGTACCAATTTTGGGTGTTACGAGGGTGCTAATCCTTCCTTGTACTTAAACGACTCCCGAACCTATTTTCTCGAATTTCATAGACCAAAATCATTGTTTTAATAAATCAAAATGTTTTTTTAAATGATTAATTTCAAGGTGACCCGATCACACCTCTAAAAAAGATTGGTGGCGACTCCATTTTCCTTTTTAAAGTCGATCCTATTTTTTTTCAAAATAAAAAAAATGGTTTCGACAACTTGGCGACTCCACTGGGGACCTAAGAGAGTCAAGCCATAAATTGATTAATTTCTGTCCTCTTGATGAAAGTTGAAAATAAAATTTGAAAATTACAATTATTTTATTGCATTTTTTGGGTCATTTAGTTGGTTGTGATTTGAGTGTGTAGGGTACTCTTGCATCATATTGCATGACCGTTGTGGTCACATCTTTTAAGTGAGAGTGAGAAGCTACTCTTTCGTGAGGTTTTCACCTCCGTGCAGGATAGTGGATTGCTTTCGAGATACATCCGTACCTATGTCTTCGTGAGATTTTCATCTCCATGCAGCCATAGGGAAATGTATTCCCTAAACTGAACTCGGTCCGTATGAGCCTATAATGGGTAAGGATCGAGTAATCTGCCAGTTCAGGTATCTCTTCTTTAGAACCAAACCACATGTAGAAAGCCCTAAGAGCTTACCCTAGGTAGAACTACGTCGAACCATAGCAATCACTCAGGTAGGTGCTTGATTACTTGTCGTTTGCCTTGAATTTTTTTTTGATATGATACTGACTTGTCATGTTTTGTCGAATTGATTATTTTTTATCTTTTTATCGAAAATCAAAATTTGATTTTGATTCTTTCACCGCATGAGTTTGTACTGTATCTTATGTTTGTTGTGGTTTGAGTCTTGTGGGATATTCCTGCATCATATTGCACGACCAATATGATCATTCCTTTTAAGTGGGAGTGAGAAACTATGCCTTCATGAGGTTTTCACCTCCGCATGGGCTAGTGGACTACTTCCGGGATACATCCGTACCTATATCTTCATGAGGTTTTCACCTCCGTATGGCCATAAGGAAATGTATTTCCCTGAACTAAACTCGATCCATATGAGCCTATAATGGGTGAAGATTGAGGAATCTGCTGGTTCAAGTACCCTCCCTTTAGAATTAAGCCACATATAGTGATCCTTAAGAGCCAACCCTAGATAGAGCTATATTGAACCCTAGGGGTCACCCAAATAGGTGCCCTATTTTGTTATATATTTCTCTTGTGCTAACGTGTTCTCTTTTGTTTTGATTGCATTGCATTCACATCATAGAAAAGAGGCATTGATTCAAATTCGATTGCTAAATAGAAGAGTTTGTCATGAGAAAATGAATTTCTTGATAAAGTGGATTATAAAACGGTCGTTCGAATATGGTCCAAGTAAACACAATGAGAGAAGGCTGATAGTCCGTGAAGGAATACAAGACTTTATTGCCCAAGGATTCAAGCTGATAAAGACTATTTGAGAATCACCACGTCTCGGCTTTCTTGAAGAGGCTAACAAGCAATGTAGAAATAAATGAGCAGTGAGTCACGGCCCGGGTCAAGTAAAAGGAGCTAGTAGAGACATTTATTAGAAGTTTTCAAGATTTGACCTTTGCGAAGAAGGGGATTGATGTTTTTGCTTGGAATATGAGGGCAAGGCGGCATATGTAATCCATTTTATGTAAAGAAATTTACTTTCCAGAAAAGTTTTTCTAATGGAATTGAATTCAGAATTAATGCCTTTTTTTCTTTTTGCATTCATTTCATGCATTTGCATTACATCGCATCATATGCATTAAAATCCATAGAATGACTCTAATTAGTTGAAGTTATTTTAGAAAAAGAGAGAAAGAGAGAAAGTTAATTTGGAAACTAAACAATGTTACGATACACGCGCTAAAAATAAAAGAAAAAAGAAAAAAAACATGGATCAAAGACTTAAACAGTTCCAAAGAGACATACAAGACCAGCTGCAAGAGCAATTGGCAAAGATCCAACAAGATATGAGGGAACAAATGATGGAAGCCTAAAGGAATATGGTGGCTCAAATGACCCAGCTACTGAATGGGGCAATGGACAAGGGAAAAGGTCCCATGACTAATGCTAGAGAAGATAATGAGGATTACCTTCTGGGTTTTACCCCATCGCATGCACAAACACAACCTGAAGTATATCCTCAAAGGATATTTATTACAATTAGGCCTTAACAAGGTCAAGCTGATATTGGGGTACCCATGAATTTTTGAGTTGGCTCAAGATCTAACCCAAGAGATAACCTTGCTAATTCTGTTATCCCTGATTTAGATATAGCGGAGAGGGAACAAGGGAACAAAGTTTCCAAGACCTTACATACTTGGGAATGTTTTGAATAATGGGACTGTGGAAGAGATCCCTGTATTTTTAGAGCTAATCTAGAGTAATATTTAAAACACGCTTGTTGCCTTAAGCCTAGAGGCAATAAGAACCCTTTTATGAAATAGGCTTGTGTCTGAAATTTTTTTATTTCAATAAAATACATCTTTTTGAGCTAATATTTTTTTTTTATTTTTTCCATTTCATACTGTACAAACAATCGTTCTTAGTTTTTTTCTTTTGTTTGTTCATTGGACTTTCTTTCAAGTATTCTTCATAATGATTTTTTGAATAATTTATTCTTTAGAATCTTCTTTCGAACCTACAATAGGTCTCCAGATATCAACGATGTGAGCAACGTTGCTACTGACTCAGAGTCTCTTTTCGAGTAAGATCTAGAGGGATCTCAAGACTTTCAAGATGACAGAGATTGTAACTTATCTTCTGATTTGTTAATAATGGTAGAACAAGATGGAAAATAGACCCTACTCTACAAAGGGTCAATGGATATTATGAGAGGTGAAGATTGTATCCTAGCTCGCCACAGAAATAAGGCAAGACATCATTGAGTTATTTTTAAAAATTCAAAGATGTTTTTGCATGATCATATCAAGACACGCTTGGGAAAATCTTAAAAGAGGTCCATAAGGGTGTTTAAATAACATGACAATGGTTCTACAATAGCCAGGCTAATCATAAGGTTCAGGCGCTGTTTGTCTTCCATGGAAGGGGTTTGCATCAGTTATACCACAAATACTGAACTAAAGAAGACAAGATTTATGTGCCTTATCTATTCCTCCATAGATTTTCTATATGTGGGGAATGAATATTATGGGGCCGATCTCGTCAAAAGCTTCTAAGCAACATTGATTCAATATTGTGGCCATTGTTTACTTCACTAAGATGGTGAAGTAGCTTTATATGCCAATGTTATAAAGTCGATAGTCATCAAATTCAAATTAAAAAAAAAAAAAGATCAGGCGCCGGTAAAAATGCCAAAATGGACAATGTCAAAAGTTTGTAGTCTGTTCAATGATCAGACGCTATATCATAGAGCAACAAAGGCAAAAAAAAAAAAAAACAAAACAAAAACAAAAACAAAAGCAAGGATTGTAGGATCGATGACCAAGACTTGTAAAGATTGACATAAAGAAGTTACCATTTACCCTCTGTCTTATCGAACGTCGGCCAGAACCTTCGCTGGGGCAACATCTTACCCATTAGTTTATGGAATGGAAGCATTTTTTCCAATTGAACCTAATCGAAGAAAAGGCAAGTTTATGACAAAGAGGTTTATCCTATAGGATTCCACGAGGGGAACTTGATCTTTCTTTTACAAAAAGGATTTCAGAGGAAAGCAGATGTCAAACTAGGAAGGACCTTATGTAGTAAAAAAAGGGGCCTGTTCTAGAGGAGCATTGATATTGACCAAGATAGATGGTGAAGACTTGCCCAATTTGGAATTCAGGTTTAGTCAAGAAGTATTTTACCTGAAAGGGGAAAGGCCATGGTGAAAACTCGCATATTAAAAAAAAGAAAAGAAAAGAGGAAAGGCCAAGGTGAAAACCCACAAAGGGCACCTTGAGTTTAAATTAAAAAAAAATTAGAGGAGAGGCCAAGACAAAAACCCGCAAAGGGTGCTTTGAGACCAAAAGGGTTTGGAGCCAAAAACCGAAAAGGGCAGCTCAAATTTTGATCAAAGATAGGGCATGTGGTAGTCTTGCTATGCCTAAATTAATAGTGAGGAAGTATGCTACGCATTGGGGCATTGAACAAGTAATCCGGATCCTCTAAACACGTATTGAGCTCAAAATGGTCCTCAAGAAGTTTGTATAGAGACACTCAGGCTGCGATGTCTGGGGCACCTAGCTTCTATCTTACCCATTTTAAATTTACTATCTTTGATTACTTTATTCTTTTCAAAGATATACCTCAATCAATTTTCTTTTATGGCCTTAGCTATCTTTGCTTACTTTATTCTTTTCAAGATACACCCCAATCAATTTTCTTTTATTGCCTTGGTTATCTTTGATTAACTTATTTGTTTCGAGCTATGCTCCTAATTAATTTCTTTCACGTCCATTATTGTGATCTTTTTCAAGCATTTTATATTGAAATAACGATTAATGGACTAGTAATACTTTCATAAAAGGAGTTTCGCATATTACTTTGGAAGCTTCTAAATAATATGAGAATTTGAAATAGGACTATTGTTTAGAACTCACCAAGCCTAAGGGTTAGGAATATTGAAAAATGATTATCTCTTCGAATTTTTATTGGATAAGACATTTCATCGGTGATACCATCTCGACAAATGACGAGCAATGTCAACCCGAATGTAAAAAGGGATCGTTCTCGGGAAAAAAATGATACCTTGCATCCATTCAAATTTTAGGAACATACATCTGGTCATTACACCCAGGGAATGGTGTAACAGATCAAATTGAAGATGATACAAATTCCATAACTTTGAGTGGTAACAAGATGGATGGAAGAAACCAAATTTTATTCCCCAGAAGTTGCAGTGGGAGGTACAAACTTTATGTCTCAAGGTTCAAGTGGAGTGGACTCAGAATTACCATGGGGCAAATTATTTTAGCAGAATATGATTGATACTTCGAGAGGAATGAGGATGACAAATAAATGAGTGATGACAATTGAAGTAGGAATCATTCTCATAACATTTTTTGCATTCACATATCATAGCATGTCTAAATAGGAGAATTTGACTCATTTCTATTAGAGAACCCTAATTTTTAGGCATAAGCATATACCCATTCTATAGGTTATGTCCTCTAGAGGACAATGTAGTAAAGTAGATTGAAGATATTAGTCTAGTCTCCCTGAATTTGAAGTGGAGCAGACTAAAAATAGTAGATCTGGCATTCTTGAAGTTGCAGTGAAGCAGATTGAATACATCAGTCTTGCCTCCCTGAAGTTGCAGCGGAGCAGACTGAAGACAACAGATCTTAATTTCTTGAAGTTGCAGGAAGAAGATTGAAGACATCAGATCTTGTCTCCCTGAGTTTGCAGTGGAGCAGGTTAAAATAGCAGATCTGGCATTCCTGAAGTAGATCGAAGATAGTAGTCTGACATCCCTGAGTTTGCAGTGGAGTAGACCAAAGATAATAGATCTTGTCTTCTTGAGTTTGTAGCAAGGCGGATCGAAGATACTAGTCTGGCATCCCTGAGTTTGCAGTGGAGCAGACTGAAGATAGTAGATCTTGTCTTCCTAAGTTTGCAGTGAAGCGGATCTAAGATACCAATCTGGCATCCCTGAGTTTGCAATGGAGCAGACTGAAGATAGCAGATCTTGTCTTCCTAAATATTGCAATGAAGCAAGATCATAGATACTAGTCTCACTTTCCTAAAGTTATAGTAGGATGGATTAAATGTACAAGAGTAGGTCTTATCTCCCTGAAGTTGTAGTAGAATAAGATTAAAGCTACAGATTCAATCTCCTTGAAGTTGCAGTTGGGTTAGAGACTACTTGAAGAAGATGAGGACCAAGAAGTTAAGGCTCGGCAAGACCAGGAAAAATTGGTCCTTTTATAGTGTTTGCTCAATTCTCGTTACATGACAATGAGCAAAGAGGGGTAGCTATAATAGGCCCAATTTGCCTAGGCCCACAAACCATACAAAGAATAATACAACCAAATAATTAAATAGTCCAAGTTTTTTTTACAAGCCCAAACACATTAACCTAACCTATTACAGCAACCCAAATCCAAACCCAAACACTACCCAGCCCAATTTATAGCCCATTTGGCCCAAAACATAAACAATTTTCAGAATAACCTAACCCTAGGGCTAACTACCGCTGTCGTCCAATGCATATGCGTCTTCATCGTCGGACATCACGCCACCATCAGCGCGTGAATCTCGCCCTTTTCTTGCCATTCACCTGCAAAAGGAAAGAAAAATGGCAGAAACAGAAAGCAAAATATTTGTATTTATTTTCGATTTATTTTTTAGGGCTATAAATAACCCTAATGGAATCTATAAAAAAGAGGACATATACACGATGTTTTGAGAGAGACGAAATCAATACAAGAAATCAACCAAGGTTTATTATATTTTCTTTTTTATTTCGAAACTATTATACATAAAGATTTTTTTATTTTTAGAATATATATGTGTATACGGTAAAAAAAGAAGAAGGAAAAACTTACATTTTATGAACTACGGCCGCCGTACACTGCGGCATCGACGACGACGATCGGCCAAAGTCTCACCAAATTTCGGGATGAGAGGGAGAGAAGAAGAGAAGAGATGTTGTTTTAAAAGGGTTGGAAAACTGAAATTTTTCTCAAAAATTTGACATTTATAGCCTAGCCCATACGACGTCGTTTTGGAGTATGTATCATGTAACACCCCAAACCCAGTCTAAATGTTACGACCGAATCTAGTATGTCACACGGAAAAATAGTTTTGAAATTTTAGTGAAAACATCGCAATTTAGAAACCTTTTGTTTTGTGTTGCCATCATTAAAATTTAGTTTTAAGGGTTTCCTTACCAACTTTTATTTAAAAGAACTAATAGTCGAATACAGGTTTTGTGATACGAAAGCCAAAATTAGGGGATTTCATAAACATGGCATAAAAAAAATAGTTGGTATATTTTTAGAAAAATTCTGAGTTTCATTATTATTTTGCTAGTGTTTCACTTGTTAATATTTTGGAAAATGCTTATTATATTTTTAGGAAAAACTCTGTGTTTAACATTTCATAATATAATGATAACCGCATTAAAATAAAAATCCAAAATTAAAAATAAGTTTAAAATAAGGAAACAAAATTACGGAAGAAATAATGCATGGCCACCTTAAAGTCCACCTCGGCTGCAAATCCGCAACTAGGGCTTACCTGCAAAATTAAGCAAAGGGGCGAGTCACCAAGACTCAGTGTGTAATTCCCCTAACGAACGCAATCTAGCCTTAAGCCCACAGATGCACATTGAGCCTTAGCCCTCACAATATGGCATATTAAAAAGTGTATGCAATGCAACCAGCCCAACCTAGTATTTCGTCCTCTACATCACCTGAAACAGCCAAACACCTGTGACACCAAGCCACTGTGGTACCAAACCACTGTGACAGAGTCACTGAAATATATATATATATATATATATGGTACCAAACCACTGTGACAGAGTCACTGAATTACACTTCCCCTTTCAATCATATCCCAAAGCCCATGCACATATTACCATATTGATGAATGCAGTCATATTTCCAATGTACAACAGATAATCAAATCATACGTATGTTTAGGCTATGTTGTTCGAAAGACAAAATCATAAAGGTACTTACCTGGTGTCTCCAACCTTACTCGCAAGGGTATCTCGACTGTCTATAAAGTCGTTTCGGCTTTCAGCCAACACAGTCATTAATGCAAAATAATAAAGGAAGGTGTAAGCACTACACACCTGATTACGCGTAGAACTAAACACTCTAGTTCGTCGATACTCTCACTAGCGGGAATAACCGTGATTTGCCTATCCGAAGCAGACGTCGGCTCTCTATCCTAAGCAAAATAATACAACATGCCGCATGAACTTGGGAGTAGAGACTACGAGTCCACTCCCCTCAGGCTCCCTTATTTTCACCCCCTAAGTTGTCTAGCACTCGCAACCAAGAAGAAAATCTCAATCAGAGATCGTAATAATGAGGATTTGTAACACCCCAAACCCGCCCATGAGCCCTGACCGGATCTGGTATGTCACCGAGTAAAAATGTTTGAAAGATTTTGATTTTCTGGTGAAAAATTTGAAAATTCTGTTAAGGTTATAAAACAGTGTTTGATAAAACTCAGGAGGGATTGATTTTTATAAACATGGTTGTGTTGAAAACCCTTTGAAAACATTTGATCATTTAAAATTTTAAAGTCATCAGAGTTATTGTTAACTTGGTGAATTCTGCCACCCGATGGTAACATCTTTGAAAACTCGTAAAAGTTACTTAATTTGAAAATGTTGCTTTTAACCGATTCGCTTAACACTTTATAATTTCATTTGTAATACAAAGATAAGTAAAGTAAAACAACTATGTAGACATCCAAAATAATAAACTAGCGGCCTTATTACAACCCAAATTAAAAATTTAGAAAATAAATAAACTTGAACTGAATCAAATAAAATTCCAAATCCAAGGAACAAGCATGGCCGCCTCGAGTCCTCTCGGCTCCATCTCGCGATCTACTCATCTGCAAAATAATATGGGAAGGGTGAGTCACCAAGACTCAAGTATAAATCCCCACCCTAAGTGCAACTCATACACAAATTATTAGTAGACATGCAAACATGCAACCCAACTAACCATCCGTACTCCTTTAACTACCCGGTGTGGTCAAAACCACAGGTGACTAGAGTCACAAATCAAGTGATGGGGCCAACCCATCATGTGGTCAAAACCAGTGATGACCATAGGTCACAATTATCAATATGTGGTCAAAACCACTGGTGGTACCAAACCATTGGGACTTAGTCACAATTTATCAACGGTGTGGCCAAAACCACTAGTGACCGAAGTCATAATTAAACTGATGGGGCCAACCCATCTTGTGGTCAAAACCACTGGTGACAGTCCATAGAGAAAATCCCCCTCCTCTCATCAATCCCAATACCAACATGCTCATATTATTCTTAACATGTTACCATAAATCATGCATAATAGTCATGGCATAGCATATTACCCATCATGTCAACCATAATAGATTTTAAATCACAAGTGACTTACCGGAATCCATGCTCATGTCCACAAGCAAATCACTACCACAATGTTTAAAAGGCAACATAATAGCAATGTTAACTAATAAAGTGTGTAAAGAGTTTTACACACCTATTTATTCGTGAGACTAACAAATCCCAAACTAAACTAGCGAAATCCCGAGAGGTTGTTTCCTCCTACAATCGGTCAACACATAAACTCTTAAATTTAATAGCCATTCGGCTAAACTAATGATCCCGAAGGACTAATCACGCTAATAACCAAAATATGGCCCTAGGCCGAATCTTATTATCACTTACCAAAGCAAATCGAAATCCCGGAAGCCTTTGTTTGCCTTGGCCGATTAGCCCCTAAATCCATAGCACACAATCGGTTATACTTTAGATACCAGAAATAGCCTTTGGCCGAATATGACTAACCACTTACCGAACTTACCAAAATCCCAAAATTGTCACCTGACTTGTCGAGATCCCTACCAAAGCATTTGTTAGAAACGGCTTGCACACTTATCCATAATCAAGGCCTATGGCCGAATGTTACTTACCACCTTATCTTAGGGAATCAAATCCCGAAAGCTTCCTTCAATCGGCTAAAGTCCTTCCCTACAATTGGTTTAATCACTTCATTAGAGAGCTAAAGGCCATTCGGCCATAAATCCCAAAAGAAAAAGTTACCGCACCCTTACCTTAATGATAGATTCGGCTTTGCCCAAAAAGAAACCTTGATTTTGGCACTTTAGAATGGTGAAGAGGAAAATGCAAGGGAAAAGAGAGATTGTGAGCCAAGCATTCAGCCAAGGTTCTTATTGAAACCGATAGAGAAACAATGGCTTTTGGCTTTCGAATCAAAATAGAAAAGATGAGAAAGATGGGATCAAGATTCGGCTTGAGTTTGAGAGAAAACAAGATGAGTGTAAGGGTTTGGTTATGGTGATTTTGGCTTCTAGGTTGCAAAAAGAAAAGAGAAAGAGATGAGGGTTGCTTTGTGAAGTTTGGTTGAACAACAAGGAAGAGAAGAGTGTTAGCGAAAATACTCCCTAGGACTCCCTTTTCATTCTACCATGGTTACCTAAAGTGATAATTCTTATCTTTAATTATCACCCCTTTCAAATAAAAAATAAAACAAATTTATCTTTATCAAATTAAGAGTCCTTGAGCAGGCCATTAGCTCACTCCCCCTAACGCCAGCATGCATAAAATAAAAAAAACCCATTGTTGCCCATGCTACTCGAACATGGGACCTCACTGCCGCAGCCCCTTACAACGCCTCAAGCCACTCTTCCACATCGACTTTCATGTCCATAATCCTCGCCATTAATTTTTAAAGCCTACCTAGCCCATCACCTTAAACATAACGCAAAAAGTAAAACTCTAAGTGCCACTCCAGTAGTTCAAACCCAAGACATGCGCCAGGTGTCACCTCCAGCCCTTAAGTGATGCCCAACGCCACTTCTACCAACCAGCTCATTGTGTCATGTTTCTCTTGAAATTTTCTCTTAACCCCTATCTCACCTAGATCCCTCCTCTTAGGCACTAAAAAGGATTTTCAGCCCTAAGTCAGACCTAGCCTGGGGTTATGACTAGACCGTAGAACATGTCAAGTAATCATAGTATTCATTTCTTTTCAAGCAAGCACATGAAAACAATTAATTTGCAAACAACCCCTAATTCAAGATGTTATAGTTCTACCCCTTAAAAATAATTTCGGCCCCAAAATTACGGATCAAGAGTTGGGGTATTTCGCCAGATCACATCCTCGGGTTCCCATGTGGCCTCCTCCGTACCATGGTTTCGCCATAGCACTTTTACCAAAGGTACTAACTTCCTCCTCAAAACCTTGACATCTCGATCCAAGATTTGTACTGGCTCCTCCTCGAAAGATAATTTCGAATTCATTTCAATTTCTGCAACTGGCACTACGTGTGAGGGATCTGATCGATAGCGCCTCAGCATCGAAACATGGAAGACGTCATGAATCTGGCTCAATTCTCACGGCAACTCAAGTCGATAAGCTACCGATCCCACACGCTTTAACGCGTGTATGGTCCGATGAATCTAGGGCTTAGCTTGCCCTTCCGGCCAAACCTCAAGACCTTCTTCCAAGGTGATACCTTCAAGAAGACCTTATCACCCATCGATATTCAACCTCTCGCTTAAGATCTGCGAGGATTTCGCCTCAATCTTACGGGATCCACCCCGATTCCTCGGCTGAAACAACATGCCCTTGAAAAGTTACCTCCTTAAGCCAGAAGTCACACTTGCTGAATTTGGCGTACAACTGTTTTCCCCTTAGAACTTGTAACACCACATGAAGATGTGCGTCATGCTCCTCCTCGGACTTCGAGTACACCAAAATGTCATCTATCAATACCACGACGAATCGATCCAGATAGAGTTTGAAAACCCGATTCATCATGTCCATAAATGCGGCTGGTGCATTCGTCAACCCAAAAGGCATTACCAAAAACTCGTAGTGCCCATACCGAGTACGGAATACCGTCTTGTGGATATCAGCCTCCTTCACCTTAAGCTGATGGCATCCTGACCTAAGGTCGATCTTAGAGAACACCGATGCACCCTAGAGTTGATCGAACAAATCATCAATCCTGGGCGACGGATACCTTTCTTTATTGTCAGCTTGTTTAGTTGTCGATAGACTATGCACATCCTCATCGTTCCATCCTTCTTCTTGACCAAAAGCACTGGAGCTCCCCAAGGCGATACACTTGGTCGGATGAACCCTCTATCCAACAATTCTTGGATTTGAGCCTTCAACTCTACCAATTCTTTCGGTGCCATACGATACGGAGCTATAGATACTGGCGCGGTTCTGGGTAACAAGTCTATACCAAATTCAACCTCACGGTCCGGAGGTAGACCCAGAAGTTCCTCTGGAAACACATCAACATAATCCCTTACGGTCCGGACATCTCTCACAGTTGTACCATTAGCTTCCAAAGCACAGACATGCACTACATATGCTTCACAACCTTTCCTAACCATCTTTTCTGCCTTCAATGCAGAAACCAGATTAGATAGGTAATCTTTCCTTTTACCTATCATCACCACCTCTTCTCCCTCCATGGTCTTTAACACCATGCGCTTAGCTACGCAATTCAGGCTAGCCTGATACTTTACTAGCCAATCCATCCCGAGGATTAAATCGAACTCCCAAAATGGTAGTTCCATCAAGTCAGCCAAGAACACGACCCTTGGAGTTCTAGGGTACATTCCTATAGAGTTTACTTACTTCTACAGAGTGACCTAGAGGGCTTAATACACCATCTTCCTAGAAGTAAGCTCAGAGTCTAAGTGCAGAGTTTCCACTACGCTACTAGCAATGTTTGAGTGGGTTGAGCCAATATCAATTAAGGTACTATAGGGTACTCCAAAGATTAAAAACATATCGATTATGACGTCCGGTCGGCCGCCTCCTCCTGACGCCTCGTGGCATAGACCAAACCAGGTTGCCTAGCCTCAGTACCACCGGTACCTCCCCTCGGTGCCCTACGACCTCTGCCAGCACCATTACCTCCTCTTCTTGTACCACGACCTCTCGGTGGCTGTTGGTTATCCCTCCTATTCAGTGCACGATCCTGACCCTCTAACCTCAGCCTAGCTGCCTTTTTGAACAATCTCTAACTCGATGTTCCCTGGACCCACATTCGAAACATCCCTAATTACCATTCCAACACTCCCCCGTGTGAGACTTCCCACACCGAGCACACCGTGGCGGCCATTGAGGATTAGCGGAAGAAGAGCCTAGCGACTTGATCCGACCCACCATACCTCGTCCTCTTCTGCTGATTACCAAAAAACTTTGAAGATCCAGAGCTTCTCTTATTCCAACTCCTATCCTAATTCCGCCTAACTGACTGTCTTACCCCTTCAGCAACCTTAGACTTCTCCACTAGGACAGCGAACTCTCGTTCCTGTTGTGGAGCTATCATCATCCTCAGCTTATCTCTCAGCCCATTTTCGAATCTGACACAGTGTTCATGCTCGATACCCACAATACCATGAGCATACCTGCTCAACTGGAGAAATTCGGCCTCATACTCTGCCACTGTCTTATTACCCTGAACTAGGTTCAAGAAAGCCTTCCGATGTGCATCTACGTAGCTAGTTCCTATATATTTCTTTTGGTAGGCAGCCTTAAAGAACTCCCATGTGAGATCCTCCGCCATCGCTCCATCCCTTACGGTGAGCCACCACTGATATGACTCATCCTGAAGCAGAGAGATTATGCCCTTCAACTTCTCCTCAGCTGTAAAATCTAGGTCACCCATGATCCTCTCAATTGATTCCAACCAATACTCCACCGCACTAGGTGCCACTCCAGAGACTCCTCTAAACACTTCTGCTCCGTTAGCCCGGAGTCGTTCAACCACGAATTTACGGGCTCCTGCACCCGCGCCTGCCTCAGCAACTCGTTCCAACACTCGTCGTACAGCTTGGGATACTACATCATTACCACCGGTCTGATCTTGAAACTTAGTTTTCGCCGCCGACAAATCCGACATCTCATTTCCAGACCCATGACCAGACCTTGTTGGCTACGACAAGGTCATCCTACCCCTACCACGGCCACGCGGCAAACATCCATGACCTTTTGTACTCATTCTTCTCGTTCACGATTTATCTGATTAAGAATTTTATGCATTATTAATACTGTTCACTGTTTACCCACGAGCAATTTTATGGGAATTAATTTTTTTTGAAGTGATTCTTTCAAAATCGAATCTACCTATAGTTCCAGTTTCAGACTTATCTCCTAGTTCTAAGTACATCCATCACACAAACAACATTCACAGACCATAACTAACGTGTAGGAGTATTTTCGTCATTCCACTACCCAGGGGTATTTTCGTAATTTTAACCTATAGGGGTATTTTTGTAATTTTCAAAAAATAGAAGTTCTCAGATGATTTTGTCAAAAAGTATTTTGGAACTTTTAAATTCCTGGGGTATTTTGAAAAATTTTGAAATTCGGGGTATTTTGGTGATTTTGAAGCTCAGGGGCATTTTGGTAATAAATCAGGGTAACTTTGTAAAGTTTGATGATTCCGGGGTATTTCCAAACGTTGCAAAACTTTGAGGGTTCCTTTTGAGAATTTGTTTTCCAAGTTGATAGTGTTGCAAAAATTTTAAAAATCAGGGTCATTTTGGTAATTTTGTTGGTTAGGGGCAATTTCGTAATTTTCCAAAATCATGATATTTTCGATATTTTGCAAATTAAGGTTTTTCTGGGCACTTTATATGTAATGGAAATTTTGATTAAAACTATGGGTATTTTGGGAATTTCATAAACCAAGGGTGTTTTTGTAATTTTACCTCTAAGGTATTTTAGTAATTCCACCAATCGGATATTTTTCAGAAAAATGTTGTAAAGAAATAATTCTCACAAATTAAAAAGAAATTTTAAGAGTTTTAAAACTAGGGTTTTTTTATGAAAATACGGCTAGTTCCCTTTCGGGTTTTAGTTAGGGTTTAGCCCATGATTAAGTCCTCTTGGTTAGGGTGAACCGAAGCTACGCACCAGGTAGGATTCGAGTGGAGAGGAGGTGAGTCACGCGGACTACTTAAATACCAAGCTCCCACCGAATACCAATCCTAGACATGCGCACCATGTTACCACACCCTAACTCGATGACTTAGACATAGGTTTGTTTAATTAAGCAATTAAGCCTTATGTAGTAGTTGGGGTAGACTAGTCCTAGAGTTCAAATACCTATCATTCTATCTACGTTCCCCCGTTACCCATTTACCCCTATCAAGTATTCACAGAACAGTCAGAGATACTTACCTGGGCGGATAGGTGCCGGAGATTCGATACCATGCTATTCAGACTGAAGACCATTTCCATAATAATTCACAAAAGCCTACAAAAATGTTTTGGGCCCTGGGCCCCCACAGCCGAGTTTTGAACCGGGCTCTGATACCAAAAATGTAACACCCCAAACCCAGCCCATGACCCCTGACCGGATCTGGTATGTCACCGAGTAAAAACGTTTGAGAGATTTTGATTTTCTGGTAAAACATTAAGGTTATAAAACAGTGTTTGATAAAACTCAGGAGGGATTGATTTTTATAAACATGGTTGTGTTGAAAACCCTTTGAAAACATTTGATCATTTAAAATTTTAAAGTCATCAGAGTTATTGTTAACTTGGTGAATTCTGCCACCCGATGGTAACATCTTTGAAAACTCGTAAAAGTTACTTAATTTGAAAATGTTACTTTTAATCAATTCGCTTAACACTTTATAATTTCATTTGTAATACAGTATAAGTAAAGTAAAAACAACTATGTAGACATCCAAAATAATAAACTAGCGGCCTTATTACAACCCAAATTAAAAATTTAGAAAATAAATAAACTTGAACTGGATCAAATAAAATTCCAAATCCAAGGAACAAGCATGGCCGCCTCGAGTCCTCTCGGCTCCATCTCCGCGATCTACTCATCTGCAAAATAATATGGGAAGGGGTGAGTCACCAAGACTTAGTGTATAAATCCCCCACCCGGAAGTGCAACTCATACACAAATTATTAGTAGACATGCAAACATGCAACCCAACTAACCATCCGTACTCCTTTAACTACCCCGTGTGGTCAAAACCACAGGTGACTAGAGTCACAAATCAAGTGATGGGGCCAACCCATCGTGTGGTCAAAACCACTGATGACCATAGGTCAAAATTATCAATATGTGGTCAAAACCACTGGTGGTACCAAACCATTGGGACTTAGTCACAATTTATCAACGGTGTGGTTAAAACCACTGGTGACCGAAGTCACAATTAAACTGATGGGGCCAACCCATCTTGTGGTCAAAACCACTGGTGACAGTCCATAGAGAAAATCCCCCTCCTCTCATCAATCCCAATACCAACATACTTATATTATTCTTAACATGTTACCATAAATCATGCATAATAGTCATGGCATAGCATATTACCCATCATGTCAACCATAATAGATTTTAAGTCACAAGTGACTTACCCGGAATCCATGCTCATGTCCACAAGCAAATCACAACCACAATGATTAAAAGGCAACATAATAGCAATGTTAACTAATAAAGTGTGTAAAGAGTTTTACACACTTGTTTATTCGTGAGACTAACAAATCCCGAACTAAACTAGCGAAATCCCGAGAGGTTGTTTCCCCTACAATCGGTCAACACATAAACTCTTAAATTTAATAGCCATTCGGCTAAACTAATGATCCTGAAGGACTAATCGTGCTCATAACCAAAATATGGCCCTAGGCCGAATCTTATTATCACTTACCAAAGCAAATCGAAATCCCGAAGCCTTTGTTTGCCTTGGCCGATTAGCCCCTAAATTCATGGCACACAATCGGTTATACTTTAGATACCAAAAATGGCCTTTGGCCGAATATGACTAACCACTTACCGAACTTACTGAAATCCCGAAATTGTCACCTGACTTGTCGAGATCCCTACCAAAGCATTTGTTAGAAACGGCTTGCACACTTATCCATAATCAAGGCCTATGGCCAAATGTTACTTACCACCTTATCTTAGGGAATCAAATCCCGAAAACTTCCTTCAATCGGCTAAAGTCCTTCCCTACAATTAGTTTAATCACTTCATTAAAGAGCTAAAGGCCATTTGGCCATAAATCCTAAAAGAAAAAGTTGTCGCATCCTTACCTTAATGATAGATTCGGCTTTGCCCAAAAAGAAACCTTGATTTCGACACTTTAGAATGGTGAAGAGGAAAATGCAAGGGAAGAGAGAGATTGTGAGCCAAGCATTCGGCCAATGTTCTTGTTGAAACCTATAGAGAAACAATGGCTTTTCGGCTTTTGAATCAAAATAGAAAAGATGAGAAAGATGGGATCAAGATTCGGCTTGAGTTTGAGAGAAAGCAAGATGAGTGTAAGGGTTTGGTTATGGTGATTTTGGCTTCTAGGTTTCAAAAAGAAAAGAGAAAGAGATGAGGGTTGCTTTGTGAAGTTTCGGTTGAACAACAAGGGAAGAGAAGAGTGTTAGCCGAAAATACTCCCTAGGACTCCCTTTTCATTCGGCCATGGCTACCTAAAGTGATAATTCTTATCTTTAATTATCACCCCTTTCAAATAAAAAAAAAACAAAACAAAGTTTATCTTTATCAAATTAAGAGTCCTTGAGCAGGCCATTAGCTCACTCCCCCTAACGCCAACATGCTTAAAATAAAAAAAAAACCCATTGTTGCCCATGCTACTCGAACATGGGACCTCACTGCCGCAGCCCCTCACAACGCCTCAAGCCACTCTTCCACATCGACTTTCATGTCCATAATCCTCGCCATTAATTTTTAAAGCCTACCTAGCCCATCACCTTCAACATAACGCAAAAAGTAAAACTCCAAGCGCCACTCCAAAGAAATCGAACCCAAGACTGCACCAAAGGCCACCTCCAATTTCTTAAGTGATGCCCAACGCCACTTCTACCAACCAGCTCCTTGTGTCATGTTTCTCCCTAAATTTTCTCTTAACCCCTATCTCACCTAGCTCCCTCCTCTTAGGCACTAAAAAGGATTTTCAGCCCAAAGTCAGACCTAGCCCGGGGTTATGACTAGACCCTAGAACATGTTAAGTAATCATAGTATTCATTTCTTTTCAAGCAAGCACATGAAAACAATTAATTTGCAAACAACCCCTAATTCAGGATGTTACAGTTCTACCCCCTTAAAAATAATTTCGACCCCAAAATTACCTGGATCAGAAGAGTTGGAGGTATTGCTGCCGCATCACATCCTCGGGTTCCTATGTGGCCTCATCCGTACCATGGTTTCACCATAGCACTTTTACCAAAGGTACTGAATTCCTCCTCAAAACCATGACATCTCGATCCAAGATTTGTACTGGCTCCTCCTCGAAAGATAAGTCCGAATTCATTTCAATTTCTGCAACTGGCACTACGTGTGAGGGATCCGATCGATAGCACCTTAGCATCGAAACATGGAAGACGTCATGGATCTGGCTCAATTCTGCTGGCAACTCAAGCTGGTAAGCTACCGGTCCCACATGTTTCAACACCGTGTATGGTCCGATGAATCTAGGGCTTAGCTTGCCCTTCCGATCAAACCTCAGCACCTTCTTCCAAGGTGATACCTTCAAGAAGACCTTATCACCCACCGCATATTCAACCTCTCTACGTTTAAGATCGGCATAGGATTTTGCCTCAATCTTATGGGGATCCACCCTGATTACCTCGGCTGAAACAACATGCCCTAGAAAAGTTACCTCCTTAAGCCAGAACTCACACTTACTGAATTTGGCGTACAACTGTTTCCCCCTTAGAACTTGTAGTACCACATGAAGATGTGTGTCATGCTCCTCCTCGGACTTCGAGTACACCAAAATGTCGTCTATGAATACTACGACGAACCGATCCAGATAGGGTTGGAAAACCCGATTCATCATGTCCATAAACGCGGCTGGTGCATTTGTCAACCCAAAAGGCATTACCAGAAATTCGTAGTGCCCATACCGAGTACGAAATGCCATCTTGTGGATATTAGCCTCCTTCACCTTAAGCTGATGGTATCCTGACCTAAGGTCGATCATAGAGACCACTGATGCACCCTTGAGTTGATCGAACAAATCATCAATCCTGGGCAACGGATAGCTATTCTTTATTGTCAGCTTGTTCAGCTGTCGATAGACTATGCACATCCTCATCGTTCCATCCTTCTTCTTGACAAAAAGCACTAGAGCTCCCCAAGGTGATACACTTGATCGGATGAACCCTCTATCCAACAATTCCTGGATCTGAGCCTTTAACTCTACCAATTCTTTCGGCTGCCATCCGATACGGAGCTATAGATACTGGCGCGGTTCCGGGTAACAAGTCTATACCAAATTCAACCTCACGGTCCGGAGGTAGACCCGGAAGTTCCTCTGAAAACACATCAACATAATCCCTTACGGTCCGGACATCTCTCACAGCTGTGCCCTTAGCTTCCAAAGCACAGACATGCACTACATATGCTTCACAACCTTTCCTAACCATCTTTTCCGCCTTTAATGTAGAAACCAGATTAGATAGGTAATCTCTTCTTTTACCTATCATCACCACCTCTTCTCCTTCCATGGTCTTTAACACCATGTGCTTAGCTGCGCAATCCAGGCTAGCCTGATACTTTACTAGCCAATCCATCCCGAGGATTAGATCAAACTCCCAAAACGGTAGTTCCATCAAGTCGTCCAAGAATACGACCCCTTAGAGTTCTAGGGGTACATTCCTATAGAGTTTACTTACTTCTACAGAGTGACCTAGAGGGCTTAATACAGTTATCTTCCTAGAAGTAAGCTCGTAGTCTAAGTGCGAGTTTCCACCACGCTACTAGCAATGTATGAGTGGGTTGAGCCAATATCAATTAAGGTACTATAGGGTACTCCAAAGATTAAAAACATACCGGTTATGACGTCTGGTGCGTCACCCTCCTCCTGACACCTCGTGGCATAGACCAAACCAGGTTGCCTAGCCTCAGTACCATCGGTACCTCCCCTCGGTGCCCCACGACCTCTGCCAGCACCATTACCTCCTCTTCCTGCACCACAACCTCTCGGTGGCTGTTGGTTATCCCTCCTATTTAGTGCACGATCCTGACCCTCTGAGGGTAGTTCTAATGAGAGTATATAAAGAGAGATGACAATGAGAGTTTTGGCTCTGGCAAACAAAGGTAACGCATGAACAAAGAAACAATCACTCAATGAGGTTCGGCCTATGGTGAAGAAGAAAGGGAGATGAACTTTCAGTTGTTGAGCAATAAGAACAAGATGGAAGAAAAGACTATGAAGAGGAAAAAGGAGAGAAGTGAAAATAGGTTTGGTATTGAGGGTAGAAAGTGCCGAAAATGCAAAAGAGAACACTAAAGCACCTATAGAGTTTTGGTACAAAACACTCCAAAGCTTCGGTTATGCCTCCTTTCCCAAAATGCCGATTTTTGCTACCCTTCTCCCCCCTCTAGCTGAAAATCACCTCCCACAACACCCACATTCGGTCCAACTCTCCTAACACCATCCACATCCCTTGTTCTACTCCACCAAGTTCTCCCCATCACCTTTTCAAATTGGTTTGACCAATTCAACTCCTTAAACACCTCTCATCCATCCATTCAAATGGTTTAACCCAGTCTCCCCTCTCTCCTCCAGAGCTCAAAAATAAAACTCAACATGCAACATGTGGGATTCGAACTCCTTCCCATTTGCTCCTACAAGTTACGCCACATCCACTAAGCCACACACTCCACCTGTGACATCAAACACAAATAAATATCCTTAAAGCCTGCTTCCGCTAGCTCTCCCCCTAAAGTGCCCTAAAAACAAAAGTATTCCAAGGCCCTGGATCAAACTCGAGCCTTTCTAGGACCCCCAAACACACCTAAATAACAAGCAAAATGAGCCAAACACATAGAATAACACAAAATACAGAACCCCTAATTCTAGGATGTTACATTCTATCCCTTTAAAGAAATTTCGGCCTCAAAATTTACCTGATCAAAAGAGGTTAGGGTATTACTGTCACATCACATCTTCCGCTCCTACATGGCTTCTTCTGAATTGTGATTATGTCATAACACCTTGACCAACGGAATCGACTTCCTTCTTAACATCTTAACATCTCGATCTAAGATCTGCATTGGCTCTTCTTCAAAAGACAGGTCTGGTCTCACTTCAATTTCTTCCACCGCACAATGTGAGATGAATCCAAATGATAGCGCCTCAACATTGAGACATGGAATACATAATGTATCTGACTCAACTCCGGAGGTAACTCAAGCTGATAAGTTATTGATCCCACATGTTTCAACACTCGATAAGGCCCGATGAATCTAGGGCTCAACTTGCCCTTTCGTCCAAACTTAAAACTCTCTTCCAAGGTGAAACTTTCAGAAAAACCTGATCACCTACCAAAAACTCTATTTCTTTACGCTTTAAATCTACAAACGACTTCTGCCTGTCGAAAGCTTCCTTCAACCGAGCTCGAATCAACTTAACCTTTTCTTCCGTCTCTAAAACCAATTCTGGACCCAACAACTGTCACTCACCTAACTCTGTCCAGCAGGTAGGATGTCTTCCAGAATCTGAAATACCTTCTCCGACTGACCATCAGTCTGCGGATGAAACACCATGCTAAAGTCCAGTCTTTTACCCAACGCTCTATATAACGCCTTCCAGAATCGTGATGTAAACCTAGGGTCTCTATTTGATATGATAGACATTGGTACCCCATGTAACCTCACAATCTCTGCTACATACAGCTTGGCTAACTTTTGTAGTGAGTAGTCGATACAAACCGGTATGAAGTGAGTGGACTTCATCAATCGATCGACAATCACCCACACTAAATCTTTCATAGTAGGCGTAAGAGGTAGCCCGCTAACAAAATCCATCATTATCCTCTCCCACTTCCAAAGTGAAATCTTCACTGGCTGTAGCAACCCCGAAGGAAACTGATGCTCTGCCTTCACCTATTGACACATCAAACACTTATTCACAAACTCGGTAAGTTCTTGCTTCAAACTTGGACACCAAAACTACTTACGCAAATCTCGATACATCTTACTCCCACCAGGATGCATAGCGTATGGGCTACTATACGCCTCCCGTAGAATCCTCTGTCTCAACTCGAAATCCTTTGGCATACAAACCTTTCCACGAAAGCATAATACTCTATCACTGTTCAGACTAAAATCTTCAGTCTCACCACCTTTCACTTGCTGAAGTCGAGAACTTAACCATTCATCTAACAACTGCTTCTCTTTAATCTGAATTACCCATAAAGGCTTCACTTGAAGTTCGGCTAACAAGCTTCCATCTTCATATAAACTGAGATGAGCAAACATTTCCCTCAAATTTGATATTACCTTACGGCTAAACTCATCTGCCACTACATTTGCTTTACCGGGGTGATACTCAATTGAGCAGTCATAGTCTTTCAACAATTCAATCCACCTCCGCTACCTTAAATTCAACTCCTTCTGGGTAAGGAGATATTTCAGGCTCTTATGATCGCTATACAGGTAGTGTTTCTAAATTTTCAGAGCAAACACTACCACAGCTAACTCCAAATCATGAGTGGGATAATTCACTTCATGTGGTATTAATTACCGAGATGCATACGCTATCACCTTCCCTTCTTGCATCAACACACATCCTAACCCTGTATGGGACTCATCACAATAGACGACAAACTCCTTTCCAGCCTCAGGTTGAATCAACACTGGTGCCTTCGTCAAAATCTTCTTCAACTTTTCAAAGCTTTCCTGCTGCTTATCAGCCCACACAAACGGTACCCCTTTTCGTAATAGCTTGGTTAGCGGTTTAGCAACCAATGAAAACCCTTCCACGAACCTTCTGTAGTACCTAGCCAAAGCTAAGAAACTTCAAATTTCAACTATAGACTTCAGCGGTTTCCAATCTAAAACAGCTTCAATCGTTCAAAGATCGACCCTAATCCCCTCGGTAGATACAACATGCCCCAAAAAGGTAACATCCCTCAACCAAAATTCACACTTGCTGAATTTGGCATACAGTTGCTTCTCCCTCAAAATCTGCAGAACTATCTGAAGATGCGAATCATGTTCCTCCTCAGTCTTTGAATAAACCAAGATATCGTCTATGAACACTACGGCAAACCGATCCAGGTAGGGTTGGAATACCCAGTTCATCATATCCTTAAATGTAGCTGGTGTATTCGTCAACCCAAACGGCATCACCAAGAACTCGTAGTGACCATAACGAGTTCAAAAAGCAGTCTCATGAATATCTGCCTCTTTGACCTTTAACTGATGATACCCTGACCTAAAATCTTTCTTCAAGAAGACCAAAGCACCTCGTAGTTGATCGAACAAATCGTCAATCCTTGGCAACGAGTATTTATTCTCAATCATCAACTTGTTCAATTGCCTGTAGTCAATGCACATCCGCATCGACCTGTCTTTTTTCTTAACGAACAACACCGAGGCTCCCCACGGTGACACACTTGGTTGGATAAAACCACTGTCCAACAATTCCTGAATTTAAGCTTTAAGTTCTACCAACTCATTCGGCGCCATCCTATATTGGGCAACGGACACCGGAGCTATTCTCGAAAGTAGATCAATGCCGAACTCCACCTCGCGATCTGAAGGTAAACTTTGAAGCTTTTCTGAAAGATGTCCGAAAATTCTTTCACCGTTCTAACATCCCTTACAGAAAATTCCTTGACATCCAAAGAACTGATGAAAGCTAGGAACGACTCGCATCCCTTTTGCACCATCCTTTCAGCCTTTAGTGCAGACACCACATTGGACAGGTAATTCCTTCTCTCACCTATCACCAGCACCTCCTTATCCTCAAGAGTCTTCAATATCATGCACTTAGCAACACAATCCAAGTTTGCTTGATACTTAACTAACCAGTCCATGTCTAAAATCAAGTTGAACTCGCCGAACGGCAATTCCATCAAGTCAACAGGGAAAACAACCCATTGCACATCTAAAGGCACACTTCTAATTAGTTTGTTCACCACTACAGATTGTACTAAAAGGCTAATCACAGTCATTTCTCTAGAAGCAACCTTAGACTCTATACCCAAAGTCCCAGACATAATGCTAATAAAATATGATTGTGTAGACCCAATATCTATCAAAGCTGTAAAAGGCATACCAAAAATAAAGAATGTACTAGTTATGACGTCTGGTGCATCGCCATCCTCTTGACCCCTAGCTGTATAAACCAATCCAGGCTGTCTTGCATCTGTACTCCCAAAACCTCTGCCCTGTGCTCCACGCCCTCAACCAAATCCATTTCCTCCTATGGCCGAACCACGACCTCTCGGTGGCTACTGCCCACCTCTTACGGATATGCATAACCCCGACCTCTTGGTTGCACCTCGTCTGCTCCTATGGATAGTCCCTTACCCAATGATCCGTAGATCACACCTGAAGCATCCCCTATTTCTTGCCTAACACTCCCCCGAATAAAAATTCCCACATTGAGCACACAGTTGAGACCGACCAATAGCAACAAGCACCACAACTAGACCCGGCCCATCAAACCTAGGCCTCTTTTAAAAACCCTCAATAGATCCTGACGACCCCAAATTCCTCTTATTCTTACCCCTATCCTTATCTCGATTCTGCCTCTCAGACCGCTTCACCTCTTTGGCTATCTTTTCCTTCCCATATAGAATGACAAGCTCTCTTTCCTGCTGCGGAGCTATCAGTACTCGCAGCTCGTCTTGCAGATCATCCTTGAATCGTAGACAACGCTCGTAATCAGTTGCAAAAATACCCCGAGCATAGCGGCTTAAACGTAGAAACTCCGCCTCATACTCAGCCACTAACTTATTCCCCTAGACCAAGTTTGAAAATACCTTCCTCTGAGTGTCCACATAATTTGCCCCAACATACTTTCCCTGGAATGCTGTCTTAAAGAAGTCCTAGGTAATACGGTCCGCTGGTGTACCATCCCTTACCGTGAGCCACCACTGGTATGCCTCATCTCAAATGAGGGATACTACTCCTTTCAACTTCTCTCTGTCGTACAGTCCAAATCATCCATAATATACTCGACTGCTTCCAGCCAATACTCCGCTACATTTGGAGCCACACCAGAAATACCTCTAAATATCTCGGCCCATTTGCTCGAAGTTGCTTAGGAATAGATTTTCGAGCTACCGATCCTGTGCTTGCTCCAACAACCCGCTCCAGAACACACAACATAGCTTGGGACAAAGCATCGTCCCCTCTAGATCGGTTCTGAGACCCTGCGTCTACTACTGGTGACGCTGGCACTTTGCCTTCTGGCCCATGTCCTGATTTCGAGGGTCCAGACTCAATGCCCTGGCCTCTACCATGGCCGCGTATACCACGTCCACGTCCTCTCATGCTTATGATTACGGGATCGACTTAATCTGATTACAAATTTTATGAATTAGTATATCTTCCACTGTTTGTTAACGGATAGCTTATGAAGATTGAATTAGAAGTAGTTTTTCGCAAACCTATATCTAAAGGTCTCAATCTCTAGAATTGAATCTCTTAAAACCATCAATCACAACATAATATAATCTTTGCATACAAATCAACCAATAGTCAGAAGACTTGCCGTACAGATTTGGTGCTGGAGACTCAGGTGCCATACTTCCAAAAAACATATATTTTTCTAAACCATATTTCAACCTAATTTTGGAAAACATTTTTGAACCTGTTCCACAGCAGAGTTTTGCAACCGAGCTCTGATACCATAATTGTAACACTCCAAATTTGGTCTAGACATTATGACCTAATCCGGTATGTCACATGGAAAAATAGTTTTAAAATTTTAGTAAAAACATCGCAATTTAGAAAACTTTTCATTTTGTTTTGCCATCATTAAAATTCAGTTTTAAGGGTTTTTTTACCAACTTTTATTTAAAAGAAATAATAGTCGAATACGGATTTTGTGATACAAAAGCTAAAATTAGGGGATTTCATAAATGTGACATAAAAAATAGTTAGAATAGATTTAGAAAAATTTTGAGTTTCATTATTGTTTTGCTAGTTTTTCACTTGTTAATATTTTGGAAAATGCTTATTATATTTTTAGGAAAAACTCTGTGTTTAACATTTCATAATATAATGAAAACCGCATTAAAAGAAAAACCCAAATTAAAATTATGGAGGCCTTATTACATAACAAAATGTTTTTAAGTTTAAAAGAAGGAAACGAAATTTACGGAAGAAATAATGCATCGCCACCTCAAAGTCCACCTTGGCTCCAAATCCGCAACTAGGGTTTACTTGCAAAAATAAGCAGAGGGGTGAGTCATCAAGACTCAGTGTGTAATTCCCTAACAAACACAATCTGGCCTTAAGCCCACAGATGCACATTGAGCCATAGCCCTTACAATATGGCATATTAAAAAGTGTATCCAATGCAACCTAGCCCAACCTAGTATTCCATCCACTACATCACCTGAACCAGTCGAACACCTGTGGCACCAAGCCACTGTGGTACCAAACCACTATGATAGAGTCACTGAAATATATATATGTGGTACCAAACCACTAAGATAACGTGACATAGTCACTGATGTATGTATATGTGGTACCAAAACACTGTGGTACCAAACTACTATGACAGAGTCACTGATTTACACTTCCCCTCTCAATCATATTTCCAATGAACAACAAATAATCAAATCATACATATGTTTAGGCTATGTTGTTCAAAAGACAGAATCATAAAGGTACTTACCTGGTGTCTCCAACCTTACTCACAAGGGCATCTCAACTATCTATACATTCGTTTCGGCTTTCAGCCAACATAGCCATTAATGCAAAATAATAAAGGAAGGTGTAAGCACTACACACCTGATTACGCGTAGAACTAAACACTCTAGATCGTCGACACTCTCACTAGCGGGAATAACCACAATTTTCCTATCCCAAGTAGACGTTGGCTCTCTACCACAACCTGATGGAAAATCCCGCACTGCAGATATGGCACGTCACTTGAACTTGGGAGTAGAGACTACGAGTCCACTCCCCTTAGGCTCCCTTATCGTCACCCCTAGGTTGGCTAGCACTCGCATCCATGAAAAAAATCTCGATCAGAGATTGTAATAATGAGGATTGGTGGTTATCTAATCAAGGAGGCTTGGTTATGGCAGAGTAATATGAAAGAGAAAGAGAAATGAAACCAAATAAAAGAGGATCCTTACCTTGACCAAAGTAGATCCGAACACAAATAGATTTAACATACAAAGCCGAATGAGTCCCTAAAATAACACAAGGTTAGGATCGATGCCCAAAACATGAACAAAAAATAGCCTTTCATCCAAATAGAAATGCGAAAGAGGCCCCCCAACCATTCGGCCATCACCACCACTTACCAAATACTTTCCGATTGAAGGCTAAACGAAGAAAAGATGGTAAGATTAGTCCCCTCTACAATCGGCCAAAGCCCAAAAAAAAAGTGAGGTTAAGATCTCTGGTTTTAACAAGACAACGAGAGTAGAGAAAAGAACAAAAAGAAATAAAAGAAGAAGAACCCTTACCGAAACAACAAGAAAGTGTCGAATGGGATGGTTAGATTCGACGATTGCAGCAAAAATAATAAGAGTTCCAAGTTCGGCTATGATGGCTAAAAGAAAATGGGGTTCCAACGGTAACCAAAAAGATTAAGAACAGAAACGATCACTTGAAACTAGGAAAAGAAAAAGAATTGAAATTTGGATATGGTGAAGTTTAAGAGAAAAAGAAATGGTATGAGGGTAGTTTTAATGTGAGTAGATAAAGAGAGATGACAATTAGAGTTTTGGCTCTAGCAAACAAAGGTAACGCATGAACAAAGAAACAATCACTCAAGGTGGTTCACCTATGGTGAAGAAGAAAGGGAGATGAACTTTCGGTTGTTGAGCAATAAGAACAAGATGGAAGAAAAGACTATGAAAAGGAAAAAGGAGAGAAGTGAAAATAGTTTTGGTATTGAGGGTAGAAAGTGCCAAAAATGCAAAAGAGAACACTAAAGCACCTATAGAGTTTCGGTACAAAACACTCCAAAGCTTCGGCTATGCCTCATTTCCCAAAATGCTGATTTTTGCTACACTTCTCCCCCCTTAGCTGAAAATCACCTCCCACAACACCCACATTCTGTCCAACTCTCCTAACACCATCCACATCCCTTATTTTGCTCCACCAAGTTCTCCCTATCACCCTTTCAAATTGGTTTAACCAATTCAACTCCTTAAACACCTCTCATCCATCCATTCAAACGGTTTGACCCAGTCTCCCCTCTCTCCTCCAGAGCTCAAAAATAAAACTCAACAGGCAACATGTGGGATTCGATCTCCTCCCCCTTTGCTCCTACAAGTGACGCCACATCCATTAAGCCACACACTCCACCTGTGACATCAAACACAAATAAATATCCTTAAAGCTTGCTTCCCCTAGCTCTCCCCCTAAAGTGCCCTAAAAAAAAATTTTTCCAAGGCCCTTACTCGAACCCGAGCCTCCCCAGGACCCCCAAACACACCTAAATAGCAAGCAAAACGAGCCAAACACATACAATAGGACAAAATGGTGCCAAAATGGCATTGTTTAATGGCTACTCGCACGCGAACCGACCCAACCCGAGGAGGATCCTCGTCTTTCTACAAAATGGGCTATTTACCGCTTTAGCCCTTCCACATTTTTATTTTTTAATTCAGTTTTTTAACTATAATTCGCCCGAGTAATTTTCTTGCTAATTCATTTCAGTCCCACAATAAGCGGCGCCGTTTTGGAGGACAGGGATATTTCCCCATTTGGTCCTTCCTTGTTGTGCGTGCGTTCAACAAGGTTCCTTTCCTTTTATTTATTTTTAGATTTGCCCCAAACTTTTATTTTAAGTGCAATTTTGTCCTTTTTTATCTCTTTTGAGATTTTTGATATTTTATTATTAATTTTATTAGTATTATTATTAATTTTAATTCTTATTATTATTAATATTATCATTATTGTCATTACTATTAATTAATTTTAGTATTACCACTATTATTTTTACTACTATAATTATTATTTTAGTATTATTACTATCACAATATTATTATTATTATTGTTATTACTATTATTTATCTATTTTTATCATTATTTGTTTAATAATAATAATATTATTATTATTGTTAAATTGTTTCACCTAATATCTATTTGTTTGTTTATTCGTTGATTCACTACTAAATTTTTAATTATTTTTAGTTTTCATTTATTTATTTAATTTTTATTAAATTAGTTTGTTTTTTTATTTGTTTATTTTTACTTTTATTATTCTTTTTTATTAGGTTTGTTTTATTTTAGCTTTAATAATTATTATTGTCATGCACTTATTAACATTGTAACTCACTTTCCATTTTACTACGATAGTATCATGTTTTACCCGACCTTCAAAATAAGAAAACACTTCGCGTTCTAAGGTTCGAAAGAAATCGTATCGTAACTTACTGGGTTTCGATTTTTCTCTTCGAGTCTAAAGAACCTATTAGTTTTAAAAAAAGGTTAAATAAGAACTTATTCTTGGGAATTTGAGATGTTGTGTCCTAACTTATTGGATATGATGTTTTGTTGTCTCGAGGTAAGGATTTTCTACAAATAAAGGCAAGCTCAGTTTGGAACTCTTAAAATGTTGCATCCTAGCTCATTAGGTGTAACATTTTCTTTGAGATAAATGGGTCTTGGTGTACAATTTGATTCATTCAAGTTTTCTTTCAAATAAAAAGGATCGTATTTTAAATTTTTCAAATTTTTAACATTAGGACATTAGTTAATCAATCAGGAACCAATTTTGGGCGTTACGAGGGTGCTAATCCTTCCTCATGCGTAACTGACTTCGAACCTGTTTTCTCAAATTTTGTAGACCAAAATCATTGTTTTAATAAATCAAGATATATTTTTTAAATGATTAATTTCAAGGTGACCCGATCACACCTCTAAAAAAGATTGGTGGCGACTTCATTTTCGTTTTTAAAGTCGATCCTATTTTTTCAAAATAAAAAAATGGTTTCGACAGAATGTATAGGGACTTAGTCATTTTGTATATGGCCATTAGGAATTGGCCTATATTTATCAAGTTTCATATTTTAATGGTAACGAGAAGTGAAAGTTTATGCAAATGATGTTTAGTGGTCCTTCATAGTGTATTATTGTCATGTTATGGGTTGCTTGTGGTGGTATATGTATGCTTATGCTTTAGAGTGGCTATTGGCATGGAGGATAGCCTTCTAATTGTCCACACGAGTAGACACACGGGTGTGTGTTAGGCCGTGCGCATTACACGGTCAGCCCCATGGGTGTGTTAATAGGTCGTGTGTCCCCTGCAAGTTAGTGATATAAGTAAGTTGTTGACCACGGGCTAGCCACACAGGCGTGTGCCTAGGCCGTGTGACCCTTATGAGGTTCTTGACGCCACAAATGTAATTCTGTGTTTTTACACACGGGCGAGGACACAGACGTGTCTATGCTGGGTGAAACACACAGGCCAAGAACACGGACGTGTGGCCCTATTTTACGTCAAAATTTTCCAAGTGTTTAAAAGTTTTGGTTTGGTCCCTTAACATCACGTGAATATGTAACAGGTCTTTAGACCCATGATACGGATGTTACGATTGTAAATGAAAAAGTTTTTGATTGGAACTAATTTGATAGCCCAAGGTTGTATGTTCAAGTAAGTTAAGTCCGGCAATGCCTCGTACCCTATTCTGGCGTTGAATACGGGTAAGGGGTGTTACAATGTAAGTATTAAACAAGTTAAATTGTTATTATAGATCAAGAAATATGAAGCCTGGACTGAAATCGAGGCAAAAACAAGGTTGAAGACTAAATTGCACAACTCTAAACATTTTGAGAACCGAGGTAAGTTTGTATGAATTTAAAGCTACATATTACTTTTACAAATAAATTACTTACTATGTTGTACAATGTACATTATTATCTTAGAGTTGATTGACAATGCCTAATAAGAAAATCATTGAGAATAAGTAAGTGAAATTCCCAGTTGAAGATTCGAAATAACGAGGATACCTATGTCATAACATGAGACAAGGAAAGCCTGTGTAAGACCATGTTGGGGCATGGCATCGACATCAAGGAATGTAGGTCCCATATAAGACATGTCTGGGACATGACATTGGCACCGAACGTATATCCTGTGTAAGACCATGTCTGGGACATGGAATCAGCATCGAATAAGGCAAGGACATCATGTAAGTCCATGTCAAGCCATGGCATTGATAAGTTACTTGATAAACCGTAATATGAACATATTTTAATCCCACATTTAGCATACTTTTGGATGATTTATCCCTTTAATTATGGAAATAGGTGATCATAATCCCTTGTTTTCATGTTTTATACTCAAGAGAGTACTAGAGGATGAAAAGAATGAGAAATGGGCCAAAACGGAGAAAATAGGCCTAACATGAAATCGGCACACTGGGCCCAAGACCACACAGTCGTGCCTCATTAATAGACCCGAACACAGCCTGGTCTCAACTCACACATGCATGTGCCATGGGCGTGTCCCTAACGTGACATATTTGAATTCTATTTGGAATAGGGTACTTAGATGCAAAGAAAGACATTCCAAAAGCCTATATAAACACCCTAGAGGCCAATCTTAAAGGGGAAGTTCAGCTAGGCCAAAGAGACAAGCCAGGAGGGCCGAATTGTGGGATTCACTCAAAGAAAGCCAGTTGATTCATTTCAAGAAGCCAGAATCATACTTAAGACAGAGGATCTCTCCTTCAATTCCTTCAAGGGGTTTTAGGGATTTCTTTATGTTTTGTTTATATTTTTTCCGAGATGTATTCTTTTATGATTATGAAATAAACCCCTCAAATACCTAATGGGGATGAAACCTAAGACGGATCTTGTTATTATTTTCTGAGCTGTATGATAAATACTTGATTTGTTCTTAACTATGTGTTCTTAATTCTTCTTTTGATATTTAAGGATATTGATTCAAGCATTTATGCTCTTAGGCAGAGGAGGAATATACCCTGTTTAAGAGTAGATCTAGCATAGTTAAGAGGAGTTGATCTCAACCCTGGAGATAGGATGACGAAAATCTGCCGGATTAGGGTCAAACCTAACATGGGAGTCTATAGATTGAGTTAATGCAATTCTAGGGGTTCTAATTAGAAAGAGATTTCAATTAATCAACCTAGGGTTAGACGTTAGTAGCCTCGAGAGAGGTATTAATATAAATTAGGGAATCCTACGGATAAAGTCAAGTGAATAAATCGTCTAGTTTAGAGTTAAATAACAAGTGAAGTCTAGGTGGATTCTTCCTCGGGTATTGTTTCAATCAATTGGTTTTTCGCTCAAGTATTTCCCCAATTCATTCTCTGTGTCTTAGCATCTTTAGCTTAGTAGTTAGTTAATTTTAGGTTAAAAAACAACTCTTTTAGTTCTTAGGTTAAATAATTAAGAGAAAGTTAGTATTAGTACATTTGTTTCCTTTGGGTTCGACAATTCGGTCTTGCCACTAAAATATACTACTGTTCGATAGGTGTGCTTGCCTCAAGTCATTGTCATAGTTAGTTTTTAGGCTAGATCATTCATATTATAAATTTTTAAGACTCTGACACATGATCAAGTCTTTGGTGCCACCACTAGGGAACTGAAATATTAAGAAAGCTCAATTTTTATTACTTTAGCCATATTTTATTTTATTTTAAATTTTATTTTTACTTTTCTAATTTTATTTTTATCTTTTCCTGGTAGATACCTCTAGTTTATGGCTAGAAGGAACCCGACAGGACCCTTGATTTATGACAGTGATATTGAAGGTACAGTTTGCAGAAATCGTAGAGAAATAAGGCGAAGCTTAAACTACATACAAGAAGAGCAATAAGACAAAATTAATACTATCGAAGAGATGGCTGAGAATAATCCGCTACCTTTAGAGGTGGCCGAAAATCATGCTCCTCAAACTATGTATGATTATGCTAAACCCAATTTTACAGGAACTGAGTCAAGTATTGTTAGACCTACTATAGCTCCTAATAATTTTGAACTGAAACCTAACACTATACAAATGATGCAGCAATTTGTTCAGTTTGATGGTTTGCAGGATGAAGATCCAAATAATCACTTGGCAAATTTCCTAGAATTTTGCTATACTTTCAAAATTAGTGGCATTTCTGATGATGCCATCCGTCTTTGGTTATTTCCCTTCTCTTTAAGGAATAAAGCTAAATAGTGGTTGAATGCTCTTCCACGAGGATCAATCACTACATGGGAACAAATGACCGAAAATTTTTTATAAAATATTTTCCTCCGGCCAAAATAGCCAAATTAAGGAATGATATCTCTTTTTTTGAGCAGATGGATTTAGAAACATTATACGATGCATGGGAGAGATATAAAGATCTATTGAGAAGGTGCCCACACCATGGATTACCCTTGTGGCTACAGGTCCAAACTTTTTATAACGGTGTGAACCCTTCAACGAGACAACTGATTGATTTAGCAGCCTGTGAAACCCTGAATAACAAAACTCCTGAGGTGGCCTATGAATTTATAGAGGAGATGTCACTGAACAACTATCAGTGGCAAGTTACGAGGACAAGGCTGACAAAAATAGCCATAGTTTCCAACCTCGACGCAGTCACCATGCTATCAAACCAGGTAGAGATGTTAAATAAAAAGATTGATGGTTTGTGTGGTTCTTCGCAGTACACCCAGTAATGTAATGTGACTCAAATCTAGGAGGTGTGGTGAATCCTGAGTACCCACCCTACAATCTTGGCATGGAAAGCGAATAGATAAACTATACGGGTAACAATTTTAGATATCAAAATAACCCTTATAGTAATACTTATAATCCATGTTGAAGAAACCACCCCAATTTCTCGTGGGGTGGTCAAGGAAATCAGAGACAACAACTTCCTCCAAACTTCCAACAAGCCCTACCCACAGGAAAAGAAGTCGAATCTTGAGGAGATGCTGACAAAATTCATAGCGAGTGTCAGAAACTCGTTTCCAAAACACTGAAACAGCACTTAAAAATCAACAAGCATCGATTAAAGGAATCAAGAACTAGTTAGGGCAACTCGCTAAGCTAATCTCCAAATGACCACAAGGTAGCTTACCGAGTAACACTAAAACTAACCCAAAAGAGCAACTTCAAGCCATAACTGCTCAGAATAGTGAAGGGTTAGTAGATTATGAACCTGAGCTAAGGCAAGAACCTATGGTAAGTGAAGGTAAGGTTGAGGTAAGCCGAGAAAAGCCAAAACTAGTAATTAAAGAATACCAACCTCGTATACCATATCCCGATGCGATGAAGCAAGACAATTTAGATGAACAGTTTGGTAAGTTTCTTAAACTTTTAAAGAAATTACATATTAACTTACCATTTCTTGAAGCTCTTGATGCCAGATTCAAGGAAATTTTTAAAAGAGATTTTAAAAAATAAACGGAAGTTAGACGAGGAGTCATTTGTGGAATTAAACGTAGTGTGCTCAGCAATGTTGCAAAACAAACTACCATGAAAATTAAAAAATCCAGGGAGTTTCACAATTCCATGTTTAATTAGTAGTTTAACTATTAATAACGCGTTAGCTGATTTAGGGGCAAGCATAAATGTTATGCCTTATAAAATGTTTAAACAATTAGGTTTAGGGAAACCCAGAAAAACTAGGATGAGTATTCAATTATCTGATAAGACTATTCGAATTCCTAGGGGTATAATTGAAGATGTACTCATTAAAATTGATAAATTCATATTCCCCGTAGACTTTGTTGTTTTATATATGGATGAGGATAACACAGTTCCTTTAATTTTAGGAAGGCCCTTTTTAGCAACTACCAGATCTAAAATTGATGTTAGTATAGGTGAACTCACACTTCGTGTAGGTGATGAATCAATCAGTCTTCAAGCTCTCGACTCAGCTAGGACATTGTGTGATAAAGGTGAGAACGTAAATTCTATTGATAACCATTCGGTTAAACCTTCTTTTCAGGAAGCACCACAGAACCATACATTTGAGCCAGATCCTAGACTCATACCAACAAGGAAATAACTCATGAGGAATGAAGGCTTCAGATTGATGAGCTAGACGAATGGAAGCCACATGTTAAAGTGAAACCGAAGGAACCCCTAGACGAGCTTATAGAAATGTCAAATCACTCCAAAATAGGAGATCAGGTACTGTTAGAGAAAATAGACCCTCGAACCGCCACTTCAGACCTCAATACAAACGAAAAGATCCCTTTTTAAGGTAATTAATGTCTTCCCATACAGCACAGTCGAGGTAAACAATTCTACATTCGGCACTTTTAAGGTAAATACTACTCGACTCAAACTATATAATGATAGCATGAGAAAGGATTTTTCACTCCTAAAACCACCATGAAAGGATTTTTATTCTCTTTCTTTTAGCACCTAACTACAAACTAACCAAGTTAATGAAGCGCAGATTTTCACACCACACGGCCTTGCACACAGCCATGGCGATGGTCGTGTGGGTACTACGGATTTCCATACTAGCATGATAGAGATAGTACAAAATAGGACAAAAAATATCTTCAAGCCACAGGCTCCGATTAAACACCACGGCCATGCAACACAGTCGTGGCTGACACTATTTTATCAACACGGGCGTGGCAATTTGCATACCTGGTGTGGGAGAAATGAATTAACCATCGCACGGCCGTGCGATACGGTCATGTGATGCAACATGCCCATGATAGATGGGTGTGGGGATGTACCAAAGCTGGTAATTTTTATTTAAAACACCCCTCTCTCCTTCTCACCCACTCCCCATTCACTCTTCCAAAACATCTACACTCCCCTCCCCTTTTCACTTTCCTCCTTCTTCATTCTCCATACTCTTGATCTACACTTTATCCATGTCAAAAAAGTAGAAGGATCCTAGCCCAGTCTCCCTGTGCAAGATCGATCTACATAATTTCATGCCGACTGTTTCATTAACTCGACATGAAAAGGACCTTTGAGTCCATTTAATCTTTCTTTTTCCTTTCTCTTCTCCTTTATTTTCCTTATCTTTATTTTTCTTATACTAATTTTGGTTTATTTTATTTTAGTTTCTTGGTTTTAGGTTCTGAAGGCTGCTAGGAAGTCACCACACCAAGCCTTAGAAATCACTCCCACCTCGCGAAGCATCTAATAATAAGGACCTTTTCGGTTCTTTTAGTCTTATTCCACTTTTTACACTCTTTCTTTTTATTTTCTTTTCTTTAAATATATAATTATTATATTTAGAATTATTCCTATTATTTCCTGGCTAACTCTTCACGAGATTCCCAAATTTCTTTATCTAGCGCAGGAATTAGAGGCATCCCCTCCAACTTATCTTTCACCTCCAAATCAAGTTTCCACACTTCCAACACAAGGAATCCATCCAAAAATTCAGGAAGTTTCACTTCCCTCCCTCTCTTTAATTTTCTCAATATGTGATTACTACCTATATTTGTAAATTGAGGGCAATGTCCATCTTAAGTGTGGGGGGTGAAAATTTATTTAGAAAAGTTCCTAACTTTTTGCATTATTCTCAAATCCCTGAATGCTATCTTGTCTTAAGAAATTTACTCATATTACTAATTAGAATGAAATTCTTATTGATTTATGATTTTTAGTGATATGTTTTAGAATAAGTCATTGATAATTATACAGTGATGATTTAAACTTTAAAATACTTGAGAATCGAGCATGATGAGTCTATTTTCAAAAAGAAATTAAAATCTTGTTAGGTTGTCCACCTGAATCTAATTATTACCCAGAAGTTTAAAATTTACAATGTTTTCATCAAAAACCCATAATTTTTGTGAGATTTTGAACCTTAATTGAGAGCATACATTCATTTCGTGCTCACTTTATTGATTATGAGTGTGTCAATATTGATTTGTTATTCTAAAACTTGCTTCAATTATATATGTCGAGACCACATCTTTGATTTGATATACTGAGATGATAAAGGCACTTAGGATTTAACCCATTTACTCCATAAAAGCCTACCTTCGTAATTAACCCCTAGTAAATCCCGTTGATCCTAACAACCCTTTTTATTGACTCACCCACTAATATTAACCCAAAACCCATCCTGTATTTGTTATCACCATTCCTCTTGACTACCCCTTTTGTCGAGATTTGATTTTGAGTAGTTGCCTAACTATGTTCTATATTTCAGTTGTTAAAAGTTCTTTTCAGTTGTTAAAAGTTCTTTCTTATTATACTTGATTTGTTCTTGAAAAAAATCGAAGTACATTCATTATTAGTTCTGTAATTAAGTGAGCTTATATGTTTAAATTCCACATCGTAAAGAAGAAGCTCGTATTATTAGTATTTCAAGTTTTCAATTGATGTAATTATTCAGGATTGGTTCATTTATCTAGTTAGGTAAATTGTCAATTCAATCTCGATTCTAACCCTTTAATTTAGCCTTTATCCACACCTTTAACCTAAACCCCATTACAACCCTTTAAAGACCTTTTAATTTGTGTATCATCTCATTTTATATTGGTGGAGATTTGATTTTCATGCAAGCCTATGGTAATAAATTTTCAAGTTTGACTGATGAGTGCTTTATTTTGGAACCTTAAACACCTTGAGTGATTTGGGTGAATCTTTAGTGAGAATGTCAACTCTTGACAATTTTGAATTAAAGGTAATTATTCGGATAAGGGGAAAACACTTATGTTTTTCATGCTAAAAACTATGACTTTTATTGTTTGAATCTTTAGGACTCTTTGAGTTAAATTATCCATGTATAAATTATCTATGAATAATGATGAAACATTATCGATGAATATTATGAATTGAGGAAGTTCATTTTAATTGTGAGTTGAGAATTTTGCTTGAGGACAAGCAAAAGCTTAAGTGTGGGGGTATTTGATAAATCGTAATATGAACATATTTTAATCCCATATTTAGCATACTTTTGGATGATTTATCCCTTTAATTATGGAAATAGGTTCTCCTAATCCCTTGTTTCCATGTTTTATACTTAGGAGAGTACTAGAGGATGAAAACAACGAGAAACAGGCTGAAAATGGAGAAAATGGGCCTAACACAAAGTCAACATGGCCTGGGTCCAAGACCACACGGCCGTACCTCATTAACAGACCGAACACGGCCTAGCCTTGACTCACACAGGCGTGTACCATGGGCGTATCCCTGACATGACCTGTTTAAATTCTATTCGGAATAGGGTACTTAGAGGCAAAGAAAGACATTCCAAAAGCCTATATAAACACCCTAGAGGCCAATCTTAAATGTGGTGTTTAGCTAGGCCAAAGAGCCAAGCTAGAGGGGCTGAATTGTGGGATTCACTTGAAGAAAGCCAGTTGATTCATCTCAAGAAGTCAAAATCATACTGAAGACGGAGGATCTCTCCTTTAATTCCTTCAGGGGTTTTAGGGTTTTCTTTATGTTTTGTTTTATATTTTCTTCTGAGATGTATTCTTTTATGATTATGAACTAAACCCCTCAAATACCTGATGGGGATGAAACCTAAGACGGATCTTGTTATTATTTTCTGAGCTGTATGTTAAATACTTGATTTGTTCTTAACTATGTGTTCTTAATTCTTTTTTTGATATTTCAGGATATTGATTCAAGCATTTATGCTCTTAGGTAGAGGAGGAATAGACCCTGTTTAAGAGTAGATCTAGCATAGTTAAGCGGAGTTGATCTCAACCCTAGAGATAAGATGACGAAAATCTACCGAATTAGGGTCAAACCTAATATGGGAGTCCATAGATTGAGTTAATACAATTCTAGGGGTTTTAATTAGAAAGATATTCCAATTAATCAACCTAGGGTTAGACGTTTGTAGCCTCGATAGAGGTATTAATATAAATTAGGGAATCTTACGGATCAAGTCAAATGAATAAATAAATGTTCAGTTCGAGTTAAATAACAAGTGAAGTCTAGGTGGATTGTATTTCTTAATCAATTGGTTTTTCAAGTATTTCTTCAATTCATTCTCTGTGTCTTAGCATCTTTAGCTTAGTAGTTAGTTAATTTTGGTTAAACAATAATTCTTTTAATTCTTAGGTTAAATAATAAAGAGAAAGTTAGTATTAGTACTTTAGGTTCCTTTAGGTTCGACAATTCGGTCTTGCCACTAAACTATACTATTGCTCGATGGGTGCACTTACCTCAAGTCGTTGTCATAGTTAGCTTTTAGGCTAGATCATTCATATTATAAATTTTTAAGACTCTGACACACGATCATTACTATAAGGCAAGGATCCCATGTAAGACCTTGTCAAGGCATGGCATTGGTGAGTTCATAAGGCAGGGATACCGCGTAAGACCATGCCAAGACATGGAAATGGTAAGTTTCAAAGGAAACATATAAGGAAGACTTGTATAAGACCATGTCTGGGACATGGCATTGACATCAAGCTAAAGAATCCCATGTAAGACCATATCTGTAATATGCCATCGGTATCATAAGGCGATTCTATTTAAGACCATATCTGGTATATGGCATTGGTATCGAGATACATGTTTGACGAGATTGATTACCCTCCATCATTCGAGTAATTCAACGGGCAAAAGAGACAACTATAAAAGAAGTAACAAGAAGGCTAAGGAAGCAAAATAACACAAGCTAAGTTATTCAAGAATAATAAAGAATTCTACCTAAGTTAAGGAAGATAATGATTTGATGTTCATGTTATATTAGCAAAAGTGCTAATCTATGTGATTAAGTGGTACAAGTACCCTAATTTAATTACAAGTATGAAATTATAATGTGGTAAGTGATGAGAAAGAGTAAGTAAGTTCTAGCACTTGAGATTTATGTTGCTTTAGACTTATGAGGGATGAATTTAATTATAAGCTATTATATTGCTTTGTTAAATCCTCATGCAAAATTACTAAGCTATATGCTTACCTCTCTCCTTTCCTTTTTCCATGTAGGTTCGCCAAGTTAGCTTGGGGATCATATACATCGGAGCTCGGATCACACTATCATCCACTAATTGGGTATAATGAAGTTAAATAAATTTTGAGTATGGCATGTATAGAAGTTTGGTCATTTTGGTCATGATATATTGTGAGCTAAAGGCTTGGTTATTAAGATTATACATTTTTTGTATATGGCCATTAGAAATTGGTCAATATTTGTTAAGTTATATACCCTTTCATGATGATAAGTTTATACAATGGATGGAATAATTGAGTTGTTTAAGATAGTATAAGTGTGTTTATGTTCTAGGGTGGCAATTGGCTTGGAAAATAGCCCTATAATTGTCCACACGGGTAGACACACGGGCATGTGTCTAGGCCGTGTGTGACACACGGTCAGCCCCATGAGTGTGTTGATAGGCCATGTGTCCGCTTCATTAATTTACGAAAATACGATTCGTCACATGGGCATGTGCCAAGGCCATGTGCTATTAAAAGTATGATGATGTCATAAATAGAGAGCTCCACGGGTAGAGGACATGGGCGTGTCAAGGTCGTGTGAAGGACATGGGTTATAGACATGGGTGTGTGCTCAGCTGTGTGGAATAAGTCAATGTCGACCACGGGTGTCGAACACGGTCATGTCTTAGGGGCACACGGGCGTGTCCCTTGGACAACACGGGTGTGTGGCCCCTGTTTAGGAAAAAAATTTCAAGGAGTGCCAAAGTTCCTGGATGAATACTAAAACTTTCAAGATGTACGTATAAGGCCTCGAAGGCCTATGAAAAGTATGTTATTTGTAAGAAAGAAAATTTTTAAGGTGGAAAGAAATTTTATAGCCCGATAATACATGTTTAAGTAAAGTCAAGTACCGTAGTGTCTTGTATCTTGTCTTGGAGTCAGACACGGGTAAGGGGTGTTACACTCTCCACATCACACTCCCTTAATCTTCTCCACGATTTACTCCTACAATCTCTCTATGACCAATTCAAACACCTTATCAGCAGTGTTTCAGTCCAACTCTTCTACCTTCCTAGCTCAAGCAGCAAAATAAACACTTCAATGCTTATCCTAGGATTTGAACCTTAGACCTCATAGATACCCAACACGCCACTTGCCACTAGGCCACAAGCTCTTCTTGTGCCATTAACCAAACATTATTATTAATAAAGCCTAAGTGCCAGTGTCCAGGTTCATTTAAAGGAAAATTTTAAAATTTTGTAAGAGCCAAGACTTGAACCCATGCTTCTCAAATACCCCCATACACACCCAAATCACTTAGCCATTAAAGCAAACAAGCAATTTTGTCAGAATAGAAAAAATTAATGACCCTATAATTTTAGGGCGTTACACCTATGGCATGCCATCTATATCCGACTCAGCCCAATACAGTTAATAATTTTTAATTTCACATTTCAAAAACAACCAATATCCAATATAAAATTTTCATATAATCATATATACACATGAATATTCATTTCAATTCAAATAATCAATACATTCATAATATATATACCAATTCAATCCATTTCAATCATCTTTAATTCAATTCAATATCAAAGTGCCAAATACTCACCTCAACCACTTGCCATATGCATTAAATCAAAATACAACAATTAGTAATTATGTTCGGATTATAGAAATACAAACCGTGAATTCTGAGCTATTCGATGTCGATTTTATCTTTTCCCATTTTAGTCGAGGATTTCAGTATGACGTTAGCTATGGAATTAAAACAATTAAAATTCATCAATACAACACAATTCAATTTCATATTGAATAGTTAAATATTTACTCAATATTTGCCTAAATTTCAATTTAGTCTCTAAACCAAGACTAATTTTGATTATTCATATTTAATCTTATATTTTTATACTAATTTCACTTTAAGCTAAATTTAGCTTCCTATTTTTAATTAAACCCTACGTTTTAATTTTTCATAATTTAGTCCATATTACTCAAAATTTACAATTTATTCTACAATTTAATCCTTTTTCATTTCTAGCTTAAAAATCTATTAATTTAATCCCTAATACTTAAACTATTCAACAATAACGACATCTAAAATCTTAATAATTGCTAAAATTTCAACATGGGTCGGGTTGTCCTAGATATCGTGATTCCAAAAACATACAAATTACAAGAAAAAGAACTAAATTGACTAACCAATTGAACTTTGAACCATACAAGTCCCTAAGGCCATGCGTCTCCTTTCTTCTTTCTCTTTTTCGTTTTGTTTCTTTCTTTCTAATTTGTAGGGCTTTATCTTTTATTACTTATTTTTTATTATACTTTAATTTATTATTATAATAAAATATATATATATATACATTTACTTAATTATTAAGATTTCTTAATATTATAATATCTTTTTATAATATAGGTATAATTACTACAGTGGCCCTTTAATTAATTTTTAATCTATAATTCAACTTTCACCCTATACGCAATTTAGTCCTTTTACCTAATTACTTTTAATTCAAGTAAATTCGCTTAACTGAAACCTAATTAACTACACAACTAGCTTCGTAAATATTTTTAATAAATACTTACGAGTCTGATTTACGGGAATGGAGTTCTAGGAATGCACTTTTCAACACCTCTGACTATCGGGTCGTTACATAATTAAGCACTAACTAGAGTTGTTGGTGATGCTTACGCTTGTTCCAAGCTTGTGATAGATTAATTCATATTTATTTTAAGCTTATGCATTTAAATGGTAAGCATTGTTCATGATTTATGAACTTACTAAGCATTTTATGCTTACGTTGTGTTTCTTTTCTATGCTTTATAGATTATCGGAAGCTCGATCGGCTTGGAAGCTCGTTGGAGACCTATCACACAATCCAAAAACTATATCAGTAGATTTTGACGTTTTGAGTCATGGTTATAATGGCTTGTATAAGTGAATTGTGTTTGATGATATGGTCATTATGTTTGGCTTGTAAATGTGGTGTTTTGGTTGATAAACTTTTGGTATTTAAATGATTTGATGGTTGGTGTTAAAATGGTCAAGTGAAGTTATGTTTTGAATGGGATTTTGGTATGTGGCCATTATGGTAAGATTTGGTATCGAATTAGGTCACAAATGTTTGGTTAATGAATGGCTAAATTAGGTTTAAGTTTAGGATGATTTGATGCTATGTAATTGAGGTGCTTTTTGGCATATTGGTTATATGGATTGATACCATATTAAACTAGCTTTATTATGCATGTTTTAGGTACATTTTGTAGCTTGAAATTATGTGCAAATGGCTTGTAGGTGTAAGCATGGTTTGGGTGAAAGAAATGGCTTGAAAATGGCCTAGCTCTTATCCATACGACCTAAGACAAGAGTGTGTGTATCAATTGTGTGTGACACACGACCATGTGACACGATTGTGTGTCCCCTATAGGTTTCAAAGGGTTGCAAATCAGGAAGCTACACGACCTAGCACGCAACCTGGCACACAAGCTTGTGAGGCCATTTTGAGAGTTACACGGCTTGGCACACGGGTGTGTGGCTTGGTTGTGTGACCCAAGTTAGAGAGTTACACGAGCACGAACATGGGCTGGGAGACAGCCATGTGTCCCTACTTTGAATGTCCACACAGCCTGAGATATGGGCGTGTGTCTCAGTGTGTGAGTCACACGGCCTGATCAAACGGCCGTGTGACCCCTATAGTGTAAATTTTTCTAACATTTTCCTTAAGTTTCCTTATGTTCTCAATTTAGTCCCTAATCATTTCTAGAGTGTTTCTAAGGCCTTGAGGGCTCGAATAAGGGACAACATACATGTGTATGAATGAATTATACTATGATTAATGAAATGCTTGAAAATAAATATTTTAAGTTATGTTTTAACGGTAATGCTCTATAACCCTATTCTGATGACGAATACGGATTAGGGGTGTTACATTATGTTTTGACTCTAAGTATTCATGGGCAATACGAACCAAGTGGGAGAATGTTGGACATGCTTATGGTTAGTGGGAATAACCCCCATATTGCTTCCATTCCTATATTTTGCTCCACTTTCAATTTGTATATGTGGAAGTAAAACATGTTTTGGTTGTTTTTTGATAGGGAACCACCACTATAAATAACATCAAGCATAAGGTCTCTAAGGACCAAAAAAAAAAAAACAATTACAACTAGTAAGGTTTTCAAGTGCTTAGTAGACTTTGACGATTTTTGTGTTTTCATATAGCTAAATTTGGCGTCCTTTTAGTTTGTTTGATGCACTCGAAAATCGTGTTACAACGTTTGGATTTTGACATTTGGTTTAGGCAATAACTGGAGGTATTTATGTTTGATCTTTTCCGCTGCACTTTAACGTTTAAGCCATAATTTATCCTTACATTTTCTTTATTAAAATAGTTCTTCATAACTTCATATGGTCTAAATTTTGAAGTAAAATTATAGCTATTTCATATAATCAAGTCTGTTAACTCTCATTTATTAAATGAAAATGATCTTAAGTAAAGTATATTTCAATAAAATAATTAAATTTCACATGAAGAAATCTATTAATCAAATTTTATTAAATAAAAATAATCTTCAACGAGTGGAATTAAAGATATCAATTCAATAAACTATTAAGTTCCTTGATTAAATATTCTACTATTAATTTGGAGCATCATGAACTTATAAATTGATTAGGTATAATTATCGAAAATACCTTCAACATTTATGGGTTTTTGGATTTAAGGTCTTAACCTTTTTTTTATTGGCACCCTTATCGTTACGATTTTTTTAGAAATCAGCCTGATTTTAATGGTAAACGTGAGTTAATTGTTAATCAAATTGCAAGACAATTAAGCATCCTATGTGGAATGCCACATAAGCACGAGGTCATATATGACATCATCTATAAAAATAATTTTTTAACAAAATTCTTTTTTTCTTCTTCTTATGTTTCAATCTTCTTTGTTCTTCTCCTTTTTCTCTTTTTCCCTCTAGCTGTTATCACCGTTGTGTCCAACCTCCATCGCCGTCAACTTCCCTCTTACTCCTCACCATCCCAACCCCCGCCACTGCCCCTTTTCTCTCTAACTCCTTCCCTCGATCTCAACACAAACATCCCAAAAAGGGGAATAAAAGTTATTGGGTAAGAAATGCTGGTTCTTGGTTCTTTAGGGTTGGACATCGTCATTTTGTGTCATTTCTTGTTGTCTTTTTTTATAATCCAACAAGAATTGAGGAATGTAATAGTAAGGAAAGAGAAAGCTACAAGGTTACTCGATATGGTCTCTCATGAAACTGCCTATGTGGAAGCTCAAGCCGACATGGAGTAAGGTTACCATCCCAAGTTGCAATTTGCCATTTGCTTTGCCCCTACCACCACCTATTGTTTCAGTACAAATCTGTTTATTATTGGTTCGTTTTTATTTCCCCCTTTTATAGATAGATTTACTTTTTTACCTAATTTGTGAAATAGAAATGTAAATTTAGGGGGTTTTTTTTATGGTGGTTGTTAAAGAGCAACTAAATTAGTTTTGAAAATTTATAGTTAAGAGTAATTGTAGTTGTTGAAGATGAATTGAATAATAAAGATAAAAATTTACTTCGGCTTTGAAGGGGGAATGGTGGGATAAATATTTCGATGGAGATGTTTAAAGCCTTTAATTTTGATGGAAATTGATTAAGTTTTCACATTGTAGTTGTCCTCTTCTAAGCATTATTGTTAGGAGTGATATTGTGGTGAGATAAAGGATGAGGAGTGAGAGAGAAGGGAGTGGTGGTGGGGGTTGGGGTTTGGAGTGGGACAATAAGGAGTGAGAGGGAAGGTGATGGTGGTGGGGATTCGTCACAACGATGACAACTGCTAAAGGGGAAGAGGGAAAGAGGGCAAGACCAAACAAAATGAAAAACAAGAATTTTATTTTTATAGATGACATCATTTATGACCCACATAAGCTACTTCATTGACATGTGGTTTGATTGATGGTCAACTCATGTTTACTATTGAAATTGGGCTAATTTCCAAAAAAATAGTAACATGGAGGGTGTTAATTCAAAAAAAAAAAAAGGTTGAAAGCTCAAACATAAAATCCCATAAACGTTGAGGGTATTTTCAACAATTATGCTAATTGATTACTTGAATTTAAGAACTCATAATAAATTAATTTATTTCATTTGATAACTTATATTTATTAGTTGGACTTGTTAGGTTTATGAACTTTATAATTAACCATGTGAAAGTGCTAGCTCGATAATTCAACTCAAAATCACTAATAGGGGGTGAATTGGCTTCTTAAAAAAATTGTGGTTGCTAAGAAAAAGATAGAGACAAAGAACACTTCAATTTATAGTGGTTTGACCATAATTGCCTACTCCACTAGCTTAGCTTCCCACAACTAAGGATTTTCCCAAATTCACTAATTTGAGAACCTTTGAGGACAATGTTTAACCATACAAACTCCCTTAAGGTTTCTACCCAAACCTTAAGATACAAACCCTCTCAAAGTGTAACCACAAATAGAAAAATAAGAAAAAAATCCTCAAAAGATCGAATTGTTTGCCAATTAAGCACTAATAAACAAGAATACAGTTGAGCTAAAAGAATAACAATGGAACCTCACAAGTGTGTACATGAAAAGTATGAAAGTTGAGCACAAAGGTTGGTTGATTGATCTTTTAGGCTTGAATTATCTCTCTTATTGTTGTAAGATCTTTGGAAGCTGATATCTGTACCCCATAATTGATTTCCAACCATTGTGGTTGTTGGAGACATGAATAGAGCAGTTGGGGATGTGAAAACCAGTGCATTTAATTCACCTACAGTAGTGAGTATCGATACCAGCTAAAAAGGTATTGATAATTTTTGCATTAAATACAAAATTTAGTGACCATTGGAGGTGAAGATATTGATACCAAACAAATTTTATTGATACCATATAAAAAGTATAGATATTGGATCGATACTTAGCTATAGTTGTGAAAAATAGAATATTAAGTTGGTGCCGTTTTTAGGAAGGGTATCGATATTTTGAAAACTATCGACACTTTTTGGCCAGGAGCTATACTACCTTGATTGAAAAATAGTTTGACTAGTTGAAAGAATTTTTACTTGATTAAAATAATTTTAACTTAATTTTAAAGTTGATTCAAGAAATTTTCTAAGAGTTCAAAGTCAAGATTCAAAGTTTTATCTCTTAGACTTCATTTGAGAACTCATTTGTCAATTTTATTCGACTTTATGTTTTATTCAAAAACACTCTAATTTTTATATGAAAACATATTATCAAATAAAGCTTAGTTTAACAATCTCATCCTTTTTATATAACAAAAATTTGGTAAATTTATTATTGAATAAATTGTTCCCTTAATAAAAGTTATTTTCAATTTAAGGCCTAAATAAAAATAGACATAAATTAAAAATTTTGACATTCATTTTACTTTAAAGAAAAATGGTCACATAGTTTATATAAAGTTAATTTAATTTAGCACAATATCAATCAATTTACCTTTACTTTCTCCCTTTTTTGTTATATAAAAAATCAAATAAAGCTTTAGGAGAAAAATATGGCTAGTTCAAAATTATATATAAAAGTAAATAAATAATGAACTAACTTTTGCAAAGAAAAAACATCAAAGCATCTTTAAATACCGATTAAGCAATAAGGTGCGACAAAAAAATAGTGCAAATGTCATGAAAAGAATATGAATGTATCAAAATTATCCTAATCTTCATCACTAGGGGAAAATGGAGGAGTTGAGGGATGATGTGCTAGAAGTGATGTCATTTTCATCTCTAAAGTCGACAGCCAAGAGCAAACATCATCTCTATGAGATCTAAACTCATCTCTAAGCCCTCGAACATCGTTACTCAAAGAGTGTAATATCGGACGAAGGTTGAGTAGCTTGATATGAAGTCACTAGAGGAGGAGCATGCTCGGGTGTTGGAATATCTTGAAATCGCCTTTGACATTGTCATCTTCATTTGTAGCCAGATGACCACTCTTGATCCATTCACCGGAGTTGTCATCGTAATGATAACTAATATGGTGAAATGCCCCATAACTAATATGTTGATTAGAGGAAATGGAGGTGTCTCCAAGGGTACTAATGCCTAACCTCCTAAAAATATATGACAAATAAGTGTCATAGGGAAGGGTGAGGTTTGTAGACATTTCCTTCCGATTGCCTTAGTTATGTCATTATACATAATAAGGGTTAAGTCGGGACAGCTATTGGAATGGATAGAATCGAGCCACCAATATTTGGTGTTACGAATCTTGGCATGTTTCTTGATAAGACTAAATACTAAGTGATAATAAAATTGAGAACACAATCATAGATATTAAGTTTAAACTCAATGTAGAGAGTAGGATTGTAATGACCTTTTTCATTGGAATTACCCTAAGAGGTAAATAAAGCAAATTTCCAAAATCTTCCAACATTAGAAGAATGAAGGTGTCCATTAAAAAGGATGTGATCCTAATAATGGTATTGCTGAACTCATTGTGTTCGAGTTTGGCATTAGATAATAAAGCTTGGACAAAATTATAAAAATTCATCATGGAAATTTTTAAAAATTCCATCCAACCCCAATTTTGAAAAATCAAAAGGTAAGCAAAATTTATCCCTTCTAACCTAGCTAAATTTATCTTTCTAGACTCCCAAACCCATTTTGATGTAAAATTCCTATCGAAACGCTCTTGTTTCACATTAGAATGAGAAGACTCATTAAAAGATGGTCTAAAACCATTATAAGGATTTGACGAGGTGGTACAAGTTCGAGGACGCTTCTTAGGCCATACTAGAGATCTAAGCACTAAAAATGCACAAAGACACTAAAAAATTTCATTTAGGAATTTTAACAAACGCTTGATGTACAAAGGGTTTAAAAAATGTTGAGAAAACATTTAGAAATAGGATACACCCTGCAACAAAACACAATATATATATATATATATATATATAGTAAAATCAACCCATTAATTCATCAAAAAGAAACATTTCAACCTACATTTCATAAAATCAAAAGATTGAAAAAAAAAATTAGGTTTTACATAAAAAGTGTTTAAATATTGAAAACCTTGAAGTAATGTTGTTGAAATCTTGATACAAAGGTGTTTGAGAGTATTGCAAAGACAATATTTCACTAAAAAAATCAAGAGTTTTGAAGAAATTTTGAAGTGGGGAGGAAGAAGAAAATAAAATGTTGGGGTTTTAGGTTTTTATGAAAATTATCGATCCATGTACTCTTAAAACTCAATAGGCATTGATATTTTTATACGAGTATCGATATTTTTATAAAAGTATCGATAATTTTGAGATGGTATCAAAACCAAATCGCTATTATGTTTTACAAGTCTAGAAAATTTGCAAAAACCTAATTTTTAAGTCCTAAAGTGTTATAAATGTCCTAAAATGACTCTAGGATAAATATTAATGATTTCACATGCATGAAAATGCACAGAGTAAACATGATGCATATGATTCATAAAGCACAAAAGGTGCAATAAAAAATGACTAAGTGAACCAAACAAAGTCCATTCTAACAAGTTTAAGGGTATAAAAAATAAGTCATGTTAGACATAACATAGTCAAAATAGATCAATTAACCACATAAAACTCCCCTACCTTATTGCATACAAGAGTCATGAACACTATACTATCATGATTTTTGCAAGCAAAGAAAATATACAAAGTTAAAAAATCAATCAAAGTGCATGGAAAATATTCAACACAAAGTCAAGGCAAGGTGGTCAAACCTAGATCTCTCCTAAGTGTGTAAAATCTCTCTTAACTAACTCATGCAAAGTATTTACGTTCTTAAACTATTTCTCCTCTTTGGACATGATCTCTAATGAAATGATGCCTTATTTCAATGTGTTTAGTCCTAAAATGTTGGACGAGATCTTTAGTGAGACAAATAACACTTGATAAGAATAATAACTATATCAATTCCATAGTCCATAAGTTGTTGTTTCCTCCATAAAACTTGAGCACAACAACTACTAGTAGAAATATATTCCGCTTCAATGGTGGACAATGAAACACTATTTTATTACTTTGAAAACCATGATATGTGTAACACCCTGAATTAGAGGTTATTTGTAATTTAAATAAATTCCATGTGGGCTTCAAGAAATAAATAAATATGATTTTATTTGGCATGATTTAGGGTGTAGAAATAACCCGAATTAGGTCGGATTTGAATTAAAATCTCTTTTAAGGGCTTAAAAGGAGGAGCTAGGTGAAGATTGGGCTTAAATAAAATTTAAGAGAAACTTGACACAAGAATGTATTTGGCATGGTGGCTTGGTGCGCTAAGGGGGTTACAAGGGAGGAGGTTTGATCCGTGGAAGCAACAAGGGAATTGTTTTTTTGGCGTTAAAGGAAGGTTAAAGGAAGGGCTTAGTGAAATTTTGGGTAAGGATCGGACATGAAAGGCAGGTAGGCGGAGTGGCTTGGGGCGCCACTCAAAGGGGCTTTGGCAAAAGAGACTCGAGTTCGAGTCGTGATGAACGCAAAGGGATTTTATTTTTGGGCTTTGGCGCTAAAAAAGAAAAGGGCTTAGGAATAAGGCTTTATGAATAAATGGTGGGATTATTTGACATGAAAGTCTAAAGGGGAGAAGTGGCTAGGGGTGCTTAGAGGGGCTAGGGCGTGAGGTCTTGGTTTCGAACCAAGGCAACTGCACATGTTTTTCTTATTTTTTTTTCATGCTGCTGGTGTATAAAGGAGAGTTTGGTTCAATTTTGGACACTCAATTTCGGCTGGAAGGGGGTGATTATAGGTAGTTTATTTGCTATTAAATTGTTTAGAGGAGATTAAGGGATAGAAAATAAGATAAAACTTGTTTTTTTTGTGATAATTAGAGGCTGGAAATTATCACAAAGTAGAAGGTAGTTGCCGAAAATTGGGACTCCTTGGGCTGTTCATATTTTGATTTTTGCTACAGCAAAGAAGAGAAAAAAACTCCAGCAACTCTTTTCTTTTTTTTTTCTCTTCTTTGTCTTTAAAATCTCCTTAAACCATAGCCAAAATTGTTCAAAAATTTCCAGCTTTTCTTGCTTCCTTTTAGCCGAATATACCCCCTCTTTAAGAGAAAATTTCCAGCAAATTCTTTTCTTCTTTCTCTCTTCATTGTGCTGCCGAATTCTTCCTTAAAATCTTAGCCAAAATTTGCTCAGAAATTTCCAGCATTGTTGTTTACTCTTAGCCGAATACCCCTTCTCTTCTTCTCAAAATTCCAGCCCTCCATCTTGTGCTTAGGCCGAATCTCTCATCTCCAACAAGGTGCTGCCAATTTTCAATAATTGTGGTAAGGGGTAATCATCTCTTTTGGAATTAAAGTTATGGCCTATGATTCTTACTAATACGATTAAAGCAATTGTAGGGAAGTGAAACGGATTTATATATCGTAAGGTGGTTAGTATTCAAAGGACGTGTAGGTAAGGTTTCGGGTTCGTGTGAAACCCTTTGGTACAATCTTGGTTTGGCCGAATAGGCTTTTGATACTAACAAAGATGATTGGCCGAATGTAGGGTCAAGATCTAGCGTTGTAGATCGGAGTTTCGAGATCTAGGAATTACGATAGTAACAAGTGTGTAAGATCTCTCTACACACTTTATTAATTCACATACTTTGATGTTTGCCTTAATCTTTTGGTTGTGATTAGCTTGTGGCATAATCTTGGATTTCGGGTAAGTCCCCTAACTTGTGACTTTTGTTAAATAATTTGCATGCCATCACATGATATTAAATGCTATCCCATGATATATGAAAAATTGATATAAAAGCATGTGATGGTGGGATTGATGAGAGGAGGGGGATGAATTATGGATCTGTCGTCGATGGTTTTGACCACAAGATGGGTTGGCCCCATCAGATTATTTGTGACCTATGGTCATCAGTGGTTTTGACCACAACATTGAATATTTGCGACTAAGTCCCAGTGGTTTGATACCACCAGTGGTTTTGACCACACTTTGATATTTTGTGACCTACGGTCATCAGTGGTTTTGACCACACGATGGGTTGGCCCCATCATTTAAGTTGTGACTTTAAGTCATCAGTGGTTTTGACCACACGGGGTAGAAAAGGAGTATGGATGGCTAGTTGGGTTGCATGTGCATGTTTATTAATGAATTGTGTATGAGTTGTATTTACCGGGAGGGGGATTTACACACTGAGTCTTGGTGACTCACCCCTTTCCCTTAACATTTTGCAGATGAGTAGATCGCGAAGATGGAGCCGAGAGGACTCGAGGGCCATGCTTATTGTTGAAGTTAAATTTATTTTCGTTAAGTTTAAGTATTTTATTTCCTAAGTATTTTAATTTGGGATGTAATAAGGCCGCTATTATTATTTTGGATGTTTATTTTACCTTTATTTTACTTATAAGGTGTTACAAATGAAATTTACAAATGTTAAAGTAAACCGGGTAAAAGTAACCTTTTCCAACTTAATAACTTTTACGAGTTTTCAAAGACGTTACCATCAGGTAACCAAAAATAAACTTAGTCAACTACAACTTGATGATTTTAAAATGTACATTATCAAATGTTTTCAAAAGGGTTTATAAAGCCCAACTGTATTTATAAAAAGGCCCAACTGAGTTTTCAAACCCCGTTTAAATACCTTAGCCAAATTTTATCGAATTTACACCAAACTTTCAAATTGACCCAAATTATTTTACCCAGTGACATACCAGATCCGGTCAGGACTCATGGGCTAGGTTTGAGGTGTTACATTTTTGGTATCAGAGCCCAGTTCAAAACTTGGCTGTGGGGGGGCCCAAGGTCCAAAATGTTTGGTTTTTGTTTGTAGGCCTTATTATGATGTTTAAGAAACTGTTTTGGCTTGAACAGCATGGCACCGAGTCTCCGGCACCTATCCGCCCAGGTAAATACTTCTATCAATTTCTGTGAATTCTTTTGATGAGGGGTAGAAGGGTAAAATGGGAACGTAGACTACAAGAGTAGAAACTATTGAACCCTAGGGCTAGCATACCCCAACAAATATTGCATAAGATTTAATAATTCTCTAAACAAACCTTGTGAGTTGTCACTGAGCAAAGGATGTGGCAATCATTATACGCATGTCTAGGATTGGATTCGGTGGGGGCTTGGTATTTAAGCAGTCCTCGTGACTCACCTCCTACTCACTCGAATCCTACCAGTGCGTAGTAACTGGTTCATCCTAATGAGACGACACACTCACAGGCTAAACTCGATAACTAAAACTCGAAAGGGACTAGCCATTTTATTTTTGAGGAAATTAAAACCTTGTTTTTAAAAAAAAGAAGAAAAGACCAAAATACCCTTCAGTTTGAAAAATGGCCATAATACCCCTAGCTTATAAATTACCAAAATACCCTCCGTATGAAAAATTTTCAAATAGAAGTTTTCAAAATATCCTTGTTTTGTGAAATCACTTAGAATCCAATTTTTGGAAATTATATTGTGGAAATACCCTGATTATGCAAAACTACTAAAATACCCTTAGGGGTAAAATTACAAAAATGCCCTTGAATCATGAAATTTCCAAAGTACCCACGGTTTTAATCAAAAAATTTCATCACATGAAAAGTGCCCAAAAACCTTAATTTGCAAAATATCGAAAACGTCATGATTTTGTAGAATTACAAAATTGCCCTAACCAACAAAATTACTAAAATGACCTTGGTTTTCAAAATTTTTGCAACACCATCAAAATGGAAGATAAATTCTTAAAAATAACTCCCAAAGTTTTACAACTTTTTGAAACATCCCTGATTTATCAAATTTTACAAATTCACCCTGATTTGTGAAAAATTACCAAAATGCCCCTGAGTTTCAAAATCACCAAAAGACCCCCGAATTTTCAAAATTTTCCAAAATACCCCAGGAAATTAAGAGTTTTAAAATAATTTTTGACAAAATCATCCGAGAACCTATATTTTTGGAAAAATTATGAAAATACCCCTGTAGGACAAATTACGAAAATACCCCCGGGTAGTGGAAAAACAATCACAACAAAACTACAACGTCTCTTTGGAATGAATGAATGAAAGACTGTGTGTTTGTATGATTACGAAAGAACCACTTATAAAACTTCTATCATAAAATTTCTTCGGGGATAACCAAGTGAAATACTAATGCATAAAATTCTTAAATAGATTAAAGCGCATCGTTAGATATGAGTTCAAGAGGTCGTGGACGTTCGCCGCGTGGCCGTGGTAGAGGTAGGATGACCTTGTCTGAGCCAGCAAGGTCTGGTCATGGGTCTGGGAATGAGATGCCGGATCTTTCAATGCCGAAAACTGAGTTTCAGGATCAGATGGGTGGTAACGACGTAGTGTCCCAGCGATGCTACGAGTGTTAGAATGATTTGTTGAGGCTGGCGCGGTGCATGAACCCGTAAATCTATGGCTGAACGACTCTAGGCTAACGGAGCAGATGTATTCAGAGGAGTGTCGGAGTGGTGCCCAATGCGGCGGAGTATTGGCTAGAATCCACTGAAAGGATTATGGGTGATTTGGATTTCACCGCTGAGGAGAAGCTGAAGGGTATCATGTCTCTGCTTCGGGATGAGTCATATCAGTGGTGGCTCATCGTAAGGGATGGAATGGTGGCAGAAAATCTTACTTGGGAATTCTTCAGGGATGCCTACCAGAAGAAATATGTTGGAATTAGTTACGTGGATGCACAGCGGAAGGCTTTCTTGAACCTGGTTCAATGCAATAAGACGGTGGCAGAATATGAGGCCGAGTTCCTCCGGTTGAGTAGATATGCTCGTGGTATGGTGGGTACCGAGCATGAACGCTGTGTTAGATTTGAAGATGGGCTTAGAGATGAACTTAGGATGATGATAGCTCCACAACAGGAATGGGAGTTTGCTGTCCTAGTGGAGAAATTGAAGGTTCCTGAAGGAGTATGGCAGTCGGTTAGACAAAATCAAGATAGAAATTGGAATAAGAGGAGCTCGGAACCTTCAAGGTTCTCGGGTAATGAGCAGAAGAGGACGAGGTTTGATGGGTCGGATCAAGCTGCTAGGCCTGCTGCTGCTAATCCTCAATGGCCGCCACGGTGTGATAGGTGTGGCAAGTTTCACAAGGGGGAGTATTGGAATGGTAATCGTGGATGCTTCAAATGTGGGTCTATGGAGCATCGAGTTAGAGACTGTCTGAAAAAGGCATCTAGACTGATATCAGAGGGTGAGGATCATGCACCAAATAGGAGGGATAACCAACAGCCACAGAGGGGTCGAGGTGCAGTTAGGGGTAATGGAAATGGTAACGGACGTGGCCGAGGTGCTGAAGGTGCAGAGGCGAGGCAACCAAGGTTGGTTTATGCAGTTGACCGTCGCGAGGAGGAAGATGTGCCAGATGTGACAACGGGTATGTTCCTTATTTCTGGAATACCCTTAATTGCTTTGATCATTGTAAAGTTTTCTTATTTTACTAGGGAAGTGCCTGAAACCTTGGTTGTGAACTTAGAGATTGTGCCTAGGAAGTAAAATAATTTTATTAGGATCAGAGTGCGTAGCATAAGCATAGTACGGTGAGTTAAGATGTACGACTATTCATTAGTAAGTAATTTCGAGGACGAAATTATTTTTAAGGGGGGTAGAAGCGTAACACCACGAATTAGGGTTATTTGTAATTTAAATAAATTCCATGTGGGCTTCAAGAAATAAATAAATATGATTTTATTTGGCATGATTTAGGGTCTAGAAATAACCCGAATTAGGTCGATTTGAATTAAAATCTCTTTTAAGGGCTTAAAAGGAGGAGCTAGGTGAAGAATGGGCTTAAATAAAATTTAAGAGAAACTTGACACAAGAATGTATTTGGCGTGGTGGCTTGGTGCGCCTAAGGGGGTTACAAGGAGGAGGTTCGATCCGTGGAAGCAACAAGGAATTTTTTTTGGCGTTAAAGGAAGGGCCTGTAAGGAAGGCCTTAAAGAAATTTTGGGTAAGGATCGGACATGAAAGCGGTGTGGGCGGAGTGGCTTGGGCGCCACTTGAAGGGCTTTGGCAAAGGGACTCGGGTTCGAGTCGTGATTTAATGCAAAGGGATTTTATTTTTGGGCTTTGGTGCTAAAAGAGAAAAGGGCTCAGGAATAAGGCTTTATGAATAAATGGTGGGATTATTTGACATGAAAGTCTAAAGGGGAGAAGCGGCTAGGGGCGCTTAGAGGGGGCTTGGGCGTGAGGTCTTGGTTTCAACCAAGGCAATCGCACATGTTTTTCTTTTTTTTTTTTCATGTCTTTGGCGTATAAAGGAGAGTTTGGTTCAATTTTGGACTCTCAATTTAATTTGGAAGGGGTGATTATAGGTAGGTTATTTACTATTAAATTGTTTAGAGGAGATTAAGGGATAGAAAATAAGATAAAACTTATTTTTTGTGATAATTAGAGGTGGAAATTATCACAAAGTAGGAGGTAGTTTAGAAAATTGGGACTCCTTGAATGTTCATATTTTGATTTTACTCTGACAAAAAAAGAAAAACTCAACAACTCTTTTCTTTTTTTTTTTCTCTTCTTTGTGTCTTGAAATCTCCCTTAAACCATAGCCAAATTGTTCAAAATTTCCAGCTTTTCTTGCTTCCTTTTACCGAATATACCCCTCTTTAAGAGAAAATTTCCAAGAAATTCTTTTCTTCTTTCTCTCTTCATTGTCTCTTAGAATTCTTCCTTAAAATCTTAGCCAAAATTTGCTCGAAATTTCCAGCATTGTTGTTTACTCTTAGTAGAATACCCTTCTCTTCTTCTCAAAATTCTAGCCTCCATCTTATGCTTAGGCCGAATCTCTCATCTCCAACAAGGTACTGCCAATTTTCAATAATTGTGGTAAGGGTAATCATCTCTTTTGGATTTAAAGTTATGGCCTATGATTCTTACTAATACGATTAAAGCAATTGTAGGGAAGTGAAACAGATTTATATATCGTAAGGTGGTTAGTATTCAAAGGACATGTAGTAAGGTTTTGGGTTCGTGTGAAACCCTTTGGTACAATCTTGGTTTGGCCGAATAGGCTTTTGATACTAACAAAGATGATTGGTCGAATGTAGGGTCAAGATCTAACGTTGTAGATCGGAGTTTGAGATCTAGGAATTACGATTAGTAGCAGTGTGTAAGATCTCCTACACACTTTATTAATTCACATGACTTTGATGTTTGCCTTAATCTTTTGGTTGTGATTAGCTTGTGGCATAATCTTGGATTTCGGGTAAGTCCCCTAACTTGTGACTTTTGTTAAATAATTTGCATGCCATCACATGATATTAAATGCTATCCCATGATATATGAAAAATTGATATAAAAGCATGTGATGGTGGGATTGATGAGAGGAGGGGGATGAATTATGGACTGTCGTCAGTGGTTTTGACCACAAGATGGGTTGGCCCCATCAGATTATTTGTGACCTATGGTCATCAGTGGTTTTGACCACAACGATTGAATATTTGCGACTAAGTCCCAGTGGTTTGGTACCACCAGTGGTTTTGACCACACTTTGATATTTTGTGACCTATGGTCATCAGTGGTTTTGACCACACGATGGGTTGGCCCCATCATTTAAGTTGTGACTTTAAGTTATCAGTGGTTTTGACCACACGGGGTAGAAAAGGAGTATAGATGGCTAGTTGGGTTGCATGTGCATGTTTATTAATGAATTGTGTATGAGTTGTATTTACCGGGAGGCGGATTTACACACTGAGTCTTGGTGACTCACCCCTTTCCCTTAACATTTTGTAGATGAGTAGATCGCGGAGATGGAGCCGGAGAGGACTCGAGGCGGCCATGCTTATTGTTGAAGTTAAATTTATTTTCGTTAAGTTTAATATTTTATTTCATAAGTATTTTTAATTTGGGATGTAATAAGGCCGCTATTATGATTTTGGATGTTTATTTTACTTTTATTTTACTTATAAGGTGTTACAAATGAAATTTACAAATGTTAAAGTAAACCGGGTAAAAGTAACATTTTCCAACTTAATAACTTTTACGAGTTTTCAAAGACGTTACCATCAGGTAACCAAAAATAAACTTAGTCAACTACAACTTGATGATTTTAAAATGTACATGATCAAATGTTTTCAAAAGGGTTTATAAAGCCCAACTGTATTTATAAAAAGGCCCAACTGAGTTTTCAAACCCCGTTTTAATACCTTAGCCAAATTTTATCGAATTTACACCAAACTTTCAAATTGACCCAAATTATTTTACCCAGTGACATACCAAATCCGGTCAGGACTCATGGGCCGGGTTTGGGGTGTTACAATATGAGCATGTTGCCTAGGAATTGACAAAAACTAGAGGTGCTCTTCCTATCTAGTTTGCAACCTCCAAAATTTGCTTCAAATAAAGCATGCAAGCTAAATAAAGAGTGTAACATCCTGAAATTCAAAATTTTATATTTTGAAGTATATCTTGCGTCAGGCTAGTTAAAAATGTTAATTTTTTTTTTTTTTTGTTTAGGGGTTCTAAGAAGGTTTTGGGTTGAATTGGGCCTTAGTAATTTTTTTTGTTTAAGCACTTTTTGGAGAGAAGTTAAGTGGCATCAATGCTTAAGGAAATAAGTATGTTTGTTGCTAGCATAAGTGAGCAAATGGCAAGGAGGTTGTGGCGTCACATGAAGGGCTTTAGGGGAGGAGTTCGAGTCCCACCTAGTGCAAAAAATTTTGATTAATTTTTTGTGCTTCCCTTCCTAGTGTCGGCCATGGTCTTAAATAAGGTAAGGAAGACTTTTTATTTATGGAAAGATAGCTAAGGATTAATGTAAGGAGGAAAACAAGGGAAAATGAAAGAAAGAATCAAAAGAAAAAGGTAAGAGAAGGGAACATGTTGGCCTATTCTGTGGAGGATGTTTTGGAAATAATATTTTGGGTCAACACTCATCTTTTGGTAAAGGTGATACATGATTTGTTGGGAGAAAGAAGGAGCCGAATTTTCCTAGTAATTTTGCTAGTTTTGGTGCAAGAGAGGCTTATTTTCTTTTTAGCATATTGGTGTTTTATTTTCCCAATTCTTTTCCTTTGTTTTGACCAAATTTCTCATTGCATTTTTTCTCATTTTTCCTTGTTGTGCCGTAACCCTTAATCCATCCTTGTTCATTCTTCTTTGGTTGTTGAAATACTCACATCTTTTGGTTCATTTCTCTTTTGGTGATTGGCCGAAACCTCTAAACACCTTTTGTCCATTTTATCTTTTCTTTCTGATTATTTCTTCAACCTTTCTTTCACTTCTTAAATCAACGTTACATTGTGATCGAATTTCCTTTATTCATTTCTCTCCATAGCCGAACCTATTAGCATCCTACCTCCTCTCTATTTCTTTTTCTTTCGTGTTGGGCACTATCTTCTTGATTGAATCGGTAAGTAATCCTCTTCTTTTCAATTTCTTTTCTTGATTGAATCGGTAAGTAATCCTCTTCTTTTCAATTTCTTTTCTTCATGTTGAATGTGTTCCCTTGTCATGGGATGGTTTTTCTTAACCAAAAACATCACTTTCTTCTACTCTCTCAAAACATGATCACTTTACCTTAGGTAGTGTTCTAGTGAGTGACCGAATATCACATTCTTGTTGATTCCTCTATAATATTAAGTCCAATCGGTGAAAGTTGGATCTACTATTGTCAAGGTAAGGGATTTCTTTAAAGTTCATCTCGATATCTCAATACTTGGTTATTCCGTTAAAACGGATCGATGGATTTAACTAATCGGTTATTATAGGGATTAAATTGCTCATTCTTGTTCACTCGCTAATCCTTCGGAAGTAGTGGTAGGCGAATCCTATCCCTCAACAATTACTTTCTCTTATAGTAATATTTTACTGGCCTAGACTTTTACGATGGAGGCAAGTGGTAGTGATTTGAAAGGAAAAGCGATAGGAGATCACAAAATGAGAGGATTTGCAATTCCTACTCCTAAATTCAAATGTAGGGTGGTATCGACGGTTCAGGATTTTCCACCGGGTTGTGGACCATTATCCGGTGAGAATAGACAAATCATGGTCATTCACGATAATAAGGGCAAGCGTTTTAGATCGTCTGATTTTGATTTTGATTAATAAAATCTCGTTTATTGGTTAATCAAGTGTAATGATGATTTAGGTGCCGACGATCAAGAGGGCTTAGTCCTTATCATAATTAGGTGTGTAATCTCACACGAGAATCCTGTAGATTCATGATTCGATATCTTGATGGAAAATAGATCGTTATTATTTACAAGGATAAAATCATAATATAGCAAAAATTGTGTAACTTGTGTAAATTATAATATTTCTAAAGAAATGACAAAATCAGTATTTATTTGCAAAAATTACAAGCCCCTATTGGCCAATTTATCGAAATGCCCCTATGGGTCGATTTGTTAAAATGCCTTTGTGGGCCGAATTATTATATTGCTTTAATGGGCCAATTCATTAAGAGTATTTAATAGATTAATGGTTATTATTTATATGTGGATATTTTATGTTATTATGTATGTTGCATCTCTACATATTACATGGGATGGGAAATTGAATGAAAAGAAGTGTAGCTTGGTGGCATTGCCACAATTTGTTCATTAATGTGCTTAATTATGACTCTGGTGGTTCAGCCATAAAAATATTATAAATGGCAGCTTGACTGCAAATTGGAGAGAATGGGGGTGGGTTGACTTGATCCCCACAAGAGAGATTGGCTGGTCGGGGAGAGATTGGCTAGATGGGATGGGTTGTATTCATTTCATTTATTTATTAATTTGTAAATGGGCTTAGGCCCAAGATGTTGTTAAATGGGTTTAGGCCCAGTGGATGACGATAAGAGGATTATGCACTGAGTTCTAACAACTCACCCCTCCTTCTTAATCCTTACAGGTAATGCCTAGTGATATGGATTTGGGCCATGGATCGGTGGAGACCATACTTTAGAAATGGTGTTCTCAAACTTTAGTAAATTTCAGTTTCTGCTTTATTTTATTACTTTTACTATTTTGGGTTTTGAAGTTGTAATAAGGCCTCTGGGATATGTTTTATTTTGCTTTACAATTAGACATACTTAATATCTTTCTTGAATTGTTATAAATGGGAATTTTCTAAAATTATAAACAACGGTTTCCAAAAATTGATTTAATACATGGTTTTCATAATAAATATGAATAAATAATTTAACTTGGATTCTCTTTCAAATTATCAAACGTCATTTTCAAAAGTCACGGTTTTATAAAATCCCTATTTCGATTTTCAAAACATCAATTAAAATTTGTAGTATTTTATTGATTAGTGATAAACCAAAATTGTTTTCTCAACTATAACCAAACAACGCCTACTTTAGTAAGAAACACTTGTTATTTATACATTTTCCTTATGTGACATGTCAGATCCGGTCATTCTGCATGGGCCGGGTTTGGGGTGTTACAAAGAGTCTCTAGGATACAAAAGGCCTACATTAGGAGTGTCTCTAAGGTACTAAAGATTCTCTTAATTGCTTGTAAATGTGATTCCTTAAGACATGATTGATATCTAGCACATAAGCAAACACTAAACATGATATTCAGTCTACTTGCAATAAGATAAAGCAAAGAACCAATCATAGACCTATATAATATTAATTCAACACATTTACCTTCTTCATCTTTTTCAAGCTTTATAGAAAAGCTAATTGGTGTAGCTTGTGGCTTGAGATTGTCCATCCCAAACTTCTTGAACATGTCCCTTGTGTACTTAGCTTTATTGATGAAGAAACCATCTTTCCTTTGATTGATTTGGAGTCCCTAGAAAGAAGTTTATTTCTCCTACCATGCTCACCTTAAATTCACCTTACATTAGCATAGAAATTTCTTGACAAAGAAAATCATTAGTAGCTCCAAAAATAATATCATCAACATATATTTGCACTACTAATAAATAATTGTCTTTTCTTTTAATAAAAAGTGTTGTGTCAACCTTCCCTCTACAAAAACCTTTTTTAATAAGAAAATTTGATAATCTTTCATACCAAGATTTAGGAGCTTGTTTAAAACCATTAAAGCTTTTGATAATTTAAAAACATGGTTTGGAAATTTTGGATCTTCAAAATTAGATGGTTGTTCAACATACACTTCTTCATTTATAAAACCATTTAGAAAAGAACTTTTTCCATCCATTTGATATAATTTGAAGTCATTAAAGCATGAAAAAGCAAAAAGCATCCTAACAACTTCCATTCTAGCTATGGGAGCATATGTTTCATAAAAGTATATTCCTTCCTCTTGAGTGTAACCTTGAGCAACAAGCCTAGCCTTGTTCCTCACTATGTTGCCACTCTCATCTAGCTTATTCCTAAAAACCCACTTAGTCCTTACAGTAGATTTTTCATTAGGTCTTTCAACTAGGGTCCATACATTACTTCTCTCAAATTGATTTAATTAATTTTGCATAGCAAATATCCAATATTCATCATTTAATGCATCTTTTATATTTTTAGGCTCAATACATAAAATAAATGCAACAAATTACATGTATTTCTAAGACAAGATCTAGTGGTTACCCCTTTGGATACATCTCCCAAAATCTTACCATCCTTTACATAGTTGAACTCTCTTGGATGAGTGACTTCCCTTTCCTCTATTGTGAGCTCCTTTAGAGCATATTGTGTTTGTTATTATATCTTCTCACTTGATGATTGATTCACTTTATCATCATTATTAAAAATTTCTGCATCATCATTGTAACAACCCGATTTAGAAGCTAGTCAGAATAGTGATTTTGGGATTACTAATTTGAGGTTCGAGAAAATTATTTTCGTGTTATTTTATGAGCTAGAGCATGATTATATAAGTGCATGAAAATTTGGAGTTAATTTTTAGCGATTTCAACCTTAATCAACCTTAACCTTAAAGCGACTATATCACATAAAGTGCGAAAGTTTTATTTTATAAGCTAAAGGTGCCCAACAGCCAAAGAATATTAATTTGGGGTCTTTAAAGTGCAATTAGACCCCTAACAATGGAGTGGATGGCCATAGGGGACAAACATTGTCAAAATTGGTCAAAGTTGTTAGATTAGGTGGATTGAATTGAGGATTTATAATAAAATAAAGAAAGGCAAAAGATATCATCTTTTTCTCTCTTCTTCTCCACCAAAAATAGCAAGCAAAATAGGGGTTTTGAAAGCTTAAAATTTCAGCAAACTCTTCTCCATTCAAGTAAGTGATTTTAATATTTTTCTTGATGATAGTTGTACATTTAGAACCCCTAAAGCTTAGGCTTTCTAAAGAGGGACTATCTTGCAATATGGTGAAAAGCTTAGGGATTTTCCATGAGAGTTTTAAGTTGTTTGCTGCATTTTTATGGAAGAAAATAAGTTTTAGATGTTTAATAAACAACTTTTGTGAAAGGTTTTGCCATGAAAACACCTAAATGAACCTTTTTGTAATGGTTGTTAAATTGGTAGTAAATGTGTGAAATGTTGGTTTTTGATTATAGTTATAAGAGAAATAAATGTTCACCTAGGCTCGTTAAGGGTAGAAATTTGATTAGAATTGATTTTTGAGCCTAGGGGTAAAATGGTCATTTTGCCAAAGTCTAAGGGCAAAATAGTAATTTTACCAAAGCATGATTATTGAAATGCTTTTATTAATGTGATGATTTAAAATGAGAAAATTTGCTATTATAGAGCAAGAAGAACCAAGAATCAACCTTGGTCGGGGCAAGAATAAAGTCTCAAACTAGATTGAAGATCTAGCTCATTTTAAAATTGAGGTAAGTTCGTATGCAATAAATTCAACATTTATGCTTGTAAGTATGAGAACGTTGATATTATATTGTTATACGATATACTATGAAATTGTGTACTTGGTGTTAAATAAGGAAGTTGAGATGGATGAGGTCCCATGTAAGACTATGCAGGAGACATGGCCACGACACCGAATTGAGATCCCGTATAAGACCATATCTAGGATATGGCTTCGGCATTGAATATGAAAAATTGTATAAGACCATATCTAGGATATGGCATCGATATTGACGTGAGGTTCCGTATAAGACCATATCCGGGACATGGCATCGGTACTTAGAGATGATCCATGTAAGACCACATATGGGATGTGGCATTGGCTTCGTGTTTATGCTAATGATAATGAATATGCATCTATGATTATCCTTAGTGATTTAATGGGATATGTAGAATTGTTTGGAAATAGAAATGAGAATTGTATTAAAGTCATGTGAATGAGTGAATACAAGTATTCGTGAGAAATTCACGAGGAATGTTTACGATATGTGGCATGGTATGTTCTAGATAAGAACAAGTACGAGTAAGTATGGCAAGGTGCTTAAGGAGTGATAAAGGCATGGAATGTTTTCATGGATTTGATGAATTGCATTTTTCGACGTTAGTTGGATAAATTTGTCTGGTTTTCGTCGATGATATACTGATTTACTCTCGAGATGAGAACGATCATGCTGAGCATTTGAGAAAGGTATTGTAAATCTTGAGAGATAAATAGTTATATGCTAAGTTTAGTAGAAGTGAATTTTGGCTTAAAGAAGTAGGATTTTTAGGGCACTTTGTCTTGGGAGATGGAATTATAGTCGATCCGAGTAAGATTTCAGCAATTGTGGATTGGAAACCCCCGAGGAGCATAACTGAAATAAGGAGTTGTCTAGGCCTAGCCAGCTATTATAGGCGTTTTGTCAAGTGCTTTTCCGTGATAGCTACCCCGATGACAAGATTATTGCAAAAAGATGTGAATTTTGAATGGACAGAGAGGTGTCAATAGAGTTTTGAGAAACTGAATGCGTTGTTGACTGAGGCTCCTATGTTGGTGCAACCTGAGCCGGGAAGAGAATTTGTGGTTTACAGTGATGCATCCATGAATGGGTTGGGTTGTGTACTTATGTAAGAGGGCAAGGTGATAGCATATGCTTCTAGACAGTTAAAGCCACATGAGAAGAATTACCCGACCCATGATTTAGAGTTAGCTACCATCGTGTTTGTATTAAAGATTTGGAGACACCATTTATATGGTGAGAGGTGTCAGATTTTTACCGACCATAAAATCTTAAAATATTTGATGACTCAAAAGGAATTAAATTTGAGGCAACGAAGGTGGTTGAAGTTAATCAAGGATTTTGATTTAGTGATTGACTACCATTAGGGAAAGATGAACATGGTCACCAATGCTTTGAGCATAAAATCATTGTTTACACTGAGAGCTATGAATACTCGGATGGCTTTGTTAGATGATAGTTCTATTCTAGCTGAGCTAAGGCTAGACCATTATTTCTCCAAGAGATTTGTGAAGCTCAGAAAGGTGACAGCGATTTACAAACCAAAAGAGTTCTATGTGAGGAAAATATTGAGTCGGACTTTTAGATGAGTCCTGATGGATGCTTGATGTTTTGAGGTAGGGTCTGTGTACCCAGAAATGAAGAGCTTATTCAGAATATTTTTTCATGAAGCACATAGCGGATGTTTAATTGTGCACCCTGGTAGCACGAAGATGTACAATAAATTGAGGAAGTGGTATTGGTGCCCCAGTATGAAGAAACACATTTCCGAGTTTGTGTTGATATGCCTAATTTGTCAGCAAGTGAAGGCTGAACACCAAGTACCTTTGGGTCTGCTTCAGCCTATTATGGTTCCTGAGTGGAAGTGGGATCGTATTACCATGGACTTCGTGATAGGTTTACCGTTGACGCCGAAAAAGAAATATGTCATGTGGGTCATAGTCGACAGACATACGAAGTCGACCCATTTCATACCAGTACGAGTCAATTTCTTGCTCGATAAGTTGGTTAAACAGTACGTGACAGGAATAGTAAGACTACATGTGTAACATCCCAAAAATTAGGGGTTTGTCATATTTGTGTAATTGCATGTTATGCTGGTTCTGTGTGTTGTTTAAAGGTGTTTAGGGGCCCCAGGGAGGCCTGGGGTCGAATTTGAGCCCTGGTAAAATTTTTGTTTATGGGCACTTCAGTGGGGAGAGTTGGGGAAAGCAGGGCTTAAGGTTAATTAAGGGTGTTTGCTAACACAAGCAAGGTAGTGGCACAGTGGTGGTGGCATCAACTTGCATGCGAGGGGAGTGAGGTTCGAATCTCACAGTAGCAGTTGAAGGTTTTATTTTGTTGTAAATTCAAACCCTACCAATCGTTAGGACCTAATATGGGTCGTTACTAAGAAGAAGTTATTGAAACCCATTTTCTAAATCCACTTAAGTTTTGTTGAAAATCGCTCATTTTAGCTATCTCGTTGAAATCAAACTTAGTCCGAGTTTGAAAATTTAATTAAGCCAAGTTTTATACAATTTCAGGACAGTCTGATGGCACGATAAAACATTTTCCGTGTTAATTTTATAAAACGCGTGATTCAAATTTCATAGTACAAATAAAATATCCAACATAAAAAAACCAAAGTAAAGTAATATGAGGCCTTATTACATCCAAAATAAAACAACCCAATAACCAAATTCAAAATAACAAGAATTAAAGTCCATTAAATTTTAAGTCCACCGCATGGCCTCCTCAAGTCCCTCCGGCCCATGTCCGCGATCTAAGCATCACTGAAAAATTAATGGAGAAGGTGAGTCACCAAGACTCAAGATGTAACCCTTCCCGCTTTTAAAATATATTTCATACACAAAATATAACATCTAATATGCAAAATAATGTGTACCCAACCTAGCCAACCATACTCCACTGCTTCTACCCGTTGTGGTACCAAACCACCGGTGGTGCTAAACCACCGGTGACATATAGTCACAATGTGTTACTAAAACACCGTGTCCAGAGACACAAATCGGGTGATGGGGCCAACCCATCGTGTGATACCAAATCACCGGCAGACGATCCCATATCTCAAGTGGGGCCAACCCACGGTGGTATTAACCACGTGGACAAGTCGCTATTGAGGTACCAAACCTCCGAGGTACCAAACCTCCGTGACATATAGTCACGGTGTGCTACTAAAGACTGGTGCCCGTCGGCACAATATCACCCCCTCCACTCGCCAATCCCACAAAGATAAACATACATATATTTCATGCCATCACATTCTTAAATTTCATGTGTCAACACATCATGCTTACCAAAAGCATTAATAATAATAAATCACATTACAGGTACTTACCTGAATCACCACTAATACCGATTTGGTATTCATTCCAATGCTACATTCATAAAAGATGAGCATTCACAAAGTTAAGCATATTTAATATATTATATAGTGTGTATGTACACACCTGTTACCATGATAGTCTCAAATCCCGAAGATAATCAATCGGCCACCTTATATCTCTTTGTTCCTATATTCGCCATAATAGAGTTAGTGATATGGGCCATTCGCCAACCCAATTAATTTGAGAGGATTCTTGTGAACCCGAACCTTACCTTTATCTTTTGGTTCCTAATCACAAAGACTCAATTCCCGATTACGCCTCGCCAACCACCATCGATTAGTAATAATACCAATAGCCTTCGCTTTTTAATCATTAATCGACTTATTAGAATAGCACTCCATTTACCATAAATCCTTACCACCTACTTACCAATCGATTGACTAAGGAATGGAAGATCCGCTTTTTCGCTTTGAGATCCCGAATTTCCTAGAAAGAAATCGGTTTCACAAGGGTGTTAATATACTATTGAAATCGGACTTACCCCCTTATGGATGTCGACAGAGACACACAAGAGAAGGGAAGAAGAAAAGTATTTGGCTAATACTCCTTACCCGCTTCAATTGGATGTAGGAGAAATCCCAAACCACTATACTATTCGCCAAGTAGAGAAAAGAGAAGGAATTTTGACTTGATAGGTATGAGATTTGCTATTTGGAGGTAGGACAATAGGGGTTTTGATTCTATGAAGAAAAGAAATAGATGGCTATGGAGATGTGGAGGATTCGCTAGTAGGAAATAGAAGAAGAGGGATTAAAGAATTAGGTTTGCAAGGGTAAGTAATGAGAGTTTTGCTATGGTTTTGGAGAGGATGTAAAAGAAAGAAAATATGAGATGAGAGGGTTTAGAGATTGGCTAGCAAACTTGGAAAAAAGAAAATAGGGTGAACAATTAGGTGCTTATATAAGCATTCGGCACCCCCCCTAGTGTCCTTGCCGTCCACCTCTTCTCCCAAGAGTCCAACATCCATAAATTTTCCTTGAATCACTCCTAGCCCCTTGTTTAATTAAATTCAAAATAATTTGAATTAATCCCAAGTAAATCAACTAATATCTCCTTTATCACCCTTTTATTTTGTTTATCAAAATGAATTAATATCATCCTAATTATCCTTGGAAATTAATATTAAATAAAATCCTTAATTATCTCATAAAATAAAGAGTTTAAAAAGAGAAGAAACTCTCCTTCCTATGCCGCCCAACATAGTGCCAAAAGAGGATTTCATGACTCAACACAAGCTCTCCTGCTCCCTTGGTGGCGCCACATGTAGCTCTCAAGTGGGCTTGCTTTGCCACTTGGTCTAAGCTTATTTTATGTCCAAATTATCCCCATTTATTCTTATAACACCCTCTTGCCAAGGCTCCCTACCTTAAAAATTAAAACTAAAATTTCCTACCAAATCGAGCCAACACAAAACCTTAAATTAAACTCTATTATTCCATGAATAATATCTCAACAGATTCTTACATAAGAAAATAATTAAATTCCAAATAACCCCATTTTGGGATGTTACGATTCTACCCCTTAAAATAAATTTCATTCCAAATTACATAACTAAAACAGATGAGGGTATTGCCGCCGATCACATCCTCGAGTTCCCACGTAGCTTCCTCAAAGACCATGATTCCGCCATAGAACTTTTACTAAGGGCACCGACTTCCCACGTAGAACCTTTATATCTCTATCCAAGATCCGAACGGTTCCTCCTCAAAAGATAAGTCTGCGTTAACCTCGATTTCTGTCACAGGTACCACATGTGATGGATCCGACCGATACCGCCTTAACATTGATACGTGAAAGACGCCATGTATCCGACTTAACTCGCCGGCAGCTCAAGTCGATAAGCTACCGTCCTATCCGCTTAACATCAGATATGGGCCAATGAATCTTGGGCTCAACTTCCCTTTCGCCCAAATCTTAGTACCTTCTTCCAAGGCGACACCTTCAGAAGACCTTGTCTCCCACAAAGATACCCATTTCCTTGCGTTTGAGATCGGCATAAGACTTCGCCTATCCGATGCTTCCTTGAGACGAGATCGAATCACTTTGACTTTGTCTTCGCCTCTCTACACTGGTGCCACTCGACACACCCGGAACACCTCACTTGTTGGATCGAATCCGCTCGGAACAGATTTCGAGCTCCTAAATTTCCACCATTGACCACCAATTCAAGGACTCGCAATACCGCTATGACATCGCCTCCTCCCGCTCTCGATCCTCGCTTCTCTCGCTCCAAAAGCTGGAGGTGGTGGTGGCGAGGTACATCGCTGTAACCTTGTCCCGACTGACGGGTTCAGACACCATCATCCTACCCTACAGCGGCCCACGGCGCCCACGCCCTCTAGAACTCATTCTATCATCGCGCTTTTAACTGATTAAGAGAAATTTTATGTATTAGCTTGTTCCACTTCATTACTGCAAGAAATTTTATGAAGAAATTTTAATTAGGGATTCTTTCGTGCAAACAAGGTTTCATCTTCTATCCTAGTTCACACAAAGAAGTTCTTGCATCCATTCCTTAATACTTTCCATACCTATTCGCTTCTGGACGTTTCATCCATTTCTAACCTGTGGTATTTTCGCCATTTTCCTCTGTGGGTATTTTCGTAATAAAAGAAATTTTAAAACTTTAGTAGAGTAGGTTGTTTTGAAACTCCCAAAACTGGAGGGTTTTTCGAAAAAGTTGTAAAATTTTAAAGATACATCATCACTTTGAAGTAGTGGGTATTTTGGTAATTTTGTCCGTCGAGGTAATTTTGTAATTTTTGTAAAACAAGGGTGTTTTAACCATTATAAAACTCGAAGGTCCCTTTTGAGAATTTTCCTTCTTAAAACGGTGATGTTGCAAAAATTTTTGTACTCGTGGGCATTTTGGTAATTTTGTAAGTTGAGGCGTTGTAATTTTTCCAAAACCAAATATTTTCTTGATGATTTTCAAGGCTAAGTTGTTGAATATTTATAGAATAGTTAAAATTTTTGGACAAAATCATTGATTTGATATTTTATGAACCAGGGTATTTTAGTAATTTTACCCCTAAGGGCATTTTTGTAATTTTTCCGTAAATCAAGTTTTTCAAGGAAAACGTTGTAAAATGATGTTTTCCGATTTGAAAGAGTTATTACGTAAATTTTGAAAACATTAGGGTTCTTGTTGTTTCGTTCCTTTCAAAACATGGCTAATTCCCTTTCGGGTTTTAGTCATTGGGTTTAGTCTATGACCGAGCCTTCTTGGTCAGGGTGAACCCAAGCTACGCACCAGGCATGTTTCGTGTGGAGAGGAGGTGAGTCACGCGGACTGCTTAAGTACCTAGCTCTTCCGGATCCAATCCTTGACATGCGCACCAAGGTTACCACACCTTAACTCGGCGACTTACTTCTGTGTTTGTTTAAGAGCTTTAAGTTTTATGCACATGTTTGAGTAAACTAATCCTAGGGTCCAATGATCCTAATATTCTAATCTACGAGCCCAAACTAAGCCCAAATCAATTCATACAACAAATCACTTCAAGAAAGTCCAAAGTACTTACCGGTGGACTTTGCCTGAGGTACAGTGCCATGCCGTAAAATCTGAAAAATTTCTTAAAACCCATATTGAAAATATTTTTGGGCCCAAAACCCTCAAAGCCGAAGTTTTGAACCCGACTACGATATAAATCAGTAACAGCCCAAACCCGGCCCAATCGTTAGGACCGAATATGGGTCGTTACTAAGAAGAAGTTATTGAAACCCATTTTCTAAATCCACTTAAGTTTTGTTGAAAACTGCTCATTTTAGCTATCTCGTTGAAATCAAACTTAGTCCGAGTTTGAAAATTTAATTAAGCCAAGTTTTTATACAAATTTCAGATGTGCCCGATGGCACGATAAAACATTTTCCGTGTTAATTTTATAAAACGCGTGATTCAAATTTCATAGTACAAATAAAAATATCCAACATAAAAAAAAACCAAAGTAAAGTAATATGAGGCCTTATTACATCCAAAATAAAACAACCCAATAACCAAATTCAAAATAACAAGAATTAAAGTCCATTAAATTTTAAGTCCACCGCATGGCCTCCTCAAGTCCCTCCGGCCCATGTCCGCGATCTAAGCATCACTGAAAAATTAATGGAGAAGGTGAGTCACCAAGACTCAAGATGTAACCCTTCCCTGCTTTTAAAATATATTTCATACACAAAATATAACATCTAATATGCAAAATAATGTGTACCCAACCTAGCCAACCATACTCCACTGCTCACCCTGTTGTGGTACCAAACCACCGGTGGTGCCAAACCACCGGTGACATATAGTCACAATGTGTTACTAAAACACCGGTGTCTCAGAGACACAAATCGGTGATGGGGCCAACCCATCGTGTGATACCAAATCACCGCAGACGATCCCATATCTCAAGTGGGGCCAACCCACGGTGGTATTAACCATGTGGACAAGTCGCTATTGAGGTACCAAACCTCTGGAGGTACCAAACCTCCGGTGACATATAGTCACGGTGTGCTACTAAAGCATCGGTGCCCGCGGCACAATATCACCGCCTCCACTCGTCAATCCCACAATGATAAACATACATATATTTCATGCCATCACATTCTTAAATTTCATGTGTCAACACATCATGCTTACCAAAAGCATTAATAATAATAAATCACATTATGTACTTACCGAATCACCACTAATACCGATTTGGTATTCATTCCAATGCTACATTCATAAAAGATGAGCATTCACAAAGTTAAGCATATTTAATATATTATATAGTGTGTATGTACACACTGCTACCATGATAGTCTCAAATCCTCAAGATAATCAATCGCCACCTTATATCTCTTTGTTCCTATATTCGCCATAATAGAGTTAGTGATATGGGCCATTCTACCAACCCAATTAATTTGAGAGGATTCTTGTGAACCGAACCTTACCTTTATCTTTTGGTTCCTAATCACAAGACTCAATTCCGATTCGCTTCGCCAACCACCATCGATTAGTAACATACCAATAGCCTTCGCTTTTTAATCATTAATCGACTTATTAGAATAGCACTCCATTTACCATAAATCCTTACCACCTACTTACCAATCGATTGACTAAGGAATGGAAGATCCGCTTTCTCGCTTTGAGATCCCTAATTTCCTAGAAAGAAATCGGTTTCACAAGGGTGTTAATATACTATTGAAATCAGACTTACCCCCTTATGGATGTCTACAGAGACACACAAGAGAAGGGAAGAAGAAAAGTATTTGGCTAATACTCCTTACCTCGCTTCAATTGGATGTAGGAGAAATCCCAAACCACTATACTATTCGCCAAGTAGAGAAAGAGAAGGAATTTGACACTTGATAGGTATGAGATCTCGCTATTTGGAGGTAGGACAATAGGGTTTTGATTCTATGAAGAAAAGAAATAGATGGCTATGGAGATGTGGAGGATTAGGCTAGTAGGAAATAGAAGAAGAGGGATTAAAGAATTAGGTTTGCAAGGGTAAGTAATGAGAGTTTCGCTATGGTTTTGGAGAGGATGTAAAAGAAAGAAAATATGAGATGAGAGGGTTTAGAGATTTGGCTAGCAAACTTGGAAAAAAGAAAATAGGGTGAACAATTAGGTGCTTATATAAGCATTCGGCACCCCCTAGTGTCCTTGCCGCCCACCTCTTCTCCCAAGAGTCCAACATCCATAAATTTTCCTTGAATCACTCCTAGCCCCTTGTTTAATTAAATTCAAAATAATTTGAATTAATCCCAAGTAAATCAACTAATATCTCCTTTATCACCCTTTTATTTTGTTTATCAAAATGAATTAATATCATCCTAATTATCCTTGGAAATTAATATTAAATAAAATCCTTAATTATCTCATAAAATAAAGAGTTTAAAAGAGAAGAAACTCTCCTTCCTATGTCAGCCCAACATAGTGCCAAAAGAGGGATTTCATGACTCAACACAAGCTCTCCCCGCTCCCTTGGTGGCGCCACATGTAGCTCTCAAGTGGGCTTGCTTTGCCACTTGGTCTAAGCTCATTTTATGTCCAAATTATCCCCATTTATTCTTATAACACCCTCTTGCCAAGGCTCCTACCTTAAAAATTAAAAACTAAAATTTCCTACCAAATCGAGCCAACACAAAACCTTAAATTAAACTCTATTATTCCATGAATAATATCTCAACAGTTCTTACATAAGAAAATAATTAAATTCCAAATAACCCCATTTTTGGGATGTTACATTTGTGCTCAGGGAAGGGAGGAAGCTGAGTGGAGTTCAAACTCTGCAGGAGAGAGAGAGGACTTGGTCAAGCTTTTCAAATGGGTGATGGAAAGTGGATTGTGGAGGAAATGGGGGAGAGAATCATGGGAGTGAAGGGAAAGGAGGAAGTGGCCAAATTTGGAGAGGTGCATGGGGGTTTCGGTCAAGGAAAGGGTCTTTTGTAAGGGTGCATCTAATTTTGGGGAGTATTGTGCCAAAATTCTCTAGTGCATCTTAGTTATTTTTTTTTTCCTTTCTTTCTTGTATTCTTTTGCATTTTCGGCATTTGCTACTCAAGTATTTTGGGTATCTAGTTGCATCTTTCATTGCCGAAACCTTAATCATTCTAGTGAATTCTTCTTGTAACAGCTCGATTTAGGGCCTAGTCGGAATAGTGGTGCGAGGCAATGAATCCGAAGTGAATTAATGAGTTTCTAAGGTTTATGCCATGTTTGCATGCTAGAGTAAAAGTTTCACAAAGCAATTTTGATGGGTCCAAAAGGACTAAATTGCAAAAGTTACAAAATATGAGTTTCTAGAAGCTTTTTAGATGAAATAGCTTTAGAATAATAATTAGAAGTCCCTAAATAGAAATTTTCCCAAATTATAATTTTTGGACAAAAATGGATATGAGTTAATAAATTGAGAAAATTCTAAGAGAAGGGCATTTTGGTCATTTGTCTAATAAATGATTAATAAGGGAAAAAGATGACAAAAATCATTCTCATCTTCTTCCTCTTGTGCCAAAAATTTGGGGGACTCCATAGCTAGGGTTCTTCAATTTTTTGAAGCTTGCTAGTAAGTTCATTTTAGCCCCGTTTTTTGATATTCTTCGTATTTTTGAAATTCTCGTATTATGAATTAGCTATTTCTAGCTATAAAATGAGCTAAGATGCATGTTCAAAAATCTACCCATGAATGAGATGCTTGTTAAATGATGTTTTATAGAAGTTTATGAGATTTTGATGTTAGATAAACATCTTTTCCTTAGTGAATTTCATGAAAAATGATAATATGGACTAGTTTGTAATAGTTATGAAAATTGGTCATATATACTAGAAATAGTGAGAATTGATGATTCTTATACTAGACATAATGAATCAGCTAAGCATGAAGTTTAAGAAAGTTGAATGAAAATCATTTTACGAGCCTAGGGGCAAAAGTGTAAATATGAGAAAGTATAAGGGCAAAATAGTAATTTTTCCAAAGTATGAGTTAATAGTCAATTTAGTCAATGTGAGTATTAAATGATCTATTTATGATTATAGATCAAGAAAAATGAAGCATGGATCGAAATCGAGGCAAGAACAAAGTTGAGGACTAAATTACATATATACATACATTTTGTATATTGAGGTAAGTTTGTATGATTTCTAAGCTTTATGATTTTTATCATTTAATTGCTTAGTATAATGTACACTCTTTTCATGGAATATTTAATGTTATGTTAAACAAAATAATCAATTAGATTAAGCAAGAGCAAGTCCCGATTGAAGATGAATTCCCCAAGATATTCGATCTACCACATTATGAGAGCCAGTGTAAGACCGTGTTTCGAACATGGTATCGGCAATCATTGAAAAGTTATCATATAAGTCCAACACAAGCTTGGCATTGAACAGTTAACATATAAGTCCAAGGCAAGCTTGGCATTGAACAATTATCATGTAACTCCAAGGCAAGCTTGGCATTGAACAGTTATCATATAAGTCCAAAGCAAGCTTGGTATTGAACAGATATCATGTAAGTCCAAAGCAAGCTTTGCATTGAACAGTTATCATATAAGTCCAAGGCAAGCTTGGCATTGAACAGTTATCATGTATGTCCAAGGCAAGCTTGGCATTGAACGGTTATCATATAAGTCTAAGGCAAGCTTGGCATTGTACAATTATCATGTAAGTCCAAGGCAAGCTTGGCATTGAACAGTTATCATATAAGTCCAAGGCAAGCTTGGCATTGAACAGTTATCATGTAAGTTCAAGGCAAGCTTGGCATTGAACAGTTATAATGTAAGTCCTAGGCAAGCTTGGCATTGACCAGTTATCATGTAAGTCCAAGGCAAGCTTGGCATTGAACAGTTATCATATAAGTCCAAGGCAAGCTTAGCATTGAACAGTTATCATATAAGTCCAAAGCAAGCCTGGCATTGAACAGTTATCATATAAGTCCAAGGCAAGCTGGCATTGAACAGTTATCATATAAGTCCAAGGCAAGCTTGGCATTGAACAGTTATCATGTAAGTCCAAGGAAAGCTTGGCATTGAGCAGTTATCATATAAGTCCAAGGTAAGCTTGGCATTGAATAGTTATCATGTATGTCCAAGGCAAGCTTGGCATTGAATAGTTATCATATAAGTCCAAGGCAAACTTGGTATTGAACAGTTATCATGTAAGTCCAAGGCAAGCTTGGCATTGAACAGTTATCATATAAGTACAAGGCAAGCTTTGCATTAAAAAGCTATCAAGAGAAAGAGATCCCATATAAGTCCAAGCCAAGGTATGGCATTAGTGAGAACAAGAAAGACTTCATATAAGTCCATGTCAAGACTTGGCCTTGAAACCAAGATGATCTACTCCATGTAGGTCTGTATCTAAGATACGGTTTTAACATCAAGTTACGTGGGATTAGATTCAATATCCTCGGTTATTCGCAGAAATTCATCGGGAAAATTAGCAAAGTTAAAATAAGATAACAAAAAAGCTAAGTAAGCAAAGCTATTACCAATTTGAAATTGAGTATTATTTATGTTATGAATGATGAATTAGAGATCATGATTATTAAATTAAAGTATGTTGATTCAAGTGATTAAGTGATACATGAACCATGTTTACCTCACAAGTATGAGGATAGTAAGTATCATGAGACATGTGAGAATCAATATGAGTAAGTAAGCTCTATAGCTGAAATTATGATACCATTGTTATGTCAAATGGTTTACATTAAGCAAGTTTATTAATCTGTGTTTTACATGCAAACTTACTAAGCTAAATGCTTACGTCTTTAAGCCTTTCTTTCTATGTAGTCCCGCCAAGCTAACTTGTGGATCGTTGGAGTTGGAGATCGGAGCACACTATCAATCCTATTTTGGTATAGCCAAATTGTTTATGTTAAGTATGGCATGTATAGGAAACATTCATTTTGAGAATATGTTTTAAAAAGGGCCATTGTATGGGCAACCAAGTTTATTATTCTTTTGTATATGGCAAAGTGATTGGCCAAAACTAACTATGTATGGATGTTTATTAAGATCAATGAAGCATGTAGTATTGGTTATGAAATGTATTGAATTGAAATTGAGTTGGTTTTGATTTCAGGTGGCAATTGGCTTGGTAAACAGCCTATAAGTGCCCACACGGTTAGACACACGAGCATGTGTTCAGCCGCATGCATTCTCGCACCTTATTGTTTTAAGTCAGAATAGGTCACGAACAAGTTCCACGGCCGTTTGCTTAGGTCGTGTGTGATACACGGTTAGAACATGGGCGTGTGCCCCATGCCGTGTGAAATAAGTCGGTATGTCAAGGTTTATCACATGGTTTATGTCCACGGGTGTGTCGAGGCCGTGTGTAATTAGTCAATGTCGACCACGGATGGAAGACATAGGCATGTCAAGGGGTACATGAGTGTGTCCCAAGCCACATGGGCGTGTGACCCCTACTTCAAAGAAAGGTTTTCGATTAAGTTCCAAAAGTTTTTAGATATGTGTTTAAGGCTTCGTAGGCCCATAAAATGTATGATTAGACTAAGAAAGAGAAATTTTTAAGTCGGAACAAAATTTTATAGCCCGTAAGTGTATGTTTAAGTGAGTTCAAGCTTGTTAATGCCTCGTAACCAATCTTAGCTTCGGACTCGAGTATGGGGTGTTACATTTAGTGGTATCAGAGCTACTGTGTGTCGATTTTAAGACTAACATAGCTTGAACATGAGTCTAGCCATACATGCCATACGTAAGAATGTTTTTATAATGATAGTGTGACCGCTCTTGACAACTTAAATTATGTTTATACGTATAGTTAACAGATCCCGATAGAGCTGGCGTGGATGACATACAAAATAACGCGTTGGCTCCCGCTGAAGGGACGGTGCCTAATAAGAATGAGAATAGACCCACTACGGTGAGTGAAGGAGGAGGAGAAGTGGCTAGAGAAGCCTTCCTCCATATGATGAATACATGGTATACGGAGTTTGTTCGTGCGAACCCAAATGCACAACCCCCTCTACCCCCGCCTATTCCCCAACCTGATCTAATAGCCCCTCAAGTAGTAGAGGTGGGAAGAGGAGATAAACCTCCAATTGATAGGATCAGAGAACATGGAGCAGAAGGATTTCGGGCCAGAAAAGATAATAATCCAGAAAAAGCTGAGTTCTGTATAGAAAATACCATCAGGGTATTTAACGAGTTGTCATGCACCCCTGAAGAATGCATGAAGTGTCTAATCTCTCTTTTAAGAGATTCTGCTTACCAATGGTGGAACACCATTGTGTCGATAGTATACATGGGAATTTTTCCAAGAAGAGTTCAAGAAAAAGTATATCAGCCAAAGGTTTGTAGACCAAAAAAAGAAGGAATCCTTAGAACTGAAGCAAGGCAAGATGTCAGTGCCTGATTATGAGTGTGAGTTTGTACGACTCAGTAAGTACGCTCGCAAATATGTGTCCACCGAGGCCATCATGAGTAAAAGATTTGAAGATGGATTGAATGAGGACATCAAACTATTTATTGCTGTCCTAGAACTAAAGGAATTTGTTGTGCTAGTAGAAAGGGCTTGTAAAGCCGAAGAATTAGTAAAAGAGAAAAAGAAATCTGAAATGGAGTCTCGTGACTCTAGAAAGAGACAGTGGAATAAGTCATTCCGATATTCATCCAAGAAGTCAAGAGATTTCCCTACCCAATCGGCTACTTCCACTGGGTTTTCAAGGAAAGACAGAAGTAAATAGTAGTCAGGAAATAAAGCATAGACTACTTCAGTTGCAAGTGTTGGGAATATTAGATCTGATAGACCTGAATGCCTACAGAATGGCAGACATCACCTTGGAGAATGTCGAGCACATGAAAATGCATGGTTTAGATGTGGTTCTAAAGACCACTATATAAAAGATTGTCCGAAGATGATGAAAGAAGAGAGAGCTTAGAACCTAAGATTTGGGAGTATGGTCAGAGGCAGACCGCAGAGGAACCCTGGAAGTAGGGCAATTGGAAGAGGCAACCCTAGAGAACAGGCTGTGAGACCCAAGGGTAGAGCTCCTTCAAAGACTTATGCCATTCACACTCGCGAAGAAACATCTCCCAATGATGTTATTACAGGTAGCTTTACTTTTCATGGTGTTAAAGTTATTGCTTTAATAGATCTCGGATCCACACACTTTTACATTTGCATGAAAATAGTATCCGATTTGAGTATGCCTATAGATTTTCAGAATTTATGATTAAAGTGTCTAATCCTTTAGGCAAGAGTGTGTTAGTTGATAAAGTTTGTAAAGATTGTCTATTAATGATTAGAGGTCATTTCTTTAAAGCAAATCTTATGTTGCTACCATTTGTTGCGTTCGACCTCATTCTTGGCATGGACTGGCTGACTACCCATGATGTAATAGTTAATTGTGGGAAGAAATACATTGAAATAAGATGTAAGGATATCGATACTCTTCATGTAGAATCAGATGAACAAGGTAGATCACCGGCAATAATTTCTTATATGACGGGACAGAGATATATAAGAAAAAGGTATGAAGCATATCTTGCCTTTGTGATGAATGATAAAGAAACAGAATTGAAGATTGAGTCAGTACCGATAGTACGTGAGTACGTGGATGTTTTTCCTGAGGAATTACCAGGATTACCACCAGTTAGAGAGGTTGAGTTCAATATTGAGCTAGCTCCCGGTACTGTACCGATATCTATTACTCCTTACAGAATGGCTCCAACAGAGTTGAAAGAGCTAAAGTCACACTTGCAAGAGTTAACAGACAAAGGCTTTGCAAGATCGTTCACCATGGAGTGCTCCGATTTTACTTGTGAAAAAGAAAGATGGCACCATGAGATTATGTATAGATTACCGTCAACTTAATAAAGTTACAGTAAAGAACAAGTACCCATTGCCTAGGATCGATTATTTGTTCGATCAATTGAAAGGAGCCACTGTGTTCTCCAAAATAGACTTAAGATCAGGGTACTATCAGCTTAGAGTGAAGGATTCAGATGTATCCAAGACTGGTTTTTGAACGAGGTATGGGCATTATGAATTTTTAGTCATGCCCTTTGGGTTGACCAATGCTCCCGTGGTATTCATGGATTTAATAAACCGCATCTTTAGACCATACATTGACAAGTTTGTAGTCATTTTTATTAAAGTCATACTGATTTATTCCAGAGATGAGAATGAGCATGCCGAACACCTACGGATAGTTCTACAGATTCTTTGAGAAAATCAGTTGTATGCCAAATTCAGTAAAAGTGAATTTTGGCTCAAGGAAGTAGGATTTCTTGGACATATTGTCTCGAAAGATGGAGTCCGAGTAGATCCAAATAAGATCTCGACCATAATGGATTGGAAGCCACCGAAGAACATCTTTGAGATTAGAAGTCTTCTAGGCCTAGCTGGCTATTATAAACGATTTTTCAAGGGGTTTTCCATGATTGCAACCCCGATGACTAAGTTGTTACAGAATAATGTGAAGTTTGAATACTCAGAACAATGCCAACAAAGTTTTGAGAAGTTGAAAACAATGTTGACAGAAGCTCCTATTTTAGTACAACTCGAGTCAGGGAAGGAATTTGTGATTTACAGTGATGCATCCTTAAATGGATTAGGCTGTGTACTCATGCAAGAAGGCAAGGTGATTGCTTATGCCTCAAGACAGTTGAAACATCATGAGAAAAGTTATCCGACACATGATTTAGAATTAGCTGCCATAGTCTTCGCTTTGAAGATTTGGAGACACCATTTATATGGTGGGAGATGTCAGATTTTTATTGATCATAAAAGTCTGGAGTACTTGATGACACAGAAGGAGTTAAACTTAAGGCAACGGAGATGGTTAGGGTTGATAAAAGACTATGAGTTGGTCATTGAATACCACCCAAGAAAGGCGAATGTAGTCACCGATGCTTTGAGCAGGAAGTCCCTTTTTGCATTAAGGGCATTGAATTCAAGGATATCTTTATCTGATGATGGTTCTATTATAGCTGAGTTGAGAGCTAGACCAATGTTTTTTCACGAGATCCTGGAAGCTCAGAAAGAAGATAGTGAATTGCAAGTCAAGAGAGCTCGGTCTGAGCGGATGTTGAATCCAACTTTTGGATTAATTCTGATGGATACTTGATGTTTAGAGATAAAGTTTGTATACCGAGAAAAGAGGAGCTTATTTAGAGAATTTTGCACGAGGCACATAATGGATGTTTATTTGTACATCCGAGTAGTACCAAGATGTATAGTGACTTGAAGCAATTGTATTGGTGGCTGAGAATGAAGAAAGATATTTCAGAGTTCGTTTCAAGATGTTTGATTTGTCAGCAAGTAAAGGCTGAACACTAAGTACCTTTGGGTTTACTTCAGCCCGTCTTGGTTCCTGAGTGGAAATGGGACCGTATCACTATGGATTTTGTAACTGGACTACCATTATCACCGAGCAAGAAAGATGCCATATAGGTTGTAGTTGATAGACTCATGAAGTCAGCTCATTTCTTACCTGTACGAATTGATTACTCATTAGACAAGTTGGCAAACTTGTATGTTTCAGAGATAGTAAAGCTTCATGGAGTTCCTTTATCGATCATATCAGAAAGAGATCCGAGATTTACGTCCAGATTGTGGAAGAAGTTACAAGAGGCTCTCAGTACAAGGTTGAGCTTTAGTACGGACTTTCATCCTTAAACTGACGGTCAGTCGGAGAGGTTGATTCAAGTACTCGAGGATATGCTTAGATGTTGTATTATAGAATTTCGTGGCAGTTGGGAAAAGTTTCTTCCATTGGTAGAATTTTTCTACAATAATAGTTTTCAGTCGAGCTTAAAGATGGCACCTTATGAGGCTCTATATGGGCGTAAATCCAGAATGCCTTTATATTGGACTGAACTCAAAGAAAACCAAATTGACAGGGTTGATTTGGTTAGAGAAACTGAAGACAAAGTGAAAGTGATGCGAGAATGTTTAAAAGCTGCATCAGATAGACAGAAATCCTATTCAGATTTAAAGAGAAAAGAGATAGAGTACCAAGTTAGGGATAAAGTTTTCTTGAAAGTGTCACCATGGAGAAAAGTTCTTAGATTTGGCCGAAAAGGCAAGTTAAGTCCACATTTCATTGGACCTTACGAGATTATTGAAAGAGTTGGGCCGGTAGCTTATCGTTTGGCTTTGCCATTAGAATTAGAAAAGATACATGATGTGTTTCAAGTGTCAATGTTAAGATGTTACCGATCAGATCCTTCACATGTAATTACTCCGTCACAGATAGAGATTCATCCCGACATGACTTATGGTGAATAACCAGTTAAGATTTTAGCACGGAAGTCAAGTAGCTAAGAAATAAAAGTATTGCTTTAGTGAAAATATTGTGGCAAAAACATGCAATAGAAGCTACATGGGAACTAGAAGAGAGTATGAAAAACCAGTATCCAAACCTTTTTGTTGGTCAGATTTTTGAGGACAAAATCACTAAGGAGGGAGAATTATAACAGTCTGATTTAGGGCCTAGTCAGAATAGTGGTACAAGGCCACGAATCTGAAGTGAATTTATGAGTTTCTAAGGTTTATGCCATGTTTGCATGCTAGAGTAAAAGTTTCACAAAGCAATTTTATTAAATTGAGGTTGATGGGTCTAAAAGGACTAAATTACAAAAGTTACAAAATATGAGTTTCTAGAAGCTTTTTGCATGAAATAGCTTTAGAATATTAATTAGAAGTCCTTAAATAGAAATTTTCCCAAATTATAATTTTTGGACAAAAATGGATATGAGTTAATAAATTGAGAAAATTCTAAGAGAAGGGCATTTTGGTCATTTGTCTAATAAATGATTAATAAGGGAAAAAGATGACAAAAATCATTCTCATCTTCTTCCTCTTGTGCCGAAAATTTGGGGGACTCCATAGCTAGGTTTCTTCAATTTTTCAAGCTTGCTAGTAAGTTCATTTTAGCCCCGTTTTTTATATTCTTCATATTTTTAAAGTTGTCGTATTATGAATTAGCTATTTCTAGCTATAAAATGAACTAAGATGCATGTTCAAAAATCTACCCATGAATGAGATGCTTGTTAAATGATATTTTATGGAATTTTATGAGAGTTTGATGTTAGACAAACATCTTTTCCTTAGTGAATTTCATGAAAAATGATAATATGGACTAGTTTGTAATAGTTATAAAATTGGTCAGATATACTAGAAATAGTGAGAATTGATGATTGTTATAGTAGAGATAATGAATCAGCTAAGCATGAAGTTTAAGAAAGTTGAATGAAAATTATTTTACGAGCCTAGGGGAAAAAGTGTAAATATGAAAAACTATAAGGGAAAAATAGGAATTTTGTCAAAGTATGAGTTAAGAGTCAATTTATTCAATGTGAGCATTATATGATCTATTTATGATTATAGATCAAGAAAAAAGAAGTTCGGATCGAAATCGAGGCAAGAACAAAGTCGAGGACTAAATTGCATATCTACATACATTTTGTATATTGAGGTAAGTTTGTATGATTTCTAAGCTTTATGATTTTTATCATTTAATTGCTTAGTATAATGTACACTATTTTCATGGAATGTTTAATGTTATGTTAAATAAAAAATCAATGAGATTAAGTAAGAGCAAGTCCTAATTGAAGATGAATTCCCTAGGATACTCGATCAACCACATTATGAGAGCCAGTGTAAGATCATGTTTGGAACTTGGCATCGGCAATCATTAAACAGTTATCATATAATTCCAAGGTAAGCTTGGCATTGAACAGTTATCATATAAGTGCAAGGCAAGCTTGGCATTGAACAGTTATAATATAAGTCAAAGGCAAGCTTGGCATTGAACAATTATCATATAAATCCAAGGCAAGCTTGGCATTGAATAGTTATCATGTAAGTCAAAGGCAAGCTTGGCATTGAACAATTATCATATAAGTCCAAGGCAAGCTTGGCATTAAACAGTTATCATGTAAGTCCAAGGCAAGCTTGGCATTGAACAGTTATCATATAAGTCCAAGGCAAGCTCGACATTGAACAGTTATCATGTAAGTCCAAGGCAAGCTTGGCATTGAACAGTTATCATGTAAGTCCAAGGCAGGCTCGACATTGAACAGTTATCATGTAAGTCCAAGGCAAGCTTGGCATTGAGCGATTATCATGTAAGTCCAAGCGGGCTCGACATAGAGCAGTTATCATGTAAGTCCAAGGCAAGCTAGGCATTGAACAGTTATCATGTAAGTCCAAGGCAGGCTTGGCATTGAATAGTTATCATGTAAGTCCAAGGCAAGCTTGGCATTGAACAGTTATCATGTAAGTCCAAGGCAAGCTTGGCATTGAGCAGTTATCATATAAGTCCAAGAGAAGCTTGGCATTGAATAGTTATCATATAAGTCTAAGGCAAGCTTGGCATTGAAAGGCTATCAAGAGAAAGAGATCCCATGTAAGTCCAAGCCAATGCATGTCATTGGTGAGAACAAGAAAGACTTCATATAAGTCCATGTCAAGACATGGCCTTGAAACCAAGATGAGCTATGCCATGTAAGACCGTATCTAGGATATGACTTTCACATAAAGTTACGTGGGATGAGATTCAGTATCCTCAATTATTCACAGAAATTCATCGGGCAAATGAGTAAAGTTATAATAAGATAACAAGAAAGCTAAGTAAGCAAAGCTATTACCAAGTTGAAATTGAGTATTATTTATGTTATGAATGATGAATTAGAGATCGTGATTATTAAATTATATGTTGATTCATATGATTAAGTGATACAGGCACCATGTTTACCTTACAAGTATGAGGATAATAAGTATCATGAGACATGTGAGATTAGTATGAGTAAGTAAGCTTTAAAGCTAAAATTATGATACCATTGTTATGTCAAATGGTTTATATTAAGCAAGTTTATTAATCTGTGTTTTACATGCAAACTTACTAAGCTAAATGCTTACGTCTTTAATCCTTTCTTTCTATGTAGTCCTACCAAGCTAACTTGTGTATTGTTGGAGTCAAAGCTTGGAGCACACTATCAATCTCTATTTTGGTATAGCCAAATTGTTTATGTTAAGTATGGCATGTATAGGAAACATTTATTTTGAGAATATGTTTTAAGAAGGGCCATTGTATGGGCAACCAAGTTTATTATTCTTTAGTATATGGCAAAGTGATTGGCCAAAATTGACTAAGTATATATGTTTATTGAGATCAATGAAGCATGTGGTATTAGATATGAAATGTATTGAATTGAACTTGAGTTGGTTTTGATTTCAAGTGGCAATTGGCTTGGCAAATAGCCTATAAGTGCCCACACGGTTAGACACATGGCGTGTGTCTAGACCGTGCGTACCCTGTACCTTATTGTTTTAAGTCAGAATAGGTCACGGACAAGTTCCAATGCCGTGTGCTTAGGCCGTGTGTGATACACAGTTAGAACATGGGTGTGTGCCCTAGGCCATGTGAAATAAGTCAGTATGTCAAGGTTTATCACACGGTTTATGTCCACGGGCGTGTCGAGGCCGTGTGTAATTAGTCAGTGTCGACCACGGGTGTAAGACACGGGCATGTCAATGGGTACACGGGCATGTCCCAAGCCACATGGGTGTGTGACCCCTACTTTAAAGAAAGGTTTTGATTAAGTTTTGAAGGTTTTTAGATGTGTGCTTAAGGCCTCGTAGGCCTATAAAATGCATGATTAGACTAAGAAAGAGAAATTTTTAAGTCGAAACAAAATTTTATAGCCCGCAGGTGTATGTTTAAGTGAGTTCAATCTTGGTAATGCCTCGTATCTAGTCTTAGCTTCGGACTCGGGTATGGGGTGTTACACTTCTCCTCATTTCTTTTTTGTTTTAGACACTTTTCTTTCCTTGATTGTTGGCAAACACCTATAGCCGAATCCCTCTCTGACCTCTTTTTCTTCAAGTGGCCGAATCTCTTCAACATCTATTCTTTATATGTTGTTCTTTAAGTGGTAAGCCTCTATGTCTATGCTCTTCCTTCTTCTTTTCTTATCATCTTTTCTTGGACCGAATGCCTTACTCTCACGATTTATTTCTTCTTCCCTCTATACTTAGCCAAGCCAAACATTCTCCTATGGTGTAGGCCGATTTCTCCTTAGCAACATCAGGCTTAGGCTGTCAACGTTGGTTAAGGGGTAATGTGAATGTTTGTGATTACTTTTTGTGACGTTATGGTAGTTGGGTGCCCCTTTTGGAGAGTTAGCGTCGCTCTCCTCTTTTTTTTTAAGGGAGGGCCAAATGTTGCTTTGGTGCTAACATCTTGGGTGTATACTACTCTCTTTTAGGAGCATGTGGTGGTAGTCAGAAAGCGGGGTTGAATATCGAGACTTGGTAGGAGGAGAGCACGTTTGTGGTAAGTGATTCTAGTTTGAGTAATGCGTTGGACTTATGAAATCTTTTAAGATGATAAGGCTAACTTTCGATTATGGTTCTTAGGTGCTTCAAAGAAGAGCGTGATCGTAAACTGTACAAGTGTGTAATCTCATACCCATTTCCTGAATGATTGCTTGTGGTATGGTACGAATCTGCCAAAAGCTGAAATGCTGGAAAATCGGCAACCTATGACTACACAAGTGTGCGAACACTCGCAGTGGTAAATCGAGAAACCAACTGATACGTTAAGTCGATAGGAGTGTCACGAACACTCTCGCGATACCGAGGCTGTAACGGGCCTAACCTGGCTAAAATGGGCCCAATGGGCTTTTCGGTCCATTTGGGCCAATTTGTTGGGAAAGTAGCAAAAGATAGATCTGAACGCAAAATCTACATATCCAAAATTGAAACCCTGCATTTTGGGCCTGTTTGGGCCTAAAATGGATTTTAGGCCCAACAGCTCCGTAAAGACCTAGGAAGGGTCCCGTGTCGCTCGTGGCGACAGTAGGCCTTCAGAATGGTCGTTAATGTAAAGATTACTGACATACCCTTAATGGGTAAATTATTGAAATACCCTTGGTGGGTAAATTACTGAAATACCCTCAACGAGTAAAATTACTGAAATGCCCTCGTTGGGAAAAATAATTGTTCTACCCTTAGGGGCAGATATGGTATGTTTGTATATTCATTAATTAATTTGCTATGATAATACATTATTTCATACACAATATTATTATTCCATGACATGATGCATGGGGTTGGTTTATTTTATTGGAGGAAGTGTACTATTACTGGTGGCTTTGCCACAATATCAGCATTACTAGCGACTCACCGAATATCACATCGGTGGCTCGCCACATATACTATCTTGGCGACTTTTTGCATTTATCTTGTGACTTGACTACATTCTCGGAGTGTAGCGGATGGGTGGGTCGATTTTAGAAGTCCCCACAAGAGTGTTGGACTAGTACGGGTGGAGTGTAGCAGATGGACTATTAGGTTGGGAACTGCATTTTCTGTTGCAATAGCATGATTTTGGGTCTATGGGCTCAATCTAATAGTGTATGGGGATTAGGCCTAAACTGAGACCATGACTGTGACTGGGATCCAAATTGCACACTGAGTTCTCGTAACTCACCCCGTTGTTTCAACATTGCCGGTGTTTCCCAGCGTTAGTGGATATGGAGCTGTGGAGGACTCTGAGGTGGCCATACACCGAGAATTATTCTCGTAAACTTAGTAAATTACGTTCTGCTTTATTTTAGTTTAATTATTGATTTGGGTTAATGTTTTTGTAATAAGGCCATTTGTATAATTTCTTTTGAGTTTACTTTAATAACTACTAGATTTATAAAAACGTGGTTTTCTTAAAACAACCATAATTATTTTCAAAAATACCACATCTTCTTAATCTATTGAAATTGATTTCTTTTCTAAACAAGGTTTTCAATAATGGTAATAACAACTTTTTTACGATAACATCATAAAAGCAAATATGAATCACAATAATGACAAAGCTCGTAGTTTTCCAAGAAAGAATACGGAGTTTTTAATGAAGAACACAGTTTTAAACAACTTATCCATGTGACATGCTAGACCTGGTCGTAACGTTTAGGTCGGGTTTGGGGTGTTACATTTTATGGTATCAGAGTCAGGTTGCAAAACTTAGCTTGTGGAAAGGGTATGAAAATGTTTAAAAAAAAGAAACTGGTTGGAAATATAATTTAGGTAATATATGTTTTTGGGAAGTATGGCACCGAGTCTCCGGCACTAAATTGTAAGTCTTCTGACTTTGCCTGATAACAGGATGGAATGACTTTAGTAAGAAACTACTCGAGATGGTGGTAGTATACTGAGACTATTAGCTATAGGAGCTAAGCCTATAGAGACTAAGACATTAGGAAATTTGAACTGCGAGAACAACTCTTACATCTACTTCTCACAAAACATTTGTTAATAAACATTGAATTATATACTGATTCATAAAATTTCTAATCAGATTGACTCGATTCAGCAACATGGGTATAAGAGGACATGGACGTGATAGACATGGACGGGGTAGGGGCCAAGGTGCTGAGGATGGATCCGAAGCATCAGGGCATATGCCTAAAATGGAAGCACTTGCATCACCAATGACAAGCACATCATCCCATGATTGAATTGGAGGGGACGATGCTTTATCCCAAGCGATGTTGCGAGTTTTGGAATGGGTTCTTTGGAGCAAATCTTGGATCGGTAGCAGAAAATCTATTCTGGCGACTCAAGCAAGCGAAATTTGAGGTATTTAGGGGTATTTTTGGTGTAGTTCCAAGTGTAGCTGAATACTGGTTGGAGGCAGTTGAACGAATTATGGATGACCTAGACTGCACTACAGAGGAAAAATTGAAAGGAGCAGTGTCACTCCTGCGGGATGAGGCATACCAGTGGTGGCTCACTGTGAAAGAAGGTACTCAAGTGGATCGTATCACTTGGGATTTCTTTAAAGTGGCCTTCCAGGGGAAATATGTCGAGGCCAGCTACGTTGATGCTTGGAGAAAAGAATTTTTGAGTGTAGTTCAGGGGAGTAAATCTGTGGTAGAATACGAGATGGAGTTTTTGCGTCTGAGTCGGTACACCCGGGGAATAGTCTCGACTGATTATGAACACTGTGTGTATTTTGAAGATGGGCTACGAGATGAGTTGCGAGTACTGATAGCCCCGCAGAGGGAGAGAGATTTTGTTGTAAGCCAATATTGCTGGGAAGGTGAAATACACTGAGCGGCAGAATCATGACAAGAATAAGGGAAGGAATAAGAGGGATTTTAGGCCTTCCGGTTCTTTTGATAGGTTCCAAAAGAGGCCTAGATTTAACGAGCCATCCCAAACTAGAGTTTCATTTGCTACTGGCCGACTGCAACCTTGTGCAGTGTGTGGGTTATTTGATCAGGGTAAGTGTTGGAAGGAGTTAGGGCTTGCTTTAGGTGTGGGTCAAGAGACCACAAAATCAAGGACTGTACGCTAAAATTAGGTCAGACGCCACTGCGAGATAGGGTTATGTTCAGCCAAAGAGAGGTGGTTAGCAGCAACCGAAAGGTCGTGGCCCAGCCCGAGGGGGAAATGGGTTTGGACGAGGTCGTGGAGCACCGGGAAGAGGTGCTAAAAATATAGATGCAAGGTAGCCAGGGTTGGTTTATGCGGCTAGACATCGAGAGGATGGTGACGCACCAGACGTCATAGCCGGTACGTTTCTCATATTTGATGTGCCTTTTACCGCTTTAATTGATATTGGGTCTACCCATTCATTTGTTGCCTGTACTGTATCTAGGAATTTAGGTATAAAATTTGAGATTGCTGCTAGGGAAATGTCTGTGATTAGCCTTCTAGGATAATCTGTGGTAGTGAACAAGTTGTTTAGGGATGTGCCTCTAGAAGTTCAAGGAGTAGTGTTCCCGGAGGATTTGATGGAACTGTCGTTCGGTGAGTTTGATCTTTTTCTAGCCATGGACTAGCTAGTTAAGCATCGTGCAAAGTTGGATTGTCGCTGTAAGCATATGGTTTTAAGGACTCCAGAGGATGAAGAAGTGATTGTAACAAGAGAAAGAAGAGATTATCTGTCCCATCTGATTACGGCATTAAAGGCCGAAAAGATAGTGCGTAAAGGGTGTGAGCCATTTCTAGCTTTCATCAGCACATCGAATGATAGGAATTGTCTGTTGGGGATGTCAGAACTATGAAAGAGTTCTCAGATGTATTTCCTAAAGAGCTTCCGGGGTTGCCTCCAAATCGCAAGGTTGAATTTGGCATTGAGCTACTTCGAGAACGGCTCTAGTGTCCATCACCTCTTATAGGATGGCACCGAAGGAGCTGGCAGAACTAAAAGCTCAGATCTAGGAGCTATTGGATGGAGGATTTATCCAACCGAGTGTATCTCCGTGGGAAGCACCGGTATTGTTCATGAAGAAAAAGGATGGGTCAATGCGTATGTGCATTGACTATCATTAGTTAAACAAGTTAACTATTAAGAACAAATACCCACTACTAAGGATTGACTATTTGTTCGATCAGCTGCGAGGAGCTTCAATTTTCTCGAAGATAGATTTGAGATCAAGGTACCATTAGTTGAGGGTCAAGGAGGCGGATATTCACAAGACTGCTTTCCGAACTCGTTATGGGCATTACAAGTTTCTAGTTATGCCGTTCGGATTAACAAATGGACCAGCTACTTTTATGGATTTGATGAATCGGGTCTTCCAACCATATCTAAACCGATTCGTGGTGGTATTCATAGACGACATCTTGGTGTAGTCAAGAATAGAGGAGGAACATGATTTACATCTTTGAGTTGTGTTACAGATATTAAGGAAAAGCAACTTTATGCCAAATTCAGTAAATGAGAGTTTTGGTTGAAAGAAGTAACATTCTTACGTCATGTTATGTCTGCCGAAGGGATTAGAGTTGATCCTCGAAAATTTGAAGCTATATTGGATTGGAAGCCACGAAGTCAGTGTCAGAAACTTGAAGTTTTTTGGGTTTGGCTGGATATTACAGAAGGTTTGTTGAGGGGTTTTCGTTGATTGCTGCACCCTTAACTAAGTTACTACGTAAGGGAGTACTGCTTATTTGGGCTGATAAATAGCAGGAAAGCTTTGAAAAGTTAAAGAAGATCTGACTGAGGCACTAGTAATGATTTAGCCTGAGGCTGGAAAGGAATTTTTTGACTATTGTAATCCATCGCACACAAGTTTGGGTTGTGTGCTAATGCAAGAAGGGAATGTGTTAGCGTATGCATCTCATCAATTAAGGCCGCATGAGATGAACTATCCCACACATGATTTGAATCTAGCCGCTGTGGTATTCGCATTGAAAATATGGAGACATTACCTGTATGGGGAAAGGTCGATCATTTACGCTGACCATAAGAGTCTGAAGTACCTCATTACCAAAAAAGAGTTAAATCTAAGACAACGGAGGTGGATAGAGTTGCTGAAAGACTATGATTGCTCAATCGAGTATCACCGGGTAAAGCCAATATGGTGGCGGATGCACAAAGCCGTAAGATGGTATCATATTTGAGAGAAATGTTTGCTCATCTCAGCCTTTATGAAGATGGTAGCTTGTTGGTGAAACTTCAGGTGAAACCGACATGGGTAGGTCAGATTAACGAGAAGCAATTGTTGGATGAATCATTGGGTTCTCGACTTTAGCAAGTGGAAAGTGGAGATACAATGGACCTTTTTCTGAATAGTGAAGGGTATTATGTTTCCGTGGAAGAGTTTGTATACCAAAAGACTCTAAGTTAAGATAGATGATACTGCGGGAGGCGCATAGTAGCCCATACGCTATGCATCCTGATGGGAGTAAGATGTACCTAGATCTACGAGAACACTACTAGTGGCAAGGGTTAAAATGTGAAGTTACTGACTTCGTGAGCAAGTGTTTGACATGTCAGCAAGTGAAGGTAAAACATCAGCTACCTTCAGGATTGCTACAATCGATGAAGATTCCACTTTGGAAGTGGAAGAGGATTATAATGGGTTTTGTTAGTGGGCTACCCCTGACGCCTACTAAGAAGGATTTAGTATGTGTAATTATTGATCGGCTCACTAAGTCCACGCACTTCATACCGATTCGCACAGACTACTCGCACAGAAGTTGGCCAGGTTGTATGTGGCAAAATTTTAAGGCTTCATGGGGTACCAGTGTCTATCATATCGGACAGGGACCTTAGATTTACATCTCGGTTCTAGAAGGCATTATATGAAACTTTAGGTACAAGACTAAACTTTACCACACTGTTTCATCCACAGGCTGATGGTAAGTCGGAGAGGGTGATCCAGATTCTGGAAGACATGCTATGGGGATGTGTGATTGACTTCAAAGGTAGTAGGGAAGATTATCTGTCGTTAGTGGAATTCGTGTATAAGAACAACTATCAATCTAGCATTCAGATGGCACCTTACGTGGCGTTATATAGACACAAGTGTCGTACCCCTACCTGTTGGACAGAATTAGGTGAGCGACAGTTGTTGGGTCCATAATTGATTTTTGAAACTGAGGAAAAGGTTAAGTTGATTCAGGGGTCGATTAAAAGAAGCTTCAGATAGACAGAAGTCGTATACAGATCTGAAGTGTAAGGAGATAGAATTCTCAGTGGGGGATTATGTCTTCTTGAAGGTCTCACCATGGAAGAAGATTTCGAGATTCAAAAGGAAGAGCAAGTTGAGCCCCAAAATCATCGAGCCTTTTCGGATAGTTAAACGTATGGGACCGGTCGTCTATCAGCATGAGTTACCCCCGGAGTTGAATCGGATACATGATGTATTCCATGTTTCTATGTTGAGGCGCTACCGCTCAGATCCATCTCATATAGTGCCGGTGAAAGAAATTGAGGTTAGACCTGATCTATCCTTTGAGGAAGAATCGGTGTAGATTTTAGACCGGGATATTAAAGTATTGAGGAAGAAGTCCGTTCGATAGTCAAAATGTTGTGGCAGAATCACCGTTCGAAGAAGCCACTTGGGAGCCTGAAGAGGCAATTCGACAGCAATACCCTTACCTCTTTTAACAAGGTAAATTTCAAGGCCGAAATTTCTTTAAGGGGGTAGAACTGTAACATCCCAAAAATTAGGGGTTTGTCATATTTGTGTAATTGCATGTTATGCTAGTTTGTGTGTTGTTTAAAGGTGTTTAGAGGCCCTAGGGAGGCCTGGGGTCGAGTTTTAGCCCTGGTAAAATTTTGGTTTTTGGGCACTTCAGTGGGGAGAGCCGGGGAAAGCAGGGCTTAAGGTTAATTAAGTTTGTTTGCTAACACAAGCAAGATAGTGGCACAGTGGTGGTGGCGTCAACTTACTTGCAAGGGGAGTGAGGTTGAATCTCACAAGTAGCACTTGGGGGTTTTATTTTTGTGCTCAAGGAAGGGAGGAAGCTGAGTGGAGTTCAAACTCTATAGGATAGAGAGAGGACTTGGTCAAGCTTTTCAAATGAGTGATGGAGAGTGGATTGTGAAGGAAATGGGGGATAGAATCGTTGGAATGAAGGGAGAGGAGGAAGTGGCTGAATTTGGGGAAGTGTATGGGGGGTTTCGGTCAAGGAAAGGGTCTTTTGTAAGGGTGCATCTGGTTTTGGGGAGTGTTTTGCCGAAATTCTCTAGTGCATCTTAGTTATTTTTTTCTTTCCTTTTTTTCTTCTATTCTTTTGCATTGTCAACGTTTTCTACTCAAGTATTTCGGGTATCTGGTTGCATCTTTCATTGCCAAAACCTTAATTATTCTAGTGAATTCTTTTCCTCATTTCTTTTTCATTTTAGACACTTTTCTTTCCTTGATTGTTCCCAAACACCTATAGTTGAATCCCTCTCTGACCTCTTTTTCTTCAAGTGGCCAAATCTCTTCAACATCTATTCTTTATTTGTTGTTCTTTAAGTGGTAAGCCTCTATGTCTGTGCTCTTCCTTCTTCTTTTATTATCATCTTTTCTTGGACCGAATGCCTTACTCTCACGATTTATTTCTTCTTCCCTCTCTACTTAGCCAAGCCAAACTTTCTCTTGTGTTGTAGGCCAATTTCTCCTTAGCAACATCAGGCTTAGGCTGTCAACGTTGGTTAAGGGGTAAGGTGAAGGTTTGTGATTACTTTTTGTGACGTTGTGGTATTTGGGTGCCCTTTTGGAGAGTTAGCGTCGGTCTCCTCTTTTTTTTTTTTGAGGAGGGCCAAATGTTGCTTTGGTGCTAACGTCTTGGGTGTATACTACTCTCTTTTAGGAGCGTGTGGTGGTAGTCAAAAAATAGGGCCGAATATCGAGACTTGGAAGGAGGAGAGCACGTTTGTGGCAAGTGATTCTAGTTTGAGTAATGCATTGGACTTATGAAATCTTTTAAGATGATAAGGCTAACTTTTAATTATGGTTCTTAGGTGCTTCAAAGAGGGGCATGATCCGTAAACCGTACAGGTGTGGAATCTCACACCCATACCCTGAATGATTGCTTGTGGTGTGCTACGAATCGGCTAAAAGCTGAAAATCAGAAAATCGACAACCTATGACCACACGAGTGTGCGAACACTCACAGTGGTAAATCGAGAAACCAACCATGACGTTAAGTCGATAGGAGTGTCACAAACACACTCGCGATACCGAGGCTAAAATGGGCCAAATGGGCCCAATGGGCTTTAGCCCATTTGGGCCAATTTGTTGTGAAAGTAGCAAAAGATTGATTCGAATGTGAAATCTGCATATCCAGAACTGAAAGCCCACATTTTGGGCCACACGAGTGTGTGGGCCCGTTTGGGCCTAAAATGGATTTTAGGCCCAACAGCTCTATAAAGGCCCAAAAGGGTTTCGTCTCGCTCGAGGTGACAGTAAGCCTTCGAAAAGGTCGTTAATGCAAAGATTACCGACATACCCTTAATGGGTAAATTACTGAAATACCCTTGGTGGGTAAATGACGAAATACCCTCAGTGGGTAAAATTACTGAAACGCCCTCATTAGGAAAAATGACTATTATACCCTTAGGGGCAAATATGGTATGGTTGTATATAATTTAATTAATTTGCCATGATAATACATTATTGCATACAGGAAATTATTATGCCATGACATGATGCATAGGGTTGGGTTATTTTAATGGAGGTAGTGTCTTTATTCTTGGTGGCTATGCCACACATCTCATCTTGGCACTCATTGTAATACTATTCTTGGTGGCTCTACCACATATACTGATACTAGCAGCTTTGCTGCATTTATACTAGCAGCTTGACTGCATTCTCAGAGTGTAGCGGATGGGTGGGTCGATTTTAGAAATCCCCATAGGAGTGTTGTTTGATGCGGGTGGAGTCAATGGATGGACTATTAAATTTGGAAGCGCATTTTCATTGCAATAGCATGATTTTGGGCCGTTGGATCAAATTAATACTGTATGGGGATTAGGCCTAAACTGAGACCATGACTGTGACTGGTATCGAGATTGTACACTGAGTTCTCATAACTCACCTTGTTGTTTCAACATTGCAAGTGTTTCCCAGCGTTAATGGATTTGGAGCTGTAGAGGACTCTGAGGTGGCCATACACCGAGAATTATTCTCATAAACTTAGTAAATTTTGTTCTTCTTTATTTTAGTTTAATTATTGATTTGGGTTAATGTTTTTGTAATAAGGCCATTGGTATAATTTCTTTTAAGTTTACTTTAATAACTGCTAGATTTATAAATACGTGGTTTTCTTAAAACAACCATAATTGTTTTCAAAAATACCACATCTTAGTAATCTATTGAAATTGACTTCTTTTCTAAACAAGGTTTTCAATGATGCTAATCACAACGTTTTTACGATAACATCATAAAAGCAAATATGAATCACAACAATGACAAAGCTCGCAGCTTTCCAAGAAAGAATACAGAGTTTTTAATGAAGAAAGCAGTTTTAAAAAACTTATCCATGTGACATGCTAGATCCGGACGTAACATTTAGGCCGAGTTTGGGGTGTTACATCATGGAGTACCATTAGCGATCATTTCAGATAGAGATTCGAGATTTACGTCACGGTTGTGAAAAATGTTACAAGAGGCCTTAGGCACAAAATTGAGTTTCAGTACAACTTTCCATCCGCAAACCAACGGTCAATTGAAAAGAGTAATACAGATACTCAGAGATATGCTTCAATGTTATGTTTTAGATTTCTAAGGTAATTGGGAGAAATATTTACCATTGGTGGAATTTGATTACAACAAAGTTTTCAGTCAAGTATTAAAATGGCACCTTATGAAGCATTGTACGGACGTAAGTGCCGAATGCTGTTGTATTGGACAGAACTTAAGGAGAATCAAATACACAGGGTCGATTTGGTCAGGGAAACTGAAGAGAAAGTAAAGGTGATACGTGGATGTCTGAAAGTGGCCTCAGATAGACAAAAGTCCTATTCAAATTTGAAAAGAAGAGAGATTGAGTTCCAAGTAGGTGATGAAGTGTTTCTAAAAGTAACACCGTGGAGAAAAGTCCTCAGATTTGGCCAGAAAGGTAAATTGAGTCTGCGTTTTATCAGACCTTATGAAGTTATCGAGAGGATAGGACTGATAGCTTATCGTTTGGCCTTGCCACCTGAGCTGGAAAAGATTCATGATGTTTTCCACGTATCCATGTTACGACGATACAGTTCGGACCCTTCACATGTGATTGTTCCATTAGAGGTAGAGATTCAACCAGACATGACTTATGGTGAAAAGCCGATTAAAATTTTGACACTGGATGTCAAACAATTGAGAAACAAAAGCATAGCTCTTGTGAAAGTACTATGGTAAAGACATGGAATAGAATAGGCTACATGGGAGCCCGAGGAGTCCATGAGAAACCAATATCCCAACATTTTCACTGGTAAGATTTTCAGGGAGAAAAATCCTTAAGGGGGAGAATTGTAACAGCTTGATTTAGGGGCTAGTCGAAACAGTGATTTCGGGATCACTAATCTGAGGTTCGAGAAAATTATTTTCATGTTATTTTATGAGTTAGAGCATGATTATATAAGTGCATAAAAATTTGGTGCTTTAATTTTTAGCGATTTTAACCTTAATCGCGAAAAAGAACTAAATCGCATAAAGTGCGAAAGTTCAATTTTATAAGCTAAAGGTGCCTAACAGCTCAAAAAATATTAATTTGAGGTCTTTAAAGTGCAATTAGACCCCTAAGAATGGAGTGGCTGGCCATAGGGACAAACATTGTCAAGATTGGTCAAAGTTGTTTGATTAGGTGGATTAAATTGAGGATTTATAATAAAATAAAGAAAGGAAAAAGATATCATCTTTTTCTCTCTTCTACCGAAAATAGCAAGCAAAATAGGGGTTTTGAAATCTCAAAATTTCAGCAAACTCTTCTCCATTCAAGTGATTTTAATATTTTTTCTTGATGATAGTTGTACATTTGGAACCTCTAAAGCTTAGGCTTTCTAAAGAGTGGACTATCTTGCAATATGGTGAAAAGTTTAGGGATTTTACATGAGATTTTTTAAGTTGTTTTCTACATTTTTGTGGAAGAAAATAAGTCTTAGATGTTTAATAAATAACTTTTGTGAAAGGTGTTGCCATGAAAACACCTATATGAACCTTTTGTAAAGGTTGTGAAATTGGTAGTAAATGTGTGAAATGTTGGTTTTTGATGATAGTTATAAGAGAAATAAATGTTCACCTAGGCTCGTTAATTAATTTCCAAGCCTAAGGGTAAAATGGTCATTTTGCCAAAGTCTAAGGGAAAAATAGTAATTTTACCAAAGCATGATTATTGAAATGCTTTTATTAATGTGATGATTTAAAATGAGCAAATTTGCTATTATAGAGCAAGAAGAACAAAGAATCAACCTTGGTCGGGGCAAGAATAAAGTCTCAGACAAGATTGAAGATCTAGCTCATTTTGAAATTGAAGTAAGTTTGTATGCGATAAATTCAACATTTATGCTCGTAAGAATGAGAACGTTGATATTATATTGTTGTACGATATACTATGAAATTGTGTACTTGGTGTTAAATTAGGAAATTGATATGGATGAGGTCCCGTGTAAGACCATGTCGGGGACATGGCCTTGGCACCGAATTGAGATCTCGTATAAGACCATAAATGGGATATGGCTTTGGCATTGAATATAAAAAATCGTATAAGACCATATCCAGGATATGGCATCGATATTGATATGAGGTTCCGTATAAGACCATATCTGGCACATGGCATCGATACTTAGAGATGATCCATGTAAGACCACATTTGGGATGTGGCATTGGCTTCGTGTTTATGCTAATGATAATGAATATGCATCTATGATTATCCTTAGTGATTTATTGGGATAAATAGAATTGTTGGAAATAGAAATGAGAATTGTATTAAAGTCATGTGAATGAGTGAATACAAGTATCCGTGAGAAATTCACGAAGAATGTTTACGATATGTGACATGGTATGTTCTAGATAAGAACAAGTACGAGCAAGTATGGCAAGGTGCTTATGACTTTGTATGATTATCTGATACTATGGATTGATGTCATTGTGAGCTTATTGTTGCTATTTATTCTCACACATCTTACTAAGCTTTGTGCTTACCCCTCTCATTTCCCTTTTCCTTATAGTATTGCCAAGATAATTCAGGGATCGTGGGATGTAGGAGTTTGGAAATCAAACTATCAACATCACTTTGGTATACAATTTAGACTTATTTTGAGTTTAGCATGTATAGGACTTGGTATTTTGTTAGGTCGTAATTGTTAGCCAAAGTGTTGGCTATGTATGTTATCAAAGTCATTTTGTAATGGTCATCGGAAATGGGCCATCACTTGTTAAATTTATATATATTCAATGATAATGAAATTATGAAGTTTATGCTTGTGTGAATGCTTTGAATTGAGTTCTTGGATGTGCCTTTGGGTCATGAATGATGCTTATATGAGTTGAAGTTAGAATGTTTACTATGCAGGGAGGCATTTGGCTTGGCATACAGCCTATTTATGTCCACATAGATAGACATACGGGCATGTGTCTAGGACATGCAGGACACACGGTCAGCCCTATAGGCGTGCCGATCGACCGCGCATCCCCTGCATGCTAGGTTTACAAAGTTAGAATGCTCAGTAGTAAACACACGGGCAGAAACACGACCGTGTGTCTCAGCCGTGTGGGAGGCACGGTCACGGACATGGGCGTGTGCCCAGGCCGTGTGAAGTCTTCACCTTGAATTTGGAATTTAAATCGCCATACGGTTGAAGCACACGGGCATGTGACAAGCCGTGTGGAACAAGTCAGTGTTGACCACGGGTACAACACATGTAACACCCCAAACCTGGCCTAGACGCTATGGCCGGATCTAGCATGTCACATCAAAAGGTCATTTAAAAGCTATGTGTTTACTAAAAACTTTATATCCCCTTTTGAAACTCCGAATTTTGTTGTTTGTAAAAACAAGATTTGCTTAAGATTATTCTTGAAATGATGTTATTATTTTCGAAAACTTTGTTTGTTGTAGAAGTTTAACTTAAGGAATTGCGAAAACGTGATATTTTGAAAACGGTTATTATCATTTTAAGAAAACCTAGTGTTTAATCGCTTAACAATTTAATAATAGTCGAAATGAAAATTTCAAAGGAAAATAAAATCCAGTGGCCTTATTACAAAACATTAACCCCAAAATAAATTATGTAAAATAAAATAAAAAAAATGGATTTACTAAGTTTCGTGAGAAGTAACTCTGAGGTATGGCCACCACCGAGTCCTCTGAAGCTCCAAATCCTCTAACGCTGGGGATTACCTGCAAGGTTAAGGGAAAGGGGGTGAGTTACGAGAACTCAGTGTGTAATCCCCTATAACGGTCACTATCTGGGCCTGAGCCCTTAAGGTATTAGTCTGGGCCTAAGCCCTATACGGTAACAAGTTGGGCCTGGGCCCCAAAATCATGATAATGCAACAAAAATATAGCCAAACCCAATCCAACCATCACACCACCCGTACCAACCAATCGCACCATGTGGGGATCAAGTCAACCCACCCCGCCAAACGGACCAATATTGCAGTCAAGCTGCTAGTATATATATACAGCTTTTAAGCCTTCAATAGCGGTATTATAATTGGCATAGAGCCATTAATAATTATATTACGCTTGGTACATAGCCATCAGCGACGATAATATAATTGGCACACAGCCTTGGGTAAATATGATCAACACAGAGTCATCGATATCTGCTAGGCACATAGCCACGGGTAAATACGATTGGCACAAAGCAATAATCAAGATGGCACAGAGCCAAGCTCTCAAATAATGTAGCCAAGCTACTAATAACGGTATATGTGGCTAAGCCACCAAGATAATATGTGGCATATCCACTAAAACGGTATGTGGTAGAGCCACCGGGCTACACTTCCTTCAAACATGAAACCCAATCCATGCAACATGATATAAATGCAGTGTATCAAACGTATAAACAATATAAATAAAATCACATACATGATATTCAACCATAACTTGGCATATAACAGTCATTTCAACATATAAGGGTACAACGGTAATTTACCATTAAGGGGTATTTCGGTAATTTACCCTCCAAGGGTATTTCGATAATTTACCCACCAAGGGTATTTCTGTAATTTACTCTCTAGGGGCATTTCGGTAATATTGCAAATCGAGGGTATTTTGGTAATTTTGCAAACTGAGGGTATTTCGATAATTTCACAAACCGGGAGTATTTCGATAATTTTGCAAACTAGAAGTATTTCAGTAATTTGTAGACTAAGGTATTCTAAACAGAGATAACGATGCGAATTGGCCTAGGGCCCATTATCGACCCAAATAGACCCACACGTTCATGTGGCCCGTTTAGCCCGAATCTAGCCACAAATATAAGATTCACATAGACCAGTTCAACATTTACTACACAATCATGCAATTTATTCATTTGGGCCCATAGGCCCATTGGGCCCACATGGCCCCTTTTGGGCCATCGTGGCCCAAACAGCCTAAACCCACAAGAATACTCATGATGGCCTCAACTATCACGTCAAAGCCCCCACACATGCGCTCACACGCTCGTGTGGCTACCATCGTCGTGTGACTTGCATTTTGACATTTGCCGCTCTATAGCTAGAGTAGTGCGAAATAGACACTTGATAGGAGTCTGAAGCTATTCCGCACTCCGAATGCTCTTATGCCCAAATGCCAACCAAGGTATACTTCCTCTCCTCATAGATTGCTCTATTTAAAGCCAGCTTCTCACCTTCCCTCATGCTAACTTTTGATGTGGGATCCCTCCTTCAGTAGAGTTTAAATCCAACACAAACTCTAGCCGTCCCAACTTAGCAAAATAAATATCCCTTTTTTGTTTGCAATGGAATTCGAACTCAAGCTCCTTGTAACATAATCCACGCCGCTAGCCACTTTACCAACTAGCTCCTTATTGTCTTAAAACATGCGCAACTAAATATAAGTCTATGGCCAAAGTCTAAGTTCCTTTTAAAAAAAAAGAAATCAAAATGAAATGCAAGCGCCAAAACTTGAACCTTGGACCCCCTTGCTTCATTAATTACGCCACAACCACTAGACCACATGCTCTTCTTATGTCATTTTTTCCACATTTTATTCTTAAAGCCTACCTACCCAGGGTTTTATTCACCTAAAACCAAAATTTACCTAATGCCCAAATTTGATCCCGGGACTTCATAGAAGCCCCCTAACCTTCAAAATCACTCACCTAATAGGTCCAACTTGCATTAGGGCCGTTCTCTTATTCTAAAAAATTTTAAACGCTCCTATGCCTAAGGCCCAATAAGCCCAATTCTACTAGGCCAAAATTTGGGCGTTACAACACGCGGGCGTGTGGCTGACGTGTGAGGCAAGTCAGTGTTGACCACCGGTGAAAAGCACGGGCTCGTGAAATTCCACACGGGTGTGTCCCATTTCACACGGGTGTGTGGCCCCTATTTAGGTAAAATTTTCCTAAGTGCGTGCAAGTTTCCGATCTATTTCAAAAACCTTCTGGAAGTGTGTTTAGGGCCTCGTAGGCCCATTATACAGTGTAGAATACGGGTAAGGGGTGTTACAATCATCATAAATACTAGAATCCTTTCTAGGAGGAGGGTTAATGTAATAATCCTTACTTGACTAGGTCACCAAACTAGAGAAATAGAATGCTACGGGCAAACCAAACAATTTTACAGCTAATTTACTAAACAAAATCTCAATTAATTATCATCAATATAATAATTTTAAATTTACATGGACCTAATCATGAAATTCAGACATGAAATAGGATCAAATTGTAATATAACAAAATTTTAAAGTTGATATCGATGATTCATGGCTGGGTATCGATACCGTATCAATACCTTGTTAAATATCATTACCAAATTACAATTCTGTTTGTTATGGAAAACAATGGTATTGAAAATCATTATATGGAATTGATATTTTATGAAGGAGAATCGATACACAAATAAATATCGATACCATTTTGGCATTCTGCTTGTTAAAAATTGTTCATATGGTCAAGTATCGGTATCAAATGCCAAAATATTGATACTTGAGTTCATAAATGGTAAAAATCTATCTCTAAAGGGTCCATTTCATGCCTAAATTCACATAAACACAATTGATTCTTCTAGATATAATTATAGGCAAGCAAATTATAAACAAGAGTCATTCTTATTCATGTACCACTTAGTTCAAAACACCAAATCCATATCAAATACATCATTTAAATCAATCTCATGTTTCAAACATCAAACATTCCAAAGCATATCACATATCATTCCTTATCCAAGCATCAACCAAAAATATATTGTATAGCATGAAATTTTCCTCAACCTTAAAGATACTAAGCATAAAACTCAAACATCAATCTAAATACTGCATATCATAATACCATCTTATCCATGAAAGCATTATGCATATGATTTAAACAACCTATCAAGTTATCTAAAACATGACTATTACCATTCCATTCTTACATGTATATACATAGCCTTCAAAATACCAACAAAACACAAAATAACTAATATAAGCATAGAAACATGCCTAGGTACATGCTAAGACCAAAGAACAATTCACCAACACTTGAGTTCGAGATTGCTACTGGATGCTGAGTTGACTATCGAACCGTCAAGTACCTAACATGTGCACGAAAAAAATTGTACGCTAATTATAACTCAGTGGTATTTCTATAATCCAAACTAAAAACAAACCATATATTAAAAAGATGTATAACTTAAAAATCAAAATGTTATGTAACTTAACAAATTTAATATACAAATTCATTTCCAAAATATTAGTACATGACTATCAGATTTCACAAGTCATTTCATAACACAATCCTTGTAATGGTTCATTTCATTTCAATTTCTAATCTCATGTTTTCATGGAACATGTTATGGAACATGATATATCAAGGTTCACCATTCATTCTACAATTTCACATTTCATTTCCCATTTCAATTCCATTTCCCATTCTTTTGCCATATCGAAACCATATAACTCATTTTATCATTTATATCCTTTTTAACACGACCTGGACTCAGACAGATACATGGATCCAATCAACACATCAATTTGGCACCTAGTGTCCGATTGAATAAATCTGAAGCAAATAGTTGCGTTTAGCTCTATAGATAAATTGACACCTAGTGTCTCATCGGTTAAACCAAAGCAAATTGGCACCCAGTGCCTCATTGACTCATAGTTGAAGTATCCCTGAACTTTTCATATCCTATGGCATACCAACTATATCCAACCCTACTAGAACAGTTAATAGGGTTTCCATTTCATAAATTCAATACCAACCAATGTCTCAATTCACATTTAATTCCAATAAGTAAACATTTATTCCACATATATAGCAACCATAATTATCCCAATTCATACCCAATTTTTATAATTAATGAGAATACACACATTTATCAAACATATTCAATTTAACCATCATAATTGTCATTCTATTCAAATCATCCCAAGTGAGCAAGAATTCTCACCTCATATCCTTACCATGAATAAACAAATCAATATGCAACAACTTATAAATTAGTTCGAATTATAGAAACATAAACCGTCAACTCTGAGCTCTTCATGGATGAATTTTTCTTTTCCTTTCTTTTTCAAGGAATCCAGGTCAATTTACGAAACTTTTTTATTTTATTCAATTTAGTCCCTAAAATCGAGATTAACGTAACTTTCAATTTTAACCTCAAATTTTTATACCATTTTCACTTTAGGCCTAACTTAACTCTTTATTTCACATTTTATCACTAAATTCAAATTTTTTGTATTTTAGTCCCTATTGCACAAAATTATGAATTGACTTTACAATTTAGTCCTTTATCAATTCCAAACGTAAAATCTATCAGAATAAGACCTCAAACTTCAAATATTAAAAAAAGGTAACATGCTAAATCTTTAATAGTACCAAAATTTATGACATGGGTCAACTAGTTTGAGGTACCAAAATTTGAAAACATAAAAATTACAAGAAAATGACTAAATTGAACATATCAATTTGAACTTGAACTTTAAGAACCCTAGTTGTGCGTAAGTTCTTCTCCCCTCTAATGGTTTCAGGTAAAAAAATGAAAAAGATGAATGCTTTCCTTTTGTTTCCCCACTAACTTTATTTATTTTCTTATAATATCTTTTATTTTATTACTAATTTATAATAAATTTATTATGTTTTCTTTTATAAAATGATTCAATACCGTCCACTATCAATAAATATTGAGTCTAATCGGTTCCAAAGTCCCCTAGCCATTTACTACCTTATAATTTAATAACAATTCACACTTTTATCATTTACGTTATTTAATCCCTGTATGCTAATTAAGCCTTAAATTGGTAAAATTACCCACCGAAATTCAATTCACTTCTAACATAACTCTTTAAATATTTAAAGAAAATATTCACGAGTATGATTTACGGAGTTTTTGAAACTACACTTTTCGACACCACTGACTTCCGGGTTGTTATAGTTAGAGTCATAAAAAAACATGTATAGACTCTTCTACTACTAAAGTTATTTTGTTAAACACTCAAAAAGCTTTAAGAATTTAAAGAATAACCAAGAATTCTTTCCTAGGTATTATTTTGCTTCTTGGTTATTAATCGATTATTTTTCTGTTTTGTTCATTGTTGTGTTCATTTGTTAATTAATTTAGTTAATTTTAGCTTTAGTCAATCACTCGAATTATTCAGTTAAATAATAGAAAGATGGTAATTACTAGTACTTTTAGTCTTCGTGGGAACAATATCTTTACTCACAGCTATATTATTAATTGATAGGTGCACTTGCCTTTAGTCAAATTTTTACTTAGTTCCACGACACATCAAGTTTTGGGCACCATTGCTGAGGACTAGAAAATTAGGAAAACTTTATTTATATATATTTAGCCATTTTAATTTTAATTTTAATTTTTTATTCTTAATTTATTTTTTACATTCTAATTTTTAATTTTTTTTATTCTTTCATGTTCTTTTGGTTTATCACTAGAGGTAACCCGTTGGAATCATTAATTTTTTACAGTGAAATCAAAAAAATAGCTCACAGAAATTGGAGAGAGGTAAGAGAAGCAAGGCATGGTCAAAAGATTTTAATAGACAATCAGGAGCAAAAGTTCATTACTATGGAGATGGATAATAATTTTGTTAATCCGTAACTTCTTGCACATCCTACTCTTCGGACTATGTATGATTATGCTAAACCCACTTTGATTGGGGCTAAATCGAGTATTGTCATATCGACTATTGCTGCAAATAATTTTGAGATTAAGCTGAACACAACTCGGATGGTGCAAAGCAGTATGTTTAGTTTGATAGGTTGCAAGATGAAGATCAAAATGCTCATTTAGCTAATTTGCTAGAGATTTACGACACATTTAAGATCAATGGCGTTACTGATGATGTTATACGCTTACGATTGTTCCCATTCTCTTTAAGGAACAATACAAAACAATGGTTGAATTAACTTCCATAGGGTTCCATCACTACTTGGGTGCAGATGAATGAGAAGTTTTTGTTGAAGTATTTCCACCAGCTAAAATAACTAAGTTGAGGAATGACATCTCTTATTGTGCTCAACTTGATCTTGAGACGCTTTATGACGCATGAGAGAGATTTAAAGATCTTCTGAGAAGGTGTCTTCATCATGGGTTACCTTTGTAGTTACAAGTTCAAACCTTATACTACAATTTGAATCCCTCAACTAGGAAGATAATTGATGCAGCAACTCGTGGAACACTAAATAATAAGACACTTAAGGAAATCCAAGAATTTATTGAGGACATGACACCGAATAACTATCAGTGGCAAGTTACGAGAACAAAACCAATTAAGGAAGCCAATGTTTTTAATATAGATGTGGTTGCTATGTTGGCAAGTCAGGTGGAAGTGCTGAGTAAAAAGATTGATTGGTTGAGTTGCAGTAAACAAGTGAATCCGGTAATGTAATGCAATGCGACTAGAGTAGGATGATTAATCCAGAATGTTTACCTTTCAAGTCTAACATAGAGCAAGAAAAAGTCGATTTTATGGGCAATAATTCTAGACCTCGGAATAACCTCTACAACAAAAATTATAATCCAAGATGAAGGAATCATCAAAATTTCTCTTAGGGTGGTCAAGGAAATCAAAGGTTACTGTAACACCCCAAACCCGGCCCAAAAGTTAGGCCCGAATCTGGCGTGTCACAATGAAGAAAATGTATAAAGGATTTGAAATTCGTACTTAAATAAGTTTTGTTAAAATCAAGAAAAACAAGTTTGATTTGAGACATTTGATAAAATACTACTAACCTCGAAGATTGATTGATAAATCGTTAGTTTTGAACTAATAATCTTATAAAAAGTGACTTTTGAAAATGACATTGAAAATTCGAAGAAGATTTCCGTATTAAAAATATTTGTAAAAATTTTATTATGAATTCCATTTGTTAATCGATTTTGGAAAACCTTTATTTTAACTTTTAGAAAAATTCTTGTTTAAAACAATTTAAGCAAAATAATAAGTAAACCAACCATAAAGCAAATAATAAAATAGTTCAGAGGCCTTATTACAACTTAAACCAAAAAAATAAAATAACGGGAATAGAAATTTAAAATTAATAACACTATTTCTGAAGTATGGCATCCACCGAGTCATCCATGGCCCAAGTCTACCTCACGGAGCATTACCTCTGTGGTTAAGAAAGAAGGGGGTGAGTTACTTAGAACTCAAGTGTGTAACCCACTCACCGTTGTTCCTTTGGGCCAAAATCCATAAAGCAAATATTTGGGCCTAAGCCCATTTACAAATGTAACAATATAACAAATATAAAATGCATGTGATATGCAATTCCCAACCAAGCCTAAATTTCCATCCGCTACACACCACCCGTACCAACCAACACAACTGTGGGGATCAAGTCAACCCACCCCGCCAACAGATCAATAGCAGGCATTAAGCCAATTATAATATTTTTGAACTATATTTTTGGCAACAGGTCATTCTGACAGAGTCACCGAACTAGATTTTTGGCAACAGGCCATTGTGACAGAGTCACCGAACTAGATTTTTCGCAACAGGCCATTCTTCTCTTCGTCAATTATCCCAACCCATGCAGTCATGTATATATATATAGATAATGTATAACAATATATTTATAAGGTAAATTTCAACAAAAAGCCCATATTACAAGTTATCAACTTGGCCCATTAGTCAAAATAGCAATTTGGCCCATTTAACGATCTAGCAAATTCTGGCCCATTTATCGATCTAGCAAACTTTGGCCCATTTAACGATCTAGCAAATTTGGCCCTTTAAACAAATTTTGGCCCTCATAACAAAATATATCAGAATGGCCCATAAAGTAATATGTCAATTCAGTTCATTAAGCAATTTTGTATTTCGGCCCATTAGGGGCAATTCCGTAATTCAGCCCATAAGGGCATTTTCGTAATTCAGCCCATAAGGGCATTTTCATAATTTTACTCATCGAGGGTAATTCGATAATCTCGCAGCCTAGGGGTATTTCGGTAATTTACCCTCTAAGGGTATTATGGTAATTTCACAACCTAGGCTTAACTACTAATTTGGAGCATAAAATTGAAACTGTCCATCTGTGTCATACTGACTAAATTGACTATAACTCGAGTTAGAAAACTCAAAATCTAAATTCGTAAATTTTCCTTGAGAGTAGACATATATCTTTCCCTATAATTTTTCCAGAATTTTTAGCTTAACCATTTAGTACAGTTTATTCCTTAAAGTTTTCATTGTTTCACTGTCCAATGATTCTGACCTCTCTTTCCTTAATCACAAATATATTACTCTACGCTTTTCATCTACTTCTACCACTTGTTTCTATAGAAAATAGGCTCAGTAAGGAATCCATACATGTAAATTATGTCCCATAATTCACTTTGTACAATTTTATATGATTTTTCCAATACAGAACAGAATAATCCGAAGTCATTCAGAACCAGTCTCACTAAAATTAACATATCTCAGAATATAGTATTCCTTTTCTTTCTCCGTTTCTTCCATATTAAAGTAGACACAGTAAGCTTTAATATTATATTTTACTCACTTTTTTAATTCCTTTTATCCAATTTTTCGTAATTTTTCAAATACATGTCACTGTTTCTGATCGAAACTATTTTATTACAAAATAAGATTACCACTATGAATATACGCACTCCCGAGTGATCACGGATGCCGGTTATCAGTTTTATTCGGTATTTCTACCGAATCACAGAATATTTCATATAAACTTTCAAAGAGATGTGAGACTTACTCACCATTTCAAACATATATTTGGAAGGGTACGGGATTACACACCTTGATTACGAGTTGTGCTTTCTACCGATTTCAACACCACAACGGTGATCTCCCTCGATGCACCAAGAATCGATCCTTATCGATATTGGATCCAATTACCACTATTTTACTTCAGCTAGAACAATACACGGTCTCTCACTTAAAGCACTACAAAAAGAGAGAGTGAATAAAACATGAAGAAGTGGAGGATAACACCATTTTCAATTACGATCACGATTTACAACCGAATAGTGATAATTACTTATTCGGCTAAAGAGGAAAGAATATGATCATAGAAAAGAATTCACTTACCGATTGTACATAAATGACCACTTGAATGGAAAAGAGAGTTCAATAGAAGGGTGAAAGATTCGGCTATCCAAAAAGGGAGATGGACAAGTGTAACATCCTAAAATTTATGTATTAGTTGGTAACTTATGTTAGCTCGGGTAGTATTGTTTGTGTGCTTAGCATGGCCTAGTGAAGGCTTGATTTTATTTATGAAGATAGAATAATTCTTGGTATTTAAAAATTTAATGAAGTGAACTAGGTGATCTTGACACTTAAGATAATTTAAGTATTAAATTCTAACACATGAGGAGTACGTGGCAAGGTGGCTATGATGCATGAAAGGTTGCATGAGGGAAGAGGTTCGAGTAGCATGGATTGCATTGGAAGACTTTATTTTTTATGCATCTTAGCATTAAGTGTCGGCCAAGCCATTCTTATGGTAGGTTGGACTTTCAAAATTTTTGGTAAGTTGAATAATGGTTTTGGAAAGCTTGTAATTAGGGATAAGATTCTTAAGACTTATGGTTTGATGAGGGGACAAAAGGCATGGATGATGGAGAGTGTTTTGGAAACTCTTCTATGGCCATTAGTCCATGTATGTGGACGGCATAATGGTCTAGGGGGAGGGGTTGACCGATTTTGTTGAAGGCTTAGAAGGTTGGTAGCTTTTTGGCCATATTCCTTAGCTATTGTACATCATTTTCTTTTCTCTCCAAAAACACTCTCCCTAGCCGAATGTATTAGTGAGCAATAGGTAAACTTTGTTTTGGTTTTGGCTTTTATTTTTGACCAATTAGTATTGTTTTCTTCTCCTCTCAAACTCTTTTTCTCTTGGAGCCGAAAATATACTACCATTGAAGGAGGAATTTTCTTTCATTTTGTTCTCTTTTGCTTCCTTGGCCGAATCTCTTTTCTCCCATCTCTCTCTTTTTCTTTTTCCACTTTTGATCAAAACCGAAAGTACCATCTCCTCCCTTTCATTTTTCTTTTTCTTCTCTCAAACTTTTATGCCAAAAGTCCTCTCCACCTTCCTTTGCCGAAATCCCTCTCTTGCATTTCACTTTCTTTTTCTTCTTTTTCCCCACTCTAACCAAATTTTCCTCCATCAACTAACACCATAGCCGAATCTTCTTTCTCTCTTTTGGTGTTATCTTGGCCGAAAATCATCAAGGGTAGATTTCCTTTGGGTTCATCTATAACCGGTTTTGAAGATAGGTAAGTGTCTTGGCCGAATCTCCTTTTTCTTTCTCTCTTATCAATGTTGTTTTTCTTGAGGGCAAAGGCTGAATTTTTGGACAATTGTTGTAAGGATCTAACTATTCATAGGAATTTATTCTTCTAGACTCTTCGGGACTTTGGAAGCAATCGTTCTAAGCCTCAATCCTTTGACAATCGTTTTGGGGTAAGCCAATAGGTAAGACTTGGTATTTTAAACGATAACCTTCGAGATTTGTTGGTATGGCCGAATGGTCTTGTTCATAATCTTGTGGTTTGGCGAATATAGGACAAGGTGATCTAGTCGGTAGATCGGGTCTTCCAAATCTAGTACTAGCGTTGGTGAAAGGTGTGTACCTTACACACTTTATAACTTCAGTTAAGTATATGTATTTATATTATTAATTTACTAATCATATTATCAAAGTGGGAAAATGGTGAGATCTTGATATGATACCATGATGGTATGAATGAGGATTCGGGTAAGTCCGCTTCGATATGTTGTTGATACATGTGGATACATGATCTACGATTTATGATGTATCTGATATGTGATTCATAATAAAGTATATTGACATGATTTGTCTATCTATTGCATTGGTATGGGCAATATGAGAGGAGGGGGGAGATTGATATCGTGTCTTGGACACGGAGGTTTGGTACCTCCAGTGATTTGGTATCACATTCGTGTCTTCGGACACCAGAGGTTTGGCACCTCATAGCGTCTCGTCCCTGTGGTCTAGCACCACCGTGGGTTGGCCCCACTTTTGAGATATGGGATAGTCGCCATTATTTGGTATCACACGTGGGTTGGCCCCACAGATGGATTATTCGTGACTTTGGTCACCGGTGATTTGGTATCACATATATTTCGTGACTTTGGTCACGGTGGTTTGGCACCACCGGTGGTTTGGTACCACAGGGGGTGAAAAGGAGTTATGGATGGTTAGGTTGGGTGCATTATACATATATGTTGCTTTGTTATAATTTGTGTAAGTATGTGATATTTACCGGAGAGGATTATGCATTGAGTCTTGGTGACTCACCTTCTCCTTACTTTTTGGTGTGACGATAAAATTCGCGGATGAGGAGCGGATGAACTCGAGGAGGCCATGCAATAAACATTGATTTTTCATGAATTTCGATTTGGGGTACTTTAAATTATTTTAATTTGGTTTTCATATTTTTATGGATTTGTAATAAGGCTGTTTAATTATGTTTTGGATTATTTATATGCTTTGGATATATTTTAATTATGGCTTATAAGTTATTTGATTAATTTAATAATGAAGCTCAAAGTTTTCTAAAATAATAAAAAGGTAATGGTTTTAAAATCTTACCATCGGGTAATATAAATAGTTTGATAGTAAAATATAGATTAAGTGTTCTCTACAATTTTAATGATTTCCAAATATTAAGTTTCTACATTCAAAATGGAAATGGTTTTCAAAGTATTAATTGAGTTTTCTTAAAATGTAACAAATGTTTTCTAACCTATGAATTATCCTCTTAATAAAAGCTTTATTATGGAATTTCAAAGTAAATTTTTAATTTTAACTTATTAAACATCTTATTTCTACAAATATAGAATTTCAAAGAGTTTTCACAAAAGATTTAAATTATTATTTGATTCTTTTTCAAAATATTTTCCTCAGTGACATACCAGATTCGGTCGTGGCATATTGACCGGGTTTGGGGTGTTACAAATTGGTATCAGAGCTAAGTTCAAAAGCTCGGCTGTGGGCCTGAGGCCCAAAATGATTTAAAGTATAGTTTTAAAATGTTTTTGTTTATGGTTGGAAAAGCATGGCACGAGTCTCCACACCGATCCATGGGTAAGTACTTCAAACTGTTGATTTTGATGATATGATGATGATGGTATGACTTTATAGTAGTAGGAACTACTCTAGAGACCCAAAACTATAGGTTGGATGTACTTGCGAAAACAAAACTCTTTAATAAGAATTATTCATAAAACTGTGTTTTAAAATAGTGGAATAATGACTAATGCATAAAACTTTTAAATTAGATAAATCGAGATTTTTGTAACATCCTAAAAAGGGCCTATGCATTTTGGCCTAATTGTACAAAAAGACATGTTTTATGTGTTTTGAAATAAAATTGGAATAATTTTGGAAACCTGAGAATGTATGGAAATGTTACGTTGAAAATAGGAAAATGACCATTTTTGGAAACCTAAGCAAATTAGGAAAGTGAACATTTTGGAAACTTAAGTAAATTAGGAAAGTGAACCTTTTGGAAACTAAGCTAAAAGAGGAAAGTAAACATTTTGGAAACTAAGCTCAAGGAGGAAAGTAAACATTTTGGAAACCTAGGAAATGTCAAGCCTTGTCAGAGAGCATGAAAATTTTGGAAACTTAAAATGACCCGAAATGTCAAATTTTAAAGTTCAAAGGGAACTTAGGGCAGGTGACCCTAAAATAAAAAGCACGTGAAATTTGACCCAAAACGGACTTGGAAAAGTGGCTGAAGATGCCACTTAGGGCCTCGTGAAATGGTCCACATGCAAGGGGTGTTGGGCTGAGTTCGAGTCACCTAGGAAGCAAATAAAAGAAGTTTTATTTTGCCTCCATGAGCGAGAGTTGGACGGCACAAGGGATCTAGAAAGAGGAGTTTTATTTTCTTTGGAATTTCGGCTAATTAGGAGTAATTGTTGGAATTTAATTAAGTAAAATTTTATCACATAAGAAGAGTTGGCCGATTGAGGGATTCTAAGGCTAGTAGTTTCGACCAAAGAGGGAAAATAAGGGCCATTCTTCATTCTTTTCTCTTCAAGAGAACCCTTGCCAAAATTCTCTAGCCAAATAGCACCAATTTCTTCTTCTCTCTTTAGCAATTCTCCTGTCAAAACTCTCTCCTTTTCTTTTCTTTTCTTCTACTATCCCTTCACAAAAGCCGAAAACTTTGTGATCCATAAAAGTGCCATAGCCGAATAGTATAAAGGATCACCCGGGATTTGAAAACGAGGTAAGTACATCTATGTACATTCACCAAAAGGTCTCTTCCATACTTGAATGATAGATCAAATCTAACATGTGATTTGGTAGAACCTAAACTAAAAGATCAATTACGAGATTTGAGAACTCCAAGGTAAGTGTGTTCAAATATTCGGCCAAGGCCAATCTTAAGTATTTAGATCAAAGTGATCAAAAATTAATCGATTCAAGGATTTAGGTTTTGACCGAATACAAGGAAGAGAAAAGCGAAGTTTTTGGGATTTAAAATCCACAAGGTAAGCACCTAAAAGCATTCGGCCAAGGCTTGTATGAATATATGGATCGGTTCTTTAATTATTAAAAAGCCGAAAACTAACCTATGTTGAGATTCAAGGTTGGCCGAATATCAGGTGAAGGAAAACCAAGTTTTCGAGATTTAAATAATCATCAAATCGGCATCAAAGGTAAGACTTTTTACAAATCCTACTAGGATTTGGATATTATAGCCAAATAGGATTTATGCTAAGTAATAAGTGATAAATCAAATGTAGGGACTAAGGATCTAAACATTAGATCTAGCTTTTCGGAATCTCAAGGAATCACTAAGCGAAACAGGTGTGTACCCCACACTAATCTTAATAGATTTATGTATGATATATATGTTAATATGAAAGTGTAAGAATATGGCTAAAGTACCATATTATGGTACAAAGTACTCAGGTACGTTTTCCTACTCCTACTAGGATTTGAAATATGTTATATTTAACATGTGAAAAATGATGTGAAAGTGAAATTAAATATGATATGCATGATATGTATAATTTGGGGCATTGGATTATTTGAGAAAGGGGAAGTGAATGTGATGACTTCGGTCTCACTAAGTGAAACGTGATGACTTCGGTCTCACTAAGAGTATGTGACGACTTGGCCTCACTAAGTGAATGTGGTGACTTGGTCACATTAATTGAATGTGGTAACCCGGTTACATTATCTAAATGTGGTGTCTCATGACACAAATATCAGTGGCTATGCCACATTATTTTAAGTGGGCGATGAGCACGTCATTGCAATGACTGCCTTCGATGGTGTGTAGCGGATGGAGGGTTGACTTAGTAGTCCCCACGGTGTGCAGGTTGGTACGGGTGGAGTGTAGCGGATGGCATATAGGTTTGGGTTCGGGTTTGCATCATTATCTTGAATTTTTATATGAATATGATATGTATGGTGTGCCTATTTCTATTATGTTTTGGTGTTGGTTACACATTGAGTCTATCGACTCACCCGTTGTTGGAACATGTTTGGTGATGAGCGGTAATGGACTGTGACGACAGAACTTGTGGTGGCCATGTTCAGCTTGAAGTTTAATTTAATTTGAATCTTTATTTTATTTTAAGTATTGTACAATTTTATTTTGGGTTTTGTTTTATGTAATAAGGCCATCGTGACGATTTTTATTTCTGCTTTATGAATTTAGGGCTTTATAAAGAATAAGCCCATTTAATTTAAAATAAGTTTAAACATTTTGTCAACTGAAACAAATGGGTTTTTGATATAAAATAAATTTGTTTTCAACTCGAGCCCAACCCACAACAAACTATCTTCCAAAACACACAGTTTTCAAAGTATTAGAATGAATTTGAACTGGGTTACTTCGAGGAACATACCAGATCCGGTCCATTCTCATGGGCCGGGTGTGGGGTGTTTCAATTTGGTATCAGAGCCCAATTTTAAACTCTCGGCCTGTGGCTTAAGGCCCAAAACATTTTCAAAACAAGCCCAAATGAGTTTTATGGAAGTTTTTTTTTTTTAACAAATGGACAGGTATGAAGACATGGCCCCTAAGTCTCCGACCCGTAGTCCACTAGGTAAGTACCCCTAACTATCCGTGTGATTATGTGAATTATAGAAGGGTAGAAAAAGGAATGGAACGTAGAATAGCATGATAGGAACTTGAACCCTAGGATTAGTCTACTCAAACACAGATACATAAGACTTAATACACTAAACAAACCTATGGCTAAGTCAATCAAGTTAGGGTGTGGCAACCATGGTACGCATGTCTAGGATTGGATCCGGAAGAGCTTGGTATTTAAGCAGTCCTAGTGACTCACCTCCTCTTCGCAGGAATCCTATCAGTGCGTAGCCGGTTCACCCTAACCTGAGAGGACTTAGTGGGTGTGGCAACCCCTACACGCATGTCAGGAATGGTTTCAGTTGGAGCTTGGTACTTAGCGATCAGCGTGACTCACCTCCTCTCCACTTGAATCATGCACAGTGCGTAGCTTTGGTTCGCCCTAACCAAGGAGGCTCGGTCATAGGCTAAACCCAATAACTAAAACCCGAAAGGAACTAGCCATTTTTTAGAACCCTAATATAAAAAAATTCTCAAAATCATATGTTCTCTCTTTAATTCACGAAAATTATTTCTTTTACACAAATTTTGAAAAAAATTTTGATTTACAAAATACCCTAATGGTAAAATTACAAAATGCCCTTGGTTTATAAAATACCCAACTACTCAAACAGTTTTGCCAAAATTTCAATATTTCATAAATGTTCAAAAACCCTAATTTGCAAGCTATCAGGAAAATACCTTGATTTTTTGAAAATTATAAAATTGCCCCTAACATACTAAAATTTCCAAAATGACCCTAACTTCCAAAATTTTTGCAACTTCATCGTTTTGGAAAATAAATTTCTCAAAAAGAACCCTCAAAGTTTTGCAACTTCTGAAATATCCCAAATTTTACAATTTACCCCGGTTTGTGGAAAAATTACCAAAATATCCCCAAGGTCCAAAAAAAAATTTTTGAAATACCCTTGAATTTCAAAAATTTTCCAAAATACCCCGGGAACTTAAAAATACCAAAAATACTTTGTGACAAAATCACCAAGGAACCTTATTTTGACAAATTACGAAAATACCCCTGTAGGACAAATTACGAAAATACCCTCGGGTAGTGGAAAAACAACAATAAATGAAATACTACAACGTTTCTCTGAATGAACTAAGGTTCATAATTGTTTGATGGATGTATGAATGAATGAAAAGACTGTGTGCATGTATGAATCTGAAAGAACCACTCCTAAATTCCTTTTCATAAAATTTCTTCATGAGTAATAAAGTGAAACAAAAGTACTAATTTATAAAAACTTCTTAATCAGATATCGACGTTAGAAATGAGTTCTAGAGGACGCGGTCCTCAAGGACGCGGTAGAGGAAGAATAACTGTGTCAGAACCCGTTAGATCGGGTCAAGGGTTTGATAATGAGTTACCACTGCCACCACCACCCCCATTTGTTAATGTCGAGAAAGCAAGCTCAGACGGGGATGATCTTTGTGTCGTAGGCTATGTTGTGAGTTTTGAAATGGTGGTGGCGCGGTGGAAAAACGGAGCTCAAAAATTTATACCCGAGCGACTCCGAGCCAACGGGGCCGAGGTGTTTCGTGGAGTGTCCGGTGTGGCACCCAGTACTGCTGAGTATTGGTTGGAAGCAACCGAGCATATTATGGATGAACTCGACCTAACCCTGAAGAGAAGTTGAAAGGGATGGTGGCCTCATTACGTGATGAAGTGTACCAATGGTGGTTAAGCGTCCGGATGGTGCCACGGCCGAGGATCGACACGGGAGTATGCTAAGGAGGCATATCAAAAAAGTATGTCGACTACGGTATATTGATGAGCGAGGAAAGCTTTTCTAGGACTAGTTCAAGGAACAAGTCGGTAGTAGTATATGAGGTGAATTTCGAGGTTAAGCCGATATGCTCGAGGAGTAATCTGCAACCAACATGAATGCCAGGTCCGCTTTTGAGGATGGATTAAGGGATGACCTAAGATTATTGATAGCTCTACATCGAGGAACGGAGTTCTCGCATTGGTTGAAAAGGCTAAGGTAGCTGAGGGAATCAAGGACTTGACTAGGCAAAACTCTGATAGGAATAGACCTAGAGGGGTTATGGATCTTTGGAAATGCATAAAAGGCCCAGGCGAGGGGTGAAGGGTTGACAAGTTGGTACCAGAGGCGAGATCGTCCTTGTGAGCATTGTGGAAAGAAGCATTTAGGTGAGTGTTGGAAAAGACGGAGGATGTTTTAAGTGTGGGTCCAAGGACCATATGCTCAAGGACCGTCCAAAGATATCGGATGAAAGGACCAAAGAACTCGAGAATGTTAATCAGGTGATAGGGAGGACAATGACCTCAACGAGGTCGAGGTTGAATAACGAGAGGTAATGGTGGCGGAGAGGTCGTGGGAGGCTGCTACTATCTTGAGGCAAGGCACCGGGTTTGGTTTATGCGGGTCATTGTATGGAGGATGGAGACGCCACGGACGTCATAACCCAGACGTTCCTCATTCATGGCAAACCCTATTATCCTTTAATTGATGTGGGCTCGACCCATTCTTATGTTGCTCTGTAGTGTAGTTGAAACACTAGGCCTAGACTCGAACTTTCGATAGGGAGATGGCGGTAGTAAGCCCATTAGGCCAAACTATAGTGGTGAATAAGATCTTTCAGAATATACCCCTAGAAATTCAGGGAGTGAGCTTTCGGGCTGACCTAATAGAGTTACCCTTCGGGGAATTTGACCTCATACTTGGTATGGATTGGTTAGTAGAGCACCGAGGCGTGTTGGATTGTGCGGCTAAACGAATGGAACTAAGGACCTCTGAGGATGAGGTGGTCATTATGATATGAGAAAGAAGAAACTACTTGACTAATGTAGTTTCGGTGCTTAAGGCTGAAAGGATGGTTCGTAAAGGGTGCGACGCGTTCTTAGCCTTTATAAATGCGTTGGATGGAAAGGAGGAAGGTGTCAAAGGAGTTAGAACGGTAGGGGACTTCGAGGATGTGTTTCCAGAGGAATTACCAGGAATACCCACAGATAGAGAAGTTGAATTTGGAATAGACTTACTACCAGGAACAGCACCTGTGTCAATCGCTCCATACCGAATGGTTCCAAAGGAGTTAGTGGAGCTCAAGGCTCAAATCCAAGAATTGTTGGATCGTTGGTTTATTCGACCCAGTGTGTCTCCATGGGGAGAACCGGTCCTGTTTGTGAAGAAGAAGGACAGAACTATGCGTATTGCATAGACTATCGTCAATTGAATAAGCTGACCATCAAGAACAAGTATCCCTTGCCTAGGATTGATGACTTGTTAGACCAGCTAAAAGGAGCGGTAGTGTTTTCAAAGATCGACTTAAGGTCAGGATATCACCAGTTAAAAGTAAAGGAGGTGGATATCTATAAGACAGCTTTCAGAATAACATACGGCCATTTTGAGTTTGTGGTAATGCCGTTTGGGTTGACAAACGCCCCAGCCGCATTCATGGATATGATGAACCGAGTGTTTCAACCTTACTTAGATAGGTTCGTTGTAGTGCTCATCAATGATATTTTGGTATATTCTAAGTTTGAAGAGGAGCATGATGAGTATCTCTGGATTGTGTTGCAAGTATTAAGGGAGAAGAAGCTTTATGCCAAATTCAGCAAGTGTGAATTTTGGCTTAGGGAAGTTGCTTTCTTAGGACACGTGGTGCCCGCCGAGGAATAAGGGTGGATCCTAAGAAAATCAAAGTCGTGTTGGATTGGAAACCACCTAAGTCGGTGGAGGAAATTCGTAGTTTCTTAGGATTGGCAGGCTATTACGGAAGGTTCGTGGAAGGATTTTCATCAATATTGCGCCATTAACAAAATTATTGAGGAAGGAAGTACCCTTTGTGTGGACGGATAAGGAACAGGAGAGTTTTGAAAAACTTAAGAAGGTATTAACGGAAGCTCCAGTGTTGATTCAGCCTGAGGCAGGAAAGGATTTTGTGGTGTACTGTGACGCTTCACATACGGGGTTAGGATGTGTTCTTATGCAAGATGGAAAAGTAGTCGCTTACGCGTCTCTACAGTTAAGGCCCCATGAGGTGAACTACCCAACACATGACTTGGAATTGGCAGCAGTGGTCTTCGCTCTTAAGGTGTGAAGACACTACCTTTATGGAGAAAGGTTAGTAATCTACACAGATCACAAGAGTCTCAAGTACTTGTTGACTTAGAAGGAGTTAAACTTGAGGCAACGAAGGTGGGTGGAATTACTAAAAGACTATGACTGTTCGATAGAATATCACCCGGGCAAGGCGAATGTAGTAGCAGATGCCCTAAGTTGGAAAGTCATGTTGGACTTAAGAGTAATATTTTCCCATTTAAGTTTGTACGAGGATGGAAGCCTGTTGGCTGGATAACAAGTCAAGCCAACATGGTTGAAGGAAGTAAAAGAGGGCTAGATGGTAGATTAGGATTTAAGTATTAAGTTACAAAAAGCACAGAACGGAGTTTTGGAGGACTATGAGGTTAATGATGAAGGAGTATTGTGCTACAAAGGAAAAGTCTGTATGCCGAGAGACAAGGAGTTAAGACAGAGGATTCTTCAGGAAGTGCATAGTAGCCCTTATGCTATGCATCCCAGAGGCATTAAGTTGTATAGAGATCTAAGAGAACAATTTTAGTGGCCTGAACTTAAACGAGAAGTTACGGAACTCGTGGGAAGGTGTCTGACGTGTCAACAAGTTAAGGCTGAACACCAAGTTCCATCGGGATTGCTTCAGCCAATCCAGATTCTGCAGTGGAAGTGGGAAAGAATTACCATGGACTTTGTTAGTGGGCTTCCCCTTACGCCTACTAAGAAGGACTCGGTATGGGTAATAGTGGACCGTTTGACTATGTCCGCACATTTTATCCCAGTAAGAGTGGATTATTCCCTTCAAAAGTTAGCCAAGCTATATGTGGCAGAAATTGTGAGGCTACACGAAGTGCCGGTGTCAATTATTTCGAACAGAGACCCAAGATTCACGTCTCGATTTTGGAGGGTACTTCATCAAGCTTTAGGCACCAAGTTGGATTTCACTACGGCCTTTCATCCACAATCAGACGGGCAGTCTGAACGAGTAATACAAGTGTTGGAGGATATGTTGAGAGGATGTGTGATGGATTTTAGAGGAAGTTGGGAGGAGTATTTGCCTTTAGCAGAGTTCGCCTACAACAACAGTTATCAGGCTAGCATTCGAATGGCACCATATGAAGCATTGTACGGACGAAAGTGTCGTACTCCTACTTGTTGGACTGAGTTAGGAGAGCGTCGAGTTTTGGGACCAGAGATGGTGGCGGAGACGGAAAAGAAGGTTGAGATAATTTGAGCACGGTTAAAAGAAGCCTCGGATAGGCAGAAGTCTTATGCCAACCTCAAGCGGAAGGAAATATAGTTTGAAGTGGGAGACCAAGTGTTTCTAAAAGTCTCACCATGGAAGAAGGTGAAGAGGTTTGGTCAGAAAGGGAAGTTAAGCCCAAGGTTTATCGGGCCCTATCGGGTACTAAAGCGAGTGGGACCGATGGCATACCAGCTAGAGTTGCCACGAGTTGTAAACAAATGCACGACGTATTCCATGTGTCCATGCTACGTCGCTACCGATCGGATCCCTCTCACGTAGTACCGGTGGAAGAAGTGGAGCTAAGGCGGACTTAACCTACGAGGAAGAGCCGATTGATTCGGAACGTGGCGTGAAAGTATTACTGAGGAAGTCGGTTCCTCTAGTCAAAGTATTGTGGCGCAATCATGGATCGGAGGAAGCTTCGTGGGAGCCAGAGGAGGCAATACGACAGTAATACCCTCAATTATTTAGTTAGGAAATTTCGAGGATGAAATTATTTTAAGGGGGTATAACTATAACATCCTAAAAAGGGCCTATGCATTTTGGCCTAATTGTACGAAAAGACGTGTTTTATGTATTTTGGAATAAAATTGGAATAATTTTGGAAACCTGAGAATGTATGGAAATGTTACGTTGAAAATAGGAAAATGACCATTTTTGGAAACCTAAGCAAATTAGGAAAGTGAACATTTTGGAAACCTAAGTAAATTAGGAAAGTGAACCTTTTGGAAACTAAGCTAAAAGAGGAAAGTAAACATTTTGGAAACTAAGCTAAAGAGGAAAGTAAACATTTTGGAAACCTAGGAAATGTAAACATTTTGGAAACCTAGAAATGTCAAGTTCTGAAATTTTTGGAAACTTAAAATGACCTCGAAATGTCAAATTTTAAAGTTCAAAGGGAACTTAGGGCCGGTGACCCTAAAATAAAAATCACGTGAAATTTGACCCAAAAGCGGACTTGGAAAAGTGGCACAAGATGCCACTTAGGGCCTCGAAATGGTCCACATGCAAGGGGTGTTGGGCCTGGTTCGAGTCACCTAGGAAGCAAATAAAAGAAGTTTTATTTTGCCTCCATGAGCAGAGAGTTGACGGCACAAGGGATCTAGAAAGAGGAGTTTTATTCTTTGGAATTTGACTAATTAGGAGATAATTGTTTGAATTTAATTAAGTAAAATTTTATCACATAAGAAGAGTTGGCCGATTGAGGGATTCTAAGGCTAGTAGTTTCGGCCAAAGAGGGAAAATAAGGGCCATTCTTCATTCTTTTCTCTTCAAGAGAACCCCTTGCCGAAAATTCTCTAGCCAAATAGCACCAATCTCTTCTTCTCTCTTTAGTCGAATTCTCCCTGTCAAAACTCTCTCCTTTTCTTTTCTTTTCTTCTACTATCCCTTCACAAAAGCCGAAAACTTTGTGATCCATAAAAGTGCCATAGCCGAATAGTATAAAGGATCACCCGGGATTTGAAAACGAGGTAAGTACATCTATGTACATTCGGCCAAAAAGGTCTCTTCTATACTTGAATGATAAATCAGATCTAACATGTGATTTGGCAGAACCTAAACTAAAAGATCAATTTTGGATTTGAGAACTCCAAGGTAAGTGTGTTCAAATATTCGCCAAGGCCAATCTTAAGTATTTAGATCAAAAGTGATCAAAAATTAATCGATTCAAGGATTTAGGTTTTGGCTGAATACAATGAAGAGAAAAGCGAAGTTTTTGGGATTTAAAATCCACAAGGTAAGCACCTAAAAGCATTCGGCCAAGGCTTGTATGAATATATGGATCGGTTCTTTAATTATTAAAAAGTCGAAAACTAACCTATGTTGAGATTCAGGGTTGGCCGAATATCAGGTCTTTCGGGATTTGAATAATCATCAAATCGGCATCAAAGGTAAGACTTTTTACAAATCCTACTAGGATTTGGATATTATAGCCAAATAGGATTTATGCTAAGTAATAAGTGATAAATCAAATGTAGGGACTAAAGATCTAAACATTAGATCTAGCTTTTCGGAATCTCAAGGAATCGCTAAGCGAAACAGGTGTGTACCCCACACTAATCTTAATAGATTTATGGCTTAAATATGATATGTATGTTAATATGAAAGTGTAAGAATGTGGCTAAAGTACCATATTATGGTACAAAGTACTCAGTACGTTCTCCTACTCCTACTTGGATTTGAAATATGTTATATTTAACATGTGAAAAGTGATGTGAAAGTGAAATTAAATATGATATGCATGATATGTATAATTTGGGGCATTCGGGTTATTTGAGAAAGGGAAGTGAATGTGATGACTTGGTCTCACTAAGTGAAACGTGATGACTTGGTCTCACTAAGAATATGTGACGACTTCGGTCTCACTAAGTGAATGTGGTGACTTCATTCACATTAAGTGAATGTGGTAACTTTGGTTACATTATCTAAATGTGGTGTCTCATGACACAAATATCAGGTGGCTATGCCATATTATTTTAAGTGGGCGATGAGCACGTCGACTGCAGCAACTGCCTTCGATGGTGTGTAGCGGATGGAGGGTTGACTTAGTAGTCCCCACTGTGTGCATGTTGGTGCGGTGGAGTGTAGCGGATGGCATATAGGTTTGGGTTCGGGTTTACATCATTATCTTGAATTTTATATGAATATGATATGTATGGTGTGCCTATTTCTATTATGTTTTGGTGTTGGTTACACATTGAGTCTATCGACTCACCCTGTTAGGGAACATGTTTCGTGATGAGCGATAATGGGCCGGACGGCGAGAACTTGTGGTGGCCATGTTAAACTTGAAGTTTAATCTAATTTGAATCTTTATTTTATTTTAAGTCTTGTACAATTTTATTTTGGGTTTCGTTTTATGTAATAAGGCCATCGTGATGATTTTATTTATTTTAATTACTATGTTATGAATTTAGGGCTTTATAAAGAATAAGCCCATTTAATTTAAAATAAGTTTAAACATTTTGTCAGCTGAAACAAATGGGTTTTTGATATAAAATAAATTTGTTTTCAACTCGAGCCCAACCCACAACAAACTATCTTCCAAAACACATAGTTTTCAAAGTATTCGAATGAATTTGAACCGAGTTACTTCGAGGAACATACCAGATCCGGTCCATTCTTGTGGGCCGGGTGTGGGGTGCTTTAATTTTAGATATGAGTACTCGAGGTCGAGGTCGAGGTCGTGTTTTGCATGGATGCGATCGTGGTAGGATGGCTGTGTCTGAGCCAGTAAGGTTGGGTCAAGGATCCGAGAATGAGGTACCACCACCCCCACCACTAGCAGTTGGAGTTGAGTTTTAGGATCAAACGGGGGACGACGCAGTGTCTCAAGTAATGCTGAGAGTTCTTGAGAGGGTAGCTGGAATAGGAGGAGGCGCGGGAGCTCAAAAATCTGTACCTGAGTGACTCCGAGCCAATGGAGCCGAGATATTTCGAGGTGTTTCGGGTGTAGCTCCCAGTTCGATGAAATATTGGTTAGAGGCGACAGAGCGAATAATGGATGATCTGGATCTGAATGCCAAGGAAAAGCTGAAAGGGATAGTGTCACTTTTTCGGGAGGAGTCATATCAGTGGTGGCTCGCGGTACGGAACAGTGCTGCGGTGGAGGATCTCACTTGGGATTATTTTAAGGTAGCGTATCAAAAGAAATACATTGGGTCCAGTTACATTGATGCTTGACGTAGAAGGCATTTTGAGTTTGGTCCAAGGGAGTAAGTCCAGACGAATATGAAGCTGAATTTTTAAGATTGAGCCGATATCTTTGGAGGTATCGTAGCTTGAAGCACGAGCGATGTTTCGGTTCGAGGATGGCTTAAGAGATGAGTGAGGTTCTTGATTGGCCCACATTAGGGCGAGAATTTGCTGCGTTAGTTGAAAAGACTAAGATTGCTGAATGAATAAAGGAATTCGTACGGCAGAATCTTGATAGAAACAAACATAAGAGAAGTTTTGGATCATCCGGGTCAGCCGGTAATTCTCAGAAGAGGGTTAGGCAGAATGGGCCAAATCAATCTGGAAGGCCTGTTACTGCTAATCAGGGACCAGCACAGTGTAATCGATGTGGGAAATATCATTGGGGTGAATGTTGGACTGGAGGAAAAGGATGTTTTGAGTGTGGTTCGTTAGATCATCGTGTGAGGGACTGTCCACGTAAGCAAGCCAGAATCGGTCGAGGACAAGGTCATGTTCGATTCGAGAAAGGAGGGACCGTCACCACAGAGAGGTCGTGGTAATGGTAGAGAAATAATGGTTCGGTCGAGGCCGCGGAGCATCTGGCGAGAGGTGCAAGTAACACCGAGGCAAGACAACTGGTTTAGTGTATCTTTGCGAGGCGTCGAGAAGAGGCGATGCACCGGACGTCATCACCCAGTACATTCTTAATCTTTGGTGTTCCATATACTGCTTTGATAGATGTGGGTTCGACACATTCGTATGTTGCTAGTAGTATAGTAGAGACCATGAACTTAAACTTTGAGACTGCTTCTAGGAGGATGACAGTACTTAGTCTTCTAGGTCACTCTGTAGAAGTAAATAAACTGTATAGGGATGTACCCCTCGAACTCCAAGGGGTAATGTTTGTGGCTGATCTGATGGAACTGCCGTTTGGGGAGTTCGATCTGATTCTTGGAATGGACTGGTTTTGGGGAGTTCGATCTGATTCTTGGAATGGACTGGTTGGTTAAGTACCAGGCAAGTTTGGATTGCGCTGCTAAGCGCATGGTTTTGAAGACGGCTGAGGATGAAGAGGTTATTATGATAGGTAATAGAAGAGATTATCTATCCAATGTGGTATCTGTGTTGAAAGCTGTGAAGATGGTCAGAAAGGGCTGTGAGGCATATGTAGTCCATGTGTGTGCGTTGGAGGCTAAGGAGTCTACTGTGGGGAATGTTCAAACTGTAATGGAATATGCTGACGTATTTCCAGAAGAACTTTCGGGATTGTCTCCGGATCGTGAAGTTGAATTCGGTATAGATCTATTACCCGAAACGGCGCCAGTGTCTATAGCTCCGTATAGGATGGCACCGAAGAAATTAGTGGAATTGAAGGCTCAGATTCAAGAGTTGTTGGATCGAGGTTTCATTCGACCAAGTGTTTCGCCTTGGGGAGCGCCGGTACTTTTTGTCAAGAAGAAGGATGGTGTGATGCGGATGTGTATTGACTACCGCCAGTTGAATAAGTTGACGATCAAAACCAAGTATCCTTTGCCGAGGATAGATGACTTGTTTGATCAGCTTAAAGGGGCAGCGGTTTTCTCTAAGATTGATTTAAGGTCTGGATATCATCAGTTAAAGGTGAAAGAGGCTGATATCCATAAGACGACATTTCGCACTCGGTATGGGCACTACGAGTTTTTGGTAATGCCGTTTGGGTTGACTAACGCAGCTGGCAGCATTCATGTACATGATGAATCGGGTATTCCAGCAGTTTTTGGATTAGTTTGTCGTAGTTTTTATAGACGATATTTTGTATACTCAAAGTCAGAGGAGGAGCATGATGCGCATTTGCGAGTAGTATTGCAGATTTTGAGGGAAAAGTAGCTTTTTGCTAAATTTAGTAAGTGCGAATTCTAGCTTAGGGAGGTGACTTTCTTAGGTCATGTTGTATCAGCTGAGGGGATTAGAGTGGATCCTCGAAAGATCGAAGCAGTGTTGGATTGGAAGCCGCCTAAGTCAGTGGCTGAGATTTAGAGTTTTCTAGGTCTGGCGGGGTATTACTAAAGATTTGTCGAGGGATTTTCTTTGATAGCAGCACCTATGACCAAGTTATTGAGGAAAGGAGTTCCATTTGTGTGGGTGAGAAGCAAGAAGAAAGCTTCGACAAGTCAAGAAGATTCGATCAAGCTCGATTTTAATTTAACCCGAGGTAGGCAAGGAATTCACGGTTTACTGTGATGCATCACATACTGGTTTGGGATGTGTGCTGATGCAAGAAGGGAAGGTAGTGGCTTATGCATCTCGGCAGTTGAGACCACATGAGGTAAATTATCCGATGCATGACTTGGAATTAGCCGCAGTGGTCTTTGCTTTAAAGATTTGGAGACATTACTTAGACGGAGAGAAGTCGATAGTCTACACGGATCACAAGAGTCTTAAGTATATTTTGACTCAGAAGGATTTGAACTTGAGGCAGCGTAAATGGATTGAATTGTTGAAGGACTATGACTGTTCGATCGAGTATCATCTGGGCAAGGCTAACGTGGTGGCAGACGCGTTGAGCCGTATGGTTGTATCAGATTTAAGATCGATGTTTGCTCGTCTTAGCTTATATGACGATGGGAGTCTTTTGGCTGAATTGCAAGTCAAGCCAACTTGGTTAGATCAAATCAAGGAGAAACAGTTAGAGGATGATAGTTTGAATGATCGGAGGTTGCAGGTTTAGAATGGTGGTTTAGAGAATTATAGTTTGTCCAGTGATGGAGTGTTGTGTTTTCAAGGGAGAGCTTGTATGCCGAAAGATGTTGAGTTGAGGCAAAGGATTCTTCGGGACGCACATAGCAGCCCATACGCTATGCATCCTGGAGGTAACAAGATGAATCGGGATTTAAGAGAACAGTTTTGGTGGCTGTGTGCAAGCGGAGGTGGCGAGTTTGTGGGTAAATGTCTAACGTGTCGCCGAGGTTAAAGTCGAGCATCGATTCGTTTGGATTACTTCAGCCGATGAAGATTCCACAGTGGAAGTGGGAAAGGATCACTATGGACTTTGTCAGCGGATTACCTCTTACGCCTAGTAAGAAAGACTCAGTTTGGGTGATTGTGGATCGTTTGACTAAGTCAGCTCATTTCATCCCGGTAAGGGTGGATTACTCGCTTCATAAGTTAGCTAAGTTGTATGTGGCAGAGATAGTGAGGTTGCACGGAGTACCAGTGTCGATCATCTCAGATAGAGATCCTAGATTTACGTCGAGGTTTTGGAGAGCGTTACATCAGGCTTTGGGTACGCAGTTAGATTTCAAGATCTGCATTTCATCCATGATGATGAGCGATCGGAAAGAGTTATTCAGATCTTAGAGGATATGTTGAGAGGTTGTGTTTTGGACTTCAGAGGCAGCTGGGAAGAGTTTTTACCATTATCTGAGTTCGCATACAACAATAGTTATCAGGCAAGTATTAAGATGGCACCGTATGAGGTGTTGTATGGTAGGAGGTGTCACACACCTACATGCTGGACAGAGTTAGGTGAGTGTCAAATATTAGGACCAGAGTTGGTTGCAGAGACTGAGGATAAGGTTAAGATGATTCAGGCTCGTCTGAAGAAAGCTTTGGATAGACAGAAGTCATATGCCGATCTCAAGCGGAGGGATATAGAGTTTGCCGTGGGTGACCAGGTCTTTTTGAAGGTCTCGCCATGGAAGAAAGTGTTAAGATTTGGGAGAAAAGGCAAGTTGAACCCAAGGTTCATCGGGCCGTATAAGGTGTTGAGACGTGTGGGACTAGTAGCCTATCGGCTCAATTGCCGCAGAGTTGAGTCGATTCACGATGTGTTCCATGTCTCCATGCTTAGAAGATATCGTTCTGATCCATCGCATGTCATGGCAGTGGAGGAATTAGAGGTGAGTCCAGATTTGACAGTGGAAGATGAACCTGTGCAGATCCTAGATCGAGATGTAAAAGTTTTGCGTAAGAAGTTAGTTCCTTTAGTGAAGGTCTTATGGCGGAACCATGGCGTAGAAAAAGCTACGTGGGAACCGGAGGATGCAATGAGGCAGCAGTATCCTCAACTCTTTTGATCAGGTAATTTCGAGGATGAAATTATTTTAAGGGGGTAGAATTGTAACATCCTAAAATTTATGTATTAGTTGGAAACTTATGTTAGCTCAGGTAGTATTGTTTGTGTGCTTAGCTTGGCCTAGTGAAGGCTTGATTTTATTTATGAAGATAGAATAATTCTTGGTATTTAAAAATTTAATGAAGTGAACTAGGTGATCTTGACACTTAAGATAATTTAAGTATTAAATTCTAACACATGAGGAGTACGTGGCAAGGTGGCTATGATGCATGAAAGGTTGCATGAGGGAAGAGGTTCGAGTAGCATGGATTGCATTGGAAGACTTTATTTTTATGCATCTTAGCATTAAGTGTCGCCAAGCCATTCTTATGGTAGGTTGGACTTTCAAAATTTTTGGTAAGTTGAATAATGGTTTTGGAAAGCTTGTAATTAGGGATAAGATTCTTAAGACTTATGTTTTGATGAGGGGACAAAAGGCATGGATGATGGAGAGTGTTTTGGAAACTCTTCTATGGCCATTAGTCCATGTATGTGGACGGCATAATGGTCTAGGGGGAGGGGTTGACCGATTTTGTTGAAGGCTTGGAAGGTTGGTAGCTTTTTGGCCATATTCCTTAGCTATTGTACATCATTTTTGTAATATCCCGGGTTAAGGGCTATTTTATTTTGGCTTTGCCGCATGTGCTAGATGTGTTATGTTGCTATTTCGATGTTGTTGGGGCTTAGTTATAAGCTAGGTGTAAGCTCGGGTAATAGGAAAATTTTTGTTTTTGAGCTTTATGTGATAGGGGCTGAAGGAGTTGGGTCTTATGTATTTTATTTGGTGAATTGTTGCACAAGTGAAGAGCTAGCAAAGTGGCAAAGCATGCGCCACTTAGAGCTTGTGTGTGGCGTCAAGTGCAAGGGGAGAGGTCTTGAGTTCAAGCTGCAGAGTGCTCCTTTTGTTCCATTTGACGGCTTAAGGAGGAGGAGTTGTTGGTAGTTCAAACTCTACCATGGACTATGTCAACTCATTCAAACAATGGGTGGAGAGTAAAAGTAGGAGGAGACTAGTTCAACTAATTTGAATTAGTGGCTTGGGAGTGTTTGGGGAAGTTTGGCCGTTCTTTGGAGAGGTTTGGGGAGTGGCGGTTGGTTAGTGTTGTGAGAGAGTGGAGTGCTGAAAACTCCTTCATCATTTTGTGATTTCGGTCAAAAGTTTTTGGGAAGCACATTCACTCTTTGGTCAAAGCAAGCCGAAACCTTAAGTGCCTTTTTCTTTTTTTTTTCCAATTTGTTCTCCTTAAACCGAAAGTCCAAATATCTTTTTGCCAAATTGCTTTTCATCTTTTTACTTGGTGTGTGTGGTCGAATATTGTTCTCATTTTCACTTGCATCTTGTGTAAACCAAACCTCAAGCACCTTTACTTGCCGCACCTTTACTTGCGAAAATACTACACTTTCTTCTCCACTTTTCTTTCATCTTTTCTCTTTTGAAAACCTTGGTAGCCGAATGTGCATCTCTTTCCTTTTCATTTCCAAGTGTTGAAGCCGAAACTAGCTTTTCTCTCTCCCTTCTTGACCGTAACACATCTTTCCAAAAACCTTATCCTCCATCTCTTTTTCTTAAAACCGAAAGCACCCCTCTATTCATCCTTTTATCTTCTTCCTTTCTTCTTCAAACCCTTTAGCCGTTTGGTCCCAATCGTTTTCTTTCATTGCTCTTAGGCCGAACCTCCTTTCCTATTTTGATCAAGGGTGCTAGCCGAATCTTTTCTTTCTTCCTATAGTTTCTTTATTGCCGTATATCAAAGGAGGAGTGTGGCCTTGTTGGAGTCTTGTTCAATCGGTCTTACAAGAAGGTAAGTGTTGGCCGAATGGCCATTTCTCCTCTTTCTTGTGCCTTGTCGATTTTTTTAGTGAGTTTTAGGACAGATTTCGGTATCTGTTAAAAGGAGTTAATGTTTGTTTTGGTAATCATTTTTCGTAGGGCCTTTGGAGTTCGGAATCAAGCAAGGAGAGCCTCTTACTCTGTTAAGCAATCGGTAAGTGGTGGTAAAAGGTTGCTTTAATGGTTTCTTTAGAATTGTTAAGCCAAAGTTTGATGAGACTAATGGTTTGTGTTTTAGAAGGGAGGCCGATTATTAGAAGGAACCAGTGTTGGTTCGGGGTTGGTTGAAACCGAACCATTTGCAAAGTGAGCTTAACGCAACCCCTTGGGTTATCTATTTTGGCGAATGGTTTAAGTGATTAACCCTGTGTTTGGCCGACTTTAGAGCAAGATAATCGAGGGTATAAACCGGTTCTTGGGTTTAAGCGTGCGATCTATCGGTGTGTAAATTAGCACACTTTCTTAAGCGAGTAATGTGATAACTGATTGTGTAAATGAAGCGATGTGGTTGGTGATTTGGTACCCATTGAGGTATGGATCACGGATTCGGTAAGTCCGTTTCATTATGAGATATGTGATGATATGTGATATCATGATTATTGGTGTATATCGTTGAGATGCCATATTAAGCATGTGAGCATGATAGCATGATTGCACGATTTTCCATTTAGTATGATTTGCTATTGGGTGATATGAGAGGAGGGGAGTATGATATCCGTGTCTTTGGGACACCGAGGTTTAGCACCTCCGGTGGTTTGGTACCACAAGCGATATTTTGTGACTTTGGGTCACGGAGGTTTGGCACCTCGGCGTCTCGTCGGTGGCTTAGTACCACGGTGGGTTGGCCCCACAGCTTGATATTACGGGATTGGCGCGGTGATTTGGTATCACGATGGGTTGGCCCCATCATCGGATTTGTGATGCGGTCACGGTGATTTAGTATCACATTGTGTCTTTGGGACACGGAGGTTTGGCACCTCATTGCGACTCGTCCTCGTGGTTTGACACCACCACAGGTTGGCCCCACTTATGAGATATGGGATTGTCGCTAGTGATTTGGTATCACACGATGGGTTGTCCCCATCATTGGATTATTCGTGACTTGGTCACCGTGGTTTGGCACCACATTATGGATATCGTGACTTTGGGTCACGGTGGTTTAGCACCACCGGTGGTTTGGTACCACACGGGTAGAGATGGTGTAATGGATGGTTAGGAACGAGTGCGTTAATTGTATTGCTTTGCTATGATGTGTGTTAGCATGTTGTATTATCGGGAGGGGGATTTACACACTGAGTCTTGCTACTCACTCTCTCTCCTTTGACATTTCAAGTGACACTTAGACGCGGACATGGAGCCGGGATGGACTCGAGGTGCTCATGCCATGCTTAAATAAGGATTTGCTCGGACTTTTATAGAATTTGGTACTTAAGCTTATTTATTACTATTGGGTTTAATTTTGGTTTGTAAATGGCCTTTAAAATTATGTTTTGCTATGTTTATGCTTAAAGTAGATTTTTAATATGCCTTAACAAATTAATTGGGTTAAAATGTGCTAAAACTTGGAAAGACAGCGATTTCAAACTACAAAAGCGATATTTTTAAACTATACCATCGGGTATCACACTAAAATTTGGGATAAAGGGAACTCAAATGTTTTTCTAACTTAAACTCGATTTTCTACTAAGTCAAAGTGTTTTAGTAACAATAATAAACAATTTAAACTTCTCAATGAGATAAACTTGGTTTACCTTCACATCTGATTAAGTTTTCAAAATTTTCGGGTTTTCAAAATACATCATCGATTTTAATCAAAGCACCTTTCGAGTTTTCTTCAAACACACAATTTGCAAGTGTTTTCATCAAATATTTAAACTAACCTACCTTCTCAAAATCCTTTTTTCCTGTAACATACAGATTCGATCGTGGTGTGTTGATCGGGTTTAAGGTGTTACATTTGTGGTATTAGAGCCAAGTTCAAAGGCTTGGTATGTGGGCTGAGCCCAAAATGTTTTCAAAAGTGCATTTTAAGTGTTATGTTTTAAAAAGTATGGTGTGAAAGGCATGGCACCGAGGTCTCAGCACCAATCCGCCGGTAAGTACCCTTACTATTGTTTGTGATATTGATGAGATGTGTTGCATGGCTAGTGATAGTAAGACTACTTTAGAAACTAAAAGCGATAGGATCGAGTGGACTCATGAAAACCAAGCTTCTTTAATATTCATAAGACTTTGCTTTTAAGCAGTGGAATAATTCTCGATGCATAAAATTCTTTAAATCGGCCGAGATTTTAGTCATGAGTACCGAGGTGGGCGTGGTCGTGGACGAGGCCGCCAGATAGGATGTGATTTTGAACCGTGGGTTACAGTGAGAAGTCGAGAAGCGAGATACTGGGTTCGGCACCGGTGGAGGTGGTGAGTTTCGAGAATGACCGGGACGACGTAGTGTCACGAGCGATCTTTGCAAGTTTTAGAAAGGGTATTTGGAGTAGGTGGAGGCGCAGGAGTTAGGAAATCGTGCACGAGCAACTTCGAACAAGCGGGTGAATTCTTTCGAGGGTGTCTCGGTGTTGCTCCTAGCTTTGCTGAATATTGGCCGGAAGCGACAGGCGGATCATGGACGATCTAGACTGACTCTTTGAAGAAAAGTTAAAGGGATAGTATCACTTCTCGAGATGAGTCATACCGGTGGTGGCTCACGGTTCGAGACAATACTGCGATGGAAGATCGACTTGGGACTATTTGAGTGGTTTATCGAAAAATGCGTTGGAGCTAACTACATAAATGAGCAACGGAAAGAATTTACGAGGTTAGTTCGGGAGCAAATCATGTAGAGTACTGGCGAGTTTCGAGGTGAGTCGGTATGCGTGGGTATGGTGGCTACTAAACACGAGAGGTGTGTTCGTTTTGAGGATGGCTGCGAGGCAATTAAGATTGTTGATTGCGCCTCGGCAGGAGCGTGAATTCTTATTACGGTTGAAAAGGCGAAGGTAGCCGAGGGTATTAAAGAGTCGTGAGGCAAGGCATGGATAGAAACCGACACAAGAGGAGTTTTGGATCTTCGGGTCATCGGTGTAATCCGAAAAGGGCTAGACCGAGTGGGTGAATCGGTCGGGTAGGTTTGTTCTTTGCTAGGCGGGGACCGCTTGATGTAACCGTTATGGGAAAGCTCATTGAGGAGGTTGTTGGGCCGGTGGAAAAATTTGTTTTGAGTGTGGCTCATTTGGACCACCGTGTGAGGGAATTGTCCGTAAGTTGGCTAGGATTCGGTCGAGAGTCGTCGGTCAGACTCGAAGACAGAATAATGCATCACCACCGCAGAGGGGCCGAGGTAATGGCAGAGGAGGTAATGGTTACAGTGGGCCGTGGAGCACCCAAGGAGGTGCAGTAGTTCGAGGCAGAGACGGTGGGGCTAGTATATGCGACGAGGCACCGAGAGGAGGCGACGCACCGGACGTCATCACCGATACATTTTAATCTTTGGTTCTCCATCTCTGCTTTGATTGATGTGGGTTCAACACATTCATATGTTGCAAGCGACATAGTGAAGACCATGGATTTAGACTACGAGATATCTTCTAGGCGGATGACCGTAATTAGCCCTCTAGGTCACTCTGTAGTTGTAGATAAGGTTGTATAGAGGCGTACCTCTAGAACTCCAAGGGTAGTGCTTGTGGTTGATCGATGGAACTGCCTTTTGGGGAGTTCGATCGATTCTCGGGATGGATAGGGTGGTTAAGTACCGGTGCGAAGTTGGATTGCGCTAAGCGCATGGTTCAAAATAGCTAAGGGTGATGAGGTAGTTACGATCGGTAATAGGAGAAATTATCATCCAATGTGGTATCGATTTGAAAGCGAGAAGATGGTCGAGAAAGAACGTGAAGCATAAGTGGTTCATGTGTATGCCTTGGAGGCTAAAGAGTCTGCTGTAGAGACGGTTCAGACAGTTAGGGAATTTGTTGATGTGTTTCCTGAGGAGCTTCTGGGTTTGCCACCAGATCGTGAGGTAGAGTTTGGGATAGACCTGTTACCCGGAACTGCACCCGTATCTATAGCTCCGTACAGGATGGCACCTAAAGAGTTAGTGGAACTTAAGGCTCAGATCCAGGAATTGTTGGATCGAGGCGTTATCAGGCCGAGTGTTTCACCTTGGGGAGCGCCGGTACTCTTTGTCAAGAAGAAAGACGGTACTATGCGAATGTGTATAGACTACCGCCAACTGAATAAGCTGACGATCAAAAACAAGTATCCGCTGCCTCGGATAGATGACTTGTTTGATCAGCTGAAGGGTGTGTCGATTTTCTCGAAGATCGATTTAAGGTCTGGGTATCACCAGTTAAGGGTGAAGGAGGCGGATATCTGCAAGACGACATTTTGTACTCGGTATGGGCACTTTGAGTTCTTAGTTATGCCGTTTGGATTGACTAACGCGTCGGCAGCTTTCATGGATATGATGAATAGGGTGTTCCAGCAGTATTTAGATTAGTTCGTAGTGGTTTTTATCGATGACATCTTGGTATATTCAAGGACCGAGGAGGAACATGATGCGATCTGCAGGTGGTATTATAGATTACGAGGGGAGAAATTTCTATCTGCTAAGTTTAGTAAATCGAGTTACGGCAAGGAGGTAACGTTCTTGGGTCATGTAGTATCGGTTGAGGGGATTAGGGTGGATCCTCGAAAGATTGAAGTGGTTTTGGATTGGAAGCCGCCTAGGTCAGTAGCTGAGATTCAGAGTTTTCTGGGTTTGACAGGATACTACCGAAGGTTTGTAGAGGGATTTTCGTTGATCGCAGCACCGATGACCAAATTATTAAGAAAAGGGGTTCCGTTTATTTGGACTGAGAAGCAGCAGGAGAGCTTCGACAAGTTGAAGAAGATTTTGTTGAAGCTCGGTTACGATTCAACCCGAGGGTGGTAAGGAATTCACGGTGTATTGCGATGCATCACATCTGAGTTTGGGTTGTGTCTTGATGCGAGGAAGGGAAGGTTGTGGCTTACGCGTCTCAAAAGCTGAGGCCACATGAGGTAAATTATCCAACGCACGATCTAGAGTTAGCGGCTGTAGTCTTTGCCTTGAAGATATGGAGGCATTACTTGTACAGAGAGAAATCGATAGTCTACATGGATCATAAGAGTCGAAGTACCTTGACTCGGAAAGACTTGAATCTGAGGCAGTAGCAGATGGATTGAGTTCTTTGAAAGACTACATCGCTCAATTGAGTATCATCTGGGCAAGGCTAACGTTGTGGCGACGCGTTGAGTATAAGGTTGTTTGAATTTAAGGCGTTGTTTGCCCACTTGAGTTTGTATGACGACGGAGTATTACAGCGGAGCTGCGAGTTAAGCCTACTTGGGTTGAAGCGGTCGAGAGAAAATAGTTGATGGATGAGGTTTTGAGTGCGAGAGGTCACAAGTGCGAATGATGGTTTGGAGGTTCTGATTTGTCTAGTGATGGGGTCTTTGTGTTTTCGGGGAAGGCTTGTATGCCGAGAGACACTGAGTTAAGGCAAAAGATTCTTCAGGATGCACATAGCAGCCCCTACGCTATGCATCCTGGAGGTAGTAAGATGTATAGGGATCTCGGAGAGCGATTACGGTGGTAAGATGCGAAAAGGAAGTGACAAAGTTTGTAGGGAAGTGTTTGACATGTCGTGAGGTCAAAGTGAGCATCGATCGTCGTCGGGTTGCTTGACCCGGTGAAGATTCCTCAGTGGAAGTGGGAAAGGATAATTATGGATTTCGTCAGTGGATTACCTCTTACACCGAGCAAGAAGGATTGATTTGGGTAATTGTGGATCGATGACTAAATCAGCTCACTTTGTTCCGGTGAGGTGGATTACTCACTTGAGAGGTTGGCGTTGTATGTATCGAGATAGTGAGGCTGCACGGGTGCCGATGTCGATCATCTCGGATAGGGATCCCGAATTCGTCAAGGTTACGGAAAGAGTTGCATCGAGCTCAGGCACGCGATTGGATTTCAAAGACGGCATTTCATCCATGACCGCCGAGGCGATCGGAAAGGTTATCTGAATCTTGGAGGACATGTTACGAGGTTGTGTATTGGACTTCAGGGGTAGTTGGGAGGAGTATCTACCGTTAGCTGAATTCGCCTACAACAATAGTTACCAAGCAAGCATCAAGATGGCACCATATGAGGCGTTGTACGGTAGGAAGTGTCGTTCACCTACTTGTTGGACGAGTTAAGCGAGCGTCGCTTGTTGGGACAGAGTTGGTTCTTTGAGACCGAAGACAAGGTTAAGTTGATTGAGCTCGATTGAAGGAAGCTTGGACGGCGAAGTCTATCCGATCTTAAGCGGAGAGATATTGAATTCTTTGTGGGGATCAAGTTTTTCGAAGGTCTCGCCATGGAAGAAAGTGTTAAGGTTAGGGAGGAAAGGCAAGCTAAGTCCGAGGTTTATTGGGCCATATAAGGTCTTGAGGCGAGTGGGACCGATAACATATCATTTCGAGTTGCCGGTGAGCTAAGTCGATTCACGACGTGTTCCACATTTCGATGCTTAGGCGATATCGCTCGAGATCCATCGCACGTGGTGGCGATGGAAGAGATCGAGGTAAACCAAATTTGACCATGGAGGAAGAGCTGTCTGATTTTAGATCGGGATGTGAAGGTTTTGCGTGGGAAGTACATGCCTTTGGTTAAGGTTCTTTGGCGGAATCATGGCGTGGAAGAAGCTACGTGGGAACCGAGGATATGATGAGACAAACAATACCGCAACTCTTACGATCGGGTAATTTCGAGGTAGAAATTATTTTTAAGGGGTAGAAGCGTAATATCCGGGTTAAGGGCTATTTTATTTTGGCTTTCTTTGCATGTCTTTGGATGTGTTATGTTGCTATTTCGATGTTGTTGGGGCTTAGTTATAAGCTAGGTGTAAGCTCGGGTAATAGGAAATTTTTGTTTTTGAGCTTTATGTGATAGAAATTTGAAGGAGTTGGGTCTTATGTATTTTATTTGGTGAATTGTTGCACAAGTGAAGAGCTAGCAAAGTGGCAAAGCATGCGCCACTTAGAGCTTGTGTGTGTGGCGTCAAGTGCAAGGGGGGAGAGGTCTTGAGTTCAAGCTGCAGAGTGCTCCCTTTTCGTTCCATTTTGACGGCTTAAGGAGGAGGAATTGTTGGTAGTTCAAACTCTACCATGGACTATGTCAACTCATTCAAACAATGGGTGGAGAGTAAAAGTAGGAGGGAGACTAGTTCAACTAATTTGAATTAGTGGCTTGGGAGTGTTTGGGGGAAGTTTGGCCGGTTGTTGGAGAGGTTTGGGGGAGTGGCCGGTTGGTTAGTGTTGTGAGAGAGTGGGAGTGCGAAAACTCCTTCATCATTTTGTGATTTCGGTCAAAAGTTTTTGGGAAGCACATTCACTCTTTGGTCAAAGCAATGAAACCTTAAGTGCCTTTTTTTTTTTTCCAATTTGTTCTCCTTAAACCGAAAGTCCAAATATCTTTTGCCAAATTGCTTTTCATCTTTTACTTGGTGTGTGTGGCGATTATTGTTCTCATTTTCACTTGCATCTTGTGTAAACAAAACCTCAAGCACCTTTACTTGCCGCACCTTTACTTGCCAAACTACTACACTTTCTTCTCCACTTTTATTTCATCTTTTTCTCTTTTGAAAACCTTGGTAGCCGAATGTGCATCTCTTTCCTTTTCTTTTCCAAGTGTTGAAGCCGAAACTAGCTTTTCTCTCTCCCTTCTTGACCGTAACACATCTTTCCAAAAACCTTATCCTCCATCTCTTTTTCTTAAAACCGAAAGCACCCCTCTATTCATCCTTTTATCTTCTTCCTTTCTTCTTCAAACCCTTTAGCCGTTTGGTCCCAATCGTTTTCTTTCATTGCTCTTAGGCCGAACCTCCTTTCCCATTTTGATCAAGGGTGCTAGCCGAATCTTTTCTTTCTTCCTATAGTTTCTTTATTGCCGTATATCAAAGGAGGAGTGTGGCCTTGTTGGAGTCTTGTTCAATCGGTCTTACAAGAAGGTAAGTGTTGGCCGAATGGCCATTTCTCCTCTTTCTTGTGCCTTGCCAATTTTTTTAGTGAGTTTTAGGACAGATGTCGGTATCTGTTAAAAGGAGTTAACGTTTGTTTTGGTAATCGTTTTTCGTAGGGCCTTTGGAGTTCGGAATCAAGCAAGGAGAGCCTCTTACTCTGTTAAGCAATCGGTAAGTGGTGGTAAAAGGTTTCTTTAATGGTTTCTTTAGAATTGTTAAGCCAAAGTTTGATGAGACTAATGGTTTGTGTTTTAGAAGGGAGGCCGATTATTAGAAGGAACCAGTGTTGGTTCGGGGTTGGTTGGAAACCGAACCATTTGCAAAGGTAAGGCTTAACGCAACCCCTTGGGTTATCTATTTTTGGCCGAATGGTTTAAGTGATTAACCCTGTGTTTGGCCGACTTTAGGAGCAAGATAATCGAGGGGTATAAACCGGTTCTTCGGGTTTAAGCGTGCGATCTATCAGGTGTGTAAACTAACACACTTTCTTAACTGAGTAATGTGATAACCTGATTGTGTAAATGAAACAGTGTGGTTGACTGATTTGGTACCCATTGAGGTATGGATACGGATTCGGGTAAGTCCGTTTCATTATGAGATATGTGATGATATGTGATATCATGATTATTGGTGTATATACGTTGAGATGCCATATTAAGCATGCGAGCATGATAGCATGATTGCACGATTTTCCATTTAGTATGATATGCTATTGGGTGATATGAGAGAGAGGAGTATGATATTCGTGTCTTTGGGACACTGTGTCTTTGGGACACGGAGGTTTGGCACCTCCGGTGGTTTGGTACCACAAGCGATATTTTGTGACTTTGGGTCACGAGTTTTTGCACCTCGGCGTCTCGCCCCGGTGGCTTAATACCACGGTGGGTTGGCCCCACAGTTGATATTACGGGATTGGCGCCGGTGATTTGGTATCACCACGATGGGTTGGCCCCATCATCGGATTTGGATGCGGTCATAGTGATTTGGTATCTGCTGTGTCTTTGGGACACGTGAGGTTTGGCACCTCATTGCGACTCGTCCTCGTGGTTTGACACCACCGTGGGTTGGCCCACTTATGAGATCTGGGATTGTCGCTAGTGATTTGGTATCACACGATGGGTTGGCCCCATCATTGGATTATTCGTGACTTGGTCACCCGTGGTTTGGCGCCACATTATGGATATCGTGACTTTGGGTCACGGTGGTTTGGTACCACACGGGGTAGAGATGGTGTAATGGATGGTTAGGAACGGGTGCATTAATTGTATTGCTTTGCTATGATGTGTGTTAGCATGTTGTATTATCGGGAGGGGGATTTACACACTGAGTCTTGCGACTCACTCTCTCCTTTGACATTTCAGGTGACACTTAGACGCGAACATGGAGCCGGGATGGACTCGAGGTGCTCATGCCATGCTTAAATAAGGATTTGCTCAAACTTTTATAGAATTTGGTACTTAAGCTTATTTATTACTATTGGGTTTAATTTTGGTTTGTAAATGGCCTTTAAAATTATGTTTTGCTATGTTTATACTTAAAGTAGATTTTTAATATGCCTTAAGAAATTAATTGGGTTAAAATGTGCTAAAACTTGGAAAGACAGCGATTTCAAACTACAAAAGCGATATTTTTAAACTATACCATCGGGTATCACACTATAATTTGGGATAAAGGGAACTCAAATGTTTTTCTAACTTAAACTCGATTTTCTACTAAGTCAAAGTGTTTTAGTAACAATAATAAACAATTTAAACTTCTCAATGAGATAAACTTGGTTTACCTTCACATCTGATTAAGTTTTCAAAATTTTTGGGTTTTCAAAATACATCATCAGATTTTAATCAAAGCCTGCTCGAGTTTTTCTTCAAACACACAATTTCGCGAAGTGTTTTCATCAAATATTTAAACAAACCTACCTTCTCAAAATCCTTTTTCCCTGTAACATACCAGATTCGGTCGTGGTGTGTTGACCGGGTTTGGGGTGTTACAATTTTCTTTTCTCTCCAAAAACACTCTCCCTAGCCGAGTGTATTAGTGAGCAATAGGTAAACTTTGTTTTGGTTTTGGCTTTTATTTTTGACCAATTAGTATTGTTTTCTTCTCCTCTCAAACTCTTTTTCTCTTGGAGCCGAAAATATACTACCATTGAAGGAGGCATTTTCTTTAATTTTGTTCTCTTTTGCTTCTTTGGCCGAATCTCTTTTCTCCCATCTCTCTCTTTTTCTTTTTCCACTTTTGCTCAAAACCGAAAGTACCATCTCCTCCCTTTCATTTTCTTTTTCTTCTCTCAAACTTTTATGCCAAAAGTCCTCTCCACCTTCCTTTGTCAAATCCTCTCTTGCATTTCACTTTCTTTTCTTCTTTTCCCCACTCTAACCAAATTTTCCTCCATCAACTAACACCATAGCGAATCTTCTTTCTCTCTTTTGGTGTTATCTTGGCCGAAAATCATCAATGGTAGATTTCCTTTGGGTTCATCTATAACCGGTTTTGAAGATAGGTAAGTGTCTTGGCCGAATCTCCTTTTTCTTTCTCTCTTATCAATGTTGTTTTTCTTGAGGGCAAAGGCCGAATTTTTGGACAATTGTTGTAAGGATCTAACTATTCATAGGAATTTATTCTTCTAGACTCTTCGGGACTTTGGAAGCAATCGTTCTAAGCCTCAATCCTTTGATAATCATTTTGGGGTAAGCCAATAGGTAAGACTTGGTATTTTAAACGATAACCTTTCGAGATTTGTTGGTATGGCCTAATGGTCTTGTTCATAATCTTGTGGTTTGGCCGAATATAGGACAAGGTGATCTAGTGCGGTAGATCGGGTCTCCGAAATCTAGTACTAGCGTTGGTGAAAGGTGTGTACCTTACACACTTTATAACTCGGTTAAGTATATGTATTTATATTATTAATTTACTAATCATATTATCAAAGTGGGAAAACGATGAGATCTTGATATGATACCATGATGGTATGAATGAGGATTCGGGTAAGTCCGTTTCGATATGTTGTTAATACATGTGGATTGAAAACATGATCTACGATTTATGATATATCTGTTATGTGATTCATAATAAAGTATATTGACATGATTTGTCTATCTATTGCATTGGTATGGGCAATATGAGAGGAGGGGGGAGATTGATATCGTGTCTTCGAACACTAGAGGTTTGGTACCTCCAGTGATTTGGTATCACATTCGTGTCTTTGGACACCAGCGGTTTGGCACCTCATAGCGTCTCGCCCCACGTGGTCTAGCACCACCATGGGTTGGCCCCACTTTTGAGATATTGGATCGCCGCGGTGATTTGGTATCACGTGGGTTGGCCCCAGATGGATTATTCGTGACTTTGGTCGCCGTGTGATTTGGTATCACATATATTTCGTGACTTTGGTCACAAGTGGTTTGGCACCACCGGTGGTTTGGTACCACGGGGTAGAAAAGGAGTTATGGATGGTTAGGTTGGGTGCATTATACATATATGTTGCTTTGTTATAATTTGTGTAAGCATGTGATATTTACCCGGAGAGGGATTATGCATCGAGTCTTGGTGACTCACCTTCTCCTTACTTTTTCAGTGACGATAAAATTCGCGGATGAGGAGCGGATGAACTCGAGGAGGCCATGCAATAAACATTGATTTTCATGAATTTCGATTTGGGGTACTTTAAATTATTTTAATTTGGTTTTCATATTTTTATGGATTTGTAATAAGGCCTGTTTAATTATGTTTTGGATTATTTATATGCTTTGGATATATTTTAATTATGGCTTATAAGTTATTTGATTAATTTAATAATGGAGCTCAAAGTTTTCTAAAATAATAAAAGGTAATTGTTTTAAAATCTTACCATCGGGTAATATAAATAGTTTGATAGTAAAATATAGATTAAGTGTTCTCTACAATTTTAATGATTTCCAAATATTAAGTTTCTACATTCAAAATGCAAATGGTTTTCAAAGTATTAATTAGAGTTTCTTAAAATGTAACAAATTTTTCTAACCTATGAATTATCCTCTTAATAAAAGCTATATTATGGAATTTCAAAGTAAATTTTAATTTTAACTTATTAAACATCCGATTCATACAAATATAGAATTTCAAAGAGTTTTTCACAAAAGATTTAAATTGTTATTTGATTCTTTTTCAAAATATTTTCCTCAGTGACATACCAGATTCGGTCGTGGCGTATTGACTGGGTTTGGGGTGTTACAACAAGAGATGAAAATCTTGATCAAACAAAAGAGCAAGAAAGTGCACAAATGTGCTAGGGGAATTGACCAAAGTAAAAAGAAAGAAGAAACATATGGTCACCAAGGCTTGTAATTTCGGTACAAAGCAATGGAAAAAGAAAAGAATTTGAGAGGAAAACAATGCATTATTACTCTACTATGTTTTGGCAAGGTGGGTTGCAAAATTGAGAGAAATGGCACAAAGTTGCCAAAAGGATATCTAGCAAAAACAAAGCTAGGATTTTACCAAAAGCCAAAATAAAATTTCAGCCACTTAACTACTCCAAAACCGTCCACATGCATCCCCCCTTAGGATTAGAGTTTGGCCTCCTAAGCTTTCCAAAACATCATCCATCGAATTAGCCTCATGTCCCCATTTCTTTCCTATTTCTCTTGATTCCTTTCCCCAACTTCAACCTTGCCTTATTCTTTTAGCCACCTTACCAAAATAATGAAGTCCACCATTCCCATATTTATTCCTTGACCGACACATAAGGAAGGGAAGCAAAAATAAAAGTCAAATTGCATACAAAGTGATTCGAACTCCTTCCTTCAAGGTAATACATTTGGTGCCATAGCCTCTCTACTAACTGCTCACTTATGCTAGTTATTTAATCAATTATTTTCATATGCTTTAAGGTCACTTACTCCATCTCCTTAAAGTGCTAAAATACCAAATTTTTCCTAAGGCCCAATTAAACCCGAGACTTCATAGAAACCTCATAACCTTCCAAATTCACTTAACTAACAAGTCCAATTTGCAATAATGCCATTCTCTTGTTCTCAGAATTTTAAACATTCTTATGTCCAAGGCCCATTAGGCCCAATCCTACTAAGCCCAATTTTGGGATGTTACAATTCTACCCTCCTTATAGAAATTTTGTCCTCGAAATTTCCAATCAACTACTAAACGTATCGCTTAAATCACATCACTAAGCTTTATTTTGCAAGACTCGATCTTAAAAAAAAACCACAATGTACTTTTAACAAAATCTTGAATCCTCTTTCACACAACTAAACATCTAACCACAAAAGCAAATAGTTGTCTACCATTTATACTTAGACTTTTTTACATTCAATCTTCACGTCTAACCAAACATACCTGACTTGATGGTGATGTAACAATCCTGAGCCTTATGGTCCTTAGACCCGCATCTCAAGCATGCTACTAACCTCCTCCAAAGATTCTCCGGATGGCATATGCGCAATAATCGCAAGTCGAAAAGTTTGGACGTGCCTTGACACGCTTCACAGAACGAGACTGTGACCCTAAAGAACCACGATCTATTTTCTTCTTACAGTCCACAAATCCAAATCAAAGTGCCTCACTGATTCCTTTAACCTCCTCCAATACTTTCTTAACTATATGAGTCAGCTCATCTATCGCATCCGCGTCTTCTAGCGCTCATGTTCACTAAGTCGATATAATCAAATTACGAGTTTTATGATTCATTATACTATTCAATGTTTATTAACCAATGTTTTATGAAGTGTGAGTAGGAAAGTTGTTTTTGAGTCAAACCAGTATCCTAGAGTCTCGGTCTCTATAGTTTCAACTCCTAAAGCTAAGCGAGACTAGAGTATTCTACTTTGTAGAATTTTCAGTAACACAATAATCATAAAATGAAAACAATTACTTAATTAACTTGGTGCCGGATACTCGTGGTGCCATACTTCCTTTCAAACATGTATTTTCAAACAACTTTGGAAAACATTTTTGAACCCAAACCACAGTCGAGTTTTGAAACTGGGCTCTGATACAATAAAATGTAACACCCCATACCCGGCCCAGAAGTTAGGCCCGAATCTGGCATGTCACGATGAAGAAAACGTATAAAGGATTTGAAATTCGTACTTAAATAAGTTTTGTTAAAATCAAGAAAAGCAAGTTTGATTTGAGACATTTGATAAAATACTACTAACCTCGATGATTGATTGATAAATCGTTAGATTTGAACTAATAATCTTATAAAACGTGACTTTTGAAAATGACATTGAAAATTCGAAAAAGATTTTCGTATTAAAAATATTTGTAAAAATTTTATTATGAATTCCATTTGTTAATCGATTTTGGAAAACCTTTATTTTAACTTTTAGAAAATTCTCATTTAAAACAATTTAAGCAAAATAATAAGTAAACCAACCATAAAGCAAATAATAAAATAGTTCAGAGGCCTTATTACAACTTAAACCAAAATAATAAAATAACGGGAATAGAAATTTAAAATTAATAACACTATTTCTGAAGTATGGCCTCCACCGAGTCATCCATGGCCCAAGTCCACCTCACGGAGCATTACCTACAAGGTTAAGAAAGAAGGGGGTGAGTTACTTAGAACTTAGTGTGTAACCCACTCACCGTTGTTCACTGGGCCAAAATCCATAAAGCAAATATTTGGGCCTAAGCCCATTTACAAATGTAACAATATAACAAATATAAAATGTATGTGATATGCAATTCCCAACCAAGCCTAAATTTCCATCCGCTACACACCACCAGCACCAACCAACACACCTGTGGGGATCAAGTCAACCCACCCCGCCAACCACCAATAGTGGGCATTAAGCCAATTATAATATTTGTGGCAGAGCCACCGAACTAGATTTTTGGCAACAGGCCATTATGACAGAGTCACTGAACTAGATTTTTGGCAACAGGCCATTGTGACAGAGTCACCGAACTAGATTTTTGGCAACAGGCCATTTTTCTCTTCATCAATTATCCCAACCCATGCAATCATGTATATATATATATATATATATATATATATAATGCATAACAATATATTCATAAGGTAAATTTCAATAAAAAGCCCATATTTCAAGTTTTCAATTTGGCCCATTAGTCAAAATAGCAATTTGGCCCATTTAACGATCTAGCAAATTCTGGCCCATTTATCGATCTAGCAAACTTTGGTCCATTTAACGATCTACAAAAATTTGGCCCATTAAACATATTTTGGCCCTCATAACAAAATATATCAGATTGGCCCATAAAGTAATATGTCAATTCAGTTCATTAAGCAATTTCGTATTTTGGCCCATTAGGGGCAATTCCGTAATTCATCCCATAAGGGCGTTTTTTGTAATTCAGCCCATAAGGGCATTTTTGTAATTTTACTTGTCGATGGTAATTCGGTAATCTCGCAATCCAAGGGGTATTTCGGTAATTTACCCTCTAAGGGTATTATGGTAATTTCACGACCTAGGCTTAACTACTAATTTGGAGCATAAAATCAAAACTATCCATCTGCGTCATACTGACTAAATTGACCATAACTCGAGTTAGAAAACTCAAAATCTAAATCCGTAAATTTTCCTTGAAGGTATACACATATATATTTGTCCTATAATTTTTCCAGAATTTTTAGCTTAACCATTTAGTAGAGTTTATTCCTTAAAGTTTTCCTTATTTCACTATCCAATGATTCTGACCTCTTATTCCTCAATCACAAATATCTTACTGTATGCTTTTCATCTACTGCTCCCACTTGTTTCCATCCAAAATAGATTCAGCAAGGAATCCATATATATAAATTATGTCCCATAATTCACTTTGTACAATTTTATATGATTTTTCCAATATAGAATAGAATACCCCGAAGTCATTCAGAACTAGTCTCACTAAAATTAACATATCTCAGAATATAGCACTCCCTTTCCTTTCCGTTTCTTCCATATTAAATTAGACACAGTAAGTTTTAATCTGATATCTTACTCACTTCTTAATTCCTTTTATCCAATTTTTCATTATTTTTCAAATACACATCACTGTTTCTGACCGAAGCTGTTTTATTACAAAATATGATTACCACTACGAATATAAGCACTCCCGAGTGATCACGGATGCCGGTTATCGATTTTGTTCGGTATTTATACCGAATCATAGAATATTTCATGTAAACTTTCAAAGAGATGTGAGACTTACTCACCATTTCAAACATATATTTGGATGGGTATGGGATTACACACCTTGATTACGAGTTGTGCTTTCTACCGATTTCAACACCACAACGGTAATCTCCCTCGATGTACCAAGAATCGATCCTTATCGATATTGGATCAAATTACCACCGTTTGACTTCAGCTAGAACAATACACGGTCTCTCACTTAAAGCACTACGAAAAGAGAGAGTGAATAAAACATGAAGAAGTGGAGGATAAGACCATTTTCGGTTACGATCACGATTTACAACCGAATAGTGATAATTACTTATTCGGCTAAAGAGGAAATAATATGATCATAGAAAAAAATTCACTTATCGATTGTACATAAATGACCACTCGAATGGAAGAGAGATTTTAATAGAAGGGTGGAAGATTCGACTATCCAAAAAGGGAGATAGACAAGAGATGAAAATCTTGATCAAACAAAAGAGCAAGAAAGTGCACAAATGTTTTAGGGGAATTCGGCCAAAGTAAAAAGAAAAAAGAAACATATGGTCCTCAAGGCTTGTAATTTCGACACAAAGCAAAGGAAAAAGAAAAGAATTTGAGAGGAAAACAATGCACTATTGCTCTACTATGTTTTGACAAGGTGAGTTGCAAGATTGAGAGAAATGGCACAAAGTTGCCAAAAGGATTTCTAGCCAAAACAAAGCTAGGATTTTACCAAAAGCCAAAATAAAATTTCAGCCACCTAACTACTCCAAAACCGTCCACATGCATCCCCCCTTAGGATTAGAGTTTGGCCTCCTCAGCTTTCCAAAACATCATCCATCGAATTAGCCTCATGTCCCCCTTTCTTTCCTATTTCTCTTGATTCCTTTCCCCAACTTCAACCTTGCCTTATTCTTTTAGCCACCTTACCAAAATAATGAAGTCCACCATTACCATATTTATTCCTTGACTGACACATGAGGAAGGGAAGCAAAAATAAAAGTCAAATTGCATACAAAGTGATTCGAACTCCTTCCTTCAAGGTAATACATGTGGTGCCATAGCCTCTCTACTAACTGCTCACTTATGCTAGCTATTTAATTAATTATTTCCATATGCTTTAAGGTCACTTACTCCATCTCCTTAAAGTGCTAAAATACCAAATTTTTCCTAAGGCCCAATTAAACCCGAGACTTCATAGAAACCTCGTAACCTTCCAAATTCACTTAACTAACAAGTCTAATTTGCAATAATGCCATTCTCTTATTCTCAGAATTCTAAACATTCTTATGTCCAAGGCCCATTGGGCCTAATCCTACTAAGCCCAATTTAGGGATGTTACAGTTACAACCCCTCCGAGCTTTCAACAACCTTACCAGTAAGAAAAGAAGTCGAATCTAGAAGAGATGTTGACTAAATTTATTTTAGTGTCAAAAACTAAATTCCAAAATAAAGAAACAACTTTAAAAAATCAAGAGGCATTTATTCAGGGCCTCGAGAATTAGATTATTCAACTTGCTAAATTAGTTTTAGAGAGACAACAAGGCAATTTACCTAGTAAAATTGAAATCAACCTAAAGAAGGAAGTTCACACAATCATTGTACTAACTAGAAATGTGTTCCAAACTAGAAAAAAGATCAATCTAGAAGCTGTTGAGAAAAATGACAAGCTTAAGGAATGTAAGAAAGCGCATAAGTCGATGGTAAGAGAAAATAAACTACCAATTCTATATCCAGAAAATTTGAAGAAATATAGCATAAATGAACAATATGGTAAATTTCTTGAACTCTTAAAAAGTTTACATATTAACTTACCTTTTGTTGAAGCCTTTTTACAGATGCCCAAATATAATTTTTTTTAAGGAGTTGTTATCAAATAAAAGAAAGTTAGACAAACGGTCCACTATAAAGCTCAATGAGGAGTGCTCGACCATGTTCCAAAACAAACTACCCACCAAGCTTAAAGATCTAAGGAATTTTACTATTCATTATTTTATTTGAAGCTTAAATGTAGAAAAACCTTTGTCTGATTTAGGTGCTAGTATAAATCTAATGCCTTAAAAAATGTTCAAACAACTTGGTCTTAGGAAACCAAAACCCACTAGGATGAGTATCCTAGGTATTATTGAGGATGTACTTGTTAAAGTCGATAAATTCATTTTTCCTATTGATTTCGTTATATTGGACATGGATGAGGATATTGAGGTACTCATGATCTTAGGTCAACCTTTTTTAGCCACGACTAGAACTATTATTGATGTGGATAATGGTGAACTTGTGCTGAGGGTAGGTGATGAATAGGTTATTCTTCAAGCACATGATGTTTTCTAGTTAGCGAGATCATACTAGTTATTTTGTTGACGTTAGTAATCATATGGCTTAACAATTTTTACAGGAAATCACTCATGAAAATGTGTTAGAACCGTATCTTGTTCAAGGTGATAGAATCAAGGGACAAGTGAAGAGGTAATGGCGCATCTCGATGAACTAGATGAGTGGCGAATAAAGGTTGATAAGAACCCGAGAACATTTAAAGACATAACAAAGCAATTCCATGGTGTGCATCTAAAGAGGACAAACAAGTTCAATGTTGGAGACAAGGTACTGCTAGACAATTTAGATCCATGAATGTTCCCTGAAGAGTTGAAATCGAGATGGTCGAATACATTTGTGGTACAAAACATATTCCCATGCAGAACTTTGAGGTAACACACACTGATTACAACACATTCAAGGTAAACAATCATCGTCTCAAACTTTATTTTGGTAGTGATATTGATAACAAGATAGAGGATCTCTAGCTCCAAAATCTGACTTAACCATGAGCTTGAATAGAGAAGTCGAGCTTAGACTTTAAATAAGCACTTCTCGAGAGGCAACCCAAGTTTTTTGTAATTAATTTTCATTTAATTATGTTGCATGTTTATTGCATTTATCTTTATTACTTTAAAAAATTTTAAAAAAATGGTCCACACGGTCTAAGGTAGACCACATGACCTAAGCACACAGCAATGTGGCATACACAGCATGGTACATGCCCGTATGCACACAGGGAATAAAAAGTTTTAGGAGCCACATGACCTTAGAGAGTCACACGACCTGGTGACATGATTGTGTTACCCACACACCCTTATAAACGATCGTGAGAAAAGCTAACGACAACCACAAACGGCCTAGGATATCACACTACTTATCGACACAGCCGTAAGGGACATATAGCCTAGACACACGGGCATGTCCTAGGCAGTGTGAACATTGGATAAAATTGTAAACTTTTTTTATAGACCAAACTGCCTCAAAGAGGAACATAGTCTGGCCACACTGCCATGTTACCTACATGGCCTAGCATATGGCTGTGTACCCTATTTTAAAGTGAGGGGTTTTTTTCAACCCTAACCGACTTTGTGCCCCCAAATTTTCCATCCCTTCTTTGCCAGTCCCCCTTCACATTATTGGCTCGACAACCAACCAAAGCGCAAACGTTCACTCCGCCACACTACAATCCTTACCATTCATCCATTCTCACTATCAGTTTTTCCCTTCTCTTCCTTTTTTCCCATCTTACACTTACCATCATTTTAACCCCCTACACTATCGTCATCCCATTCTTTCCCAAAATCTTCTCCCTCACCTTTTCTCCCTTCCTACCCACTTCACACCACATTCGCTCTCGTTCTCCATCGATAATTTCTCTCAAATCATCTTCTCTCATCATTGTTGTTTCTCCCCATCATCCTCCATCACAGACATCGTCGATTGTCTACCCCTCACACAACTGTAGAACCAACCCAACAAAACTTGTCCCCACCATGTCAATGTTTAGACTTATTCAGTCATTTCCTTCCATCGTCGTTGTACGAACCACCTCCGTATGAGCCACCACTGTCGCCGTCCCCTATCGTTGTCTATCCTTTGTACTCCTCTAGCATACATTTTTATTTATTTATTTTTATGTTATGTTCTTTTATTTTTTGTCTTATTTTTTAATTTTTATTCTGATTATTATTAGTCTATTAATTTGGTTTTTTAGTAGTATTAGATTAGTTTTTTTGTTTGTCATTTTGAATTATTTAGGGCTTATTTAGGGATTCAATTTTCATTGTGTAGTAGATTGAACTTAGTCCATTGTGTTTCATATTTTTAGTTGTTAATCTACTATATTAATTTGTATCGGTGCTGATTTTCAACCATTACTTTAAGTACATAATGAAAAATATTAGAGGAAAAACTAAGACTGTTGTCCACGCCTCTAAAAAGTGAAAGGCACTCGACGCATCTTCTTTCTCGGCCCCAACCACAATCACAAGATACTCGTCTCTCCAATTTAGTCCTGGTCTACATGAGGTCCAGTATCAACGTCTTTAGGAGTGACCCTTGGAGTTCGGTTGATGCATTGATTGGTATGCTCTCCAGGTTGGCTGTTTTACTGGTAGTGTAACATCCTAGAACTGGGCCTAGTAGGATTGGGCCCAATGGGCCTTGGGGTAGTAGCGTTTAAAATTTTTGAGAACAAGAGAATGGTACTAAGGCAAGTTTGACCTATTAGGTGAGTGATTTTGGAAGGTTAGGAGGCTTTTATGAAGTCCCGAGTTAAAGTTACGCCATAGGAAAAATTTTAGTTTTAGGTGAAAAAAAACCCTGGGAGTTGGTAGGTAGGCTTTAAGAATAAAATGTGGGGAGAAATGACAAGTGGAGTGTGTGGTGTAGTGGCAAAGTGACACCACTTAATGAGCAAGGGGTGACGCCATAGAGGAAGGAAGGAGGTCCAAGATTCAAGTCTTGGTGCTTGCATTTTAGTTTTCTTTTTAAATGGATTTTTGAATTTGGCCATAGGACTTATATTTAGTTGCGCATGATTTTAGAAACAAGGAGCTAGTTGGTAAAGTGGCTAGCAGCGTGGATTATGTTATAGGGGAGCCTGGGTTCAAATCTCATGGGAAGTAAGGGAGTATTTTTTTTGCTAGGATGGGGCGGTAACAGTTTGAGTTGGATTTAAACTCTGCTAGCGGAAGGATCCCACATCGAAAAGATATAAAGAAGGAAGGTGAGAAGCTAGCTATATAAAGAGCATTCTAAGAGGAGAGAAAAGATACCTTGGTGGGCGTTGGGCATAGGAGCTTTGGGGGCGCGGTTTAGCAGCTTCAGAATTCCTATCAGGTGTGCAACTCTCTCTCTACTCTAGTTGTAGAGCGGTAAATGCCGAAGTGCCGGTCACGGCAATAGTAGCCACATGGGCGTGCGAGCGCACGTGTGGGGCTTCGAGCGATAGTTAAGGCCATCAGTAGTGTTCTTGTAGGTTGAGGTTGTTGGGCCACGATGGGTCGAAGTAGGCCCAATGGGACTATAGGCCCAAATGAATAAAATGTATAATGGTGTAGTACATATTGAACTAGACTAGGTGAATTTTATATACGTGGCTAGATTTGTGCTAGGTGGGCCACACAAGCGCTTGCGCTCGAATGGGTCGAAATCGAGTTTAGGCCCAATAGTCCACCAAAGACCGAAAATGGTAGTCGAGTCGCTCGGGGTAACTTTGGGCCTTCAAAAAGGCTATTGTAGGTGCAAAATTACAAAAATACCCTTGGTAGGTAAATTATGAAAATACCCTTGGTAGGTAAATTACGAAAATACCTTTGGTAGGTAAATTACGAAAATACCCTTGGTGGGTAAATTACGAAAATACCCTTGGTAGATAAATTACGAAAATACCCTTGTGGGTAAATTACGAAAATACCTTTGATTGGTAAATTATGAAAATACCCATGGTGGGTAAATTACAAAAATACCCTTGGTGGGTAAATTACGAAAATACCCTTGGTATGTAAATTACAAAAATACCCTTGGTAGGTAAATTACGAAAATACCCTCGATGGGTAAAATGACCGATATGCCCCTAGAGGGCAAAAATGATGAAAATGCCCCTACATATTATATGATTATTCTTGTATGTGATTTATGATTGTTATATTATGATTATTATTGTATTTTGCATTCATGTGTTATTATGTTGCATGGGGATGTGATTATTCGAAAGGGGAAGTGCAGATAGGATTGCATGGTCGCTGACGACTGTGGATCCACCAAAGGCTTTAGCCACCGAAGCGACTATGTTTGACCGATAAGTTAGTGCCGCAACGGTGCTACATAAGGAGTGTAGGGATGGGTGGGTCAATTAAATCCCACAGAGTGCGAGGTTGGACAGAGACTGAGTGTGTGGTTGGTATGGGCATTAATGCATTGCATATGTGGTTTTATTTGAGATGGGCTCAGGCTCAGATAAATATGATTTGTGACATTTATGGTTAAGGCCCAACTGAGGCTTTTATGGGCTAAGGCCCAATTGCCACCGTTACTGAAATGGGCTTCGCCCCCAAACTATTGTGATTCATGTCCTTATTGATGAGGGTTATGCACACTGAGTTTTCATAAACTCACACCCTCTTTTTAATATTTTTTTCTCAGGTAATCCTCAATAAGCGGTTCGACGTGCTAGAGGACTCGGAGGTGGCCACACTACGAGTAGTTTTGGACTCTAGTATTTTACTTATTTTTAACTAGGGTTAATATTTTGTAATAAGGCCTCTCTTAAATCCTGGTTTAGGTTTTGGATTTTTAGTTTATTATGTTTTAAATCTGCTAAACTTTGTATCACGATTTTCCAAAACAATATCTATTTTCAAAATACTACGCTTTCATGAGTAGGTCGTAAACATCACGCAAAGTTTTTTTTGGTAATAACTTTTTAATAAATGTCGATTAATAATGAACAAACGCAAACTGGGACTTTAGTTTTTTAATATCAAGAAAGGTTTTCAAATGGAACCATGGTTTCTTGAAAAACACCCCAATGTGACACGCCAGATTTGGGCCTAACTTCTTGGTTGGGTTTGGGGTGTTACATTTAATGGTATCAGAGCCTAGGTTGCAAAATTTGGGCTGTGAGATGGGTTTTAGTGTTTATTTTAAAGATGTTTACAAATGATTTTTAAGTAGTTTTGAAAGGTTTTTGTGTGGAACACTGAGTCTCCAATGTCAGACCAAGTAAGTTCTCTTATCTGTTTTAAACTGTTATTGTTGTAGGTAGATACTGGGCTTTCTTTAGATGATAGACTATACTAAGGCCCGTAGGGGACTAAAAACAGTGAGCTGGCAATTTTGAAAACAACTCTTAACTACTACTTCCATGAAACATTTGTTTAATTATTGGAACTATGAGCTAAATTCATAAAATTTGTAATTCAGATAATTAGGACTTGAGTGCGTAGCAGAAGCATAATGGTATATCCAATATTGTACGGCTATGAGATAGTTGGAAATTTCGGGGATGAAATTTCTCTAAGGAAGGTAGATTTGTAACATCTTAGAACTAGGCCTAGTAGGATTGGGCCCAATGGGCCTTGGGGTAGTAGCATTTAAAATTTTTGAGAACAAGAGAGTGGTACTAAGGTAAGTTGGACCTATTAGGTGAGTGATTTTGAAAGGTTAGGAGGCTTTTATGAAGTCTCGGGTTAAATTTAGGCCATATGAAAAATTTTGGTTTTAGGTGAAAAAAACCCTGAGAGTTGTTAGGTAGGCTTTAAGAATAAAATGTGGGGAAAAATGACAAGTGGAGTGTGTAGTGTATTGGCAAAGTGATGCTACTTAAGGATCAAGGGGGATAACTCTATAGAGGAAGGAAGGAGGTCCAAGGTTCAAGTCTTGGTGCTTGCATTTTAGTTTTCTTTTTAAATGGATTTTTGAATTTGGCCATAGGACTTATATTTAGTTGCGCATGATTTTAGAAACAATGAGCTAGATGGTAAAGTGGCTAGCAGCGTGGATTATGTTATAGGGGATCCTGGGTTCTAATCTCATGAGAAGCAAGGGAGTATTTATTTTGCTAGGATAAGCAGGCAAGAGTTTGAGTTGGATTTAAACTTTGCTAGCAGAAGGATCCCACATCGGAAAGATATTAAGAAGGAAGGTGAGAAGCTAGCTATATAAAGAGCATTCTAGGAGGAGAGAAAAGATACCTTGGTGGGCGTTGGGCATAGGAGCTTTGGGAGCGCGGTTTAGCAGCTTCAGAATTCTTATCAGGTGTGCAACTCTCTTTCTACTCTAGTTGTAGAGCGGTAAATGCCGAAGTGCCGGTCACGGCAATAGTAGCCACATGGGCGTGCGAGGGCACATGTGGGGGCTTCGACGCGATAGTTAACGCCATCAGTAGTGTTCTTATGGGTTGAGGCTGTTGGGCCACGATGGGTCGAAGGGGGCCCAATAGGTCCGTAGGCCCAAATGAATAAAATGTATGATGGTATAGTATATAGTGAACTAGACTAGGTGAATTTTATATACGTGGCTAGATTTGTGCTAGGTGGGCCACACAAGCGCGTGGGCCCGAATGGGTCGAAATCGAGTTTAGGCCCAATAGTTCGGTAAAGACCAAAAATGGTACCCGAGTCACTCGGGGCAACTTTGGCCTTCAAAAAGGCCATTGCAGGTGTGAAATTACAAAAATACCCTTGATAGGTAAATTACAAAAATACCCTTGGTAGGCAAATTACGAAAATACCCTTGGTACATAAATTACGAAAATACCCTTGGTGGGTAAATTATGAAAATACCCTTAGTTGGTAAATTACGAAAATACCCTTGGTGGGTAAATTACGAAAATACCTTTGGTGGGTAAATTATAAAAATACCATTGGTGGGTAAATTACGAAAATACCTTTGGTCGGTAAATTATGAAAATACCCTCGATAGGGAAATTACAAAAATACCCTTGGTAGGTAAATTACGAAAATACCCTTGGTAGGTAAATTATGAAAATACCCTCGATGGGTAAAATGACTAATATGCCCCTAGAGGGAAAAAATGGCAAAAACGCCCTTACATGTTATATGATTATTCTTGTATGTGATTTATGATTGTTATCGTATGATTAGTATTGTATTTTGCATTCATGTGTTATTATGTTGCATGGGGATAGGATTATTCGAAAGGGGAAGTGTAGATAGGATCGCATGGTCGCTTGATGACTGTGGATCCGCTGAAGGCTATAGCCACCAAGCAGCTATGCTGCACCGATAAGTTAGTGCCGCAACTGGTGCTACATAAGGAGTGTAGGGATGGGTGGGTCGATTAAATCCCACAAGAGTGCGGCTTGGACAGGAGATGGAGTGTGGTTGGTATGGGCATTAATGCATTGCATATGTGGTTTTATTTGAGATGGGCTCAGGCCCAGATAAATATGATTTGTGACATTTATGGGTTAAGGCCCAACTGATGCTTTTATGGGCTAAGGCCCAATTGCCACCGTTCTTGATCGAAATGGGCTTCGGCCCAAACTGTTGTGATTCATGTCCTTATTGATGAGGGTTATGCACACTGAGTTTTCATTAACTCACACCTCGTTTTTAATATTTTTTTCTCAGGTAATCCTCAGTAAGCGGTTCGACGTGCTAGAGGACTCGGAGGTGACCACACTATGAGTAGTTTTGGACGCTAGTAGTTTACTTATTTTTAACTTGGGTTAATATTTTGTAATAAGGCCTCTCTTAAATTCTGGTTTTAGCTTTGGATTTTTAGTTTATTATGTTTTAAATCTGCTAAACTTTGTATCACGATTTTCCAAAACAATATCTGCTTTCAAAATGCTATGCTTTCACGAACAGGTCGTAAACATCACGTTTTCATAAGTCAGTCATTTTAATTAAGTTTTCGCAACCAACAAAGTTTTTTTTGGTAATAACTTTTTAATAAATGTCAATTAATAATGAACAAATGCAAACTGGGACTTTAGTTTTTAATATCAAGAAAGGTTTTCAAAAGGAACCATGGTTTCTTGAAAAGCACCCTAATGTGACACGCCAGATTCGGACCTAACTTTTAGGCTGAGTTTGGGGTGTTAAATTTAGTGGTATCAGAGCCTAGGTTGCAGAACTCGGGCTGTGAGATGGGTTTTAGTGTTTATTTTAAAGATGTTTACAAATGATTTTTAAGTAGTTTTTAAAGGTTTTTGTGTGTCACACCGAGTCTCCAGCGTCGGACCAAGTAAGTTCTCTTATCTGTTTTAAACTGTTATTGCTGTAGGTAGATACTAGGCTTATTTTAGATAATAGACTATACTGAGGCCCGTAGGAGACTAAAAATTATAGTGAGTTGGCAATTTCGAAAACAACTCTTAACTACTACTTCCATAAAACATTTGTTTAATTATTGGAACTATGAGCTAAATTCATAAAATTTGTAATTTAGATAATTAGGACTTGAGTGCATAGCAGAAGCGTAGTGGTATATCTGGTATTGTACGGCTATGAGATAGTTGGAAATTTCGGGGACGAAATTTCTTTAAGGAAGGCAGATTTGTAACATCCTAGAACTGGGCCTAGTAGGATTAAGCCCAATAGGCCTTGGGGGTAGTAGCGTTTAAAATTTTTGAGAATAAGAGAATGGTACTAAGGCAAGTTGGACCTATTAAGTGAGTGATTTTGAAAGGTTAGGAGGCTTTTATGAAGTCCCTGGTTAAAGTTAGGTCATAGGAAAAATTTTGGTTTTAGGTGGAAAACACCCTGGGAGTTGGTAGGTAGGCTTTAAGAATAAAATGTAGGGAAAATTGACAAGTGGAGTGTGTGGTGTAGTGGCAAGGTGACACCACTTAAGGAGCAAGGGGGTGACGCCATAGAGGAAGGAAGGAGGTCCAAGGTTCAAGTCTTGGTGCTTGCATTTTAGTTTTCTTTTTAAATGGATTTTTGAATTTGGCCATAGGACTTATATTTAGTTGTGCATGCTTTTAGAAACAAGGAGCTAGTTGGTAAAGTGGCTAGCAACATGGATTATGTTATAGGGGAGCCTGGATTCGAATCTCATGAGAAGCAATGGAGTATTTATTTTGCTAAGATGGGGTGGCAAGAGTTTGAGTTGGATTTAAACTCTGCTAGTGGAAGGATCCCACATCGAAAAGATATAAAGAAGGAAGGTGAGAAGCTAGCTATATAAAGAGCATTCTAGGAGGAGAGAAAAGATACCTTGGTGGGCATTAGGCATAGGAGCTTTGGGAGTGCGATTTAGCAGCTTCAGAATTCCTATCAGGTGTGCAACTCTCTCTCTACTCTAGTTGTAGAGCGACAAATGCCAAAGTGCGAGCACGGCAATAGTAGCCACATGGGCGTGCGAGCGCACGTTTGGGGGCTTCGACACGATAGTTAAGGCCATCAATAGTGTTCTTGTGGGTTAAGGCTATTGGGCCCAATGGGCCCGTGGGCCCAAATGAATAAAATATATGATGTAGCATATAGTGAACTAGACTAGGTGAATTTTATATATGTGGCCACATTTGTGCTAGGTGGCCACACAAGCGCGTGGGCTCGAATGGGCCGAAATTGAGTTTAGGCCCAATAGTTCGGTAAAGACTGAAAATGGTAACCAAGTCACTCGGGGCAACTTTGGTCCTTCAAAAAGGCTATTGCAGTTGTGAAATTACGAAAATACCCTTGGTAGGTAAATTATGAAAATACTCTTGGTAGGTAAATTATGAAAATAATCTTGGTGGGTAAATTACGAAAATACCCTTGGTGGGTAAATTACGAAAATACCTTTGGTGGGTAAATTGCAAAAATACCCTTGGTGGGTAAATTACGAAAATACCCTTGGTAGGTAAATTACGAAAATATCGTTGGTAGGTAAATTACGAAAATACCCTTGGAAGGTAAATTAAAAAATACCCTCGATGGGTAAAATGATCGATATGCCCCTAGAGGGAAAAAATGACGAAAACGCCCCTACATGTTATATGATTATTCTTGTATGTGATTTATGATTGTTATCGTATGATTATTATTGTATGTTGCATTCATGTGTTATTATGTTGCATGGGGATGGGATTATTCGAAAGGGGAAGTGCAGATAGGATCACATGGTCGCTTGACGATTGTAGATCCCCCCGAAGGCTTTAGCCACCGAGCAGCTATGCTGCACCAATAAGTTAGTATCGTAACCGGTGCTACATAAAGAGTGTAGGGATGGGTAGGTCGATTAAATCCCCACAGGAGTGCAGGGTTGGTATGGGCATTAATGCATTGCATATGTGGTTTTACTTGAGATGGGCTCAGGCCCAGATAAATATGATTTGTGACATTTATGGGTTAAGGCCCAACTAAGGCTTTTATGGGCTAAGGCCCAATTACCACCGTTGCTGAAATGGGCTTCGGCCTAAACTGTTGGGATTCATGTCCTTATTGATGAGGGTTATGCACACTGAGTTTTCGCAAACTCACACCCTCTTTTTAATATTTTTTTCGCAGGTAATCCTCAGTAAGCGATTCAACGTGCTAAAGGACTCGGAGGTGGCCACACTACGAGTAGTTTTGGACTCTAGTATTTTACTTATTTTTAGCTTGGGTTAATATTTTGTAATAAGGCCTCTCTTAAATTCTGGTTTTAGTTTTGGATTTTTAGTTTATTATGTTTTAAATCTGCTAAACTTTGTATCACAGTTTTCCAAAATAATATCTGCTTTCAAAATACTACGCTTTAGCGAATAGGTCGTAAACATCATATTTTCATAAGTCAGTCAATTTAATTAAGTTTTTGCAACCAACAAAGTTTTTTTGGTAATAACTTTTTAATAAATATCGATTAATAATGAACAAACGCAAACTGGGACTTTAGTTATCAATATCAAGAAAGGTTTTCAAATGGAACCAATGGTTTCTCGAAAAGTACCCCAATGTGACACGCCAGATTCGGGCCTAACTTCTAGGCCGGGTTTAGGGTGTTATAGGTAGGGTTTGGGTACTGATTGACATGGCACCGTAGGAAAAACTCTTTACCTACTTGGAGCCCACATTTGTTGAACTCACACTGCAGTTCTGCTCTACCTTTTCTTACAATTAGTGATTTCAAGGTGGGATGAGCCTCACACTATTTCCTTTTGACTTGGGGTACGAAGCATTACTTGAGCATCCCATGCTTTGGACCTGCCTTAGGATTATATTTTGAGGAGTTTATGAGTTCCCTTGAGTTACCGACGGTTTCCAGGCATATCCATTGGCTAACCCCACTTTATTGGTTCGCCATTACCGACACTGAGTCATAGTAAAACCCGAGTTAGTCAAAGGCGACATGTTTACCTCTGACCTTGCTCTATATTCATGCCATTCTGGCTTACACATTGACTGGTTGTAACACCCCAAACCCGATCAATACGCCACGACCGAATCTGATATGTCACTAAGGAAAATAATTTTTGAAAGAATCGAATTAACAATTAAATTTTGTGAAAAACTCTTTGTAATTCTTTATTTGTCGAAAATAAGTTAAAATTGAAATTTACTTCAAAATTACATAAAACTTTAAAACTTAGTTGATAAATCATAGGATAGAAAACATTTATATCTTTTAAGAAAATTGAAATATCGTTTTGGAAAATCCGTTTGCAATTGAGTATAGAAACTTGAATTTTGGAAATCACTTAACTGTTGAAAACATTTAACTTGTAATTTTACTATTGAACTATTCATGTTACCCGATGGTAAGATTTTAAAACCATTATGAAGTTTTAGTTTAGAAAACTTTGGGCTCAATTATTAAATTAACCAAGTAATTTAAAAGCCATATTTTAAACATATTCAAAACATAAAAATAATCCAAAACATAATTAAATGTGCCTTATTACAAATCCATAAAAATATGAAAACCAAATTAAAATAAAGTACCCGTTGGAAATTCATGTAAAACCAAATTTTATTGCATGGCCTCCTCGAGTTCATCCGGCTCCTCATCCACAAACTCACGAATCACTGAAAAGATAAGGAGAAGGTGAGTCACCAAGACTAGATGCATATTCCTCTCCGGGTAAATACCACATACTTACACAAATTATAACAAAGCAACATATATGTATATTGCACCCAACCTAGCCATCCATAACTCCTTTTCTACCCGTGTGGTACCAAACCACTTTGGTGGTGCTAAACCAACGGTGACCAAGTCACGATATAAATGTGATACCAAATCACTAGTGACCAAAGTCACGAATAATCCATCGTGGGGCCAACCCACGTGTGATACCAAATCACTTGACGATCCCATATCTCAAAAGTGGGGCCAACCCACGGTGGTGTTAACCACGGGGACGAGTCGCTATGAGGTGCCAAACCTCACGGTGTCCGAAGACACGAATGTGATACCAAATCACCGGTGGTGCCAAACCACCTGGTGGTGCTAAACCACCGGTGACCAGAAGTCACGAATCATTAAGTTGTGGGGCCAACCCACGGTGATACCAAATCACCGCGACGATCCCATATCTCAAAAGTGGGGCCAACCCACGGTGGTATTAACCATGTGGACGAGTCGCTATGAGGTGCCAAACCTCGGTGTCCGAAGACACAAATGTGATACCAAATCACCGTGACCGTCACGATATCAATCTTCCCCCTCCTCTCATCATACCGCGTGCAATATGACATAATAATTCATGTATGCAAGATGTCATGTATGCTAGACATATATCAAATATAAGTATAACATGAATTACCATCATAATCGATAGACATAAAACAACATAATCATGCTAATCAACCTCTAAGGGTATAACCGTAATTTTACCTACCAAGGGTATTTTCGTAATTTATCCACCAAGGTATTTTCAGTAATTTACCCACCAAGGGTATTTTGTAATTTACCCACCAAGGGTATTTTTGTAATTTACCAACCAAGGGTATTTTTGTAATTTACCTACCTAGGGTATTTTGTAATTTACCCACCAAGGGTATTTTCGTAATTTACCCACCAAGGGTATTTTCAGAATTTACCCACCAAGGGTATTTTCATAATTTACCCACCAAGGGTATTTTGTAATTTACCCACTAAGGGTATTTTTGTAATTTTGTACCGAATGGCCTTTCTAAAGGTGCAAAGGTCGCCTTGAGCGACTCAACTACCATTTTGGCCTTTCTCGGATCGTGGCCTAAACTCGATTTGACCCATTCTGCCCACACGCTCGTGTGGCCCACCTAACACAAATCTATCCACGATATAAGTTCCACCTAGTCTAGTTCACTATATACTATATCATCATACAATTTATTCCAATTGGGCTCACTGGCCCATTGGGCCCACTTCTACCATCGCAGCGCAGCAAATTTCAACCCACAAGAATACTATCGATGGCCTCAACTATCGCGTTGAAGCCCCACACGCTTTCAGACGCCAGGTGGCTACTATTCCGTGGACTCCAGCACTTGGCATTTGTCGCTTCTACAACTAGAGTAGAGAGTTACACACCGACAGACTCTGGTGCTAAACTGCTACTGCGACCACTCCTCGTGCCCAACGCCCCTGTGGTATGTTAACCTTCTCCGGCATGCTCTTTATATAGCTAGCTCTTTACCTTCATTCCTTGTATCTTTCCGATGTGGGATCCTTCAAGAGAGTTTAAATTCAACCTGAAACTCTTACCGCCCACTCCATAAAATAAATACTCCTTGCTTCTCATGAGATTCAACCTGTGCTCCTTATAACATAATCCACGCTGCTAGCCACTTTACCAACTAGCTCCTTGTGCCTCAAACCATGCAATTAAATATAACCCTATGGCCAAGGTCTAAATTCATTTAAAAAATAATCAAAAAGGAATGCAAACGCTACAACTAGAACCTTCGACCTCCTTCCTTCCTTGTATGCCACTTTGCCACTACACCACACACACCACTTGTGTCATTTTCCTCCACATTTTATTCTTAAGGCCTACCCGCCAACCTCCAAGGTTTTTTCACCTAAAACCAAAATTTTCCCAAAGCTAATATTTGATCCCGGACTTCATGAAGCCCCTAACCTTCCAAAATCACTTATCTAAAAGGTCCAACTTGCACTTAAGCCGATCTCCTATTCTCCAAAAATTTTAAACGCTACTACGCCTAAGGCCCATTGGGCTCAATCCTACTAGGCCTAATTTCAGGATGTTACAAATCTACCTTCCTTAAAGAAATTTCGTCCTCGAAATTTCCAACTAACTAACAAATACACGTCCTAACCTACCACACTACGCCACGTCACAAGACTCGATCTAATAACACCAATAAACCAAATCTAAAACTTCTTTCTCATAACTAGATAACTAAACACAAAAGCAAATCGATATTTATACATACAATTTCTATATCCAAACCAGACACACAAAATAAATACCAAAATACAATCATAACATTGTCTTAACAAACATAAAATAAGGGAACTTACTTGATTTGGATGTCAAGACTCAAGGTGCCATACTTCCAAACAACATGTATTTTCAAACAAACTTTTTGAACCCCATAACCCACAAGAAGTTTTTGAAACCTAGGCTCGATACCAATTTGTAACACCCCAAACCCGATCAATACGCCATGACCGAATCGATATGTCACTAAGGAAAATAATTTTGAAAGAATCAATTAACAATTAAATTTTGTGAAAAACTCTTTGTAATTCTTTATTTGTCGAAAATAAGTTAAAATTGAAATTTACTTCAAATTATATAAAACTTTAAAACTTAGTTGATAAATCATAGGATAGAAAACATTTATATCTTTTAAGAAAATTGAAATATCGCTTTTGGAAAATCCGTTTGCAATTGAGTATAGAAACTTGAATTTTGGAAATCACTTAACTGCTGAAAACATTTAACTTGTAATTTTACTATTGAACTATTCATGTTACCCGATGGTAAGATTTTTAAAACCATTATGTAGTTTTAGTTTAGAAAACTTTGGGCTCAATTATTAAATTAACCAAGTAATTTAAAAGCCATATTTTAAACATATTCAAAACATAAAATAATCCAAAACATAATTAAATGTGCCTTATTACAAATCCATAAAATATGAAAACCAAATTAAAATAAAGTACCCAGTTGGAAATTCATGTAAAACCATATTTTATTGCATGGCCTCCTCGAGTTCATCCCGGCCTCATCCGCAAACTCACGAATCACCGAAAAGATAAGGGAGAAGGTGAGTCACCAAGACTCAAATGCATATTCCCTCTCCCGGTAAATACCACATACTTACACAAATTATAACAAAGCAACATATATGTATATTGCACCCAACCTAGCCATCCATAACTCCTTTTCTACCCGTGTGGTACCAAACCACCGGTGGTGTTAAACCATCGTGACCAAGTCACGATATAAATGTGATACTAAATCACTAGTGACCAAAGTCACGAATAATCCATCTGTGGGGCCAACCCACGTGTGATACCAAATCATGGCGACGATCCCATATCACAAAAGTGGGGCCAACCCACGGTGGTGTTAACCACAGGACGAGTCGCCATGAGGTGCCAAACCCTCGGCGTCCAAGACACGAATGTGATACCAAATCACCGGTGGTGCCAAACCACTTTGGTGGTGCTAAACCACGGTGACCGAAGTCACGAATCATCAAGTTGTGGGGCCAACCCACGTGTGATACCAAATCACCGCGCATTTATCCCATATCTCAAAAGTGGGGCCAACCCACGGTGGTATTAACCACGTGGACGAGTCGCTATGAGGTGCCAAACCTCCGTGTCCGAAGACACAAATGTGATACTAAATCACTGGTGACCAAGTCACGATATCAATCTTCCCTCCTCTCATCATATCCAGGTGCAATATGACATAATAATTCGTGTATGCAGATGTCATGTATGCTAGATATATATCAAATATAAGTATAACATGAATTACCATCATAATCGATAGACATAAAACAACATAATCATGCTAATCAACCTCTAAGGGTATAACCGTAATTTTACCTACCAAGGGTATTTTCGTAATTTATCCACCAAGGGTATTTTCGTAATTTACCCACCAAGGGTATTTTGTAATTTACCCACCAAGGGTATTTTTGTAATTTACCAACCAAGGGTATTTTGTAATTTACCTACCTAGGGTATTTTGTAATTTACCCACCAAGGTATTTTCAGTAATTTACCCACCAAGGGTATTTTCGTAATTTACCCACCAAGGGTATTTTCATAATTTACCCACCAAGGGTATTTTGTAATTTACCCACTAAGGGTATTTTCGTAATTTTGTACTGGAATGGCCTTTCTAAAGGTGCAAGGTCGCTTGAGCGACTCAACTACCATTTTCGGCCTTCTCTGATCTGTTGGGCCTAAAACTCGATTTGCCCATTCTGCCCACACGCCGTGTGGCCCACCTAACATAAATCTATCCACGATATAAGTTCCACCTAGTCTAGTTCACTATATACTATATCATCATACAATTTATTCCAATTGGGCCTATTTACGGGCCCATTGGGCCCACTTTCGACCATCGCATTTCAAGCAAATTTCAACCCATAAGAATACTACCGATGGCCTCAACTATCGCGTTGAAGCCCCACACGTGCACTCAGACTCGTGTGGCTACTATTGCCGTGATCGGCACTTCCGGCATTTGTCGCTCTACAACTAGAGTAGAGAGAGTTACACACCGACAGACTCACGGTGCTAAACTGCCACTGCGACCACTCTCGTGCCCAACGCCCCCAAGGTATGTTAACCCTTCTCCGGCATGCTCTTTATATAGCTAGCTCTTTACCTTCATTCCTTGTATCTTTCCGATGGGGATCCTTCACAAGAGAGTTTAAATTCAATCAAACTCTTACCGTCCACTCATAAAATAAATACTCCCTTGCTTCTCATGAGATTCGAACCTGTGCTCCCTTATAACATAATCCACCTCAAACCATGCGCAATTAAATATAACCCTATGGCCAAGGTCTAAATTCATTTAAAAAATAATCAAAAGGAATGCAAACGCTACAACTAGAACCTTGGACCTCCTTCCTTCCTTGTGGCGCCACTTTGCCACTACACCACACACACCACTTGTGTCATTATCCTCCACATTATATTCTTAAGGCCTACCCGCCAACCTCCAAGGTTTTTTCACCTAAACCAAAATTTTCCCAAAGCTAATATTTGATCCCGGACTTCATGAAGCCCCTAACCTTCCAAAATCACTTATCTAAAAGGTCCAACTTGCACTTAAGCCGATCTCCTATTCTCCAAAAAATTTTAAACGCTACTACGCCTAAGGCCCATTGGGCTCAATCCTACTAGGCCTAATTTCGGATGTTACCTTGGTCAAAAGGAGAGCATAGGGGTTTTTAGTACATCGGACGCCTATTTTCTATTGAGCATGGAGACATACCACCTAATCGATGTTGATTACTTCATGGGTCACTGTTGTCGCCAATAGTCTGATCGGCACAAGAAGGGCCCTATCTGTATAGGTCCCTACATGACTCGATTAGCGAGATACTTTAGGCTTCTTGACACTTTGGAGTAGACTTTATCCTTCACTCTGTTCAGACTGATGGTTCCTCGGGAGTTGCCTATCATGACCCACATGCGAATGATTCAGCATCAGCACGAAGTAGGTCCACACCAGTATACATTGTTTAATCCAGATCCTCAAGATGAGCATGAGGAGCTTCCAAACGATGACCCACCATGACATGAAAACTCGGCTCGATCCTCTCCTCCTCTAAGGCACTCCAGTGCTACACATTCAGTCACGCTTGAGGACATCTTTCACACACAACAACGATAGCCAAAGCAGATCAATTGTCCTGAGCAGCTACATTTAGAGCAATTCGGCCAGCTTCAGTGCCAACAGAATTGTATTGAGGCCTATCTACAACAAATGTGCTAGAATTTTCACATTTCTTCACCAAATCCCCCTGTTGTACCTTCGCCTCTCGATCCTGACATCCCGCATGAAGTTGATCAATGACTTTATTTAGTTTTATATCTTTTTTATTTTTATTTTTACTTTTATTTCTATTGTTATTTGTTTTTATTTTATTTTTCAAACTTATATGTTTTATTTTTATTTTATTTTATTATGCACTTTATTATTATTGTTTTGTCAATTGTTTTTCTATTGGTTTTGTTATATTTTTATCTTATTTTTTTCTATCTTCTTATTAGTGTGCTTGAAACAATGTACCTAATTTAGAATCACCTACAATTCTGGATTTCACTATTTCGACAAAATCATTCAAATTTAGGGTAGTTTTAATTCTCTTCCTCACTTATGATATTTTGCTTATTGTGCTTATATTTGTTTGTACATTGAGGGCAATGTACATCTTCAGTGTGGGGAGGATTTTATATGTTTATGCGATATAGCCCCTGAATTGTTGTTTGTGTTTAAGTAAATTTCTCGAACCTAAAATTAAAGTTAATTTTTTTTAATTTGGATTCTTATTGATTCTGTTTGGGATTAAATTGTGGATTTTTGCACATTATTTTATTTATACTTTAAGACACGAAAGAGTCAAGCATGATAAGTTATTTTTTAGAAATTATTATTTTATCTCCCTCTTAACAAGTTTGACATCAAAACCATAATTTTTTGTGAGTTTTTGAGCCTATAGAGCATATATTTTATTTCGTGCTCATTTTATTTTTGGTTGTGAGTATGTCAACTTGATTTTTTATTCTAGAACTTACTTCAGTTATACATGTCAATACCAGTTATTGGTTTCATATATGATAGAGGCACTTAGGATTTAACTCGCCTAACCTTTAAACAACTTTCCCATTGAATTAACCCCTAGTAAACCCTATTGATCCTAACACATTCTTTTTTATCTAACACCTGTTTATGTTAACTAGAAACCACATTAATTTTGTAAATTACACTTATCATTGACTCCCTTTTTTTTTGAGATTTGATTTGGTTAGTTGTCTGGCTATGTTTCACCATTTGCATTACTGAATTTTCTCCTTGTTCTAAAAAAATGAAAATGAAAGGAAAAAAAATTGAGCTTGAATAGTGAGTTTCATATTTTGTATAAAAGCTAAAAATTGAGCTTGAATAGTGAGTTTCATATTTTGTATAAAAGCTCATACTCATTTTTTAATTCTTGTTGATATAGATTCTTTAATTTGATAACTGATTTTTTTTTTTTTTTTTGTGGTTTGGTAACTTATCAACTCGACTCTGGATTGTAACAAACTCTTTTGACCTTTTATGTACCCTTAACCAAAGCCCCGTTACAACCTTGTAAAGACCTCTTGATTGGTGTATCATCTTGGTATATAGTTATGGAGATTTGATTTTCAAGCAAGCCTATGGTAATAGGATTTCTTGTTTGATTGTTGAGTGTTTTAAACTAAACTTTATTTGATAAAAGATTTTGATTTAACAAATTAAAAGTGTTTTTGAATATAAGTTGAAATTGAAAAAATAATTTTTAAATTTGAAGTCTAAGAGATAAAACTTTGAAACAATTTTAAAATGAAGTGTAAATTATTTTAACCATATCAAAATGATTTCAATCAAGTTAAAATCATTTTAAAATGATTTTCAAACAAGTCAAATTTGCTCCAGGAAAAAAGGTGTCGATACTTCATGACAGGTATCAATAATTTTGGAAATATCAATACCCTTAGAAAAATCGAGACCAAAAAGGTATTATGTTTTCAAAACCCTAAAAATTATCGATAACATGTTTTTGGTTTCGATACTTTTTGCAAATGATCGATACCTTTCTTAAAAACTATATCAAAATATCATTATGTTTTTCATAAACCTTACGAAGTATCGATCCGGTATCGATACCTTATTTAGAAAGTATCGATAAGGTATTTTTTAAGTATCAATTATTTCATTCAAACAATCACTGAATTAGCATTTGTGCTCGATACACTCTTTGGAGGTATCGATACTCATAGTTGTAGGTGAAATAAATGCTCTGGGTTTACATCACTAACGACCATATTAACATCACAACAACCTCAATGGTTGGAAATCTATTACGGGCTATAAATACAATTTTTCAAAGCCCTATAACATCCTAGAAAAGCACTTTCAAGCAAAAATCATCAATCAAACAACCTTAGAGCTTAAACTTTCATATTCTTCTTACATACACTTGTGAGGTTTATCTCTATTCTTTTGCTCAAGTGTATCTCATTACATTTGTGCTTCAATTTGAAAATAATTTTGAAACACCCCAAACCCGGCCCAAAAAGTCCAACCGGATTTGTTATGTTCCTCGAATCTAACTTTTCGCAAACTCTTAAAAATTTGACGATTTTGTAGAAACAGATCTAACTTAATATTTTAGGTTGAAATCAAATTGTAAAGTAAATTTTGTCTTTTAAAATATTATTTTTAGAAGGAATTAAAAGGAAACCAAATTTAAGAAAATTACTTTAAAACATTTATATATTAGTGACAAAAACATTTTTAAATTATTTATTGAAAACCATTTAGTTATTTACTTAATAATTGTTCATGACAAAATAAAATAAATTCAAACACCCAAAAATTAAAAATAGTTTATAGTGGCCTTATTACATAAAAATAGCAAACCCATGATAAAGTCTAATTAATCAAATTAAATAAGTTTAAATTGGAAAATCTCCAAAATATTTGATACGAGCATTGGCCACCTCGAAATCCTTGTCAATTCGATCCATCGCACTACTTAATCATCTGAAAAGTTTATCCCACAAAATGGGTGAGTTATAAACTCAATGTGTAACACATACATCAAAAAGCCCATTTTCATAACACAATTATTCATAGGCCCATTTAAGTCATATTTGGCCCAAAAGCCCATTTAGCTTATATTTAGCTTAAAAGCCCATTTTCATAGCAGATCAAATAATAATCATTCAATATTACATGGTTATGTACATGAAATGAAATGCAAGCCCGCCCACCTAAATATCCATCCGCTACACACCATCGCATTCAACCAACACACCATGGGATTACTAAATCGACCCTCCATCCGCTACACACCATCGAAGGCGCTTGTCGCAGTCAACATGCACATCGCCTTATAATTTTGTGGTAAGGCCACAGACAAAATTGTGACCAAGTCACCGGATATCAAATATGTGACCAAGTCACCAGATTCACATATGTGACCAAGTCACCGGATTTCATATTTGTGACCGAAGTCACCAGATTTCAAATATGTGACCGAAGTCACCGGAAATGTGGTAAAACCACCAGAATACTTCCTCCTTTATCAAATATACCCATATGCCCATGCACATACATATCATTTAGTTTTCATGCGATTCACCCCAATTTCATAATATAATCATACTTATTTCATATTTTATGCATATAGCAAAATTAACGAAATATTGGGGTAAACATACCTGAATATCGTATACCACTGAATGGTATCCAAAAATCATTATTAAACACATTATCATAAAATCACATATAAAAATAGATCTATGAGTTTTTAATGTAGGGTTACACACCTTATGACGGTGAGAATGATACTCTCTCGTCACAACACCTAGTTAATCATCACACTTGGTTAGTATAAACTTTTACTAACAAAACTATACTTATTGATGATGGATCTAAATCCTTACCCTGATCCTCGAACGACAAGTTATTTGTGGTTTTCTCCACTAGATGGATCAAAACCACCGATATCCCACCAACATAAAGTGGTTCGGTTGTACGCACTACTTCAAATAACCGATCCTCATTAGCAGAGGGTCTACAACCCGGTGGAAAGTCTCTTACACCCGACATCGCCTTCGCTTGTAGTTTGATGGTAAAAGAGTACCTCCTCCTTCCAAACACTCTGCATGCGGCTCTTTTCTTACCTATCTTGTTAGTCTCAATTCGTCCCTAAAATAACTTGATTAGTGATCCATTCTAAAAGAATTGATACGATCGAAATTAAAAATCCTTACCCTCGAAGATTTTCGAAAGATCACTTCTTAAAAGTTGCCTTCAACAAGGAACCTTAAAAATCCTTTCCAAGGATTCGGCCTAGGAGAGAAAAATAAAAGGATTATGAGACTATATAAAAAAAGAGATCATGAAAATGATTGACAAGATCCTTACTTGATTCACTTGAAGGTTCGGCCTTGAACAAAGAGAAGAAAGGAATTGATAATTCGGCTTTAACAAAAGAGAAGAGAAAAGATGGTGGTTTCAAATATGATGGTTTTGGTTTTTAACCAAAAGAAAAGAAAGAAAAATGGTGAAAAGATTATAAGATAGTTTCGGCTATAAAAGAAGAATGAAAGAAAATGAAATGAGAAGGAAAGAGAAAAGGAAGAAAAAGAGAAAGAGAAAGAGAGATTAAAAGAAGATGATGATGATGAAGATGATATTCAAAGAGAAAAGAGATAGGTTTTGGGGCTTAGGTGCATTCGCCAAGAGGGAGAAATGAAGAAAATGGTGCTTGAACTTTGGTACATTCAAGAATGAGAGAAAAGAAAAAAGAAAGGCTTTTCCAACTTTTGATGCTTTTGACAAGAATTTTGAGAGAATAGAAATTTTAATCGAAATGGTCAAAATGAGAGCCAAAACAAAGAGAAGCTTTACCTAATGCCCATAGCAAGATTCGGCTAAGAGGAGAGTTTTGGAGAATTGAGAAAAGATGCACAAATGCTAGAACTTTTGGCCAACTTTCACCCCTAACTCAAGTCAAATTCGGCCAACAAGGAAGCCAACACAATCCCCCTTTTTCCTCCACAATTCTTCCCTATCAACTCCATAATTTCCAACTCAATTAAACCTCTCCCTTAGCCCCTTATGCTGTCTAGGTTCATGGTCAAATGACCATGAACAAGTTTCCAAAACATTGCCCACATATCAAGCCTCTTGTCCCCCTATCTTATCATCCTATCTTGATTCCATGCCATAATTCTTTAGCTTGCCTTTTTCATATGGTCAACTAGCCAAAATTAAAAGAATGCACATCCATTCTAGAAGGATCTTGGCCGACACTATAGGGAAGGAAACAAAAATAAAATCCTCCCATTTGTTAGCTAGAGGATTCGAACCTCTCCCCTCAAGCATTCATCCATGTGTCCTTACCACTTTGCTAATTACTCAACTTATGCTTTAAACTCCTTGTCATTAATTCTTAAAGCCTAACATGCTTAGCTCCATCTTAATTATTAAAAAAATTAAAAGTTTCACTAAGCATTCACTTAATTAATGAAGCTCAAAAATAACTTCCAAAACACACTTAACATATTTAAGCATGCAACATCAATTAATTAAGTAAGATGCATAACCCCTAATTATTAGGATGTTACAGTTCTACCCCTTAAAATAATTTCGTCCTCGAAATTACCTGGCTGGAATAAGTGAGGGTATTGCTGTTGCATCGCTTCCTCCGGTTCCCACGAAGCTTCTTCTGATCCATGATTTTGCCATAATACTTTGACGAGAGGAACCGACTTTCTCCGTAAAACCTTTACATCTCGCTCCAGAATTTGAATTGGCTCCTCTTCATAAGACAAATCTGGTCTTAATTCCACCTCCTCAACTGGCACTACATGAGATGGATCCGACCGGTAACGGCGTAACATTGAAACATGGAACACATCGTGCATTTGCTTCAACTCCGAAGGTAATTCTAACTGATATGCCACAGATCCGACCCACTTCAAAACCCGATAAGGTCCAATGAACCTGGGACTTAGCTTCCCTTTGTGACCAAATCTCATTACCTTTTTCCAAGGTGAAAGCTTTAGGAAAACTTGGTCCCCACAAGAAACTCTATTTCTTTCCGCTTTAGATCTGCGTACGACTTTTGCCTGTCAGATGCTTCCTTTAACCGAGCCCGGATTACCTTAACCTTTTCTTCGAATTCAGCCACTATTTTTGGACCCAAAATCTGACGTTCCTCTAGTTCTGTCCAACACGTAGGAGTGCGACACTTTCGTCCATATAGTGCTTCATATGGTTCCATCCGAATACTAGCTTGGTAACTGTTATTGTACGCAAATTCTGCTAACGGTAAGAACTCCTCCCAACTTCCCTTGAAATCTATCATACAACCCCTTAACATATCTTCTAAAATTTGGATCACTCTTTCAGACTGACCATCCGACTGAGGGTGAAATGTCGTGCTGAAGTCCAATCTGGTGCCCAAAGCCTGATGTAATGCTTTTCAAAATCGCGACGTAAACCTCGGATCTCTATCCGAAATAATCGACAATGGCACTCCATACAATCTCACAATCTCAGCCACATATAACTTCGCTAATTTCTGCAAAGAGTAATCAACCCGAACTGGGATAAAATGTGCAGATTTCATCAATCGGTCCACTATCACCCAAATAGAGTCTTTCTTAGTAGGCGTAAGAGGAAGCCCACTAACAAAGTCCATGGTGATTCTCTCCCACTTCCACTGTGGAATCTTTATCTATCAAGCAATCCGAAGGTACTTGATGCTCACCTTGACTTGTCGACATGTTAAGCACCTACAAACGTAAAACTCCCGCTTAAGTCCAGCCACCAAAACCGATCTCGCAAATCTCAGATAACTAACTTCCTCCAAGATGCATAGCATAGGGGCTACCATGCGATTCCTGAAGAATCTTTTGCCTTAACTCCTGATCCCTTTGCATACAGACTTTACCTTTAAAACACAATACCCCATCACTATTAATACCAAAATCTTCCAATTCTCCACTCTGCACCTGCCGAAGTTTTGCACTCAGATCATCGTCAACTAATTGTCTCTCTTTCACTTGACTTAACCATGTCGGCTTAACTTGAAGTTCTGCTAACAAGCTTCCGTCATCGTAATGACTAAGATGTGAAAACATTGCCCTTAAATCTAACACCACTTTTTGACTTAGAGCGTCTGCCACCTCATTCGCCTTGCCCGAGTGGTGCTCGATAGAACAGTCGTAGTCTTTCAACAACTCTATCCACCTTCACTGCCTCAAATTCAGTTCTTTCTGAGTCAGTAGATATTTCAGACTCTTGTGGTCTATGTATATCACTGACTTTTCCCCATATAAGTAATGTCTCCAAACTTTAAGAGCAAAGACTACAGCTTCCAACTCCAAGTCATGCGTCGGGTAATTAACCTCGTGAGGTCTTAATCGTCGAGACGACACGCAACTACCTTCCTGCCTTGCATCGTAACACATCCTAATCCCGTGTGAAAGCGTCACAATACACGACAAAATCCTTTCCCCGCCTCAGTGAATCAAAATCGAGCTTCATCAAAACCTTCTTGAGCTTCTCAAAACTCTCTTGTTGCTTAATGACCCACACGAAAGGTACTTCCTTTCTCGCAATTTCGTTAAAGGTGCAAACTATCAAGAAAATCCTTCAACAAATCTTCAGAATAGCCTGCTAATCCCAAGAAACTGCGAACCTCGCCATTACGGACTTAGGTGGTTTCGATCTAGCACAACCTCAATCTTCCGAGGATCCACCTTATCCCTTCGCCGACACCACATGGCCTAAAATGCAACCTCTTTCACCAAAATTCACACTTGTCAATTTGGCATACGACTTTTCTCCTTAAAACTCGCAACACAATCCGAGATGCTCATCATGTTCCATTTCGCACTTAGAATACACCAGATGTCGTTTATGAATACCACAACGAATTGATCCAAGTAGAAGCTGGAAAATTCGGTTCATCATATCCATGAACGCAGATGGGGCGTTCATCTATCCGAATGGCATTACCAGAAATTCATAATGCCCATATCTAGTTCGGAAAGCCGTCTTATGGATGTCCGCTTCTTTCACCTTAAGCTGATGATACCCCGACCTTAGATCAATCTTTGAGAATATTGCGCTCCTTTGAGTGGTCGAACAAGTCGTCGATCCTTGGCAAAGGATACTTGTTCTTGATGGTCACTTATTCAATTACGGTAATCTATACACATCCTCATCGATCTATCCTTCTTCTTCACAATAGACCGGTGCTCCCCATGGAGACACACTAGGTCGGATAAATCCATGATCAAGCAACTCCGAATCGAGCCTTAAGCTCAACTAACTCTTTCGGTGCCATTCTATATGGAGCAATAGAAATCGGCGCTGCTCGTGCAATAAATCAATCCGAATTCTACCTCATGATCCGGAGGCAAACCGGAAGTTCTTCCGAAAAACATCTACAAATTCATTCACGCCCCGACTTCTTCAACGATCGCCTCCTTAGCCTCCAAGGCACTCACCAACATCAGAAAGGCTACACATCCTTTTATAACCATCTTTTCTGCCTTAAGAGTGGATACTACATTAGATAAGTAGTTCTGTCTCTCGCCCATCACTACCACTTCTTTGTCATCAAGAGTTCTTAAGGACATTCGCTTAGCAGTACAATCCACATTTGCACGATACTTCACAAGCCAGTCCATGCCTAAGATCAGGTCGAATTCTCTGAATGGCAACTCCATTAAATCAGTCAAAAATTGCGTCCCTTGAACTTCTAAAGGTACTTCCTTAAAGAGTTTGTCTATAATCATCGCTCATTCTAAAGGACTAAGTACAGTCATCTTCCTAGGTACAGTCTCAGAAGTCACATGCAAAGTTCCAAATACTTCACTAGCGATATAAGAGTGAGTTGACCCTATATCTATCAAAGCAATAAAGGGCAACCCAGAAATCGTAAACGCATCGTGATAACATCAAAAGGCCATCGTCTTCTCTCGCGACGAATTGCATATACCGACACTGGCCGTCTCGCCTCGGAGATACCAACGCCTCGCTCAAGTTCCACGACCTCTACCGTAACCATTACCCTTCCATTTGGACCACACCCCTTATCGTCATTGCTCACTTCGCCACCGATTAACGCCTCGACTTTGTGGCGATTCTTATCTGAATTCTTCAGCAATCCTTGATCATATGGTCTTTAGATCCGCACTTGAAACATCCCCCGGTCTTTTTCCAACATTCTCCGAGTGCATTTTCCCACATTGAGCACAAGCACGATTTTGTCCACCCGTAGCGATCACGACCTCGTGGTCTTTCATTTCTTGGTTTCTTCTGAAAATTCCCAGATGACCCTGAAGACCCAAAGCTTCTCTTATTATTATTCGCCTCTTCCTTGTTCATCTTTTCTCGTCCTCTTAACCTCTTCAGCTATTCTTGCCCTTTCCACCAAGATTGCAAAACCTCTTTCCCGGTGTGGAGCAATCATGAAACACCCAAACCAGGCCCACGAGCCTGAACCGAATTTGGTATGTTCCTTAAGTAAACCGATTTCAAAATCCTTTGTCTCTTAGAGAAAATTTGTGTATTTTTAGGAAAATTTCGTTTTGGGTTGGGCTTAAATTTAAAATCCCTTATTTATCACTTAATAATCAAGTTTTAATAAAAATAAAACTCCTCCTTTCTAGAAAATAGGTGCCGTCCACCCTCTTACTTAGGGAAGCAAAAATAAACCTTCATTATTTGCTTCCCAAGTGACTCGAACTCGGGCCCATTCCTCTTACACATGGCGCCATTTCCATAAGCCTTAAGTGACACCTTCAGGCCACTTTTCCAAGCCCGATTGTGTGTCAAATTTCACCAACTTTTACCTTTAAGGCCCTCTTGCCCTTATTTCCTATTTTAAACTTTAAAATTTGACATTTCTCGATTATTTCTAAGTTTCCTAAAATTTTCGATCGGCTCTGTAACTTGCCATTTTTCTTACATGCTCAGGTTTCCAAAATGTTCAGGTTTCCAAAATGTTCAGGTTTCCAAAATGTTCACTTTCCTAATTTACTTAGGTTTCCAAAATGTTCACTTTCCTAATTTGCTTAGGATTCCAAAAATGGTCATTTTCCTATTTCCAACATAACATTTCCATACATTCTTAGGTTTCCAAAAATCATTCCAAATTTATTCCAAAACACATAAAAGATGTCTTTTTGTGCAATTAGGCCAAAATGCATAGGCCCTTTTTAGGATGTTACAGTTCTACCCCCCTTAAAAATAATTTCGTCCTCAAAATTACTTACTATCGTTCATCCGTACAGTCTAACTCACCACACTACGCTATTGCTGCGTACTCTGATCTTAAAGAACTATCATACTTTCTAGGCACATTCTCTAAGTTCACAATCAAGGTTCCATATACTTCATTAGCAACATAAGATCGAACTAATCTTATAGCGAGTAAAGTAATGAAGCATAATCCATAAATAAGAAACTTACTGTTGTCTCGTCTGCGCGTCACTATCCTCGCGACGGCCGACGCATAAACTAACCTTGGTGCCTTGCTTCTAAACCTTCAACACCTTCGCTGGTGCTCCACGACCTTGGCCGAACCATTACTCTCGTTATTCGAACCTCGACCTCGCTGAGGTCATTGTCCTCCCTACCACTGATTAACATCTTTGAGTTCTTTGTCGTTTGTCAACCGATATTTTTGGACAGATCCTTGAACATATGGTCCTTGGACCCACACTTAAGACATGCTCTGTCTTTCTCCAACACTCACCTAAATGCTTCTTTCCACAATGCTCACAAGGATGATCGCCCTCGATGCCAACTTGTTGATCCTTCGCCTATCGATTCTAGGCCTCTTATTCCCGATGATCCGCACAATCCAAAACCTCTTCCAAGCTTATTTCGATCGGTGTTCTACTTGATAGAATCCTTAATTCCTCGACCACTTTAGCATTATCCACTAAGCGAGAAAACTCTCGCTCGATGCGGTGCTATCAATAGTCTCGTGTCGTCTCTGGTCCGATCCTCAAGCGGACACGGCGTTCATGCTCGATTGCCACTACCTCGAGCATAGCGGCTCAATCTCGTGAATTCGCCTCATATTCTGCGATGACTTACTCCCTTGCACCAACCCTAGAAAAGCCTTCCTTTGTTCATCTCAGATACCGGTTCCCATACTTCTTCCCAAATGCCTCTTTAACATACTCCCGTGTCAAATTTTCACCGTGGTACCATCACGAGCAGCTAACCACCATCGATACGCTTCATCGCGTAACAACGCCACCATCCCTTTCAACTTTTCCTCTCGAGTCGATCGAGCTCATCCATGATACGCTCCGTTGCTTCCAACCAAGACTTCGTGACTTGGGTGTCACATTAGATACTCCTCGAAACATTTCCGCTCCATTAGCTCGGAGCCGTTCAGTCTGAAATTTCAGTTTCTGAATTTCCTCCGCACCGCCACCAATTCCAAAACTCCGAGCACCGCGACACAAAGATCTTCCCCGCCCCGAGCCTCGCCGCTCAACATTAACGGTAGGGGTGGTGGTGGCGGTGGCATTTCATTGTCGGACCCTTGACCCGATCTAACGGGTTCCGACACGGTCATCCTTCCTCTACCTCGACCACGACGTCCACGTCCTCTAGAGCTCATTTTCTAACGTCGAGATCTGATTAAGAAATTTTATGAATTAGTCATTGTTCCACTTATTTACTAGCGAAGGAGTTTTATGAAAAGGGATTTAAGAGTGGTTCTTTCGTATACATACAAACACACAGTCTTTTCCATTCATTCATCCATCCATCAAACAAGTATGAACTTTCGTTCATTCAGAGAAATGTTGTAGTTTTTGTTGTTGTTGTTTTCCACTACCAGGGGTATTTTGTAATTTTGTCCTATAGGGCATTTTCGTAATTTTCGTAAGAAAAATGTTCCTTGGTGTTTTGTCAAAAAGTATTTTGAAAATTTTGAAGTCTCTGGGTAATTTGGAAAAATTTTGAAATTGTGGGTATTTTGGTAATTTTTCACAAATTAGAGTAAATTTGTAAATTTAATAAATTAGGGTTTTTTCAAAGTTGTAAAACTTTGGGGTTCTTTTCAAAATTGTTCCTTCAAAAATGGGGATGTTACAAAATTTTAGAAATCGTGGTCATTTTGGTAATTTTGTAAGTTGGGGCAATTTTGTAATTTTCCAAAATCAAAGTATTTTGATATTTTACAAATTAGGGTTCTTGAATGTTTATGAAATATTGAAATTTTGGTAAAGCTATTGAGTAGTTGAACATTTTATAAACCAAGGGCATTTTGGTAATTTCACCCTAAGGGCATTTTTGTAATTTTCGCAAATCGAGTTTTTGAAAATGTTGTAAAAATAATTTTCTCGATTTAAAAGAAAGTTTTAAAAGTTTGAAAAAAACTAGGGTTTGTTGTTTTGTCTCTCTCTTTTTTAAAAAAAACATGGCTAGTTCCTTTCTGGTTTTAGTCATTATGTTTAGCCTATGACCGAGCCCTCTTGGTCGTGGTGAACCAAAGCTACGCACTGTGCAAGATTCGTGTGGAGAGGAGGTGAGTCACGGATTTGCTTAAATACCAAGCTCCCATCGAAACCATTCCTAGACATGCGCATGCAGAGGTTGCCATACCACCGAGCCCTCGAGTTAGGGTGAACAGGTTACGCGCACTGTAGGATTCTGTGAAGAGGAGGTGAGTCACTAGGAGCTGCTTAAATACCAAGCTCTTAGGATCCAATCCTAGACATGCGTACAAGGGTTACCACACCTTAGCTCAAATTGACTTAGCCATAGGTTTGTTTAGTGCTTTAAGTCTTATGTGGTTTTGTGTTTGAGTAGTCTAATCCTAGGGTTCAAGTTCCTATCATTCTATTCTACGCTCCATGCCTTTTCTACCCTTATACAGTTCATAGAATCACACCTATAGTTGGGGTACTTACAGTGGATCATGGTCGGAGACTTAGGGGCCATGCGAAAACCTGCTTATTTTCAAAGAAAATCATTTGGCTCGCTTTGAAAACGTTTTGGGCCTTAGCCCACAAGCCGAGAGTTTAAAATTGGGCTCTGATACCAAATTGAAACACCCCAAACCCGACCCACGAGCCTGAACCGGATCTAGTATGTTCCTTAAGTAAACCAGTTTCAAAATCCTTCGTCTCTTAGAGAAAATTTGTGTATTTTAGGAAATTTCGTTTTGGGTTGGGCTTAAATTAAAATCCCATTTATTCTAATTAGAAATCATTTAGTTCGAAAAAACGATTTAAGGTTTATTATTTTTAAAATAGTTATAATTGAACTTAATTAAAATATTGCATAACATTATAAAGCAAAAATAAGCAGAGTAAAGAAATTCAACTTGGGCCTTATGGCCTTATTTCATCAATCAAAACCCAAATAAAATTAAAGTACTTAATAAAATAACAGGTCCCCAAATAATAAAAGTTTTTCCTTGCTATGCATGGTACCTTCACTCCCTGCGATTCGGCCCATTATCGCTCATCTCTCGCAAAATATTCCCCAACGTGGTGAGTCAACAGACTCAATGTGCACACAGTACTAACATTCAACAAATCAGGCATACATGTTCATATCAAATTCATATTCATAAAAATAAATGATGATGCAACCCAACCCAAGCCTATTTGTCCATCCGCTACACACCACCCGTACGCGGTCACACCGTGGAACTACTAAGTCAACCCTCCATCCGCTACACACCATCGAAGGTCATTGCATAATGACGTGCTCATCGCCCATATAATTTGTGTCATTAGACACCATATTCAAATAAGGTAACAAGTTACTAAATTCAAATATTTGTGACCGTAGTCACCATATAACGTTGGTGAGACCGAAGGCAACACCTTCTTCCCTTTCACATAAATCCCGAATGCCCCAAAAATATATATATACATAACATACTTAATTTCATAATCATATACATATATTCACATGTTATAAAATAACATATTTCATAATCCTTTCGTAAGTAGGAAATGTACCAGTACTTTTGTACCACATTAGGTACTTAGCCATATTCATATTCTTACGTATAATCACATAATAAAATAATTTCCATATGAAATATCGAAAATTAGTGTGTACACACCGATTTGCTTAATAGATTCCTTGAAATCTCAAGAGCGATCTACCGATCAAGATTTTATTCCTATATTCTACCAACCATTAAAATATATTAACAAACTTATTTGGCTTAAAACCAAATCCAAGTAGGATTTGTATTACTTACCTTGTTTGTCGAATTTGGATGTCTCAAATCAAGTCCCAAAATTGCTAGTATTCCTTTTCCTTGAAATCGGCTAACACTAGCCATGTAACCATGTCGGCCGACTTTTGAAATAATGGGAAATAATCTTAAATATCAAAAAAAAAAAAACAAGCCTTGGCGAATATCACCTACCTTACAAATTCCAAATCAAAAGGATTCCTTACCTTATAGACCGTTCGACATCCCTAGCATCATATGTTAAATTTAATTTAACATATAAATCATAACCTTTAACCAAATGTATTTATCTCTACCTTAGATCCTCGAATTTCCTAAAGATTCCTCCTTGCATTCAACTATTGTAAAAGAACCTCGAGAGATCCTTATAGATTTGGCCATAAGACAAAAATAGGATTAGACCCTTCTTTCGACAAATAGAAAAAGAAAGGACTTGATTAATGCTTAGCCTTACCTTTAATGCTTTGATTGATTGCTTCCTTGCCTATAGTCACGAGTTTGGCTATGGAGTTTTAATCGGGGATCAAAGAGTGTTTTGGCTCGACAATAGAAAAGGAGAGGAGAAGAAAATAGAAGAAGAAGAGATGGATTTTGCTTAAAGAGAAATTCGGCAAGAGGGGAGAGAGCAAGGGATTTTCGGCTACTTGGAAAGATAATAGAAAAAGACCTTGGGTTCTCCTTTTATAGCCGAATTTGCTAGGCCAAGAGTCCTTAACTTGGCCACCACTCTCCCTTAAGATAATATTATCTCCTTTATCTAAAATAAAAGCATTTAATCTATCAATTATCTCCTCGGATAATCCAAATTTAAAATCCCTTATTTATCACTTAATAATCAAGTTTTAATAAAATAAAACTCCTCCTTTCTAGAAAATAGGTGCCATCCACCCTCTTACTTAGGGAAGCAAAATAAACCTTCATTATTTGCTTCCCAAGTGACTAACTCAGGCCCATTCCTCTTACACATGGCGCCATTTCCATAAGCCTTAAGTGACACCTTCAGCCACTTTTCCAAGCCCGATTGTGTGTCAAATTTCACCAACTTTTACCTTTAAGGCCCTCTTGCCCTTATTTCCTATTTTAAACTTTAAAATTTGACATATCTCGATTATTTCTAAGTTTCCTAAAATTTTCGACGGCTCAGAACTTGCCATTTTTCTTACATGCTCGGGTTTCCAAAATGTTCGTGTTTCCAAAATGTTCGTGTTTCCAAAATGTTCACTTTCCTAATTTGCTTAGGTTTCCAAAATGGTCATTTTCCTATTTCCAACATAACATTTCCATACATTCTTAGGTTTCCAAAAATCATTCCAAATTTATTCCAAAACACATAAAAGATGTCTTTTTGTACAATTAGGCCAAAATGCATAGGCCCTTTTTAGGATGTTACAAATCATCACTGCAGATTCATCTCTAAGTCCATCTTCAAATCGACACACCGTTCATATTCGTGAGCTACTATCCTCCGCATAACGGCTAAGTCGCAAAAATTTCGCTTCATATTCAGCTATCGACTTATTCCTTGCACTAGATTGAAATGTCTTCCTCTGGGAGTCGATGTAGCTAGCTCCAACGTATTTTCCTTCGAATGTAATTTTGAAATACCCCAATCCAATGATCCATTGTGGGTACTTTCCTTAATAGTGAGCCACCACTGGTAGGCCTCATCACGAAGTAGTGAAATAGCACCTTTCAATTTCTCTTCAGCAGTGCAATCCAAATCGTCCATAATCCTCTCGACTGCCTCCAACCAGTATTCCGCTACATTTGGAGCTACTCCAGATACTCCCCTGAAAACCTCAGCTCCATTTGATCTTAGTCTCTCAGCTACTGACTTTCGAGACCCATTTCCAGAACTAGCTTCTGCTACTCGTTCTAAAACTTCAAGACTGACTTGTGATATGCGTCACCTCCTTCATTTTGCTCTTGAAAATCCACCCCAACAAAGGTGGTGGAGCATCATTCTCGGAACCTTGACCAGATCGAATCGATTCGACACGACCATTCTTCCTCTTCCACGCCCACGACGACCACGCCCCTAGAGCTCATTTCTACTACATGTCTTATCTATTTTTACGAAAAGTCTTATGTATTAGAATCTTTTCACTTCTTATTAAAAGAAAGTTTTATGAAGCAGATATTCAGTGGTTTTTCCGTAGTAGCACACATACACCTAGGATCCATGTCTCTAAAGTTATAGTTTTCTTAAGCTTATCGGACTTTCATATCATTCTATCAATAAGGATACATACTTGATGGATCTGGGCTAAGAACTCCGAGTGCCATGCTCTTATAAAACCATTTTAACTTAAGAAAACTTTCAAAAAAAATCATTTGAGCCATATTTTGAAAACGTTGTGGGCTTCACAACCCAAGGGCGAGAGTTTAAAACTGGGCTCTGATACCAAGTTGAAACACCCCAAACCCGGCCCAAAAAGTCCAACCGGATTTGTTATGTTCCTCGAATCTAACTTTTCGCAAACTCTTAAAAATTTGACGATTTTGTAGAAACAGATCTAACTTAATATTTTAGGTTGAAATCAAATTGTAAAGTAAATTTTGTCTTTTAAAATATTATTTTTAGAAGGAATTAAAAAGGAAACCAAATTTAAGAAAATTACTTTAAAACATTTATATATTAGTGACAAAAACATTTTTAAATTATTTATCGAAAACCATTTAGTTATTTACTTAATAATTGTTCATGACAAAATAAAAATAAATTCAAACACCCAAAATTAAAAATAGTTTATAGTGGCCTTATTACATAAAAATATCAAACCCATGATAAAGTCTAATTAATCAAATTAAATAAGTTTAAATTGGAAAATCTCCAAAATATTTGATACGAGCATTGGCCACCTCGAAATCCTTCATCGACCGATCCATCGCACTACTTAATCATCTGAAAAGTTTATCCCACAAAAATGGGTGAGTTATAAACTCAATGTGTAACACATACATCAAAAAGCCCATTTTTCATAACACAATTATTCATAGGCCCATTTAAGTCATATTTGGCCCAAAAGCCCATTTAGCTCATATTTAGCTTAAAAGCCCATTTTCATAGCAGATCAAATAATAATCATTCAATATTACATGGTTATGTACATGAAATGAAATGCAAGCCCGACCCACCTAAATATCCATCCGCTACACACCACCCGTACCAACCAACACACCGTAGGGATTACTAAATCGACCCTCATCCGCTACACACCATCGAAGGCAGTTACTGTAGTCAACATGCACATCGCCCTTATAATTTTGTGGCAAGGCCACCAGACAAAATTGTGACTGAAGTCACCGGATATCAAATATGCTACCGAAGTCACCAGATTCACATATGTGACCGAAGTCACCGGATTTCATATTTGTGACCAAAGTCACCAGATTTTAAATATGTGACCGAAGTCACCGAAAATGTGGTAAAACCACCAGAATACTTCCTCCTTTATCAAATATACCCATATGCCCATGCACATACATATCATTTAGTTTTCATGCGATTCACCCCAATTTCATAATATAATCATACTTATTTCATATTTTATGCATATAGCAAAATTAACGAAATATTGGGGTAAAATATACTGAATATCGTATACCACCGAATGGTATCCAAAAATCATTATTAAACACATTATCATAAAATCACATATAAAAATAGATCTATGAGTTTTAATGTAGGGTTACACACCTTATGACGGTGAGAATGATACTCTCGCTCGTCAACACCTAGTTAATCATCACACTTGGTTAGTATAAACTTTTACTAACAAAACTATACTTATTGATGATGGATCTAAATCCTTACCTCTGATTCTCGAATGACGAGTTATTTGTGGTTTTCTCCACTAGATGGATCAAAACCCGCTGATATCCCACCAATATAAAGTGGTTCGATTGTACGACTACTTCAAATAACCGATCCTCGTTAGCAGAGGGTCCACAACCCGGTGGAAAGTGTCTTGCACCCGATCATCGCCTTCGCTTGTAGTTTGATGGTAAAAGAGTACCTCCTCTCTTCCAAACACTCCGTACGGCTCTTTTCTTACCTATCTTGTTAGTCTCAATTCGTCCCTAAAATAACATTGATTAGTGATCCATTCTAAAAGAATTGATACGATCAAAATTAAAATCCTTACCCTCAAGATTTTGAAAGATCACTTCTTAAAAGTTGCCTTCAACAAGGAACCTTAAAATCCTTTCCAAGGATTTGGCCTAGGAGAAAAAAAAAGGATTATTAGACTATATAAAAAAAGAGATCATGAAAATGATTGACAAGATCCTTACTTGATTCACTTGAAGGTTGACCTTGAACAAAGAGAAGAAAGGAATTAATAATTCAGCTTTAACAAAAGAGAAGAGAAAAGATGGTGGTTTCAAATATGATGGTTTCGGTTTTTAACCAAAAGAAAAGAAAGAAAAATGGTGAAAAGATTATAGGATAGTTTCGGCTATGAAAGGAGAAAGAAAGAAAATGAAATGAGAAGGAAAGAGAAAAGGAAAAAAAAGAGAAAGAGAGAGAGATTAAAAGAAGATGATGATGATGAAGATGATATTCAAAGAGAAAAGAGATAGGTTTTGGGGCTTAGGTGCATTCGTCCAAGAGGGAGAGATGAAGAAAAATAGTGCTTGAACTTTGGTACATTCGGCAATGAGAGAAAAAGAAAAGAAGAAAGGCTTTTCCAACTTTTGATGCTTTTGATAAGAATTTTGAGAGAATAGGAATTTTAATCGAAATGGTCAAAATGAGAGCCAAAACAAAGAGAAGTTTTACCTAATGCCCATAGCAAGATTTGGCTAAGAGGAGAGTTTTTGGAGAATTGAGAAAAGATGCACAAATGCTAGAACTTTTGGCCAACTTTCACCCCCTAACTCAAGTCAAATTCGGCCAACAAGGAAGCCAACACAATCCCCCTTTTTCCTCCACAATTCTTCCCTATCAACTCCATAATTTCCAACTCAATTAAACCTCTCCCTTAGCCCCTTATGCCGTCTAGGTTCATGGTCAAATGACCATGAACAAGTTTCCAAAACATTGCCCACATATCAAGCCTCTTGTCCCCCCTATCTTATCATCCTATCTTGATTCCATGCCATAATTCTTTAGCTTGCCTTTTTCATATGGTCAACTAGCCAAAATTAAAACAATGCATATCCATTCTAGAAGAATCTTGGCCGACACTATAGGGAAGGAAACAAAAATAAAATCCTCCCATTTGTTAGCTAGGGGATTTGAACCTCTCCCCTCAAGCACTCAACCATGTGTCCTTACCACTTTGCTAATTACTCAACTTATGCTTTAAACTCCTTATCATTAATTCTTAAAGCCTAACATGCTTAGCTCCATCTTAATTATTAAAAAAATTAAAAGTTTCACTAAGCATTCACTTAATTAATGAAGCTCAAAAATAACTTCCAAAACACACTTAACATATTTAAGCATGCAACATCAATTAATTAAGTAAGATGCATAACCCCTAATTATTAGGATGTTACAAATTTTATCTTGTAAAGATTGTTTCTTTGTTTGTTCATTTGTATCGCTTTGAGAGAGTTTGAAACTTAAGATTTGGGGTAGAAATCTTAAGGAGTTGTAAGGTTAAACCTTGTCCTCAAAGGTTGAACAAATTAGAGAAATTGGGAAAATCCTTAGTGGTGGAAAGCTAAGGTAGCGAAGTTGGCAATTAGGGTCAAACCATTCTAAATTTTTTATGTTCATTGTTTCCTTATTGCCTTTGCTTTCACTAAAATTTTAAAGGCCAATACCCCCTCTTGGCATTTTCAGTTTGCTTTATCGAGCTAACAGAATGCATATTACTTGAACCTTAAACACTTTCAATTGATTTGAGTGAATCCTTAGTGAGGGTGTTCATTCTCGTTGAGTTTGAATTTCAGGAAATTATTAAGATAGGGGAGACACCTATGTTTTATGCCTTCAAAAATTTCTGCTTAGACTTCTTGTGTTCTTTAGTGTAATTTTTTGTTTAAATTTCCAATGCATAATTATTTATAAATTATCCTAAGATATTGTTGGTGAGAGCAATAAATTAAGGAAGTTAACTTGAATGTGGGTTGAGAATTTTGCTGAAGGACAAGAAAACACTTAAGTGTGGGGATATTTGATAAGTGCCAAAAGTAGCATCTTTTAACCCCATTCTTAATGTGTTTTTGGATGATTATCTGATGTTTATTGTGAACTTTATGCTCATAATCCTTTAAATTCATGTTTTTGATACTTAATAGAGCACTTTGAAGTAAAATGAGCAAAAATCGAAGTAAGTTACAAGAGTCACACGGGCTGAACCATTCCACACGGGCATGTGGTATGTCGTGTCGATTTCACGAAATTGCACATCGAACGTTAAGATATTCAAGAAAATCACAATTTTTAGATTTTTTGGGAATTCTTAGATGTATATATGACAAAAATAAGATGGGAGTGAGTCATCATAGAATATTCAAGAAAATAAGTCGAAAAACACCATTAAAGTTGACTTTGAAGCAGGTTTCCTTCAGGATTAAAGATTCCTAGTTTATTTCTTAGAAAGTTATCATGAATTTCTTTATTTCTTTCTGTTATACTGTGTCTTAGATGTTTTTATTTTCAAACATGAACTAATTTTCTAAATACCTAGCGGAGATGAACCCTATGATGGATTCTGTAGTTTGATTTTTATTTTACGCAATAAATACTTAGTTCTTGTTCTCAATTATGTGTGTTTAATTCTTTGTTTAATATTTATAGATTATTTATCCATGTTTGATGTGATAGAGCCTGTTCAAGAATAGATCTTGCTTAATTTAGTGGAGTTGCATGCAATCCTAGAAATGGAACAACATAAATCTATCAGGTTAGAGTCAAATCTAATAAGGGAATGCATAGCACGAGTTAATGAGATAATAGGGGTTTTAATTAGAAAGAAATTTCAATTAATCAACCAAGAGTCAATTTCTCTTATGCTCAAAAGAGATATTTGCATAATTTAGGGATTTCTAAGAATTAACGTGCTAAGTAAAGAAATTGCGTAATTTAAATTGATAGTGACAGATGAAATCTAGGTGAATTCTTTCCTGGGTATTATTTTGCTTCTTGGTTATTAATCAATTTTTTTTTCTTTTTCTTGTTCGTTAGTTAATTAATTTAGTTAATTTTAGTTTTAATCAATTAATTTAGTTAATTTTTTTTTAATCAATCACTCTAATTATCCGGTTAAATAATAGAAGGATAATACTTACTAGTACTTTTAGTCTTTATGGGAACAATATATTTGCTCATCGTAGATATACTATTAATTGATAGGTGCACTTGTCTTAGTCAAATTTTTAGTTAGTTCCGTGACACATCAAACACTTGCATCCAAAAGGATGAATGTAACACCCCAAACCTAGCCCATGCGATATGACCGGATCTGGCATGTCACATGAAGAAAATGTTTAATGGACTTGTGTTTGAACTAAAGTTGACGTTATTTGATTATAGTTGAGAAAACAAGTTTAGTTTATAAAATTATTACTAATCTCGAGAGGATTGATTGATGGAACAAAAATCGAACTAATGAACTTTAAAACCATGACTTTTTAAAATGATGTTAATAATTCGAAAGAAAATCCAAGTTAAATTATTTGTATATAATTGTTATGAAATCCGTTTGTTAATCAATTTGGGAAAACCATTATTTATAATTTCAGAAAAATCCCCATTTAAAACAATTCATGAAAGATAATAAGTACGTCAAAACATAAAGCAAATTAAAACATATCCCAGAGGCCTTATTACAACTCTAAACCCAAAATAGTAAAAGTAATGAAATAAAGCGAAAAAGAAATTTACTAAAGTTCGAAAATATTATTCCCAAAGTATGGCCTCCACCGAGTCATCCATGGCCCCAACTCCTCATTACTGAGTTTTACCTGTAAGGATTAAGAAAAAGGTGTGAGTTATAAGAACTCAATGTATAATCCCCTTACTATCATTCACTGGGCCTGAACCAGCATAGCATAATCTTGGGCCTAAGCCCATTTACATAGTAATAAATAAATGAAATGAATGTAACCCAACCCATCCAACCATCACACCCCCGACCAGCCAATCACACCTATGGGGATCAAGTCAACCCACTTCGCCGCTCACACCAATTTGCAGTCGAGCTGCTATTTGTATAATATTTTTGTGGTCAACCACCGAAATCATAATTAAGCACAATAACAATGAATTGTGGCAATGCCACTAGGCTACACTGCTCTCCATACAATTTTTCCCCATCCCATGCAATATGTACAGATGCAACATTATGAAAATATATCCACATATATAACAACCATTAATCTAGTTAAATATTTCGGTGATTGGCCTATTTAATCACTTTGGTAATTCGGCCCATAAGGGCATTCTAGCAAATCGGCCCATTAGGGCATTTTTGTAATTAAGCTAATTATTACCAATTTTGATAGATCTTAGAAATTAACGTTGTTTAAGAAAGTTACTCAATTCATGCCTGATAAACCGTAAAAGTAACATATTTTAACCCCATATTTAATAGGCTTTTGGATGATTTATCCCTTGGTTTTATGTAAAAAGGTGCTTTTAATCCTTTCTTTTCATGTTTATACTCAAGAAAGCACTCGAGGATAAAAAGAACACAAAACGGGCTTAAAATGGCGAGAAATCAACACGGCCTGGCCCAAAGCCCACACATCGTGCCTCGCCGATTACCTAGAGCACGGCCTCGACTCTATCACACACGGGCGTGCATCATCCATTTCTCACACGGACGTGCCTAGTGATCTACATGGCCGTGTCCAAATCGACAGACCAAACACGGCTGAATCTAAACTTACGTACCGTGCCCAAAATGATGAATCGAGACACTACCAACCACGATTTACAGGCGTGTGCCATGGTGCATACACCCTCGCCGGGAGAGAGTAATTTCACTTGGATTTGGATGCTTGAAGCCAAAGAAACGTACTCCTAAGTCTACTCTAATACCCTAATAGTAATTCTACTTGAAAGAGATACTCAGGAGCCAAGTATAGCATTCCAAAGCATATAAAAACAACCCAAGGCAGACATAAAGGGGGAGCTTTTTGCAAAGGCTTTTATCTAAGCTTTTATCTTTTAGGGAGTCACTTGAAGATAGCCAGTTGATCCATCTCAAGAAGCCGAAACTCCATTCAAGATGGAGGATCTCTCCTTTAATTCCTTCATGGGGTTTTAGGGATTTCTTATGTTTTATTTATTCTTTTCTCTTGAGATGTTTTCGTATTTAGTTATGAACTAAACCCTTTAGATACCTGAAGGGGATGAAACCTATGATGGATTTTGTTACTTGATTTCTAAATTATGTGATAAGTACTTAGTTTGTTATTAATTATGTTACTTAATTTAATCTGATGTGCTTAGGTGGAGGAGGAATAGACCCTACCTAAGAGTAGATCTAGCATAATTGAGCGGAGTTGATCGGGTGCCTAGAGATAGGGTTACGAGATTTTGCCGGATTAGGGTGAAACATAATATGGGAATCCATTGATCAATTTACTGCTTCCTTAAGGGGTTATTATAAGAGAACGAGAGTTCCACTAATTAACCTAAGGTTAGACGTTAGTCGCCTCGAGAGAGGGTTTAATAGAGGTTAGGGAGTCTCACAGGATTAAGCTAAGTAAATAAATAATATGGTTTGGAGAATAAATAATAAGTGAAGTCATGGGTGGATTCTTCTTGAGGGTATCGTCTTCATCAACTGAGTTTTCCTAAAGTTTGTCTCCCATTCATTCTTTTGTCTTTGCATCTAGTTTAGTTTTTCATTAGTTTCATAAACCAATCACTCCATATTTCAGGCTAAATAATAGAAAGAAAGTGAGTAGTAGTACTTTTAGGTTCCCTTGGGTTCGATAAGATATTCTTGCCTAAGCTATACTACTGTTCGATAGGTGCACTTGCCTCTATTATTGTCATAGTTAGTCTACAGGTTCGATCACTCTTTTATAGATATTAAAACTCAACTGTTTGACACGATCAAGTTTTTGGCGCCATTGCCGGGGAACACTAAAATATTAAGAAAGCTCTATTTCTATTACTTTAGCCATTATTTTAATTTTTAAATTTCTCTTATTCTTATACATATATTTTTGTCTTTCTAAATTTCTTTCTTTCTTTTCATAACAAAGTACCTCTAGTTTATGACTAGAAGAAACCGAGAGGACCATTAGAATCTGAAAGTGACATTGAAGCTACCTTTCATGTAAATCGTAGAGAAATTAGACGAGCCCTAGATTATCAAAGAGAAGAATTGAAAAGATCCAAACCTACTGAAAGGATGGACAAAAATAATCCACCGCCAAATGTGCAAGAATATAATGCTCCCCATACTATGTATGATTATGCTAAACCTAATTTGACAGGAGCAGAATCTAGTATTGTTAGGCCCGCTATAGCTTCTAATAATTTTGAATTAAAGCCTAACACAATACAAATAATCCAATAGTTTGTTCAATTTGATGGTTTGCAGGATGAAGATCCAAACACTCATATATCTAATTTTTTATAATTCTATGATACCTTTAAAATAAATGGTGTTTCTGATGATGCCATACGTCTTTGGTTATTTCCTTTTTCATTAAGGAACAAAGCAAAGCAGTGGTTGAACTTGTTACCACGGGGGTCAATCACCACATGGGATTAAATGACCGAAAAATTTCTTTTAAAATATTTTCTACCAGCCAAAACGGCTAAATTTAGGAATGACATATCTTCTTTTGTCCAGAATGACGCAGAAACATTATATGATGCATGGGAAAGATACAAGGATCTCCTAAAGAGATGCCCACACCACGAATTACCTTTGTGGCTTCAAGTCCAAACTTTTTACAATGGTGTGAATTCTCCAACTAGGCAAATGATTGATTCATCAGCCGGTGGAACTTTGAATAATAAAAGTCCTGAAGTGGCTTACGATTTTATTGAGGAGATGTCATTGAACACCTATCAATGGCAGATTACAAGAGCTAAACTGACAAAATCAGCCAGAGTTTTTAACATAGATGCAGTGACAATGCTGTCAACACAGGTGGAGTTAATGAATAAAAAGCTTGATAATTTATGTTCTTCACAGGTACATCCAGTCATGCAATGCAAAGCAAGTGGGAATGTAGCGAATTCTAAGTACCCACCCTACCAACTAGGAACAGAAACCGAGCAGACAAACTATATAGGTAACAATTTCCAATCTAATAATAATCCTTATAGTAACACTTATAATGCAGGATGGATGAGCCACCCAAATTTTTCGTGGGGAGGATAAGGAAATCAAAGGTAGCAACCTACTCCAAATTACTAAAATCAACCTTATCCATAGGAAAAGAAATCAAACCTTGAAGAGATGCTGACAAAATTTATGGCAGCTACAGATTCTCGTCTCCAAAATACTGAAGCAACACTTGATGAACAACAAAAATCGATTAAGGGGATCGTGAATCAAGTTGGAGAACTTACTAGGTCAGTGGGACATCTCACAAGGTGATTTTTGAACGTCAACAAGGACGTCTACCAAGCAACACAAATATAAACCCAAAAGAGCAAATCCAAGCCATCACAGTTCAAGAGGATACAAAAGTAGATGAGCCCACCTCAGTACAAGAAACTAAGGAAGAAAAAGGTAAAATAGAGGTAGCACAAGAGAGGCCAAAACCGATAATCAAAGAATACCAACCTCGTATACCTTATCCCGAAGCATTGAAAAAAGATGATTTAGAGGAACAATTTTGTAAGTTTCTAAAACTTTTAAAGAAATTACATATTAACTTACCTCTTCTTGAAGCTCTTTTTCAAATGCCCGACTCAAGAAGATTTTTAAGACAACTCTTGATGAATAAACACAAAATAGATGAAGAGCACCATGTGGAACTTAACGCAACATGCTCAACAATGCTACAGAATAGACTACCACAGAAACTAAAAGATCCAGGAAGTTTTACGATTCCATGTTTAATTGGTAGTTTGACTATTGATAATGCATTAGCCGATTTAGGGGCAAGTATAAATGTCATGCCTTATGCACTATTTAAACGACTAGGTCTATGGAAGCCCAAACAAACTAGGATGATTATTCAACTAGCTGATAAACTGTTAGAATTCCTAGGGTCATTATTGAAGACGTTTTAGTAAAAATCGATAAATTTGTTTTCCCAGTAGATTTTGTTGTTTTAGACATGGATGAAGAAAATTCAATCCCTTTAATTTTAGGAAGACCTTTTCTTGCAACTACCAAGACTAAAATTGACGTTGCCATAGGAGAACTCATACTTTATGTAGGGGATGAATCGGTCAATCTTTAAGCTCTCGACTTAGCCAAAACAACAGAAGATGAAGGTAAGAAAGTCGTTTCAATAGATAATCAAATTGTTCAAACTTCATCGCAGGAAACATCATAAAGCATCAAAGCTGAGCTAACTCATAGTCCCTAAGTCGTCACAGAAGAATCACACCAGAAGCAAAATCGAAAGACTGACAAATTAGAATAGTAGAAGATACACACCAAAGAAAAGCCAGATCCACACGAAGTAAAACCTAAAGAACCACCAAAAGAGCTCATAGGGACATCAAATCACTTTAAAATAGGAGACCAGGTGTTGTTAGACAAAGCCAATCCTCACATCACTTCAACAGACCTGAAGAAAAGGAAGAAATACTCCTTCAAGTACACGATGTTTTCCCACATGAAATAGTCAAGGTAAGCAATCCAATATTCGGCAATTTCAAGGTAAACACTTCTCGACCTAAACTTTGTCATGGTAAGAGAGAAAATATTCAAACCTTTAAACCTCCCTAAAATTTTCAAAGTCAAGGATAGTCTAGCTTAAGACTATAAACGAGCGCTTCTCGGGAGGCAACCCGAGCACTAACACTTTTTTCATTTTCTCTCATTCTCTCTTCTCTTAACATTTAAACTAACACAAAAATACAGGTTTTCCAGGCCATACGTCCTTACACACGGCTGTGCCCGTGGCCGTGTGGACCACTGGAACCACCACACTGGACCACGGGTGTGAATCGACACACCTTCAGCACACGGGCGTGGGAACGTGCCAGATTTGAAATCTTATTTAAATCCCCACAACCTTCCCCTCTCTCCCATCTTCTTTCTTCCTTCTCTTTCTTTAAAATTCTTCTCTGTCCATAGAAAAGGTCCAAGACTCTCGAGCAACACAAAAATCATTCCGAAGAAACGTAAGAAGGTAAACATCGTCTCCTCAGAGGAGACCTCAACATGAGTTCATCTTGATGACTTCACTTAGTTGACACGCCACGGTCTCTAAACCTTTTCGATTCTATTTTCTTTTCTCCTCTCATTTATTTTCCCTATCTATACTTTTTTTCGCTTAATTTAATTTATTTCATGTTAGTTTCTTGGTTTTAGGTTCTAAAGGCTGCTAGGGAATCACGCCACTTCCACCATCACCAACACTCCATGACCTTAGAAATCATACACACCTCACGAACCACCTGCTAATAAGGACTTCTTAGTCCATTAGACTTTTCTTCAAATTTTAGTTTTCTTCTTAGTATCCTTCTCTTTATTTTCTTATTCTTTAATTATATTATTAGTATAGTATTATTATTTCTCTAGATCTCTTATCTATATCTTCGCAGGCTACCCAATTTCTTCATCTAGCAAATTACTTTTTGGTAGCCACTCCACTAGGCCCATAGAAAACACCATCACCTCCACCAAAGATGCCAGGGGTCATCCAGATTTCAAGGAGTATTACTTTCCCCACTTATCTCTTTGATTTGGCATCTAATTATCATTATCCATCTTTGTATATTGAGGGCAATGTACACCTTAAGTGTGGGGGTAATAGTGCCTAACTTTTTTCATAATTCTCAAAACCCTGAAATTAGTCTTGATCTTAAGTATTTTTCTCATATTATTAATTAGGGTGAAATTTCTAATGATTTATGATTTTTATTGATATGTTTTAGAGTAAGTCATATTTAATTGTGCATTGATGATTAAATTTGAAGAATACTAGAGAATCGAGCATGATAAGTCTACTTTCTAAAAATTAAAAAATTGATGGGTCGTTGAACTGAATTTGAGTATCACCTTGAAGTTCAAAATTTATAAGGACTGATGTCAAAACACCTATAATTTTTGTGAGATTTTGAGCCTTATAGAGCATATATTCTTTTTTCGTGCTCACTTTATTGATTATGAGTGTGTCAACTTTGAACTGTTATTCTAGAACTTGCCTCGTTTATTCATGTCGAGACCACATTAATGATTTGATATACTGAGATGATAAAGGCACCTAGATTTTAACCCGTTCAATCCACTAAAAAGCCTACCCATACAAATTAACCCCTAGTGAACCCCGTTGAATCCTAACAACCTTTTTATTGACTCACCCGTCTAATATAAACTCAAAATCCCTTTGTATTTGTTATCAACATTCCTTTAACCACCCCTCTATCGAGAATTGATTTGATCAATTACCGAATTAGGTTATTTCAATCATCAAAGTTCCTTCTATTATGTTTATTTTAGTTTGTTCTTAATATATATATATATATATAAATCCAAGTATATTCAATACTAATAGTATATAAAAGAGCTTAAAGCATTTAAACTCCAATTGTTGAAAAAAAAGCTCAGATTAATGTATTATCAAATTTTAAGTGATAAAATACTATTGTTATAGAGTAATTATCAATAGTAGATATTGTTAGTTTTCATTCGATGTAAATATTCATATTTAGTTCATTATTTTTAGATTAGGTAATTAGTCAATTCAATCTCGATTATAACCTCTAATTCAGCCTGTATCCACACCTTTTAACAAGCCCCATTACAACCCTAATTAAAGACCTTTTGATTTGTGTATCATCTCATATACAGTGGTGGAGACTTGATTTTCAGGCAAGCCTATGGGATTAACTTTTCAAGTTCGACTTAGAGTGCTTATTCTTGAACCTTAAACACTTCGAGTAATTTGAGTGAATCTTTAGTGAGGATGTCAGTCCTTTTCAATTTTGAATTAAAGGTAACCACTTAGATAAGGGAAGACACCTATGTTTTCATGCTATAAACGTATGACTTATCGTAATTGAATCTTTAGTGTTCTTTGAGTTGAATTATCCATGTATAAATTATCTATGAATTATGATGAGATATTGTCGATAGGAATTATGAATTATGGAAAGTTCGTTTTAATTGTAAGTTGAGAATTTTTGCTTGAGGACAAGCAAAAGCTTAAGTGTGGGGGTAATTGATAAACCGTAAAAGTAACATATTTTAACCCCATATTTAATAGGCTTTTGGATGATTTAGCCCTTGATTTTATGTAAAAAGGTGATTTTAATCCTTTCTTTTGAAGTTTATACTCAGGAAAGCACCCAAGGATAAAAAGAACACAAAACGGGCTTAAAACAGAGTAATTGGGCCTTAGTGGAAATCATCACGGCCTGGCCCAAAGCCCACATGACTGTGCCTCACCGATTACCTAGAGCACGGCCTTAACTCTATCACACACGGCCGTGCATCATCCATTTCTTACACGGACGTGTCTGGTGATCTATATGGCTGTGTCCAAATCGACAAACCTGAAACACGGCCTGAATCCAGACTTACACGGCCGTGCCCAAAATGACAGAATTGAGACACGGCCCAACCACGATTTACATGGGCGTGTACCATGGCCGTGCCCCTGCCGCGGGAGAGAGCAATTTCACTTGGCTTTGGATGCTTGAAGCCAAAGAAACATACTCCTAAGTCTACTCCAACACCCTAATAGTAATTCTACTTGAAGGAGATACTTAGGAGCCAAGTATAGCATTCCAAAGCCTATAAAAACAACCCACGGCAGACATAAAGGGGAACTTTTTGTAGAGGCTTTTGCCGAATCTTTCATCTTTTAGGGAGTCACTTGAAGATAGCCAGTTGATCCATCTCAAAAACCTGAAACTCCATTCAAGACGGAGGATCTCTCCTTTAATTCCTTCAGGGGGTTTTAGGGATTTCTTATGTTTTGTTTATTCTTTTCTCTTGAGATGTTTTCGTATTTAGTTATGAGCTAAACCCTTTAGATACCTAAACGGGATGAAACCTATGATGGATTTTGTTATTTGATTTCTAAATTATGTGATAAGTACTTAGTTTGTTATTAATTATGCTGCTTAATTTACTCTGTTGTGCTTAGGTGGAGGAGGAATGACCCTACCTAAGAGTAGATCTAGCATAATTGAGCGGAGTTGATTGGGTGCCTACAGATAAGGTTACGAGATTTTGCCGGATTAGGCTGAAACCTAATATTGGAATCCATTGATCAATTTACTGCTTCCTTAGGGGGTTTTATAAGAGAATGAGAGTTCCACTAATTAACCTAAGGTTAGACGTTATTCACCTCGAGAGAGGGTTTAATATAGGTTAGGGAGTCTCACTGATCAGGCTAAGTAAAGAAATCATATGGTTTGGAGAATAAATAATAAGTGAAGTCATAGGTGGATTCTTCTTGACGGTATCATCTTTATCAATTGAGTTTTCCTAAAGTCTTTCTCCCATTCATTCTTTTGTCTTTGCATCTAGTTTAGTTTTTCATTAGTTTCACAAACCAATCACTCCATATTTTAGGCTAAATAATAGAAAAAAAGTGAGTAGTAGTACTTTTAGGTTCCTTTGGGTTCGATAAGATATTCTTGCCTAAGCTATACTACTGTTCGATAGGTGCACTTGCCTCTATCATTGTCATAGTTAGTCTATAGGTTCGATCACTCTTTTATAAATATTAAAACTTGACTGTTTGACACGATCAATGCCATATTACAATTATTAGATTTGTAAGCAACAACGATCTATTTTTCAACATGATAGTGAATCCCGAACCTACGGGATTTCAGTATGGGATTACACACCTGATTACGTAAGGACTAAACCTTCTTGATCGTCAGCACCTATGACACCATAACACTCGATTTGCCTACTCTCACCCGAAGATGGTCCATAAGCTAGTGGAAAATCCCGAACTATCGATACCGCCCTACGTTTGAACTTGGGAGTAGAGATTGCAATTTCACTCTTTTTTCACCCTCTTATCAATTTTCCCTTAATATCGCTACCTCTTGCCTCCATTGAAAGAGTCTCGGTTAGAAAAATACTATGATGAGAGAATGTAGTTGTCTAGGGAGAGGATTTTGGCTTACCACTACTTCCAAAGGTCAACGAGTAGAGAAGAATGAGTGATTTAATCCCTAAAATAATCGATTAGTCATAATCTTCGATCCGATTTGCAAAATAATCGAGCAATGAGAGATCGAAATAAACCATGAAGAAACTCCTTACCTTAACGATGATTGATCCGACTCCCACAGATTAGTCTTAAGGCTAAAGATGAGTAGGCAAGGATGTGATATTCGGCCAATCTATTATAGCACCGATTCAACCAAGGAAGAAATACCCAACACACAAGATGGAGAAGAGAAAAAATGTTAAAGATTCAGCTATTGAAGAGAAAAGAACAAAGAAGATTCGGCCACAAAGTAATGTCAATTTAAGAGAAAGGGAGAAAGGTTGAAGAAATGGTGAAAAGGAAAAGAAGTGATGGACAAAGGAGTATTAGAGAGTTTCAGCTAACACCAAAAGAAAAATAAACAAAATGGATTGAATGTTACGGCAAAACAAAAGAAAAAGGTGAACAATTTGGCTTGAGGGTTTCGACAAAACAAGGGAGAAAAAGGTTGGAAAAGAAAATACCAAAATGTTAAAAAGAAATTAAACCTTTCATGCACAAACTTGCAAAAAGGCTATAGAAATTCGGCTCCCACATTCTCCCTATCAAAACCGTATACCTCTAACACCATAAAGGTAATGGTTGACCAAAAAATTTTCTCCCCAAGCTCCTTTCAAAAATTTGGCCAACAAATCCCCCTTTTACCACAATTCCTTTACTTCTTTCCTTCTTTTTCCCTTGATCTACTCCTTACTCTTCTCCTTAGTGTTCTTTCCATCATTAGAAAGTCTTCCTTACCTTCTTCAGAGTCTTGGTCGACACTTTGGAAAAGAAGCAAAAAATTAATCCAAAAATTTGCAATAAGTGGGATTCAGATTCCACCCTTCAAGCCCCTTTATGTGACGCCACACCACTCTGCTACTAGCTCCACTTGTGCTAGCAAAATACACACTTATTCTTTTAAGTCTTGACGCCACTTACCTCCTCCCCTTTAAGTGCTTAAACACAAAAATTTTACTAAGGCCCAACTCAACCCCAATCCTTCTTAGGACCCCTAAACATACACAATTAACACGCTTAACTTACCTAATGTATGGTATAATGCAAAACATAAAATCCCGAATTTTAGGATGTTATAATGAAAATAACTAATGTTAGTTTTTTTTTTTTGAAAGTTCATATGGAGTTTTCTTTAAAATAAGTCTAATCATTACTCTTTTAACAATATAGCAAGTTGTGTTTGTGTCTTCCACCCAAAAATATTTTGGGAAATTATTTTCACAAAGCATAGTTCTAGCACTTTGTTCTAAATTTCTATTTTGCCTTTCAATAACTCCATTTTGTTGAGGGGTTCTAGGTGTAGAAAAATTATGGGTAATTCCATTTGAGTTGAAAAAATTTGCAAATCTAAGATTTTGAAATTCGGTTCCATGGTCACTTTTAACACTAGTGATAAAGTAACCTTTTTTCATTTTGATTCATTTTTGAAAATGTGATGAATTTTTCTGAAGCCTCATCTTTAGTACTTAAGAAAAGAACCCAAGTAAACCTAGGATAGTCATCAACAAGCAAAAATGCATATTGTTTTTCACCCAAGCTAGTTGTCCTAATAGGGCCAAATAAGAACTCTACTAGTTCATACATCATTAATATGTTTAAAACAAACTCTTCTATGTTTCCCCCTAACACATGTATCACAAACTTTATCTATATCAAATTCAATTTTAGGCAAACATCTAACTAATTCATTTTTGGGTAATTTATACAAAATGCTCATGCTAGCATGTCCTAGTTTTCTATGCCACAATAAAAAAATTATTATCATTTTTAGGAACAAGGCATATGAATGAATCATACGAGTCATCTAAATGCACCATATAAGTATTTCCTATCCTATGTCCTACAAGTATAATCTTATTAGACACAGTCTAAATTACTTTACAACTATTAGACTCAAAAATAACATTGAGACCTTTATCACACAATTGACTAATACTTAGTAGATTATGCTTAAGATCGCGGACATACAAAACATTTTCAATAAGAATTGAGGAGTTTTTACCAATAGAGCCAATTCATTCTATTTTTCATTTGGAGTCGTCACCAAATGTAATTTCTCTTCCTTTTTTTGGCTTCAATTTGATTAAGTGACTTTTGTCGCTATCATTTGCATTGAGCATCCACTATCAATGTATCATGATTTTTTGCTTGAATTGTCCACCTTGAAACAAAGCTTCTATTCCTACAAACATAGAATTGAACTTTGATTTTTGGTACCCAAATTCTTTTGGTTCCATAATGATTAATTCCTATAATTTTAGATCTTTTAGGTATCCATTTTGAAAGGATGTCCTTATCTTGAGTAGTTAAAAGTCCTTTAGGGACCCTGTAACATCCTGAATAAGTGGGTCTGTGCATTTTGTGTGTTGTAGGGTTAAAGTGTTAGCTTGAGATTTAGAGGTGCGAATTGGGCTCAGGTTTGGGCTGAGACCTGGGTTAGTTTCCTAATGGGGAACTATAGGAGAGAAAGAAGGGGTATCTGTGTTTAAAATTTGCAAGGTGGGCTTGTGGCCCAAAATCTGGTGGTGCTGTAAGGGAGCATGTAGGCGGCATCACTAAGGGGAGGATTGGGCCTTAGTGTTGGCCACTTGGATCCCATGCTTTCGGGCTAAAATTTGGCACTCTGAGGGGGAAGAGAGGATGACACACTGGCTAGAAAATAGGATATTTAATTCTTTTATTTTGATTGATAATATGCTGATACATGGGGGGAAGGAGTTGGTGCTTAGTAGGCCTCTTTTGAAGGGAAGATGTGGATTAAGATAGCAATGGAGGATAAGAGTTATCAGGTGGATGAAGAGTTGGCTGAAAATCAAACTTTAGGGAGGGGGTGAAATTCGGTTTGATATGCCGAAATTGGTAGGCACAAGTGATCATTTTTTTCATCTTTTTCTTTCTTCCTTATCTTCTCTCTTCAAGCTAAAATTCTCTTCTCTTGTGGGATTCTCTCATTTGCCTCAATTTCTCACCAAAACTAAAACACTCTAGCTCTATTCTCCTCTTCAATATCTTCCTAAAAGCTGAACCTTCTTTGCCCATATCTTCTTCTCCCATAGTTGAAACTTTCAAAGTTTAGTCTCTTTCCCGAAGTTTCACCATAGCCGAATCATCATCTCAGGATTGGTAAGTTCTTCGTCATTTTCTTCCTTGCTATTTCTTTCTTTCTCATCTAGTTTCTAACCCGAATCACTTCCCTAATATCTTATCGATTTTCACTCTTTATTTCTAAAAGCCAAATCTCCTCTGTGGTGACTACTTGTGCCGAAACTAGAAGAAGACGGAAAGGATTTAATCGTTGTTTTAGTCAAGTCCAAGAATCTGGGATTTTTCGACTAGGTAAGGGCCGTGGCCATGAACACAAATTTCTTTTAATTTGTTCTCACTGCTTTAATATGATTTAGTGACCAAAGTGTGTTCATGGACTCAAATGCTAGCCAAACGACAGGAGGGGTTGGTTCTGTAAACCCAGCCCCTAAGTCCAAAAAGTGAGCAGTATCAGGGGTGTGAGATTGGCCACCAGGTTGTGGGCCAGCATCAGAGAAAGATCGTAGGCCGATAGTGGTAGTCTCAAGTGATGGTAGTGTTAAAGCCGAGAGTGCGATAGTACGTGTGTCAGGTGTGTAACTCTTACGCACTTCATATGTTGTTATGTTAAATGTTGTGTTTGTTAAAAGCCAAAATAATAGTGGGAAACATTATGTTACCCGTACGGATATAAGCAAGGACTCCGGGCAAGTCCATTATGGTGAATAACGTGCCTTATCTATGTGAAACCTATGTATGCCATGTTATACTTTCTTATGTATTAAGCATGATCATATTATATGGAGAAACATATACATGAAATATGGGTATGATGAGAGGAGGGGGAAGGCATGATTAATCAGACTGTCACCAGTGGTTAGGTACCACACGTGGGTTGGCCCCACATATTATTCTTCTGTGACTAAGTCTCAGTGGTTTGGAACCACCATTAGTTAGGTACCACATATGATTATTTCTAAGACTCGTCCCAGTGGTTAGGTACCACAGTGGGTTGGCCCCACATATTGATTTAAGGGATCGTCACCGGTGGTTAGGTACCACAAGTGGGTTGGCCCCACACATGAATGTTTGTAACTTTGGTTACCATTGGTTAGGTACCACTAGTGGCTAGGTACCACAAGGGGTAGACTTGGGAGACTCCGGCGGATATTAGGGAATGGGTTGCATGGCATACATAATATCATATGAATCTGTGTATGAGTTTAATGTCTTTTGGGATGGGGAATTACACACTGAGACTTGGTGACTCACCCCTTCCGTTACATTTTGCAGATAATGCTTAGACCGTGTATTTGGAGCCGAGGTGGACTCGCTGTGGCCATGGGAAATATCTATTTTTGTTTCAATGATCATTTCAGTTTTAATTATTATTTACTTTAAGTTGGGTTTTTAGTTTGTAATAAGGCCACTTAAACTTTACTTTGGGATTTATTATTCTTTCCGTTTTCTCCTAAATTTTATTAAACGAAAAGGCATGTCAAGTTATCTATGAAATGGACATTTTTATCAACCTAGCCAAATACTCTGAGTTTTCTAAGGTTATACACCTGATAAATAATAAAAAGAGGTTCACAACAAAGTGATCCTATCATGCTGAATAAAGTTTCAAAATGTTTTAACAATTCACTCAATTCCACCACTTTTTTCTTAACTACACAAAAGTTTTCTTTTTAAATCAAGACGACAAAGTGGTTGTAAGATGTTTTCTTCCCAATGACAACCAAATTCAGTCGTAGCATTTAGACCGAAGTTTGGGGTGTTACATTTTTTGTATCAGAGCCCAGTTAAAAAGCTCGGCTATGGATGTAAGGCCCAAAATATTTTCAATAAAGAGGCTGTAAAATGATTTTTATGGAAATTCAAACTTCAGAAACCATAGCACCTGAGTCTCCGGCACCAATCCACCCAGGTAAGTACCCTAACCTCTGATGTAATATATATGTGTGATGGGTTTAATGGGTTTATAGGAACGTAGAATAGATATGTTAGGACTTGTGGACCTTAGGCCTAGTTACACAAACTCTTACATTTCATAAAACTTAACTTCCATAAATAAGCATGTCTATGAGCAAGTCAAAAGACTAGGGTATGGTAACAGGCATATGCATGTCTAGGATTGGATTCAAGAAGAGCTTGGTATTTAAGCGGTCCTAGTGACTCACCTCCTCTTTTCTGGGATCTTACCTGGTGCATAGTGACTGTTCACATTAACCGTGAAGACTTGTTAACGGGCCAAAGTTTTAACTAAAACCTGAAAGGGACCAGTACCCTATCTTTTCAAAATTTCTTATAGGACCCTGAATTTTGTAAAATTATCCACAATACCTTAGGATGAGGTAAATGACCAAAATACCCTTAACTTTGTAAAATGACCAAAATAACCATGTTTGGGAAATTACCAAAATACCCCGGATTAGCAAAATTACCAAAATACCGTCGAATTGCAAAAATTCTAAAATACCCCTATTTTGAAAAATCACCAAGATACCTTATTATGGAAAATTACCAAAATACCCCTGTAGGTTAAAATTACGAAAATACCCCTAGGTAATGCAATGATGAAAATACCCCTAGGCAATGAATGTGAGGCCATAAATGTACTTGTGTGATTGATACATGTATGTGGTGCTTTGTTGGATGTTTATTGAATGTGAATTCTACAATTAGGAAGTATGGACTTGAGAACTATGTAGACATAGTTCAAATTGAAAGAACCACTGTTAAAATTTCCTTCCATAAGACTGATCATTGTTAATAAGTGGAAGAAAAAGTTATTAACCTATAAAATTTCTAAATTAGATTAATTCACAAACGGTAGAATGAGCACTCGAGGTCGAGGGCGTGTTGTCTTGATGGTAGTGGTAGGGGTAGAGACGATCGTGTCGAAGCCAGTAGGGTCCGGTTATGGGTCAAAAAATGAGGTACCACCGCCACCATCTGTGGGCGCTGAATTTCAAAAGTAGGCAGGTGGTGATGATGTAGGGTCGTCAGCTATGCTGCGAGTCCTAGAGAGAGTTACTGGGGCGGGCGTAGGTACGAGGACTCAGAAATCTATATCCAAGCGACTCCGAGCTAGTGGAGCTGAGGTATTTAGGGGAATTTTGGGTGTAGCTCCCAACACAGTGATCTTGGTTAGAGGCGTGAGCTCATAATGGATGACTTGGACTTCACATCCGAGGAGAAGTTAAAAGGGATAGTATCACTTCTTCGGGATGAGTCTTACTAGTGGTGGCTCACGGTCAGGGAAGGTGCGTTGGCCGATGATATCACTGGGGACCTTTTCAAGGTGGCTTATCAGAGGAAGTAAGTGGGGTCGAGTTATATAGATGCAAAATGAAAGGCATTTCTGAATTTAGTATAGAAGAGTAAGTCGGTATCCGAGTACGAGGTGAAGTTCTTGCGGTGAAGCAGGTATGCTCAGGGTATCGTGGCTACGGAGCATGAGCACTGTGTTAGGTTTGAAGACGGACTAAGGGATGAGCTGTGGGTGTTGATTGCTCCGCAGTGAGAGAAGGAGTTTACCGTACTTTTAGAAAAGGCCAAGATTGCTGAGGAGGTGAAACAAATCGAGAAACAGAATTAGAATAGGAATAGGGATAAGAGGAGTTATGGGTCTTCAGGGTCTGCTGGGAGTTCTCAAAAAAGAGCTAGATTTGGTGGACGGGATCAAGCTGTAAGGCCAGCTACTACTGCTTAATGGCCACCACAGTGTACCCGATGTGAGAAGTCCCATTCGGGGGAACGTTGGACAGGTAATAGAGGATGTTTTGAGTGTGGGTCAATGAATCACCGGATAAGGGATTGTTCACGGAGGTCGATAAGGACACAGACTAAGAATCAAGAGCGTACACGATTTAATGGATATGGTCGGTGACCGCAGAGGGGTCGAGGTGCAGCCAGGGGTGGTAATAGAAACAGATGAGGCCGTGGAGCACCGAGTAGGGGTGCTGGAAATACCGATGCAAGACAGCCTGGGTTGGTCTATGCATCGAAGCATCGTGAGGAGGGTGACGCACCGGACGTCATAACCAGTACATTTTTAATTTTTGGGTTGCCTTATACTGCCTTGATTGATGTGGGTTCGACGCTCTTATGTTGCTAGTAATATAGTGGGAACCTTGAACTTAGCCTATGAGACTTCTGCTAGGGAGACGACGATAATTAGCCCTCTAGGACACTCTGTGGTAGTAGACAAACTATATATGGATGTACCCCTAGAACTTCAAGGGGTAGTGTTTCAAGTTGATTTGATGGAATTGCCCTTCAATGAGTTTGATCTGATCTTAGGGATAGATTGGTTGGTAATGTATCAAGCGGGCTTGGACTGTGCAGCTAAGCGCATGGTGCTAAGAGCGGCCGAGGGTGAAGAGGTGGTGATGATAGGTGAGAGAAGGAACTACCTGTCTAGTGTGGTATCCGATTTGAAGGCTGAGAAGATCGTGAGGAAAGGATGTAAGGTGTTTGTAGCTTATGTTTGTGCCTTGGAGGTTAAGGGAATCAGCTTTGGAGAATGTTCGAACGGTGAAAGAATTTACCGATGTCTTTTCAAAAGAACTTTCGGGTTTGCCTCCCGATCGCGAAGTGGAGTGTGTGCTAATGTAAGAAGGGAAGGTAGTAGCGTATGCTTCTCAACAATTGAGATCTCACGAGGTGAATTACCCGACACATGATCTGGAGTTGGCTGCAGTGGTTTTCGCCCTAAAAATTTGGAGACATTACTTGTATGGAGAGAAGTCTATTGTGTACACGGATCATAAGAGTTTGAGATACCTCCTTACTCAGAAGGAATTGAATTTAGGGTAGTGGAGGTGGATCGAGTTGTTGGCGGATTATGATTGCTCGATTGAATACCATCCGGGTAAGGCTAACGTGGTAGCTGATTCATTGAGCCGCAAGGTTGTGGCAGATTTAAGAGCCTTGTTTGCCCACCTTAGTTTGTATGATTATGGAAGTCTATTAGCAGAACTACAGGTGAAGCCAACGTGGGTAAACCAGGTTAAGGAAAAATAACTGGTGGATGAAGTCTTAAACGCTCGATGTTTGCAAGTACAGAATAGTGGATTGAAGGGGTATAGCGTGAGCAACGATGGAGTGCTATGTTTTTAGGGGAAGATTTGCATGCCTAAAGATGTGGAGTTAAGGCAGAAGATTCTTCAAGAGGCTCATAGCAGTCCATGCGCTATGCACCCTGGAGGTAGTAAGATGTACCAAGATTTGCGGGAGTAGTTTTGGTGGCCGGGCCTAAAGCGAGAAGTAACTGAATTTGTGAGTAAGTGTTTGACGTGTCAGCAGGTCAAAGTCGAACATCAGTTACCCTCGGGATTGTTGCAGCGGGTAAAGATTTCGCAATGGAAATGGGAAAGAATCACGATGGATTTCATTAGTGGGCTACCACTCACGCCTACTAAGAAGGATTCGGTCTGGGTGATCGTTGACCGTTTAACAAAGTCGGCTCATTTTATACCGATTCGGGTTGATTACTCTCTCCAAAGCTTGGCTAAGTTATATATGGCGGAAATTGTGAGGTTGCATGGGGTGCCAGTGTAATATCCTGGAAATGGGCTTGTGCATTCATGCTTAATTATATGAAATATCATGTTTATAAACATTCTGAATGTGATCTATGAATATCGTGAACTTTGAAATGTAGGGAAATACCTTAGAAAATTTTTAGATTTTAAGTCTTATTAAGGGAGCTAAGTTAATAGGGCCTTAAGAGAAAATGTATGTGAAATATGACATAGAATTGGGCTTGGGAAAAGTGGCTATAAGGCACCACTTAAGGGCCTAGCATGTGACGCCACCTACATATGCAATTGGGCTTGTGTTCGAGCCATAAGGAAAGCAAAAAGAAGTTTTATTTTTGCTACAAGGTAGATAGTGTTGGACGGCATTAAGGCACCAAAGGGAGGAGTTTGATTCCATTTAAAATTTGGCTAAGGGATAATTGTTGGGATTAATTTTTATTAATTTGAGTAAGGTGATAATTAAAAGATAAAGTTATCAAGATATGTAGAGTTGGCCAATTTAGGGGCTCCTTGGATGGTATTTTCATTAATCATAGTGTAGGTGTCTTGAAAATTTTAATTCTCTTCTCATCTCTTTCTATAGCCGATTTTCCATTTGCTTCTCCCAAGTTCTTCTTTTCTTTTGTCAAGCCGAATTCCTCTTCTCTCTAAAATAGCCATTGCCGATTTTCATAAGCCTCTCCCATTCTCGTAATCTTCTTTTCTTCAAACTTCATATCGGTTCTTAGTGTTAGCGAATATTCAATCACCTTTCTAAGGGCTTTATTGAATCTTGTAAGTACTCTTCCTTCCATTTGTATTTTATTTTATTAAGTGCCATAACCGAATCTTAAGGTGCTCTTGTTCCTTGTGACTTAAAGCCTTAGCCGAATCTTTGAGGGACTTCAAGCAAAGGGGCTGTCGATTTCTTCAAGTAAGGTAAGATCCAAATTCGGTTTCCATTCCTTTATATTTTTAGACTTATCGAAATTTAGGGACTAATCCCTATTATTGATCTTGGCCGAATTATGGAAGGGAGGCTTCGGGAGTTAAGTATTGTCAACTTTGGAAGAGGATCTTTTCGGGATCTCAAGTTTTAAGGTAAGCAATAAAGTGATATTCGGCCATAGGCCATTATTATGTGATTTAAAGATTAGATTTAAATCTAACCTATGACTATAGGTAATTCGACATCTACTTGGTTAGGGGGCTGATTTTGGGATTTCGAAACCATAAGGTAAGCGCTATGGACAATCGGCTATAGCCCTATTTTGATACTTAGATATATTCCTTATTATCTTGGAAGCCGAAAAACTAACCTATGTATAGATCTAGTGCTTGGCCGAATACAAGGAGGAGTATAGCAAAGATTTTGGGACTTGATTCTTAAGTCAATCGGCAACAAGGTAGGTTTTTAAGTGTAATAATCCTATTGGGATTTGGATTTGTGGCCGAATGGGTTTTCATTAAATTTCTAATTGGCCGAATGTAGGAGTTAGGGATCTAAAGTGTTAGATCGAATTTTTGGGTTTCAGGAAGGCATTAATATCAGGTGTGTACCCCACACTATCTTTTAATAAGAATTATGGCACTATTTAATATGTATGCATGTTATACGAATGGGGAAAATATGGCTAAGTACCATGTTATGGTACACATTACTAAGGTACATTTTCCTACTCCTACTATGAGTATGATAAGACTTGTTATGCCATGAATATGAATATGATAAGAATGTGAAATCGGGCCTAAGGCATTATGTTGCATGATTTTGTATGACATAGGCATATGGGATATTTTGAAAAAGGGGAAGTGAATGTGGTGACCTAAGACCACGATATCTGAATGTGGTGACCTAAGACCATGATATCTGAATATGGTGTCTTATGACATAAAGTATGTATCTGGTGGCTATGCAACGAATTTTATAAGGGCGATGAGCACATCGTCTGCAGCGACTGCCTTCGATGGTGTGTAGTCGATGGAGGGTTGACTTAGTAGTCCCCATGGTGTACAGGATGGTACGGGTGATGTGTAGCGGATGGCATATAGGCTTGGGTTCGGGAATGCATCATTAAATGTAAATTATGATATTATGAATATGATTTGTTGTGCTTGAATTTGTTAAGACTTAGTGTTTGTTTACACATTGAGTCTGTTTGACTCACCCCGTTGTGGGAACCTTTTTTAGGTGACGATCAGTAATGGACCGGGTCGGTAGGAGCTTAAAGGTGGCCATGCACAGCAAGGAAATTATTTATTTAAACATTTTAAATTTTTATTTAAGCACTTTAATTTATTTTGGGGTTTGTTTTGATGTAATAAGGCCGTAGTATGAATTTTATTTTATGCATGTACGTTAAATTATTTTATTATGATACGAACTTTTTCTTAAATTAACGACTAAGTTTATTTCATTTAAAAACAAACCCTAAACGCTTTGTCACCTAAAATCAAAGGATTTCAAATATAAAATTAACTTGTTTTCCAACCCGAGCCTAACCCAAAAACAATCTTTCTTTTCAAACACATCGTTTTTTTTCCAATGCCGCAAAAGAATTTTGAACCGGTTTACATCGAGGAACATACCAGATCCGATAAAGGCACGTGGGCCGGGTTGGGGTGTTTCAATTTTGGTATTAGAGCCCAGTTTTAAACTCTCGGCCTTGGGTTTAAGGCCCAAAATGTTTTCAAAGTTAAGCCCAAAAGGAATTTTGTGAATTAAGTAGGATTTTCTGGCATGGCCCACTAAGTCTCCGACCCGAAGTCCACCAGGTAAGTACTCTCGATCTCTTATGTGATTTATATTATGACTTATAGAAGGGACAAAATAGAATGGAACATAGATTAGCATGATAAGTACTTGAACCCTAGGACTAGTTACCCCAACAATTACATAAGACTTAAATGCCTAATTAAACAAACTTGTGGTTAAGTCACCGAGTTAGGGTGTGGCAACCATGGTACGCATGTCTAGGATTGGTTTCGGGGGGAGCTTGGTATTTAAGCAGTCCTAGTGACTCACCTCCTCTCCACTCGAATCCTACCTGGTGCGTAGCCTCGGTTCACCCTAACCAAGAGGACTTAATCACGGGCTAAACCCCTAACTAAAACCCAAAAGGGACTAGCCGTATTTTTATGGAAACCCTAGCTTTAAAATCCCTATATTACTCTTTTAAGAGTAGCAAAAGATTTTTGCGAAAATTCTTCCAAAATATTTCCTAGCAAAATTATTAAAATGCCCCTAGTGGTAAGATTACCAAAATGTCCTTGGTTTGTAAAATACTCATATTAACCACAGTTTTATCAAAACTTCTTCACTTTATAAAATTTCCCTGCTTTGCAAAGGTATCCATAAAACCCTAACTTGTGAAAATTCAAAATATCCTGATTTGAAAATTTACGAAATTGTCCCTAACTTACAAAATTATCAAAATAACCTTAAATCCCAAAATTTTTACAACATCACCGATCTGGAAAGCAAAATTCTCAAAAAGAACCCCTAAGTGTTGTAAAATTCCAAAATACCCTTGATTTATTAAGATTTACAAATTTAACGGGTTAATTACTAAAATACCCTCAAATTTCCAAATTTCCCAAAATACCCCCGGGAATGCAAAAAATTACCAGAATACTCTTATTGACAAAATCACCAAGGAACCTTATTTTGACAAATTATAAAAATACCCCTGTAGGATAAATTACAAAAATACCCCTGGATAGGAGCGGACAGAAATGTTCGAAGAGTGAATGTGTATGGGAGATACTATGGAATGGATGTGCTTTTCTGTGAATTAGGATAGAAAACTTGAAACTTTGACTGATCGAAAGAATTGCTACTAAACTCTTTCCATAAAACTTCTTCGCGAATAATTAGTGAAACAATGGCTAATGCATAAAACTTCTTAATCAGATTAAAGCGCGGTAGTAGAAATGAGCTCCAGGGGATGTGGTCGCAATGTATGAGGACGCGATCTAGGTAGAATGACCATGTCGAACCCGTGAGATCGAGTCAAGGATCTTAGAATGAGGTACCACCGCCACCACCACCAGCTATTGGTGTTGAGCAGCAAGATCAGACGGGAGAAGATACTATATCGCAGGCTGTGCTGTGCAAGTTCTTGAAATGGTGGCTGGTGTTGGAGGGAGTGTGGGAGCTCATAAATCTGTACCCGAATGACTCCGAGCCAACGGAGCTGAAGTGTTCCATGGAGTATCTGGTGTGGCACCCAGTACAGCTGAATATTGGTTGGAAGCAACCGAGCGCATTATGGATGAGCTCGATTTGACCCCTGTGGAGAAGTTGAAAGGAATGGTTGCACTGCTACGCGATGAAGCATATCAATGGTGGTTAACAGTTCGGGATGGTGCCACAGCTGAGGATCTGACCTGGGAATATGTTATGGCGGTATATCAGAAGAAGTATGTCGGCACACGTTACACCGATGAGCAGAGGAAGGCCTTTTTGGGGCTGGTTCAAGGGAATAAGTCTGTAGTAGAGTACGAAGCTGAATTTCTAAGGTTGAGTCGGTATGCTCGAGGAGTAGTAGCTACGAAACATGAGCGGTGTGTCCGATTTGAGGACGGACTAAGGGATGACTTGAGGTTGTTAGGTACTCCACATCAAGAGCGAGAGTTCTCTGTGTTAGTGGAGAAAGCTAAGATAGCGGAAGGAATTAAGGACTCTATGAGGCAGAATACGGACCGGAGTAAGCAGAAGAGAGGATTTGGGCCGTCTGGATCATCTGGGAATACTCAAAAAAGGCCTAGAATTGATGGGCAGCGAGGTCAGCAAACTGGTACTGGAGGGCAATATCGTACTTATGAGCAGTGCGGGAAGAAACACTTAGGTGAATGCTGGAAGAATACAGGTGGATGTTTTAGATGTGGGTCAAAGGACCATATGATTAAGGACTGCCCGAGAAAATCGGATGGGAATTGGCCAGCAGCTCAGAATGTTAATCAGGCTGGTAGAGGGGGACAGCAGCCTTAGCGAGGTCGTGGTCCGAATAATCGAGGAAATGGTACTGGTAGAAGACGTGGAACACGGGCCGAGGTGCTGTTAATACTGAGGCAAGGCAGCCAGATTTGGTTTATGTGGTTCACCGTAGGGAAGAGGGAGACGCACCGGATGTTATAACCGGTACGTTCCTTGTATTTGGAAAGCCTTATTATGCTTTGATTGATGTGGGCTCAACCCATTCTTATATTGCATGTAGAGTAGTTGAAACTCTAGGCATAACCTCTGAACTCTCGGATAGGGAGATGACTGTAGTAAGCCCACTAGGTCAAACTGTAGTGGTAAATAAGATCTTTCGGAGTGTACCTTTAGAAATTCAAGGCGTAGAATTTTTTGCTGACTTGATGGAACTTCCCTTGAAGAGTTCGATCTCATACTTGGAATGGACTGGCTAGTGGACCATCGGGCTTTGTTGGACTGTGCAGCTAAGCAAATGGAGTTAAGGACCCCGGAGGAAGAGGTGGCCATTATGATAGGAGAAAGAAAAACTACTTGTCTAATGTAGTTTCGGTGCTAAAGGTTGAAAAGATGGTTCATAAAGGGTGCAAGGCATTTTTAGCCCTCGTAAGTGAGTTGATGGAAAGGAAGAAGGTGTTAGTGGAGTTAGAACGGTAAGGGATTACAAAGACGTGTTTCTTGAGGAATTACCAGGAATACCCCCAGACATGGAGGTGGAGTTTGAAATTGACTTGCTGCCGGGAATAGCTCCTGTGTTAATCACTCCATACGGAATGGCACCGAAGGAGTTGGTTGAACTCAAGGCTCAGATTCAAGAATTACTCGACTGTGGGTTTATCCGACCCAGTGTGTCTCCATGGGGAGCATCGGTCCTATTTGTGAAGAAGAAAGACGGAACTATGCGTATGTGCATAGACTATCGTCAATTAAATAAGCTGACCATCAAGAACAAGTATCCTTCACCAAGGATTGATGACTTGTTCGATCAGCTTAAGGGGGTGGCAGTGTTCTCAAAGATCGACTTAAGGTAAGGATATCATCAGTTGAAGGTGAAGGGGGCAGATATCCATAAGACAGCCTTTAGGACAAGATACGGCCACTATGAGTTTGTGGTAATGCCGTTCGGGTTGACAAACACCCCAGCCGTGTTCATGGATATGATAAACTGGGTTTTTCAACCTTACTTGGATAGGTTCGTCGTGGTGTTCATCGACGACATCCTAGTGTACTCTAAGACTGAAGAGGAGCATGATGAGCATCTCCGGATTGTGCTGCAAGTGTTAAGGGAGAAGAAGCTCTATACCAAATTTACAAGTGTGAATTTTGGCTTAAGGAGGTTGCATTCTTAGGGCACGTGGTGTCAGCAGAAGGAATAAGGGTGGATCCTAGGAAGGTTGAAGCAGTGTTGAATTGGAAACCACCTAAGTCGGTGGTAGAGATTCGTAGTTTCTTGGGACTAGCAGGCTATTACAGAAGTTTCGTAGAAGGATTTTTGTCAATTGCAGCGCCTTTGACAAAGTTGTTAAGGAAAGAAGTACCCTTTGTATGGGCGGATAAGCAACAGGAGAGTTTTGAAAACCTTAAGAGGGTATTGACGGAAGCTCCGGTGTTGATTCAGCCTGAGGCAAGAAAGGATTTTTGGTGTATTATGACGCTTCCCATACAGGCTTGGGTTGTGTATTGATGCAAGATGGGAAGGTAGTCGCATATGCATCTCGACAGTTGAGGCCACATGACGTGAACTACCCTACGCATGACTTGGAATTAGTAGCAGTGGTCTTCGTTCTTAAGGTATGGAGGCACTACCTTTATGGTGAAAAGTCGACGATCTACACAGACCACAAGAGTCTCAAGATCTGTTGACTCAGAAGGAGTTGAATCTGAGGCAGCGAAGGTGGGTGAAGTTACTGAAGGATTACGACTGTTCTATAGAGTATCACCCGGGCAAAGCAAATGTAGTGGCGGATGCCCTAAGCCGAAAAGTTGTGTCGGATCTGAGGGTGATGTTCGCACACTTGAGTTTGTATGATGATGGTGGAAGCCTGTTGGTAAGCCGACGTGGTTGAATGAGGTAAAGGAGGGACAATTGGCTGATGAGGACCTAAGTGCTAAGCTACGGCAAGTACAGAATGGAGAGTTGAAAGATTATGGCATTAATGGCGAAGGAGTGTTGTGTTTCAAGAGAAAGGTCTGTATGCCTAAGAATAAGGAACTTAGACAAAGGATTCTTCAGGAATCGCATAGTAGCCCTTATGCTATGCATCCTGGAGGCACTAAGTTGTATAGAGACTTGAGAGAACAGTTTTGGTGGCCTGGTCTGAAAAAGGAAGTTACAGAATTTGTCGGCAAGTGTCTAACGTGTCAGCAAGTTAAGGCTAAACACCAGGTTCCGTCAGGATTGCTTCAGCCAATCATGATTCCGCAGTGGAAGTGGGAGAGAATTATCATGGACTTCATTAGTGGGCTTCCCCTTACGCCTACTAAGAAGGACTCGGTATGGGTAATAGTGGATCGTTTGACCAAGTCCGCGCACTTTATTCCGGTGAGAGTCGACTATTCTTTGTAGAGGTTGGCAAAGTTATATGTGGTGGAAGTTGTAAGGTTGCATGGAGTGCCGGTGTCGATTATCTCAGATAGGGACCCAAGGTTTACTTCTCAGTTCTAGAAAGCGTTACATCAGGCTTTAGGCATTAAATTGGATTTCATTACGGCCTTTCATCCACAGTTGGACGGGCAATCTGAACGGGTAATCCAAGTATTGGAGGATATGTTGAGGGGCTGTGTGATGGATTTCAGAGGAAGTTGGGAGGAATATTTGCCTCTAGCAGAATTTGCCTACAACAACAGCTACCAGGCAAGTATTCGAATGGCACCTTATGAAGCACTGTATGGTCGAAAGTGTCGGACTCCTACATGTTGGACGGAATTGGGAGAACGACGAGTTTTGGGTCCAGATATTGTGGCAGAATCCAAAGAGAAGGTTAGTATAATTCGGGCTCGATTGAAGGAAGCATCCGATAGACAAAAGTCGTACGCAGATCTCGAACGGAAGGAGATTGAATTTGATGTGGGAGACCAAGTATTCCTTAAAGTTTTGCCTTGGAAGAAGGTGATGAGATTTGGTCGAAAAGGGAAACTAAGTCCAAGGTTTATAGGACCCTATCGAGTGTTGAAGCGAGTTGGACTAGTGGCATATCAGTTGGAATTGCCACCCGAGTTGAAGCAGATGCACGACGTATTCCATGTGTCCATGCTACGTCGATATCGATCGGATCCATCTCATGTGGTACCAATTGAAGAGGTGGAGCTAAGGTCAGACTTGTCCTATGAGGAGGAGCCGATTTAGATCCTAGAACGTGATGTGAAAGTGTTAAGGAGGAAGTCAGTTCCTCTAGTTAAGGTGTTATCACACAATCATGGATCGAAAGAAGCTTCGTGGGAGCCAGAAGAAGCAATGCGACAGCAATACCCCCACCTATTCTAGCCAGGTAATTTTGAGGACGAAATTATTTTAAGGGGGTAGAACTGTAATATCCTGGAAATGGGCTTGTGCATTCATGCTTAATTATGTGAAATATCATGTTTATAAACGTTCTGAATGTGATCTATGAATATCGTGAAGTTTGAAATGTAGGGAAATACCTTAGAAAATTTTTAGATTTTAAGTCTTATTAAGGGAGCTAAGTGAATAGGGCCTTAAGAGAAAATGTATGTGAAATATGACATACAATTGGGCTTGGGAAAAGTGGCTATAAGGATCCACTTAAGGGCCTAGCATGTGACGCCACCTACATATGCAATTGGGCTTGTGTTCGGGCCACAAGGAAAGCAAAAAGAAGTTTTATTTTTGCTACAAGGTAGATAGTGTTGGAAGGCATTAAGGCACCAAAGGGAGGAGTTTGATTCCATTTAAAATTTGACTAAAGGATAATTGTTGGGATTAATTTTTATTAATTTGAGTAAGGTGATAATTAAAAGATAAAGTTATCAAGATATGGAGAGTTGGCCAATTTAGGGGCTCCTTGGATGGTATTTTCGGCTAATCATAGTGTAGGTGTGCCGAAAATTTTAATTCTCTTCTTATCTCTTTCTATAGCCGATTTTCCATTTGCTTCTCCCAAGTTCTTCTTTTCTTTTGTCAAGCTGAATTCCTCTTCTCTCTAAAATAGCCATTGCCGATTTTCATAAGCCTCTCCCATTCTCGTAATCTTCTTTTCTTCAAACTTCATATCAGTTCTTTGTGTTAGCCGAATATTCAATCACCTTTCTAAGGGCTTAGCTGAATCTTGTAAGTACTCTTCCTTCCATTTGTATTTTATTTTATTAAGTGCCATAACCGAATCTTAAGGTGCTCTTATTCCTCCGACTTAAAGCCTTAGTCAATCTTTGAGGGACTTCAAGCAAAGGGTCATCGATTTCTTCAAGTAAGGGTAAGATCCAAATTTGGTTTCCATTCCTTTATATTTTAGACTTATCAAAATTTAGGGACTAATCCCTATTATTGATCTTGGCTGAATTATGGAAGGGCGGCTTCGGGAGTTAAGTATTGTCGACTTTGGAAGAGGATCTTTTCGGGATCTCAAGTTTTAAGGTAAGCAATAAAGTGATATTCGCCATAGGCCATTATTATGTGATTTAAAGATTAGATTTAAATCTAACCTATGACTATAGGTAATTCGACATCTCCTTGGTTAGGGGGCTGATTTTGGATTTCAAAACCACAAGGTAAGCGGCTATGGACAATCGGCTATAGCCCTATTTTGATACTTAGATATATTCCTTATTATCTTGGAAGCCGAAAAACTAACCTATGTATAGATCTAGTGCTTGGCCGAATACAAGGAGGAGTATAGCAAAGATTTCGGGACTTGATTCTTAAGTCAATAGGCAACAAGGTAGGTTTTTAAGTGTAATAATCCTATTGGGATTTGGATTTGTGGCCGAATGGGTTTTCATTAAATTTCTAATTGGCCGAATGTAGGAGTTAGGGATCTAAAGTGTTAGATCAGATTTTCGGGTTTCAGGAAGGCATTAATATCAGGTGTGTACCCCACACTATCTTTTAATAAGAATTATGGCAATCGCTTAATATGTATGCATATTATACGAATAGGAAAATATGGCTAAGTACCATGTTATGGTACACAAGACTAAAATGCGTTTTCCTACTCCTACTATGAGTATGATAAGACTTGTTATGCCATGAATATGAATATGATAAGAATGTGAAATCGGGCCTAAGGCATTATGATGCATGATTTTGTATGACATGGGCATATGGGATATTATGAAAAAGGGGAAGTGAATGTGGTGACCTAAGACCACGATATCTGAATGTGGTGACCTAAGACCACGATATCTGAATATGGTGTCTTATAACACAAAGTATGTATCTGGTGGCTATGCCACGAATTTTATAAGGGGGATGAGCATGTCGTCTGCAGCGACTGCCTTTGATGGTGTGTAGCGGATGGAGGGTTGACTTAGTAGTCCCCATGGTGTGCAGGATGGTAAGGGTGATGTGTAGCGGATAGCAGATAGGCTTGGGTTTGGGAATGCATCATTAAATATAAATTATGATATGTATGAATATGATTTGTTGTGCCTGAATTTGTTAAGACTTAGTGTTTGTGTACAAATTGAGTCTGTTTGACTCAACCCGTTGTGGGAACCTTTTTCAGGTGACGATCAGTAATGGACCGGGTCGGCAGGAGCTTAAAGGTGGCCATGCACAGCAAGGAAATTATTTATTTAAACATTTTAAATTTTTATTTAAGCACTTTAATTTATTTTGGGGTTTGTTTTGATGTAATAAGGCCGTAGTATGAATTTTATTTTATGCATGCACGTTAAATTATTTTATTATGATACGAACTTTTTCTTAAATTAACGACTAAGTTTATTTCATTTAAAAACAAACCCTAAACGCTTTGTCACCTAAAATCAAAGGATTTCAAATATAAAATTAACTTGTTTTCCAACCCGAGCCCAACCCAAAAACAATCTTTCTTTTCAAACACATCGTTTTTTTTCCAATGCCGCAAAAGAATTTTGAACCGGTTTACATCGAGGAACATATCAAATCCGGTAAAGGCTCGTGGGCCGGGTTGGGGTGTTTCAGCTAGTGTTAATTATTTCAGGCAGAGACCCTAGATTTACGTCAAGATTCTGGAAGGCATTGCATCAGGCATTGGGTACAAGATTGGATTTCAGTATGACATTTCATCCCAGTCAGATGGACAGTCGGAGAGGGTAATCCAGGTCTTGGAAGATATGCTAAGGGGTTGTGCCTTGGATTTCAGAGGTAGTTGGGAAGAATTTTTGCCATTGGCGGAGTTCCCATACAACAATAGTCACCAGGAAAGTATTCAGATAGCACCATATGAAGCGTTATATGGTCGGAAGTGTCGTACCCCTACGTGTTGGATGGAGTTGGGGGAGCGACAGTTATTGGGTCCCGAGTTGGTGGCTGAAACAGAAGAAAAATTTAGGCTGATTTGAGCTCGTCTGAAGGAAGCTTCAGACAGGCAAAAGTCCTATGCCGATCTTAAACGGAAGGATATAGAATTTGCAGAAGGTGATAGGGTTTTCTTAAAGGTATCACCGTGGAAAAAAGTGCTGAGATTTGGTCGAAAGAGCAAGCTAAGACCTAGGTTTATCGGCCCTTATCGGGTGTTGAAGCGAGTGGGACGAGTAGCTTATCAGCTCGAGTTGCCACCAGAGTTGATTCAGATCCATAATGTGTTTCATGTTTCTATGCTTAGACACTATCGCTAAGATCCATCTCTTGTTGTGTTGGTGGAAGAAATTGAGGTAAGCCTAGACTTATCTTTTGAAGAGGAACCACTAGTAGATTTTGGATAAGGATGTCAAGGTGTTGCATAGGAAATCAGTCCCTTTGGTGAAGGTATTATGGCAGAACCATGGATCCGAAGAAGCAACATGGGAGCCGGAGGATGTTATGTGACAGCAATACCCTCAACTCTTTTGATCAGGTAAATTTTGAGGCCGAAATTTATTTTAAGGGGGTAGAACTATAACATCCTGAATAAGTGGGTTTGTGAATTTTGTGTGTTGTAGGGTTAAAGTGTTAGCTTCAGATTTAGAGGTGCGAATTGGGCTCAGGTTTGGGTTGAGGCCTAGGTTAATTTCCTAATGGGGAAATATAGGAGAGAAAGAAGGGGCATCTGTGTTTAAAATTTACAAGGTGGGCTTGTGGCCCAAAATCTGGTAGTGCTGTAAGAGAGCAAGTAGATGGTGTCACTAAGGGGAGGATTGGGCCTTAGTGTTGGCCGCTTGGAGCCCATGCTTTTGGGCTAAAATTTGGCATTCTGATGGGGGATGGGAGGACGACACACTGGCTATAAAATTGGAGATTTAATTCTTTTATTTTGATTAATAATATGCTGATAAATGGGGGGAAGGAGTTGGTGCTTAGTAGGCCTCTTTTGAAGGGAGGATGTGGATTAAGATAGCAAGGGAGGATAAGAGTTATCAGTTGGAGGAAGAGTTTGCCGAAAATCAAACTTTGGGGAGGGGGTGAAATTCGGTTTGATATGCCGAAATTGGTAGGCACAAGTGATCATTTTTTCATCTTTTTCTTTCTTCCTCATCTTCTCTCTTCAAACTAAAATTCTCTTCTCTTGTGGGATTCTCTCATTTGCCTCAATTTCTCTCCAAAACTGAAACCTTCTAGTTCTATTCTCCTCTTCAATATCTTCCTAAAAGCTGAACCTTCTTTTCCCATATCTTCTTCTTCCATAGTCGAAACCTTCAAAGTTTAGTCTCTTTTTCCGAAGTTTCACCATATCCGAATCATCATCTCAGGATTGGTAAGTTCTCCGTCGTTTTCTTCCTTGCTATTTCTTTCTTTCTCATCTAGTTTCTAACCCGAATCACTTCCCTAATATCTCGTCGATTTTCACTCTTTATTTCTAGAAGCCGAATCTCCTCTGTGGTGACTACTTGTGCCGAAACTAGAAAAAGACTGATGGGATTTAATTATCGTTTTAGTCAAGTCCAAGACTCGGGATTTGTCGATCTAGGTAAGGGCCGTGGCCGTGAACACAAATTTCTTTTAATTTGTTCTCATTACTTTTATATTATTTATGACCAAGGTGTGTTCATGGACTCAAATGCCAGCGAAAGGATAGGAGGGGTTGGTTCTGTAAACCCAGCCCCTAAGTTCAAAAAGCGAGCAGTATCAGGGGTACGAGATTGGCCACCGGGTTGTGGGCCGGCATCGGAGAAAGATCGTAGGCCGATAGTGGTAGTCTCGAGTGATGGTAGTGTTAAAGCTAAGAGTGCGATAGTACGTGTGTCAGGTGTGTAACTCTTATGCACTTCATATGTTGTTAGGTTAAATGTTGTGTTTTTTAAAAGCTGAAATAACAGTGGGAAACATTACGTTACCCTTACGGATATAAGCAAGGACTCCGGGTAAGTCCATTATAGTGAATAACGTGCATTATCTATGTGAAACTTGTGTGTGCCATGTTATACTTTATTATGTATTAAGCATGATCATATTGTATGGAGAAACATATACATGAAATATGGGTATGATGAGAGGAGGGGGAAGGCATGATTTATCAGACTGTCACCAGTGGTTAGGTACCACACATGGGTTGGCCCCACATATTATTATTCTGTGACTAAGTCTCAGTGGTTTGGAACCACCAGTGGTTAGGTACCACATATGATTATTTCTGTGACTCGTCCTAGTGGTTAGGTACCACAGTGGGTTGGCCCCACATATCGATTTAAGGGATCATCACCAGTGGTTAGGTACCACAAGTGGGTTGGCCCCACACATGAATGTTTGTAACTTTGGTTACCAGTGGTTAGGTACCACCAGTGGCTAGGTGCCACAAGGGGTAGACTTGGCATGCATAATATCATATGAATCTGTGTATGAGTTTAACGTCTTTTGGGATAGGGAATTACACACTGAGTCTCGGTGACTCACCCCTTCCATTACATTTTGCAGATAATGCTTAGACCGTGGATTTGGAGCCGGGGTGGACTCGCGGTGGCCATGGGAAATATCTATTTAGTTTCAATGATCATTTTAGTTTTAATTATTATTTACTTTAAGTTGGGATTTCAGTTTGTAATAAAGCCACTTAAACTTTACTTTGGGATTTCTTATTCTTTCCATTTTCTCCTAAATTTTATTAAACGAGAAGGCGTGTCAAGTAATCTATGAAATGGATGTTTTTATCAACCTAGCCAAATACTCTGAGTTTTCTAAGGTTATACGCCTGATAAATAATAAATAGAGGTTAACAACAAAGTGATTCTATCATGCTGAATAATGTTTCAAAATGTTTTAACAATTCACTCAATTCCACCACGTTTTTCTTAACTACACAAAAGTTTTCTTTTCAAATCAAGACGACAAAGTGGTGGTAAGACGTTTTCTTCCCAGTGACATGCCAGATTCGGTTGTAGCATTTAGACCGGGTTTGAGGTGTTACAGACCCATAGTCTTTTAATAATTTTTCCTTTGTAAAAACTTGGGGGACCTCTATGTTTATAGAAATTAAAGCTAGTTTTAACAAAGTTTTTTTTTTTGAGCCATCTCTTCTTAGAAATCTGTTTGGTAAAACTTTGTTAGAGTGAGATTTTTCACTCTTAAGCAACTCAAGTTGCTTTTAATGGTCAACATGAATTTCCGAAACAAAATTATGCAAGTCTTGGTTCTTTTTCTCAAAAGCATTTATAATGACTTCCATATCATGGATTTTATTTTCAAGTTCATGATTGGTTTTAAAGAGTAAACTATTTTCATAATTTTATTTAGAAATGTTTTTCCTTATATTTTGAAACCATAGTTTCAAACTCCAAACCCAACTCATCATAGGCATCTTGTAACTCATCAAAAGAATAGGATATTGAATTGGATGAGTTAGAAGTTACCTTTGGATTATCAATGGCTATAAGGCAAAGGTTTGGTACTTATTGATATTTATTGTTGGATGAATCCTCATAACTCTATAACGCCTCAATTGTTGTGTAGTTTAGTGTCAGAATGGGCCTGCTGATCTGGAGGGTGAGAGAGTGTTAGGGAACCTCATGGTTCCGGGTTCGAGTCTTAATGTGAATGTTGGTAGGTACTTTATTTTTTTATTTTAGATAATAATTATAAGTATTTAAAATTATTAAATTATTAGTTATATGAAAAAAATTTGATTTTCTTTTTTCTTTTCTTTTTATATTTTTAGCTTTTTTGTGTTCATGTTCTCCTCTTCTCCCTTCTCTTCTGCTTTCTAAATATTCTTAAAACGGTTGGTTTGTGGATTCAAGAACTTTGCGCCTCTACCGTCTTCTCCGATCGCAAATAGGTGTAGGATTCAAACTGTAACTACATTGTTTTTTTCTATTATTTGCTAAATGGTTTTTACAAACTTATGATTCGGGTTTCCTTAAGTTAATGTCAAACCGAGGATTTTGAGTTGTAGTCAATGCAAGTGATGAGAAATCTCCACTTTACGGTATACTTTGATAGGGTAAAGGTTAGGGACGGTTCTGGTGGCCAAAATGGTGTTTTGGGGCTGAATTGGGTGGTTTCGTAGCCTCTCGATGGCAAAATGGGCATGTGTCGAGTCACACGACCGTGTGGATATGGGAACTAGGGTTTTCGGCCAAATTGGGTGCCACACGGCCATGTGGGGCTGATTTTGGGGATTTTATCGATTCTCACATGACCATGTCCTTAAGGCACACGGGCATGTGGATTTGGGAATTAGGGATTTTGAGTTTTGGGGTTACACGACCTAGCTATCTGGCCGTGTGCCTAGTTTGGGAAAATTAGGGCTTCTACACGGGCGTATGCTTCGAGACACATGGTTGTGTGACTGATTTAGGGCCTAGGGATTCCACACGGGGGTGTGTTATGGGACACACACCGTGTGACACCTTCACACGGTCGTGTCGGCCTTGCATCTTAAGTTAGTGGACTTGGACAATGAGTTACACGGCTGGTTTGCACGACCGTGTCCCTGTGTCACACAGGCATGTGTCTCTGTCACACGGCCATGTGCCACTCCTTACACGGGCCTTTGGATGCCCAAACAACCTAGATTGCTCCACACGGCCGGAGCACACAGGCGTGTGGCCTTAACTCGCCAAATTCTAATTTTGGGAAAATCGAATGCCATCGTGACTCTGTGTTTCAACCTTTAGCTAAGTTTTAGTGAAGGTAGTTATGACTCTGCTCTGACTTCGATTTATGTGTGTTAATTGTGGATGGTTGTGTGATAAGCTCGATATCGAACTTAAGTTGTCAATGTGCACATATCTGATTCTGTAGCTGACTGATTGGAGGTAAGTGTCTACTTTGATTAACTATCTATAACTGGTGTTCTGATTATGTTCATCGGACTGCATACATACATATGCATTCATACATTTGCATAAAATTATTTCATGTGGGATGTTGAATAGTAGGGAGATTTACGATTTGGTAGTTTATCTGCATTCTAATAGTCCCAATACTCGAAGGGACATGGACAACGTGGATGATCATCATTGTCAGGCAACCCGGGATGACATTATAACGGTATAGCAGATTACCACATTGCACTGTACAGTATGTACGTTAGCTATGCTATGTACCACTATCTGAGCTGGCAGTTTTACTGCATGTCTGTACCGTGGTTTACCGCATTGCACAGTATAGTTTATACGCTAGCCTTGTTGTATAATATATGAGACTGGCAGTTTAGCTGCACAATGATTGGTCGCAATTCCTTGAGGGTCGAGGACAATGCTGATGATCATCATTGCCGGGCAACTCAGGATGACATCATATGGAGTATAAGGTTGGATGGGCTTTTCGAGGTCCTACTCAGAGTGTAGGGATGGGTGGGTTGATTAAATCCCCACAGTAAGTGTAGGGTTGGACGGAGATGGTGCGTTGGCTGGATGGATAGGTTATTTTGTAACGCATGTGCACTCATATGTATCTGATTGACACTGTGACTAGATGTGATACTGTGATTGAATTTGATTGAATGTTTGACTAAAATATTTGAATGTCTGATTGATTGAAATGTCTGATTGTATTGTTTGATCGAAAGGCACTCGTGGCTAAGAGAACCATGTGTGATGGGATAGGGCCCAAACTAATTTTGATTCAGGAAAGGGCTTAGGCTCAGTCTGTAACTATTGAAAGTTTTCACTACTGTGTTTGATTGGGCCATATGACTGTAAAGTTACATATGGGTTACATTGATTATTGGCAATATGCTCAACTGTCATCTGATGGTATGGTTTGCTTTAGATATATATATCGACCGATTTGTTTAGTTCGGTAGGTTGGTTCTGCTTCGCTACTGAATCTGAACTACTTCTAAGCCTTCCTATTTCTGTTCTATTTTGTTTTGTAGCTTTACTAGTCTTGATCTCACACTGAGCTTGAGTAGCTCACCCCCTCTTCTGTTTCCCCTTTCAGGTACCACTCTAATTTTTGATGCTGGACTCGGTATGCGGAGGTCTCAGACAGTCTTGGTGGTTAAACTATGAGTTTTTTTATTTTGGTTCTATTTGTTATTTAGATAAAGTTTAAATTGTAAGGATTTATAATGTTATGGTATAGTTTTCGATTTATGTTTTATTCACATATATTAAACAATTTCAGTTTACTGAGATAAATTATTTTGTAAAATTTTCCTATGATCACTTCAGTGATCAATGTGGCATTTCGAATTCAGTCTAGACTTTTAGGCTGGGTTTAGGGTGTTACAAACTCCAAGTAGTAGCATGAGCCTTAAAATTTTGTTTGCTTGACCCATTTTTCTTCCATTGGGGACAATCGAAATTTATGTGTTTCAGCTTCTTGCATTCAAAGCATATGATAGGGTCCTTTTCCTTGGTAGATTCAAGCTTGAGTCCTTCATTCTTTTGGAAATTTCTCCCTCTATTAGACCTCATAAACTTCTTGAATCTCCTAGCAAACCTAGTCATCTCTTTGTCTTCATCCACCTCTTCACTTGATTCACATTATTCAATGGTGGTGGATTTGAGAGCAACACCAACATTCTTCTTCTCATTCTTAGTTTCTTCTACCCCTTCATTGAGCCTCATTTCATGTGTAAGTAAAAAACCGATGAGTTCATCCAAAGTCAACATTTCTAAATTCTTTACTTCTTCAATTGAGGTCACCTTGACTTACTATAATTTAGGCAAGCTTCGAAGTATTTTTCCTCACAACTTCTTCATTGTGATAAGTCTTCCCATAGGATTTTAGCCCATTAATGACGATGGTGAATCTATTGGACATTGCTTTGATGTCCTCCTCAAGCTTCATCTTAAAGGTTTCGTAATTAATAGTGAGGATTCCCACCTTTGTCTTCTTTACTTGGCTAATACCTCATGAATTACCTCAAGTTTATCCCATATCTCATTGGCATTCGAACATGACAATACTATACTATACTCATCTGGACCAAGTGCACAAAAGAGAGTGTGTGTGGCTTTGACATTAATTGAATGCTACTTCTATCTTATTCGTTCCATTCTTTCTTACTCTTTGGAACTAAGAGCTCTCCTTCTTGCTTGAGTGGAATTTAAGGGTCATCCATCGTAATGTCCCAAACTGCGAGATCATTTTCTTGGATGAATAACATTATTATTTCCTTCCAATATGAATAGTTAACACTAATGAAATAAAAAGGCTTGGAAATATATTTAAACTCACCAAGAAAAATTAAGCCAGAAGTAGACGTCATCGCATGAATTGAGTTGATGATTATTGAGCTTCCTCAAAGATTTCCTCTTTGGTTGTCAAATCATCTAAAAGAGATAAGTTTTGATACAAATTGTTATCTCAATAATTCAACTTGAAATCACTAAGAGGAAGGGTGAATTAGCTTCTTAAAAAATTTATGGTTGCTAAAAAAATGATAGAGACAAAGAACACTTTAATTTATAGTGATTCAAACCCAATTTTCTACTCCACTACCTTCACTTTCCACAACTAAGGATTTTCTCAAATTCACTATGTAATAGCCCGATTTAGGGCCTAGTCCAAATAGTGGTGCGAGACCACAAATTCGAAGTAGAAATATGTATTTTAATGATTTTTATGAGGCTTACGAGGTATTTGCATTATTGTGTGAAAATTTCATGAAGGAATTTTATTAATTAGTAAACAATTTGTCCATTAGGCCTAAATTGCAATGATTAGAAAATATGAGAATCTAGAAGGTTTAAGTATGAAATAGCATCATAAAAATTATTAAAAGTCCTTATTTAGCAATTAGACCATTATATGTTAAGATGGACAAAAATAGACATAGGAAGGAAAAATCTCAACAAATGATCATTAAGGGCATTTTTGTCATTTGGTAAATAAAATATTAAAAAGGGAAAAATAAGTCAAAATTGTGTCCATCTTCTTCTCCTTGGCCAAAATTCCATAAGGAAGAAAAAGCTAGGGTTTGTTAATCTTTCAAGCTTGATTGTAAGTGTCTCTTTGCCCCGTTTTTAATGTTATTCGTATTTTTTAGATCCTCGTAGCTCGATTTAGCTATTTCTAGCTATATTTTGAGCTACGATTTTTCAAAAATTTACCCATGTATGACACGCATGTATTTTGATGTTTTAAGGAAGAATATGAAATTTTGATGTATGGTAAACGTCTTTTTCTAAGTGATTTTCATGAAAAATGCATAAAAAACCAAATTGTAAAAGTTATAAAATTGGTCATACATGAGTGAAATAGTGGAAATTAAGGGCTGTTGTAGTTAAGAGAATAATTCGACTAAGCTTAAAATACAAGGAAGTTGAATAAAAATCATTTTACGAGCTTAGGGGCAAAAGTGTAATTATGAAAAAGTTTAGAGACAAGATCGTAATTTTGCCAAAGTGTGATTAATGAGTCAATTTAGTCAATGTGAGTATTAAATAAGTGAAATTGTCATTATAGATCAAGAAACGTGAAGTCCAGACCGAAACTGAGGAAACAACAATGTTGCGGACTAAATCGAACATCTATATACATTTTGAGTATCAGGGTAAGTTTGTGTGAAATTAAGGTTACATGTGTTACTGTGTTTAAATTACTTATTATTTTGTGAAATGCTTATTATTTCCATGAAGTCAATTAATAATGTCTTGGTGAGAAAAATGAATGAGAACATCTAAGTTGAAGTCCCGGTTGAAGACTCGAAATAATAAGGATACCTATATCATGCCAATAGATAAGGAAGGTCCCGTATAAGACCATATTTGGGATATGGCATCGGCGCCGAATGTAGGTCTCGTATAAGACCATGTCTGGGACATGGCATCAGCACCGAACGTAGATCCTGTATAAGACCATGTCTGGGATATGGCATCGGTATAAAAGGTGATCATGTATAAGACCATGTCTAGGACATGGCATCAATACCATACAAGGAAGGTCCCGTGTAAGACCATGTTTGGGACATGGCTTTGGCACCAAAGAAAGATAATGTATGAAACACCCCAAACCCGACCCACGAGCCTTGACCGGATCTGGTATGTTCCCCGGTGTAAACCGTTTCAAAATCTTTTGTTACTTAGGAAAAACTTGTGTGTTTTGAAAGAAAGATTGTTTTGGGTTGGGCTTGAGTTGAGAACAAGTTTAATTCATTGTTAAAAATCCTTTACTTTAGGTGACAAAACGTTTGGGCTTTGTTTTAAAAAAAATTGATTTACTTAATCTTTTAATAAATAAAGGTTTGTAAGCTTAACAAATAAAAACAGAATAAAATATTTCTACTAAGGCCTTATTACATCAAATAACTCCCAAAATTTAAATTCAAAATACTTAAAGTACAATAGTCCAAATAAAAGAAATCTGAACTTCACATGGCCTCCACTAAGCATCTGCCGGCCCGGTCCATCACTGATCGTCACCTGAAAAATAATCCCACAAGGGGTGAGTCAACAGACTCAATGTGTAACCAACATTAAAATTAAATAATTCAGGCATACATTATCATACATGTTCTTAAACAAATAAAAATAATGTTGCAACCCGAACCCAAACCCATATGCCATCTACTACACGTCCCCCGTACCAACCTGCACACCGTGGGGACTACTATGTCAACCCTCCATCCGCTACACACCATCGAAGGCAGTCGCTGTAGTCGACGTGCTCATCGCCCTTATAAAAATTCGTGGTCTTAGGTCACCACATTTAGAATTCGTGGTCTTAGGTCACCACATTCAGATATCGTGGTCTTAGGTCACCACATTTAGATTTCATGGTCTTAGGTCACCACATTAACTTCCCCTTTTCACATAACCCATATGTCCCAATATATCATACATATTATGCAAAATCATGCCTTAATTCACATTCTTATCACTTTTCACATGTTAAAAATAACACATATTCATAATCCTAGTAGGGGTAGGAAACGTACCTGAGTACTTTTGTACCATAGTATGGTACCTTAGCCATATTTTCACATTCTTAATAACACATTTAATTTAAAACATAGCCATGAACGTATTAAAACTTAGGGTAGGGTACACACCTGATTCGCTTAACAATTTTACTTGAATCCCGAAAATCTGATCTTAGATCTTTAACTCCCTACATTCGGCCCATATTAAAGATTTAATGAAAAACTCATTCGGCCATAAAACCAAATCCTAGTAGGATTTGTGCACTAAAACTTACCTTAATGCCGATTTGCTCATCTCTCAAATCCCGAAAACTTTGCTATTCTCCTCCTTGTATTCGGCCAAACATTGGATCTCTACATAGGTTAGTTTCTGCTTTTTAAACAAAGTAAGAGATAGATCTAGATATCCAAAATAGGCCTTGGCCGAATATACCTATGTGCTTACCTTCCTTCAATCGGCTAGGTACTTGTGATCTAAATCACGAATCCTTGTATATTATTGTCGATGGCCTTGTGATTCAGTAAATCTCGAATTGGATCTTTACTTCTTTAGTGATGGTGAAATTCCTATATACTCATGTTAGATCTAATCTAACATTAAATCATAATAATATAGCTTATGGTCGAATGGTATTCATAACTTACCTTAGATCTTAGAAGTCCCAAAAGTTTCTTCTTTGTAGTCGATGAGACCTAATTCTGAAACTTCCTTCAAGTAGTCGACCATAGACATTAATAGAGTTATAGTCCTAATTTCAGCCTAAGAAAAAGAAATAAGATGATAACTTATAGATCCTTACCCCTTTATACACAAGTCGACAACCTCCTTTGCTTGAAGCCCTAAAGAAATCGGCTAGGAAGACCGAATAGTTGTCACTGATTTCGACTTTTGGACTTATTAGAGTGTCGGCTAGGGTTGTCTTTGAGGTTTCGACTTTTGATGAATTGATACAAAGAAGAAGAAGAATAGAGATGGAGGATTCGCAATGGTGAGTCTTTGAGAGGGAGCTTGCGGTTTGTCAACAAAAAAAATAGAGAAGATGACAAGGGAATTTTACAGAGACTTTCAAAAGAAAAGAAAAAGAAACAAATGGCCTTTATTCCTTTTTTGCTGAAAATACTACACTTAGTTCCCCCTATTCGGCCAACTCTCCCTTATTTTGATAAAATTTATATTTTATTTATCACCTTAATTAATCTCATCAATAATCCACTTAAAATAATCTAATATTAAATCTATTATTTATCCCCTATTTAGCCGAAATTTAAAGAGAATAAAACTCCTCTTTTAAGAGCCTTAATGCCATCCACCTCTCTGCTTCTAGAAGCAAAAATAAAACTTCTTTTATTTGCTTCCCATGTGACTCGAACTTATGCCCAATTCCCTTGTATGTGGCGCCATTTCCAGAGGCCCTAAGTGGCATCTCCAGGCCACTTTTCCAAACATGTTTGTGTGTCAAATTTCACATACCTTTTCTCTTAAGGCCACTTTGCCTCAGTTTCCTCTTTTAAACTTAACATTTCCTAACATTTCCAAGTTTCCAAAATGTTCACTTTCCTATTTTAACTTAACATTTCCAAGTTTCCAAAATGTTCACTTTCCTATTTTAACTTAACATTTCCAAGTTTCCAAAAATGTTCACTTTCCTATTTTAACTTAACATTTCCAAGTTTCCAAAAATGTTTACTTTCCTATTTTAACTTAACATTTCCAAGTTTCCAAAAATGTTCATCATACATTCATAATACATAAGACATGCCATTTCGTATAATTAAATCAAAATACATAGGCCCATTTTCGGATGTTACGATTCTACCCCCCTTAAAATAAATTTCGTCCTCAAAATTGCTTGGCTAAAATAAATGAGGGTATTGCTGTCGCATTGCCTCTTCTGGCTCCCACGAAGCTTCTTCCGTTCCATGATTTCTCCATAGAACTTTGTCTAAAGGCCTTCGATTTTCGTCAGTAGCACTTTCACATCTCGTTCTAGAATCAATTGGCTCTTCCTCGTAAGACAAGTCGACCTTAGCTCCACTTCTTAAGCGGTACCACATGAGATGGATCCGATCGGTAGCGACGTAGTATGGATACATGGAATACGCCGTGCATCTGCTGCAACTCTGGTGGCAACTCTAGCTGGTATGCCATTGGTCCAACTCACTTCAACACTCGATAGGGTCCTATAAACCTTGGACTTAGCTTCCCTTTCCGACCAAATCTCATCACCTTCTTCCAAGGCGAAACCTTAAGGAATACTTGGTCTCCCGCATCAAATTCAATCTCCTTTCATTTGAGATCTGCGTACGACTTTTGTCTATCGGATGCTTCCTTTAACTGTGCCTGAATTATCTCAACCTTTTCTTTGGATTCTGCCACTAACTCTGGACCCAAAACTCAATGTTCTCCCAATTTCATCCAACATGTAGGAGTTTGGCACTTCCGACCATACAGCGCTTCATAAGGTGCCATTCGAATACTTACTTAATAGCTGTTGTTGTAGGCAAGCTCTGCTAAGGGCAAATACTCCTCCCAACTTCCTTTGAAATCCATCACATAGCACTTCAACATATCCTCCAATACTTGGATTACCCATTCAGATTGCCCGTCCGACTGTGGATGAAAGGCCGTAGTGAAGTCTAACTTAGTGCCTAAAGCTTGATAAAGTGCCCTCCAAAATCGAGACGTAAATCTTGGGTCCCTACCCAAAATAATCGATAGTGGAACTCCATGCAACCTTACAATTTCAGCCACATACAATTTCGCCAACTTTTGTAGAGAATAATCGACCCTCACCGGAATAAATTACGCGAATTTGGTCAAACAATCCACTATTACCCATACCAAGTCCTTCTTAGTAGGCGTAAGGGGAAGCCCGCTAACGAAGTCCATGGTAATTCTTTCCCACTTCCACTGCGGAATCTCGATTGGCTGAAGCAATCCGATGGAACTTGGTGTTCACCTTAACTTGTCGACACATCGAAACTTGCCAACAAATTCAAGAACTTCCTTCTTCGCACTGCACCACCAAAATCTGTTCCCTTAGATCCTCAGACGACTTGGTGCCTCCGGATACATAGCATAAGGGCTACCATGTGCTTCCCGAAGAATCCTATGTCTTAGCTCCTCGTCCTTCGGCATACAGACCTTTCCTTTGAAGCACAATACTCCCTCATCACTAACACCATAGTCCTCTAACTCTCTATTCTGTACTTGTTGTAACTTAGCACTTAAGTCCTCATCAGCCAACTGTCCCTCTTTCACTTCATTCAACCACGTCGGCTTGACTTGCAACTCTGCCAACAAGCTTCCATCATCATACAAACTTAGATGGGAGAACATTGCCCTCAGATCCGACACCACCTTCCAACTTAGGGCATCAGCCACTACATTCGCCTTGCCCGGGTGATATTCTATCGAACAATCATAGTCCTTTAGTAGTTCCACCCACCTTCGTTGCCTCAAGTTTAACTCTTTCTGAGTCAATAGGTACTTGAGACTCTTGTGGTCTGTGTAGATCGTCGACTTTTCTCCATAAAGGTAGTGCCTCAATACCTTAAGAGCGAAGACCATTGCTGCTAATTCCAAGTCGTGCATCAGGTAATTAACCTCGTGTGGCCTCAGTTGCCGAGACGCATAAGTGACTACTTTTCCATCTTGCATAAGAAACTATGAATCTCCGCCACCGACTTAGGTGGTTTCCAATCCAACACTACTTCGATCTTTCTAGGATCCACCCTTATTCCTTCAGCAGACACCACGTGCCCTAAGAATGCAACCTCCTTAAGCCAAAATTCACACATGCTGAATTTGGCATAGAGCTTCTTTTCCCTTAATACTTGCAGCACAATCCGGAGATGCTCATCATGCTCCTCTTCAGTCTTGGAGTACACTAGGTGTCGTCGATGAACACCACGACGAACCTATCCAAGTAAGGTTGAAAAACCCGGTTCATCATATCCATGAAAGCGGTTGGGGCATTGGTTAACCCAAACGGCATTACTACAAACTCAAAATGGCCGTATCTTGTCCTAAAGGCTGTCTTATGGATATCCACCTCCTTCACCTTCAACTGATGATATCCCGACCTTAAGTCGATCTTTGAGAACACTGCCGCCCCCTAAGCTAATCGAACAAGTCGTCTATCCTTGGTAAGGGGTACTTGTTCTTGATGGTCAGCTTATTCAACTGACGATAATCTATGCACATACGCATAGTTCCGTCCTTCTTCTTCACAAACAGAACTGGTGCTCCCCATGGAGACATACTGGGTCAAATAAATCCACAGTCAAGTAATTCCTGAATTTGAGCCTTAAGCTCCACCAACTCCTTTGGTGCCATTCTATAAGGGGTAATTGACACAGGAGCTGTACCCGGCAGCAGGTCAATTCCAAAATCCACCTTCCTATCTGGGGGTATTCTTGGTAATTCCTCTGGAAACACATCCTCAAAGTGCCTTACAGTTCTAACTCCACTAACACCTCCTTCTTTTCCATCTAACGCACTTATAAAGGCTAAGAATGCCCTGCAGCCTTTACGAACCATCTTCTCCGCCTTCAATGCCGAAACTACATTAGACAAGTAGTTTCTCCTTTCTCCTATCATTACTACCACTTCATCTTTCGGGGTCCTTAGTTCCATTCGTTTAGTCGCACAATCCAACATGGCCCGGTGTTCTACTAACCAATCCATACCAAGTATGAGGTCAAATTCCCCGAAGGGTAACTCCATTAAGTCAGCCCGAAAGCTCACTCCCTGAATTTTAAGGATACACTCCGAAAGGTCCTATTCACCACTATAGTTTGGCCTAATGGGCTTACTACAGTCATCTCCCTATCAGAAAGTTTAGAGTCTAGGCCTAGTGTTTCAACTACACTACAGGCAACATAAGAATGGGTCGAATCCACATCAATAAGAGCAAAATATGGCTTGCCATGAATGAGGAACGTATCGGTTATGACGTCCGGCGCGTCTCCATCCTCCTTACGATGAACCGCATAAACCAAACCCGATTGCCTTGCCTTAGTATTAGTAGCACCTCGACCCGGTGTTCCACGTCCTCTACCATTTCCTCGATTATTTAGACCACGACCTCGGCCGAAATTTCTTGTCCCCTCTACCACCTAGTTAGCATTTCGAGTTCTTTGGCGATTCTCATCTGGTTTCTTTGAGCAGTCCTTGATCATATGGTCCTTTAACCCACATCTGAAACACCCACCTGTCTTCTTCCAACATTCACCCAAGTGTTTCTTTCCACACAGATCACATGGATGATACTGCCCTCCCGCACCGACTTGCTGACCCTACGGCCCATCAGCTCTGGGCCTTTTCTACACATTTCTCGATGATCCTGACGTCCCATACCCCTTTTGGGTCTATTCCTATCAAAGCTCTGCTTAACAGAGTCCTTGATTCCCTTGGCTACCTTAGCCTTTTCTACCAACGCGAAAAACTCCCGCTCCTGATGTGGAGCTATCAATAACCTGAGGTCATCCCTTAAACTGTCTTCAAAACGGACATATCGCTCATGTTCCGTTGCCACTACTCCTCGAGCATATCGGCTTAACCTCAGAAATTCAGCTTCATACGCCACTCTCGACTTGTTCCTTGAACCACCCCGAAAAGCCTTCATCCGCTCATCAATATATCTGGTCCCCACATACTTCTTCTGATATGCCATCTTAACATATTCCTGTGTCAGATCCTCAACTGTGGCACCATCCCAAACTGTTAACCACCATTGATACGCTTCATCGCGTAGCAACGCCACCATTCCTTTCAACTTCTCCTCAGGGGTCAGATCGAGCTCATCCATAATACGCTCGGTCGCTTCCAACCAGTATTCAGTTGTACTGGGTGCTACACTAGATACTCCACAGAATACCTCAGCTCTGTTGGCTCGGAGTCACTCGGGTACAAATTTTTGAGCTCCCACATTCCCTCCAACACCAGCCACCATTTCAAGAACTCGTAGCATAGCCTGCGATACAGCATCATCCCCCGTTTGAACTTGCTGCTCGACACCAACAGCTAGGGGTAGTGGTGGCGGTGGTAACTCATTGTCAGACCCTTGACCCGATCTAACGAGTTCTGACACAGTCATTCTTCCTCTACCGCGTCCATGACAACCGCGTCCTCTAGAACTCATATCTAATGGTGCGATTTAATCTGATTTAAAAAAATTTTATGAATTAGCCCTTATTCCACTGATTATCCATGAATAAGTTTTATGAAAAGGGTTTTAGGAGTGGTTCTTTCGTATTCATACATGCACACAGTCTTTACATTCATACATCCATCAATGAATTATGAACTTTCGTTCATTCAGAGAAATGTTGTAATTTTCATTGTTGTTATTTTTCCACTACCCAGGGGTATTTTCATAATTTTCCCTACAGGGGTATTTTCGTAATTTGTCAAAATAAGGTTCCTTGGTGATGTTGTCAATAAGGGTATTTTGGTAATTTTTTTTGAAATCCCGGGGGTAATTCAGAAATTTTGAAATTATAAGGGTATTTTAGTAATAAACCAGGGTAAATTTATAAGTCTGACTAAATCAAGGATATTTTAAAATTTGCAAAACTTGAGGGTTCTTTTTGAAAATTTGCTTTCCAAATTGGTGTTGTTGCAAAAATTTTGAAAATCAGGGGTCGTTCTGGTAATTTTGTAACTTGGGGGTATTTATGTAATTTGTAGGGTAGGGGTAATTTCGTAATTTTCCAAAATCAAGATATTTTGATATTTTATAAATTTAGGGTTCCTTTAAGTAAAGTAGTGAAATTTTGATAACTGTGGGTATTTTGAAAATTTTCATAAACCAATGGCATTTTTGTAATTTTACCACTAGGGGTATTTTTGTAATTTTTTTAAATAGAAAATATTTTGAATTTTTTTTCAAAAATAAGTTTTTGCTACTATTCAAGGGGTAATTTGGTGATTATAAAACTAGGGTTTTCATAAAAAAAATTACGGCTAGTCCCTTTCGGGTTTTAGTTAGGGGTTTAGCCCATAGCTAAGTCCTCTTGGCTAGGGTGAACCGTAGCTACGCACCAGGTAGGATTTGAGTGGAGAGGAGGTGAGTCACTAGGACTGCTTAAATACCAAGCTCCCACTGAAACCAATCCTAGACATGCACACAACGGTTGCCACACCCTAACTCGGTGACTTAGACACGGGTTTGTTTAATTGTGCCTTAGAGTCTTATGTAATTATTGGGGTAAACTAGTCCTAGGGTTTAAGTACTTATCATACTAATCTACGTTCCATTTCTACCCTTCTACAATTCATATCATAAATCACACAAGAGATCGGAGTACTTACCTGGTGGACTTCGGGTCGGAGACTTAGTGGGCCATGCCAGAAAATCCTGCTTAAATCAAAAAAAATATTTTTGGGCTTAACTTTGAAAACATTTTGGGCCTTAAACCCAAGGCCGAGAGTTTAAAACCTGGCTCTGATACCAAATTGAAACACCCCAAACCCGGCCCACGAGCCTTGACCGGATCTGGTATGTTCCCCGGTGTAAACCGTTTCAAATTCTTTTGTTACTTAGGAAAAACTTGTGTGTTTTGAAAGAAAGATTGTTTTGGGTTAGGCTTGAGTTGAGAACAAGTTTAATTCATTGTTAAAAATCCTTTACTTTAGGTGACAAAACGTTTGGGCTTTGTTTTAAAAAAAAATTGATTTACTTAATCTTTTAATAAATAAAGGTTTGTAAGCTTAACAAATAAAAATAGAATAAAATATTTCTACTAAGGCCTTATTACATCAAATAACTCCCAAAATTTAAATACAAAATACATAAAGTAAAATAGTCCAAATAAAAGAAATCTAAACTTCACATGGCCTCCACTAAGCATCTGCCGGCCCGGTCCATCACTGATCGTCACCTGAAAAATAATCCCATAAAAGGTGAGTCAACAGACTCAATGTGTAACCAACACTAAAATTTAATAATTCAGGCATACATTATCATACATGTTCTTAAACAAATAAAAACAATGATGCAACCCGAACCCAAACCTATATGCCATCCGTTACACGTCCCCCGTACCAACCTACACACCGTGGGGACTACTAAGTCAACCCTCCATCCGCTACACAAAATCGAAGGCAGTCGCTGCAGTCGACGTGCTCATCGCCCTTATAAAAATTTGTGGTCTTAGGTCACCACATTTAGAATTCGTGGTCTTAGGTCACCACATTCAGATATCGTGGTCTTAGGTCACCACATTTAGATTTCGTGGTCTTAGGTCACCACATTAACTTCCCCTTTTCACATAACCCATATGCCCCCATATATCATACATATTATGCAAAATCATGCCTTAATTTACATTCTTATCACTTTTCACATGTTAAAAATAACACATATTCATAATCCTAGTAGGGGTAGGAAACATACCTGAGTACTTTTGTACCATAGTATGGTACCTTAGCCATATTTTCACATTCTTAATAACACATTTAATTTAAAGCATAGCCATGAACGTATTAAAACTTAGGGTAGGGTACACATCTAATTCGCTAACAATTTTACTTGAATCCTGAAAATCCGATCTTAGATCTTTAACTCCCTACATTCGGCCCATATTAAAGATTTAATGAAAAACTCATTCGGCCATAAAACCAAATCCTAGTAGGATTTGTGCACTAAAACTTACCTTAATGCTGATTTGCTTATCTCTCAAATCCCGAAAACTTTGCTATTCTCCTACTTGTATTCGGCCAAACACTGGATCTCTACATAGGTTAGTTTTTGCTTTTTAAACAAAGTAAGAGATAGATCTAGATATCCAAAATAGGCCTTGGCGAATATACCTTTATGCTTACCTTCCTTCAACCGACTAGGTACTTGTGATCTAAATCTTGGAATCTTTGTATATTATTGTCGACTGGCCCTTGTGATTCGTAAATCTCGAATTGGATCCTTACTTCTTTAGTGATGGTGAAATTCCTGTATACTTATGTTAGATCTAATCTAACATTAAATCATAATAATATAGCTTATGGATGAATGGTATTCATAACTTACCTTAGATCTTAGAAGTCCCGAAAGTTTCTTCTTTGTAGTCGACAGCACCTAATTCCTGAAACTTCCTTCAAGTAGTCGGCCATAGACATTAATAGAGTTAGAGTCCTAATTTCGGCCTAAGAAAAAGAAATAAGATGATAACTTATAGATCCTTACCCCTTTATACACAAGTCGACAACTCCCTTGCTTGAAGCCCTAAAGAAATCGGCTAGGAAGACTGAATAGTTGTCACAGATTTTGGCTTTTGGACTTATTGGAGTAATCGGCTAGGGTTGTCTTTGAGGTTTCGGCTTTTGATGAATTGAAACAAAGAATAAGAAGAATAGAGATGGAGGATTCGGCAATGGCGAGTCTTTGAGAGGGAGCTTGCAGTTTTGTCAACAAAAAAGAGAAGATGACAAGGGAATTTCACAGAGACTTTCAAAAGAAAAGAAAAGAAACAAATGGCCTTTATTCCTTTTTGGCTGAAAATACTACACTTAGTTCCCCTATTCGCCAACTCTCCTTATTTTGATAAAGTTTATCTTTTATTTATCACCTTAATTAATCTCATCAATAATCCACTTAAAATAATCTAATATTAAATCTATTATTTATCCCCTATTTAGCCAAAATTTGAAGAGAATAAAACTCCTCTTTTAATAGCCTTAATGTCGTCCACCTCTCTGTTTCTGGAAGCAAAAATAAAACTTCTTTTATTTGCTTCCCATGTGACTCGAACTTAGGCCCAATTCCCTTGTATGTGGCGCCATTTCCAGAGGCCCTAAGTGGCATCTCTAGTCCACTTTTCCAAGCCTGTTTGTGTGTCAAATTTCACATACCTTTTCTCTTAAGGCCACCTTGCCTCAGTTTCCTCTTTTAAACATAACATTTCCTAACATTTCCAAGTTTCCAAAATATTCACGTTCCTATTTTAACTTAACATTTCCAAGTTTCCAAAATGTTCACTTTCCTATTTTAACTTAACATTTCCAAGTTTCCAAAAATGTTCACTTTCCTATTTTAACTTAACATTTCCAAGTTTCCAAAAATGTCTACTTTCCTATTTTAACTTAACATTTCCAAGTTTCCAAAAATGTTCATCGTACATTCATAATACATAAGACATGCCATTTCGTATAATTATATCAAAATACATAGGCCCATTTTCAGGTTGTTATAGTGTAAGACCATGTCTGAGACATGGCATCAACATCGAGCTAAGAGATCCTATGTAAGACCATATCTGGCATATGACATCGGCACCAAATGTAGGTCTCGTATAAAACCATGTTTGGGACATGGCATCGGCACCGAATGTAGATCATGTATAAGACCATGTCTTGGATATGGCATCAACATCGAATAAGGAAGGTCCCGTATAAGACCATGTCTGGGACATGGCATCGGCACCATATAAGGAAGGTCCGAATAAGACCATGTCTGGAACATGGCATTGGCACCATACAAGGAAGGTCCATGTAAGACCATGTCAGGGACATGGCTTCGACACCAAAGGTAGATCTCGTGTAAGACCATGTCTGGGGCATGGCATCGACATCGAGCTAAGAGATCTTGTGTAAGACCATATCTAGGATATGGCATCGACATAAAAAGCTGATCTCATGTAAGACCATAACTAGGATGTGGCATTGGCATCGAGATACATGCATGATGAGATTGAGTATCCTTCGATATTCCAGGTAATTCATCGGATAAAAGAGTTAAGTATGTCAAGGTGACAAAAGAACTAAGCATGTAAAGATGATATAGAGACAAGTTATACAAGGATGGCATTGAGTTCCATTTATGTTAATGATGATGAAAACTTTGAGTTTATGTTGATAATTGCATAAGTGCTAAACTATGTGACTAAGTGAATACAGGTACCATGAGTAAAATACAGGTTATGAAGTCATAATGTGATATGTGATGGGTAAGAGTAAGTATGAGTAAATATGCCTAAGTATTTGAGACTTATGTTGCTATTGTTTCATGAGATGGAAGAGTTTATTATGAGCAATGATGATGCTATATAAATTTCATGCAAACTTACTAAGCTATATGCTTAGCCCTCTCTTTTCCTTTTTCCTTGTAGTATTGCCAAGCTAGCTCGGGGATTGTAGAAAGTCAGAGCTCGAGTCACACTATCAATCACTATTTTGGTATAGTAAAGTTGATTTATTTTGAGTATGGCATGTATAAGAACTTGATCATTTTGAGTTATGTCATATTGGGAGCCAAAGTGTTGGCTATTAAGGTTACTCAATCTTTTTGTATATGGTCAATAGAAATTGGCCAATATTTGTCAAGTTTTGTTCATTAATGATTATGAGTTTTATGATGTGAAAGTTTATTAAATCGATGGAGTTATATAAGAGGGGTATGAATGATGATTTAGGGGATCCTTTATAGTGCATGATTGCTATGTTATGTGTTGCTTGAGTTGGTATAAGTGTGTTCATGTTTCAGGGTGGCAATTGGCTTGGAAAATAGCCTCTTATTGTCCACACGGGTAGACACATGGGCGTGTGTCTAGGCTGTGTGTGGCACACGGTCAACCCCATGGGTGTGTTAATAGGCCTTGTGTCCCATGCATCAACTTGTGAGAATTTGATCAGTAACATAGGCCAGCACATGGGCGTGTGCCCAAGCCATGTGCTCTTAAGAGGTTGATGATGTCATAAATAGAATCCTAAGGTTTTCACACACAGGTGGGGACACGGGCATGTCTAAGCCGTGTGAGGGATACGTGCTATAGACTCTGGCGTGTGTTCGGCCGTGTGAAAACCCCTGTAGGTTCAAAATGAAAAATAAATCCTACACAGGCTAGGAACATGGGCGTGTGTGACCATATGGCCTGCCCACACGGGCGTGTTCCATTTTACATGGAAGTGTGGCCCCTGTTTAGGCAAAAATTTTCTAAGTGTGTAAAAGTTTTAGATTTATTCTCGAACCCTTCTGTATGTATGTTTAGGGCCTCATAGGCCCTTAATAAGGACATTGTGAACATGAATGAAAATTTTTAAGTTTGAAATGTATTTTTATAGCCCGATAATGTATGTTCAAGCAAGTTAAGTCCGGTAATGCCTCGTTCATGTCCCGGTATCAGACACAGGTAAGGGGTGTTACATTTAGTGGTATCAGAGATACGATTTAGTGGTATGAGTCTAGCTATAAATGCCATATGTATGAGTATTTAAATAATGATAGTGTGACGACTACTGATGACTTAAATTATATTTTCATATAGTAAATAAATCCCGGTAGAGTTGTGGCGGATAATGTAAAAAGTAATGCGTCAACTCCCGCTGAAGTGACGGTGTTGAATGAAAATGAGGGTAAACCTACAACCGTGAGTCATAGAGGAGGAGAAGAGGATAGTGAAGCCTTTCTCCATATGATGAATGCATGGTATATGGAGTTCGTTCGTACGAATTTGAATGCACAACCCCCTCCACCATCGCCTATTCCTCAGCCTACCCCTATAGCTCCTCTAGTGGTAGAAATGGTAAGAAGAGAAAAGCCTCCAGTTGATAGAATCCAAAAACAAGGGACCGAAGAATTCCAGTCTAGTAAAAATGATGATCCAGAAAGAGCAGAATTCTTGCTTGAAAACATCATTCAAGTATTTGATGAATTATCTTGCACACCTGAAGAGTGCATGAAATGTGTAGTGTCTCTTCTGAGAGATTCTGCTTATCAGTGGTGGAATACCCTTGTGTCGATTTTACCAAGGGAAAGGATTACATGGGAGTTTTTCCAAGAAGAATTTTGGAAGAAGTACATTAGTCAGAGAGTTTATCGATTAGAAAAAAAAGAATTCTTTGAACTAAAACAAGGTAAGATGACAGTAACTAAGTACGAGCGTGAGTTTATAAGGCTCAGCAAATATGCTCGAGAGTGTGTATCCATTGAGGCCATCATGTGTAAATGGTTTGAGGACAAATTAAATGAATATATCAGATTGTTTTTTGGTGTCCTCGAGTTAAAAGAATTTGTTGTGCTAGTGGACCGGGCTTGTAAAGCCGAAGAATTGGTGAAAGAGAAAAGAAAAGCTGAGATGGAGTCTTGTGATTCAAGAAAGAGACAATTGAACAAGTCGTTTCAATCTTCATCCAAGAATTCAAGAGACTTCTCTACCCGATCAACTATTTCAGTCGGGTTTTCGAATAGAAGTAAGGGTAATCAATACTCGGGGAATAAAGCTCAAACTACTTTAGTTGCTAGTGTTAGGAACATTCGATCTAATAGACCTGTAACGCCCCAAACCCGACCTAGATGTTACGACCAGATTTGGCATGTCACATGAAAGGATTGTTTAAAAACTGCGCGCTCGTTAAAAACTTTGTATTCTTTTTGAAACTCTGCACTTTGTAGTTTGTGAAATTCAGATTTGCTTTTATGGATTTCTTGTAAAAGCATTCTTATTGCTATTAGCAAAAACTCTATTTATAGTAGAAATCAGATCCAATAATTTACGAAAATGTGATATTTTGAAAACAGTTATTAACTTTTTAAGAAAACCTAGTGTTTAATCATTTATAGTTTGAATATAACAGAAATGAAAGTTAAAAAGTAAAACAAAATCCAAAGGCCTTATTAAAAAATACTGAACCCAAATTAAAATAATCTTAAAATGAAGTAAAGACCGGATTTACTAAAATTCGTGAATAAAACTCCGATGTATGGCCACCACAGAGTCCTCCGCAACTCCAAATCCTCTATTGCTGGGGATTACCTGCAAGGTTAAGAGAAAAATGGGTGAGTTACGAGAACTCAGTGTGTAATCCCCTACTCGGTCATTAACTAGGCCCGAGCCCATACGAAAGCGGACTGGGCCAAAGCCCATACAAAAGCAGACTGGGCCAAAGCCCAAAAGAAGTAGACTGGGCCGAAGCCCTACTCGGTAACAATCTGGGCCTTAGCCCTATAAACATGATCATGCAAACAAAATATGCAGCCCAGCCTAATAATCCATCCGCTACACACCACCCGTACCAGCCTAACACACCTGTGGGGATTTCTAAATTGACCCATCCATCCGCTACACACCTCGATGGTAGACAAGCTGCTCATCACAAAATTTGTGGTGAAGCCACCAAAATAATAGAATATACGTGGCATAGCCACTATACAAATTGTGGCAGAGTCACCAGAATATATTGCAGAGCCCCCAGAATAACACTTCCTCCTATCATCAATATCTCAAACCCATGCAAAATGTCATGTATGCAAAACACATATCGAATTGATGTATGAAATAAATTACCATCGCAATAAATTAAACAAGATACACACAATTGTACTAATTAAAACCTAAGGTTATAACAGTAATTTACCCACCAAGGGTATTTATGTAATTTACCCACCAAGGGTATTTCAGTATTTTACCCACCAAAGGTATTTCGGTAATTTACCCACCAAGGGTATTTCGATAATTTCACAAACCAGGGGTATTTCGGTAATTTCACAAACCAGGGGTATTTTGAAATTTTTGCAAACTAGGGGTTTTTCGGTAATTTCGCAAACTAGGGGTATTTCAGTAATTTCACAAACGAGGGGTACTTCGATAATTTTGCAAACTAGGGGTATTTTGGTAATTTTGTAAACTAGGGGTATTTCAGTAATTTCGTAAATCAGGGGTATTTCGATAATTTTGCAAACTAGGGGTATTTCGGTAATTTCACAAATTAGGGGTATTTTAGTAATTTCGTAAACCAAGGGTATTTAAAAACCGGGGTATTTCGATAATTTCACAAACCAGGGGTATTTCGGTAATTTTGCAAACTAGGGGCATTTCAGTAATTTCGCAAACTGAGATATTCTAAATAGAGATAACGATGTGAATGGTCCTAGGGCCTATTCTCGGCCCAAATGGACCCACACGTTCGTGTGGCCCATTTAGCCCAAATTTAGCCATAGATATGAGATTCACATATCCCAGTTCACTATCTACTACACAATCATACAATTTATTCATATGGGCCCCAGGCCCATTGGGCCCACTTGGCCCATTTTGGCCCATCGTGGCCCAAACAACGTTAACCCACAAGAATACTCATGGTGGCCTCGACTATCGCATCAAAGATCCCACACGTGCGCCTGTACGATTGTGTGGTTACCATCGCCGTGTGACCGGCATTTCGGCATTTGACGCTCTACAGCTAGAGTAGTGCGAGATACACACCTAATAGGAGTCTAAAGCTAATCCACACTTTGAATGCTCCTATGCCCATACGCCCACCAAGGTATGCTACCTCTCCTCATAGACAGCTCTATATATTGCTAGCTTCTCACCTTCCCTCTTGCTAGCTTTCCGATGTGGGATCCCTTCTTCAATAGAGTTTAAATCCAACACAGCTTTCCGATGTGGGATCCCTTCTTCAATAGAGTTTAAATCCAACACAAACTCTGCCCATCTAGTTCGCAAAATAAATACTCCCCTGCTTGTCACGAGATTCAAACCCAGGCTCTCCCATCAGCCAATTCACGCCACTTACCACTAAGCCACCAGCTCCTCTTGTGTCTAACATCATGCGCAACTAAATATAAACCTATGGGCTAAAGTCCAAGTTACTTAAAAATAAACCAAAAAGAAATGCCAGCGTCAAGGCTTGAACCTTGGAACCCTTGCTTCCTTGTGGCGTCACCTCCTTGTCTCTTATGTTGCATCACTTTGCCACTACACCACAAGCTCTTTTTGTGTCATTTTTCTCCACATTTTATTCTTAAAGCCTACTTACTAACTCTCAGGTTTTTATTCACCTAAAACCAAAATTTTCCTAAAGCCCAAGTTTGATCCCGGGACTTCATAGAAGCCCCCTAACCTTCTAAAATCTCTCACCTAATGGTCCAACTTGCATCAATGTCGTTCTCTTGTTCTCAAAATTTTTTTAAATGCTCCCACGCCTAAGGCCCAATGGGCCCAATCCTACTAGGCCCAAATTCGGGTCGTTTCAAATCTACCCCCTTAAAAAAATATCGTCCTCGAAATTTCTAACTAACGAAAACATTGCACATCCTAACCTAGCACACTACGCTCTCACTGCGCACCCTGATCTTAATAACACAAGCACGCACCACACTATTTATCCATCAGAGAGGATGGACATCACATGCAAATAATTTCCACAATATGCACAGAATAAATAAAAACTCTAAGTTTAAGCATCACATCCACAAAACATACACAGAAAAACTATAGTCAATACAACATACAACAAAGCATAGTATCAGGAATTTATGAATTTGGTTCTGGAGACTCGGTGTGCCATACTTCCAGTAACACTATCACTTTTCTAAACCAAAGGTTAAACATATTTTGAAAAAAAAAAATTTAAACCCATTCCACAGTCGAGTTTTGCAACCAGGCTCTGTTACCATAAAATGTAACACCCCAAATCCAGCCTAAACGTTACGACCGGATCTGGCATGTCACATGAAAGGGTTGTTTAAAAACTACGCGCTTGTTAAAAACTTCGTATTCTTTTTGAAACTCCGCGCTTTGTAGTTTGTGAAATTCAGATTTGCTTTTATGGTTTTCTTGTAAAAGCGTTGTTATTACTATTAGCGAAAACTTTATTTATAGCATAAATTAGATCCAATAATTTACGGAAACGTGATATTTTGAAAATTGTTATTAACTTTTTAAGAAAATCCAATGTTTAATCATTTATAGTTTGAATATAACAGAAATGAAAGTTAAAAAGTAACACAAAATCCAAAGGCCTTATTACAAAAACTGAACCCAAATTAAAATAATCTTAAAATGAAGTAAAGACCGAATTTACTAAAATTCGTGAATAAAGCTCCGATGTATGGCCACCATAGAGTCCACCGCAGCTCTGAATCCTCTATCGCTGGGGATTACTTGCAAGGTTAAAGGAAAAAGGGGTGAGTTACAAGAACTCAGTGTGTAATCCCCTGATCAGTCAATAACTGGGCCCGAGCCCATATGGAAGCAGACTGGGTCAAAGCCCATACAGAAGTAGACTGGGCCAAAGCCCTATTCGATAACAATCTGGGCCATAGCCCTATAAACATGATCATGCAAACAAAATATGCAGCCTAGCCTAATAATCTATCCGCTGCACACCACCCGTACCAGCCCAACACATCTGTGGGGATTTCTAAATCGACCCATCCATCCACTACACATCTCGATGGCAGACAAGCTGCTCATCATAGAATTTGTGGCGAAGCCACCAGAATAATAGAATATACGTAGCATAGCCACTATAGAGATTGTGGCAGAGCCACCAGAATAACACTTCCTCCGATCATCAATATTCCAAACCCATACAAAATGTCATGTATGCAAAGCACATATCGAAATGATGTATGAAATAAATTACCGTCACAACCAATTAAACAGGATACACATAATCGTACTAATTAACCCCTAAGGGTATAATAGTAATTTACCCACCAAGGGTGTTTATGTAATTTACCCACTAAGAGTATTTCAGTAATTTACCCACCAAGGGTATTTTAATAATATACCCACCAAGGGTATTTTGATAATTTTGCAAACCAGGGGTATTTCGATAATTTTACAAACCAGATGTATTTCGATAATTTTGTAAACCATATGTATTTTGGTAATTTTGCAAACCAGGGGTATTTCAGTAATTTTGCAAACCAAGGGTATTTCGGTAATTTCGTAAACCAAGGGTAATTTGGTAATTTCACAAACTAAGATATTCTAAACAGAGATAACAATGTGAATGGCTAGGCCCAAATGGATCCGTCATGTTCGTGTGGCCCATTTAGCCTAAATCTAGCCACAGATATGAGATTCACATAGTCTAGTTCACTATCTACTACACAATCATACAATTTATTCATATGGGCCCCAGCCCATTGGATCCACTTGGCCCAAACAACATCAACCACAAGAATACTCATGGTGGCCTCGACTATCACGTCAAAGCTCCCACACGTGCGCCTGTACGATCATGTGGCTACCATCATCGTGTGACTGACATTTTGGCATCTGCCGCTCTACAGCTAGAGTAGTGCGAGATACAACACCTGATAGAAGTCTGAACCTAATCCGTGCTCCGAATGCTCCTATGCCCATACGCCCACCAAGATATGCTTCCTCTCCTCATAGACAGCTCTATATATAGCCAACTTCTCACCTTCCCTCTTGCTAGATTTTCGATGTGGGATCCCTTCTTCAGTAAAGTTTAAATCCAACACAAACTCTGGCCGTCCAGTCCGCAAAATAAATATTCCCCTGCTTGTCATGAGATTCGAACCCAGGCTCTCCCATCAGCCAATTCATGCCACTTGCCACTAAGCCACTAGCTCCTCTTGTGTCTAACATCATGCACAACTAAATATAAACCTATAGGCCAAAGTCCAAGTTCACTTAAAAATAAACCAAAAAGAAATGCCAGCGCCAAGGCTTGAACCTTGGTCCCCTTGCTTCCTTGTGGCGTCACCTCCTTGTCTCTTATGTGGCGTCACTTTGCCACTACACCACAAGCTCTTCTTGTGTCATTTTTTTCCACATTTTATTCTTAAAGCCTACTTACTAACTCTCAGGGTTTTATTCACCTAAAACCAAAATTTTCCTAAAGTCCAAGTTTGATCTCGGGACTTCATAGAAGCCCCTTAACCTTCAAAAATCACTCACTTAATAGGTCCAACTTGCATCAATGCCATTCTCTTATTCATAAAAATTTTTTAAACGCTCCCACGCCTAAGGCCCAATGGGCCCAATCCTACTAGGCCCAAATTCAGGTCGTCACAAGACCGGAATGCCTACAATGTGAGACGACACCCCGATGAATGTTGTGCACATGAGAGTGCTTGTTTCAAGTGTGGTTCCCAAGACCATTTTTTTCGAAAATGCCCTGAGATGGTTGAAAAAGAGAAGGTTCAGAGTGCAAGATCAGGAAGTGCTAATAGAGGAAGACAACAAAGAAACCCGGCAGTGGAACGAGTAGTAAAGGTACACCCCGAGAGCAAGCTGTGAGGCATGAGGGTAGAGCGCCTACAAAGACTTATGCCATTCACTCTCGCGGAGTGGCATCATCCTCTGATGTAATTACGGTACATTTTCTCTCCATGATATTAATGTTGTTGCTTTAGCTGATCCAAGATCTACCCACTCATACATTTGCATGAAATTAATATCTAGTATGAGCATGGCCATAGAGTCTACAGAGTTTGTGATAAATGTGTGCAATCCACTAGGCAAAAGTGTGTTAGTTGATAAAGTATGCAAAGATTGTCCATTGATGATTAGAGTCACTCAAATCTCATGCTATTGCCATTTGATGAATTTGATATAATTCTTGGTATGGACTGGTTAACCACTCATTATGTGATAGTAAATTATGGAAATAAATACATTGAGTTGAGATGTGAAAATGGGGACACTTTTCGTATTGAATCAGATGAACAAGATAGATCGCCGATATTGATCTCTCATATGTCTGCTCAGAAGTATGTAAGAAAGGGGTATGAAGCCTATCTTGCCTTCGTTATGAATGCTAAAGAAACCGAGTTAAAGATTGAATCAGTACCAATAGTACGTGAGTATCCAAATGTTTTCCCAAAAGAATTGCCAGGGTTGCCTCTGGTTAGAGAGGTTGAATTTGGCATTGAGTTAGCTTCCGCTACCGTACTGATATCGGTTGCTCCTTATAGAATGGCTCCATCTGAGGTGAAAGAATTAAAGGCACAGATGCAAGAGTTAACGGACAAAGGTTTTGGAAGACCAAGTTTTTCTCCATGGGTTGCACCAGTGTTATTTGTGAAAAAGAAAGATGGTTCTATGAGATTATGCATAGATTATCGACAACTTAATAAGGTAACAGTAAAAAATAAATACCTATTGCCAAGGATTGACGATTTTTTTGATCAATTGAAAGGAGCCACTGTGTTTTCCAAGATAGATTTGAGATCAGGGTATTATCAGTTAAGAGTGAAAGATTCAGATGTACCGAAAACAGCATTTCGAACAAGGTATGGGCATTACAAATTTTTAGTCATGCCTTTTGGTTCAACAAATGCCCCTGCGGTGTTTATGGATTTAATGAACCACATTTTTCAGCCATACTTGGATAAGTTTGTGGTTGTCTTTATTGATGACATACAGATATATTCCCATGATGAATATGAGCATGCTGAGCAGTTGAGGACAGTTTTACAGATTTTACGAGATAATCAGTTGTATGTCAAGTTCAGCAAAAGTGAATTTTTGCTCAAGGAAGTTGGATTTTTGGGGCATAAATTCTCAGGAGATGGAGTCCAAGTTGATCCAAGCAAAATTTCAGCCATTGTTGAGTGGAAGCCACCCAGGAACATAACAGAGGTGAGAAGTTTTTTAGGCCTAGCTGGCTATTACTGACGGTTTGTCAAGTGGTTTTCTATTATAGCTACCCCGATCATGAGACTGTTACAGAAAGATGTAAAGTTTGAATGGACGGAAAAATGTCAAAGAGTTTTGAGAAATTAAAAGCATTATTGACAGAGGCTCCAATTCTAGTACAACCTGAATCGGGAAAAGTGTCAACAAACTTTTCTATGATAGCTACCCCAATGGCGAGACTGTTACAGAAAGATGTAAAGTTTGAATGGACGGAAAAGTGTCAACAAAGTTTTGAGAAATAAAAAGCATTATTGACAGAGGCTCCAATTCTAGTACAACCTGAATTGGGAAAAGAATTTGTGATCTACAGTGATGCATCCTTGAATGGATTGGGCCGTGTACTCATGTAAGAAGGCAAGGTGATAGCATATGCTTCTAGACAGTTAAAGCTACATGAGAAGAATTATCCGACACATGATTTAGAGTTGGCTGACATTATCTTTGCATTGAAGATTTGGAGGCACCATTTGTATGGTGAAAGATGTCAGATATTCACCAAGCACAAAAGTTTAAAGTACTTGATGACTCAGAAGGAATTGAACTTAAGGCAACGAAGATGGTTAGAGCTGATAAAATATTACGAGCTAGTCATTGAATACCACCCGGGAAAGGCGAATGTAGTCACCGATGCTTTGAGTAGAAAGTCTTTATTTGCTTTGAGAGCTATGAATACATGAGTGACTTTGTCAGATGATGGTTCCATCTTAGATGAGTTGAGGGATAGACCGATGTTCCTCCAAGAGATATATGAGGCTCAGAAAGATGACAGTGAATTGCAAGCCAAAAGAGTTCAGTGCGAGTCAGGTATTGAGTCCGATTTTCAGATTAATTCAAATGGATGTTTGATGTTTAGAGACAGAGTCTGTGTGTAACACCTTGAACCTGCATCCGTCGCTGGATTAGGGCTACAGGGCATTATTAGACTTAGCACAGATCATAGCAAAATAATTACGATTTAAATAGTCATAACCGAATACATAGTAAATAATTATATCTACTTTCAAAGAATGCTTAAACATTTATGCATTTAGCTTAAATCTATTCAACCAAACACACATATACATATACAAACATTTTTCAACAATTAGCAAGGTCACTATTCATTTGGTCATATAAACTTCATTAACCGAATATGCTCATGTTTATAATCACTTTGCTAAACAATTTCTCAATTATTAAAGACCAAAAATACCTATATACCAAAACCTTGCCTAACCAAAACTAGGATGTACCCAAAATCATACCAATTGCCCAAAATAAAAAACATTCAACTATACTATAGATCATATTACTTATAATCCTCATAGCCAAATTATCAAATTCATCCATATCTTACAATAACCTAAACAAATAAAATCAAGCTTCATACATATACATATACATATCATGTCCGAATATGCACAACCCAAGGACATAACCTATAATGCCTTTCAAACCAATCATGAAAGTATATTTACTATATCATACAAATACCATGACCAAATATTCACAACTATGATTAACTCAATCCATTCAATCCTCATAACCAAATACCAAACATAAACACATTAAGATTTGTACTCCAAATTAAGTTAATACCATAGCCGAATCTATATAAAATCATATTACCACAATTTAGCCATTTTCGCATGGCATTTATATATATACACACCATTCAAAATCAACTCAAAAGTGACATTGTAACACCCCTTAACCCGTATCCGTCGCTAGATTAGGGTTACAGGCGTTACCAATAGCCAAATCTTTTTCAATTGATTAATTCATATCCTAAACAGATAAAGCACATGGGCACAATAATATATATATATATATATATACTTAATAGACAAGTTAAAACATATTCAATATAATCATCCACGATTACAAAGTGATCAAACAATATATTTTTATCCTCATTATTAGCATATTTATCTATTTTAACCTATGATATAAACACCTAATTAGTACCACTCCTTTGTATACATTTCATGCCAACATTCCTCACGTACCATTTCGTTTAAACCAAAGCACACTGAACCATGTAATTGGAACTACTAATAAGCATCATTACGACTACATGCATACATCACTTGACATTACACCTATAGACTAAGAGACAATACACTTCATATATATATATATATATATATATATATATACCTATATCAGAATATACATAATCTCAATATAACTTTGCATGTTATATGCATAGATCAAAGACTGAATGTGCTAACTAAACTTTCATCATTCATGCAAAATTTACGTTACTTATTTGTACTACAATTGACTATACATAAACATAGGTCTCAAAGCCAACTTAACCTAAAAGCACAAACATATAAACTATGCCTTGACCGAACATTCATTACCACTTTTCCATAATTTGTAACTACTTATACTTATCACTAACAACGAATCCAACAAGTTAACTTATACATATATATAATCATTTCTATACAACTACATTTAACTTCCAAGCATTATAAGCATACGTCTTATACCAAAGATTAAAACGGACTATTATATCAAACATATAAACAATACTTCAACCCAAAAATAATAAATTTTATTCGCAAGGCTATATATATACATTTACAAATCCAACATCATTCATTACTTATCAAAATAAAGCCTATACATGCCTTTGATTCAAAAGGTATACAAAACATATATATACCAAAGAGAGTGATAGTGTGGTCAACTTTTTTGATGATCCCCTGAGCCCGTAGTTGAATCAACGATCTATAAAATAGATATACAAACACATACAGAGTAAGCTCACTAGCTTAGTAAGTCTTTAGCAACTTTAATGTAACATTCAAACACTTAGACATTTTATTTCTTTAAACTTATAACATTGAATATAAATATTTCCATAAATATATTTATGCAGTATTTAATATTAACAGTTCATTAACCATAGCATTTACACTTCATTACCATAATTCTATAATTCATCGAACCATAGTATAAACATATATTACATGAATCACATGCTCCATGTCACATAGGTACAATATTCATATCAACTATATTATCATATTTAAAGTCTTTTCACTATTATCATTTCTACTAGTAACCGAACCTCCCAAAAATAGTACGTTTAAGCTCAAATTCTATCTTATACCATTCATACACATAGATCAATAAGCTCAATCATACATAACACCATTCTTAACATAATATTTCAACTCAAGTAACATTAATCACAACTTACCTTACTTCTGATGGATTCAATGAGATTTAAGCTTACCTGAGTTTTTAACTCAATAGATTCACTATGTTACACTCGAACAATTTATGGTTTCTTTGTTTTAAAGTATCACCGGCATTAATCCTGCTAGGCACGAAGCCCGAATCAAATCACCGACACTAAGCCTGCTAGGCACGAGCCCAAATATGTCACCGGCACTAAGCCTGCTAGGCACGAAGCCCGAATATGTCACCGACACTAAGCCTGCTAGGCACGAAGCCCGAATATGTCACCGACACTAAGCCTGCTAGGCACGAAGCCCGAATAATTCATAAACCAATCACATACTTCACATTTTTCCCAAATAATATATCAAAGATACACATTCATATCATATTGTCAATTTATGCATTCAAGCCAATTTAACCCATATACATTCGGCTATTACAATAATATACACTCAAATTTATCGAACATTATCATTTAACAGATTCATAAATAATTCTTTGACATATTTCAGCTTAAGGACTTACCTCGACTATCGACGGACAACGTTAACCAGCTAGTCGACAACTTTCGCCTTTCCCCGATCCAAATTTGTTTTCCTTGTTCTTGATCTAAACACATTAAAATTTAGCTCATTCAAGTACATTTCAACTCAATTTGGTCCCTAAGCACATAAAATAGACAAATTACCATTTTACCCCTAGAGTTTCACATTTTTACAATTTAGTCCTATTTGCATAAAACACAAAATACACATAATTTGCACATAATACTTAAGGGCCGAATCTTCTATACCTTCATACCAAGACATACATTTCATTTATTTTGCAAACAAGTCCCTCAAAAATTTTATTTTTACAAATTAGTCCAAAATACTCAAATTTAGTAAAATTTCCAATTCAATATATACTAATCTTTAACATATCATTTACATAAAATCATAAAACACCAAAAATTACAAGAACATAGCAAAGGCCTAACATCACACATGATTATTCTTAAAATTTTAACATGGGTCACCTGATTCAAGCAACGATCTCAAAATGTAAAAATTATCTAAAACCGACTAAAACTCACCTTCAATTTTAGCTTCAAAGTGTGAAATTTCAAAGAAATCAAACCCTTCTCCTCATGCAAAGGTTCGCCAAGAACAAAATGGATGATAATATCATTTTCTTTTGTTTTACTTTAACATATATTAAGTTATTATTAAATTACTTAACTAACCTTAAAATTAAAATAATCAAATAATATATCTTAAGGACAAACTTGTCCATGGCCGGCCACTAACTCATAAAATGGGTTATTTACTCTTTCTATACTTCATATCATAAAGCCATGCTCAAATTAGTACCTTTCACTTTAGTATGCCACTTTTACATTTTACACGATTAAGTCCTTTTAATCAAATTAAGCACTTAAACGATAAAATTTTTCTACGAAACTTTCACACATAATGAGCACAGAATATAATATTAAAAAATATTTCAGACTCGGATTCGTGGTCTCGAAACCACCGTTCCGATTAGGGTCAATTTCGGTATGTGACAGACATAGCCTATACATGCCATAGTTTCAAAAGGAGTACTACTTATAAAGTACCAAAGTTAGTTGATAGTGTGATAAACTTGACGATGATCCCCGAGCTCGAGTCTAAACTTCAAAACCTAATAAACAACACAACAACCACATAAAGTAAGCTATCTTAGCTTAGTAAGTTATAAGCAATTACATATAACAATGCCTTAAAACATTATAATAGAAAATTTACACATTTCATGACCCTTAAACCGAATATCCCAACATTCAATAATAGGCTTCACATAAGTCTGTAATCCATTCCTTACTTTAATACAATTGCATACTAAACTATCACCTTTCATAGCTCCAAAAACCGAATATACATACATTTAACAATTGATTTCCTATACATATACTACTTACGAAATCTATACTTACCATTCAAATAATAATCTCTCATAGCATCGAAACATACCAAATTAAATCTTTAAATTTATATTTACTCCTACCTTTAATGCTCGTCAACCAAATTTATGCACCCAAAATGTTCTGAAGTTCAACTCATACACTTAAGGTTCTTTGTCAGATTTCGCACACTTAGTGCTCGGAAGTTAAATTCGCACATTTAGTGCTCATTATCCGATTTCGTACACTTAGTGCTCGGAAGTTTAATTAGCACACTTAGTGCTCATTATCTGATTTCGCACACTTAGTGCTCATTATCAAATTTACTCCCCATTCATACAAATACACATATTCTTATCTTCAATCATATATATTTACACATTTCCAAATCAACTCATTCATCTCATAAAACATTATCACATTCGACAATATTCAATACATATATACACACCCTCTTCGGATACAACCATTTCTCATTTTAATACCACATTTGGTTATATCATTGATATATATACACATTCTATGCGGATGAACCAAAGACTTATATGTCTACCCCACATTCGACTAAATACATCTCTCAATCAACATCACATTAGGCATTAAGACATTATACATACTTACCTTTATTAAATACATGTACATCAATATAGATAAAAATTCAATTCAACCCAATTGCTTAAAAACTTACCTCGGATATCGATGGACTAAATTTCCCGACTATTCAATTAACTTCGTTTTTCCCCGATCCAATCTTGATCCTTTTTTGTTCTTGATCTAAATAAATTTAAAATTAAGCTCATTCAACATATTTTCATTCAATTTAATCCAAAAACACATAAATGGGCAAATTACATTTTTACTCCTAACATTTTATACTTTTTACAATTTAGTCCTTATAGCATAAAACACAAAATATGCAAAATTTGCACACACCATGCTTAGGTCGAATGTCACTTATGCTCATATAAGTCCATACATTTCATTTATTTCACATTTTAGTCTCAAAAATTTATTTTTGCAATTTAGTCCAAATTACTCAAAAAATCAAAATCTCTAATACAAAACATGTTAATCTAAAACATATCTTTAATATTTTGTCATTAAACATTACAAAACACAAATATTCATCAATGACTGAACTCAAAATATGCATCAAAATTAGAAATTCTAGTATGGGTCGAATAGTATTCGAAGCAACGATCTCAAAACCGTAAAAATTATCAAAAACCGAACAAAACACATACCTAAGTCAAAGCTTCCAAAGGCCGAATGTAACTTAGGTCTTTTTCTTTCTCTTTTCTTTTGTTTTCGGTCAAAATGGATGAACAATATGCATGTTCTCTTTTTTTATTTTATTTTTTATGTTTTATTATATTATAACTTATATTATTATTTTATTATTATTAACTTAACATATAATAAACATATAAATGCATAATATATATGCATGTTACCGTCCACTACTCTTGCAAAAAGGGTAATTTACAACATAAGGCCTCCTCTTATAAAGACACATCAATTTTAATCACTCAATCAAGTAAAAGGCTACTTTTTACCACTTATGCGATTTAGTCCTTTTTCATAAATTAAACACACAAACGGACAAATTAACTCACGAAATTTTAACACATGCTCAATCATATATCATACGCATTGAATATAATATTAAAATATTTTAATGACTCAAATTTGTTGTTCTGAAACCACTATTCCGGTTAGAGTCAAAATCAGGCTGTTACAACTCTCCCCCTTCGTCCTCAAAAATCTTACCGAAAATAGGTTTGGAAAACGTTCTTTCATCGAATCCTCAAGCTCCTGGTTGCTTCTTCAATTTCGTGCTTAAGCCAAAGTACTTTTACTAACGATATTTTCTTATTTCGCAACTCTTTCACTTCACGAGCCAAGATACGGATTGGTTCTTCTTCATAAGTTAGATCGGTCTGTATATCAACCTCAGATGGATTAATCATGTGAGAAGGGTCAGATTTATGCTGTCGAAGCATCGAAACATGGAAAACATTGTGGATCTTTTCTAGTTCAGGTGGCAATAGCAATCTATAAGCAACCGACCTGATACGTTCTATAATATCATACGGCCCAATAAATCTCGGACTCAATTTGCCCTTACGACCGAATCTGAGTGTTTTCTTCCACGGTGAAACTTTCAAGAAGACTTTATCTCCAATCTGAAACTCTATATCTTTCCGTTTCAAATTCGCATATGATTTTTGACAATCAGACGCTGCTTTCAAACATTCACGGATTACTTTTACTTTCTGCTCGGTTTCTTTAACCAAATCAACCCCGTATATCTTGTTTTCACTGAGCTCGGTCCAGTACAAAGGTGTACGACATTTATGACCTTATAAAGCTTCATAAGGAGCCATTTTTATACTCGATTAAAAGCTATTATTGTACGTAAATTCAATCAAGGGCAAGTATCTTTCCCACGCACACTCAAACTCGAGAACACAACATCTCAACATATCCTCAAGTATTTGAATAATTCTCTCGGATTGACCATCCGTCTGTAGGTGAAAAGCTGTACTAAAATGCAATTTAGTACCTAATGCATCTTGCAGTTTCTTCCAAAACCGCGATGTAAACCTTGGATCTCTATCTGAAACAATAGAAATAGGTACTCCATGTAATCGTACAATCAGCTATTTTATCAAGCGTAAAATCTGTACTGACCGAAATAAAGTGAGCCGAATTTGTCAATCTATCAACAATAACCTAGATTGCATCTTTCTTTCTCGGTGCCAACTATAACCCAGATACGAAATCCATCGTGACTCGATCCCATTTCCATTCGGGTATCATAATCGGCTGAAGTAATCCCAATGGCACCTGATGCTCGGCTTTTACTTATGGACATATCAAACATTTCGGCACAAAATCTAAAATACCTCGTTTCATACAGTGCCACCAATAATGTTGTCTCAAATCATTATACATTTTCGTGCTACCCGAATGAATAGACAATCTACTATTATGAGCTTCATTACAATTCATCCGAATCAACTCAGGATCCTTTGGTACACATATTCGGTTTCTGAACCACAAGCATCCTTCAGACATCAATCTAAAATTCTGAGTCAGTATTCGAACCATAGTGATTCCTTTTTCTAATAAGTCATTATCAACCTTTTGAGCTTCGTAAATCTATTGAACAAATAAGGTTTTGCTTTTAATTCTGCAATAATCACACCATCGTCAGTCATAGCCATATCTGCGTTCATTGCACATAAAGCAAACAGTGATTTTCAGCTTAGGGCATTAGCAACCACATTAGCTTTTCCTGGGTGATAATCAATCACAAGCTTGTAGTCTTTTAACAATTCCAACCACCTTCATTGTCTTAGATTCATATCCTTCTGAGTCATTAAGTACTTTAGGATTTTATGATCGGAATAGACATGGCATTTTTCATCGAATAGATAGTGGCGCCATATTTTCAAAGCAAAAACTATAGCGGCCAATTCAAGATCATGCGTCGGATAATTCTTTTCATGCGGCTTTAACTGTCTCGAGGCGTAAGCTACAACCTTACCATCCTGCATTAGAACACAACCCAAACCATTCAAGGATGCATCATTGAATATAACGAACTCCTTACCAGACTCTGGCTGAACAAGCACTGGAGCTTCCGTTAACAAGGTTTTCAACTAATCAAAACTCTCCGGGCACTTTTCCGTCCACTCAAATCTAACATCTTTTTAAAGTAGCTTTGTCATTGGAGTTGCAATCATCGAGAAACCTTTCACGAAATGTCTATAATAACTAGCAAGTCCCAAAAAACTTCAAACTTCAAAAACATTACGTGGGGGTCTCCAAACAAGTATAGCTGAAATCTTACTCGGATCGACCCGAATACCTGATGCTGAAACAACATGCCCCAGAAACTAACTTCGCGTAACCAAAACTCACGTTTACAGAATTTTACGTATAACTGCTTATCACGCAAAGTCTGTAATACAAGTCCTAAGATTATGTGAATAGATCAAAATGTCATCTATAAACACAACCACGAACCGATCCAAATACTGTCTAAATACCCGATTCATCAAATCCATGAAAACAGCAAGGGCATTGTGAGTCTGAACAACATCACCAAGAACTTGTAATGATCGTATCTCGTCCGAAAAGTAGTCTTAGGCACATCAGAGTCTCTAACTCGTAGCTGATAATAACCCGATCTTAAATCGATCTTCAAAAATACTGAGGCTCCCTTTAGCTGATCAACTAAATCATCAATGCGCGGCAACGGGTATTTATTCTTTATGGTCACTTTATTGAGCTGCCGATAGTCGATGCACATTCTCAAAGTTTTGTCTTTCTTTTTCACAAATAATACTGGCGCACCTTAGGGAGAGAAACTCGGTTGAGCAAAATATCTATCTGTCAACTCTTGCAACTGAGCTTTCAACTCTTTTAATTCAGTCGGTGCCATTCTATACGGAGCTATCAAAATTGGAGTCGTACCTTACACTAACTCGATACCAAACTCTATCTCCCGAACAGGTGGCAAACCCAGTAATTCTTCTGGAAACACATTCGGATATTCACATACAACCGGTATAGATTCAATCTTTTTTTTAGTCACTTTGCTATCAATTACATAAGCAAAGTAATCTTCTCAACCTTTTCTCATAAGCTTCCAAGTCAACATTGAAGATATCACTGCTTGTAATCCATTTAATTCAATAGACTCAATTCGAATGATCTCATTATATTGGCACCGCAAATCAATAGTCTTTCGTCTACAATTCACTACAGCATCATGTATAGTTAACCAATCCATGCCAAGAATGATATCAAATTCATCAAATGGTAGCATCATCAAATCAGCCGGAAAACATGAATCTTGAATCATCAAAGGGCAATTCTTACACACTTTATCAACTAGCACACACCGGCCCAAGGGGTTCAAAACCCGAATCACAAACTCAGTAGACTCAATGGAAAAGTCTTACTGGATACTAATGTTTCACACACATAGGAATGAGTCGAACCGGGATCAATCAAAGCAATTACATTAGTACTAAAGAGAGTAAATATACCAGTGATAACATCTAGAGATGAAGCCTCCTCTCGGGCACGGATGGCATAGGCTCTGGCAGGCACACGAGCCTCTGATCGAGTAACTGTATCTAAAGTCCCTCTCTGAGTGCCGCTTCTACTTCCCACATTTCGGGGTGGTCTACCTCTAACTGCAACACCGCTCGATCTCACACTCTGAGCATTATCCTTCTCGGCTAACTCCGGGCAATCCCGAATGAAATGATCCTTCGAACCACACTTGTAACAAGCTTGGTTGTTGAATTTGCCCCAACATTCACCAAAATGTTGCCTACCACACTGTTGACACTCGGGCTTATTAGGTCAAGTATTGTCAACACTAGCTATCGAGGTAGCTCGTGAACTCACTGGTAATCGCTCTCGTATAGAAAACCCAACTTTAGTCTTGGATCAGCTACTATCATTTCTAAACTTCTTCGATGTCGATTGAGATGTTTTACCCTCTGATCTCTTACGAAAATCTCTAGCTTTGAACTCAGCTTTTTGTTTCTCTTTTCCTAGCTCTTCGGCTTTGCAGGCTCGTTCAACAAGTACCACGAACTTATTTATTTCAAGTATACGAACGAGCAATTTTATATCTTCATTCAACCCTTCTTCAAATCTTTTACACAGAGTAGCTTCAAATGAAACACACTCACGAGCATATCTGCTGAGTCTCAAGAACTCGAGTTCATATTTGATACAGTCATACGACCTTGTTTAAGCTCAAGAAATTCTTTGCGTTTTTTGATTGATGAATCGCTGACTAATATACTTTTTGCGAAACTCTATCTGAAAGAAATCCCAAGTGACTCGCTCCTTTTGAACAACCGAAACTAGAGTGTTCCACCAATAGTAGGCAGAATCCCGTAATAAAGATATAGCACATTTCAAACACTCGTCAGGTGTACATGATAGTTCATCAAAAACATGAATTGTATTATCGAGCCAAAATTTAGCTCGTTTAGCATCATCATCGACTATGACTCTAAACTCTTGAGCTCCATATTTTTGATTTTGTCAATAAGAGGCTTATTTAACCTCTCAGGATTAATGATCGGGGGTACCACAGGTATTACTGGTGGATTATCAAGGTTTGGGGGTTGTTGAACAGTCGGATTGGTCCGGATATACTGATTAAACCAATCATTTATTATACTAAAGAAGGCTTGTCTAGCCCCCCTCATCTTGGTTACTCGTAGCTGGTCGAGATTCAACCGACGCGGTCCCCTGTCCAGGAGCAAGCGCCACACTTTCGACATCATCAACTACAGCTCACTCGGGATCAGGATCCATTTACTAAAAAAAAAAGAAAAACATATTTCATTGTCAAAATTCATCACACTATCGTAATAAAAATATTTATGGCATGTATAGCTAGACTCACACGCGCTATGTTAGTTCGAGAATCGACTAAACTGTAGCTCTGATACCAATCAAATGTAACACCCTTAACCCGTACGTTGTCGGATTAGGGTTATAGGGCATTATTAAACTTAGCACAATTCATAGCAAAATAATTACGATTTAAATAGTCATAACCGAATACATAGTAAATAATGATATACTTTCAAAGAATGCTTAAACATTTATGCACTTAGCTTAAATCTATTCAACCAAACACACATATACATATACAAACATTTTTCAACAATTAGTAAGGTCACTATTCATTTGGTCTTTTAAACTTCATTAACCGAATATGCTCATGGTTATAATCACTTTGCTAAACAATTTCTTAATTATTAAAGACCAAAAATACCTATATACCAAAACCTTGCCTAACCAAAACTAGGATGTACTCAAAATCATACCAATTGCCCAAAAAAAAACATTCAACTATACTGTAGATCATATTTCTTATAACCCTCATAGCCAAATTATCAAATTCATTCATATCTTTCAATAACCTAAACAGATAAAATCAAGCTTCATACATATACATATACATATCATGTCCGAATATGCACAACCCAAGGACATAACCTATAATGCCTTTCATACCAATCATGAAAGTATATTTACTATATTATACAAATACCATGACCGAATAATCACAACTATGATTAACTCAATTCATTCAATCCTCATAACCAAATACCAAACATAAACACATTAAGATTTATACTCCAAATTAAGTTAATACCATAGTTGAATCTATATAAAACCATATTACCACAATTTAGCCATTTTCGCATGGCATTTATACATATACACACCATTCAAAATCAACTCAAAAGTGACATAGCCTATACATTCCATAGTTTCCAAAGTAGTACTACTTATAAAGTATCAAAGTTAGTTGATAGTGTGATAGACTTGACGATGATCCCCGAGCTCGAGTCTAGACTTCAAAACCTAATAAACAACACAACAACCACATAAAGTAAGCTATCTTAGCTTAGTAAGTTATAAGCAATTACATATAACAATGCCTTAAAACATTATAATAGAAAATTTACACATTTTTTGACCCTTAAACCGAATATCCCAACATTTAATAATAGGCTTCACATAAGTCTGTAATCCATTTCTCACTTTAATACAATTGCATACTAAACTATCACCTTTCATAGCTCCAAAAATCGAATATACATACATTTAACAATTGATTTCATATACATATACCACTTACGAAATCTATACTTACCATTCAAATAATAATCTCTCATAGCATCGAAACATACCAAATTCAATCTTTAAATTTATATTTACTCCTACCTTTAATGCTCGTCAATTGAATTTATACACCCAAAATGTTCTAAAGTTCAATTCTTACACTTAGTGCTCATTATCTGATTTTGCAGACTTAGTGCTCGGAAGTTAAATTCGCACACTTAGTGCTCATTATCCGATTTTGCACACTTAGTGCTCGAAAGTTCAATACGCACACATAGTGCTCATTATCTGTGAAAAATTCGCACACTTAGTGCTCAGAAGTTCAATTCACACACGTAGTGCTCATTATATGATTTCTCACACTTAGTGCTCATTATCAAATTTACTCCCCATTCATACAAATACACATATTCTTATCTTCAATCATATATATACACATTTCCAAATCAACTCATTCATCTCATAAAACATTATCACATTAGGCAATATTCAATACATATATACACACCCTATTCGGATACAACCATCTCTCATTTCAATACCACATTTGGTTATATCATTTATATATATACACATTCTATGCGGATGAACCAAAGACTTATATGTCTACCCCACATTCGACTAAATACATCTCTCAATCAACATCACATTCGGCATTAAGACATTATACATACTTACCTTTATTAAATACATGTACATCAATATAGATAAAAATTCAATTCAACCCAATTGCTTAAAAACTTACCTCGGATATCGACGGACTAGATTTCCCGACTATTCAATTAACTTCGTTTTTCCCTGATCCACTCCTGATCCTTTTTGTTCTTGATCTAAATCAATTTCAAATTAAGTTCATTCAACATATTTTCATTCAATTTAATTCAAAAACACATAAATGGGAAAATTACATTTTTACCCCTGACATTTTACACTTTTTGCAATTTAGTCCCTATATCATAAAACACAAAATATGCAAAATTTGCACACACCATGCTTAGGTCTAATGTCACTTATGCTCATATAAGTCCATACATTTCATTTATTTCACATTTTAGTCCCTCAAAAATTTATTTTTGTAATTTAGTCCAAATTACTCAAAATCATCAAAATTTCAAATACAAAACATGTTAATCTAAAACATATATTTAATATTTTTCATTAAACATTACAAAACACAAATACTCATCAATGAACGAACTCAAAATATGCATCAAAATCAGAAATTCTAGTATGGGTCGAATAGTATTCGAAGCAACGATCTTAAAAACGTAAAAATTATCAAAAACTGAACAAAACACATACCTAAATCAAAGCTTCCAAAGGTCGAATGTAAGTTAGGTCTTTTTCTTTCTCTTTTTTCATTTATTTTTGATCAAAATGGATGAACAACATGCATGTTCTCTTTTTTTTTTTTAGGTTTTATTATATTATAACTTATATTATTATTTTATTATTATTAACTTAACATATAATAAACATATAAATGCATAATATATGTATGTTACCATCCACTACTCTTGCAAAAAGGGTAATTTACAACATAATGCCTCATCTTATAAAGACACATCAATTTTAATCACTCAATCAAGTAAAAGGCTACTTTTACCACTTATGCGATTTAGTCTTTTTTCATAAATTAAACACAGAAACAGACAAATTAACTCATGAAATTTTAACACATGCTCAATCATATATCATAGGCACTGAATATAATTTAAAATATTTTACTGACTCAGATTTGTGGTTCCGAAACCACTATTCTGATTAGGGTCAAAATCGGGCTGTTACACTGTGTACCGAGGAACGATGAGCTCATTCGTAAAGTTTTGCATGGGGCACAAAGTGGATGCCTAATGATTTAAAGAAATGGTATTGGTGGTCGAGTATGAAGAAGGACATTTCTGAGTTTGTTTCAAGATGCTTGATTTGTCAGCAAGTAAAGGCCAAACACCAAGTACCCTCAGGTTTGCTTCAACCTATTATGGTGCCTGAGTGGAAATGGGATCGTGTTACCATAGACTTTGTATCGAGTTTTTCGTTGACACCGAGCAAGAAAGATGCTGTATGGATCGTAGTCAATAGACTTAAGAAGTCAGCCCATTTCATACATGTATGTATTGACTACTCACTTGATAAGTTGGCAAACTTGTATGTTTCAGAGATTGTAAGACTACATGGAGTGCCTTTATCGATCATATCGTATAGAGATCTGAGATTTACATCCCGATTTTGAAAAAATTTGCATGATGCTTTGGGCACAAATTTGAGTTTTAGTATGGCTTTTCACCCCCAAACCAACGGACAGTCGAAAAGATTAATACAGATACTTGAAGATATGCTCTCTTGTTGCGTTCTTGAGTTTTAGGGCAGCTGGGAGAAGTACCTACCGTTGGTAGAGTTTGCTTATAATAACAGTTTTCAGTCAAGTTTGAAAATGGCGCCTTATGAGGCTTTGTATGGGCGTAAGTGCCAAACGCCTTTATATTGGACTGAACTTAAAGAAAATCACGGGGTTGATCTAGTTAAAGAAACCAAAGAGAAAGTAAGGGTGATTCGAGATTGTTTAAAAGCTGCTTCTGATAGAAAAAATCCTATTGAGATTTGAAACGAAAAGAGATCGAGTATCAAGTTGGTGATAGAGTATTCTTGAAAGTGTCGCCATGGAAGAAAGTTCTTACATTTGGCCGAAAAGGCAAATGAGTCCGCGGTTTTATTGGACCATATGATTTCACCGAGAGGATAGGCCAATAGCCTACCGATTGGCTTTGCCGTCTGAGTTAGAAAAGATCCATGATGTATTTCATGTGTCAATGTTGTGATGCTACCAATCAGACCCTTCGCATGTGATTACACTAGCAGAGGTTCAAATTCAACCCGACATGACTTATGGTGAAGAACCGATTAATATCCTGGCACGAGAAGTCACACAGTTAAGGAACAAAAGTATTACTCTCTTGAAAGTCTTATGGCAAAGACATGGGGTAGAAGAGGCTACATAGGAACTCGAGGAGGCTATGAGGAACCAGTACCCAAACCTTTTTGCTGGTAATATTTTTTGGGACGAAAATCCCTAAGGGGGAGAATTGTAATAGCTCGATTTAGGGCCTAGTTGAATTAGTGGTGTGAGACCTCAAATCCAAAGTAGAAATATGTATTATAATGATTTTTATGAGGCTTACAAGGTATTTGCATTATTGTGTGAAAATTTCATGAAGGAATTTTATTAATTAGTAAACAATTTGTCCATTATGATTAAATTGCAAGGATTAGAAAAATGAGAATCTAGAAAGTTTAAGTATGAAATAACATCATAAAAATTATTAGAAGTCCTTATTTAGTAATTATACCATTATATATGAAGATGGACAAAAATGGACATGGGAAGGAAAAATCTCAAGAAAGGATCATTAAGGGCATTTTTATCATTTGGTAAATAAAATATTAAAAAGGGAAAAAGAAGTCAAAATTGTGTCCATCTTCTTCTCCTTAGCTGAAATTCCCTAACGAAGACATAGCTAGGGTTTGTTCATCTTTCAAGCTTGATTGTAAGTGTCTCTTTGCCCCATTTTTAATGTTCTTCGTATTTTTGAGATCTTCATAGCTCGATTTAGCTATTTCTAGCTATATTTTGAGCTAGGGTTTATGTTCAAAAATTTAACCATGTATGACATGCATGTATTTTGATGTTTTAAGGAAAAATATAAAAGTTTAATGTATGATAAACATCTTTTTCTAGGTGATTTTCATGAAAAATACCGTAGAGGGCCAAATTATAAAAGTTATAAAATTGGTCATACATGAGTGAAATAGTGGAAATTAAGGGCTGTTGTAGTTAAGAGAATAATTCGGCTAAGCTTAAAATACAAGGAAGTTGAATAAAAATCATTTTACGAGCCTAAGGGCAAAAGTGTAATATTGAGAAAGTTTAAAGGCAAAATTGTAATTTTGCCAAAGTGTGATTCATGAGTTGATTTAGTCAATGTGAGTATTAAATAAGTGAAATTGTCATTATAGATCAAAAAACGCAAGCCCAGACCGAAACTGGGGCAAGGACAAGGTTACGGACTAAATCGAACATCTATATACATTTTAAGTATCGAGGTAAGTTTGTGTGAAATTAAGGTTACATGTGTTACTATGTTTAAATTACTTATTATTTTGTGAAATGCTTATTATTTCCATGAAGTCAATTAAAAATGTATTGGTGAGAAAATGAATGAGACCATGTAAGTTGAAGTCCCAGTTGAAGACTCGAAATAACGAGGATACCTATATCATGCCAAGAGATAAGGAAGGTCCCGTATAAGACCATATCTGGGATATGGCATCGGCACAGAATGTAGGTCCCATATAAGACCATGTCTAGGACATGGCATCGGCACCGAATGTAGATCCTGTATAAGACCATGTCTGGGATATGGCATCGGCATAAAAAGGTGATCTCATATAAAACCATGTCTGGGACATGGCATCAGCACCACACAAGGAAGGTCCCATGTAAGACCATGTCTGGGACATGGCTTCGACACCAAAGGAAGATCTCGTGTAAGACCATGTCACGGGACATGGCATCGACATCGAGCTAAGAGATCCTGTGTAAGACCATATCTAGGATATGACATCGGCACCGAATGTAGGTCCCGTATAAGACCATGTATGGGACATGGCATTAGCACTATACAAGGAAGGTCCCGTGTAAGACCATGTCTGGGACATGGCTTTGGCACCAAAGGAAGATCTCGTGTAAGACTATGTCTGGGACATGGCATCGACATCGAGCTAAAAGATCCTGTGTAAGACCATATCTGGGATATGGCATCAGCATAAAAAGTTGATCCCATGTAAGACCATATCTGGGATGTGGCATTGGCATCAAGATTCATGCATGATGAGATTGAGTATCCTCCGATATTCGGGTAATTCATCGGATAAAAGAGCTAAGTATGTAAAGGTGACAAAAGAACTAAGCATGTAAAGATGATTTAGAGCCAAGTTATACAAGGATGGCATTAAGTTCCATTTATGTTAAGGATGATGAAAACTTTGAGTTTATGTTGATAATTTCATAAGTGCCAAACTATGTGACTAAGTGAATATAGGTACTATGAGTAAAATACAGGTTATGAAATGATAATATGATATGTGTTGCGTAAGAGTAAGTATGAGTAAGTATGCCTAAGTATTTGAGACTTATGTTGCTATTGTTTCATGAGATGGAATATTTTATTATGAGGAATGATATTTCTATATAAATTTCATGCAAACTTACTAAGCTATATGCTTAGCCATCTCTTTTCCTTTTTCCTTATAGTATCACCAAGCTAGCTCGGGGATCGTAGAAAGTCAGAGCTCGGGTCACACTATCAATCACTATTTTGGTATAGCAAAGTTGATTTATTTTAAGTATGGCATGTATAGGAACTTGATCATTTTGAGTTATGTCATATTGGGAGCAAAAGTGTTGGCTATTAAGGTTACTCACTCTTTTTGTATATGGCCAATAGAAATTGGCCAATATTTTTCAAGTTTTATTAATTAATGATTATGAGTTTTATGATGTGAAAGTTTATGAAATCGATGGAGTTATATGAGAGGAGTATGAATGATGATTTAGGGGATCCTTTATAGTGCATGATTGCTATGTTATGTGTTGCTTGAGTTGGTATAAGTGTGTTTATGTTTCAGGGTGGCAATTGGCTTGGAAAATAGCCTCTTATTGTCCACACGGGTAGACACACGGGCATGTGTCTAGGCCGTGTGTGACACACGGTCAGCCCCATGGTTGTGTTAATAAGCTGTGTGTCCCCTGCATCAACTTACAAGAATTTGATTCGTCACATGGGCCAGCACACGGGCATGTGCCCAGGCTGTGTGCTCTTAAGAGGTTGATGACGTCATAAACAGAATGTTAAGGTTTTCACACATGGGTGAGGACACGGGGGTGTCTAGGCCGTGTGAGGGACACGGGTGTGTGTCCGTCAGTTTGAAAACCTCTGTAGGTTCGAAATGAAAATTAAATCCTACACGGGCTAGGAACATGGGCGTGTGTGACCACATTGCCTGCCCACACGGGCGTGTGGCCCCTATTTAGGCAAAAAATTTCTAAGTGTGTAAAAGTTTCAGATTTATTCTCGAACCCTTCCATATGTATGTTTAGGCCCTTAATAAGGATGTTGTGAACATGAATGAAAAGTTTTAAGTTTGAAATAAAATTTTATAGCCCGATAATGTATGTTCAAGCAAGTTAAGTCCAGTAATGCCTCGTATCCTGTCCCAGCGTTGGACACGACTAAGGGGTGTTACACACTAATTTAATAACTTATGAGGTCAAAGTTTAACCTTACAAACTCCCTTAAGGTTTCTACCCAAACCTTAAGATACAAACCCTCTCAAAGAGTAAACACAAATAGCAAGCTAAGAAGAAATCCTTACAAGATTGAATTGTTTGCCAATTAAGCACTAGTAAACAAGAATACACTTGAGCTAAATGAATAACAATGAAAGCTCACAAGTGTGTACAGGAAAAGTATGAAAGTTGAGCACAAAGGCTGATTGATTGATCTTTTAGGCTTGAATTATCTCTCTTGCTGTTGTAGGATCTTTGGAAGCTGGTATTTATACCCCATAATTGATTTCCAACAGTTGTGGTTGTTGGATACATGAATAGAGTCGTTGGGGATGTGAAAACCAGTGCATTTAATTCACCTGCAACAACGAGTATCGATACCAACTAAAAATGTATCGATAATTTTTGTATTAAATGCAAAATTTAGTGACCATTGGAGATGAAGATATTAATACCATATAAATTTTATCGATACCATATAAAAAATATCAATACTGGATTGATACTTAGCTAAAGTTGTGAAAAACATAATGTCAATTCGGTACTGCTTTTAAGAGGGATATCGATATTTGAAAACTATCAATGCTTAGCCAAAAAAGTATCGATACTTTTTGGCCTAATGCTATACTGACATGTTTTAAAAATAGTTTGACTAGTTGAAAGAATTTTTACTTGATTAAAATCATTTGAACTTAATTTTAAAGTTGATTCAAGAAATTTTCTAAGAGCTCTAAGTAAAGGTTCAAAGTTTGATCTCTTAACCTTCATTTGAGAAATAATTTTGTCAATTTTATTCAACTTTAACTTTTATTTAAAAAACACTTTAATTTGTTATATGAAAATATATTATGTAATAAAGCTTAGTTTAAGAGGAAGAATGTAAAATAAAATATGCATAAAAGTAATAATACATGCAAATGTTTATATATATATATATATATATATTAATTTTGTTGATTTGTTCTCACTTTTTTGACATGATTTTCACTTTCTTTATTTGATGAAAATTCATTATATAAATTCTACAAGAAGCTTACAATGATTATCTCACTATAACATCATATTGTTATAGGTATATAATAATCATCTTTCTATAACAAGCAAAATCAACAGATATAGAAAGGGTTCACTCTATATAAATTTATATTTATATGTTGATAGAGTGCATTATGAGATTATATATTTTAATAATTTCAATTAATTATTAAAGAATTAATTATTCATGTTTTTTAGTGATTTGTTAGTGTACAAATTCACACTTTTATTAAATACAAACCCTACATGAATAATGACTTAAATGAACCAAATTATCCATACGTTGGATCAAATTCTAAATTGGTCTATACATTTTAAAATATTCTAATTGAATCTTCAAAATATCAATATTATTCTACATTTCAGTGGCCATTATGTTATTTTTTTTCATTAGATGTTAGTTGTTTACAGGTGTTACCTTCTAGCTAGGGGTGAGCAAAATCCGATTCCATTCGAAAAACTCGATAAAATTTTCAAATTTTGAATTAAATAGTTCGAGTTATTTGAGTTAATCAAGTTATTTGGATCAACTTAAATAGAAAATTAAGTTTCCTAGTTTAACTCGAATATGAATTACACAATTCTAGTTATCTGGAAATCCGAATAAGAAAAAGCAAAACTACGCCATTTTGATAAATGTTTACCTTTTCTAAAGTTAAAAGTCAAAACCATTAAGTTAAAAGGTAAAACTATGTTGTTTAGATAAATGTTTACTCATTAAGTTAAAAGGTAAAACCATTATATTGTTTTTATATTGTTTATTTAGTTAAATAATTTTATACTTCGTTTACTAGTTAAATAATTGGTTCATGTAAACGTAACATTGAGTATAAATAATAGGATTCGTTAACTCGACTCGACTTGACTTGAAATTTTTTACTCAATTCGATCCGATTCGAAAAAAAATTCAAATTGAGTTTGGTTGCTAAAATAGGATTCATCAACTCGACTAACTCGAAATTTTTTGACTCGAATCGACTCAAGTCAATCGAATACTCACATTTACTTCTGGCCACAACTTTTGCTTGTTTTTCATGAGTCTCTTATGTTTATCTTTTGTTCTTTTTTTTAGTTATGAGTTAGTATTTGGTACACTAACAACATACTTTCTTTTATATCACAAGAAATTTTAAAAAATTGTCATATGTCTCTTTTTCTAAAATATTTTTTAATATTTTATTATATTCGTATAGAACACTTGTCAACCCCCGACCCTACTTGTGAAGTCTAAAATTCTACCGACATTGTACCAAATAATTTCCCTTTACTTATTCTTTTATTATTTTTTTCTATTTCATAAATAAACAAAATAAAAATAGAAAATAATTGATAGTACAATTAAAATAATAATATATAATTAATTAAAATATTTTTAATTTTATTAATTGTATAAAAATATTTCAAAATCTATTGTTTTATTTTAAATGAATAAATATAAAAGTAATAATATTAAACAAAAAGTATTAATATTAATTTAAAATAATATTATCAAAAATATATTATTAAAAGTAATCAAATAATTTACATTTTATATTTTACTATTATTTTATTTTATTCATAAGTTTTTTTTTCTTTTGCAAAATTTTTCCTTCTTTCAACTTTAAACTACAAGTAAAAATAAATAATTTTATCACTCATAAAAATACTTCAATTGGATTTTTTTTTTTTTTGAGATCAAATACCTGGATATTTTATTAGATAAAAAAGGCCCAAAAGACAAATATAATAAAGTTTAAGGAACTCGAACAAAAATAAAATGGCTTAATAATAATAGAAGAAAAAGCGTAGATCCAGTTTGGTAAACGAGGTTGCTCTAGAACCTTTCTCTAGCCCAATTGTTGTCAAATAATTCCCCCACTCGAGAAGCAACAACAAGTCATATGGAAAATGCAAGGATGGTCTTCATCATAATTACTTATCATTATTTCCTTCAGCAAAAAACAAGAAATGTTTTCATTACACATTGGTTTGTCATCTCCCATCTTTCCTTCTATTCTTGATTTAATTTCTCTTCAGCTCTTCAACACCTTCAAGCATTCATGGATTTTGTCCATCGCCTATCTGCATCCACCTCTTTCAGCATGAAAGAAGGAACTTCATTCATCAGATAAGTTGTTTCTCTCTTTTTCAGTCCCTCTGTAACTAGAATGTAAGCAACCTTGTTTGATTCTCTATAGGTAAATGGAAAAACACAAGACCTAAAACTTTAACGTAATTGTTTTGAATCATTGATAAAAACTTCAATCTTAGATCTGGCTACTTCCTCAACTTACAGTTTACGAATCACTATATGGGCATCTCCTTTTATTTCAAGCACCCTCAGTCCCAGATTTAAACCTAGATGGTTCCCCTGGAGTCACACCTTCGTTTTTGCCGTAAAAATAGGCAGAATATTCTCATGCATAACTGTTCTTGAATAACTACTTGTAACGGTCCAATTTTGGGTCTAGTCGAAACAATTGTTTCGGGACCACAAATCTGATGAAGAAAAGTTTATTTTTATTATATTTTTATCGTCTACAGTTTTATGGAACGATTTCGTGAAAATTTCGTTCGAAAATTTTGACGTTTGGGCACTCAATTTAGTTAAAATGACTAAATTGCAAAAGGTGCAAAATGTGTGTTCTAGAAGCTAGAGGTGTCTAATTGTTATGAAATTTTAAATTAGAGGTCCTTAAATGGTAATTAGACCATTGGTTAAGTTGGTGGAGCAAAAATGGAGATGGTTTGGTATGTTTCTTAAGGTTTTCATTAAGGGCATTTTAGTAATATGGTAATTAAAATGAATTAAAAAGCCAAAATTTTTCCATCTTCTTCCCCATGGCCTAATATTACAAGGAAAAACCATGGATAGGGTTTGTCAAGCTTTCAAGCTCGATTGTAAGACAGTTCTAGCCCCGTTTTTAATGATTTTTATGTTTTTGAAATCCTTGTAACAAGATCTATCTATTTCTACCACTAATTTAAGAAATGATCAATGTGTAGGGTTTGACCCATATTAGACATGTGTGTATTTTGATGTTTGATGGTAGAAAATGCATGTTTTTTGTTTGTTAAACGACTTTTGCTAAGTGATTTTCGGTAAAAATGTCAAAAAGGACTTATTTGTAAAAGTTATAAAATGAGTAGAAAAATGTGAATAAATGAGAAATGTGGGCTGTTATGAGTATGAAAATGGTTTTTCTAGGCTTGGTTTTTGAAGAAATTGACTATATTTCATTTTACGAGCCTAGGGACTAAATTGTAAAATGCTAAAAGTTTAGGGAAAATGTAATTTTGCCATAATGTGACTTTTGGACTAAAATGAATAATGTGTTGATTAAATGAGATGAATTTTGTATTATAGATCAAGAAAAATGAAGTTCGGGTCTAGATCGGGGGAAACCAGAGTGTTTGACGATTAGGTCCATTTCCGCTATTTTTGTATCGAGGTAAGTTTGTATGTAAATAATGCAATGTTATAATTGTATTTATAATGCTTTGTTATTGCATGAATTGTATGATTGACTCTATGGATGAATTGGCAAAGTTTCGACAAGCGAGTAAATCCCGGTTGAACTTTAGGAATAGATAAGATACAAATGTCATGACATTTGGGTTACTGAGATTACGTATAAGACCATATCTGGGATATGGCATCGATATGAGCCTTCGTATAAGACCACAGCTCAGCTAGTGGCATCGGTATGAGATTACATGTAAGACCATATCTATAACACCCCTTACCCGTAATTAACGCTAGTACAGGGTACGACGCGTTACCTTACTAAAACACACACAAGCATTCATTTCCAGGTCATACAAATTCGTTCAAATTTAAAAATTTTCAATATTCAACTCAAAATCCTTAATATAGGCTTTCGAGGCCCACAACACAGTTTAGAAATTGTACGGGACCAAACCGAGTTCTTTAGAAAACTTTGGAAAATGTCACTAAAAATAGGGGCACACGCCCGTGTGGATTTATTTCCCAATTCGAACCTATAGGAGTTTTCACACGGCTTGACACGCCTGTATCTTCGCGTGTGTAAAAACCTTGACATTTTGTTTCTAACGTCAACAACCTCACATGGTCACACGACCAAGACATACGCTGGTCTCTTCAGCCCGTGTGGTGAATTAAATTCCTAAATTCAAGTGCAAACTTTGAACGGCCTGAGCACATGCCTATGTCCTATGGTCGTGTCCTCCACACGATCGAGACACATGATCGTGTCTCAGTCTGTGTGGTTACTACTGGGTATTCTATTTTGCCAACTTAGGACACAGGGGGAAACATGGTCGAACTACACACCCATGGGGCAGATCGTGTGTCACACACAGCCTAGACACATGCCCGTGTGTCTACCGTGTGGACTAGAGTAAGGTTATTTACCAAACCCCTTTTGTCACCCTTACTTACACCAATTTAAGCCACATCAAATAACCTACTCATTCATGCAATAATATACCAAATACTCCACCATGAAATTTGCACATTCATGAATAACATCATCATTTTCATATATCAATAATAGTAATAGCCATCATCCATGGCCTTATCAAAATGAATCAATTACCAAGACAAGCCAACACACCTGGCTAAAATAAGAGGACACTTGACAAAGACTAAGTCCCTTTACATGCCATACTCAAAATGATCAAACTTTACTATACCTAAAAGAATAGCTTGATAGTGTGAAACAAGCTCCGACGTCCTTCAAATCCCCAAGATAGCTTAGCGAAACTACAAGAAAATGGAAAAGAGAGGAAGTAAGCATAAAGCTTAGTAAGTTTACAAGTAAACAATGAACAACATACCATATACTTATTCATCAAGAACATTACAACAACTCAAGAACAATTCTGAACCTTGTAATTGTACTTACTCATTTCAAATCTCACCACATCCCAAATACATATCATAAACATTGCTCACATTTACATGCACTTATACCCTGCACTTGTCACCACATAGCCACACATAATTTCACTTAGTCAAAGTTTCTCGATGAACACTTAGGAATATTACCTGATATATGGTGGTTTCGTGTAACATCCAGAATTTGGGGGCTATGCAATTTTAATTTAATTGTATGTTGTTGCATGCCTATGTGTAGTTGAGTGTACTTTGGATGTTTTAGGAACTTCAGTATGTAAGTGAATGCCTTAGAGAAATATTAAATTTTTAAGACTTAAAATGGAGCTAAGCAAGATAGGTTTTAAGAAAATTTGGCATGAGGTTTTAAGCATAACAAGTCATTTGGCAAGGATGTGTTGGCGCATGGGTGAATGCTTGAGGGGAGAGGTTCGAATCCCCTAGCTAGCTAGTGGAAGAATTTTAATTTTTGCTTTCTTTCCTACAGTGTCGGCCAAGCCTTATCTAGAATGGATGGACATTCTTTTAATTTTGGATAGTAGACCATAGGAAAAAGGCAAGTTAAAAGTTATGGTATGGAATCATGAGGTTATGGAAGGATAAGGGGACAAAGGGCTTGAAGAGGGGATGATGTTTTGGAAGCTTTTTCATGGTCATTTGACCATGAACCTAGACGGCATAAGGGACTAAGGGGGATTGGTTTAATTGTGATAGGAATCAAGGGATTGATAAGGAAGAAATGAGGAGGAAAAAGGGGGATCATGTTGGCATGGTGTTGGCTGAATTTTGAAAAAGCATTGGGGGTGAAAGTTGGCCAAAACTTTAACCAATTTGTGCATCTTTTTCTTTTCTCCAAATTTTGTCTCTTAGCCAAATGCATATTACACAAAAGATAAACCTTTTTCTTCTCTTTTAGTCATTTGATATTTTACCATTTCGGTTTTGAGTAGTCCTTTTATTTTCCTTTCTCCAAAACATATCTTCTTTCTCTCCTCTTTGTAACCGAAAATACAAAATATCAAAGATCATTTCTCTTCTTTTTTCCCTCATTGCCGAAAACACCAAAGAATTTTTGAAGACAATTATCTTTCTTTTCTTCCTCTCTAGTGCTGAATCATATTAGCACCAAAGGACATTCTCATTTTCTTTCTTTCTCTTTCTTTCTCTTTTCTTCTTCTTTCTCTCAACCAAAACCATCTTCTACCATAACCAAAACCACCATTCATTTTCTTCTCTTTTGTTAAAACTGAACCATCCTCCATTTTCATCTTATTCTTTCTTTTCTTTTATTAAAAATTGAAATCACCATTTCTCTTTCTTCTAAATCAATAAGGCCGAATCTTCAAATAGTCAAGTAAGGGTGAATCAATCTCCATATTTCGAGTAAGGATTTTCTATCAAGCGTTCTCTTTATTTTCTTTTAGAATAGTCGATTTTAGAAATCTATTTCTCTCATTTTCTCCTTGGATGAATCTTTGAAGGGATTTTAAGGACTCATTTTGTAGCCAACGATTAAGGAGAGATCATTTGGGGTCATTCAAGGTAAGGATTGTCATATTTGGTTATATTGTTTTTAAATAAAGATTACTAATCGATTTCATTATAGGGGACTCAATTGATCGGTTATTTTTCGTAAACGTAAGATTTTGGGGCTAACAAAATAGGTTCGAAAAGAGCGGTAAGGAGTGTTTGGAAGAGGGTGGCTCATATAACCTCAAACTTCAAACGAAGGGTCAGATCGGGATCCGAGATTTTCCACCGGGTTGTGGACCTCCGCTAACGAAGATCATTTATTTGAAGTCGTATGCGTACACCCGAGCATCGGGTTTTGATCCATCGTCGAGAGAAACCACATATAACAGATTTGTCCAAGATTTCGAGGGTAAGGAATTAGATCTTTGTAACATCCATGTTGATCGCAAAGAACTACCTTCGATGGTGTGTAGCGGATGGAGGGTCGATTTAGTAATCCCCACTTGTGATTGGTAGGTACGGGTGGTGTGTAGCGGATGGATATTTAGGTGGGCTTGGGTTTGCATTTCATTATATATATTCATGTGATTTTTAATTGATTTGTATTAAATGGGCTTATGGCTAAATATGTTTTGAATGGGCTTAATAGCCATGATCAATTGGGCTTTTAGTGTTTTGTTACACATTGAGTCTATGACTCACCCTTTTATGGGATATGTTTGTGACTCTTAGCGTGATGGATCTGGTCAATGAGGACTACGTGGTGGCCAATGCTCAAAGAAAGTATTTTGGAGTTTTCTTGCAATAATACCTAATAATTTTATTTTTATTACTTAGGATTTATTATGAGTTTTGTTATTTTGTAATAAGGTCGCTATGAACTATTTTAATTTTATGCTTTTAGATCTTTAATATGCTACTTAACAATATTTATTATCCAAAATAGGGGTTATTCGTGATTGAATTATTTTGCTTGTGTTTAAATTTATGTGATATTATTTGTGGTGTTATAAGACTTAATTAGGGTCTTGAGTAAGCTCGGTTTAGTAGGATAATTCTTAGTATGGCTTATTTAATGAAGAGGATTAAATGAGCTTAGCACTCAAGTTAATTTAAGTGTATATTAAAGCATATGAGGAGTTAGTGGCAAGTTGGTTAAAGAGCTTGAAAGGTTGCATGAGGTTAATGGTTCGAGTAGTAGGTATAGCATTTTTTAAAGTTTATTTTTGTATGTTAGCTTTAATGGACGGTCAACATAATTATGATAGGTGGACTAATAATTTTGGTAAGTTGAATGGTTGTTTAAGGAAGCATGGAATAAGGGATAAGATTCCTAAGGTTATGGAAAGATATCTTGGAGTTATGGTAAATTGAGGGACAAAGGCTTGGTTTGTGGGATATGTTTTGAAACAAATTCATGGCCTTTATGCCATGAACTTGACAACAATGTGGCTAAGGGGATTTGGCGAATATGCTAGTTGTTGGAAGAGGCTTAGGCATTTTGGTCATTCTTTCATTTGGTGCAAAAGTTGCAAAGCATTTTCTCTCAAACACTTTCTCTTTGGCGAATGCACTTAGGTATTTTGTGCAAGATTGTTTTGGATTTTAGCCTCAATTTCTTATATCAAATATCATTTCTCTTTCTCTCATTTTTCCTTTTGACACCAAAACCACCTTTTTATTTTTGTGCATTTTCTTTTGGGAAAACAAAGTGTTGGCCGAATCTCAATTCTCCCATCTCTCTCTTTTCTTCCTTTGATTTGTGCTCAAACACAAATCCCTTTTTCTTTCATTTGGCGAACCTCTTTCTTCTCCAAATCCCTTTTCTTTTCTTTTCTTCCATTATTTTAAAATCGAATCCTCTCCTTCTCATTCTCATTTTCTTTGTTACTCACATACCCTATTTCTTTCTTTTGTCCTATAATGAATATACATCTTAGTTGTGCCAAAATCTTCTTCTCCTATCTTGATCAACTTTGGCGAATATTGAAGGTAGCATAGTTTTCCTCGGGACTTTTCTCATCAATCGATTTTGGTAAGGTGGTAAGAGTTATTTTAAGGGTTTATTCTTTTAAGTATTCATCTAAGTCAAGGCTAATAATCTTAATGATGATGGTTATTTATAGGAAGTGAGGCCGATTCATTAGAAGTGTGTTGGCTAGTGATCAAGACAGTTGGGTAAGATTTTAGGTTCACAAGGAACCCTTCTTAATTATTTTGGTTTGGCCGAATAGGCTATGTTACTAATATCTACTTTTGGCCGAATATAGGGGTAAGCTTGTGTGGCCGATTTGTCTATTCGGGATTTAGGACTCTCGTTAGTGTCAGGTGTGTACATACACACCTTATAACTTTTTAATATGCTAAGTGTTATTTTATATCTAATCAATTTGTGTAGACATGGATGTAATACCTTCATGGTATTAACAAGGACTCGGGTAAGTCTTTATTGCTATGAGATTATTATTTGATGCTTTTGGGAAGCATGACACATTTGGTATGTGTATTATTTGATTTATGGCCTATGATAATCGATTGGATGTTGTTAAATAAATCTATCAACATGATTTTTGTATATGCATATGAATGATTGGTATGGGTTGATGAGAGGAGGGGGCAGTGATATTCGTGTCGACGGACACCAGTGTTTTGGTAACACAATGTGACTACGGTCACCAGAGGTTTGGTACCTCCAGAGGTTTGGTACCTCATAGCGACTTGTCCCTGTGGTTTATACCACCGTGGGTTGGCCCCACTTTGAGATATGGGATTGTCTGCCAGTGATTTGGTATCACACGATGGGTTGGCCCCATCACTTGATTTGTGACTTCGGTCACCAGTGTTTTGGTAACACAATCGTGTCTTCGGACACCAGTGATTTGGTATCACATTTGTGGCTATATGTCACCAGTGGTTTGGCACCACCAGTGGTTTGGTACCACATGGGGTAGAAAAAGGTGTTTGGATGGCTAGGTTGGGTACATATTTTAATGCGTGTTAAATTGTTATAAATTGTGTATGTTGTTGAATTAAACCGGGAAAAAGGGTTACACATTGGGTCTTGATGACTCACCTTTTTCCTTTAACATTTTCGTGTGATTCAGTAGTCTGGATAAGGAGTCGGATGGACTCGAGGTGGCCATGCAGTGGAGACTTTTAATAAATAAATTTTGGATTTTAATTATCTTTCTTTTGGGTTTATGTTACTTGTTTGTAATAAGGCCTCCTAAAGTTATTTTTATTATTGTTGCATGTTTGAATGTTTTGTTTAAATTATTTGATGATGTTAAAACGGATGCACATGTTTTCTAAACTTTTAAACGCAAAATGTTTTAAAGTACCATCGGTACATTTGAAATTTATAAACAATTCGACTCAACAAATATTTTCTTTGAATTAAGTATGGTTTTTAACAAAGAGAATTTAAATTGAAAGGCATTTCGACTAAATTAAAATCGGTTTTCAAAATGTTTTCTCAGAGCAAACCAAATTCATCATATTGTTTGGGCGGGTTTGGGGTGTTACAATCTTTCATCAATAGTGTGGATTATAAGTATTAGCGTATTCTAATCAAGTGTGATAATTAATTAGGTGTCGATTTAGGGAAGGTATCATTCTCACCGTCATAAGGTGTGTAACATTATACTAAATTCTCATAGATCTAAAATAAATGTGATTTGTATGAAAATATGTTTGATAATGGTTGCAGGTACCATTCAGTGGTATACGATATTCAGGTATGTTTACCCCCAATATTTCGTTAATATTGCTATATGCATAAATATGAAATAAGTATGACTCGGTTCTGATTTTGGGGTATATTGCATAATATTTGAATAATATGTACGTGCATGGGCATGTGGGTGATATTGATAAAAGGGAAGTGTTCCGGTGGTTTTTACCACATTATCTGGTGACTTCGGTCACATATGTGAATCTGGTAACTTCGGTCACATATTTTGAACCCGGTGACTTCGGTCACATATGTGAATCTGGTGACTTCGGTCACATATTTTGAATCCGGTGACTTCGGTCACAACTATCTGGTGGCCATGCCACAAAATTATAAGGGCGATGTGCATGTTGACTGCAAAGAATCGCCTTCGATGGTGTGTAGCGGATGGAGGGTCGATTTAGTAATCCCACGGTGTGATTGGTAGGTACGGGTGGTGTGTAGCGGATGGATATTTAGGTGGGCTTGGGTTTGCATTTCATTATATATATTCATGTGATTTTTAATTGATTTGTATTAAATGGGCTTATGGCTAAATATGTTTTGAATGGGCTTAATGGCCATGATCAATTGGGCTTTTAGTGTTTTGTTACACATTGAGTCTATGACTTACCCTTTTATGGGATATGTTTCAGGTGACTCTTAGCGTGATGGATCGGGTCAGCGAGGACTACGTGGTGGCCAATGCTCAACAAAGTATTTTGGAGTTTTCTTGCAATAATACCTAATAATTTTATTTTTATTACTTAGGATTTATTATGAGTTTTGTTATTTTTGTAATAAGGCCGCTATGAACTATTTTAATTTTGCGTTTTAGATCTTTAATATGCTACGAACAATATTTATTAAATAACTAAATGATTTTCAAAATAGAAAAATAAATTATATTGTATTTGACACCTAAACATCTATGGTTTTTACAAAATAATAAGTTTTTCATTAAATTTGGTTTTCTTTTAACTTATAATTTTCTCTTAATAATATTTTAAGAAGATACAAACTTATTTAACAATACGAATTTCAACGAAATATTTAAGTTAAATCTGTTTTATTCGAAACCATTATATTTTCTTATAAATCAAAACGAGAATTAGTTAAAGTTTTACTCGAGGAACATATCAAATCCGGTTAGGCTTTTGGGCCGGGTTTGGGGTGTTTCAACTTGGTATCAGAGCCCAGTTTTAAACTCTCGGCCTTGGGTTTTGAAGCCCACAACGTTTTCAAAATCAGGCTCAAATGACTTTTTGAAAGTTCTCTTAAATTAAAATGGTTTTATAGAAGCATGGCACCCGAAGTTCTCGGCCCAGGTCCATCAGGTAAGTACTTTATTGATAAAGTGGTGTGAATGTATGATATTTTAAAGTGATAAGCTTAAACTATACTTTAGAGACATGGACCCTAGGTGTATGTGTACTACTACGGAAAAACCACTGAATAAATATATGTTGCATAAAACTTTCTTTTAATAAGAAGTGAAAAGACTTTAATGCACAAGACTTTTTCGTAAAAACAGATAAGACGCGTAGTAGACATGAGTTCTAGGGGACGTGGCCGTCGTGGATGCGGTAGAGGAAGAATGGCTGTGTCGGAACCAGTTAGATCTGGTCAAGGTTCCAAAAATGAAGCTCCACCACCGGCTGTTGGGGTGGAATTTCAAGAGCAAAATGGAAGAGGTGACGCAGTATCACAAGTCAGATCATGAAGTTTTGGAACGAGTAGTAGAAGCTAGTACGGAAATGGGTCCCAAAGTCGATGAGTGAGAGACTTAGATCAAATGGAGTTGAGGTTTTAGGGGAGTATCCGAGTAGCTCAATGTAGCGAATCTTGGTTGGAGGCAATCGAGAGGATCATGGATGATTTGGACTGCATCATCAAGAAAAGTTGAAAGGTGCTGTTTCACTACTCCGTGATGAGGCCTACCAGTGGTGGCTCACTATCAAGGAGAGCACCCCTGTGGATCGAGTGGATTGGGGGTATTTTAAAGTTAAATTTGAAAGGAAATACATTGGAGCTAGTTACATCGACTCTCAGAGAAAGGCATTTATGAATTTAGTGCAAGGAAATAAGTCGATAGCTGAGTATGAAGCAGAGTTCTTGCGACTTAGCCGATATGCCGAGGGATAGTAGCTACTGAATATGAATGGTGTGTCGATTCGAGGATGGACCGAGAGATGAATCATGAGTGTTGATTGCTCCTCACTGTGAAAGAGACTTTGCGCCTTAGTGGATAGGGCAAGGATAGTCAAGAAATTAAGCTGACCGAGAGATGTAACCGGACAGAGGCCGTAATAAGAATAAGAGGAGCTTTGGGTCTTGTGGTCATCCGGAATTTTCAAAAGAAACCTAAAGTTGATGGGCATCAAGTCGCAGATTGCTACAAGAGGACAACATCGTACTTGTGCTCAATGTGGGAAGATGGACCCGGGAGAATGTTGGAAAAAGACCGGGGGATGTTTCAAGTGCGGGTCTAAAGATCATATGATCAAGGATTGCCCGATAAATTCAGATAAGAACCGCCCAGCAGGTCAGAGTGTTAATCAGGCTGGCAGAGGTGGACAGCAGCCGATAAGGGGTCGTGGTCCAAATGGAAGAAGTAATGGTTCTGGTAGAGGTCACGTGATTTCAGGCAGAGGCAGTGGTAGCTCTGAAGCAAGACAAACCTGTGTCCGTATATATGATTCGTCGCAGAGAAGATAGTGACGACCGGATGTTATCACTGCACGCTTCGATTTCGTGTTACCCTTTATTGCTTTGATAGATATAGGGTCAACTCATTCATACATCGCTAATGAAGTATCGGAACTTTGCATGTGACTTCGAGATCTGCACCTAGGAAGATGATCGTATTTAGTCCTTTAGGATGCATGTAGTAATAAACAAAATTTTTAAGGAAGTGCCTTTAGAAGTTCAAGGGATGCAGTTTCCAACTGATTTAATGGAGTTGCCATTCGGGGAATTTGACCTAATCTTAGGTATGGACTGGCTAGTGAAGTATCGTGCAAATGTGGATTGTGCTGCTAAGTGGATGTCATTAAGAACTATTGATGACAAAGAAGTTGTGGTGATGGGCAAGAGACGAAATTACTTATCAAATGTAGTATCTGCCCTTAAGGCAGAAAAGATGGTTAGAAAGGGATGTGTGGCTTTTCTGATATTGGTGAGTGCCTTGGAGGCTAAGGAGGCAACTATTGAAGAGGTCAGGACTGTGAGTGAATTTGTAGATGTTTTTTCGGAAAAACTTCCAAGATTGCCTCCGGATCGTGAGTTAGAATTCAGGATTGACTTATTGCCTGGAACAGCGCCAGTTTCTATTGCTCCGTATAGAATGGCACTGAAGGAGTTGGTTGAGCTTAAGACTCAGATCCAGGAGTTGCTTGATTGTGGATTTATCCGACCTAGTGTGTCTCCATGGGGAGCACCAGTCTTATTCGTAAAGAAGAAGGACGGAACGATGAGGATGTGTATAGATTACCGGCAGTTAAATAAGCTGACCATCAAGAACAAGTATCCTTTGCCGAGAATCGATGACTTGTTCGATCAGCTTAAGGGAGCTGTGGTATTCTCAAAGATAGATCTAAGGTCGGGGTATCATCAGCTTAAGGTGAAAGAAGCGGATATCCATAAGACAGCTTTCCGAACAAGATATGGGCATTATGAGTTTTTGATATTACCGTTCGGATTGACGAACGCCCCAACTGCGTTCATGGATATGATGAATCGGGCTTTCCAACCCTACTTGGATCAGTTCGTCGTGGTATTCATAGACGACATCCTGGTGTATTCTAAGTCTGAGATGGAACATGATAAGCATCTCCGAATAGTGTTGCAAGTTTTAAGGGAGAAGAAACTTTATGCCAAATTCAGCAAGTGTGAATTTTGGCTGAAGGAAGTTGCATTCTTAGGCTAAGTGGTGTCGGCAGAAGGAATAAGGGTGGATCCTCAGAAGATTGAGGCAGTACTAGATTAGAAACCACCTAAGTCCGTAACTGAGGTTCACAGTTTCTTGGGATTAGCAGGTTACTACAGAAGATTCGTCGAAGGATTCTCATCAATAGCTTCACCTTAAACGAAATTGTTACGAAAGGAGGTACCTTTCGTATGGGCAGATAAGCAGCAAGAGAGCTTTGAGAAGCTCAAGAGGGTTTTGACTGAAGCTCGCTTTGATTCACCGAGGCGTGGAAGGATTTCGTGGTGTACCGTGATGCTTCTCACACAGGATTAGGATGTGTTCTGATGCAAGACGGGAAGGTAGTTGCATATGCGTCTCGGCAGTTGAGGCCACACGAGGTAAATTACCCAACGCATGACTTGGAGTTGGCAGTGGTGGTCTTTGCTCTTAAGGTATGGAGACATTATTTATATGGGGAAAAGTCAGTGATATACACGGATCACAAGAGTCTGAAATATCTATTGACCCAGAAAGAACTGAATTTGAGGCAACGAAGGTGGATAGAGTTGTTGAAAGACTACGACTGTTCTATTGAGTACCACCCGGGCAAGGCGAATGTGGTGGCAGACGCTCTAAGTTGGAAAGTGGTGTCAGATCTAAGGGCAATGTTTGCACATCTTAGTCTTTATGACGACTCAAGCCATCGCGTAATTACAAGTAAGGCCGACATGGTTGAGTCAAGTGAAAGAGAGACAGTTGGTAGATGATGACCTGAGTGCAAAGCTACGGTAGGTACAGAATGGGGAATTAGAAGATTTTGGTATTAACAATGATGGTGTATTGTGTTTCAAAGGTAACATCTGTATGCCGAGGGATCAGGAGTTGAGGCAAAGGATTCTTTAGGAGTCGCATGGTAGCCCTTATGCTATGCATCCTGGAGGAAGTAAGTTATACCGAGATTTACGAGATCAGTTTTGGTGGCCTGGTCTTAAGCGGGAAGTTATGTAGTTTGTAGGAAAGTGCTTAACGTGTTAGCAAGTCAAGGCTGAACATCAAGTACCTTCGGGATTGCTATAGTCGATAAAGATTCCGCAGTGGAAGTGGGAGAGAATCACCATGGACTTTGTTTGTGGGCTTCCTCCTACGCCTACTAAGAAAGACTCGGTATGGGTGATAGTGGATCGATTGACAAAATCTATGCATTTTATCCCCGTTCGGGTTGATTACTCTTTGCAGAAATTGGCGAAGTTATATGTGGCTGAGATTGTGAGGTTGCATGGAGTGCCGGTGTCGATTATTTCAGATAGGGATCCGAGGTTTACGTCTCGGTTTTGGAAAGCATTGCATCAGGCTTTGGGCACCAGATTGGACTTTAGTACGGTATTTCATCCACAATCGGACGGCCAGTCTGAACGAGTAATCCAAATTTTAGAAGATATGTTAAGGGGATGTGTGATAGATTTCAGAGGAAGCTGGGAGGAGTTCTTACCATTAGCAGAATTTACGTACAATAACAGTTACCAAGCCAGTATTTGGATGGCACCGTATGAAACACTATATGGACGGAAGTGTCGCACTCCTACGTGTTGGACAGAATTTGGGGAACGTCATGTTTGGTCCAGAAATAGAGGCTGAATCCGAAGAAAAGGTTAAGGTAATCCGGGCTCGGTTAAAAGAAGCATCTCACAGGCACAAGTCATACGCAGATCTTAAGCGAAAAGAAATAGAGTTTGCTGTGGGGGATTAAGTTTTCCTAAAGGTTTCACCTTGGAAAAAGGTGATGAGATTTGGTCACAAAGGAAAGTTAAGTCCTGTGTTCATTGGACCTTATCGGGTTTTGAAGCGGGTTGGACCTATGGCATATCGCTTAGAATTGCCCTTGAGTTGAAGCAAATGCACGATGTGTTCCACGTTTCAATGTTACGTCACACGGCCGGATCCATCTCATGTAGTGCCAGTTGAAGAGGTGGAATTAAGACCAGATTTGTCCTATGAAGAGGAGCCAATTCAAATTCTGGAGCGGGATGTAAAGGTATTACGGAGAAAATCGGTTCCTCTCATCAAAGTATTATGGCGTAATCATGGATTGGAAGAAGCTTCGTGGGAGCTGGAGGAAGCGATGCGACAAAGAATACCCTCACTTGTTCTAGCTGTAATTTTGGGGTCGAAATTATTTTAAGGGGCGAATCAGAATATCCGTAATTTGGGGCTATGCATTTTTAATTTAATTGTATGTTGTTGCATGCCTATGTGTAGTTGAGTGTACTTTGGAAGTTTTAGGAACTTCAGTATATAAGTGAATGCCTTAGAGAAATATTAAATTTTTAAGACTTAAGATGGAGCTAAGCAAGATAGGTTTTAAGAAAATTTGGCATGAGGTTTTAAGCATAACAAGTCATTTGGCAAGGTGGTGTTGGCGCATGGGTGAATGCTTGAGGGGAGAGGTTCGAATCCCCTAGCTAGCAAGTGGAAGAATTTTAATTTTTGCTTTCTTTCCTATAGTGTCGGCCAAGCCTTATCTAGAATGGATGGACATTCTTTTAATTTTGGATAGTAGACCATAGGAAAAAGGCAAGTTAAAAGTTATGGTATGGAATCATGAGGTTATGGAAGGATAAGGGACAAAGGGCTTGAAGAGGGATGATGTTTTGAAGCTTTTTCATGGTCATTTGACCATGAACCTAGACGGCATAAGGGCTAAGGGGATTGGTTTAATTGTGATAGGAATCAAGGGATTGATAAGGAAGAAATGAGGGGGAAAAAGGGGGATCATGTTGGCATGGTGTTGGCCGAATTTTGCAATAGCATTAGGGGTGAAAGTTGGTCAAAACTTTAACCAATTTGTGCATCTTTTTCTTTTCTCCAAATCTTGTCTCTTAGCCGAATGCATATTACACAAAAGATGAACCTTTTTCTTTTCTTTTAGTCATTTGATATTTTACCATTTCAGTTTTAAGTAGTCCTTTTATTTTCCTTTCTCCAAAACATATCTTCTTTCTCTCCTCTTTGTAACTGAAAATACCAAATATCAAAGATCATTTTTCTTCTTTTTTCCCTCATTGCCGAAAACACCAAAGAATTTTTGAAGACAATTCTCTTTCTTTTCTTCCTCTCTAGTGCCGAATCATATTAGCACCAAAGGACATTCTCATTTTCTTTCTTTCTCTTTCTTTCTCTTTTCTTCTTCTTTCTCTCAACCGAAACCATCTTCTACCATAACCAAAACCACCATTCTTTTTCTTCTCTTTTGTTAAAACCGAACCATCCTCCATTTTCATCTTATTCTTTCTTTTCTTTTATTAAAAACTGAAATCACCATTTCTCTTTCTTGTAAATCAATAAGGCCGAATCTTCAAATAGTCAAGTAAGGGTGAATCAATCTCCATATTTCGAGTAAGGATTTTCTATCAAGCGTTCTCTTTATTTTCTTTTAGAATAGTCAATTTTAGAAATCTATTTCTCTCATTTTCTCCTTGGCTGAATCTTTGAAGGGGATTTTAAGGACTCATTTTGTAGCCAACAATTAAGGAGAGATCATTCGGGGTCATTCAAGGTAAGGATTGTCAAATTTGGTTATATTGTTTTTAAATAAAGATTACTAATCGATTTCATTATAGGGGACTCAATCGATCGGTTATTTTTCGTAAACATAAGATTTTGGGGCTAACAAAATAGGTTCGAAAAGAGCGTAAGGAGTGTTTGGAAGAGGGTGGCTCGTTATACCCTCAAACTTCAAACGGGGTCAGATCGGGATCCGAGATTTTCCACCGGGTTGTGGACCCTCTGCTAACGAAGATCGTTTATTTGAAGTCATTCGTACACCCAAGCCACTTTTCATTCGTGGTTTGTCATCGAGTTTTGATCCATCTGTCAGAGAGAAACCACATATAACAGTTGTCCGAGATTTCGAGGGTAAGGAATTAGATCTTTCATCAATAGTGTAGATTATAAGTATTAGCGTATTCTAATCAAGTATGATAATTAATTAGGTGTCGACGAGCGGGAAGGTATCGTTCTCACTGTCATAAGGTGTGTAACATTATACTAAAGTCTCATAGATCTAAAATAAATGTGATTTGTATGAAAATATGTTTGATAATGGTTGCGGGTACCATTCACTGGTATACGATATTTAGGTATGTTTACCCCCAATATTTCGTTAATATTGCTATATGCATAAATATGAAATAAGTATGACTCTGTTATGATTTTGGGGTATATTGCATAAAATCTGAATAATATGTATGTGCATGGGCATATGGGTGATATTGATAAAGGGAAGTGTTCCGTGGTTTTACCACATTATCCGTGACTTCGTCACATATGTGAATCTGGTGACTTGGTCACATATTTTGAATCCGGTAACTTTGGTCACATATGTGAATCTGGTGACTTCGTCACATATTTTGAATCCGGTGACTTCGGTCACAATTATCTGGTGGCCATGCCACAAAATTATAAGGGCAATGTGCATGTTGACTGCAGCAACTGCCTTCGATGGTGTGTAGCGGATGGAGGGTCGATTTAGTAATCCCCACGGTGTGATTGGTAGGTACGGGTGGTGTGTAGCGGATGGATATTTAGGTGGGCTTGGGTTTGCATTTCATTATATATATTCATGTGATTTTTAAGTGATTTGTATTAAATGGGCTTATGGCTAAATATGTTTTGAATGGGCTTAATGGCCATGATCAATTGGGCTTTTAGTGTTTTGTTACACATTGAGCCTATGACTCACCCTTTTATGGGATATGTTTCAGGTGACTCTTAGCGTGATGGATCGGGTCAGCGAGGACTACGTGGTGGCCAATGCTCAACAAAGTATTTTGGAGTTTTCTTGCAATAATACCTAATAATTTTATTTTTATTACTTATGATTTATTATGAGTTTTGTTATTTTTGTAATAAGGCCGCTATTAACTGCTTTTAATTTTATGCGTTTTAGATCTTTAATATGCTACTTAACAATATTTATTAAATAACTAAATGATTTTCAAAAATAAAAAAATAACTTATATTGTATTTGACACCTAAACATCTATGGTTTTACAAAAATAATAAGTTTTTAATTAAATTTGGTTTTCTTTTAACTTATAATTTTCTCTTAAAATAATGTTCTAAGAAGATACAAATTTATTTAACAATATGAATTTCAACGAAATATTTAAGTTAAATATGTTTTATTCGAAACCATTATATTTTCTTATAAATCAAAATGAGAATTAGTTAAAGTTTTACTCGAGGAACATATCAAATCCGGTTAGGCTTTTGGGCCGGGTTTGGGGTGTTTCATTTCGCACACATCCCACCCAATAATCACATATCCACGATGGTATCACACATAGCCCACCAATATTCATAAATACAATGGTATCGCACACAGTCCACCAATATTCATAAATATGATGGTATTGCACACAGCCCATCAATAATCACAAAAATGGTGGTATCACACACAGCCCACCAATAATAATAATTACAGTGATATCGCACACAGCCCACCAATATTAATAAATACGACGTTTAACCTTATCGTTTTCCTAATCAGAAGGTTCACCCGAGAATTTCTTCACATTATATCATTTTGATAGATATTAATAATATTCATTCACGTTTCACATAATACATTTATATGTAAAAACATAAGTAAAAAGGATGTATCATTTACATATAAACTTACCTCAAAACAAAATGTGTCAATTTGGAATTTAGTCCAAACCTTGCCTTTTCCTCGGTCAAGGTTGATTCCACGTTATTCTTGATCTATAATGACAAATTCACTTATTTAATCACCACATTATTCAAAACATTTCAAATTTTCTATTTTGGAAAAATTATCGTTTTGCCCTTAGACTTTCAAAAAATTACAATTTTACCCCTAGGCTCGAGTTGGGCTTAGTTGAAAAATAGAATTGTATATTCTTAAAACATAAATATATATTATCGACAAAAACCTTTTAAAATTATTTATCAAAAACCATTTAGTTATTTATTTGATAATTATTCATGGCGTAATTTAAAATAAATCCAAAACAATTCTAATCAAATTTCCTCATTTAACAAGTCTAGCTAAATATTTATTACTCTTATAGAAAACTCACAAAACCAATCATTTCACACATTTACTACCTATTTTACAACCTCTACAAAAAGGTCCTTTTTAGGTGTTTTCGAAACTCCTTTTCACAAAAGTTGTTTATTTAACAACCAAGATTCATTTTCTTCCATAAAATTTCAGAAATAAACATGAATTATTTCATGTAAAAACCTTAAACTCTTAACCATTTTGCAAAATAGTCCCCTCATTAGCTAGCTTAAGCTACAAAGGTTCCAAAAGTACAAAAATTATCAACAATGACTATCAAAAACACTTACTTGAAAGGATTAAATGTTGCTGAAATTTTAAAGCTTCCATGGCCCCTTTCTTGAGTTTAAAAATTGGTGGAAAAGATAAAATGAAAAAGATGATATCTTTTTCTCCTTATTTTATTTTTATTTCATCAATTTAAGCCACCTAATTTCAACTACTTTGACCAATTAGCAATTTCTTGTCCCCTATTGCTGGCCACTCTATCTCAAGGGTCTAATTGTACATTAAAGACCTCCAATTCAAGGTTCTATAGCTATTTGACACCATTAGCTTGTATAACAAAACTTTTACACTTTATGCGATTTAGTCCTTTTCAAAAATTAAGCATGCAATCACTAAAATTAACTCGCAAAAATTTTCATTTACTCATATAATCATGCCATAACACATAAATAATATTAAAATAATTTCTCTGACCTCAGATTAGTAGTTTCGAAACCACTATTTCGATTAGCCCGTAAGTCAGGATGTTACAATATCTAGGATATGGCATTGTTATGGTACTGTGTACGAGATTCCCGAATATCCTTTAGTATTCCAAATGGTTCAACAGAAATGTTGATGAAATGTTCAACGGGAAATGTTGACGAAATGTTCAACGGGTATGTCAAAGATGGGAAAGTATGTGAATATGTTATAAGACGATACAAGTATGTACGTAAAACTCAAAGGAAATGAACTCAGTATATGATGAACAATTGGTAAGAAAGTGATTGAGTAAGTTGTGCTTATGAAGCTTAAATGACATTTATGTTGATATGTGCTATGTTATTCATATGATGAGCTATTGGTATATGACAATTATGTTGATATGTGTTATGTTGATATTAAATAACATTTAGGGTCACATGACATATATAAAGTTTTAATGACATTTATGTTAATAATTTTTAAGTTATTTATATGTCAAATGTATGAATAATGTTTTGTATTATTTGCATATGAACTTACTAAGCTGTATAGCTTACCCCCTTCCTTTCCCATGTTTTATAGTGTCGTTGAGCTAGCTCGGGTTAGTGATCACTGAGGATCCTATCACACTATCAAGCTATCACTTTGTGTGTTGATGAATTCAAGTATTTTGAGTTTATGGCATGTATAGGGACTTAGTCATTTTGTTAAATGTGTCATTATGATTGTAGCCAATGTGTTGGCTTGTGATTGTCAAAGGCTTGTTTTGATATTTGCCCATGTAGAATGGTTTATTTGGGCTATCATGGTTGCAAGCCTATGTATATATATAGATATGTGCTAATATCTTTTGTGATATGAACATGGTATACTTGGTGAATGATAGAAATATGATTTATGACAAGAATGTGAAATGTTTGTGATTGTGGAATCTTGCATGATTTGGTGTGGAGAGTTTGATGTTCTAAGTATGAAAATAATGGCATGAGGATGACATGTTATTGTCTTGGTTGTGGTTTTTCGGTTGCTCTTATATGCTTGAATTTGTGCCATGTGATGTTGTGTTGATGTGTACAAGTGAGGGTGGCAAAATGGCTTGGTAAATAACCTTGTTTTTGTCCACACGGGAGTGTGTCTAGACCGTGTGTGACACACGGTCTGCCCTACGGGCATGTGTTCTGACCGTGTATCCCCTGTACCTTAATTGTTACAAAACAGAATGTCCAAAATTGAGCACACAGGCAGAGACACGGGTGTGTGTCTTAGCCGTGTGTGCTACACAGTCTAGCACACAGACGTGCGGCATGACCATTTGGCACAAGTCATAGAGCACCGTAATTTGAACACGGTCTGAAGCATGGGCATGTCCCAGGGTCATACGGGCGTGTCCCTTGGATCACACGGGCATCTGAGCCCTGCTTTTAGTAAAATTTTCTAAGTTTTGTAAAAGTTTCCTGAGTTTTCGGGTCAGTCCTGAACCACTTCTAAAGTGTGTTTTGGGCCTTGTAGGCTCGTTATAGGGACTTTATGATTTAATATGAATGGTTTTAATTTGGATATAAATTTATGACTTGGAATTGTGTGAATGCTTGTAACACCCCAAACTCGGTCAACTCACCATAACCGAATCTGGCATGTTACAGAGGAAAACGGTTTGAAAACTCATTTTCCATTCAGTTTGATAGAAAACGTCCATATTTGTTAGAACCCGGATGTATTATTTTTAATTATTTAAAAATCGTGTGCATTTGAAATTGAGAAGAACCTTGAATTTGGAAACCATCTAAAGTATCTTTGTTATCATTTCATGAATGCCGTTACCCTGTAATATCCAGAATATAAGGGTTATGCATTTTTAAATTAATTGTGTGTGGTTGCATGCCTATGTGTAGTTGAGTATGCTTTGGGAGTTTTAGGAACTTCAGTATGTAAGAGAATGCTCTAGAAAAATATTAAATTTTTTTTAGTCCCAAGATGGAGCTAAGTAGGATAGGTTTTAAGAAAAATTGGCATGAGATTTTAATCATAGCAAGTCAATTGGCAAAGTGGTGTTGGCGCATGGGTGAATGCGTGAAGGAAGAGGTTCGAATCCCTTAGCTAACAATTGGAAGGATTTTAATTTTTGCTCTCTTTCCTATAGTGTCGGTCAAGCCTTATCTTGTATGGATGGATTTTTCTTTCATTTTTGGATAGTAGACCAAAGGTAAAAGGCAAGTTATTAGTTAAGATATGGAATCAAGATGTTATGGAAGGATAAGGGGACAAAAGGCTTGATGAATGGGTGGTATTTTGGAAGTTTTTCCATGGCCATTTGACCATGAATCTGGACAGCATAAGGGGCTAAGGGGATTGGTTTAATTGTGATAGTGATTAGGGGGTAGATATGGAAGAAATGAGGAGGAAAAAGTGGGATTATGTTGGCATGAGAGTTGGCCGAATTTTGTAATGGGATTAGGGGGTGATAGTTGGCCAAAATCTTAACAATTTGTGCATCTTTTCCCTTTTCTCCAAATTTTTCTTCTTAGCCGAATTTGTCTTTGGCAATAGGTGTAAGTTTTGTTTTGTTTTGGCTATCATTTTTTTTGACCATTTTGGTTTAAGTGCCAATTCTCTCAAGTTTCTTTTCCTCTTTTGCCGAAAACACAAAAAAGCTTAGAAGACATTTCTCATTTCTTTTCTTCCTCTCTAGTGCCGAAATCATTCTAGCACCAAAGGCATTTTTCATCTTTTTCTTTTTATTTCTCTTTCTCTTTCTCTTTCTCTTTCTCTTTCTCTTTCTCTTTCTCTTTTCTCTTTCTTTCTCTTAGCCGAAACCATCCTCCATTTTCACCATAATCATAACATCTTAAACCACCATTCTCTTTCTTTTCTTTTGGTTAAAAATTGAAACCACCATCTTTCTTTCTTCTCTTTTGTTAAAGCCGAATCTGCCATTTCTCTTCTCCTCTCATCTTTCTTTCTTTTCTTTTGTTAAAACCAAAACCACCATCTTTCTTTCTTCTCTTTTGTTAAAGCCAAAATTACTATTTCTTTTCTTCTTAATTGTTAAGGCCGAATCTCTTTATAGTTCAAGTAAGGGTGAATCAATCTCCGTGTTACGGGTAAGGATTATCTATCAATCGTTCTTCTTTCTTTTCTTTTGGATTAGCCGATTTTAGGAATCTAATCCTCTTATTTTCTCCTTGGTCGAATCTTTGAAGGAGGATTTTTGGATTCTTTTTGTAACCAACGATTAAGGAGAGATCCATCGAGAAATTAAATATCCAAGGTAAGCAAGAGTAATATTCGGTCAAAGGCCTTATTTGTCTATTAAGTTGATCGATTTTGATTATGATCTTTTAGGGGACTCTATCACTCGATCATTTTTTCCGTGAACGTAAGATTTTGGGGCAATCAAAATAGGTTCAAAAAGAGCAGTAAGGAGTGTTTGGAAGAGGGGTGGTTCTGTTATACCCTCAAATTTCAAACGAAGGGCTGTATCGGGGATCCGAGACTTTCCACTAGGTTGTGGACCCTCTGCCAATGAAGATCGATTATTTGAAGTCATGCGTACACCCGAGCCACTATTTATTCGTGGTTGGTCATCGGATTTTGATCCATCTATTGGAGAAAAATAACATATAACAGTTGTCCGAGATTCCGAGGGTAAGGAATTAGATTATTCATCAATAGTATAGATTTATAAGTAGTAGTGTGTTCTAATCAAGTGTGATAAATAATTAGGTGTCGACGAGCTGGAAGATATCATTCTCACATTATAAGATGTGTAACATTATACTAAATTTCTCATAGATCTAAAATAATAATGATTTGTATGAAAATATGTATAATAATGGTTGCGAGTACCATTCAGTGGTACACAATATTCAGGTATGTTTACCCCATTACTTCGTTAATAATGCTATAAGCATAAATATGAAATAAGTATGACTCTGTTATGAATTTGGGGTATATTGCATAAAATCTGAATAATATGTATGTGCATGGGCATATGGGTGATATTGATAAAGGTGAAGTGTTCCGGTGGTTTTTACTACATTATTCGGTGACTTCGGTCACATAATATGAATATGGTAATTTCGGTCACATATTATGAATCTGGTGACTTCGGTCACATATTATGAATCTAGTGACTTCGGTCACAATTATCTGGTGGCCATGCCACAAAATTATAAGGGCGATGTGCGTGTTGACTGCAGCAATTGCCTTCGATGGTGTGTAGCAGATGGAGGGTCGATTTAGTAATCCCCACGGTGTGATTGGTAGGTACGGGTGGTGTGTAGCGGATGAATTTTTAGGTGAGCTCAGGATTGCATTTCATATATATATACATGTGATTTAATTGATTTTATCTGATTTGATAAAAATGGGCTTATGGCTAAATATGTCTTAAGTGGGCTTAATAGCTATGATCGATTGGGCTTTTAGTGTTATGTTACACATTGAGTCATTGACTCACCCTTTTATGGGATATATTTGGTGACTCTTAGCGTGATGGATCGGGTCAGCGAGGACTATATGGTGGCCATTGCTCAACTAAGTATTTCAGAGTGTCTTTTAATTAAACCTACTAAGTTTATATTTATTATTTAGGATTTATTTTGGGTTATGTTATTTTGTAATAAGGCCGCTATGAACTGTTTAAATTTTTCATTTTAGATTTTAATCGGCTACGATCAAATATCTACTAAATAATTTAAATGATTTCGAAAAATAACTTAAATCGTTTTTGACATCTAAACACCTATGGTTTTTATAATAATAATAAGTTTTTCTTTAAATTTGGTTTTCTTTTAACTCGAAACCTTTCTTTTAAAGATAACATTTTAATGAGACACCAACCATATAAACATCATTTATAATACGATTACTAAGTAGATTCATTGTATACGAAACTTTTATATTTTCTTATAAAACAAAACGAGAATTTAATTAAAGTTTTACTCGAGAAACATACCAGATCCGGTTAGGGTTTATGGTCCGGTTTGGGGTGTTTCAACTTGGTATTAGAGCCCAGTTTTAAACTCTCAGCCTTGGGTTTTGAAGCCCACAACGTTTTCAAAATTTGTCCCAAATGATTTTTTTTTTTGAAAATTTTCTTTAGTTAAAATGGTTTTATAGAAGCATAGCACTCGAGTTCTCGGCCCAGGTCCATCAGGTAAGTTCTTTTGTCGATAAATTGATGTGAATGTATGATATTTGAAGTGATAAGTCTAAGGAAACTATACTTTAAAGACATGGACCCTAGGTATATGTGTACTTCTACGGAAAAACCACTGAATAAATCTTTGTTGCATAAAACTTTCTTTAAACAAGAAGAAAAGACTCTAATACATAAAACTTTTTCGTAAAAATAGATAAGACGCGTAGTAGACAGGAGTTCTAGGGGACGTGATCGTTGTGGACGCGGTAGAGGCAGAATGGCTGTGTCGGAACCAGTTAGATCTGGTCAAGGTTTCGAAAATAAAGCTCCGCCACTGGCGTTGGGGTGGAATTTCAAGAGCAAACTGGAGGAGATGACACAGTATCGCAAGCTATGCTGCGAGTTTTCGAACGAGTAGCAGGAGCTAGTATGGGAAATAGGGCTCAAAAGTCAGTAGCTGAGAAAATTAGATCAAATGGAGCTGAGATTTTTAGGGGAGTATCTGGAGTAGCTCCGAATGTAGCGGAGTACTGGTTAGAGGCAGTCGAGAGGATCATGGACGATTTGGACTGCACTGCTGAAGAAAAGTTAAAAGGTACTATTTCACTACCTCGTGATGAGGCCTACTAGTGGTAGCTCACTGTCAAGGAGAGTACCCCTGTGGATCGAGTGGATTGGGGGTATTTTAAGGTTAAGTTTGAAGGGAAATACGTTGGAGCTAGCTACATCAACTCTCAGAGAAAGGCGTTTCTAAATTTAGTACAAGGAAATAAGTCGATAGCTGAGTATGAAGCAGAGTTCTTGCAACTTAGCCGATATGCTAGAGGGATAGTAGCTACTGATTATGAGCGGTGTGTCAGATTCGAGGATGGACTGAGAGATGAGCTATGAGTGATGATTGTTCAGATCGGGAAAGAGACTTTGCAGTCTTAGTGGGTAGGGCAAGGATAGCTGAAGAAGTTAAGCGGTGAGAGAGATGAACGGGACAGAGGTCGAATAAGAATAAGAGAAGTTTTGGATCTTGTGGTCATCCGGAATTTTCAAAAGAAACCTAGAGTTGATGGGCGCGAGGTCAACGAGTTGCTACGGAGGACAATATCGTACTTGTGCTCAATGTGGGAAGATGCACCCGGGAGAATGTTGGAAAAAGACCGGGGGATGTTTCAAGTGCGGGTCTAAAGATCATATGATTAAGGATTGCCCGATGAATACAGATAAGAGCCGCCCAATAGGTCAGGGTGTTAATCAGGCTGGCAGAGGTGGACAGCAACCGATGAGGGGTCATGGTCCAAATGGAAGAAGTAATGGTTCTGGTAGAGGTCGCGGGACTCCAAGCAGAGGCAGTGGTAGCTCTGAGGCAAGACAGCCAAGTTTGGTATATGCAGTTCGTCGTAGAGAAGATAGTGACGCACCTGATGTTATCACGGGTACGTTTTTGATTCCTGGGTTACCCTTTATTACTTTGATAGATATAGGGTCAACTCATTCATGCATCTCTAGTGAAGTATCTAGAACTCTGCATGTGACTTCTGAGACTGTACTTAGGAAGATGACTGTACTTATTCCTTTAGGACAGACTGTAATAATAGATAAACTCTTTAAGGAAGTACCTTTAGAGGTTCAAGGGACACAGTTTCCAGCTGATTTAATAGAGTTGCCATTTCGGGAATTTGACCTGATCTTAGGCATGGATTGGCTAGTGAAGTATCGTGCAAATGTGGATTGTGCTGCTAAGCAGATGTCATTAAAAACTATTGATGACAAAGAAGTTGTGGTGATGGGCGAGAGACGAAATTACTTATAAAACGTAATATCTGCCCTTAAGGTAGAAAAGTTGGTTAGAAAGGGATGTGTAGCTTTTCTGATGTTGGTTAGTGCCTTGGAGGTTAAGGAAGCAACTGTTGAAGAGGTCAGGACTGTGAGTGAATTTGTGGATATCTTTCCGGAAGAACTTCCAGGGTTACCTCCAGATCATGAGGTGGAGTTTGGGATTGACTTATTGCCTAGAGCGGTGCCAGTTTCTATCGCTCCGTATAGAATGACACCAAAGGAGTTGGTTGAGCTTAAGGCTTAGATTCAAGAGTTGCTTGATCGTGGGTTTATCCGACCAAGTGTGTCTCCATGGGGAGCACTGGTCCTATTCGTGAAGAAGAAGGATGGAACTATGCGTATGTGCATAGATTACCGGTAGTTGAATAAGCTGACCATCAAGAACAAGTATCCTTTGTCGAGGATAGATTATTTGTTTGATCAGCTTAAGGGAGCTGTGGTATTCTCAAAGATAGATCTAAGGTCAGGGTATCATCAGCTTAAGGTGAAGGAAGCGGATATCCATAAGACAACTTTTCGAACAAGATACGGGCATTATGAATTCTTAGTAATGCCGTTCAGATTGACAAATGCCCCAGCTGTGTTCATGGATATGATGAATCTAGTTTTTCAACCCTACTTGGATCGGTTCGTCATGGTATTCATAGACGACATCCTGGTGTATTCTAAGTCAGAAATAAAGCATGATGAGCATCTCCGGATAGTGCTGCAAGTGTTAAGGGAGAAGAAGCTTTATGCCAAATTCAGCAAGTGTGAATATTGGCTGAAGGAAGTTGCATTTTTAGGCCATGTGGTGTCTGCAAAAGGGATAAGGGTGGATCCTCGAAAGATTGAGGTAGTATTAGATTGGAAACCACCTAAGTCCGTAACTGAGGTTCGCAGTTTCTTGGGTTTAGTAGGCTACTACAGAAGATTCGTCGAAAGATTTTCATTGATAGCTACACCTTTAACGAAATTGTTGAGAAAGGAGGTACATTTCGTATGGACAGATAAGCAGCAATAGAGCTTTGAGAAGCTTAAGAGGGTTTTGACTGAAGCTCCGATTTTGATTTAGCCTGAGGCAGGGAAGGATTTCGTGGTGTATTGTGATGCTTCTCACACAGGATTAGGATGTGTTCTGATGCAAGACGGGAAGGTAGTTGCGTATGCATCTCGGTAATTAAGGCCACACGAGGTTAATTACCCGACGATGATTTGGAGTTAGCAATGTAGTTTTGCTCTTAAGTTATAGAGGCATTATTTGTATGGGGAAAAGTCGGTGATATATATGCACCACAAGAGTCTAAAATATCTCACGACTCGTAAAGAGCTAAATTTGAGACAATGAAGGTGGGTGGAGTTGTTGAAAGACTACGATCGTTTCTATAGAGTACCACCCGCAAGGCGAATGTGGTGGCGTACGCCTAAGTCCGAAAGTGGTGTCAAATTTAAGGGCGATTTTTGCACATCTTAGTCTTTATGATGACGGAAGCTTGCTAGCAGAATTACAAGTAAAACCGACGTGGTTGAGTCAAGTGAAAGAAAGACAGTTGGTAGACGATGACCTGAGTGCTAAGCTACGGCAGGTGTAGAATAGGGAACTAGAAGATTATGGTGTTAACAGTGATGGGGTATTATGTTTCAAGGGTAAAGTTTGTATGCCGAAGGATAAGGAGTTGAGGCAAAGGATTCTTCAGGAGTCACATGGTATCCCTTATGCTATGCATCCTGGAGGAAATAAGTTATTTCGAGATTTACGAGATCAATTTTGGTGGCCTGGTCTTAAGCGAGAAGTTACGGAGTTTGTAGGGAAGTGCTTAACATGTCAACAAGTCAAGGCTGAACATCAAGTACCTTCGGGATTGCTTCAGCCGATAAAGATTCCGCAGTGGAAGTGAGAGAGAATCACCATAGACTTTGTTAGTGGGCTTCCTTTTACGCCTACTAAGAAAGGCTCGGTATGGGTGATAGTGGATCGATTGACGAAATTTGCATATTTTATCCCAGTTCGGGTTGATTACTCTTTGCAAAAATTGGCGAAGTTGTATGTGGCTGAGATTGTAAGATTGCATGGAGTGTCGGTGTCAATTATTTCAGATAGGGATCCGAGGTTTACGTCTCGATTTTGGAAAGCATTGCATCAGGCTTTGGGCACCAGATTGGACTTCAATAAGGCATTTCATCTACAGTCGGACGGTCAGTCTGAGCTAGTAATCCAAGTCTTAGAGGATATGTTAAGGGGATGTGTGATAAATTTCAGAGAAAGCTGGGAGGAGTTCTTACCTTTAGTAGAATTTGCGTACAACAACAAGCTATAAGCCAAGATTCGGATGGCACCGTATGAAGCACTATATGGACGAAAGTGTCGCACTCCTACGTGTTGGATGTAACTAGGGAACGCCAAGTTTTGGGTCCCGAAATAGTGGTGAATCTAAAAAAGGTTAAGGTAATCAGGGCTCGATTAAAGGAAGCATCTGACAGGCAAAAGTCGTATGCAGATCTTAAGCGAAGGGAAATAGAGTTTGCTGTGGGGGATCAAGTATTCCTAAAGGTTTCACCTTGGAAGAAGGTGATGAGATTTGGTCGCAAAGGGAAGTTAAGTCCCAGGTTCATAGGACCTTATCGGGTTTTGAAGCGAGTCGGACCAGTGGCATATCGGTTAGAATTGCCTTCAGAATTGAAGCAAATGCAAGATGTGTTCCATGTTTTAATGATACGTTGTTACCGGTCGGATCCATCTCATGTAGTGCCAGTTGTTGAGGTGGAATTAAGACCAGATTTGTCCTACGAAGAGGAGCCAATTCAAATTCTAGAGCGGGATGTAAAGGTGTTACGGAGAAAATAAGTTCCTCTCGTCAAAGTGTTATGGTGTAATCATGGATCGGAAGAAGCTTCGTCGGAGCCAGAGGAAGCAATGCGACAGTAATACCCTCACTTGTTCTAACCAAGTAATTTCGGGGTCGAAATTATTTTTAAGGGGGTAGAACTGTAATATCCAGAATATAGGGGTTATGCATTTTTAAATTAATTGTGTATGGTTGCATGCCTATGTGTAGTTGAGTATGCTTTGGGAGTTTTAGGAAATTCAGTATGTAAGAGAATGCTCTAGAAAAATATTAAATTTTTTTTATTCCCAAGATGGAGCTAAGCAAGATAGGTTTTAAGAAAAATTGGCATGAGATTTTAATCATAGCAAGTCAATTGGCAAAGTGGTGTTGGCGCATGGGTGAATGCATGAAGGAAGAGGTTCGAATCCCTTAGCTAACAATTGGAAGGATTTTAATTTTTGCTCTCTTTCCTATAGTGTCGGTCAAGCCTTATCTTGTATGGATGGATTTTTCTTTCATTTTTGGATAGTAGACCAAAGGTAAAAGGCAAGTTATTAGTTAAGATATGGAATCAAGATGTTATGGAATGATAAGGGGACAAATGGCTTGATGAATGGATGATGTTTTGGAAGTTTTTCCATGGCCATTTGACCATGAATCTAGACGGCATAAGGGGCTAAGGGGGGTTGGTTTAATTGTGATAGTGATTAGGGGGAAGATAGGGAAGAAATAAGGAGGAAAAAGTGGGATTATGTTGGCATGAGAGTTGGCCGAATTTTGTAATGGGATTAGGGGGTGATAGTTGGCCAAAATCTTAACAATTTGTGCATCTTTTCCCTTTTCTTCAAATTTTTCTTCTTAGTCGAATTTGTCTTTGGCAATAGGTGTAAGTTTTGTTTTGTTTTGGCTATCATTTTTTTGACCATTTTGGTTTAAGTGCCTATTCTCTCAAGTTTCTTTTCCTCTTTTGCCGAAAACACCAAAAAGCTTAGAATACATTTCTTATTTCTTTTCTTCCTCTCTAGTGCCAAAATCATTCTAGCACCAAGGGCATTTCTCATCTTTTTCTTTTTCTTTCTCTTTCTCCTTCTCTTTTTCTTTTCTCCTTCTTTCTCTTAGCCGAAACCATCCTCCATTTTCACCATAATCATAACATCTTAAACCACCATTCTCTTTCTTTTCTTTTGGTTAAAACCAAAACCACCATCTTTCTTTCTTCTCTTTTGTTAAAGCCAAATCTACCATTTCTCTTCTCCTCTCCTCTTTCTTTCTTTCCTTTTGTTAAAACTGAAACCACCATCTTTCTTTCTTCTCTTTTTTTAAAGCTGAAATCACTATTTCTTTTCTTCTTAATTGTTAAGGCTGAATCTCTTTATAGTTCAAGTAAGGGTGAATCAATCTCCGTGTTACGGGTAAGGATTATCTATCAATCGTCCTTCTTTTTTTTCTTTTGGATTAGGCGATTTTAGGAATCTAATCCTCTTATTTTCTCCTTGGCCGAATCTTTGAAAGATGATTTTTTGATTCTTTTTGTAGCCAACGATTAAGGAGAGATCCATCGGGAAATTAAATATCCAAGGTAAGCAAGAGTAATATTCGGTCAAAGGCCTTATTTGTCTATTAAGTTGACTGATTTTGATTATGATTTTTTAGGGGACTCTATCGCTCGATCATTTTTTTGGTGAGCGTAAGATTTTGGGGCAATCAAAATAGGTTCGAAAAGAGCGGTAAGGAGTGTTTGTAAGAGGGGTGGTTCTGTTATACCCTCAAATTTCAAACAAAGGGCTGTATCGGGGATCCGAGACTTACAACCGGGTGTGGACCCTCTGCCAATGAAGATCGATTATTTGAAGTCATGCGTACACCCGAGCCACTATTTGTTCATGGTTGGTCATCGGATTTTGATCCATCTATTGGAGAAAAATCACATATAACAGTTGTCCGAGATTCCGAGGGTAAGGAATTAGATTATTCATCAATAGTATAGATTTATAAGTAGTAGTGTGTTCTAATCAAGTGTGATAAATAATTAGGTGTCGACGTGCGGGAAGGTATCATTCTCACTGTTATAAGGTGTGTAACAATATACTAAATTTCTCATATATCTAAAATAATAATGATTTGTATGAAAATATGTATAATAATGGTTGCGAGTACCATTCAGTGGTACACAATATTCAGGTATGTTTACCCCATTACTTCGTTAATAATGCTATAAGCATAAATATGAAATAAGTATGACTCTGTTATGAATTTGGGGTATATTGCATAAAATCCGAATAATATGTATGTGCATGGGCATATGGGTGATATTGATAAAGGGGAAGTGTTCCGGTGGTTTTTACCACATTATCCGGTGACTTCGGTCACATAATATGAATCTGGTGATTTCGGTCACATATTATGAATCTGGTGACTTCGGTCACATATTATGAATCCGGTGACTTCGGTCACAATTATCTGGTGGCCATGCCACAAAATTATAAGGGCGATGTGCATGTTGACTGCAGCAACTGCCTTCGATGGTGTGTAGCGGATGGAGGGTCGATTTAGTAATCCCCACGGTGTGATTGGTAGGTACGGGTGGTGTGTAGCGGATGGATTTTTAGGTGGGCTCGGGATTGCATTTCATATATATATACATGTGATTTAATTGATTTTATCTGATTTGATAAAAATGGGCTTATGGCTAAATATGTCTTAAATGGGCTTAATAGCTATGATCGATTGGGCTTTTAGTGTTATGTTACACATTGAGTCTGTTGACTCACCCTTTTATGGGATATATTTCAGGTGACTCTTAGCGTGATGGATCGGGTCAGCGAGGACTACGTGGTGGCCATTGCTCAACTAAGTATTTCGGAGTGTCTTTTAATTAAACCTACTAAGTTTATATTTATTATTTAGGATTTATTTTGGGTTATGTTATTTTGTAATAAGGCCGCTATGAACTGTTTAAATTTTTCGTTTTAGATTTTAATCGGCTACGATCAAATATCTACTAAATAATTTAAATGATTTCGAAAAATAACTTAAATTGTTTTTGACATCTAAACACCTATGGTTTTTATAATACTAATAAGTTTTTCATTAAATTTGGTTTTCTTTTAACTCGAAACCTTTGTTTTAAAGATAACGTTTTAATGAGACACCAACTATATAAACATCATTTATAATACGATTACTAAGTAGATTCATTATATACGAAACTTTTATATTTTCTTATAAAACAAACCGAGAATTTAATTGAAGTTTTACTCGAGGAACATACCAGATCTAGTTAGGGTTTATGGGCCGGGTTTGGGGTGTTCCATTCCGATGGTAACTATTGGAAAACTCGAAACGAGGTAAATTTTGGAAAACTTTGGTTCTCAGGTTGTTAAAACAAAATAAGTAATTTACGTTGTCATATTTGAAGATATATCTAAAGCATGCAAAATAATCCAAAAGCATAATTTAAAGGCCTTATTACAAACCCAAATGAAAATCGAAATTTAAAGTAATACCCAAAGCAAAGTCCATGTAAAACCGAATGTGTTTAATGCATGGCCACCTTGAGTGTTAGGTTTGAATTGTTTTGCATGTGTATGGCTTGATTGTGCATTAATTAAGGTGTTTTAAGATCTAGGTTTAAGCCAAGGGTAGGCAGAAGTGAGGAAAAATTTTGTTTTAAGTGTTAGTTAAAGGGAACTAAGGGGAGCTAGGCCTTAAGGGAATTAATGTGGAGGTTAAGACACAATAATTCACTTGGCAAAGTGGCAAGGGAGGTGCCACTTAGGGTCTTGGAAAGTGACGCAACAAGCAGTGTGAGGGGGACTTAGGTTCGAATCCCATAGATAGTCTTAAGGTGATTTTTTTTTTTATTTTGGACTTGTATAGCATGTGATGGTCAAACTTTAATTAAGGTAAGGTTGGACTATTTTCTTTTATGGATAGTAGACTAAGGAAAAAGGTAAGTGTTAATTTAAGGAATGAAATCCTAAGTTTTGGTATGATAAGGGGACATAAGGCTTGAAATAAGGGATAGAATTTCTTAAACTTTGGGAAAGTAGAGGATTATAAGGCACGAATCAAAAGCTTTGTTTTGGAAATTATTTCATGGCCATTTTGACCATGAACCTGGTCGATTTTTGGGGCTAGGGGGTTGGCCGAATATTGAAAGGGAATAGGGGATAGTTGATCAAATTCTTTAGCAAATTGGGCACCATTTTCTTTTCTCTCCAAAACCTCTCTTCCTAGCCTAATGTGTCTTGGGCTATTGGTAAAATTTTGCTTTGGTTTTGGCTATTATTCTTGACCAAATTTGTATTATTTTCTTTTCCCTCTCAAGCTCTTTATCCTCTTTGTGCCAAAATTACTACCATTGAAAGGAGCATTGTTTTTCTTTCATTTTATTCTTTTTCTTCCTTGGTCAAACTTATAGTCATCATTCTCTCTTTCCTCATCTTCTTTTTTCTCTTCTTTTCTTTTCTTTTTACTTTGCTTAGTCCGAATCTCCTTTGGATACTAAAGCTAAATTGCATCAAGTTTCAACCTTCTCTTTTCTTTCCACAATCCATCAAAAATCGAAGCACAAGTAAGCCTTAGCCGATTTCTCCATCTCTTTCTTCTTCCCAAGTCAATCACTCCTCTATAGTAGCCGAATATCTCCGTGGTTCCAAGATAAGTGAAGTGTGATATTCGCCAAAGGCCATTTTTTTTTGTAAGCCTTATAGGTTGAAGCCGATTCTAACATAGTTACGTAGGAGGAGTTCATCAAATCGCAAGGTGCAAATCGCTTAGGCTTTGGGTTTCGGATTTAATCGATCGTGTCTTAGAAAAAGGTGTGTAGTTATCGACCGATCTCCCGTTGTTTGATTTGTTGTTATGTATATATATATATACGTATAAGATGTGTATGGTAGGCGTAAATAATGGTGAGATGGTGGCTACCCATAGTGGGTATTCGGTTAACTGTGTCGGCTTTTATGATATTATTTTTCCATGGTATATGTGTGGAATTATGGTAAGCATGTGATGTATGCTCATTGGAATTTTACTATTATTTGGCCATGATACTAACATATGCATAGGGATTGGGATATGATTATTGAAGGACAGGGTGTACATTTATGTACGTGGTTTAGTGATGGCTACGAGCCTCACGTGGATTGATGATCGGCTCTGTGCCTCATCGTGGTTGGTATCGGCTTTGTGCCATATTGTGGTTGGTGATGGTTATGTGCCTCATCGTGATTTGATGTTAGCTACGAGCTACATCGTGGATTGACGTTGACTGAGGTCGCGTTGTGGATTATACTGTGATTTATTTCACGTGGACCAGTGGCTTGACCACTTGGTGGATGGCATTACTTGCCAAATTGGTGTGTAGAGGTTGGAGAGTTGATTTAGTAATCCCCGTGTGTGGTGGTCGGATACGGTGTGTATAGAGGATGGACCCTAGGTCGGGTTGGGTGCATTTTGCATTATTATTTGATATGTGGATTGGTGTGGTTTGGGATAAGCCCATGTGTGGAAATCGTGGACTAATTACACATCGAGTCGGTTTGACTCACCCAATTTTTTACCAAACAATGCAGTGATACATGAATCTTGGACCAATTTGAGCGGATCTGAGGTGGCCATGCGTAAGATGTTTTCATTGTTTTATGCACTTTATATTTTTAGTATTTTGAGTAAGGGCTACTTAAAGTATTTGGGGACTTTTATTGTGTTCGAGTTGGATTGACGATAGAGATGATATTTGGAATGTTTTATTTTAGAAAGCGATTTACATCATCAAAACTTATATTAAAGTTTTAATTCGAAATTTGTAAAAACATAATTTTACCTAGAATTTTAAATATACAATGTTTTTATAAATGATGTAAAATTTTTATGTTTTCACCCTTATGACAAATTCTTTTCAAACTTTTTCCTCAGTAGCATTCTAGATTCGGCCGTAACGTTTAGGATGGGTTTGGGGTGTTACAATTTGGTATCAGAGCCTCATTCAAAACTCAGCTTTGAGGGTTTTGGGTCCAAAAACATTTTTCAAAGATGGGCTTTTCAAAAACATAGACTTTCATGAACTATTTCAGTTTATTCGCATGGCACTTTGTATCTCCTATCAAGTCCATGAGGTAAGTATCCCTAACTATTGAAGTGATTGGTATGTGAAACTTTATGGGCATTACGGGATCGTAGATTAGTAGATTAGGAGCTATTGAACCCTAGGACTAGTTTACTCCAACACAAAATACATAAGACTTAAGTACAACCAAACAAACCAGTGAGTAAGTCGCCGAGTTAGGGTGTGGCAACAGTTGTGCGCATGTCTAGGATTGGATTCGGTAAGAGCTTGGTATTTAAGCAGTCCTAGTGACTCACCTCTCTTCACTCGAATCCTACCTGGTGCGTAGCGGCGGTTCACCCTAACTAAGAGGACTTATTCACCGGCTAAACTCGATAATTAAAACCCAAAAGGGACCAAATACCTTGCTTTTGTAAAAATTACCTCAGATTGAATACAAACCTTAGTTTTGTAAAAACTACACTGCTTTGACTAAAATATCCTGGTTTAAAAAATTTATTAAATTACCCTTGATTTACAAAAATTACCAAAATAACCCCGATTTCTAGAATTTCTAAAAAATACCTTTGATTTGGAAAATTTTTCAAAATAACCCCTAAATTTATAAATTCTGGAATGCCATTGATTTGTAAGGATTTTCGAATTAATCCAGATTTATTACTAAAATACCCTGTAGGATGAGTTACGAAAATACCCCTGGGTTGGGAACGGATAAAATGCCCATAGTAGTGTAGTGGATGTTGTGGATGAATGAATGTGACTCTCTGAATTAGGGTAGTAAACTTGAGATGAAAACTTTGGTTGATCGAAAGAACTACTACTAAAACTTCTTTACATAAAATTGTTCGCGGATAATCAGTGGAACAAAAGACTAATGCATAAAATTTCTTAGATCAGATTAAATCGCGAAGTAGACATGAGTTTTAGGGGACGTGGTCGTCGTGGGCGAGGTAGAGGTAAGATGGTTGTGTCAGAACCAGTTGGCTCTGGTCAAGGTTCCAAAAATGAGGCACCGCCACCGGCTGTAGGGGTAAAATTTCAAGAGCAAACTGGAGGAGATGACGCAGTATCGTCAGGCTATGCTGCGAGTTTTAGAGCGAGTAGCAGAAGATAGTATAGGAAATGGGGCTCGAAAGTCAGTAGCTGAGAGACTTAGATCAAATGGAGATGAGGTTTTTAGGGGAGTATCTGGGTAGCTCCGAATGTAGCGGAGTATTCGTTAGAGGCAGTCGAGAGGATCATGGACGATTTGGACTACACTGCTGAGGAAAAGTTGAAAGGTGCTATTTCGCTGCTTCGAGACGAGGCTTATCAGTGGTGGCTCACTGTCAAGGAGAGTATCCCTGCGGATTGAGTGGATTGGGGGTATTTTAAGGTTAAGTTTGAAGGGAAATATGTTGGAGCTAGCTACATTGACTCTCAGAGAAAGGCATTTTTGAATTTAGTGCAAGGAAATAAGTCGGTAGCTGAGTATGAAGCGGAGTTTCTACGGTTAAGTCGGTATGCTAGAGGGATTGTAGCTACTGATTACGAGCGGTGTGTTAGATTTGAGGATGGGTTGCGAGATGAGCTACGAGTGTTGATAGCGCCGCATCGAGAGAGGGACTTTGCAGTCTTAGTGGATAGAGCTCGGATAGCCGAAGAGGTCAAGAGGGCCGAGAGGCAGAATAGAGATAGGGATAGGAGCCGGGATAAGAGGAGTTATGGATTGTCAGAATCATCTGGGAATTTTCAGAAAAGACCAAGGGTTGAGAATTTCAGACGTGCACTGCATTCAGCTTTCAGGAATCGGAGCCATCCATGTGCTCAGTGTGGGAGAACTCATGCAGAAGAGTGCTGGGGAAATAGCAAGGAATGTTTTCGATGTGGGTCTAAGGCTCATTTGGTTAGGAATTGTCCTTAGGAGATGGATAGGGCTCTGACAAGAGGCCGTGGTTATGTGCAAATGCAGGAGGTGGTCAACAAAGCGACAAGAGGTCGTGGTCCAAACCATGGAGGAATGGTTCGGCCGAGGTCGTGGAGCATCAAAGCGTAATGCCGAGGGTGTAGATGCGAGATGCCTGTGGTTAGTTTATGCAACAAAGGTCATGAGGAGGAAGATGTGACAGATGTGATAATGGGTACGTTCCTTATTTCCGAAATACCCTTTATTGCCTTGATAGATATCGTGTCAACTCATTCCTGTATTGCTAGTGAAGTATCTAGAACTTTGAGTGTGAACTTTGAGGCTATACCTAGAAAGTATGTTAGTTTTATTAAGATCAGAGTGCGCAGCAAGAGCGTAGCGTGGTGAGTTAGGATGCACGACTGTTAGTTAGTTGGAAATTTCGAGGACGAAATTTCTTTAAAGAGGGTAGAACTGTAACATCCTGAAATAGGGGCTATTAGGTTTGAATTGTTTTGCATGTGTATGGCTTGATTGTGCATTAATTAAGGTGTTTTAAGATCTAGGTTTAAGCCAAGGGTAGGCCCGAGCTGTAGGAAAAATTTTTGTTTTAAGTGTTAGTTAAAGGGAACTAAGGGGAGCTAGACCTTAAGGGAATTAATGTGGAGGTTAAGACACAATAATTCACTTGGCAAAGTGGCAAGGGAGGTGCCACTTAGGGTCTTGGAAAGTGATGCCACAAGCAGTGTGAGGGGGACTTAGGTTGAATCCCATAGATAGTCTTAAGGTGATTTTTTTATTTTGGACTTGTATGGCATGTGATGGTCAAAATTTAATTAAGGTAAGGTTGGACTATTTTCTTTTATGGATAGTAGACTAAGGAAAAGGTAAGTGTTAATTTAAGGAATGAAATCCTAAGTTTTGTTATGATAAGGGACATAAGGCTTGAAATAAGGGATAGAATTTCTTAAACTTTGGGAAAGTAGAGGATTATAAGGCACTAATCAAAAGCTTTGTTTTGGAAATTATTTCATGGCCATTTTGACCATGAACCTGGTCGGATTTTGGGGCTAGGGGTTGGTGAATATTGAAAGGAATAGGGATAGTTGATCAAATTCTTTAGCAAATTGGGCACCATTTTCTTTTCTCTCCAAAACCTCTCTTCCTACCCCAATGTGTCTTGGGCTATTGGTAAAATTTTGCTTTGGTTTTGGCTATTATTCTTGACCAAATTGGTATTATTTTCTTTTCCCTCTCAAGCTCTTTTCCTCTTTGTGCCAAAATTACTACCATTGAAAGGAGCATTGTTTTTCTTTCATTTTATTCTTTTTCTTCCTTGGCCGAAACTTATAGTCATCATTCTCTCTTTCCCTCATCTTCTTCTTTTCTCTTCTTTTCTTTTCTTTTTACTTTGCTTAGGCCGAATCTCCCTTTGGATACCAAAGCTAAATTGCATCAAGTCTCAACCTTCTCTTTTCTTTTCACAATCCATCAAAATTGAAAGCACAAGTAAGCCTTAGCCGATTTCTCCATCTCTTTCTTCTTCCAAAGTTAATCACTCCTCTATAGTAGTCGAATATCTCTGTGGTCCAAGGTAAGTGAAGTGTGATATTCGCCAAAGGCCATTTTTTTGTAAGCCTTATGGGTTGAAGCCGATTCTAACATAGTCACGTAGGAGGAGTTCATCAAATCGCAAGGTGCAAATCGCTTAGGCTTTGGGTTTCGGATTTAATCGATCGCGTCGAAAAAGGTGTATAGTTATCGACCGATCTCCGTTGTTTGGATTTGTTGTTATGTATATATATACGTATAAGATGTGTATGATAGCCAGAAAATAATGGTGAGATGGTGGCTACCCATAGTGGGTATTCAAGAAACTGTGTCAGGTTTATGATATTATTTTACCATGGTATATGTGTGGAATTGTGTAAGCATGTGATGTAAGCCTTATGGGTTGATTCTAACATAGTCACGTAGGAGGAGTTCATCAAATAGGTGCAAATCGTTTAGGCTTTATTTAATCGATCGTGCCAAAAAAGTGTGTAGTTATACCGATCTCCGTTGTTTGATTTGTTGTTATGATAAGATGTGTATGGTAAAATAATGGTGAGATGGTGGCTACCCATAGTGGGTATTCAGTTAACTGTGTCGGCTTTTATGATATTATTTTACCATGGTATATGTGTGGAATTATGGTAAGCATGTGATGTATGCTCATTGGAATTTTACTATTATTTGGCCATGATACTGACATATGCATAGGGATTGGGATATGATTATTGAAGGACAGGGTGTACATTTATGTACGTGGTTTAGTGATGGCTACAAGCCTCACGTGGATTGATGATCGGCTCTGTGCCTCATCGTGGTTGGTATCGGCTTTGTGCCATATCGTGGTTGGTGATGGCTATGTGCCTCATCGTGATTTGATGTTAGCTACGAGCTACATCGTGGATTGACGTTGACTGAGGTCGCGTTGTGGATTATACTATGATTTATTTCACGTGGACCAGTGGCTTGACCACTTGGTGGATGGCATTACTTGCCAAATTGGTGTGTAGAGGTTGGAGAGTTGATTTAGTAATCCCCTGGTGTCTGGTGGCTGGATTCAGGGCGTACTCACCTCCAGCCCACATGCATAATGTCGATCTATCTCAAGATGATGCATTGGAGTTTCCTGAACTACCACACTAGACGCGTGACCGTACAAATTCTTTGTTGGATTCGGACCAATTAGAAGTTGGTAACCAATTTTCCAACAAGAATACTTTTCTTGCTGCATTGAAACAATGCAGCATCAGGAACGGGGTTAACTACAATGTGGTTAAATCCAGGCTCGATAAGTACGAGGTGAAGTGTGCAGTTCAAGACGGGACTTGTTCATGGAAAATCATGGCGTCGTTGAGGAAAAGGACAGGGTTGGGGGAGGTCAAAAAGTACAAAGGTCCATATACATGTCTTGCCAGTACAGTACCACTATGTGTTCAATGATTTCGAATAACACTAATATTATGTAATGTTGCATTATTTAACGTACTTCGATGATAGGTGTAACACAAGATCATCCGAGAATGGATTCAGACATGTTGGATGACTTAATAATCCCGACAGTGAAGGCCGATCCCAAGACTACGGTGCCGGCCATAATTGGCAATATTCAGTAGCTAATTGGGGTGCACGCCTCTTACGTAAAGGCTTGGATAGCCAAGCGCATAGCGTTAGAAAAATTGCATTGTCCGGTGGGACACTTCATATAATGAAGTGTGGCGGTGGTGTCACCGCCGGAGAGATATGTCCGCAAGCAAAGACGATGATCTTGAAATGGAACCGACGACTACAACGATCGTCCGCTCCGTGGATGCACAAAGTGTTCAAGCGTGCCTGCTCGACATTTAAGCAATGCCAAGATGCTTTTACATACTGCAAGCCATTGGTGCAAATTGACGGTACCTTTATGTATGGTAGATATACGCATCGGCTATTGCTAGCTATGGCACAAGACGGCTATAGGAGAATCCTTCCGATTGCGTTTGCAATAACACTGGGGGAGTCAGCTGATGACTGGGACTTCTTCCTATCTAGTTTAAGGAGGCATGTATGTCCTCAACCTGACATATGCGTTATATCGGATCGGGGCCCTGGAATACTTGCGGCAATAGAACGCCAGGGAAGCATATGGCATCGCACACACCATCGATATTGCCTGAGGCATGTTTCATCCAACTACTATGGGCAACATCGATCTAAAAGACAGAAACAACAAGTGACCGATATGGGTATGAAATATCTATTAATATAATTTCGTTTATAATATTCAATTTATTCTCAATTGAAGAGTGGTATGTAATATTCGCTATCAATGTATGTTGGCAGTGTACGATATCAATAAAGACCGTTTTCAGGAGATGCTGGCCAGTTTGCGCTCAGATAACGCCGAAGGCGCAAACTACCTGTGCAATATGACGGTGGCGTACAATATGGTCATATGACCACAAACCTGGCTGAATGCATAAATTCTGTTCTAAAAGGAACCCATCATCTCCAGATTACATCGGTTGTGTGGGAGACATATTTTCGTTTAGCGGCACTATTTTCGAAGAGAGCAGCAAGTTATAGAGGGCAGATGCAAGGAGGCCATGTATAGAGCCCGAAGGTCTTGCAAGAAATAAACCGTGGGAAGGCACGGGCGAACACCATGCATACAATGTGTCACGACCGCGACAGCCTATGGTTTCGTGTCACGGAGTTTGACAGACCGAACCAAGGTATTGTTGGCGGGCATTATCGTGTACACTTGACAAATAGGACCTGCGACTGTGGGATATTTGATGCACTTCGTTACCCATGTGCTCATGTACTTGTGGCTTGTTAGAATCTCCGTCTTGATCCCATGAGCTATGTCGACGAAGTGTACAAATTAGAAAACATGTACAACGTGTGGAGACACGTATTCCCACCAGTCCCAGATGAACGTAAGTTGCTATCGGTATCGCTTGCACCATATAAGCTATTGCCGGATAGACAATTGAGGCGCAAACTAAAAGGTCGACCTTGCTCAACTAGAATACGCAACAATATGGATATCCGAGAAACGAGCAACCAAAGTCATTTGTCATGGATGGTGTAGGAACCCGCCATACATCTCATTGGTATCCAAATCTAATAGTTGACCGTGTTCTTAGCTTTTTGTCTCCGGTGGCTATGTAATTTCTATTTTTTGGAGGAAAATGGTGAACTTTTGTACAAGAAATTTTATTTTATTCAAGTTATTAAAATTAAATTATAAAATTACAAAAAATAAACCATTTCTATTTTATCAAATATATTAAAATTAAATTAAAAAATTAAATTACAAAAGAAATAAAATTAAACTCAAATTTTATTAAATATAAAAAATTAAATTACAAAAAAATAATTAAACCATTTCTATCTCAAAGATATTAAAATTAAATTAAAAAATTAAATTACAAAAAAATAAAATTAAACTCAAATTTTATTAAATATAAAAAATTAAATTACAAAAAAAATTAAATCATTTCTATCTTATCAAAGATATTAAAATTAAATTAAAGAAATTAAATTACAAAAAATAAAAAATTAAACTCAAATTTTATTAAATATATTAAAACTAAGTTACAAAAAAAACAATTAAACCATTTCTATCTTATCAAAGATATTAAAATTAAATTAAAAATTTAAATTACAAAAGAAATAAAATTAAACTCAAATTTTATTAAATATAAAAAATAAATTACAAAAAAAATTAAACCATTTCTATCTTATCAAAGATATTAAAATTAAATTAAAAAATTAAATTACAAAAATTAAAAATTAAACTCAAATTTTATTAAATATATTAAAACTAAATTACAAAAAATTAAATTACAAAACTAAATTAGGGTTTAGGGTCGATGCTGGGGTGGGAACCAGTGCCACACGAGGCGGTCGGCGACGACACGCTACTGGATTCCTCCTTCTTCTAGCTTCCTACGGGTCGTGGAACCTCGAAGGGAATCGGCTCCTCCGGCGGTGGGTGCAGTTCAGGTGTTGCGATGATGACCCACCTTGATAAAATAATGACCCTAGAGGTGTTTGCATAAACCACGGCGGGGGTGATTGCATCCCGTACGGAGAAGGATCCTGGTAGAAAGAACTGCTCCCCGACGGCGCCTCCTCTAATCCCACATGCGACGTCGGCCTCACGATCGGTTGGCTAGTGGGAGTAGTCGGGAACGGACTCGAACCCGGCCATGCATTCCAAATTGGGTGGGACTGGGAAAAGGAAACATATACGGGTTAGGAGGATACATATAAGGGGTAGGGTACACACCTGGCATAAACGGTGGACGTTGTGGTGTCGGTATTGTCGAATTTGAATTGATGGGCTCGGTGGATCGTAGGCGCGTTGTCGGGCCCAATAATCGTAGGCGCTGTTGATGGCCCCGTCTCATCACCCATTCTCCTTAGATTTAAAGGGGCCCGACGTTCCCTTCGCTCGCGAATTTGCCTTCGCCTCTCTTCTTCTAACAACAGATACGGCTTGCCATGGATCCTAAACCATGGCATGTACTCCGGCACGCACGCTAACTCAGGAACGATGATCGGTTTCTGGATAGGTAAAAAGTCATACCGGTTCTCCCACATTTCGATATGACCTGACCAAAATCTTGGCCAATCCGTGTGCGGCTGCCGTAAGTCCACTTTGTGCTCATCATCGAGCACCTCCGGTGGCACGAGGATCGATTGTCGAAATCCAAATTGCCGCAGAACCCGATCTGACTGGTGCATCTCCACGGTCGCGTAGGTGATCAATGGGACCTTAACGTGCCAACTATTCGGATTTTGGAAGAACTCCTCCAGAATTACTGCCTGAATTTTTGGATCCTCGTACGGTGTCCATTAATTTACCAAAATATTAGTTATATACATAATATTAGAGACTACATACGAAATACTAAATTATAATAACGAAATTTGAAACTTACTTGTGATTCCGACCGTTGGTCCAATAGGAGCCGTATATCTTCAAGCGAGTTAGGTATTCCAACGTGACTCGTCGAATGGTTCCACCTAATTAAATAAACTTTTAGCATGCAATTATACTATAAATCTATGAAATAATTATAAAATATAATATTAAATTTACCTCATTATCAGTGGGAATGAATATGGCTGGTCGAGTCGAGGACGTAAAAATGAAAATCGAAACCATGCCCATGACTGCAGTAGTGATAGGCAACCTCCGATTTTCACTTTACTCGGCCGCGTCGCCCCGCACATCTCTCGGTACAACCTCGATAGCACGGCAGACCCCCAATTCAATTCACTAGCTGCTCTAAAATCAACAAGTTTCAGGAGCCATCTCAGGAGGACGAGGTTTCTAGAGAGGTCCCAGATCGATAGCCTCCAATTATTCAAGAATGTATGCCCGAGCATACCGTATTCTTTCTACTTGGTCGAACCTTGTTTGACTCGAGAATGCGCCTCGTAACTGTGCCATATCGATCCGAGCTCCTTAAATTCTATCCGAATGGCACCCGAAGCTCGTAGCATACTGACCATTCAATCGGTAGATGTTATGGACCCAATGACTACCGGGCGGCCCACCGGTAATCCCAACCGCTGAATCGCACATCTTCTAGAGTGATGGTACACTCTCCGCATGGCAGATGGAAAGTGTGCGTCTCGGGTCTCCACCTCTTTATCAACGCGCTGATCAAAGGCGGCTCCAACTTGAACCCTCGGCCTATCGTGGCCACGTGCCAAAAACCCGCTTCCCGCAGGTAAGTCTTGATCAACGGCGATGGGGGACCATGCATGCTGCGAATATAACATTCCAACACCCGATCTACAAACTGTTTAAAAAATTATATAATTAAAAATTAATTAAAATTGCATAATTGAAAAACAATTAAATAATATTGAAAAATTAAAATTAAAACTTACCATTTGCATTTGCTCGACGGAGATGTGCTTGTTGTCTAGGCAACGTAATTCCCCGGCCATTGTAATCCAATAAAAAATTTTAAAATTTTCTAAAAAAATATATTAAAAAAATTATAAAGGGCTTTTTCGTAAATAGTAAAGGACTGTTTAGAAATTTGAGCGTAAATTTCAAGGACTTTGAGAGAAAATTAAGAGAAAATTGAGATAAAATTGAGAGAATATTGAGAAAGGATTGAAGTGTGAAAAAAATAAAGGGTTGGGGGGTTTTCTACTTTTTTTTTATCGTTGGGGCCCCCAACGGTCAAAAAAAATTGGCCGTTGGGATTTGACTGTTGGAGGGCTAAAGCGTGCCCCTGAAGACGCGCTTTTGTCCACCTCAAAGAAAAGCGCTTACGTGGGCGCTTTTGCCGAGGTGGACAAAAGCGTGTCCTCGTGGGCGTGTTTTAGCTTCAGATCCCCAAAACGCTACCGACGAGACGCGCTTTTGGGGGAAACGTACTTTCCGTAAATATTCTTCAAATTGGCATATTTTCCTAATTTTTCTTTATTTTGGTATATATGGGATATTTACCCTTTAATAACCTATTTATTAAAAACAAATTCAAAATAGTATATAAATTATTATTTGCTTTATATTTATTTATAAAAAGGAAAAAGGTAAATAGAAAACTAAAATATATTTATAAATTTAATACAAATTAATAATTTTCTAACTATTATAAATTAAAAATAATTTATTATTTACTTTAATTAGTATTTATTTATAAAATGAAAAAATAAAAATTAACTTTTGAAAGTAAAGTATAAAAATTAACAAAATAATCAAAGCCATACTCACGTGTGTCACAAACCATAGTTAAACATGTCATCAATTGATATTTAATGGAAAAGTGATTAAAAATAAACTAATGGTGACACATATATTTAACATTACTTTTGCTTTAGTTACTTAATCAAAAGAAACACTTTATTTGTAAAATTAAATATAATTTAATTACTTAATAAAAATAAAAATAAAATATTATGAGTTTGTAAATGATAAATAAATATATAATATTAGTCATAGATATTGTTTACATATTTTACGGGTATAAAGTATTAAATTTTATAAATTTGTGATACAATTTTTATTAAAAAAAGTTCTAGAATGTAGTTATTTTATTACCATAATAAATATTAGTAAAAGATATAGATTTTATGGGTAATTGTAGGAATTCGTAATACGTAATTAACGTGTGTAATAAAATGAATTGTTAAAAAGAAAAGTTGCTCAATTTTAGGGTTTTTCTTTTGTTAACAAATACAACATATTTAGAAAATTTTAGGATGTATACAAGAACCGTCCCATTATTTTTCATTTTAAATCAGATTTTAAATAATATTATTAGATATAATTAAATTTAGTTGCTGTGAATATTGCAATATTACGTTTAACACAACAATTCATTACTGTGAATATTAAAATATTAAATAATATGTTATTGGTGTGAATATGTATTAATATATTATTAGCCTGAATATTGCAAAAGTTTTGGAGAATTATTAATTTAATCAAATATGTATTAGTTAAATGTTAAATAATATATTATTGATGTGAATATTATTTAATTTTAATACTTATTATTTATTTAATTGAAACAACAATTTTACTTCTTCGAATATTATTGAATAAAATATTTTATTTTAATCAAATTTGTGTTAAGTAATTATTTAAAGTCATTTATCTTTATAATTTGAATTATAAATAAATATCTTAATATTTAAGAGTATCACATGTAAGTTATTTAAGTGTGACACATAATTTTTTATTTCAATGAAATCAAAGTATGTGAAAAGATAGGAAATACTTTGATTTTATTTAAATGAAAAAAAATAGCATTTCAATTATAATAATAGGAAAACTATAAATTATTATTTCATTGAAATAATTCTTACATTTCTTTTTTAATGGAGCAGTCGGATTTTATTATTATTAAAAAAGACGCAGTTTCCAAACAATAAAGGAAAGTTGTAAAATACATTAGAAAATGAAATGCTTCAATGCGAAATAAAAGCAACCCAGCCAGAATAATTTATCTGAAACCTTCATTCAAACCATCTGAAAAACAAAAAGACAAGCTCATAGAATCACCATTGTCCCTTGAAGATGAACAGGTTCCGGAGATTGCTTGCAGACAATCGACGAGCGGCACGCCTAATCTAGTGGATCCGTCCACCACCAGTCCTCTTCCATCGCAGCAGCGAATAGAGGCACCCCTTGTGTCAGATAAGTCAATACTCCTCATGCCTTCTGTAGCTAATAGATGAGCTACTTTGTTCCCCTGTCTCAATACGTATCTGAAAAAATACCTTTGATAACTTTCACTGAGAGATCTCATGTTCCTTATGTACACCCTAATTTCATATTTATCTTCCTTATCTGCATAAAGCTTTTTCACTACAGTAAACATGTCCCCTCGATCTCCACCTCTGGAAATCCTATGGTCCAGCCCATCTGAACTGCATGAAAGCATGCAAGAGCCTCCACAGCGAACGCCGAAGGTATATGGTCATTCATTATCATTCTAGAACCCAACACCACACCATTTGAATTCCTAATCACAATCTTTGTACATGACCTCTTAAAATGATTTTGAAAAGCAGCATCAAAATTAATCTTCACATAAGGACTTTCTGGCGGCCTCCATCATTCAATCTCCACCCTCCAAATAGGTAATTTTTGGTTGATTCCATCTAACTCCCGTATATATGTAATGATAAAATGGGTTGTGTGTAACATCCAAAATTTTCAAAGTTTGGAACAGTGACAAATAAATGATAAGTTGGTTATAATTTAAGAAAATCATAAATTAGAAATTATTAGCTATTTAAGACAGAGAAGATAAATATAGAAGGCAATAGAAAAAGTTTGTATATTGAGAGAAATCAATCCATAGTATTGATTAAATTGTAAGAAAGTGAAAGATATTGGGGCCAAATTAAGAAAATTAAGAAATAAAAATGATCGAATTGAATTAATGAAAGAGGAGGAGGACTAGAGGTGAAAATTTACCAAAAGAAAGCATGAATCATCCATGAAAAGTTTAAAGACAAAACCGTAATTATTGAAAATAGATAATTATGCAAGGGTAATGATTAAAGATGAATTAGTGTAAAAACATAATTGATAAGGTAAAATGGTAAATATCATTTTATGATTATTTTAATTAGATATTTAATAGAATTAATTAGAAAAATGGAGAAAAAGATGGATAAATCTATCCATCTTTAAATGGCCTTCACGTCACCCACCATTAGCACTATTCCAAGTTTTACTTTTCTTTCAACTAAGTCCTTTTCTCCATAATTAAGCTAATTAAGCTAGTTTTTTTTTTTAAATTTCTTCAGAATTACACTATACCAAAACAGACTTTTAACAGCTTTTTTTGGCTTTTAAAGCGCTTATAAGCACCACTAATAAAAGCGCATAAAAAACGCCATTAAACAACAAAGTCAAAAAGTTAGCGGTTTATTATTGTGAAAAAAAAAACGCTAAAGGTCGAGTCTTTAGCGGCGCTTAAAAAAGCGCCACTAACGGTGGGGTCATTTAGCGTTTTACAAAAAGCGCTAAAACTTCCACTTTTAGCGGTGCTTTTTGTAAAACGTCGCTAAAGGTGGGGTCTTTTAGCGGCGCTTCTTATAAAAGCGCCGCTAAAGGTGGGGTCTTTTAACGGTGTTTCTTATAAAAGCGCCGCTAAAGGTGGGGTCTTTTAGCGGCGTTTCGTATAATAGCGCCGCTAAAGGTTGGGTCTTTTAACGGCGTTTCTTATAAAAGCGCCGCTAAAGGTTGGATCTTTTAGCGGCGTTTCTTATAAAAGCGTCGCTAAAAGTGGGGTCTTTTAGCGGCGTTTTTAACAAAAACACCACTAATTTACACAGATTTGTAGTGCTATTTTTCTGCAATATCCTACCCTCCCTGCATTAAAAACCAACCAAAAACAGCAGCAATTGCATATAATTCCAACCCAAGGCAGCAAATAAAACATTTAAATCTCACCAAAAGCATTAAATCTAAACGATACTTCAAATTTAATAAAAGATTTATGATATTCATTAATAAATGAAGCATAATTCAAACAATTCTTACAATAATGTTAACTGTAACAATGTTAAAAAAAATCTTACAATAAGAAAACAAATGTCTAAGAGGGCGGCCTCTGATCGTCACCGAACAACTACATCATAGTCTGCAATCAGAATGGAGTTTTCATACTTTCGCTGCTCGCTCTGCATCCTGCCGCTGCCTCCGCTCTAAGTTGAGCAATATGCTCCGCCTCCCTCGTTCTTGCCTCCGCTCTAAGTGAAAAATTTACTCGCCTCTCTCTCACGCTTCCGCTCTAAGTCGAGAAATTTGCTCATTGTGCTCGCTTCCATCAGAGATACTTGGTCTTTCAGTCTCTCGAACTTCAAAGCACGAGATTGACTCCCGGAAGGAATGTATTGCCAGGAGCCGGATCCAAAATATTGAGTCTGGATAACACCTGATCCTTGACATCGAACCCGACCATACCTTGTAAGACCCAAAACATTAGTGATAATTTTGTTATAAATATACTAAAGATTAACAAAACTATCAATCGAAGCAGTCGTACCTTTCAGGACCCAAAACATCAGTAATAATTCTATTATCAATCTCCTCGAGATTAATAGAACTGTCAGACGAAGCAATCGCTTCATACTCCGCCTTCTTCTCCTTTAGTTTATCCTAATAAATCAATAAAAAAGTTAGAAAAGAAATATATAATAAAAAGGAATGGAACATAACTTAAAATTATAAATTTAAAACTACAAACGATGAATTAAACTATTGTAATTAAACATTATAAATATTTATAATAAATCAAATTTTATTAAGTAAATATACCAAAATTTCGCAATTTCTGATGTCATCGGAGATCCATCCTTCTTCCTATGCATAATGTCAAAAAGTCAAGGCGCCCAACTTTTGACCGACGAAACTTCCTACATTATAGCGTAAAAATATAATTTAATAGTATAAAGTAATTAATATTTGAAAGAAGTAATAAATTATAATACCTCGGCCTCACTACACGAGCAAAACTTCCGAACTCCGGTAAGCGTGAATTGTTGTTTCGTCATTGCTTGTTCCAACTCGCTCACGGTCCTACTTAATGGAATTTGAATTATGTATATAGTAAATACGATAAACCAAAAATTTATAAGACTTTGAAAGTACGTAATACCTCTCATTTCTTTGAATTCGAATCTAACTTGATCTTCCCATTGGTACCTCAACATTCCCTTTGGACATTTCGCAATTTTTGTCGAGGCTTATGTCTTTCTTAAAATATTGTTTTTTAGGATGCTTTTATTGTCTCTATTTTTACCCAACGCCTTCTTAACATAGTCATCGGAGACCTCTAAAGCAGATCTACCGAAAAAAATTTTAAAAGTTAATATAAATGAAGGTTAAATTAAAGTATTATAAATTACATTCACCTTTTATTACCTTAATATTATCGAGAGCTCGATTTTTGTTGGCATCGTGCATGTGATGCCATGATTCGTAGTTAATGGGCAACATATTCACATTTTGTGCTATAATGCCCAAATAGCCTACCAACAATGAGCTTCAGATCCAATAGGTGGCCATGATTGTTTCTCCTTACTTGAACACGCTCAGTAGGCTCTAAGTCGATAAATCAGTAAGTAATGTACGCCCCGACCTCCTTCGTCCCACCACCCTCAAATTGAAAAATGATATATTATTATATTAAAATTGAAAAATGAATCAATAATAAAATTCAACATGCATGTAAAATAAACTTAACATTACTTTGGAATTGTCCATGCTCGTCATCTATGTCCAGCAGACTAGAAGATCCAACAACTGTATCTTGTCCACTATTTACTTCTTCTAGATTTGGAGTATTCTGGACAATATTTAAACCTCGTAATCGTCTTCTAGGCATTTTCCCTGCAATACACATAAAATAGTTCAAAATTTTAGTAACAAATAACAACAATAATAGGACATTTGAAACAGTTAAATTATATAACATGATCAACATGAAAATTATAATATTACATATAAATAATAAATCGTTAAATCTTACTACATCATATTTCGTAAATTCTTCGTCCACATCTTGACGAACCCATTGAAATTGTTGACTAGTACTAGGGATATTTTCAGTTAAGTCTTGTTTTGGAAAATGCAAAGTTTCTGATCTTTTGACTATGTCATCTCTACTTCCACTGCCAATGTCGAACAAGTCTCTAGGGGTGTTTCGAAGTACAACGTACCAACCTTCATCAGTTGGATCTTCAGAGTAAAAAAACTTGTTTAACTTGAGAAGAAAACACATACGGCTCGTCCATCCGTTGTTCTCCGGTGTGAATCAATCGAGACAAATTCACCATTGTAAAGCCATATTGATCGTTTTTAATTTCGCGAGCCGTATTCACATTAGCCAAACCACCTCGAAATAAGACAACTTTGCATTTGCCGTAATAATCCAACTCAATGATGTCAGTAATAAGTCCGTAATATTCCAAATTCCCTCCATCGAATAATCATCCCTAGCACAAAGATAACTTGTAATCGAAGAATTAACAACAATTCCGCAATTTTGGGTTCTCCTCAATCTCTCGCGATACCTTGTATGAAATCTGTAACCGTTGATGAGGAAGCCACTATATCTATTCTGTTTGGACCTTGTGAAAGCCATTTAACATCGTCATTTACTTCATTTTGACTCTAAACCTATTGAGTCAAAAGTAAATCGAGTAATTATGAATGTTATGAGAAAACATTATTACTTGTCAATGAAAACTTAAATTACATACCATTTGGCTTAACCATTCATGGAATGATTCTGCGAACAACTTATTAATTTCTCGTGGATTTAATCTTCGGGATAGTGAACGAGCTCTCAATATTTGTTTGTACTCACTACGGTAAAAAAGGTTTTACTTTGTTAGAAGATAAACAAATTATAATTGATGAGTATTTATCAAATTCTAAAACTTACTTCTGAAATGATTCCATTGAATCATGATGAAAAAGAACGTATCGATGTGCTTGGACCCACGATCTATCATCTAATTCTGTAATTTTGACTTTGCCGATTGATTCTCCGAAACTTTGAAATAAATAAGTTTCGGTCAAATTATGATCTGTGAGCCCAGCATTTCTACTTGGTCTATTCATTCTTGTTTCAACATCTTCCAAATACCTCGAATAGAAAATCATACATTCCTCTGCCAAGTAGCCCTCGGCAATTGATCCTTCCGGATAACGCTTGTTGCGGCAGTATGACTTCAATTTGAAAAGGAACCTAAACACGGTATACAACATTATCAAAAGTTGCAACTAAAGGCATTGAGCTGAATGAAGGAATATTTTGCAAATAAAGTAAGACCTTTCAATGGGATACATCCATCGATAGAAAACGGGTCCGCCAAGAAGTGCTTCACGTGGGAGATGAATTAACAAGTGCACCATAATAGTGAAGAAGGAAGGCGGGAATATCTTCTCCAGATTGTATAAGTCAATACGGCTCAATCTTGTAGTCTCTCAAATTCTTGAACATTCAAAACTTTACCACAAATGCCTTTCATTATATTCGACAGTTCAATTACAGGAGCTGTCACATTTTTCGACATACAACACCACATAGCAACTGGCAGTAAGTCTTGCATCAAGATGTAATAGTCATGCGATTTTAAGCCATATAGTCTTCGATCCTTAAGACTCATACATCGCGATATATTTGATGCATACGCATCCGGGACATTTATATCCTTCAACACCGCATGTAACACTTCTTTCTCCGTCTTCAACATTGAAAAATAGTAGGTGCAACCGATATTTCATATTTGGAGGTGCTCGGGGATGAAGCTCACGTCGAATTCCCATGTGGACTAAATCAAGTCGACTCTGAAGATTATCTTTCGATTTTCCATCGACATTCAAAATAGTCCCAATGATGTTCTCGCAGACATTTTTCTCTATGTGCATGACATCAATATTATGGCGTAAAATCTGATGCTCCCAATAAGGCAACTCGAAAAAAATACTTTTTTTTCCACAAGTTCGCCTCATTAGGATCATCCTCTTCATCAGATTCATCCCTAGATCTTCTATTTATTTGCGGGTTGGCTGGTTGATTCATCTTTCCATAAATGAAATTCATATCTTTCAACATTAAGAATATTTCGGATCCATCGGTCTGCGAAAGAGCTGGTTTGAACTCTTCAGTACCATCAAACTGAGCACTCTAAAATCTAAATGTATGATTTTCTGGTAACCATCTACGATGCCCCATGTAAGAGAACTTATTCCCATTATATAACCATTGCGAACATGTCTGCGCAGCACAACACGGACAAGCATAACGTCCCCTGGTACTCCAACCAGATAAATTAGCATAAGCCGAGAAGTCGTTAATAGTCCACATTAAAGCCGCACGTAAATTAAAGTTCTCTTTTCTCATTACATCGTATGTCCGAACACCAGCCCATAGTTATTTTAACTTGTCAACAAGTGGCGCAAATATATGTCAATATCATTCCCTACCTTTTCTCCGGTATAATCATAGACAAGATAAAAGAAGATTGTTTCATGCAAACCCATAGAGGCAAATTGTAGGAACAAGCACCACAAGCCAAGTCATCGACGTTGTGCTCATGAGTTTGTGAGGGTTTAATCCATCGGATGCTAGCCCAAGCCTCACACTCGAGGATCGCTTGCAAAGCTTGGAAATTTAGAGTCAAAAGATTTCCAAGCTAAAGAATCTGCAGGATGCCTTAACAACCCATCATCTGTTCGTCCATCATGGTGCCACGTCATTGATTCGGCTGTCTTCGATGACATAAAAAGCCGTTGAAGCCTTAGTATTAGCAAAAAATACAGTAAAATCTTAACTGGCTACTTCCTTGACTGTGTATCGTGTTCATCCTCGTTACCGTCCTCTGTATTTCTATTAATCCAACGAGATTGGCCGCATACATGACAGCACTGTTGGTTTATCCGGTCACCCTAATACAACATGCAGTCATTTGGGCAACTGTGAATTTTGTTGTAGCCAATATCCAAATCCTTTATCAATTTCTTCATGTCTTTGGAAGATTGAGGGATTTTTGCAACCGGGAACATTTCTTGCAGAAACTCTAACAGCATTGTCAATGACTTTTCGGTCCACCCCCCAAACATTTCAAGTGAAAAAGACGAATACAGAATGACAGTTTGGAAAATTTTGATCCCTCATACAGTTCTTCATTCATTTCACCAAGTAACATGTAGAACCTCGCCGCTTCTTCATTTGGTCGTTCATCCCAGACACTTCTTCCCTTTCGGTGAAAGTATTTCCACCAAAATTATGATCATCGATTGCACCCAAGTCGTGGAAATGACCAAACCATCATCACAGATATTAAAAGCATCCCGCAACATGCCTTCCATGTTATCGTCTCTAACATTCGATTGAAAGCACTATGAGGATACCCAGATTCATCGATGAAGATGCTCCACTAGATGTACACTCTCCATGAAAAACCATTTTTGTACCCCGGACAAAGCCATTAACAACTAGATGTTCGTAGACCACTTCACGATAATGCCAGTTAATATTGCAACACGTCTTACACGAGCAAAGAATCATATTCTCTTAGCTTGCATTTTGAAATGTGAAATTCAGAAAAGTTTCTACTCCATATCGATAGTCGTTGCTTACCCTTGACAATTTCATCCAACTCATATCCATTTTGTTGTTGTTGAAGTCTAAAGTTGACAATAATCTGCACGGCTAAATTGCTAATTGACAAGAATTTGATTTAAGGGAGGATCCATTATATCTAACAGTGAGATATAAGGCAACCCGTCAAGTTTCCAGCCTATATACTTTGAATCTTTTTTTTTTATCTACACAAGCATTAAGTAAGTTATGTATTCTTTAAGATTCATCATACGTGACATTGTTACACCTGGGGAGGATCCGTTATATCTTCTAGTAAGATATAAGGCAACCCATCAGGTTTCCAGCCTATATACGTTGAATCTTTTTTCAAAAAAAAAAAAGAATTTGATTTTTAAAACAAATTTTTTTTTAAGATTAATCATACATGGAATTGTAAGTTATGTACTGTATAAGTTATGAAGTTTGATCTTAAACTTATGTAAGTTATGAAATTTGATCTTAAAATTATGTAAGTTATGTATTATGTAAGTAATGAAATTTGATGAAAGTTTTGAAATTTGATCTTTAAACTAAATGTTTATATTTTAATTATTACATTAAACTACATGTGTTATGTAAGTTATGTAAGTTATGTGAGTTATGTAAGTTATGTAAGTTATGTATGTTGTGTGAGTTATGTCAATTATTTAAGTTATTTAAATAATCATTACTATTATTATATTGATAAAAGAATTTTATAAGTTTTAAATTGCTTATGTAAGTTTTAAATAATAATTATTGATTTAAATAATAATTATGTAACTTTTAAATTTCCATTTAAGAAGTTTTAAATTACTTTTTTAAAAATAATTCAATTTTTATATTAAAATATTTAAATAAAGATCATTATTATTATATTGATAAAAAATTATAAGTTTAAAAACATTTAAAAATATTAAATATTGAAATCAAAGATTATTAATATAAAAAAATTAGTAATTTGATTCTTATATTAAAATTGAGTCAAATAATGAAAAATTATCTTAAGAAGTTTTTAAATTACTTTTTATATTAAAACGAAACCGTAAGAAAACCGTCTAAAATGCTTTAACATCACAATTTATAATAGATTGCTTAACATTTTATAATATATTATAAGTTTAAAAACATTTAAAATATTAAATATTGAAATCAAAGATTACTAATATAAAAATTGGTAATTTGATTCTTATATTAAAATTGAGTCAAATAATGAAAAACCATCTTAAGAAGTTTTTAAATTACTTTTTATATTAAAAGAAACCGTTAGAAAACCATCTAAAATGGATTGAACTGGATTGCGATAATGTATAATGATTGCTTAACATTAAATTACATTTTATAATATATTGCTTAACATCACATTTTATAATATATTGCTTAACATTTTAAAAAAGATTGCTTACCAATATGGATTGAACTGGATTGCAGATAACAGAGAATTGAAGGCAGAAACTGGATAACAATTGTAAAACAAAGTAAGCATAACTTACAAATAAAACACAATTACATTTAAACTATTTTATAGTCGTCCTCAAAGCTTCTTACTTGAGACAATATGGATTGAAGCTAAGCAAATTGGATTGCAGATAACAGAGAATTGAAGGCAGAAAACTGGATGACAATTGTAAAACAAAGTAAGCAAAAATTGGATTACAAGTGCCCATAACAACAATAAAAGAAAGTAAAAATTGGCAGAAGATCCTCACCTGTATTAGTTGCACGTCCAACAAGTTGTCTGATAGACTCTCTTGTGTTGGTGGAATGTGATTCCAAGTCAGTAATTAGCTATTGTAAAAGGTTAATGTCAATTTCCATATAAAACAAAGACCTAAAAGATATAAGTACAACTTCCATATTTTCTAATAAGCATAAAATTGACTAACAGTTAGGATAGGGCTTATTGCTTCCCAACATTTATGTCATGCGAACAATGTGTTGATATCAAGAAACCTTCAAGGCCAGCGGTAGATAGTACAAGCTCAGCGAAGATTTCAAAGTAAAACAATATAAGAATGAGAAAAAAATCAAAATTTTTATAAGTAATATATTTTAAACAAATAACAGGATAAGTATTAGATACGAAACCTGAGTTATATATTGGCTAAAAATCAATTTGAGTATTACCCGAGTGCAAATAGTCTTCTTCAAATATTGAATTTGTCAATACTCAATTGTAAGTACCGACAAAGAACTCAATGTGCATTAACTCTACAAAACCCAATTACACGATAAGATAGGAGTTTCACAATGATATCGATTACAAAAGTAAAGCAAAGATAGTGGTAATGAATATCAACGTAAACGAAATGACTATTAGCATACAAACCCTAAGTGATATAATACTAGTATAAGGGTAGAGAACAATAATAATTTTAAATTATAGTGATATAGTACGATGCATTTAACTTGTATAAACTTCCTAACTTTACACTCAAAATTGCTTGTCTATATCAATGCTTATTTTATTATTTTATTTCTTACATCGGATTAATAATCAAAACTTTCTACCCATGTTCTCACATATTTCACACATAAAAGTAACCCATTCTATATCAAATTATGAACATTACAATTAACCCAATCATAAAAGTAAGTGAACATCAACGAGATAGATCAAATCATGCAACAGTTCATTTTCATGCATCCTCTCCAATTACTAATACACATTAAAACAAAAATAGCACAAGCAAAAACATAAACTGAGGAAACAATTTTCGATGGTCCGATGAAACACAATGAATATGTCCTATATAAAAAACAAGTGGTCCCTTTGTTAGCTGGGGCAGTGTAAATGTCACAAGATTTTGTCATGTTATAACTGAGAACACACTCCTCTCTCTGAAACCATTTGGTCATACAAGAAAATTTTCATATTCATCACCCAAAAGGATTAAAATATTCATTAAATAAAATTGTCATTATTCTAAAATAGTAACATTACACTGCATCAGAAAAAACATTACGTGACCAAACCCAGAATCAACTTTTCCTACCATGCCAAATATACTTAATTCCCAGAAATTTGTGATAAGAAAAAGCAAAAAAATAACATTTGTATCTCACTTCCAGATGAGGGACCGCCAATTCCAGTATAGATCAGTCCTAATGATCTCCAGTTAGACAAACTAAAAAGAATGAGAAGCCATTGTAGGAACACTTACTCGGTGATGCAGCAGAGTGTCGAAGGCGATGAGACAGAGGAAGGTCGACGGTGATGCGGCAGAGGGAACAGTCGTCAGTGACGAAGCAGATGGTCGGACGAAGTTTTTGGGAGTTAGGGATTTAGGGTATACAATTAGGGGAAAACAATAAGGTATTTTGGGGTTGGATTGGGGTTAAAACCGAGCATACAAAAACGCGCCGTTTTGCTCAAAAACGAAATACAAGTTGTGGCGTTTTCAACCTAGCGCCCCTAATGCCTGAGTTTTAGTGGCGTTTATTCAGTAGTGCCACTAAAATTTTTTCCCTTTTTGACAAAACAATGTCGTCTGTAAAACCGAGCATACAGAAACGCGCCGTTTTGCTCAAAAACAAAATACATCTTGCGGCGTTTTTAACGTAGCGCCACTAATGCCTGAGTTTTGGCGGCATTTATTTACTAGCGCCACTAAAATTTTTTCCATTTTGACAAAACAACGTCGTCCATAAAATCGAGCTTACAAAAAGAGTCGTTTTCCTCAAAAACAAAATACATTACTGCGTTTGCACCCAAGCTCCACTAAACCAAGCGACACCGTTTAACTTTACATTTTGCGGCGCTTTTAAAAACGCCGCTATTTATCAATCTTTACTGGCGTTTTCAACAAAAATACCGCTAATGCCACAACAAACACAACTGAAACGCCAGCGTTTTGGCTAAAGTGGTGCATTTTTGCGGCGTTTTTTGTAAAAAATGCGACTAATGTTTTAATTATTTCTTAAATTTCATAAAACCATTAACCTCTTAATCCTTAATTAAACACTAAATATATATACATTGAAATTTTAATTTTGATTTAATCATACACATTATTTTAAAATATAAATACATCAATTTATTTTATATTGAGTAAATATAAATTTTATGTATGCAATAATAAAAATGATGTTAATATTATCAATAATTATGTTTATATTTTACAAGATTTGGATCAAATTAAAGTTCATGTATGCTTTTAGGATTTAACACATTTTGATATGCATTCTTTTAAAATAATAATTTATATTTATCTTTTTTATATTCTAAAAATCCAAGATAATTCAAATCCATAACCCTAACCCTAAAAATTATACCTAAATCATACACCCTTAAACCCTAAACTATAAACTATAAACCATGCATAGTATCCCTAAACCCTAAACCATTGAAATAGTAACTCGTAGAACTTAAAAATTAAATTATAACTCCTAAACCTTAAACCATAAAACAATAACCCATAAAGATTAACCGGCCCCAAACCATTACTCCCATAACCCTTAACTATTACCCATAAACCCCAACACTTAAACCGTAATCCATAAACATGATCCAAAAACCCATGATATATAAACCTTTAAATAAATAATAAAACATAAATACTAAACCCTAAACTAGAAAAACCTTAAACCCTAAACTTAATTTAGAAACCCCTAAGCCCTAAACTATAAAACATAAACCATTAACCCAAAATAATAAACATTATATCATAAACCCTAGAACTCTAAACTATAGACATTAAACCATAATTAAGTTCTAAATCATAAACCCTAAAATAAAATATTCATTTTACGGCATTTCTATAAAAAAATGCCACTATAGGCTACATTTTGCGGCGTTTTCACAAAAAAACGCCACTAAAGTTCAAAAAAAATTAAACAATGTTATTTTGCTCAAAATTTTGTGGCGTTTTTACAAAAGCGCCGCCAATACTTAGATCTATAGCGGCGTTTTTAGAAAAGCACCGCTAATACTTAGATCTATAGCGGCGTTTGTAGAAAAGCGTCGCTAATGCCCATACTTTTAGCGGCGTTTTTCCAAAAGCGTCGCTAATGCTCAGATTTTTAGTGGAGTTTTTCTAAAAGCGCCACTAATGTTCAGACCTTTAGCGCTTTTACAAATAAACGTCGCAATATGTCATTTTTAGCGGCGTTTTGTTAATAAACGTCGCTACTGCTTTTTTTTTTTGCGGTGTTTTCCCTCAAACGCCGCTAATGAATAATATTTGTGGCATTTTTCTTTAAAATGCCACTAAAAACGCCGCTAAAAATCTATTTTTGTGTAGTGTTAGTGAGAGAAATCAATATAGAAGAGTTGTAACTACCCAACTATTATAAGAAGTGCATCCATACTTGTTTTGGAGGAGAAAGAAAATACGAATTAGTATAGAATACAAGCAATTGAGAAAAAGTAAAGAAAAGTAAGAAACAAGTGGAGAATTAGAGCAAAAGTCGAGCCAAGGAAGAAGAAAGGTTTATTCCAAGCTTTGAAGTGTAAGTACAACTAGAGTGTTATTTATTTTAAATATGTTGTTAATAGTTAAGCTTAATTAGATAGATCAATACTTTAATATGGTATTTAATCATAAGTTTACAAGTGACATAAATGAAGAAAAATATATGGTAATGATTGAGTATAAAGAATGATGAAATGATTGTATTTACTAAGTAAATTATAATAGAGGAATAAGAGGAAAAGTGAGAAAAGATTAAGGATGTGAAAAGGACTAAATTGACTAAATCGTCTAAATCGTAAAAGATGGAAAAAAACTATAAAAATGTTATTTATATATATATATATATGAATTGTAAAATAGATGTATATATATGAGTGATGTGAAAATGATATGGTGAAGTTATGAAAGTGTAAAATAAAACATGAAAAGACAAGGACTAGTATGTTAAAAGTGTAGAAATAATATGTGAAAGAAATGATAAGGATTAGTAATGACTTATGAGAATTATATTAATTGGTCAAACATATTGAATGTATTAAAAGAGTTGTAAATTTTTTCATTGAATTGATGTCTTAAGGACTAAATTATGAAATAAGTGAAAATGACATGTGAATAATGATAATAAGAATTTGTGGTGAAATGTGGAAATCAAACAAAGAAATGAAATATGTTATATTGATTACTTGAAAGTAAAAGATATTGTTATATGAAATGTAGTGAAATCTAATGTAAAAGTGTTATGTGAAATGTATAATAAGAATTATTAATGAGTTATGAAAGATTATTAAATATGGAGACAAGTTACATGTGTTATTGAGAGTGAAATATATAATTATATTAAATATTGTTACAAGGATTAAATTGTGAAAGGCGTAAAAGTGATTTGTGTGTATTATATGATTTGCCCAAGTAGACGAGATAAGAACTATTGGGATATAGGTGGCATGCCATTAAGGAAATTTTAGCGCGCTTACCATCTTGCACTTTAACGCTTATTGTTTCGCACTTTAGTGCTTACTATCCTATTAATGCACTTTAGTGCACCTCTGTACTAGTTTCGTATATCCTAAGTGCTCTTTTTAGTCTACTGGGCTTCTATTAAAAAGGTTCATGACATTCCCTGTTTAAAGGTAAAATTTTTTTATGTTAAATGTTCGAGTTCTGTGTCAGCTAAATGAAGAAATGAAAAAATTGAATGTATTGAAATGAGATTAAATTGTAAAATGAAAAATGTTAGCAATAGATAAAAATATGTGATAAGGGAATGGCAAGTTTAAAGTTAATTATGAGTACAAGTTCGAATAATATTATATTAACAATTAAGATATCGTAATTGTTAAATGAAATAGTAAAAAATTAAATGTATTAAAAGGATTAAATTGAAAAGTTACAACAGTTTACAAAAAATATTGATAAGTAAAGAATGTAGTGAAAGATACAATAATACATGAATTTTATAGTTCAAACTACAATTGTTCTCTAAATTCGTAATTAAGGATTAAATTGAGCATATTGAGAAAACTATGTTTGAAATAATAATAAAAGGAAGTGTGTAAAAACTTGATATGTGAATATAGATATTGCAATGAATTAACGGATTAAAATTCTAAGTGATAATGAAGTTGAATGAAAGGTGAATTTAGAATGGTATTATAATAAATATTGAATTTCGTGACAAAAAAGATTAAAATTGAATTGTGGTAAAAGATGAATGGACATGAAAATTGATTGAGAAATTTATTTGATCATGGGAAATATAGGTCATTAAATGATTAATAAGAAATTAAGTTATGTGATAAAAATATTAATTAAATTTCTTATTGAACTTACTAAGCTAATAATAGCTTAATGCATTTTGTATACGCGTAGGCAAAGAGAAGTAAAAGACATTGTGGATAGGCCGCATCTCATCACATTAGCACATCAGTGGACCCAAGAAAAGGGTAAAATTTTAATTTATATTTTTAGTAAATGGCATGTACCTAGGTGAGTATTTACGCAAAAAAAATGTCAAAGGACTAAAATGTAAAGTGTGAAACTTATTTAATTTATGTGAAATATTATATATAAGGATATGAGTTACATGTTAGGGATAAGGAAGGGGAAATTGAAAATGAAAAGTAGATATATGAATTGATATAGTTTTAAATAGCCAATCAAACAACGTTAAATGGACAAAATGTGAAAGGCTAAATGGGCAAATTAACCCTAACTAAAAAGAAAGCATAGAATGACATCTTGGTATCGATACCAAGGGTAAATTTGCAAATCCTCTATCAAGTCTTTCTCTAATGTTAGTCTCTAGATGGCATTCAACTAAGACTGCCTGAAAATCCTACATACGTCCTTCATCCCTACGGAAGCCCCCTACCTTCTCAAAAGAATATAGGATTTCGTTAAAATCGCCACAAACCATCCATGGTGGGGGTGTGCAAAATTCGGGTAAAACCGAAAAAATTTGGTTAACCGACCGAATTCTGTTAATCGGTCGGTTAACCAAATTTTTTCTATCGGGAGTCGGTTAATTATTTTGTGATTTTTCGGTTAACGGTTAATTCGGCTTCAAACCGATCGGTTAACCAAATTTTTTCTATTTAACCAAAAATTAATAAATAAAATTATAATATATAAATAGGCCCACTATTCACCTAAACCCAATCTCTAAACCCAATCCAAACCCAAATATCTAACCCAACCCAATTACCCAATCCAATCCAATCATAAAATTACAAATAATTTAATAAATAAAATAAAATTATAAAACTAAAACTAAAAATTATGTAATATTTTTAATTATGTAGTGATTCATTTCAAGTACTTTGGGTAATTCGGGTCATTCTAAGTAATTCGGGTAATTTGGTTAATTCGGGTAATTTGAGTAATTTCGTTAATTCGGTTAAATTTTAACCAAAAATAAAAAACATATAATTTTTGGTTAATTCGGTTAACCGACCGAATTAACCGAAAAATTTTTGGTTCGGTTAACGGTTAAAAATTTTGAAAGGTCGATTAATTCGATTAATGTTATTTCGGGTTGGTTAACCGACTGAGCACCCCTAATCCATGGTACATGTAACAACCCCTACCCGTATTCAACGTCTGAACTGGATACGAGATATTACCGAACTTAACTTACTTAAACATACATTATTAAGCTATAAAAAAATTTTCATTTCAACTTAAAACTTTTCATTCATACTCATAACATCCTTATTATGGGCCTACGAGGCCCTAAACATACTTATGGAAGGTTTCAGAATTAAACCGGAAACTTTTACGTACTTAGAAAATTTTTGCCTAAACAGGTCCACACGCCCATGTGAAATGGAACACGCCCGTGTGGGTAGGCCGTGTGGTCACACACGCCTATGTTCCTAGCCTGTGTGGAATTTATTTTCATTTCGAACCTACATGGGTTTCCATACGGCCAGACACACGCACGTGTCCCTGGCCTGTGACCCTCACACGGACTTGCATCACAAACATGCAAGGGATACATGGCTCAGCCACACACCCATGGGACTAATCGTGTGTCACACACCCGTGTAGGCAATTGTAAGGCTATCTACCAAGCCATTTGCTACCCTACAAAGCAACCATCTTTATACCAATTCAATTCAACATAACTCATGACCCTAAGGCACTTCTAAGAACTCAAATTAAAGCATCCACACAAGCATACACTTTATGAATTTTATCATCATTGAATATAAATAAATTTGTCAAGTATTGGACCAATTCCAATAACCACTTACAAAATGAATTTGATAACATGAATAGCCAACATTTTGGCTAACCAATATGACATAACAAAATGACCAAGTCCTATACATGCCATACTCAAAATAAATTTAACTATGCTATACCAAAAGAGGTTGATAGTGTGATTTTTCCAAACTCTGACATTCCCCGAGCTCTCGTGCTAGCTTGGCAATACTACAAGGATAAGGGAAATAAGAGTGGTAAGTATAAAACTTAGTAAGTTTGCATGAAAATAAATAACAACATAAGCTCATAAGGTCATCCAACAATGACATTAGATAGAAACATAAGGTCTTAAGCACTTTGCCAACACTTACTCATGCTTGTTCTTATCAAAAACATACCATGTCACATATCGTAATCATTTCTCGTGAATTACTCACGGTTACCTATTTTCACTCAATCACTTAACTTTGACACTAATCTCATTTCTATTCCAAGCTTAACTATTTATCCCACTAAATCACTCGGAATACTTGATGATACCTATTCATTGTCATTCACATAAATATAACGTTAATGCCACATCCCAGATGTGGTCTTACATGGGGTCACCTTTGAGTGCCGATACCATATCCTATATATGGTCTCATACGAGATCTCATATCAATTATCATGCCATATCCCGGATATGGTCTTATATGATTTTCTTATTCAATGCCGATGTCATATTCCCAGATATGGTCTTATACGGGACCTCAACTCGGTGCCAAGGTCATGTCCCAGACATGGTCTTATACGGGACCTTATCCATCTCCTGTCTCGTTAATAATACTCTCACATTCACTATAGTCCAACCGGGACTTCAACATCACAATTTTCATCATTTTTTTCATTCAACACCCTTACCCAATTTCGTAGAAATATAATGCATCATTATAATATCAAACATTCTCAAATATACTATTATAATGTTGAATTTATTATATATAAACTTACCTCGATTTTCAAAATAGGCTAACTTGTCAATTTAATCTGATACCTTGCCTTTTCCTCGGTCAAGGTAAATCCCTCGTTCTTATTGATCTATAATAACAAATTAGCTCATTTAATAATTACATAATCAACACATTTCAATAATCACATTTTAGCAAAATTACCATTTTGCCCTTAAACTTTCTCAAAATAACTATTTTACCCCTAGGCTCGAAAATCAATTCTAATCAAATTTCTTTCTTTAACGAGCCTAGATGAACATTTATTACTGCTATGGCAGCCCTCAATACTCATTATTTCACACATTTACCTCTTATTTTAAAACCTTTACAAAAAGGTCCTTCTAGGTGTTTTCATGGTAACACCTTTTACAAAAGTTATCCATCTAACAACTATGATTCATTTTCTTCCATAAAAATGCAGCAAAAAATATACATGCTCACATGCCATTTTCCAAAATAGTCCCCTCTTTAGCTAGCTTAAGCTTTAGGGGTTTCAAAAGTATAAATATCATCAAGAAAAACCATTAAAATCACTTACTTGTAAGGTGAAGAGCTTGCTGAAATTTTTGGGTTTTCAAACCCCTATTTGATGCTAAGTTTCAGTGGAAGAAGATGAGTGAATAGAAGGATATCATCTTTTCTTTATTTTATTCTATTTCATCAATTTAATCCACCTACTACACCAACTTTGACTAATTTTGACTTCTTTGTCCCCCTATGACCCGCCACCTTATATCTAAGGGTCAATTTGCACATTAAAGGCCTCAAATTAACATTCTATGGCTATTAGCCACCTTTAGCTTGTAAAATAGAACTTTTGCACTTTATGCGATTTAGTCATTTTTCGCGATTAAGCATGAAATCGCTAAAATTAAAACACCAAAATTTTTATGCACTTATATAATCATGCTCTAACTTATAAAATAACATAAAAATAATTTTCTCCATCCTCGGATTAGTGGTTCTAAAACCACTTTTCTAACTAGCCCTTAATTCTCCCCTTAAGGATTTTTTCCCCAAAATCTTACGATTCTATTGGTTTTCATAAGGATTTTCCATGTCCCAAAATCTCACAAGGGCTATGAAAAGGTTGGGATATTGGTTTGCTCATAGCCTCCTGAGCTCCCATGTAGCCTCTTCTATTCCATGTCTTTGCCATAGCACTTTCACAAGATGAAAGGAAATGAAAGGAAATGTATGGAAATGTATGGAAATGTAAGGAAATGTATGGAAATGTAAGGAAATGTAAGGAAATGTATGGAAAGGTATGGAAATGTATGGAAATGTAAGGAAATGTATGGAAATGTAAGGAAATATATGGAACGATTAGTTAAAAGAGGAAACCTAAGTAAATTAGGAAAGTGAACATTTTGGAAACCAAGCCAAAATAGGAAACTAAACATTTTGGAAACCAAACCAAAATAGGAAACTAAACATTTTGGAAACCAAGCCAAAATAGGAAACTAAACATTTTGGAAACTTGGAAAATACAGAGCCGCGCGAAAATTTTTGGAAACTTAAAAATGACCCCGGAATGTCGAATTTTAGAGCCCAAAGGGGAACTTAGGGCCAAGTGACCCTAAAAATATAAAGTACATGAAATTTGACCCAATAACGGACTTGGAAATGTGGCCTGAAGATGCCACCTAAGGCCTTAGGAAATGGCCCACATGCAAAAGGTTTTGGGCTTGAGTTCGAGTCACATAAGAAGCAAATAAAATAAGTTTTATTTTGCTTCTAGAAGCCCAAGAGGTGGACGGCACAAAGCTTGCAAAGAGGAGTTTTACTCTTTAAAACTCGACTAATTAGAAGATCATAAGGACTCTTAAGGGAAGAGTTTAATTCTTTTTAAAATTCGCTAAATAGGTGGATAAATGAAGAATTATTCTTTAATTAGGAAAATAAGGAAGAGTGGTGGCCAAGTAAAGGATTCTTGGCCTAGTAAATTCTGGCTATAAAAGGAGGGACTAGGCCATTCATTATTCATTCTCCTCTCTTTTCCTCTGCCAATATTCTTCTTGAGCATCCATTCTTTTCTTCTTTTCTTTTAGCCTCCTAGCCGATTTCCTTCTAAGCCTATTATTCTCTCTTCTTTCATCTTTGAAACCAAATACATAAGGGAATCATAGCCGATTGTTCATCAAGTCTCTAAGTCGAATCAAGGTTGAAGTGAAGGTGCAATCGATTCCTTCAAATAAGGGTAAGATCCAAGTTTAGTTTCCCATTCTTTTATATTCTAGACTTATTGAAATTTAGAGACCAATTTCGATTATTAATCTTGGCGAATCATGGAAGAAGAAATTCTTTTCCGAAGGTACACCATAGGCCACGTGTTCCTAGTTATTCGGTGAATTTCGGATTTAAAGTCCATAAGGTAAGCATCTAAAATATTCGCCAATGTTTGTGAGATTATCTAGATCAATTCTTTAATTATTGAAAAGCCAAAACTAACCCATATTGAGATTCAAGGTTAGCCGAATATCGTAAAGGAAAACCAAGTGTTCGGATTTGAATAAACACCTAATCAGCCTCAAGGTAAGTCTTTTACAAATCCTACTAGGATTTGGATATCATAGCCAAATAGAATTTATGCTAAGTAATAAAGGATGAATCAAATGTAGGGACTAAGGATCTAAACTTTAGATCTAGCTTTTCGAATCTCAAGGAATCGCTAACAAATCGTGTGTACACTTACTATCCTTCGATATTATATGGCTAAATATTTTAATATATGATATGAATAATAATGTGAATGTGGCTATGTACCACAAATGTGGCAAAAGTACCTGTGCACGCTTCCTACTTTTGATAGGATTGTGAAAATGTTATTTAATAACATGCGAATATTTGAATATGAACATGAAATTGTTATGCTATATATATGTTTTGGGGCATTCGGGATTTATGTGAAAGGGGAGAACAGTGTTGACTTTGGTCTCACCAACGAAGGTGTTGACTTGGTCTCACCAACGAAATATGTTGACTACGGTCACATTGCTAAATTTTGGTAACTTTACAATAGTGTCTAATGACACAACGCTTAAATTTGATTATAGTGTCTAATGACACAACGTGGAGAGTAGCGGATGGAGGGTTGACTTAGTAGTCCCCACGGTGTACAGGTTGGTACGTGGGAGAGTAGTGGATGGCTAATTAGGATTGGGTTTGGGTTGCATCATAATTGTATGGACTTAATGATTTGAACATGAATGCCTGATTTTTGAATGTTAGTATCAGTGCACATTGAGTCTCATTGACTCACCCCGCTAGGGAACTATTTTCGTGTGATGAATAAAGGATTTGACCGGGCCAGAGACGTTGAGGTGGCCATGCTACATTCGGAGAATTTATTTAGTTTGGACTTTATTTGATTTAGTTACTTTTATTTTATTTTGGGTTTTACTTGATGTAATAAGGCCATAAGGCCCAGCTTGGATTTTCTTTATTTCCGCTTATTCATGTTGATTGTGTTACAATTTATTTTAATTAAAGTTAAGAAAACAAAATTTATTTCTTTCAAAATAATAAACCCTAAAATTGTTTTGTCACCTCACTTAAGTTGGATTTTCAAAATTTATTAAATGGGTTCCAATCTAAGCCCAATCCAAACAACATTTTTCTAATTTTTTTTTAAAATTTCTAAGTATCGAATCTTTTTGAAACCGGTTTACTTTAGAAACATACCGATCCGGTCCATTCTCGTGGGCCGTGTGGGTGTTTCAATTGGTATCGAGCCAGCTTGTAAACTCTACCGTGGGCTAAGGCCCAAAACGTTTTCAAAGCGAGCCAAATGATTTTCTTTGAAAATAAGCATCCGGCATGGCCCCTAAGTCTCAACTCAATTCAAATCCACCGTGAAAGTACCCTTAACTCTATGTGTGATTCGTGATTTTATAAGGGTAGAAAAGGCATGGAACGAGAATAGAATGATAGGAACTTGAACCCTAGGATTAGTCCGCTCAAACACAAATACATAAGACTTAATACACTAGACAAACTCGTGATTAAGTCACCGAGCTAGGTGTGGTAATCTGCTAGCGCATGTTCAGGAGTGGATTCAGAAGAGCTTGGTTACTAAGCAAGTCCTAGTGACTCACTTCCTCTTTACTCGAATCCTACCAAGTGCGGAGTAACCGCTCACCCTAACCAAGAGGACTTAGTCACTGCTAAACCCAATAACTAAAATCCGAAAGGGACTAGCCGTATTTTTATGGAAACCCTAATTTTAAAATTTCTAAATTACCTCTTGATTTAAAAAGAATATTTTGATAAATTTTCTGAAATATTTCGATTTACAAATTTACTAAAATACCCCTAGTGGTAAAATTACAAAATGCCCCGTTATAAAATGTTCAACTACTCAACAATTTTACCAAAATGTCATTATGTTATAAAAGTCCAAAACCCTAATTTGCAAACTATCGAAATACCTTGATTTTTCAAAATTATAAAATTGCCCTAACTTACTAAAATTACCAAAATACCCCAAGGTCTAAAAATTTCAAATACCCTGATCTCAAAAAAAATTCCAAAATACCCTGTGAACTTAAAAATACCAAAGATACTTTGTGACAAAATCATCAAGAAACCTTATTTTGACAAATTACTAAATACCCCGGGTAGTGGAAAACAACAATAAACGAAAAACTACAACGCTTTCTCCGAATGAACTAAGGTTCATAATTGTTTGATGGATGCATGAATGAATGAAAAGACTGTGCATGTATGAATATGAAAGAACCACTTCTAAAAGTTCTTTCCATAAAACTTCTTCGCGTTAATCGCTGAAACAAAATTTTTTATACATAAAACTTCTTAATCGATTAAATCTCGACGCTAGAAATGAGTTCTAAGGACGGAACTTAGAGATTGTGCCTGGAAAGTATGATGGTTCTATTAAGATCGAGTCGCAGCGTAAGCATAGTCTTGTGAGAAGGATTGTACGATCAGTAAGTAATTTCGAGGACTAAATTATTTTTAAGGGGTAGAACTGTAACATCCTAGATTAGGGTTATGCGTCGTATGTAATTCATGAGATAGTGGGATCAGGTGTGTTGGATGTGTTCTAAAGAGTTTCAAGAACCCTAAGATGAAAGGAAATATAAGGAAATGTAAGGAAATGTAAAGAAATGAAAGGAAATGAAAGGAAATGTATGGAAATGTATGGAAATGTATGGAAATATAAGGAAATGTATGGAAATGTAAGGAAATGTAAGGAAATGTATGGAAAGGTATGGAAATGTATGGAAATGTAAGGAAATGTATGGAAATGTAAGGAAATATATGGAACGATTAGTTAAAAGAGGAAACCTAAGTAAATTAGGAAAGTGAACATTTTGGAAACCAAGCCAAAATAGGAAACTAAACATTTTGGAAACCAAACCAAAATAGGAAACTAAACATTTTGGAAACCAAGCCAAAATAGGAAACTAAATATTTTGGAAACTTGGAAAAACAGAGACGCTGCTAAAAATTTTTGGAAACTTAAAATGACCCCTAATGTCGAATTTTAGAGCCCAAAGGGGAACTTAGGGCCAAGTGACCCTAAAAATATAAAGTACATGAAATTTGACCCAATAACGGACTTGGAAATGTGGCCTGAAGATGCCACCTAAGGCCTTAGGAAATGGCCCACATGCAAAAGGTTTTGGGCTTGAGTTCGAGTCACATAAGAAGCAAATAAAATAAGTTTTATTTTGCTTCTAGAAGCCCAAGAGGTGGACAGCACAAAGCTTGCAAAAGAGGAGTTTCACTCTCTTTAAAACTCGACTAATTAGAAGATCATAAGGACTCTTAAGGGAAGAGTTTAATTCTCTTTAAAATTCGGCTAAATAGGTGGATAAATGAAGAATTATTCTTTAATTAGGAAAATAAGGAAGAGTGGTGGCCAAGTAAAGGATTCTTGGCCTAGTAAATTGGCTATAAAAGGAGGGACTAGGCCATTCATTATTCATTCTCCCTCTTTTCTCTCCTCAATATTCTTCTTGAGCATCCATTCTTTTTCTTCTTTTCTTTTAGCCTCCTAGCCGATTTCCTTCTAAGCCTATTATTCCTCTCTTCTTTCATCTTTGAAACCAAATACATAAGGAATCATAGCCGATTGTTCATCAAGTCTCTAAGTCGAATCTCCAAGGTTGAAGTGAAGGTGCAATCGATTCCTTCAAATAAGGGTAAGATCCAAGTTTAGTTTCCCATTCTTTTATATTCTAGACTTATTGAAATTTAGAGACCAATTTCGATTATTAATCTTGGCGAATCATGGAAGAAGAAATTCTTTTCCCAAGGTACACCATAGGCCACGTGTTCCTAGTTATTCGTGAATTTCGGGATTTAAAGTCCATAAGGTAAGCATCTAAAAATATTCGGCCAATGTTTGTGAGATTATCTAGATCAATTCTTTAATTATTGAAAAGCCGAAAACTAACCCATATTGAGATTCAAGGTTGGCCGAATATCAGGTAAAGGAAAAACCAAGTGTTCGGGATTTGAATAAACACCTAATCAGCCTCAAGGTAAGTCTTTTTACAAATCCTACTAGGATTTGGATATCATAGCCAAATAGAATTTATGCTAAGTAATAAAGGATGAATCAAATGTAGGGACTAAGGATCTAAACTTTAGATCTAGCTTTTCGGAATCTCAAGGAATCGCTACAAATCGTGTGTGTACACTTACTATCCTTCGATATTATATGGCTAAATATTTTAATATATGATATGAATAATAATGTGAATGTGGCTATGTACCACAAATGTGGCAAAAAGTACCTGTGCACGCTTCCTACTTCGATAGGATTGTGAAAATGTTATTTAATAACATGCGAATATTTGAATATGAACATGAAATTAAGTTATGATATATATATGTTTTGGGGCATTCGGATTTATGTGAAAGGGGAGAACATGTGTTGACTTCGGCCTCACCAACGAAGGTGTTGACTTGGTCCTCACCAACTAAATATGTTGACTACGATCACATTGCGAAATTTTGGTAACTTCGTTACAATAGTGTCTAATGACACAACGCTTAAATTTGATTATAGTGTCTAATGACACAACGTGGAGAGTAGCGGATGGAGGGTTGACTTAGTAGTCCCCACGGTGTACAAGTTGGTACTGGGAGAGTAGTGGATGGCTAATTAGGATTGGGTTTGGGTTGCATCATAATTGTATGGACTTAATGATTTGAACATGAATGCCTGATTTTTTGAATGTTAGTATTGTGTGCACATTGAGTCTGTTGACTCACCCCGCTAGGGAACTATTTTCGTGTGATGAACAAAGGATTGACCGGCCTAGACGCTGAGGTGGCCATGCTACATTCGGAGAATTTATTTAGTTTGGACTTTATTTGATTTAGTTACTTTTATTTTATTTTGGGTTTTACTTGATGTAATAAGGCCATAAGGCCCAGCTTGGATTTTCTTTATTTACGCTTATTCATGTTGATTGTGTTACAATTTAGGCTATACCCTTGTGTCTCAACTGTTTGACCTCTCGTGCCAAAATTTTAATCGGCTTTTTGCCGTAAGTCATGTCCGGTTGAATTTCTACCTCTAATGGTACAATCACATGTGAAGGGTCCAAACGGTATCGGCGTCACATGGACACTTGGAAAACATCATGAATCTTTTCCAGCTTAGGTGGTAAGGCCAAACGATAAGCTACCAGCCCTATCCTCTCGGTAATCTCATATGGTCCGATAAAGCGTGGACTCAATTTGCCTTTCCGGCCAAACCTAAGGACCTCTCGGTAATCTTTCTTTTTTTAGCGTCAACGATAAACTCGTCATGAAGTCCATAGTAATACGGTCCCATTTCCACTCAGGAACCATAATAGGCTGAAGTAGACCCGGAGGTACTTGGTGTTTAGCCTTCACTTGTTGACAAATTAGGCATCTCGACATAAACTCGAAAATGTCTTTCTTCATACTCGGCCACTAATACCATTTCTTCAAGTTGTTATACATTTTTGTGCTGCCTGGATGTACAGAAAAACATCCACTATGTGATTCATACAGAATCTTCGAATAAGCTTATTGTCTCTGGGTACACAGACCCTATCTCGAAACATTAAACATCCGTCAGGACTTATCCGAAGGTCTGACTCAACATTTGACTCACATTGAACTCTTTTCGCTCGTAAATAAATGTCGCCTTTCTAAGCTTCACAAATTTCTTGAAGAAACATTAGTCTAGCCCTCAACTCGGCTAGAATAGAACCATCATCTGACAAAGCTATCCGTGTATTCATGGCTCTCAGCACAAACAAAGATTTCCTGCTTAAGGCATCGGTAACCACGTTCGCCTTTCCCGGATGGTAGTCTATTACTAACTCATAATCTTTTAATAGCTCTAACCATCTCTGTTGCCTAAGGTTCAACACTTTTTAAGTCATCAAATACTTTAAGCTCTTATGATCCATAAACACCTGACATCTCTCACCATATAAATGATGTCTCCAAATTTTTAGTGCAAATACAATTGCAGCTAACTCCAAATCGTGAGTTGGGTAATTATTCTCGTGCGGCTTTAATTGTCTAGGGGCATATGCTATCACCTTGCCCTCTTGCATGAGTACACAACCTAACCCATTCAGGGATGCATCACTGTAAATCACCAATTCTTTTCTCGGCTCAGGTTGCACCAAAACAGGAGCCTTAGTCAACAATGCCTTTAGTTTCTTAAAACTTTGTTAGCACTTTTTTATCCATTCAAACTTTACATCTTTTTGTAGTAACCTCGTCATCGGAGTAGCTATCATGGAAAATCTCTTGAGAAAACGTCTATAGTAACCGGCTAGGCCCAGAAAACTCCTAACCTCAGTTACATTCCTTGGTGGCTTCAAATCCACAATTGCTGAGATCTTACTCGGATCGACTCTGATTCCATCTCCCGAGACAATGTGCCCCCAAAACCCAACTTCTTTAAGCCAAAATTCACTTTTACTAAGCTTGACATATATTTTTTTAGCACTCAAAATTTACAGAACTGTTTTCAAATGTTCTGCATGCTCATTCTCATCCCAATGGTAGATCAATATATCATCAATAAAGACTACCACAAATTAATCCAAATACGACCGAAAGATACGATTCATCAAATCCATGAAAACTGCAGGGGCATTTGTTAAACCAAATGGCATGACCTAAAATTCATAGTGGCCATACCTTATACTAAATGCGGTTTTCGGCACATCCGAGTCCTTGACTCTCAACTGGTAATATCCAGACCTCAAGTTTATTTTGGAAAATACTGTGGCTCCCTTCAATTGATCAAATAAATCATCAATTCTTGGCAACGGGTACTTGTTCTTCACTGTTACCTTATTGAGTTACCGATAATCTATACATAGCCTCATGGAACTGTCTTTGTTCTTCACAAATAATATGGGAGTACCCCATGGAGAAAAACTCAGTCTTGCAAAGCCTTTATCTGTTAACTCTTGTAACTGTGCCTTCAGTTCTTTTAGCTCGGTTAGAGCCATTCTGTATGGAGCAATAGAAATAGGGGTAGTACCAGGAGCTAACTCAATTCCAAATTTGATTTCTCTAACCGGAGCTAGCCTTGGCAATCCCTATAGAAAAATGTCTGGATATTCACACACTATGGGCATTAATTTGATTCTTAACTTAGTATCTCTAGTATTCATCATAAAGGCAATGTAAGCTTCGTACCCCTTTCTTAAATACTTCTGAGTCAACAAGAAAGATATCACTACTGGCGATCTGTCTTGCTCATCTGATTCAACACGAATAAGATCCCCACTTTCACATTTTAACTTAATAAACTTCCTTCTACAATTCACTATCACATCATGAGTAGCTAACCAATCCAACCCAAGGATGACATCGAACTCATCAAACGGTAATAACATGATATTAGCAGGAAAACAATGACTCATAATCATCAATGGGCAACCTTTGCATACTTTATTGACCAATACACATTTTCCTAGGGGATTTGACACTCTTATCACAAATTCAGTAGACTCTACGGGCAAATTCATGCTAAAGACTAATTTCATGCAAATGTACGAGTAGGTAGATCCCGGATCAATTAAAGCTATAACATGAGTATCATAGAGAGAAAATGTACCGTGATCACGTCGGGGGAGGACGCCTCTTTGCGAGCACGAATGGCATATGTTATCGCCGGTGCTCTACCCTTAACTCTTGTAGTCTGCTTTTTGGATAATTCTTGCTACTTATTTCATTTTCTGGGTTTCTCTATGGTCTTTCTCTAGCAATACTTCCCAGTCTTGTATTCTGAGGTTTCTCCTTCTCTCCCACCTCGGGGCAATATCTGATAAAATGGTCTAGGGATCCACACTTAAAATAAGCTTTCTCATTTGCTTGACACTCTCGAGATGACGTCTACCACACTGCGGGCATTCTGGTCTACTCGGTTGAGCGTTGCCAACACTAGCAACTGATGTAGTCTGGGCTTTAGACCTCGAGAACTGTTTGCCCTTTCTTCTATTTGAAAACTCGGCTGAAGTGGCTGATCGAGTAGCGAAATCCCTTGTTTTCTTAGATGAGGATTGGCAATTTACTCAGTTGCCTTTTCTCGAGTCACGAGACTCAATCTCAACTCTTCTTTCTCTTTAGCCAACTCCTCAGCTTTTTGGCTCTATCTACCAACACCACGAATTCTTTTAGCTCGAGGACTCCAACATATAAATGGATATCCTTATTTAACTCATCCTCGAACCTTTTTCACATGATAGCCTCAGTAGACACGCATTCCGGGCATATTTACTAAGCCTTACAAATTTACGTTCGTATTCAGTCACCGCCATTCGGCCCTGCTTTAGCTCTAAGAACTCTTTTCTATTTGACTAACGTACTTCTTTCAGAATTCCTCTTGTAAGAATTCCCAGTTAACTCTCTCCCTTGGTACCACCGACACAAGAGTGTTCCACCACTGATAGGCTGAATCTCTCAAGAGAGATACCACACACTTCATCCACTCTTCAGATGTGCATGATAACTCATCGAATACTCTGATGGTATTCTCAAGCCAGAATTTTGCTCTCTCTGGATTCTCAATTTTACTATCCCCAAATTCCTCTGCTTCTTGTTTCTGGATCTTATCGATCAAGGCCTTTCTCTTCTTACTACCTCTACCACTTGAGGAGCTACAGGAGCGGGCTGAGGAATAGGTGGGGTGGAGGGGGTTGATCATTAGGATTTGCTTGAATATACTCAGTAAACTAGTTGTTCATCATATGGAGAAAGGCTTCTCGAGCCTCTTCTCCTTAACCCAAAGTCTAAGGTCTGCTCTCCACTGGCGCGGTCCCTTGCGCGAGAGCCGGCGCATTGCTAGCAGCATCATCGATTGTAGCTCGGTCAGGATCAGGATCCATTTACTATATAAAACACAATTAAAATCATCAGGAGTCGTCACACTATCATTACACAAATAATCTTAGGTATGGCATGTATAGCTAAACTCATACTTAACCTATGTTAGTCCAAGAATCGACTAAACTGTGGCTCTAATACTACTAATTGTAACACCTCTTAACTGTATTCAATGCCTGAACCGGATACGAGACATTACTGAACTTAACTTACTTGAACATACATTATTGAGCTATAAAAAAATTTTCATTTCAACTTATAAATTTTCATTCATACTCATAACATTCTTATTATGGGCCTACGAGGCCCTAAACATACTTACAGAAGGTTTTGGAATCCCACCCTAGCTCGACCTCCTTCATGCCGTGACTGAGTCTGATGGGACAGAAGTTATCCCCATACCCAAGACATCTACACAAAAAAAAATAAAAGTGTTAACCTCTCATATCAAAATTTTGAATCAATAAATTTTAAATAAGAAATCATGATTTTCTTTCATCGCTTTAGTGGTATTCGTACATCCAATTGAACACGAATTTGAAAAAAATTCTTAAAACCTCGATTAAGTTGTTTGGCATCATACTCCAAGAACGTTTTGATGAAATTTCCAAATTGTTTTGCACCATTCTTAGAGAAATATCTCGAAGGGGGATCATGCACTTCAACCCAAAAAGAAGAAAAAACTAAAGGTACTTGCATTGGATCTTCATCTTCCTTTAACCGATGAATCACCGGAGGATAGTTATTAAATGTCCATGGGGCACCATTAATCACTCAATCAAACATCGAGTCCAAGGGGGTGCCGAGGTTTGCCATTGTGCTGCTGCTTTGTTGGAAAATGACCGACGCTCACTGTAAGAAAACATCCAAACAAGCAGAACTTATACACCTGAAACACCCCAAACCCGCCCACGAGCCTTGACCAGATCTGGTAAGTTCCTCGATGTAAATCGGTTCAAAATTCTTTGTTGCTTTGAAAACTGTGTGTTTTGAAGGTAGTTTGTTTGTTTGTGGGTTGGGCTCGAGTTGAAAACATGTTTTTTTTTTTATATTGAAAACCCATTTATTTCAGGTGACAAAATATTTAAAGTTTAGTTTAAATTAAATTGACTTAATCTTTAAATAACATAAATTCATAACATAGTAATTAAAACAACAATAAAATCATCACCATGGCCTTATTACATAAAACAAACCCAAAATATAATTGTAGAGTACTTAAATAAAATAAAATGTCCAAATTAAATAAAACTTTAAGTTGAGCATGGCCACCACAAGTTCGCCAGTCCGGTCCATCACTTGTTCATCACCAAACATGTTCCCATTAACGGGTGAGTCAACAGACTCAATGTGTAACCAACACTAAAATTTAAACGATTTAAGCATACCATACATATCATGTTCACATAATAATAATGATGCAATCCCAACCCACACCTAGATACCATCCGCTACACATCCCCGTACCAACCTCGCACACCGTGGGGACTACTAAGTTAACCCTCCATCCGCTACACACCATCAAGGCGATCATTGCAATCGACGTGCTCATCGCTCAGATAAAATTCGTGGCATAGCCATCGATTAAATAATTGTGTCATGTGACACCACATTCGATAATGTAACAAGTTACCACATTCGGATAATGTGACCAAGTCACCACATTCAGATAGTGAGACCAAGTCACCACATTCACTTCCCTTTCTCATATAACCCGAATGCCCCATATTATTTATATCATGCATATCATACTTAAATTCACATTCATTTCACTTTTCACATGTTAAATATAACATATTTCGTAATCCTAGTAGGAGTAGGAAACGTACCTGAGTACTTTGTACCATAACATGGTACCTTAGCCATATTCACATTTTTATAAACATGCATATATTTATTATAGCCATGAATCTTATTAAAAGTAGTGTAGGGTACACACCTGATTCGCTTAACAATTTCACTTGAAATCCCGAAATTCGATCTACTGCCTTAGATCTTTAACTCCCTTATTGCCGATTGAATTAAAAATCAAATCCCGAAAACTTGTATTCTTCCCCTTTGAAATCGGCTACTCATTAGATCCCTTGAATCAGTTAGTTTTCGGTTAAAACAAATAGATCTAAGTACTTAAGATAGGGCCTTGGCCGAATATGTAAGTACACTTACCTTGAAATTCTCAAATCCCGAAACTTTGCTTATGCTCCTTCCTTGTATTCGGCCAACTCTAGATCCTTTTAACATATTAGTTTTCGGCTTTTAAGATAATAAAAGATAGATCCAAACACTAAAATAAGCCTTGGCCGAATGCTATAGGTACTTACCTTGTGAATTTTAAATCCCAAAACTCACCGAATAACTAGGGAACACGCGGCCTATGGTGTACCTTCGGGAAAAGAACTTCTCCTTCCTTGTAGTCGACACTTAGTAAATCCTGAAAGATCTCTTCAAGGTTTCGGTAATAATATATTGAGGGTATTAGAATCTTAATTTTGACAGACTTAAATGAAATAGAATGGGAATCGAACCTAATCTTACCCTTACTGAAGAATTCAATGGAACTCTTGCTTGAACCCCTAGCACTATTCGGCTATAGCCCTGATATGTATCACAATTTCAGTTCTTGAGGCTTAGTGGGAAATCAGCTAGGGCTATTGGTACCTTCGGCTTTTGATTGTGTTTGTAATAGAAGAAGGAAAGAAAAGAGAAGAAGAGAATAATGGCAGAGAGAATTCGGCAGAGGAAAGAAAGAAAAGAATGGAGAAATTTGCTAGAGAATTTCGGCAGAGGCTTCCTTGAAGAGAAAAGAATGAATGAAGAATGGCCTTATTTTCCTTCTATTGCCGAAATTCCTAGGCTAGAGTCCCCTACTTGGCCACCACTCTTCCTATGTGATAAATTTTTATCTTTTAATTATCACTTTATTCAATAATAGACTTAATCCCTCAATTATCTCTTATCTCCTAATAAAAATAACAATGATTATCCATCATTTATCCACCTATTTAGCCGAATTTTAAAGAGAATTAAACTCTTCACTTAGGTTCCCTTGTGTCGTCCACCTCTTTTGCTTCTAGAAGCAAAAATAAAATTTCTTTTATTTGCTTCCCAAGTGACTCGATCCCTGGCCCAAATACACAAGCTTGTGGCGTCACTTGTCGGGCTTTTAAGTGGTGCCTTCAAGCCACTTTGACAAGCTTTGTTTGTGTGTCAAATTCCTCCTATTAATTTTCTTAAGGCCACCTTGCCTTAGTTTCCTCTTTTAAACTTAACATTTCCATACATTTTCCGTGTTTCCAAAATGTTCACTTTCCTCTTTAACTTAAGTTTCCAAAATGTTCACTTTCCTCTTGTAGCTTAAGTTTCCAAAATATTCACTTTCCTCTTTTAACTTAACATTTCCAAGTTTCCAAAATGTTCACTTTCCTCTTTTTGAAACTTAACATTTCTAAATCATTTCTTACATTTCCAAGTTTCCAAAAATATTCAAAATAAATTCATAACACATAAGACATGTCATTTCGTACAATTAAATCGAAAATGCATAGGCCCATATTCAGGATGTTACAGTTCTACCCCCTTAAAAATAATTTCGTCCTCGAAATTACTTAAATAATCGTACATCCTAACTCACCACACTACACTACTACTACGCACTCTGATCTTAAAACTAACACATCTCCTATGCACAATTCCAAAGTTCACATCCAAGGTTTCATACCATTCATTAGCAATACAAGAACGAACTAGCTCTATAATAAACAGGGCAATAAAGGCATTTCAAAAATAAAAAACTTACCCGTTGTCATATCTGGCACATCACTCTCCTCGCGACGGCCAACTGCATAAACCAACCTTGGTTGCCTTGCATCAGAACCTTCAGCACCTCCGCTTGGTGCTCCACGACCACGGCTGGAGCCATTTCCTCCATGGTTCGGACCACAACCTCGCTAAGGCTACTATCCACCTCTACCAGCCTGATTAATATTCTGAGCTGCTAATCAACTTTCATCTGGTTTCTTAGGACAATCTTTGAGCATATGGACCTTAGAACCATACCTAAAATATCCTCCCGTCTTTTTCCAGCACTCCCCTAAGTGCTTCTTTCCATAATGATCACAAGGACGATACTACCCTCCTGTACCAACTTGCTGACCCCGCGGCCCATCAGCTCTGGGCCTTTTCTGAACATTTCTCGATGATCCTGATGACTCATAATCCCTCTTGGTCTATTCCTATCATAGTTCTGCTTAACCGAGTCCTTGATTCCCTCGGCTACGTTAGCCTTTTCTACTAACGCAGAAAACTCCCGCTCTTGATGTGGAGCTATCAGTAACCTTAGGTCATCCCTTAAATCGTATTCGAACCGCACACACCGCTCATGCTCCGTAGCCACTACTCCTCGAGCATATCGGCTTAACCTCATAAATTTAGCTTCATACGCTGCTACCGACTTGTTCCCTTGAACTAGCCCCAGAAAAGCTTTCCTCTGCTCATCAATATAACGTGTGCCGACATACTTTTTCTGATATGCCTCCTTAGCATACTCCTAGGTCAGATCCTCAGCAGTAGCACCATCCCTCACTGTTAACCACCATTGATACGCTTCATCTCGTAGTAGTGCCACCATTCCTTTCAACTTCTCCTCCGGTCGATCGAGCTCATCCATAATGCGCCGGTTGCTTCCAACCAAGATTTCACCAGATCTGGGTGCCACACCGGATACTCCACGGAACACCTCACTCGTTGGCTCGAGTCACTTGGGTACAGATTTTAAGCTCTCGATTTCCACCCATGCCACCACCATTTCCAAAACTCGCAAGATAGCTGCGATACAAAGATCATCCCCGTCTGAGCTCGCCGCCGACAATCGATACCGGGGTGGTGGTGGCGGTGGTAGCTCATTGTCGGACCCTTGACCCGATCTAACGGGTTCGACACGACCATTCTTCCTCTATCGCGTCCTTGACGATCGCGTCCTCTAGAATTCATATCTAGCGATGCGCTTTAATCTGATTTAATAAATTTTTATAAATTAGCCTTTATTCCACCGATTAACCGAAGAAGTTTTATGAAAAGAATTTTAGGAGTGGTTCTTTCGTATTCATACATGCACACAGTCTTCACATTCATACATTCATCAATCAATTATGAACTTCCGTTCATTCAGAGAAATATTGTAGTTTTCATTGTTGTTGTTTTTCCACTACCCAGGGTATTTATGTAATTTGTCCCATGTGGGTATTTTCGTAATTTTTCAAATAGGGTTCCTTGGTGATGTTGTCAATAAGGGTATTCTGGTAATTTTTGAAATCCCGGGGGTATTTCAAAAATTTTGAAATTACAGGGGTATTTCAGTAATTTTGAATTTCGGGGGTATTTTGGTAATAAACCAGGGTAGATTTGTAAAGTCTAATAATTCAGGGATATTTCAAAATTTGCAAAACTTTGAGGGTTCTTTTTGAGAATTTGTTTTCCAAATTGGTGCTGTTGCAAAAATTTTGAAAATCAGGGGTCGTTCCGGTAATTTTGTAACTTGGGGGCAAATTCGTAATTTCCAAAATCAAGATATTTTTGATAATTTGCAAGTAAGGGTTTTTGGACTTGTTATAAAATAATGATAATGTTGATTAAAACTGTGGGTATTTTAGACATTTTTATAAACCAAGGGCATTTTTGTAATTTTACCACTAGGGGTATTTTTGTAATTTTTATAAATCAGAAATTTTTTGGAAAATTGTGTAGAAAAGATAGTTTCCATGAATTAAAGAAAAATGATTTTAAGAGTTTTAAAATTAGGGTTCTTATTAAAAAAAACATGGCTAGTTAGAAGAAGAAAAGAAAAGAGAAGAAGAGAATAATGGGAAGGAGAGAATTTAGCAAGAGGAAAGAAAGAAAAGAATGGAGAAATTTGCTAGAGAATTTTGCAGAGGCTTCCTTGAAGAGAAAAGAATGAATGAAGAATGGCCTTATTTTCCTTCTATTGCCGAAATTCTAGGCTAGGGTCCCCTACTTGGCCACCACTCTTCCTATGTGATAAATTTTATCTTTTAATTATCACTTTATTCAATAATAGACTTAATCCTCAATTATCTCTTATCTCCTAATAAAAATAACAATAATTATCCATCATTTATCCACCTATTTAGTCAATTTTAAAGAGAATTAAACTCTTCACTTAGGTTCCTTGTCTTGTCCACCTCTTTTGCTTCTAGAAGCAAAAATAAAATTCTTTTATTTGCTTCCCAAGTGACTCGATCCCTAGCCCAAATACACAAGCTTGTGGCGTCACTTGCTGGGCTTTTAAGTGGTGCCTTCAAGCCACTTTGACAAGCCTGTTTGTGTGTCAAATTCCTCCTATTAATTTTCTTAAGGCCACCTTGCCTTAGTTTCCTCTTTTTAAACTTAACATTTCCATACATTTTCCAAGTTTCCAAAATGTTCACTTTCCTCTTTTAGCTTAAGTTTCCAAAATGTTCACTTTCCTCTTTTAACTTAACATTTCCAAATTTCCAAAATGTTCACTTTCCTCTTTTTGAAACTTAACATTTCTAAATTATTTCTTACATTTCCAAGTTTCCAAAAATATTCAAAATACATTCATAACACATAAGACATGTCATTTCGTACAATTAAACCGAAAATGCATAGGCTAATTTTCAGGATGTTACAACACCGATTTTTGAGAGTCGGATCCATTAGGAAACTTCCATGTCTCCTTTTCACCGTCTTCAATATTTAGACCCGCAATTTCCTTCTCCATGGATCAGAGTAAGAGTCGAACAGAAGCAATATACTTAAAATAAAGCAGGAAAACAGAGAACATATAAAATGTTCCATTATGAGTGGACAAAACAGAGAGAGCGTGTCACTATGAACAGACTCACATTAATTCTTACATTTCTAACAACTGTAGGAAGTGCAAAACTATAAAATAATATTTTTATAATAAACTTATTGACATAATAAGCAATAATAATAAAGAACTAAGTTTAGCTTTTCTTTTATATAATTGATTTATTACCATAATAAACAAAAATAATTAGTTTAGTAATGTAAAGGCCAAAGAGAGTATTGTTTTATTAAATACCATTTATAATTTATTAGTTACAAAATTGAAACCAAATATTTTAATATTTTCTTTTCTAATCAACAATTAATTTTGATAATTAAAAGATAAATTTCTTTTATGATTTCCTTATTTTGTAAACAAATAAAAGATAGAAATATAGGCAATCAATTAACACGATTTTTTCGTTACTATTCACATAAAAAAACTTAGAAATTTAAAAAGAAGTAAATTTTAAAGCAGTACTCAATAGTACTATGAGAAATGAGCTGGTTGATTTTTGTCTTTTTGTTCTAATAAATTATTCCTTGTTTTTTCTTTGGTCTGTGTTTTGCTTTTGCAGTTTCCTTCTTCTTCGTTTTTTTTTTAATTTCGAAAATTATTTTTATTTTAAAAACATTAAATCTAAAATTTTCCTCTAATTGAGGTGATCTAATTTGGCCGAAACATATATATATTTTCTAACACTTGTCTATTTTGTTTCATCCAGATTTCTACTTTGATTTTCTGTGTCAAATATGGCTTTGAGATTAGAAATACCCACTACTAAATAAAATAATATATTTTAAGTAACGAATTGAAAAATTAAATTAATATGATATTGAATGTTGAAGGGTTTTTGAGGTAAATTAAATTAATATGATAAAATTCAAGAGCTTATTTACAACTCTCAAGCATCAAAACTTTTATCTTTTGATAAAAAAAGCATCTCAATTTAGATAAAGCAACATATCACAATTGTCTCTCATTCTCGATCGAGCAAGCTCGTATCCATCCCAAAATTCCAATTATCCTCATAAAACTCAGGTAAAATTGGTTCCCTTCATACCTTATATTCTTTCAACTTTGATTTACTGTTTGTTTCTTCATGCATTGAACCTATTTATAAGCATGAAGGAAATATTGGAATCGTGGTTAAAGTAGAGATTAAATGTATAAATTAAGGCTAGTAATTAAAAGGGAGAGTTATTAGAACAAGGGAAAAATAGGAGAGGACATAAAGGGTAAATAGTCCATTTTTAAAAAACAATTCTGCTGACCATAAAAAGCCACCAGCGTCCATTTTCTTTAGTTTTGTTTCCTCCCAACTTTCTTTCATTTTAAAATTTAGTTAGATCTAGTATTCAAATTTTTCTCTCAAATTTTCTGCATTTCTTTAGATTTTCTTGGCATCCAAACACCCCCTATTCTTTCGAATTTTCAAGAAAATCACTATTTCTTCTCTAATTTCTCACCTAAATTTAGCTCATTTTTGCTCAATTGATACAAATTCGTGGAGGTTTTCAAGTTAAAGATAAATCTATTATTTTCTTATGTATTTAATTTTTATTATGTGTTTTAATTTGAATTCTCATAGATCTAAGCAAGAAAATTAGAGATCAATGGTTTTAAAGCTATCTTTTGCATAAAAATGATGAATCTCATAATAAAGTGCTAAGAGATGTCTTTAAAATGATTTGTAGTATATTTTGACGAGATTAAGAGGTTTACAAATTCAATTTATCAAAATCTTTAAGTAATTGCGTGAATTAAATAATTTTCTTTTGAGAATGAAGATGAACAATGTTTTTCGAAAAAATATTAATTAAAGAAATTAAGCAAAGTTAGAGATCTAGATCTGTAATTAAACTTTAATTAAGGGTTTAGGAGGTAGAAATTAATGATTTAATTAAGCTAAAAGAATAAATTAAGTGAAATAGATTATGCGAAATGTTCGAATAAATATGTGTGAATGGAGTGCCATTGTATGAACACAAAGAGATAAGTTAGATTGTTTTTAAATGCTTAGTAATTATGTATATTTTTGTCCGAAGTTGAAAATGTTGGTGGAACCTCAACAAATCGAGACAAAGGCAAGCAAAAGTTGTCTAGTTCAACGAGTAAATGTGAGCTACAGGTGAGTGCATTTGTATGCAGTGTTTTAGCATAAAAGAGGCCCTTTGTGGCATGTAAACTTTGGCTTTTCCTTGTGCAAATCGTTGAATTCTTTCTTGAGTTTTTGGATATGCATGTTGTCAAAAGTTGAAGGTGCCAAATGTGTGTGAGTGAATTGTGCATTAAAGATTGAGTGTGTGAACATTGGGAACTGTTGTACTAAATAACTATGTATATAGGACAAAATGTTCCATTATGAGTGGACAAAACAGAGAGCGTGTCACTATGAACAGACTCACATTAATTCTTACATTTCTAACAACTGTAGGAAGAGCAAAACTATAAAATGATATTTTTATAATAAATTTATTGACATAATAAGCAATAATAATAAAGAACTAAGTTTAGCTTTTCTTTTATATAATTGATTTATTACCATAATAAACAAAAATAATTAGTTTAGTAATGTAAAGGCCAAAGAGAGTATTGTTTTATTAAATACCATTTATAATTTATTAGTTACAAAATTGAAACCAAATATTTTAATATTTTCTTTTCTAATCAACAATTAATTTTGATAATTAAAAGATAAATTTCTTTTATGATTTCCTTATTTTGTAAACAAATAAAAGATAGAAATATAGGCAATCAATTAACACGATTTTTCGTTACTATTCACATAAAAAACTTAGAAATTTAAAAAGAAGTAAATTTTAAAGCAGTACTCAATAGTACTATGAGAAATAAGCTGGTTGATTTTTGTCTTTTTGTTCTAATAAATTATTCCTTGTTTTTCTTTGGTCTGTGTTTTGCTTTTGCAGTTTCCTTCTTCTTCGTTTTTTTTTTAATTTCGAAAATTATTTTTATTTCAAAAACATTAAATCTAAAATTTTCCTCTAATTGGAGGTGATCTAATTTGGCCGAAACATATATATATATTTTCTAACACTTGTCTATTTTGTTTCATCCAGATTTCTACTTTGATTTTCTGTGTCAAATATGGCTTTGAGATTAGAAATACCCACTACTAAATAAAATAATATATTTTAAGTAACGAATTGAAAAATTAAATTAATATGATATTGAATGTTGAAGGGTTTTTGAGGTAAATTAAATTAATATGATAAAATTCAAGAGCTTATTTACAACTCTCAAGCATCAAAACTTTTATCTTTTGATAAAAAAGCATCTCAATTTAGATAAAGCAACATATCACAATTGTCTCTCATTCTCGATCGAGCAAGCTCGTATCCATCCCAAAATTCCAATTATCCTCATAAAACTCAGGTAAAATTGGTTCCTTCATACCTTATATTCTTTCAACTTTGATTTACTGTTTGTTTCTTCATGCATTGAACCTATTTATAAGCATGAAGGAAATATTGGAATCGTGGTTAAAGTAGAGATTAAATGTATAAATTAAGGCTAGTAATTAAAAGGGAGAGTTATTAGAACAAGGGAAAAATAGGAGAGGACATAAAGGGTAAATAGTCCATTTTTAAAAAACAATTCTGCTGACCATAAAAAGCCACCAGCGTCCATTTTCTTTAGTTTTGTTTCCTCCCAACTTTCTTTCATTTTAAAATTTAGTTAGACCTAGTATTCAAATTTTTCTCTCAAATTTTCTACATTTCTTTAGATTTTCTTGGCATCCAAACACCCCCTATTCTTTCGAATTTTCAAGAAAATCACTATTTCTTCTCTAATTTCTCACCTAAATTTAGCTCATTTTTGCTCAATTGATACAAATTGTGGAGGTTTTCAAGTTAAAGATAAATCTATTATTTTCTTATGTATTTAATTTTTATTATGTGTTTTTAATTTGAATTCTCATAGATCTAAGCAAGAAAATTAGAGATCAATGGTTTTAAAGCTATCTTTTGCATAAAAATGATGAATCTCATAATAAAGTGCTAAGAGATGTCTTTAAAATGATTTGTAGTATATTTTGACGAGATTAAGAGGTTTACAAATTCAATTTATCAAAATCTTTAAGTAATTGCGTGAATTAAATAGTTTTCTTTTGAGAATGAGGATGAACAATGTTTTTCAAAAAATATTAATTAAAGAAATTAAGCAAAGTTAGAGATCTAGATCTGTAATTAAACTTTAATTAAGGGTTTAGGACGTAGAAATTAATGATTTAATTAAGCTAAAAAGAATAAATTAAGTGAAATAGATTGTACGAAATAAGCCGAATAAATATGTGTGAATGGAGTGTCATTGTATGAACACAAAGAGATAAGTTAGATTGTTTTTAAATGCTTAGTAATTATGTATATTTTTGTCCGAAGTTGAAAATGTTGGTGGAACCTCAACAAATCGAGACAAAGGCAAGCAAAAAGTTGTCTAGTTCAACGAGTAAATGTGAGCTACAGGTGAGTGCATTTGTATGCAGTGTTTTAGCATAAAAGAGGCCCTTTGTGGCATGTAAACTTTGGCTTTTCCTTGTGCAAATCGTTGAATTCTTTCTTGAGTTTTTGGATATGCATGTTGTCAAAAGTTGAAGGTGCCAAATGTGTGTGAGTGAATTGTGCATTAAAGATTGAGTGTGTGAACATTGGGAACTGTTGTACTAAATAACTATGTATATAGGACATATTATATATATATATATATATATACATATATATATATATATATATATATATATGCGTAAATAAGTATGTATGTATACACAATATATATGCAAAGCTGGTCTTGTTATTGTTTCCTGAATTGACTTGGGTGGTTGGAGTATTAACTGTTGCATGTGTGGATGAACAAACATTAAAATTTGGCTGAAGAAATAAAAGGTAAGTATGTATATATATTTAAGGGTCTGGTGTTATATAATATATAAGTTTGTGGACTAATGTATGCTAAAATTTAATGTGACAAAGGTCATTAAATAAGTATGTATATATATATGTATATATATTCAGTATATGGTTATGAAATAATTGTGAACGGATATAAAAGATAAATAATATAATGCGGACTTTTATAACATGCAATTTTATTGGTAATGCATAATTATGTATAAGTCACGTCGCAGTTTAATGCCCATGACCATCGCACCAAATGTATCCCATGCAGTCTATCGTTTAGATGGGGTCATTTGGCCCACGACAACGGCATGATTTAGTAAGCTATTGTAGAAGCTTGTCAAATTAAAGCTCAGGGCCCAATTATGTTGATTTGGAAAGATAAACTACCTTGGTAAATAGGAAACTAATCTTAGAATATTGAGGGAATCATATCTATAAGATTAGATTGGATTTAATTACGTAAATTGATTATGTAATCTTCTAAATCCTTAGATTTAAGGGATAGGTTAATCTCGTCCGTTGATGTAACTTGATCTAGACCGTCGGTTTTGGGAAGCTCAACTATAAATAGAGAGTCTCCTCCTCATTTGTAACTTACTTCATTATTTCATTGTTTCTTGTATTCATTGAGAGAAAGTAATACAGTTGAGAGCATTTACTAAAACACCTCTCATGCATAGTTTTCTGTGGTTTTTTGTTTTCTTTAGCTTTCTTTTGGCATAATTACATCTGCTATATAAATTGGTGCCTTGGAGGAATTCTAATTGAATCCTCAATTGTGGTGGTTCGGCTGACTTAAGCGTGTTTGCATAGAAAGGATGTCTAAGGCTTACGGAACGCGAGACGAAAGTTCTAGCCCCGTGACAAGTAGTATCCAAGATTTGGTTGCTAAGGCACCGTTGGGATGTCGAAAGAAGATTTTGATCAAAAGTGGGTCAGAAAACCAATCCTTTTAAAGGATATGTTGTCGATAGTAGAGGAATGTGGGGATAAACTCGAAGAGTCCATGGAGGATGTAAAGGAGTCACTCGAAGTGGTCGAGGATTGCATAAACGACTAGAAGGAGCAATCTAGAGACTATGTGAAGTTGTCTCTCAATTCCACTATGGATAAGTGATGGTCACTAAACTAACTATGAAAAAGGCAAGCACACCTATCGTACAATAGTATAGCTATGGTGAGTAGGGAATATCGTATCCATGAGGACTAAAAGTACTAGTAATTACCGTTTTCTATTATTTAGCCGACAAGTTAGAGTGATTGTGTCTAAAATTACTAAAATAATTTATCTAAGAAGCAAAGAGAATAAATCGGAAATAATTGAATAATAACCAATGAGATAGACAATACCCAAGAAAGAATGTAGCACTCCTTACCGTTTTCAACACATTACGGACTTATCTTGTTTGAACGCTACAACTTTGGACTATCAAATTTCATTCCAACTTAAAACTTCTCATTTACAATTATAACATCCTTATTATGGGCCTACGAGGCCTTAATCATCTGAAGGAGGGTCTCGGAATCAGCCAGGAGGTTTTGTATACTTAAATTTTTTTCCTTATAGGTCACGCGCGTGGGGAGCCTTGTGTCTCACACGCCCATGTCCCTAGCCCGTGTGGGATTTATTTTCATTTTGAACCTATAGAGATTTTCACATGGGACACGCCGTGTCTTTGGCCTTGTCCTTCACACGGCCTAGACACGCTGTGTCCTTGCCCTGTATGAAAACCGGTATTCATTTGTGACGCGCAATGTCATAAGGGCACATGGCTTAGGCACCTGCAGGTGTCTAGCCGTGGTCGATTATCGACTTGCAACATTAATAACAGGGACAAACGGCCTGATCACATGCCTATGGGGACGTGTGTCACACATGGCTTAGACACACGCCATGTGTCTACTCGTGTGGACAAGAACAAGGCTATTTGCTAAGCTCTTTTATCACCTTAACTCTGAATTGTGCATTAAAGATTGAGTGTGTGAACATTGGGAACTGTTGTACTAAATAACTATGTATATAGGACATATATATATATATATATATATATATATATATATATATATATATATATATATATATGTAAATAAGTATGTATGTATACACAATATATATGCAAAGTGGTCTTGTTATTGTTTCTGAATTGACTTGGGTGGTTGGAGTATTAAGCTGTTGCATGTGTGGATGAACAAACATTAAAATTTGGTGAAGAAATAAAAGGTAAGTATGTATATATATTTAAGGGTCAGTGTTATATAATATATAAGTTTGTGGACTAATGTATGCTAAAATTTAATGTGACAAAGGTCATTAAATAAGTATGTATATATATATGTATATATATTAGTATATGGTTATGAAATAATTGTGAACGGATATAAAAAGATAAATAATATAATGCGGACTTTTATAACATGCGAATTTTATTGGTAATGCATAATTATGTATAAGTCACAGGTCAGCAGTTTAATGCCCATGACCATCACACCAAATGTATCCCATGCAGGTCTATCGTTTAGATGGGGGTCATTTGGCCCACGACAACTGGCATGATTTAGTAAGCTATTGTAGAAGCTTGTCAAATTAAAGCCTGGGCGGCCCAATTATGTTGATTTGGAAAGATAAACTACCTTGGTAAATAGGGAAACTAATCTTAGAAGATTGAGGGGAATCATATCTATAAGATTAGATTGGATTTAATTATGTAAATTGATTATGTAATCTTCTAAATCCTTAGATTTAAGGGATAGGTTAATCTCGTCCGTTGATGTAATTTGATCTAGACCGTCGGTTTTGGGAAGCTCAACTATAAATAGAGAGTCTCCTCCTCATTTGTAACTCACTTCATTATTTCATTGTTTCTTGCATTCATTGAGAGAAAGTAATACAGTTGAGAGCATTTACTAAAACACCTCTCGTGCATAGTTTTCTGTGGCTTTTTGTTTTCTTTAGCTTTCTTTTGGCATAATTACATCTGCTATATAAATTGGTGCCTTAGAGGAATTCTAATTGAATCCTCAATTGTGGTGGTTCGGTGACTTAAGCGTGTTTGCATAGAAAGGATGTCTAAGGCTTACGAACGCGAGACGAAAGTTCTAGCCCGTGACAAGTAGTATCCAAGCTTTGGTTGCTAAGGCACCATTGGGATGTCGAAAGAAGATTTTGATCAAAAGTGGGTCGAAAACCAATCCTTTTGAAGGATATGTTGTCGATAGTAGAGGAATGTGGGGATAAACTCAAGAGTCCATGGAGGATGTAAAGGAGTCACCAAGTGGTCGAGGATTGCATAAACGACTAGAAGGAGCAATCTAGAGACTATGTGAAGTTGTCTCTCAATTCCACTATGGATAAGTGATGGTCACTAAACTAACTATGAAAAAGGCAAGCACACCTATCGTACAATAGTATAGCTATGGTGAGTAGGGAATATCGTATCCATGAGGACTAAAAGTACTAGTAATTACCGTTTTTCTATTATTTAGCCGACAAATTAGAGTGATTGTGTCTAAAATTACTAAAATAATTTATCTAAGAACGCAACAGAGAATAAATCAGGGAAATAATTGAATAATAACCAATGAGATAGACAATACCCAAGAAAGAATGTAGCACTCCTTACCCGTTTTCAACACATTACCGGACTTATCTTGTTTGAACGTACAACTTTGGACTATCAAATTTCATTCCAACTTAAAACTTCTCATTTACAATTATAACATCCTTATTATGGGCCTACGAGGCCTTAATCATACGAATGGAGGGTCTCGGAATCAGACCGGGAGGTTTTGTATACTTAGAATTTTTTTTTCCTTAACAGGGTCACGCGCCCGTGTGAGCAGGCCTTGTGGTCTCACACGCCCATGTCCCTAGCCCGTGTGGGATTTATTTTTCATTTTGAACCTATAGAGATTTTCACACGGCCGGACACACGCCCGTGTCTTTGGCCTTGTCCTTCACACGGCCTAGACACGTCTGTGTCCTTGCCCGTGTATGAAAACCTGGGTATTCTGTTTGTGACGTCAGCAATGTCATAAGGGGCACATGGCTTAGGCACACGCCCGTGTGTCTAGCCTGTGGTCGACACTGACTTGCAACATTAATATACAGGGGACACACGGCCTGATCACATGCCTATGGGGCAGACTGTGTGTCACACATGGCTTAGACACACGCTCATGTGTCTACTCGTGTGGACAAGAACAAGGCTATTTGCTAAGCTCTTTTTGTCACCCTAACTCACACCACAAAAATCTCATTCAACCATTTACCAAGCAATCCAATCATGCAACATGCACTTTCATGAATAACCTCATCTTTTCATAAATTAGTAATAATGAGCCATCAACTATGGCTATATACAAAAGAGTTCATCTTTAAAGGAGCCAACACACTTGGCCAAAACAACAAAATATTTCACTAAGTCTAGCCCCTATACATGCCATACTCAAAATGCTAAATCTAACTATATCGAAATGAGCATATAGCGTAGGTGATCTTTCGATTATCTTTGTATCCCGAGATAGCTCTTTGACACTATAAAACAAGGGAAAAGAAAGGGAGTAAGCTTTAAGCTTAGTAAGTTTACATGTAAACTATAAACATCTTAACGTATGCAAATCAATCATCAACATCACATAATAAGCAAGAACAAATCACATTCCCATAATAATGCTTACTCATCTAATCTTTTACCACATTCCATCCATACCATAAATAAAATGCTCACATTTACTTGCACATATTTCCTGCATTCATCACCACAAACCACATGATATATTTACTTAGACGATTTCTCAATGAACCCCTCAAAATGATACTGAGCACCCGGTGGTTTCGTACACAGTCCACCAATAGTTAATAATAAGGTGGTATCAAACATAGCCCACCAATAGTTAATAATAGGGTGGTATTGCACATAGCCCACCAACAAGAATAATTACGGTGGTTTCACACATAGTCCACCAAATAACAATATAAACGATGGTATTGCACACAGCCCATCGTGAATAAATAGTAAGGTGGTATCGCACACAGCCCACCAAAAAAGAATCTTTACGGATATTTTTTCGCACTTCTATATTTATTCCGAGGTTCATACGAGAATTACTCACTATCTATTAATTCTATTCAATCACAATCATAATTGATCTCATTCAAACAATGCACCAATAAGTAATGACATATGTATTAAAGATGTATCGTTTACACCTAAACTTACCTCGGTGCAAAATGTATTAATCGACGGTTTAGTCTGTAACTTTGCTTCTTCCTCATTCAAGGTTGTTTCCGCGTTCTTCTTGATCTATAATAATAAAATTTACTCATTCAATCACTATATAACTCATACATCAAAATTTCTACTTAGGCAAAAATGACTATTTTGCCCTCATACTTTGGTAAAATTATTATTTTGCCCCTAGGCTCGTAAATCATTTTTCATCATATTTTCTCATTAAACAAGCCTAGCTGAACATTTATTTCTCTTATAGCAATTCATAAAACCCATCATTTCATGCATTTATTACTCAATTACAACCTTTACAAATAAGTCCTATTTAGGTGTTTTCATGGTAACACCTTTCAAAGAAGTTGTTCCTCAACCTACTAACATTCATTTTCTTCCATAAAAACTCATCAAACAACATAAACACTCTCATAGCAAGTCCCTAAACTTTTAACCATTTTGCAAAATAGTCCCCTCATTAGCTAGCTTAAGCTTTAGAGGTTCTAAAAGTACAAAAATTATCAAGAAAAGCCATTAATATCACTTACTAGCAAGGAAAATAGGTTTCTGAAATTTCAAGCTCCCAAAGCCCTTCTTGAGTGTGAAATTTTGTGAAAGAATAAGAGAAACAAAAGATGATAGCCTTTTTCTTTATTTTATTTATTTTCATCAATTTAATCTATCTGACCCACCTACCTGACCAATTTTGACCTCATTACCTCATTTTGTCCCCTATGACCGGCCACCCATTATCTAAGGGTCTAATTGCTCTTTAAGGACCTCCAATTTTATATTCCATATTTATTAGACACCTCTAGCTTGTAAAATAGAACTTTCGTACTTTATGCGATTTAGTCATTTTCACAATTAAGCATACAATTGCTAAAATTAAAGCACCAAAATTTTCATGCATCCTTATAATCAAGCTATAACACATAAAATAATATTAAAATATTTTTCTTCAACCTCGAATTAGTGGTCCCGAAACCACTGTTTCGACTAGCCCCAAAATCGGGTTGTTACAGCTCTCTCCCCTTTAGAGATTTTCGTCCCCGAAAATCTTACCGATAAAAAGGTTTGGGTATTATTCCCTCATGACTTTTTTTGGTTCCTACGTAGTCTCTTCCACACCGTGTTTTTGCCATAACACTTTCACTTAGGCTATGCTCTCATTCCTCAACTGTTTAACCTCTTGAGCCAAAATCTTAATTGGTTCCTCTTCATAGGTCATGTCCGGTCGTATCTCAATTTCGATGGGAAGGATCACATGCGAAAGATCAAAATGATATTGCCGCAACATTGACACATGGAACACATTGTGTATTCTCTCTAATTCTTTCGGCAAAGCCAACCGGTATGCTACTGGCCAAATCCTTTCAATAACCTCATACGGCCCTATGAATCGTGGACTCAATTTGCCCTTTCGACCAAATCTTAATATTTTTTCCACGGGGATACTTTCAGAAATACTTTGTTGCCCACTTGAAACAAGATTTCTTTCCTTTTTAAATTCGCGTATGACTTTTTTCGATCCAAAGTAGCTTTCAGACTATCACGGATTACTTTTACTTTCTCCTCATTCTCTTTAACTAGATCGACCCTGTGAAATTGCTTCTCACTAAGTTCGGTCCAATACAAGGGAGTCTGACACTTGCGACCATATAAAGCTTCGTACGGTGCCATCCGTATACTCGACTGATAGCTGTTGTTATAGGCAAATTCAACCAAAGGTAGATATCTTTCCCAACTACCTTCGAACTCTAACACACAGCAACGAAGCATATCCTCAAGGACTTGAATCACTCTTTCAGATTGGCCATCGATTTGAGGATGGATGCAGTACTAATGTAACACCCCTAACCCGTATCCGTCGCCGAATTAGGGTTACAGCATCACCAAACCAAATACCAAAATAGAGCATTCATTTGTACTTTCACTTGCTAAGCTCATACCATTCCATATTATTGAAAATATGCATGTATGTTTCATCTAATTCAATTCTTCCATGAGTATAATACACTTCACATGATCAATTTCAAGCATTTGCCAAATAGGTATATATATAATATTCAAACATTTAATTTACTTCTATTTTCAACCATACTTTCAAGCATATACTATCATTATACATATGATACACATCTATTCATGAATACTTCTCATTAGATTAAACCACAAATATAAAGACCAAATCAACTAATTCACTAGCACCAATTTCTTACCACAGTCGGCATTGTTTATAATACACAAAAATATTCATACATAACATGAATACACCTTATCTATTTATTTAACCATTAATGGTACAAAGTCGAACATATTTCATCACTTTAAGAGAAATTTTATACTCCTTTCAAAATGAATTATGACCGAATGTATACATTAACACAATAATTTAATCACTACTATATCAACAATGCTATATACATGCACAAAATACAATTCTTACCATCTATACCTAATCATCTTGTTACAATTATTTAGTCATGCCAAAACCATTTATCATCATTCAAATGACACATAGATACTTAGACTATATTCAACCCATTACTAAAATTCAAATCTAATATACATCTATTGAATATTAACTTTCAAAACTAAAAACTTAACACTATTAGCTATTTCATCATTTACTTATATCATATAAACAAACATTGAGCATCACACATCATGACATATGTTTCCATAGTAAACTTTTACCATGACCGAATTCATGCAAGTTCTATAAAATGAGATTTAGCCATTTTCGCATGGCTTTATATACATCCTAATCAAAAAAAAACTTTGAAGAGTATTCAAGCTTATACATGCCATAATTTCAAAAATTCATCGCTAATAAAAATACCAAAAGTAGTTGATAGCGTGCTTGACTTTGACAATGATTCCTGAGTACGAGCTCAGACTTTAAAACCTATAAATGTTCAAATGAAATCAATAGTAAGCTAATTTAGCTTAGTAAGTTATAAGCAATGATTTTCTTAAACAATAATTCAATAATCAAATGTATAATTTACAACAATTAACCATAAAAGAGCTCATAATTATATATATACAAGAACCCAAATACCATGCAAGCTTACATAATTCCCTAGATCTTATATAACCCTCATAACTACTTACCATTTATTCTTTTGAACAAACTCACTGGTTATTTAATACATCTCATCCTTATAAGTTCATAATGTAAGAATAGCTTACCTCATTAACACTATGTTACCAACGTACCGTACATCTATTACTTTAGAAATGTACCTCTCGATATCTCCTTTCATTATACGATGTTTTGATCGATCCAAATTTCGCACACTTAGTGCAATTCATGCAACGTGTCGCACACTTAGTGCCGTTGCTTAAAAAGGGCACACACAGTGTCGTTCATTAGTAATGTATCTCACACATAGTGCCATTACCATTTTATCCGTACACACAGTGCCATTCCCTAGTAATGTATCACACACATAGTGCCATTACCATTTTATCCGCACACACAGTGCCATTCCCTAGTAATGTATCGCACACATAGTGCCATTACTAGTTTTGTTCCGCACACACAGTGCCCAATAATTTATTTCATCTTCTTGAATACATTATACACATATAACAAACCTATGTATCAACATTCAAATCGAATTCTTCATTATATATCTATTCATCATAGTCACTTTACTTTAATAAATACATAATCAAATATTCAATCACAACCATCATCTAATTCAAGGCTCACATTTAATTCTATTCGATCCTTAACTATACATCCAACTCAAATATATTAAACTTTCATACATGGATCAACCACTCCTTCAATAAGTAAATATATATACATACATTAATCTCATTCCACCTCACATTCGACAAAAATGGACTTTGTTATACTTATTTAACTACCCATTGGATACTCACATGCACATGTACATTAACAAATGCATTCGGCTAACATACCTTAAATTTCCATGTCTCATTCGGCCATTTAAATAATCAAATTCATTAACTCATTTGAACGTGTATATATATTACAATATAATAACTCTTCAAATAATTTTAATTACTTATAAACTTACCTCGAAAGTTGACAATTCAAGCTTCCTGGCTACTCGTTAAATTTTGTTTTTCCCCGATCCAAATCATTTTCCTTTTGTTCTTGATCTAAATAATGTCAATTGGAACTCATTTCAACACATTTTTATTCAATTTAATCCAAAAACTCATAATTATGAAATTTACCATTTTACCCCTAGTATTTATAACTTTTGCAATTTAGTCCATAAAGCACAAAACACAAATTACATGGAATTTGAGTTCATTCCTCAAGAACCGAATGTATTTCTAGCTCATACAAGTCCTTACAAACTACTTATTTATCATTTTAATCCCCCAACAATTTATTCTAACATCTAAATTCTAATTTACCCATTTTTACTAAAAGTTCAAGAATAAAACTTACTACCCTATCACCTATCATCAATATTTTACCATTTATCAACAAGAATATTAAGCTTCCTTCAATGGTATCACATGAAAATCACAACCAAACTTCAAATTACCACATGGGCTAATTAAAGCTCACAACAACAAGCTCAAGAATGCAAGAATTATTAAAAATCAAACTAAATGGTTACCTTAATCAAGCTAAAAGTGACCGAACCCTTGAAGCCAAAATTTTTCTTTTCTCCTTTGGTGGTTTCGACTAAGAGAAGAAGATAATGATAAAAACAATGCCACTTTCTCTCTTTTCTTATTTTATTATTTATTCCACTATCTTGTAATAATTATAATATAAAATTTACTTTAATAATAACCTATGGTTATTGTCGTCCACTACCACTATATTAATGGCTAAATTGCAACTTAAATTTCATGCAAAAGAACATCATTCAATTTGGCCACTAAATTCCACAATAGCTATTTTTCATACTTCTCAATTTAATCCTTCACTTAAATTAATCACTCAAACACACAAATTAATCTATGATATTTCAACATATGCTTAACCACATAACATAGATATCAAATTAATAATTAAAATATTTTTCTAATTCGAATTCGTGGTCCCAAAATCACCGTTCCGATTAGGGTCGTAATTGGGCTGTTACAACTAAAATTCAATCTTGTACCCAAGGCTTTTTGCAACTTCTTCCAAAACCTTGAAGTAAATCTTGGGTCTCAATCCAAGATAATAGATATAGGCAACCCATGCAATCTCACCACCTCAGCAATATACAGCTCGGCCAACTTATCAAGTGAATAATCCACACGCACCGGTATAAAGTGAACCAACTTCATTAATCTATCAACAATAACCCACACAACATCTTTTTTTCGGAGCCATAGGTAACCCCGTTACGAAATCCATTGTGATTAGATGCCACTTCCACTCGGGAACCATCACTGGCTAATGTAATTCTGAAGGCACTTGATGCTCAGCTTTCACTTGTTGACAAATCAAACACTTCGTAACAAACTCAGAGATGTCTCTTTTCATACCCGACCACCAATACAATTTCTTCAAATCATTGTACATTTTCGTACTACCCGGATGTATTGCCAAGCAAACACTGTGTGCTTCATGTAAAATTTTTCGGATCAACTCATCGTCCTTAGGTACACAAACCTTGTCATGAAACATCCTATCTTTAGCCAGTAGACTTATAAATAAATGTTAGTAAAATATGTTAGAATGGGTCTGTTGGTCTTGTGAATAAGTAGAGTGGTAAACTACTAGTGGTCTTTAGTTCGAGTTCTATTGTGCGCTAGGGAGTGTTTTATTTTGCTGCTAGTGTCGTGTGGGTGTTTTAGTCTAACCGAACTACTGAAAAGTTAGAGTGGAATTTGAATTAGGTGGTTGAAGGAGAGGTGGACGATTTTTGGGGAGAAAAATAAGGATAGAAGAGTTTGAAGGTAACCAAAATAGGTGGTGGCAAATTTGGCTACTCAACTCATTCTCTGAGTTTTTCTTTTTTTCTGCTTTTGGTCTTTCTCTATCGATTCCTGCATTTTTCCCCACGTGCTGTCATTTCCATCCTCTCACTCTCCTAAATTCAGTACTTTGGCATAGTTTCTTTCTTTCTTTTCCAATTTTACTACCGCACATACCTTCATTGCTCTTTTAGCCGAATTTTAGCTTTTTGCTCTCCCTTTTTGACGCTTTTTCTTATCCCTACTGTTCTTTTCTCCCTTTTCCCTGGTGCTGCCAAATTGGCCCTTGAATCTTTCTCATCTTTGTGCATCCTTTTCGATCGTTCAAGACAAGGAGTGTGTTCCTCCTTCGCTGGTTATACGTTGGTAAGTAAGGGGTAGGTTATGATGATTTGGGGTAGTCGTTGCTTAGTGAAAAATTGTTTCTTTTTATTTCTTGTGTTTCCATTAGTGATTATGCTTAGTTTTTAACAGTAAGTTGTGTGGATTGAGACCCTTCCCATAATTCTTCGTAAGTAAACCAAGTTAGGCGTTACGGGTAAGTTTTGATCACTTTTAAATTGAGAAAGTGGTTGGGTTGGTTTAATTCGGCTATTAAGGTGATTAATGGGGGTGTGTTGATTAATTTTTTTTACATATTATCGAGCTCAGAAGTGTTTTGCTGCGAATCCATAACAGGTGTGTAAACACGACTCTGAAAATGGAAATCTATGAAAAGCTAAAAAACATGAAAAGCCAACGCCACACAGCGTGCGACCGCCGATGTGGTAGCCGTGTGATCGAACACTAGCATGTGATCGTCGAGGCTGGACACGTGTGATTCATGGGCTAGGCCGAATTGGGCCGTGTAGGCCACACGGGAGTATGGGCCTTACACGGGTGAACCACACAAACATGTGGGAATATTACGCCAGGCCGTGTGGGCCCACATAGGCATGCAACATAGGCCTGCGGGCCCATTTTCACTATTTGACTACTAAGGTTGCACGAGTCGCCCGAGTCGACTATGAACCTACTGTAGGGTCGGTAAGCTTACCTAGACCCCTAATTGACTGAAATGGTTGTATGACTGATATGAATAAGCATGATAATGTTCCACTGATTTGATACTGTATGCCTTGATTACATGCATGATATTATGTTATAGCATGTCATATTTGTATATTGCATTGTATTGGGTTTGGGGCTTATTATGATCAGAGGAAGTGTATTGAAAGGCCTCGAGCCTAACTTACTGGCAGCTCAGTTGTAAACTATTGTCTAGTGCCGCATACGGTACTTTTTGGGAGTGTAGGTATGGATGGGTTGATTATATCCCCACATAGAGTGTAGGGTTGCACGGAGATGGAGTATAAAGGCTAGCTGGGTAGGACTTGTATACTGTGTAATCTGTTACTATATTGATTATTGTTACTGTAATGGGCCAAGGCCCAAACACATGACTGCTTTTGTACTGAGATGGGTTAAAGCCCAAATTGATATTGTTACTGATATTAAAAAGGCTTAGGCCCAGACTGTGATTGCTTTTTGTCTGTTTGCTATATATGGGATTACACACTGAGTTTTTGTAAACTCACCCTTTTGATTTGACTGTACAGGTAATCCCCAAACATAGGCGGATCGGTGCGACGGAGGACTCAAAGAGGGCCACACGACTTAAATTATTTGATTTAGTACCTAATAATGATTTTTAATTTTATTTTGGGGTATTTTACTGTAATAATGGCCTTTTTGGATTTTCATGGTTAAATTGGGATTTCTATTGTTTTGATTTACAATTGCTAGTAGTAGGGTTATTCGTGTTTTCAAAACGAATCAAATGCTTTCACAAAATACACTCAAATACGCAAACTAATTTAAAAAACTTCGCAATAAGTAACGTTTTGAAAATTAATAAATTTTTGAAAAAGAATAATTTTGTGATAATGAACTACGTTCTTTTTAACTGAATGATGCATCCTAGAATTAACACAAGATTTTGTAAAGTGGTTAAATAGAAAAAGAGGTTTTTACGACAACTCATTTATTTTGAAAAACACTACCATGTGACATCGCCAGATTCGGCCGTAGCGTCTAGGCCGGGTTTGGGGTGTTACATTTTCAATATTAAATTTTTGTGTTCAAATTCTCAATTTCTTCCGTTATTTTTACTTGTACGTTGATTATCCCTAACAAGTGATATTTGAGCTAATTCAATTTTCATAGATTAGCTCATTCAAAGATGGCAACAATAAGGTTTGACATTGAGAAGTTTTATAATGTCATAATCTATGGCAAGTTCGAATGATGGCAATTCTAATTCAAACTGGTCTGAAAAAGGTCGTTATCGAGAAAAAGCCTGAGAATCTAGATTAGACAGAATGGGAAGAGCTTGACGAAAAGGCTATGTCTGCAATCTAATTGTGTCTCGCGAATAAGATATTGCGGGAGGTATTGATGGAGAAGACTTCATCCGCCTTGTGAAAAAAGTTAGAAACTCTTTATGCGACTAAGTCTCTGGCTAACTGTTTAGTGTTGAAACAACGTCTATTTACGTTTCACATGAACGAAGGTAAGCTTATTAGAGATCACATTAGTCAATTTATTACTCTTTTAAATTATTTAAATAATGTTGAGGTTAAGATTGATGATGAAGGTCAAGCTATGCTATTATTGTGCTCTTTATCCCCTTCATACAAGTCTTCCAGGGAAACCCTAATTTATGGTAGAGATAAACTCTCGTTTGATGATGTGAAGGGTCATTTGTTGAGTAAAAACAAACTTGACAATGAGTTTGGTTCGGATAGCAAGGTAAATAGGCAAGCTCCCATTTTGGTAGCATTAAAGAAGTGAGACAAAATGTGTCACTATTATAAGAAGTTAGGTTACGTCAAAGCATATTGTTATAAACTGTGAAATAAAAGGGCTATTGAGAGTAACGAGGAAGATTTAATTGGTGCTAATTTTGCTGATGAAAGCGGTGATAATTTCTTGTTAGTGTCAATGAGCAATAACTCCAAGCTTACGTCTGAGTGAATCCTAGATTGGAGATGTTCTTTCCACATGTGTCCCAACAGAGAATGGTTCTCCACATACAGTTCGGTTGAAGGTAGAGTTATGCGCATGGGAAACGATTCATCTAGTAAGGTAATCGATATTGGTACTATTAAAATTCAGATGCACGATGAGATGATTAGGACACTATCAGATGTCAAGTATGTACCTGATTTATGAAAGAATATTATCTCCTTGAGAACTTTAGACTAAAAAGGTTGTAAAATCAACATCGAGTCAAGCGGCATTACGGTATCTTGTGGGGGATGAAAGGTAAAAGGATCGACAATCTTTATATTCTGGAAGGTTCTATAGTGACCAGTGAAATTGGATGTCCCTTGTCCATTATGGAGTCGAAATCAACTCATTTGGAATGGAGACAACTTGCTCATTGAAGGGAAAAAGGTATGGTTGTTTCGTTGAAGAGAGTTTCTCCTTTGGATGCAGGTTTTGAAAAGTTAGGGTGTTGTGTTCGTGAAAAGTAGACCGCATTAGTTTTGATTTGGCAATGCACAAGTTGAAGGCTAGAAGTCTTCCAGCTTCTAAGCATAGATTCAACTCAGTAATTCCCTTCATAGTTCAATATAGGCCTATAGCGGACTTTGGCAAAGATGGCGTTGTAGAAATACGAGTCAAGATGGATATTTGTGATTTGTTGAATTTGCCTCATATTTCAATCAAATTTGAGAGATAATCTTTTAGTTAAACTCTTTTTATTTGTTTTAGTCGAACTTTGATTAGTTTAGATTATTTTATCATTATTTGACTTATGAATTTAGCTTATAAATAGACTTTTTTACAGCCTTAGAAAATACACCTATTAAATATTAGAACTCAACACTTTTGGAGAATTTTGTGTTTCTGTTTTGAGGGTTCTTTGTTTTTAGGTTTCAGGATTTAGTTTTATCTCCATCTTTTGTATTCTTCGTTTTTTGCCATTATAGTAAAATTATCTTTGCTTGTGATTGTTTATCCTCTTTGGAGGATTTTTCACGTTAAATTTGTGCGTTCAAATTTTTAATTTCTTCCATTATTTTTACTTATTCGTTACTTAATCGCGTCGATCCCCAACAGTAAGTGTTATAAAATCTAGTTATTATTAGTTTCAAACTTTACGTTAAATTATTTAAAATCCATTTACATAAGACAAGAATAATTAATATTTAAAGGAATAAAATAATAATATATGTAAGATAAAATTATTGCTAAAATTATTAATACATACGTATATATAACTACTATTATATTATAGATTATAATAAAGGATGCATTATTATATAATATTATAATTTTAATCATTAATGCATATATATAAACTATTAATATATTAAATATTATATGATATGATATAATATTATATAATATAGTAGGAGGTTAACTTTCAAATGTACAAAGAGTATAGGGACTTTAGAGCATATTTCAACTAATGTAATAATAAACAATAAGATATAATAATTAGTATACTATCTATTACTATTATAATATGTGATATAAGATTACATAATGTAATAGTTTGTTTTAAAACTATTAATACATACATACGTGTGTGTGTATAATATATATAATTGGTAAAATCAAAACTGAATTTTCTAACCAATTTGCTTGAATTGATTGGATTTGGTTGCTTAAGTAAATTTTAATAGCTAACTATAATAGATGATATAGTATTACTTAATATAATAATATAACTATGGCTAAAACTATTAATACATGGATATAACTATTGTTATATTATAGATCATAATAAAATATATAGTATCAATAGTTATGTCTAATGTAGTATATTGCAATACATGCCAATAACTACAATAAATATAATATTATTAGAAATTTAATATGTTAATAAAATATTATTTTATTAAATTAGACTTTGAATTGAGTTTTAACTTTTACAAATTGTATTTGGGTATTAAGTTTAATTTCTTTTTATTTTGGGCTATAATCAATTTATTTTGACTTTGGATAATAATGAGTATATTATTTGGATTTGGAAATAGTATAATATATTTAAGTTTTGGTGTAAGTATTTTAGAATATGACTATTAGGTTTATAAATCTAATAAGAAAGATAACAATTATTCAATTGCCAATATAATATAATAATAAATAATATTTTCGTCAATTAATATTCATATCATATAATAATAAGTTTTACATTCAATTAGCAATTTAATCTATTAAATATATATAATTTATGCTTTTTATAACGCAAATTTGAATTGTGTTGTTATCATAAAAAAGTAAAGTGAATTATTACATTCAAAATTAAAATCTTTATAAGTTAAAAAATTCAAAATTATTAAAATTTGTCAGAGCCCACTTGGCTCGATTCAAGCCTCTAAGAGCTTGAGATTGAAAAATTTTGAGTCCGAAAGCTCTTAAGCTCGAAAAAATCACTCCAAAAAAAAAATCAAAGTCCAAGCTGATTAGAGCCCAAAAAATTCAAGCCCAAGAAAATTTGAATCCAAAGAAAGACTAATCCAAACTTGCTCATTTTCCACCTCTAAGTTAAGGATGGTAATGAATCGGGATGGGAGCGAATGTTGCTAAATCCATCACCTCTCCATAGTTGGCAGTGGCACTCTTTGCTCTACCACCCGCATGTTAGGAATTAGTATGATTAACTATTAATCATGCGGAAAAACTAAAACCCATGCCCAAGATCCATTATTTGACATGTAATGAACATAACAAGAAATAGTAAGAAATTATACCTTTGTCACGTGAATCCAATTCCCAAAGGTACACTTTAAGACGGAGGACCGCAAGCGAAATCCCTCAATTGAAAGTCCACCCCGCAACGATCCACGAACGTCCTGAGTACTAGCTCGTAGTTGTAGGAACGATTCCTAAAACTATCTTGTGTGCACAACCCTTGTGTGTGTTTTTTTTTTTTTTTTGATCTAAGTGTATGTATAATACTAATGAGAAAAGCTCTTAATAATAAGAAAACTCCTTCTCTTTATCTCTAAAAAAAAAAAACTTTTTAGTTATACTAAGCAATCAATGCTAGAGCATTAGTGGGTATAATGACCCATTATTGAGGGAGTTACAAATCTCCCATAATAGCCCCATTAATAACATTTAAATAACTGAAAATTCTGCCCATATCTTATGTATATTTGACTGAAATTTCAGCTATGATTAAGCCTCATAAACACCACTAATGAGCATTACTAAGGGGTGTTACATAACATTTATATACATCCCTTTTAATACACCATACACTTAGTCTAATTAAACTCTTTTAATTAGATACATACATATTATCTAGTCCAGCCAGACTAATGTACACAATAATTAGTCTTAACTAATTTCACACACAAAATGATATTCACATTGCATTAGGTGTGACCCAATAGGATTAATCGATATTAAGCTTGGACCGTTATCAAATAACGCTCCGGTGACATTTAAAGGTTTCTAGTAAAATATAAACATTACCCAAATTGATTAACTTAATGTCTCATAGTATGCCTACAAGTAACGTATTATGACTTAGTAAAATATCCACTTGATTATTGAACATTTTTAACAATCTCCCACTTGTTCAAGAAACAAGTATAATAGTGCTACAGGACGCCTCCCACTAGCTCAACTTGTTTCAACAAGTTGTGAATCTAAAATCCTTGTCAATTACTATCTCATTTAGACATAAGGTAAGAAATTCTATCATCCTTATATAGTCTAAACATTTCTTGGATTCTAAGACGAACTGGAAAGACAAATGATTATCCACATAATCCATTTGAGCATGGCCATGCATTTACAGTTTCGACTCTCTAAGTGGCCTGAGATATAAACCCTAAAGAAGGTTTGACAATCCCATCTTGTCCCTCCTCTGTCTGTCATGTAATTCATAACACTCCCGAGCATAGCCTTTATAGTCCCCTTTTATGGCATGACGTTTGACTATGTCAAGGAATATTAATTCTCACATATAGAATCAGTGAGAAACTCAGGTCAAAGGATTCTATTTACTAGTCATTTTGAGTTATTCTTATGACAACATGTTCTTAAAGAATACTTAAAACGGGTCATATCCAAATAGAAATACTCCTATTCCTATCAACGTGATTAACTACACATTCAATTTCCCTATGATCTATGAATGAGATCATCAACTAATCAACATTCTAACCATTAAGGGTAATTAGCGTCCATCTCAATTACCTGGTTAGGGACAAAAATATAATCTAAGTTATCTAGTTCACATTATAGGGTTCAATTACTAGATCAAATCTAAGAACCTATATAGAAATTCTAGAATACATTTTGGACATTACTTGACTCTAAACCACAATCAAGTAATAATAAAGTTCTCAACTTTTATAGATAATCATAAAATGTATATTACATTCTAACAAAATAAATATACAAGTATCCAATATACTAAAACATACAACTTATTCAGCAATAAGTCTAATTCCCATCTCTGCTACGTGCAACTCATGCCTGTGCTGAGACAATGGTTTAGTCAACGGATCTGCTATATTATAATCCGTGTCAATCTCACATACTTTCACGTCGCCCCTACCTATGATATCTCGTATCAAGTGAACCTTATCAATATAAGTTCTCTAACTCAATCCAATCATCCATTTTGATATATCCCTATAGATACGGATGCCCAAAATGTACTGTGCCTCTCCAAGGTCTTTCATAGAGAAACAACTGCTTAGCCAAGCCTTTACAGACTCGAGCATTGGCACATTGTTTCCTACAATTAAAATGTCATCCACATACAATACTAGAAAACAAATGGAACTCCCACTAACTTTCTTGTATACACAAGACTCCTCGGGGTTCCTGATGAAACCAAACTGTTTGATTGCATCATCAAAATGAATATTCCAACTGCGGGATGCTTGCTTCAGTCCATAAATGGATTTAAGAAGCCTGCATACCTTCCTAGGGCAACTAGGATCCACAAAACCGTCAGGTTGTGTCATATACACCTCCTCTTCTAAATACCTATTTAGAAATGTGGTTTTGACATCCATTTTCCAAATCTCGTAGTCGTAATACAAGGCTATCGCTAGGATAATCCGAATAGATTTAAGCATGGCTACTGGCGAGAAGGTTTCGTCATAGTCAATACCATGAACTTGCCTAAAACCTTTTGCAACCAGTCTAGCCTTATAGACAATTGTTTTGCCTTCCATGTCAGTCTTTATCTTATAAATCCACTTGCACTCAATAGGTCTAACACCTTCGGGCAAGTTAACCAAGTTCCAAACTTAATTGTCGTACATGGATTCCACTTCAAATTTCATGGCTCCAAGCCATTTCTCGGAATCTAAACTCTCCATAGCTGTCTCATAGGTAGTAGGTTCCTCTTTATCTAATAAGAGGATTTCATGACCTTCATAAAGTAAGTAACCCTCTAAAGGATCTCTCCTAGGAGGTTTACTTGCCCTACTACTCTTACGGATAGGGACATCCACAACTAGAAGAGTTACCTCTTCCTCAGCTCCCATTAAAGAAATGATCTCTACTCTCACTCCTACTGTAGAAGTGTTTTGTGGTTGCTCATCTTGAGGAACAACTTCTTCAAGATGAATATTTCTCCCACTTGACTTTTCAAAAAGACACTCTCTTTCTAAAAAGACACCTTCGCGAGCCACAAACACTTTTTGCTTACTAGGGTTGTAGAAGTAATACCCTTTAGTCTCCTTTGGGTAACCCACAAAGAAGACCTTATTGGATCTGGGTTCAAGCTTGTTCGGTTGTAAACATTTTACATAAGCTTGACAACCCCAAACCCTAAGAAAAGACAACTTAGGAACCTTTCCTGTCCATAACTCATATGGAGTCTTCTCGACAGCTTTAGATGGAGTACAGTTAAGAACATGAGCAGCGGTAAGAAGTGCAAAACCCCAGAAGGAAACTGGAAGATCGACTAAACTCATCATAGACTGAACCATGTCTAATAAAGTTCGGTTCCTCCTTTCAGACATGCCATTCAGTTGAGGCATTCCTGGAGAAGACCATTGTGAAACTATTCCACAACTCCTAAGATGATCAATAAATTCTTGACTCAGATATTCGCCACCTCGATCAGATCTTAGTGCCTTAATCATCTTGCCAAGCTGATTCTGTACTTCATATTAAAACTCTTTGAACTTTTCAAAAGCTTCAGACTTATGTTTCATTAAGTAGACATAACCATATCTACTTAAATCATCAAGAAAAGTAATGAAGCACGATACCCTCCCTGAGCCAAGATATTCATTGGGCCACATACATCAGAATGTATGATTCCCAACAAATCTTTAGCCCTTTCACCAGTTCCAGTAAATGGTGACTTAGTCATTTTGCCACTTAAACAAGATTCGCAAGTCTCATATGACTCAAAGTCAAATGAGTCTAATAATCCATCCTTGTGGAGTTTTAGAATGCGTTTCTCGTTTATGTGTCCTAAACTATAATGCCAAAGGTATGTTTTGTTTGAATCTTTTGATTTTAGTCATTTCGCATTATCTACATGATAGTTTGTTTTGTCCAAGTTAAGTAAGTAAAGACCATTCATACAATGGGAAACTCCATAACAAATGTCACTTTTATAAATAGAAAAAGAATCATTCTTTATTATAAAAGTAAAACCTTCAGAATCAAGACAAGAAATGGAAATTAAATTTCTATTAATTGAAGGAACATGATAACAATTATTGAGTTCCAAATACAATCCAGAAGGTAAAGACAAAACATAATTTCCTACGGCTAGTGCAGCTACTTTAGCTCCATTTCCAATGCGTAGGTCCACTTCGTCCTTCACAATGTCCCTCTTATTCTGTAGTCCCTGTACATTTGAACAAATGTGAGAACCACATCTGGTATCCAATACACATGAATTAGAGGAAGCAAAGTTAATTTCTATCACATAGATACCTGAGGTAGTTGTGACATTTCCCTCATTCTTGTCCTTTCAATACTTAGGACAATTCCTTTTTCAATGCCCCTTTTTTCTTGCAATAGAATCATTCTTGGTCCGGAGTGGCTCCAGGCTTAGTCTTGGCCTTGGCAACAACCTTGCCCTTGCCTTGACTAGTAGAAGGCTTCTTTGCCTTGGCCTTCTTCTTGAAGGCACCCTTCACCTTCCTCACCATAAGAACATCCTTCTTAGGCTCGGGAGGATGATTCCGTTCAACAGTCTAGAGTAATCCATGAAGTTCACCCATGCTCTTATTAAGAGAGTTCATATGGTAATTTTGAATAAAATTACCAAAACCATCATGGAGTGATTGAAGAATCAAGTCAACGGCTAACTCTTCACCAATCTCAACCCCAAGGCATTGCAAGTTTTCAATATGACTCTTCATTTTGAGAACGTGTGGTCCAACTGGATCGCTTTGAGTTGGCTGGCCAGAGTGGCTTTGAGTTCTTCAAAGCGCTCAACTCTAGCATGTTTCTCAAACATGGCTTGGAGTTGAGCCATAATGTCAAAAGCATCCTTATCCTCAAATTGTTTTTGCAAATCGGGAGCATGGATGCCAACATCAAACATGTGACATCATTAGATTTCTCTAGTGCTGATTCATAATCCACTTTTGCTTGATCAGACTCGGTAAGGGTGGGCTTTTCGGGAACAGGAATATCAAGAACCTCTAGCTTGTGCTCATGCCTAAAAACTATTCTTAGGTTTCGTGGCCAGTCGATAAAGTTCAATCCATTCAATTTGTCCTTTTCTAGTATAGACCTAATGTCGAAACTAGAAACATTGTTTGAAGAGTTGTTTACCATCTACAAAAGAAGTAATAAAAGCATATGAGATTATATTTATATGATTATCTTGAATAAATCCAATTTATTCCACTAAATTAATATAAAATATCCCTTATTAAACCTAGTGACACCAAGACCCACTCCCACTAATTTTAAGCAAGCTTTGGCTTGACACCTAAAACTAGTGATTGTGAGCAAAGAACTCTTTCTTAATAATCTAATTATCCTTGGTTTGACTAACTAAATAACCCTTTATCCAAAAGTCACTTGCCTCTAAGTGCCAACCCTTGACCTACTTAGTTGAGTTTAACCATTTTTTCACCTACTACTTATTTTAGGATAAAAAGTGGGCACCTCGCTTTGGCGAAACCTACCCAACTAATGATCTTAAGCTTCGTAGTGTTACTAAGTGGAAAGGCAAAATACTCAATATTATTTAGGGACCTAGGTTGTTTTTATAAACTCTAACCATTATGTGAACTATGTGAGTTTGAGTCATAAACTAACAACCTAAACATGCAATCATTCAAATAAACATCCATCCAATGCAAAAATTTAAATGAAAGCAAATTAAGAGTTTGGTTCCTAGTATGGCCCTTACACCTAATAGATCACATCTATTGCATAAAATCTAAAGTCATTACATTTCTTGGCTTGACTTGAATCTCCATTCTTGGCCACCATCTCCATGTTTGACCATCACATTTGATGCTTGATCACTATCTCCATGGATTACAATATTTTACATTTTGAAATAAAATAAACTAAATAACTAAATTTATTTAATTATTACATTCAAAATGACGGTATGCAAACCGTAAACCATGGGCCATACTAGTTTCCTCAAAAAAAAAAAAATTGCATAATAGTTATACATTCACCCACTTGATATCTTCAAGTGGCCCATACAATTTAAACAATTTAAAATATAAAATTTACATAAACAATATATAAATTAATTACCATGAATAATAATCTAATTTTTATATTTTTAATTTGCATTTAAAAACAATTGAATCAGAATCCAATTGAAATTAAGAGAACCATCTTTTCTCTTGAACTTTCTAACGCAAAGACAACAAAGTCCAACTCTTGGCCTTCCTTTTGCTTGCATAGAAACTCCTTTCTTACAAAAGAATACTATAAATCAACAGGAAAGACATTCTTTTCCTTAACTCACTGTGACATGCCAACCATTTGACACAAGCAACTAACCATACTCTTGCCATCACACGCATGAGTACAACAACAAAATCAACATTAAGAGACTTGATCTTGTTGTCATTGAAGTATCGAAAAGCTAAATAATATCAAATTCTAACAATTTGCTAATTAAATAAAATTCCTAAAATTTGGTTAACCATATTAGTTAGACAATTTATAGGAAATTACTAAAACAATTCTAAATTACAAAGTTCAAAACTTTGTGATTAAAATCAATTTTAATAACCCCTCCCCAAAGTTCTTAACTTTGTTAGCAAATTAAAATAAGACATGGAATGACACTCTTACATATTGGTATGCAAACTAACTAAATTATGTCCAAAACATGCCAATTAATTTAGGACTGATACCACTGTTAGGAATTAGTATGATTAACTATTAATCATGCGGAAAAACTAAAACCCATGCCCAAGATCCATTATTTGACATGTAATGAACATAACAAGAAATAGTTAGGAATTATACCTTTGTCACGTGAATCCAATTCCCAAAGGTACACTTTAAGATGGAGGACCGTAAGCGAAATCTCTCTATTGAAAGTCCACCCCGCAACGATTCACGAATGTCCTGAGTACTAGCTCGATGTTGTAGGAACGATTCCTAAAACTATCTTGTGCACAACCCTTTGTGTTTTTTTTTTTTTTTGATCTAAGTGTATGTATAATACTAATGAGAAAAGCCCTTAATAATAAGAAAACTCCTTCTCTTTATCTCTAAAAAAAAAAACTTTTCAGTTATACTAAGCAATCAATGCTAGAGCATTAGTGGGTATAATGACCCATTATTGAGGGAGTTACAAATCTCCCATAATAGCCCCAATAATAACACTTAAATAACTAAAAATTTTGCCCATATCTTATGTATATTTGACTGAAATTTCAGCTATGATTAAGCCTTATAAACACCATTAATGAGCATTACTAAGGGGTGTTACATAACATTTATATACATCCCTTTTAATACGCCATACACTTAGTCTAATTAAACTCTTTTAATTAGATACATACATATTATCTAGTCCAGCCAGACTAATGTACACAATAATTAGCCTTAACTAATTTCACACACAAAATGATATTCACATTGCATTAGGTGTGACCCAATAGGATTAATCGATATTGAGCTCGAACTGTTATCAAATAACGCTCCGGTGACATTTAGAGGTTTTTAGTAAAACATAAACATTACCCAAATCGATTAACTTAACGTCTCATAGTACACCTACAAGTAACGTATTATGACTTAGTAAAATATCCACTTGATTATTGAACATTTTTAACACCACACAGCTCCACTATGGTTGTATAACTTTGAAAACCACTACCAGCTCTATAGATATTGAATACATTCATCCCCACTTCAGTTCACTCAACTCCACTTCAATTTAATTTTTTTAATGTCAAATAAAATATTAAATATAATTCTTCAAAAATATTTAAATATAAAACATATGAATTTTTCTATAACACATTATTATATTTTTACCCTTTTAATAATTATATATATATAATAGAACGGAACAAAACAAATAATTACTATAATCTAAGTATAAAAAAAAAAAATCACCCTACCTTACTCTACATCCGCTTTCCAGAAAGAAAAGATTCGGAATCCATGGAGGACTTGGATTCCTACCATCCTTACTCTAATTCTAACAATTATTGTTGATGGATACAGGATCATAACAACAAGTCTATCATCTGATTATCATCCATCCTTCGAAAATCGATTTGAACATTCCGTCTTCCATTTTTATCTCGTTTTCTTTAATTTATTTATTATTATTATCATTTTATTCTTATTTTAATTTTGATTATTTTATTTTTTATTTGAGTTCCAAGAAACGGTTGAAGATTCAATTTGATAAAATCCAAACTGCTTCCATTCTTCCAATTCAGCCTTGTGGTTCGTGATTTCGCATAAAAAGAGTTATAGTTTACATATTAACCACAGTAATTAGTAAATAATAATTAATAATAAACATAGATGAAATTCAGAGTTATGAATGCAAATAATATTTACATGATGATGGAAATGAAAATATCAAGTTTTTTACATGAGGCAGCACGCATTGACATTGTCGTCGTTGAAAAAGTTGCTGACCTTGTCATCTCCACGATGCGTCATTGGAATGTTGCCATGCCTATGTCCCAGGTTGTAACCATGCCTGTAATAGTTGTAACTCTCTCTGAACTCGTTTGTTGTGTCTTTAAAGTATTCGGTGGTGGAGGTGAAGTACAGAGGAGGATCCGGGTAGGGCCAGAATTCAGCCCTCTTTCCAGCCCTCCTCACTCGTTTCAGCACCTTGTTCCGATCAACGTACCCGATCACCGTCACTTTTTCCATTTCTAGGTCCACTTCCACCGAATCAATCCCTAACACAGTATTATCAAGCATTAATTAATTCTAATCATATTATCGTGATGGAATATTGGGTTTTTAATGAAGGAGAATATACCTCTAAGCTTGTAAATGGCGTTCTTCACTATTCTCTCGCAACCAGTGCAGCACATCCTAACTTTGAGGTCCACAGTCTGTAATAGAGATCAAAATTCATAAGTTGTCGACCCTAGATGATCCAAATATATATGTATGTAGCTTGGGGAATGAAAGGGAAACCTGCAAAGAAAGTGGTGGTCGACCCTTGGGCATGTTGAAGTTGCAGTAATTGATGTTGGTGCTGACGCTTTTCTTCTTGCCTCGGTAGCCATAGATACAGTAAGCGATGACCGATAATAAGGAGCCAAATGCTCTGGCAATTAAGCTAGCCATACAAATAAGTCTGCTCAAGCTTTATAATATAAAGACAAAAGAAAATAAGATCAACTGATGATGGAAGACAACCCCAATCCCAGAAGATAATCCTCTATTGCCTTTGCATTGGCATCGATTCCCTTAACTTGTAATTTCTAATATCTTTGATAATATAAATAATCCGATAGTACTATATTTCTTGTGCTTATTTATATCCATTGGACGCTGGCTGGTTGTTCATAGTTTCACACGTACATATGAAGAAAAATTCTAATAAACCCTTTTTAGAGGGAATGGTATCGAAACTCATGTTAATGCTTCAAATATGGGTCAAGCTTAACATGACTGCTGACACATTCAGAAGAGAATATCAGCTGATTTGGGATTATGGATGAGCTTAAGGAAAGCTGGGTTTTGACGCAAAAGGAAAAAAATATATTCCTAAAACCTGTCTTTCCACTGTCTTTTTTAAATACACGATGCAATATATATGCAACCATGTTTATCAGAAAGCCTAAGCAAAGTTTTATTCCTTGCACGTTGTTTTCTTAAGTTACATGATTAATTTCGGTAAGAATTTGATATTAGAGCGGTGAGTTTAACATTGATGGGAGGTTTATGTTTGGATTTAATGACTGCAATAAAATTTAAAGAGAAATGATAATATAGCCTGCCTATGTTAACAAAATATTAAAATTATATTCATGTTAAAGTTTATTAAAACAAATTTTAAATTAAATATATATTAATGAAATGAAATATACGAGAGAAAAAAGTCTCACACCCCAATTACAACCAATCTCCCCAGTTAATTTGGACTAACTGTGTAAAGCATTGTTGTGTTTTAAAACAAAATGAAAAAAGTAAACCCAAAATTCAATAGTTTTCAAAACATGATAATTATAAAAGTGCACATCACCTTAACCATACCATCACTTATTTGCTTCCATATTGAATCTGCAAGGTCTAAATTGTCGGACTAATTTGCTACTAAGCCTAAAGTACAAGGAGTCGCCACATAGTTTAACCCAAATAAATCAACAAGCCATTGCACAACATTAACTCATCAAATGCAGTGCGAAATCCCAGTGCTAGCAAGGTTTATTGTGTCCAAAGCGGTGTTGGTGTAATTTTGCTCACCATTTTGTATGCTTTTGCTGAAACAGAGTGAAGCAAAGACACCCAGAAAGTCGTTTTGACAGAATAAACATGAAGTTCATGATCGTATATCAAACACTAAATCTGGTTTATATGCCAACAAACCTCATCAGTGGTGCTGTCACCCACATCCTGAGATCCAAAAAAAAGGATTCTCAGTTAAATCAGTCTATTCAGTTGATAAGCTACACACATAGATTTTACATTTTTATGCAAGCCTAGAGGAAACAGAACCTTTCCAGTTTGCAGTACCATATTACCAATTGATAGTTACAAAAAAGCCAGCTGCAGCTGAGGATTTTAATAAGAATCTGAGACATAGAGAACAAATGCGCTGCTACTCCACACATCAATTCAGGGTAATTATTATTCTTCAAGTAATTACAGGCAACCACTGATCTGTCGAAGCAGAAATGTTCTGAAAGGATAAGAGAAGTGTGTACCGTTGTGTTCAATTTAACTATATCTTGCAAGCCTTAAGTATGATTTCCAAGTGGACATCCCAATGTGATGTCATAAAAGCCTTGGGATTATAATATTTGATTACTAGTAGTAGGGATCAACAATTCTTCTTCTCACTGCCAACACCATGAAAACATATTTAGGAAGACTTGTGTTGGGGCCTTGACTTCATACACTCTTATTTAAATTTGATGTAATTAATAAAGGCATCATCTAAGTCATAATAATTTAATTACTTTGATTGAATAATTGATCTTGAGAGAGGAATAAAATGAAAAGGTAAATATTCCCTATTTCAACCATTAACAAATTCATGATACCCACTTTCAAAAAAAAAAAAAACAAATTCATGATACCCAATAAAAATATAAGCAATTGAAGTTTTTCAGACTAATAACTCTTCGCCAAAACACTGTTTGCCCTACAATCTCAGAACTAATTTTAAAAATAAATCTTCTACAATCCAATATCATTTACTGCTATAGTAGTTCATAAACTTTATACAGAAAAAGTAATCATTTTTATTATTTATTTTAAGAATTGTTATCATGTATACCATTAATGAAAAATAAAACCCACAAACATGTTTAGTGAATATTTATTCTCCTATCAAAATTAAATTTACATTTCACATTGAATATACAAAATGTTCATTATTTTAATTGTTTTAAAATATTTTAAAAATCCTCAAGCAGGTTTCCATTTTCCTTAAGATTTAAATTTAATATACCATCTATGTATAGTTTTATATACTAAAGTTATTTTTATTTATAATGACGTGTCACTATAGTTCACTGTCAATTCATAAATTATTTATTATATTTGAGTGCAGATTATTTAAAAAGAATTATTGGTATAGAATCTTGATTTTTATACAAAAATTGATTTTTTTTATAATTAAATGTGTTCTCATCCATTTTACAATTTGTTCAAGTCGGAGGTAGCATTTAAACAAAACCTCCCAATAATATCAACTCTAAAAAATTAATTATTTAAATAAAATTTGTATTCCATTGATAAAATTACTTCTTAAGCTTTAGCTATGAAATTTAACGGTATAAGTTACAAAGAAGTGCAGGAAGAACATAAATTTTAATATTAAATAAAATAAATTAGGCTTAGATATATAGGGATAAAAAATTAAAAGATAACAATTGAAATTTATGTATTGTTTTAAATGATTCTCTATATACATCTCAATACTATAACTTACAAATAAATTTAATATTATTTAAGACACATAGTTATAATTTCCAAAACAATTAAAAAAAACACTATAACTTCAAAATGATTTAATTTAAAATAAGTTGTGGCTTATTAATTAACTGTTCACATTCTTTAGGATTAACCTGATTTTGTACCAAAAATAATTTAACTCAATATAATTGAATTTTAATACATACCATTCACAAAATTTATCATTCCAATAAAAAATCAACAAAATTACTTAGAATAAAATGAACCAATATGAAAAAAACACTGTTATTATTAACCCAACAATTTAAAGAATAATTTTATATAGATCATAATTCTGCAGTCTAGTCGCTAAATTAAAGGCACAATTTATGATAATTAAAAATTATTTAAGACACAAAAGTATAATATCAAGTGAAAATCAAAAGCTTTTACATAAAATGTCATATACTCAATATCGTAATATTCTTTTTAAATGTTTCCTATAAATTTAATATTGTGGTAGAATACACCTTTGTTTCTCAAGATAACATTTGATTTGACGTTTAGATAGAAACAATCATTATAAAAAGTTTTATTATTTAAAGGAAGGTAGATAGAATTTCATTTATAACCTCAAGAGAAAAATATATGTTCAAAATATTATCTTTAATTCACATTTCACAATTGATTAATATTCTATATTTGATAAATTATTAAAATTTTCATTTTAATTAATTCTTTTCAGTATTTAATATTTTAAATGTGTTTAATAATATTTTTAATTTTAACGTAATATAAAAATTTCAACAAAAGGTATTGAATAAGATAAGTAAGTAGGTAGTCGCTTATCACTTAATGTAAAAATATTAGGTTTATTTTATTTTATTAAAGCTAACAAACTCTTGGCCTCGTGGCAAGAGTATTATGTTATAGGCATAAGAGTTTGAGTTTAATTTTAAGCAATTTTATTATTTATCTTTAATTATAAAAAATTATTTTATTAAAAATTAAAATAAATTATTCTTTTATTAAAAATGAAATATTCAAATAACGTTATTTATTTTAATCCAAAACTATTCAAATAGTATAAAATATTATACTAATAAGATCAAAATAAAATCAATATTTATTTTTGTCAAACAATATAATTATTTTTAGTACTTACATTTACGAATTTATCAAATAATTTTCTAATATAAATTTAAAAAAATGGAAATATTAGATTGTTAGAAAGTAAGCAAAGAATGGGCAAACTATAAAAGTGTTACTAAAATAATATAATTATTTTGAGTATGGAAAAAAATAAAGAATTGAGTAAAACTCAATATCTAATTGAAATTTAACAATTTGTAGTAAATCTTAAATTTTAGTCCTAAAATAACAAATGATCCTTACATGAATTCTAACCAAATATTTCAAAGGAACAAATCTTAAGAAAAGAAAACATATAAATAACATGAATCAAGGACGAATAGATAGGAAAAAGAATTGGAGGGAGATCGCAATAGTGAAGACCAATCAACTTCATGAAGCACATCCATCATATCCCAAGTAGTTATGTTGTATTTGATTATATTATATCTTTATTCACTACTTTAAAATTAATCCGAAAATGAAATTTTTAGGACGAAGAGAAAATTGAGAGATATGAAATTTTGGTCTCAAAACGAAAATTTTCCATAATATTTCCTGTATTAAAAAAAAACCTGAAATCAATTGAATGTGTGAAAAACCATATTCAAAACATCTAAATTAAATTAATACAAATAAAATAAATCTTAAATTTAAATTCATTAAACATAATAAAGAATAAAAAAAAAAAGAAAAAAGAATGTGGTGCTATGTGATGAGTGAACATGGGTAAGAGAAGTACAAAATTTTGTTGTTACTATTGAAAAGAAGCTGCATTTGATGGAAAATTAATCACATCACGTTTCTATTTTTTTTTAATTAAGTGTCATGGTTAGTTTGTTAACTCCTATTTTTAGCAAGTTTGTTAGTCAAATAAGTTTGTTTAATCTTTATGGGATTATTCTATTTTCATTAGTCTGTTAGTGGGGAATCTTACTTCCACGATTTAATTTCTCTGTAAGCCTATATAAAGGCATAATTGTTGAAGTTAATAACAATGAATTAATTTTGGTTATCTTCCTCTCTTGTGTTAAGCACTCCTTTAAAATTTTCATCATTGGTATCAAAGCCAGGTTTAGAGTGTTTTGTGTTGTGTTCCAGATGCGATGCCGCAACATCCGAGTGATTCTGATAGATTTGTTCAACCTTCTATTCCTCGCTTTGATGGTCATTATGATCATTGGAGCATGTTGATGGAAAATTTCTTTAGGTCAAAAGAATATTGGTCTGTCGTTGAGGATGGAATTCAAGAGCTAGAAGCTAGAACCAGTTTGACAAATACACAGAAGATGGAGATTGATGCACAAAAGCTGAAAGATTTGAAGGCCAAAAATTATTTGTTCCAAGCAATTGATCGTTCAATCCTTGAAATGATTCTTTGCAAGGATACAACAAAACATATTTGGGACTCAATGAAAAAGAAGTATCAAGGCAATGCAAGGGCAAAGCGTGCACTGCTTCAAACGTTACTAGGGGAATTTGAGAACTTACGCATGAAGCCATGAGAGACTATTTTAGATTATTTCTCCAAAACAATGACAATCGTCAATAGGATGTGTACTCATGTAGAACACCTTGGAGATGTTGTTGTCATTGAAAAAATTTACGATCATTGTTGCCGAAATATAATTTTATTATCTGCTCAATTGAGGAATCAAAAGACCTCGATGTTTTTTCCATTGATGAGTTAAGGAACTCATTAATGGTTCATGAGTCAAAATTTGTTTTACAGGGGAGTGAGGAGCAAGCACTGCAGGCACTATTGACTCACAAAGATTCTGGGCATGGTAACAACAAATGGAGGGGAAGAAGCACCGATGAGAGAGAAATGTTTGGGATCATCGCATACTTGATAGGAAGCCAAAAGCTATAAACAAATCCCAGATTGAATGTTTTCAATGTTAGAGGTATGGTCATTACTGTAGTGAATGCTATACCAACCTGAATGGAAACAGTGACGGAGGTCGAGGTCGAGGCCATTGGAGAGGGAATGGTAAAGACCGTGGCAGAGAAAAGGTAAATTTTGTAGTAGCAACTGAAGAAGAGAGGAAGAGGAAGAGGAAGAAGTTACCCTATTAATAGTGTATGATTCGAATGAGGAGAGTCGAAAGAATTTATGGTATCTTAATACAGGTTGTAGCAATCATATGTGTGGAGACCGATCAACGTTCTTTGAGCTCGATAAGACGTTTCGAACAACAGTAAAGTTTGGTGACAACTCTCTCATTTCTATCCAAGGACGAGGAAAGGTAAAGATCCAAACAAAGCTCTCATCTGTCCAAAGTATTTCTAATGTTTTCTATGTTTTGGATCTAAAGACAAATTTACTTAGCATGGGTCAACTACAAGAAAAGGGCTATGAGGTGATTATCAAGGATGGAGTGTGCAAGATCCAAGACGTCAATCTTGGTTTAATTGCTAAAGTCACCATGACAGCCAATAAGCTTTTTCTATTGCATATCCAACATATTAAATATGACCATTCTTGTTTTTCAACACAAGAAACAAGTTTGGAGTGGCTTTGGCATTACAGGTTTGGGCACTTGAACTTTGGAGGACTGCAAACACTACAACAAAAAAGATGGTTGTTGGTCTCTCTACATTCAATATTCTTTCAAGAGTATGTGAAGATTATGTTGTGGGAAAAATGCCTTGAGATAGTTTTCCAAAAGAAAAAGCCTGGAGAGTCTCAAAACAGCTTGAACTGGTTCACTCTAACATCTGCAGACCACTAAATCCAACTTCAAATAGAGGTAAGCGTTATTTTATAACATTCATAGATGACTTTAGTCAAAAGAGTTGGGTTTACTTTCTACATGAAAAATCTGAAGCCCTTGTAACTTTTTAGAGCTTTAAAGCACTGGTTGAAAAGAAAGTTGGAATGTTAATTAAAGCTCTTGCAGTGATTATGGAGGAGAATATCTTTCTTAAGAATTTGTAAGATTTTGTGACTCTAATGTGATCCATAAACATCCCACTGCAGCGTATACTCCTCAACAAAATGGAGTGAATGAAAGGAAGAGTTAAAAATCTTAAATATTGTTCAAAGTCTCTTACGAAGAAGTAATGCTCTAAAAGCTTTTTGGCCGGAGGCGGTGAGTTGGGGTGTTTATGTTTTAAACAGAAGCCCTACACATGCTATTCGAAACATGACACCGAAAGAAGCTTGGTCAGGTCGACAACCGGATGTGTGTTATTTCAGGGTGCTCGGATGTGTTGCTTATTCTCATGTGCCGGATCAGAAGAGGACAAAGCTTGATGACAAGGCTGAGAAGTGTGTTTTTCTTGGCATTAGCAATACGTCTAAAGCCTACAAATTATATAACCCCACCACAAAAAAATTATTATCAGTCGTGATGTAGTTTTTGATGAGCAAGTGTTCTGGCCGTGGGAAGAAAATAATGACAACCAGCAGTTGAGGCAAATTCCAGCTGATTTTAGTGATGAGATCATAGAAACAACAATGGCACAACCTACAATTGTAGCAAATCAAAAGAACGGGTGTGGTAAAAGAAACAGAAGAAAGCCGGTGTGGATGAAAGATTATGTGGTCAATGAGAATCAATATGAAGATGATGAAGATCCTCAAACACTTTTTATTTTATTTGTAGATTGTGATCCTGTGAATTTTGACGATGCTTGTAAAGAGTTGAAATGGCAGGAAGCTATGAATGACGAGATTGTTGCAATTGAAAAAACAACACTTGGGAGTTAACTGATCTTCCAAGAGGACAAAAGCCAATTGGAATTAATTGGGTTTACAAGACCAAATTCAAAGAAAATGGTGAGATTGACAAGTATAAAGCTCGTTTAGTAGATAAAGGCTACAAGCATAAATTTAGTGTTGATTACAAAGACCTGTAGTTCGACTTGACACAATTAGATCGGTGGTGGTAGTGGCAGCACAAAACTCGTGGCTGATTCTACAACTTGATGTAAAGTCAGCTTTCCTACATGGGGAGCTGGAAGAGCAGGTATTTATCAATTAACCTATGGTAGTGAACAGAAGGTATATAGATTAAAAAAGGCACTATACGGGCTGAAACAAGCTCCGAGAGCCTGCTATAGTCGAATAGATGCTTATTTCATTTCAACAAGTTTTAAGAAGTGTCCATATAAGCATGCTCTTTACTGCAAAGTTGAGAATGAGAAGATTGTTATTGTGTGCTTGTATGTGGATGATCTAATTTATACTGGGAATGATTCAATGATGCTTGATAAATTTAAACAATCAATGATGAAAGAATTTGATATGTCTGACCTTGGGTTAATGTATTATTTTCTTGGTATTGGAGTATATCAATCAGATTGTGGAATTTTTATTTCACAAAAGAAGTATGTCGGGAAATTTTAGACATATTTGGGGTGAAGAATTGCAATTCTATGGCCACTCCCACTGAGCTGGGGCTGGAATTGGAGAAAAATCCTTCTGGTGAGAAGATTGACAACACTTTATACAAATAACTCGTGGGAAGTTTGATGTGCTTGACAGCCACACAGCCTGATATTATGCATTCTGTTAGTCTTATTAGCAAGTTCATGGAACACCCAAAAGAGATGTATTTTCTTGCTGGTAAAAGAATACTTCGCTACTTACAAGGGACATCAGATTATGGGATCTTATACAAGAAAGGAATTAAGTCTAATCTCATTGGATTCACTGATAGTGATTTTGCAAGGGATACAAATGATCGAAGAGCACTTCGGGGCATGTGTTCATGCTAGGATCAGGGGCTATTTCTTGGTCATCTAAAAAACAATCGATTGTTACTCTGTCAACCACCAAAGTAGAGTATGTTGCAGCCACTACATGTGCTACTCATGCAATTTGGCTAAGAAACATTTTTGCGGATGTTTTTTTCCACAGGAGGAACCTACTCCAATTTATTGTGACAACAGTTTAGCTATAAAATTGTTAAAGGATCCTGTCTTGCACAAAAGAACGAAACACATAGATGTAAATTTCATTTCTTGAGAGATCTCATGAAGAAGCAAATTATCGAAGTTGTTTATTGCAGAAGTAAGGATCAAATTGCTAATATTTGCACCAAACCTCTCAAGATTGAAAGGTTCATGAAGTTGAGAAAGTTGTTGCGAGTTTGCACATTAAGGGAGGAATCGCATGATGAAATTGCTTAAACTGGAAATTTGCTTTCAGTTTAAGGGAGGGATTGATGGAAAATTAATCACACCACGTTTCTATTTTTTTTTCATTAAGTGTTATAGTTAGTTTGTTGACTCCTATTTTTAGCAAGTTTGTTAGTCAAATAAGTTTATTTAATCTTTATGGGATTATTCTGTTTTCATAAGTCTGTTAGTGGAGAATCTTACCTCCACGATTTAATTTCTCTATAAGCCTATATAAAGGCATAATTGTTGAAGTTAATAACAGTGAATTGATTTTGGTTATCTTCCTCTCTTGTGTTAATTACTCTTTTAAATTTTTTCATCACCATTTACTTAGAATAAATAATTAATCAAGTGTAAAATCATGTAATTGGTTTTTTAGAAATAAAATAATTTATAGTAAATCTTCCCGTGAATTTTTGTTTTATTTTGTAGAATATTCAACATTCCTTGCAGTCAAAACTATTCACATCAAAGTGTTTAAAATATAAGGAGTATGTCTCGAGATCAAAAGTCATTCATTCATTTTTGTTTATGCTTGCGTGGTTCTGTAAATGATGATCTTGACTTCTTTCTCATCTGTAAATTGAAACGATGCCGAAATGATCTGAAGAGTAATGGTACAAACCATTCAATATATATAATCAATTCAAACAATAGAAATAAATGTGCCATCAGAATAAGCATTATACTTAAATCATAAAAACATATAAAACTCTTTAAAACAAATGAAATTAGAAAAAAAATCTACTATTTGAGTAAAAATTCATATGGAAAAGAGATGTTTATACACACAAAAATAAATTAATTAATAAAATAATTGAAAGTAGCAATAAAAAGTTTGTAACTGATATTTAAGATATAAAACAAAAAAAAAAAATTAATACTCAAGGAAATTTATTGACATTTGAAAAAAAAAAATTCAATTGAAAGGTTTTACAATATTTAAGATGTAAACGTTTGGGTGTAATTAACGTTTCAAAATGGATTCAATTGAAAGATTTTATTTTAATGAAAGTAAGCATTAATGCTGAAAATATATAACATATATTATCCTAATTTATCTCATTTACCCTTAATATATATATCTTGAACGGCTTTTTAGCTCCATCCTTTTATAACTTGCATGGGCCATAACGCAAAAGGCAAGTACACTAATTAATTTTTTATTATTACTATATTATAGTATATTTACCATTTATAAAAAAAAATTAGTTTAAATATTAAATGAAGTTTTAGTTGAAATTGTAAAAATATTGAAAATTATAATATTTTGAAATTGAATTCGACTAAGTGCATTTTTCTAGATTTTACTTTATTTGAAATGATAAAATATTTCCACTATAATGCTTATCATTTTATAAAAGAAAATATTTTAATAATTGTTCAACTGAGAGCAAGTCAATAAGTCATTTTAAATATAGTAATAGATTTTATTACACCCACAATATTATATATTAAAAATATATTTATGAAAATATATCAACAAATGATTATTAGTGAAGTGGGGAGGACTTTTTATATGAACTTGCTAGTCTTATGTTTGATTTCATATAATATTTTACAATTATTTTATATGAAGATTATATAAAATATCAAAAGATGAAAATACCCTTATAATGGTACTAATTACCCTTTATAATAAATGTATTTTCTAACTGAATTGGTGTCAAATTAGCTAATGTCAAATTGGCTAGTGACACCAACTTAATCAATCACTTTATATATAGTATAGATAAAAGGTGACACCAACTCAATAAATTTTTAAATATAATATAATATAAATAATAAAGAAGTTTACTATTATTTATTTTACAGGGTTAATGGTCATCCTTACAATTTGTGTTTATGAAAAGACTCCTTGACCTTTGATTTAGAAACCCAAGGTCCAATTCTAGAGTAGTTAGTGTGTGATGGTTTCATGCTGCCGAAGGGAGATACAAACACACAAGGTTGTTGCCTTGAGTCTGTTCTCAAGTATTATATTTGCTTTGAAAGTCTAAAACCGTCTTCGTTATTTTATCTTTGGAAACAAGATTCTATTCTAGACTGACTGTATTAAAAACATAAAACTTATTTGTTTTATTTAATTATCATTATATACTAAACTATGATTCTACATATAGTAGTACTTATAATTCTACTATATGATTCTACATATAGAAGTAGTTCAACAGATGAAGATGAAGATGAAAATATAAATGTAGCCGAGCTAATGAAAACAAAATTTTAATGGAAAAAGAAAATTAGATTCGGAGAGTTGAGCATGCTTAATGCTGCTGCTCCACCATATCCCTTTCGTGTAACCGAACATCTGCGCATGATATTAAATGAACAAAAAGCCAATCTCTGTGTGATGTGATGATTTTAGAAATTGCATAAATGTGAGGGCTTTGTTTTTCTGGTATTCTCACTCAATTGATGGTGACATAAAGTGGGGAAGTCTAAGCTTATCCAATAGCAGCAGGACAAAAGATGAATAAAAAAGGTTATAGTGAAGTGCTTCGAAACTACTCCAATGGACCAAAAAGACACACTTCTTCGCAACTCACTCACATGCGCCCTGCTGGCTGAATGTTAAGTTTAAGAACTATCCACAATCAATCAATACACTTGCTGCAGATCTTTTCATGGAATCGATGAAGATTCTCGGTTTTTTTTTTGGGAAAATCTGCCCGAACTAGGGTTGGATAGAACATGATTGAATATTTCGTAACCAGTTTCCAAAATCCAATACCGTGTATCAATTGATAAAATTGAACTATTCGGAAAGGCAAAACAACACTTTGATGAAAAAAGATCTATCACACTGCAATTTCTAATGAAAATTATATTACACAGTCGGAATGTACAAATAATTGAATCCCGCATGTCATTAAAAAGAGAAGGAAAAACAAAAAACACTAAGCAGGGGCTGGGAGGAGAGGGGGAGTGGAAGAAGCAACAGGAAGACTGGAGAGGATAAGGAAACGAATGCGCCTTGGGAAAGGAGCTTCATGAAACAAATGCTCGACTAACCGTGTACTCCGCCATTAGCTCCGCTACAATCGCCACCAAAATCATCTCTTCAAACTTTATAAAAAAAAAGCTTGGGATTACAGATCCGAGCAAATCATATCATGAGGACAATCGCCTCCAAAATATTTGTATATATAGCGAAAATTTAGTGAAAGTTGATTTGGTAGGGCGGAGTAGAGCTAAAAATTCTGGGTCTACAAATACAGTGGGCGAGGGAAGGGACGGTTGTTTGTGTTTTGTTTTTAAACAGGGAATGTATATAACATATTTTTTCAATTTAATTTTTATTTTTTATAGTTAAATTTATACCTAACCTTTTTTACCAAATGTCATATTTAATCATTAATCTTTTAGAACGAATTAAATTATTTTTTAATAAAATTTGGATTAAAGCATTAAGTTTTAAATTCACATATACACTGGATTTATTAATTTGTTTGAATTTTATGGTTTTTTTCCCTTTTTTTCTACGTATTAATTTTTTTTTTACTTTTTCAAATATTTTTATAATTTTTAAACTATTTTTTGGCGTAATATATAAAATAATTAATACTGTAGAAGCCCAAATTTACCCGGGCCCATGAGACCAAACCAAAAAAAAAGAAGAAGAGACAAACAGAATAAATAAACCCAAAATTTTAGAAATCCAATGTCCAGTCCATTACAAATTAAAAACCCAATGTTTAAAATAAACAAAGGCCCAAATTTCAGCCCAAAATTACTAGCCCACTACAAAACCCAAATCTTGAATTGACCCAAACAAATTTCAAGCAGAACTCTAGAAACTTCGGTGCCTTCTCCATGGCCACCCCCACGACGCCCTTTGACTCCGCGTGCTATATACACGCACATTCATTCTGAGTTCCCACGAACAGATCCGGACAGCGCCTTTGCGACCATCACGCGCAGACGCCATGCACAAGCCTTGACTAACGATCGTCATTGCGTACCTCCGCCAAAGAAGCATACGACCTTGTACCTACAAAACAAACGAAAAAGCACACAGACAAAGAATAAAAAACAAAAAGAAATGATTGTATTTTGTTATTATTTTTTATTAATTTTTTATTTCAGCCTTTAAATGGACCGAAACAAACGATTGTAAGGGGATGGTTTTTACGAACACACAAAAATTCAAAGAGAAATACAGAAACCAAAAAACAGATTCAAAGGTTTTTTTCGTTTCCAATCTCTTTCAATTTCTTAAATCTGGTTTTGTTGGTTTTCGATTCCTTTCTTTTCTGCACGCGAAAATAAACGAAATAAAAAGAAGAGAGGGATTTACCTTAGATTGGACGTCTTCCTTCGTCGCAATCGAAGCGGAGAGGTCCTTCGAGGTTGGAAATAAGAAAACTAGGCTGGGCTCGAACGGTAGCGTCCGAAAAGGGCCTGATACGACCACTGTTCGCCGTTTACAGTGGCATTTCAATGGCAGAACAAAAGGGGTTTCTTTCTTCTTCTTTTTTTTTGCGACTGAGAGAATAAACAGAGAGGGGGATTTAGGGTTTCGTTTTAGAATTGTTTAGAGGGGGTTTGATTTGTTTTAAGTTGGTTTTAAAGTTATTAAAGAAACGGCGTCGTTTGGGGTTTATCTCCATAGCCTCAAAACGACACAGTATTAGAGACCCGATTTCGACTTGACCCAGTAAACTTAGGACCCGCGCGTTTCCACAATGATGGACAAATTGCGCGTTTAGTCCTTGTTGTTTGCGCGCTATTTCAATCTAGACACGTCTGAGTGCTGCGTTTTGAATTATAAAAATATTTTTAGATTTAATCCCTAATCGTTTATGAGCATTTCAGTTTAGTCCTTATGCTTATTAAATGGTTTTATTTATTTATAAAACAACTGGTAAATTTATTTTTAATCCAATTAGGTATATTTTATTTATTTATCATACAAATGTTTGATTTCAAAATTTCCTATTTCTTTGTTTAAATAATTGGTATAAATTTTAACTTAAATACTCCTACATACTATTATTTCACATATATACATGCATAATTTATATTAAAGTTATCTCGTTTTATGTATATATTATTAGCTTCACATTATTTTATGAGTTCCTCCTAGACATATATGTATATTTAGAATTTATATAAATATATAATTGTTCACTTAAAGATCTTATTTTACATTATATTTTACTTATTGCAAATACTTTTTATATTACTTGTATATATATTGTTTTAAATTTTTTATCTTTTATATTAAAATATTTTATGTGCTTCATTTTAGATTTTATTTATCCATTTTTTTACATCATTTGTTTTAAACTTATTTATTATTGGATTTAGGTTTATTTCCTATGATTGGTTATATATTATTTTGCTCCATTTTCTTTAATTGTTAATTTCATTATATGATTTTTGCTAGCATATGCATTGTAATTTGTTAGATTGTAACTATTAATTATTTGAGATTCATCCTTGTAATATTTGATGTATGGATTAATATCTTGCCTTGTATATTAGTATTTCATTGCACCTTGTGAAAATGTTATGTTTAATGTCATTCAAGTTCTAAAACTATTTCATTCAAAGGTTTTAAAAAACGAGGCAATATTTACGTGTTTAGAAGTACGGAAAATTACATCCTAACGTGCTGGGTGTCGATTTTTCGTTCAACTAAATATCCAAATACCCTCTTTTACATGTTTTGAAGATCAAAGATGATCTCGACGCCAGAATATAAAGGTGTTATAGCCTAACGTGCTGGTCATGGGCTATAACATGCTGGTCATGATGTTTTTATACTTTTGAAACGAGTTAATCTTGAGATTCAATTCCAATTTAATTAATTTTCTTCCAAAAATTTTCACCCTCAATATTTTCAAGTTTTCAACATTAGGACAACGTTAATCAATTTGGTACCAACTTTGGGCGTTGCAAGGGTGCTAACCCTTCCTTGCACGTAATCGACTCCCGAACCCGTTTTCTCAAATTTCACAGACCAAAATATTTTTATAGGTGACCTGATCACACCTAAACAAAAAGGATCAGTGGCGACCTCATATTTTTAAAGTCGATTCCCGTTTTTCAAAACCCGATAAAAATGGTTTCGACAAATACCACGTCAATATAAAATACATATATATTAGTTATTCTAATATTGTTAAAAAAATTAATTAATGTTTTAATTAAAAGAAATAATTTAACTTTTTTAAATGTTGGGACAAAATATAACTTTAAAATATATATATATATATATATATATATATATATATATATATATATATATATATAAACATTCAAGGGTAAATTTGGAATTATGTTTTTTTAGATAAATGTATATCAGTTTATTGTACCATTATTAGTACTCTTTAATATTATCAACAACCGCCGAAAATAGCTTCGTTGCAGACAGTAGGTCGTAAACCAATGTTTAGCTTTAGCCCCTAATTTCAAATGTATCATTTTTTTATCTTTTTCATTTTGTTGGATGGTTTGACTAGAAATATTTTGTTATTGAGTTTCATTTTAATCAAGAAAAATACATAACAATCCAATTATAAAATAAATATGTATTTATAAGTCTGAGGTTTTTTTTTTTTTTTTTTTTTTTGGTGTGAAGAAAAAACAATTGCAATCTATAAGCTTCTATGTTTTCTTCCCTAAGGATATATTCGATTACCCAGTCCTCTACATTCCCTAAGGATATACATGATTACCCAATCCTCTACATTCTTAAGGAATGATGGATTCGCCTGATAAGCATCGACCTAGAAGGCGTTGAAACCGAATCTTGGATAGCTTTAATAGCTTCCAAACTATTTGTTTGAATCAACACTTTATTACCTTGCTTCTCTTGCGCAAGTGCAAACCATCCTAGATTCCCCATAATTCAACCTCAAGGATTGAGCAATTTCCCAATTGATGATTAAAGCCAATGATCCAACCCCCATGATTATCCCTCAAAGTTCCTCTTGTAGAAGCATAACCTGAATCTACTTTAACTGAACCGTTAGTTCTTAATTGCATTCACCTATCAGCCTAGTTAAGCTCTACATTCACCTTTTGCTTCACGAAAAAATTAGCCTTGGGTAAGGACGCGTGCTGTTTTTCCCAACTATATGACCTTTTGATAATCTTTTCAAACCTTTATGGTACTCCCTGAAAAATAAGAAGATTCCTGTTTTTCCAGACTCACCACATGACTAGACCAAATAAAGCTGACCAATCAACCTCCCCTAAGGCGGAATTTTGGCTATTTTTCAAATTTGTCACAAGCCACTCCTCTAAGTTGTTGGAAAAGAAACAATCTTACTACTCTGCTGGAACAAGTTATAACCAAACCTCTTTTGTAGGAGTACAATCTCTTATGACATGCATAATATCCTCTAGAGCTGCTCTACATACTGTATAATACTCATCATTCGCAATACCACGCTTCAACCTCTCCACTTGTGTTAGTAATTTTTGTTTGAAGGCCAACCAAATGAAAATATGAACCCTCTGAGGTCCTTTTTACTTCTATGGTAAATTCCAAAAGTCTTTCCTTAAGTCCCGCGAGCTTTTGTTGATCGTCTTGTAGGCGCTTTGATTGAGAAAGAACCCGTCGATGTTCTTGCCCAAGCAACTCTATCCAAACCGATCGATTGTTGTGGAGGAGGGATATAGACAATATGATTGCTAATCTTATTCGGTAACCACACATGGAATAAGTCTAAATTCCACATGGCTTCCTTTTTACCATTTCTCGAAGTAGGCAGTCCACATCAAAGTTATTTTGTGAGGGAATATGGTTCAACAAAGGGTCGACTCTAGAGATCCAATTGTCCTTCCAACACCTAATACTACTACCATTTCCAATTGACCTGTAACACCCCTTAACCCTTATCTGTCGTAGAAATAGGGTTACAGAGCATTACTAGATTTTACAGTATAATTTCATGTAATTCATAACATTTACTGTTCATATTTGAAACTAATCATATTGTCTCTTGAAGGGGCCCTTGAGGCCCAATTTAAACATTTGAATAAAGTCGGGACTAAATCAAGAACTCAGAAAATTTTTAGCAAAATTCCAAAATTTTTCTTATGAACAGGGGTCACATGCCTGTGTGGGTAGGCTATATGGATCACAAGGCCAAGTGACATGCCCATGTCTCAGGCCGTGTGGGCATTCAATGTGAGGCACAAGGTTGTGTCCCAACCCGTGTAACTCTCTGACTTATGCCACACGGCCTGCCACACGCCTGTGTGCTAGGCCGTATGGTCAATTTAATTTTCACAAATTAGGTGCAGGTTTCACACGGCCAAGACACACGCCCGTGTCTCTACCGGTGTGCCAAATTTTGAGCATTCTGTTTCTAAATTTTAAGATGCAGGGGACACACGGCTAATACACATGCCCATATGCCAGGCCATGTGTCACACACGGTCAAGACACACGCCCATGTGGACAAAATAAGGTAATTTCCTAGCTTTATTTCTCACCCAAATTTAACCTTCAACCTCCAACATTTGCATATATTTCCAACCAATTCAAGTCATATAAATCAAGCAAACATTAATAACATGTATGAAATAACATCACATACATTCATATGATCAAACATACCTTTTAATAAAGACTTATATTTACCCTAATTCAATCTAATATGTTAAACATGATATATATAACCTCATAATAATATACCAAAACAAACCATTACTAGCCATTCCAATGGCTAAATTACAAACAACCATGTACTCGCCAACATTGGCCAAGTTAACCTATACATGCCATTATACCAAAATAAAATTACTTTTTATACCAAAATGAACTGATGGATAATGTGATGATACTCCGACCGATCTCCAACCTTTATGAGCTTCCCAGGCACTATAAAACAAAAAAATAAATAAAACCTAGTAAGCAATTAATGCTTAGTAAGTTTGTATAACAGAAATTAAACTTACCAATCACATTCATTACAATAAGTATATAATAACATGTTTTCCAGCAAATTATCAATTTGCCTAATCACATACACTCAAATAAGCAAGTTAGTCACATATTTCACATGTACATCAAATAAACATGAATGAGCTCATATGCTACACTCTTTCAGGTATTTTAGAAATATTCAGGATATAACTCTTTTAATCTCATAATTTCTCATGTCAAAAGTTTTGTCCTTTGAATTATTGAAATATCGATGGATACTCAAGTAGTATACACAAGGTGTACAAAACTATAAATTGTTAATTCATAATTAGGGGTACCCATTGGGGCACTTAATCATGGAGCACTGTAACACCCCTTATCCATGTTTGACACCAGAACAGGGTACGAGGCGTTACCTAACTTAAATACACACTCACATACATTTTGGGTCATAAAAGTGTGTTCAAATTTAAAAATTTTCAATCTTCAACTCAAAATCCTTAATATGGGCTTATGAGGTCCAAAACACACTTTAGAAACAGTTCGGGACCAAACCGAGTTCTTTAGAAAACCTTGGAAAATGTCACTAAAAACAGGGGCACACGCCTGTGTGGAAGAGCAACACGCCCGTGTGACCTGATAACATGGCCATGTTGAAGGACCGTGTAACACACACGACCTAAGAATTTAGGACATACCCATGTCCCTCGCTCATGTGGATTTATTTCTCAATTCGAACCTATAGGGGTTTTCACACGGCCTAGCACATGCCCATGTCCATAGCCCGTGTCCCTCACACGACCTTGACATACCCACGTCTTGGCCCGTGTGTAAAAACCTTGACATTCTATTTCTGACATCAGCAACCTCATATGGTCACATGGCCAAGGCACACGCCCGTGTCCTTAGACCATATGGTGAATTAAATTCCTAAATTTAGGTGCAGACTTCAGATGGCCTAGGCACATGCCCATGTCTTATGGTCGTTTCCTCCACACGCCGAGACACACGACCGTGTTGTAACAGCCTGATTTTGGGGCTAGTCAGAATAGTGGTTTTGAGACCACTAAACTGAGGTTAGAGAAAATTATTTTGATGTTATTTTATGTGTTATAGCATTAAAATATGGTTATGTGGAAATTTTGGTGCTTAAATTTTAGCAATGGCATGCTTAATTGTGAAAAAGTACTAAATTGCATAAGGTGCTAAAGTTCTATCTTATAAGGTAGGGATACCTAAAAGCTATAGAATGTTGATTGAGAGGCCTTTAAAGTGCAATTATGCCAATTAGAATGTGTTGGTCGGCCATGTGGTGTAGGGAGACAAGAGCATTAAATGTTTGGTCAAAATTGGGTGAATTAGGTGAGAAAAGATGAATAAAAATTAGTAAAAATAAAAACTATCATCTTTCACTATTCACTCATCTCTTTCCACCAAAAATTTGAAGAGAAAATAGAGCATTTTGGGGTTCAAACTTTCAGCCAAGTTATCTCCTTGCTAGTAAGTGATTTGGATGATTTTAGTTGATGATTTTTGTATTTTTGGAGTCCCTAAAGCTTAAGCTAGCTAATGAGGGGACCAATTTGCATTATGGTGGGAAGTATAGGGACTTGCCATGAGATTATTTATGTTGTTAGCTGAGTTTTTATGGAAGAAAATGAATGATAGGATGATGAGAAACAACTTTTGTGAAAGGTGTTGTCATGAAAACACCTAATTGAGACTAAAATGCAAAAATTGTAATTTGTTCATTAAGGCATGAAATAGTTGGAATTATGGATAGTTGTAAGAGGATTAAATGTTTAGGTAGGCTTGTTTAACAAGAAAATATGATGAAAATTTATTTATGAACCTAGGGGCAAAATAGTCATTTTTCCTAAAGTGTAGATTATGGTGTATTATGATTTATAAGTGATTAAATCAGTAAATTCTATTATTCTAGATCATAGAAAATGAGTTTCAGACCTAGAATAGGTGAAAAGAGAAATGTGGGCAAAAAGTCTCTTTCGGCCCTTTCAACATCGAGGTAAGTTCATGTGCAAATGTTGTAATTACATATGAGTTGATTTAATATTCTAATGTTGTATGGAATGTATATTTACTCTTTGAATGTATGAAATATCTTTTAATGAGATGTCAAGAGAATTGAATCTAAGAGTAATGGGAAATGTATATAGTATGATATGATGATAGTTAAGGTCTCGTGTAAGACCATATTGGAATATGGCCTCGGAGTAAGAATTCTTATAAGACCATGTCGGGGACATGGCATCGATATGTAAATACATGTAAGACCCTATTGGGGTATGATTTCAATGTGACATTTGGTGTATGAAACTCAAAAGTGTTATTTAACAATTTGAGTGATTCAACGGTTATGTTGAAAGCGAGAAAGTATGTGATTGTATCATGAGAAACACAAGCATGTATTAGAATTGAATTGAGATGAATTCAGTAGATGATGAACCTCTGGTGAGTTATGTACAATCAATGTACCTTAGTTGCATGAGATAGATTTATTGATGCATTGTGTGAATGCGAACGAGTATCGTAGAAAGTTAAGTAAGAATAGTAGTGTGTGAGGATGTTCTCGGATGAACATTAGAAATAGAGAAATATATGTGGATAACTATCCATGAATGTATAATAATGGTGAGCTATGTGCGATATCACCTTATTGATAGTAGTGATAGGCTGTATGCAATACCATCAATTATATTATTATCGGTGGGCTATGTGCGATACCACCTGATTAATTAGAAATCGATGGGCTGTATGCGATACCATCACTTATAAATGATTGGTAGGCTAAGTGCGAAACCACCGTAAGTATAAATGATTGGTGGTCTAAGTGCGAAACCACCGTAAGTATAAATGATTGGTGGGCTGTGTGTGATACCACCTTATTAGAGATCGATGGTGGGCTAAGTGCGAAACCACTGAGAGATTTGTAGTCTGAGTGACTTATCGAAAATGCTTGATGTGTTGTTTTATATGATCATGTGGTGATCAGTACAGGAATGTATGCTAATTAGCACGAGCAATTGGCTTGTGGCATGGTTACAATGTGGTAAGAGATAGAATGAGTAAGTTTCAAGAATGGTTGAGTAAGCAACCATAATTTTAAGAGTACAACTCTTTATAATACCTTATGGTTATACATATTCAATGAATATCAGTATTTGTCAGTTATATGCAAATGAACATACTAAGCATTATTGCTTACTCTTTTCCTTTTTCCATCTCCTATAGGTTATTTTAACTAGCTCGGGTTGGAGGCTGCCGAAGATGTTTTCACACTATAGAGTAAACGCTTGGTATGACGTTTCAAGTTCTTATGAGTCATGGTATGTATAGGGACCTCTTTTAAAGTTGACTAAGTCTTAATTAATATAGCCAAATGTGTTGGCCTAAATGAGTTATAATTTGGTTGTGAATAGCCATAGATGATTGCTTAAGTCGATTGTAATCATAGTAGAAATAGTTCTCCCTTATGTTTGAAATGAAGATTTCATTGTATGAATTAAATGTCTTTAATACAAAAGTTATATTGATGCTATGTGAAGTTATGTGCTGATGTATGCATGTATGCAAATGAGAGTGGACAAAAGGCTTGGTAGATAGCCTTCTAATCTCCCACAGGAGTAGCCACACGGGCATGTGTCTAAACCGCATGACAGGCACGGTTCACACATGGACATGTGCCCAAGCCATGTGGATAAGTCAAAATACCAAGGTTTGGCAAACGGGCCAGTGCCACAAGCATGTCAAGGTCGTGTGAAGTAGTCAGTGTTCTCCACGGGTGGTGGGCACGGGCGTGTGCTCTAGCTGTGGGATTTTAGCAGTATGGTTGAGTTTTGTGCGCGGTTGGTGGACATGGGTGTGTGTGTCTACACATAGGCATGTGCCATCTAACACGAGTGTGTAGTCTTGTCTAAATGGAGAAAATTTTAAGATCGTAGAGTTTTTGAAATTGTCTCGAGAGCCCTAGTGTGTATGAGTGAGGCCTCGTAAGTTGAGAATGAGGTTGTTGTGGTGACTAAAGGAGAGTAGTCACGTTGAGCCTAAGTGGCGATTAGGTGGTTTTAATTCGATAATGCCTTGGGCCGGTTCCTGCGAGAAATACGGGTAAGGGGTGTTACACGTGTCTTAGTCCGTGTGGTTACTTTTGGGCATTCTGTTTTGCCAAGTTAGGATGCAAGGGGACACACACCCGAACTACACGCCCATGAGGCAGACCATGTGTCGCACACGGCCTAGACACATGCCCGTTTGTCTACCTGTGTGGACAAAAACAAGTCTATTTACCAAGCCCTTTTTGTCACCCTTACTTGTACCATCGTAAGACACATCAAACAACCTACTTATTCATGCAATAATATACCAAATACCCTACCTTGCAATTTACACCTCCATGAAAAACATCATCATTTTCATATAACAATAATGAGTAATAGCCATCAACCGTGGCCTTATACAAAATGAATAAATTTCCAAGACAAGCCAACACTTTTGGTCAAAACAAGATGACACTTGACAAAGACTAAGTCCCTATACATGCCATACTCAAAATAATCAAACTTTACTATACCCAAAAGAATAGCTTGATAGTTTAAAACGAGCTTCGACATCCTTGAATCCCTGAGCTAACTTGGCAAAACTACAAGGAAATAGAAAAGAGAGGGAGTAAGCATAAAGCTTAGTAAGTTTACATGTAAACAATGAACACCATACCACATACTTATTCATCAAGAACATTACATACAACTCAAGAACAATTCTGAACCTTGTAGTTGTACTTACTCATTCAAATCTCACCACATCCCAAATACATATCATAAACATTGCTCACATTTTATGCACTAATACCCCGCACTTGTCATCACATAATCACATGTAATTTCACTTAGTCAAAGTTTCTTGATGAACACTTCGAAATATTACTGTATATATGGTGATTTCGCACATAGCCCACCAAATAATCACATATCCACAGTGATATCACACATAGCCCACCAATAATCATAAATACGGTGGTATTGCACATATCCACCAATAATAATAAATACGGTGGTATCGCACACAGCCCACCAATAATAATAATTATAGTGATATTGCATACAGCCCACCAAATACTAATAAATATGATATTTAACCTTATCATTTTCCTAATTCGAAGGTTCATCCAAGAATTTCCTCACTTTCTATCATTTTGATAGATATCAATAATATTCATTCACATTTCACATAATATGTTTATATGCAAAAACATAAGTAAAAAGGATGTATCATTTACATATAAACTTACCTCGATACAAAATATGTCAATTTGAAGTTTAGTCCGAAACCTTGTCTTTTCCTCGGTCAAGGTTGATTCCACGTTCTTCTTGATCTATAATGACATATTTAACTTATTAAATCACCACATTAATCAAAACATTTCAAAATTCCTATTTTGGCAAAATTATCGTTTTGCCTTTAGACTTTCTCATAATTATAATTTTGCCCCTAGGCTCGTAAAATGATTCTAATCAAATTTCCTCCTTTAACAAGCCTAGCTGAACATTTATTTTTCTTATAGCAACTCACAAAACCAATTATTTCACACATTTACTACCTATTTTACAACCTTTACAAAAAGGTCATTTTTAGGTGTTTTCATGGAAACCCTTTTCATAAAAGTTGTTTATTTAACAATCAAGTTTCATTTTCTTCCATAAAAGTTTAGCAAACAACACTAATTTTCCCATGGAAAAACCCTAGACTCTCAACCATTTTGCAAAATAGTCCCCTCATTAGCTAGCTTAAGCTACAAGGATTCCAAAAGTACAAAGATTATTAAAAATGATCATCAAAAACACTTACTTACAAGGGTTAAAGGTTGCTGAAATTTTTAAGCTTCCATGGCCCTTTCTTGAGTGTTAGAATCAGTGGAGAGAAAGGTGAATGAAAAAGATGACAACTTTCCCTTATTTTATTTTATTTCTCCAATTAAGTCACCTAATCCACTAACCTTAACCAATTTTTCATTTCCTTGTCCCCTATGGACGACTAACACATTACTAAGGGCCTAATTGCACATTAGGTACCTCCAATTTAATATTCTATAGCTATTTGACACCTTTAGTTTGTAGAGCAAAACTTTTACACTTTATGCGATTTAGTCCTTTTTCAAAATTAAGCATGAAATCACTAAACTAATGCACCAAAATTTTCATGCACCCACATAATCATGTTATAACACATAAAATAATATTAAAACTAATTTCTCCAACCTCAGATTAGTGGTTCTGAAACTACTATTTCGACTAGCCTCAAAATCGGGCTATTACAAGCACATTCTTGAGCCATATATTAGGATGCTCAGTTGAGCCATGTAATAGGACACTTATCCTAGGCAAAATTACCATTTTGCCCTTATACTTTTCATAAATTTCAATTTCGTCCCTAGGCTCGGAAAATAAAATTCATGCAATTTAATCCTTATTCCAATCCTAACTGAAATTTTCATATACCATTTATAGCACATGTATTTCACAAATTTTAGAATTTTTCCACAACTTTTACATCTTTGCAATTTAGTCCCTAAATCATAATTTCATCAAAATTTTCTTTGTAAAAGTTATTTATCTATCAACAACCTTTCATTTTCTACCATAAATTTCAAAATTTCAGCATATTCATCCATGGAAAAACTTTGATACTTGATAACTTTTCAAATTAATCCCCAAAATAGATAGATTAAGCTATTTCGATCTTAAAAATATAAAAATTACTAAAAACGGAACAAGAATACTTACCCAATTAAGCCAAGAAAGCTTGTTTTCTCTTTCATAGGGTTTCCATGTATATTTTGGGGATGAAGATGATATAAAATGATAATATTTCTATTTAATTATTTATCATCCATTAATTTTTTTAGTTTCTAATTTAGTCCTTGCCTTTTTCTAATTTTCCATTGATGAATCACCAAAAATATCTACTAACTTTTCTTTAATGGTCTAATTACCATATAAGGACCTCTTATTTCAAATTTCATAGCTAAATGATCCTTTTAGCTATTAGAACTCAACTTTTGCATTTTATGCAATTTGGTCCTTTCCATAATTAAACACATAATCAGTAAAATTTTCTTATCAGAATTTTCATATAACATTGCTATCATAATACGGACTATACAATAATATTAAAATAAATTTTCTTTCTGGCTCGAATTTGTGGTCCCGAAACCACTGTTCCGATTTTACTGAAAATGTGTTGTTACAACTCTCCCCCTTAAGAATTTTCGTCCTTGAAAATCTTACCAGTAAAAAGATTTGGATATATTTTCTCATGGTATCCTTCGGTTCCCAAGTAACTTCTTCAATACCATTTCGTTGCTAGAGAACTTTTACCAATGCTACCTTTTTATTTCTTAATTCTTTTGTTTCACGTGCCAAGATTTTGATCGGTTCCTCACTGTAAGTCATATTAGGTTGAATCTCAACTTTTTTTGGGGAAATAACATGTGAAGGATCTGACCGATACCGTTGCAACATAGACACATGAAAAACATTATGAATCCGGTCAAGTTCTGGTGGTAATGCTAGCCGATACGCAATAGGTCATATTTTTTCAGTAATCTTATGTGGCCCGATGAATCGTGGACTCAATTTTCCTTTTCGGCCAAACCGGAGAACTTTTTTCCAAGGTGATACTTTCAAGAATACTTTGTCACCGATCTGAAATTTTATCTCTTTTCGTGTAAGATTAACATAAGACTTTTGAAGATTAGAGGCTACTTTCAAACTGTCCTGAATCACCTTTCCCTTTTTTTCAGTTTCACTGACTAAGTCAACTCCATGTATCTTTTTCTCACTTAGCTCTGTCCAATACAATGGAGTTCTACATTTACGACCATATAGAGACTTATACGGTGCCATTTTAATACTGGACTGATAACTGTTATTATTTGCAAATTCAACTAAAGGCAAATACTTTTCCCAGTTACCTTCAAACTCAAGCACACAACACCTAAGCATATCTTCTAAAATCTATATAACCCATTTGGATTGTCCATCAATCTGAGGATGAAATGCAGTGCTGAAATGTAACTGTGCACCCAAAGCTTCTTCCAGCTTATTCCAAAATCGAGAATATTTGTCTGAAATAATGAGACTGGTACTCCATACAATCTGACAATCTCATAAATATATAATTCAACCAATCTATCCAAAGAAAAATCCATACTTACCGGAAGAAAGTGTACAAACTTTGTTAATCGATCAACAATTACCCAAATAACATTTTTCTTCTTTGGAGACAAGGGTAACCCCGATACAAATTCCATGGTAATTCTTTCCCATTTTCATTCGGTATTGTAACTGGCTATAATAATCTCGAAGGCACCTGATGTTCAGCTTTTACTTGTTGACATATCAAACATTTAAATAAAAATTCAGAAATATCCTATTTCATTCCCAGCCACCGGTACATTTTTTTAAATCATTATACATTTTATTACTGCCAGGGTGAATACACATATTACCATTATGAGCTTCAAGTAGAATCTTCTATACCAGTTCTGAGTTCTTCGGTACACATATTCTACCTTTGAATAACAGACAACCATTAGACCCAATCTGAAATTTTGAATCAAGATTTAACTCACACTGTTCTCATTTAGCTTGCAATTTTTCATCACCCTTTTGAGTTTCACAGAACTGTTGTAGAAATGTCAGTTTAACTTTTAAGTCAACTATAACTGAATCATCTTAAGATAATAATAATCGAATATCCATTACTCGTAAAGTAAATAGAGACTTTCTGCTTAGAGCATCAACAACCACATTGGCTTTTCCCGGATGGTAGTCAATAACAAGATCATAATCTTTCAATAATTCAAGCCACCTACATTGTCTCAAGTTCAGATGTTTCTACGACATCAAATACTTCAAACTTTTATGATCAGTAAAGATGTGACATTTTTCACCAAACAGATAATGCCGCCAAAGTTTTAGTGCAAACACAATAGTTGCCAATTCAAGATCATGTATCGAGTAATTCTTCTCATGTGGTTTTAGTTGTCTTGAAGCATAAGCTATTACTTTACCTTCTTGCATCAATATACATCCTAAACCATTTAACGATGCATCATTGTAAATTATAAATTTCTTACTCGATTCAGGCTGAACTAACACAGGTGCTTCAGTCAACAAAGCTTTCAATTTGTCAAAACTCTTATGACATTTATCAGACCACTCGAATTTCACATCTTTTAACAACAGACGAGTCATCAGAGAATCTATCATTGAGAAACCTTTAACAAACCTTCGATAATACCCAGCTAATCCCAGAAAACTTCTAACTTAGACACATTCTTTGGTGGTTTCCAATTAACAATAGCTAAAATTTTATTCAGATCCACTCGGATACCTTCTACAGATACTATATGTCCGAGAAAACCAACTTCCTGTAGCCAAAGTTCACATGTACTGAATTTGGCATATAATTGTTTCTCATGCTGAGTTTGCGACACAATTCTCAAATGATCTACATGTTCATTTTCATCTCGAGTCTATACCAAAATATCATCAATAAATACCAACACAAACTTGTCTAAATACGGTCTGATAAATCTATTCATCAAATCTATGAATACAGCAGGTGCATTTGTCAAGCCAAATGACATCACAAGAAACTAATAGTGCCCTTACCTGGTTCTAAAAGATGTTTTTGGCACATCTGAATCTTTTACCCATAGTTGATAGTAACCTGAACGAAGATCAATATTCGAAAATACAGTGACGCCTTTCAACTAGTCAAATAGATAATCCATTAGAGGAAATAGGTGCTTATTCTTAATTGTAACTTTTTTCAATTATCTATAATCAATATACAGTCTCAATGATCCATCTTTATTCTTTATAAACAAAACCGATGCACCCCAAGGTTAAAAACTGGGTCGAGCAAAGCCTCTGTCAATCAATTCTTGCAACTGTGATTTCAGTTCTTTCAATTTGGTAGAAGCCATTCTTTAGGGTGCTATGGATATCGGTGTTATCCCCGGAATAAGATCTATAGAGAACTCCACTTCTCTAACTGGTGATAAACTAAGTAATTCTTCCGAAAATACATCAGGAAATTTACAAACAACCAACACTGACTGAATCTTCGACTCAGATACTTTAGTATCCAAAACATATGCAAGATAAGCATCACACCCTTTTCTGATATATTTCAGTGCTGAAATTACTGAAATCACATTAGATAACCCATCCAATTTATCAGATTCAACATAGAGTAACTCACCATTCTAATATTTCAACACAATATATTTCTGTTTACAATTTACCACTGCATCATGCTGGGTTAGTCAATTCATTCCAAAATCACATCAAATTCATCAAAGGGTAACAACATTAGATCAGTCGAAAAGCAATAAACCTTTACCATCAATGGACAATTTTTACAAATTTTATCCACTATAACATACTGGCCCAGGGGGTTTGAAACTTTAATCACAAACTTAGTTAATTCAATAGGTAAATTTTTAACAAACACTAAATTTGTGCATATGTATGAATGTGTGGAACCAGGATAAATCAAAGCAGTAATATCAATATTAAGAAGAGAAAATGTACTAGTAATGACATCTGGTGTAGAAGCATCTTCTCTAGCATGAATAGCATATGTCATTGCCGGTGCTCATGCTTCAAATTTAACTGGTGAACCCCTTGTAGTACTTTAGCTACCACTAACATTTCCAGGGTGATGGGGTGGTCTGCCTCTCGAGGCAGGATTACTCAACTTCAAAGTTTGATTAGTATCTTTTTCAATCATTTCCGAGCAATCTTTAAGGAAATGATCAAGAGAACCACTTCTCAAATGATACTCCCCAAAATAAAATTTATTACAATGTTTACACCTCAATTTGGGGTTACCGACACTTCCCACACTTGTTACAGATGGAGACGAAGATCTCGGGTTAGAACATTAAGAGCCTCTCTCTTTCCCAGAATATCCTGTAAATGTGGTAGAACGATCATGGTACTTTTTTAATTTCTTTGAAACAGATGATTGTGATTTGCCCATAAATCTTTTACCAAAAATTTGAGCTTCTCTCTCTACTTGCTTCTTTTCTTTACTTAATTCCTCGACTTGTGTGCTCGATCAACCAAAACTACAAATTCCTTTAGTTTAATAATTCCAATCAATAGTTTGATATCTTCATTTAAGTTCTCTTCAAAACATTTACACATATCAGCCTCAGTCGGCACCCATTCTCTGGCATACTTGCTTAACCAAATAAATTTCTGCTCGTATTCAGATACAGTTATGTTTCCCAATTTAAGCTCTAGAAATTCTTTCTTTTTTTGATCTAGAAACATCTGACTAATGTATTTCTTTCTAAATTCTATCTGAAAGAATTCCCAAGTAACATTTTCTCTCGGTACAATAGAAGTTATGGTATTCCACCAATGGTAGGCCGTGTCTTTTAGTAAAGATACTGCACATTTCAAACATTCAGCTAGTGTACATAATAATTCATCTAAAACTCTAATGGTATTTTCCAACCAAAACTCAACTCTCTCTGGATCATCATCGGTAGTAGCCTTAAATTCCTCTACCCCATACTTACGAATTTTATCCACTGGAGGCTTACCAATTCTAACATGTTCAGCATCCTATGGCATTTCTAGAACTGGTTGAGGAGTAGGTGGGGGAGGTTGTTGTACAACAAGATTTGTTTTCAAATATTCAGTGAACCACTGGTTCATCATTTGAAAGAAGGCTTCTTTTGCCTCTTCACCTCGACCCTCGAGCCTTCTATTATTACTAGATATAGCTTGTTGAATGGAAGCTTGAGCAGTGCTCTCAACTTCCTTGGAGTCAACTCTAGCATGGTTGGATGACATTATTATATGAAAAACACATTTAAAAATGGTCAGAAGATATCAAACTAAAAAAATTTATATAATGGCATGTATAACTTAACTCATACTTGCTACGTTAATCCGAGAATTAGCTAAATCATAGCTCTGATACCAATAATGTAACACCTCTTAACCCGTATCCGTCGTCGAAACAGGGTTATAGAGTATTACTTGATTGTACAGAATAATAATTCATATCATTTACTGTTCATTTTGAAACTAATCATATTGTCCATTGAATGGACCCTCAAGGCCCAATTTAAATATTTGAATCAAGTCGGGACTAAATCGGGAACTCAAAAATTTTTCACAAAATTCCAAAATTTTTCTTATAAATAGGGGTCACACGCCTGTGTAGGTAGGCCGTGTGGCTCACACGGCCAAGTGACTTGCCCATGTCTCAGGTCGTGTGGGCATTTGATGTAAAGCACATAGCCGTGTCCCAACTCTTGTCCTTACCCGTGTAACTTTCTGACTTATGCCACACGGCCTGCCACACACCCAAGTGCTAGGCCGTGTGGTCAATTTAATTTTCACAAATTAGGTGCATGTTTCACATGGCCAAGACACATGTTCGTGTTCTAGGCCGTATATAACACACGGGTGAGACACACTCTTGTGTCTCTGCCCGTGTGCCAAATTCTGAGCATTCTATTTCTAAATTTTAAGATGCAGGGGACACACGGCCAATCCACATACCCATGTGCTAGGCTGTGTGTCACACATGGTCAAGACACATGCTCATGTGTCTATCGTGCAGACAAAATAAGGCAATTTTCTAACCTTATTCCTTACCCAAATTTAACCTTCAACCTACAACAACATTTGCATATATTTCCAACCAATTCAAGTCATATAAATCAAGAAACATCAATAACATGTATGAAATAACATCACATACATTCATATGATCAAACTTACCTTTTAGTAAAGACTTATATTTACCCTAATTCAATCTAACCAAACAAATACATATATGTTAAACATGATATATATATATATAACATCATAATAATATACCAAAACAAACCATTATTAGCCATTCTAATGGCTAAATTACAAACAACCATGTACTCGCCAACATTGGCCAAGTTAACCTATACATGCCATTATACCAAAATAAAATTGCCTTTTATACCAAAACAAACTGATGGATAGTGTGATGATACTCCGAATGATCTCCAACCTTTATGAGCTTCTCGAGCACTATAAAATAGAAAAAAATAAAAACTAGTAAATAATTAATGCTTAGTAAGTTCATATAATAGGAATTAAACTCACCAATCACATTCATTACAATAAGTATATAATAACATGTTTTCCAACAAATAGTCCATTTGCCTAATCACATACACTCAAATAAGCAAGTTAGTCACATAATTCACATGTACATCAAATAAACATAAATGAGCTTGTAACACCCCAAACCCAGCCTAGACATTATGGCCGTATCTGGCAATGTCACACGATAATGTTTTTAAAACCTCGTTGTTACGATGAAACCATTCCATGTTATTAACTTTAGTAAACCTTTTTTAGAACTTAGGAAGTCGTCTTTATTCATTTAAAACATTTGTTTTGAAACATCCCTCGTTGCGGAAGCTTTAATAAATCAATCTAGGTGATCATGAGTTTAGAAAATACTTTAATTTTTTTTAAAAACCAAATTTCCTACGTCTAGCAGGTATAAATTCATAAATTAAAATAAATAAATAAAACCAAAATTTAAAACCAAAGTCCTAGAGGGTCCTTAAATTACAACCCAAATAATCAATAATAATCAAATCATAAATCGTAAATTGAAAACTATGAAGTCCAAAAATTACTGTGGTCACCGCTGAGTCCTCCGTCGCACCGATCCGTCTAAGTCTAGGGATTACCTGTGCACATTAAACAAAAAGGGTGAGTTTACGTAAACTCAGTGTGTAATCCCGCAGAAACAAACAAACAATCAATATTCACAATGCATAGTTGAACAGTTTTGGGCCTAAGCCCTTTTCAGTATCAGTGGCAGTTTGAGCCTTAGCCCATCTCAATACAGTGTCAAAAATGTAGTAGGGCCTTAGCCCACCACAATATCAGTAGCAGTAACAGTTATGCAGTAGTAAAATCTTACCCAACCAGGCTCTACACACCATCTCCGTCTAACCCTACACTCTATGTGGGAATATAATCAACCCACCCATCCCTACACTCTAAGTAGTACCGTATGCGGCACAAAATAGTAGTTTGCAGCTGAGCTACTAGTAATTTAGGCTTAAAGCCTTTTAGTACACTTCCTCCGAATAACAACCCCCAACCCAATATAATGCAACATACAATGGATGATACGCTATTATGCAATTTCAGTACATATATTCAGTTCAGATATTAACATGCTCGATACAGATATCATTTAGTCAATTTCACAAATTTAGGGGTCTAAGTAGTGCTTACCGACCTTACAGTAGGTTCACAGTCGACTTGGGCGACCCGTGCAACTTTAAAAACATTTCGATAAAAATGGGCCCACATGCCCATGTGATCTGCTAGTGTGGGCCCACACGCCTGTGTGGCCCACTCGGCCCAAATTGGCCTTGGCCGTGTGATCCATCTTTAAAGTAACCCATGCTAGCTCAATACTCATATATGTTTTCACCATTTACTTATGTGTTCATTCAAAGGTGTCTACTTAAGTCATTATAACTAAATTATTTATATCTTGAGCTACAAAATTCCAAATTATGATCCGCTGGATGTTTTTGAAACTAAACTCAAATACCTTTCTACCATAAAATTTTTAGAATTTATAGTTTATCAAATAAGTATAGTAAAATCTTTAAAGTTATCCCTATTTTGCTATTTGATAGCTTCATCCTTTCCTTACTAAAAATTATTTATCTCTTAATATGAAATTTAGATAATGTTTCGTTTGTTTCTATTGAAAATAGAATCATTAAGAATTTAAACATATAAATTTAAGCCCTTAATTATTTTTTTACAATTTTTTATGATTTTCCTAAGTCAGAATAGGGGAACCCAAAATCATTCTGACCTTGTCTCACAAAATTTATTATATCTCATGATTTAAAATTCTATTGCTTACCTTGTTTCTTCCATGAAAAACTAGGCTCAATAAAATTTAATTTCATATTTTATTCAACCTCTGACTAAATTCCCACTATTTTTGATGATTTTTCAAAGTTAGAATACTGCTATTGTCCAAAACTATTTTAGTGCAAAATGTTGATTTCTAAGTTTATAACACCCTTATTTCCATTCTCTACAATTTTTCACATCATTTTCTCTTATTTCTCTTATTTTTCGACAGCAAGCAATTTTGAATTTTTGTCAAATCTCATTTTCTACATTTCGGGTACACACATTATCATTTTCGCTGCTTACATAATCCCGAGATCACCAAAAACCTATAATTGACAATCCCAACTTTAGAATCGGTTTTAAACTAAGGTTAAACCATATTCATGTACCAAAAGGTCTAAGCTTGTCCGTTCATCACTTACCTTCTAACTTTGCACAATTCTACCACTACTCAACACGAGGGAGATAGCAACCGAAATGATTCGCTGCTGTAAAAATAACCATTCCACATTAATGAAGAGTTCAACAAAGTTAAGAACGAATTCAAAGCCAAAACCAATCGCCCCAAACAACATAAGAAAAAGCATGTAACACCCCAAACTCGACCTAGAAGTTAGGCCCAAATCTGGCGTGTCACAATGAAGGAAGTTGAAAAGCTAAGCAATTGTTTAGAAAATTTTTATCAGATTTTTGAACTCCGAGTTCGTTGTTTGATTGAGAAAACACGATTTACTAAATGACCATTTAAAAGTTGTTATCATTTTGAAAAACTATTTTGTTATGAAAGTTGAACTTGCATCGTTGCGTAAACATGATATTTTAGAAAACGATTGCTAATGTTTTAAGAAAACCCCATATTTATAAGCTTAACAGTTATAAATGAAAATTTAGAAAAAAATAAATCAATGGCCTTATTACAAAGTATTAATCCAAAATAAATAATCTAAAAGAAAAGGTAAAAATCGAGATTACTAAAGTTCACGAGTAATATCTCCGATATATAGCCACCCCCAGTCCTCCACGGCTCTTAATCCTCAATCGCTGGGAATCACCTGAAACATTTAATAAAAAGAGGGGGTGAGTTTACGAAAACTCAGTGTGCACAACCCTCATCGATAAGAACATGCATGAAAACAATCCAGGCCGAAGCCCATTATAGTAAAGGTTGGCAATTGGGCCTTAGCCAAAAATAGTCTCGGTTGAGCCTTAACCCATATCATATGTCACAGCAGATCATGTATGCAATGCGATGCAAACCCAGCCCAACCTAATTTTCCATTCACTACACACACCCGTACCTGCCAATCACACCAATGGTGATTTCTACAATCAACCCTCACCGCTACACACCATCGATGGCAGTCATGTTGCAGATAGCTGCTCATCTTCAGAATCATGACATAGTCACCAGAAAAGATCGTGGCAGAGCCACCAGAACGCTTCCCCTATCATTCAATAACATATGCCCAACCCCATGCAGGAATAAACTCTTGAGTATAGATGCAACATATTTCGGCATGCATGTATAAGATGTTCATAATGCATACTAAATCATCCCATCATAATCATTTGCTTAATATACACAGAAATCACTAACATGATGTCTCGCATTTACCCTCCATGAATAACCCAATAGCTAGTATCGAGTTTTCGACATTTAATAGCATATATATAAAGTAACAAAACAATGTCAATGGTGTGAGAAGTTACAGACAATCATGCTAATCAACCCCAAAGAGTATAACGGTAATTTTACCTACCGAGGGTATTTCAATAATTTACCTACCAAGGGTAATTCGGTAATTCTAGTCTTAACTAATCCATGTATGTAGTGCATCTCAAACATAATCAATCATACAATGAACACAGACAACATTAGTACTACCACGAGGGTACAATGGTCATTTTTTATTTAGGGGTAAAATAGAAATTTTACAAATCGGGGGTATTTCGATAATTTTGCAAACTGGGGGGTATTTTGGTAATTTCACAAATTGAGGGTATTTTGGTAATTTCACAAACCAAGGGTATTTCGGTAATTTCACAAGTTAGGGGTATTTTGGTAATTTCACAAACAAGGGGTATTTCGATAATTTTGCAAACCAAGGGTATTTTGGTAATTTTACAAACTAGGGGTATATCGGTAATTTCACAAACCAAAGGTATTTCGGTAATTTTACAAACCAGGGTGTTAACAACCCAACAGAAGGTCCACTGTCACCTCGAACGACTCAAGTATTCTAAACAGAGATAATGATGCGAATGGACCTAAGGCCCATTCTCGACCAAGTGGGCCTACACACTCGTGTGGCCCATTCAGCCCAAACCTAGCCACATATATGAGATTCACATAGTCTAGTTCACTATCTACTACTCAATCATACAATTTACTTATATGGGCCCTTGGCCCATTGGGCCCATTTGGCCCCTTTCGGGCCAACGTGTCCCAACAGCCTAAACCCACAAGAACACTACTGATGGCCTCAACTATCGCGTTGAAACCCCACACGTGCGCTCGAATGCTCGTGTGGCTACCATCGTCGTGTAACCGACTTATCGGCATTTGCCACTCTACAACTATAGTAGAGAGAGTACACACCTGATAGGAATCTGAAGCTGCTAAACTGCGCTCCGAGCACTCCTATGCCCAATGCCAACCAGGTATGCTCCTTCTCCTCCTAGGTAGCTCTATATATAGCTAGCTTCTCACCTTCCATCTTTGTATCTTTCCGATGTGCGATCCCTCCTTTAGTAGAGTTTAAATCCAACTCAAACTCTTCCCGTCCAATCCACAAAATAAATACTCCCTTGCTTGTCATGAGATTCGAACCCAAGCTCTCCCATCAGCCAATTCACACCACTTGCCACTAAGCCACCAGCTCTTCTTATGTCTAAAATCATACGCAACTAAATATAACCCAATGGCAAAATTCTAGAGTCTATTTAAAAAGAAAACGAAAATGCAAAAGCCAAGACTTGAACCTTGGACCTCCTTCTTTCCTTGTAGCATGACCCACTTGTCTCTTATGTGGCGTCACTTTGCCACTACACCACACACTCAACTTGTGTCATTTTTCTGACATTTTATTCTTAAAGCCTACTACTAACTCCTAGGGTTTTATTCACCCAAAACCAAAATTTTTCCTAAGGCCTAACTTGAACCCGGGACTTTATAGAAGCCCCCTAACCTTCCAAAATCACTCACCTACTAGATCCAACTTGCATTAAAGCCGTTCTCTTGTTCCTAAAAATTTTAAACGCTCCTACGCCTATGGCCCAATGGGACCATTCCTACTAGGCCCAACTTTGGGATGTTACAAATCTACCCTCCTTAAAGAAGTTTCGTCCTCGAAATTTCCAATTATAGAAACAGTCGCACATCCTAACCTACAACACTACACTCACACGTCACAGACTCGATTCTAAAACAGTAATAAACTTTCTAACTTAAGCTTGGAACCTCTTCATACAACCAAATATCTAATACAGAAGCAAACAGATATTTAACACTCATACATAAAAATTTTTCATTCAAACATCACATCCAAAACATACACATAATAATTACCGTCATTATAGCATATAATAATAAGTAAGGGGACTTACGGATTTGGTGCCGGAGACTCGGGTGCCATACTTCCAATAAAGATACTTTTTTTAAACCAAATTTCAAATAACTTTGAAAAACATTTTTGAACCCATTCCATGTACCGAGTTTTGTAACCTAGGCTCGATACCATAATTGTAACATTCAAACTCGGCTAAAAGTTAGGCCCGAATCAAGCGTGTCACATTGAAGGAAGTTGAAAAGCTCAGCAATTGTTTAGAAGAGTTTTATCAGATTTTTGAACTCCGAGTTCGTTGTTTGATTGAGAAAAACGTGATTTACTAAATGACCATTTAAAAGTTGTTATTATTTTGAAAAACTATTTTGTTATGAAAGTTGAAGTTGCATCATTGCGTAAACATGATATTTTAGAAAATGATTGCTAATGTTTTAAGAAAACCCCGTATTTATAAGTTTAACAGTTATAAATGAAAATTTAGAAAAAATAAATCAATGGCCTTATTACAAAGTATTAACCCAAAATAAATAATCTAAAAGAAAAGGCAAAAATCGAAATTACTAAAGTTCATGAGTAGTATCTCTGATGTATAGCCACCCCGAGTCCTCCACGGCTCCCAATCCTCAATCGCTGAGAATCACCTAAAACATTTAATAAAAAGAGGGGGTGAGTTTACGAAAACTCAGTGTGCACAACCCTCATTGGTAAGAACATGCATCACAACAATCCAGGCCGAAGCCCATTACAGTAACGGTGGCAATTGGGCCTTAGCCAAAAATAGCCTCGGTTGAGCCTTAACCCATATAATATGTCACAGCAGATCATGTATGCAATGCGATACAAACCCAGCCCAACCTAATTTTCCATTCGCTACACACCACCCCTACCTGCTAATCACACCAATGGGGATTTCTAGAATCAACCCTCACCACTACACACTATCGATGGCAGTCATGCTGCAGTTAACTGCTCATCGTCAGAATCATGACATAGTCACCAAAACAGATCGTGGCAGAGCCACCAGAACGCTTCCCCTATCATTCAATAACATATACCCAACCCCATGCAGGCATAAACTCTTGATGTATAGATGCAACATATTTCGGCATACATGTATAAAATGTTCATAATGCATGCTAAATCATCCCATCATAATCATTTGCTTAATATACACAGAAATCACTAAGCTGATGTCTCGCATTTACCCTCCATAAATAACCCAATAGCTAGTATCGAGTTTTCAACATTTAATATCATATATATAAAGTAACAAAACAATGTCAATGGTGTGAGAAGTTACACACAATCACGCTAATCAACCCCAAAGGGTATAACGGTAATTTTACCTATCGATGGTATTTCAGTAATTTATCTACCAAGGGTAATTCGGTAATTCTACTCATAACTAATTCATGTATGCAGTGCATCTCGAACATAATCAATCATACAATTAACAAAGACAACATTATTACTACCACGAGGGTACAACGGTCATTTACTGTTTAGGGATAAAATAATAATTTTACAAACCGATGGTATTTCGATAATTTTACAAACTGGGGGGTATTTTGGTAATTTCACAAATCGAGGATATTTTGGTAATTTCACAAACTAGGGGTATTTTGATAATTTCACAAGCTAGGGGTATTTCGGTAATTTTAAAAGCTAAGGGTATTTCAGTAATTTTACAAGCTAGGGGTATTTCGGTAATTTCACAAACCAAGAGTATTTTGGTAATTTTAAAAACTAGGCGTATTTCGATAATTTTGCAAACCAGGGATATTTCGATAATTTTACAAACTAAGGGTATTTTGGTAATTCTGCAAGCTAGGGGTATTTCGATAATTTTGCAAACTAGGGGTATTTCGATAATTTCACAAATAAGAGGTATTTCGGTAATTTCACAAACCAAAGGTATTTCGGTAATTTTGCAAACCAGGGTGTTAACAACCCAACAGAAGGTCCGCTGTCACCCCGAACGACTCAAGTATTCTAAACAGAGATAATGATGCGAATGGGCCTAAAGCCCAATTTTTGGCCCAAATGGGCCCACACACTCGTGTGGCCTATTCAGCCCAAACCTAGCCACATATATGAGATTCACATAGTCTAGTTCACTATCTACTACTCAATCATACAATTTACTTATATGGGCCCCCGACCCATTGGGCCCATTTGGCCCCTTTTTGGCCAACGTGGCCCAACAGCCTAAACCCACAAGAACACTACTGATGGCCTCAACTATTGCATTGAAACCCCACACGTTTCCTCGCACGCTCGTGTGGCTACCATTTCCGTGTGACAGGCTTATCGGCATTTGTCGCTCTACAACTATAGTAGAGAGAGTACACACCTGATAGGAATCTGAAGCTGCTAAACCGCGCTCCGAGCACTCCTATGCCCAATGCCAACCAGGTATGCTACTTCTCCTCCTAGGCAGCTCTATATATAGCTAGCTTCTCACCTTCCTTCTTTGTATCTTTCAATGTACGATCCCTCCATCAGTAGAGTTTAAATCCAACTCAAACTCTTCCCATCCAATCCACAAAATAAACACTCCCTTACTTGTCATGAGATTCGAACCCAAGCTCTCCCATCAGCCAATTCACGCCACTTGCCACTAAGCCACCAGCTCTGTTGTGTCTAAAACCATGCGCAACTAAATATAACCCTATGGCAAAATTCTAGAGTCCATTTAAAAAGAAAACTAAAATGCAAAAGCCAAGACTTGAACCTTGGACCTCCTTCCTTCCTTGTGGCGTCACCCCCTTGTCTCTTATGTGGCGTCACTTTGCCACTACACCACACACTCAACTTGTGTCATTTTCCCACATTTTATTCTTAAAGCATACTATTAACTCCTAGGGTTTTATTCACCCAAAACCAAAATTTTTCCTAAGGCCTAACTTGAACCCGGGATTTCATAGAATCCCCCTAACCTTCCAAAATCACTCACCTACTAGATCCAACTTGCATTAAAGCCGTTCTTTTGTTCCTAAAAATTTTAAACGCTCCTACGCCTAAGGCCCAACTTTGGGATGTTACAAATCTACCATCCTTAAAGAAATTTCGTCCTCGAAATTTCCAACTATAGAAACAGTCGCACATCCTAACCTACAACACTACACTCACGTCACAAGACTCTAATTCTAAAACAAGAATAAACTTTCTAACTTAAGCTTGGAACCTCTTTATACAACCAAATATCTAATCTGTACAAAATGATATTTAACACTCATACATAAAAATTTTTCATTCAAACATCACATCCAAAACATACACATAATAATTATCATCATTAGAGCATATAATAATAAGTAAGGGACTTACGGATTTGGTGCCGGAGACTCGGGTGCCATTCTTCCAATAAAGATACTTTTTTTAAACCAAATTTCAAATAACTTTGAAAAACATTTTTTGAACCCATTCCACAGTACCGAAGTTTTGTAACCTAGGCTCGATACCATAATTGTAACACTCAAACCCGCCTAAAAGTTAGGCCCGAATCAGTGTGTCACATTGAAGGAAGTTGAAAAGCTCAAAGAATTGTTTAGAAAAGTTTTATCGATTTTTGAACTCCGAGTTCGTTGTTTGATTGAGAAAATATGATTTACTAAATGGCCGCTTAAAAGTTATTATTATTTTGAAAAACTACTTTGTTATGAATGTTGAACTTGCATCGCTATGTAAGCATGATATTTTAGAAAACGATTGCTAATGTTTTAAGAAAACCCCGTATTTATAAGTTTAACAATTATAAATGAAAATTTAGAAAAAAGAAATCAAAGGCCTTATTACAAAGTATTAACCCAAAATAAATAATCTAAAAGAAAAGGCAAAAATTGAAATTACTAAAGTTCACAAGTAATATCTCCGATGTATAGCCACCCCGAGTCCTCCACGGCTCCCAATCCTCAATCACTGGAATCACCAAACATTTAATAAAAGAGGGGTGAGTTTTTAAAACTCAGTGTACACAACCTCATCGGAAGAACACGAATCACAATAATCCAGGCCAAAGACATTACAGTAACGGTGGCAATTGGGCCTTAGCCAAAAATAGCCTCGGTTGAGCCTTAACCCATATCATATGTCACAGCAGATCATGTATGCAATGCGATGTAAACCCAGCCCAACCTAATTTTCCATTCGCTACACACCACCCATACCTTCCAATCACACCAATGGGGATTTCTACAATTAAAACTTACCACTACACACCATCGATGGCAGTCATGCTGCAGTTAGCTGCTCATCGTCAGAATCATGACATAGTCACCAGAACAGATCGTGGCAGAGCCACCAGGACGCTTCCCCTATCATTCAATAACATATGCCCAACCCCATGCAGGCATAAACTCTTGATGTATAGATGCAACATATTTCAGCATGCATGTATAAGATGTTCATAATGCATGCTAAATCATCCCATCATAATCATTTGCTTAATATACATAGAAATCACTAACCTGATGTCTCGCATTTACCCTCTATAAATAACCCAATAGCTAGTATCGAGTTTTCAGCATTTAATATCATATATATAAAGTAACAAAACAATGTCAATGGTGTGAGAAGTTACACACAATCACGCTAATCAACCCCAAAGGGTATAACGATAATTTTACCTACTGAGGGTATTTTAGTAATTTACCTATCAAGGGTAATTCGATAAATCTACTCATAACTAATTCATGTATGTAGTGCATCTCGAACATAATCAATCATACAATTAACACAGACAACATTATTACTACCACGAGGGTACAACGGTCATTTGTCGTTTAGGGGTAAAACAGTAATTTTGTAAACTGGGGGTATTTCGATAATTTTGCAAACTGAGGGTATTTTGGTGATTTCACAAATCGAGGATATTTTGGTAATTTCACAAACCAGGGGTATTTTAGTAATTTCACAAGCTAGGGGTATTTCGACAATTTCAAAAGCTAGGGGTATTTCGGTAATTTCAAAAGCTAGGGGTATTTCGATAATTTCACAAACCAAGGGTATTTTGGTAATTGTGTAAACTAGGCATATTTCGATAATTTTGCAAACTAGGGGTATTTTGGTAATTTTACAAACTGGGGGTATTTTGGTAATTTTGTAAGCTAGAGGTATTTCGATAATTTTACAAACCAGGGGTATTTTAGTAATTTCACAAATAAGGGGTATTTCGATAATTTCACAAACCAGAGGCATTTCGATAATTTTGCAAACCAGGGTGTTAACAACCCAACAGAAGGTCCATTGTCACCTCGAACGACTCAAGTATTCTAAACAAAGATAATGATGCGAATGGGCCTAAGGCCCATTCTCGGCCCAAGTGGGCCCACACACCCGTGTGGCCTATTCAGCCCAAACCCAGCCACATATATTAGATTCACATAGTCTAGTTCACTATCTACTACTCAATCATACAATTTACTCATATAGGCCCCCCGGCCCATTGGGCCTACTTGGCCCCTTTCGGGCCAACGTGGCCCAACAGCCTGAACCCACAAGAACACTACTGATGGCCTCAACTATCGTGTTGAAACCCCACATGTTCGCTCGCACGCTCGTGTGGCTACCATTGCCGTGTGACTGGCTTATCGGCATTTGCCGCTCTACAACTATAGTAGAGAGAGTACACACTTGATAGGAATCTGAAGCTGCTAAACCGTGCTTCGAGCACTCCTATGCCTAATGCCAACCAGATATGCTACTTCTCCTCCTAGGCAGCTCTATATATAGCTAGCTTCTCACCTTCCTTCTTTGTATCTTTCCGATGTGCGATCCTTCCGTCAGGAGAGTTTAAATCCAACTCAAACTCTTCCCGTCCAATCCACAAAATAAATACTCCCTTACTTGTCATGAGATTCGAACCCAAGCTCTCCCATCATCCAATTCACGCCACTTGCCACTAAGCCACCAGCTCCTCTTGCATCTAAAACCATGCGCAACTAAATATAACCCTATGGAAAAATTCTAAAGTCCATTTAAAAAGAAAACCAAAATGCAAAAGCCAAGACTTGAACCTTGGACCTCCTTCCTTCCTTGTGGCGTCACCCCATTATCTCTTATGTGGCATCACTTTGCCACTACACCACACACTCCACTTGTATCATTTTCCCCACATTTTATTCATAAAGCCTACTACTAACTCCTAGGGTTTTATTCACCCAAAACCAAAATTTTTCCTAAGGCCTAACTTGAACCCGAGACTTCATAGAAGCCCCATAACCTTCCAAAATCACTCACCTACTAGATCCAACTTGTATTAAAGCAGTTCTCTTATTCCTAAAAATTTTAAACGCTCCTACGCCTAAGGCCCAATGGGCCTAATCCTACAAGGCCCAATTTTGGGATGTTACAAATCTACCCGACTTAAAGAAATTTCGTCCTCGAAATTTCCAACTATAGAAACAGTCGCACATCCTAACCTACAACACTAGACTCATGTCACAAGACTCGATTCTAAAACAAGAATACACTTTCTAACTTAAGCTTGGAACCTCTTCATACAACCAAATATCTAATACAGAAGCAAGCAGATATTTAACACTCATACATAAAAATTTTCCATTCAAACATCACATCCAAAACATACACATAATAATTACCGTCATTATAGCATATAATAATAAGTAAGGGGACTTACGGATTTGGTGCCGGAGACTCGGGTGCCATACTTCTAATAAAGATACTTTTTTTTAAGACCAAATTTCCAATAACTTTGAAAAAACATTTTTTTGAACCTATTCCACAGCCGAGTTTTGTAACCTAGGCTCTGATACCATAATTGTAACACCAAAACCCGGCCTAAAAGTTAGGCCCGAATCTAGCGTGTCATATTGAAGGAAGTTGAAAAGCTAAGCAATTGTTTAGAAAAGTTTTATTAGATTTTTGAACTCCGAGTTCGTTGTTTGATTGAGAAAAACGTGATTTACTAAATGACCGTTTAAAAGTTGTTATTATTTTGAAAAACTATTTTGTTATGAAAGTTGAACTTGCATCATTGCGTAAACATGATATTTTAGAAAACGATTGCTAATGTTTTAAGAAAACCCGTATTTATAAGTTTAAATTATTATAAATTTGAAAATTTATAAAAATAAATCAATGGCATTATTACAAAGTATTAACCCAAAATAAATAATCTAAAAGAAAAGGCAAAAATTGAAATTACTAAAGTTCACGAGTAGTATCTCCGATGTATAGCCACCCCCGAGTCCTCCACGGCTCCCAATCCTCAATCGCTGGGAATCACCTGAAACATTTAATAAAAAGAGGGGGTGAGTTTACGAAAACTCAGTGTGCACAACCCTTATCGGTAAGAACATGCATCACAACAATCCGGGCTGAAGCCCATTACAGTAGCAGTGGCAATTGGGCCTTAGGCAAAAATAGCCTCGGTTGAGCCTTAACCCATATCATATGTCACAGTAGATCATGTATGCAATGCGATGCAAACCCAGCCCAACCTAATTTTCCATTCGCTACACACCACCCGTACCTGCCAATCACACCAATGGGGATTTCTACAATCAACCCTCACCGCTACACACCATCGATGGCAGTCATGCTGCAGTTAGCTGCTCATCGTCAGAATTATGACATAGTCACCAGAACAGATCGTGGCAAAGCCACCAGAACACTTCCCCTATCATTCAATAACATATGCCCAACCCCATGCAGGCATAAACTCTTGATGTATAGATGCAACATATTTCGGCATGCATGTATAAGATGTTCATAATGCATGCTAAATCATCCCATCATAATCATTTGCTTAATATACACAAAAATCACTAACCTGATGTCTCGCATTTACCCTCAATGAATAACCCAATAGCTAGTATCGAGTTTTCGACATTTAATAGCATATATATATATAAAGTAACAAAACAATGTCAATGGTGTAAGAAGTTACACACAATCACGCTAATCAACCCCAAAGGGTATAACGATAATTTTACCTACCGAGGGTATTTTAGTAATTTATCTACCAAGGGTAATTCGGTAATATTACTCATAACTAATCCATGTATGCAGTGCATCTTAAACATAATCAATCATACAATTAGCACAGACAACATTAGTACTACCACAAGGGTACAACGGTCATTTATCGTTTAGGGGTAAAATAGTAATTTTGCAAACCATGGGTATTTCGATAATTTTGCATACTGGGGGGTATTTTGGTAATATCACAAATCAAAGGTATTTTGGTAATTTTACAAACCGGGGTATTTCGATAATTTCATAAGCTAGGGGTATTTTGATAATTTTACAGGCTAGGGGTATTTCGATAATTTCACAAACAAGGGGTATTTCGATAATTTCACAAACCAATGGTATTTCGGTAATTTTGTAAACTAGGGGTATTTTGATAATTTTACAAACTAGGGGTATTTTGGTAATTTTACAAATTAGGGTATTTTGGTAATTCTTCAAGCTAAGGGTATTTCGCTAATTTTGTAAATAAGGGGTATTTCGATAATTTCACAAACAAGTGGTATTTTGGTAATTTCACAAACCAAAGGTATTTCGGTAATTTTGCAAACTAGGGTGTTAACAACCCAACAAAAGGTCCATTGTCACGTCGAATGACTCAAGTATTCTAAACAAAGATAATGATGCAAATGGGCCTAAGGCCCATTCTCGACTCTAGTGGGCCTACACACTCGTGTGGCCCATTCAGCACAAACCTAGCCACATATATGAGATTCACATAGTCTAGTTCACTATCTACTACTCAATCATACAATTTACTCATATGGGCCCCCCGGCCCATTGGAACCACTTGCCCCTTTCGGGCCAATGTGGCCCAACAACCTAAACCTATAAGAACACTACTGATGGCCTCAACTATCGTTGAAACCCCACACGTGCGCTCGCACGCTCGTGTGGCTACCATCACCATGTGACTGGCTTATCGACATTTGCCGCTCTAGAACTATAATTGAGAGAGTACACACCTGATAGGAATCTGAAGCTGCTAAACCGCGCTCCGAGCACTCCTATGCCCAATGCCAACCAGGTATGCTCCTTCTCCTCCTAGGCAGCTCTATATATAGCTAGCTTCTCACCTTTCTTCTTTGTATCTTTCCGATGTGCGATCCCTCCGTCAGTAGAGTTTAAATCCAACTCAAACTCTTCCAGTCCAAACCACAAAATAAATACTCCCTTGCTTGTCATGAGATTTGAACCCAAGCTCTCCCATCAGCCAATTCACGCCACTTGCCACTAAGCCACCAACTCCTCTTGTGTCTAAAACCATGCACAACTAAATATAACCCAATGGCAAAATTCTAGAGTCCATTTAAAAAGAAAACCAAAATGCAAAAGCCAAGACTTGAACCTTGGACCTCCTTCCTTCCTTGTGGCGTCACCCCCTTGTCTCTTATGTTGCGTCACTTTGCCACTACACCACACACTCCACTTGTATCATTTTCTCCACATTTTATTCATAAAGCCTACTACTAACTCCTAGGTTTTATTCACCCAAAACCAAAATTTTTCCTAAGGCCTAACTTGAACCCGGGACTTCATAGAAGCCCCTTAACCTTCCAAAATCACTCACCTACTAGACCCAACTTGTATTAAAGCCATTCTCTTATTCCTAAAAATTTTAAACGCTCCTATGCCTAAGGCCCAATGGGCCCAATCCTACTAGGCCCAACTTTGGGATGTTACAAATCTACCCTCCTTAAAGAAATTTCGTCCTCGAAATTTCCAACTATAGAAACAGTCGCACATCCTAACTTACAACACTACACTCACGCTGTGCACTCTGATTCTAAAACAGTAATACACTTTCTAACTTAAGCTTGGAACCTCTTCATACAACCAAATATCTAATACAGAAGCAAACATATATTTAACACTCATACATAAAAATTTTTCATTTAAACATTACATCCAAAACATACACATAATAATTACCGTCATTATAGCATATATAATAAGTAATGGGACTTACGGATTTGGTGCCGGAGACTCGGGTGCCATACTTCCAATAAAGATGCTTTTTTTTAAAACTAAATTTCAAATAACTTTGAAAAAACATTTTGTTTGAACCCATTCCATAGCCGAGTTTTGTAACCTAGGCTCTGATACCATAATTGTAACACCCGAAACCCGGCCTAAAAGTTAGGCCCAAGTCTTGCGTGTCACATTGAAGGAAGTTGAAAAGCTAAGCAATTGTTTAGAAATGTATTATCAGATTTTTGAACTCCGAGTTCATTGTTTGATTGAGAAAAATGTGATTTACTAAATGACCATTTAAAAGTTGTTATTATTTTGAAAAACTATTTTGTTATGAAAGTTGAACTTGCATCGTTGCGTAAACATGGTATTTTAGAAAACGATTGCTAATGTTTTAGGAAAACCCTGTATTTATAAGTTTAACAGTTATAAATGAAAATTTAGAAAAAAAAATCAATGGCCTTATTACAAAGTATTAACCTAAAATAAATAATCTAAAAGAAAAGGTAAAAATTGAAATTACTAAAGTTCACAAGTAGTATCTCCGACGTATAGCCACCCCCGTGTCCTCAACGACTCCCAATCCTCAATCGCTGGGAATCACCTGAAACATTTAATAAAAAGAGGGGGTGAGTTTACGAAAACTCAGTGTGCACAACCCTCATCGGTAAGAATATGCATCACAACAATCCGGGCTGAAGCCCATTACAGTAACGGTGGCAATTGGGCCTTAGCCAAAAATAGCCTCGGTTGAGCCTTAACCCATATTATATGTCACAGCAGATCATGTATGCAATGCGATGCAAACCCAACCCAACCTAATTTTACATTCCCTACACACCACCCGTACCTGCAAATCACACCAATGGGGATTTCTACAATCAACCCTCACCGCTACACACCATCGATGGTAGTCATGTTGCAGTTAGCTACTCATCGTCAGAATCATGGCATAGTCACAAGAACAGATCGTGGCAGAGCCACCAGAACGCTTCCCCTATCATTCAATAACATATGCCCAACCCCATGCAGGCATAAACTCTTGATGTATAGATGCAACATATTTTGGCATGCATGTATAAGATGTTCATAATGCATGCTAAATCATCCCATCATAATCATTTGATTAATATACACAGAAATCACTAACCTGATGTCTCGCATTTGCCCTCCATGAATAACCCAATAGCTAGTATCGAGTTTTTGGCATTTAATAGCATATATATAAAGTAACAAAACAATGTCAATGGTGTGAGAAGTTACACACAATCATGCTAATCAACCCCAAAGGGTATAACGGTAATTTTACCTACCGAGGGTATTTCAGTAATTTACCTACCAAAGGTAATTCGGTAATATTACTCATAACTAATCCATGTATGCAATGCATCTCAAACATAATCAATCATAAAATTAACATAAACAACATTAGAACTACCACAAGGGTACAACGGTCATTTATCATTTAGGGGTAAAACCATAATTTTGCAAACCAAGGGTATTTCGATAATTTTGCATACTGGGGGGTATTTTGGTAATTTCAAAAATTGAGGGTATTTTGGTAATTTCACAAACTAGGGGTATTTTGGTAATTTCACAAGCTAGGGTATTTCGGTAATTTCACAAGCTAGGGGTATTTCGATAATTTCACAAATAAGGGGTATTTCGGTGATTTCACAAATATGGGGTATTTTAGTAATTTCACAAACCAAGGGTATTTTAGTAAGTTTGCAAACCAGGGGTATTTTGATAATTTTGCAAACCAATGGTATTTCGGTAACTTTGCAAATCAAGGGTATTTCGATAATTCTGCTAGCTAGGGGTATTTCGATAATTTTACAAGCCAGGGGTATTTCGGTAATTTCACAAATAATGGGTATTTCGGTAATTTTACAAACCAGTGTTAACAACCCAACAGAAGGTCCACTGTCACCTTGAACGACTCAAGTATTCTAAACAGAGATAATGATGCGAATGGGCCTAAGGCCCATTCTCGACCCAAGTGGGCCCACACACTCGTGTGGCCCATTCAGCCCAAACCTATCCACATATATGAGATTCACATAGTCTAGTTCACTATCTACTACTCAATCATACAATTTACTCATATGGGCCACCCAGCCTATTGGGCCCACTTGGCCCCTTTCAAGCCAACGTGGCCCAACAGCCTAAACCCACAAGAACACTACTGATGGCTTCAACTATCGCGTTGAAACCCCACACGTCGCCAGACGTCGTGTGGCTACCTCATTGTGTGACCAATTTTATCGGATTTGCCGTTCTACAACTTTAGTAGAGAGAGTACACACCTGATAGGAATCTGAAGCTGCTAAACCACGCTTCGAGCACTCCTATGCCCAATGTCAACCAGGTATGCTCCTTCTCCTCCTAGGCAGCTCTATATATAGCTAGCTTCTCACCTTCCTTATTTGTATCTTTCTGATGTGCGATCCCTCCGTCAGTAAAGTTTAAATCCAACTCAAACTCTTCCCGTCCAATCCACAAAATAAATACTCCCTTGCTTGTCATGAGTTTCAAACCCAAGCTCTCCCATCAGCCAATTCACGCCACTTGCCACTAAGCCATCAACTCCTCTTGTGTCTAAAACCATGCGCAACTAAATATAACCCAATGGCAAAATTCTAGAGTCTATTTAAAAAGAAAACCAAAATGCAAAAGCCAATACTTGAACCTTGGACCTCCTTCCTTTCTTGTAGTGTCACCCCCTTGTCTCTTATGTGGCATCACTTTGCCACTACACCACACACTCCACTTGTATCATTTTCCCCATATTTTATTCTTAAAGTCTACTAGTAACTCCTAGGGTTTTATTCACCCAAAACCAAAATTTTTCCTAAGGCCTAACTTGAACCCGGGACTTCATAGAAGCCCCTATCCTTCCAAAATCACTCACTTACTAGATCCAACTTGCATTAAAGCCGTTCTCTTGTTCCTAAAAATTTTAAACGCTCCTACGTCTAAGGCCCAATGGGCCCAGTCCTACTAGGCCCAACGATCACCACTTCGAGTCAAATCAACGAACGTTAATTCCAGCCTCACGATCGACTCCTAGACAGTCAACAAAACACCCCTTAATCCCTTATCTAGTGTAACATTCAAGTTTAATAAAACTTAAACTTACCGTACAACACAATTGCACACTTGCACAAAGGGGAAAAGATGAAGAAAGACAAAGGAAATGGAAGGGGAATTCAAAGGAATTTCGGCAGCAAGGATTTATTATTTAGAAAAAAGAGGAAAACCAAAAATTGAGAGTGGGGGGAGAAGAGAGAAAACGTCAAAAAGGTGGAAAAGATTCCGAAATTTGAAAAAAAAAACTAAACAAAAAGATAATGCCTAAATATTTGGTAACTCATCTCCTTAATTCTCTCCCTAACTTCCCACAACAACTCCACTACTCGAAATTTCAATTTGAGTGGGACTCCACCACACCACACGACCAAGCAACAAAAATAATTCCCTTGCTCGTGTAGGGACTTGAACTCCAGACCTCCCACACGCCAACACACACCTTAGCCACCAGACCAGCAGGCCCATTCTGATATGTTTTTACAAACAATCAAATAAAACCCTACTAAACAAGAGTAAGGCCTAATTCATTCAAAATACCAAAATTTGCCCAAGAGAAGGCTTAAACTTGGGACCTCCCAAACACTCCCAAAACACATAACCACTAAAGCTGTCAGATATTTGTATCATATTTTCACAATAATAAAATTTGAAATTTTGGGGCATTACAAAGCTCATCATGCTACACTCTTTTAGGTATTTTAGACGTATTTGGGACATAACTCTTTTAATCTCATAATTTCTCATGTCATAAGTTTTGTCCATTGAATTATTGAAATATCGATGGATACTCAGGTAGTACACACAAGGTGTACAAAACTATAAACCGTCAATTCATAATCAAGGGTACCCATTAGGGAACTTAATCAGGGAGCACACTCTCGAGCCACATATCAGGATGCTCAGTTGAGCCATGTAACAACACAATTATTCGGCTAAATAGGAAACTCATAAGAGTTTTAATCAAGAAGCTCATAAAACTTAACAGATAACTCCAAAGAGCTAATATCAAGAAGCACCGGATAAGGTAACAGGGAGTTCAAGTGAGCCATATTAGGAAGCCCATAAGAGTTTATATTAGGACACTCACATAGAGCCACGTTTGTGTCCGCATTATATGCTGGATCACAACCGATCAAATCATGTAACAGGAAGCTCACATAGAGCTGCGGTAGTGCGCAACACATGCAAGATCACTACCGATCAGGATGCTCGCAGGAACTATATAACAGGATTCTCAAGAGGGCTATAACAGGATTGCTCGTCCGAGCTATATTTTGTCCGCAACATATGCATGACCACATTCAATATGGGAAATCACATATATCCATCGAAATTCATCATTCAAACAGAATTTAGCTCTATTGAAATTCATTATTCAAACTGAATTTAATATTTTTCGGATATGATCAAACATGTGGTTATTTCATTATTTATAACATTTATATAATTCATATAATCACATACCACATTCAATTCAAGCATAAAAATAAACACAATTTAGTTACACGAACTTACCTCGACACTTGTTTGTGTATGAAAATTTACTAATCTGAAACTTTTCCTTTTCCACGATCTAGCTTCGAATTTCAGTTGTCCGAATCTATATAAATGAATTTAATCATCGATTTATCACATTTCAAATTCAACTGGATTCAATTTATTTCCTAGGCAAAATTACCATTTTGCCCCTATACTTTTCATAAATTCCAATTTCGTCTTTAGGCTCGAAAATGAAATTCATGCAATTTAATCCTTATTCCAAGCCTAACCAAAATTTTCATATAACATTTATAGCACATGTATCTCAAAAAATTAAGATTTTTTCACAACTTTTACATCTTTGCAATTTAGTCTCTAAATCATAATTTCATCAAAATTTTCTTTGTAAAAGTTGTTTATCTATCAACAACCTTTCATTTTCTACAATAAATTTCAAAATTTCAGCTTATTCATCCATGAAAAACTTTGATACTTTGATAAATTTTCAAATTAATCCCCAAAATAGATAGATTAAGCTATTTTGATCTCAAAAATATAAAAATCACTAAAAACGGGACAAGAACACTTACCCAATTAAGCCAAGAAAGCTTGTTTTCTCTTTCCTAGGGTTTCCATGTATATTATGGGGATGAAGATGATATAAAATGATAATATTTCTATTTAATTATTTATCATCCATTAATTTTTCCACTTTTCAATTTAGTCCTTGCCTCTTTCTAATTTTCCATTGATGAATCACCAAAAATATTTACTGACTTTTCTTTAATGGTGTAATTACCATATAAGGACCTCTTATTTTGAATTCCATGGCTAAATGATCCTTTTAGCTACTAGAACTCAACTTTTGCATTTTATGTAATTTGGTCATTTCCATAATTAAACACATAATCGGTCCATACAATAATATTAAAATAAATTTTAATATTAAAATAAATCTTCTTTCTAGCTCGAATTTGTGGTCCCGAAACCACTGTTCCGATTTCACTAAAAATGGGCTATTATATGACCAGATGATCTTCTCACAAAGAATGAGCCAAATTCTCAAAAGATATCTCCAAAGTAAAGAGTAGTTACCTGGATTGATATCAATAGGTATGTCTCCTTCTACCCTGTTCTTTAACTTGAGAACACGAACTTATAGAAAATCAGTATTGATCAAAACATTGTACCCCAATTTTAGCATAAATGAAGTGTTTTGATCTTTTAGTTGACAGAATCCCAATCCTCTGGAAGCCTTGGGTTGACAAATGATCTGCTAATTAACTAGGGTTGTCTTTCTGTTCCCCCTAAAATATCCCAATATGAATTGTCTAGCGATGCATTCAATCTCCTCACATATACCTTGTGGAATCATCATGGACTACATAAAATAATTAGGCATTCGAGGAGAACCGATTGGGATAAAGTAACTCTTCTAGAGAGAGACAACTTTCTAGCATCCCATTATTGAAGTCTAGCTTTAACCTTTTCCACCACAAATCTCAAGGAAGTATTGGTGACCCTCTCATGAAAAAGTGGAACACCTAAATAGGAATCAAGATTTTAGACCTTACGGGTGCTAAAATAAAAAAGAAAACTTAAATAAATGAAATAAATAAGACATTGACATGATGATGATAATAATAATACACCTTATTCATAAAACAATAAAAGAATCAATGTAACATAAATAAATAATATTAAAATGTATGTAAGGGAATGTGTAAAAAAACATAAATATAAATGAATACAAAATAAATAAAGATAAAATAAGAACAAATAAAAATTATACAAGTGTGAATAAATATAAAACATTAAACTAAAGTGCATAATTGACATTAAATATATAAGGTATAAATGCAAATGAAAGGGAAGATATAAGGGTAAATAATTTATTAAAGATGGAAACAAAATGACATAGCTTCATTTTGGGACTAAAAGATAAAAAATATGGAAGAAAGATGTAACACCCATAACCCGCATCCATCGCCGGACTAGGGTTACGAGGTATTATCGATCAAATCATAACATTTAATCAACCATATCACATACAACATTAAAACATAATTAATAATTGCCATGAAGTCCCTTAAGAAGGTTTATGAGATCCCAAACATGCTTTAAGATGGAGTCGAGACTAAACTGAGCACATGTAAAAATTTTCAGAAACTTAAACATTTTTCAAAGTTACAGAGGTCACACTCTCGTGTGGGTAGGTCGTGTGCCTCACATAGCATCAGACACACCCGTGTGTCCAAGCTGTGGCAAAACAGGGCATACATACTGACTTGTCCACACGATCGAAGACACGTCCTTGTGCTTGACCCGTGGGCAACACTGACTTAATTCACACGACTTGTCAAACACCGTGTGTCCAGCCTGTGTGCGAGTCTGACTTATTTCGAAATGCAACCTTAAGAGACACGATCGAGACACATGCCCGTGTGCTCAACCGTGTGGACAAATATAGGCCATTTGCAAGGCCAATTTGCCACCCAAATTTTTGGTCACATCTACAAGCATCAAGCCATTCTAAATTCATATCCCAAATGCATCCAAAACATACCAAAACATTCACCATTTAACCTTTAACTAAATCATTTATTTCCATATTCAATTCCAACTCAAGCATACCAATCTAAAGTATCAACTTCACATCAAAAACATGTATTCCATACATCATTTAGTCCTTACCGATTCTTAGCATCTCTTATCATATCAATATCCCAAATCAACCATGAACTTATCAATATAGACCATCTCATTTATGAACACATCAAAACAATCCAACTTATGCATCATAAAATAAGAGCAAAACTCATCCATACACACATTCATTAACAAGCCATATCACATGGCTATTTTTACACATCTCAAAACATAACTTAAGTTCTCTAGCCTATACATGCCATACTTTAATATGTACATTTTCAAAAGGTACCCAAAATAGATGATCGATAGTGTGATTGAGTAACTGACTATCCTCAAATCTGAGCTAGCTTTAATGACACTGTAAAACAGATAAAGACTTCACATAGTAAGCTTTAAAGCTTAATAAGTTCGTAATATAACACTTTTAACTCAACAAATCAAATTCAATATACAAAGTTAACTATCACATAGTTCAATTCACATTAATACTCAATCTCATCCATAGATATTACTGACATAATCATTATTTTACCCATAAACAATATCATCAACCACATAGGTTTCGTACATACATGTATCATCACGTAACTATCAATCACACCTATCACTCAATGCTCAATGTCATAATTTGTTCGAATCTCTTTAAAACATTCAATAATCTCGCACACTCTAGTGCCATTTAATTAGCCAAAGCTACAAAACTATCACACACTTAGTGCTATCATATTAAACCGAAGATGTCTCAATATCGCACATACAGTGCTAACTAATGTAGTCGATGCATTCTTTTATCTCGCACACTTAGTGCAATTCATTGTAATAACCATTATAATTACACACACTTAGTGCCACATTTCTTTGAATTCACAATTCGCAATACTAATTCCACAATCACATTTCTATTTATTTCATAACAGATGAACATTGTTTAAACAATCTGTATTATACACGAACTTACCTAGGACGTAGAAACAACAATACAAGTCGATCAATCGAGCACTTTGTTCTTGCCTCGATCTAAGTCCAAAATTCTCTTTTCTTGATCTATACATATTCAAATTTAGCTCATTCATTCACCAAATCATTCAATTCAATCCAAATACACATGTTTTGAGCATTTTACAAAGTAGCCCTCACATTTTCACATTTCAACATTTAAGTCCCGATTTCATAAAATAACCAAATACACATAATTTCATTTTACACAAGCTTAGCAAAATTTTATCCTAGCTCATACAAGCCCACATATTTCATTTATTTCATATTTTAGTCCTTCAATTTCTCATTTTCACAATTTAGCCCATAATACTCAAATTCATCAAAAATCACTTTATAAAACATGTATACTAATCACCACTTGCATAATGCATCATCAAACATCACAAAACTCATAAATTCATCAATTTCTTAACTCACAATCTTCATCAAAATCAGAAATTGAGGCATGGACTTAATAAAATACTAAGCAATGATCACAAAAACATAAAAATCACTAAAAACTGAGCTCAAAGCATACCTTGATTGAGCTTAAACAATGGCCGAATGTGAAAAACCTTCTAACCCTTATTCTTTCTTCAATTTTCGGCAAACAAGGATGATAATGGCTTATTTTTTTCATGTTTGTTTTATTATAATTAACATTAATAACCATTTTACAAATTTAACCTTAATATAACCATTAAAATTCCACTAAATAATGTCCATAATTGTCCATCCCCACTATCAATGGTCTAATTACAACATAAGGACTTCTCATTTAATAAGCCATGACAATTAAGCACTTTAACAATTAGTACACAGCTTTTTCATTTTATTCGTTTAAGTCCTTTTTCACAATTCGGCACACAAACGATAAAATTTTCACACAGAATTTTTACGCATGCTTTATCACATACTATAAACACTAAAAATAATATTAAAATATTTTTTCAACCTCGAATTTATGGTCTCGAAACTACTATTCTAACTAGTGTCTAAATCGGGTTGTTACAAAAGAGAATTGATGTAGCAATTAATTTGCTTTTAATTTTAGAATTTTAGAGTAAATTGAATGTTTGAGTAAACAAAAGGGTCACAGAAGTAAATAGGCCAGAGAGTGAGGGCAATACTGCAAAAAATGGGGTATTTTTTGTAATTTAAAAAGTAAGGGGGGTGAGAATAAACTACCTATTTTTGGCACCTATAAATGAAAAAAAAACTATTCATTATTTCATTTGAACCTCATTTTTTTTCAAAAAAATAAAAAACCTCTTCCTCTTTCTCTTCCTCCTTCTATGTTGGCCATGGCTCCACCACCAGGGAGTCGTGGTGGAGTCGCCACGTACGATGGCCGAAGAAATTTTTTGTGTGTGTGGAAAATTAAAGTTTTTTTAAAAAAATTAATACTTTTCTTAAAAATCAAAACTTTATTTCGAAATAGTTGAAAAAAAAAGTCAAATTTTTTTAAAAAATTTAAACTTTCCTCTAAATCACTAAAAAATAGATTTTATTTTTAAAATCTAAACTTTCTCCCTTTAAAAAAAAAACAAACAGTATTTTCCTTAAAGATTAAAGCTTTTACTTTGAAATAGTTGAAAAAATCAAAATTTTGTTTTAAAAATTTAAACTTTTCTTTAAAATGACTAAAAAACAGATTTTTATTTTTAAAACCTAAACTTTCTCCCCTTTTTTTAAAAAAAACACTATTTTCTTAAAGATTAAAGCTTTTACTTTAAATAGTTGAAAAAAAATCAAAACATTGTTTTAAAAATTTAAACTTTCCTTTAAAATCACTAAGAAAACATATTTTTTTTTATTTTTTTAAATCTAAACTTTCTCTTTTTAAAATAAAAAAATCAAAATTTTCCCCAAAATCAAGCCTTTTTTTTTTTAAAAAAAGAAACATTTATTTTTAAAAGGGGAGGGAAAAAACAGGTTTTTTGAGGCTTCTAAGGGCAGAGGATCGATAGTCTAGTGACTTCCCCTTCATCAGAGCCCAAAAACCGATCCCTCATGACATGTCTATGGCCAAAAAAAAAAAAAGAAGATAGAACAAAAAAATGAAACAGAATGCTTGTTGGTGTTGGTTTTTTTTTTTTTTTAACTTTTCTTTAAGAACAAAAATTTGAAAAGCCTCTTTTTTTTTTTACTCTTTCATTTCATGTATATATATTGTTTTTAATCTTTTTTATTTGTAAAAATAATAATAATGATATTTAATAATAATAGTAGTAGTGATGATTGTAGCGACGTAAAATTTAGTAAGGGTGCTAATTGAAAAAATTATTGAATATTTGAAAATAGAGTTTCAATTTTATTAAAAAAAGGAGTTGCCACCGATCTTTTTTTCTAGGTGTGATCGGGCACCTAATAAATCCTTTTTTTAGAAGAAAAATTATTTTCTTTTGAATTTTCTTAAAAAAAGGCCGAGTTTAGGTCTACGTCAAGATTCTAGAGAAAAATAGGGTTCGGGAGTCACTTACGCGCAAGGAAGGTATTAGCACCCTCGCGACGCCCAAAATTAGTATCTCGTTAAACGCGTGTTGTCTTAGTTTTCAACAATATGAGTTCAATTTAATATTTAATCGTGATCTGATTGAAACACGAGAATTTTTATTTTGAAAACATGAAAATTTTGAAAATATGAAATTTTTAAAACACAAATTTTTTGAAAACACGAAGATTTTTGAAAACAACGATTTTTGAAAACACGAAATTTGTGAAAACACGAAAATTTTCAAAACACGAGAAAGTTTTATTTTTATTTTTTTAAAAAATTACATATTGATGTATTATAATCTAAAAATAAAATTTTGATAATTTTTGAATAAACCTCTTATTATTATTACTTTTTTAAAAAAATTAAAATTTCTATTTTTCCGAAATGCATTTTATATTTGACACAAAATCAAAGATATCCACCCAACATAGGAGTGAGATCGATGATTTAATGCCAAATCGGTTCGTTGCTTTAAAAAATGAATTTACTAAAAATTAAATTTTGTAAATAAAATCACATAATAATATTTAAAAAAAACATAAAAATGTTAATATAATTGAAATAAGACACATTAACAATATGAACTAAATGAATAAATAAAACAAAGGGTCAAGAATATACCAAAGCCCAAAATTATGGGCTGCTAAAATCAATTCATTTCCCTTTTGGGCTGCTGAAATAGGCTTAATATGGGATGGGCCCTCTGTTATTATTAGGTCATTCTTTGGTTGCATGAATTGGGTTGCTTCTTTGGTAGCATAAATTGGGCTACCCTTTTTTCTTTTCCTTCTATTTACGTGGTCTCCTTCTTCTTCCTTCTCTCAACTTCTTTTTTTTTTACACCAGCTACCGTCAATATGCACCACCACCCTTGGAGCTCCAATCAAGCGTCGTCTAACACCAAAACGAGGAACTCCTTCCCCTAGAACCAGGTAACCGGAAAATGGAATTGTGGGGGTTCATTTTCATTTCTTTTTTGTTGATTTGAGTATGTTGATGATGATGAAGTTGGGAGCAATTGGTGGAACGGTTGAATGGTAAGGCTTAGGGTCGTTTTTGAGTTCGAAAATGGGAGATTTCTTTGCTTGATTCGAATTTATGGGGAGGTCTTTGCTGAAAATTTTTGGATTTTTTTTCTTGCCGAAAATGTTGGAGTTCCTTTTGTGATGATTTCCCTCCTTTTATGCACTCATTTTTACCTTCTCTCTGCATTTTTCAGGTGGTGGTTGAAGAAGGAGCAGCCCCCCATGCTAATGGCCAGAAAATCTGGGGAGTGGGTGACCCAAATCGCGTAATCTGCCAGAGGGACCTATTTGCAAATGCAGTAAAACTAGTGGGGTCAAAACATAATTTTGAGAAAATATTAGGGTCAAATTGTAATTATGGAAAAGTTTAGGGTTAAAATTAAATTTTGGAAAAGTTTAAGGATTAAAGTTTAATTTTGGAAAAGTTTAGGGATTAAAGTATAATTTTAGAAAAGTTTAGGGGTCAAATTGTAATTTTAGAAAAGTTTAGGGGTCAAAATGAAATTTTGTTTTTTTATTTTTCAATTTTTTTATTTTTTTTAAAATTTTGAAAATTAAACACGAAATCGAGTCGGACAAAATTTAGTGCTTACAACTGCCCCTCTTTGCTCATCGCTGCGAAATAGGGATAGAGCAAAGACTTAAAAGCACAAAATTTTGTTCGATTGTCCAATCTTTATTCTTCGAAAATAGCTCGACATGTGACCCGAAGCTCAACTCACCTCTCGGATTATAAGTTGATCTTTGAAAAAGCAGAAATTAAAAATACCTCAGCGTGTGACCCGAGGCTCAACTCACCTCTCTCAATATGAGTTGATTTTTTTTTTTGAAAAACAAAATTGAAAATACCTCAGTGTGTGACCTGAAGCTCAACTCACCTCTCGCAATATGAGTTGATTTTTTTGAAAAACAGAAATTGAAAAATACCTCAGCGTGTGACCCGAGGCTCAACTAACCTCTCGTAATATGAGTTGATTTAAAAAAACAGAAATTGAAAATACCTCAGCGTGTGACCTGAGGCTCAACTCACCTCTCGCAATATGAGTTGATTTTTTGAAAAATAGAAATTGAAAAATACCTCAGCGTGTGACCCAAGGCTCAACTCACCTCTCGTAATATGAGTTGATTTAAAAAAAAGAAATTAAAAATACCTCAGCGTGTGACCCGAGGCTCAACTCACCTCTCGTAATATGAGTTGATTTTAAAAACAAAATTGAAAATACCTCAGCATGTGACCCGAGACTCAACTCACCTCTCGTAATATGAGTTGATTTAAAAAATAGAAATTGAAAAATACCTCAGCGTGTGACCCGAGGCTCAACTCACCTTTCGTAATATGAGTTGATTTAAAAAACAGAAATTGAAAATACCTCAGCGTGTGACCTGAGGCTCAACTCACCTCTCGTAATATGAGTTGATTTTTTTGAAAAAGAAATTAAAAAATACCTCGAAATTGAAAAATACCTCGTAATATGAGTTGTGTGACCCGAGGCTCAACTCACCTCTCATAATATGAGTTGATTTAAAAAATAGAAATTGAAAAATACCTCAGCGTGTGACCTGAGGCTCAACTCACCTCTCGCAACATGAGTTGATTTTTTTGAAAAACAGAAATTGAAAAATACCTCAGCGTGTGACCTGAGGCTCAACTCACCTCTCGCAATATGAGTTGATTTTTTATTTTTTATTTTGGAAAAATTGCAATTGAATTTTTTTTAAAATATTAGAATTTCAAAACATATCATCCGGTGGACCTCGGATGTCTTCTTTTCCTTGATTCAATACAACTATCATCAAAAGCTCTTGCTTTACTAGAGTACCTGTATATGTCATGCATGATGTTATCATGATATGCACGTGTTTTTCTTAAATGCTTTTATGCCTACATGATTATGCCATACGCCTTGGACTTGTTTGTGACATATCCCTTTTCGTTATGATTTTTGTAATGACCTGCATTCATTGCTTCAACTCTTGACTTTCCTTTCAGGTTTTGTACTTGTCCTCGAGCAATCTGTGTTTCTTGTATATCACCCTTTTGCCCCCTATTGAACTTTTTCATTGCTTTTAGGCTTTTATACTTACCAAATTCTCATCCGAGTAATGCTCAACATTCCTTTTGTTTAGAGTATGTCATTTCACTATTTATTATTTAAATGAACCAAACAAGATATGCTTGACAATGGCACGGTAGGTATGAACCCTCACATTCATATTTATTTCAAAAGCAATAAGAAAAGAAAATTAACAAGGAATAGTTCAATAAAGAAAATATTATGAAGAAAGGAAAGCAGATTCAATTGTCATAAATGCTCTAGATATCCAACGCACAAACTTCTCCACGTTTTTTCATCCTGGATCCTTTCGAGCACAGCTTCTTGTGTAGAAGATTTTGAGCTTCTGAAAATGCTTTAAATATTGTACCATCGTCCTTTGACTCCCCGTTCAAAATGTCTTGCTCCTTATGTCCGAACCCTCTTCATTAGGACGCCCTTTAGGTTTTCATCCTAATCTTTTTTGTTAATCAAGACGCCCTTTTCGGGTTTTCATCTTGATCTCTTTTTTTATCAAGATGCCTTTTTCGGGTTTTCATCTTGATCTTTTTTCTCTTTTCTTTTTTTTTTATTTTTTTATCAAGACGCCCTTTTCGGGTTTTCATCTTGATCTTTTTTTCTTTTCTTTTTTTTAGGCATAATATTTCTTCATAGCATCTGAGTTCACCGGATTAGGTAACTCCCTCCCATCCATCTTAGGGAGAATCAGAGCCCCACTCGAGAAGGCCTTCTTTACAACGTACGGCCCTTCCCAATTTGGTGCCCATTTTCCTCGAAAGTCTTTTTGTATTGGGAGAATCTTTCTCAGTACTAGTTCTCCCTCGTGAAATTCTCTTGGCTTCACCTTCTTGTCATGGGCCTTGATCATTCTCTTCTGGTACATTTGTCCATGACAGATTACCTTCAAGCATTTTTCTTCGATAAGATTTAGCTGGTCATATCGAGCTCGAACCCATTCTGATTCCTCTAGTTTCGACTCCATTAAGACTCGTAGAGAGGGGATCTCAACTTTGATGGGTAGTACAGCTTCCATTCCATAGACCAAAGAGAAAGGAGTTGTTCCCGTAGATGTCCGCACAGATGTGTGATATGCATACAAAGCGAATGGTAGCTTCCCGTGCCAAACTTTATATGTCTCGGTCATTTTCCCAATAATCCTCTTAATATTTTTGTTAGCCGCTTCTATTGCTCCGTTCATCTTTGGGCGATAGGGTGAGGAATTATGATGCTTTATTTGAAATTGCTCACACACTTCATTCATCATCTTGTTGTTTAGATTCAAAGCATTATCTGAAATGATTCTCTCAGACAAACCATATCGACATATGATTTTCTTTTTTAAGAACCTACAAACTGCAGTCTTCGTCACATTAGCAAACGAAGCGGTTTCTACCCATTTTGTGAAGTAATCTATGACCACAAAAATGAATCGGTGTCCATTAGAAACTTTTTGGGAAATTGGCCCTATAACATCCATGCCCCACATAGCAAAAGGCCACGGAGAAGTCATGACATTAAGGGGCGAAGGGGCTGCATGAATTTTATCGCCGTAAACTTGACATTTGTGGCACTTTAGTGCGTAACTAATGCAGTCGTTTTCCATCGTCAGCCAGTAATAACCGAGTCTCATAATCTTCCTAGCCATAGTGAAACCACTGGCATGTGTCCCACAAATTTCTTCATGGACATCTTCAAGTATTTTTCTGGCTTCAACAACATCCACGCATCTCAGGAGCACTTGATCTTTTCCTCTTTTGTACAGGATATCCCCATCAAGGACAAATCCCACCCCCATTCTTCTGATTGTTCTTTTGTTGTTCTCATTTGCTTGCTCGAGATACCTTTGATCTTGAAATATTCTAAGATATCATGGAACCACGACCGTCCATCTGTCTCTTTTTCAATGCTAAAACAATGTGCAGGGACCTCATATATGCTCATTTGAAGAGGCACTATTTTCGTTTCTCTGTTTGTTTTGAACATTGAAGCCAAAGTGGCCAGGGCATCAGCCAATTGGTTTTCTTCTTATGGGAAGTAATTAAAAGTTACTTCTTTGAATTCTTTAATCAGTTCTACAACGAGATCGCGATATTTAACTAATTTTGAATCTCTCACTTCCCAATCTCCACGGATTTGGTAAATCACCAACACTGAGTCCTCATACACCTCTAAGATTTTGATGTTTCGTTCAATAGTTGCACGAAGTCCCATGATGCAAGCCTCATATTTCGCTACATTATTGGTATAGAAGAAATTTAATCTGGCAGTGAGCGGATAATGGTTCCCTTCTGGTGACACTAAGACTGGCGTTTGATGCACCGTCAAAGCTCATCTTCCATGATTTCTCTTTTTACGACTCACACTCTTTTTCTGTAATGCACATCAAATATTCATCTGGGAAATCAAATCTCAATGGCTCGTATTCCTCTATTGTTCGAGTTGCTAAAAAGTCAACTATCGCGCTCCCCTTTATCGACTTTTGACTCATATATACGATGTTGTACTCGATAGTAGGATCTGCCATCATGCCATCCTTCCTGAGAGAGTAGGTGATTCCATCATATACTTTATTGGGTCCAGCTTTGAAATTAACCACGTCGTATGATACAACATATATTGTCTGAGCCTTGAACTACCCAGACCAAAGCACAATAGAATTTTTCAATTGATGGGTACTTTGCTTCATACTCTGTGAACTTTTTGCTGAGGTAGTAAATCATTCTTTCTCTTTTCCCCGATTCATCATGCTGCCCCAGTACACAACCCATTGAGTTTTTGAACACAGTCAGATACAATATCAATGGTCTTCGGGAGTTGGCGGTACTAGCATCGGAGATTAGACAAATACTGTTTTATCTTATCGAAGGCCACTTGGCACTCCTCGTTTCATTCTTCCGGATTATGTTTTTGAAAGAGCCAAAAAATTGGGTCACACTAGTTGGTAAGTTGAGCAATGAATCGAGCAATGTAGTTCAACCTCCCTAAAAATCCTCTGACTTCTTTTTGTGTGCGTGGAGGTGGTAGTTCTTGTATGGCTTTTATCTTATCTAAATCAACCTCAATACCTCTCTCACTGACAATGAAGCCTAGTAATTTTCCCGAGGTAGCCCCAAACGTACACTTGGCTGGATTAAGCTTCAGCTAGAACTTTCTTAGCCTTTCAAACAACTTCTTGAGGTTCCCAACATGCTCTCTTTCCCCGAGATTTGGCAATCATATCATCGACATAGACTTCTATTTCTTTGTGCATCATGTCATGGAATAGCATCACCATTGCCCTCTGATATGTTGCCCCAGCATTCTTCAATCTGAATGGCATCACCTTATAGCAGAATGTTCCCCATATTGTTACGAAGGTAGTTTTCTCCATATCCTCGGTAGCCATCTTTATCTGATTATAACCCGAGAAACCATCCATGAAAGAAAATAAAGAATGTTTTGTTGTATTATCGATCAACATATCCATGTGTGGCAAAGGAAAATTGTCCTTAGGGCTTGCTCGATATAGATCGTGATAATCTACGCACATTTGCACCTTTCTGTCTTTCTTCGATACCGGGACTATATAGCTACCCATTCTGGATATTTAGAGACTTGTAAGAAGCCAGCATCAAATTGTTTCTTGACTTCTTCTTTTATCTTTAACAGCATTTCAGGTCTCATTCGTCTTAGCTTCTATTGAATGGGTTTGCATTCTGGTTTCAGTGGGAGTCTATGGACCACTAGATCCTCGTTCAACCCTAGCATGTCCTGATACAACCATGCAAATACATCTTTGTACTCATGGAGCAATGTGATCAAATCATGTTTGGTGTTTTCTGAAATGGAGGTCCCAATCTTCACTTCTTGCCTTTTTTCTTCATTTCCCAAGTTTACTATCTCAACAGATTCTTGATGGGGTAAAATCTGTTTATCTTCTTGTTCTACCATTCTTAGTAAGTCACGAGACGAGACATAATCTTTAGCATTTTCCTCAGCTTTGAATTCTCCTAAACAAATAGCTTGCTCGAAATCAATTTCAAGACTTAAAACAGGATTGCTTATATCGCTGATATCTGAACACCTGAAAGGTGAATGGAAAGGAAAGCTATAGAGGAGCATCAAGGTATGAGAATCAACAAACATAATGTTATGGTATGATATGAGATACATGTAAGGATAGGCTGTGAGAAGGCGAATAATTATGAAGTTAATGAGAATGACAAAATACATCTCCATTAATGTTCATTTAAAAGATAAAGAGCAAACATAAGTTCTTACAAAAGAATCCCATTATTACTTAGGGACACACAAAAAAGAGAGTTAACATTGAGCATTACTCTGGAGAGGACTTAGAAACTACAAGAATATCCACAGCAGTCCAATTGTTCAAAACGAATCTAGGAGGACTAGGGCGTATCATTGAAACATCTTTAATTACATCATCCCCTTTGTCAATAACATTTATACTGACATTCTGATGACCCCTTTCAATCAATAACAACATGTTTCGTGCATTATCTTGCCCTGGGTACATCATTCCTGCAGATGTAAATGTTTTTAACAAAGGAGGATAAGCTATGGGATCCCATTCTAATTCCTGAACTGAGGCTCTTGTAGTCTTCCTTTCTTGATCTTTCTACAACTATGGATTGTATGGTTTTAACCTCAGTGAATGATTAGGGTGATATGCACATGCAATGGATGGATAAATGAATAAATGACAAATGAATGTTAGTCATGAATAAATATGCAATAATTTGGTGTTGATTTCAAGATAGCCCCATACTTAGGCATTTCATTAATCAAAAGAGTCCATTACAAAGCGTTTTGCCATCTCTGATTTAATAGTTACACAAATTTCCTAGCCACATCACCTTGTTTCTTCACTCGTTCTAGGAATTTCAACATGCTTGATCTTTGGCTCGGAAGGAATTGGCATCTGAGAGCTTCAACTTCCTCTGATAATTGCATGATTTGCACAGCCTCCTTACGAATTTCATTAATCAAACTACCGAGATGCATATCTTTTTCTTGGAGAGCTCTTTCGTAGGCACGAATGTCTCTACCATGCTGGCTATTCTTTTCTTCTAGGGCTTTTAAGAGAGTATCCAAATGTTGTTGATGAGCTTGCAGTGTATTTTCTAAATCTCTTATTTTCCTTCTTAGCTCTTGGCGCTCAGACTGACTAGTCGTTAATTCTGCAGACAGGGTTTCGTATTCAACATTCTTCTTCCTTAACTCTATCATAGCACACGCAGCTTTTTCCTCTTCTTTCTTCACTTTCCCTCTCAAAAATTCCATCCCACCTTTGATGTTGCTTAGTTTTTCCTTCCATTCTACCGATGATTTGCCTATCCCACTATTCCTTATAGTGCCTCTTAATTTCTTATTTTCCAAATGAAGATCCTTTAAGTCATTTCTCATTATCTCAGCTTCTTTTTGGACTTTCTCAGTTCTAGATTTTTCAATTTGAATATCGATCTTCAGCTGGTAGTTTTCCTCTTGAAAAGAACTAATATCCCATAACAGCTTGGCCTTTTCACGTTCAAATTCATGTCATGCCATTTCCAGCTCGGACGGCATTTCTTCTGAGAAAGGATTACGGAAAGTGTAATCCGTCAGCGAGATTCGTTGACTATTCACTCATCGTTGTCTTCATATGTCATAATCTTGAGTGATAGTATTAGCATAGAGAGCTAACTCCATTAGGTAAATTTCTTTCCAAGACTTTGCAGTATCTCAAACTTTTTTCATGTAACCTTCACCTGTAAAAGTAAACTCAGACTGTGTCAATCCCTTGGTAGTTGGTATGAATCCATGGTGCAAGTTATGTCTTCATCGCGGAGGTGAAGCAAAGCGCCTTTAAACCAATATGAGCAAACTTCCAAGATAGTTGGGACGGGGTTGATTCCTTGCCTCAACTTTTCGAAGAAATCCACTACCGCAACTTCTACATACCCAAGGACTTTTGGGAAGATGATTAATCCATAAATGGCCAAAAGCAAATAGATCCACTCTCTTCACAATATCTGGATGGTTTTGAACTAAGTCTCGTAGAGAAAACCATGAAACACAACTGACTTCGTTCTTTTTCTTTATCTATTTTTCAGCCCATGTATCAGTCATTCCTGTCAACTTCATTAGCTTTTTCTTGAAGGTCATTGGTTTGGGCTTTTTCACATATATCTTGCTGAATTTTGCATTGTCAATGCAAAGCAAAGTGGCATACTTTTCTATGGTCAGAGTCATATCTTCCTGATTGAAAGTGAAACATTGGTAAGCTGGGTCCCAGAATCGGACTATGGCTTGAATCAAATGTTCTTCTATGTTGATAGCGATCAAGTGAGCTATATCCCCATACTTTTCAGTGAAGATGCCCCTAGTTTCTAAATCCCATTGTTTCCAGATCCAAGTCAAGTCTTCGAGGTTATTCTGACGAGCATTCAAAGTTACATGCTTGGGAAGATTGGAGATACATCCTTCCTTTAAACTGTCCCCTTTTGCTTTCTGGGTTTTCAAAGACTAGTCTCGAACCACGACATTTTTCTCGGTTACTTGTGTAATTGACTCCTCCATCACAAACCCATTTTTGGCAACCAATCTCTAATCAACACCTTCCTAATAAGATGCCTATGATGCATGATAAAATAAAATAAAAATAAAGACAAATAACCTTGGTTAGTAATCACAACAAATATAAATAGAGAAAAACTATGGCAAATCTAACAAATTAAACTATTTAATCGTGCATTTTAGTGAAACCGACCTACTTTTTATTTTTTTTTTTTTGCCCCATCATGCTTTGTAAAAACCTACCGCACATGCTCATCAGATAATCTACCCGATACAATTTTATTAAACAGACCTAATTCTCTTGCAAAAACAAATATAAATGTAAAGAAATAAAAAGTAAGAGGCGTTTCTCTCATGTACTTATTTTGGTGACTATTCGACGGATGAAGTTTCGACATGGCTCTAATCGGGTGGCTCATACAGTTCACTATATACGATTTCGATTCTAAAAAGGTACTCGAACTATCCGTACTGTCGCCTACTAAGGCTAGTACGAAGCCTCAGTTATCGCCCATCATAGGCTCGGGAGCTCAATTCGAGGGATTACATTTACTTATGCCTATGCGGAGGGACAAGTTAACTCACGAAAGCATAAGTCATATGTGACCGGAAGTATTCACTAACCTGTGCGGAGGGACGAGTTAACTCACGAAGGCATAGCGTTTACTTCCACTTAAATGGACGGAGCCCGGGTAGGGAGTTCATGTTATGCAAAATGCAAGTGCACGGTGTGTGGGGAGAAACTCACAAACCTTTTCATTTTTATTTTAAAACTAAAAAAAAACTAAAACCGTAAAAACTTAGAGCTGAAAAATAAAAATATAAAACAAGTTAGAAAAATATTTACAACATGATGCAAATGCATGACTTTTCAAAATTTAAGGATCACGACTAAATATTAATTTGAACAAGGAGTTTCGAAAATTTTGACAACACGTTTAATTCCAGACTCGATTCTCAAAAAAATATCCCCAGTGGAGTCGCCAGCTGTAGCGACATAAAATTTAGTAAGGGAACTAATTGAAAAAATGATTGAACATTTGAAAACAGAGTTTCGATTTTATTAAAAAAGAGTCGCCACCGATCTTTTTTCTAGGTGTGATCGGGCACCTAATAAATCCTCTTTTTTAAAAGAAAAATTATTTTCTTTTGAATTTTCTTAAAAAAGGCCGAGTTTAGGTATACGTCAAGATTCCAGAGAAAAATAGGGTTCGGGAGTCAATTACGCGCAAGGAAGGTATTAGCACCCTCGCGACGCCCAAAATTGGTATCTCGTTAAACACGTGTTGTCTTAATTTTCAACAATATGAGTTCAATTTAATATTTAATCGTGATCTGATTGAAACAGGAGATTTTTTTTTTGAAAACACGAAAATTTTGAAAATACGAAATTTTTAAAACACGAAAATCTTTGAAACACGAAAATTTTCAAAACACGAGAAATTTTTATTTTATTTTTTAAAATTACATATTGATGTATTATAATCTAAAAATAAAATTTTGATAATTTTGAATAAACCTTTTATTATTATTACTTTTTAAAAAAATTAAAATTTCTATTTTTCCGAAATGCATTTTATATTTGACACAAAATCAAATATATCCACCCAACATAGCAGTGAGATCGATGATTTAATGCCAAATCGATTCGTTGCTTTAAAAAATGAATTTACTAAAAATTAAATTTTGTAAATAAAATCACATAACAATATTTCAAAAAAAAAAAAACATAAAAATGTTAATATAATTGAAATAAGACACATTAACAATATGGACTAAATGAATAAATAAAACAAAGCATCAAGAATATACCAAAGCCCAAAATTATGGGCTGCTAAAATCAATTCATTTCCCTTTTGGGTTTTTGAAATAGGCTTAATATGGGATGGGCCTCTGTTGCTATTGAATTTCATTCTTTGGTTGCATGAATTGAATTTCTTCTTTGGTAGCATGAATTGGGCTACCCTTTTTTCTTTTCCTTCTATTTACGTGGTCTCCTTCTTCTTCCTTCTCTCAACTTTTTTTTTTTTTACACCAGCCACCGTCAATATGCACCACCACCCTTGGAGCTCCAATCAAGCGTCGTCTAACACCAAAACGAGGCACTCCTTCTTCTAGAACCAGGTAATCGAAAAATGGAATTGTGGGGGTTTATTTTCATTTCTTTTTTGTTGATTTGAGTATGTTGATGATGATGAAGTTGGGAGCAATTGGTGGAATGGTTGAATGGTAAGGCTTAGGGTCATTTTTGATTTCGAAAATGGGAGATTTCTTTGCTTGATTTGAATGTATGGGGGGTCTTTGCTGAAAATTTTTGGTTTTTTTTCTTGCCGAAAATGTTGGAGCTCCTTTTGTGATGATTTCCCTCCTTTTATGCCCTCATTTTGACCTTCTCTCTGCATTTTTCAGGTGGTGGTTGAAGAAGGAGCAACCCCCCATGCCGATGGCCAGAAAATCCGGGGAGTGGGTGACCCAAATCGCGTAATCTGCCAGAGGGATCCAATTGCAAATGTAATAAAACTAGTGGGGTCAAAACATAATTTTGAGAAAGTATCAAGGTCAAACTATAATTATGGAAAAATTTAGGGGTTAAAATGAAATTTTGGAAAAGTTTAAGGATTAAAGTGTAATTTTGGAAAAGTTTAGGGACTAAAGTGTAATTTTGTAAAAGTTTAGGGGTCAAATTGTAATTTTGAAAAGTTTAGGGGTTAAAATGAAATTTTGTTTTTTGTATTTTTCAATTTTTATTTTTTAAAAAATTTTGAAAATTAAACACGAAATCGAGCTAGACAAAATTTAGTGCTTACAATGATAATAATAATTTTGGCTTTTGGCTGGCCCAAAAAGGAAAGAAGAGAAAAAAATAAAGGTCTCAAATAGGCCAAATTCGGGTGGGCTTCAAACGACCTAAGAGAGAACAAAATTTTAAATTAGCCTGCAAATGGGCTCGGACAAAATGGGTGTCTACAGCTGCCCCACTTTGTTCGTGGCTTGCGTAGCAAGGAACGTACAAAGACGTAGACACCTAACCACTATCAAATCCCATTCAACATCGCAGTAAAAGGAATAATAGATTTTTGCAATTACCAAAACCGAAATAGATCAAAACATATTACGTTATCCAAAATTAGAAAAGTAGATACTAAACCATCAAAACATGAAGAGTGGAACAAGATAGACCTTACAACCAAATCTTAGAAATGAGAATACAGAAGAAATGTAAATAGACCTGATATCTGTGCCTTTATACACAATGCAATGAAAAGTAAATGGACCTCCACCACCTGGGCCTTTAAATGCAATTGGAAGTGAATGGACCTCCACCTGGGCCTCTAAATGCAATGAAACACACTTAAGTCTCTAAATGCAATGAAAAGTGAATGGACCTTCACACTTGGGCCTCTAAATGCAATGAAAAGTGAATGGACCTCAACATCTGGGCCTCTAAGTGCAATAAAAGTGAATGGACCTTCGCACTTGGGCCTCTAAATGCAATGAATGCTTTCCTTTCTTCCTTTATTGAATTTTTCATAAAAGGTAATGATTTTGAGAATCATGTTTTTAGTTTGAAAAAGATCAAATCCCTATCCACATACAACAGATCTTAAAAATCAAATTCCATGGGATATCACCTTAACAAATTTGAAATGATTTTATGATCGTAAATTAAATTCTTAAATGATAATTCATTTAACAAACTTGGTACAATGGATTTCAATAAATCCACCCTTGAAACATAAACTTCTTGTATTGAGAGTCAACTCGTTAATTCTCGTGAAGCCGAATTTCCTTTTCCTGACTTTGGACTGTTTTGACTATGAACCCTGTACCATGCTCTTTTGCAAAATTGTGTCTTAAAGTAGATATTATTCAATATAGTTCATTTCTCTTGGTCTCTCTTTATTTTTTTTCCTTTTTTTGGTTTATTCTTTATTTTATTATTTTATTATATTTTTCTTGATTTAAGCAAAATCTTCTTTCTATAGACTCTTAAACTCTCCAAGTTGATTAATTCCCTAATTTAAACAGGCCATGAGCAATCAGAGATGGACTTGTTCCAAGGTTATAGTGTCGGATCGAGTTTGGGTGCCAAAGAAATGGTTAAAATAGGTTCAAATAGATGACTTCAGGGCTTGTACCGAAGGATAAATTTCTTCTGAAAATCTTCATTATCTTCAGGGCAGCTCATATCTTTTTTTTTTTTTTTTTAGGAATCTCTCTAGATTGCTCATTTCTGAGTTTTCACCCTAAAGTTCATCTCTTTTTTTTTTATGCTCTTGAGGACGTCACAATTTCCCAAGGATTAACTTCTTGATTTGAACAAATATATTCAATCAAATGGTCTTTTAAGGGTTGTAACATGGTCTGAGGCTTAAGGGTCAATCAGATAAAGGTTTTTCTAGGCTAATTTATAAATTATGTGAAAGAGTATAAAAACCATGATGAGTTATTTTGTTTTTTATTGCTCCTTCCATCTCTTAATCACATTTCTTTGTTCTCACTCCTCCTTATTTCCTTTCTTTTTTGTTTCTTATTTGCTTTCCCTATTTCTTCTTTTCTTCTTTTTTTCTTTTTGGAAGGAGATCAGAAATTTAGAATTTTACTTTCATTTTTCAAAATCTTTCTTGTCAATCCATGATATTCGGTGGATAACTTTAATTAGGGTTCAGAAAGAAGATACATTAGGCTTAAAATAGGGTGTCAAGGGATATAATTTTCTCCAAGTGATGGGGTGAACAAAAGAATGTCATTTATCATTTCAAAATATGGTTAATCTCATCACAAAGGTCATTCTTGGGAATGCACCCATCTTTTCAATTTGAATTGCGCATAATCTCATGTTTGTTTCACAATGTTGTAAAATCATCGATCCATACCCAAAACCTCAAAAATTACCCTTCAACGTAGAGGGTGATCCTTCGGCAGGGGTCAATTTTGAACAAACAAGATGGCCCAAAGTGGTTAACAGAGGATGAAATTTTCTTTAAATGAAGGATATTTCAAAAATGCCATTTGTTACTTTGAACATGACCAACTTATTAAGTAATTAACCTTAAGGAGAATGCAAGATTCCAAAGCAAAACATAATCTCAAACGTGATGCACAAAGAAAAGCAAAGTAGAAAAAGCCAATATTACTGAATGTGAATAACTCTTTAAGAATAATCAAGGTTAGTTTTTAAGCAAAGTATTTTTCACTGCATCAGAATTTACAGGGTTCGACATCTTGTCTCTGTCCATTTCAGTAAGAATCAATGCTCTACCATAGAAAGCATTCTTCACCACATATGGTCCCTCCCATTTTGGCGTCTATTTCCCCGATGATCATGAGCATACGATAGAATCTTCTTCAGTACTAGATCCCCTTCTTTGAACTGCCTTGGTCACACCTTCTTATTATAGGCCTTCCTCATTCTTTGCTAATACAATTGGCCATGACATAAATATGCTAATCACTTTTCCTCAATTAAATTCAACTGCTCGTATCTCTCTTCCACCCACTCAACCTCCTCTAGTCGCACCTCCTTCAATATTTGTAGAGATATGATCTTTTTGATATTCTAATTTGTAGCCTCGACTACCCCATTCATTTTTAGACGATATGGAGTAGAATTGTGATGCTTGATCTTAAATTGTGTACGAACCTCTTCTATCAAGGCATTTTCAAGCTCTTGGCATTGCCTGAGATGATTCTTTCAGGTAAACCATACCAACAAATAACCTTTTTTTTTTTAGAAATTTGCAGATTACTGATTGAGTTACATTGACATATGAAGCGGCTTCAACCCACTTGGTAAAATAATCAATCACTAAAAAGATGAAGCGATGCCCGTTTGATGCTTTTGGTGAGATGGGGCCAATGACAGCCATGCCCCACATTGAGAACGACCAAGAAGGTTCCAAGACATGAAGATTGGTAGGAGGAGCGTTAATATTATCTATATAAATCTGACATTTATGACATTTCTGAGCATAATTCAAACAATCTCACTCTAACGTCAACTAGAAATATCCAGCCCTCATGATTTGCCTTGCCATTATATGTCCGTTACTATGTGCTCCACACACTCCATCATGGATTTCCTTCATTATTTGATTTGCCTTTTCTGTGTTGACACATCTCAATAGGGTTTGGTCACGTCCTCTTTTGTATAAAAACTCACCGTCCAAGAAAAAACCCATAGCCAACCTCCTAATTATTCGTTTATCATTTTTTGAGGCGCAATTTAGGTATGCTGGTGTTGCAAATACCGCTTAATGTCAACATACCATGTTTCCCATCTGTTCCCGATTCTACTCCTGTGCAATGGGCCGGTGAGTCATTGACCCTTAACTGTATAGGTTGCACTTCTATTTCGGTTCCTACTTTGAACATGGTAGCTAGAGTAGCTAATGCATCTGTTAACTAGTTTTCTTCTCTAAGAAAACGACAAAATTGGACATCACCAAACTCTTTGATCAACCAATGCATATATGTTTTATAGTGAATCAACTTGGAATCCTTTGTTTCCCATTTTCTTCTTAATTGGTAGACAACTAACGCTGAGTCACCAAAAACTTTTAAAACTCTAATCTTTATCTCAATGGCGATCTGAAGTGCTAAAATGCATACCTCGTATTCAGATACGTTGTTCATACAGGTGAACATCAGTTTAGGTGTAGCGAAAAAGTACTGGCCATTTGGGGAGATTAGTACTGCCCGAATCCGCCTAATCATGTTAGATGTTCCATTGAAATACACCCTCCAAATCTCTTTGTCGCACTTCAAAATTGACATGATCTCTTTGTCTGGGAAATTAAAACTCATGGGCTCGTATTCCTCTTTCGCGTGATCCGTCAGAAATTCCGCAACTATGATTCCTTTTATAGCCTTTGGGACATGTAAACAATGTCATACTCGGACAATACCACTTGCCAACGAGCAACTCTCCCTGACAATGATGGCTTCTCTAAAATGTAATTCAAAGGGTCTAACTTTGCGATGAGGAAGGTAGTGCGATACAACATGTATTGCTTTAGTCGACGTGCGGTCCACGCTAAAGCACAACACATCTTTTCTACCAAAAACACAACCTATTGAATTATCCAACACTACCAAAAACAAAATCAAAGGTCTTCCTGGCACCTGGTGAATCAAAATTGGTGACTTAGCTAAATAATCTTTTACTTTCTCAAACACTTTTTAACAATTTTCAATCCATTCACCATCGCTATCCTTACGTAAGAGCTTGAATATGGGATCACATTTATTTGTCAACTGTGAGATGAAACGAGACATGTAATTTAACCATCCCAAAAAACCTTTTACCTCCTTTTGAGTTTTAGGGGGTGTCAAATATTGAATTGCTCGAACCTTGTCCAGATCTATTTCAATTCCCCGTTCACTCACTACAAAACCCAACAGCTTCCCTGATTTTACCCCGTAAGTACATTTTGTTGGATTCAATCTCAATTTGTATTTCCTCAATCTTTGAAATAGTTTGTGGAGGTTTTCCACATGACTTTCCTACCTAGCAGACTTTGCTATCATATCGTCAACATAAACTTCAATCTCTTTATGCATCATGTCATGGAACAGTGCCACTATAACTTGTTGATACATGGCCTTGGCATTTTTTAAACCAAGCGGCATGACCCTGTAACAAAAAGTTCCCCAGGTCATGACGAATGTGGTTTTTTCCATGTCTTCCCTTGCAATTTTGATTTGGTTATACCTCGAGAATCCATCCATGAAAGAAAAACACAATGTTTAGCAGTGTTATCTACCAATGTGTCTATATGAGGTAACAAAAAATTATCCTTGGGGTTTGATCAATTCAATCTCTATAATCGACGTACATTCTGACTTTCACATCCTTTTTAGGCACTGGTACAATTTTAGCCACTGGCTCTAGGTATTTAGTTACTTTCAAAAACCTTGCATCAAATTATTTTTTGACCTCTTCTTTAATCTTCAACAGCATCTTAGGTTTCATCCTTCTCAACTTCTAGTAAATGGCCTTGCAATCTGATTTCAAAGGTAGCTAGTGTTCCATGATATTGGTGTCCAAACCCAGCAGATCTTGGTATGACCATGCAAACACATCTAAGAACTCAACAAGTAGATCCTTCGACAATTGACTTTGCTCTAACATGAGAGTGGTTTCAATCCTAATTTCCTTTCTTACCTCATCATCACCCAGATTGATTAAATATGTTCCCTCCAAGTGGGGTTCTATAAACTTCTTTTCTTGTTCAATTAACCTCAAAAACTCATCTGGTACGACTTCCTCCTCTTCCATCCCATGATCGTTATAGTGAACATAATTATGAGAATTTGATTAAAATATGTCATTTGGATCATTTATCAATTCATGAGGTATATCCTTGAAATAATTATGAGTATGTATATTGGTATATGAATGAAAACAATTGAATGGATAAAAGTGACTAGAGACATAGTCCAAATCTGATTTTATAAAAGAGAAAATAGTTTTACATGGATTTTTGAAGGAAGTTAACTTAACTAAATGATATTAAACTTTGATATAAAAACTCTTAAAACTGATTACATCTCGGAGGACTCAAGGATAGCAGGTAATAGTATAACTACCAATTGGCCATGGCGGGTGTTATACAGATGAGCTATCCTTGGTCCTTTTTCAAATGACATTTATTTCCAGAGTTAGAAAATTGTTTTGATTTTTCATAAAAAAATGTCTTATTTTTCTTTTTCTTTTCTTTTTCAAATAATGCTTTTGAATAAACAAATGAATGAATGAGTGAATTGATGGATGGATGAATGATTGAATGATTGAAATTGGGGTGCATTGTTGTATATATACTCAAATAAAAACATTTTCTTTCATGGAACATTCGAAAACTGTTTGGCTTACAAAGTTTTTTTTTCATTTTTCATTCACACTTAAAGAAAATCCTAATCGATCCTATTGCCATAGGGCAAATCGCTAGTCGCTCTTGTCCCGGAAGCACTTTTTCTTAACCTTGTCCCATGATTGCCATATTCCCTTTAACTCATCTTCATGATTCCTCCTACGATACATGCAGACTATCTGAGGTAGGCTTGAGTCAAAACTAGCGATTTGCCAATTGCCTTCTTTGCTTTGAGTATCCTCTGACATTCTTGCTATTATCCCTATATTTTTACCCCATGGCGAACAACTGAATCTTCTCGAAGTGTGTTCATGTTGAATATAGATGTGACATTAGCCCCGGTATTTAAATGATGTATGAATTATGCCATGGAGAGACACAGACACAAGAAAAACAAAGTAAATAATAAAAACAATAAAGTCAAATGAAAAAAAAGTGAAATTAAATCATAAAGTATTGCGAACAAATTCAAACACAAAATATATAAATAAATGCTCATGAGGTCCTATAGGGTATTATTATGAGGGGTAAATTATGGCTCTTATGTCTAGGCTTCATATTTAAAATGGCCATTACATGATGGCTTACGGTTGAATTTAATGCACGGAGAACCCAAAGCTTAAATACAACATCCATAGGGATATGTTTCCCTTTAAAAAGATTGGCCCTTGTGTGGTAAGACTTCCATAGTGTACACGATAGCATTTGCTACATGAACATCTATGTCCATCTTAACTATGGAGTAGTCCTTAAACTTATGCGGTGACATATTACCACACGAAAGCCTAAGGCTACTCCTTCTAAATAGGTTGGGCTTGGGCGTAGGACGGAAAACAAGATGCAACATGAATGACAATTATAGCTGCCCCACGATGGTAGAGTTGTAACGCCCCAAATTTGGGCCTAGAAGAAATGGACCTTGAGTGTTGGAACAATTAGGAGAGTATTTTGGGGTCTTTCGAGATTTGTTTGTGTTTCCTCTCTAAAGCTGAGGTAGCATTTTGTTTTGGGGAGTGTTTTATTGTTTTGATTTTGGCACTTCCTCTTCACCGCTTAGCCGAATACATCTCTTCCCTCTTTCACCATTCTTTCATTCGATATTCTCTCCATAACTCCCTCTATCGGATTTTTGTTAGTTTTCTCCCCCTATCAGCTTTGAACTGACATTATTTGCTCTTGTGAAGTGGCTGGATACCCCTATCTCTTCTCATCACTTTCTTTTCCTTCTTCTCTTTTTTCTCTTCCTAGGCCGAATACATTTCTTTTGCCCTCTTATTGCACCTTGATTTTGTGGAGCCAATTTTATTACTCCTTTCTCAACTCTATTGCGTTATAAGTGAAGGGGTTCCTCAGGAGTGTAGAGGCATTCAAGATTATTCTTTCGTCTTTCAATTGAATATTTGGGGGGATAATCGATGAGGTCGTGAGATTGATTCTTGATTGATGATCTAAGGGTATTAAGCTATTTTCGTTCATTCAAGGCCTTGACGTGGTGAATTGTTCACTCGATTTCGTAGGCAAGTGTGTAACTATTCTCTGTAAATGATAAGTGACTTAAAAGTCGAAAAGGGTGTGTAATCGTACACCAAATTTGTTACTGTCAAAACCAAAAAGGTGTGTAATCATACTATCATTTTGTGAGTCAACAAAGTCGAAAAATTGGAAAGCCGAAACTTTGACATTTGAGGCCTCACGAGCGTGCGATTGCTTGTGTGGTAAACTGAGCCCACAATCATAGGCGATAGACTGAAGAGGCCACCACGAGTGTTCTCGTGCACTTGGGCCGTTATAGGCCTCGTTGGGCTGAAATGAGCCGTGTGGGACCAATGGGCTCGTGGGCCCCACATGGATAAAATCCATAAAAAGTGGCAGATACTGGATTGGGCCACAGAGTTCGCATAACTGTGACTGAATTTGGGCTAAATGGGCTATACGAACGTGTGGGCCTATTTGGGCCGAATAACGGGTTTTGGGCCCATTTGTACTATTTTGACCATATACGTTATCTGTGTCGCTTGAGGCGACTGTATACCTTCGGGAAGGAATAAAATGACCGAAATACCCCTAAAGAGTAAAATGACCGTAATGCCCCTGTAGAGTAAAATGACTATAATACCTCTGTAGGGTAAAATGATCGTAATGCCTCCGTAGAGTAAAATGATTGTAATACCCTTGTAGGGTAAAATAACCGTAATACCCCTATAGGGTAAAATGATCGTAATGCCCCTATAAGGTAAAATGACCGTAATGCCCCTATAGGGTAAATGACTATTTTGCCCCTCGAGGGTAAATGACTGATTTGTGCTATGATTTGACTGATTTGACTGTGATTGTATGGCTATGATTTGATTGACTTAACTGTGAATGATATAATAATTTGTGGGCCAGACATTCTGCATACATAACATACTGCATGAGGTTTGGATATTGGTTATGGAGGACGTCTGTTTTGAACGGGTCGTACGAGACGACTGTGGACCCAGTAATGATCTGTTAAGGTCGCATGGGTCACACGAGACGACTGTGGACCTATCGATGGCTTTAAGCCAGTTAATCTGATTATGGCTCTATAAAAACCTAATTATGGCTTTGTGCCGTCTTGGTTATGACTTTTTGTCGATCATATTTATCCATGGCTGTGTGCCGATCGTAATTATTGATGACTTTGTGTCGATCATACTTACCTATGGCTATGTGCTGGTTATATTACCGTAGCTGATGGCTATGTGCCGATCTTATTACAGTTACCGATGGCTATGTGCCAATTATGAGACCATTATTGAAGGCTTAAAGCTACACATATCTTTATTCTTGGCGGCTTTTTCGCATTCTTCATTACTTGTAGCCTTCTTTGCGATCGTCTTGGAAACTTTGCTGTGTTATTATTACTGGCAGCAATGTGCAATATTGGTGTGTTGGCTGGGTGGGTCGATTTTATCCCCACATGGTGTGTTGGTTGGTACGGGTGGTGTGTTGGTTGGATTGGGGTGGGTTGCATATGTGCGCCATACATTCACTGTTACTGTGATGGGCTAGGCCCAATTGATTCTATTATGGGCTGTGACCCAAATGATATGGTTTTGGGCTTGGGCCCACATATACTCTAAACTCGAATCTGTCTTTATTCTGTTAAAGGGCTCAGTCCGGTCGATACTGTTTCTATATCTTGTTGTTTCTTTAATAAGGGGATTACACACTGAGTTTTTTGTAAACTCGCCCCATTTTTAACCTGTCAGGTAATCCCCAGTGTTAGACGATTTGGATTTGTGAGGGACTCGGAGAGGGCCACACAACTGCACATGTTTTATTCTGTTTTGCTCATTTACTTAAGCACTTTTATTTTGATTCGAGTTGTAATAAGGCCTCTATAATTTCTGGATTTTAAATTTGGAATTTTATTGATTGTGATTTATATCTGCTAGAAGTAGAACACGGTTTTCCAAAACAATAACCATTTTCAAACGCTACGTTTTCACAACTCAATTTTTAAATATCACGTTGTCATAAATCATTTGTTTTAAGCTTCCGCAACAAATAAGGTTTTAAAGGTGATAACATTTTAAAAAGGAATAACGTTTTAATAAACCACGATTGAAAATAAACAAATGCAAACTGAGGTTTTTGTACAAGTTTTAAATGGAAAGAAATATTAAATTTCAAGAAGAGTTTCAATGAAAACATGGTTTTCGAAAAACACTTTAATATGACACGCCAGATTCGGCCATAACTTCTAGACCAGGTTTTGGGGTGTTACAAGAGTCGACATACAAATTAATCAATTTCATTAATAAAAGAATAACCAAACCCATTGGCATACATATCAAAATAGTATAAGTAAATAAAATGAACAAATAAGTCAATACTTAACACATATTCAACAATTTAAAACGACATTGGACAATTAAATAAATTAATGCACGAATAAATAAATCTAATATGCACAAATACTAAAAAACTGAGCTGAAACACCCCAAACCCGGACCACGAGCCTTGACCGGATCTGGTATGTTCCCCGGTGTAAACAGTTTCAAATTCTTTTGTTACTTAGGAAAAACTTGTGTGATTTGGAAGAAAGATCATTTTGGGTTGGGCTTGAGATGAAAACAAGTTTATTTCATTATTAAAATCCTTTATTTTAGGTGACAAAACGTTTAGGCTTTGTTTTAAAAATAGATTTACTTAATCTTTTAATAAATAAAAGTTTGTAAGCTTAATAAATAAAACAGAATAAAATAGTTCTACTAAGGCCTTATTACATCAAATAATTCCCAAAATTTAAATTCAAAATACTTAAAGTAAAATAGTCCAAATAAAAGAAATCTGAACTTCACATGGCCTCCACTAAGCATCTGTCGGCCCGGTCCATCACTGATCGTCACCTGAAAATAATCCCACAAGGGGTGAGTCAAATAGACTCAATGTGTAACCAACACTAAAATTTAGCAGTTTAGGCATATGTTCACATATTACATGCATATTCATATAATGAGATAGGAAATAATGATGCAACCGAACCCAAACCTATATGCCATCCGCTACCGCCCCTGTACCAACACACGCACAGTGGGGACTACTAAGTTAACCCTCCATCCGCTACACACCATCAAAGGAAGTCATTGCGATCGACGTGCTCATCACCCTTATAAAATTCGAGGTCTTAGGTCACCACATTCAGAATTCGTGGTCTTAGGTCACCACATTCAGTTATCGTGGTCTTAGGTCACCACATTCAGATTCCGTGGTCTTAGGTCACCACATTCACTTCCCCTTTTCACATAACCCATATGCCCCATATTTCATACACAATATGCAAAATCATGCCTTAATTTTCATTCTTATCACTTTTCACAAGTTAAAAATAACATATATTCATAGTCCTAGTAGAAGTAGGAAACGTACATGAGTACTTTTGTACCATAGTATGGTACCTTAGCCATATTCACATTCTTATAAACATGCACATATTAATTAATGCCATAAATCTTATTAAAAAGTAGTGTGGGGTACACACCGATTAAACTTAACAATTCCTTTGAAATCCGGGATTACGATCTTAGATCTTTAACTCCTACATTCAGCCCATATTAAAGATTTAATGAAAAACTCATTCGGCCATAAAACCAAATCCTTGTAGGATTTGTGCACTAAAACTTACCTTAATGCCGATTTGCTTATCTCTCAAATCCCGAAAACTTTTCTATTCTCCTCCTTGTATTCGGCCAAACATTGGATCTCTACATAGGTTAGTTTCGGCTTTTTAAACAAAGTAAGAGATAGATCTAGATATCCAAAATAGGCCTTGGCCGAATATACTTATGTGCTTACCTTTCAAATCTTAAATCTCGAAAATGATCTTTTGTCTTAGGTGCCTGTCGAAATCCCTATAATCATATGTTAGATCGATTTTTAACACTTAATCACTATTAAATGACCTTTGGTCGAATGTCAAAGTGTTACTCACCTTAGATCCTTGAAATCCTGAAAGCACTATTTGACTATGGAGATGTCGACAATAGTAGAGAACCCAGAGAACCTTCAAGTTTTGCCCAAAGATCACTAATAGGATTAATACCTTGATTTCGACAATACTAAGAGTAGAAGAATGGAAACCGAATTTTTGATCTTACCCTTACTTGAAGAAATCGACAGCACCTATGCTTGGAGCTCCTCAAAGATTCGGCTATGGAGTCTTGAAGACTAGTCGAATATGGCCTAAAGGTGTGTCAACACTTTTGATTCTTGAGGCTTAAAGAACCAGCAATGGTGGATAAAGAAGAGGTAGATTTCGGCTTGACAAAATAAAAAGAGAATAGAGAATGTTGCTTAGGGAATTCGGCAGAGAATAGGAGGGAAGAAAAGTGTGAAGAATGGCCTTGTTTTCTCCTATTTGCCGAAACTATTACCCCAAGAGTCCCCCATTCGGCCATCTCTTCCATTCCTAACTTTCTCTTTATCTCATCATAAACAAATAATCCAATTATCTCTTCCTTTATCCTTAAAATAATCTAATATTAAATCACCATTTATCTACTATTTATCCGAAAATTTAAAGAGAATCAAACTCTTCTTCCAAGTGCCTTAATGTCGTCCAACTCTCTTGTTCCTTGCACCAAAATAAAATTCCTTTGTTTGCTCCCCAAGTGACCCGAACCTAGGCTCCTTCCCCTTGACTGTGGCGTCACCTACTGGGCTTTAAGTGGTGCCTCCAAGCCACTTAAACAAGCCTATATTTGTGTCAAACTTCTTCTATTAATTTTCTTAAGGCCACCTTGTTTTAGTTTCCTCTTTTACTTAACATTTCTAAATCATTTCCTTACATTTCCAGGTTTCCAAAATGTTCACTTTCCTATTTTAACTTAACATTTCCAAGTTTCCAAAATGTTCACTTTCCTATTTTAACTTAACATTTCCAAGTTTCCAAAAATGTTCATCACACATTCATAATACATAAGTCATGCCATTTCATATAATTAAATCAAAATACATAGGCCCATTTTCAGGATGTTACAGTTCTACCCCCTTAAAATAAATTTCGTCCTCGAAATTGCTTGGCTAAAATAAATGAGGGTATTCTTTGTCGCATTGCCTCTTCAGCTCTAGAAGCTTCCTCCGATCCGAGATTGCGCCACAACACTTTGACTAGGGGAACTGACTTCCTCCGTAATATTTTCACGTCTCGTTCCAAGATCTGAATCGGCTCTTCCTCATAGGATAAGTCCGGCCTTAGCTCCACTTCTTCAACTGGTACCACATGTGATGGATCCGATCGATAACGACGTAGCATGGACACATGGAATACGTCGTGCATCTACTGCAACTCTGGTGGCAACTCTAGCTGGTACGCCACTGGTCCAACTCGCTTCAACACTCGATAGGGTCCTATAAACCTTGGGCTTAGCTTCCCTTTCCGACCAAATCTCATCACCTTCATCCAAGGCGAAACCTTAAGAAATACTTGGTCTCCCACATCAAATTCAATCTCTTTTCGTTTGAGATCTGCATACAAATTTTGTCTATCGGATGTGTAACACCCTTAACCCACATCTGTCACCGAATCAGGGTTAAAGGGCATTATTACACATAATACAAATCCTATTAAATATTTACGACACTAATATTCATAATCAAAGACATAATGGGTAATGTAATATCATAATATCCTTAGCATTTTAAAGAAATAAAATAAAATATAAACATATATATATTATAACCATTTAGCGAATTCACCTAGAAGCATGTTTCATTAAATAATTTTACTCTTTGTTCATCTAGTCACCCAATATACAATGACCGAATATGCACTGTCCATTATTAATAAACCTAAAGAAATTAACTATCATTCAAAATACACATGCGTAAATATAAAAATATCTAAAAAGATGTGCGAAATCTGTGTAATTGAATTTAACATTTATCAACCATAGTCCCTTTAAAAGAAATTTCTAACATTACAATTTCCAAATGTAATATCTTTCAATTTAAAGCGTATTATAAGATCTACCTCAATTTGCCATCTATTAAACCGGAAGAAAAAGGCATGGTATAATATGCACGAAAGACATATATATATATATAAATATATACGCAATTATGCATACATGCATTAGAGGTTGTGTTTTTATAAAGACACAAGCATCTGGTCAATTACTATCAAGATCCTATTACCATGACTTCACCAATACATGACCAAACCACTTAAATCGAATTTGATACAAATGTACCAATGCCATTTATAACCAGAATATGCTATATGCATTATAACATTTTCTCTTTGATGTAAACTTGAGTATAACACTTTAATACCTCTTTTCACGAATTAATAAATCAAACACACTCACATATGTGCAGCAGTTAATTATACATTCATTTACGCATACACATTTTGCAAATTATGCTTACGAAAGGTCATGCATTATTACTTTATATATATATATTATATATATATATATATATATATATTCAAGACAAAAGTATCTTAACTTAGCCATTTTCGCATGGCTATACTTATATACAAGACAAAATTCATGGTTTTAAAACTTAGTCTAACCTATACATGCCTTTGATTTAAAAACCAAACTTATAAGTACCAAATAATATGATAGCGTGGATGACTTCACTGATGATCCTCTGAGCTCGTAGCTAGATCAGAATCTATAAAACAGAGTAAACAACACATGGAGTAAGCTACTGAGCTTAGTAAGCCATAAGCAATTAGAACAATATAATCAACTATTCACCATTATACTTTATTGTTTACATAATCTTAGTTTAAACTCATAGCATACATTAATCATCGAAGCCATATATCACAAATTTAATAGGTACTAGCTTCAACCTAATTCCATGTATTGAATATACACACAATTATGGGGTTAATTCCACATGACTAATTACCTATCTATAGAATTCCTAATTAGCCGAATATACTTGTATATTCATACTCATAAAATCATCAAATGCTTAAATGTTGATCAACGAACATCATCTAATCAATATCAAATTTCCACATATCCAAGATACCAAATGCATAATACTTTATTTAAAAATCTACTCAATCACAACTTCATATATATATAAACACACACTTAAGTCAATACATACCTTGTGGCCAAAATTATTTAATTTGCTTAATCAAGCTTTGACTTGCTCATTTACCACCATCACTTCCCCATTTTGTAAGTTTACGCTCGTATTATAAATCACCAGCATTAAGCCTGCTAGGCAATAAGCGAATATGTCACCTAGGCACTAAGCACGCTAGGCAATAAGCGAATATGTCAAACACGAGGCACATTAGGCAATAAGCCGATTATATCACCACGACGAGGCACGCTGGGCAATAAGCTGATTATATCACCGACACGAGGCTCGCTAGGCTATAAGCGACTATATCACGAGCACGAGGCACGCTGAGCAATAAGCTGATTATATCAAACACGAGGCACGCTAGGCAATAAGCCCGATTATATCAACGTGGTCAATCATTCCACACACATTTCATCACTATATTACATAACCAATTCAGCTAAGCTTATTTACTTTAAACAAATAAAATCATTACGTCTTTGTAAAATCCCACAATGCACATCGAGATACTTATTCATATCACAATATCAAATTATACAAACAATCAAATGTACTTATATACATTCGACTAAGAAAAATTATGTACTAAAATTTATCAAACATTACCATTTAATATGTTCATAACAATTCTTTGATCTAATTAAACAGGACTTACCTCGGTTGTCGATAGTCCGCGAATCATTATTCGAGAACCTTCGTCTTTCCCCGATATAATTACATTTTTCTTTGCTCTTGATCTAATACACATTAAAATTTAGCTCATTCAAATACATTTCATCTCAATTTAGTCCCAAAACACACAAATGGGCAAATTACCATTTTACCCTACTATTTCAATACTTTGCAATTTAGTCCTATTTGCATAAAACTCAAAATACATCAAATTTCCCCATACTCCTTAAGGGCGAATATGTATAAGGACTATACAAGTTTATTTCTTTCATTTATTTTGTAATTAAGCCCTCTAAAATTTTATTTTTACAAATTGGCCTAAAACACAAATTCACCAAAACTTCCAACACATAATATACTAATTTTTAACCTATCTTTCATCTAACATCATCAAACATCAAAACCTCAAGAATTAATCAATGGCAGATTCATATACACACTAATCTTAGAAATTCTAGCATGGGTTGGGTAATATACTAAGCAACGATCTCAAAAGCGTAAAATTAACAAAAGCAAGCTAGATTTCTTACCTAATTAAGCTTGAATAAGGTAGAATGTTTCAAGGCTTTTCTCCCTTTTTCTTTTGTGTTTTTCGGCCAAAAGATGAACAATGCATGGCTTTTTATTTTTTGTTTTATTAACATATATTAATTAGTTTATTTTAACATATAATGTAATAATATATATTATAAAAATTCAAACACTATTACATGCATCAAGGTGGCGACCATTAACCTAAAATGGGCTATTTGCCTTTTAATACCTCACATTAAAAAGCCATGCTCAATTTAACACATTACACTTTAGTTGGCCACTTTTACTTTTTACTTGATTAAGTCCTTTTATCAAACTCAATACTTAAGCGATAAAATTTTTCTATGAAACTTTCACACATAAATACATACATAATAAACACTAAATATAATATTTAAATATTTCTCGGGCTCGAATTTGTGGTCTGAAACCACTGTTTCAGTAGGGTCGGTCGATGCATTACAACTCTCCCCTTAAGGATTTTTGTCCAGAAAATCTTACAGATTAAACAACGTCGGATATTGTTACCTCATTGAATCTTGAGGCTCCCCGTTGCCTCTTCAACTCCGTCTGCGATTCCATAACACTTTCACTAAGGAGATCTTTTGTTTTTAAATCTTTCATTTCTGAGCTAAAATCGGATCGGCTTTTCCTCAAGCGTCATATCAGTTGTATCTCAATCTCGGATGGAGCAATCACATGTAGCGGATCGATCTGTATCTACGACATAGAAACATGAAATACATCGTGTATCTTTTCTAATTTAGAGGTATCTTCAATTATAAACAAGAGCCCAACCGTTCAATGATTTCATACGGTCCAATGAACCTCGGGCTCAACTTGCCTTCCGGCCAAAAGCGGAGCACTTTCTTCCACGGAGAAACCTTTAAAAATACTCGATCTCAATCGAAATTCAATATCTTTCGTTTCAAATTAGCATAAGACTTTTGACGATCCAAGTAGCTTTCAAATTGTCTCTAATAATAGCTACTTTACATTGGGTTTCTTTAATCAAATCAACCCGTGTATCTTATTTTTTTGAGCTCGATCCGGTATAATGGTGTTCGACATTTTGCCCGTATAAGGCTTCATAAGGTGCCATTTGATACTAGATTGAAAACTATTATTATAAGAAAATTCAATCAAAGGTAGGTATCGTTCCCACGTACCTTCAAACTCGAGCATAACATCTCAACATGTCCTCAAGTATCCGAATAGTTCACTCGGATTGACCGATCATTTGCGGATGGAAAGTCGTACTAAAATGAAGTTTAGTACCTAAAGCATCTTGCAACTTCTTCCAAAACGCGATGTAAATCTCGAGTCTCATGCGAAACAATGGAACTCGGTACACCATGCAATCTCACAATCGTGATCGTACAATTCAACAAGTTTATCAAGTGAATAGTGCATGCGTCTTGGCACAAAATGAGTGATTTAGTCGACCTATCAACTATAACCAGACGGCATCTTTCCTACTCGGAGTCATAGGGAGACCGGATACAAAATCCATTGTAATTCTATCCTATTTCCATTCGGTATCATGATTAGGTGAAGTAGTCCGAGATGGCGCTTGATGCTCGGCATTTACTTAACGACAGTTAAACTTAGATACAAATTGAGATATATCCGTTTCATGTCGAGCCACCAATAGAAGCTGTTTCAAATCGTTATACATATTCGTGCTACCGGATGTATCGATAGTCGACCATTATGAGCCTCACTCAAAATCATACGTATCAAATATGAGTTCTTTGGAACACACATTCGGCTTTTAAAATTCAAACAATCATTTGCATCAATCGAAAATGCGATTACGTGCCCTTTTCACCTTGAATTCGACTAGCAATCAAATCTTTATCAACTTTCTATGCATCACAAATTTCTTTGAATAAACATCGATCTTGCTCGTAACTTCGGCTATGATCGAACCATCACTAGACATAGCCATCTGTGCATTCATTGCACGAAGAGCAAATAATGATTTCGACTTAACGCATTCGCAACAACGTTAGCTTTTCCGGATGATAGTCAATCACCAATTCATAGTCTTTCAGCAGTTCTAGCCACTGCGTTGTCTCAAATTCAGGTCTTTACGAGTCATTAGATACTTGGACTTTTGTGATCCGAGTAAACATGGCATTTCTCGCCAAATAAGTAATGGCGCCAAATCTTGATCATGAACACAATGGTCGCAAGCTCTAAATCATGTGTTGGGTAATTTCTTTCATGCGGCTTCAATTGTCTTGATCGTGAGGCTACTACCCTACCTTCTGCATCAATACAGCCCAAACCATAAGGAAGCATCGAATACACAACAAATTCTTTACCGATTCGGTGAGCTAAACTGGAGCTTTGGTCAAAAGGGCTTTCAAGCGCTCGAAACTTTTACGGCACTTCTCGACCACTCAAACTTGACATCTTTCGTAGTAGCTTTGTCAAAGGTGCAGCTATCATAGAAAAACCTTTCACAAGCGATCGTAATAGCCGAGAAGTCCCAAAAACTTGAATCTAAAGCGTTCTTGGTGGCTTCCAATCAAGTATAGCCAAAATTTTGTTAGGATCGACTCGAATACGATCTTTGAAACAACATGTCCCAAGAAGTCGACTTCTTTCATCCGAACTCACACTTGCTAAACTTCGCATAAAGCTGTTGATCTCTCAAAGTTTGTAGCACTAATCTCAAATGATCGGCATGCTCGATTTCATTTTGGAGTAGATCGATATATCATCAATAAACACTACTACAAACCGATCCAAAAAGCGTATGAAGACTCGATTCATTAAATCCATAAAAGCGCAAGTGCATTAGTGAGTCCAAAAGGCATAACCGAAACTCAAAATGTCCGTACCTCGTCAGGAATGGGTCTTTAGCACATCTGCATCTCGACTACATAGCCGATAATAAACGATCTCAAATCTACCTTGAAAATCTGAAGCCCTTTCAATGATCAAACAAATCATCAATCCAAGGTAGCAGGTACTTATTCTTTATAGTTACCTTATTCGATTCTTGATAATCAATACACATTCGCATCGTTCCATCTTTCTTCTTCACAAAAAAATGGTGCACCCAAGGGAAAAACTTGGCCGTGCAAAACCCCTATCATCAACTCTTGCAAGCTGCACTTTCAACTCTTTTAACTCTGTAGGTGTCATCCGATCACGAGCTATCGAGATCGAGTCGTTCGATACTAAATCAATGTCGAACTCAATCTCTCTGTTTGGTGGTAAACCGGTAGTTCTTGAGAAACAATGCGAGTATTCACACACAACCGGTATAGATTCAATATGCTTTTGGACACTTTATTATCCGATTACATAGGCCAAATAAGCTTCGCACCTTTTCTCACATATACGGGCTAACATCGAAGATATTCATGAGAAACCCACTTAAATCTTTGGATTCAATTCGATGATCTCACCGTTCGGCATCTCAAATCAATAAACTTTCTTTTGCAATTCAACAACGCATCATGTGAAGTTAACGGTCCATCCCCAAAATTAGGTCGAACTCATGAAGGGCAACAACATTAAATCGGTGGGAAGCAAGAATCCGAATCATCAATGGGCAACCTCTACACACTTTATTAACAAATGCGCATCTACCCAAAGGGTTGGACACACGAATCGAAACTTCGATGAGACTCAAGTGGCGAGTCTTCGATTACTAGAGTTTCACACACATATGAATGAGTCAAACCGGGATCAATCAATGCAATCACGGTAGTATCATAAAGGCGAAAATCGCAAGTAATGACATCGGGGAGGAAGCATCCTCTCGACTCATGTAGCATAAGCTCTAACTAGAGCTCTAGCCTCGAATCGAGCTGCGGTGTTCTTAGTTCCTCTCGACTACCACCTACATTGCACGAATATGCGGATGGCACGCCTTCGTCTTGTGCGTTGCTTGACTTAATGTTACGAGCGTATTACGCTCAACTAACATCGGACATTCTCTAATAAAATGATCTGATGATCCACATTTAAAGCAAGACCGATCATGGAATCTACAACTCCTAGAATGCCATTTCCCACAATGCTTGCATTCAACTCGATTCTGTGGAACATTACCAACACTGGCCATCGAGGTAGCTCGGGTGCCCACTGGAGGTCGTTCACATCTAGGTACATCTGAAGTAGCTTTATGTCGGCTGAAATCATCTCTGAACTTTTTAGATGTGGAATGGAAATTCTTACCCAACGATCTCTTTCGAGTGTCTCTAGCTTCTGTCTCAGCCTTTCTTTTCTCTTTCCCAAGCTCTTCAGCTTTGCAAGCTCGCTCAACTAATGTCACAAACTCTTGAATTTCAAGAATGCCAACGAGTAACTTTATATCTTCATTCGAATAGTCTTCAAACCTTTTGCACATAATAGCTTCGGTGAAACACACTCTCTAGCATATCTGCTGAGCGACAAATTTCCGTTCATATTACATCACGGTCATTCGCCTGTTTGATTCAAGAAATTCTTTTCATTTTGGTCGATGAACCTCTGGTGATATATTTCTTGCGAAATTCATTACGGAAGAAATCCCGTCACTTTTTCTTCGGGACCAGCGATACTAGTGTATTCCACCGGTGATATGCGGTGTCACAAGTAAAGATATAACACACTTCAAGCATTCCTCCGGAGTACAAGATAGCTCATCAAGTACCGAATAGTATTATCAAGCCACATTTCGACTGTTACGCATCATCATCATCATTGGCCTCAATTCTTACTTAAACTTCCTAATTTTATCAAGCGAAGGCCTACTAGATCTCATCGGATCTATCATCGAAGTCTTTGAAGGAATCGAAGTTGGATTTTTGGGGTGGAGGTTGAAGTACTGTTGGGTTAGTCTGAATAAATGGGTAAACTACTGCGTTCATCATCGGTAGAAGGCTTGTTTAGCCTCCCCTCATAGCTACCGGCCCGGTCGAGAGTCTCAACGGCAGCGATCCGTGTGCACGGTCGGCGCTACACTCTCTACATCATCCACTCTGACTCTCTCGGGATCGGTGTCCATTTACTATATAAAACACGATTCGAATGTCGAAGTCACCACACTATCAATATATGAAAAAGGCATGTATAGCTAGACTCACACACCTACGGTAGTCCTAGAATCGACTAAACCGTAGCTCGATACCAATTAAATGTAACACCTTAACCCACATCATGTCGTAGAATCGGGGTTAAAGGGCATTATTACACATATTACGAATCCTATTAAATATTTACGACACTAATATTCATAATCAAAGATATAATGGGTAATGTAATATCATAATATCCTTAGCATTTTAAAGAAATAAAATAAAATATAAACATATATATATTATAACCATTTAGCCAATTCACCTAGAAGCATGTTTCATTAAATAATTTTACTCTTTGTTCATCTAGTCACCCAATATACAATGACCGAATATGCACTGTCCATTATTAATAAACCTAAAGAAATTAACTATCATTCAAAATACACATGCGTAAATATAAAAATATCTAAAGAGGCGTGCGAAATCTGTGTAATTGAATTTAACATTTATCAACCATAGTCCCTTTAAAAGAAATTTCTAACATAACAATTTCCAAATGTAATATCTTTCAATTTAAAGCGTATTATAAGATCTACCTCCAATTTGCCATCTATTAAACCAAAAGAAAAGGCATGGTATAATATACGAAAGACATATATATATATATATATATATATATAAATATAAATATATACGCAATTATGCATACATGCATTAGAGGTTGTGTTTTATAAAGACACAAGCATCACAGTCAATTACTATCAAGATCCTATTACCATGACTTCACCAATACATGACCAAACCACTTAAATCAATTTGATACAAATGTACCAATGCCATTTATAACAAGAATATGCTATATGCATTATAACATTTTCTCTTTGATGTAAACTTGAGTATAACACTTTAATACCTCTTTTCTGAATTAATAAATCAAACACACTCACATATGTGCAGCGGTTAATTATACATTCATTTACGCATACACATTTTGCAAATTTTGCTTACGAAAGGTCATGCATTATTACTTTATATATATATTCAAGATAAAAAGTATCTTAACTTAGCCATTTTCGCATGGCTATACTTATATACAAGACAAAATTCATGGTTTTAAAACTTAGTCTAACCTATACATGCCTTTGATTTAAAAACCAAACTTATAAGTACCAAATAATATGATAGCGTGGATGACTTCTTGATGATCCTCTGAGCTTGTAGCTAGATCAGAATCTATAAAATGAGTAAACAACACATGGAGTAAGCTATTGAGCTTAGTAAGCCTTAAGCAATTAGAACAATATAATCAACTATTCACCATTATACTTTATTGTTTACATAATCTTAGTTTAAACTCATAGCATACATTAATCATCGAAGCCATATATCACAAATTTAATAGGTACTAGCTTCAACCTAATTCCATGCATTCAAATATACACACAATTATGGGGTTAATTCCACATGACTAATTACCTATCTATAGAATTCCTAATTAGCCGAATATACTTGTATATTCATACTCATAAAATCATCAAATGCTTAAATGTTGATCAACGAACATCATCTAATCAATATCAAATTTCCACATGTCCAAGATACCAAATGCATAATACTTTATTTAAAATCTACTCAATCACAACTTCATATATATATAAACACACACTTAAGTCAATACATACCTTGTGGCCAAAATTATTTAATTTGCTTAATCAAGCTTTGACTTGCTCATTTACCACCATCACTTCCCCATTTTGTAAGTTTACGCTCGTATTATAAATCACCAGCATTAAGCCTGCTAGGCAATAAGCCCGAATATGTCACCAATTACTAAGCACCGCTAGGCAATAAGCCCGAATATGTCACCAAGCACGAGGCACGCTAGGCAATAAGCCGATTATATCAACGACGAGGCACATTGGGCAATAAGCTCGATTATATCACTGATGCGAGGCCTGCTTGGGCAATAAGCTCGACTATATCACGATGCGAGGCTGCTAGGCAATAAGCTCGATTATATCACAACACGAGGCACGCTAGGCAATAAGCCCGATTATATCAACGTGGTCAATCATTCCACACACATTTCATCACTATATTACATAACCAATTGAGCTAAGCTTATTTACTTTAAGCAGATAAAATTGTTACGTCTTTGTCAAATCCCACAATTCACATCGAGATACTTATTCATATCACAATATCAAATTATACAAACAATCTAATGTACTTATATACATTCGCTAAGAAAAATTATGTACTAAAATTTATCAAACATTACCATTTAATATGTTCATAACAATTCTTTGATCTAATTCAACAGGACTTACCTCGGTTGTCGATAGTCAAATGCGAATCATTTATTGAGAACCTTCGTCTTTCCTCGATCTAATTAGTTTTTCTTTGCTCTTGATCTAATACACATTAAAATTTAGCTCATTCAAATACATTTCATCTCAATTTAGTCCCAAAACACACAAATGGGCAAATTACCATTTTACCCTACTATTTCAATACTTTGCAATTTAGTCCTATTTGCATAAAACTCAAAATACATCAAATTTCCCCATACTCCTTAAGGGCGAATATGTATAAGGACTATACAAGTCTATTTATTTCATTTATTTTGCAATTAAGCCCTCTAAAATTTTATTTTTACAAATTGGCCCTAAAACACAAATTCACCAAAACTTCCAACACATAATATACTAATTTTTAACCTATCTTTCATCTAACATCATCAAACATCAAAACCTCAAGAATTCATCAATGGCCGATTCATATATACACACTAATCTTAGAAATTCTAGCATGGGTCGGGTAATATACTAAACAACGATCCCAAAACGTAAAAATTAACAAAATCGAGCTAGATTTCTTACCTAATTAAGCTTGAATAAGGTCGAATGTTTCAAGGCTTTTCTCCCTTTTCTTTTGTGTTTTTGGCCAAAAGATGAACAATGCATAGCTTTTTATTTTTTGTTTTATTAACATATATTAATTAGTTTATTTTAACATATAATGTAATAATATATATTATAAAAATTCAAACACTATTACATGCATCAAGGTGGCCGGCCATTAACCTAAAAATGGGCTATTTGCCCTTTTAATACCTCACATTAAAAAGCCATGCTCAATTTAACACATTACACTTTAGTTGGCCACTTTTACTTTTTACGTGATTAAGTCCTTTTATCAAACTCAATACTTAAGCGATAAAATTTTTCTCTGAAACTTTCACACACATAAATACATACATAATAAACACTAAATATAATATTTAAATATTTCTCGGGCTCAGATTCGTGGTCTTGAAACCACAGTTCCGATTAGGGTCAGATTCGGTCTGTTACAGGATGCTTCCTTTAACCGTGCCCAAATTATCTCAACCTTTTCTTCGGATTCTGCCACTAACTCTGGACCCAAAACTCGACGTTCTCCCAATTTCGTCCAACATGTAGGAGTTCGGCACTTCTGACCATACAACGCTTCATAAGGTGCCATTTGAATACTTGCCTGATAGCTGTTGTTGTAGGCAAACTCTGCTAAAGGCAAATACTCCTCCCAACTTCCTCTGAAATCTATCACACAGCCCCTCAACATATCCTCCAATACTTGGATTACCCGTTCAGATTGCCCGTCTGACTGAGGTGAAAGGCCGTAGTGAAATCCAACTTAGTGCCGAAAGCTTGATGAAGTGCCTCCAAAATCGAGACGTAAATCTTGGTTCTCATCCGAAATGATGAACCAAGCACTCCATGTAGCCTCACAATTTTTGCCACATATAACTTAGCCAATTTACAAGAGAATAATCAACCCTTACTGGGATAAAGTGCACGGACTTGGTCAGACGGTCCACTATTACCCATACCGAGTCCTTCTTACTAGGCGTAAGGGGAAGCCTACTAACGAAGTCCATGGTAATTCTTTCCCACTTCCACTGTGGAATTTCGATTGGCTGAAGTAATCCCGATGGAACTTGGTGTTTAGCCTTAACTTGCTGACACGTCAGACATTTCCCCACGAATTCAGTAACTTCCCGCTTAAGATCAGGCCATCAAAACTGTTCCCTTAGATCCCTATCTGACTTGGTGCCTCCGGGATGCATAGCATAAGGGCTACTATCGCTTCGAAGAATCCTCTGTCTTAACTCCTCGTCGCTCAAAGATCTGGACCTTTCCTTTGAAGCACAATACTCCCTCATCACTAACACCATCGTCCTCTAACTCTCCGTTCTGTACTTGCTGTAGCTTAGCACTTAAGTCCTCATCAGCCAACTATCCTTCTTTCACTTCATTCAACCACGTCGGCTTGACTTGCAACTCTGCCAACAGGCTTCCATCATCATACAAACTTAAATGGGCAAACATTGCCCTCAGATCCAACACCACCTTTCGACTTAGGGCATCCGCCACTACATTCGCCTTGCCCGGGTGATATTCTATCGAACAGTCATAGTCCTTCAGCAATTCAACCCACCTTCGCTGCCTCAAGTTTAACTCCTTCTGAGTCAGCAAATACTTAAGGCTCTTGTGGTCTGTGTAGATCGTCGACTTTTTACCATAAAGGTAGTGTCTCCACACCTTAAGAGTGAAGACCACTGCTGCTAATTCCAAGTCGTGCGTCGGGTAATTCACCTCATGTGGCCTCAGTTGTCGAGACGCATAAGCGACTACTTTACCATCCTGCATCAGAACACATCCTAATCCCGTATGTGAAGTGTCACAGTATACCACAAAATCTTTTCCTGCCTCCGGCTGAATCAACACTAGAGTTTCAGTCAAAACCTTCTTGAGCTTTTCAAAGCTCTCCTGCTGCTTATCCGACCATACAAAGGGTACTTCTTTCCTCAACAACTTTTTCAAAGGCGCGGCTATTGACGAAAATCCTTCCACAAACCTTCTGTAATAGCCTGCCAATCCCAAGAAACTACGAATCTCTGCCACCGACTTAGGTGGTTTCCAATCCAACACTGCTTCAATCTTTCTAGGATCCACCCTTATTCCTTCAGCAGACACCACGTGTCCTAAGAAAGCAACTTCCCTAAGCCAAAATTCACACTTGCTGAATTTGGCATAGAGCTTCTTTTCCCTTAATACTTGCAACACAGTCCGGAGATGTTCATCATGCTCCTCCTCAGTCTTGGAGTACACCAAAATATCATCGATGAACACTACGACGAACCTATCCAAGTAAGGTTGAAACACCCGGTTCATCATATCCATGAAGCGTGGTGGGGCATTGGTCAACCCAAAGCGGCATTACTACAAACTCAAAATGGCAGTATCTTGTCCTAAAGGTCATCTTATGGATATCCGCCTCCTTTACCTTCAATTGGTGATACCTGTCCTTAAGTCAATCTTTGAGAACACTGCCGCCCCCTTTAGCTGATCGAATAAGTCATCAATCCTTGGCAAAGGATACTTGTTCTTGATGGTCAGCTTATTCAACTGACGATAGTCTATGCACATACGCATAGTTCCGTCTTTCTTCTTCACAAATAGGACTAGTGCTCCCCATGAAGACATACTGGGTCAAATAAACCCACGATCCAGCAATTCTTGGATTTGAGCCTTGAGCTCAACCAACTCCTTTGGTGCCATTCTGTACGGAGTGATTGACACATGAGCTATTCCCGGCAGTAAATCAATTCTAAACTCCACCTCCCTATCTGGGGGTATTCCTGGTAATTCCTTTGGGAACACATCCTCAAAGTCCCTTACCATTCTAACTCCACTAACACCTTCTTCCTTTCCATCTAGCGCACTTACAAAGGCTAAGAATGCCCTACACCCTTTACGAACCATCTTTTCAGCCTTTAGCGCCGAAACTACATTAGTCAAGTAGTTTCTTCTTTCTCCTATCATTACTACCACTTCATCTTTCGGGGTCCTTAGTTTCATTCGTTTAGCCACACAATCCAACACGGCTCGGTGTTCTACTAACCAATCCATACCAAGTATGAGGTCAAACTCCCCAAAGGGTAGTTCCATTAAATCAACCCGAAAGTTTACTCCCTAAATTTCTAGGGATACACTCTGAAAGATCTTATCCACCACTACAGTTTGGCCTAATGGGCTTACTACAGTCATCTTCCTATCAGAAAGTTTAGAGTCTAGGCCTAGTGTTTCCACTACACTACAAGCAACATAAGAATGGGTCGAGCCCACATCAATAAGAGCAAAATAAGGCTTGCCATGAATGAATAACGTACCGGTTATGACATCCGGTGCATCTCTATCCTCCCTACAGTGAATCGCATAAACCAACCCCGGCTGCCTCGCCTCTGTATTAGCAGCACCTCGGCCTGGTGTTCCACGTCCCCTACCATTTCCTTGATTATTTGGACCACGACCTGTTGAAATTCTTGTCCCCTCTACCAACTCGATTAGCATTACGAGTCTTTGGGCGATTCTCATCTGGTTTCTTCGGGTACTCCTTGATCATATGGTCATTTGACCCACATCTGAAACATCCACCTGTCTTCTTCCAGCATTCTCCTAAGTGCTTTTTTTCCACATTGATCACAAGGACGATACTGCCCTCCTGTACCAACTTGCTGACCCCGCGGCCCATCAGCTCTGGGCCTTTTTTGCATATTTCCCGATGATCCTAACGACCCATAACCCCTTTTGGGTCTATTCCTATCAGAGCTCTGCTTGACCGAGTCCTTGATTCCCTCAGCTACCTTAGCCTTTTCTACCAACGCGAAAAATTCCCGCTCCTGATGTGGAGCTATCAGTAACCTTAGGTCATCCCTTAAACTGTCTTCGAACCGCACACATCGCTCATGCTCCGTAGCCATTACTCCTCCAACATAACGGCTTAACCTCAGAAATTCAGCTTCATATGCTACTACAGACTTGTTCCCTTGAACCAGCCCCAAAAATGCCTTCCTCTGCTCATCAATATAACGTGTACCGACATACTTCTTCTGATATGCGGCCTTAACATATTCCCAGGTCAGATCCTCAGCTGTGGCACTATCTCGAATTGTTAACCACCATTGATACGCTTCATCACGTAGCAGTGCCACCATTCCTTTCAACTTCTCCTCAGGAGCCAGATCGAACTCATCCATAATGTGCTCGGTCGCCTCCAACCGAGATTTAGTTTGTATTGGGTGCCACACCAGATACTCCACGAAACACCTCAGCTCCGTTGGCTCGAGTCACTCGGTACAAATTTTTGAGCTCCGTATTCCTTCTAGCTCTAGCCACCATTTCAAGAATCGCAGATAGCACGTGATACAAACATCATCCCCGTCTGAGCTTCTTGCTTCGACACTAACAAATGGGGTGGTGGTGGCGATGGTAACTCATTGTAGACCCTTGACTCGATCTAACGGGTTCGACACGGTCATTCTTCCTCTCTGGCGTCCATGACGACCGCGTCCTCTAGAACTCATATCTAACACACGCTTTAATCGATTAAGAAATTTTATGAATTAGTCTTTATTCCACCGATTAACCGCGAAGAAGTTTTATGAAAAGAATTTTAGGAGTGGTTCTTTCATTATTCATACATGCACACAGTCTTTACATTCATACATCCATCAATCAATTATGAACTTTCGTTCATTCGAGAAATGTTGTAGTTTTCATTGTTGTTTTTTCCACTACCAGGGGTATTTTCGTAATTTACCCTACAGGGGTATTTTTGTAATTTGGCAAAATAAAGTTCCTTGGTGATTTTGTTAATATGGGTATTTTGGTAATTTTTCATTCTCGGGGTATTTTGGAAAAATTTTGAAATCCGAGGGTAGTTTGGTAATAAACCATGATAAATTTGTAAATCTTAATAAATCAAGGATATTTTGGATTTTACAAAACTTGAAGGTTGTTTCTGAGAATTTGTTTTCCAAATTAGTGTTGTTGTAGAAATTTTTGAAGATCGGGGGTCATTCGGGTAGTTTTGTAACTCGGGGGTATTTCGATAATTTGCAGGTTAGGGGTAATTTCGTAAAATTTTCCAAAATCAAGGTATTTTGGTATTTGGCAAATTAGGGTTTTTGGACATTTGATAAAGTATTGAAATTTTGATAAGAATTATGGGTATTTAAAATTTTCATAAACCAGGGGCATTTTTGTAATTTAACCACTAGGGGTATTTTAGTAAAGTTGTAAATCAGAAATATTTCAGGAAAATTTATAAAAATAATCTTTTCAAATCAAGAGGGTAATTTAGTGATTATAAAACTAGGGTTTTCATAAAAAAAATACGGCTAGTCCCTTTCGAGTTTTAGTTAGGGGTTTAGCCCGTGAATAAGTCCTCTTGGTTAGGGTGAATCGTAGCTACGCACCAGGTAGGATTTGAGTGGAGAGGAGGTGAGTCACGCGAACTGCTTAAATACCAAGCTCCCACTGAAACCAATCCTAGACATGCGCACCATGGTTGCCACACCCTAACTCGACGACTTAACCACAGGTTTGTTTAGTTAGGCATTTAAGTCTTATGTTTTTGTTGGGGTATACTAGTCCTAGGGTTCAATGTACTTAATCTCTATTCTACGTTCCATTCCATTTCTACCCCTCTACAAGTCATACTATAAATCACACAATGGATAGAAGTACTTACCTGGTGGACTTCGGGTCGGAGACTTAGTGGGCCATGCCAGAAAAACCTGCTTAATTCACAAAATTCCTTGTGGGCTTAACTTTGAAAACATTTTGGGCCTTAAACCCAAGGCTGAGAGTTTAAAACTGGGCTCTGATACCAAATTGAAACACCCCAAACCCGACCCACGAGCCCTGACCGGATCTGGTATGTTCCCGGTGTAAACTGTTTCAAATTTTTTGTTACTTAGGAAAAACTTGTGTGATTTGGAAGAAAGATCATTTTGGGTTGGGCTTGAGATGAAACCAAGTTTATTTCATTATTAAAATCCTTTACTTTAGGTGATAAAACGTTTGGGCTTTGTTTTAAAAATAGATTTACTTAATCTTTTAATAAATAAAAGTTTGTAAGCTTAATAAATAAAATGAATAAAATAGTTCTACTAAGGCCTTATTACATCAAATAATTCCCAAAATTTAAATTCAAAATACTTAAAGTAAAATAGTCTAAATAAAAGAAATCTGAACTTCACATGGCCTCCACTAAGCATCTGTGGCCCGGTCCATCACCGATCGTCACTGAAAATAATCCCACAAGGGTGAGTCAAGCAGACTCAATGTAACCAACACTAAAATTTAGCAGTTTAGGCATATGTTCACATATTACATGCATATTCATATAATGAGATAGGAAATAATGATGCAACCGAACCCAAACCTATATGCCATCCGCTACCGTCCCCGTACCAACTGCGCACACCGTGGGACTACTAAGTCAACCCTCCATCCGCTACACACCATCGAAGGTAGTCATTGCGGTCGACATGCTCATCGCCTTATAAAATTCGTGGTCTTAGGTCACCAAAATTCGTGGTCTTAGGTCACCACATTCAGGTTATCGTGGTCTTAGGTCACCACATTTAGATTCCGTGGTCTTAGGTCACCACATTTACTTCCCCTTTTCACATAACCCATATGCCCCATATTTCATACACAATATGCAAAATCATGCCTTAATTCACATTCTTATCACTTTTCACATGTTAAAAATAACATATATTCATAGTCCTAGTAGGAGTAGGAAGCGTGCACAGTACTTTTGTACCATAGTATGGTACCTTAGCCATATTCACATTCTTATAAACATGCACATATTAATTAATGCCATAAATCTTATTAAAAAGTAGTGTAGGGTACACACCGATTAAACTAACAATTCCTTTGAAATCCCAAATTCGATCTTAGATCTTTAACTCCCTACATTCGGTCCATATTAAAGATTTAATGAAAAACTCATTCGGCCATAAAACCAAATCCTAGTAGGATTTGTGCACTAAAACTTACCTTAATGCCAATTTGCTTATCTCTCAAATCCCGAAAACTTTGCTATTCTCCTCCTTGTATTTGGCCAAACATTGGATCTCTACATAGGTTAGTTTCGGCTTTTCAAACAAAGTAAGAGATAGATCTAGATATCCAAAATAGGCCTTGGCCGAATATACCTATGTGCTTACCTTCCAAATCTTAAATCTCGAAAATGATCTTTTGTCTTAGGTGCCTGTCGAAATCCCTATAATCATATGTTAGATCGATTTTTAACACTTAATCACTATTAAATGGCCTTTGGCCGAATGTCAAAGTGTTACTCACCTTAGATCCTTGAAATCCCGAAAGCACTATTTGACTATGGAGATGTTGACAATAGCAGAGATCTCGGAGAACTTTCAAGTTTCGTCCAAAGATCACTAATAGGATTAATACCTTGATTTCGACAATACTAAGAGTAGAAGAATGGAAATCGAATTTTTGATCTTACCCTTACTTGAAGAAATCAACAGCTCCTATGCTTGGAGCTCCTCAAAGATTCGGCTATGGAGTCTTGAAGACTAGTCGACTATGGCCTAGTGGTGTGTCAACACTTTTGATTCTTGAGGCTTAAAGAACCAGCAATGGTGGATAAAGAAGAAGTAGAATTCACTTGACAAAATAAAAAGAAGAGAGAATGTTGCTTAGGAATTCAGAGAATAGGAGGGAAGAAAAGTGTGAAGAATGGCCTTGTTTTCTCCTATTTGCGAAACTATTACCCCAAGAGTCCCCATTCTACCATCTCTTCCATTCTTAACTTTTCTCTTTATCTCATCATAAACAAATAATCCAATTATCTCTTCTTTTATCCTTAAAATAATCTAATATTAAATCACCATTTATCTACTATTTATCCGAAAATTTAAAGAGAATCAAACTCTTCTTCCAAGTGCCTTAATGCCGTCCAACTCTCATGTTCCTTGCACCAAAATAAAATTTCTTTGTTTGCTCCCCAAGTGACTCGAACCTAGGCTCCTTCCCCTTGACTGTGGCGTCACCTCTTTGGGCTTTAAGTGGTGCCTCCAAGCCACTTAAACAAGCCTATGTTTGTGTCAAACTTCTTCTATTAATTTTCTTAAGGCCACCTTGTTTTAGTTTCCTCTTTTACATAACATTTCTAAATCATTTCCTTACATTTCCAGGTTTCCAAAATGTTCACTTTCCTATTTTAACTTAACATTTCCAAGTTTCCAAAATGTTCACTTTCCTATTTTAACTTAACATTTCCAAGTTTCCAAAATGTTCACTTTCCTATTTTAACTTAACATTTCCAAGTTTCCAAAAATGTTCATCACATATTCATAATACATAAGTCATGCCATTTCGTATAATTAAATCAAAATACATAGGCCCATTTTTAGGATGTTACACTAGCTCTCAAACTTAAGTAAGTCAACACACTAACTTCCCCATTGGAGTCGCCAAGCTGTCATAATGTTGCTTACATAAGGGTATGGGGCCTAGTAAGCAAAGCTAGATACGTAGGGCCTAAATTAATGTAGAGTCACCACTAACCAATTAGGGATAGGTTGGTTAGCCACCTACATCTAAAAGTTTAGGATTAATACTATGAAAAATCCTAAAAGTCTAGACTCTATGTCATCACCAAATTTCGGGTTCGTGAGTACGGTTTCGTGTAGAGGAGTTTATAGCACCCCACAATGCCTATTCGGGAATAGTCTTATAGGGTCTTAGGAGCTAGGTTTTATTTATTTACCTAAGCTAATTAATGTCTTAATCTAGGCTAAAATCTTATGAAAATCTTAAATAAGAACTCTAAAAAAAATGTCTTCAGTTTACTTGTAACTCGATTAAGATGTGTTCACCAAACTTATCTAATTTGAAACTCAAATTAGAGATTTTTACTTTAACGGAACCCTATAAGATACCTAAATAATTCTAGTAAAATACATTCAATTCCTAAAATTAATTCTATTTTAGAATTCTAGAAAAACCTAGAAATTATCAATGAATTAAGAGAAATATTAAAATACATCTTCAACTTATTTAATCTTTTATTATTATTATTTAAAAGATTTAATTAATAACATTGAACATATCAATATCTTATGAAAGTATCCTATCTGAGGTTTATGATTTATATTACTTTAAATTTCTTAATCTAAGGTTTAAATTAGTCAAAATCCTAAAATAATATATCTTAAATAACATATATTAGCTTTCTTAAAAAAGTTTCTAAAATAAAATACTTGGAAAGACCTACTCATGATTTACAATTCACCTACAAAAATCTTTAGTTTTAATCTCAAATAAAGTCCTAAAGAATATGTAACACCCCAAACCCGGCCCAAATACTACAACCAGATCTGGTTTGTCACTAAGAAAAATTTTAGGAAAACCAATCATGTTGACAAAGAAAAAAAAAAACCCAAATAGGAATTACATAAAATGTGCCTTAATAAGCAAAAGCCCAAAACTAGATTACATGTCCTTGAAAAAAAAATTAAAACGAGAATAAATAATAAAGGCCCATAATAAAACTAGAATGTAATCTGATGGCCCATGGCCTTATTACAATGTAGTTTAAATCCACCATATAAAGTACTTTTTAAAAAAAAACTAATATGGGGAACTTGTCGCCCGATCCACCTTCTTTTGCATAGCCACCTTGCGCTTCACTCCGGCCCGGTCCGATGCACTAGTCGTCACCTGAAAGGTTAGTTTAAAGGGGTGAGTCGCGAGACTCAATGTGCAACCCTCATGCACCACTAGATTTGGGCCTCATAAGACATAATAATAATTTTATTTACATAATTAACAAATAATATGCAAAGGCCAACCCATTTGCCTAGGTTTCCATCCACTACACGCCCCTGTACCAACCAACACACCATTGGGGATTTCTACAATCAACCCACACCGCTACACTCCAAGATGGCAGTCATGCTGCTCATCAACATATATTGGCCGAAGCCCGTATAACAAATCACGGCATTAGCCGCTACAGTAATTCACGGTAAAAACCATTACTCATATACATAAACATATAACTTCCTCCTTTCATCACCCAACCCATGCAACATGCACAATAATTTAAAACATGTACAACAGTTTACTTGTAACATATAGTCAGATTATTTACTAACCTGAGGGTCCGTCGTTTAAATCTGAGGTTTCGGCTTTTAATGTAACATGTAAATCTTATGAACACATATACATATATATATTTATTATTAATCAGATCTAGATAGTGGGGAAGTATTACACACCTGATTCACATACTAAGGCTTTCTTTACATCTACGCTACTATTACTCGAAACAACTACTATTGGCCCATGATCTGCCTTCAATTTTGGCCCACACCCCGTTGGCCAATCTCGCACTACCGAAACAGATCGCTTCTTGAATTTGGGTGACAGTTTTACAGATCCAACCTTCTCTGCTTGAGTGTTAGTTGAGTCCATAACAATCCCTTAATCACTAAACCAAATAAACGATGAGATCTAACTCATTAGTTAAATGTAACCTTTAAAATGAACACTTACCTAGTTAGTCAAATCCGAATGTCCTTAAGAAATCGTCACCACCAACCTACCTACATTCGGCCATCCTCCAAATATTAAACCAACCGATACACACAACCAACCTAACCCAAATAGTATTCGGCCAAAGCAAAAGAATCATGGAAGGCCATTCGGCCACACTTACCACTACCTACCTTCTATTTTTCCACGAAATTGGCTTTAATGGGGCAGATTAGACTTCAAGGGGTAAAGAGTATAATCGACAGGGCCTTGGAAACAATGATTTATATTAGGAGTTGGATAAAAATAAAGGAATCATAGAAAAGGAGAAATCCCGAAACTCACTGGATTACTAAAGAGTATAAGGCTTATAGTGCACCTTCGGGAAAACAGAGATCTCCCTTGTAGATTCGGCTATAGAGGAAGAAGATATGCACTAAGAGCATTTGACTTTTCTAAGAGTTTTTGAGGAGAGGAGAAATACTAAGGAGTTTTGGCTAGACAAGAGAAATCAAGGCATGTGAGTGAGAAGAGTTTCGGCTAGAAAGGAAAATGTATGAGAGAAAAAGAAGCAAATGGAAGAAAAAGATGATTTCCCCTATTAAATTCAGCACACATACCAACACATAGTGTTGGAGTTTCTGCCAACTCTTTCCCTCTTGATAGCCTTCATCTCACCTAATAACTCCAATCCTTATCTTACCTTTAGAAGAGCCCTTACTAAAGCCAACTCCTCCCTCCTTGTTTATCATCTTTTATCACTTAAATAAAAAGAAATAAAGCTCCTTAATTAGTAGCCTACATGCCGTCCACCCCCTTCCCATTTAAGTGCTAAATTTTGACCCATTTCCTAAGGCCCAATCGGCCACACAATGGCCCAAACTCCTCCCCCTTATGACGCCACCTTATGCCCACTTAAAGCACTTTAATTCTTTAGGCCACAAGCCCAGCTTGTCACTTAATTAACCATCTTCTTAAATTATAAGCTAACACCATTTATTAGCCACCTAACCCAAATTTTTAAAGCCCAATATTTCACTTTAAATTACCCAGAGCACTAACTATAACCCTAATCCAAATATTTAATCAAAAAGTCAGCCCAACCTTTAAAATCTAAATTTAACATATTAGACTATCATATAAATGCGTAGGCCCACTTTAAGGATGTTACGGTTCTACCCCTTAAAATAAATTTCGCCTCGAAATTTACTCAGTTAGAAAAGATGGGGATATCTCATGTATAACATCCTCTGGCTCCCATGTCACCTCTTCTGCGCCGTGATTTTGCCACAAAACTTTAACCAATGGAACAGACTTCTTTCTCAACACTTTCACATCTCGATCCGAATCTTGTATTGGTTCCTCTTCAAAAGACAACTCCGGCCTTACTTCTATCTCTTCTACCAGTACTACGTGTGATGGGTCAGATCAATAACGTCTCAGCATCGAAACATGGAACACGTCATATATCTGCTCCAACTCCGAAGGCAACTCCAACCGATAAGCCACTGGGCCCACACGTTCTAGTACACGGTAAGGCCCAATAAACCGTGGACTTAACTTCCCCTTTTGACCAAACCTCTTTACCTTCTTCTACGGAGATACCTTCAAGAAGAATTGATCACCTACCGCAAATTCTACCTCCTTCCGCTTTAAATCCGCGTAAGACTTTTGTCGATCCGACGCTTCCTTTAGCCGAAGCCGTATTAACTTCACTTTCTCCTCGGTTTCTGAAACTAACTCTGGACCTAACACCTTACGTTCACCCAACTTCGTCCAACATGTCGGAGTACGACATCTTCTTCCATATAATGCTTTATAAGGCGCCATCTGAATGCTAGCTTGATAACTATTATTATATGCAAATTCTGCCAATGGAAAATACTCTTCCCAACTGCCCTTAAAGTCGATGATGCAACCCCTTAGCATATCTTTCAAGATTTGAATTACCCTCTCGGACTGACCATCAGTCTGTGGGTGAAAGGCAGTACTAAAGTCTAACCTTGTTCCCATTACTTGATGAAGAGCCTTACAAAATCGTGACGTGAACCTAGGGTCCCTATCTGATATGATCAACAGTGGCACACCATGCAATCTTACAACCTCAGCCACATACAATTTAGCCAGCTTTTGTAAAGAAAAGTCCACTCGAACCGGTATGAAGTGAGCAGACTTTGTTAGTAGGTCAACAATCACCCAAATTGAATCCTTCTTAGTGGGTGTAAGGGGTAACCCACTAACAAAATCCATCGTGATTCTCTCCCATTTCCATTGGGGAATCTTCACCAGTTGCAACAATCCCGATGGTCCTTGGTGTTCATCTTTGACTTGTTGACACGTCAAACATTTTCCTACGACTTCTGTTACCTCTTTCTTCAGACTTGGCCACCAAAATTGCTCTCGCAAATCATGATACATCTTAATTCCTCTAGGATACATAGCATAAGGGCTACTATGCGATTCTCGAAGGATCCTTTGTCTTAGCTCATCATCTTTAGGCATGCAAATCTTCCTACGATAACACAGAACTCCATCCTTGTTCAGACTATAGTCCTCCGTTTCACCATCCCTCACTTGCAAAAGTCGAGCACTCAGAACATCATCCACTAACTGTTTATCCTTAACTTGGCTTACCCATGTTGGCTTTACTTGCAACTCAGCCAGCAAACTCCCATCGTCGAATAAACTCAAATGAGCAAACATGGCTCTTAACTCCGATACTACCTTGCGGCTTAGCGCATCTGCTACCACATTCGCCTTACCAGGGTGATATTCGATTGAACAATCATAATCCTTCAGAGCTCGATCCACCTACGTTGTCTCAAATTTAGCTCCTTCTGGGTAAGGAGGTACTTCAGACTTTTATGGTCGGTGTAAATTACCGACTTATCCCCATATAAGTAATGCCTCCAAATCTTTAAGGCAAACACTACTGCTGCCAACTCCAAGTCATGCGTAGGGTAGTTCAACTCATGCGGTCTCAACTGTCGAGACGCATATGCCACCATATTTCCTTCTTGCATCAGCACACACCCTAAACCCGTGTGCGACGCATTACAGTAGACGGTAAATTTCTTTTCTGCCTCGGCTGAATTAATACTGCACTTTCGTCAAGATTCTCTTCAACTTCTCAAAGCTCCCTTGCTGTTTGTCGGTCCATACAAACAATACTCCCTTACTCAACAACTTAGTTATAGGAGCCGCTATTAGAGAAAACCCTTCAATGAACCTTCGATAATACCCTGCCAAACCTAAGAAACTCTGAACCTCCACCACAGAATTTGGTGGTTTCCAATCCAATACAGCCTCTATCTTTCGAGGGTCCACCCTGATTCCCTCGGCCGAAACCACATTTCCTAAGAAAGTCACTTCCTTCAGCCAAAACTCACACTTACTGAACTTTGCAAACAGCTGCTTCTCCCTCAGAGTTTGCAACACCACGCGAAGATGTTTGTTATGCTCCTCCTCCGATCAATGAACACCACAACGAACCGATCAAGATATGGTTGAAACACCCGGTTCATCATATCCATAAAGGCTTCTGGTGTATTCATCAACCCGAATGGCATTACCAAGAACTCATAATGCCTGTACCGAGTCCAAAACACCGTCTTATAAATGTCCCCTTCTTTAACTTTTAATTGATAGTATCCAGACCTTAAGTCAATCTTAGAAAAGACCGATGCTCCTTTGAGCTGATCAAACAGATCGTCGATCCTTGGTAATGGGTACTTGTTTTTGATCATCAACTTGTTCAATTGACGATAGTCCACGCACATACGCATGGATCCATCCTTCTTCTTTACGAATAAGACCGGCGCTCCCCATGGAGACACACTCGGTCGAATGAACCCACGATCCAATAGTTCCTGAATCTGAGCCTTAAGCTCCACCAACTCCTTCAGCGCCATCCTATAAGGAGTAATAGATACTGGAGCTGTACCCGAAAGTAGGTCTATTTCAAATTCCATCTCGCGATCCGGGGTAATCCTGGTAATTCCTCCGGAAAGACATCCACGAAATCCTTGACTGTTCGGACCTCATTAACAGTCACCTCCTTAGCATCCAATGCACTAATAAAAACCAGATATGCACTACATCCCTTCTGAATAATCTTAATAGCTTTTAAGGAGGATATCATGTTGGACTAGTAATTCCTCCTTTCTCCTAACACAACCACCTCCCCGCCTTCTGGGGTACCCAACATCATACGCTTGTTCTCACAGTCTGACTTGGAATGATGCTTAGTTAACGAATCCATTCCTAAAATGAGGTCAAACTTTTCAAATGGTAATTCCATCAAGTCTGCCGGGAACACTACCCCTTGAGTCTCTAAAGGTACTTCCCTAAACAGCTTGTCCACTACCCTAGATTGTCCTAGGGGACTAACCACGATCATCTTCCTAGTGGTTATCTAATAATCTATACTTAGAGTCTCAGATACTGAGCATGCAACATAGGAGTGGGTTGATCCAATATCAATTAAAGCAAGAAAAGGGTTATTAGTGATAAGAAACATACCGGTTATAACATCTGGTGCGTCACCGTCCTCCCTTCGACGATTCGCATAAACTAAACCCGACTGCCTTGCATCCGTATTACCTGTACCTCTGTTGGATGCTCCATGACCCTGACCGGATCCATTTCTTCCTCTAGCTGCACCTCTACCCATTGGTCTAGGTTGATCACCCCTCCTAGTCTGATCAAAACCTCGACCCGTTGGCTGCCTACGATCCACCTGAGGACAGTCCCTCATCAAATATTCTGTGGATCCACACCTAAAGCAACTACCGATTTTCACTCTGCACTCCCTATAATGGGTTCTCTCACATATAGAACATGTTTGACTCTGGCTCGATCTAGCACGAGTTGGCCCACCAGTTCTAGGCCTCTTCTGAAAATTTCTAGTTATTCTGGAGGGTCCAAAACTCCTCTTACTCCTTCCTCAATCCTTATCCTTCTCCTGTCTCTCCACCCGTTTCACTTCCTCAGCTATTTTAACTTTATCCACTAGCACCGCAAAAATTCTCTCTCGTTGTGGCGATTAAAACCTTAGCTCATTTATTAGCCCATCCTCGAATCGAACGAATCATTCATACTCTGTTGACACCATTTCCCGAGCATAATGGCTCAGGCGTAGAAACTCGACCTCATACTCAGCCACAGACTTACTCCCCTACACCAAATTCAGGAATGCTTTCCTTTGAGCATCCATGTAACTAGCCCCAACGTACTTTCCACGAATGACTCCTTAAAGAAATCCCATCAATCAGTGCGTGGGTCGCACTCTCTTCACCGTGAGCCATCATTGGTAGGCCTCATCTCGAAGGAGAGACACGGCCCCCTTCAGCTTCTCCTCTACCGTGAAGTCTAGGTCATCCATTATACGTTCTACTGCCTCCAACCAATATTCAGCGAAACTCGGGGATACGCCAGAGACTCGCCTAAATACTTCGACCCCATTGTTTCTCAGCCTCTCAGGCACAGATTTTCAGGCTCCTCTACCCACACCAGCCTCGACCACTCTTTCTAAAACCCTCAGTAAAGCCTGAGACACCATGTCCTCTCCTTCTGTCTAGTCTTGCAATTCCACCTCAGCCGCTGGTGGAACCGATATCTCACTTTTGGACCCATGACCCGATCCTACGGGTTTTAATACGGTCATCCTACCCCTACCGTGTCCACGTGGCGGACATCCTCGACCTCTTGTACTCATTCTTCTAATTTGCATTTATCTGATTTAAAAATTTTATGAGTCATTAGTTGTTTCCACTAATTATCCCCGAACAGTCTTATGAAACATAGTTTAAAAGTGATTCTTTCGAATTCGAACCTATCTACAGTTTTTAGTCTTCCTATTCTAGGAATTATGCACACACAACGTTCATACAAGTAACATTCATTACCTAAGGGTATTTTCGTCATTTCGCTACCCAAGGGTATTTTCATAATTTTATCATACAAGGGTATTTTCATAATTTTCCAAAAATAAGGTTTCGGGTGATTTGGCAAAATAGGGGTATTTTGGTAATTTTCCAAATCAGCGTATTTCGGTAATTTCACAACTCTGGGGGTATTTCGGTAATTTTACAAATCCGAGGTATTTTGGTCATTTACAACTCAGGGGTAATTTGGTAATTTTACAATTCAAGGATATTTTGATGTTGTTGTTGTTTTTTGTTTTCTATGGAAAGATTTTGTTAACTTTGTAAATCGGGGTATATTCGCAAATCGTAGGTAATTTTTTTTCAAAGTAAGGATATTTTAAAAATTTTTTGTGAGAAAAACATTGGTTGGTCCTTTCAAATTTTAATTGTAGTTTTGGCTCATCAACACGCATCAGTAACTAGGGTGAATAGTCACTACGCACTAGGTAGGATTCTAGTGGAAATGAGGTGAGTCACTAGGATTGCTAAGTACCAAGCTTTCCTGAATCCACTCCTAGACATGCATATGCCTATTGCCACACCTGTCATGGCTAAAGTGAACAATCACTATGCACTGTGAGATTCTGCGAAGGGGAAGTGAGTCACTTGACCGCTTAAATACCAAGCTCTTAGGATGTACTCCTAGACATGCATATGCTTGTTACCACACTTTAGTCTTGTGACTTGTTTACTGTGTTTTATTTAATGAAGTTAAGTCTTATGGATTTTAAGAATTTGTTTGTCTAAGCCTAGAGTCCATCAAGTTCTAACCTAAATAGTCTACATCCCATAAGCCCATTAAGCCTACATTTATATCACACAATGGTTTAGAGTACTTACCTGGCGAATTTGGCCGGAGACGCAGGTGCCATGCTGAACTAATAAACCTTTGCTAATAAAAATCCATGTTTAAAAAGAACTCATTTTTAGAAAATCTTTTGGGCCCAAAATCCCAAAGTCGAGTTTTGAACCGGGCTCTGATACCAATTTGTAACACCCCAAACTCGGCCCAAACACTGCAATCGGATCTGGTTTGTCACTAAGAAAAATTTTAAGAAAACCAATCGTGTTGACATAGAAAAAAAAACCCAAATAGGAATTACATAAAATGTGCCTTAATAAGAAAAAGCCCAAAACTAGATTACATGTCCTTGAAAAAAAATTAAAACGAGAATAAATAATAAAGGCCCATAATAAAACTAGAATGTAATCTAATGGCCCATGGCCTTATTACAACGTAGTTTAAATCCATCATATAAAGTACTTTAAAAAAAACTAATATGGGGAACTTGTCGCCAAATCCACCTTCTTTTGCATGGCCACCTTGCACTTCACTCAGGCCCGATCCGATGCACTAGTCGTCACCTGAAAGGTTAGTTTAAAGGGGTGAGTCGCTAGACTCAATGTGCAACCCTCATGCACTACTAGATTTGGGCCTCATAAGACATAATAATAATTTTATTTACATAATTAACAAATAATATGCAAAGCCCGACCCATTTGCTAGGTTTCCATCCGCTACATGTCCCCGTACCAACCAACACACCATTGGGGATTTCTACAATCAACCCACACCGCTACACTCCAAGATGGCAGTCATGCTGCTCATCAACATATATTGGCCGAAGCTCGTATAACAAATCATGGCATTAGCCGCTACAGTAATTCACGGTAAAAACCGTTACTCATATACATATACATATACATATAACTTCCTCCTTTCATTACCCAACCCATGCAACATCACAATAATTTAAAACATGTACAATAGTTTACTTGTAACATATAACGATTATTTACTAACCGTCTGTTTAAATCGAGGTTTCACTTTTAATGTAACATGTAAATCTTATGAACACATATACATATATATATATATATATATATATTATTATTAATCAGATCTAGACAGTGGGGAAGTATTACACACCTGATTCGCGTACTAAGGCTTTCTCTACATCTACGCTACTATTACTCGAAATAACTACTATTGGCCCATGATCTGACTTCGATTTCGGCCCACACCCCTTTGGCCAATCTCGCACTACCAAAACAGATCGCTTCTTGAATTTGGATGACGGTTTTACAGATCCAACCTTCTCTACTTGACTGTTAGTTGAGTCCATAACAATCCTTTAATCACTAAACCAAATAAACAATGAGATCTAACTCATTAGTTAAATGTAACCTTTAAAATGAACACTTACCTAGTTAGTCGAATCCCGAATGTCCTTGAGAAATCGTCACCACCAACCTACCTACATTCGGCCATCCTCCAAATATCAAACCAACCGATACACACAACCAACCTAACCCAAATAGTATTCGGCCAAAGCAAAAAAAATCATAGAATGCCATTTGGCCACACTTACCACTACCTACCTTCGATTTTTCCACCAAATTGACTTTAATGGGGCAGATTCGGCTTCAAGGGGTAAAGAGTATAATCGGAAGGGCCTTGGAAACAATGATTTAGATTAGGAGTTTGATAAAAATAAAGGAATCATAGAAAAGGAGAAATCTCGAAACTCACTGGATTACTAAGGAGTATACAGCTTGTAGTGCACCTTTGGGAAAACAGAGATCTCCATTGTAGATTCGGCTATAGAGGAAGAAGATATGCACTAAGAGCATTCGGCTTTCAGAAGAGTTTTTGAGGAGAGGAGAAATACTAAGGAGTTTCGGCTAGACAAGAGAAATCAAGGCATGTGAGTGAGAATAGTTTCGGCTAGAGAGGAAAAAGTATAAGAGAAAGAGAAGCAAATGGAAGAAAAAGATGATTTCCCTTATTAAATTTGGCACACACACACCAACACATAGAGTTGGAGTTTCTGCCAACTCTTTCCCTCCTGATAGGCTTCATCTCACCTAATAACCTCAATCCTTATCTTACCTTTAGAAGAGCCCTTACTAAAGCCAACTCCTCCCTCTTTGTTTATCATCTTTTATCACTTAAATAAAAAGAAATAAAGCTCCTTAATTAGTAGCCTACATGCCGTCCACCCCCTTCCCATTTAAGTGCCGAATTTTGACCCATTTCCTAAGGCCCAATCAGCCACACAATGGCCCAAACTCCTCACCCTTATGATGCCACCTTATGCCCACTTAAAGCACTTTAATTCTTTGGGCCACAAGCCCAGCTTGTCACTTAATTAACCATCTTCTTAAATTATAAGCTAACACCATTTATTAGCCACCTAACCCAAATTTTTAAAGCCCAATATTTCACTTTAAATTACCCAGAGCACTAACTATAACCCTAATCCAAATATTTAATCAAAAAGTCAGCCCAACCTTTAAAATCTAAATTCAACATATTAGACTATCATATAAATGCGTAGGCCCACTTTAAGAATGTTACAGAATATTTACATATTAATTTTAGATTCAAATCCTATATGATATTTAAAGTTAGTTTAAAACCTTAAAAATATCAACCTTAAAAATATCTTACATATTATTTATAATTTTTCTAGGTAAATGGTAGATAAGATCTTAAAGAATAACCTAAATTTGAATGTAAAACCTTATGGTTTCATTAAAATGGAACACCTACTTAATTAACTTCATGTTAATAATTATAGGATGGAAAAATGACCTAAAGTTCCTCCTTTTAAAACGAATAGTAATAAAATAGGAAAATTAATTAAATTGGCTAAAGTTAATGAAAAGTTAAAATCTTTAAAAATGACAATAATAAAAGGAAAATTTAAATAAATGAAACAAATAAGACATTGACATGATGATGATAATAATAACAACAATACACCTTATTCATAATACAATAAAAGAATCAAAGTGACATAAATAAATAATATTAAAATGTGTAAAAAAACATAAATATAAATGAACATATAAATAAATAAAGACAAAATAAGAACAAATAAAATTATACAAGTGTGAATAAATATAAAACATTAAAATAAAGTGCATAATTGACATTAAGTATATAAGGTATAAATGCAAATGAAAGGGAAGATATAAGTGTAAATAATTTATTAAAGATGGAAACAAAATGCCATAACTTTATTTTAGGACAAAAAGATAAAAAAAACTGTGGAAGATAGAGGATTCATGTAACAATTAATTTGCTTTTGATTTTGGAATTTCGGATTAAATCGAATGTTTGAATAAAAAAAGGTGACGGGTGTAAATAGGCCAGAGAGTAAGGGCGGTACTGCAAAAAATGGGTATTTTTTATAATTTTAAATAAATTACCCATTTTTGGCACCTATGAATGAAAAAAAACTATTCATTTTTTCATTTTAACCTCATTTTTTCAAAAAAAAAAAAAAAAACCTCTCCCTCTTTCTCTTCCTCTTCTTATGTTGGTCGTGGCTCCACCACGTACAAAGTGTGAGAGTTTTTTTTTTTTTTAAATCAAAGTTTTCTTTAAAAAATTATTACTTTTCTTAAAAATCAAAATTTTATTTTGAAATAGTTGAAAAAAATCAAAACTTTGTTTTAAAATTTAAACTTTCCTCTAAAATAACTAAAAAAGTAGATTTTTTTTCAAAATCTAAACTTTCTCCCTTTTTTAAAAAACACTATTTTCTTTAAAGATTTGAAATAGTTGAAAAAAAATCAAAACTTTGTTTTAAAATTTTAAATGTTTCTTTAAAATGACTAAAAAAATAGACTTTTATCTTTTAAAATCTAAATTTTCTCCCTTTTTAAAAATACTATTTTTCTTAAATATTAAAGCTTTTACTTTGAAATAGTTGAAAAAAATCAAAACTTTATTTTAAAAATTTAAACTTTCCTTTAAAATGACTAAAAAACAAATTTTTATTTTTAAAATCTGAACTTCCTCTTTTTTTTTTAAAAAAAATCAAAATTTTCCCCAAAATCAAGCTTTTTTTTTTTGTAAAAGAAGAAACATTTATTTTAGGAAGGGGAGGGAAAAAAATGAGATTTGTGGGGGCTCCTACGGGTGGAGGATCGACGGTCCGGTGATGTCCTCTTCATCAAAGCCCAAAACCTGATCCCTCATGACATGTCTATGAAAAAAAAAAAAAAAAAAAGAAAGAAAGATAGAAGAAAAAAAAAGAAATAGAATGGTTCTTGTTGTTAGTTTTTTTTTTTTTACCTTTTTCTAAGAATAAAAATCTGAAAAGCCTCTTTTTTTTTTTTTTTTTTTGTTCTTTCATTTCATGTATATATATTATTTTTTATTCTTGTTTTTTTGTAAAAAATGATAATAATGATATTTAATAATAATAGTAGCAGTGATGATAATAATAATAATTTGGGCCTTTGATAAACCCAAAAAGGAAAGAAGAGAAAAAAAATTAATGGTCTCAAATAGGCCAAAACTGGGTGGGCTTCGAACGACCCAAGAGAGAACAAAAATTTAAATGGGCCTTCAAATGGGCTCGAACAAAATGGGTGTCTACACCTCTGCTTCTGGTTACAAAAATTCAGCATATAAGAGCATTTAAATCATTCAAACTTAATCCTTAAACATCACACTTTATTCACATAGTCATACAAGCATCAAAATGTCTAAAACAATAGTCCAAATACCATACATAATATGCAAATAATCTCAAATATGTCTTAACAATCTGATATAAATGTCTACCATATTTTCTTTTTATTCCCTAAAACTAGAATAAGCAAAACGCCTACTATAATGAATAAAGGATGGCTTGGATCAATCCCTTAATGGCCACACCGCTCACACCGGGAGCACAACTACTTTGCAAATGATAAAGTGGAGTGGGTGAGCTTAACAAACTTAGTGAAAGCCTAGAACAACCATTACGCAAATGTAACACCCCTTACCCAAGTCTGACGTCGGAATCGGATACAAGGCATTACTGTCCTTAACCTTACTTAATCATACATTCATGAGCCATAAAATTTCGTTCCATTAATAAAAATTTCCTTCTTTAGTCAAATTGGGTATAAGATGGGCCTACGAGGCCTTAATTATAAGTCTAGAGAGTTTCGGAATCCATTCGGGATCTTTAACGCTCTTAGAAACTTTTTGGCCTAGACAGGGGCCACACGCCCGTATGGTCCAAGGGACATGTCTGTGTGCCCTAAGACATGCCGTGTTCGACACATGTGGTCGACACTGAATTATTTCACACGGATGAGCAGATGCCCTTGTCTATAACCCGTGTCCTTCACACGGCTAGACATGCCCGTGTCTCCTACCCTTGGAGCTCTCTGAGTATGACGTCATCAATCCCTTAGTAGCACATGGCTAGGGCACACCCCCTTGCGATGGCCCGTGTGACGAATCACATTCTCGTGGGTTGATGTAGGGGACACACGGCCTATTTACATGCCCATGGGGCTGACCGTGCATCACACACGGCCTAGACACATGCCCGTGTGTCTACCCATGTGGACAATTGTAGGCTATTTTCCAAGCCAATTGACACCCTGAAACATAAACACCCTTGATTCATTTCAAGTATCTCAATTATTCCATCCATTACATAAACTTAAATGCATAATCTCATCATCATAAAAAGTATAAAACTTAGCAAATATCGGTCAATTTCTAATGGCCATATACAAAAGAATGCACAAACTTGATAGCTAGCATTTTCCTTCAGTATGACATAACTCAAAATGGTCAAATTACTATACATGCCATACTCAAAATGATAAACTTTTCTATACCCAAAATAATGGTTGATAGTGTGATCCGAGCTTCGATGTTCTTCGATCCCCGAACTAGCTTGGCTAAACTACAAGGAAAAGAGAAAAGAGAGGGGGTAAGCTTATAGCCTAGTAAGCTTGCATGAAATCTTAAACAACAACATAATTGCTTTAAATAAACTCGTTCATCATGAAATAAGTACACATAAAACTCACGTACTAAGACTTACATACTCATACTTACTCTTGCTCATACTTACCCATCACCTTAGGGTTTCCTTATCTTGTATTTATTCACAGTACCTGTATCACTTATTACATGGTTTAGTATTTAAACTATCATGGTCAAAATTTTAATCTTAATCCTTTTTAGCTTACATAAACCTTTAATCATTTTCATACAACTTATCTCATCATCAATTTTACTTACTTTTCTCATCTATTACCTTTCTCATACTTAATTCTTTTGCCCGTTGAATTTTCCAAAATAACGGAGGATACTCAACCTTATCAAACATATATATTGATGCCAATGCCATATCCCAAATATGGTCTTACATGGGATTGCTTCATATTCCGAAGCCATATCCCATATATGGTCTTACAAGGAATTCCTTAGCTTAATATCGAGCCCATGTCCCAGACATGGTCTTACACAAAATCTTCCTTTGGTGCCGAAGCTATGTCCCAGACATGGTCTTACACGGGACCTGTCTTATATGGTGTCGATGCCATGTCCCAGACATGGTCTTACATAAGACCTTCCTCATATGGTTTCAATGCCATGTCCCAAACATGGTATTACATGAGATCTTCCTCATATGGTGTCAATGTCATGTCCCAGACATGGTCTTACATGAGACCTTCCTTATTCGATGCTGATGCCATGTCCCACATGGTCTTATACAAGATCTACGTTCGAGTGTCGATGCCATGTCCCAAACATAGTATTACACGGACCTACATTTCTTAATGCCGATGCCATGTCCCAGACATGGTCTTACATGGGCTTTCCTTGGCTCATGTTATGACATAAGAATCCTCGCTATTTTGAGACTTCGATCCAAAATTTTACTTGCTTACTTATTCTCCTTCACTTTATCATCATAGTATTAATGATCATTTCATGTATAGAATATACATTTCACAAAAATAATAATTAGTTTTAAACATAAAAACAAATGTAACATTAATTTCATACAAACTTACCTCGGTATTCAAAATGTGTAGAATTGTGCAATTTAGTCATCGACTTTATTTTTGCCTCGATTTTGATTCGGGCTTTGTGTTTCTTGATATATAATGTAAATTTAACTTGTTTAATACTCACATTAACTAAATTGACGCATAATTCATACTTTGGCAAAATTACAATTTTTCCCTAAACTTTCTCATAATTACACTTTTACCCCTAGGATCGTAAAATAATTTTCATTCAACTTCCTTGTAATTTAAGTCTAGCCGAATCATTTTATTAACTATAGCAACCTTCAATACCTACTATTTCACTCAAGTATGACCATTTTCATAACTTTTACAATTTAGTCATTACATGCATTTTTCATTAAAATCATTTAGAAAAAGATGTTTGCCCAACATCAAACTTTTATAATCTTCCATAAAACATCAAAATACATGCATGTCATACATGGAAATTTTTTGAACATAAACCCTAGCTCAAAATATAGCTAGAAATAGCTAAACCAAGCTACGAAGGTCTTAAAAATACGAAGAACATTAAAAATGGGGCTAGGATGCACTTACTATTGAGCTTGGAAGTTGAACAAAACCCAGCTATGGCTACTTGAAATTTTGGCACTTAAAGGAAGAAGGTGGACAAGATTTTGACTTGTTTTTCCCTTTTTAATTCATTAATTAACCAAATGACCAAAATGCCCTTAATGCTCTTTCTTGAGAATTTTCCTTCCCACGTCCATTTTGTCCATCTTAACAAATAATGGTCTAATTGCTAAATAAGGACCTCTACTAATGTTTATGATGCTATTTCATACTTAAATCTTCCAGAATCTCATATTTTCTAATTCTTGCAATTTAGTCCTAATGGGCAATTTATTCACTAATTAATAAAATTCCTTCATGAAACTTTCACACAATTATACAAACACCTCATAAGCCTTATAAAATCATTTAAACACATATTTCTACTTCAGATTTGTGGCTCGCGCCACTATTCTGACTAAGCCCTAAGTCAGGTTGCTATAGCAAACAAGTCGTAATGCATTAACCAAACAACATACAACATATTCCCAAAACGTCATTAACTAAGTGCCATAATTCACATATTTAGTCATATTCCATACATACTTTTACACTTTATTTATACAAATGTTTAGGCATATATATATTTTGACACATATCAATCACATATAAGCACATATAATTACATACAATCACATTTAGTCATAGTGCATGATAATTTGGCTCTTGAGATTATGAAACGTAAAGTGGACTTTATCACCACTCATCAGATACACGGATCTCCATCATATCCCGTAAGTGAAGTGTATAGCTAACACTCTCCAACACACTACACATGCATATCCCAATGAATGGAGCTTGGCTCACATTCCCTTATCACTCCAACATTGTCCCTAGGCCTCAGCGCCACATATATCACAACACACATAGGTGAGTGCTCACAATCCGATGGCATGCAAACTATATCCAACAGCCTCAAGTTACAAGGCCAAAATATCCATATTAATATCACATATTTACTTATCGATTTTCCATACATATTCGCTGCATATTCACATAATTAAAACAATGTAATCCCTACCATAAGGCATGAGAACATACCCTTGTATTTTCTATCACATGGCACAAATAAATACTCTCCTATTCACTTCCACAACAGTCAACATAAACTCATAACACATATCATAACATCTTATATATTCATAATTTCACAAATTCACAAACAAACATATCTCACATTTAATCATAGGTGCGATAACACTTACAATCAAAATTTAGAGTAGGGGTTTAGGCTACCTCTAAATTCCAAAATACACAATGAATCATCTACGAGCAATGATTCTAAAACACACACCAAATTATTCACTTTTGCTGAAAAATGAAAGCTGAGACAAGTTTCCTTTGCCCTTATCTCCACTTGTTGAAGGTCCTATCGACTCTGACACTTCAACAAGACAAACCACACATATATTTAGCCAACAATCAGTCAGTAACTCACCTCAAACAGCCACAAACACATGCCTAAGCTATAGTTTTTTTTCTAACCAAAACCTTTAGCATGACATACTTAAAATTCAAATAACTCAGTCTATGCTTAATTTTTTTTCTCACGAAATGAATTCCATTCATCTACATATTCATCTATGACTAATTCCCAACCTTTAAACTACACAAAACTACAAGTTTTAAGGTATCAAAATTTTTTGACAAGTGTTTGGCAATTACAACGAAAATTCATTAAAACCTGAGAAATCCTTGAAGAAACTTCAAGGTTTCTTTAGAAAGCTTGTAATTAGATTAAAACTAATTGAAAAACATTTTAAAACTAAGTTTTTATCCACAAACTCAAAATTCACCATTAATGACCCGATTTTTGGATTTTACCTAAAACATGCATTTTAATGGCTAAAAATTTAGTTTAAAGAACCAAATAATGTTTAAATTTAATAGGAAAACGATTGTTTACTTGAATGTAAGAAAATTGAGCTTTGACTCAAACTCAAAAAAACTCACGTTTTGGAGAAGATGATGAAGATGGTGGAATTCTTAGGTGATTTTCATGGTTTTAATAGAGGTTTAAGGCTCGAAGGTGATATGATTCAAATAGAATTAGGAATTGAAGATCAAAAGCAAGTGGGAGCGAAACAAAAGCTTTCGTGAAATGAAATTGGGAATGAGGGTTTATTAGGTTGACTTTGAAAAATTAGTTTAATTGCTTCGTAAAGACTCACAGCTTTGATCCTTTTACAAATCAGTCCCTTTTCTAAAATTAATGACATTTAAAACTCGTTTCCAAAAATTGACTTAACTTTATGAAAACCATTGTCCAAAGCATTATCAAGTACCAACCTTACAAAATTCTGAGCTCATATAGGCCAAAATTCTTAAACTACCCTAAAAATCTTAGGACATATTTTGGGGTGTGACAACTCTCCCCAACTAAAAAGAATTTCGTCCACAAAATTAACTGAGTTAAACAAGTAAGGATATTGACGTCTCATCGTTTCCTCGATTTCTTAAGTAGCCTTTTCCATTTTGTGATTGTGCCATAAAACTTTAAGCAACGAAACTCTCTTATTTCACAAAACCTTCTCTTCATGAGCTAGAAACTCAATTGGTTCTTTCTAATAAGTAAGACCAAGACAGAGCTCTTCAGCTAACACAACATGCAACGGATCTGAGTGATATTTTCGTAGCATATATACATGGAAAACATCATGAATTCACTCAAGTTCTGGCGGCAACTTGAGTCGATAAGCTGCCGGTTCAATTCTCTCAACAACTTCATAAGGTCCAACATACCTTGGACTTAATTTATCCTTTCTTCAAAATCTTAACACCTTTTTCCATGGGGAAACCTTCAAAAACACCTTATCGCCATCTTGAAACTCAATATCTTGACACTTCAAATTTGCAAAAGATTTCTGCCTATATGTTGTTGCTTTCAACCTTTCACATATCAATTTTACTTTCTCCTCGGTCTCATGAGCTAATTTTGGTCCAAAAACACACTTTTCAACTCCGTTCAACACCAAGGAGTTATACACTTCCTACCATATAACGCCTCAAACGGTTTTATGCGAATACTCGCTTGGAAACTGTTATTGTAAGCAAACTCTGCTAAGGGTAGATATCACTCCCAACTACCACTGAACTCAATCACACAGCTTTACAACATATCTTCTAACACTTGAATAACCCTCTTAGATTAGCGATCCATTTAGGGGTGATTTGTCGCACTGAAAGTAAGTTTTGACCCTAAAGCCTCTTGTAAACTCTTCAAAACCATGAAGTAAAGCAAGGATATCTATCAGAGATGATATAAATTAGAACACCATGAAGAAGTACAATCTTCGTAATGTACAACTCTGCCAACATCTACAACGAACAATTAGTACACACCACTAGGAAATGTACATTCTTCAAAAATCGATCTACTATAACCCAAATTGAATCCTTCTTTGACGAAGTCAAAGGTAAACCCAAAACAAAATCCATAGTAATCATTTCCTACTTCTATTCAGAAATCGCAATAGGTTGCAACAACCTCGAAGGAAATTGATGTTCAGCTTTCACCTTTTGACAAAACCAAATATCAAGCCACAAAATTTGTAATGTCATGCTTCAACCCAAGCCATCAATAAATTTCATGAAGATCATGATACATCTTCCAACTACCGGGATGCATAGCATAAGGGCTATTATGCACCTCGGTAAGGATTGCTTGCCTTAAATCCACATATCGTACACAATCTACCATGAAAATTCAAGATACCATCACTGTCTACATGGAAATCCCCCTTAATTCCTTGCTCAACCTGTCAGATCCTTTTTAGGAAATCCCCATCTAACGGTTGTTTTTCCTTAATCTATTGCGATAAAGTCGGCCTCACTTGAAGTTAAGCACACAAACCACCATCACTAGCTAAACTCAAGTGCTCAAACATAGCTCTCAACACCGTTATCGACTTACTACGTAAAGGGTCATCAACAACATTCGTATTGCCATAATGATACTCAATCATGCAATCATAGTCCTTCAATAGTTTAATACAATGCCTTTGCCTTAAATTCAACTCCTTTTAGGAGAGGAGGTACTTAAAACTCTTATGATCACTGTAAATCACACACTTATCTCTATATCGATAATAACGCCAAATCTTAAGCACAAACACCACAACAGCTAACTCCAAATCATAAGTAGGATAGTTCCATTCATGCGTCTTCAACTGCCTTGAAGCATAAGCCACAACTTAATGTGAAGTATGGTTCAAAAATGTCATTCGTCACTTTAAACATGGCCAACTTATTAAGTAATTAACCTTAAGGAGAATGTAAGATTACAAAGCAAAACGTAACCTCAAATGTGATGCACAAAGAAAAGTAAAATAGAAAAAAGCCAATATTACTTAATGTGAATATATTTTTAAGAACAATCAAGCTTAGTTTTTAAGCTTAGTTTTTAAGAAAAGTATTTTTTCACTACATCTTTTTAGTAATCCCTTCTGAATCGCCTTGGGTATAGGCTTATGACATTTTTTTTAGCCATCATAAAGTCATTAACCTCTTTTCCATTTCATTTCTTTTGTACCCATTCATCCTCCGCACCTCCTCACTATCCTTACGTAAAAGCTTGAATATGGGATCAGCAAAAGGAGTTTCATGCCAATCCGCTTCTATCAATTGTGATAATATTCTTGTTTACCTCAATCGCCCTATTCATTTTAGATGATATGACATTGTTTAAGATGATTCTTTCCGTAAACCTTACCAAAAATGACCTCTTTTTTCAAAAATTTATAGATCACTAATTGAGTTTCATTGGCATATGAAGTGACTTTAACCCACTTGGTGAAATAATCAATCACTACAAAGATGAAGTGATGTCCGTTTGATGCTTTCGGTGTGATGGGGCTAATGACATCCATGCCCCATATTCAGAACGACCAAAGAGGCACAAGACATGAAGATTGGTAGGAGGAGCGTTAATACTGTCTGCATAAATACGACATTTATGACATTTCTGAGCATAATTTAACCAATGTCATTTCAACATCAACAAGAAATATCCAGCCCTCATGATTTTACTTGCCATCATATGCCTGTTACTATGTGCTTCCCATACTCTATCATGGATTTCCTTCATTATCTGATTCACCTCTTCTGTGTCGGCACATCTCAACAGGGTTTGGTCACGTCCTCTTTTGTACAAAAGCTCACCATCCAAGAAGAAACCCATAACCAACCTCTTAATTATTTGTTTATCATTTTTTGAGGCGTAATCCAGGTATTGCTGGTATAACAAATATCGCTTAATGTCAACATACCATGGTTTCCCATCTGTTCTCGATTCCACTCCCGCACAGTGGGCCAGCGAGTCCTTGAACCTTAGATATATATGTTGCACTTCTGTTTTGAATCCTACTTTGAACATGGCGGCTAGGGTATCTAAAGTATCTGCTAAATAGTTTTCTTCTCTTAGAAAATGACAAAATTGGACATCATCAAACTCTTTGATCAGCCCATGCACATATGTTTGATAGTGAATCAATTTGGAATCCCTTGTTTCCCATTCTCCTCTTAATTGGTAAACAACTAACGCTAAGTAACCAAAAAAATTTTAAAGCACTGATCTTTTTCTCAATGGCGATCTGAAGTGTCAGAACGCATGCCTCGTATTGAGCTACATTGTTCATACAAGTGAACACCAGTTTAGCTGTAGAGGGAAAATACTGGCAACTTGGGGAGATTAGTACTGCCTGAATCCCATGCCCAATCATCTTGGATACTTTATCGAAATACACCCTCTAAATTTCTTTTTCGCGCTTCAAAATTGGCATGAACTATTTGCCTGGAAAATCAAAACTCATGGGCTCGTATTCCTCTTTTGTGTGATCTGTCTGAAATTTCGTGACTATGCTTCATTTTATAGCCTTTTGGGACACGTAGACAATGTCATACTTGGCAATACCACTTGCTAACGAGCAACTCTTCTTGACAATAATGGTTTCTCAAAAATGTACTTCAAAGGGTCCAACTTTACGATGAGGAAGGTGATGTGATACAACATGTATTGTCTTAGTCGACTCGTGGTCTATGAAACATTTTTTTCCATAAAACTTCCTCGATTTTCCTTTTTAAAATTACATTTTGTTGGATTCAATCTCAATTTGTACTTTCCTTAATCTTTCAAATAGTTCCCAAAAAATCTCTTACCGCTTTTGAGAGGTGTCAAATCTTTTCTACAAGACTTCACTATCCAAAAACTTCCTCGACTTTCCCTAAAATTAACTTTCCTATCATATAATCCTTAATCTTTCAAATAGTTTACAGAGGATTTCCACAAATTCAATCTCTTTATGCATCATGTCATGAAATAGTGTCACCATTGCTCGTTGATATATGGCCACAACATTTTTTGACCAAACGACATGACCCTCTAACAAAAAGTTCCCTAGGTTGTAATGAACATTGTCTTTTCCATGTCCTCCCTCGACATTTTAATTTTATTATACACCAAGAAAATTATCTGGGGCTGGTTCAGTTCAAATCCCTATAATCAACACATATTCTAATTTTCCCATTAAGCACTGGTACAATATTTGCCACACACATTGGGTATTTTAGCTACTTCCAGAAATCTCACATCGAATTGTTTCTTGACCTCTTCTTTAATCTTCAACAACATCTCAGGTTTCGTCCTTCTTAACTTCTAGTATATAAGTTTGCAATCTGATTTCAAAGGTAGATTGTGTTCTATGATATTAGTGTCCAAACCTAACATATCTTGGTATGACCATGTAAACATATTTGAGAACTCAATGTGTAGTTCCTTTTACAATTGGCTTTGCTTTGGCATGAGAGTGGTTCCAATCTGAATTTCCTTTCTTACCTCATCATCACCCATATTGATTAAATCTATTCCCTCCAAGTAGGGTTCTATAAGCTTCTTTTCTTGTTCAACTAGCTTAAAAAACTCCTCTAGTGCAACTTCCTCATCTTCTGTCTCATGATCTTTATAGTGAACATAAGTATGAGAATTTGATTCAAAGATATCATTTGGATCATTTATCAATTCATGATGTATGTCTCTAAAATAATTATGAATACGTATATTGGTATATGAATGAAAATGATTGAATGAATAAAAGTGACTAGGGACATGATCCAAATATAATTTCATTGAAGAGAAAATAATTTTACATGGATTTTTGAAGGAAATTAATTTAATTTAACGATATTAAAATTTGACATAAAACTCTTAAAAATTATTACATCTTGAAAGAATGAAGGATAGTAGGTAACAGTATGAGCTCCAGTTGTCCAAGGCGGAAGGGTCGTAGAGAACACAATCTTTTAACATCAGCACCCTATCGCCAATCATGTTTTGATCTACTACATCTCCATTAATCATTAACTTGACTAGGGTCCTTTCCTAGTGCTCGAATCCCACTAAGTAAAAGGCCTCAGATAGTGGAGGACAAATCAAAAGAGGTTCCTCTTGTAATAGCCCGATTTAGACCCTAGTCGGAATAGTGGTTCGAGACCACTAATCTAAGGTCAAAATGTTATTTTAATACTATTTTCTATGAGAATAGTATGTGACATAGTTTGTGTGAAAATTCTGTGTGATGATTTGATCGTTTTAGTGCTGAATTAAGAGAAAGGACTTAATCGCGTAAAGTGCAAAAGCTGTGTTCTAATTGTTAAGTGTCTAATTGTCATGGCTTATTAAATGGAAGGTCCTTAAGTTGTAATTGAACCATAGATAGTGGAGATGGACATAAATGTGCATGGGTAGTGGGAATTTTTAATGTAATAATGAAAGGGAAAATGGGTAAAAAGCCTATTAATGTTTAATAAATAAAATAAAAAGATGAAACATGTTCACCTTTGTTTCATTTCAATTGAAAATAGGAGAAATAAAAAGGGTTTGGGAGCTTTGTAATATTCGACCACTTGAAGCTTCAATTGACCAATAGAGGAGAGGTTCGGATCAAGATCGAGGCAAAGATAAAGTGCTCGATTAATTGACCGTATCGATAGTTTGACGTCCGAGGTAAGTTCGGATATAATACATGTATTTGAGATGTGTTTTAGCATTATGAAATGAATATGTATATGTGTATAAAAGTAAGATGCTATGTACACAATTTTGGTTGATGGCACTAAGTTTGTGAAATTGAAATTAAAATAGAAAAGAATAGCACTGTGTGTGCGATGATATGAAGGCTTCGGTTTATTGAATTGGCACTGTGTGTGCGACACCGAAATAAGTCGGTTAAATGAATAGGCACTAAGTGTAAGATAAGAATTATGCTTTGAATATGTATGTGGCACTGAGTGTGCGGTTAGAATAAATGGATATCAAAGAATGACTGACATGTGATATCGAGCATTGAGTAGCTTGTAAGTGGAATGGCTAAGTGTTAACTAAGGTATGTATTGAACCTTTGTGGTTGATGAGTTATAAACAAGCTGTGATTGAATAAATGGGTATTTTAACTATAGATGAGATGATATGAATATGAGATAGGTGATCTAAGTGATTGTTTACTATGCACATAGTGATTGTTTTCTATGCACATAGTTAGATTGATGAGTTATTTTTATTGTATATCGAACTTACTAAGCTTTGGAAAGCTTACTGTGTGAATTGTTTTCTTTGCCTTGCAGTGTCAGTAAAGCTAGCTCGGATCTCGGATTGCCAGCTTCTCAATCACACTATCAGCATTCTATTTTGGTACTTTTGAAAGGATGTATATAGTTGAAATATGGCATGTATAGGCTAGTTATGTGTATATGTGTATGAAGTGAACTTAGCCATATGTTTTGGAAAGTTTTGAGTTGATAAATGCTTGGATGAATAAGTTATATGATTACAAATTTTGGTATGGAGTGGGGCATATGAAATGGTTAAGTTTTGGCTAAGCAAATGAATGATAAATGCTTGTGTTGGTATGAGTTTTAGTCTTTGAAATTGTCATGGTAGGAATGGCATTGAATGCATGGGTTGGATGACTATTTGGTATGTTTTTGGTGGTAAGATGTGCTTAAGATGTCTTGGTTAATATGGCTTGTAGGTTTGAACCTTATGGGTGGCATTTTGGCCTTGTAAATGGCCTAATATGTCACACGATTGTGGCATACGGGCGTGCCTGTAGACCGTGGGTAAATTGGTAGAATGTAGCTTAGTAGCACAGGCCTCAACACGGGCGTGCTTGGTTGCTATGTGAGAAATTGTAGTATATGATCTAGTAGTACACAGCCTTAGCACAGGCGTGCTTGGTGGCCGTGTTGATTTTGGCAGTATATGACCACGAGGAGGACGCACGGGTGTGTTAGGTAGCCGTGGGTGAGGCACGGCCTACCTCCACGGGCGTGTATTCCTTGTATTTTGGTTAAGTTGTTATGTTTTTGATAACTTTTGTATGTGTTCGATTTAGTCTCGACTCCTCTTTATCATGTGATAAAGGTCTTATAGACCTTGATAAGAGACAACATAATTGTAAATGAAGATAATTGACTTTGTGTTGTAAATTTAGATGTTAAATGTTCTGATTGATCAATAATGCTTCCTAACCCTATTTTGACGATAGTCTCGGGTTAGGGGTGTTACATTTTATTGGTATTAGAGCTACGATTTAGTCAATTCTCGGACTAACCTAGCGTGTGTGAGTCTAGCTATACATGCCATATTATGAAATTTTGATAGTGTGATGAATTTTGACAGTTGAAGTGTGTTTTAATTTTGTAATGGATCCCAATCAAGCAGTTGCTGATGGCGTAGAGAGTAATGCACCTGTTCCCGCTCAAGGGACAGTGCCGGTCGCATCTAGGCTGAATAAAAGTAATAAAGGAGGAGAGGCTAAGCAAGCCTTCTTCCGTATGATGAATGAATGGTTTTCAGAATTTGTTAGAATGAATCCAACTGCTCCATAACCTTCATCCCCACAAGTACCTGTTGTGTCGCAGGTTGTAGATCCGAACAGAATGAATAAACCACCAATGGACAAGATTCACAAGTACGGGCCAAAGAGTTTAGGGCCACATCTGATGACGATGCTGAGAGAGCCAAGTTTTGGCTTGAGAATACAATCAGAGTATTCGATGAGATGTCGTTGACTCTGGACGAATGTATTAAATGCACTATTTCGTTGTTGAGGGATCCGGGTTATAACTGGTGGAAAACATTGATATCTGTGGTTCCGAGAGAGAGAATCACTTGGGATTTCTTTCAAGTTGAGTTCAGAAAGAAGTATATCAGTCAATGCTTCATTGATCAAAAGTGTAAAGAGTTTCTAGAGTTGAAATAGGGTCGTTTGTCTGTTACTGAGTATGAGTGGGAATTCGTACGATTGAGTCAATATGCTAGAGAGTGTGTTTCTACTGAAGCTACTATGTGCAAACATTTCATTAAGGGATTAAATGAAGATATTAAGTTGTTGGTTGGGATATTGGATATAAATGAATTTATTGTGTTAGTTGAAAGAGCATGCAAAGCTGAGGAGCTCAGTAAAGAAAAGAAGAAAGCCAATTCTGAGGCTCATGATGAAAGAAAGAGATCAATGAATAAATTCTCTCAACCTTCAGCGAAGAGATACAAAGATGTAAGAAATCATTCAAATGCCTCATTTCGATATCCAAATAGAGATCGTTTGAGACAAAGTATTGGTTTATGAATTCAAGCTCTAAATGAAACAAGTGTTGGCAGTGTTAAGAGTAACAAGCCCGAGTGTAGACAATGTGGGAGACGACATGTGGGAGAGTGCTAGGGCAAGTACAACAATAGAGTTTGTTATAAAAATGGATCTCGAGACCATTTTATCCGAAATTGCCCAAAGATGGTCGAAGAAGTAAATATTCAAAATGAAAGATCGAGTAATGTGACAGCTAGGGGTAGACCATCCAGAAACACTAGAAATGTGAGTGAAATCTAGAGAGGGACAACTGATATAGCTGTGAGGTCAGAAGCAAGAGCACCTGTCCGAGCTTATGGTATACGAGCACGAGAGGAAGCATCTTCTCTAGACGTCATCACCGATATTTTCACTTTATTAGATATTGATGTCATTGCATTGATAGATCCAAGATCAACCCATTCCTTTGTGTGTGTGAATCTAGTATCGAGTAAAACTCTACATGTTGAGTCTACTAAAATTGTGGTTAAAGTGTCAAACCCCTTAGGCAAGTGTGTTTTGGTGGATAAGATGTGCAAGAATTGCCCATTGATGTTTCGTGATTTATGTTTTTGGTTAATTTGATGTTGTTACCATTCGATGAGTTTGATATAATTCTGGGTATGGATTGGCTTACTTTGCATAATGCCATTATGAATTGTAAGAGAAAGAGTATTAAATTGAAGAGTCCGAATGGTGAGATAGTTCGAATTGAGTCCAGTGATATGAAAGGATTACCAGCTGTTGTATCTACGATGAAAGCTATGAACTATGTGAGAAAGGGTTGTGAAGCTTATTTGGTGTATGTGATTGATACAAAAGTGTCAGAAAAGAAAGTTGAATCTGTGCCTGTAGTATGTGAGTTTCCAGATGTGTTTCTAGAAGAGTTATCGGGATTACCTCTGATTAGGGAAGTTAAATTTGGTATTGAATTAGTGTCGGGAACTACTCCTATTTCGATAGCTCCATATAGAATGGCCCCAACTGAATTGAAAGAGTTGAAATCTCAGTTGCAAGAATTGACTGACAGAGGATTTGCACGACCTAGTTTCTTACCCTGGGGAGCTCCTGTATTATTTGTGAAAAAGAAAGATGGAACTATGAGAATGTGTATTGATTATCGACAATTGAACAAAGTGACGATAAAGAAAAAATATCCATTACCTCGGATCGACGATTTGTTTGATCAGCTGAGAGGAGCTACTGTGTTTTCTAAAATAGATTTGGGATTGGGCTACTATCAGTTGAGAGTTAAAGAATCTGATGTGCCGAAAACTGCCTTCTGAATGAGGTACAGGCATTACGAATTCTTAGTGATGCCTTTTGGACTAACAAATGCCCCTGCAGTGTTTATGGACCCGATGAATCGGATATTCAGACCATATTTGGATTGCTTTGTCTTTGCATTCATTAATGATATTTTGATCTATTCGCGTGATGAGACGTAACATGCCGAGCATTTGAAACTCGTGCTACAAAATCTGGTGAGAAATAGTTGTATGCAAAGTTCAGTAAATGTGAATTTTGGTTTCATGAGATCAAATTTCTGGGGCATATCATATCAGCTGCTGGGATATGAGTTGATCCGCATAAAATCTCTGCTATTTTGGAGTGGAAACCTCCAAGAAATGTGTCTGAAGTCCGTAGTTTTTTGGGACTAGCAGGATATTATAGACGATTTGTGAAAGGCTTCTTGATGATTGCAACTCCATTGAAAAAGTTGTTACAGAAGGATGTTAGAGTCGAGTGGTCAGAAAAGTGTCAACGGAGTTTTGACCAGTTGAAAGTGTTGTTAACGGAAGCACCAGTATTGATTCAACCCAAATAAGGAAAATAATTCATAATTTACAGTGATGCATCGTTGAATGGTTTGGGCTGTGTGCTGATGCAAGAAGGAAGAGTCATTGCCTATGCTTCGAGATAGTTAAACCCGCATGAAAAGAACTACCCAACACATGATCTTGAATTGGTTGCGATTGTGTTTGCATTGAAGATTTTTCTTCACTATCTGTTTTGAGAGAAATGTTACATCTATACTGATCATAAGAGTTTAAAGTATATGATAATACAGATAGATTTGAATTTGCGTCAGAGAAGATGGTTAGAATTGTTGAAAGATTACGAACTTGTGATATATTACCACTCGGGTAAAGCTAATGTGGTAGCGGATGCCTTAAGTCGTAAATCATTATATGCTTTACGAGCTTTGAGTAATCAGATAGATCTGTGTGATGATAATGTGGTTGTAGCTGAATTGAAAGTAAAACCGTTGTTTTTACAACAGATATGTGAAGTCAGAAGTCTGATAATGAGTTGTTAGCAAAAAAAAGAGTTCAGTGTAATACGAATGCTATATCAGAATTTTAAGTTGATAGTGATGATTGTTTGAGATTCATAGATCGGATTTGCATTCTGAGAAATTCAGAATTGATTCAAACGATTTTGAACGAAGCTCATAAAAGTCATTTGACTGTACATCCGGGAAGTATGAAAATGTATAATGATCTGAAACAATTCTATTAGTGGCATAAAATGAAAAGACATTTCTGACTATGTGTCGAAGTGTTTAGTTTTTCAACAAGTTAAGGCTGAACATCAAGTTTCGTCCGGTTTATTACAACCAATTTTGATTCCTGAGTGGAAATGGGAGAGGATTACGATGGACTTTGTGTCGCGTTTGCCCTTATCTCCGAAAAAGAAAGATACGATCTGGGTGATAGTTGATAGATTGACAAAATCAACTCATTTCATTTCGGTGAGAATCAATTACTCTTTAGATAAGTTGGCTGAATTGTATATCGATGAGATTGTGAGATTGCACGGAGTACCATTATCTATAGTGTCTGATAGAGATCTGAGGTTTACCTTTTGACTTTGGAAGAAATTACAAGATGCTTTAGGCACAAAATTGCATTTCAGTACTGCGTTTCATCCGTAAATGGATGGTCAATCCGAGCGAATCATTCAGATTCTAGAGGACATGTTGAGATGTTGTATACTTGAATTTGAAAGCACGTGGGAAAACCATTTATCATTGATTGAATTTGCGTATAATAATAGTTTTCAATCAAGTATCAAAATGGCACCATATGAGGCTCTTTACGGTCGAAAGTGTCAAACTCCATTGTATTGGATGAACTGAGTGAGAATAAGATTCACGGGGTTGATCTTATAAAATAGACTAAACAAAAGTGAAAGTAATTCGTGATAGTTTGAAAGCAGCCTCAGATCGTCGGAAGTCTTATGCAGATTTGAAATGAAAAGATATCGAATTTGAGGTTGGTGATAAAGTGTTTTTGAAAGTATCTCCTTGGAAGAAAATACTTCGATTTGGCCGAAAGGGCAAGCTGAGTTTGAGGTTCATTGGACCATATGAGATTATTAAACGAGTTGGGCGGGTTGCTTATAGATTGAGATTACCATCAAAGTTAGAAAAGATCTATAACGTGTTTCATGTGTCAATGCTACGACGATACAGATCAGACTCGTCTCATGTGATTGACCCTACTGAAGTTGAGATTTAGTCAGATTTGTTGTATAGTGAAGAAGCGATCTAAATTTTGGCACGAGAGACTAAAGAGTTGAAAAATAAGAAAATTTCTTTAGTGAAAGTACTATGGCACAAACACGAATTGAGGAGGCTACGTGGGAGCCTGAAAGCATTATAAGAGAACAACAAACACACCTATTCATTGGTAAGATTTTCGGGGACGAAAATCCCTAAGGGGGCAAAGTTGTAACAGCCCGGTTTAGACCCTAGTCAAAATAGTGGTTTGAGACCACTAATTTGAGGTCGAAATGTTGTTTTAATATTATTTTCTATGAGAATAGTATGTGACATAGTCTATGTGAAAATTCTGTGTGATGATTTGATCGTTTTAGTGTCGAATTAAGAGAAAGGACTTAATAGCGTAAAGTGTAAAAGTTGTGTGCTAATTGTTAAGTGTCTAATTGTCATGGCTTATTAAATGGAAGGTCCTTAAGTTATAGTGGAGATGGACATATATGTGTATGGTTAGTGGGAATTTTTAATGTATTAATGAAAGAGCAAATGGGTAAAAAGCCTATTAATGTTTATTAAATAAAATAAAAAGATGAAACATGTTCATCTTTGTTTCATTTCAACTAAAAATAGGAGAAATAAAAAGGATTTGGGAGCTTTGTAATATTTGACCACTTCAAGCTTCAATTGACCAAGAGAGGAGAGGTTCGGATCGAGATCGAGGCAAAGATAAAGTGCTCGATTAATCGACCGTATCGATAGTTCGACGTCCAAGGTAAGTTCAGATATAATACATGTATTTGACATGTGTTTTAGCATTATGAAATGAATATGTATGTGTATGAGAGTAAGATTCTATGTGCACAATTTTGGTTGATGGCACTAAGTGTGTGAAATTGAAATCGAAATAGAATTGAATAGCACTGTGTGTGCAATGATACAAAAGCTTTGGCTTATTGAATTGGCACTGTGTGTATGACACCGAGACAAGTCGGTTAAAAGAACAGGCACTAAGTGTACGATAACAATTATGCTTTGAATATGTATGTGGCACTGAGTGTGCGGTTAGAATAAATGGATATTAAAGAATGATCGGCATGTGATATCGAGCATTAAGTAGCTTGGAAGTGGAATGACTAAGTGTTAGCTAAGGTATGTATTGAACCTTTGTGGTTGATGAGTTATAAACAAGCTGTGATCGAATGAATTGGTATTTTAACTATAGATGAGATGATATGAATATGAGATAGGTGATCTAAGTGATTGTTTACTAAGCACATATTTAGATTGATAAGCTATTTGTATTGTATATCGAACTTACTAAGCTTTGGAAAGGATTCTTGTGTGAATTATTTTTCTACCTTGCATGTCGATAAAGCTAGCTCGGATCTGTGATCGTCAGCTTCTCAATCACACTATCAGCATTCTGTTTTGGTACTTTTGAAAGGATGTATATAGTTGAAATATGGCATGTATAGGCTAGTTATGTGTATATGTGTATGAAGTGAACTTAGACATATGTTTTGGCAAGTTTTGAGTTGATAAATTATTGGATGAATAAGTTATATGATTACAAATTTTGGTATGGAGTGATGCATATGAAATGGTTTAGTTTTGGCTAAGCAAATGAATGATAAATGCTTGTGATGATATGAGTTTTAGTCTTTGAAATTGTCATGGTAGGAATTGGCATTGAATGCATGGGTTGGATGACTATTTTGGTATGTTTTTGGTGGTAAGATGTGCTTAAGATGTCTTGGTTAATATGGCTTGTAGGTTTGACCCTTATGGGTGGAATTTTGGCCTTGTAAATGGCCTAATATGTCACAAGGTTGTGGCACACGGGCGTGCCTATAGACTGTGGGTGAATTGGTAGAATGTAGCTTAGTAGCACATAGCCTCGACACGAGCGTGCTTGGTGGCCGTGTGAGAAATGGCAGTATATTATCTAGTAGTACACGGCCTTAGCACACGGGCGTGCTTGGTGGCCGTGTTGATTTTGGTAGTATATGACCACGGGGAGGAAGCACGGGTATGTCAGGTAGCTGTGGGTGAGGCACGGCCTACCCCCAGGCGTGTATTCCCTATATTTTGGTTAAGTTGTTATGTTTCCATGAAATTTTGTATGTGTTTAGTTTAGTCCCGACCCCTCTTTAGCATGTGATAAAGGTCTCATAGACCTTGATAAGGGACAACATGATTGTAAATGAAGATAATTGACTTTGTGTTGTAAATTTAGATGTTAAATGTTCTGATTGATCGGTAATGCCTCCTAACCTTATTCCGACAATGGTCTCGGGTTAGAGGTGTTACACCCCTACTTTCTTTCCAGCCATGTGAGCCAACCTCTTTGCTCTTCGCTCTTTACACATCCTCTCGGCATCCTCCCTCATAGGATTATATCCCAACCCTCTTGTATCTTTTGAGTGGGAACAAAAACGGGTTCAGAAATACCTTGTATGTCTTGTCCCAAACCTAAATGGATTTGCCAACCCTTCCCTATTGTCTGGGAAAATAACATGTTCACTCTTCATGACACATAAGGCTTGGGGTCTCGCATTCCCTCTACCACGTAAGATGTAGTGGCTACCTCAAAGGTTTGGAAAGAACTCTCTATTGCATCATTATCCACTTCTATGAAAGGAGAATTTGGCAAGCTAGCTACCAACATGTCTTCTTCACGTTGAATGATGCACAAATTCTGACCGACTACAAATTTCAATATTTGGTGCAAGAACTATGGTACCACCTCAGTCGAATGAATCTAGGGGCATTCCAATAGCATACTGTAAAAAGACGTTATATCCATCACCTGAAAGCGAATAAGGAAATTAAAGGCTCCTACCAACAAGGGAATCTCTATTTTTCCAATCATGCTTCTTTTGGTGCCATCAAAAGCTCGTACCACTAAAGGGCTTGATACCATGTACAAGGTGTCCACGGGTAGCTTGGATAATGTTGCAAAAGTAGGACATTGATCGATGACCCATTGTCTATAAGGACCCTAGCCACAGAATAAGCTTTACACTTTACTGAGATGTGTAGTACCTTGGTACTTCATCTTCCATCTGGGGGTATTTCATCATCATTGAAAGATATGTAATTTGGGGCCAAAATGCTCCCTACTAAGTGATTGACATTATCTACTGACACGTTATGAGTGATGTAAGCTTGTTTTAGAACTCGTACAAGAGTCTCCTTATGTGGCTCCGAGCTCAAAAGTAGTGATAGCAAAGAAATCCTTGCTAGTGTTTTGTTCAACTACTCAACCATGCTATACTCACTTGCTTTATCAGACGTAAAAAATCATTAACTTCATCATTTTAACTTCTCCATTTTGGTCATCCTTCGTTTCCTTATTGACTTTTTTATCGCTAATTTTTGGTTGATTTTCTGAAATCGCTTCTTTACCATTGGGTTCTTTCCCCACTATGTTTGGCTTGTAACAATGCTTGTTTTGAGTTATGCCACTAAGTCCCGAGATGTTGGAGGCATCAAATCCAACCACCTCATACTCATATCTCTAAGGAACTCGTTGGTCATCTCTATACTTAAAAAGTCCAAGAACCCTGGTGACCAACATATCATCCTGTACAGCCTTTAAGGTATACTTTTTCCAAAATGGTTTTTTTTTCCATATACGATGGTGACAAGTTTCGCATCTAATGTGTTTATCTCGTTGGTCTTAACATCCTCCCATATCTCCAGCTGGAAAGAATGTTAGAGACTCTATATATGTTCCCTAAAAGTTGGGCAAACTTGGATAGGGTGTCATCGAGCTCCTTGGTGGAATTTGTAGATTTGATCCATATCAATTCCCATTACAGACCTAGGTGGCTCAAAGTGAATTAGATTTGACTTTCTCAAGATGTTGAAGAGTCGTTTGAGTGGGGTTGTGATTTCTTCCATTTTTCTCCTTTGAAGGCTTTTTTCTTCAATTATAGCATTAATTGCTCGATTGTTATTTGGTAATGGATTCGTGTTAACATTTGGTGTATTCTCTCACTGAAAATTTATCTTTCCTGGCCTTATAAGATCTTGCACCTTATATTTTAACGCTAAAAGTTCTAGATTGTATGACCTGGATTGTTAGAATGATACTTACATCGAACATTGGCATCATACCACTTTGGAAATGGTGGTTGCATTGTTTCTTTGTATGCGGGTACAAGAAGGTGCTTCTCCACTAGAATCAAAAAAAGTTCTACGTAGGAGATTGGAATTGGATCAAACACAGGCCTATCTCATGGTGGCCTTATTGGAGCTTGGGTCTTTGGGGATAGGACTGGCATAGTTAACGTAGGGGAATTTCTAATGGGTACAGGTGGACGATACATAAATGGTGAGCTATTGGTAGCATTTACAACTGGATATTGGGGACGTGGAGGTCTTGGGCTCGGGTATACAAGGTAAGAGAATGGGTATCCACCCAGTGCGATTGTTTTCATTTCTGCTTCCTTTTTCTTCCAAGCGACACCTCTCTTCACTCTCAAAGGGTTGTTTATTTTGCCCGACTTCAATGTATTCTCTATCACTTCTCGAATAATACCATATCCGTGAAGGTTTTAGAGGCCTTTCTTACCATTCTGTCATAGTATATGCCTTTTAGCATACCAACAAACAGAATAGTGGTATCCTTTTCCATGAGTGGGTGTTGTACTTGCGATGCCAGATCCTTCCACCGTTGTGCATATTCCTTAAAACTCTCATTTGACTTCTTTTCTATGTTCTGCAGAGTTACGCAGTTTGGGGCCATGTCTACAATATATTTGTATTGAGTAATAAATGCCCATGCAAGCTCTCTCCAAGTTCAAATCCGACTTCTGTCTAACTTTACATACCAACAAGCCACAGATCTGATCAGACTATCTTGAAATATATGCATTAGCATTTTCTTATCTTTAGAGTAAGCAACCATTTTCCTACAGTACATAGTCATGTAAGTAATGGGGAAACTGCTACCATTGATTTTTTCAAAGTCAGGAACTTTGAATTTTGGGGGGACGACCACATCGCGTACCAAAACACAGGCCTTCTGCTTTTACAGATTAGAAGGCATCTAATCTTTCGATGGCTTTCAGACGTTCCTCAATTAGGCTAAATTTTTAAGCTTCTTCATCTATAATTGACTTTCCCTTGTCCACTTCTCTTGTCTCCTGGCTTGTAAGTAACTCATTTACTCTTGGGACTTGAATGGTCACACCTGGCACTTGAAGCAATAAATCTTTCCAAAATACCTCTGTATCACCGTAAAGATGGATGGGATTGTCTAAAGTGCCGCTTGCTTCTCCTACCTTGGCCTTACCTTTGACCATTGTAGTAATCATTTCCATCATCTGTTCCATATGTTCCTCTAGTTTGGCCATGCGTGCTAATTCTTCTTCCGCCATCTTCTTAGCTTTTGAGCGTGTGTTATACTGGTGAGCTATCATTGGTCTTTTTTCAAATGGCATTTATTTCCAATGTTAGAAAATTATTTGGATTTGTCATAGAAAATGTTCTTTTCTTCTTTCTTTCTTTAAAATAATGTTTTGAATAAACAAATAGGCAAATGAGTGAATGAATGGATGGATGAATGAATGATTGATTGAAATTGGGGCGCATTGTCGTAAATATACTCAAATATAAACATTTTCTTTCATGAAAGGTTCGAAAATTATTCGGCTTGCAAAGTTTTTTTTTTCTTTTTTCATTCACACTTAATGAAAATCCTAATTGATCCTATTTCCATAGGGCAAATCTATACTCACCTTTCCTCCTCCTCCTCATGAGCTTGATGAACTTTTGGTAATATGCTTGAGCCACCACTAGAAGTTTCATTGCATGCTTGTTCCTAGTCATAGAAGGGGTAGATACTTTTTTGAGTTCTTCAATCTGTTTACATATGTCTTCGGCTTGCTGAATGAAAACCTAGCCTTCCCTGTGCATTGTTGAAAACACCTCTTGTCAGCTTACTGACATTTGTTCCACCATGATAAAACACTCTGCAAGCTTTGTATATTCTTTCGTGGCTTCTTTGTTTTGCTATTCTTATATCTTTAATTCTTTAGTCAGATAACAAATTTCCTCATCTTGCACCTCCATTTCAATAGTTTTCTCATTAGATAGCCTCATCCAGGTTCACTCTTATTCTCACACTTTTTGGAGTTATTAGCCCGTAGACTCAGATCCGCCTCTAACCCTAAATCTGAGCGAACAAGTCAGATCTTTCTCATTGATGCCATTCTAACTGTATTCTTAGTTCTTCCTCTCTTCTCTTCATGTCTGATTGGTGTTGTTGTTGTCTCATGATTTCTTCCTCATTTTCCTTTACATATGCCTGATGCTGTTCTCATTGCCATCTGACCTCTTCATCTCTCCCCCTCAGACACATATCTAAATCGTGTATCTTTTCTGTTAGCTCATCTACATCATTTAGGTCCTCTTTCCCTTGAATTGCTTTGACATAGAGATTTTGCTTCTTTTTAGGTGCCATTAGATATACGTTTCCAAGAGGGAATGGTTGAATAAGATTCCTGATTGCAAGCTTCAGGTTTGATCCCACTTGATTCGTATCTCTTCCAATTTCTTCCAAAATCTCAAGTCTTGAACCAAAACTTGCACCCTGTTTAAACTAGCTGTAGCAGGTATGTAACACCCCAAACCCGGCCTAGACGTTATGGCCGAATCTGGTGAAGTCACATGATAGCGTGTTGAAAACTAAGCCTCTACAATAAAACCATTTCTATTTACTTACTTTTCTTAAATCTTCTTAATTCCAAAATCCTTACTCGTTTAGTCAGTTGTTTTAAACATAATTTGTTGCGGAAGCTTTTAAAACCGTTTTGAGTAATTCGTGTGTTTAGAGAAAACTTTGCCTTTTTGAAAACCGAGTTTTCCTATGTCTAGCAGTTATAAATCCATAAAAATAAATAAAAACCAAATTTAAGCAAAAGTCCCCAAATTACATCCAAATAAACCGTAAACCATAAATTATAAATTGTAAAAGTCCAAAAATTATGGTCACCATCGAGTCCTTCGCCGCGCCGATCCGTCTAGGTTTGGGGATTACCTGTGCACTTTAAACTGAGATGGGTGAGTTTACGTAAACTCAGTGTGTAATCCCACAGAAAACAAACAACAGTAAACACAGTGCACAGTCAAAAATAGTCTTAAGCCTAAGCCTCTTTTCAATATCAGTAACGGTTTGGCCTTAGCACAATTCAGTATCAGTATCAGTATGAACAAGGGCCTTAGCCCATCACAATATCCGTAATAGATATACAGTATTCAGTAACAAAGTCCTACCCAACCAGCCTCTACACACCATCTCCGTCCAACCTTACACTCCCATGTGGGATTAAATTAACCCACCCATCCCTACACTCCAGGTAGTACCGAATGCGGCACAAAATAGTAGTTTGCAGCTGAGCTGCCAGTATATTAGGCTTAAAAGCCTTTCAGTACACTTCCTCTAAATAAAATCAAACCAACCCCATGCAATGCATGACATGCTAACTCGTGATATTAGTACATATAATCAGTAAATGTATACATGCATAGTATCATCATGCTCAATATATATCCATCAATCAATCAATTCACACAATTAGGGGTCTAAGTAATGCCTAACGATGCTACAGTAGGTTCACAGTCGACTTGGGCGACCGTGCAACCTTAGCAATCAATTTAGTGATAATAGGCTCACACGCCCATGTGGCCTGCCTGTGTGGGCCCACATGCCCGTGTGGGCCCACATGCCCATGTGGCCTTCCCGTGTGGGCCCACATGCCCGTGTGGCCTACACGGCCCAAATTTGCCTTGGCCGTGTGGATTACACGGCTTGGCCCAAAATCCCACACGGCCCAAATTAGTCCAGCCGGTGTGTCACACACGGCCTGCTTGGCCATCACACGACCATGTCATGTGCGCACGGCCTGGTCTCGTCGAACACACGCCCGTGTTAGGGCACACGGCCTACCACACAGGCAACCACACGCCCATGTGGCGTCAACAGTGAGGCATTTTGGCTTTTCACCGAACCCCGGGTACACACCTGGTATCAATTTGGTGCAAAACCATTCCCGATTCTTCCAAAACCTAAAAGTCGATATAACAATACGCATTTCAGTAACATCTTCAAAAACTTAACGGAGAAATTCTATGAATGGAACTCACTACGTCCAACAATGTATTTGTGTACTTACTCGGTACGAAACGGAACCCTTAACGCCTGAATCACTATAGGGGCCCAACGGAATCCTGACCTTCGCCTAAATGAAAAAACCAAAACAACCCTCTTTTGGGATTCTAATCATGAAACAATAAAGTAGCAGTAGAACAATTACTTACCGAACGAGTACAATCAAAGCGTTGGACAAAATAGAGAAGATTTTGGTAAACCAAAAAGAGAGGGAAAAATCGGCAGAGGAGAAGGGAATCAGACATCAAAAGCTTGAAAGAATTTTGGGGAATTAGGAAAAAATAAAAATAAAAATAAAATAAAACTAAAACAGTCATTAGTTCCCCAAATCCATCAAATTACTCCCGCTAACCCACTACACAGAATTCCTGTTTGACCAAAACTCTCTCAGTGAAATTAGAAAAAATATACTCCCATGCTCGCGCAGGGATTCAAACACAAGACCTTCAGTAATCTGACACTCAGCTTAACCACCAGACTAGCAGGCCCATTCTGATATGGTTTTACAAATAATTAAATATAAGCGCACTGAACAGAGATAGGGCTTATATCAAAAAAATACAAAATTTGCCAAAGCTAAGACTTGAACTTGGGACCTCCCACACACACCCAGAACACATAACCACTGAAGTAGATACATAATTGTGTCCAGAATTTACGGAAACAGAATTATAAAATTTAGGGCATTACAACTCTACCCCCTAAAAGAAAATTTCGGCCTCAAAATTTACCTGATCAGAATAGATGAGGATACTGTTGACGCATCGCATCCTCAGGCTCCTACGTGGCCTCCTCAGTGCTATGATCCTACCACCGCACCTTCACTAAAGGAATGGATTTCCTCCTCAGAACCTTAACCGCCACGATCTAGAATCTGAACCAGCTCCTCTTTGAAGGTCAGATCTGGTCGAACCTCAATCTCCTCAACAAGGACAATATGAGTAGGATCAGAGCAGTAACGCTTCAACATCAAGACGTGGAATACGTCATGAATATGGTCTAGCTTTGGAGGTAACTCCAATTGATAAGTGACCGGTCCCACTCATTTCAGAATCCAGTACGACCCAATAAACCTAGGGCTCAGCTTGCCCTTACGACCGAAACTCAAAATCTTTTTCCATTGCGAGACCTTGAGAAATACGAAGTCCCCCACAAAATACTCAATCTCGCATCTCTTCAGATCCGCATAAGATTTATGTCTGTTCGATGCCACTTTCAGTCGATCCTAAAACCAACTTAGAACCCAGAACACATCGTTCACCCAACTCAGTCCAACACAAGGGAGTGCGACACTTACGACCATACAGAGCCTAGTAAGGTGCCATCTGAATGCTAGACTGGAAACTGTTATTATAAGCAAACTCCGCTAGCAGCAGATACTGCTCCCAACTACCTTAAAAATCAAAAGCACAGCTCCTCAACATATCCTCCAGTATCTGAATCACCATTTTCGATTGACCATCGGTCTAAGGATGGAACGCAGTACTGAAGTCCAACCTTGAACCCAGAGTCTTATATAGCCTTTTTCAAAATCGAGACGTGAAGCGAGGATCCCTATCAGAAATAATTGAGAATGGTACCCATGCAGTCTCACTATTTTAGAAATGTAGAGCTTCACCAACTTCTGCAGTGAATAGTCAGTCCTGACTGGAATGAAGTGCGCAGACTTGGTCTATCGATCTATGATGACCCAGATAGAATCCTTCTTAGTGGGTGTTAGAGGCAATCCACTAAAGAAGTCCATCGTTACTCATTCCCACTTCTATAGTGGGATCTTAACCGGCTGCAGCAAACCTGAAGGTAACTGATGCTCAGCCTTAACCTGCTGGCATGTCAGACATCGTACCACAAAATTAGTAACTTCCTATTTCAATCCTGACCACCAGTACAGTTCTCGAAGATCTCTGTACATCTTATTACCGTCGGGATGCATAGCATAATGGCTACTATGCGCCTCCCTCAAAATTGACTGTCTCAGATCCACATCATTTGGTACACAGATCCATCCTCGAAAACAGAACACACCATCACTATTTAACCCAAAGTCGCAGTAGTACCACTCTCAATTTGTTGAAACCTCAAGCTTAAAGACTCATCCTCAAGTTGTTTACCCGTAATCTATTCGATCCAAGTTGGTTTGATTTACAGTTCAGCCAACAAACTCCCATCGTCGAACAAGCTAAGTCGAGCGAACATCGCTCTTAGATCAATCTTATCCCTATGGTTCAATGCATCAGCCACCATAAATCGGTCCAGATAGGGCTGAAACACTCAATTCATCAGGTCCATGAAAGCTACCGGTGCATTAGTCAGTCCAAATGGCATCACTAGAAACTCATAGTGACCATAACGAGTCCTAAATGTCGTCTTCTACACATTAGCTTCCTTAACCTTCAACTGATGGTACCCAAATCAGAGATCAATATTAAAGAATATCGAAGCTCCTCAAAACTAGTCAAATAGGTCATCGATCCTCAGTAATGGATACTTGTTCTTGACGGTCAGCTTATTCAGTTGTTAGTAGTCAACACACATCCTCATGGATCCATCCTTTTTCTTAACAACTCCTTAATCTGACAACCCACTAAATGTAGCACCCCAAACCCGGCCTAGACGTTATGGCCGAATCTGGGAAGTTACATGATAGCGTGTTGGAAACTAAGTTTCTACAATAAAACCATTTCTATTTACTTACTTTTCTTATCTCTTCTTAATTCCAAAATCCTTACTCGTTTAGTCGGTTGTTTTAAACATAATTCATTGAGGAAGCTTTTAAAACTGTTTTGAGTAATTCGTGTATTTAGAGAAAACTTTGCCTTTTTGAAAGCTTAGTTTTCCTACGTCTAGTAGTTATAAATCCATAAAAATAAATAAAAACCAAATTTAAGCAAAAGTCCCCAAATTACATCCAATTAAACCACAAATCATAAATTATAAATCGTAAAAGTCCAAAAACTGTGGTCACCATCGAGTCCTCCGCCGCACCGATCCGTCTAGGTCTGGGGATTACCTATGCACATTAAACAGAGAGGGGTGTGTTTACGTAAACTCAGTGTGTAATCCCATAGAAAATAAACATTAGTAAATACAGTGCACAGTCAAAAATAGTCTTGGGCCTAAGCCTCTTTTCAGTATCACATCTATGTCCATTTTAACCATAGAATAGTCCTTAAACTTATGCAGTCATATATCACTACATCAAAGCTTAAGGCTACTCCTCCTAAATGGGATGGGCCCGAGCGTAGGATCAAAAGCAAAATGCAACATGAATGACAATTCTAGCCGCCCCACCACGGTAGAGTCAACATATACATTAATCAATTTCATCGACAAAATAATAAACAAACACATTGGCATACATATCAAAATAGGATTAGTAAATGAAATGAACAAATAAATCAATATTTAACACATATTTAACAATTTAAAACGACATTAGACAATTAAATAAATTAATGCACAAATAAATAAATCTAATATGCACAAATATTAAAAACCTAGCTCTCAAACCTAAGTAAGTTGACTTATTAACGTCCCCAGTGGAGTCGCCAAGCTATCATAACATTGCCTACATAAGAGTACGAGGGCCTAATAAGCAAAGCTAGACACGGAGAGCCTAAATTAATGTAGAGCTGCCATTAACCAATTAGGGCTAGATTGGTTAGCCACCTATGTCTAAAATTCTAGAATTAATACTATGGAAGAATCCTAAAAGTCTAGACTTGATCTCATCACCAAATTTCGGGTTCGGGAGTACAATTATGTGTGGGGAAGGTTATGGCACCCTCTGTAACACCCCAAACCCGGCCCAGACATTATGGCTGAATCTGGCGGCTTCACATTGAAGGGTGAATCGTAAAATTAGAAGTTGATGTAAAACCTTGAAGTTATTGGAGGAGTTCTTCGTTCAAAACATTTGTCAGTGATAATTTCATGTTATGTTCAAATTCTTTTGGTACATTAGGGTTTGATTAAAAACTTTATGTAGGAATCTTTAAACTTGTTACTTAAACTTTCAAAATACGGTGAAAGCTTTTCTTTGAAAAGGTTTGTGTACTTATGATTGGTTTGTAAAACATTGTTTTCCTTTTTAAAACCCGTGACCTAAAACTAAAAGTTATGCAATCAACACAATTAAATCCCAAAATTTAAAACACAACCAGAGAAGGGCCTTATTACAACAAAACCCAAATTAAAGAAAATATAATTAAAAATAAAGTAAATTTAAAAACACAGAAATGTAACTGTTCGTGGTGTGGCCACCTCCGAGTCCCCTAGTACGTCGAACCGTCTCACTAGAGATTACCTGAATAAAATAAAAAGAGGGGTGAGTTTGCGAAAACTCAGTGTGTACAACCCCAACAATCAAATAATGTACATCACATCTATTTGAGCCTAAGCCCATTACAGTAACGGAGGCAATTGGGCCTTAGCCCCTATCAGCCTTGGTTGGGCCTGAGCTTATATCAAATGGCACATATCATATCTATCTGGGCCTAAGCCTATCTCAATATCAGAATCAATATATGCAATGCATAAATACCCAAACCAACCTTGCACTCCGCTTTCTGTCCAACCCTACACTCCTGTGGAGATTAAATCGACCCACCCATCGCTACACTCCTTATGTAGCACCAGTTGCGGCACTAACCAATATTGCAGCAGAGCTGCCAATCACATAATTGGCTTAAAGCCATCGGTGGGTCCACAGTCGTCTCGCGCGACTCATGCGACCCTCACATATCAATCACTTCCTTCTATACAAGATATCCCAACCCCATGCAGTATGTCATGTATGCAGAATGTTTGGCCCATAAATCATCATATCATTCATAGTTAAGTCAATCAAATTATAGTCATATAATCACAGTCAAATCAGTCAAATCGTAGCACAAATTAGTCATTCACCCTCGAGGGTCAAAATAGTCATTTACCCTCTAAAGGCATTACGGTCATTTTACCCTACAGGGACATTACAATCATTCTACCCTATGGGGACATTACGATCATTTTACCTGATAAATTGTAATATGAACATAATTTAATCCCACATTTAGCATACTTTTGGATGATTTATCCCTTTAATTATGGAAATAGGTGATTCTAATCCTTTGTTTTTATATTTTATACTCAAGAGAGCATCGGAGGATGAAAAGAACAAGAAATGGGCTAAAAACGGAGTAAATAGGCCGAATTACGAAATTGGCACGGCCTGGGCCCAAGACCACACGGTCGTGCCTCATTAATAGACCTGAACACGGCCTGGCCTCGACTTGGATGAGTATTCAATTAGCTGATAAAACTATTCGAATTCCTAGGGGTATAATTGAAGACATATTCGTTAAAATTGACAAATTTATATTCCCCGTAGACTTTGTTATTTTAGATATGGATGAGGATAATACGGTTCCTTTAATTTTAGGAAGGCCTTTTTTAGCAACTGCCAAGTCTAAAATTGATGTTAGTACAGGTGAACTCACACTTCATGTAGGTGATGAATCAATCAGTCTTCAAGCTCTCGACTCGACTAGGACATCGAGTGATAAAGGTGAGAACATAAATTCTATTGATAATCATTTGGTTCAACTTTCTTTATAGGAAGCACCACGAAATCACATAACTGAGCCAGATCTTAGACCTCGTACTGATAAAGAAGAAATTCATGAGGAACGAAGGCTCAGATTGATGAACTAGATGAGTGGAAGGAAAACTTCAAGGAGGAATTAAAATCACACAAAGTGAAACTGAAGGAACCCCAGAAGAGCTTATAGGAATGTCAAATCACTTCAAAACAGGAGATCAAAATCGTTAGAGAAAATGCCCTTAAGCGCCACTTCAGACCTCAATACAAACGAAGAGATCCCTTTTAAGGTGATTAATGTCTTCCCATACGGCACAATCGAGGTAAGAAATTCTACATTCGACACTTTTAAGGTAAATGCTACTTGACTCAAACTATATAATGATAGCATGAGAAAGGATTTTTCATTCCTCAAACCACCATGAATGTGCACATGAGAGGTAAGTCTAGCTTAAGACTTTAAACAAGCGCTTCTCAGGAGGCAACCCGAGTACTAAACCTATTTATTTTTATTCTCTTTCTTTTAGTACCTAACTACAAACTAACCAAGTTAATGAAGCGCAGATTGCCGCAGCACACGGCCTTACACACAGCCGTGGCCGTGGCCGTATGGACACTACGGATTTTAGTACTGGCATGGCAGAAATAGTACGAAATAAGACAAAAAATATCTTCAAGCCACGGGCTCCAACTAAAAACCACGACTGTGCGACATAGACATGGCTAACACTGTTTTACCAACACGGGCGTAAAGACCTGCATACCAGGTGTGAGAGAAACGAATAAACCACCACATGGCCATGCGATACGGTCGTGTACACTACACGCCCATGGAACACGGGCGTGGGGATGTACTAGAGCTGAAAATTTTATTTAAACCACCTACTCCCCTTCTCACTCACTCGCCATTCCCTTATTCCCCAACCTTTACACTCTCCTCCCTTTTCATTTTCCTCCTTCTTCATCTTCCAAATTCTTGATCTACACTTCATCCATGTCAAAGAAATGGAAGGATCCTATCCCAGTCTCCCTGTACGAAACCGATCTAGATAAGTTTATGCCGGCGCTTCATTAACTCGACAGGAAAAAGACCTTTGAGTCCATTTAACCTTTCTTTTTCCTTTCTCTTCTCCTTTATTTTCCTTATCTATATTTTTCTTATACTAAATTTGGTTTATTTTATTTTAGTTTCTTGGTTTTAGGTTCTAAAGGCTACTTGGGAATCACACACCATAGCCTTAGAAATCACACCCACCTCGCGAACAATCTAACAATAAGGACCTTCCGGTCTATTAATCGGTTCTCTTAGTCTTATTTCACTTTTTACACTCTTTCTTTTTATTTTTCTTTTCTTTAAATATATAATTAGTATTGTAGGAGCCCAAATCTACCCAGGCCCATTCATCAACCAAAAAAGCAAAATTAAATGAAACAATAATAACAGTCCAATAACTGTCCATTTACACTAGCAAGCCAGTTATTAAACTGAACCCTAACCCAATTACAAGCTATGACCCAATCTCGAAATCAGCCCGAATGGCCCAAATGGTTTCAGTAGATCAAAACCCTAGAGTATTCCAAGAGCCTTATGACCTCACGTATCTCCATGCGCCCGCTTGGCGACCCACGCGTCGTCACCACATCGATGGCCTTTCACGCCAAGACTGTACCTCCACCAGCGTAGCCTCCGTATGAGCCACGCCCATACCTCCGTATGTGACCTTGTACCTACGAAACAACAAACAACTAGAAGCAGAAACGAGAGTAGACCTAGAATAAAAAAATTATATTTTTTTTTTTTGGCTATATAAAAAAAGCCAACATTTGTAAAAGGGGATGATTTTTTTATGCACATTGAATACAGAACAGAAAAACCAAAAATAAATTCAAGGTTTCTTTTCAATTTCATCTCCCTTATCATTTTTTTCCTGAAGTCTATTTCTATATCTTCCTCCTTCCATCTTTTTATATAGGCAAAAAAATAATAAGAGTTTTACTTGCGAAGTGTAAACCGTCGGACTACTCTTCGTCGTATAGCAAAGCGGTCCTTCGAGGTACAGAACATGAAGCGCTCGGGTCGGCTTTGAAAGAGAGCAGTCGTTCTGACCTGAGTTAGCCACTAATTGCCGATTGTTGTGGCATTTGTAGTGGCCGAAAGGGAAACCTTCTTTCGCGGCTGAAAGAGAAGGCAAAAAGGGTTAGGGTTTTGTTAGGAATAAATGGCAGATCTGTTTTAATTTGGTTTTAGGGGTAATAACGCATTAACGAAACGACACCATTTAGGTTTATCTCAATAGCCTTGAAACGGTGTCATATTGGCCGTGACCCGAATCCGACCTGAAAACCTTCAGGATCCGCGCGTTTCTGCGGTGAAGGGGTATTTGCGCGTTCGGTCCCTTTGTTTCGTGCTGCTACTTGATTAAATCCATTATACATTTTTTTGTTCTTTAATTGACCTCTGTAATTTGTGTGCCTTTTCGATTTAATCCAGTTGGTGCGTTGCATTTTTTTTTAATATTTACTAGTTTAATCATCTTTAATCCACGCGCATTGCATTTCAGTCCTTTTTCGTTTTCTTTACTTTATTGTTTTAGCTCTTTAATTTTGCACTGATTTCAATACAGTCCTTTAATGAATTTACTTAATTGTTTGTTTATTGATGTTTCTTATTTTTTAAAATTATTCTTTTAAAATTAATATCAAATGTTATATATTTTAAACGTATTATTTATTTCTCTATATTATTTTCATTAAAATTATATATATATTCTTTTATATACATACGTAATTTATACTAAATTATTTTTGTGTATATGTATACATATGTGTGTTCTTTTATATATACATAATTTATATTATTGTTGCGTATATATATTATTGATTTCATAATATTGTTGATGTATGTATTTTATTATTCTTATTATTTTGCTTACCATTGATCTAATGTTTGATAATTCTTTGCTATCATGTGCGTTTTAATTCTCGTTTTATATTTATTTGTTGCTTGATATTCAATAGCATTATATTTGATTTATAAATAATTTCTTCGCATTGTACATGCGATCGCATTTTATTTCGATACCATTTAAGTTTTAAAATTGTTTTATTCAAAATTAAAGGCTATGTTTGTGTTTAGTGGTTACAAGAAAATCGTGCTCTAACTTCTCGAGTTAGATTTTCTTCGTTTAAAACCTAGCAACCGAATATCCTTTCCCTTTTAATTCAAAATACATGATATTTAAAAAAAAAAAACTTACTCTTGGGATTTTCAAGATATTGCGCCCTAACTTACTGAAGTGTGATATTTTATTATCTCGAGATAAGGTGTTGAAAAGAACAAAGGCAATATTCTGTATTTGGGAATTTCGAGAAATAGTGCCCTAACTTACTGGGTTGCGATTTTTCATTTGACCCAAATAAAGGAATATCCTTCTTATTTTTAAATGTACGAGTATTGAACGTCGAAGGATAAACCTAATTTCGAGAATATAAGATGTAACATCCTGATAATTAGGGGCTATGCATTTTACATAATTGAATGATGTTGCATGTTTAATCATTATTAAGTGCAATTTTGGAAGTTATTTGAGCTTCATTTATTAAGTGAAGGTTTTGCTAAACTTTTAATTTCTATTAATTAGAGAGAGAACTAAGCTAATAAGGCCTTAAGAATTGATGATGAGAAGTTCTAGTATAAGTTAAGTAATTGGCAAAGTGGTTAAGATACATGGGTGTGTTCTTGAGGTACAAGGTTGAATCTCTAGCTAACATTAGGAGATTTTTAATTTTTTGTTTTCTTCCTTGTAAGTGTCGGCCAAGAATATTCTAGAGTGGATGAGCTTTCATCCATTTTTGGCTTGTTGACCATGAGAAAAGGAAGTTAAAGAACATAAGGCATGGAATCACAAATTCATGATAAGATGAGGGGACAAAGGCATGAAATAGGGCTATGTTTTGGGGATGTGTTCATGGTCATTTGACCATGAACCTAGACGGCATGAAGGCTAAGGAGAGGCTTAGTTGTGTAGTAAATTCTTTGGATATGATGGGGAAGAAACAAGGAGGAAAAGGGGATATGTTGGCATTGATGTGGCGAATTTATGCTTTGCCATTAGGGGGAAAAGTTAGCCAAAAGCCTAGGTTGTCCATCTTTTCTCATTTTCTCCAAAATTCTCTCCTAGCCGAATGTGCCATAGAGTTTAGGTAAAAACTCTCTTTTGTTTTAGCTTTCATCCTTTTGACCAAATCTTCTTCTTTTGGCCGAATGTACCATAGTCATTTTGGTGCAGTTTCATTTTGATTTAGCCTCAATTGCTTGAACCAAATACAACCTTCTTTCTCTCATTTAGTTTTCATTTTGAAACCAAAACCACAAAGTTTAAGCACCATTATTCTTCTTCATTTCTCTTCTCTTGCAGAATGCAACTAAGTTCCATAGTCCATCTCTTTTCTCTTTGATCCTATTCTTGTTTTTCTTTTCTTTTCACCTTATTTTTTATCTTTCTCTCATTGCGAAATCACCATTATCATTTTCTTCTTCTCTTTCGCTTTACTTCTTTCTCCTTTCATTCTCTTTCTTCTTTCTCTTCAAAACCGAATCCATTATTTTGAAGCCACCATTTTATTCTTTTATTTTGTGAAGGCGAATCATCATTCTCTTTTCTTCTTTTTCAAGCGAACCTCCAAGTGATCAAAGTAAGATGCTATCATTTATTTTCATCACTTCCTTTCACTTGAATAAGATTGGAAATCATAATCTTTTATTTCTCTCTTAGGTAGAATCTCTTGAAAAGATTTTGAAAGGAACTTTGTTGAAGACAACTTTAAGTGACCATTGAATCATCAAGGTAAGACTACTATTTTGGATAATATCAATTTCTTTAGATAGATTACTAATCTAAGTTATTTTTAGGAGCAATCTAAGATCATCAAGATAGGTAAGAAAAGAGCCGTTCGAAGTGTTTGGAAGAGAGGAGGTATTCCTTTACCATCGAACTACAAGCGAAGAAGCGATGTCGGGGTTAGAGATTTTCCACGGTTGTGGACCTCTCGCAAGCGAGGATCGATTATTCAAGTAGTGCGTACAACCGAACCACTCTACGTTGGTGGAATACCGTGGTTTTGATCCATCTAGTGGAGAAAACCGCAAATAATTGTCATTCGTGAATCCGGGGTAAGGATTTAGATCCATCGTTTATAAGTAGAGTTTTTGCTAACAATAGTATATACTAACCAAGTGTGTTAATCATCTAGGTGTGGACGAGCTAGAGAGTATTGTGCTCACTGTTACTAGGTGTGTAACCATGCATTAAAATTTCCATAGATTTATATTATTAAAAAGTGATTATATGATAATATGATTGTTTCTTGATACCAATCATTGGTATACAAAATTAATGTATGTTACCCAATATTAGTTTATTTTGATATATGCATCAATATGAAATAAGCATGACTATATTATGATTTGTGGGTACATAGCATGAAAATCGATTTGATATGTATGTGCATGGGCATATGGGTATGTTTAATAAAGGAGGAAGTATTCGGTGGTTTTACCACAATTACGTGACTTGGTCACATATGTGAAATTGGTGACTTGGTCCCATATTTGACTCGGTGGCCGGTCACATATTTGACTCTGGTGGCCGGTCACATATTTGATTCTGGTGGCTTCGGTCACATATTCGACTCCGGTGGCTTCGGTCACATATTTGACTTTGGTGGCCGGTCACATATTTGGACTTGATCGGTGACTTGGTCACATCTGTTTTGGTGGCTTTGCCACAATAAGGGCGATGTGCATGTTGGACTGCATGACAAGCGCCTTCGATGGTGTGTAGCGGATGGAGGGTCGATTTAGTAATCCCACGGTGTCTTTGGTTGAGTGCGGGGTGTGTAGCGGATGGATATTTAAGTTGGTAGGGCTTGCATTTCATTTCATATACATATTCATGTAACATTGTATGATTATTATTTGATCGCTATAAAATGGGCCTTTGGGCTAAATTTGAGTAAAATGGGCCTTTGGGCTAAATTTTAGTAAAATGGGCCTTTGGGCTAAATTTGAGTAAAATGGGCCTTTGGGCTAGATTTGAGCTAAAATGGGCCTTAGGGCCAAATATTTGATTAAATGGGCCTATGGCCATATGTGAAAATTTTGGGTTTGAAAGCATGTGATAAAATGGGCTTTTAGTGTATGTGTTATACATTGAGTTTATGACTCACCCATTTTATGGGATAACTTTTGAGATAACTCATAGTGCGATGGATCGGAACGACAAGGATTTCGAGGTGGCGATGCTCGTAATAAGTATTATGGAGATTTTCCAACTTAAACTCTTTAAGTTAAATTTTATTACTTAGACTTTAATTTGGGTTGCCAATATTATGTAATAAGGCCATTATAAATTATCTTTAATTTTGTGTTTGGATTTATTTTAAATTACGCTATGAATAATTATCAAATATCTAAATGGTTTTCGATAAATTATTTAAAATGTGTTTGATACTCTTATATAAATGTTTTCAAAGAAATGTTCTTAAGTTTGGTTTCCTTTTTATTTTATTAATTCCTTCTAAAAATAATGTTTCCGCTAAAGTTTTACTTGAGGAACATACCAAATCGAATGGGCTTTTTGGTAGGGTTTGGGGTGTTTCAACAGTATCGAGCCAGATTTAAACTCTCGGCCTTGGGTTTTGAAGCCTAGCGTTTTCAAAATTTGGCCCAAAAGATTTTGAAAGTTTTCTTAAGTTAAATGGTTTTATAAGAGCATGGCACTCGAATTCTCGGCCCGGATCCATCGGTATGTACCTTCATTTGATAAATGATATGAATGTTTGATAAGCCTAAGGAAACTTTAGAGACATGGACCCTAGGCGTATGTGTGCTACTACGAAAACCTTTGAATATCTGTTTCATAAGACTTTCTTTTAATAAGAAGTGAAAAGATTCTAATACATAAGACTTTTAGTAAAAAGCAGATAAGATCGTAGTAGACATGAGCTCTAGGGGCGAGGTCGTCGTGGACATGGAAGAGGAAGGATGGATGTTTTGAACCGATTCGGTCTGGTCAAGGTTCGAGAATGAAGCTCCACCACCCATTTGTTGGCGGACTTTCAAGAACAAAATGAAGGAGGTGACGCAGATATCTGGTATCTGTCTTTGCGAGTTTTGGGCGAGAGCGAAGCTAGTTCGAAATGGATCTCGAAGTCATGGTGAGAGACTTAGATCGAATGGGTGAGGTTTTCGAGGAGTATCTGGAGTGGCTCAAGCGTGGCTGAATATTGGTTGGAAGCGATCGAGAGGATCATGGATGATATAGACTGCGATGAAGAGAAATTGAAAGGAGCTATTTCACTTCTTCGTGATGAAGCCTACCGATGGTGGCTTACTATCAAGGAAAGTACCCACGTGGATAAATGCGGATTGGGGTATTTTAAAGTGAAATTTGAGGAAAATATGTTGGAGCTAGCTACATCGACTCTCGAGGAAGTCATTTGAACTGGTACAAGGAAACAAGTCGATAGTGAATATGAAGCGAAATTTTTGCGACTTAGCCGTTATGCGGAGGATAGTGGCTACGGAATATGAACGTTCGTCGATTTGAAGATGGACTTAGAGATGAGCTAAGAGTGATGATTGCTCCACATCGTGAAAGGGATTTTGCAATCTTAGTGGAAAGGGCAAGAATTGCTGAAGAGGCTAAGCGGATTTGAGAGAGCGAGCCGGACAGAGGTCGAGCAAGAATAAGAGAAGCTTTGGGTCTTGGTCTTAGGAACTTTCGAAAAAGTCAAGAAATGATGGACCGCGAGGTCAACAGACTACTACGGAGTGCAAAGTCGTACTTGTTCTCGGTGTGGGAAAATGCACTCGGGAGAATCTTTGGAAGAAAACGGCGGATGTTTCAAGTGCGGTTCGAAGGATCACATGATCAAGGATTGTCCGATGAACTCGGAGAAGAACCAATCCGACAAGTCGAGGTGTTAATCAAGGCGATAGAAGTGGTCAACAACCGATAAGAGGCCGTGGTCCCAATGGAAGGGCAATGGTTACGGTAGAGGTCGTGGAACTTCGGCAGAAGCGATGGAAATTCGAGGCGAGACAACCGGGTTTGGTGTATGCGATTCGCATGAGAGAGAAGCGATGGCCTTTTGATGTTATCACGAATGCGTTTTTGATTTACGGGTTTCCTTTATTGCTTTGATAGATATAGGGTCAACTCATTCCTATATCGCTAGTGAAGTATCTGGGACTTTGCATGTGACTTACAAACCGTACCTAGGAAGATGACTGTACTTAGTCCTCTAGGACAGACTGTAGTTGTAAACAAACTCTTTAAGGAAGTGCCTCTAGAAGTTTAAGGGTTCTGATTTCGGTGATTTAATGGAGTTGCCATTCGGAGAATTTGACCTAATTTTAGGCATGGACTGGCTTGTGAAGTACCGTGCAAATGTGGATTGTGCTGCTAAGAGAATGTCTTTAAGAACTTTTGATGGCAAGGAAGTTGTAGTGATGGGCGAAAGACGGAACTACTTATCTAATGTAGTATCCGCTCTTAAGGCGGAAAGGATGGTTAAGAAAGGATGCGAAGCTTTTCTGATGTTGGTGAATGCTTTGGAGGCTAAGGAAGCAACTGTTAATGAAGTCAGGACGGTGAAGGAATTTGTAGATGTTTTTCCGGAAGAACTTCCAGGGTTGCCTCCGGATCGTGAGGTAGAATTCGGGATAGACTTATTGCACAGAGCAGCGCCGTTTCTATTGCTCCATATAGAATGGCACAAGAAGGAGTTAGTTGAGCTTAAGGCTCGATTCAGGAGTTGCTTGATCGTGGATTCATCCGACCTAGTGTGTCTCCATGGGAGCACCGGTCCTATTCGTGAAGAAGAAGGACGGATCGATGAGGATGTGTATAGACTACGGCGGTTGAATAAGTCGACTATCAAGAACGGTATCCTTTGCCGGGATCGACGACTTGTTCGATCGACTTAAAGGCTGCGGTATTCTCTAAAATTGATCTAAGGTCGGGTATCATCACTTAAAGTGAAAGAAGCGGATATCCATAAGACGGCTTTCGAACGAGATATGGCCATTATGAATTTCGGTAATGCCATTCGGATTGATTGAACGCCCAATTGCGTTTATGGATATGATGAATCGGATTTTCAGCCCTACTTGGATCGATTCGTTGTGGTATTCATAGGCGACATCTGGTGTATTCTAAGTTCAAGTGGAACATGATGAGCATCTCCGGATTGTGTTACGAGTTTTAAGGAGAAGAAGTCACGCCAAATTCGATGAAGTGTGAATTTTGGTGAAAGAGGTTACATTTTAGGGCATGTGGTATCTGCGGAAGGGATTAGGGTGGATCCTCGGAAGATCGAGTGTGTTAGATTGGAAACCACCTAAGTCCGTGGCGAGGTTCGTAGTTTCTTGGGTTTAGCGGATATTACCGAAGATTCGTGAAGGGTTTTCATCGATAATTGCACCTCTAACGAAATTCTTTGAGGAAGGAAGTACCTTTTGTGTGGTGATAAGCGACAAGAGAGTTTTGAGAAGCTCAAGAAAGTTTTGTGGAAGCTCTGTTTGATTCGACTGAAGCGGGAAAAGATTTTGTCGTGTATTGCGATGCTTCTCCACAGGATTAGGATGTGTTTTAATGCAAGGCGGAAAGGTAGTTGCGTATCGTCTCGGCGATTGAGACCGCATGAAGTTAATTACCGATGCACGACTTGGAGTTAGCAAATGTAGTCTTTGCTCTTAAGGTTTGGAGACATTACTTATATGGGGAAAAGTCGGTGATATATACGGACCACAAAGTCTGAAATATCTCTTGACTCGAGAAAAATTGAATCGAGGCAGAGAAGGTGGATAGAGTTGTTAAAAGACTACGATTGTTCTATCGAGTACCATCCGGGTAAAGGCGAATGTGGTGGCGGGCGCTCTAAGTCGAAAAGTGGTGTCGATTTGAGAGCGATGTTTGCACATCTTAGTCTCTACGATGATGGAAGCTTGTTGGCGAACTTGAGTTAAGCGGACATGGTTAAGTCAAGTGAAAGAGGCAATTAATAGATGAAGATCCGAGTGAAAAGCTTGACGGTGCAGTGGGAAATTGGAAGATTTTGGTATTAACGGTGAAGGGTATTGTGCTTTAAAGGTAAAGTCGTATCGAGGGATCGGGAGTTGAGGCAAAAGATACTTGAGAATCGCATGGTAGCCCCTATGCTATGCATCCGGAGGAAGTAAGTTATATCGAGACTTGCGAGATCGGTTTTGGTGGCTTTGGTCTTAAGCGGGAAGTTACGGAGTTTGTAGGGAAGTGCTTGGCGTGTCGACAAGTTAAGGTGAACATCAAGTACCTTCCGGATTGCTTGATCGATAAAGATTCCGATGGAAGTGGGAGAGAATCACCATGGATTTTATTAGTGGGCTTCCTCTTACACCTACTAAGAAAGACTCCATTTGGGTGATAGTGGACCGATTGACTAAATCGCACATTTTATTCGATTCGGGTTGATTACTCTTTGCGAAATTGGCAAAATTATATGTGGCTGAAATTGTGAGATTGCATGGAGTGCCGTTGTCGATAATTTGAGACGGAGATCCAGATTTACGTCACGATTTTGGAAAGCATTGCATCAAGCTTTGGGCACCAAATTGGACTTGAGACGGCATTTCATCCTCGATCAGACGGTCGATCCGAAAGAGTAATCCGGATCTTAGAAGATATGTTAAGGGGTTGTGTGATAGATTTCAAAGGAAGTTGGGAGGAATTCTTACTGTTGGCGAAATTTGCGTACAACAACGATTTCAATCGAGATTCGGATGGCAACGTATGAAGCACTATATGGACGGAAGTGTCGCACTCCCTACGTGTTGGGCGTAATTAGGGGAACGCAGATTTTGGGTCGTAGATAGTGTACGAATCCGAAGAAAAGGTTAAGGTAATCCGGGCTCGGTTAAAGGAAGCATCGAACAGACAAAAATCGTGCACGCAGATTTAAAGCGGAAAGAAATAGAGTATGCGTTGGGAGACCAAGTTTTCTAAAGGTTTCACCTTGGAAAAAGGTGATGAGATTTGGACGTAAAGGAAACTAAGTCCTGTGTTCATTGGACCTTATCGGATTGTGAAGCGGGTCGATCATGGCGATCGATTAGATTTGCCTTGAATTGAAACAAATGCGATGTGTTTCATGTTTCAATGTTATGCTGTTATCGATCGGATCCATCTCATATAGTACCGAGTTGAGGAGGTGGAATTAAGATCGATTTGTCATATGAAGAGGAGCCAATTCAAATTCGGGCGAGATGTAAAGGTTTTACGGAGAAAATCAGTTCCTCTCGTTAAGGTATTATGGCGAAATCACGGATCGGAAGAAGCTTCGTGGGAACGAGAGGAAGCGATCGTGACAATACCTCACTTATTCTGCACGGTAATTTGGGACGAAATTATTTTAAGGGGTAGAACTGTAACATCCTCGATAAATAGGGGCTATGCATTTTACATAATTGAATGATGTTGCATGTTTAATCATTATTAAGTGCAATTTTGGAAGTTATTTGAGCTTCATTTATTAAGTGAAGGTTTTGCTAAACTTTTAATTTCTATTAATTAGAGAGAGAACTAAGCTAATAAGGCCTTAAGAATTGATGATGAGAAGTTCTAGTATAAGTTAAGTAATTGGCAAAGTGGTTAAGATACATGGGTGTGTTCTTGAGGTACAAGGTTCGAATCTCTAGCTAACATTAGGAGATTTTAATTTTTTGTTTTCTTCCTTGTAAGTGTCGGCCAAGAATATTCTAGAGTGGATGAGCTTTCATCCATTTTGGCTTGTTGACCATGAGAAAAGGAAGTTAAAGAACATAAGGCATGGAATCACAAATTCATGATAAGATGAGGGGACAAAGGCATGAAATAGGGCTATGTTTTGGGGATGTGTTCATGGTCATTTGACCATGAACCTAGACGGCATGAAGGCTAAGGGAGAGGCTTAGTTGTGTAGTAAATTCTTTGGATATGATGGGGAAGAAACAAGGAGGAAAAAGGGGGATATGTTGGCATTGATGTGGCCGAATTTATGCTTTGCCATTAGGGGGGAAAAGTTAGCCAAAAGCCTAGGTTGTCCATCTTTTCTCATTTTTCTCCAAAATTCTCTCCTAATGAATGTGCCATAGAGTTTAGGTAAAACTCTCTTTTGTTTTAGCTTTCATCCTTTTGACCAAATCTTCTTCTTTTGGTAGAATGTACCATAGTCATTTTGGTACATTTTCATTTTTGATTTAGCCTCAATTGCTTGAACCAAATACAACCTTCTTTCTCTCATTTAGTTTTCATTTTGAAACCAAAAACCACAAAGTTTAAGCACCATTATTCTTCTTCATTTCTCTTCTCTTGCGAATGCAACTAAGTTCCATAGTCCATCTCTTTCTCTTTGATCCTATTCTTGTTTTTCTTTTCTTTTCACCTTATTTTTTTATCTTTCTCTCATTGCGAAATCACCATTATCATTTTCTTCTTCTCTTTCGCTTTACTTCTTTCTCCTTTCATTCTCTTTCTTCTTTCTCTTCAAAACCGAATCCATTATTTTGAAGCCACCATTTTATTCTTTTATTTTGTGAAGGCCGAATCATCATTCTCTTTTCTTCTTTTTCAAGCCGAACCTCCAAGTGATCAAAGTAAGATGCTATCATTTATTTTCATCACTTCCTTTCACTTGAATAAGATTGGAAATCATAATCTTTTATTTCTCTCTTAGGCCGAATCTCTTGAAAAGATTTTGAAAGGAACTTTGTTGAAGACAACTTTAAGTGACCATTCGAATCATCAAGGTAAGACTACTATTTTGGATAATATCAATTTCTTTAGATAGATTACTAATCTAAGTTATTTTTAGGAGCAATCTAAGATCATCAAGATAGGTAAGAAAAGAGCCGTTCGAAGTGTTTGGAAGAGAGGAGGTATTCCTTTACCATCGAACTACAAGCGAAGAAGCGATGTCGGGGTTAGAGATTTTCCACCGGTTGTGGACCCTCCGCAAGCGAGGATCGATTATTCAAGTAGTGCATACAACCGAACCACTCTACGTTGGTGGAATCTGGTGGTTTTGATCCATCTAGTGGAGAAAACCGCAAATAATATCATTCGTGAATCAGAGGGTAAGGATTTAGATCCATCGTTTATAAGTAGAGTTTTGCTAACAATAGTATATACTAACCAAGTGTGTTAATCATCTAGGTGTGGACGAGCTAGAGTATTGTGCTCTCTTGTTACTAGGTGTGTAACCATGCATTAAAATTTCCATAGATTTATATTATTAAAAAGTGATTATATGATAATATGATTGTTTCTTGATACCAATCATTGGTATACAAAATTCGGTATGTTACCCAATATTAGTTTATTTTGATATATGCATCAATATGAAATAAGCATGACTATATTATGATTTGTGGGTACATAGCATGAAAATCGATTTGATATGTATGTGCATGGGCATATGGGTATGTTTAATAAAGGAGGAAGTATTCGGTGGTTTTACCACAATTACAGTGACTTGGTCACATATGTGAAGTGGTGACTTGGTCCCATATTTGACTCCGTTGGCCGGTCACATATTTGACTCTGGTGGCCGGTCACATATTTGATTCTGGTGGCGGTCACATATTCGACTCCGTGGCTTGGTCACATATTTGACTCTGGTGGCCGGTCACATATTTGGACTTGGTCGGTGACTTGGTCACATCTGTTTTGGTGGCTTTGCCACAATAAGGCGATGTGCATGTTGGCAAGAATCGCCTTCGATGGTGTGTAGCGGATGGAGGGTCGATTTAGTAATCCCACGGTGTCTTTGGTTGGTGCAGGGGTGTGTAGCGGATGGATATTTAAGTTGGTAGGACTTGCATTTCATTTCATATACATATTCATGTAACATTGTATGATTATTATTTGATCGCTATAAAATGGGCCTTTGGGCTAAATTTGAGTAAAATGGGCCTTTGGGCTAAATTTTAGTAAAATGGGCCTTTGGGCTAAATTTGAGTAAAATGGGCCTTTGGGCTAGATTTGAGCTAAAATGGGCCTTAGGGCCAAATATTTGATTAAATGGGCCTATGGCCATATGTGAAAATTTTGGGTTTGAAAGCATGTGATAAAATGGGCTTTTTAGTGTATGTGTTATACATTGAGTTTATGACTCACCCATTTTATGGGATAACTTTTGAGATAACTCATAGTGCGATGGATCGGGAATGACAAGGATTTCGAGGTGGCGGTGCTCGTAATAAGTATTATGGAGATTTTCCAACTTAAACTCTTTAAGTTAAATTTTATTACTTAGACTTTAATTTGGGTTGCCAATATTATGTAATAAGGCCATTATAAATTATCTTTAATTTTGTGTTTGGATTTATTTTAAATTACGCTATGAATAATTATCAAATATCTAAATGGTTTTCGATAAATTATTTAAAATGTGTTTGATACTCTTATATAAATGTTTTCAAAGAAATGTTCTTAAGTTTGGTTTCCTTTTTATTTTATTAATTCCTTCTAAAAATAATGTTTAGCTAAAGTTTTACTTGAGGAACATACCAAATCCGTTGGGCTTTTTGGTAGGGTTTGGGGTGTTTCATAAGATGTGGTGCCCTAACTTACTAAGTATGGCATTTTATTACTTCGAAATAGGAAGCCTTGGCATCCAATATAATTCTGTCCAAATATATATTAAGTAAATAGATCGTAATCTAGAATCTTTTCAAATTTTCGACATCAGGACATCAATTAATCAATTCGGTACCAATTTTGGGTGTTACGGGGGTGCTAATCCTTCCTCGTACGTAACCGACTCCCGAACCCTCTTTCTCAAACTTCGTAGACCAAAATTATTATTTTAATAAAAAATGTTTTATTAAAATAATCTATCACAAGGTGATCTGATCACACCTTGAATAAAAGATTGGTGGTGACTCCATTTCCACTTGTCATTTTTAAAGTCGACCCCCTTTTCTAAAAAAATCGATAAAAAATAGTTTCGATAGCTTGGCGACTCCATTGGGGAACTTGAAAGAGAGTCAAGCCGTAAAATTGATTAATTTGTGTCCTTTTGTAAAAAATTGAAAATTTGATTTGAAAAATTACGATCCTATTATTGCATTCATATTGTTGTGATTACTGTGAATCTTGTAAAATGTTTTTGCATCATATCGCATGGCCGCCGGGTCACACCTTTTGCATCATATTGCATTCACCTCCGTGCAGGATAGTGAATCGCTCTCAGGATACATCCGTACCTATGTCTTCGTGAGATTTTCATCTCTGTGCAGCTATAGGAAATGTATTCCCTTGAAACACCCCAAACCCTACCAAAAAGCCCTAACGGATTTGATATGTTCCTCGAGTAAAACTTTAGCAAACTCTCACTTATTTAAGAAAAACTTGATGATTTTGAATAAAGCAGTTAACTTAAAGATCGGGTTGAAATTTAATTGTAAAGTAAATTAGCATCTTCTTAAAACATTATTTTAAGAGAAATTAATAAGTTAATGAAAACCAAATTTAATGAAAAATTTATTAATATTGTGGAAATATATTTTGTTTTCAAAAGCAGTTTAAATTATTTATCAAAAACCATTTAGTTATTTAATTAATACTTGTTCATGGCGAATAAAAAAATAAATCCAAACACAAAAATTTAAAAAGCAGTTCATAGTGGCCTTATTACATAAAAATAGCAAAACCCATAATAAAGTCTAAGTAATAAAATTAACTTAATAAGTTTAAGTAGGAAAATTTCCAAAATACTTTGTTTGACGTTGCCACCTCGAAATCTTATTGACCCGATCCATCGCACTACTAATCATCTGAAAAGTTATCCCACAAAAGGGTGAGTTATAAACTCCATGTGTAACACATACATTAAAAGCCCATTTGATCATAGCCTTTCAAGCCCCTTTATATCATACATAATCATAGGCCCATTTAAGTCATGATTAGCCATAAGCCCATTTTCATAACGAGATCAAATAATAATCATTTTAAAATCACATGGATATACACATATAATGAAATGCAAACTGGCCCACCTAATATCCATCCGCTACACACCACCGTACCAACCAATCACATCGTGGGATTACTAAATCGACCCTCCATCCGCTACACACCATCAAGGCGATTCTTGCGATCAACATGCACATCGCCTTTATAATTTTGTGGCAAAGCCACGGACAAATGTGACCAAGTCACGGATTTCAAATATGTGACCAAGTCACCAGATTCACATATGTGACCAAAGTCACCAGATTCAAATATATGACCGAAGTCACCGGATTATGTGGTAAAACCACCGAAATACTTCCCCTTTATCAATTTTACCCATATGCCCATGCACATACATATTATTCAATTTTCATGCCATTTACCCCAAAATCATAATATAGTCATACTTATTTCACATTTATGCATATAGCAAAATTAACGAAATATTGGGGTAAACATACCTGAATATCGTATACCACTGAATGGTATCCACAATCATTATCAAACATATTGTCATATAATCACATTTAATATAGATCTATGAGATTTTATTGTAAGGTTACACACCTTATGGTGTGAGAATGATACCTTCCCGCTCGTCAACACCTAGTTAATTATCACACTTGATTAGTATACACTATTACTAATAAAACTATACTATTGATGAGAGATCTACATCCTTACCCTTGGATTCTCGAACAACCGTTATTTGTGGTTTTTCTTCGCTAGATGGATCAAAACCCACCGATAACCCGAGAACGAAAAGTGGTTCGGTTATGCGCACTACTTCAAATAACAGATCTTCGTTAGCAGAGGGTCCACAACCTGGTGGAAAATCTCTTATCGCCGATACAGCCCTTCGTTTGAAGTTTGAGGGTATAACAGTGCCTCCTCTCTTCCAAACACTCCGTCTTCGCTCTTTTCGAACCTATCTTGTTAGTCTCAAAATCACCCCTAAAATAAAGTTAGTTAATAAACTATCTAAAAGGATTGATATAACCAAAAGTGATGTTCTTACCTTGGATGATTTCGAAAGGTTTCCCTTAAAACGTTGGTTCCAAAAGGATTCTTAAAAATCCCTTCCAAGGATTTGGCCTAGGAGAGAAAAGAAAAAAAAATAAGAGAACTATGTTTCTAAATCAGTTATAATAAAAGGAGATAAGAAAACAATTGACAAAAAAGTCTTACTTGACCACTTGAAGATTCGGCCTTGATGATATAGAATAAGAGGATTTGTGATTTCGAATTGTACAAAAAGAGAAGAGAAAAAGATAGTGATTTTTGGCTATAATGGTTTTGGTTTTCAATAAAAGAAAAGAAGGAATGAAATCAAAATGGAAGATGATTCAGTTGACAAAAGAGAGGAAAAGAATGGTGGTTTTGGTTAGGGTAGATGATGGTTTCGGTTGAGAGAAAGAAGAAAGAAAATGAAAATGGAAGAAGAAAGAAAGAGAAAAGAAGAAAAGATGATGATAATGATGATTTCAAAAGAAAAGAGATAGGTTTAGGGACTTATGTGCATTCGGCCAAGAGGGAAAAAGTGAAGAAAATAGGTTTATGATCTTTGGGACTTTCGGTTACAAAGAGAATGAAAGATGTTTTGTTTAGGAGAAAAGAACTAGAAAGGTTTCTCAAACCGAATGGTAAGTTGCAAAAGACCAAAGAAGAGAAACAAAACTTCTCTTTTGTGTAGATAGACATTCTACTATGAACAAGATTTTGAGAGAAAATTTGTTAAAAATTTTGCCAACTATCACCCCCAATGGCTAAGCAAAATTTCGCCAACCTAAGCCAACATCATCTCCTTTTTCCTCCTTGTTTCTTCCCCATCAATCCATTGTTTCTAAACACAATTAGACCTCCTCCCTTAGCCCCCAAAACCGACTAGGTTCATGGTCAAATGACCATGAAAAAGCTTCAAAACATTGTCCTTACTTCAAGCCTTTTGTCCCCTTTCTTACCATCCTTTCTTGATTCCTTGCCATAACTTTTAGCTTACCTTTTCACATGGTCTACTCACCAAAAATAGAAAAGATGACCATCCTTCTAGAATAGTCTTGGCCGACACTATAGGGAAGGAAAAAACAAAAAAATAAAATCCTCCCATTTGCTAGCTAGGGGATTCGAACCTCTCCCCTCAAGTATTCATCCATGCATCCTAACCACCTTGCCAATTACTCATCTTATGCTTAAAACCTCTTGTCATTATTTCTTAAAGCCTATCTTGTTTAGCTCCATCTTAATTATGAAAAATTAATATTTCACTAAGCAATCACTTACATAATGAAGTTCAAAAATAAACTTCCAAAACACACTCAATCATAATTAGGCATGCAATAACATTTAATTAAGTAAAGATGCATAACCCCTAATTATCAGGATGTTACAGTTCTACCCCCTTAAAATAATTTCGTCCTCGAAATTACAGTTGGAACAAGTGAGGGTATTATTGTCGCGATCGCTTCCTCCGGTTCCCATGAAGCTTTTTCTCGATCCATGATTGCGCCATAATACTTTGACGAGAGGAACCGATTTTCTCCAGTAAAACCTTTTATCTCGCTCGAATTTGAATTGGCTCCTCTTCATATGACAAATCTGGTCTTAATTCCACCTCTTCAACGGCACTACATGAGATGGATCCGACCGGTAGCGGTGTAACATTGAAACATGGAACACATCGCATTTGCTTCAACTCCAATGCAAATCTAAGCGATATGCCATGTGTCCGACCCGCTTAAAACCCGATAAGGTCCAATGAACACGGGACTTAACTTCCCTTTGCGACCAAATCTCATCACCTTTTTCCAAGGTGAAACCTTCAAGAATACTTGATCCCCACAAGCAAACTCTATTTCTTTCGCTTAAGATCTGCGTCGACTTTTGTCCGTCGGATGCTTCCTTTAATGAGCCCGAATTACCTTAACCTTTTCTTGGATTCACCACTATTTTTGGACCCAAATCGACGTTCCCTAATTACATCCAACACGTAGGAGTGCGACACTTCCTTCCATATGGTGCTTCATATGGTGCCATCCGAATAATGGCTTGGTAAGCTGTTGTTGTACATAAATTTCGCTAATCTGGTAAGAATTCTTCCCAACTTCCTCTCAAATCTATCACACATCCCCTTAACATATCTTCTAAAATTTGGATTACTCATTCAGATTGGCCGTCAGATTGTGGATGAAATGCCGTACTGAAGTCCAATCTAGTGCCCAATGCCTGATGCAATGCTTTCCAAAATTGAGACGTAAACCTCGGATCTCTATCTGAAATAATTGACACCGGCACTCCATGCAATCTCACAATCTCAGCCACATATAACTTCGCCAATTTTTGCAAAGAGTAATCAACCCGAATGGGATAAAATGTGCGATTTCATCAATCGGTCCACTATTACCCATACTGAGTCTTTCTTAGTAGGCGTAAAAGGAAGCCCACTAACAAAGTCCATGGTGATTCTCTCCACTTCCATTGTGGAATCTTTATCGGTGAAGCAATCCAGAAGGTACTTGATGTTCAAACCTTGACTTGTTGACACGTTAAGCACTTTCCCACTAATTTCAGAATTCTCGTTGAAGACCAAAGCCACCAAAACCGATCTCGCAAATCTCGATATAACTTACTTCCTCCGGGATGCATAGCATAGGGGCCACTATCGACTCTCAAGAATCTTTTGCCTCAACTCTTGATCCCCGGCATACGACTTTACCTTTAAAACACAATACCCCATCACGGTTGATACCATAATCTTCTAATTTCCCACTGCACTTGCCAAGCTTTACACTCGAGATCTTCATCTATCAAGCGCCTCTCTTTCACTTGACTCAACCATGTCGGTTTAACTTGTAATTCTGCCAACAAGCTTCCGTCATCGTAAAGACTAAGATGTGCAAACATTGCCCTTAAATCTGACACCACTTTCCAACTTAGAGCGTCTGCCACCACATTTTCCTTGCCCGAGTGGTACTCTATAGAACAGTCGTAGTCTTTCAACAACTCTATCCACCTTCGCTACCTCAAATTCAGTTCTTTCTGAGTCAGTAGATATTTTAGACTTTTGTGGTCCGTGTATATCACTGACTTTTCCCCATATAAATAATGTCTCCAAACTTTAAGAGCAAAGACTACTGCTGCCAACTCCAAGTCATGCGTCGGGTAATTAACCTCGTGTGGCCTCAACTGCCGAGACGCATACGCAACTACCTTCCCGTCTTGCATCAAAACACATCCTAACCCTGTGTGAGAAGCGTCACAATATACGACAAAATCCTTTCCTGCCTCAGGCTGAATCAAAACCGAGCTTCAGTCAAAACCCTCTTGAGCTTCTCAAAACTCTCTTGTTGCTTATCATTACGAAAGGTACTTCCTTTCTCAGCAATTTCGTTAAAGGTGCGGCTATCGATGAGAATCCTTCGACGAATCTTCTGTAGTAGCCTGCTAACCCCAAGAAACTGCAAACCTCAGTTACGAACTTAGGTGGTTTCCAATCTAGCACAGCCTCAATCTTCCGAGGATCCACTCTTATTCCTTGTGCAGACACCACATGGCCTAAAAACGCAACCTCTTTCAGCCAAAATTCACACTTGCTAAATTTGGCATAAAGCTTCTTCTCCCTTAAAACTCCCAACACAATTCAGAGATGCTCATCATGTTCCATTTCGGACTTAGAATACACCAGGATGTCGTCCATGAATACCACAATGAACTGATCCAAGTAGGGATGGAAAATTCGGTTCATCATACCCATGAACGCAGCTGGGGCGTTCGTCAATCCGAATGGCATTACCAGAAATTCATAATGCCCATACCTAGTTCGGAAAGCCGTCTTATGGATATCCACTTCTTTCACTTTAAGCTGATGATACCCCAACCTTAGATCAATTTGAGAATCGAAGCTCCCTTGTCGATCGAACAAGTCGTCGATCCTTGGCAAAGGATACTTGTTCTTGATGGTCGACTTATTCAACCGCCCGTAGTCTATACACATCCTCATCGATCCGTCCTTCTTCTTCACAAATAGACCTAAGGTGCTTCCCATGGAGACACACTAGGTCGATAAATCCACGATTAAGCAACTCTTGAATCGAGCCTTAAGTTCAACTAACTCCTTGATTGCCATTCTATATGGAGCAATAGAAGCTGGCTGTTCGTGCAATAAATCTATCCGAATTCTACCTCTCGATCCGGAGACAAACCTCGAAGTTCTTCCCGAAAAACATCTACAAATTCATTCACAGCCCCGACTCCTCAGCAGATTGCTTCCTTAGCCTCCAAGGCACTCACCAACATCAGAAGGCTACATCCCTTTCTAACCATTTTTACGCCTTAAGAGCGGATACTACATTTGATAAGTAGTTCAGTCTCTCGCCCATTACTACGACTTCTTTATCATCAACAGTTCTTAAGGACATTCGTTTAGCAGCACAATCCACATTTGCACGATACTTCACTAGCTACCCATGCCTAAGATCAGATCGAATTCTCCGAATGGCAATTCCATTAAATTAGCCGAAAATTGCGTCCCTTGAACTTCTAAAGGCACTTCTTTAAAAGTTAGTCTATTTACCATTCATCCTAAAGGACTAAATGCATATCATCTTCCTAGGTATGCCTCGAAGTCACATGCAAAGTTCCGGATACTTCACTAGCGATATATGAGTGAGTTGACCTATATCTATCAAAGCAATAAAGGGCAACCCAAAAATCGAAAACGCATCGTGATAACCCGGTGCATCACTTGTCTTTCTGCGATTTAACCGCATATACCGAGACTGGTTTGTCTCACCTCGAGCTACCACTGCCTCTTCAAGTTTCGCGACCTCTACCGAGCCATTACCCTTCCATTTGGACCACGGCCCTTATCACCATCGCTCACCTCTACCACTGATTAATGCCACGACTTCTTTGGCGGTTCTTATCTCAATTCTTCAGCAATACTTGATCATATGGTCTTTAGATCCGCACTTGAAACATCTCCTGGTCTTTTTCCAACATTCTCCCGGGTGCATCTTCCCACATTGAGCACAAGCACGATGTTGTCCACCGTGTGATCAATCGACTTCGCGCCAATCATTTCTTGGTTTTTGAAAATTCCGGATGACCCTCAAGACCCAAAGCTTCTCTTATTCTTATTAAAGCTTCATCCTAGTTACATCTCTCATCCGTTTAACTTCTTCACTATTCTTGCCCTTTCTACTAAGATTGCAAAGTCTCTTTCCGGTCTTGAGCAATCATCACTTGCGTTCATCTCTAAGTCCATCTTCAAATCGACACACCGCTCATATTCGAGAGCTACTATCCCTCGGCATATCGTCTAAGTCATAAAAACTCGCTTCATACTCATTATCGACTTGTTTCCTTGCACCAAATTCGAAATGCCTTCCTCTGGGAGTCAATGTAGCTAGCTCTAACATATTTTCCTTCGAATTTAACTTTAAAATACCCCCAATCCACTCGATCCATGGGTACTCTCCTGATAGTGAGCCACCTGGTAAGCCTCATCACGGAGTAGTGAAATAGCACCTTTCACTTTTCTTCAAGAAGATGTAGTCTAAATCGTCCATGATCCTCTCGATCGCCTCCAACCAAGATTCGCTTACATTCGAGAGCTACTCCAGATACTCCCTAAAAACCTCGGCTCCATTTGATCTTAGTCTCTCGACTCGACTTTGAGACCCATTTCGAAGATTAGCTTACGCCACTGTTTCAATACTCAAGCACGACTTGTGATATGCGTCACCTCCTCCATTTTGCTCTTGAAAATCTACCTAACAACGGTAGGTGGCGAACCTTCATTTTCTAACCTTGACCAGATCTAACCGGTTCACACGTACCATTCTTCCTCTTACACGTCCTGACGACCACGCCCCTAGAACTCATGTCTACTACATGTCTTATCTGCTTTCTGAAAAAGTCTTATGTATTAGAATCTTTTCACTTCTTATTAAAAGAAAGTTTTATGTAATGTATATTTATTCAAATGGTTTTTCCGTAGTAGCACACATACACCTAGGGTCCATGTCTCTAAAGTATAATTTCCTTAGGTTTATCACTTTAGAATATCATACACTCACATCACTTTATCAACAAAAGTACTTACGATGGATCGTAATGTAATCGAATTTGACCCTAATCAAAGCGGTGGTTTGGGACCGAGAATTTGAGTCCGAGAAATATTTAAATACTATATTTCATGTTTATTATAAGTGAATTAATGTCCGTGAAAGTTTCAGTAGAAAAATTCAATCGTTTGTATGTTCAATTTAACAAAAGGACTAAATCGCATAAGTGGTAAAAGTAGCCTTATTGCTTGATTGAGTGGTTAAATTAATATGTCTTTATATAAGAGAGGACCTATGTTTAAAGTTGTCCATTTTAATGGGATAGTGAATGACAACATGTAATTTTCATAATGAAATTATATGTTTAAATTATATGTTATGTTATAATATATTATAATAATATTATAATCATATAATAAATAAAACATAAAAGAAAGAGAACACATGCATGTTCATCTTTCTTCAACCAAACAAAAGAGAAAAGAAGGAAGTTTAAGCTCTCAAAACATTCGATACTTGCATGTTAAATTAAGGTTAGTAATTGAGTTTGATTTTGATAATTTTTCGTTTTTGTAATCGTTGCTTCAAAATCAAACCCATGTACTAATTACGTGAATTGATAATGTTTTTATGACATGCCATTGATGATATTTTAAGCTTTTTATGGTATTTGATGTTAAATGAAAGATAGGTGCTAGATGAACACATTTTGTTCTTGAATTTTTGATAAATTTAAATAATTAGGGCTAAATTGTGAAAATTAAATTTTAGAGGGACTTAAATGTGAAATAAATGAAATGTACGGATTTGTATGGCTATAGATATGCGGCCCTTAAGGTATTTATTCAAATTGTGTGTATTTTGTGTTTTCAGCAAATAGGACTAAATTGTAAAATGTGAAATAATAGGAGCAAAATGGTAATTTACCCATTTATGTATTTTGGGACCAAATTGAGATGAAATGTACTTGAATAAGCTTATTTTAAATATGTTTAGATCAAGAGCAAAGAAAATTAGATTTGAATCGGGGAAAGACGAAGGTTTCAAAATAGCCGGTTTAAGTCATTCGTTGTGAATCGAGGTAAGTCCATAAGCAAATATCTATTAAAGAGTTAATTATGAATATATTAAATAATGATATTTGATAATCTTGAGTATAAAACTATGAGTTAGCCGAGCGTAAAAGTGTTGAATTGGATTGAATATACATTTTGTAAATGTGATATGAATAATTGTATTTGATATGATATGTGAAAGTAATATGAGATATATATAATGTGTTAGTGAAATTAGTATTTAAATATGTGTATTGAAAGATTGGATTAATTATGTGGTTATTTAGGGCTTTAAGCCTAGTAGACCTCGTGCGGTGTTATTTATCGGGCTAAATGCCTAGCGTGCTTAGTCTTGGGTGATATATTCAAAGCTTCGTGCCTCAGCGAGCTTAGTCTTGGTGATATATTCAAAGCTTCGTGCCAAGCGGGCTTAGTGGTGATATATTCAAAGCTTCATGCCTAGCGAGCTTAGTGCCATGATATATTCGAAGCTTTGTGCCTACTTGAGTGCTTAGTCTTAGGTGATATATTTGAGCTTCGTGCCTAGCGATTTTATACCGATGATGAAATATCAACTTGTGGTTTATGAGACTACATCATGATGTGTTTATTGAGTAAGTATGTTGATAATACAAGTTATTTATATTCGGCCATACGGTAAGTGCCTATGAGTTATTTAATTGAGTTTCTATGTTCGATCTGAAACACCCCACACCCGGCCCACGAGCCTGAACCGGATCTGGTATGTTCCTAAAGTAAACCGATCTCAAAAACATTCGATACTTAGAGAAAATTGTAGATTTTTAGAAAAACTATTATTTTGAGTTGGGCTTAGATTGAAAACCCATTTATTTAATCTTGTAAACCCAATTTGATGTAACATGTCCAAAATAGTTCTTAGCAAAATATTAAAAAGTAATGTAAAAACAAAGAATAATCCACTGGGCCTTATGGCCTTATTACATCAAGTAAACCCAAAATAAAATTAAAAAAAAGTATTTAAAATTAAATAAAGTCCAAATTACGAATAAATTCTTCAAGTGATGCATGGCCTCCTCATGGTCTCTAGGCCCGGTCATCCGCTCATCACCAAAAATAATTCCCACAATGGGGTGAGTCAATGCACTCAATGTGCACACAATACTATCATTCAATAAATCGGGCATTCATGTTCAAATCATTAAGCTCATACGTTAATGAAATTATGATGCAACCCAAACCCAATCCTAATTAGCCATTCACTACACTCCCAGTACCAACTTTGCTGCAGTGGGGACTACTAAGTCAACCCTCCATCCGCTACTCTCCACGTTGTGTCTTTAGACACTATAATCAAATTTAAACGTTGTGTCATTAGAACCTTTGTTGTAAGAAGTTACCAAAATTTCGCAATGTGACCGTAGTCAACATATTTAGTTGGTGAGACCAAGTCAACACCTTCGTTGGTGAGACCGAAGTCAACACTGTTCTCCCCTTTCACATAAAACCCGAATGCCCCAAAAACATATATTTTGCATAACTTAAATTCATGTTCATATTCATATATTAGCATGTTATTAAATAACATTTTCACAATCCTATCGAAGTAGGAAGCGACTGGGTACTTTTGCCACATTTGTGGTACATAGCCACATTCACATTATTATTCATATCATATATTAAAATATCTAGCCATAAAATATCGAAGGATAGTAAGGGTACACACCTTTTTCGCTTAATAGGTTCCTTGATATCTCGAGAATCCCGATCTAATTTTTAGATCTATTAATCCTATATTCACCCACCAATTAAAACATATTAATAAACCCTTTTAGACAAAACCAAATCCTAGTAGGGTTTGTAAAAGAAACTCACCTTTGCCGATTTGGTGCTTACACAAATCCGAAAAACTTCGTTTTCCTTTACTTGTTGTTCTACCAACCTTAAAACTTCACAAAAATTAGTTTTCGACTTTCTAATAATTATGGATCTAATCTAGGTAATCACATGAACCTTGGCAGAATGTATAGACCCTCTTACCTCGGATCCGAAGTTGATCTTTATTTCAAATTCTGCTAGAAATCACTTGTTAGATTAGATCTATTGTTTGATTATGAAAGGATCTTTTGCCGAATGTATCTTGATGTACTTACCTCGTTTTGAATCCCGAAAAATCCCTTATGCTATTCACCATGAACATGAGGAGGGGTTAGTATCTAATTTTGGTAAAAAGAAAAGAATAGAAGTTGATTGATCTTAGATCTTACCCTTTTGATGTTGTAACCGACTTCTCCTTTACTTAGAATCGTGAGGATTTGGCCTTGATAGAAAAGCAGAGGAGAAAGAGAAGAAAAGAAGATGGTATTTTGTTCAAGGAGAATTGACAAAAGGGAGGAGAAGAAAGCTATGGAAATTTGGCACACACTAGGAAAGATGAGAGAAAGGCCTTGATTTTCCTCTTTTGACTGAAATTGATATGCCAAGAGTCCTTGACTTGGCCACCACTCCCCACAAGTGATAATATTATCATTTAATTATCACTTTAATTAAATTAGAGTACTTTATCCATCCTTTATCTCCTTATTTATTTTATTAAAAGAAATTCATTTACTTAACACTTAATTAAGCGAGTTTTAACCAAGTAAAATTCCTCTTATTCAACATGCTTGTGTCAGTCCACCTTTAGCCTTGGAAGCAAAATAAGGCCTTCATTATTTGCTTCTGGATGTCTCAATCTCGAGCCCAAAAGCCTCTTGTATTTGGGCCATTTCCTAAGGCCTTAGGTGGCATCTTGAGCCACATTTCCAAGTCCGTTATTGGGTGCGATTTCATGTACTCATAATCTTAGGGTCCTTTGGCCCTAAGTTCCCCTTTGAGCTCTTAAATTGACATTAGGGGTCAATTTTAAGTTTCCTAAAATTTTCGCGCGGCTCTGTAACTTGCCATTTTTCTTACATCCTCAGGTTTCCAAAATGTTCAAGTTTCCAAAATGTTCAAGTTTCCAAAATGTTCAGGTTTCCAAAATGTTTAGGTTTCCAAAATGTTCAAGTTTCCAAAATGTTCAGGTTTCCCAAAATGTCCAAGTTTCCAAAAATGTTTAAGTTTCCAGAAATGTCTAAGTTTCCAAAAATGTCTAAGTTTCCAAAAATGTCCATTTCCATTTTCATTTTTCATTTCCATTTCCATACATTTCTAGGTTTCAAAAGTATCAAAATTTATTCCTAGTACTTGTAACTTGTCATTTCATACAATTAAACCGGAAATGCATAGGCCCTATTAGGGATGTTCTGAGTTCTACCCCTTAAACAAAATTTCGTCCCCGAAATTTCCTAACTAAAATAGTTGAGGGTATTCTTTGTCTCATCGCCTCTTCAGCTCCCACGAAGCTTCTTCATTCCATGATTGCGCCATAGCACTTTGACTAGAGGCTGTCTTCTTTCGTAGTACTTTCACATCACGTTCCAAGATCCGAATCGGTTCCTCCTCGTATGATAAGTCCGCCTTAGTTCCACCTCTTCAATAGGTACCACATGAGATGGATCCGATCGATAGCGACGTAACATGGACACATGAAATCGTCATGCATCTCTTGCAATTACGGTGGCAACTCTAATTGGTATGCCTTTGGCCCAACTCGCTTTAGTACTTGATAAGGCCCTATAAATCTTGGGCTTAGCTTTCCTTTCTGACCAAACCTCATTACCTTCTTCCAAGGTGAGACTTTCAGAACACTTGATCCCCACTTCAAACTCTATTTCCTTTCGCTTAAGATCTGCGTCGACTTTTGCCTATCGAGGCTTCTTTCAACCGTGCCGAATTAACTCAACCTTCTCTTGGTTTACGCCACCAACTCTGGACCCAAAACTTCGGCGTTCTCCTAACTTCGGTCCAACAAGTAGGGTTCTACACTTCCTTCCATACAATGGTTCGTATGGTGCCATCCGAATCTTTGGCTTGATAGCTATTGTTGTAGGCGAATTCAGCTAAAGGCAAGTAATCTTCCCAACTTCCTCGAAAATCCATTACACGACCTCTCAACATATCCTCCAACACTTGTATAACTTCGTTCGGTGCCCATCGATTGTGGATGAAAAGTCAGTAGTGAAGTCTAGCTTAGTGCCTAAAGCTTGATGAAGTGCTTTCCAAAATCGAGGCGTAAACCTTGGGTCTCTATCAGAGATGATCGACATTGGTACTCCATGTAATCTCACAATTTTCGCCACATACAACTTGGCCAACTTCTGAAGAGAATAATCCATTCTGACTGGGATAAAGTGTGCGGACTTGGTCAAACGGTCCACTATTACCCATACCGAGTCCTTCTTAGTAGGCGTAAGGGAAGCCCACTAACGAAGTCCATGGTAATTCTTTCCCACTTCCATTGGGGAATTTCGATTGGTTGGAGCAATCTGATGGAACTTGGTGTTCAATTTTAACTTGCGACATGTCAAACATTTCCCCACAAATTGAGTCACTTCGCCTGGTCGGACCACCAAAATTGTTCCCTTAGATCTCTATCTGACTTGATACCTCGGGATGCATAGCACAAGGGCTACCATGCGCTTCGAAGAATCCTTTGTCTCAACTCCTTATTCTTGACAGATACGACTTTACCCTTGTAGCACAATACTCCTTCATTGTTGACATCATAATCCTCTAATCCCCCTTGCTGTGCTTGCTGTAACTTAATACTTAAGTCATCATCAGCCAACTGTCCCTCCTTCACTTCCTTTAGCCATGTGGGCCTGACTTGCAACTCTGCCAAGGCTTCCATCATCATCTGAGACTTATATGAGCGAACAAAGCCCGTAAACCGATACAACCTTCGACTTAGGGCATCGGCTACTCGTTCGCCTTGCGGATGATACTCTATTGAGCGATCGTAGTCCTTCAACAATTCCACCCACATTCGTTGCCTCAAGTTCAACTCCTACGAGTTAATAAATACTTAAGGCTCTTGTGGTGCTGTGTAGATAATGACCTTTCTCCATAAAGGTAGTGCCTCCAAACCTTAAGGGCGAAAACCACCACCGCTAATTCTAAGTCATGAGTTGGGTAGTTAATCTCATGTGGCCTTAGCTACCGAGGCGCATAAGTAACCACTTTGCCATCTTGCATTAACACACGCCCTAACCCCGATGCGAAGCATCCAAGATTACCACAAATTCCTTTCACGCCTCATATGAATTAACTGGAGCCTCTGTCAAGACCTTATTAAGCTTTTCAAAGCTCTCTTGCGCTTAGTAGTCCATTCGAAAGGTACTTCCTTCCTTAGTAACTTGGTTAAAGCGCGGCTATTGACGAGAATCCTTCCACGAACCTTACAGTAATAGCACCAAGCCTAAGAAAGCTGGATTTCAGCCACGGACCTAGGTGGTTTCCAATCCAACACCGCTCGATCTTCCTAGGATCCACTCTTATTCCTTCATGCGGATACCACATGTCCTAGGAATGCCACCTCCTTAAGCCAAAATTCGCACTTGCTGAATTTGGCATAAAGCTTCTTTTCCTTAACACTTCCAACACGACTGGAGATGCTCATCATGCTCCTCCTCCGACTTTGAATACACCAAAATATCATCGATGAAGACAACGACGAATCTATCCAAGTAGGGTTGGAAAACCCGATTCATCATATCCATGAACGCTGCTGGGCGTTTGTCAACCCAAACGGCATCACCACAAACTCAAGTGACCATATCTTGTCCTAAAAGCGGTCTTATGGATATCGACCTCCTTTACCTTCAAGCGATGGTATCCCGACCAGAATCGATCTTTGAAAACATCTGCGGCTCCACCGGTGATCGAACAAGTCCTCGATCCTTGGCAAGGGATACTTGTTCTTAATGGTCAACTTATTTAGCGGCGGTAGTCTATGCACATACGCATAGTTCCGTCCTTCTTCTTCTAAATAAGACCGGTGCTCCCACGGAGACACCTTTGGTCGGATGAACCCACGGTCCAACAGTTCAGATGTCGAGCCTTGAGCTCCACTTACTCCTTTGGTGCCATTCGGTATGGAGCGATTGACAGGAGGCATCCTTTCGTAGCAAGTCAATCCCAAATTCGACCTCCACATCAGGGGTATTCCGTAACTCCTCCGAAACACATCCACAAATTCTCTTACCGTTCTAACTCCATTAATACCTTCCTCTTTTCCTCCTATCGCACTTACAAAAGCTAAGAATGCCTTGCAACCTTTCTTAACCTTCTTCTCAGCCTTCAGTGCCGAAACTACATTAGATAAATAGTTCCTCCTTTCTCCGATCATTATTACCACTTCATCTTCCGGGTTTCTTAGTTCCATACGTTTAGCCGCACAATCCAACACGGCTCGATGTTCTGCTAACCAATCCATTCCAAGTATAAGCTCAAACTCTCAGAAGGGTAACTCCATTAAGTCCGCTCGAAAGTTCACTCCTCGAATCTCTAGGGTACATTCGAAAGATCTTGTCTACCACTGCGGTTTGGCCTAATGGGCTTACTACGGTCATCCGCCTATCGAGAGAGTTGAGTCTAGGCCTAGTGTTTTCACTACACTACTTGCAACATAGGAATGGGTCGAGCCCACATCAATCAAAGCAAAGTAGGGTTTGTCAAAATAAAGAACGTACAGTTATTACGTCCAAGCGTCTCCATCTTCCTTAATGAACCACATAAACCAAACCCAGTTGTCTTGCATCAAGTATTAGCATTAGTACCTCGACCACATGTGCCACGGCCTCTGCACTACACCACTACCACGGTTACTCAAATTACGACCCGTTGAGGTTCTTTGTCGCCTCTACCAATTCGACTAGCATTACAAACACTGGTCGACTCTCGTCGATTGTTTGGGATGATCTTTAAACATATGGTCCTTGGACCCACACCTAAAACATGCTCCTAACTTTTTCCAACACTCCCTAGATGCCTCTTTCCACAAGTACTCACAAGGTCGAATCGCACTTTGTACCAAATTTTGTTGATTTCGTGGCCCGAATCAACCCGAGGGCTCTTGTAACCCTTTCACGATGACCCAAACCCTCTTTTGGCCTTATTCTTATCTACGGTCGCTTAGTAGCATCCTTAATCCCTCGCCACCTTGGCCTTTTCTACCAAAACAGAATTCTCGCCTCGATGCGGTGCTATTAATGATCTTAAATCATCTCTGCCTGGTCCTCAAAGCGGACACGGCGTTCATGCTCGATTGCCACTACCCCTCGAGCATAGCGGCTCAACCTCGAATTACGCCTCATATTCTACGACGGACTTACTCCCTTGCACCAACCCTAGAAAAGCCTTCCTCTGCTCATCTCATATACGGTTCCACATACTTCTTACGAAAGGCCTCTTTAACAAATTCCCGGTCGATTTTCACTCTGGTACCATCACGAGCAGTCAACCACCATTGATACGCTTCATCGCGTAACAATGCCACCATCCCTTTCACTTCTCCTCCTGAGTCAAATCAAGCTCATCCATTATCGCTCCGTTGCTTCCAACCGAAGATCAATTTGTCTTTGGGTGCCACATGGATACTCCTCGAAACATTTACGCTCCATTAGCTCGGGCCGTTCAGTACCGACTTTCGATTTCCTCCATTTCCACCTGCCGGCCACTAATTCCAAAACTCGAAGAACGACTGCGACACGCCTCTTCCCGTCGAGCTTCTTTGCTCAATATTAACGGTGGGGGTGGTGGTGGCGGTGGCATCTCATTGTCGGACCCTTGACCCGAGCCCTAACGGGTTTCGACACGGTCATCCTTCCTCTTCCTCGGCCCACGGCGACCACGTCCTCTAGAGCTCATTTTCTAGCGTCGGGATCGATTAAGAAATTTTATGGATTAGTTATTTGTTCCACTTATTTATCGGTGAAGGAGTTTTATGAGAGGGATTTTAGAGTGGTTCTTCGTATCATACAACACATGATCTTTTCCATTCTTCCATTCATTCATCAAACAAGTATGAACTTTCGTTCTTTCGGAGAAACGTTGTAGTTTTTTGTTGTTTGTTGTTGTTTTCCACTACCCAGGGATATTTCCGTAATTTTGTCCTACATGGGTATTTTGGTAATTTTTCACAAATCAGGGTAAATTTGTAAAATTTAATAAATTTCGGGTATTTCATAAGTTGTAAAACTTTGAGGGTTCTTTTCAAAAATGGTTCCTTCAAAAATGGGGATGTTGCAAAATTTTGGAAATCAGGGTCATTTTGGTAATTTTGTAAGTTAGGGCCAATTTTAAAATTTTTTCCAAAATCATGGTATTTTGATATTTTGTAATTAGGGTTTTGAATGTTTGTGAAATCATGAAATTTTGGTAAAGTCGTTGAGTAGTTGAACATTTTACCAACGGCGTTTTGGTAATTTGATTGCTAAGGGCATTTTGTAATTTTCGCAAATCGTGGGTTTTTAGGAGAATGTTGTAAAAAATAATTTTCTCGATTTAAAAGAAAGTTTTAAAGGTTTGAAAACTAGGGTTTGTTGTTTTGTTCTATTTTTAAAAAAACATGGCTAGTTCCTTTCGGGTTTTAGTCATTATGTTTAGCCTATGATAGAGCCCTCTTGGTCGGGTGAACCAAAGCTACGCACTGTGCGAGATTCGTGTGGAGAGGAGGTGAGTCATGGATCGCTTAAATACCAAGCTCCCACCAAACTGTTCCTAGACATGCGTCTGAGGTTGCCACACCACCGAGCCCTCCGAGGTAGGGTGAGCAGAAGCTACGCACTGTGTAGGATTCTGCAAGAGGAGGTGAGTCACTAGGACTACTTAAATACCAAGCTCTTGGGATCCAATCCTAGACATGCGTACAAGGGTTACCACACCACTAGCTCAATGACTTAGCCATAGGTTTGTTCAGTACATTAAGTCTTATGTGGTTTTGTGTTTGAGTAGTCTAATCCTAGGGTTCGTATTCCTATCATTCTATTCTACCTTCCATTCCTTTTCTACCCTTATATAAATCACTGAATCAAACATATAGTTAGGGGTACTTACCTGGTGGACTGCGGGTCGGAGACTTAGGGGCCATGCCAAAAGCCTGCTTATTTTCAAAGAAAAATCATTTGGCTCGCTTTGAAAATGTTTTGGGCCTTAGCCCACAGTAGAGGGTTTGAAAGCTGGCTCGATACCAAGTGAAACACCCCACACCCGCCCACGAGCTTTGAGCAGGATCTGGTATGTTCCTAAAGTAAACCGATCTCAAAACATTCGATACTTAGAAAATTGTAGATTTTAGAAAAACTATTATTTTGAGTTGGGCTTAGATTGAAAACCCATTTATTTAATCTTGTAAACCCAATTTGATGTAACATGTCCAAAATAGTTCTTAGCAAAATATTAAAAGTAATGTAAAAACAAAGAATAATCCACTGGGCCTTATGGCCTTATTACATCAAGTAAACCCAAAATAAAATTAAAAAAAGTATTTAAAATTAAATAAAGTCCAAATTACGAATAAATTCTTCAAGTGATGCATGGCCTCCTCATGGTCTCTAGGCCCGATCAAATCCACCGCTCATCACCAAAAATAATTCCCACAATGGGGTGAGTCAGCAGACTCAATGTGCACACAATACTATCATTCAATAAATCGGGCATTCATGTTCAAATCATTAAGCTCATCGTTAATGAAATTATGATGCAACCCAAACCCAATCCTAATTAGCCATCCACTACACTCCCGTACATCAACTTTTGCACAAGTGGGGACTACTAAGTCAACCCTCCATCCGCTACTCCACGTTGTGTCTTTAGACACTATAATCAAATTTAAGCGTTGTGTCATTAGACACCTTTGTAAGAAGTTACCAAAATTTCGCAATGTGACCGTAGTCAACATATTTAGATTGGTGAGACCAAGTCAACACCTTCATTGGTGAGACCAAGTCAACACTGTTCTCCCCTTTCACATAAAACCCGAATGCCCCAAAACATATATTTTGCATAACTTAAATTCATGTTCATATTCATATATTCGCATGTTATTAAATAACATTTTCACAATCCTATCGGAAGTAGGAAGCGTGCACAGGTACTTTTTGCCACATTTGTGGTACATAGCCACATTCACATTATTATTCATATCATATATTAAAATATCTAGCCATAAAATATCGAAGGATAGTAAGGGTACACACCTTTTTCGCTTAATAGGTTCCTTGATATCTCGAGAATCCCGATCTAATTTTTAGATCTATTAATCCCTATATTTGGCCCACCAATTAAAACACATTAATAAACCCTTTTTAGACAAAACCAAATCCTAGTAGGGTTTGTAAAAGAAACTCACCTTTGCCGATTTGGTGTTTACACAAATCCGAAAAATTCATTTTTCCTTTACTTGTTGTTCGCCAACCTTAAAACTTCACAAAATTAGTTTTGGCTTTCTAATAATTATGGATCTAATCTAGGTAATCACATGAACCTTGGCGAATGTATAGACCCTCTTACCTCGGATCCAGAAGTTGATCTTTATTTCAAATTCTGCCGAAATCACTTGTTAGATTAGATCTATTGTTTGATTATGAAAGGGATCTTTTGTCGAATGTATCTTGATGTACTTACCTCGTTTTGAATCCGAAAAATCTCTTATGCTATTCGCCATGAACATGAGGAGGGTTAGTATCCGAATTTTGGTAAAAAGAAAAGAATAGAAGTTGATTGATCTTAGATCTTACCCTTTTGATGTTGTGGCGACTTCTCCTTTACTTAGAATCGATGAGGATTTGGCCTTGATAGAAGAAAGCAGAGGAGAAAAGAAGAAAAGAAGATGGTATTTTGTTCAAGGAGAATTGGCAAAAGGAGGAGAAGAAAGCTATGGAAATTTCGGCACACACTAGGAAAGATGAGAGAAAGGCCTTGATTTTCCTCTTTAATGAAATTGATATGCCAAGAGTCCTTGACTTGGCCACCACTCCCCACAAGTGATAATATTATCATTTAATTATCACTTTAATTAAATTAGAGTACTTTATCCATCCTTTATCTCCTTATTTATTTTATTAAAAGAAATTCATTTACTTAACACTTAATTAAGCGAGTTTTAATCAAGTAAAATTCCTCTTATTCAACATGCTTGTGCCGTCCACCTTTAGCCTTGGAAGCAAAATAAGGCCTTCATTATTTGCTTCTGGATGTCTCAATCTCAGAGCCCAAAAGCCTCTTGTATTTGGGCCATTTCCTAAAAGGCCTTAGGTGGCATCTCAGCCACATTTCCAAGTCCGTTATTGGGTGCGATTTCATGTACTTATATTCTTAGGGTCCCTTGGCCCTAAGTTCCCCTTTAGGCTCTTAAATTGACATTAGGGGTCAATTTTAAGTTTCCTAAAATTTTCATGATTCAGTAACTTGCCATTTTCTTACATCCTCGGGTTTCCAAAATGTTCAAGTTTCCAAAATGTTCAAGTTTCCAAAATGTTCGGGTTTCCAAAATGTTTAGGTTTCCAAAATGTTCAAGTTTCCAAAATGTTCAGGTTTCCCAAAATGTCCAAGTTTCCAAAATGTTTAAGTTTCCAGAAATGTCTAAGTTTCCAAAAATGTCTAAGTTTCCAAAAATGTCCATTTCCATTTTCATTTTTCATTTCCATTTCCATGCATTTCTAGGCTTCCAAAAGTATCAAAATTTATTCCTAGTACTTGTAACTTGTCATTTCATACAATTAAACTGGAAATACATAGGCCCTATTCAGGATGTTACACGATCAAATAGATAAGCATATATGTGAATTTCGTTGGGCAAGAATGTGACTAAAGACCATATATATATTCGGACTTTTGGTTATGTGGTCATATTGTTATTACATTGATATTGAATACTTGGATATATGAAATGTTGAATGGACAAGTGTATATATGTTCATTTATGTGGCCTTATTGAATGATATGCATATGTAATGAGTAGATGGTTGAAAGTTGATATTTTCCATTTGAACCTTATGCGAAATGGTAATTTATTTGTTAAAGGCAAAATAGTGATAAATGTTAAGTTAAATGAGGTATTGGAGTTAAGAATGATAGACTATATGTTTAACTCGGGTAAGCTTAAGTCTCATTAAATTAATCGTAAATAAGGTAAGTTGTGATTAATGTTACTTGAGTTGAAATATTATGTTAAGAATGGTGCTATGTGTGATTGAGCTTATTGATCGATGTGTATGAATGGTATAAGATAGAATTTGAGCTTAAATGTACTATTTTGGGAGGTTGGTTACAAGTAGAAATGCTAAGAGTGAAAAGACTTTGAATGTGATAATATATTTGATATGGATGTTGTCCCTATGTGACTTGGAGCATGTGATTCATGTAATATATGTTTATACTACGGTTCGATGAGTTCTGTAATTATGGTAATGAAGTTTAAATGCTTAGGTTAATGAAGCGCTTGTATTCTACCTGCATAAATTTATTTATGGAAATATTTATATTCAATGTCATAAGTTTAAAGAATAAAATGTTTAAGGGTTTGAGTGTTATATTATTATTTTCTTGAGACTTACTAAGCTAGTAAGCTTATTACGTGGTTCAATGTTACATTTTATAGATTTCGGTCTTGCTACGGGCTCGAAATCGTCAAAGCAAAGTCAACCACACTATCGACTCATATTGGTACTTTTAAAGTTTGGACGTAACATCTTAAGGCATGTATAGGCTAGTTTAATGCTTGAATGATAATTTGAATTGTATAAATAAGCCATGCGAAAATGGCTTGGATTTATTACTGAATGATCTAATGTTTGAGTAACTCTAGTTATAAAATGTGTGTATGTTCTACTTAGCCATGAGTTTGATAGTGATATAAAGTCATGTTAGGTTTATATATATATTGTAATTAGTCTTTTGGTAAGATGATAGTTGTAGTGTTTGAATATGCTTGGGTTATGGTTGATAAATACTTATTAATGAAATGCATAATGTAAGATACAAATCAACTTAGAAATTATTTTAAATCTTGGATGGTATATTCGCTAAGTGATGGAATTATAGGTATAGTATTTGGAATGTATAATATTGATATATTATGAATTGAATAAGCAAAACTCTTAATAAATAAATATATATATATAAATATATATATATATATATATATATGTTTAACTTTTGATAATTGCTAAATTGTTTAGTAGGTTAATAAAGAACATATGTATATTAGGTCAATGTGATTTAATGACCAATTGAATGGTAGCATTCATTACTTGTTATGTGATGCTTATAAATGAATTTGGATAATGGTTTTTAAGATATGTACGATGTTGTTTAAACATGCCATGGAAGTGTATTAATCATGTTGCATTCAAATAGGACCGTATGAATGTAAAATAATTGTTATGACCGTGCTATGTTTGGTAATGCCTTGTAACCCTAATCCGGTGTGATTCTGGGTTAGGGTGTTACATTTATTGGTATCGAGCTTATGGTTTAGTCGATTCTAGGACTACTGAAGCGCGTGTGAGTCTAGCTATACATGCCTTAATTATATATTTGATAGTGTGGTGACTACTAACATTTCAAAGCTGTGTTTTATATTATGAATGGATCTTGATCCTGATAGAGCAGAACGGATGATGTAGAGAGTGTAGTGCCCGTAACCGCACGGATCGGTGCGAGACTCTCGACCGATTCGAGGTAACCACGAGGGGGAGGCTAAACAAGCCTTCTACCAAATGATAAATGAATGGTCTACCCAGATTGTTCAGAATAATCTGGCTGTACAACAACCTCCACCCCTGAATAATCTAACTCTGATACCTTCAGCACCCCGACGATAGATCCGATGAGATCTAGTAGGCCTCCTGTTGATAAAGTCAGAAAATGTAGGGCCGAAGAATTTAAAGCTAATGATGATGATGACGCTGAGCGAGCCGAAATGTGGTTTGATAATACCATTCGGGTACTTGATGAGTTATCCTGTACTTCAGAGGAATGCCTAAAGTGTGCTATATCTCTACTTCGGAACTCTGCCTACCATTGGTGGAAAGCCCTAGTATCAGTAGTTCCGAAAGAAAAAGTGACTTGGGACTTCTTTCAGATTGGGTTCCGAAAGAAATATATCAGCCAGAGATTCAAAAAAAAAGTAAAGAATTTCTTGAATTGAAAGCAGGCGAATGACGTGATGTGAATATGAGCAAAATTTGTTAGACTTAGCGGATATGCTAGAGAGTGTGTTTCTTGAAGCTATTATGCGCGGAAGATTTGAAGACAAATCGAATGAAGACATAAAGTTATTTGTGGGCATTATTGAGATTAAAGAGTTTGTGGTCTTGGTCCGGTGAGCTTGCAAAGTGAAGAGCTCAAAAAAAAAGAGAAAAGAAAGGTGAGATGAAGCTAGAGATACTCGTAAAAGATCATTGAGTAAAACTTTCCATTCAACATCTAAGAAGCTCTGAGATGACTTTAACCGACATAAGACTACTCCTGACCTGTCTAGATGAGATCGACCTCCAGTGAGTTCACGAGCCACTTCGATGGCTAGTGTTGGTATTGTTCAACAGGATCGGATTGAGTGCAAGCATTGTGGAAAATGGCATTCTGGGAGTTGTAGATTCTAGGATTGGACTTGTTTTAAATGTGGATCGTCAGATCACTTCATTCGAGAGTGCCCGATGTTAGCCGAGCAAAATACGGCTCAGAATACTAAATGTAGCAGTAGCGTTAGCACGAGGTAGACCACCCAGACATTCTGGGAATATAGGTGGCGTCAGGGAGGAATGAAAGATACTGCAGTTCGGTCAGAGGCTCGAGCACCAGCTAGAGCTTGTGCTATTAGACCAGAGAGGATGCTTCTTCTCCAGATGTCATTACCAGTACTTTTACCATTTATGATAATACTGTGATTGCATTGATTGATCCTAGTTCAACCCATTCATATGTGTGTAAAACTCTAGTATTCGGTAAGACTCTGCCAGTTGAGTCTACTGAGTTTGTGATTCGTGTGTCCAACCCTTTGGGTAGATGTGTATTTGTTAATCTGAGTGTAAAGGTTGCCGTTGATGATTCGAAATTTTGCTTCCTAGTGGATTTAATGTTGTTGTTCTTCGATGAGTTTGATATAATTTTGGGAATGGATCGTTAACTTTGCATGATGCATGGTGAATTGCAAAAGAAAGATTATTGATTTGAGATGTCAAAATGGTGAGAGCATTGAGTTGAATCTAATGATCTAAATGGGTTACCTACAGTAATATCATCGATGCTAGCCCGAGAAAAAAAAAGGGATGCAAAGCCTATTTGGCCTATGTACTAGATAATAAAGTGTTTAAAAAAATAGATTGAATCTGCACTGGGTTGTGGGTGAATACCTAAATGTGTTTCTTGAAGAATTAGGGTTTACCACCAGTACGAGAGATTGTGTTTGGCATTGAATTAATATCGGGGACGACTCCGATCTCGATAGCTCCGTATCGAATGGCACCTACTGAGTTGAAAGAGTTGAAAGCTCTTTTTACTGAAGCTCTAGTGTTAATTCAGCCTGAATCGGGTAAAGAATTCGTTGTGTATAGTGATGCTTCTTTGAATGGTTTGGGTTGCATTTTAATGCAAGAAGGTAAGGTAGTAGCTTATGCTTCGAGACAGTTAAAGTCTCATGAAAGAAATTATCCAACTCATAATTTGGAATTAGCGGTTATTATATTCAGCGATGAAGATTTGGCGTTATTACTTGTTCTGGGAGAAATGTCATGTCTATTCAGATCATAAAGTTTAAAAATAATTGGTGACTCAAAAAGATTTAAACCTGAATCAGAGAAGATGGCTTGAGATATTGAAAAAAAAATATGAACTATTGTTAGATTGTCATTCGGGTAAAACAAATGTTGTGACTAATGGTCTGAATAGAAAATCATCGTTGCATTATAGGCTTTGAATACTCAGTTGGACTTGTCTTATGATAGTTTTATAATAGAGGAATTGAGAGCGAATCGATGTTTTACAATGATATATATAAAGCTCGTAAATTTGATAATAAATTGTTAGTGAATCAAGCTCGAGTGAAGTGAATTAAGTCCGAATTTCAAAATTTTGATGATTATGCGAGATTCGGGATCATGATTGTATTTCGAGAAATTGAGTAAATTCCATCGATGTGAATGAAGTACATAATAGTCGTTTAACTGTTCATCCGGAAGTACTAACATGTATCATAATTTGTAGCAACACTACGGGTGGTTTGGTATGGAACGAGACATTTCGATTTGGTTTTAAATGTTTAGTCTCATCAACAAGCGAAAGCCAACATCAAGTTCCATCCGGATTAGTCTGACCTTTCATTTGCAAGCAGATGATCAATCTGAACAAACTATTCGATTCTTAAAGATATACTAAGGTCTTTGCGTATTAGAGTTTTAAGGCTCATGGGAGCAGTATCTACCATTGATTAAAAATTTTGTATAATTGTTGTTTTCGGATGAATATCAAAATGGCACCGTATGAAGATTTGTACGGACGTAAATTTTTACACCTCGTATTAGGCGAACTCGGTGAGAATAAGTTACGGGGTTGATTTGATAAAGGATCTGAATGAAGTGAAATTGATCGAGATTGGTTGAAAGCGATTTGATCGTCAAAAGTCCTTTATAGACTTGAAGCGAAAAGACATAGAATTTGAGATCGACGACAAAGTATTTCATGTTTCAATATTTCGTAAATATCGACTGATCCGTCACTTGTGATTACCCCATTTGAAACAGAGATCCGATCTAATATGACATATGAAGAGAGCTGATCCATATCTTAGCCGTGAAATAAAGGAGTTGAGAAATAAGAAATGGCAGCCTGAAGATTCAATAAGATAACAATATTTGAAATTGTTCAGCGGAAAGATTTTCGGGGACGAAAATCCCTAAGGGGGGAGAGTTGTAACAGACCGAGTTTGACCCTAATCGAAACGGTGATTTCGGGACCACGAATTCGAGTCTGAGAAATATTTAAATACTATATTTCGTGTTTATTATAAGTGAATTAATGTCTGTGAAAGTTTTGTAGAAAAATTCAATCGTTTGTATGTTCAATTTAACAAAAAGGACTAAATCGCATAAGTGGTAAAAGTAGCCTTATTGCTTGATTGAGTGGTTATATTAATATGTCTTTATATAAGAGAGGACCTATGTTTAAAATTGTCCATTTTTAATGGGATAGTGGACGGCAACATGTAATTTTCATAATGAAATTATATGTTTAAATTATATGTTATGTTATAATATATTATAATAATATTATAATCATATAATAAATAAAACATAAAAGAAAGAGAACACATGCATGTTCATCTTTCTTCAACAAAACAAAAGAGAAAAGAAGGAAGTTTAAGCTCTCAAAACATTCGACACTTGCATGTTAAATTAAGGTTAGTAATTGAGTTCGATTTTGATAATTTTAAGTTTTGTAATCGTTGCTTGAAAACTATCAAACCCATGTAATAATTTTGCGAATTGATAATGTTTGTATGATATGCCATTGATGATATTTTAAGCTTTTTGATGGTTATTGATGTTAAATGAAAGATAGGTGCTAGATGAACACATTTTGTTCTTGAATTTTGATAAATTTAAATAATTAGGGCTAAATTATGAAAATTAAATTTTCTGAGGACTTAAATGTGAAATAAATGAAATGTATGGATTTGTATGAATGCTATAGATATTAGGCCCTTAAGGTATTTATTCAAATTGTGTGTATTTTGTGTTTTAAGCAAATAGGACTAAATTGTAAAATGTGAAATAATAGGGAAAATGGTAATTTACCCATTTATGTATTTTAGGACCAAATTGAGATGAAATGTACTTGAATAAGCTTATTTTAAATATGTTTAGATCAAGAGCAAAGAAAATTGGATTTGAATCTGGGAAAGCGAAGGTTTCAAATATAGGTTTAAGTCATTCGTTGTCAATCGAGGTAAGTCCATAAGCAAATATCTATTAAAGCGTTAATTATGAATATATTAAATAATGATATTTGATAATCTTGAGTATAAAACTATGAGTTAGCCGAGCGTAAAAGTGTTGAATTGGATTGAATATACATTTTGTAAATGTGATATGAATAATTGTATTTGATATGATATGTGAAAGTAATATGAGATATATATAATGTATTAGTGAAATTAGTATTTAAATATGTGTATTGAAAGATTGGATTAATTATGTGGTTATTTGGACTTTAAGCCTAGTAGGCCTAGGCTCGTGGTTGTTATTTATCTGCTAAATGCCTAGCGGGCTTAGTCTTAGGTGATATATTCGGGGTTCGTGCCTAGCAGAGCTTAGTCTTGGGTGATATATTCGAGCTTCGTGCCTAGCAGGCCTAGTGGGTGATATATTCAGAGCTTCGAGCCTAGCAGGGCTTAGTCTTGGGTGATATATTCGGGCTTAAATGTATATGAATGGTATAAGATAGAATTTGAGCTTAAATGTACTATTTTGGGAGGTTGGTTACAAGTAGAAATGCTAAGAGTGAAAAGACTTTGAATGTGATAATATAGTTGATATGGATGTTGTCCCTATGTGACTTGGAGCATGTGATTCATGTAATATATGTTTATACTACGGTTCGATGAGTTCTGAAATTATGGTAATGAAGTGTAAATGCTTAGGTTAATGAACTGTTTGTATTAAATACCGCATAAATTTATTTATGGAAATATTTATATTCAATGTCATAAGTTTAAAGAATAAAATGTTTAAGGGTTTGAGTGTTATATTATTATTTTCTTGAGACTTACTAAGCTAGTAAGCTTATTCGTGTGGTTCAATGTTACATTTTATAGATTTTGGTCGTACATGGGCTGGAAATCGTCAAGAAAGTCAACCACACTATCGACTCATATTGGTAGTTTTAAAGTTTGGACATAACATCTTAAGGCATGTATAGGCTAGTTTAATGCTTGAATGATAATTTGAATTGTATAAATAAGCCATGCAAAATGGCTTGGATTTATTACGAATGATCTAATGTTTGATTAACTCTAGTTATAAAATGTGTGTATATTCTACTTAGCCATGAGTTTGATAGTGATATAAAGTCATGTTAGGTTTATATATATATTGTAATTAGTCTTTTTGGTAAGATGATAGTTGTAGTGTTTGAATATGCTTGGGTTATGGTTGATAAATACTTATTAATGAAATATATAATGTAAGATACAAATCAACTTAGAAATTATTTTAAATCTTGGATGGTATATTAGGCTAAGTGATGGAATTATAGGTATAGTATTTGGAATGTATAATATTGATATATTATGAATTGAATAAGCAAAACTCTTAATAAATAAATATATATATAAATATATATATATATATATATATATATATATGTTTAGCTTTTGATAATTGCTAAATTGTTTAGTAGGTTAATAAAGAACATGTGTATATTCGGTCAATGTGATTTAATGACCAATTGAATGGTAACATTCATTATTTGTTATGTGATGCTTATAAATGAATTTGGATAATGGTTTTAAGATATATACGATGTTGTTTAAACATGCTATGGAAGTGTATTAATCATGTTGCATTCAAATAGGGGTGTATGAGCGAGAAAATAATTGTTATGACTGTGCTATGTTTGGTAATGCCTTGTAACCCTAATCCGTGATGATTCACGGGTTAGGAGTGTTACATTTATTGGTATCGAGCTTATGGTTTAGTCGATTCTAGGACTCACAGTAGCGTGTGAGTCTAGCTATACATGCCTTAATTATATATTTGATAGTGTGGTGACTTTTGACATTTGAATCGTGTTTTATATTATGAATGGATCTTGATCCGATAGAGCCGTAACGGATGATGTAGAGAGTGTAGTGCCTGACCGTGCACGCGGATCAGTGCCAGTAGACTCTCGACCAGTTTCGGGTAACCACGAGGGGGAGGCTAAACAAGCCTTCTACCAAATGATAAATGAATGGTCTACCTAGATTGTTCAGAATAATCCGGCTGTACAACAACCTCCACCCCTGAATAATCTAACTCTGATACCTTCAGCACCCCGACGATAGATCCGATGAGATCTAGTAGGCCTCCTGTTGATAAAGTCAGAAAATGTAGGGCCGAAGAATTTAAAGCTAATGATGATGATGACACTGAGCGAGCCGAAATGTGGTTTGATAATACCATTCGGGTACTTGATGAGTTATCCTGTACTTCAGAGGAATGCCTAAAGTGTGCTATATCTCTACTTGAACTCGCCTACCATTGGTGGAAAGCCCTAGTATCAGTAGTTTCGAAAGAAAAAGTGACTTGGGACTACTTTCAGATTGGGTTCCGAAAGGAATATATCAGCCAGAGATTCAAAAAAAAAAGTAAAGAATTTCTTGAATTGAAACAGGGGCGAATGACCGTGACAGAATATGAGCGGAAATTTGTTAGACTTAGCAGATATGCTAGAGAGTGTGTTTCTTCTGAAGCTATTATGTACAGAAGATTTGAAGACGGTTTGAATGAAGACATAAAGTTATTTGTGGGAATTATTGAGATTAAAGAGTTTGTGGCACTGGTCCAGTGAGCTTGCAAAGCTGAAGAGCTCAAAAAAAAAAGAGAAAAGAAAGGCTGAGACAGAAGCTAGAGATACTCGTAAAAGATCATTGAGTAAAACTTTCCATTCAACATCTAAGAAGCTCTGAGATGACTTTAACCGACATAAGACTACTCCTGACCTATCTGGATGAGATCGACCTCCAGTGAGTTCTCGAGCCACTTCGATGGCTAGTGTTGGCAATGTTCAATAGGATCGGATTGAGTGCAAGCATTGTGGAAAATGGCATTTTGGGAGTTGTAGATTCTAGGATCGGACTTGTTTTAAATGTGGATTGTCAGATCACTTCATTCGAGAGTGCCGATGTTAGCCGAGCAAAATACGGCTCGAGAATACTAAATGAACAACGCGTTAGCACGAGGTAGACCACCCGGACATTACGGGAATGTAGGTGGCGATCGGGGAGGAAGCGAAGATCTGCGGTTGATTGAGAGGCTCGAGCACCAGCTAGAGCTTGTGCTATAAGGACCGAGAGGATGCTTCTTCCGGATGTCATTACATGACTTTCACCATTTATGATACTCATCGTGATTGCATTGATTGATCCTGGTTCAACCCATTCATATGTGTGTAAAACTCTAGTATTCGGCAAGACTCGCCATTGAGTCTCTTGAGTTTGTGATTCGTGTGTCCAACCCTTTGGGTAGATGTGTATTTGTTATCTGAGTGTAAAGGTTGCCGTTGTTGATTCTAATTTTGCTTCCCAATGGATTTAATGCTGTTGCCCTTCGATGAGTTTGATATAATTTTGGGAATGGACTGGTTAACTTTGCATGATGCAGTGGTGAATTGCAAAAGAAAGATTATTGATTTGAGATGTCAAAATGGTGAGAGCATTCGAGTTGAATCTAATGATCTAAATGGGTTACCTACAGTAATATCATCGATGCTAGCCCAAAAAAAAAAAAGGGATGCAAAGCCTATTTGGCCTATGTACTAGATAATAAAGTGTTTAAAAAAATAGATTGAATCTGTACCGGTTGTGGGTGAATACCTAAATGTGTTTCTTGAAGAATTACCGGGTTTACCACCAGTACGAGAGATTGAGTTTGGCATTGAATTAATATCGGGGACGACTCCGATCTCGATAGCTCCGTATCGAATGGCACCTCTTGAGTTGAAAGAGTTGAAAGCTCTTTTATGAAGCTCTAGTGTTAATTCAAATTGAATCGGGTAAAGAATTCGTTGTGTATAGTGATGCTTCTTTGAATGGTTTGGGTTGCATTTTAATGCAAGAAGGTAAGGTAGTAGCTTATGCTTCGAGACAGTTAAAGTCTCATGAAAGAAATTATCCAACTCATAATTTGGAATTAGCAGTTATTATATTCGCGATGGAGATTTGGCGTTATTACTTGTTCGGGGAGAAATGTCATGTCTATTCAGATCATAAAGTTTAAAAATAATTGGTGACTCAAAAAGATTTGAACCTGAATCAGAGAAGATGGCTTGAGATATTGAAAAAAAAAATATGAACTATTGTTAGATTATCATTCGGGTAAAACAAATGTTGTGACTAATGGTCTGAATAGAAAATCGTCGTTGCATTACGAGTGCTTTGAATACTCGGTTGGACTTGTCTTATGATAGTTTTGTAATAGAGGAATTGAGAGCAGAACCGATGTTTTTACAAGATATATATAAAGCTCGAAATTTGATAATAAATTGTTAGTGAATCAAGCTCGAGTGAAGTGAATTCAGTGCAATTTCAAAATTTTGATGATTATGCGAGATTCAGGATCATGATTGTATTTCGAGAAATTCGAGTAAATTCCATCGATGTGAATGAAGTACATAATAGCCGTTTAAGCTGTTCATCCGGGAAGTACTAAAATGTATCATAATTTGTAGCAACACTACGTGGTTTGGCATGGAACGAGACATTTCGATTTGGTTTTAAAATGTTTCATGTCAACAAACGAAAGCCGAACATCAAGTTCCATCTAGATTAGTACTGACCTTTCATTTGTAACAGATGATCAATCTGAACAAACTATTCGATTCTTAAAGATATACTAAGGTTGCATGTTACGCTTTTAAGGCTCATGGGAACAGATATCTACCATTGATTAAAATTTTGTATAATTGTTGTTTTCAGATGAATATCAAAATGGCACCGTATGAAGATTTATGCGGACGTAAAATTTGTACACCTCGTATTAGATGAACTCGGTGAGAATAAGTTACACGGGTTGATTTGATAAAGGATCTAAGCAGAAGTGAAATTGATCGAGATTGGTTGAAAGCGAGATTTGATCGTCAAAAGTCCTTTATAGACTTGAAACGAAAAGATATAGAATTTGAGATCGACGACAAAGTATTTCATGTTTCAATATTTCGTAAATATCGACCTGATCCGTCACTTGTGATTGCCCCATTTGAAACAGAGATCCGATCTAATATGACATATGAAGAGAGCCGATCCATATCTTAGCCATGAAATAAAGGAGTTGAGAAATAAGAAATGGCAGCCTGAAGATTCAATAAGATAACAATATTTGAAATTGTTCAGCGGAAAGATTTTCGGGGACGAAAATCCCTAAGGGGGGAGAGTTGTAACAGACCGAATTTGACCCTAATCGAAATGGTGGTTTCGGGACCACGAATTCGAGTCTGAGAAATATTTAAATACTATATTTCGTGTTTATTATAAGTGAAATAATGTCTGTGAAAGTTTCGTAGAAAAATTCAATCGTTTGTATGTTCAATTTAACAAAAAGGACTAAATCGCATAAGTGGTAAAAGTAGCCTTATTGCTTGATTGAGTGGTTATATTAATATGTCTTTATATAAGAGAGGACCTATGTTTAAAATTGCCCATTTTTAATGGGATAGTGGACGGCAACATGTAATTTTCATAATGAAATTATATGTTTAAATTATATGTTATGTTATAATATATTATAATAATATTATAATCATATAATAAATAAAACATAAAAGAAAGAGAACACATGCATGTTCATCTTTCTTCCACCAAAACAAAAGAGAAAAGAAGGGAGTTTAAGCTCTCAAAACATTAAACACTTGCATGTTAAATTAAGGTTAGTAATTGAGTTCGGTTTTGATAATTTTACGTTTTTGTAATCGTTGCTTGAAAATTATCAAACCCATGTACTAATTTTGCGAATTGATAATGTTTGTATGATATGCCATTGATGATATTTTAAGCTTTTGATGGTTATTGATGTTAAATGAAAGATAGGTGCTAGATGAACACATTTTGTTCTTGGATTTTTGATAAATTTAAATAATTAGGGCTAAATTATGAAAACTAAATTTTAGAGGACCTAAATGTGAAATAAATGAAATGTATGGATTTGTATGAATGCTATAGATATTCGCCCTTAAGGTATTTATTCAAATTGTGTGTATTCGTGTTTTAAGCAAATAGGACTAAATTGTAAAAATGTGAAATAATAGGGCAAAATGGTAATTTATGCATTTATGTATTTTGGGACCAAATTGAGATGAAATGTACTTGAATAAGCTTATTTTAAATATGTTTAGATCAAGAGCAAAGAAAATTGGATTTGAATCGGGGAAGACGAAGGTTTGAAATATAGGTTTAAGTCATTCGTTGTCAATCGAGGTAAGTCCTTAAGAAAATATCTATTAAAGAGTTAATTATGAATATATTAAATAATGATATTTGATAATCTTGAGTATAAAACTATGAGTTAGCGAACGTAAAAGTGTTGAATTGGATTGAATATACATTTTGTAAATGTGATATGAATAATTGTATTTGATATGATATGTGAAAGTAATATGAGATATATATAATGTGTTAGTGAAATTAGTATTTAAATATGTGTATTGAAAGATTGGATTAATTATGTGGTTATTTCGGCTTTAAGCCTAGTAGGCCTCGTCTTGGTGTTATTTATCGAGCTAAATGCCTAGCAGCTTAGTGTGGTGATATATTAGTGGTTCGTGCCTAGCGGGCTTAGTCTTAGGTGATATATTCGAGCTTCGTGCCTAGCGTGCTTAGTTAGGTGATATATTCAGGCTTCATGCCTAGCGAGCTTAGTCTTGGGTGATATATTTAGGCTTCGTGCCTAGCGTGCTTAGTCTTAGGTGATATATTCGCTTCGTGCTCAGCAGCTTTTATACCGTTGATGAAATATCAACTTGTGGTTTATGAGACTACATCATGATGTGTTTATTGAGTAAGTATGTTGATAATACAAGTTATTTATATTCGGCCATATAGGTAAGTGCCTATGAGTTATTTAATTGAGTTTCTATGTTCGATCAAATAGAGAAGCATATATGTGAATTTCGTTGGGCAAGAATGTGACTAAAGACCATATATATATATTCGGACTTTTGGTTATGTGGTCATATTGTTATTAAATTGATATTGAATACTTGGATATATGAAATGTTGAATGGACAAGTATATATGTTCATTTATGTGGCCTTATTGAATGATATGCATATGTAATGAGTAGATGGTTGAAAGTTGATATTTTCATTTGAACCTTATCTTAGAAATGGTAATTTATTTGTTAAAGGCAAAATAATGATAAATGTTAAGTTAAATGAGGTATTGGAGTTCGCAATGATAGACTATATGTTTAACTCAGGTAAGCTTAAGTCTCATTAAATTAATCAAAAATAAGGTAAGTTGAGATTAATGTTACTTGAGTTGAAATGTTATGTTAAGAATGGTGCTATGTGTGATTGAGCTTATTGATCGATGTGTATGAATGGTATAAGATAGAATTTGAGCTTAAATGTACTATTTTGGGAGGTTCGGTTACAAGTAGAAATGCTAAGAGTGAAAAGACTTTGAATGTGATAATATAGTTGATATGGATGTTTTCCTATGTGACTTGGAGCATGTGATTCATGTAATATATGTTTATACTACTGATGCGATGAGTTCTGTAATTATGGTAATGAAGTGTAAATGCTTAGGTTAATGAACTGTTTGTATTAAATACCGCATAAATTTATTTATTGAAATATTTATATTCAATGTCATAAGTTTAAAGAATAAAATGTTTAAGGGTTTGAGTGTTATATTATTATTTTCTTGAGACTTACTAAGCTAGCAAGCTTATTCGTGGTGGTTCAATGTTACATTTTATAGATTTTGGTCTTGCTACTTGCTCGGAAATCGTCGAAGAAAGTCAACCACACTATCGACTCATATTGGTACTTTTAAAGTTTGGACGAACATCTTAAGGCATGTATAGGCTAGTTTAATGCTTGAATGATAATTTGAATTGTATAAATAAGCCATGCGAAAATGGCTTGGATTTATTACGAATGATCTAATGTTTGAGTAACTCTAGTTATAAAATGTGTGTATGTTCTACTTAGCCATGAGTTTGATAGTGATATAAAGTCATGTTAGGTTTATATATATATTGTAATTAGTCTTTTGGTAAGATGATAGTTGTAGTGTTTGAATATGCTTGGGTTATGGTTGATAAATACTTATTAATGAAATGCATAATGTAAGATACAAATCAACTTAGAAATTATTTTAAATCTTGGATGGTATATTCTGCTAAGTGATGGAATTATAGGTATAGTATTTGGAATGTATAATATTGATATATTATGAATTGAATAAGCAAAACTCTTAATAAATAAATATATATATAAATATATATATATATATGTTTAGCTTTTGATAATTGCTAAATTGTTTAGTAGGTTAATAAAGAACATGTGTATATTCGGTCAATGTGATTTAATGACCAATTGAATGGTAACATTCATTATTTGTTATGTGATGCTTATAAATGAATTTGGATAATGGTTTTTAAGATATATACGATGTTGTTTAAACATGCCATGGAAGTGTATTAATCATGTTGCATTGAATAGGACCTGTATGAGCGTAAAATAATTGTTATGACTGTGCTATGTTTGGTAATGCCTTGTAACCCTAATCTGGCGCGATTACGGGTTAGGGGTGTTACATTTTATTGGTATCGAGCTTATGGTTTAGTCGATTCTAGGACTACCGAAAGCGCATGTGAGTCTAGCTATACATGCCTTAATTATATATTTGATGGTGTGGTGACTTTTGACATTTGAAATGTGTTTTATATTATGAATGGATCTTGATCCCGATAGAGTAAGTAACGGATGATGTAGAGTGTAGTGTCTGGCCGGTACGCGGATCGATGCGATGACTCTCGACCGATTCGAGTAACCACGAGGGGAGGCTAAACAAGCCTTCTACCAAATGATAAATGAATGGTCTACCCAGTTGTTCGAATAATCCCGTTGTACAACAACCTCCACCTCGAATAATCTAACTCTAATACCTTGACACTCGACGATAGATCCGATGAGATCTAGTAGGCCTCCATTGATAAAGTCGAAAATGTAGGGTCGAAGAATTTAAAGCTAATGATGATGATGACGAGCGAGCGAAATGTGGTTTGATAATACCATTCGCACTTGATGAGTTATCCTGTACTTGGAGGAATGCCTAAAGTGTGCTATATCTCTACTTGAACTCGCCTACCATTGGTGGAAAGCCCTAGTATCGATGATTCAGAAAGAAAAAGTGACTTGGGACTTCTTTCGATTGGGTTCAAAGAAATATATCGCCGTAGATTCAAAAAAAAAAGTAAAGAATTTCTTGAATTGAAGCAGGCGAATGAGTGTGATGAATATGAGCGAAATTTGTTAGACTTAGCAGATATGCTAGAGAGTGTGTTTCTTCGAAGCTATTATGTGCGAAGATTTGAAGACGATGCGAATGAAGACATAAAGTTATTTATGGAATTATTGAGATTAAAGAGTTTGTGGCCTTTGGTCCAGTGAGCTTGCAAAGTGAAGAGCTCAAAAAAAAGAGAAAAGAAAGGTGAGGCGTAAGCTAGAGATACTCGTAAAAGATCATTGAGTAAAACTTTCCATTCAACATCTAAGAAGCTCGAGATGACTTTAACCGACATAAGACTACTCCGACTGTCTAGATGAGATCGAGCTCCGGTGAGTTCATTATATATAGATTTTAGATGTAATGTTAAATATATTAATCATTGATATTATCGAATTTGGTATTATGTAATGTTATATGTCAAATGTTATAGTTCAATGAATGTATGCTATGTATTGATTATTGTAAATGTGATGAATTATATTAATTGATTACATTAAGTATCGTATTATGAATTAATTTAATATGTAAATTTAATGTTAAGGATTAGTAATGAATAGTTAATGATGAATATGACATATTAAGTTAAGTTGTAGTGCGTATATTGAATTAATAGTAATTGTAAATAAGTTATTGTAGATATTATTAATGGATATGTGTAGATTGATTGATGTATGTATTAGATCATGTATGTAAGTAATTATGATAATGTATATGATATATTTGAGTTAGATTTAATGTAGAAATGTTAAGTGATATATGATTTGAATATGTATTATGATAATGTTGTATTTATGTTGTCTATTAGAACTTAGGATAATGTATTATGTATATATTGTATTGATAAATATAGTTTATGTTAAATGTAATATAGTTAATAATGTTAGGCTTATATTGTTATTATAATGGCATATTAATAGATATATGTATGTTAAATTAATATTAATTTCAATTAATGTTTAAATTGAAAGTTAGTTATGTATTATTTAATTTTAATGTATAAGTATAGTTATAATTGGTATATGTTACATGTTTATTGTTACAATTGAGTATATTGAAATGTAATGTCAAGATTTGAGTATATGTAGCATTTGTATATGTATTTGGTAATTTACTTATTAATTGATATGATTATGTGAAGATAGTATGTTAACGTTGATATATATTTGAGAATTGTAATAGTTTAATAGCTGAATGAATATATCTGTTGGATGTTTATTTAGTTTATTATAATGATGTATGTTATATGATAAATGTATTAATATAATTGTTATTAATTTTTGTAATAATTAGTTTATTATTGGTTATAGATGATGATATTAGGTAGGATTTATGAGATTGAATAGCTTTAGTATAATGACTTAGATTTAATTTGAATTTGTATACTGATTATAATAATGTAGAATTCACTGTAATTGATGAATATTGATATTAGTTATGAAGATTATGTATGTATATAGTTAATATGAATTAGTATTTGATATGTGTTGATAATGTAATTTGATTAGTATTAATTAGATATATATAGGTAATGTTATTATAATTGATATTGTACTTAATTCTATGTGACTATTATGTAATGAATATTGTAATGGTATATAGATCATCAGGTTAATTATTGATTTCTATTGCGAAGTGTATAGGAGTATTGTGAATGTAATTACGTTGAAGTGTATAAATGCATTGACTAATTAAATAATGCTTAATTCTAATGTCAATCGTTGAGAATATTATTGATTGAATCGACATGTATTGATCTACTAATGATGGCTAGATGTGTATAGATTTGAAGTATATTGGATAAATTATATGTACTTAGACGTCTCTGGAAGATTGGTGACATAATAATGCTATAATTATCTCTATTGTAATGAATGCTATGAATTGGTATTATTACTAGAATGGAATTTGAGTTCATGTAGAGAGAAGTGTATTGGGTCTCGGATTGTGATATGCGATGTACTACATTGAGATATAAAGGTAAATGTCTTATTAAAGATGATATTAATGAGAAATTTGTACATGATTGATTAATATGCATATTGTCATCTCAAGTATATGATGCAAAATTGATAGACACGATAGATGAATGAAATTATGGCTTGAAACTTAAATCATGATGGAATGATTTATGCAATAATGTCATAGGATGCTGATGATATGTCTATGAGATCTGAATCTTATAGTTATACATACTTATAGACTGGTTAACACTACATTTAATGAATGTGATGGATTTAGAAGTACTGAATGGATTAAATATCGAAGAGATTAAAAAATAAATTGAATTAACGGGGATAGATGGAATTGAGAATTTGTTAACTAGGGATAGTAAGCTAACATTTTATTCTTGAATTTTGATAAATTTAAATAATTAGGGCTAAATTGTGAAAATTAAATTTTAGAGGACTTAAATGTGAAATAAATGAAATGTATGGATTTGTACGAATGCTATAGATATTCAGCCCTTAAGGTATTTATTCAAATTGTGTGTATTTTGTGTTTTAAGCAAATAGGACTAAATTGTAAAATGTGAAATTATAGGGCAAAATGGTAATTTACCCATTTATGTATTTTGGGACCAAATTGAGATGAAATGTACTTGAATAAGCTTATTTTAAATATGTTTAGATCAAGAGCAAAGAAAATTGGATTTGAATCGGGGAAAGACGAAGGTTTCGAAATAGCCGGTTTAAGTCATTCGTTGTCAATCGAGGTAAGTCCTTAAGCAAATATCTATTAAAGGGATAATTAAGAATATATGAAATAATGATATTTGATAATCTTGAGTATAAAACTATGAGTTAGCCGAACATAAAAGTGTTGAATTGGATTGAATATACATTTTGTAAATGCGATATGAATAATTGTATTTGATATGATATGTGAAAGTAATATGAGATATATATAATGTGTTAGTGAAATTAGTATTTAAATATGTGCATTGAAAGATTGGATTAATTATGTGGTTATTTAGGGCTTTAAGCCTAGTAGGCCTCGTCTTAGGTGTTATTTATCGGGCTAAATGCTCTAGCAGCTTAGTCTGGTGATATATTCGAGGTTCGTGCCTAGCAGAGCTTAGTCTTGGGTGATATATTCAAAGCTTCGTGCCTAGCGGGCTTAGTGCGGTGATATATTCGAGCTTCGAGCCTAGCGTGCTTAGTCTGGTGATATATTCGAGCTTCGTGCTAGCGCTTTTATACCGATGATGAAATATCAACTTGTGGTTTATGAGACTACATCATGATGTGTTTATTGAGTAAGTATGTTGATAATACAAGTTATTTATATTCGCCACACGGTAAGTGCCTATGAGTTATTTAATTGAGTTTCTATGTTCGATCAAATAGAGAAGCATATATGTGAATTTCGATTGGGCAAGAATGTGACTAAAGACCATATATATATATATATATATATATATTCTGGACTTTTGGTTATGTGGTCATATTGTTATTACATTGATATTGAATACTTGGATATATGAAATGTTGAATGGACAAGTGTATATATGTTCATTTATGTGGCCTTATTGAATGATATGCATATGTAATGAGTAGATGGTTGAAAGTTGATATTTTCCATTTGAACCTTATGCTTAAATGGTAATTTATTTGTTAAAGGCAAAATAGTGATAAATGTTAAGTTAAATGAGGTATTGGAGTTCGGCAATGGCAGACTATATGTTTAACTCAGGTAAGCTTAAGTCTCATTAAATTAATCAGAAATAAGGCAAGTTGTGATTAATGTTACTTGAGTTGAAATATTATGTTAAGAATAGTGCTATGTGTGATTGAGCTTATTGATCGATGTGTATGAATGGTATAAGATAGAATTTGAGCTTAAATGTACTATTTTGGGAGGTTCGGTTACAAGTAGAAATGCTAAGAGTGAAAAGACTTTGAATGTGATAATATAGTTGATATGGATGTTGTCCCTATGTGACTTGGAGCATGTGATTCATGTAATATATGTTTATACTACGGTTCGATGAGTTACAGAATTATGGTAGTGTAAATGCTTAGGTTAATGAACTGTTTGTATTCGGCCCTGCATAAATTTATTTATGGAAATATTTATATTCAATGTCATAAGTTTAAAGAATAAAATGTTTAAGGGTTTGAGTGTTATATTATTATTTACTTGAGACTTACTAAGCTAGTAAGCTTATTCTCTGTGGTTCAATGTTCTGTTTTATAGATTTTGGTCTTGCTACGGGCTCGGGAAATCGTCAGCAAAGTCATCCACACTATCGGCTCATATTGGTACTTTTAAAGCTTGGATGTAACATCTTAAGGCATGTATAGGCTAGTTTAATGCTTGAATGATAATTTGAATTGTATAAATAAGCCATGCGAAAATGGCTTGGATTTATTACGAATGATCTAATGTTTGAGTAACTCTAGTTATAAAATGTGTATGTTCTACTTAGCCATGAGTTTGATAGTGATATAAAGTCATGTTAGGTTTATATATATATTGTAATTAGTCTTTTGGTAAGATGATAGTTGTAGTGTTTGAATATGCTTGGGTTATGGTTGATAAATACTTATTAATGAAATGCATAATGTAAGATACAAATCAACTTAGAAATTATTTTAAATCTTGGATGGTATATTAAATTAAGTGATGGAATTATAGGTATAGTATTTGGAATGTATAATATTGATATATTATGAATTGAATAAGCAAAACTCTTAATAAATAAATATATATATAAATATATATATATATATATATGTTTAGCTTTTGATAATTGCTAAATTGTTTAGTAGGTTAATAAAGAACATGTGTATATTCGGTCAATGTGATTTAATGACCAATTGAATGGTAACATTCATTATTTGTTATGTGATGCTTATAAATGAATTTGGATAATGGTTTTTAAGATATGTACGATGTTGTTTAAACATGCCATGGAAGTGTATTAATCATGTTGCATTCGAATAGGACTGTATGAACAGAAAATAATTGTTATGACCTATGCTATATTTGGTAATGCCTTATAACCCTAATCCGGCGACGGTTACGGGTTAGGGGTGTTACAATCGGGTCGAGAACTCGGGTGCCATGCTTCTATAAAACCATTCTAACCAAAGAAAATTTTTAAAAAGTCATTTGGACTAAATTTTGAAAACGTTGTGGGCTTCAAAACCCAAGGCCGAGAGTTTAAAACCTGGCTCTGATACCAAGTTGAAACACCCCAAACCCGGCCCAAAAAGCCTGACCGGATTTGATATGTTCCTCGAGTAAAACTTTAGCAAACTCTCACTTATTTAAGAAAAACTTGATGATTTTGAATAAAACAGATTAACTTAAAGATCGGGTTGAAATTTAATTGTAAAGTAAATTCGCATCTTCTTAAAACATTATTTTTAAGAGAAATTAATAAGTTAACAGAAAACCAAATTTAATGAAAAATTTATTAATATTGTGGAAATATATTTTGTTTTCAAAACAGTTTAAATTATTTATCAAAAACCATTTAGTTATTTAATTAATAATTGTTCATGGCAGAATAAAAAAATAAATCCAAACACAAAAATTTAAAAACAGTTCATAGTGGCCTTATTACATAAAAATAGCAAAACCCATAATAAAGTCTAAGTAATAAAAATTAACTTAATAAGTTTAAGTAGGAAAATTTCCAAAATACTTTGTTTGAGCATTGGCCACCTCGAAATCCTTGCTGACCCGATCCATCGCACTTCTGAATCATCGAAAAGTTATCCCACAAAGGGTGAGTTATAAACTCAATATGTAACACATACATTAAAAAGCCCATTTGATCATAGCCTTTCAAGGCCCTTTATAACATATATAATCATAGGCCCATTTAAGTCATGATTAGCCATAAGCCCATTTTCATAATGATCAAATAATAATCATTTTAAAATCACATGGATATATACATATAATGAAATGCAAACCGGCCCACCTAATATCCATCCGCTACATACCACCGTGCACCAACCAATCACACGTGGGATTACTAAATCGACCTCCATACGCTACACACCATCAAAGGCGTTCTTGCAATCAACATGCACATCGCCTTATAATTTTGTGGCAAAGCCACTGGACAAATGTGACCAAGTCACCGGATTTCAAATATGTGACCAAGTCACCAGATTCACATATGTGACCAAAGTCACCGATTCAAATATATGACCGAAGTCACCGGATTATGTGGTAAAACCACCGGAATACTTCCCCTTTATCAATTTTATCCATATGCCCATGCACATACATATTATTCAATTTTCATGCCATTTACCCCAAAATCATAATATAGTCATACTTATTTCACATTTATGCATATAGCAAAATTAACGAAATATTGGGGTAAACATACCTGAATATCGTATACCACTGAATGGTATCCACAATCATTATCAAACATATTGTCATATAATCACATTTAATATAGATCTATGAGATTTTATTGTAAGGTTACACACCTTATGACTGTGAGAACGATACCTTCCCGCTCGTCAACACCTAGTTAATTATCACACTTGATTAGTATACACTATTACTAATAAAACTATACTATTGATGAGAGATCTACATCCTTACCCTCAGATTCTCGAACAACCGTTATTTGTGGTTTTTCTCCGCTAGATGGATCAAAACCCACTGATAACCCACCAACGAAAAGTGGTTCGGTTGTACGCACGACTTCAAATAAGCGATCTTCGTTAGCGGAGGTCCACAACCCGGTGGAAAATCTCTTATCATCGATCAACCTTCGTTTGAAGTTTGAGGGTATAACAATGCCTCCTCTCTTCCAAACACTGCATCGCTTCTTTTCGAACCTATCTTGTTAGTCTCAAAATCACCCCTAAAATAAAGTTAGTTAATAAACAATCTAAAAGGATTGATATAACCAAAAGTGATGTTCTTACCTTGGATGATTTGAAAGGTTTCCTTAAAAGGTTGGTTCCAAAAGATTCTTAAAATCCTTCCAAGGATTGACCTGGAGAGAAAAAAAAATAAGAGAACTATGTTTCTAAATCGGTTATAATAAAAGGAGATAAGAAAATAATTGACAAAAAAGTCTTACTTGACCACTTGAAGATTCGGCCTTGATGATATAGAATAAGAGAATTTGTGATTTCGAATTGTACAAAAAGAGAAAAGAAAAAGATATTGATTTTTGGCTATAATGGTTTCGATTTTCAATAAAAGAAAAGAAGGAATGAAATCAAAATGGAATATGATTCAGTTGACAAAAGAGAGGAAAAGAATGGTGGTTTTGGTTAGGGTAGATGATGGTTTCGGTTGAGAGAAAGAAGAAAGAAAATGAAAAATGAAAGAAGAAAGAAAGAGAAAAAGAAGAAAAGATGATGATAATGATGATTTCCAAAAGAAAAGAGATAGGTTTAGGGATTTATGTGCATTCGGCCAAGAGGGAAAAAGTGAAGAAAATAGGTTTATGATCTTTGGGACTTTCGGTTACAAAGAGAATGAAAGATGTTTTGTTTAGGAGAAAAGAACTAGAAAGGTTTCTCAAACCGAATGTTAAGTTGCAAAAGACCAAAAGAAGAGAAACAAAACTTCTCTTTGTGTAGATAGACATTCGGCTATGAACAAGATTTTGAGAGAAAATTTGTTAAAAATTTTGCCAACTATCACCCCTAATGGCTAAGCAAAATTTCGCCAACCTAAGCCAACATCATCCCTTTTCCTCCTTGTTTCTTCCCCATCAATCCATTGTTTCTAAACACAATTAGACCTTCTCCCTTAGCCCCCAAAATCGACTAGGTTCATGGTCAAATGACCATGAAAAAGCTTCCAAAAATTGTCCTTACTTCAAGCCTTTTGTCCCCTTTCTTACCATCCTTTCTTGATTCCTTGCCATAACTTTTAGCTTACCTTCTTCACATGGTCTACTCACCAAAAATAGAAAAGATGACCATCCCTTCTAGAATAGTCTTGGCCGACACTATAGGAAGGAAAAAAACAAAAAATAAAATCCTCCCATTTGCTAGCTAGGGATTCGAACCTATCCTCAAGTATTCATCCATGCGTCCTAACCACCTTGCCAATTACTCATCTTATGCTTAAAACCTCTTGTCATTATTTCTTAAAGTTTATCTTGCTTAGCTCCATCTTAATTATTAAAATTAATATTTCACTAAGCAATCACTTACATAATGAAGTTCAAAAATAAACTTCCAAAACACACTCAATCATAATTAGGCATGCAATAACATTTAATTAAGTAAAGATGCATAACCCCTAATTATCAGGATGTTACACCCCTGAACCGAACTCATTTCGTATGAGCCTATAATGGGTGAGGATCAATGAATCTGCTGGTTCAGGTACCTCTCTTTAGAACCAAACCTCATAAATAAAGCCCTAAGAGCCTACCCAAGATGGAGTTGTGATGAACCCTAGTGGTCACCCAATAGACGCTTGAATGATTTTTACATGCTCTGAACTTTGTTTATATCGTACTAACTATTTGTTTTATTTCTGTTGCTTTCCATACATTTTCATATTGGAAAAAGGTATCGATTCGGGTTTGGTTGTAAATTAGGGAGCTCGACATGGAAAACAACTTTCTTGATAAGGTGGAAGACAACGCGACTATTAGAATTTGGTCAGAAACCACACAGTTGGAACAAGGGGACAACTTGGCTACAGGACATGAGTCGGAGTTAGGGGACTACACTGCATTAGTGTTACACAGAATAATCTACAAGAATTGAAAGTAATTTGGGATCAATGGAACGATGAGGCCAAGAGGACGTTCTTTCATCGTTATGGGGATTTGCTGTACTTTTTGGATATCAAAGTAGATGAACAGTTGTTTCGAGCCATCACTTAGTATTGGAACGCCGCATATAGTTGTTTTACCTTCGAGAAGGTAGACTTGGTGCCGATCATGGAGGAATACACTGGTCTATTACATTGTCCAACAGCCCAAAGGGATAAAATTTATTCGAAAGCTGCTAACGTACCAGCCTTCTGGAAGAAGCTAATAAATGTTACGGGAATGAGTGAAGAATGGATAATAGCCAGGATAAAGCAAAAGGGTGAATATAAATGCATTCCATGGAGAAACTTGAGGGACTTGATTTTAGCTCATCCCAATGCAAAAATGAAGATCGTTGTCTTTACATTGAGCATCTATGGATTGGTGCTGCTTCCTAGGGCTTTAGGACATGTAGATGAGGCAGTCACGGATATGTTCGACAGACTCAGTAAGGGGATCACGCCGGTTCCACGATCTTGGCCGAGACATTTAGGTCATTAAATGCCTGTAGAAGGTTCGGAGAAGGCCAGTTTATAGGATGTGCGCAATTGTTATTAGTTTGGTTCCACATCCATTTCTAGAAAGTGGATAGGATCTCTTGTTGTGTTTTCAGTGATAATTATTCTCCATTAAAAGATATAGCTGCTACGCCAAGAAGAAATGATGTGTCAGAAGAAAATTAGACTACACTGCTACAAAATCTTCGAGAAGAGGATGTTCAATGGAGAGCTCCTTGGTTGGGGCCCGGTGAGATTTTGTTTCGATGCAAGAGTTTCAATTGGGTTCCTTTGCTCAGAGTTTGGGCAACCACGGGTTATGCTCTTTACTGGTACTAAGACAATATGGGTTAAGGCAGTTTGTACTAGCGACTCATGGCCTAGCACAATGCGATTTACTATTTAAAGGAGACAATTACAAGACGAAAATCAAGGAAATTTCAACTGCTTGGAACCAGACTCGACGTATGAAAAGATTATCAGTAGGTCCTATGATGACATATGAGTATAGTAATTGGTTCAGCCAAAGGATTAATGATAATATACCCGGGCCGAGTTTAGAGGGTGCTCAATCAATAGAAGAATGTCTGCAAGTTGTCCCGTCTGAGTTGGAGATAATAAAGTAAGATTTTGAAAAAAAGAATCGAGAGCTGGAGAAGAGAATAGAGCAATTAGAAGAAAAGAGGATGCATTTAGGGCTGGATGATGATGTTCAAAGGGCAGAGGTAGAAAAATTCAGAAAAGGAAAAAACAAGTTGAAGAGGATCTCGACAGTTTAAAGACTGATTATAAGAAGATGCGGCTATCAATGAGGACTGTCGGTTTAGGGAAAACTCCAGATCAATGGCGTCAGGAAATTCAAGGCGAAAAGGTTAAAGCTAATGAACGGGAGGAGAAGTTTAGAGAGGCACGAGCACAAAACAAACTTATGGAAAAGAGGCTCTTAGAAAGCCAAGGTATACAAAACTTGTTAAAGGATAGAGTCGCGGAACTCGAGAGATCCCTTCATCATCATCGAAGCCGTAACTCGGTGAAAGAATTAAGAACAAGTCTGAGCCAAATAGAGGGAATGAAGAAGAAGATCAAAGAATTAGAAATGGCCTTGCTAAATTGCCAAAACCATATTAAGTCTCTAAAGGCAAGTGAAGAGCGAAAGGAAGAGGAACTTTACCACTCCCAAAATCAAGTCAGAGATAGAGATTACTTTATGGGGGAAGCTATAACCCAGATGCGAGAGATAGTCGAATATTTACGGACTTTAGCCGTACAAGGTGATGTTTTGAGCATGGTGTTTGAGACTCGGTCAGATCGAGGACGAGAATTAGCCTCTCTACTTACAAAAATTAAAGCTTTAGGTGTTAGAGCAAGGCCGTATTTGTAATCCACTTTATGTAAAGAGCTTTGTTTTTAAATAAAGTTTTCTAAATGGAATTGAATCAGAATCGACTTCTTTCAAATTTCATGCATTTGTATTACATCATTTGCATTGCATTTTCACATAATTAGGTGAAATTATTTCAACTAACCTGGAAAACATGGAATGAAGGTTGGAGGGATTAGAGCAAAGGCAAATACTGATGCAAGAGCAGTTGGCCAAAATTCAATGGGATATGCAAGATCAAATGAATATGATGCGCCAATTAACCCAATTACTAGTTGGAGGGCTTGGAAAGAGGAGTGACCCAGTGGTTGGCAGTGTGGATGAGGATGAAGTTATCGTTTATTCTTCAATAAGTATCCCAACTCAACCAGACACGCGTCCACATGGGGTACCCATCATTATTAGACCCCAATGTCAGACTGATGCCTCGGTATTGTCAAATTTCTCGAGGGGTTCAGATTTTAGCCCAGAGGATGATCAAATTAATCCTATTGTTCATGGCTCAACAGAGACAAAGGAAAGGAGAGAGTGGACTTCAAAGGCCCCGAAGAGGAATAACGAGGATGTGAATAATACGAATGGGTATAACAAGGGCCATTCGAAGCCGTTTATAGTAAACCAGCCAAGAAAGGTAGTTACCAGTTATCTGGTCCCCCCGGGAGAAAAACCCAATTCAAGACCGAACTCAGAGAAACTCAGTTCACACCTATTCCTACGATGTATAGGGAGTTTACCAGAGCTTATTTGATGTGCATGCTGTAGCTCCTCATTACCTAAAACCAATGCAATCTACATACCCCAAATGGTATGATTCGAATGCCCAATGTGAGTACCATGCCGGGATTATAGGACATTCAATAGAAGATTGCATTGCTTTCAAGAAGCTGGTTGAAAGATTCATCAAAATAGGAGTTATAAGAATTGATAACCCCTCGGGTGCAGAAAATTCGCTACCCAACCGTACTATTCAAAGGATAACTATTGTGAGTACCATGATGAATGAGGGCACGAGATTACGAGTACACCAAGTTCAGGGCTCTAGTGCAAAACATGATGCTAACGATTTTGAACATTAATGACATATCCGAAGAGTGAATCGGGGAAAAGACTTTTCCAAGCTTCTGGCTTTACGTACTTGGGATGTTTTGAACAATGGGATTGTGGAAGAGATCCCTATGTTTTTAGAGTTAATCTAGAGTAATATTCAAAACATGCTTGTTGCTTTAAGCCTAAATAATAAGAATCTTTTTTGTGAAATGGGCTTGTATCCAGAATCTTTATTTTAATGAAATGCATCTTTTTAAGTAATTTTTTTTCTCATTATTTCATATAGTACATTCTTCCATGTCTTGCAATATTCTTTCATTCTTTATTCATGACAATACCATATAAATAATTATTCTTGGAATCATTCTTCTGGAATCTACCTTCGTACCCACAATGGGTCCCCAGATATCAATGACATGAGCGACGTTGCTACTGACTCCCTTTTGAATGAAATATGGGTCTAAGGGATCTCAGGACTTTGAAGATGGAAAAAATTGTCACCTATCTTCTGATTTGTTAAATACTCGATGCAAAATAGATCCTACATTGTGAGCCAAGGAAGGAGATGAAGATCAAAGCCTAGCTCAATGCAGAAATAAGATTTCCTACATATGGGCCATGGATGTTATAAAGCCAGTCTCATCAAAAGCTTCTGGCCAACACCGACTCATTTTCGTGGATGTCGATTATTTCACTAAGAGGGTGAAGGTCGCTTCATATGCCAATATTACAAAGTTGATAGTCATTAGAACAAAAAAAAAAGAAAGAAAGAATACTGACAAAACAAAAAAATGTCAGAAAGATCACAATTAACCGCACGATGTCAAAATTTGCAGTTTGTTCAAAGATCAGGGCCACATATCAGTATAGCAAAAGCAACCAAAAAGAAAAACAAAATATCATAAAAAGACCGAGACTTGTAAGGATTGGCATACAAGAAGTTACTATTTACCCTCTATGCTTATCAAACATTGGCCAGGACTATCATCAGGGCAGCACATTTCTCATTGATTTCGCCCATTGAAGTCGAAATTCCTCCTTTCAAGTTTTATCAAACTGAAGTTGGATAAGGCAGAATGGATCCAATTCTGATGTGATCAATCAAATTTGTGAGGAAAAGTTAATAGCTATTCATTACAGTAAGATGATGCGGGTTTTCGACAACGAAGTTCATCATAGAAAATTTCCAAAGGGCGACCCGACACTGAAGAAGATCCTTCATATGCAAAAGGATTTCAAAGAAAAGTGGAGGCCAAACTAGAAAAGACTTTATGTAGTAGAAAAATTCTGTTATGGAAGCATTGACCAAAATGGATGACAAGGGCCAACCCAATTCGGAGAATTCAGATTCAATAAAAAAATTCAAAAAAGAAAAATAGAAATTTTCAGCAAAAAAGAAGAAAAATGAGAGGCCAAGGTGAAAACCTGCAAAGGGCACTTTAAGACCAAAGGGGATTTGAGTTGAAAACCCGAAAAGGGCGACTCAAATTTTGATCAAGAGTGGGGCATATAGCAGTCGCCATGCCTGAATTAATAATAAGGAAGTATGCTACGTTTTGGGGCCTCAACAAAGTACTTCGGATACCTAAACACATGTTGAGCTTGAAATGGTCCCCAAGAAGTTTGAACAGAGAAGCTCAGGCTGCGATATCTGGGGCACCTAGTTTCCCCTTTATCCATTTTATTTTTTTTTATTTGTGATTATATTATTCTTTTCAAAATATGTTCACAATAAATTTCCTTCTTGATTGCGATTGCCATCTTTTCTTAGCCTATTTGTTTCGAGTTATGCTCCTAATCAAACTCCTTCTTGTCCATGGTTATGATATTTTCAGGCATTTTGCATAGAAATAATGATTAGTGGACTAATAATATTTTCATAAAAGGAGTTTCGCACATTACTCTGGAAGCTTCTAAATAATACAAGGAACTGAAATAGGACTATTATTTTAAAACTCACCAGGTTTAAGGAAAAGTCTAAGTTGAGGCTATCTCATTGGATTTTCTGTTAAAAATAGTTGGTGATACAATCTTGACAAAAAATGGGCAATGTTAACCCAAGTGTAAAATGGGAATCATTCTCCAGAGAAAAACTGATATTCTGCATTCACGCGAGCATCATACATACACATCTGGTTGGGTCCCCAAAGGAGTGATCAGTTGATAGAACAAGCCATAGATCCTATACCCTTGAGTCATAGTGGGATAGAGGCTGATATAGATCCTATGCCTTTGAATAGCAATGGGATGGATTGAAAAAAAAAACAAAAAAACAAACAAATCCTACATTTTGGAGTTGCAGTAGGATGGATCCAGATTCTATACCCCTAAGTCACAATGAGATGAACCTTGAAGTTACAGTGAGGTAAATCTATTGAGCAAGGTATAATCATTTTCTCGGGTTTTCTGTCAAAATACCAACCGAACAAGATTGCAGCATAAGACATCAGTGATATAGCCTTGATAAACAATGAGTGATGACAACCTTAAACTTTTAAAAAGGGATCATTCTCATGAAATTCTGCATTTATGCAAAACACATTTAGTTAGGAGCATTAGATTCATTCCGATCATTGCATCCTAATCATTGTAAGAAATCATTCTCATGACATTCTGCATTCATCCAAATGTCATCCATAAGACACATCTATTTAGGGGCATTTGATTCATTCCAATCATTGCATCCTAACCTTTGTAAAAAGACCATTCTCATGACATTCTGCATTCATTCAAATGTCATCCATGAGACACATCTATTTAGGGCATTTGATTCATTCTGATCATTGCATCCTAATCATTTTGCATAAACATAAACACAAAACTGATTTTACAGGACAGGTCCGCAAAAGGACGTTGTCGCAACATCTGTAAATTCAAAGATCCGGCCTTTTTCAACAAAGTGGATCGAAGATAGCAGATCTGGCAATCCTGAAGTTACAGGAACAGATCAAAGCCAAACAATTTTTATCTCCTCGAAGTTCCAGTGGAGTAGGTGGAGGCTACAAATCCCTCCTCCCTGAGTTCACAATGAGGATCACCAAGATTTCTTTGAAGTTTCAGAGAAGATTGAAGTTCTGAATCTCTTCTCCACGAATTTCTATCACCTCAAAGTTCCAATGGAGTAGGTGGAGGCTACAAATCCTCTTCCCGAGTTTATAATGAGGATCACCAAGATTTCTTTGAAGTTTCAGCAGAGAAGATTGAAGTTACGAATCTCTTCTCCCTGAATTTATATCACCTCAAAGTTCCAGTGGAGTAGGTGGAGGCTACAAATCCCTCCTCCTTAAGTTTACAATGAAGATCAGTCAGTATTTCTTTGAAGTTTCAGTAGAGAAGATTGAAGTTACGAATCTCTTCTCCCTAAATTTATATCACCTCAAAGTTCCAGTGGAGTAGGTGGAGGCTACAAATCCCTCCTCCCTGAGTTTACAATGAGGATTAGTCAGTATTTCTTTGAAGTTTTAGCAGAGAAGATTGAAGTTACGAATCTCTTCTCCCTGAATTCTTATCACCATGAAGTTCTAAAAGAGTAGACTGAAGCTACAAATCTCTTCTCTAGGAAGTTACATCGAAGTGGATCGAAGTGCTAGTTTTCATGCCCTTGAAGATGCAATGGGATGGAATAAAGCTACTAAAAGAAGGAAAGAAGCACCAAGAAGTCAAGATTTGGCGAGACCGGGCAAATTTGGCCCTCTTAAAGTCTTTCTTTATTCTCGTTACACAACAATGAGCAAAGAGGGGCAGCTGTAGGAGCCCAAATCTACCCGAGCCCATTTATCAACCAAAAAACCAAAATTAAATGACAAAATAATAACAGTCCAATAACAATCCATTTACACCAGCAAGCCCGGTTATTAAACTGAACCCTAACCCAATTACAAGCTATGACACAATCCCGAAATCGGCCCGAATGGTCTAAATTGTTTCATCAGATCGAAACCCTAGAGTATTCCAAGCGCCACAACAGCCTCGCCCGTACCTCCACACGCGCCACTTTAGCACCCCACGCGCGTGTCACCACTTCAGTGGCCTTTCCTACGTGCACCGTACCTCTGCCAGTGCAACCTCCGTACGAGCCACGCCCACGCCTCCGTACGCGACCTTGTACCTGCAAAATAACAAACAACCAACAAGCAAAAACGAGAGCAGATATAGAATAAAAAAAATTGTATTTTCTTTTTTTCTTTTTTTTTTGGCTATATAAACAAAAAGCCAACATTTGTAAAAGGGGATGATTTTTTTTATGCACATTGAATACAGAACAGAAAAACCAGAAACAAATTCAAGGTTTCTTTTCAATTTCATCTCCCTTAACATTTTTTTCCTGGAGTCTATTTCTATATCTTCCTCCTTCCATCTTTTTATATAGGAGAAAAAAAATAATAAGACTTTTACTTGCGAAGTGTAGACAGTCGGATTGCTTTTTGTCGTAATCGGAGCAAAGCGGTCCTTCGAGGCACAGAACGTTAAGCGCTCGAGTCAGCTTTGAAGGAGAACGATCATTCTGACCTGAGTTGGCCACTAATCGTCGATTGTTGTGGCATTTGTAGTGGCCGAAAGGGAAACCTTCTTTCACGGCTAATAGAGAAGGCAAAAAGGGTTAGGGTTTTGTTAAGAATAAATGGCAGATCTGTTTTAATTCGATTTTAGGGGTAATAACGCATTAACAAAACGACACCATTTAGGTTTATCTCAATAGCCTTGAAATGGTGTCGTATAGGCCGCGACCTGAATCGACCCAAAAACCCTCAGGATCCTCGCGTTTCTACGGTGAAGGGGTATTTGCGCGTTCGGTCCCTTTGTTTCGTGCTGCTACTTGATTAAATTCGTTATACATTTTTTTTGTTCTTTAATTGACCTCTGTAATTTGTGTGCCTTTTCAATTTAATCCAGTCGGTGTGCTACGTTTTCTTTTAAATATTTACTAGTTTAGTCCTCTTTAATCCACGCGCATTACATTTTAGTCCTTTTTTGTTTTCTTTACTTTATTATTTTAGCTCTCTAATTTTGCACTGATTTTAATACAGTCCTTTAATGAATTTACTTAATTGTTTGTTTATTGATGTTTCTTATTTTTTTAAATTATTCTTTTAAAATTAATATCAAACGTTATATATTTTAAACGTATTATTTATTTCTCTATATTATTGTCATTAAACTTATATATATTCTTTTATATACATATGTAATTTATACTAAATTATTTTGTGTATATGTATACATATGTGTGTTCTTTTATATACACATAATTTATATTATTGTTGCGTATATATATTATTGATTTCATAATATTGTTGATGTATGTATTTTATTATTCTTATTATTTTGCTTACCATTGATCTAATGTTTGATAGTTACTACTATCATGTACGTTTTAATTCTCATTTTATATTTATTTGTTGCTTGATATTCAATAGCATTATATTTCATTTATAAATAATTGATTCACATTGTATATGCCATCGCATTTTATTTCGATACCATTTAAGTTTTAAAATCGTTTTATTCAAAATTAAAGGCAATGTTTGTGTTTAGTGGTTACAAGAAAATCGTGCTCTAACTTACTGAGTTCCGATTTTCTTTGTTTAAAACCTAGCAACCGAATATCCTTTCTCTTTTAAATCAAAATACATGATATTTCAAAAAAAAACCTTACTCTTGGGATTTTTGAGATATTGCGCCCTAACTTACTGGAGTGTGATATTTTATTATCTCGAGATAAGGTGTTTAAAAGAACAAAGGCAATATTCCATACTCGGGAATTTTGAGAAATAGTGCCCTAACTTACTGGGTTGCGATTTCTCATTTGACCCAAATAAAGGAATATCCTTCTTATTTTTAAATGTACGAGTATTGAACGTCGAAGGATAAACCTAATTTCGAGAATATAAGATGTGGTGCCCTAACTTACTGAGTATGGCATTTTATTACTTCGAAATAGGAAGCCTTGGCATCCAATATAATTCTGTCCAAATATATATTAAGTAAATAGATCGTAATCTAGAATCTTTTCAAATTTTCGACATCAGGACATCAATTAATCAATTTGGTATCAATTTTGGGCGTTACGGGGGTGCTAATCCTTCCTCGTACGTAACTGACTCTCGAACCGACTTTCTCAAACTTTGTAGACCAAAATTATTGTTTTAATAAAAAAAATGTTTCATTAAAATAATCTATCACAAGGTGATCCGATCACACCTTGAATAAAATATCGGTGGCGACTCCATTTCCACTTGTCATTTTTAAATTCGATCCCCCTTTTCTAAAAAAATCGATAAATAATGGTTTCGACAAGTATATTTAGAATTATTATTATTATTATTTCCTAGCTAACTCTTCATGAGATTCCCAATTTCTTCATCTAGCGCAGGAATTAGAGGTGCCCCCTCCAACTTATCTTTCACCTCCGAATCAAGTTTCCACACTTCTAATTTAAGGAATCCATCCAAAAATTCAGGAAGTTCACTTCTCTCCCTCTCTTTTTATTTTCTTACTATATATTTATTATATATCTTTGTACATTGAAGGCAATGTACATCTTAAGTGGGGGTGAAAATTATTTAAGAAAAAGTGCCTTACTTTTTGCATTATTCTCCAATCCCTGAATGATATATTGTCTTAAGTAATTTTCTCATATTACTAATTAGAATGATATTCCTGTTGATTTATGAATTTTATTGATATGTTTTAGATTAAGTCATAGTTAATTGTGCATTGATGATTTAAACTTTAAGATACTAGAGAATCAAGCATGATTAGTCTATTTTCAAAAATTAAAATTTTGTTAGGTTGTCTACCTGAATCTAATTGTTACCTTGAAGTTTGAAATTTGCATGAGATCTTGAACCTTTTAGAGCATACATTATTTTCGTGCTCACTTTATTATGAGTGTGTCAACATTGATTTGTTATTCTAGAACTTGCCTTGATTATACATGTCGAGACCACATCTTTGATTTGATATACTGAGATGATAAAGGCACCTAGGATTTAACCCACTTACTTCACTAAAAGCTTACCTTCACAATTAACCCCTAGTAAACCCCGTTGATCCTAACAACCTTTTTCATTGACTCACCCACTAATAATAACCCCAAACCCATCTTGTATTTGTTATCACCATTTATCTTGACTACCCTTCTATCGAGACTTGATTTGACCAGTTACCTAATTATTTCAGTAGTTGAATTCATCTTCTTTTATATACTTATTTTGATTTGTTTAAAAAAATTCGAAGTATATTCATTATTAGTTCTGTGATTAAGTGAGCTTATACATTTTAAATTCCACATCTTGAAGAAGAAGCTCGTATTATTAGTATGTCAATTTTTCAATTAATGTAATTATTTAGGATTAGTTCATTTTTCTAGTTAGGTAAATTGTCAATTCAATCTCGATTTTAACCTTCTAATTTAGCCTTTATCCACACCTTTAACCTAAACCCCATTACAAACCTTTTAAAAACCTTTTGATTTGTGTATCATCTCATTTTATAGTGGTGGAGATTTGATTTTCAGGCAAGCCTGTGGGATTAACTTTTCATGTTTGAATGATGAGTGCTTTATTTTGAACCTTAAATACCTTGAGTGATTTGAGTGAATCTTTAGTAAGGATGTTAACTCTTGTCGATTTTGAATTAAAGGTAATTATTTGGATAAGGGGAAACACCTATATTTTTGTGCTAAAAACTACGACTTTGATTGTTTGAATCTTTAGGACTCTTTGAGTTAAATTATTCATGTATAAATTATCTATGAATTATGATGAAACATTATCGATGAATATTATGAATTGAGGAAGTTTGTTTTAATTGTGAGTTGAGAATTTTGCTTGAGGACAAGCAAAAGCTTGTGTGGGGGTATTTGATAAACCGTAATATGAACATATTTTAATCCCACATTTAGCATACTTTTGGATGATTTATCCCTTTAATTATGGAAATAAGTACTTCTAATCCTTTGTTTTCATGTTTTATACTCAGGAGAGCACTAGAGGATTAAAAGAATGAGAAACTGGCTGAATTACAAAATTGAAACGGCTTGGGCCCAAGACCACACGGCCTGGCCTCGATTTACACGGGCGTGTGCCATGGGTGTGTCCCTAACGTGACTTATTTGAATTCTATTCAGAATAGGGTACTTAGAGGCAAAGAAAGCCAATCTAAAAGCCTATATAAACACCCTAGAGGCCAACCTTCAAGGAGGCGTTCAGCTAGGCCAAAGAGCCAAGCTAGAGGGGCCGAATTGTGGGATTCACTCGAAGAACAAGAAGCCAGAATCATACTCAAGACTAAGAATCTCTCCTTCAATTCCTTCAGGGGGTTTTAGGGTTTTTATTATGTTTTGTTTTATATTTTCTTCTGAGATGTATTCTTTTATCATTATGAACTAAACCCTTCAAATACCTAAAGGGGGATGAAACCTAAGATGGATCTTGTTATTGTTTTCTGAGCTATATGATAAATACTTGATTTGTTCTTAACTATGTGTTCTTAATTCTTGTATTGATATTTTAAGATATTGATTCAAGCATTTATGCTCTTAGGCAGAGGAGGAATAAACCCTGTCTAAGAGTAGATCTAGCATAGTTAAGCGGAGTTGATCACAACCCTAGAGATAGGATGATGAAAATCTGCTAGATTAGGGTCAAACCTAATATAGGAGTCCATAGATCGAGTTAATGCAATTCTAGGGGTTTTAATTAGAAAGAGATTTCAATTAATCAACCCAGGGTCAGACATTAGTAGCCTCGAGAGAGGCATTAATATAAATTAGGGAATCCTACGGATCAAGTCAAGTGAATAAATCATCTGGCTCAGAGTTAAATAACAAGTGAAGTCTAGGTGGATTCTTCCTCGGGTATTGTCTCAATCAATTGGTTTTTCTCACAAGTATTTCCCTAATTCATTCTCTTTGTCTTCACATCTTTAGCTTAGTATTTAGTTAATTTTAGATTAGACAACAATTCCTTTAATTCTTAGGTAAAATAATAAAAAGAAAGTTAGTATTAGTACTTTTGGCTCCACTGGGTTCGACAATTTGGTCTTGCCACTAAACTCTACTACTGCTCGATAGGTGCGTTTGCCTCAAGTCGTTGTCACAGTTAGTTTTTAGGCTAGATCATTCATTATATAGAATTTTAAAACTCTAACACACGATCATTACCCTACAGGAACATTACGGTCATTTTACCCTATGGAGGTATTTCGGTCATTTTACCTACGGGGCATTACAGTCATTTTACCCTACGGGGGTATTTCGGTCATTTACCCTATAGGGGTATTTTGGCCATTTACCCTATGGGGGTATTTCAATAATTCTACCCTACCGAGGTATTTCGGTAATCTTACCTTAACAGTCAACAGTATAAATGGGACCAAGGCCCATTATACGACCCATGTGGGCCCACAAGCCCGTGTGGCCTAGTAAGCACAGAAACGACCTTAGCTCGACACAGTCCGGTCCAATAATCTCCACATGTCCTTGAGATTTACCCTTGTAGGGCCCACGAGCTCGTTGGGCCCTACACGGCCCATTTTAGCCCAGCGTGGTGCAAAACGGCTTAAGCCCATAAGATCGGTCATGGTGGCCTCTATAGTCAAATGCCCATGTTTCATGGGCTCGAATTACCATACGTTCGATCGCTCGCCTGTGTGGCATTAAGTGTCGCATTTTCTGGCTTTTCGGCTTTTACCGATTTACGGTTAAGACAGTGTGGATACACACCTGATTGTGAAATGTGTGAATGATCCACGAGAACTCCAACCTATATTCAATCAAGGTAATCCATTAATCACTTATCAATTGGGTTAATCGAATCCCAATCAACATATCAAAAATAGCCTCTACCAAAAATACTTGTCCAACAGATTACCTCTCCCTTGACTACATCAGTCAGTTGTGGTTTGCCCACTTGATCCAGAGATTGGTGCAGCCACCCTGCCTTACCCCGGTGGAAAATCTCGAACAGCTGACACTTTACGTTGCTTAAATTTGGGGGCAGGGGCTACGTGCCCATTCTTAGTTGGCACCATTCCTGATCCCCCTCAGAATGGCTACTACTCGCCACCATTGATATCTCTTTATGCAACATATTATCAGAAACCTCCATTTGGAGTAAAAAAAAAATAGAATCAACCTCAAAAGACCGAAATACTTGGCTTAAACCACGAAGAAAACAACAAGAAATACACAAAAGTACTAAAAGAGAATCGTGTGAACTCACTACAACGCAATAAAGTTGAGAAATGAGTAGTAAAATCGGCTCCACAAAATCAAGGTGCAATAGAGGGCAAAAGAAATGTATTCGGCCTAGGAAGAGAAAAATGAGAAGAAGGAAAAGAAAGTGAGGAGAAGAGATAGAGCTATTCGGCCACTTCACAAGAGCAAATAATGTCAGTTCAAAACCGATAGAGGGAGAAAACTAACAAAATTCTGATTGAGGGAGTTATGGAGAGAATACCAAATAAAAGAATGGTGAAGGAGGGAAGAGATGTATTCGGCTAAGCAATGAAGAGGAAGTGCCAAAATCGAAACAATGAAACACTCCCCAAAATAAAATGCTAGCTCAGCTTTAGAGAAGAAACACAAACAAATCCCAAAAGAAAAATGCTCTCAATAACTGAAATGAAAAGACACCCCCAAAGCCGAAACTATGATTCCCCTTGGCAAATTTGGCACAAACCCACTCACCCTCAAACTCTCCATTTTCCTCCTAAAATCACTCCTGTTCACAAACCTCAACAATCGAAAATCCCCCTTTTCACTCCCCAAATTCGGCTAACAACAACCCCATTCAAATCTGTTCAAACTTCTAGTGTTTCGGTCAAACACAACCTCCTCTCATGGCCAATAGTAAAAATAATCTCCATTTGCATAAGCAGGGATATGAACCTCAGACCACTAGCAGACTCCACATGCCACTTTCCACCTTTGCCAGTCAGGCTCCTTGTGTCATAATTTCACCAAAAATATTTATAAAGCCTTCAAGCTAAGGCCAAGATTCACTTAAAAGCAAAAAGCAAAAATTTTGCTAAAGCCCAGGTTTGAACCCAGCATTTCTCCAACACTCCCAACTCTTCCTAAATCACTTAGCCACTAAAGCAAACAAGCAATTTGTGTAATTTTTTGCACACATAAATATTTATGTACAGTCTCCTAGCTGATCCTACGCTCAAGGCCCATTCCTTCTAGGCCCAAATTCGGGGCGTTACACCCCCACAATGCCTATTGAGGAATAGTCCTATGGGGTCTTAGGAGCTAGGTTTTTTTTATTTAAGAATATTAATGTCTTAATAATCTACGCTAAAATCTTATGGAAATCTTAAATAAAAACTCGAAAGAAAATGCCTCTGGTTTACTTGTAACTCAATTAATATGTGTTCACCAAACTTATCTAATTTGAAACTTAAATTAAAGATTTTTACTTTTAATGGGAACCCTAAAGGATACCTAAATAATTCTAGTAAAATACATTCAATTCCTAAAATTAATTCTATTTTAGAATTATAAAAAAAACCTAGAAATTACCAATGAATTAAGAGAAATATTAAAATCCATCTATAACTTATTCAATCTTTTATTATTATTATTTAAAAGATTTAATTAATAACGTTGAACCTATCAAGATCTTGTGAAAGTATCCTATGCGGGTTTATGATTTATCTTACTTTAAAATTCTTTGATCTAAGGTTTCAATTCATCAAAATCCTAAAATAATATATCTTAATTAAAATTTATTAGCTTTCTTAAAAAGTTTCTAAAATAAAATACTTAGAAACACCTACTCATGATTTACAATTCACCTACAAAAATATTTAGTTTTAATCTTGAACAAAGTGCTAAAGAATATTTACATATTAATTTAAGATTCTAAAGAGGAATCCTATACAATATTTAAAATTAGTTTAAAACCCTAAAAAATCCTACATATTATTTATAACTTTTCTAGAGTAAATGGTAGGTAAGATCTTAAAGACTAACCTAAATTCAAATGTAAAACGTTATTGTTTCATTAAAATGTAATACCTACTTAACTAACTTCAGTCAACATTTATAGGATGGAAAAATGATCTAAAGTTCCCTCTTTAAAATGAATAGTAATAAAATAGGAAAATTAATTAAATTGGCTAATGTTAATGAAAAGTTAAAACTCTTTTAAAAGGGAAATAATAAAAAGAAAACTTAAATAAATGAAATAAATAAGACCTTGACATGATGATGATAATAATAACAATAATACATCTTATTCATAATACAATAAAAGAATCAAAATAACATAAACAAATAATATTAAAATGTATGTAAGGGAATGTGTAAAAATAAATAAATATAAATAGACATGAAAATAAATAAAGACGAAATAAGAATAAATAAAAATTATACAAGTGTGAATAAATATAAAACATTAAAATAAAATATATAATTGACATTAAATATCTAAGGTATAAATGGAAATGAAAGGGAAGATATAAGTGTAAATAATTTATTAAAAATGAAAACAAAATGATATAGCTTGATTTTGGGACTAAAAGATAAAAAATGTGGAAGACGGAGGACTGATGTAGCAATTACTTTGCTTTTAATTTTGAAATTTCAGATTAAATCGAAGGTTAGAATAAAAAAACGGTTATGAGTGTAAATAAGCTAGAGATGAGGACGGTGCTGCAAACAAAAGGTATTTTTATGTAAAATTAAAAAGTAAGGGGTTGGGAATAAATTATCCATTTTGGCACCCATAAATAGGAGAAATCTATTCATTTTTTCATTTTAACCTCATTTTTTCAAAAAAAAAAAAAGTCTTCCTCCTCTTCATCCTTTTATATTGGACATGGCTCCATCACTAGAAAGTCCAATGGCTCTTCAGCTTCCGGTGGTAGAGCCGTCGTATTCGGTCACAAGATTTTTTTTTTTTTGTTCAAAATCAAAGTTTTCTTTAAAAAATCACTACTTCTCTTAAAAATCAAAGCTTTTATTTCGAAATAGTTGAAAAAAATAAAATTTTATTTTAAAAATTTAAACTTTCCTTTAAAATGACTAAAAAACATATTTTATTTTTAAAATCTAAAATTTCTCTTTTTCTTTTTAAAAAATCACTACATTTCTTAAAGATTAAGCTTTTATTTCTAAATAGATAAAAAAAATCAAAATTTTTTTTAAATTTTAAATTTTCCTTTAAAATGACTAAAAACAAATTTTATTTTTAAAAATCTAAACTTTCTCTTTTAAAAAAAAAAAAATCAAAGCTTCTCCTAAGATTAAGCCTTTTTTTAAAAATGGGATTTGTTGGGCTCTTAGGGGCGAAGAACCGACGGTCTGGTGATGTCCCCTTCATTGGAGCCCAAAACCCGATCCCTCATAACATGTCTATGGAAAAAAGAAAAGAAAAAGAAATAACATGCTTGTTTTTTTTTTTTTAGCTTTAAAAAAAAAAGAAAATGAAAAGCCTCCTCCTTTCTTTCTTTCATTTCAGTTCATGTATATGTACTATTTTTCAATCTTGTTTATTTGAAAAAAAAATATAATAATGATATTTAATAATAATAGTAGTAGTAGTAATAGTAGTAATGATAATAATATAAATTGGGCCCTTGACAAGCCCGAAAAGGAAAGAAAAAGAAAAGAAAAAAAAAGGGCTTCTATTTGACCAAAATTGGGTGGGCTTTGAATGGGTCCAAGAGAGAACAGAAAATTAAATGGAACAAATGGGTCTCCAATTGGAATCAGAAAAAAACTGGATGTCTACACACTTTAAAACCAAGTTTTTATCCACAAACTCGAAGTTCACTATTAAAGACCTGATTTTTGGCTGACCTAAAACATGCATTTAATGGCTAAAAATTTAGTTCAAAGAACCAAATAATGTTGAAATCTAATAAGAAAATGATTGGTTACCTTGAATACAAGAAAATTGAGCTTTGACTCAAACCCGAAAAAACTTGCATTTTGGAGAAGATGATGAAGATGGTGGAAGTCTTGGGTGATTTTCTTGGTTTTAATGGAAGTTTAAGGCTCAAGGGTGATAGGATTCAAAGAGAATTAGGAATTGAAGATCAAAAGCAAGTGGGAGGGATTTGGGAGAGAAAGAAATAACATAAGCAAATGAGAAGAAAAGCTTTTGTGAAATAAAACTGGGAATGGGCAGTTTATTAGGTTGAATTTGAAAAATTAGTTTAATTACTGTATAAAGGCTAACAACTTTGATCCTTTTACAAGTCAGTCCCTTTTCTAAAATTAATGACATTTAAAACTTGTTTCCAAAAATTGACTTAACTTTATGAAAACCATTGTCGAAAACATTATCGAGTACCAACCTTACCAAATTCCAACCTCATATAGGCCAAAATTTCTAAAATACCCCTAAAACTACTAGGCCCTATTTTGGGGTGTGACATTTCTCATCAAATTTCAAAAAGTATCTCAATCTCTATGAAAATATATAAGCTCAAGATAAAGCGTCTCCCTAATTGGATTTGATAGACAACATATTAATCTTTCAATCAGTTTGCTAATTTCATATTAGATTAAAGATATGTTTGGGTTCATCTTCTAAGACAAGTTGTCTTTTCGTATTACAATCCAATCATGTAATACTGCTTAGTATTAGTTAAACATTAGATAACGAATTAACAAATATTTGCTTCCATTTTTCTTTGCATGCAAAAACCATTGAGGACAATAAACAAAGGGTATTAATGTAATTCATGAATAGTTTTATTAAACTAATTTGTTCAAAAAGTTACAAGTGTACATAGAAGAAAGTACTACACTTAGAGCACCAAATCTAACAAATTAGACATTTTATTCTTACTTTTTGATTAGATGTAGAGCCTAAGGTATCAAAAGAATAGGTTGAGACATTAATATGGAAGTGGTGAGGGAAGTTTTATAGAATTGTTTCAAGAAAGAACAAAAAGAAAGAAATGTTGGAAGAATAAAAAAGAAACAAAATTCAAAAGCCAAAAAGAAAGGCGCACTAGAAAAATGAAAAGAATAGTGCAAAAATATTTAAAAGGTGCAAAAAATTGCTTTGACACACCTAAATTTCAATTGGAAGGATAAGGTATGAGGGAAAATATGGGGTTGGAAAACAAAATGTTGAGCCCTCACCAATGGCGGAGCCAGAAAGGCTGGCAGAGGCCTCGACCTTCCTTAAAATGGAAAATTTTCTATTTAAACTCTTTATAGTTTATAAAATTTTATATTAGCAATGGTAAAATTTCACTTTGACCCTCCAAAATGATAAAATTGTGATTTAATCTTTTAAAAATTATAAAGGTATAAACAATTAAAATAGTGAAATTGCATTTTTACTATTGTAAAAATATTCAGTTTAATTTCACCACCCCAAAAACTTTTTGGCTCCACCACTGGTCCTCATTATAAGGGGAAGTTGAGAACAATACCTTCCAAGCTCAATCAATCTTAAGGAGGTATGTAATGACTTAGGTTAGTTGTTCTTTACTGATTCTTATCCTAACTTAGTTCGAGCCAACTTTACAAGCCTTAAAGCCTTATTGATCTTGGAAGTTACTATAAAACCAATAAGATAGAGACTATGAAAGACTAATTAACCTATGAAACATCTAAGTTCTATTTCAACTATTACAATTGTTATTCACTTGTATCATTTTGATGGAACACACAAACTTAGTACACGGGTACATAGCAATCCAATTTTCAATGCTTACTAATATTGAGTTTTTGTCAGCTTTCATCCATAGTAAATGTAACATGCATTTAATCAACTCTATGCAAAGATGTTTACGTCAAATGTCTCTTTAAGTTTTAAAAATTTTTAGTAGTTTGATTCATGGTTGATTAATTAGGGTCATGATTATATTGTAGTGAGTGTTTGGGAATTAGTTTAGGGTTTTGCTTGAGAACAAACAAAAACTTTAGTGTGGGATGTTGGAAAAATAAAGTTAGAAATTAGTTTTTAGGCACAAGGAAAGTTTAGTTTCAAGATAAACTAAGCCTTTTGATATTTATAGTAATAAACCTTTAATCGAAATTATATTTTTTCTTTGTACGAGGTGGTCAAAGTCAATCTTGGCTTTCTATCGAATGACCTTCTATGCTATCCTCAAATCCTGAATTTCTTTGAGTGTGGGATCAAACAAAATTAACCAAATGCACATAATGAAAACTTTAACTTTAAGTGGGAAAGTTAATTCTTTCTATAACCAAAAACTATGAGCTTCTCCTAGAAAGTAAAATTTATTCTAAAAATAAATTTCTACTACTTTTTGATAGAATAACAATGCTTAATAATATATGTGTCAATAGTTTAGCTTATAGTCTCTATTTATAGAGAGAAATGGTATAAAAGTTTTGTTTGAATAAATGATAAGTGCCAAAAGTAACATATTTTAGCCTCATTCTTAGTGCATTTTGGGTGAATAAGTGATGTTAATTGTGAATTATATACTCCTAATCCTTTAAATTCATGTTTTGAAGCTTTATGGAGCACTTGGGAGCAATAAAAGCGAAAAATGAGTGAAAATCATAGCATTAAAGTAGTTTGGAAGTTACACACAGGTAATAGATTTTCACACGGTATTGTGAGCCACACGGACATGTGGCCAGGTGGAATGACAGAAATGTGCAAGTGTACGTAGTCGTGACAACTAATAAAGTGATAAATATATCGAGTTATCATATCCACATGGACTATTAAGCAATACTTTGTGAGAATTTGGAACTTATACAAATTGACTTAAGTAAAATAATATGAGTTAAAAATATGGGGCAAAGAAATAAATGTGAATTAACTATTCTAAATTAATAAACTAAATATTATCTATGTTTGAAATTGAACTTAGAAAATTAGGCAAGTTTTAAGAGTTTATCACAATAGCATATGAGTGTTAGAACAATAATCCTTCCTAGTTTAGAATTATTCAATTTATTAAAAGATGTTTGAGAAATTCGTGGCTAAATCAAACATTTATCAACCCTAATCACACTTAGTAAAATATTTAACTTAATTAATTATTAAACCTATCTCACATATTTCTATGTTTATTATATTTAAAATTTTATAAGTAAAACAATTTACATGGTTATGTAAGGTAATAGTAGTTTTGGTATTATAACAAATTTAATCTTTACATGATTAAACATTACAACATACAAGTATTGTGTTGATTAATTAAAACCTTATTCAGATTAATTAATTAATTCATAAATTCTTTCACACTAATCATGCAACAGAAACCCAATCATGATTTTACTTGTATGAATAAATAGATCGAAAAGCATAGAACATATTTTAACAAAATTAAATAAAACTGAGGAAATCATATCATTCTAACAAAAATAAATTTAAGAAATCATGATATTATTGAAAATTAAATGCTTAATTGAAATCAAGTTTATGAATTGAATAATACAATAGATTAGAAAGGGAAGAGAAAACTCCACTTGATTCTAGACATTCCCGAGGCAAAAATTGTCCGCTTCTTCCTTCGTTCTTCTGGATTGCCACCACAACTAAGCAAATTGCTCCAAAAAATTCGACTAAGGCTACTCCTAAGACTATGCAAAGACTCTATTTCAAGAGAAGGAATGGAAAGGAAATGGAAAATTTAGTGGAAAGAATAGAGAATAATAGTGTATGAGATGAATGCTTGATAAGTGAATGAGAGGCACTTGAGAGCTTTATTTATACTAATAAGTGAGGGCTAAAAGTAGCAATTAGGATACTTGAAAATCTCCCTCAAGTGGTCGGCCATGCTAAGGGGAAGGGAGGTTGGGATGTCTTTCCTATTTTTGACTTGTGGCTAGAAATAGAAAGCATGAAAAGAGGAGGGGTTGGACTGGCATTAAGAGAAAGGTTAGGGGTTGTTTTGCAATTATCAAAATCAGATTAAAATGGCTGATTTGGGAAAAAAATTGGGTCAGATGCTCTTTTTCTTGTGGATCAGCCCACTCTAATTTAATTATTCTAGGCCATTTTCTCTGCATCAGGCTAGGAATTAATTCAACCTAATATTTATTGGATCAAACAAAATCTTTAATGGATCTCAGAAAGCTAATTTGGGGTGTCAATAGCTATCAAATAATCAACCATCCTCATGTGACAGATGCTCGAGAGATGTTTCAGCAATCTTAGTCTTTCTCAAGGTCTAGATTTTCTTCCATCGCCTAAAACTGCTGAAAATGGGCAAAACTTTGTAAGTTTAGCACAAAAATACTTAAAAATATAAAATTGTTTCTAATTTGTCCAATTTATATATTTTATAATAAAATTACAAAAAAAAATGTTAGAATAGCTTGGAATTGGCAAATTTGTTAGTTAGAAAGTGCTGAAAAAGTTTATAAATTTTTTATTTTCCACAGTCCCAAACTTAATTCATTACTCATCCTGAGTAATGCTAATTTACAAGAACTTGAAGAAATCATTTTTTGAGAAATTCCTTTTGAATAATCAATTTATCCCATAGTTGTTCATTTAGTGAAATTACGCTAAAAAATAGAAATTTGGTACTATGCAACTTAAGTATATATATACCATTCGATTACTTTCAATTATCAATATGGTAACAAAAAGATGAGCTTTAATTAATGTATATTTAACCTTTTCAATCAATTTATTTTCCTTAATTTATCTAAGTAGCAATCTCTAGATCTAAATGATGCCTTTATATGTTGATTTCAACAATTTCTCTCCACTAATGTTGCAGACATAGCAATTCAAATCAATAGGTCTTTTAAAAGATTGTAATAGGGCTAGGTTTCAAGGTAGGAAAAAGAGATAGACATTTTAGGCTAAAATACCTTAAAACTCAGCTTACCTTAGGCCTTCGAAACTACAAAATCATCCTTTCGACTACCTCTTTCTTTATTTCTTAATTTTGGAACCTTATGCTCGTATTGTCATTTTTCACAACAACTGGTGATTTTTTTTATTTATAATAAGGGCATATTTTTTGTATGAGCATAAAATTTTCTTTTTAGGTCCCTCAATACTCTTTTGAACTCCCCCAAACTCAAAAAAAAAAAAAATCCTAAAATAAGCTGAGTGTAAAGTTTGGTGAGAAAAGTCAAGATGAGTAATTTCATAATTAAGGGATGTAACACTCCTCACCCATATTCAACGCTGGAATAGGGTTACGGAGCATTATTGGGCTTACAACACATTTTAAAACATATTGTTCTCATACATTTAATCAATACAACAATCATCATTCAATCTCAATCAATATGTCCCTATTACGAGCCTATAAGGCCCCAAACATGCTTTAGGAGTGGTTCGGGACTAAACCAATAACTTAAGAAACTTTCACGAACCTTGAAAATTTTTTTCTCAAAATAGGGGACACACGCCCATGTGGCCAGGCCGTGTGTCTCACACAGCCACCAGACACGCCCATGTCATAGGCCATGTAGACAATCGAAATGGGAGCACATGGCCTTGTCCCAGCCCGTGTCATACCCCATGTCCAAACAAGTGAGCTTACTGACTTAGGTCACACGGCCAACCACACGCTCGTGTGTCTAGCTCGTGTGCTCTTGAAGTGGCTACAGACGCCATGTGCCAAGCCGTGTGCTAGGCCGTGCCAAACCTGTAGGGTATACTGACTTATGCAACACGGCCAAGTCACACGCCCGTGTGCTAGGCTGTGTGCAAATTAGAGGGTATACTGACTTGTACCACACGGCTGATCACACGCCCATGTGTGAGACCGTGTAGAGCATACTGACTTCATTTCAATTTCAACACCAGGGGACACACGGTCGTGTAACATAACCGTGTGTCACACACGACTGAGACACACACCCTTGTCTCTGCCCGTGTGGACAAAAATAGGCTATTTGCCAAGCCAATTTGCCACCAACAATTATGCTCACCTAAACAACCAAAATGGCACCAATCCATAGTATAAATAAACATCCAATTTAGCCACAATCAAGGCTAATTCATACCATTTCCAATACTAGCAACCAAATTGTTCATACCTCAAATTTTACTCTACCAAAACATATCAAAATACATATAGCAATCAACTAGTTAAACCTTTACTTAACATACATCATTTTGCACCAATTCACAAGCATGATACCAATTCCACAAACCTCATAATGTAGGTCATTCACATATCCATCCATGAACTCAAATATCAACCATATATACACATATAAGTGCATAATCAAATCCACCAAATTAAGCCAAATCTCATGGCTATATTTACAAACCAAAACATATACATTTACAAGCCATTACAAATGACTAAAACCATTATCAACCCATAATCAAAATGACTTAATATCCCTATACATGCCATATACTTAAAATACCAAAGTTCAAAGGTACCAAGTGATAGGTGGTAGTGTGAAACGATCTCCGACGATTCCCGAATCTGAGCTAGCTTCGATATCACTATAAAACACGAGAAAATACACAAAGTAAGCTATAAAGCTTAGTAAGTTCATATAAGATAAACTTAATACAACCACATAAATATAATTCAATATTTTGAATACAACAACATGTAGCTTATATTAGTTAACAAACCTTTCAAATACTCATTCAAAAAATCGTATACTTTTATCATCATTTTCTCGATTCAATGCTAAAATAGTTTGTACACATATCTGTACCATCTAGCACAATTCTCATATACATTCTCATCTTTCATTTACCCGTTGAACCATTTGGAATAGAAGTCGGATACTCGAGGTCCTCACACGATAAATTCCTATACCATGGCTTGAAGCCAAATCAAGGTAACTTATCCGAAATATGGATATCATGGCTCGAAGCCAGATTAGCCAATATGCATGGCCCAAAGCTAAATCTATTTATCTCGCACCCGAAGTGCTATATCATAGCCCGAAGCCAACTCACTGTATCCCCTAATGACATGTCACTAGCATCCTAAACTATTCATAAGGTTCAACCGAGATTTCGAATGTCGAATCATCGTTGAATCACTATCATTCATATCCATAGTCTCGAATTCGCAATTCATGCAATATCAAAGCATATAAAATACATTGTATTGAAATTTATCACATGCGAACTTACCTCGGGTGCTAAAACGGCGAATCGAGTCAACTATTCTGTAACTTTATTCTTTCCCCAATCTAAGTCCATATTTCTCCTTTCTTAATCTAAATATATTCAAAATTAACTTATTTAATCATCTATTTATTCAATTCAATCTAAAATATACATTTGAGCTAATTTACACATTAGCCCCTAAACTTTCACATTTTTAAAAATTTAGTCTTTATTTCATAAAATCATAAATTAATGAAATTCCAAATATACCTCATGCTAGCTGAATTACCAAAATGCCCCTAGAAGCCCATAATTTTCCTTTATTTCACATTTATACCATTAACTTTACACATTTTACAATTTAGCCCTTAATTTGCATTTTCAATAAAAATCACTTAACAAAACTTGTATATCTATCAAAAAGCATTCATAAACTATCAAGAAACTTCCAAACACATGCTATTTCATCAATGGCAACATCTAAAATCCTTAACAATTTTGCAAATTTGTCCCCGGGTTAGCTAGTACAAGCTGCAACAATCTAAAAAACATAGAAATCATTAAAAATCAAGTCAAAAATCATACCTTAATAGCCAATTGAAGTTTCCAAAATTTCAAGATTTAAAATGGCTAGGTTTTTGTTCTATAATCGGTGGAGAAGGAATTAAAAGATGACGATTTATTTTGGTTTTATTTCATTAACCTTTATTTAATAAAATACATTTTTAACCTTAATATATAAACATATAAATCACTTAATGGTTGTCCATAATTGTCCACTCACCTTTAAAATGGTTTAATTACCATTTAAGGCCACCATATTCAAAAACCAAATTTATTTGACACCTTAAACTAATAGAACATGCATTTTACACTTTACGCGATTTAGTCCTTTTTATCAAATTAAGCATTCAAACGATAAAACTTCTTAACTAAATTTTCACACAATCACTCAATCATGCTGCAAACATTAAAGTAATAAAAAAATATTTTAACATCGAATTTATGGTCCCAAAACCACTGTTCGATTTGACCAAAAACGGATTGTTACAAGGGATGGTTCATTTTAATGTAAGGACTTAAGCCATTTGGGTCAAAAATAGGTTTCAAGGGATAAATTTTCATAGGGTAGGCTCGAAAAGCTTAAACGATCCAAAAAAATTGCCTAAATCATTTTTAAAATGCTATGCCTCCTAGGATTTCGTTTCAAGAAAGTTATTGAATCAATTTTAAAAACTTAAGCCTTTATGCATACCTAATTTTACTAATGGAATAAAATTTCATGGTTGATTTATACACATTTATTAAGAAAAGTATTTTTGTTAAAATTAAGCTAACATAAAAATAATTGAAATAAAGAAATTTTATATAAACAAAAGCTAACAAATTTTAGTAAAAAATCTAAAATTTTCGAGCAAAATTTGTTTAATCAAATTAATTTTGGTCAAAAATCTCAGAAAAATTTGCAATTTTAGCGAAGCGAGAAAAATAAGAAAATTTAATTTCTGGTCCCCCCACTTAGGTGAAACAATGTCCCAAAAAAAAGGGTAGAAAGAATGAAAATAAATAAGTAAATGCATACTGTACACCAGGTAAGATCCCAGGAAAGGGAGGTGAGTCAAATTTGACTGCTTAAATACGAAGCCTTTTCTAGACAAATCCAATCCAAAACATATATTCATTGCCACACTTCCTATTTTTCAAGAATTTTAATAAATATAGTGTAACACCCCTAAACCAAATCCGTCACCGAAATAGGGTTAGGGAGCATTTTCAGAATTTACAGAACAAAAAACAAACATTTCATAATTCTTTAGTATTCATATCAAATTCCAATCAAATTTCATCATATAGTCCCTTGCATGAGCCCTCGAGACCCAAATCGTGCTTTAGAATTAGGTCGGGACTAAACCGGGCATTCAGAAAATTTTTCATGAAATTTCAAAATATTTCCTAGGTGCAAGGGTCACACGCCCGTGTGGCCAGGTAGTGTGGCTCACACGGCCAAGGACACGCCCATGTCTTTGGTTGTGTAAGTCTCTGACTTGGGTCACACTGTCAAATCACACGCCTGCGTGCTAGGCCATGTATGGGTGCAAGGGTCACACGACCAAGCCACACGCCCGTGTACTAGGCCGTGTGATCAATTCTGAGCATTCTGTTTTGACATTTTAAAGATACGGGGGACACACGGCCAGGCCACACGCCCATGTGCTAGGCTGTGTGTCACACACGGCTGAGACACCCGCCTGTGTCTCTACCTGTGCGACGAAAATAGGCTATTTTCCAAGCCACATTTCTCACCCAAATTGTCATCCACCTATACCAACACTTTAACATATTCACAAGTGAATATAGGTCATTTAAACCAACTTAAAATCCAAGTCATATACATAATATTATACATTATATAACCAAGAATATAGATTTACTTAAATTTCCATATTCACTTATATACATATTTTATCAAATATGCTAACTTAATTCGGTCATCAATATGCCAATATAATTTTTATCAATCAACCATTTCAAATATATACCATACATGTCCATCACTAGCCATTCCAATGGCTAGTTATAACCCAAATATTTACATGCCAACATTGGCTAATTAACCTATACATGCCACTATAACCATAATTAATTTACCATATTTACCAAGATGGGCCAATGAATAGTGTGAAAGATCTCCGCCAATGCTTCCAATCCAACGAGCTTCCAAAATTACTATAGAACAGAGGAAAATAAAATAAAGTAAGCATAAAATGCTTAGTAAGTTCATATAACATGGTAATTAACTTACCATTCATTCTATTTCAAGATAAACATGTAAGGCACATTAAATCAATTTGATATGAAGCCCTACACATATCCTCATTGCCCTTGTTAGTCATACATTCCACAATAACATCAAGAAAACATATATGGGCTCAACAACATGCAAATTTCCAGATATATATATATATATATATATATATATATATATATATATATATGCTTTCCATATCATGTATTCATATAACATGTATAAATCATATATTTGTATTTCAAGTACATTTTCATAATAATTCATCTCGAGTTCAGATTATTTCATGTTAGAACTTTACCCATTAAATCATTTGAAATATCAATGTTAGACGAGCAGTACACTTAAGGTGTACAAATCTATAATCATGGATCAATGTACTCATCTAATAAATTCCATGTACATATATCATCATCTCATATTTTTCATATATCATGTGTCATTACTTTCATGTATTTTAGGCAGATATGTGTAATAACTCATTTCTTATTCATATCTTCTCATGTCAGGATTTTTCCCATTGAATTTATCTGAAATATCGATGGATACACATCTAGTACACTCGAGGTGTGCAAATTAGGATCCATCAATTCATATTCAGGGGGAACCCATTTAGAGCACATAACCAGGGAGCACACTCTCGAGCCACATATTAGGATGCTCAGATGAGCCATGTAACAAAAAGCTTATCCGGACTAAATCAAGAGTGCTCATAAGAGCCACAATCAGGAAGCTCACAAAGAAATTTTATTCAGGTAACTCATGAAGAGCTTATCAGGTTTTCTCACAAAGAGCCATGTAACAAGAGCACTGGATAGCCATATCTCAGAGAGTTCAAGCGAGCCATATCAGGATGCTTACAAAGAGTTGGGTTTGTGTCCACTACATATGCTAGAGCACAACCGATCAAATCATGTAACAGGGCGCTCACAAAGAGCTGCGGTAGTGCGCAACACATGCAGAATAATTATCGATCAGGATGCTCGCAGGAAGTATATCATAGGATGCTCAAGAGGGCTATATCAGGATTACTCGTCCGAGCTAAATCTCGTCCGCAACATATGCAAATCTATATTCATTACGGAAATCACGTATCCATCAACTTTCATTTATTCAAATGGGATTTAACATTTTTCAAGCATTGTCAAGTATATGATTATTTCATTCATTTACAATATTCATATAATTCAAATAAACACATTCCACATTCATTTCAAGCATAATAAGTAACATTTTTATCATTCATTATTTATCGGACATTATCATTTATTTCCAATATTATCATTTATCGGGCTTTGTGGGATATGTCTTCAATTTCATATATATATATATATATATATATATATATATATATATATAATATTTATACAATTCACATTCAAAACATTTAATTCAAGCATATAAATATACACAATTTAGTTACACAAACTTACCTTGACAAATGTTCGTGTATGTAAAATCTACTAATTCGACATTTTCCTCTTTTTCTCGTTCTAACTCCGAATTTGGTCTATCCGGATCTATATGAATGAATTTAACATCAATTCATGTTCATTTTAATTCAATTCACATCTTAGGCAAAATTACTATTTTGCCCCCAAATAATGACGATTTCGTCCCTAGGCTCGAAAAATGAAATTCATGCAATTTAATCCTTGTTCCAAGCCTAGCCGAATTTTACATGTAACATTTATAGCCCATGTATTTCATAAATTTAGAAATTTTTCATGAATTTTACAACTTTTCAATTTAGTCCCTGAATCATGTTTTCATCAAAATTCACTTTGTAAAAGTTATTTATCTATAACAACCTTTCATATTCTACCATAAATTTGAAAATTTCAGCATATTCATCCATGAAAAACTTTGATACTTTGATAACTATACAAATTAATCCCCAAAATAACTAGATTAAGTTGTCCGGTCTCAAAAATATAAAAATTACTAAAAATGGGACTTGAATACTTACCTAATTTGGCCAAGAAAGCTTGCTTTCTCTTTCCTAGGGTTTCCATGCAAAATAATTTGGGAAGATAATGATAAATGATGATATTTTCATCTTTTTATTATTTATCATCTTTATGTTTCATCTTTCCAATTTTGTCCTTTTCTTTAATTTTATTTTCCATGGATGAATCGTCATCCTTAACAACTAAGTATTTTTAATGGTCTAATTACCATATAAGGACCTCCACTTTAAATTTCTATAGCTATTTAATCCTTTTAGCTATTAGAACTCAAATTTTGCACTTTGTACAATTTGGTCCTTTATCAAATTAAACATGTAATCGGTAAAATTTCTTTAAGAACTTTTCACACAATATTATTATGTTGTAGATCATAAAATAGTATTAAAATAATTTTTCTTTTCGGACTCGGATCTGTGGTCCCGAAATCACTATTCTAATTTTATTGAAAATGGACTGTTACATAAAGCGCAATTTATTCAATTTTATTAATGATTCCAACTTAGCGTTTATTAGGCGAGAAATAAAAATAAAAGTAAAAAAATAACCTATAACAAACTTAAAATATCCTAAAGTAAAAGTAAAGTAAAGATCCCCTTTTTATTTATTTGTAGACCCTTTAGAATCCAACCCATCTTTTGCTTCATCATTCTTGTTCTTACTTGAGTCATCTTGTTTCTTCCTCGACATTGGAGTCCATGGCTCAAAGATAAAGTTTGGAAATTTAGGCACAAAACAAACGAGTTATGAAATATTTTCTTAAATGTATTTTTGAATGAATCATCCTGTATTTTTTTAGTATCTCTAAAAACTTGTTGTTGCCATTGCATGTGCTACAGTGTGATGCCTGAAACCCGATGGGACGATTCGACCAAAATTTCAAATGTCACACTAGCCACCAAAGTGACTTTCCATTTAAAACTTTATGAGCCACACTAACAAAGCATACACACCACACATTTGTAGAATATTTCATATAGAAAATTAGACATAAGTGCATGCTTTTCTAAATTAATCATTTATTTCACACAATCAGCAGGTATAAGGCGTACCTTAATACATAAGGATCTCCCTTAGCTATAAAAATTGTTAGTTCATTTAATTATCGTCACATTAAACAAGTAATTAAATCATCCAGATTGGAAATCAATCAAGCAATTATAACATTCAAAATTCCCAAAGTTAAACCGTCCGTAATGTTTGTTTACAACCAATTGAAAATTTTATTTAAAAAGTCTAAATCTAATTCTATACTAAACCCTTGGAACGACCCACATTTCCTTCACTTTAGAGTTTAAAAGCTCAACACACTTCCTCTAAAAAATGCCTTGTGATGGATCATCGATTTGCCACCCTACTTGGTAATCCGCGAACTATTTCTTGCAAGGTAAAGTGAGGAGTGTAAGCTTGGAGAAGCTCAGTGAGTACACATGCATACAACACAAGTAAACACACCAAACATGTTAGGATTTAAACATACCTTAACGATTCACATATAACACAATTTTCATACTCAACACAGTGATATACTGGCAATTCGTGAATATGAAACATTGTCAAATTATATACACATTGGATAAAAAGATCTCCAAAACACACCACATGACTCATAAAGTCGTACGCTATCTCCATGTAAGTGTAGCACGTATGCTCACACTTTCCAAACACACCACGCTGTCTACGGTAAATGGAGTTATGCTCGACATTCCCTTATCTCTCCAACGCTATTTCTGGGCCACAATGCCTAGCACATAATAAAAGGGTGAGTACTCACAATCCTATGACATGCTAATGATATCCAACGGTTTCAAGTGTTCACATTGCCAACATATCTATTTAATCACAATTTATTGCGCAATATAATTGGCTCACACTACTATTGAGCTCGCACTTAGTATTTCACAATAATATAATTTTCACTAATCAAAACTCACAATTTCATAAAACTCATAATTCACTTACGGGTTCGTGGCATGCATAAATGTGCATTATCAATAAAATTACATTTTATAAAAATCCATATTATAATATTTTATTATTTCCTTTTGCAAGCATTACAAAACCATATACGAATATATATTACATTTATATACATACCTATTTAGTGACTTTTATCACATCAATTTTAACATACATTAAAAGTCCCATATGCATTTTTATATATTAGATAATACAAAACCTATAAACGCATATAATATATATATATATATATATATATATATATATATATAATAGAACCATAAACATATGTAAATATTATATATAACATGGCACATAATTATATTATATTTTAAAACCTATTTACAACCCCTGTCACATAAAATTTCAGCAACATTCTAAGTCTTATATATGTATATGTATTATATAAAACAACTCTCCTACACACATATATAATCATTAAACGCATATATATTATATATTATTTAATAAGACCACATAACGCATTGATATTTATATATATTATATATAATAAAACCCACACATAAATTTATAATGTATATAACAAGATCATGCATATGCAAGTTCGCAAGCCTCACTTTAATTCTCTAAATCTCGTAATTCATGTTAAAATATGACATACAAATGCACTTACCTGTAGCTCACTACAGCTCGTCGAACTAGACAACTTTATGCTTGCCTTTATCCCGGTTAGTTGAGGCTCCACCAACATTTTCAACTTCGGACAAAAAATATACATATTAATAAGCATCCGAAAACAATCTAGCTTACTCTCTTTGTGTTCATACAATGACTCTCCACCACACATACTTATTAGGCTTATTTCTTACATTTTCGTTACTTAGAGAAAATTTGTAAATTTTTAGAAAAACTATTGTTTTGAGTTGGGCTTGGGTTGTAAACCCATTTATTTATACTTGTAAACCCATTTAATTAAATACATCCAAAATAGTTCTTAGCATAAAACTTAATAGTAAAGCAAAAATAAAGAGAAATCCTTGGGCCTTATGGCCTTATTACATCAAGTAAAACCCAAAATAAAATAAAAGTAAAAAGTCCAAACTAAATAAAATCTCGAATGTAGCATGGCCACCTCAACGTCTCACCGCCCGGTCGTCCTTTGTTCATCACCTGAAAATAGTTCCCACAACGGGGTGAGTCAACAGACTCAATGTGCACACAATACCATCATTCAATAAATCAGGCATTCATGTTTAAAACATCAAGTCCATATAATAATGAAATTATGATGCAACCCAACCCAATCCTAATTAGCCATCCACTACACTCCCCCGTACCAACCTGCACACCGTGGGGACTACTAAGTCGACCCTCCATCCGCTACTCTCCACGTTGTGTCATTAGACACTATAATCAAATTTAAACGTTGTGTCATTAGACACTATTGTAACCGAAGTTACCAAAATTTCGCAATGTGGCCGTAGTCAACATATTTCGTTGGTGAGACCGAAGTCAACACCTTCGTTGGTGAGACCGAAGTCAACACCTGTTCTCCCCCTTTCACATAAATCCCGAATGCCCCAAAAAAATATATATATTGTGCATAAATAATTTCATGTTCATATACATATATTCGCATGTTATAAAATAACATTTTTCACAATCCTATCAGAGGTAGGAAACGCACACAGGTACTTTTGCCACATTTGTGGTACATAGCCACATTCACATTATTATTCATATCATATATTAAAATATTTAGCCATAAAATATCGAAGGATAGTAAGGGTACACACCTGTTTCGCTTAATAGATTCCTTGAGATCTCGAGAATCCCGATCTAATTTTAGATCTATTAATTCCTATATTCGGCCCACCAATTAAAACACATTAATAATCCTTTTTTTTTTGGCTTAAACAAAACCAAATCCTAGTAGGATTTGTAAAAAGACTCACCTTTGCCGATTGGGTGTTTATACAAATCCCAAAGTTTGGTTTTTCCTCTACCTGATATTCGGCCAACCTTGTATTTCAATATGGGTTAGTTTTTGGCTTTTTAATAATTAAAGAACTGATCTAGATAATCATACAAGCTTTGGCGAATACTTTAGGTACTTACCTTGTGGATCTTAAATCCGAAATTCATAGAATAATTAGGGAACACGTGGCCTATGGTGTACCTTCGGGAAAAGAATTTCTTCTTCCATGATTCGGCCAAGATTAATAATCGAAATTAGTCTCTAAATTTCAATAAGTCTAGAATATAAAAGAATGGAAAACTAAACTTGGATCTTACCCTTATTTGAAGGAATCGATTGCACCTTCACTTCAACCTTCAGAGATTTGGCTTAGAGACTTGATGAACAATCGGCTATGATTCCTTATGTATTTGGTTTCATAGATGAAAGAAGAGAGGAATAATAGGTTTAGAAGAAAATCGGCTAGGAGGCTAAAAGAAAAGAAGAAAAAGAATGGATGCTCAAGAAGAATATTTGGCAGAGGAAAAGAGAAGGAGAATGAATAATGAATGGCCCTAGTCCCCTCCTTTTATAAATGAATTTACTAGGTCAAGAATCCTTTACTTGGCCACAACTCTTCCTTATTTTCCTAATTAAAGAATAATTCTTCATTTATCCACCTATTTAGCCGAATTTTAAAGAGAATAAAACTCTTCCTTAAGAGTCTTTATGATCTTCTAATTAGCCGAGTTTTAAAGAGAGTGAAACTCCTCTTTGCAAGCCTTGTGTCAGTCCACCTCTTGGGCTTCTAGAAGCAAAATAAAACTTATTTTATTTGCTTCTTATGTGACTCGAACTCAAGCCCAAAACCTTTTGCATGTGGGCCATTTTCTAAGGCCTTAAGTGGCATCTTGAGCCACTTTTCCAAGTCCGTTATTGGGTCAAATTTCATGTACTTTATATTTTAGGGTCACTTGGCCCTAAGTTCCCCTTTGGGCTCTAAAATTCGACATTAAGGGTCATTTTAAGTTTCTAAAAATTTTCATGGCTCTGTATTTTCCAAGTTTCCAAAATGTTTAGTTTCCTATTTTGGCTTGGTTTCCAAAATGTTCACTTTCCTAATTTACTTCGGTTTCCAAAATGGTCACTTTCCTATTTTAGTTTAGTTTCCAAAACTTAACATTTCTAAAGCATTTCCTTACATTTCCATATATTTCCATACATTTCCATACATTTCCATACATTTCCTTACATTTCCTTTCATTTCCTTACATTTCCTTTCATTTCCTTTCATTTCCTTTCATTTCCTTACATTTTCCTTATATTTCCTTACATTTCCTACATTTCCTTACATTTCCTTACATTTCCTTACTTTTCCTTTCATTTCCTTTCTTTTCCTTACATTTCCTTACATTTCCTTTCATTTTCTTTCATCTTAGGGTTCTTGAAACTCTTGTAACACATCCAACACACCCATCGATCCCACTATCTCATGAATTATGCACTAACGCATAACCCCTAATCTAGGATGTTACGATTCTACCCCTTAAAAATAATTTCGTCCTCGAAATTACTTACTATCGTTCATCCGCATCTAACTCACCACACTATGCTATTTCAAGACTCGATCTTAAAGAACTATCATGCTTTCTAGGCACATTCTCTAAGTTCACGTTCCTTAGAACTCATTTCTAACGTCACGATTTAATTAAAAAGTTTTATGAATTAGTCCTTGTTTTACTTGATTACCCATGAAGAAATTTTATGACAAGAATTTTAGAAGTGGTTCTTTCGTATTCATACACGCTTTACGTCTTCACATTCACTCATTCATCCATCAATCAATTATGAACCTTAGTTCATTCAGAGAAACGTTGTAGTTTTCATTTGTTGTTGTTTTCCCACTACAGGGGTATTTTCGTAATTTGTCCTCTGAGGTATTTTCGTAATTTGTCAAAATAAAGTTCCTTGGTGATTTTATCAACAATTATCTTGAAAATTTCAAAGTCTCGGAGTAATTTAAAAAATTTTAAAATCAGGGGTATTTTGGTGATTTTTGACCTCGTGGGTATTTTGGTAATTTTCACAAATCAGGTAACTTTTGTAAATTTAACAAATTAGGGTTATTTGAAGTTGTAGAAATTTGAGGTTTTTTTGAGAAATTTATTTTCCAAAACGATGAAGTTGCAAAATTTTAGAAATCGTGGTCATTTTGGTAATTTTAGAAGTTAGGGCAATTTTGTAATTTTCCAAAAATCAAAGTATTTATTTATTTTTTGATAGTTTGCAAATTAGGGTTTTAAACACTTTTACAAAATAAGGAAATTTTGGAAAAAGCTGTTGGGTAGTTGAACATTTTACAAACCAATGGCATTTTATAATTTTACCACTGGGGTATTTTAGTAATTCTACAAATCGAAATTTTTGGAAAAATGTTGTAAAACAATAGTTCTCACAAATTAAAAAGAAATTTTAAGAGTTTTAAAACTAGGGTTTTTTATGAAAATACGGCTAGTTCCCTTTCGGGTTTTAGTTAGGGTTTAGCTCATGAATAAGTCCTCTTGGTTAGGGTGAACCGAAGCTACGCACCAGGTAGGATTCGAGTGGAGAGGAGGTGAGTCACGCGGACTGCTTAAATACCAAGCTCCCACTGAAACCAATCCTAGACATGCGTACCATGGTTGCCACACCCTAACTCGGCGACTCAATCATGGGTTTGTTTAGTTAGGCATTTAAGTCTTATGTTTTTGTTGGGGTACACTAGTCCTGGGTTCAAGTTCATATCATGCTATTCTACGTTCCATTCCTTTTCTACCCTTCTATAATTCACATAATCACACGAGAGAGTTAGGGTACTTACCGGTGGATCATGGATCGGAGACTTAGGGGCCATGCCGAAAACACCTTATTTTTCAAAGATAATCATTTGGCTCGCTTTGAAAATGTTTTGGGCCTTAGCCCACGTGCCGAGAGTTTAAAAGCTGGCACGATACCAAATTGAAACACCCACACCCGCCCACGAGAATGGACCGGATCTGGTATGTTCCTAAAGTAAACAAGCTTCAAACATTTTAGTTACTTAGAGAAAATTTGTAAATTTTAGAAAAACTATTGTTTTGAGTTGGGCTTGGGTTGTAAACCCATTTATTTATACTTGTAAACCCATTTAATTAAATACATCCAAAATAGTTCTTAGCATAAAACTTAATAGTAAAGCAAAAATAAAGAGAATCCATTGGGCCTTATGGCCTTATTACATCAAGTAAAACCCAAAATAAAATAAAAGTAAAAAGTCCAAACTAAATAAAATCTCGAATGTAGCATGGCCACCTCAACGTCTCACTGGCCATTCGTCCTTGTTCATCACCGAAAATAGTTCCCACAGCAGGGGTGAGTCAACAGACTCAATGTGCACACAATACCATCATTCAATAAATCGGGCATTCATGTTTAAAACATCAAGTCCATATAATAATGAAATTATGATGCAACCCAACCCAATCCTAATTAGCCATCCACTACACTCCCCGTACCAACTTTGCACACCGTGGGGACTACTAAGTCGACCCTCCATCCGCTACTCTCCACGTTGTGTCATTAGACACTATAATCAAATTTAAACGTTGTGTCATTAGACACTATTGTAACCGAAGTTACCAAAATTTCGCAATGTGACCGTAGTCAACATATTTCGTTGGTGAGACCAAAGTCAACACCTTCGTTGGTGAGACCGAAGTCAACACCTGTTCTCCCCCTTTCACATAAATCCCGAATGCCCCAAAAAATATATATATTGTGCATAAATAATTTCATGTTCATATACATATATTCGCATGTTATAAAATAACATTTTCACAATCCTATCAGAGGTAGGAAACGCACAGGTACTTTTGCCACATTTGTGGTACATAGCCACATTCACATTATTATTCATATCATATATTAAAATATTTAGCCATAAAATATCGAAGGATAGTAAGGGTACACACCTGTTTCGCTTAATAGATTCCTTGAGATCTCGAGAATCCCGATCTAATTTTAGATCTATTAATTCCTATATTCGGCCCACCAATTAAAACACATTAATAATCCCTTTTTGGCTTAAACAAAACCAAATCCTAGTAGGATTTGTAAAAAGACTCACCTTTGCCGATTGGGTGTTTATACAAATCCCGAAAGTTTGGTTTTTCCTCTACCTGATATTCGGCCAACCTTGTATTTCAATATGGGTTAGTTTTTGGCTTTTTAATAATTAAAGAACTGATCTAGATAATCATACAAGCTTTGGCCGAATACTTTTAGGTACTTACCTTGTGGATCTTAAATCCCGAAATTCACCGAATAATTAGGGAACACGTGGCCTATGGTGTACCTTCGGGAAAAGAATTTCTTCTTCCATGATTCGGCCAAGATTAATAATCGAAATTAGTCTCTAAATTTCAATAAGTCTAGAATATAAAAGAATGGAAAACTAAACTTGGATCTTACCCTTATTTGAAGGAATCGATTGCACCTTCACTTCAACCTTCAGAGATTCGGCTTAGAGACTTGATGAACAATCGGCTATGATTCCCTTATGTATTTGGTTTCAAAGATGAAAGAAGAGAGGAATAATAGGTTTAGAAGAAAATCGGCTAGGAGGCTAAAAGAAAAGAAGAAAAAGAATGGATGCTCAAGAAGAATATTTGGCAGAGGAAAAGAGAAGGAGAATGAATAATGAATGGCCCTAGTCCCCTCCTTTTATAGCCGAATTTACTAGGCCAAGAATCCTTTACTTGGCCACCACTCTTCCTTATTTTCCTAATTAAAGAATAATTCTTCATTTATCCACCTATTTAGCCGAATTTTAAAGAGAATAAAACTCTTCCCTTAAGAGTCTTTATGATCTTCTAATTAGCCGAGTTTTAAAGAGAGTGAAACTCCTCTTTTGCAAGCCTTGTGCCGTCCACCTCTTGGGCTTCTAGAAGCAAAATAAAACTTATTTTATTTGCTTCTTATGTGACTCGAACTCAAGCCCAAAACCTTTTGCATGTGGGCCATTTTCTAAGGCCTTAAGTGGCATCTTGAGCCACTTTTCCAAGTCCGTTATTGGGTCAAATTTCATGTACTTTATATTTTAGGGTCACTTGGCCCTAAGTTCCCTTTGGGCTCTAAAATTCGACATTAGGGTCATTTTAAGTTTCTAAAAATTTTCATGATGCTCTGTATTTTCAAGTTTCCAAAATGTTTAGTTTCCTATTTTGGCTTGGTTTCCAAAATGTTCACTTTCCTAATTTACTTCGGTTTCCAAAATGGTCACTTTCCTATTTTAGTTTAGTTTCCAAAACTTAACATTTCTAAAGCATTTCCTTACATTTCCATATATTTCCATACATTTCCATACATTTCCATACATTTCCTTACATTTCCTTTCATTTCTTTACATTTCCTTTCATTTCCTTTCATTTCCTTTCATTTCCTTACATTTTCCTTATATTTCCTTACATTTCCCTACATTTCCTTACATTTCCTTACAGTTCCTTACTTTTCCTTTCATTTCCTTTCTTTTCCTTACATTTCCTTACATTTCCTTTCATTTTCTTTCATCTTAGGGTTCTTGAAACTCTTCAGAACACATCCAACACACCCACTGATCCCACTATCTCATGAATTATGCACGAACGCATAACCCCTAATCTAGGATGTTACATTTTACCTCCTAACCCCTTAATTAATGTTTAATTATAGATCTAGATCTTTAACTTTGCTCAATTTACGTAATTAATATTTTTTGAAAAATATTGTTCATCCTTATTCTCAAAAGAAAACCATTTAATTCATGCAATTACTTAAAGATTTTGATAAATTGAATTTGTAAACCTCTTAATCTAGTCAAAATATACTAAAATCATTTTAAAAAAACATCTCTTAGCTTTTTATTATGAGATTCACCATTTTTATGCAAAAGATAGCTTTAAAACCATGAATCTTTAATTTTTTTGCTTAAAACTATGAAAATTCAAATTAAAAACTCCTAATAAAAGTTTAATGCATAAGAAAACAATAGATTTACCTTTAGTTTGAAAATCTCCTCGAATTTGTACTAATTAGGTGAGAAATTGGAGTAGAAAAAGTGATTTTTCTTGCAAAATTGAAGGAATATGGGGTGTTTGGATGCCAAGAAAATCTAAAAGGTGTAGAAAAGTTGAGAAAAAACTTTCAATCTTGGATCTAACAAATTTTTAAAATGAAAAAGCATGGAAAGAACTTGAGCGGTAGGTGGCTTTTATAACCGACTATTTTTCCTTTAAAAATTGGGCTATTTACCCTTTAAGTCCTATCCTATTTCTCTCTTGTTCTAATAACTCCCTTTTGAACTATTAATCTTAATTTACACATTTATCCTATACTTTAACCACTATTTTAAATTAGTCTCTAAAATGCCCCAATTATTAATATCATTATTATTTTAATTTAGTTTAATTATTATTTTACTATTATTAACTAATTATTTAGTTTATCCTATTTCAGCTTCTACGACACAAAACTCGTTTTTTCTCTTTAGCTTACAATCTAATGCCAATTTTTACTAACCCGATTTTGGGATGTGACAACTCTCCCCCTCTAAAAAAAATTTCGTCCTTGAAATTGCCTGAATCAAATAGATAAGGATACTGACGTCTCATTGCATCCTCGATTTCCCAACTAGCCTATTCATTTTTGTGATTACACAACAAAAACTTTACTAAAGGTATGGTCTTGTTACGCAACACCTTAACCTCATGAGATAGGATCTTGATTGGTTTCTTCTCATAGGTAAGATTAGGTCGAACCTCAATCTCCTTTATTGGAAACTATGTGACGGGCCAGATCGGTACTTCTACACATGGAACACGTCGTGTACACTCTCAAGTTCAGTCGGTAACCTAAATCGATATGCTATCGGTCCGATCCTTTGAATAACCTCATAGGGTCCAATAAATCTTGGACTCAACTTTCCTTTTTGTCCAAATCTTAAAACTTTCTTCGAAGGTGAAACCTTAAAGAACACTTGATCCCTAACCTGAAACTCAATATCATGACATTTCAGATCAGCATAAGACTTCTTCTTATCAGAAGCAGCTTTCACTCTATCACTAATTAATTTCACCTTCTTCTCAATCTCCCAAATCAAGCTTTAACCCACAACACGTCTCTTATCCAACTCGAACCATAAAGTGCCTCAAATGGTGCAATCTGAATACTCGACTGATAGCTGTTGTTGTAAGCAAACTTCACTAAAGATAGATATCACTCCCAACTACCACAAAACTCGATGACACAACTACGCAACATATCCTCGAGTATTTGAATTCTCCATTCCAACTGACCACCTATTTGGAGATGATAAGTCGTGCTAAAGTTAAGCTTCAAACCCAACGCTCTTTGAAGACTTCCCAAAATCTCAAGGTAAAACGCAGATCTCTATCAGAAATGAACGAAATTGGTACATCATGAAGTTGAACTATCTCCACCACGTACAACTCAGATAATCTCTTCATCGATTAATTAGTAGCACTGCTAGAAAATGCGCACTCTTCAAGAACTAGTCAACAATCACCAAAACTGAATCTTTATTGTCAGGGTTAGTTGCAAACCTGAGACAAAGTTAATCGTAATCTTATCCTATTTCCACTCTAGAATCTATATATGTTGTAACAAACTCGAAGGATGTTGGTGTTCCACCTGCAGTCTTTGACACACTAAACATCGGCCCACAAAGTCGGTAAACTTCTCGCTTCAATCCTAGGCCACCAATATAACTCCTAAGGATCTTAATTCATCTTGATACTACTGGGGTGCATATCATAGGGGCTACTATGCGCCTTGGTAAGAATCACGTGCCTAAGCTCCATATTAATAGGTACACAGTTTCCCATGGAAACTTAAGATACCGTCGGGATTGAACTCAAAGTCTCCACCATTACCACCATTAACCTACTAGATCATTTTCACTAAAAATCATCAACCAACTGCCTCTCATTAATCTAACGTGATAGAGTCAGCTTCACTTGAAGTTTAGCCAACAAACTACCATCACTAGTTAAACTCAACCATGTAAACATGGCTCGTAACTCAACCATCGACTTCTGACTCAAAGAATCAGCAACTACATTCGCTTTGCCAGGATGATACTCAATCACGCAGTCATAATCTTTCAGTAGCTCAATCCAGTGCCTCTATCTCAAGTTTAACTCCTCTTGGGATAGGAGATACTTAAGAAACTTGTGATCGGTGTAGATAACACATTTCTCACCAGACAGATAGTGACGTCAAATCTTGAGCACAAAGACCGTAGCAGCTAACTCCAAATCGTGGGTCGGGTAATTTAAATCGTGAAGCCTTAACTGCCTTGAAGCATGTGTTACCACCTTTCCATCCTGCATCAAAACACATCCGAGTCTCGTATATAACACATCACTGTAAACCACATACTCTTTCCCAGACTCTGGTTGAACTAACACTAGCACCTCAGTCAACATTGTTTTAAGCTTCTCAAAGCACTTTTGCCTCTTCTCGGTCCACTCAAATGGCACATTCTTTTGAAGTAACTTCGTTAAGGGTGAAACTCTATTGGAGAACCCTCACCAAATCTACGGTAATAACCAGCTAATCCCATAAAACTTTGAACCTCAGTAACATTCCTTGGCTGCTTCTATTCTAGAATAGCCTTGACCTTCTTTGGGACAACATAGATCCCCTTAGAAGATACCACATGACTAAGAAACATCACCTCTTGAAGCCATAACTCGCACTTACTCAGCTTCGCATACAGTTGCTTCTCACATAAAATCTGAAGAAAGATTCGTAGATGTGCATCATGATCATCCTCGATTTGGGAATACACAAGAATAGAATTATAAAGATAACTACGATTTGATCCAAATACAAGTGAAAAACCCGATTCACCAGGTCCATGAATGTTGCAGGTGCATTCATCAACCCAAATGGCATAACCAGAAACTTGTAATGCCCATATAGAGTCCTGAACGTGGTCATTAGATATCAGCCTCTTTCACCTTAAGCTGATAATACCCATACCTCAAATTGATCTTTAAAAACACTATCGTTCCCTTGAACTGATCAAATAGATCATCAATATGAGGCAACGAATACTTATTCTTGACGGTAGTACACAACCTCAAGGTACCATCTTTCCTCTTTACAAACAACACCTGCGTACCTCAAGGCGATACACTCGGCCGAATAAACCCTCGGTCCAAAAACTCTTACAATTGGATCTTTAGCTCTTTAAGTTCTTTTGGTTCCATGCAATAAGGTACAATGGACACAGGTGCGGTCCCAAGATAAACCTCAATACCAAACTCAACCTCTTGATCTAGCGGCAAATCGGGTTGCTCCTCTGGAAACACATCAATAAAATCCCTCACGGTGCGAATATCTAAACCCTCAAATCCTTACTTATCGAATTGAGTACATAGGCTAGGTAAGCTTCGAACCTTTACTCAATAGCCTTTTATCCTTGGTTGCTAATACCATATTAAAGAAGAATTCAGGTCTTTCCCCAATGACCATAATCTCTAACCTATCCTCAACATTCAAAGTAAGTCGTTTCATCTCAAAATCTATCTTTGCCTATGCTTGGTCAGCCAATCTATTACGAGAATCATATCAAACCCATGAAACGACAACACCATAAAATCTACGGGAAAAACATACCCCTAGACTGTCAACGGACACCACTGATAGACCTGATTAAATAGAACACTCTCTTCCAAAGAACTCATCACTCCCATACCTTGGGTATTGGTCTCCACTGGAATCCCCAACTCACTAGCCAGATCACTCACGATATACAAATAAATGGAACCCAAATTTACGAACGAAAATAAAGAAAAATATTGCAATATGAATGTATATACAATCACATCTATCGCCTCACGGTTTTGTGGCTCTCTAACAACATAAAAACAAGTGGGTCCACCAGACTCAGTCGGTACAACTACTGTATGGGCAACTATCCTTTGACCCATCGATCTCTCATTACCACCACAACCTCGGCCACGGGCTCTAACAGGTCCGGTAGTCTAAGCCAACTCAACCTCTTCGGGTAGTCCCATAACCGATGCTCCATTGACCGACAATGCAAACACTCCCTTGACACTTTCCAACACACTTTCGAGTGTCGATGTCCACAATATTCATAAGTTGCTACCCCTATTGATCCACCCTTAGAAACTACTGTGGTGCTCTGTGGTCCAGTCAAGCTCAATTGAGAGTCTCGGTGAGCACCCTAAAATTATGACCTCTCTTACCTGGACTTTCCGATGATCCTGACTGATCAAAGCCACTCTTTTTGAACTTAGATACAACTATTCTCGGTGGCTCAATCAGTGTCTCTTCTACTGTCTTAACCTTCTCTACAAAATCATCGAAGATCTCAATGCTCTATGCTGCTATATATACTCAAATGACTCAATTTATCCCAAACCAGAGCCTCTTACACCTCTCATTTTCAAAGAACACATTCTCCAGAGCATACTAGCTGAGCTGCATAAACTCGAGCTCGTACTCAGCCATAGACATAATTCCCTGGACCAGATCCAAATGCTCTCTCTTTCTAGCATCTAGGTACCGCTCTCCCATGTACATCTTTCAGAAGGACTCCAGAATGAACTCCCAAGTCTGGTGATCAATAGTGGTCCATCTCTTTACCATATTCCACCAGCGATGAGCTTTACCATTTAGTAGGGATATTATAATAGCCGTTTTCAATAAAATTGAAACAGTGGTTTAAGGACCACAAATTTGATTTTGGAAGAAAATTTTTTTATATTATTTTATGGTCTATAGTATGATAGTAATGTTGTATAAAAATTTCGTAAAGAAATTTTACCGATTACATGTTTAATTTGATAAATGACCAAATTGCACAAAGTGCAAAAGTCTAGTTCTAATAGCTAAAAGGATTAAATAGCTATAGAATTCAAAATTTTAGGTCCTTATATGTAAAATAGACCATTAAAAATGCTTATTGGTTGAGGATGATGATTCATCCATGGAAAATAAAATAAAGAAAATGATGAAATTGGAAAGTGAAATAATAAAAGATGATAAATGATAAAAATAAAATAAAATAACACCCCAAGACACTATTGTAAAAGTTACCAAAATTTCGCAATGTGACCGTAGTCAACATATTTCGTTGGTGAGACCAAGTCAACACCTAATCTCCCCTTTCACATAAATCTGAATGCCCCAAAACATATATATTGCATAACTTAATTTCATGTTCATATTCATATATTCGCATGTTATTAAATAACATATTTCACAATCCTATCCGAAGTAGGAAACGACTGGTACTTTTTGCCACGTTTGTGGTACATAGCCACATTCACATTCTTATTCATAATCATATATTAAAATATTTAGCCATAAAATATCGAAGGATAGTAAGGGTACACACCTTATTTGTTTAGCGATTCCTTGAGATTAGAAAAGCTAGATCTAAAGTTTAGATCCTTAGTCCTACATTTGATTCATCCTTTATTACTTAGCATAAATTCTATTTGGCTATGATATCCAAATCCTAGTAGGATTTGTAAAAGACTTGCCTTTGATGCCGATTTGGTGTTTATTCAAATCCAAAACTTGGTTTTCCTTCACTTGATATTCGCCAACCTTGAATCTCAATATGGGTTAGTTTTCGCTTTTTAATAATTAAAGAACTGATCTAGATAATCATACAAGCTTTGGTAGAATACTTTTAGGTACTTACCTTGTGGATCTTAAATCCCGAAATTCACTTAGAATAACTAGGAACACGTGGCCTATGGTGTACCTTCGGAAAAGAATTTCTTCTTCCATGATTCGACCAAGATTAATAATCGAAATTAGTCTCTAAATTTCAATAAGTCTAGAATATAAAAGAATGGAAAACTAAACTTGGATCTTACCCTTATTTGAAGGAATCGATTGCACCTTCACTTCAACCTTCGAGAGATTCGGCTTAGAGGCGTGATGAACAATCGGCTATGATTCCCTTATGTATTTGGTTTCAAAGATGAAAGAAGAGGAATAATAGGCTTAGAAGGAAATCGGCTAGGAGGCTAAAAGAAAAGAAGAAAAGAATGGATGCTCAAGAAGAATATTTGGCGAGAGGAAAGAGAGGAGAATGAATAATGAATGGCCCTAGTCCCTCCTTTTATAGCCGAATTTACTAGGCCAAGAATCCTTTACTTGGCCACCACTCTTCCTTATTTTCCTAATTAAAGAATAATTCTTCATTTATCCACCTATTTAGTAGAATTTTAAAGAGAATTAAACTCTTCCCTTAAGAGTCCTTATGATATTCTAATTAGCCGAGTTTTAAAGAGAGTGAAACTCCTCTTTGCAAGCCTTGTGCCGTCCACCTCTTGGGCTTCTAGAAGTAAAATAAAACTTATTTTATTTGCTTCTTATGTGACTCGAACTCAAGCCCAAAACCTTTTGCATGTGGGCCATTTTCTAAGGCCTTAGGTGGCATCTTGAGCCACTTTTCCAAGTCTCATTATTGGGTCAAATTTCATGTACTTTATATTTTAGGGTCACTTGGCCCTAAGTTCCCTTTGGGCTCTAAAATTCGACATTAAGGGGTCATTTTAAGTTTCTATTTTGGTTTGGTTTCCAAAATGTTTAGTTTCCTCTTTTGGCTTGGTTTCCAAAATGTTTAGTTTCTTTTGGCTTGGTTTCCAAAATGTTCACTTTCCTAATTTACTTGGTTTCCAAAATGGTCACTTTCCTATTTTAGTTTAGTTTCCAAAACTTAACATTTCTAAAGCATTTCTATATTTCCATACATTTCCATACATTTCCATACATTTCCTTACATTTCCTTTCATTTCCTTACATTTCCTTTCATTTCCTTTCATTTCCTTTCATTTCCTTTCATTTCCTTACATTTTCCTTATATTTCCTTACATTTCCTACATTTCCTTACATTTCCTTACATTTCCTTATATTTCCTTTCTTTTCCTTACATTTCCTTACATTTCCTTTCATTTTCTTTCATCTTAGGGTTCTTGAAACTCTTCAGAACACATCCAACACACCCACTGATCCCACTATCTCATGAATTATGCACTAACGCATAACCCCTAATCTAGGATGTTACAAATATCATCATTTATATCATCTTTCCCAAATTAAAAGCATGGAAAACCTAGCCATGGAAACCTAAGCTCAAGCCAACTTATTTTGATTGATTAGGTAAGTATTTTGCCCCTTTTTAATGATTTTTTATATTTCTGAGATCGTAATAGCTTAATCTAGCTATCTCGGAGATTAATTTGCAAAGTTATCAAGGTACTAGGATTTTTCCATGGATGAACATAGAAGAATTATGAAGTTTTATGGTAGAAAATGAAAGGTTGCTGATAAATAAACAACTTTTGTAAAGGCAATTTTGATGAAATTATGATTTAGGGACTAAATTGAAAAGATGTAAAATTCATGGAAAATTTTTGGAATTTTATGAAATACATGGGCTGTAAATTTTACATGTAAAAATCAGCTAGGCTTGGAAAAAGGATTAAATTGCATGAATTTCATTTTTCGAGCCTAGGGACGAAATTGTCATTAATTAAAAGTTTAGGGGCAAAATGGTAATTTTGCCTAAGATGTGAATTGAATTGAAATGAACATGAATTAATGTTAAATTCATTCATATAGATTCGGATAGACCAAATTCAGAGTTAGAACGAGGAAAAGAGGAATGTCGGATTGGTAGATTTTATGTACACGAATATTTGTCGATGTAAGTTCGTGTAACCAAATTGTGTACATATATTATAAAATAACTCCCATACACATATATAATCATTAAATGTTTGATAAACACATAAATATTTATATATATTATATGTAGTAAAACCCACACATATTTATGTATAACACGAAACCCACGCATATATTTGTCATATATATAACAAGACCATACATGCATACCATAAGTGGAGGTTCGCAAGCCTCAATTCAACTCTCTAGATCTCATAATTTATGCTAAAATATGACATACAAATGCACTTACCTGTAACTCATCGCGACTCGTCGAACTAGACAACTTTATGCTTGCATTTATCCCAATTAGTTGAGGCTCCACCAATGTTTTCAACTTTGGATAAAAAATATACATATTAGTAAGCATTCAAAAACAATCTAGCTTACTCTCTTTATGTTCGTACAATGACTCTCCACTCACACATACTTATTTGGCTTATTTCATACAACCTATTTTGCTTAATTTCTTCTTTTTAACTTAATTAAATCCTTAATTTCTACCTCATAATATTTTAATTAAGGTTTAATTATAGATCTAGATCTTTAACTTTACTCAAATTTTTAATGAATTTTTTTCGGAAAAACATTGTTCATCCTTATTCTCAAAAGAAAACCATTTAATTCATGCAATTACTTCAAGATTTTGATAAATTGAATTTGTAAACCTCTTAATCTCATCAAGATATACTAAAATCATTTTAAAAACATTTCTTATTTTTTATTATGAGATTCACCATTTTATGCAAAAGATAGCTTTAAAACCATAGATCTTTAATTTTCTTGCTTAGAACTATGAAAATTCAAATTAAAAACACCTAATAAAAGTTTAATACATAAGAAAACAATAAATTTACCTTTAGTTCGAAAACCTCCTTGAATTTGTACCAATTTGGTGAGAAATTGGAGTAGAAAGAGTGACTTTCTTACAAAATTGAAGGAATAGGGGTATTTGGATGCCAAGAAAATCTAAAAGGTGCAGAAAAGTTGAGAGAAAGTTTTCAATCTTAGATGTAACAAATTTTTAAAATGAAAAAGCATGGAGAGATCTTAGGCGACAAGTGGCTTTTATAGCCAACAATTTTTCCTTTAAAAATTGGGCTATTTACCCTCTAAGTCCTCTCCTATTTCTCCCTTTTTAACTACTAATATTAATTTACACATTTTACCTCTACTTTAACCACTATTCCAAATTAGTCTCTATTATTTTTTACTAATGCCCCAATTATTAATACCATTATTATTTAATTTAATTATTATTACTATTACTATTATTAACTAATTATTTATTTTATCCTATTTCAGCTTCTACGATAAAAATCTGATTTTTCCCTCGAGTTTACAATCTAATGCCCATTTCTACTAACCCGATTTTTGGGATGTGACATGCTGAATGTCCATTATATTTGATTATTCACTTTGAGGAATGGCACTTGATGAATGAATTCTAAAAGTCGGAGTTTCCCTCTCTGGTTCAAGAATCATTTCAGTATGTTCTGCCACGTCAGGAATTTCAACTGTTTCTATTGGTTCTGATTCTGCAAGAATTTCCTCGTTTTCAGTTTCATCAACTAGTTCAGACTTCTTTTGAAAGATAGCATCTTCTGCTACTCTGGCAAGGTCCCAATCAGTAATTGTTCCTTGATTATACCCAACAAACAAACTTTTGGTTCCTTATCTATTTGAATTGAGACTTTCTTTTACATCAAATTATACGAGTCATGTGTACATAGTCCATCATCCACTCATGATTAAGGAATGTCACACTATAAATGTCACAAGTGAATAAATCCATAAACAAATCTAAGATATATTCTACTTAAGTCTTGTCCAATGTATTGTCAATCTAGTCAATCACATTTATACATCTATCTTATAGAAGCCATTTGCTCCAATATCCAAGACAAAGTATCTCCCTAATTAGACTTGATAGACCACATATTAGTCTTTCAATAGATTTTAATTTTGATTAGACTAAGCACATGTTTAGATTATATACTAATATAAGTTGTCTTCTCACATTATGATCGATCTCATAATGTTTGCTTAATATTAGTTTAAGCGTTGAATAATCACTAAGTTAATATTTACTTTTATTTTGTTTTATATGCAAAAACCATTAAACATAATATATAAAATATATTAATGACATTGATGGATTTTTATTAAATCAATTTGTCAAAAATTACAAGTACATAGACGAAATCACTACACTAAGGACACTATATCCCAACATGGGAGAATTTGATTAGTGGCAAATTGACCTATATAATTGAGTTTTTTTTTACACATAATTTTAGCTTGTTTTAGAGTAAAAGTATTAAAGTTTGTAGTGTTTTTTAGGATTTTAGTGTTTGAAGTTTCATTTTAGTCTTTTACATGATTTTAGGTGTTTTTATGCTTAATAGTAAATAAGCTTAGTATTGGTTTCATTTTGTAGGAGAAAATGTACAAAGGAATGAAGGCCATGAAAATCAATCTACTCCAATGTGATAGAAGCCTCAGTACATCATGATAGAGCTCTTTGTCAAAGAGTTAAATTGTCTCAAGTTCGCAATGTTGGTTGTGACCTAATCTCTATGACGTTGGGGCAAGGTCTTTTTCATGAAATTCAGTTATCTTAAGACCACAAGGTTAGTCGCAACCCAAATCACAAGGATGCAGTGATTGTGATGCTGGGAAAAAGTGAAGAACATGCATTGACTATGAAGCATCGACACGGGGAAAACCCCCTCGTATTAGTGTCGTACTAGTATCCGACATGGACACGCTACCTACACGGTCGGATACGTAACAGACACACCTCGACGCGTGTCAAAAAATGGACACTACTGGAATTTCTTTTGGCCTGAATCAGAAACGAAAAAAATACCCATATACAAGAAATTTAGTAAACAGATAAAAATAACTTTAGCATTTAATTGTGATAGTTTATGGGGCTTTTAACATACTTGTCTTCTTTAGAGTCGATTCGTTTATATGAAGATGATGATGATGGAGATTTTGTAGATGAAGGTTTTGCAGAGAAGAAAGATAGAGACAAAGGTAAAGGCAATAAATGAGGAGCAAAAAAAGGGGTAAATGAGGAAGAATAGAAGGGGTATATGAGTGTCTGTGTAAGAAAGAAAGAAAAAGTAGTTAATGTATCTAGTTACAATGGGGTAAGAAAGTCAAAAAAAAATTTAATAGTATAAAAATAGTGAAAGTAAGTATAACAAAAATATGTGAAACCTATTATAATAAGAATATATAATATTTTTCTAGTTAATATATTTATTAGATTAATTTTAATTATAAATTAATAAATATATGTGTAACCAAATTCTTATTAAATAGAATAAGACATTGTTTGCAAGTCAAGTTAAACAAAATATATTTTCTTTCTAGAAGATTTAATATTTATTATTATAATATATTTTACATTTATTAGCATAATTTATTTGACCTATGAATTTAATCTATAAATATGTGAGACCCATTATAATAAGAATATATATGTAATATTTGTCTAGTTAATGTACTTATTAGATTAAAAATATTTTTTAAAATTAATTTTAATTATAAATTAATAAATATATGTGACCCAAATTCTTATTAAATAAAATAAGAGATTACTTGCAAGTTATGTTAAACAAAATATATTTTCTTTCTAGAAGATTCAGATATCTATTAATATAATATATTTTGTATTTATTAGTATAATTTATTTGACCTACGAATTTAGGCTATAAATAGACACTTTTACAACCTTGGAAAATACATCCATTAAATGATTAGAACTCAACTCTTTTTGGAGAATTTTGTATGTACGTTTTAAGGGTTCTTTGTTTTTAGGTTTCGGGGCTTAGTTTTTATCTCAATTTTTTTTGCTATTTTTACTTGTTCGTTGTTTAATAGGGTTGATCCCCAACATTAATTATGGCATCTCAAAGTGGTAGTGGAAGTGTTGACTCATCAAATAATGTTACTAATGCTAGTGTGTCTCAAGATGATATTAGTAGCACTCCTCTTTGGAAATATGTTACTAAATTACCAAAAACTATTGAAGGGGGTAGGAATGTTAGTTTTGTGTGTAATTTTTGCAATGCTACATTTAAAGGGTCATACTCTAGGGTTAAAGCACATTTATTGAAACTAAGTCGACAAGGAATTTGAGTGTGTCCTGAAGTAACACTACAACATCTTGCTGAAATGCAAAAAATAGTTGAAGATGTGAAACTCAAGGTGCAACAAAAAATAGTCCCATTGTCACCTAGTTCTCAAACATTAGCATCTTTCTTTGGGCCAAACACAACCTCACTTCAAGGGCATAGTTTAGGTTCTAAAAAAAGAAAAGGCCCTTTAGAACAATCGTTCAACTTAGTTGCTCGAGAGAATTTAGATAGTGAAATTGCTTGAATGTTTTACTCTGGTAGATTGACTTTTCATCTAGCTAGGAACACTCATTATTTGAATGCATTGACCTTATCTAGTAAGAACTCTATTCTAGGTTACATACCTCCGGGGTATAATGCTTTAAGGAATACATTGTTGCAAAAAGAACGAGCAAACATAGAGAGGTTGTTATAACATATAAAGTGAATGTGGAGGGAAAAATGTATTAGTCTTATATGTGATGGATGGATGGATGCACAAAGACGACCATTGATTAACTTTATGTCCGTTTCTGAAGGTAGAGTTGTTTTCTTGAAAGCCGTCTATTGTGAAAGGAGTACAAGGATAAGTTTTACATGGCAATTTTAATTAAAGATGCCATAAGTGAGGTTGGGGTACAAAATGTTGTTCAAGTGATAACCGACAATGCACCAATTTGTAAAGTCGCGAGATCATTAGTAGAGACACAACATCCTTATATCTTTTGGACACCTTGTGTTGTAACACCCCAAACCCAGCCCAAACACTACAACTGGATCTGGTATGTCACTAAGGAAATTTTGTAAAACATGTCGCATTTTTAGAAAAATATTTTGGTAAAGTTTAACCTTTTATTAGGAAAAATTTATAATTTATAGTTTTAAATAAAATATGCCTTTATGATTTAAAACCCAAATTTAAATACATGCCTTAGTTCAATTAAAAATAAAAAATTTTAAATAACTAAAAGTAATAAAAGCCCGTAATAAAACAAAATATAAATTGGTGGCCCATGGCCTTATTACAACGAGATTTAAAATCCATTAAATAAGAATATAAAATAATAACTAGAGTCTTTTCTTTGGATCCAAATATTCTTACGCATGGCCACCTTGCGCTCCTCTCGACTGGTCCCATGCACTAAATGCTACACGAATTAATTAATTAGTTGAGTCGCAAGACTCAGTGTGCAACCCTCATGCACCATTAGATTTGGGCCTTAGCCCCATAAAACTAAAATAATCAGAATTAATATACATAATAAAAATAATATGCAAGCCCAACCCAAATCCTAGGTTTTCATCCACTACACGCCCGTACCGACCATTCACACCATTGGGGATTTCTACAATCAACCCACACGCATTCACACGCCTTGATGGCGTCGTCTTTGCTCATCATCGATCATGGCCATAGCCACTACAATGAGATCACGGCAAAAGCCGCTACAACATATCACGGTAAAAACCGCTACAACAGATCACGGTAAAAACCACTACAACAGATTACGGTGAAAACCGCTACAACATATAACATGAAACACCCCACACCCGGCCCACGAGCCTGAACCGGATCTGGTATGTTCCTAAAGTAAACCGATTTCAAAAAAATCATTTCGATACTTAGAGAAAATTGTAAATTTTGGAAAACTATTATTTTCAGTTGAGCTTAGATTGAAACCCATTTATTTGATCTTGTAAGCCCATTTAATGAAATACATCCAATAAAGTTCTTAGTATGAAACTTAACAATAAGCAAACATAAAGTACAATCCCTTTGGGCCTTAAGGCCTTATTACATCATGTAAAACCCAAAATAGAATAAAAGTAACTAAAATAATAATAATTAAAATTTAGGTTCAAACTGAAGCGAAATTTATCGCATGTAGCATGGCCTCCTCTTGGTCCACCGCCCGGTCAAATCCTTGCTCATCACACGAAAATAATTCCCACAATGGGGTGAGTCAACAGACTCAATGTGCACACCATACTATCATTCAATAAATCAGGCATTCATGTTCAAATCATTAAGTCCATACAATAATGAAATTATGATGCATCCCAAACCCAATCCTAATTAGCCATCCACTACTCTCCCCCGTACCAACCTGCACACCGTGGGGACTACTAAGTCAACCCTCCATCCGCTACTCTCCACGTTGTGTCTTATGACACTATAATCAAATTTAAACGTTGTGTCATTTAGACACTGTTGTAACCGAAGTTACCAAAATTTCGCAATGTGACCGTAGTCAACATATTTCGTTGGTGAGACCGAAGTCAACACCTTCGTTGGTGAGACCGAAGTCAACACCTGTTCTCCCCCTTTCACATAAATCCCGAATGCCCCAAAACATATATATAGCATAACTTAATTTCATGGTCATATTCATATATTCGCATGTTATTAAATAACATTTTTCACAATCCTATCGGAAGTAGGAAGCGTGCACAGGTACTTTTGCCACATTTGTGGTACATAGCCACATTCTCATTATTATTCATATCATATATTAAAATATTTAGCCATATAATATCGAAGGATAGTAAGTGTACACACCTGTTTCGCTTAATAGATTCCTTGAGATCTCGAAAATCCCGATCTAATTTTAGATCTATTAATTCCTATGTTCGGCCCACCAAATAAATACATTAATAAACCTATTTTGGCTTAAAACGAAACCAAATCCTAGTAGGATTTGTAAGGAAAAACTCACCTTTGCCGATTTGGTGATTATACAAATCCCGAAAGTTTGGTTTTCCTCTACTTGATATTCGACCAACCTTGTAGTTCAATATGGTTAGTTTTTCGACTTTTCAAAATTAAGGAATTGATTTAGATACTCTCACAACCCTTGGCGAATATTTTAGAGACTTACCTTAGAGATTCCAAATCCGAAAGTTCCTTTTGTCTTGAATATCGTCGAAATCCCTAAAGATCATAGGTTAGATCGATCTAACTTTAAATAGTTGTAATTGGCCTTTGGCGAATATATCTTACCTTAATTCCTTGATTTTGAAATCCGAAACTCCCCTTTTGTATTCGCCATGAGACATAGAAAAGGTTATTTCCTTGTTCTTGATTAAAAGATTTAGAAGAACAAAATTAATTGTTCTTACCTTAGATCCTTGTTCTTTATAATTGATGATGGTAGAAACCTAAGTGGTCATGGTGGATTCGACCATGAACAAGAATGGGGATTAGTATCTTGATTTTGGTAAAAAGAAAAGAATAGAAGTTGACTAATCACAGATCTTACCCTTTTGATGTTGTGGATGATTTCTCCTTTACTTAGAATCGTGAGGATTCGATTTTGATAGAAGAAGCAGAGGAGAAGAGAAGAAAAGAAGATGGTATTTTGCTCAAGGAGAATTCGGCAAAGGGAGGGAGAAGAAAGCTATGAAAATTTGGCACACACTAGGAAAGATGAGAGAATGGCCTTGATTTTCCTCTTTTAAGCTGAAATTGATATGCCAAGAGTCCTTGACTTGGCCACCACTCCCCACAAGTGATAATATTATCATTTAATTATCACTTTAATTAAATTAGAAGTGTTTTATCCATCCTTTATCTCCTATTTATTTTATTAATTGAAATTCCTTTACTTAACACTTAATTAAACAAGTTCTAACCAAGTAAAATTCCTCTAATTTCAAGTAGCTTGTGCCGTCCCACCTTTTGGCCTTGGAGGCAAAATAAAGCCTTCATTATTTGCTTCTGGATGACTCAAACTCAGGCCCAAAACCTCTTGTATTTGGGCCATTTCCTAAGGCCTTAGGTGGCATCTTCAGGCCACATTTCCAAGCCCGATTGTATGTCAAAATCCACCAACATTTTCTTTTAAGGCCCTCTTGCCCTTATCTCCTATTTTGGGCTTTAAAATTTGTCATTCCGGCCTTATTTCTAAGTTTCCTAAAATTTTCGCGCGGCTCTGTAACTTGCCATTTCCTTACATCTTCAGGTTTCCAAAATGTCCAGGTTTCCAAAATGTTTAGGTTTCCAAAATGTCTAAGTTTCCAAAAATGTCCATTTCCATTTCCATTTTTCATTTCCATTTCCATGCATTTCTAGGTTTCCAAAAGTATCAAAATTTATTCATAGTACTTGAAACTTGTCATTTCATACAATTAAACTGGAAATGCATAGGCCCTATTCAGGATGTTACAGTTCTACCCCCCTTAAACAAAATTTCGTCCCCGAAATTTCCTAACTAAAATAGTTGAGGGTATTGCTGTCTCATTGCCTCTTCTGGCTCCCATGAAGCTTCTTCCGTTCCATGATTGCGCCATAGCACTTTGACTAGAGGAATTGTCTTCTTTCGTAGTACTTTCACATCACGTTCTAAGATCCGAATTGGTTCTTCCTCATAGGATAAGTCTGGCCTTAGTTCCACCTCTTCAACCGGTATCACATGAGATGGATCCGATCGATAGCGACGTAACATGGACACATGAAATACGTCATGCATCTGCTGCAATTCTGGTGGCAACTCTAATTGGTATGCCACTGGCCCAACTCGTTTTAGTACTTGATAAGGCCCTATAAATCTTGGGCTTAGCTTCCCTTCTGACCAGAACCTCATAACCTTCTTCCAAGGCGAGACTTTGAGGAATACTTGGTCTCCCACTTCAAACTCTATTTCCTTTCGCCTAAGGTCTGCGTACGACTTTTGCCTATCAGAGGCTTCCTTCAACCGTGCCCAAATTAACTCAACCTTCTCTTCAGTTTCTGCCACCATCTCTGGACCTAAAACTCGGCATTCTCCTAACTCGGTCCAACAAGTAGGTGTTCTACACTTCCTTCCATACAATGCTTCGTACGGTGCCATCCGAATGCTGGCTTGATAGCTATTGTTGTAGGCGAACTCAGCTAAAGGCAAGTAATCTTCCCAACTTCCTCGAAAATCCATTACACAACCTCTCAACATATCCTCCAACACTTGTATAACTCGTTCGATTGCCCGTCTGATTGTGGATGAAAAGCCGTAGTGAAGTCTAGCTTAGTGCCTAAAGCTTGATGAAGTGCTTTCCAAAATCGAGGCGTAAACCTTGGGTCTCTATCGGAGATGATCGACATTGGTACACCATGTAACCTCACAATTTCATCACATACAACTTAGCCAACTTCAAGAGAATAATCCATTCGACCGGGATAAAGTGTGCGGACTTGGTCAAGCGGTCCACAATCACCCATACCGAAGTCCTTCTTAGTAGGCGTGAGGGAAGCCCACGAACGAAGTCCATGGTAATTCTTTCCCACTTCCATTGGGAATTTCGATTGGTTGAAGCAATCCGATGGGACTTGGTGTTCACCTTAACTTGCGACAAGTCAAACATTTCCCACAAATTCAGTCACTTCTCGCTTGGTCGGACCACCAAAATTGTTCCTTAGATCTCTATCTGACAATGCCTCCGGGATGCATAGCACAAGGGCTACCATGCGCTTCGAAGAATCCTTTGTCTCAACTCCTTATTCTTGACATCTGGACTTTACCCTTGTAGCACAATACTCCTTCATTGTTGACATCGTAATCCTCTAATCCCCTTGCTTGCTTGCGCAACTTAGTACTTAAGTCATTATCGATAGCTGTCCCTTCTTCACTTCCTTTAGCCATGTGGGCACGACTTGCAACTCGCCAATAGGCTTCCATCATCATCTGAGACTTATATGAGCGAACAAAGCCCGTAGATCCGATACAACCTTCCGACTTAGGGCATCGGCTACTCGTTCGCCTTGCGGATGATACTCTATTGAGCAATCGTAGTCCTTTAGCAATTCCACCCACCTTCGTTGCCTCAAGTTCAACTCCTACGAGTTAATAAATACTTAAGGCTCTTGTGGTGCGTGTAGATAATGACCTTTCTCCATAAAGGTAGTGTCTCCAAACCTTAAGGCGAAAACTACCGCCGCTAGCTCTAAGTCATGAGTTGGGTAGTTAAGCTCATGAGGCCTTAGCTGCCGTGGACGCATAAGCAACCACTTTGCCATCTTGCATTAGCACACGCCCTAACCCGTATGTGAAGCATCACAAGACACCACAAATTTCTTTCACGCCTCCATTTGAATTAACACTGGAGCCTCTGTCGGCACCTTCTTAAGCTTTTCAAAGCTCTCTTGCGCTTATTAGTCCATTCGAAGGTACTTCCTTCCTTAGTAACTTGGTTAAAGCGCGGCTATTGGCGAGAATCCTTCCACGAACCTTACAGTAATAGCCGCCAAGCCTAAGAAACTTTGGATTTCACCACGGACCTAGGTGGCTTCCAATCCATCTTGCTTCGATCTTCCTAGGTCCCTCTTATTCCTTGCGGATACCACATGCCCTAGGAATGCTACCTCCTTAAGCCAAAATTCGCACTTCTGAATTTGGCATAGAGCTCTTCTCCTTAACACTTCCAAGACGACTCGGAGATGCTCATCATGCTCCTCCTCCGACTTGAATACACCAAAATATCATCGATGAACACAACGACGAATCTATCCAAGTAGGGTTGGAAAATCGATTCATCATATCCATGAACGCTACCGGGCGGGCGTTCAACCCAAAGCAGCATCACCACAAACTCGAAGTGACCATATCTTGTCCTAAAAGCGGTCTTATGGATATCGACCTCCTTTACCTTCAAGCGATGGTATCCCGGCCAGTAAATCGATCTTTGAAAACACGCGGCTCCTTCGGTGATCGAACAAGTCATCGATCCTTGGCAAGGGATACTTGTTCTTAATGGTCGACTTATTTAGCTGACGGTAGTCTATGCACATACGCATAGTTCCGTCCTTCTTCTTCACAAATAAGACCGGTGCTCCCCACGGAGACACCTGGTCGGATAAACCCACAGTCCAACAGTTCTTGTATCTCGAGCCTTGAGCTCCACTAACTCCTTTGGTGCCATTCGGTATGGGCGATTGACAGGAGCTGTCCCCGTAGCAAATCAATCCCAAATTCCACCTCCACATGCGGGGTATTCCGTAACTCTTACGGAAACACATCCACAAAGTCCCTTACCGTCCTCGCTCCATTAACACCTTCCTCCTTTCCACCTATCGCACTTACAAAAGCTAAGAACGCTTTGCAACCTTTCTTAACCATCTTCTCAGCCTTGGTCTAGAAACTACATTAGATAAATAGTTCCTCCTTTCTCCGATCATTATTACCACTTCATCTTTCGGGGTTCTTAGTTCCATACGTTTAGCCGCACAATCCAACACGGCTCGGTGTTCTACTAACCAATCCATTCCAAGTATAAGCTCAAACTCTCCAGAAGGTAACTCCATTAAGTCCGCCGAAAGCTCACTCCACGAATCTCTAGGGGCACATTCGAAAGATCTTGTCTACCACTATAGTTTGGCCTAATGGGCTTACTACGATCATCGCCTATCGAGAGTTCGAGTCTAGGCCTAGTGTTTTTACTACACTACTTGCAACATAGGAATGGGTCGAGCCCACATCAATCAAAGCAAAGTAGGGTTTGTCAAAATAAAAAACGTCACGGTTATAACATCCGTGCGTCTCCATCTTCCCTTCGGTGAACCGCATAAACCAAACCAGTTGTCTTGCATCGGCATTAGCATTAGTACCTCGCCCACGTGTGCCACGGCCTCTGCACGTACCACTACCATGGTTACTCGAACCACGACCCGTTGAGGTCTTTGTCCGCCTCTTGGATCAGCTAACATTCGAACTACCGATCGGTTCTCGTCGATTGTTTGGGGCAATCCTTAAACATATGGTCCTTGGACCCACACCTAAGACATGCTCCCATCTTTTCCAACACTCCCTAGATGCCTCTTTCCACAATACTCACAAGGGCGAATCGCACTTTGTACCCGACTGTTGATTTCGTGGCCCGCCAACCCTAGGCCTTTTGTAACCCTTTCACGATGACCCAAACCCTCTTTTGGCCTTATTCTTATCTACTGATGCTTAGTAGCATCCTTAATCCCTTCGCCACCTTGGCCTTTTCTACAAAATAGAATTCCGTTCTGATGCGGTGCTATTAATGATCTTAAATCATCTCGGCCCGTCCTCAAAGCGGACACGGCGTTCATGTTCGATTACCACTACCCCTCGAGCATAGCGGCTCAACCTCGAAATTACGCCTCATATTCGCGACGGACTTACTCCCTTGTACTAACCCTAGAAAAGCCTTCCTCTGCTCATACATATACGGTTCCCACATACTTCTTACGAAAGGCCTCTTTAACAAATTCCCGGGTTAGATTTTCGACTACGGTACCATCACGAGCAATCAACCACCATTGATCGCTTCATCGCGTAACAATGCCACCATCCCTTTAACTTTTCCTCCGAGTCAAATCAAGCTCATCCATGATACGCTCCGTTGCTTCTAACCGATTTTTCGGTATCTTGGGTGCCACATGGATACTCCTCGAAACATTTACGCTCCATTAGCTCGGGCCGTTCAGTACCGACTTCGATTTCCTCCATTTCCTCCTGCACCGCCACCAATTCCAAAACTTCATGAGCGACTGCGACACGACCTCTTCCGTCGAGCCTCTTTGCTCAACATTAACGGTTGGGGTGGTGGTGGCGGTGGCATCTCATTGTCGGACCCTTGACTCGACCTAACGGGTTCGAACACGGTCATCCTTCTCTTCCTCGACCACGGCGACCACGTCCTCTAGAGCTTATTTTCTAGCGTGGGATCGATTAAGAAATTTTATGGATCAGTTATTTGTTCCACTTATTTATCAGCGAAGGAGTTTTATGGAAAGGGATTTAAGAGTGGTTCTTTCGTATTCATACAAACACACAGTCTTTTCCATTCATTCATCCATCAAACAAGTATGAACTTCCGTTCATTCAGAGAAATGTTGTAGTTTTTGTCGTTGTTATTGTTGTTTTCCACTACCCGGGGTATTTTCATAATTTTGTCCTACAGGGGTATTTTTGTAATTTGTCAAAATAGGGTTCCTTGGTGATTTTGTCAAAAATTATTTTTTTGAAATCCAAAAATCTCGAGGTAATTTGGAAAAATTTTGAAGTCCGAGGGTATTTCGATAATTTTTGACCTCAAGGGTATTTTGGTAATTTTTCACAAATCAGGGTAAATTTGTAAAATTTAATAAATCAGGGATATTTCAGGAGTTACAAAATTTTGAGGGTTCTTTTTGAGAAATTTATTTTCCAAAATGATGAAGTTGCAAAAATTTTGGAAATTAGGGTCATTTTGGTAATTCTGTAAGTTAGGGGCAATTTTGTAATTTTCCAAAATCAAGGTATTTTGATATTTTACAAATTAGGGTTTTTGAATGTTTATGAAATCATGAAATTTTGATAATGTTGTTGAGTAGTTGAATCATTTTACAAATCAGGGGCGTTTTGGTAATTTTACTGCTAAGGGCATTTTTGTAATTTTCGTAAATCAAGAGTTTTTCAGAAAATGTTGTAAAAATAAATTTTCTCAGATTTAAGAGAAAGTTTTAAAAGTTTGAAAAAAACTAGGGTTTGTTGTTTTGTTCTCTCTTCTCTTCTTTTTTTTTAAAACATGGCTAGTTCCCTTTCGGGTTTTAGTCATTATGTTTAGCCTATGACCGAGCCCTCTTGGTCAGGGTGAATCAAAGCTACGCACAGGCGGGATTAGTGTGGAGAGGAGGTGAGTCACGGATTGCTTAAATACCAAGCTCCCACGAAACCATTCTTAGACATGCGTCTGCAGAGGTTGCCACACCACTGAGCCCTCGAGTTAGGGTGAGCCGAAGCTACGCACTGGTAAGATTCTGCGAAGAGGAAGTGAGTCACTAGGACGCTTAAATACCAAGCTCTTGGGATCCAATCCTAGACATGTGTACAAGGGTTACCACACCTTAGCTCAGTGACTTAGCCATAGGTTGGTTTAGTACATTAAGTCTAAGGTATCTGTGTTTGAGTAGTCTAATCCTATGGTTCAAATTCCTATCATTCTATTCTACGTTCCATGCCTTTTCTACCCTTATATAATTCACAGAATCACACATATAGTTAGGGGTACTTACACGGTGGATTTGAATTGGAGACTTAGGGGCCATGCCAAAAGCACCTTATTTTCAAAGAAAATCATTTGGCTCACTTTGAAAACGTTTTGGGCCTTAGCCCACAGCCGAGAGTTTAAAGCTGGCTCGATACCAAATCGAAACACCCACCCTACCCACGAGCCTGAACAGGATCTGGTATGTTCCTAAAGTAAACCGATTTCAAAAAATCATTTTGATACTTAGAAAATTGTAAATTTTGGAAAAACTATTATTTTCAGTTGGGCTTAGATTGAAACCCATTTATTTGATCTTGTAAGCCCATTTAATGAAATACATCCAATAAAGTTCTTAGTATGAAACTTAACAATAAGCAAACATAAAGTATAATCCTTTGGGCCTTAAGGCCTTATTACATCATGTAAAACCCAAAATAGAATAAAAGTAACTAAAAAATAATAATTAAAATTTAGGTTCAAATGAAGCGAAATTTATCGCATGTAGCATGGCCTCCTCTTGGTCCATAGGCCCGGTCAATCAACGCTCATCACGAAAAATAATTCCCACAATGGGGTGAGTCAATGCAGACTCAATGTGCACACCATACTATCATTCAATAAATCGAGCATTCATGTTCAAATCATTAAGTCCATACAATAATGAAATTATGATGCATCCCAAACCCAATCCTAATTAGCCATCCACTACTCTCCCCGTACCAACCTCGCTGCAAGTAGGGACTACTAAGTCAACCTCCATCCGCTACTCTCCACGTTGTGTCTTATGACACTATAATCAAATTTAAGCGTTGTGTCATTTAGACACCTTTGTAACCAAGTTACCAAAATTTCGCAATGTGACCGTAGTCAACATATTTAGTTGGTGAGATCAAGTCAACACCTTAGTTGGTGAGACCAAGTCAACACTGTTCTCCCCTTTCACATAAATCCGAATGCCCCAAAACTTATATATAGCATAACTTAATTTCATGGTCATATTCATATATTCGCATGTTATTAAATAACATTTTCACAATCCTATCGAGTAGGAAAGCGTGCACAGGTACTTTTTGCCACATTTGTGGTACATAGCCACATTCTCATTATTATTCATATCATATATTAAAATATTTAGCCATATAATATCGAAGGATAGTAAGTGTACACACTGTTTCGCTTAATAGATTCCTTGAGATCTCGAAAATCCGATCTAATTTTAGATCTATTAATTCCTATGTTCGCCCACCAAATAAATACATTAATAAACCTATTTTGGCTTAAAGCGAAACCAAATCCTAGTAGGATTTGTAAGGAAAAACTCACCTTTGCCGATTTGATGATTATACAAATCCCGAAAGTTTGGTTTTTCCTCTACTTGATATTCGGCCAACCTTGTAGTTCAATATGGTTAGTTTTTCGGCTTTTCAAAAATTAAGGAATTGATTTAGATACTCTCACAACCCTTGGCGAATATTTTAGAGACTTACCTTAGAGATTCCAAATCCGAAAGTTCCTTTTTGTCTTGAATATCGTCGAAATCCCTAAAGATCATAGGTTAGATCTGATCTAACTTTAAATAGTTGTAATTGGCCTTTGGCGAATATATCTTACCTTAATTCCTTGATTTTGAAATCCGAAACTCCCCTTTTGTATTCGGCCATGAGGCGTAGAAAAGGTTATTTCCTTGTTCTTGATTAAAAGATTTAGAAGAACAAAAATTAATTGTTCTTAACTTAGATCCTTGTTCTTTATAATTGATGATGGTAGAAACCTAAGTGGTCATGGTGGATTCGGCCATGAACAAGAATGGGATTAGTATCTTGATTTTGGTAAAAAGAAAAGAATAGAAGTTGACTAATCACGGTCTTACCCTTTTTGATGTTATGGATTATTTCTCCTTTACTTAGAATCGATGGGATTCGGTTTTGATAGAAAAGCAGAGGAGAAGAGAAGAAAAGAAGATGGTATTTTGCTCAAGAGAATTCGCAAAGGGAGGAGAAGAAAGCTATGAAAATTTACACACTAGGAAAGATGAGAGAATGGCCTTGATTTTCCTCTTTTAACTGAAATTGATATGCCAAGAGTCCTTGACTTGGCCACCACTCCCCCCACAAGTGATAATATTATCATTTAATTATCACTTTAATTAAATTAGAAGTGTTTTATCCATCCTTTATCTCCCTATTTATTTTATTAATTGAAATTCCTTTACTTAACACTTAATTAAACAAGTTCTAACCGAAGTAAAATTCCTCTAATTTCAAGTAGCTTGTGCCGTCCCACCTTTTGGCCTTGGAGGCAAAATAAAGCCTTCATTATTTGCTTCTGGATGACTCAAACTCAGCCCAAAAACCTCTTGTATTTGGGCCATTTCCTAAAACCTTAGGTGGCATCTTGAGCCACATTTCCAAGCCCGATTGTATGTCAAAATCCACCAACTTTTTCTTTTAAGGCCCTCTTGCCCTTATCTCCTATTTTGGGCTTTAAAATTTGTCATTCAAGCCTTATTTCTAAGTTTCCTAAAATTTTCAGCATGACTCTGTAACTTGCCATTTCCTTACATCTTGGGTTTCCAAAATGTCCGGTTTCCAAAATGTTTAGGTTTCCAAAATGTTTAGGTTTCCAAAATGTTCGAGTTTCCAAAATGTTTAGGTTTCCAAAATGTCTAAGTTTCCAAAATGTCCATTTCCATTTCCATTTTCATTTCTATTTCCATGCATTTCTAGGTTTCCAAAAGTATCAAAATTTATTCATAGTACTTGAAACTTGTCATTTCATACAATTAAAGCTGAAATGCATAGGTTCTATTCGAGGATGTTACATAACATCCTCCTTTCATCAAACCCAACCCATGCAATCACACAAAATCAATATACTTATATCGTTTAATTAGAACATTCACTAACCTGATGATTTGTTTTTACCCTCTTTGGGTTTTCTCTATTATGCCCGAATTTTGGCATTTATCAAAATATATAAGACTTATAATCATATATTAATCAAATAGATCTAGATGGTGGGAAAGTGTTACACACCTGATATCGCAAAATCCAATATTCTTAGTCGATATCCTTGTTATCCCGATCTACAACTTTGCTCAAAAAGCCAGAAAGATGTGAAAATAAGGCCTCTCCTATATTCGTCCATGGTTAGTGTTCTAACCGATTTCATATATTTATAAATAAACCAATCTCCTTACCTTGAAATCCCGAAAATAATACGACTTGAGTGTTCTTGATCTTTGACTTAGAGATCTAGCGTTGGACTCCTCTTGGATCCTGAAATTTGAAAATAAGAAAAACCCTTGATTAGTCAATAGCCATTCGGCTAGGGACTTTGAAAAGTCGAGAAATATTAGAAACTCAAAATCGACATACCTTTTTTTTTCTTGATTCGCACAGCAGACTTTCTTGAAAAAATTCGCAACTTCAAGAGGTGAGATCTAAGAATTTCAGTTTTAGAAGATTTAAGAATTGAAGAGATGGCTAAGAGATTTGGCCAATGAGTATTAAGGAGAAGAATAGAATAATAGAGATGTGATTTCAGCTTCTAGGGATTAGAAAAAAAATAACAATAGAGGTTAAAAGATTCGGCCAACCAGGAAATTTTAGAGAGGAAGAAAGGGTGAAGAAAATGGTGGTTTTCGGCTTTTGAGAGGAAGAAGATGAGAAAAGAAAATAAAAGAAAGGCTTCCAAAATATTGGCACACCCCCTCTTTATATAAAAAACCGATTCCTCCCTTTAGCAGAGATTGATTTTCAGCCAACACTGTCACACATGATAGCTCCTATCCCTTTTCTCTTATCTTAATCTATTATCTCCTCAAAAATAGTCTTTATCTACTTATTATCCTTAAAGACTAAATCCTTAAATAATAGCCTTTATTTGCTTATTATCCACATAGAATAAATATAATAAAATCCCCCCCCAAAAAAATAGCCTTATGCCGTCCACTTCCCTAATCCCTAATGCCAAATTTAACTAACTTAAATTAGAAGATTTGGGCTCCTTAAAACTTAAAATTTGGGCCCCTAACACTTAAATTAACTCATTACACATATTCACCCATTAAACGCATAAGCCCAAAAATTTAGGATGTTACATGTGTGGTACATACTCTTGCGCTTAAAAATATATGTGCTACAAAAAAAAAATAAAAAAGAATGAGGTTACATATTATGTTTTGTGTTGGATAAATAATGTTGGTGATGATGTTATCTTTATAAGAAACTTCATAATGAATCACTCTATGAGGTTGGCAATATTTAATTCTTTTGTGCCTTTGAAATTACTTGCTGTTGCTGATACTCGATTTGCTTCTATGATTGTGATGTTAAAAATATTCAAGCTCATTAAACGGGGTCTCCAAAATATGGTTATTAGTGATGAATGGTCTACTTATAGAGAAGATGATGTTTCCAAAGCCTATTTGGTGCATGAAAAAAATTTTGGATGACATTTGGTGGGATAAGTTTGATTATATCCTCACTTTTACGGAACCTATATATGATATGCTTTGAATTATGGACATGAATAAACCTACTCTTCACTTGGTTTATGAGATGTGGGATGAAATGATCGAAAAAGTGAAGAAAAGCATTTATAGGCATGAAGGGAAGAAAGGAGATGAGAGATCAATATTTTATGAAGTCGTATATGATATTCTTATTGATCGATGGACTAAGAGTAGTACACCACTTCATTGTATGGCTCATTCTTTAAATCCAAGGTAAACTTAGATAACATATATTCCATTTATGCTTGTTTTTATTCTCTTATACTTTTTTTATTTATTATCAATTAAAAAATTTTAAATTAGGTATTATTGTAGTGATTAGCTTAATAAGGTTCCAGATTGCCTTCCTCCTCATAAAGATGTAGAAATCTTAGAGGAAAGGAATAACTGCTTAAGAATATATTTTTCTTCTACCGAAGAAAGGAAGATGGTTTTCCAAGAGTTTGCGAGATTTTTGAGAGCACTAGATATTTTGATTATTCATTTGATTCACTACAAGATAGATGGCTTTTGGATCCCAAGTCTTGGTGGTTAGTTCATGGGGCTTACCTTTGCTCCAAAACTTAGCTTTGAAACTTCTTGGACAACATTCATCATCATCTTGTTGTGAGAGGAATTGGAGTACAAGATGTGGGATATTGGAGGTGATGTATTTGACTCATTTGAAGGAGTTGAAATTCTTGGAGTTGCTAGCTTATCTCTTTATGAACTGGATATGGAGATGGTAACTTTTGCCAATGAAGAAGAAGATATGGAAAATGCTAATGCTATGAATTGAACTAGAAAATTGCTCTTTTTTTACTTCTTTTTGTACAAGCCTTCTTAGGGATATAGGTTGAACTTGAAATTTAGATTTGGTATGGCATGTTTTGTGTAATGAACTTGAAAAATGTATTACTATATTTTTTCATATTTTATGTAATGATAAGAGAGCTTAATGGAAAAAGAATTGATTATATATTAATAAAAATATCAATATTTTCATTTACATTGAGTATTTTAACATAAAAAATATTAAAAATATTAAAAATATTCTTTTATTGCTGTATCCTACCATATCCGTGTTGTCATTTTTAAAAATTACCGTGTCACCATCTCTGTATCGTGTGGTACCTGTATTACATGTCCGTCTCCTTGTCTATGCTTCATAGTGCATTGAGCAGGGAAGTCATGACGGAATGAGGAAGCTGCTGTTGGGCTGCTAGAGCAACATCGATGCAACAATACTCATACCATATATCAATGTGCTAGATAACTAATTTGATCTTTCTTCAATCTAGATAATTACTCATGCTTAGTTTATGCTCTGTAATTATCGACATTACTAGTTTATGCTACATATTCTTTGACAAATAAAACACGCAAACAAAATCCAACCATTTAAAAACCATCATCGACCAAGCACCTAATAGTTGGGTTTTGGTCGAAATGAAATATTAACGTTAAGGAAGATCTATGCATAGATAAACTGCCACATGCCTCCACACATCGGCACATGATGGAGAACCCAAAATTTTAAATATGCATGAGATGTGTGCGTAAGTACACCAGCTATCGGATTTTGTTAAATGATCGGAATCAAACTTGCGTACCTTTCTATGTCACCGGTGAACCTAGCAATTACTTTGCTAAAGTGACCCACAAACAACTCACAAACAATCTTGATATTTGCTAGAAAACATTTAAACTCAGAAATAAGCTTTAACAACATCTAACCAACATAGGAGAAAGATGAAGAATTACAAGAAATTCTTTCTTCTATTTACATTTAATAGGTAAACTAATTTATATGAATTACATATAGGAGTGAGCAAAATTCAATTTGATTAGAAAAAAAATCAAAAAATAATTTGAATTTTGAGTTCTTGAGTCAACTCGAATAAGTAATTCGAGTTTTGAGTTCGAGCCGAGTTGAATTTTATAATTCGAATAACTTGAATAATCCAAATGACAGATTGGTGTAAATACATCTTTGGTCTCTATCAATTTTAAAAATGAGTAAATTGGTCTCTCTAAAAAATTAAAAATTACAAAAATTTATAAAAATTCCAAAATTTATATAAATTTTTGAAGAATATATAAAAAAGTTAAAAATTTTGTAAAATAATATTTTTGGGACCTAAATAAGTTAATTAATGATTCAAGTTTATTATACTAAAATATCTTATTTTTATAGTATTTTCTTTGAATTTTTTTAAATATATATAGTTTTAAATTTATGTTCTCTAACATAGAATTAATTATCTTTGTAATAAGATTTTAATTTGACATGTTTAATTTTTTATTTTAACTTGAATAATATCACTCGATTTGACTCGACTCGATTTGAAAAAATTCAAATCGAGTTAAGATGATAAAGTAGGACTCTTCAACTCAATTAACACGAAATTTTTTCACTCGATTCGATCAAATGCTCTCCCTTAATTACATTTGTAACACCCCTTACCCGTATTCGACACTTGAACCGAGTATGAGGCATTACCGCACTTAACTAGCTCAATCATACAACATCGATCCATAAAATTTCATTTCAAATTAAAACTTTTTCATTAAAGACCTTAATGTCCTTATTATAGGTCTATAAGACCCCAAATTTACACTCGGAATAATTCGGGACCAAACCAGAAACTTTTGAACACTTAGAAAAATTTGACTCAAAATAGGGCCACACGCCCGTGTGAAGGATGGGACACATCCATGTGGCATATCACATGCCCATGTTCCACACCCATGTGGATTTATTTTTCACTTCGAACCTACAAGGGTTTTCACACGGCCTGACACGCGCCCGTGTCCATAGCCCGTGTCCCTCACATGGCCATGACACTCCCGTGTCTTCGCCCGTGTTTGAAAACCTTGACATTATGTTTATGACGTCATCATCTCAATAAGGTCACACGGCCAAGGCACACGCCGTTGTCCTTAGACCGTGTGTCGAATTAAATTCCCAATTTCAGGTGCAGACTTCACACGGCCTGGGCACATGCCCGTGTCTTAGGCCGTGTCTCCCATACGGTTAAGACAAACGACCGTGTCTCAGCCCGTGTGTTTGCTTCTGGGTATTCTGACTTGTCAATCTAGCATGCATGGGGACACATGGCCTCTCAACACGCCCATGGGGCTGACATGTGTCACATATGGCCTAGACACATGCCCGTGTGTCTACCCGTGTGGACATTTGTAAGGCTATCTACCAATCCATTTGCCACCCTACAAGCAACCACACTTATACCAAATCAATTCGACATCCATCATGACCATAAGGCACTTCCAAGAACTCAAAATCAAAACATCCACACAAGCATGCACTTCATGAATTTCATCATCATTGAATATATGAATTTGTCAAGGATTGGACAATTTCCAATGACCATTTTCAAAATGAATTGAACAACATTAATAGCCAAGACTTTTGCTAGCAAATATGACATAACAAAATGACCAAGTCCTATACATGTCATACTAAAAATAAATCTAACTTTGTTATACCAAAGAAAAGTTGATAGTGTGATTCCAAACTCCGACGTCATATGATCCCCGAAGTTAGCTTGGCAATACTACAAGGAAAAGGGAAATGAGAGGGGTAAGCATAAAGCTTAGTAAGTTTGCATGAAATAAATAGCAACATATAAGCTCATAATGCCATCCATCCATTGCATTGAATAAGACACAAAGTCTCAAGCACATTGCTATAACTTACTCATGCTTACTCTTACCAATTACATGTCATGTCACATATCATAAACATTTCTGTGTATTACTCACATGTACCTGTATCACTTCATCACATAGCTTTAGCACTAATCTCATCTCTAATATAAGCTTAGCTATTTACCCATTGAATCACTTGGGATACTCGAAAATACATAATTATCATCATTCACATAAATGCGACGCCAATGCCACATCCCAGATGTGGTCTTACATGGGGTCACCTTTAGATGCCGATGCCATATCCCAGATATGGTCTTATACGGGATCTCATATCGATTGTCGATGCCATATCCCAGATATGGTCTTATACGATTCTCATATTCGATGCTGATGCCATATCCTAGATATGGTCTTGTACGGGATCTCAATTCGGTGCCAAGGCCATGTCCTGGACATGGTATTATACAGGACCTTACCCATCTCAAGTCTTGATGATATTATTCTCTCATTTATTAAAGTCCAACTAGGACTTCAACATCACAATTCTCACCATTTTCTCATTCAACATCATTACTCAAATTTATAGAAATATTATACATCTTTCCAAATATCAAACATTTTAAAACATACTAGCATGATGTTGAACTTATTACACACAAACTTACCTCGGTACCAAATATATGTGGAATCCTTCAAATTAGTCCACCACCTTATTCTTGCCTCGGTTTCTGTCCGGGCTTCGTGTTTCTTGATCTATAATAACAAATTCACTCATTTTAGTTACCATATTAATCAATACATTTCAATAACCATACCTTGGCAAAATTATCATTTTGCCTTTAGACTTTCACAAAATGACTATCTCACCCCTAGGCTCGTTAATCAATTCTAATCAAATTTCTTCCTTTAACGAGCTTAGGTGAAAATTTATTTCTCTTATAGAAACTCTCAATACTCATTATTTCACACATTTAGCACCTATTTTACAACCTTTTCAAAAAGGTCCTCTTAGGTGTTTTCATGGAAACACCTTTCACAAAAGTTGTTTATCTAACAACTAAGACTCATTTTTTTCCATAAAAATGCAACAAATAACATAAATGATCACATGGAAAAACCCTAAACTTTCTACCTCTTTGCAAAATAGTCCCCTCTTTAGCTTGCTTAAGCTTTAGGGGTTCCAAAAGTACAAAAATTATCAAGGAGTGATCATCAAAACACTTACTTGTAAGGAGAAAAGCTTGCTGAAATTTTTGAGCTCTCAAACCCCTATTTTGCTGCTAATTTTCGGTGGAGAAGAAGAAAAGAAAAGATGATATTTTTCTTTTCTTTATTTTATTATAAAATATCAATTTAGTCACCAAATTCCTACCAACTTTGACTTATTTTTCAACTCTTAGTCCCCTATGGCCGGCCACCCTATATCTAAGGGTCTAATTGCACATTAAGGGCCTCCAATTAATATTCTATGGCTTTTAGACACATTTAGCTTGTAAAATAGAACTTTCGCACTTTATGCGATTTAGTCATTTTTCTCAATTAAGCATGCAATCACTAAAATTAAAGCACCAAAATTTTCATGCACCTATATAATCATGCTATAACTCATAAAATAATATTAAAATAATTTTCTCCAATCTCGGATTAGTGATTCCGAAACTATTGTTCCAACTAGCCCCTAAATCGGGCTGTTACAACATTGGTTGAAATAAGGATAAAATGAAATAAACCAAGATAAAAAGCTTTAAGGCTGTGATAACATTCTCTAACAGCCACGATGATATTATATGTGCTAGTGATCCTTTTGATTTTTAGGGTTATCCAAGCAATCGATCTGGTTTGCATATTAGAGATTGCCCTTTCAAAATCATATAACTTGTTTTTATTGGCGTGGACGATGATCAGCAGTGCACAAACTCAACTACTCCAAACTTACACTCTTAGCTCATTCCCACCAAATAAAACACAGAAATAACATCAGATATGTTGGCTTATGAAAAGTAAAACATATCACATGAGACAGTGATTAGGACTCCTATTAAAATCATAATTTTTATCATCTAATTAAAACTGTGCACTTCATCTGACACTCCGGTTTTCGCTAATGCCAACACAAATACTAAGAAAACAATCATTGATAGCATCTCGTAGAGATAACAACAAAACCTTCTTGTAAGGATTAAAAGACCGAAATTGGAAAATGTATGTCAGATTCAGACAACGTCTTGCATTAGATAGTGAATAGGACTCCTTACAAACGTAACAATTATCCAATTAAAATAGTGTTTTTAATTATTTACAGCAGCTGACACTTCATTTTACGGTTTGAGATGTCGAGCTATGAATGAACTAGGAGAAAGAAAACATCGATAGCATCTTGTTAGGAGATGGGAACAAAATCCTTTTCTTGTAATGGTTTTGCTAGTTTTGGACATGCATAGGTTGTCTCACCCCAAACTTTTAGTAGTTGAGATGAGGAGCATACAAAAAAGTCATTATCAATTTGCTTGGCCCACAATCTGAATACACTTTCATCCACTTGGAAGTTTAGGGATTAATGTAATTTAAAATTTTTCCCTTGATAGACTTCTTCATCGAGCAGACAACGGAGCATATCATCTACCTATTAATTTATTAGGTTTAACTTGAGAGTTTAGTTGAAAATATGCACTTATGATGTTGAAAGCAAGATTATATTACCAAAGTAGCAAGTGAGTAAAAATCACGCAACTCTAAATATGGAAGATCCTATTTCCCAATCTATAAATATAGCGGTCACTTATAATTTAATTTTTAATATAATTACTTATTTGACCCTTCAACTTTATCAAAAAAAAGAAGTTATTTTAATCTTCCGTTTAATTTTTTACCGTTTTTAATTTTTGAACTTACACGGTTTGTCAAATCACTTTAAAATAGATAGAAAACATTTATTAACTTTGTTGCCACAAATTAAAAACATTTTATATATTTATACTATTTTAATTATTTTAAAATTATTTCATAATTGTTTTTAAATTTTTAATTTTTAAAAACTAATTAGTTGCTGACAAGATAACCACATGGACTGACACATCAACAAAGTTAATAAACGTTAATTTTTTCATCAATTTTTGAGTGATTTGACAAACAACGTAAATTCAAGGGCTAAAAGAAAAAAATAAAATAAGGGCTAAAATGATTTTTTTTTAAAGTTAAAGGGCTAAATAAGTCATTATATCTTAATTTTTTTCAATTTTTTTCAAGTAATTTACAATTAAAGGATTAGTACTCATGCACCCCTAGTAGAAACATACCCAAACCACACATATTACATTCAAAGAAAGTCACTCAAATAAAGGGCTAACACTGCTTCTCGTAAGTTCAAACCTAAGTAGGTTGTATGGTGAACAACTTTAGTCACCATTGAGCTCACTTAATTTTTCCAGTTGATTGTAGATTGAGAATAGGGATAACAATGGGTCCAACATATATTATTTTTGTAAAATTTGAATTAGAATCTATAAATTTACTTTTAAAATTAGAATATATTAAATTTGCAGTTACTAATTTACTTATTTTCAAATTAAATTATCTATTGGATATTTAAATTCAATTAACATTCGAATTTACTAAGTTCAAAACTTTTATAAAGTAAAGCGAAAAATAAATTTGGATATTTAAATTCTTTATTCATATAAGTAAATATAATTTTTCACAAATATTTGAATTTAAATATTATTAGAATTCAAAAAAAAAAAAATCTAATACCCATAAATATATATAAATTAAAAGTAGAAAATTATAAAGTAAACTATTAAAATAGTCAATTTTATTTATCTCAAGTTATATTTTAGTCGCTTATGTTTGAAATGTTACATTTTAGTCACTTATGTTAACGCGTTGTAACATTTTAGTCACTAAGCCGTTAATTGTCATTAACGGAGTAATGGTAAGCTGACGTGGCACATTAAATCATCATTTCAAACAAAAATTTTATGTTAAATTATATAATTTGTCCTCATATTTTTTCGTTTTAAGCAATTTAATTTTTTTCTTTTATGTTCTTTTAACTTTCCTTTTTTTTCTTCATTTTCCATTCTTTTATACTTCTCCTTTTGTTTTCCTCCTTTCTCAACCTCTTTTAATGTAGTTTTTCTATATTTTTCATTTGATAAAACTCTTTTATGTTTATGAAAAAAGAAAAGGCGAAAACTGAAACCAAAATAAAACTTGATTCGCATATTCTCACCCCACATTTACAAACCCTCATCATCCATCATGACTTTAACGAACCAATTTAGATTTCTTAATAACCTAGTCCACAAGCTCACATCACTCAAAGACCTCACCAGTTGTGACTTATGGCAGTCCACGCTCAACAAAATTTTTTGAGCCCATTCCCTTAACTTTCTAATCAACCCCCACGACAACCTTATCTATCTTACCTACAACATTCTTGCCCTCTTGGAACTATGTTGTTTCATGAATTCTTCAAAGGAGTTCTACACTCTTAATGACTAAAATGACCATCATACAAAGCTTACCCTTAACTTTATCCAAACCAGTTTGGTTCCATGCTTTCTTTCTCTTTTCGGTTCATCCATGCCCAGCTTCCAATAAAGCTTGCTTGGGAATATCCAAGATGTTTTAGATCAAATTTATCATTTGTTTAATTTTATTCGTCAAAAAATAAAATAAAAGGAAATGAATAATTTACACGATTCTATAAAAGTTTGGAAACAGAAAAATTTTTTGAATATAAAGAATTCAATTTATGTTTAAATTTGATTAAAAATATGATTTTTTATATTGATTAGTTAGATCTAATTTTAGTTTCAAAATTAGGTTATATTCAAATCAAGATTTGATTAAGAGTGATTGATATTCGGTTTGAGTGAAATTCAATTTAGGAATCATGTGAAAAAAAAAATAAGGACTTGATTTATTTGGTGGGCAAAGATTATATTTCTATAGTAAATAATATGAGAAGAGAGAAAAATAAAGGGAAGAAGAAAAGGAAAAAAAAAGAAAAAAATTAATTTGTTCAAAAAATAAAAGTATAGGGACTAGTTTTAAAAATAGAAAACATAGAAAAACTACGTTAAAAGAAATGGAGAAGGGAGGAAAGTAGAGGAAGAAGGAAAATAGAATGGAAAATAAAAAAAAAAATTCAAAGAACATAAAAGAAAAAAAATTAAATTACTCAAAACAAAAAAAAAATATTGGGACCAATTGTATAATTTAACTTAAAATTTTTATTTGAAATGATGATTTAACGTGCCATATCAGCTTACCGTTACACCGTTAACGGCAATTAACACTCAGTGACTAAAATGTTACAACACAATAACGTAAATGACCAAAATTTAATATTTTCAAACATAAGTGACTAAAATATAACTTGAGACAAACAAAAATGACTATTTTGATAGTTTATCCAAAATTATAAAGTGGCAAACTAGAAAGGGATATTTGATAGGAGTAACAACAAAGGAATGTGGATTTATTTCATTTTAAACATTCAACTTAAAACTAATTGATGTAGGCAGAAAACAAAGTTGAAGTTAAAAACAAAATTTAATAAGGTTGAGATAAAATTATAAAAAAAAAATAGAGTTCAAAATTATATATATTTTTGGTAAAACGGTTTTAATTAAATTATTAACGTCGAAAATGAACCTTTTTTTTTTTTTTTATTAATGAAAGGGCTACAATGGCTTAAATTAAATATAGGAAGGGGTTAAAAGTCCCATTTAATCAAAGAGTGCAGAAACCATGGGTTTGCCCCTGGCGGAGAAGCTGACTTAAAATAAAAACGGCAGACAATATTGGATACCACCTGAACAAACTCCATCATATTAGGTTGAAGAAGCATCTTTATGCTATGAAAGTGATTTCATAAGGTTGGTTAAATCACGAAAAAGTTTCTATAGAACAAGTTACAGTCTTAATAATAAAATGCTTACCACGTATAGTACTGTATGTAATTGTACTTATTCCCCTGAAGGAAAAAAAAAAATCAATTTACAGCTTATAATGGGGATTCATTGGGCACAAAAAGTAAAGAATGATTAGTACAAGTTAGAAAGAAAATGGAAAATGAAAGAATTGCATTAAATATTGAATCTATAAATGGCTAATACTCAACCAAGCACAGAGGAAACATAGAGGTAAGGATCCCAAGAGCCATTAGCACTACTCCAACCATTATTGTCACACTGCTCAAACTGCTGATGGGATGGCCAAACACCTGCTGTTTCATCAATTTGAGACATTGGCATGCTCACCATATTTGTTTTACCGTTCATATTCATTTGCAACTCTATCGGGCACTGGTCCGAATATGACAAGTCCATGGTTGATTCGGTTGTCCCGGAAAGTGGCCAAGTAGATGTAGCAGCAGCTGTACAAGTGGTGATATTAAAGAATCCATTTGGAGGGACTTGGCTCATCTGTGTGCCCCATTCATCTTCAAATGACGGTTCATTGGACCACATCATACTTGCCATAGACTCAATTTGGCTTTGGCCAGGTTGAGGTTGAGGCCACTGAACACCAATATGATTTGCAGCTACTTGATCACGATTTAGGAGGTCAGGCTTGCTAGAACCTGGATTTAGTGGACCCTGAACAGGGTTCATGTTTCTAATTCCTTGAGGAGCCACGGTTGTCGTTCTTGATTCTCTGCTTACATTTTTGTTGTTTTGGGAAGAGTTAGAAGCAACGATGGGTTGCAAAGCGGCACGATTAGCTGGTGATAGGACTTTAAGCCCTTTGCCATCAAGCAACTTAGCCTTGAGTGCACCAAGAAACCCATCAGCATCGTTCCCCGTCCCACAGACGTCCTCAAAGGAGAAAGGTTCGATGTTATCTAGCGAGACGCGGTTGGCTGTGGTTTTTGAGGCTGATAGAGGTAGCTCAAAGTTGGTGCGCGCATTAGCTCCACGCAGGGCTCGGGCAGCATCATCGTAAGCTCGAGCTGCGTCCTCGGCAGTATCAAAAGTTCCAAGCCAAAGCCTAACCTTTTGCAAAGAATCCTTGATTTCAGCCACCCATCTCCCCGATGGTCTCTGCCTAACTCCCACAAATCTATGGTGTCCTCTGGATGACTTCTTTCTGCCACGAACTCCAGCAGCACTGGTAGGAATCACCATACTTAATTTTCGCCTTATGAAACCTCTCAGTAGCGGAGGCTGGGGGTCCTTTATTATTGTGGATTCCGAAAGGGTATCTTTAGTTTGCCATTAGTCGACAATAAAGAAAATGCCAAAAACTGGCGCTTAAAATATAGGGGCTGTCCACTGCAGGCCTTGTTGTTTCCATCGACGCAATTGCTAAAATACAATAGCAACTAATACATTTTCAACAAACCTAAATTGTATTTCGAAACATGGACTATCGATGTATAATTTTTAGTTTTATACTCTGTTACTTTAAATATACAATTATTTACGTTTATTTTAATTTTTTTAATAAGATGTCTTTATAAAATTTACTGTTGATGTATTAGTGTTTATAAACTAAACTAATCATATATCTTAATACAAATTTTTAAACAGTTCAAACCTCCATTCTTACCATTTTTAGGAGACCTGAAAAGTATTAGTCTTTTATGAAATTTACTGTTGATGTATTAGTCTTTTCTTTTCTTTTCTTTTTTTAAAAAAATTATGCATAAGTTTTAGGAGCTTATCCTTGGTTTTCTTGAGCATTCTTATAGGCTTGATATATCAAGGTACGAAGCTTGATAATATTTGTATTTTTTTTGGGTTAATATAATATCTATATTTGATGAAAATTATATATTTTGACAAATGCAACATTAAAAATTCAAACTAAAATCCAAAATATATGTTCAACTTAATTTATCAAAAGCATTTTACTCATTATTTCTTTGACGAGTCAATCTTTTCATGATAACCCTGATAGTTTTAGTGATCATTAGTTTTTATTTTCATTTTCTCACTAGTGTTTTGTTGGTGTAATTCGTTTGTTTTTCTTTACCTTTTCTATTTTATCGTCAGCTATATAAATGGACATCAACACAACGATATCTAATATACATGCATAATTGGGTTTAGTTACGTATTAGAGATCCAATCAAATCAATTTTAAGCACAGAAAAATATTAATATATTTTTTATTAAATGATGATTATTAAGTTGGTGATTTTTATTTATGTTTTTATATTTTATATAGTTTTTAAATAAAAGAATTAAAATTAATATGTTTAGGATTAAATTTAAATTTAATGAATGTATAAACAGACTCTTTATCACTATATCAATAATAGTTTTTGAGTAAATTTAAAAATTTTAACTTTTAAAATAAAATATTTTCTCTCAATAAATTTACATATATAAATAATGTCGAGAATTGTGTTGGTGTACAAGTCAACTCAATATTTTATTTTTAAAATCTAGATTTTTAATATTGGCGTGGCATAGAAAAATGACAATACCGTGATAAACAATTGGAATGCATTTAATATTTTAATATAATATATTTACCTATTTCAATTTTCTTTTATTTACAAGTTAAACTATTTTTATTTTAATTTCGTATATATTGTATATTTGTTGTTATTATTATTAGTTTCAAACCTTAGTTTCGTTATTTATTGTATATTATTTTTAAACACACACATGTGTTCTAAATACGTGGGTTTCACTTGCAAACGCGTGTGATAGAATTTCTAGTATTAATTAAGTTTTTTTATTTAAGTTAGTGTTATGAGTTGATCGGACATCAATTTAGTTAAAAATATTGAAAAGGGTTTTTCCTATTTTAATCACTTTAATTTTTTTTCACAATTTAGTTATTCTAATTTTTCCTTTTTTTTTCACAATTTAGTTATTCTAATTAAAATAATCATCCAAATTAATCATTGTCGTTAAAAATTTTATTTACCACTAATGGATTCATGATATGACATATTAACCCATTAAGTGATTGACACATGACTTTTTTTTTTGACTTTTGACTAAAGCTTAGGAACCTTTCTATAATTAGTTCAAAATATTTTCTCTCTCTTCTCTTTCTCATCACTTTTTTAATGACTTCCTCAACAACACCAAGCAGAATTGTTTCTATTACCCACTCCACGTGTTAGTCATTTAAGGGGCTAATGTCCCACATCAGCAATCTGTTCGTGGATTAACAAAATTTTTAATGATAATTACTAATTCAAACAATTATCTTAATTAGAGTGACTAAATTGAGAAAAAAATTAGATTGACCAAAATAGGACAAACCCTATTTTAAAGTGGCCATAGGTTTAGTTTACTCAAATATAAAATAACCCATTTAGTTAATTCCAATATTTAAGCCAATCGAATTCTTCGAATACTAAATGGGTTTATAAGAGTCAATTTCAATTGCTAAAGGAAAAATTCATGTTTATAAAAAAATATAATATATATAATCTATACTATTGTTATACCCTATGTAGCAAAACTCATAGAACAACTATAGAGAGTTTGACACGTGTCTCTCAACAAAACCAATGATATCACAAACCCACAACTAGTTCGCGGACCCTGTAATTGGTTTGTAAACCACAGCCTAACGAACTTCAGAATTATGCACCTTCGTTAAGGCTATATAAGGACCACGTGGTGGTCCAGAGTAATTGATTGCTAGTCGTCCTGATATATCTCATCCTAGGATGTCATATCACTGCCACTCTCAAGCGTATCAAATTAGACTTCCATGTTAACAATTTTAGGACATGCAGCTAAGTTTGGCCCCTACTATAAAAGGGTCATTCAAACAGCTCACGTGAGTCTCTCTCTTTTTGAATCTCTAAAATCTCTCCACAAACCCACAATTTCCTCCCAACCTTTAGACTGTTGGAAAAAGTGAGGTTTGAAAACAGTTTTCTTGCACAGTGAAAAATTAAAATTTTGAAAACCGACTCGTTTTGTGATATTTATAGCAACTTGTGTTTTTGGATTAAGCAAATCCTTGATGTTTTTCAGCTTTCAACCAAATAATCTTCTCCGCTATTCTAGTACCACAAACTACTTCGAGTGTGGGTTCAAACCAATTGAATTAAAACACAAAACTAGAAAAAGTTTTCTTTTCTTTTTAAGGTGAAAATGAAAATTCTCTTTTTTTTAATAACAATCGGTAGAATTATTATTTGAAAAAATATATTTAATAGTTGAGAATAAACTCTCTATTTTTTGGCAGAGTGACAATATCTTAAAGTTTTGTTAAATAGCCCTACCGGTACCATCTATTTATAGGGAGAGAAAGTATAACCCTTGTTGAATTAGAGAGGTTTATTTCAAATACAAAAACAACTTCGTACTCAGAGTAAAAGTAGGGTGGACAACATCTCCTAGTATTCCTACTAGGGTTGTCAACCCCTACATGTTCCATGAAGGGTTTTGGGCCTCTCTCACATTGGTTCAATTACAAGTACTTCTCGGACTTTTCGACCTAGTACTTTGTAATTTGATCCAACCAAATTTTTTTTTCTATTTCCCAAAATAAACTTCAATATTTTATATTAAATAAATTTCTCATCCCAATTTTACCTATATTAAAATAATGACAATTTTACCCTGGTAAAATTCTCAAGAAAATATATTTAATATTTCATAATTTAACTTGTTCTGTAACAGCCCGATTTAGGGGCTAGTTAGAATAACAATTTTGAAACCACTAATTCGAGGTTGGAGAAATTAGTTTTAATATTATATTATGTGTTATAGTATGATTATATGAGTGCATGAAAATTTTGGTGCATTAATTTTAGCGATTGCATGCTTAAGTGCTAAAAAGGACTAAATTGCATAAAGTGCAAAAGTTTTATTTTACAAGCTAGAGGTGTTAAACAACTATAGAACCTTAATTTGAGGTCCTTAATGTGCAAATAGGCCCTTAGAAATAGGGCTGGCCAGCCATAGGGGACAAAGAATTAAAACAGGTCAAAGTTGGTGGAAATTAGGTAATTAATTGATGTAGTAAAATAAAATAAAGAAAGGAAAAGATATCATCTTTCCTCTTCATCTTCTCCACCGAAATTTTCAGCAAAATAAGGGTTTGAGAACTCAAAATTTTTAGCCAATCTTTCTCCTTGCAAGTAAGAATTTTAATGGTCATTCTTTGATAATTTTTGTACTTTTGAGACCCTTGTTGCTTGAGCTAGCTAATGAGGGGACTATTTTGCAAAATGGTTGAAAATCTAGGGTTTTTTCCATGAGAGCATTAGTTTTGATTTCTAAAAATTTTAAGGAAGAAAATGAGTCTTAGTTGTTAAATAAACAACTTTTATGAAAGGTGTTTCCATGAAAACACCTAAAAGGACCTTTTTTAATAGGTGGAAAATGTGTCAAATAGTGAGTATAGGGAGTTTCTATAAGAGTAATAAATGTTCAACTAGGCTTGTGAAAAGAGGAAATTTGATTAGAATAGATTTACGAGCCTAGGGGTAAAATCGTAATTTTGTAAAAGATTAGGGGCAAAATGGTAATTTTGCCAAAGTATATTTTTGAAATGCCTTGATTAATGTGGTAATTTAAATGAGTGAATTTTTTATTATAGATCAAGAAGAATGAGGAATTAACCCTGACCGAGGAAAAGGCAAGGTTTCAGATTAGATTGCAAAATTGTCATATTTTGGTTATTTTGTGTTATGTCATATTTGTTAACCAATGTGTGGTTTTTAATGTCATTCAATTCATTTTGTAAATGGCCAATACTTGATAAGTTTTATATATTCAATGGTGATGAAGTTCATGAAGTGCATGCTTGTGTGAACCTATGTGTGGATGTCTTGATTTTTGAGAATTAGAACTACCTTATGGTCATGATATATGTTGCATTGAAATGGTATAAGTGTGGTTGCTTTGTAGGGTGGCAATTGGCTTTGTAGATAGCCTTACAATTGTCCACATAGGTAGACACATGGGTGTGTATCTAGGCTATGTGTAACACATGGTCAGCCCCATGGTCGTGTTGATAGGCCGTGTGAAACACCCCAAACCCGACCCACGAGCCATGATCGGATCTGGTATGTTCCTTGAGTAAAATATTCTAAAATAGATTGTTACTTTGAAAAGATTTGGGTGGTTTTTGAAGAAAATTTGTTCTGTGTTGGGTTCGAATTGAAAAGTCCAGGTTCTAATAAAACTTTATTATTAGTTTCGAAACTAGGAGTTAACAAAAAAAAGTCAAGTTGTTTTAGAGTTACTTTCAAATTGAAGACCATTTGTGGTTAGATTCCAAAACTTTTAAGAATTTATTTTTAGGAAAAGTAATTTAATCTTGACTTTTAAAAAAAAAATAATCGTATCGTAACAGAAATTAAAAACATGCATAGCAGTTTAAATCTAATGGCCTTATTACATAAAAAAAACCCGAAATAAATCCAAAATACTTAAAAGTAAAGAGTCCAAAATTTAAATAAATTCAGAGCTGAGCATGGCCACCGCTAAGCTCCTGCCGACCCAGTCCGTCACTGAGCGTCACCTGAAAAATATCCACAACAGGGTGAGTCAAACAGACTCAGTGTATAGCAACAAACATTAAGTCCCAACGATTCAGGCATATCGGATCATACATATACATATAACAATTAGAAATATAATGATGCAAACCCCGAACCCAAACCTAGATACCATCTGCTACACATCACCCATACCAACCATCACACCGTGGCGACTACTAAGTCGACCCTCCATCCGCTACACATCATCGAAGGCAGTCGCTGCAGACGATATGCTCATCACCCTTATATATATTGTGGCATAGCCACCAGATAATTATTTGTGACATAAGTCACCACATTCGGATTTTGTGACATGAGTCACCACATTCAAGATATTGTGGTATAAACCACCGGATCACTTCCCATAAAATAATTTCCCATATGCCCCATGTCATACAAATCATGCCACAACATGCCTTATGCCTTATTTCACATTTTTATCAATTTTCACATATGTGCCATATTCCAAATATTCATATCATTTATTAACATAATGTTAAGGTTACGTACCTGAGTACTTTGTACCATTGCATGGTACCTTTGGCCACATTTCACATCATTATAAACACATATATTAAATTGATACCATAAATCTATTAAGAGTTAGCGTGAGGTACACACCTGATTTACTTAGCGAGTTCACTGAAATCCCGAAAGTCCTGATCTAATCTTCTAGATCTCAAGCTCCTACATTCGGCCAACACTAACCATTTTAGCTAAAGGCCATTCGGCCAAATGATCAAATCCCGAAGGATTATTGCAACCAAAATCTTACCTTGTTGCCGATTTGATTACTAATCAAATCCTGAAACTTTGTAGTGTTTCCTCCTTTCAATCGGCTAGCACTAAATCACTTCACAGATTAGTTCTCGGCTTTTGAATAAATAAGAAATAGATCTAAGTCACTAAATAGGTCCTTGGTCAATATCTTAAGCACTTACCTTGTGGATCCGAATCCCAAATTGCTACTTGATTGGGGTATCTCGTCGAAATCACTATGGCATATGTTAGATCCAATTCTAACATTTAATCATAATGAATGGCCCTTGGCCGAATACATGCCTTACCTTAGATATTGAGATCCCGAAGATCTCCTCCTTATAGTCGACTACAAACAAATCCCGAAACCTCCTTTATAGTTTTGGCCAAGAGACATAAATGGCATTAGAATCTTGATTTTGGCTTTAAGAAAAGAAATAAAACGATGACAATAAAATCCTTACCCTTAATATTGAAATTGGCAACACCCTTACTTGAACCCACAGAGCTTTTCGGCTATGGCCTAGATGCTGATCAATTGATTTTGACTTTTGAGGAATAATAGAGGGATTCGGCTTCAACAAGGAAAAGAAAAGAGAGAGTATGAGACTTAGAGAGAATCGACAAGGGCTTAGGAGGATTCTTTTGATGCTATGAAGAATTCGGCTAGAAAAGAAAATTTTGAGAATAGAAGAGAAGGGAAATTTGGCCAGAGAGAAAGAGATGAGAAAAAAAAAAGAAAACAAGGAAAAAGATGAATACTCTACTCATAAATTCGGCTACCTACCCAAACACTAGCCTCACCTTGTTATTCTCCTATTTTTCCTCCTCTCTACACATTTAAAATTAATTCAGATAAATCATCAATTATCCCTTACCTTAGCCGAAATTTCAAAGGAAAAGACCAAGCCTAATCCTCACCTCCTCAAAGTCCCTATGCCGTCTACTACCTCTCTTCCTTGCCGAAAATAAAAGTCCCAAAATGTTGTTTGTGCTACTCGAACTTAGGCCACGTGACACCGCTTGTGGCGCCACCTACCCAAGCCTTAAGTGGTGTCTTCAAGCCACTTTAACAAGCTGATTCTTGTGTCTAATTTTCCTACAATTTCTCTTAAGGCCACTCTGCTTGGGCCCACTTCAAGACTTAAAACTTAATATTTTCTAAGGCATTTTCCTACATTCTAAGGTTCTCAAAATTCATAAAACACATTCCACATACACACAGACATGCTTCCACATATATAAGCAAAATGCACAAGCCCTAATTCCTGGATATTACAGTTCTACCCCCTTAAAATAATTTCGACCTCGAAATTACTCGGCTAGAATAAGTGGGGTATTCTTTGTCAGATTGCTTCTTCGGCTCCCAAGAAGCTTCTTCCGATCCATGATTGCGCCATAATACTTTGACTAGAGGTACTGACTTCCTCCATAACACTTTAACATCTCGTTCCAAAATCTGAATCGGCTCTTCCTCGTAGGACAAATCTGGCCTTAGCTCCACCTCTTCAACCGGTACCATATGAGATGGATCCGATCGATAACGACGTAGCATAGAAACATGGAATACGTCGTGCATCTGCTTCCACTCTGGAGGTAACTCTAACTGGTATGCCACTGGTCCAACTCGCTTCAATACCCGATAAGGTCCTATAAACCTGGGACTTAACTTCCCTTTGCGACCAAATCTCATCACCTTCTTCCAAGGTGAAACTTTGAGAAACACTTGATCTCCCACATCAAATTCTATTTCCTTCCATTTGAGATCTGCATACGACTTTTGCCTATCAGATGCCTCCTTCAACCATGCCCGAATTATCTTAACCTTCTCTTCGGATTCTGCCACAATTTTTGGACCCAAAATTTGACGTTCTCCCAATTTCGTCCAACATGTAGGAGTGTGACACTTTCGTCCATACAGTGCTTCGTACGGTGCCATCCGAATACTTGCCTGATAACTGTTATTGTACGCAAATTCTACTAAAGGCAAATACTCTTCCCAACTTCCTCTAAAGTCTATCACACATCCCCTCAGCATATCCTCCAACACTTGAATCACTCGTTCAGACTGCCCGTCCGATTGTGGATGAAATGCCATACTGAAGTCTAATCTGGTGCCTAAAGCCTGATGTAGTGCTTTCCAAAATCGAGACGTAAACCTTGGATCCTTATTTGAAATGATTGACATGGCACTCCATGCAACCTCACAATTTCTGCCACATATAACTTTGCTAACCTCTGGAGAGAATAGTCAACCCACACTAGAATGAAATGCGCGGACTTTGTCAATCGCTCCACTATCACCCATACAGAGTCCTTCTTAGTAGGCGTAAGGGGAAGCCCACTAACGAAGTCCATGGTGATTCTCTCCCACTTCCACTGTGGAATCTTTATCGGTTGAAGCAATCCTGACGGAACTTGGTGTTCAGCCTTAACTTGCTGACACGTTAAACACTTGCCTACAAATTCGGTAACTTCTCGCTTAAGTCCAAGCCACCAAAACTGTTCCCTTAGGTCTCTGTACAACTTACTGCCTCCAGGATGCATAGCATAAGGGCTACTATGCGATTCCTGAAGAATCCTCTGCCTTAACTCCTTGTTCCTCGGCATGTAGACCTTACCCTTGAAACACAATTCTCCTTTGTCATTAATACCATAATTTTCCAACTCCTCATTCTGCACTTGCCGTAACTTAGCATTTAGATCCCCATCTACCAACTGACTTTCTTTCACCTCATTCAACCATGTTGGTTTGACTTGCAACTCTGCCAGCAGACTTCCATCGTCATACAAGCTCAAATGCACAAACATCACCCTCAGATCTGACACTACTTTCTGACTTAGAGCATCTACCACTACATTCGCCTTGCCCGGGTGATACTCTATGGAACAATCGTAGTCCTTCAACAATTCCACCCACCTTCGCTGTCTCAGGTTCAACTCCTTCTGAGTCAGCAAATACTTAAGAATTTTGTGGTCTGTGTAGATTACTGACTTTTCTCCATAAAGATAATGCATCTACACCTTAAGAGCAAAGACCACTGCCGCCAATTCCAAATCGTGCGTCGGGTAGTTAACCTCATGTGGCCTTAATTGTCGAGACGCATAAGCGACTACTTTCCCATCTTGCATCAGTATACATCCAAATCCGGTGTGGGACGCGTCATAATACACCACAAAATCCTTTCCTGCCTCAGGCTGAATCAAAACGGAGCTTCAGTCAAGACCCTCTTAAGCTTCTCAAAGCTCTCCTGTTGCTTATTTGTCCATATGAAAGGTACTTCCTTTCTCAACAACTTTGTCAAAGGTGCGACTATCGATGAAAACCCTTCTGCAAACCTTCTGTAGTAGCCTGCCAAACCCAAGAAACTACGAACCTCAGCCACAGACTTAGGTGACTTCCAATCTAGCACTGCCTCAATCTTTCTAGGATCCACTCTTATTCCTTCCGCGGACACTACATGTCCTAAGAATGCAACTTCCTTCAGCCAAAATTCACACTTGCTGAATTTGGCATAGAGCTTCTTCTCCCTTAACACTTGTAACAATATCCGGAGATGCTCATCATGTTCCTCCTCGGACTTGGAATACACTAGGATATTGTCGATGAACACAACAACAAACCTATCCAAGTAAGGTTGAAAAACTCGGTTCATCATATCCATGAACGCGGCTGGGGCGTTCGTCAAACTAAACGGCATTACTAAGAACTCATAATGCCCATACCTTGTCCGGATAGCCGTCTTATGGATGTCTACCTCCTTCACCTTAAGCTGATGATATCCAGACCTTAGATCTATCTTTGAGAATACTGCCACCCCCTTAAGCTGATCGAACAAGTCGTCAATCCTTGGCAAAGGGTACTTGTTCTTGATGGTCAGCTTATTCAACTGACGATAATCTATGCACATGCGCATAGTTCCGTCATTCTTCTTCACAAACAAGATCGGTGCTCCCCATGGAGACACACTAGGTCGGATAAACCCACGATAAAGCAACTCTTGGATCTGAGCCTTGAGCTCAACCAACTCCTTTGGTGCCATTCTGTACGGGGCAATTGACACAGGAGTTGTTCCTGGCAGCAAATCAATTCCGAACTCTATTTCCCTATCTGGGGGTATTCCAGGTAACTCTTCTAGAAAGACATCCACAATCTCCCTTACGGTTCTACTTCCACTAACTCCCCCTTCTTTCGCATCCAAAGCACTAACGAAAGCCAGAAATGCCTTACACCCCTTCCGAACCATCTTATCAGCCTTTAAGGCTGAAACTACGTTAGACAAGTAGTTTCTTCTTCCCCCTATCATAACTACCGCCTTATCCTTCGACGTCCTTAACTCCATTCGCTTAGCCGCGCAATCCAATACAGCCAATTGTTCCACTAGCCAGTCCATACCAAGTATGAGATCAAATTCTCTGAAGGGTAATTCTATTAAGTCGGCAGGAAATACCACTCCCTGAAGCTCCAAAGGTACACTCCGAAACATCTTATTCACCACTACAGTTTGACCTAATGGGCTTACTACAGTCATCTCCCTATTAGATAGTTCAGAGGCTAGGCCTAATGTTTCAACTACTCTACATGCAACATAAGAGTGGGTAGAGCCAACATTAATCAAAGCAAAGTAAGGCTTGCCAAATATAAGGAACGTACCGGTTATGACGTCGGTGCGTCTCCGTCCTCCTTTCGATGAATTGCATACACTAAACCCGATTGTCTTACCTCTGTATTATTAACACCTCTGCTCGATGTTTCTCATCCCCTTCCAGCACCGTTACCTCTACCATTCGGACCACGACCCCGCTGAGGCTGCTGTCCACCTCTTTCAGCCTGATTAGAACCCTGACCCGTTGGTCGATTTTCGTCTATCTTTATCGGACAGTCCTTAATCATATGATCCTTAGACCCGCACTTAAAGCATCCTCCTGTCTTCTTCCAACACTCCCCTAAATGCATCTTCCCACACTGAGCACAAGTACGATACTGCCCTCCTGTCGCAGCCTGTTGACCTCGCGGCCCATCAACTCTAGGCCTCTTTTGCACATTCTCAGATGACCCTGATGATCCAAAACCTCTCCTTTGCCTATTTCGATCCGTGTTCTACCTCACAGAGTCCTTAATCCCTTCAGCTACCTTAGCTTTTTCTACCAACACAGTAAACTCCTACTCCTAGTGCGGGGCTATCAACAACCTCAAATCATCTCTCAGTCTGTCCTCAAATCGGACACATCACTCATGCTCCATAGCCATGATTCCTCGAGCATACCGGCTCAACCTTAAGAATTCAGCCTCGTACTCTACTACGGACTTGTTCCCTTGAACCAGCCCCAGAAATGCCTTCCTCTGCGCATCAATATAATTAGTACCAACATACTTCTTCTGGTATGCCGCCTTAACATACTCCCAAGTGAGTTCCTCCGCCGTAGCACCATCCTACACTGTGAGCCACAACTGGAATGACTCATCGCGAAGAAGCGACACCATTCCTTTCAGCTTCTCCTTAGCAGTTAAATCGATCTCATCCATGATTCATTCGGTCGCCTCCAACAAATACTCAGCAGTACTGGGTGCCACACCAGATATACCACGGAACACCTCAGCTCCGTTGGCTCAGAGTCGCTCGGGTACAGATTTCTGAGCCCTCATACCTCCTCCTGCTCCAGCCACCATCTCAAGCACTCGCAAGACCGCTGCGACATTGCATCATCCCCGTCGATCTTTTTGCTCAACACCAACAAATTTGGTGGTGGGGTGGTGGTGGTACCTCATTCTCAGATCCTTGACCCGATCTAACGGGTTCCGATACGATCATTCTGCCTCTACCATGGCCTCGCACATTACGACCATGTCCCCTAGAACTCATGCCTACTATCGCGATTTAATCTGATTAAATAAAGTTTTATGCATTAGTCTTGGTTCCATTGATCATCCGCGAAGATGTTTTATGCAAAGAAGTTTTAGTAGTAATTCTTTTGATCATTCAGAGTTTCAAGTCTTCTATCCTAATTTAGATAAACATGTCCATTCAATAGTACACACATTCACCATTCAAACATTGTTGTCTATTCCTATCCCAGGGCTATTTTCGTAGTTTATCTTAGAAGGGCATTTTGGTAATAAATCGAGTTCAATTTTGAAAATCTTAATAAATCAAGGCACTCTGAAATTTTCAAAACTTGAGGGTACTTTGGAAATTTTCCCAAATCAGGGGTCATTTTGGTAATTTTGTAAATTAGGGGTAATTTCGTAAATTTTCCAAATCAGGGTATCTTAACATTTTGCAAAAATAGGGTTTTTGGACATTTATAAGGTAAGAAAATCTTGATAAAAACTGTGGGTAGTATGGAAATTTTATGAACCAGGGGCATTTTAGTATTTTTTTTTACAATCAGGGTTATTTGGGTAATTTTGTAAATCGAGAATATTTTGGAAAATTTTCAAAATAGTTTTCCTACACATCAAAGGGTAATTTGGTGATTTTAAAACTATGGTTTTTATAAAAATATGGCTAGTCCCTTTCGGGTTTTAGTTATTGGATTTAGCCCATAATAAGTCCTCTTGGCTAGGGTGAAACGTCACTACGCACCAAGTAGGATTCGAGTGGAGAGGAGGTGAGTCACTAGGACTGCTTAAATACCAAGCTCCCATCGAAACCAATCTAAACATGCGCACAATGGTTGCCACACCCTAACTCGGTGACTTAGACACAGGTTTGTTTAATTAGGCTTTAAAGTTTTATGCAATTCTGTGTTGGAGTCAGCTAATCCAAGCGTTTAATAACTTAATATACTAATCTACGTTCCCTTTGTACCCATATACAAATCATATAATAAATCACACAATAGTTAGGGGTACTTACCTGGTGGACTTCAGGTCGGAGACTTAGGTGCCATGCCGGAAACCTGCTCATTTCACAAAGACTTTCACAAAATTCATTTGGGCCAAATTTTGAAAAATATTGTGGGCTTTAAACCCAAGGCTGAGAGTTTAAAACTGGGCTCTGATACTAAGCTGAAACACCCCAAACCCGGCCCACGAGCCATGACAAGATCTGTTATGTTCCTTGAGTAAAATATTCTAAAAGCATTGTTACTTTGAAAAGATTTGGGTGGTTTTGAAGAAAATTTGTTCGTGTTGGGTTGAATTGAAAAGTCTAGGTTCTAATAAAAATTTATTATTAGTTTCAAACTAGGAGTTAACAAAAAAAAGTCGAGTTGTTTTAGAGTTACTTTCAAATTGAAGACCATTTGTGGTTAGATTCCAAAACTTTTAAGAATTTATTTTTAGGAAATGTAATTTAATCTTGACTTTTAAAAAAAATAATCGTATCGTAACAGAAATTAAAAACATGCATAGCTGTTTAAATCTAATGGCCTTATTAAATCAAACAAAACCGAAATAAATCCAAAATACTTAAAAATAAAGAGTCTAAAATTTAAATAAATTCTGAGCTGAGCATGGCCACCGCTAAGCTCCTGCCGACCCGGTCCGTCACTGAGCGTCACCTGAAAAATATCCCACAACGGGGTGAGTCAAACAGACTCATTGTGTAGCAACTAACACTAAGTCCCAACGATTCAGGCATATCGGATCATACATATACATATAACAATTAGAAATATAATGATGCAAACCCCGAACCCAAACCTAGATACCATCTGCTACACATCACCCGTACCAACCATCACACCGTGGCGACTACTAAGTCGACCCTCCATCCGCTACACATCATCGAAGGTAGTCGCTATAGACGACATGCTCATCGCCCTTATATTTATTGTGGCATAGCCACCAGATAATTATTTGTGACATAAGTCACCACATTCAGATTTTGTGACATGAGTCACCACATTATATATTGTGGTATAAACCACCAGATCACTTCCCCATAAAATAATTTCCCATATGCCCCATGTCATACAAATCATGCCACATCATGCCTTATGCCTTATTTCACATTTTTATCAATTTTCACATATGTGCCATATTCCAAATATTCATATCATTTATTAACATAATATTAAGGTTATGTACCTGAGTACTTTGTACCATTGCATGGTACATTTGGCCACATTTCACATCATTATAAACACATATACTAAATTGATGCCATAAATCTATTAAGAGTTAGCGTGGGTACACACCTGATTTACTTAGCGAGTTCACTGAAATCCCGAAAGTCCCGATCTAATCCTCTAGATCTCAAGTTCCTACATTCGGCCAACACTAACCATTTTAGCTAAAGGCCATTTTTGCCAAATGATCAAATCCCGAAGGATTATCGCAACCAAAATCTTACCTTGTTGCCGATTTGATTACTAATCAAATCCCGAAACTTTGTAGTGTTTCCACCTTTCAATCGGCTAGCACTAAATCACTTCACAGATTAGTTCTCGGCTTTTGAATAAATAAGAAATAGATCTAAGTCACTAAATAGGGCCTTGGCCGAATATCTTAAGCACTTACCTTGTAACAGACCGAATTTAACCCTAATCAGAACGGTGGTTTCGGGACCACAAATCCGAGCCTGAGAAATATTTAAATATTATATTTAGTGTTTATTATATATGAATTTATGTGTGTGAAAGTTTCAGAGAAAAATTTTATCGCTTGAGTATTGAATTTGACAAAAGGACTTAATCGCGTAAAAGGTAAAAGTGGCATACTAGAGTGTAAAGTGCCTATTTCAGCATGGCTTTTTAATATGAAGCATTAAAAGGGTAAATAACCCATTTTTAGAGTTATTGGGTGGCTTATGTCAAAATAACCTTAGTATATATGTTAGTATTATTTTATATTAAAGGTTATATTAGTAATTTAATAATTACTTTATTATATGTTAAAATAACATAAACAAAAGCCATCATCTTATTCATTCTCTCATGGTCAATATTGAGAAAGAAAAAAGGGTTTTGTTCTTTGAATTTGGCATTTGGAGGCTTGATTTCAAGGTTAGTTTGATTTGATTTTTAATAATTTTTACGTTTTGAGATCGTTGCTTGAACCGTAGTCGACCCATGTTGTAATTTTGAATCCAAGCATGTTTGATGTTCAGCTATTGATAGGTTTATATAGTTTTGATGTTTGATGGTGTTAGATAAAAGATAAGTTAAAATTAGTATATTATGTATTGGAAGTTTTGAAGAATTTTTGTTTTTAGGCCAAATTGTAAAAATAAAAATTAGAGAGGGCTTAAATGCAAAATAAATGAAAGAAATGGACCTATATGGTCCTTATACATATTCGGCCCTTGTATAGTCTTAGCTAATTTGGTGTATTTTGTGTGTTATGTAAATAGGACTAAATTACAAAGTTTTGAAATATTGGGGGTAAAATAGTAATTTGACCATTTATGTGCTTAGGGACTAAATTGAGATGAAATGTACTTGAATGAGCTAAATTTTAATGTGTTTTAGATCAAGAGCAAAGAAAATGGATTTAGATCGGGAAAGACGAAGGTTCTCGAATAGCCGATTTGCATGGTCTATCGACAACCGAGGTAAGTCCTTAACAATTATATGACTAAAATTATTTATGTGACTTAATGGATGATGAAATTTAAATGTTTTGAGGATATATTTATAGGATAGCCGAATGTAGCTAAATATTTTAGCAAGAAGTGTTGAAAAATTTTAATCAATTGATAAGTTCATGTGATATGAATTAAGTATGGTTTGTATAATTCGTTAGCTTGTAATGTGAATGTGATGGAAGTAATATTGTATTTCGGCTTGAGCCTAGCGTGCCTTGTGCCGTTGATTTAATTCGGCTTTAATGCCTAGTGGCTTCGTCAGGTGATTTAATTCGCTTTAATCTAGCGTGCTTCGTGCGTTGATTTAATTCGCTTAAATGCCTAAAGGTGCTTCGTGCTTGTTATATGCTATAAGGAGATTTTGAGAATCAAACAAGGTGAGATATATATGTGGTTATGTACTAAAAGTTCGGTAAGAATTTGCCTACTATATTAGTAAGGAAGAAAGTGAGTTAAGTTCTTTTGTTTTGAATCAATTTGATGTGTAGAAATGGTCAATTGCTCAAGTTATATAATACATAATGTTGAATCTATCATTGATGTGAATATACATAGCTTATATGTGAAGTTGATAAATATGTGAAGTTGATAAAGTATATGATCGAGTGATATAGTGATGAAAATCAATATAAATGTGACATTAGTATTCTATTAGTGTGTTCAATATATATATACATATATAGAGAAATTTATGTACAATATTATTAGTTTGAAAAGTTAAGTGTTTACTTGTATGTTCATTGTAAGTATATGTGCTTAGGACTTACTAAGCCGTTGAGCTTACTCTGCTTATGTTTGTATTCTATTTTATAGATCAATAATTCAACTACGGCTCTGGGGATCATCAAGACAATGTAACCACACTATCACTCTCTTGGTATAGTTATGTTTTGTAAACTTTTGAATTAAAGGCATGTATAGGCTTTGTGTTGATAAATAATGAATAATGTCGGTTTGTAAATATAAATATGGCCTTGCGAATAATTTGTTGCTTTTGGTTAAGTTTAGGTTTCATATATGATATGGTTGCCTGCATTAAAATACCAATAGATATGCGATTTCGGTCATGCTTTAAATCATACATGAAAATTGATCATATGATATATATATATATATATATATGGTGTAATATTGGGATATGTACTTAGGTATAAAGAAGTAAATGTGAATGTACAAAGATACCATGTAAAATAGCTATCTCGCTTGGTTATGGTTGACTTGATTATGCATGGTAAAATGTATATATATATTTATACTTGTAATGTCATTTGATAATGCTTAAATATGTATGGCTTTGTGGTAAGTATTTAGAGTAAAATTTTTATACTTGATAAGAGCACCTATAGTACGCATAAATGCATGTAAACCATGTTTGAATTAGGCATATCTTATATTTAAGAATTGAATGAACATGGGTACCACTAATTGCATGTATTGTATATTATATGCATAAATAAAAATACTAGGTTATGAGTTGATCTCATTTGGAGTTTAGGTTTACATTTGAATGCTAACCATATTCGGTTATGTGAAATGAGTATTAAGGTATGAATATGTGGTTATAATTACATAGGTATATATGTATATGCACGTAGGTAATGGTCATGGCCGAATGGGGTGAATGAAAACGTGAATTGATGAATCGATTGATATTTATATACATGTTATGTTATAATGCAAAATGGTTACATATACGAATGGTATGATCTTAAGTGATAAAGAAATGAGGAATTTATGAAATCCATAATGATGTATGCTTATTTAGTCTTTGATGGTGAATGATTCAATGAGTAATGTGTCACTAGTTGTAAATGATCTTATTTGTGAAGTATTACTGAATGTCTTGATATTCGACTAGGGATATTGCTTTCTTTGATAATATGATTTGGTATACTATATTTAAGTAGTAACAATTATAAAAGTGCATTTGATGGGTGTTGAGGTCTGGTTATACCTCGTAACCCTATTCCGGCAATGGATACGGGTTAGGGGTGTTACATTTGATTGGTATCAGAGCTACGGTTTAGTCGATTCTAGGACTACCGTAGTACGTAAGAGTCTAGCTATACATGCCTTTGAATTTTATATGTGATAGTGTGGGGACTTCTAACAATTTCAATTGTATTTTATATAGTAAATGGATTCCGATCCCGATAGAGCCGTAGTGGATGATGTGGAGAGTGTTGCCTCGGTCACGCACATGGATTAGCACTATTAGACTCTCAACCGCCACGGGTAACCACGAGGAGAGGCTAAACAAGCCTTCTACCAAATGATGAATGAATGGTTTACCCAGTTTGTTCGTAATAATCCTACTGTACAACAACCTCCACCCCGAATAATCCAACTCCTGCACCTTCAAGACTTCAATGATAGATCCAATGAGATCTAGTAGGCCTCCTGTTGATAAAATCGGGAAGTTTAAATAAGAATTCAAGGCTAATGATGATGATGATGCAGAGCAAGTTGAAATGTGGCTTGATAACACTATTCGGTACTTGATGAGCTATCCGCACTCCTGCATTTAATGTTTGAAATGTGCTATATCTTTACTTTGGGACACCGCTTATCAACGGTGGAATACACTAGTATCGTGGTTCCAAAAGAAAAAGTGACATGGGATTTCTTCCGAATGAATTCATAACAAATATATCACCGAGGTTCATTGACCGAAACGAAAAGAATTTCTTGAATCAAACAGGGAAAATGACCGTGACCGAATATGAGCAAAAATTTGTCGATTGAGCCGATATGCTCGGAGTGTGTATCAATCAAGCCATTATGTGCAAAAGGTTTGAAGACGATTTGAATGAAGATTTAAAGTTGCTAGTTGGCATTCTTGAGATCAAAGAATTTGTGACACTAGTCGAGCAAGCTTGCAAAGTCAAGAGCTTGGGAAAGAGAAAAGAAAGGCCGAGATGAAGCTAGAGACACTCGTAAAAAGACTGTCGGGCAAGAATTTCCATTCCACATCTAAGAAGTTTAGAGATGACTTCAGCCGACATAAAGCTACTTCAGATTCACCTAGACATGATCGACCTTCCGTGGGCTCCCGAGCTACCTCGATGGCCAGTGTTGATAACGTTCCACGTAATTGAGTTGAATGCAAACATTGTGGAAAATGGCATTCGGGAGTTGTAGAGTTCGTGATCGATCCCCGCTTAAATGTGGATCCTCGCACCATTTTATTCGAGAGTGCCCGATGTTAATGAGTAGAATACTGCGCAGAATTCTAGACTAAGCAAGATTGCATCACCTGAAGGCACCACCGTGCATTCCGCAATGTAGGTGGTAGTCGAGAGGGACGAAGGACAAAGAGCTCGATCCGAGGCTAGAGCTCCCGCCAGAGCTTATGTTACTCGAGCTAGGGACGGCGTCGCTTCTCCGATGTCATTACTAGACTTTCACCCTTTATGATACTACCGTGATTGCATTGATTGATCCCGGTTCGACCCATTCATATGTATGTGAAACTCGGTATTCAAGAAGACTCGCCGCTTGAGTCTCATCGAGTTTGTGATTCGCGATCCAACCCTTTGGGTAGATGTGTGTTTGTTAATAAAGTGTGTAAAAGTTACCCATTGATGATTTGGGATTTTGCTTCCCAATCGATTTAATGTCATTGTTTTCGATGAGTTTGATATAATTTTGGGAATGGATGGTTAACTTCGCATGATGCAGTGGTGAATTGTAAAAGAAAGCTTATTAATTTGAGACATCAGAACGGTGAGATCATTAGAATTGAATCCAGTGATTTAGGTGGGTTTCCTACAGTTATATCCTCAATGTTAGCCTGGAAGTATGTAAGAAAAGGGTGCGAAGCTTATTTGGCTTATGTACTGGATAATAAATTATCTGAAAAATAGATTGAATCTGTGTCGATTGTATGTGAATACCCAGATGTGTTTCTTGAAGAATTACCGGGTTTACCCCCTGTACGAGAGATTGAGTTTGGCATTGAATTAGCTCGAACGATTCGATCTCAATAGCTCCATATCGGATGGCACCTATCGAGTTAAAAGAGTTGAAAGAACGCTTGCAAGAATTAATAGATAGGGCTTTGTACGACCAAGTTTCTCTCCTTGGGTGCACCAATTCTTTTGTGAGAAAGAAAGATGAAACGATGCGAATGTGCATTGATTATCAAAATCAATAAGGTAACTATAAAGAATAAGTAACTGCTACCTCTGATTGATGATTTGTTTGATCGGTTGAAAGGGGCTTCAGATTTTCAAGATAGACTTGAGATCGGGTTATTATCGCCATGAGTCGAGATATAGATGTGCCAAAACGCATTCAGGATGAGGTACGAACATTTTGAGTTTTTGGTTATGCCTTTGGGCTTCCTAATGCATTGCTTTTATGGATTTGATGAATCGGGTTTTAGCAGCTTTTGGATCGATTTGTGGTAGTGTTTATTGATGATATATTGATTTACTCCAAAGATGAAATTGAGCATACCGAGCATTTGAGATTAGTGCTACAAACTTTATAAATCAGCTTGTATGCGAAGTTTAGTAAGTGTGAGTTCGGATGAAAGAGGTCACTTTTTGGGACATGTTGTTTCAAAGATCGTGCATTCGAGTTGATCCAACAAAATATCGGCTATACTTGAGTGGAAGCCACCGAAAAATGTTTTAGATTTGAAGTTTTCGGGACTTCGGGTTACTATAGACGATTTGTGAAAGATTTTTCCATGATAGCTACCCGCTGACAAAGTTATTACGAAAGATGTCAGGTTCGAGTGGTCAGAAAAGTGTCAGAAAAGTTTTGATCAGCTGAAAGCCCTTTTGACAGAAGCTCCAGTGTTAGTTCAGCCTGAATCAGGTAAAGAATTTGTTGCTTATTCTGATGCTTCTTTAAATGGTTTGGGCTGCGTTTTGATGCAGAAAGGCAAAGTTGTAGGCTACGCTTCAAGACTATTGAAGCCGCATGAAAGAAATTACCTGACGCATGACTTAGAACTTGCAGCCATTGTTTTCACATTGAAAATTTGGCGTCACTATTTATTTGGCGAGAGGTGTCACATTTATTCAGATCATAAAAGTCTAAAGTATTTAATGACTCAGAAGGATCTAAATTTGAGACAACGCAGGTGGTTAGAATTGTTGAAAGACTATGAGTTGGTGATTGACTACCATCCGGGAAAAGCTAACGTCGTTGCAGATGCGTTAAGTCAAAAATCATTGTTTGCTCTTCGTGCAATGAATGCACAGATAGCTATGTCTGGTGATGGTTCGATCATAGCCGAGTTACAAGCAAGACCGATGTTTATTCAGCAAATTTGTGATGCACAGAAAGTTGACAAGGATTTGATTGCTAGACGAATTCAGTGCGAAAAAGGTGCAGAGTCAGATTTTCAGATTGATACAAATGACTGTTTGAATTTTAAAAGTCGAATGTGTGTTCCGAAAAACTCAAATTTGATACAGGTGATTCTGAGTAAGGCTCATAGTGGTCGATTGTCAATACATCCGGGTAGCACAAAGATGTATAATGATTTGAAACAGTTCTATTGGTGGCCGGGCATGAAACGGGATATATCTGAATTTGTTTCGAAATGCTTAGTTTGTCAGCAAGTAAAAGCTGAACATCAAGTGCCATCTGGATTACTTCAGCCAATCATGATACCTGAATGGAAATGGGATATAATTACAATGGATTTTGTATCCGGTCTTCCTATGACACCGAGTAAGAAAGATGCCGTCTGGGTTATAGTTGATAGACTGGCTAAATCAGCTCATTTTGTGCCGGTTCGTACAGACTTTTCACTCGATAAACTTGTTGAATTGTATGTATCGTAAATTGTGAGATTGCATGGTGTACCGAGTTCCATTGTTTCAGACAGAGACCCGAGATTTACATCGCGGTTTTGGAAGAAGTTGCAAGATGCCTTAGGTACTAAACTACATTTTAGTACAGCTTTCCATCCGCAGACAGACGGTCAGTCTGAGCGAACTATTCAGATACTTGAGGACATGTTGAGATGTTGCGTTCTCGAGTTTGAAGGTACGTGGGAACGATACCTACCTTTGATTGAATTTACTTATAATAACAGTTTTCAATCTAGTATCAAGATGGCACCTTATGAAGCCTTGTATGGGCGAAAGTGTGAACACCATTATATCGGATCGAGCTCAATGAGAATAAGATACATGTGGTTGATTTGATTAAAGAAACTAAATGTAAAGTAGCTATTATTAGAGACAATTTAAAAGCGCTCGGATCGTCAAAAGTCTTATGCTGATTTGAAACGTAAAGACATTGAATTTCGTGTCGAGATCGAGTATATTTAAAGGTTTCTCCGTGGAAGAAAGTGCTCCGCTTTTGGTAGGAAGGCAAATTGAGCCCGAGGTTCATTGGACCGTATGAAATCATTGAACGCGTTGGGCTCGTTGTTTATAGGTTGAGGCTACCCTCGAATTAGAAAAGATACGATGTATTTCACGCTTCTATGCTTCGTAGATACAAATCGGATCCGTCACATGTGATTTCTCCGTCGAGATTGAGATCCAACCCGATATGACGATGAGGAAAAACGATCCGTATTTTAGCCCGGAAATGAAAGAGTTAAGAAACAAAAGGATTTCCTTAGTGAAAGTACTATGGAATCGCAGACGGAGTTGAAGAGGCAACGGGAGCCTCAAGATTCAATGAGGCAACAATATCCGACGTTGTTTAATCGGTAAGATTTTCTGGGACGAAAATCCTTAAGGGGAGAGTTGTAATGCATCAATTTAACCCTAATCGGAACGGTGGTTTGGGACCACGAATCGAGCCCGAGAAATATTTAAATATTATATTTAGTGTTTATTATATATGAATTTATGTGTGAAAGTTTCAGAGAAAAATTTTATCGCTTGAGTATTGAATTTGACAAAAAGGACTTAATCGCGTAAAAGGTAAAAGTGGCATACTAGAGTGTAAAGTTTCTATTTGAGCATGGCTTTTAATATGAAGCATTAAAAGGGTAAATAACCCATTTTAGAGTTAGTGGGTGGCTTATGTCAAAAATAACCTTAGTATATATGTTAGTATTATTTTATATTAAAGGTTATATTAGTAATTTAATAATTACTTTATTATATGTTAAAATAACATAAACAAAAGCCATCATCTTATTCATTCTCTCATGGCCGAATATTGAGAAAGAAAAAAAAGGGGTTTTGTTCTTTGAATTTCGACATTTGGAGGCTTGATTTCAAGGTTAGTTTGATTTCGGTTTTTAATAATTTTTACGTTTTTGAGATCGTTGCTTCGAACCGTAGTCGACCCATGTTGTAATTTTTGAATCCAAGCATGTTTGATGTTCGGCTATTGATAGGTTTATATAGTTTTTGATGTTTGATGGTGTTAGATAAAAGATAAGTTAAAATTAGTATATTATGTATTGAAGTATTGAAGAATTTTTGTTTTAGGGCCAAATTGTAAAAATAAAAATTAGAGAGGGCTTAAATGCAAAATAAATGAAAGAAATGGACCTATATGGTCCTTATACAAATTCGCCCTTGTATAGTCTTAGCTAATTTGGTGTATTTTGTGTGTTATGCAAATAGGACTAAATTACAAAGTTTTGAAATATTGGGGTAAAATAGTAATTTGCCCATTTATGTGCTTAGGGACTAAATTGAGATGAAATGTACTTGAATGAGCTAAATTTTAATGTGTTTTAGATCAAGAGCAAAGAAAACAGATTTAGATCGGGAAAGACGAAGGTTCTCGAATAGCCGATTTGTACTGGTCTATCGACAAATGAGGTAAGTCCTTAAGCAATTATATGACTAAAATTATTTATGTGACTTAATGGATGATGAAATTTAAATGTTTTGGGGATATATTTATAGGATAGCCGAATGTAGCTAAATATTTTAGCAAGAAGTGTTGAAAAATTTTAATCGAATTGATAAGTTCATGTGATATGAATTAAGTATGGTTTGTATAATTCTGGTTAGCTTGTAATGTGAATGTGATGGAAGTAATATTGTATTTCGGGCTTCGAGCCTAGCAGGCCTTGTGCCGGTGATTTAATTCGGGCTTTAATGCTCAGCGTGCTTCGTGTTTGATTTAATTCGGGCTTTAATGCTCAGCAGTGCTTCGTGCGTTGATTTAATTCGCTTTAATGCCTAAAGGTGCTTCAGTCTATGATTTAATTCGCTTAAATGCTCAGGTGCTTCGTCGTGGTGATATGCTATAAGGGAGATTTTGAGAATCAAGCAAGGTGAGATATATATGTGGTTATGTACTAAAAGTTCGGTAAGAATTTGCCTACTATATTAGTAAGGAAGAAAGTGAGTTAAGTTCTTTTTGTTTTCAATAATTTGATGTGTAGAAATGGTCAATTGCTCAAGTTATATAATACATAATGTTGAATCTATCATTGATGTGAATATACATAGCTTATATGTGAAGTTGATAAAGTATATGATCGAGTGATATAGTGATGAAAATCGATACAAATGTGACCTTAGTATTCTATTAGTGTGTTCAATATATATATATATATATAGAGAAATTTATGTACAATATTATTAGTTTGAAAAGTTAAGTGTTTACTTGTATGTTCATTGTAAGTATATGTGCTTAGGACTTACTAAGCCGTGAGCTTACTCTATTTATGTTTGTGTTCTATTTTATAGATCAATAATTCAACTACTGCCTGGGGGATCATCAAGACAATTAACCACACTATCACTCTCTTTGGTATAGTTATGTTTTGTAAACTTTTGAATCAAAGGCATGTATAGGCTTTGTGTTGATAAATAATGAATAATGTCGGTTTGTAAATATAAATATGGCCTTGCTAATAAGGTCGTTGCTTTTGGTTAAGTTTAGGTTTCATATATGATATGGTTGCTTGCATTAAAATACCAATAGATATGCGATTTTGGTTATGCTTTAAATCATACATGGAAATTGATCATATGATATATATATATATATATATGGTGTAATATTGGGATATGTACTTAGGTATAAAGAAGTAAATGTGAATGTACAAAGATACCATGCTAAAATAGCTATCTTGTTTGGTTATGGTGATTTGATTATGCATGGTAAAATGTATATATATATATATTTATACTTGTAATGTCATTTGATAATGCTTAAATATGTATGGCTTTGTGGTAAGTATTTAGAGTAAAATTTTATACTTGATAAGAGCACCTATAGTACGATAAATGCATGTAAACCATGTTTGAATTAGGCATATCTTATATTTAAGAATTGAATGAACATGGGTACCACTAATTGCATGTATTGTATATTATATGCATAAATAAAAATACTAGGTTATGAGTTGATCTCATTTGGAGTTTAGGTTTACATTTGAATGCTAACCATATTCGGTTATGTGAAATGAGTATTAAGGTATGAATATGTGGTTATAATTACATAGGTATATATATATATGTACGTAGGTAATGGTCATGTGGGTGAATGAAAACGTGAATTGATGAATCGGTTGATATTTATATACATGTTATGTTATAATGCAAAATGGTTACATATACGAATGGTATGATCTTAAGTGATAAAGAAATGAGGAATTTATGAAATCCATAATGATGTATGCTTATTTAGTCTTTGATGGTGAATGATTCAATGAGTAATGTGTCACTAGTTGTAACTGATATTATTTGTGAAGTATTACTAAATGTCTTGATATTCGACTAGGGATATTGCTTTCTTCGATAATATGATTTGGTATACTATATTTAAGTAGTAACAAGTATAAAAGTGCATTTGATGGGTGTTGAGGTTTGGTAATACCTCGTAACCCTATTCCGGCGATGGATATGGGTTAGGGGTGTTACATACCTTGTGGATCTGAATCCCGAAATTGCTACTTGATTGGGGTATCTGTCGAAATCACTATGGCATATGTTAGATCCAATTCTAACATTTAATCATAATGAATGGCCCTTGGCCGAATACATGCCTTACCTTAGATATTGAGATCCTGAAGATCTCCTCCTTATAGTCGACTACAGACAAATCTCGAAACCTCCTTTATAGTTTCGGCCAAGAGGCATAAATGGCATTAGAATCTTTATTTTGGCTTTAAGAAAAGAAATAAAACGATGACAATAAAATCCTTACACTTAATATTGAAATCGGTAACACCCTTACTTGAACCCACAGAGCTTTTCGGCTATGGCCTAGATGCTGATCAATTAATTTTGGCTTTTGAGGAATACTAGAGGGATTCGGCTTCAACAAGGAAAAGAAAAGAGAGAGTATGAAACTTAGATAGAATCGACAAGGGCTTAGGAGGATCTTTTTGATGCTATGAAGAATTCGGCTAGAAAAGAAAATTTTGAGAAAAGAAGAGAAGGGAAATTCGACCAGAGAGAAAGAGATGAGAAAATAAAAGAAAACAAGGAAAAAGATGAATACTCTGCTCATAAATTTGGCTACCTACCCAAACACTAGCCTCACCTTGTTATTCTCCTATTTTCCTCCCTCTACACATTTAAAATTAATTCAGATAAATCATCAATTATCCCTTACCTTAGCTAAAATTTCAAAGGAAAAGACCAAGCCTAATCCTCATCTCCTCAAAGTCCCTATGCCGCCCACTACCTCTCTTCCTCACCAAAATAAAAGTCCCAAAATGTTGTTTGTGCTATTCAACCTAGGCCCCACACACTTGCTGTGGCGTCACCTACCCAAGCCTTAAGTGGCGCCTTTAAGCCACTTTAACAAGTGATTCTTGTGTCTAATTTTCCTACAATTTCTCTTAAGGCCACTGCCTTGGGCCCACTTCAAGACTTAAAACTTAATATTTTCTAAGGCATTTTCCTACATTCAAAGGTTCTCAAAATTCATAAAACACATTCCACATACACACAGACATGCTTCCACATATATAAGCAAAATGCACAAGCCCTAATTCCCGGATATTACACCGTGTGTGCCTCTGCATACTAGGTTGGTAAGTCAAAATACCCAATAGTAAACACACGGGCTGAGACACAGCCATGTGTCTCAACCGTGTGGGAGACATGGCCATAGAGCATGGGTGTGTGCCCAAGCGTGTGAAGTCTTTACCTGAATTTGGGAATTTAATTCACCACATGATCTAAGGACACGGGCATGTGACCTAAATGGAATGATGATGTCATAAATAGAATGTAAAGGTTTTCACACACAGGTGAAGACACAAGCGTGTCATAGCCGTGTGAGTGACACAGGTGTGTGTCAGGCCACGTGAAAAACCCTATAGGTTCAAAATAAAAAATAAAATCCACACAGACTGGGGACATGGGCGTGTGTGACCACATAGCCTGCCCACACGGGCGTGTCCCTCACCACACGGGCTTGTGGCCCTATTTTAAGTGAAACTTTTCTAAGTATTCAAAATTTTTCGATTCAATCTCGAACCACCCCGTAAGTGTGTTTAAGGTCTCGTAGGCTTATAAGAGGGATGCTATGATCTCGAATGAGAAGTTTTTAAATTATAACGAAATTTTATATTACGACGTTGTATGTTTGAGCAAGTAAAGTGTGGTAATGCCTCATACCTAGTTCTGACATCGGATACGGGTAAGGGGTGTTACATTTAGTGGTATCAGAGCTACGATTTAGTGTGATGACTTTTGACGATTTAAATTGTGTTTTTATATGATGAGCAACTGGTACACTAAATTTGTTTGAGCAAATCATAATACTCAACCTTCTCCACCCCTACTTATTCATCAACCTATCTTTGTAGCTCCCCAAGTGGTAGTGGTAGTAAGAAGAGAAAAACCTCTGGTTGATAGAATCTGGAAACAAGGAGCTGATAAATTTTGAGCTAATAAAGATGATGATCTGAAGAGGGAAAAATTTTGGCTTGAAAATACCATCAGGGTATTCGATGAGTTATCCTGCACACCTGAAGAGTGCATAAAATGTGTGTTATCTCTCTTGAGAGATTCGGCCTATCAGTGATGGAACACCCTTGTGTTGGTTGTACCAAGAGAGAAAGTTAATTGGAAATTCTTCCAAGAAGAGTTCGGAAGAAGTATGTTAGTCAAAGGTTCATAGACCAGAAAAGAAAGGAATTCTTGGAGCTAAAGCAAGGTCGAATGACGGTGACTGAATATGAGCATGAGTTTGTAAGACTTAGTAAACACGCTCGAGAGTGCGTATCTATAGAAACCATTATATGTAAAAGGTTCAAGGACAGGTTAAATGAGGATGTCCGTTTATTTGTCGGTGTCCTAGAACTAAAAGAATTTGTTGTGTTAGTAGATAAAGCATGTAAGGCCGAGGAACTGGTCAAAGAGAAAAGAAAGGATGAAATTGAGTCTCGTGACTCGAGGAAGAGACAGTTGGGCAATTCATTTCAATCCTCATCTAAGAAATTAAGAGAGTTTACTACTCGATCAGCCACTTCGGCTGGGTTTTCAAATAGAATTAAGGGTAAACAGTACTCGGGATCTAAAGCTTAGACCACTTTGGTTGCTAGTGTGCCAGACGTCATCCTGAGGAGTGTCGAGCAAATGAGAGAGCCTGTTTTAAGTGTGGATCCCCAGACCATTTTATTAGAGATTGCCCCGAGGTGGGTGAGAAAGAGAAACCTCAGAGTGTAAGATCGGGAAGTACTGCTAGAGGAAGGCCGCAGAGAAACTCTGGAAATGAAATAAGCAGTAAGAATACATCTAGAGAGTAGACGCAAGATCGAGGGTGAAACACAGCGAGAACATATGCCATTCAAGGCTCAAGAGGCGCCTCTCCCGACGTAATCACGGGTACATTTTCTCTCTATGATACTCATGTTATAGCTTTAATTGACCCGGGATCTACCCACTCATATATTTGCATGACATTAGTCTCTAGCATGAACATGCCTATAGAGTCTACAGAATTTGTAATAAAAGTGTCAAACCCCCTAGGCAAATATGTATTAGTTGATAAAGTATGCAAGGGTTGCCCTTTGATGATTAGAGATCATTATTTTTAGCTAATCTCATGTTATTACCGTTTGATGAATTTAATGTCATCTTTGGGATAGATTGGTTAACTACTCATGATGTGATAGTAAATTGTGGAAGGAAATTTATTAAGTTAAAAAGTGAAAATGGGGATATTCTTTGTGTTGTATCAAATGATCAAGACAGATTGCCTATAGTGGTTTCTCATATGTCTGCTCAAAAATATGTAAGAAAAGGATACAAAGCTTATCTAACCTTTCTAATGAAAGCCAAAGAGATTGAGTTAAGAATTGAATCGGTACCCATAGTATGCGAGTATCCAGATGTTTTCCCAGAAGAACTGCCAGGGTTACCTCCTGTTAGAGAGATTGAATTTGGGATTGAGTTAGCTCCTAGTATTGCACCTATTTCAATTGCTCCGTATAGGATGGCTCTAACTGAGTTGAAAGAATTGAAGGCACAGTTGCAAGAGTTAACGGGTGAAGGCTTCGCAAGACCGAGTTATTCTTCGTGGGGTTCTCCCATGTTATTTGTGAAAAAGAAAGATTGTTTCATGAGGTTATGTATAGATTACCTGTAGCTTAATAAGGTAACTATAAAGAACAAGTACTCATTGCCAAGGATCGATAATTTTTGGACCAATTGAAGGGAGCCACGGTGTTTTCCAAGATAGATTTAAGGTTTGGATATTATCAGTTGAGAGTTAAAGACTCAGATATGCTGAAAATCACATTTTGGACAAGGTATGGTCACTACGAGTTTTTAGTCATGCCTTTTGGTTTAACAAATGTCCCTGCCATGTTTACAGATTTAATGAATCATATTTTTCGACCATATTTGGATAAATTTGTAGTAGTCTTCATTGATGATATACTAATTGACTTCCATGATGAGAACGAGCATACTGAGCATTTGAGAATGGTTCTACAAATGTTATGAGAGAAATAATTATTTTCCAAATTTAGTAAAAGTGAATTTTGGCTTAAGGAAGTCAGATTTTTGAGGCACATTATTTCATGTGATGGTATTCGAGTTGACTCGAGTAAGATCTCAGCGATTGTTGAATGGAAACCGCCAATAAACGTAGCCTTAGGAGTTTTCCAGGTCTAGCTTTCTATTATAGACTGTTTTCAAAGAATTTTTATGATAGCTACCCCGATGACGAGATTACTACAAAAAGATGTGAAGTTTGAGTGGATAGAAAAGTGCCAACATAGTTTTGAGAAACTTAAGGCTTTGTTGACTGAGGCTCCAGTTCTAGTACAACCTAAACCAGAAAAAAAATTTGTGGTCTACAGTGATGCATCCTTGAACAGATTGGGTTGTGTACTAATGCAAGAAGGCAAGGTGATAGCTTATGCCTCTAGACAGTTAAAGCCTCACGAGAAGAATTACCCAACTCATGATTTGGAATTAGCCGCAATTTTTTTTGCACTAAAGATATTGTAACACCCCAAACCCGACCTATGCATTAAGACAAGATTTGGTTTGTTATATAGATCGAACTATCTCAATAATTTAGGTGAATCCATATTTCAAAACCCTTTTGAAATAGAGTTTAATAAAACCAAGAGAAATAATTTTAAGTTTGATGTACTTGAGAAACATTAGTTGAAAATCTCATCATTTAATATTTAATTATCAAAACCATAAAGTAATTTTATAAGAGTTCAAAGTATTAAAAAAATAAGAATAGATAAAGGATTTCATATGTTTGAAAAAAACCCAAAGTATTTTTAGAAAACATTATAAGATAAATATAAGCCCATATTAAATATCTAAAACATAATTTAAATCCATCCACACATAAAAATCAATAAAATATTAAAAGAGGCCTTATTACATCATACCCAAAATAGTAAATTTAAGAAAGTACTTATTAAAAATTCAAAGTTTATTAAACCTATGTTTGCAGTATGGCCCCCACGAAGTCATCCTCGGCCGAAGTCCACATCAATTTCCATTACCTGAGATGAAAAATTTGAGGGAGTGAGTTACTCAGAACTCAGTGTATAACTCACTTACTTCATCCACTGGGCCAGATCATCAAGTCATAATTTTGGGCTTGAGCCCATAAACAAGTTTAATAATATAAATAATGAGATGTATGCAAAAATGAAATTTCCCATCCAAACCTAATTTCCATCCGCTACACACCACCTGTACCAACCATTACACCTGTGGGGATCAAGTCAACCCACCCTGCTAACACACCAATCGTAGGCATAAAGCCATTTTTATATTTGTGGCAGAGCCACCGAACTAGATTGTGACAAAGTCACCGAACTAGAGGCATTGAGCCATTAAAATATTTGTGGCAAAGCCACCAAACTAGAGCAATAAGCCATTTAATTATTTTGTGGCAGAGCCACCGAACTAGAGGCAATGAGCCATTTAATTATTTTGTGGCAAAGCCACCGAACTAGATTTTTGGCAACATGCCTTTCTTCTCTTCGTCATTAATCCCAACCCATGCAACATGTATGCAAAATAGTCTATTTACATATGATGATTTTAGCAAAAAGGCCCAATTTACATATGAGTTAATGTTCCAAGTTTTTATTAAGGCCCAAAATACAAAATAACATTTAGCCCATTTAACAATCTAGCAACTTGGCCCATTTAACGATCTAGCAGGGATCTTGGCCCATTTAACAATCTATCAGGGATTTTGGCCCATTTAACGATCTAACGATCTAAGATTTCGCCCATTTAACGATCTAATGAGATTTGATTGATTTCGTGGATTTCACCCATTTAACGATCTAATGTAGATTTCGCCCATTTACACATGAGACATAAAATTTACATTTTACCAACTAACTCATCGAGGGCCTTTTTGTAATTTTCACAATTTTAACCATTTTCATGTAATTTCACCAAAAATACCAATTATTTCGTATTGTATCGATTTTGTCATTTTTACGATTTTGCTCAATACTACGGTATGACATCTAACCCGAGATAATTGTGAAGTTACACACCTTGATATCATGAGTACTAAACCTTCCCGCTCGTCAACACCTAAACGTAACACGAACCATTAGAACACTTTCATTTATAAAAAAAAAGTACACTATTGGTAAACGATCTAAATCTTTACCCTTTTGATTTTGAACCACTTCTATTTTTGGTTTCTCCTCGATTGTTGATTCGTTGCTCGATGAGAATCCACGAACGAACAAAGGCTCGAGTACGAATAACCTCGAACAATTGATTCTCCCGGTTGAAGGTCTACAACCGGTGGAAAATCTCGATTCTCAAACAACCCTTCCTTTATATTTAGGGGATTAGCGGAACCGCCCTCTTTCAAAGACTATGGACGCCCTTTTTCGCCTCTATCTTGAATGTCTCTAAAGACATAAGATCATTAATCCAACTTATATGTATCGAAATATGGCTAACGATTTATAAGATTTGAGATTTGGCTTACCACGATTATCTTCGTTCCTCGAAGAAACGATCGAGTGATTATGTCCCTAAAACGAAATAGATTAATAACTAACTATACTAATATAATGAATAAAATAAGAACCCTTAAAACAAAATCTCCTTACCTTAATTCTTAAAATCGATTCCAAAGTTCCAAAAATATTCAAGAACACCTTGAGTTTTTACCCACCATAATCTCACTAATGCTCACGATTGGAAAGAAAATTGAGTGAGAATAATTATGTATGATTAATGGAAATCGGTTGTGATCAAAGAAAATGAAAGAAATTTTGGCACAAGAATAAGTTAACATTCGGCCATGGATGAAAGTATTGGAGAGATTTTAATGAAGAAGAAAATGAAAGAATAGGCAAATGGAATGATATGGTTCGGTTTCTAGAAAGAAAGGGAGAAAGAAAAGAGAAGAAAAGAGAATGGAGTTTAAGAGAAAAGTGCATTCGGCATTGAGGAGGAGGAGTGAGAAAAATAAAAGAAGAAGAATCTTTGCTTGCCTAAGTGCTTTTGGTCACAATGAGAAGAAAAGTTTTGGGAGAGAAAAAGTTTCAAAAACCAAAATGGTCAAAAGAGAATGGCTCAAAAAAAATGAATTGCTTACTCAAGTATGTTGGCAAATTTCGGCTAGAAAGAAAGATAGATGGAGAGAAAATACATTTTGCCTAAATGACCAAAATGGATGTGTTCTCCTAACATCCAAGCTTACAAACCGGCCATCCCCCTAGCCTCTATGCCGTCAAATGCAATGGTCAAAAGGCCATTAGGAGTTTCAAAACATCTCCCTATACTTAAGCCTTATCCTCCTCCTTTTCCTTAGTTGAAGAGACAAAATCCCCAATTCAAGCCCTTTTCTTTAGCTTTCCAAATCCTTAGTCTTCTTACCAAAATTAAAACAATCCAACTCATCCTAACCTTATCTCTTGCTGACACATGCTTAAACTAAAGCAAAAAATAAAAATTCCTAATTGCATGCTAGATGATTCGAACTCCTTCCCTCATGTCCAACTTATGGCGCCATCACCACTTTGCTAATTACTCATCTTATGCCATCTTTTAGTACTTAATTAACTTAAGTTTCAAGGTCACCTAATTTCTTTACTCTAAGGTACACTTAACTAATATTATTATTATTTTTTACTCCAAGTAAACCCGAACTAACATTTAGTAACATAATGATTTTTAAATATTTAGGATGTTACAGATATGGAGACACCATTTGTATGGTGAGAAATGTCTAGTTTTCACTGATCATAATAGCCTAATATACTTGATGACTCAAAAGGAGTTGAATTTAAGGCAACGAAGATGGTTAGAGTTGATAAAGGATTACGAGCTAGTGATTGATTACCATCAGGGAAAGACGAACGTGGTCGCCGATGCCTTGAGTAGAAAATCCTTGTTTGCATTGAGAGCCATGAATACTCGAATGGATTTTTTAGATGATGGTTCAATTCTAGTCGAGTTGAGAGCTAGACCAATGTTTCTCCAAGAGATTTGGGAAGCTCAGAAAGGTGATAGCGACTTGCAAGCCAAAAGAGTTCAGTGTGAGTCGGGTGTTGAGTCAAACTTTTGGATAAGTTTTGAGGGATGTTTGATGTTCCGAGATAGAGTCTGTGTACCAAGAAATGATGAACTTATTAGAAAAATTTTACATGAGGCACATAACGGATGTTTATCTGTAATCTAGGCAGCACAAAAATGTATAGTGACTTGAAGAAATGGTATTGGTGGTCTAGTATGAAGAAAGATATTTTGAGTTTGTATCGAGATGCCTAATTTGTTAACAAGTGAAGGCTGAACACCAAGTACCTTTGGTCTACTTCAGCCTATTATGGTTTCCAAGTGGAAATGGGACCGTATTACTATGGACTTTGTGATAGGTTTGCCCTTGACACCAAAAAAGGACACTGTATGGGTAGTGGTTGATAGACTTACGAAGTTAGCCCATTTTATACTGGTGCGCATTGATTATTCACTTGATAAGTTGGCGGATTTGTATGTGTCAGAAATTGTAAGGCTTCACGGAGTACCATTGTCGATTATTTCGGATAGAGATCCGAGATTTACGTTGCGATTTTGGAAAAAGTTGCAAGAGACCTTAGGCACAAAATTGAGCTTTAGTGTAGCTTTCCATTTGAAAACCGACGGGTAGTCGGAGAGAGTAATTCAGTTACTAGAAGACATGATTCAATGTTGTGTTTTGGAATTCCAAGGTAATTGGGAGAAATACTTATCGTTAGTGGAATTCGCCTACAATAACAGCTTTCAGTCGAGTTTGAAGATGGCACTTTATGAGGCATTGTATGGGCGTAAGTGCCGAACCCCTTGTATTGGACCGAGCTCAGAAAAAATTGGATTCATGGGGTCGATTTGGTCAGAGAAATCGAAGAGAAGGTAAAAGTGATACGTGAGTGTTTAAAGGCTACCTCAGATAGACAAAAGTCCTACGCGGATTTGAAACGAAAGAAATTAAGTTTCAAGTCGGTGATAAAGTATTTTTGAAAGTGTCACCATGGAAGATAGTCCTCAGATTTGGCTGGAAAGGAAAATTGAGTCCGCGCTATATCAGACCGTATGAGATTACCGAGAGGATAGGGCTGATAGCTTACCGTTTGGCTTTGCCATCTGAGTTGGAAAAGATTCATGATGTTTTCCATGTATCTATGTTACGTCACTACCGATCAGACCCTTCGCATGCGATTGTACCATCAGAGGTAGAAATTCAATCGAACATGACTTATGGCGAAGAACCAGTTAAGATTTTGGCACGAGAAGTCAAACAGTTGAGAAAAAAAAGTATAGCCCTTGTGAAAGTATTACGGAAAAGAAATGGGGTAGAAGAGGCTACATGGGAGCCCGAGGAAGCTATGAGAAACCAATATCCCAACCTTTTTATCGGTAAGAATTTCGGGACGAAAATTTTAAGGGGAGAATTGTAATAGCCCGATTTTGGGGCTAGTAGGAATAACAATTTTGGAACCACTAATCCAGGGTTGGAGAAATTAGTTTTAATATTATATTATGTGTTATAGTATGATTATATGAGTGTATGAAAATTTTGGAGCATTAATTTTAGCGATTGCATGCTTAATTGTGAAAAAGACTAAATCGCATAAAGTACGAAAGTTTTATTTTACAAGCTAGAGGTATTAAATAGCTATAAAACCTTAATTGGAGGTCCTTAGTATGTAAATAGACCCTTAGAAATAGGGCTGTCCGGCCATAGGGGACAAAGAATTGAAATAGGTCAAAGTTGGTGGAAATTAGGTGATTAATTGATGTAATAAAATGAAATAAAGAAAGGAAAAGATATCATCTTTCCTCTCTATCTTCTCTATCAAAATTTTTAGTAAAATAAGGGGTTTGAGAACTAAAAAATTTCAGCCAAGCTTTCTCCTTGCAAGTAAGTATTTTAATGGTCATTATTTGATAATTTTTGTACTTTTGAGACCCTTGTAGCTTGACCTAGCTAATGAGGGGACTATTTTGCAAAATGGTTGAAAATATAGGGTTTTTTTTTTTCCATGAGAGCATTAGTGTTGATTTCTAAAAATTTTATGGAAAAAAATGAGTCTTAGTTGTTAAATTAAACAACTTCGTGAAATGTGTTTCTATGAAAACACCTAAAAGGACCTTTTTGTAAAGGTTTTAAATAGGTGGAAAATGTGTGAAATAATTATTATTGGGAGTTTCTATAAGAGTAATAAATGTTCAGCTAGGTTTGTTAAAAGAGGAAATTTGATTAGAATCAATTTATGAGCCTAAGGGTAAAATTGTAATTTTGTAAAAGATTAGGGGCAAAATGGTAATTTTGCCAAAGTATATTTTTGAAATGCCTTAATTAATGTGGTAATTAAAATGAGTGAATTTGTTATTATAGATCAAGAAGAATGAGGAATTAATCTTGACCGAGGAAAAGGCAAGGTTTCAGACTAGATTGCAAAATTGTCATATTTTGTTCAGAGGTAAGTTTGTGTGAAATTAAAGCTACATAATGCTATTATATTCTTAATTGCTTGATAATCATGAGAAATCTATATTATTTCTATGAAATTGAATAATGATGCCTCGAAGGAAGTATAATGATATTATTTTGAGTTGAAGTCCCGGTTGGACAATAGGAATAGTAAGGATACCATTGTCACAACATGAGATAAAGAAGGTCCCATATAAGATCGTGTCTGGGACATGGCCTTGGCAGCGAAGGGAGATCTCGTGTAAGACAATGTCTGGGACATGGCATCGACATCGACATAGGATCTCTTATAAGACTATATCTGGGATATGGCTTCGACATCGAGACATGAGATCCCGTGTAAGACCATATCTGGGATATGGCATCAGCATCGAGATGTGATCCCATGTAAGACCATATCGGGATATGGCATTGGTATCGGGTTACATGTATGATGAGACTGAGTATCCTTCGATATCCCAAGAAGTTCAACGGGTAAAGAGCTAAGTCTATGTTTAAGAGGATAAAAGTGCTAAACTTATGTGATGAAGTGATACAGGTACCCATAAGTAACTTATGAGTAATAAATGCAAAATGTGATTTGTGCTTTGGTAAGAGTAAGCATAAGTAAGTTATGCTGATGAGCTTGAGAACTTGTGTTTTATCTATTGTGATGAATGGATGTTATCATGAACCTTTATGTTGCTATCTATTTCATGCAAACTTACTAAGCTTTACGCTTACCCCTCTCATTTCCCTTTTCCTTGTAGTATCGCCAAGCTAGCTCGAGGATCGTATGACGTCGGAGTTTGGATCACACTATTAACTTTTCTTTGGTATAACAAAGTTTGATTTATTTTGAGTATGGCATGTATAGGAACTTGGTTATTTTGTGTTATGTCATATTTGTTAACCAATGTGTGGTTGTTAATGCCATTCAATTCATTTTGTAAATGGCAAATACTTGATAAGTTTTATATATTCAATGGTGATGAAGTTCATGAAGTGCATGCTTGTTTGAACCTATGTGTGGATGTCTTGATTTTGAGAATTAGAACTGCCTTATGGTCATGATGTATATTGCATTGAAATGGTATAAGTGTGGTTGCTTTGTAGGGTGGCAATTGGCTTTGTAGATAGCCTTACAATTGTCCACACGGGTAGACACACGGGTGTGTGTCTATGCTATGTGTGACACACGGTCAGCCCCATGGGCGTGTTGATAGGCCGTGTGTCCCCCTGCATGCTAGGTTGGTAAGTCAGAATACCCAGTAGTAAGCACACGGGCTGAGACATGGCCACGTGTCTCAACCGTGTGGGAGACACGACTATAGAGCATGGGCGTGTGCAGGCCGTGTGAAGTCTGCACCTGAATTTGGGAATTTAATTCACCACATGTTCTAGGAACATGGGCGAGTGCCTTAGCCGTGTGACCTAAATGGGATGATGACTTCATAAACAAAATGTCACGGTTTTCACACACGGGTGAAGACACGGGCGTGTCATAGCCGTATGAGTGACATGGGCTATGGATAGAGGCATGAGTTAGGTCGTGTGAAAACCCCTGTAGGTTTGAAATGAAAAATAAAATCCACACGGACTAGGGACATGGGCGTGTGTGACCACACGGCCTACCCACACGAGCGTGTCCCTCACCACATGGGCGTGTGGCTCTGTTTTAAGTGAAAATTTTCTTAGTATTCAAAAGTTTCCGGTTCAATCTCAAACCTCCCGTAAGTGTGTTTAAGGTCTCGTAGACCTATAAGAGGGACGCTATGATCTCGAATAAGAAGTTTTTAAATTATAACGAAATTTTATATTACGACGTTGTATGTTTTATAAGTTAAGTATGATAATGCCTCATACCGGTTTCACCGTCAGATACAGGTAAGTGGTGTTACATGTTCACTATGACCAAATTGTTTGTTTTCATTTTCGGGCTTTGAAATAGCTAAAAAACATAAACTCGTTCTTCCGATCATTTCTGAGCAATCCATGTACATTTGCAAATGAATCATTTCTCATTTTCTTTTCCATTTCCATTTCCATTTTGAGAAAAACTACATATATTTCCAAATGTTTCCATTTCTCCATTTCAGAGAAAACCATAATAATTTCAAAATGTTTTCCATTTCTCTATTTCTATTCATTTTGGTCATTTCGATTTAAACACTCAATTCATTTATGGTTTCAACTAGCTAGCAGAGGGATCGATTGAACATATGTAATTAGGGCTCAAATGATTTAAAATTCAATATCAAAATTTTTCCTATTAATTATAAAATCATTTAGTCATGAAGTCATTCAACTATAGTATCATGGTTGGGCTCTCCCTAGTGGCATATGTAACAGCTCGATTTTAGGGCTAGTCGAAACAGTGGTTTTGGGACCCCTAATCTGAGGTTGAATAAAATTATTTTGATATTATTTTATGTGTTATGGCATAATTATATGGATGCATGGAAATTTTGGTGCATTAATTTTAGCAATTGTATGCTTAATTGTGAAAAAGGACTAAATCGCATAAAGTGTGAAAGTTCTATTATACAAGGTAGAGGTGTCTAATAGCCTTAGAATATTAAATTAGAGGTCCTTAAAGTACAATTAGGCCATTAAGAGGGTGTGACCAGCCATAGAGACATGGGAGACAAAGGCATTAAATTTTGGTTAAAATTTGGTAGAATTAGGTGATTAAAAATGAATAAAATAAGAAAAAGGAGAAGGATATCATCTTTCACTATTCACTCTCCTTCTACTACCAAAAATTGAAGGGAAATTAGCGGATTTTGAAGTTCAAACTTTCAGCCACACTATTCTCTTGCAAGTAAGTGATTTTAGGGGTCTTTCTTGATTATTTTTGTATTTTTGGAACCCCAAAGCTTAAACTAGCTAATAAGGGGACTAATTTGGAAAATGGTTGAAAGCTTAGGGACTTGCCATGAGAGTGTTCATGTTGTTTTCTGAGTTTTTATGGAAGAAAATGAATGTTAGTAGGTTGATGAATAACTTTTGTGAAAGGTGTTACCATGAAAACACCTAAATAGGACTTATTTGTAAAGGTTATGATTGTGTAATAAAAGCATGAAATAATTGGTTTTGTGAGTTGTTTTAAGAGAAATTAATGTTCAGCTAGGATTGTTTAATGAGAAAATGTAATGAAAAAATGATTTACGAGCCTAGGGGCAAAATAGTAATTTTGCTAAAGTATGAGGGCAAAATGGTCATTTTTGCCTAAGTAGAAATTTTGATGTATCATGAATTATAAAATGATTGAATGAGTGAATTTTATAATTATAGATCAAGAAGAGCGCGGAAATAACCTTGACCGAGGAAAAGGCAAGGTTACGGACTAAACCGTCGATTAATACATTTTGCACCGAGGTAAGTTTATATGTAAACGATACATCTTTAATACATATGTCGTTGCTTATTGGTGCATTGTTTGAATGAGACCAATTATGATTGTGATTGATTGGAATTAATAGATAGTGAGTAATTCTCGTATGAACCTTAGAATAGATATGTAAGTGTGGAAAAATAACCGTAAATATCCTTTTTGGTAGGCTGTGTGCGATACCACCTTACTATTTATTCATGATTGGTTGTGTGCAATACCATCGTTTATATTGTTATTTGGCGGGCTATGTGAGAAATCACTGTAATTATTCTTGTTAGTGGGTTATGTGCGATACCACCCAATTATTAACTATTGGTAGGCTGTGTGCGAAACCATCGGGTACTTAGTATCATTTCGAGGGGTTCATCGAGAAATTCTCTAAGTAAATATATCATGTGATTTGTAGTGATAAGTGCAGGGGATGTGTGTAAGTAAATGTGAGCATTTTATTTGTGGTATGGATAGAATATGGTAAGAGATGAGATGAGTAAGCATTATTATGGAAATATGAATTGTTTCTTGCTTATTATTTAATGTTGTTGATTGATTTGCATATGTTATGATATTTATAGTTTACATGTAAACTTACTAAGCTTAAAGCTTACTCCCTTTCTTTTCCCTTGTTTTATAGTGTCAAAGAGCTAGCTCGGGATATGAAGATAATCTTAAGATCATCCACACTATCAGTTCATTTCGAAATAGTTAGATTTAGCATTTTGAAAATGTCATGTATAGGGTCTAGACTTTGTTAAATGTCATGTATTTTGGCCAAAGGTGTTTGCCCTCTCTTAAGGATAAAATCTTTTGTATAATGCCAAGTTGATGGCTCACTATTATATATATGAAAGGATAAGGTTATTCATGAAAGTGTATGTTGCATGAATTGATTGTTTGGTAAATGGTTGAATGGGATTTATGTAGTGTGAGTTAGGGTGAGAAAATGAGCTTGGCAAATAGCTTTGTTCTTGTCCACAAGGGTAGGCACACGAGTATGTGTCTAAGCCTTGTGTGACACACAGTCTGTCCCATGGGCGTGTGAATAGGTTGTGTGTCCCCTGCATGTTAATGTTGCAAGTCAGTGTTGACCACGGGATGACATACGGGCGTGTGCCTAGGCCGTGTGTCCCTTACGAGGTTGTTGATGTCACAAATAGAATACTCAGGCTTTCACACATGGACGAGGACACGGGCATGTCTAGGCCATATGAAGGACACGGACCAAAGGCACGGGGGTGTGTCCGACCGTGTGAAAACCCCTGTAAGTTCAAAATGAAAATAAATCCCATACAGATTGGGGACATGGGCGTGTGAGACCACACAGCCTGCCCATACGAGCGTGTTCCATTTCACACGGGCGTGTGACTCTGTTAAGGCAAAATTTCTCTAAGTATACAAAAGTTCTTGGTTTGATCCCGAGACCCTCATTTAGTATGATTAAGGCCTTGTAGGCCCACAATAAGGATGTTATGATTGTGAATGAGAAGTTTTAAGTTGGAATGAAATTGGATAGCCCAAAGTTGTGTGTTCAAGCAAGATAAGTCCGTAATGCCTCGTACCTATTTTCTATGATGAACACGGGTAAGGGATGTTACATTTAGTGGTATCAGAGCTATAATTTAGTCGGTTCTCGGACTACTGTAGCGTGTGTAAGAGTCTAGCTATACATGCCATAAACGTATAATAATAGTTTGGTGACTTTTGACAATTCTAAATGTTGTTTCATATAGTAAATGGATCCTGATCGAGCAGCTGTTGATGACGCTGCTAGTAACACACTGGCTTCCGCGTAAGGGATCGTGCCTGTAGAGAGTAGACCCGAAACTATGGGTCAAGGAGAAGAGGCTCGGGAAGCTTTTCTCCACATGACGAGTAACTGGTACACCGAGTTTGTACAAGTAAATCCTAATGCTCAACCTTCTCCACTCCTTCCTATACCTCAGCCAGTTCCCGTGGCTCCTTAAGGTATAGACTTGGTAAGAGTGACTAAACCCTCGATTGATAAGATTCGGAAGCAAGGGGCCGAGGAATTTAGAGCTAATATAGATGATAACCCCGAGGGGGCGGAGTTCTGGCTTAAAAACTCAATGAAAGTATTTGATGAACTCTCCTGTACACCAGATGAGAGCTTGAAATGTGCCCTGTCATTGCTGAAGGACTCGGCATATCATTGGTGGAAGACATTGACGTCGATAGTTCTAAAAGAGAGAGTAACGTGGGACTTCTTTTTGGAAGAGTTCTAAAAGAAGTACATAAGTTAGAGGTTTGTGGACTTGAAACGAAAAGAATTCCTTGAATTGAAGCAAGGTAAAATAACTGTGGCAGAGTATGAGTGTGAGTTTGTTAGGCTCAGCAAGTATGCACAAGAGTGTGTGTCCATGGAAGCTATTTTGTGCAAGAGGTTCGAAGACGAGCTGAATAAGGATATCAGACTGCTAGTTGGGATTTTAGAATTGAAAGAATTTATGGTGTTGGTTGATAGGACCTGTAAGGCCGATGAGCTAATAAGGAAAACAGAAAAGCCATGAGTAAGGCCCGAGATGTAAGAAAGAGGCGAATTAGTAAATCGTACCAAACTTAATCAAAGAGGTCCAAGGAAATGAACCCTCGGATGACTATGTCAGTTGGATATTCATACTGAGATTGAGGTAATACATACTCGGGCTCGAGAGTTCAAGCCACCTCGATGGAAAGTGTGGGCAATCCAAAGTTTAATAAGCCGGAGTGTCCAAATTGTAGTAAGCAACATACTGGGGAGTGTTGGGGAAACAACCGTAATTGTTACAAGTATGGTTCACTCGACCATTTCATCCAGAATTGTCCAGAGAGGGATGAGAAGGAAAGAAAGAAAGAAGTAAGACCAAGCAATGTATCTTCAAGGGTAGATCGCAAAAAATCCAGAGGTGGGACTAGTAGTAAAGGTGTGCCTAGAGACTCTGTTGTGAGGTCGAAGGGTCGAGCACCTAGAAGGACTTATGCCATTCGAGCTTGCGAAGAGGCATCATCTCCAGACATGATAACTGGTACTTTTTCTCTTCATGATATCTCTGTTGTTGCTTTGATTGATCCGGGGTCTACCCATTCGTAAATTTGCATGAAATTGGCATCTAGCATGAGTATGATTGTTGAGTCTATGGAATTTGTAGAAAAAGTGTCAAACCTGTTAGGCAAACATGTGCTAGTTGACAAGGTGTGTAGGAATTGTCCTTTGACAATTAGAGGTCATTGTTTTCCAGTAAATCTCATGTTGTTGCTGTTTGATGAATTTGACTTGATTCTTGGTATGGATTAGTTGACTGCTCATAATATATTAGTGAATCTGTGGCAGTAAGTTCATTGAATTGAAATGTGTAAATAGAGATGTCATTCAGATTGAATCAGGTAGATCGAATGGTTTGCCTGTGCTAATTTCATCTATAGTAGCTGAGAAATACTTGAGGAAAGGGTGCGAGTCCTATATCGCCTTTGTACTAAATACTCAAGAGTCAGAGGTAAAGATTGAATCAGTGCCGGTGGTATGCGAGTATCCAGATGTGTTCCCGAAAGAGTTACCCGGATTGCCTTCAGTTAGAGAGGTCGAGTTTGGGATAGAGTTAGTTCCGGGTACGACACCTATTCAAGTTGCTCTGTATAGGATGGCCCAATTAGAGTTGAAAGAATTGAAAGTTTAGTTGTAAGAGTTAATGAATAAGGGTTTTGCGAGATCGAGCTATTCACCGTGGGGAGCTCTGGTACTTTTTGTGAAGAAAAAAGATGGGTCGATGAGATTGTGCATAGACTACAAACAACTTAACAAGGTGAAAACGAGGAATAAGTATCCCTTGACAAGGATAGATGATTTATTTGACCAATTGAAGGGAGCTACGGTGTTCTCTAAGATAGACCTAAGGTCTGGCTATTACTAGTTGAGGGTTAAGGAGCAAGATGTGCCGAAAGCTGCATTTCGGATGAGGTATGGCCATTATGAGTTTCTTGTCATGCTATTTGGCTTAACGAATGCTCCTGCGATTTTTATGGATCTTATGAATCGTATCTGTAACACCCTTAACCTGTGTCCGTCGCTGGATTAGGGTTGTAAGGTATTACCAAACACATCATAGGTCACACATATATATAGTTCATATGATCATTTTGAATGCGATAAGAGTAATTTCATTTTCATAGTATACTTAAACAATTTTATACATATCTTAAACCCATTGGCTAAATTTGATCATATTGTAACATCCTAAATTAGGGGTTATGCATTTAGTGCATAATTCATGTGTTAGTAAGCTTAGAGTGTGTTGGGATGTGTTTTAGGAGTTTTTGAGAACTTTAGGTGAAGGGGAAATGCTTGGAAAATATTGGAATTTTAAGTGAAAAAAAAAGGAAACTAGGCAAAGAGGCCTTAAGGAAATTTTCGTGGGATTTATGCCACAAGAAATCATGTGGTAAAGTGGCAATGGACGCCATGTGCAAGTGGGGATAAGGGCCTTGGTTGAATCACCTTGGCGACAAGTAGTGTGATTTTATTTTTCTTTTGGCGCTAAGACAAAGGAACTGGCTAAGTAAGTCTTAAAAGAAATTCTAGGTGCATTATGTCACAAAAAGCACAGCAAAGTGGTGCAGGATGCTACCTAATGTGCTAGGAAAATTGCGCATGATAGGGATCCAAGGAAGGAGTTCGAGTCTGTGGGTAGCATAAGCGTGTTTTATTTTCCAAGTGGCGTTAAGGAGAAGAAGGCCTTAAAAAATTGTTGGGGTTTATGACACAAAGAAGCTAGCAATGAAGTGGTCAGTAGCGTGTGGTGACTCAAAGAGTCTCGAGTTGAATCACCAGGCAAGCATAAGAGTATGGTTTTATTTTTGATTTTTTGGCGTCAAAAGAGTGGAAAAGAGTTGGACGGCAATTGGGATTTTGAAGGATGAGATAAGCTTTGTTATTTTGTTTAAAATTCGGCTAAGAATAGGATAATGGGATTTTATTTTATTTATTTTAGTTTAATAGGTGATAAGAGAATATATAGGAGTTTGATATGGGATAATGTGATGATTTATTTTATTTTATTTGTGAAGATAATAAAGGAGAAAAAAATGTGGATGTTGATAGGAAAGGATGAAGTGGTCGAATATGGGTTTCTTCGGGGTTGGTAAATTCGGCCATGAAGGGGGTAGTAGCCGAATTCTTTATAAGGGGGAGTGATCATCTTTGACCTCTCTTCTGCTTCTTTAATTTTCTTTGTGCCGAAAAACCATAGGAACTCAACTTGTTTTCTCTTTTTGACAAATGCCGAAACCCCTCTACTATTAATTATCATTGTGGAATTCTCCTAGGCCTCTCCCATTCATTTATTCTTCTTTTCTTCAACTCCATACTTGTACTTTTGATAGCCGAATATTTCTTCACCCTTTGTAAGGCTTAGCAGAACCTCGTGGTGCCTTATTCTCTTATTTGCATAAGTCTTAAAAGCCGAAAATCAAGCACTTTGTCTCTTTTATCGACTACTCTCTGGCTCTTCCAAGCGTAGGTGGTGGTAAGTAGATTCTTCTTTAAGCAATCGGTTTGTTTCTCTTTTCTAGTAGTGTGCCGAAATCTTATGGTCAGACCTTAGGAGTGGCCGAATATGCTTTAAGTTTTATGATATGTTTCTGTGAAGGTAACCAACGTTAAGAAGCATCTACGGAGTCTTTCGGGATTCATTTCCTCAAGGTAAGGTGATATGTGCTATTCGACTATAAGCCTTATTGGTTATTAAAGTTAGCCGATTCTAACATTTGCTAGATAGGGATTTCGACCAGTCAAGGATCAAGTGATAGTTTCGGGATTTCGGTAAGTAAGGTAAGTGATTCATGGTATTCAGCCATAGGCCATAGTTGGTATTAAAGTTAGCCGTTTCTAACTATGATGTTTAGGGCCAAACCGACAAGAACGAAGGAAGCTTTCGGGTTTTGGATCCATTTTTGGTAAGATTGTTAAGTTGTGATTTGGTTATTTGTTTAAGAGTTCGTATTAATCGGTTTTGATTTAAGTGTTCGTCGATGGACATGGATGCCAGTTGAGAAGGTAAAGGGATAGTCCCTATCTCGAAGTTTAAGAAAAGATTGATTTCTGCCGTTCGGGATTGGCCACCGGGGTGTGGGCCAGCGTCAGAATAGGAGAGTAGGCAAATAGCCGTAGTGTCGCTTAATGATAGCATCAGTATCGAAAGCGTAGTTCTTCAAGTGATCAGGTGTGTAGTTAGACTACCATTTTTCGGGATATATGATTGTATGTGATATATGTATATGTTATGAATATGCTAACTAGTGCAGTGAAAATTGTGATATGGATACCCTCAAGGGGTATGTCAATAATATGGTAAGTACCAAATCTGATGAAATGTGATTATTGATATTAATATGTGATAGTATGCGAAATAACATGTACATGCAATATCATCATGGCACTATTTTATGTTGCATGTGCATGGGTGGGATATGAAAGAAGGACAGGGTGTACTTTGAGTACGTGGTTGATGAATGGCTCAGTGCTTCATCGTGATAGATATAGGCTATGTGCCATATCGTGGTTATTGATGGCTTTGTACTCATCGTGGTTTTGATGATAGCTTCGGCTACATCATGGGTTGCCGTCGACTAAGGTCGCGTTGTGGATTATTTGCGATTAAGTTCGCGTGGACGGCATTTGTTGCCTTATTGGAGTAAAAAGGGGAGGGTGATTTAATAATCCCCTGGTGTGTGGTAGGCTGGATACGAGGGTGTGTAGAGGATGGACCCTAGGCTGGGTTGGGTTTCATAATTGCATAATTTGATATGTGAATATATGTGGAAAATGGGCCAAGCCCAACATGTGATATGAATAAATGTGGAAATGGGCCAAGCCCAGTATGTGGAAACATGTGGTTAATTACCCTATTATAAGAATGTGATATGGTTATAGGCCAAGCCCAATATGTGAACTCTATTGATGTGAATATGGGCCAAGCCCAATAAGTGAACTCATGTGAATAATGTTGCATTAATATCTGACATGTGGGTAAATATGTGGTTTGACACGTGGGTGGAATTCAGTGGTCTAATTGCACACTGAGTCTGTATGACTCATCCAAAATTTTATCAACATCGCAGGTGATGCTTGGACCGGGTTTGGAGTGGATACGAGGTGGCCGATGCAGAAGAAGTTGTTTACAATATATAATAGAATTTATTAAATTCAATATTTTTTTTAGTAAAGGATTATTGTCATAAAGGCCTTAAAGTATTTGAATTTTGTTATGTTTAAGTTAGATTTATAATTGAGTTAATATTTTGTAAGTTTAAATTTAAAAGCTATTTAAATCTCAAAAGTCATAATAAAGTTTTGAATCAGATATTTTTTTATAATAACTTAATTTTTACTTAGAATATTTTAAATTACAAGAATGATTTATTAAAGGCAACAAATTTTTAATGGTTTTCACTTTTAAGTGAGAATATTTCAAACGTTTTCTACAGTGGCATTTCAAATTCGGTCGTAACGAATGGGCCGGGTTTGGGGTGTTACACATATAAACAAAATTACAACAAATAACAAAGAATACTATTCCTTTAGTCATTTAAGCCACATTAACCAAATATGCACATATACATAATTACCAAAACTAAACATACATATATGTGTTTACAAGAGCCTTATTTAATCGAGTTCAAAATAAACCAAATAAAAACAACCAAACAAAATATATACATCAATTCATTATATGAAAATAAGAACCATTTTATGCACAAGATACTAAAAGAAAAGTATATTCAATACGCATATAAATTACAAACATCTAACAAATTTTAATATTATTGACGTGAACCTAATACTTTAATCAAATGTACCTATTTCCATTATTCATCAACTTTAGTCTATCACTCCAATGAAAATATACTATTAGAAAATGGACAAATATCCATAGCAAAGCATAACCATTACATACTAATTCAACCAAATCCAATAGTAAAATTTAATACATGATTAAATCACCATAGCCGAACCACACATTAAATAAAATCCATTATCTATAGTTATCAAGTTACCACATACTTATATCATGAGCAAATATCATTTAAACATTTACACATTGACTTTAAAACAAGCCATTTTCGCATGGCTTCTATTTACAACCACAAAACATCATCTAAGTATTAAGCTAGCCTATACATGCCTTAAGTTCAAAATCTAAACTTTAAAGGTACCAAAATATGTCGATAGTGTGGATGACTTTGTTGACGATCCCCTGAGCTTGTAGCTTGAATCTAAAATCTATAAAATAGAGTAACAGAACACACAAAGTAAGCGATCTTAGCTTAGTAAGTCTTAAGCAAATATAATAAATCAATTGAACATTCAAGCATTTTAAAACAATCACTTAATGACATTGAATTTATAACTTAGCACAAATAGACTATCATGGCCGAATGCCATTACCCTTACCTAGCATAACATTTATCACTATCTTACCTTAAACATACAATTTACCAATTTGGCATAAGATTCAAGATATAAAATATCATCTCTTAACAATCTACTCATAATCCATATACATATAATTCGATATGTTCTCATATACATCCGAATGAGTAAATACCTATACATATTAATTGCATATATATATATGTCCAATGAACATCACATGTATTCAAATATATAATATTAATGTAATATCATTTTATCCACATATCAAAGAGGCGAATATACATGAACTTTTGTCTCATACTTGCTCAACAAACATCACATATGTACTTACCTATTTGGCTGAACATAAAAGTTCAATTAAATATCTCATATGCTCATACCTGTTTGGCCGAATATATACAAACTCATTTTATTAACTTACTTGCTCAATGATCACATATTTAAGAAGACTTATAACTTATAAGTTGAAATTAGATCACTGGTATGAAACCTGGTAGGCATAAGCCTGAAACATGCACCGGCACTAGGCCTGCTAGACTCGAGGTCTTCTATTCAATCACCGGCAATAAGCTTGCTAGGTACAAAGCCCGATTAAATTCACCAACCCAAGGCTTGCTAGGCTCACAGCCTGAATAAAGATATTTTAAGCTGTCTCACACGAATCATTTCATATATCGAACCTTTTACACATTCCAAACTCATTGTACGAACATTCAAATAACATATATCAATCGAATAACTTAACCAAATCAAATATTATATTTAGCCAAATTCGACTATTCCATAATATAGTTACAATATTTCCAAATTCAGCATACAATAGGTTAAGTAAATAATTTACGATGTTTTATTGCTTAAAGACTTACCTCGAATATCGACGGACGACGAAAACCGACTATTCGATTATTTTTGCTTTTCCCCGATCCAAGTCCGTTTTCTTTTGCTCTTGACCTTAATTAAGCTTCTAATGGTTGAAACTTTCCTAGGTTTTCTTTCTTCTCTTTAAGCACACATTCGGGCAAGTTAAAAGATGAAGATAGTGGATTTGTTTTTCTTTTTCTTTTTATGTTATTATAACATATAATATAAATTTATAACTATTTTATATTTTAACAAAATTATGTTTTAATTAAAAAACATAATAATATAGAAAATGTTGTCACATGCCGCCCACTAACTTCTAAAATGGGCTATTTGCCCTTTAAGGATCCCATATTAAAAAGCCACTATTAATATGGCACTTACACTTTAGTTTGTAACTTTTACCTTTTACGCGATTAAGTCTTTTTATTAAATCGAACACTTAAACGATAAAATTAAGTCACAAAAATTTAACACAAACAAATTCACACATAATAAATACGAAAAATAATTTTAAAATATTTTTTAGACTCGGATTTGTGGTTACGAAACTCTTTATTACGATTAGGGTCAAAATTAGATCACATTACGATATCTTAGGCCGTATTTGGATAAGTTTGTACTTGTCTTTATTGATGGCATACTGATTTATTCTTGGGATGAGGATGAGCATGCAGAGCATCTAAGAATTGTCTTGTAGACTTTAAGAGACAAGAAGTTGTACACTAAATTCAGCAAGAGTGAGTTTTGGCTCCAAGAGGTCAGATTTTTAGGACACATTGTGTCGGGTGATGGCATTAGAGTTGATCCGAGTAAGATCTCGGCTATTGTAGAGTGGAAACCGCCAAGGAATGTGTCAGAAATTAAAAGCTTTTTGGGTTTAGTGGGGTACTACAGACGGTTCGTAAAGGGGTTCTCCATGATTTTTACCTCGATGACGAAACTATTGCACAAAGATGTTAAGTTTGAATGGACTGAGAAATGCCAACAGAGTTTTGAGGGATTGAAAGCATTGTTGACGAGACACCGATTTTAGTACAACTTGAATCAGGGAAAGAGTTTGTTGTCTATAGTGATGCGTCATTAAATGGTCTCGGCTGTGTGTTGATGCAAGAGGGTAAGGTAGTAGCTTACACCTCGAGACAGCTAAAATCGCACGAGAAAAATTATTCGACTTACGATTTGAAATTGGCTGCGATCGTCATTGCTTTGAAGATTTGGCGTCATTATTTATATGGTGACAATTGCTAAATCTTTACCGATCACAAGAGTTTGAAGTACTTGATAGACCAAAGGGATTTGAATTTTCGACAACGGTGGTGGCTCGAATTATTGAAGGATTATGAGTTAGTAATCGATTACCATTTGGGAAAAGAAAATGTGGTTGCGGATGCCTTGAGTAGAAAATCCTTGTATGCTTTAAGAGCTATGAAACACCCCACACCCGACCCACGAGCCTGAACCGGATTTGGTATGTTCCTCGATGTAACCTGTTCAAATTCTTTTGTTACTTAGGAAAAACTTGTGTGATTTGGAAGAAAGATCATTTTGGGTTGGGCTCGAGTTGAAAATAAATTTTTTTTTAAAATTAAATTGACTTAATCTATAAATAACATAAATTCGTAACATAGTAATTAAAACAACAATAAAATCATCACTATAGCCTTATTACATAAAACAAAACCCAAAATAAAATTTGTAGAGTACTTAAATAAAATAAAATGTCCAAATTAAATAAAACTTCAAGCTGAGCATGGCCACCACAAGTTCTGCCGTCCCGGTCCATCACTATTCATCACCTGAAAATGGTCCCACAGCGGGGTGAGTCAAATAGACTCAATCTGTAACCAACACTAAGAATTAACATTTCGGGCATGCATTATCATATCACATACATGTTCATATAACGGTAAAAATAATGATGCAACCCAAACCCAAACCTAGTTAGCCATCCGCTACACTCCACGTACCATCCTTTGCAAGTGGGGACTACTAAGTCAACCCTCCATCCGCTACACACCATCGAAGGCGTCATTGCGATCGGCGTGCTCATCACCCATATAAAATTCGTGGCATAGCCACGGATAATTGTGTCATGAGACACCACATTGAGATAATGTAACAAAGTTACCACATTCGGATAATGTGACCAAGTCACCACATTCGGATAATGAGACCGAAGTCATCACATTCACTTCCCTTTCTCAAATAACCCGAATGCCCCATATTATTCATATCATGCATATCGTACTTAAATTCACATTCATGTCACTTTTCATATGTTAAGTATAACATATTTCGTAATCCTAGTAGGAGTAGGAAAACGTACCTGAGTACTTTGTACCATAACATGGTACTTTAGCCACATTCTTACACTTTCATATTAACGCATATAACAAGTTTAAGCCATAAATCTATTAAGATTAGTGTGGGGTACACACGGTACCTTAGCCATATTCTTACACTTTCATATTAACACATTTAATTTAAAACATAGCCATGAACGTATTAAAACTTAGGGTAGGGTACACACCTGATTCGCTTAACGATTTCACTTGAAATCCCGAAATTCGATCTACTACCTTAGATTTTTACTGCCTACATTTGGCCAACATGGTAATATTTAGCAAAGGCCTATTCGGTCATAAAACCAAATCCTAGTAGGATTTGTGTACTTACCTTAATGCCGATTGAATAAAAAATCAAATCTCGGAAACTTGTATTCTTCTCCCTTTGAAATCGGCTACTCACTAGATCCCTTGAATCGGTTAGTTTTCAGCTTAAAACACATAATAATAGATCTACTACAAAAATAAGGTCTTGGTCGAATATTCATAGTCACTTACCTTAAGGATCTTAAATCCCGAAATTCACCGAATAACTAGGGAACACGCGGCCTAGGGTGTACCTTCGGGAAAAGAACTTCTCCTTCCATGATTCGGCCAAGATTAATAATAGGAATTAGTCCCTAAATTTCGATAAGTCTAAAATATAAAAGAATGGAAACCAAACTTGGATCTTACCCTTATTTGAAGGAATCGATTGCACCTTCACTTCAACCTTCAGAGATTCGGCTATGGCTAAATGATGCTTTCACAACTTTCGGCTTTTGGAGGGATTAGAAAGAAAAGAGAAGGAAGAATAAAACTGTAGGAATTTCGACAGAGAGAGGAGAATCTGTTTAAAAAATTCGGCAAAGGAAGAGTGAATGAATGAATGAATGGCCTTCTTTTCCTTTTATAGCCGAAATTACTAGCTAGAGTCCTTAACTTGGCCACCACTCTTCCTTTTTTTGATAGTTTTATCTCTTGTTTAGCCGAAATTCTAAAGGGAATAAAACTCTTCTCTTAAGAGTCCCATGCCGTCCACCTCTCTACTCTTTGTAGCAAAATAAAACTTCTTTTATTTGCTTCCTGAGTGACTCGATCCCTGGCCCAAATACACTTGCATGTGGCGCCATTTCCAAAGGCCCTAAGTGGCATCTTGAGCCACTTTTCCAAGCCTGTTTGTGTGTCAAATTTCACATACTTTTCTCTTAAGGCCACCTTGCCTTAATTTCCTCTTTTAAACTTTAAAACTCGACATTTCTAAGTCATTTCTAAGTTTCCAAAATTTTAGTTTGGCTCTTTAAACTTGACATTTCCTTACATTTCCTAGTTTCGAAATGTTCACTTTCCTCTTTGAATCATTTCTAAATCATTTTCCTAGTTTCCATAAATGTTCACTTTTCCTCTTTTGAATCATTTCTTAAATCATTTTCCTAGTTTCCATAAATGTTCACTTTCCTCTTTTTAACTTAGCATTTCCAAAATGTTCACTTTCCTCTTAACATTTCCAAGTTTCCAAAATGTTCACTTTCCTCTTTTGAAACTTAACATTTCTAAATCATTTCTTACATTTCAGGACATTTCCTACATTTCCTTACATTTCCTACATTTCCTTACATTTCCATACATTTCCTTACATTTCCATACATTTCCATACATTTCCATACATTTCCATACATTTCCTTATATTCCCATACATTTCCATACATTTCCATACATTTCCTTACATTTCCATACATTTCCATACATTTCCTTACATTTCCAAGGTTCTAAAATGCACACCACAAATCACACGATAAACATGCTATTAAGCAAAATGCACACAATGGGATTGAACCCCTTCCTCAAAGTACTTCACTTGTTGCCATAACCCTTGCACCTTAGGTGGCGTCCTTGCCACTTTTCCACATCACTTCTTGTTTTTAACTTAAAACCAATAATTGTCTAAAGCTTTCTCTTCCATCCTAGGATTTTAAAACCCTTAATTCACTTCCAAACACCGCCAAAACCTACTACTCATGAATTATGCACAAACGCATAACCCTTAATCTAGGATGTTACGGTTCTACCCTCCTTAAAAATAATTTCGTCCTCAAAATTACTTACTAATGATCGTACAATCCTTCTCATCGCACTTATGCTTCTACTGCACTCGATCTTAATAGAACCATCATACTTTTCAAGCACAATCTCTAAGTTCACGCCCCTCGAACTCATTTCTAACGTCGATTTAATCGATTAAGAAGTTTTATGTATTAAAAATTTTGTTTCACCGATTAACCACGAAGAAGTTTTATGGAAAGAATTTTTTTAGAAGTGGTTCTTTCGTATTCATACATGCACACGTCTTTACATTCATACATCCATCAATCAATTATGAACTTTCGTTCATTCGAGAAATGTTGTAGTTTTCATTGTTGTTGTTTTGCCACTACCTGGGGTATTTTTGTAATTTACCCTACAAGGGTATTTTTGTAATTTATTGAAATAAGGTCCCTTGGTGATTTGGTCAATAATGGTATTTTGGTAATTTTGAGATCCAGGAGTATTTCAAAATTTTGAAATTATAGGGGTATTTGATAATTAACCGTGGTAAATTTGTAAATCTCAATAAATCAAGGGTATTTCAAAATTTGCAAAACTTGAGGGTTCTTTTTGAGAATTTGTTTTCCAAATCAGTGATGTTGTAAAAATTTTAAAAATCAGGGTTATTTTGGTAATTTTGTCAATCGGGGGTAATCTGTAAATTTTCAAATCGGGGTATTTTGGACTTTTAAAATAGGGTTTTAAATACTTTTACAAAGTGAGGAAATTTTATTGAAATCAAGGGTAATATGGAAATTTTAGAACCAAGGGCATTTAGTAATTTCCACCCCTAAGGGTATTTGGTAATCTTGTAAATTAAAATTTCTTAGAAAGGTGTTTTTTTAATAATAATTTTCATAATTCAAAAGGGTAGTTTGTCGACTTTTAAAACTAGGGTTTCCATAAAATGTGGCTAGTCCCTTTCGGGTTTTAGTTATTGGGTTTAGCTTTGTGGTGAGTCCTCTTGGTTAGGGTGAACCGAAGCTACGCACTGTAGGATTCGAGTGGAGAGGAGGTGAGTCACGGATTGCTTAAATACCAAGCTCTTACCAAAACCAATCCTAGACATGCGCACCATGGTTGCCACACCCTAACTCGTGACTTAACCACGTGTTTGTTTAATTAGGCATTTAAGTCTTATGTAATTGTTGGGGTAACTAGCCCTAGGGTTCAAGTACTTATCATGCTAATCTCGTTCCATTTCTACCCTTCTACAATTCATATCATAAATCACACAAAAGATCGAGTACTTACCGGTGGACTTGGCCTGAGACTTAGTGGGCCATGCCGAAAAACTCGCTTAATTCATAAAAATTCTTTTGGGCCTAACTTTGAAAATGTTTTGGGCCTTAAACCCAAGGCCGAGAGTTTAAAGCTGGCTCGATACCAAATTGAAACACCCCACACTCGGCCGATGAGCCTGGACCGAATTTGGTATGTTCCTCGATGTAACTCGGTTCAAATTCTTTTGTTACTTAGGAAAAACTTGTGTGATTTGGAAGAAAGATCGTTTTGGGTTGGGCTCGAGTTGAAAATAAGTTTCTTTTTTTTTAAAATTAAATTGACTTAATCTATAAATAACATAAATTCGTAACATAGTAATTAAAACAATAATAAAATCATCACTATGGCCTTATTACATAAAACAAAACCCAAAATAAAATTTTCAGAGTACTTAAATAAAATAAAATGTCCAAATTAAATAAAACTTCAAGCTGAGCATGGCCACCACAAGTTCTGCCGTCCCGGTCCATCACTGTTCATCACCTGAAAATAGTCCCACAGCGGGGTGAGTCAAATAGACTCAATGTGTAACCAACACTAAGAATTAACATTTCAGGCATGCATTATCATTTCACATACATGTTCATATAACAGGTAAAAATAATGATGCAACCCAAACCCAAACCTAGTTAGCTATCCGCTACACTCCACCCGTACCATCCTGTACACCGTGGGGACTACTAAGTCAACCCTCATCCGCTACACACCATCAAAGGCGTTCAGCGGCAATGACGTGCTCATCGCCTAATATAAATTGTGGCATAGCCACAGATAATTGTGTCATGAGACACCACATTCAGATAATGTAACCGAAGTTACCACATTCAGATAATGTGACCGAAGTCACCACATTCAGATAATGAGACCGAAGTCATCACATTCACTTCCCCTTTCTCAAATAACCCGAATGCCCCATATTATTCATATCATGCATATCGTACTTAAATTCACATTCATGTCACTTTTCACATGTTAAGTATAACATACGTAATCCTAGTAGGAGTAGGAAAACGCACACGAGTACTTTATACCATAACATGGTACTTTAGCCACATTCTTACACTTTCATATTAACACATATAACAAGTTTAAGCCATAAATCTATTAAGATTATTGTACCTTAGCCATATTCTTACACTTTCATATTAACACATTTAATTTAAAACATAGCCATGAACATATTAAAACTTAGGGTAGGGTACATGGTAACGATTTCATTGAAATCCCGAAATTGATCTACTACCTTAGATTTTAATGCCTACATTCTACCAACATGGTAATATTTAGCAAAGGCCTATTTACCATAAAACCAAATCGTAGTAGGATTTGTGTACTTACCTTAATGCCGATTGAATAAAAATCAAATCTCGAAACTTGTATTCTTCCCCTTTGAAATCGGCTACTCACTAGATCCCTTGAATCGGTTAGTTTTCACTTAAAACACATAATAATAGATCTACTACAAAAATAGGGTCTTGGCGAATATTCATAGTCACTTACCTTAAGGATCTTAAATCTAGAAATTCACCGAATAACTAGAGAACACGCTGACTAGGGTGTACCTTGGAAAAGAACTTCTCCTTCCATGATTGGCCAAGATTAATAATAGGAATTAGTCCCTAAATTTCGATAAGTCTAAAATATAAAAGAATGGAAACCAAACTTGGATCTTACCCTAATTTGAAGGAATCGATTGCACCTTCACTTCAACCTTCAGAGATTCAGCTATGGCTAAATGATGCTCTCACAACTTTCGACTTTTGGAGGGATTAGAAAGAAAAGAGAAGGAAGAATAAAACTGTAGGAATTTCAGCAGAGAGAGGAGAATTTGCTTAAGAAATTCGGCAAAGGAAGAGTGAATGAATGAATGAATGGCCTTCTCTTCCTTTTATAGCCGAAATTACTAGCTAGAGTCCTTAACTTGGCCACCACTCTTCCTTTTTTTAATAGTTTTATCTCTTATTTAGCCGAAATTCTAAAGGGAATAAAACTCTTCTCTTAAGAGTCCCTATGCCATCCACCTCTGTACTGTTTGTAGCAAAATAAAACTTCTTTTATTTGCTTCCTAAGTGACTCGATCCCTGGCCCAAATACACTTGCATATGGCGCCATTTCCAGAGGCCCTAAGTGGCATCTTCAGGCCACTTTTCCAAGCCTGTTTGTGTGTCAAATTTCACATACTTTTTCTCTTAAGGCCACCTTGCCTTAATTTCCTCTTTTAAACTTTAAAACTCGACATTTCTAAGTCATTTCTAAGTTTCCAAAAATTTTTGTTTGGCTCTTTAAACTTGACATTTCCTTACATTTCCTAGTTTCCAGAAATGTTCACTTTCCTCTTTTGAATCATTTCTAAATCATTTTCCTAGTTTCCATAAATGTTCACTTTTCCTCTTTTGAATCATTTCTTAAATCATTTTCCTAGTTTCCATAAATGTTCACTTTCCTCTTTTTAACTTAGCATTTCCAAAATGTTCACTTTCCTCTTAACATTTCCAAGTTTCCAAAATGTTCACTTTCCTCTTTTTGAAATTTAACATTTCTAAATCATTTCTTACATTTCCAGGACATTTCCCTACATTTCCTTACATTTCCCTACATTTCCTTACATTTCCATACATTTCCTTACATTTCCATACATTTCCATACATTTCCATACATTTCCATACATTTCCATACATTTCCATACATTTCCTTACATTTCCATACATTTCCATACATTTCCTTACATTTCCAAGGTTCTAAAAATGCACACCACACATCACAATAAACATGCTATTAAGCAAAAATGCACACAATGGGATTGAACCCTTCCTCAAAGTACTTCACTTGTTGCCATAACCCTTGCACCTTTGGTGGCGTCCATTGCCACTTTTCCACATCACTTCTTGTTTTTAACTTAAAAACCAATAATTGTCCAAAGCTTTCTCTTCCATCCTAGGATTTTAAAAACCCTTAATTCACTTCCAAACACTGCCAAAACCTACTACTCATGAATTATGCACAAACGCATAACCCCTAATCTAGGATGTTACAAGCTATGAGCACGAGCTTATCGTTGTATGATGATGGTGCTATATTGGCCGAGCTGAAGGCTAGACCGTTATTTATTCAGCAGATATGTGAAGCTTAAAAGAACGATAGTAAGATGCAAGCTAAGAGGGCTAAGTGCGAATTGGGAAATGACACTGATTTTTGGGTGAGTTCAGATGGTTGCTTGATGTTTCATGACAGGGTTTGTGTACCTAAGACGATGAATTGATCTGAAAATTTTACATGAAGCACACAGTGGTTGCTTATCAATACATCCGGGTAGTACGAAGATGTACAATGAATTGAAGAAACTGTATTGGTGGTTGGGTTTGAAAAGAGACATCTTCAATTTGTTACGAAGTGTTTGGTTTGTCAACAAGTGAAAGCCGAGCATCAAGTACCTTCGAGATTACTTCAGCTGGTGATAGTTCCCGAATGAAAGTGTGTAACATCCGAAAAGGCCTATGCATTTTCGGTTTAATTGTATGAAATGACAAGTTTAAGCACTAAGAATAAATTTTGATATTTTTGGAAACTTGGAAATGCATGAAAATGGAAACTGAACATTTTGGAAACACGAACATTTTGGAAACCTGAACATTTTGGAAACTTGAACATTTTGGAAACTTAAACATTTTGGAAACCTGAACATTTTGGAAACTTGAACTTGTAAGAAAAATGGCAAGTTCTGAGTCGATCGAAAATTTTAGGAAACTTAAAAATGATGCAGAATGTCAAATTTTAAAGTTCAAAATAGGAAATAAGGGCAAGAGGGCCTTAAAAGAAAAAGTTGGTGAAATTTGACACAAAAACAGGCTTGGAAAAATGGCCTCAAGGTGTCACTTAGGGCTTATGGAAATAGCGCCATGTGCAAGGAAATGGGCTGGGTTCGAGTCACTTGGAAAGCAAATAATGAAGGTTTTAATTTTGCTTCGAGACCGAGGTGGGCGGCACCTATTTCTAGAAAGGGAGGAGTTTTATTTCTATTAAAACTTGATAAATTAAGTGATAAATAAAGGATTTTAATTGAGGAGATAAATGATGGATTAAATACTTTTATTCTTTAATAAAAGAGATAATATTATCACAAGGAAGGGTGGTGGCCAAGTCAAGGACTCTTGGCCTAGTAATTTCGGTTGAAGAAGGAAAGTTGGAGGCTTTTCTCTCATCTTTTCTTATGTGTGCCAAAAATTTCCTAGCCCCTATTTCTCTCTCTACCGAAATTTTCACTAAGCAAGACTCCATCATTTCTTCTCCTCTCCTTTGTCATTGTTAAGCCGAAACTCTTCTCTTTTGATCCCTGTTAAATCTCCATAGCTGAATCTCTGTAACTCTAGGCAAGGAAGCAATCGATTAAAGGCATCAAGGTAAGGTTAAGCTATTCAATTTCCTTTCTTTTCTTTTCTAAATGCCGAAAGTAAAAGGCCTAATCCCTATTCTTGTTCATGGCCGAATCTACAAGGATCTCTTAGGTTTCTACAATTACCAAATATAAGGATCAAGGATCTAAGGTAAGAACAATTAATTCTTGTTCTTCTAATTCTTTTAATCAAGATCTAAGAAATAACCCTTTTTTATGTCTCATGGCCGAATATCAAAGGAAGAGTTTCGGGATTTCAGATTCAAGGAATTTAAGGTGAGGCACAATCGGCCAAAGGCCTAAATTTTATTTATTAAAGTTAGATTAGATCTAACATGTGAATTTTAGGAATTTCGACATCACTTAGGGAGCAAGGAATCGATTTTGGGAATCTCATCATAAGGTATGTGGTTATAATCGGCCAAGGTTCTCTCTTAAATGTCTAGATCTATTTGTTTTAACCAGAGACTAATCAAATCAATGGATTTAATGGTTAGCCGATTTCAAGGGAGAAGAACACAAATCCTCGGGATTTGATCATCAATCAAATCGGCAAGCAAGGTAAGTATTAGTAATACCATTCCTAATAGGATTTGGTTTTAAAAGCGAAAAGGCTATTAATGTGTTTTTGTATGATGGGCCGAATATAGGATCTAAAGTTAGATCGGGATTTTCGGGATCTCAAAGAGTCTATTAAGTGAATCAGGTGTGTACCCATACTAACCTTCAATACGTTATATGGCAAATATTAATTATATGATTATACGTAAGAATGTGAATATGGCTAAGTACCCTAATGTGGTACAAAAAGTACTCAGGTACGTTTCCTACTTCTGATAGGATTATGAAATATGTTATTTTATAACATGTGAAAATATATATATGAATGTGGAAATAAGTATGTTGTGCATGATATAAAATTTATGGGGCATTCGGGATCTATGTGAAAGGGGAAGAAGGTGTTGACTTCGGTCTCACTAACGGAATATGGTGACTACGGTCACAACATTTTGAATATGGTAACTCGGTTACATTATCGAATTTGGTAACCGGTTACATTATTTGAATATGGTGTCTAATGACACAAATTATATAGGCGATGAGCACGTCATTGCAGCGGCCGCCTTCGATGATGTGTAGCGGATGGAGGGTTGACTTAGTAGTCCCCACGGTGTGACTGGCAGGTACGGGTGGTGTGTAGCGGATGGACCATTAGGCTTGGGTTCGGGTTGCATCATCATTTTTATATGAATATGAATTTGATATGAACATGTATGCCTGACTTATTGAATGTTAGTACTGTGTGCACATTGAGTCTGTTGACTCACCCCATTGTGGGAAATATTTTTAGGTGATAAACAGTGAGGACCGGGACGGTAGACCTTGAGGTGGCCATGTTTCATTTGGAGATTTTATTTGGATTTTATTATTTTGGGCTTTACTTAATGTAATAAGGCCATAAGGCCCAGTGGATTTTTCTTATTTTGCTTTACTTAAACTATTATGTTACGAACTATTTATGACTAAAGTTAAAGTGATATATTTTTTTTATAAACCTTAAAAAAATTATTTTGCCACCTTAATAAAAATTGGATTCTCAAATAGATTAAATGGGTTCCCAATCTGAGCCCAACCCACAACAACATTTTTCGAAAAAAAATTACAAATTTTCTCTAATTAACGAGAACTTGAAAACCGGTTTACTTAAGGAACATACCAAATCCGGTCTAGGCTCGTGGGCCGGGTGTGGGGTGTTTCAAAGTCGGATCGAATCACAATAGATTTTGTAACAGGGTTACCTATGACTCCGAAAAAGAAAGATGCTATGTGGGTTATTGTTGATAGATTAGTGAAGTCGACTTACTTTATATTGGTGCGTGTGGATTATTCACTTGATAAGTTAGCTGAGTTGTATATTCCTGAGGTGGTAAGATTGCATAGAGTGCCTATATATATTATGTCGGATAAAGATCCGAGATTTACTTCAAGGTTTTGGAAGAAGTTACAAGAAGTCTTGGGTACAACATTGAATTTTAGTACTGCGTTCCATCCTTAAACTGATGGCCAATCTAAAAGAGTGATTCAAGTTCTTGAAGATATGCTCTGATGCTGTGTGTTAGAGTTCGATGGTAGTTGGGAAAGATATCTACCTTTGGTTGAATTTTCCTACAACAACAACTATCATTTGAGTATACGAATGGCACCGTACGAAGCTTTATATGGTCGCAAGTGTCGGACTCCCTTGCATTTTTGAAGATTTCTAATTTGAGGGTACTTCGTTGATTTTCCCTTCTGAGGGTAATTTAGAAATTTTAAAACTAGGGTTTCCATAAAAATACGGCTAGTTCCTTTCAGGTTTTAGTTAGGGGTTTAGCCCGTGTATAAGTCCTCTTGGTTAGAGTGAACCGAGGCTACGCACCAGGTAGGATTCGAGTGGAGAGGAGGTGAGTCACTAGGACTGCTTAAATACCAAGCTCCCACTGAAACCAATCCAAGACATGTGCACAACGGTTGCCACACCCTAACTCGGTGACTTAGACACAGGTTTGTTTAATTGTGCATTAAAGTCTTATGTAATTGTTGGGGTACACTAGTCCTAGGGTTCAAATACTTATCAGACTAATCTATGTTGCCATAAAAGCCCATACATTTCACATATTCAAATCACTTTAGAAGTCAGAAGTACTTACCTGGTGGACTGTGGGTCGGAGACTTAGTGGGCCATGCCAGAAAAACCTGAAAATTTTTTAGAAAATTACTTTTGGGCTTACTTTGGAAAATGTTTTAGGCCTTAAACCCAAGGCCGAGAGTTTAAAACTGGGATCTGATACCAAACTGAAACACCCCAAACCCGGCCCACGAGCCTTGACCGGATCTGGTATGTTCCCCGGTGTAAACCATTTCAAATTCTTTTGTTACTCAGGAAAAACTTGTGGGTTTTTAAAGAAAGTTTGTTTTGGGTTGGGCTTGAGTTGAAAACAGGTTTATTTCGTTATTAAAAATCCTTTTGATTTAGGTGACAAAATGTCGGGCTTTGAATTAAATTAATTTTACTTAATCTTTTAATAAATATAAAGATTGTATGCTCAATAAATAAAAGTAAAGTAAACGCTACTACGACCTTATTACATCAAATAATTTCCCAAAATTAAAACCAAAATAAACTATAAATTACTTAAAATTAAATAGAAGTCCAAGTCGTAAATTTCTTGCTGTGCATGGCCATCCCTAAGCTTCTGCCGAACCCGGTCCATCACTACTCGTCACCTGAAACATGTTCCCACAACGGGGTGAGTCAACAGACTCAATGTGTACACAAACACTAAGTCTTAACAAATTCAGGCATAACAAATCATATTCATACATATCATAATTTCACATTTAATGATTCAAGATGATGATGCAATCCCAAACCCAAACCTATATGCCATCCGCTACACTCCACCCGTACCATCCTGCACACCGTGGGGACTACTAAGTCAACCCTCCATCCGCTACACACCATCGAAGGCAGTCACTGCAGTCGACGTGCTCATCGCCCATATAAAATTGTGGCATAGCCACAGATAATTGTGTCATGAGACACCACATTGAGATAATGTAACCGGTTACCACATTGAGATAATGTGACCAAGTCACCACATTCAGATAATTTGACCGAAGTTACCACATTCAGATAGTGAGACCAAGTCATCACATTCACTTCCCTTTCTCAAATAACCGAATGCCCTATATTATTCATATCATGCATATCATACTTAAATTCACATTCATGTCACTTTTCACATGTTAAGTATAACATATTTCGTAATCCTAGTAGGAGTAGGAAAACATATCTGAGTACTTTGTACCATAACATGGTACTTTAGCCACATTCTTACACTTTCATATTAACACATATATCAAGTTTAAGCCATAAATCTATTAAGATTAGTGTGGGGTACACACTGTACCTTAGCCATGCTTTTCACATTCTTAATAACACATTTAATTTAAAACATAGCCATGAACATATTAGAACATAGGGTAGGGTACACACCTGATTCGCTTAACGATTTCACTTGAAATCCTGAAATCCGATCTACTACCTTAGATTTTTAATGCCTACATTCGGCCAACATCGTAATATTTAGCAAAGGCCTATTCGGCCATAAAACCAAATCCTAGTAGGATTTGTGTACTTATCTTAATGCCGATTGAATAAAAAATCAAATCCCAGAAACTTGTATTCTTCCCCCTTTGAAATCGGCTACTCACTAGATCCCTTGAATCGGTTAGTTTTTAGCTTAAAACACATAATAATAGATCTACTACAAAAAATAGGGTCTTGGCTGAATGTTCATAGACACTTACCTTAAGGATCTTAAATCCTGAAATTCACAGAATAACTGGAGAACACCCGGCCTATGGTGTACCTTCGAGAAAAGAACTTCTCCTTCCATGATTCGGCCAAGATTAATAATCGAAATTAGTCCCTAATTTTTGATATGTCTAAAATATAAAAGAATGGAAACTAAACTTGGATCTTACCCTTATTTGAAGGAATCATTGCACCTTCACTTGAACCTTCAGAGATTCGCTATGGCTAAATGATGCTCTCACAACTTTCAACTTTTGGAGGATTAGAAAGAAAGAGAAGGAAGAATAAAAGCAGTAGGAATTTTGGCAGAGAGAGGAGAATCTGCTTAAGAAATTTAGCAAAGGAAGAGTGAATGAATGAATGAATGGCCTTCTTTCCCTTTTATAGCCGAAATTACTAGGCTAGAGTCCACTACTTGGCCACCACTCTTCCTATGTGATAATTATCACTTTATCAAAAGAATTAATCCAACAATTATCTCCTAATTAGCAGAAATTCTAAAGGAGACAAAACTCCTCTTTTAAGAGCCCACATGCCGTCCACCTCTCTGCTCTTTGTAGTAAAATAAAACTTCTTTTATTTGCTTCCTAAGTGACTCGATCCCTGGCCAAAATACACTTGCATGTGGCGCCATTTCTAGAGGCCCTAAGTGGCATCTTCAGGCCATTTTTCCAAGCCTATTTGTGTGTCAAATTTCACATAATTTTCCTCTTAAGGCCACCTTGCCTTAATTTCCTCTTTTAAACTTTAAAACTCAACATTTCTAAGTCATTTCTAAGTTTCCAAAAATTTTCGTTTGGCGCTTTAAACTTGACATTTCCTAGGTTTCCAAAATGTTCACTTTCCTCTTTTAACTTAGGTTTCCAAAATGTTCACTTTCCTATTTTACTTAGGTTTCCAAAATGTTAACTTTCCTCTTTTTGAAACTTAACATTTCAAAATCATTTCCAAGTTTCCTTACATTTCCTTACATTTCCTTACATTTCCTTACATTTCCTTTCATTTCCTTACATTTCCTTATATTTCCTTACATTTCCTTACATTTCCTTACATTTCCTTACATTTCCTTACACTTCCTTTCATTTCCTCACATTTCCTTTCATTTCCTTCCATTTCCTTACATTTCCTTATGTTTCCTCTTAAGACTTAATATTTTCTAAAGCATTTCCAAGGTTCTAAAAATGCACACCACATATCACAGTAAACATGCTATTAAGCAAAGATGCACACAATGGGATTCGAACCTCTTCCCTCAAAGTACTTCACTTGATGCCATAAACCTTGCACCTTAGGTGGCGTCCCTTGCCACTTTTCCACATCACTTCTTGTGTCCTAAACTCCCCAAAACTTTTCTTAAGGCTACCTTAGCCTAGCTCCCCCTCTTTAACCTAAAAACCAATAATTGTCCAAAGCTTTCTATTCTATCCTAGGGTTTTAAAAACCCTTAATTCACGTCCAAACACTGCCAAATCCTACTACTCATGAATTATGCATTAACGCATAACCCCTAATCTAGGATGTTACAGTTCTACCCTCCTTAAAAATAATTTTGTCCTCGAAATTACTTACTAACAGTCGTACAATCCTTCTCACCGCACTTATGCTTACGCTGCGCACTCTGATCTTAATAGAATCATCATACTTTCCAAGCACAATCTCTAAGTTCACGTCCCTTAGAACTCATTTCTAACGTCGCTATTTAATCTGATTAAGAAGTTTTATGCATTAAAAAATTTTATTTCACTGATTAACCGCGAAGAAGTTTTATGGAAAGAATTTTTTTTTTAGAAGTGGTTCTTTCGTATTCATACATGCACACAGTTTTTACATTCATACATCCATCAATCAATTATGAACTTTCGTTCATTCAGAGAAATGTTGTAGTTTTCATTGTTGTTGTTTTTCCACTACCCAGGGGTATTTTCATAATTTGCCCTATAGGGGTATTTTTGTAATTTGCCAAAATAAGGTTCCTTGGTGATTTTGTCAATAAGGGTATTTTGGTAATTTTTCATTCCCGGGGGTATTGTGGGAAATTTTGAAATCTGAGGGTATTTCGATAATTAACTCGGGTGAATTTGTAAATCTTAATAAATCAAGGGTAATTCAAAATTTGCAAAACTTGAGGGTTCTTTTTGAGAATTTATTTTCCAAATCGTTGATGTTGCAAAAATTTTGAAAATCAGGGTCATTTTGGTAATTTTGTCAATCGGGGGTAATTCTGTAAATTTTCAAATCAGGGTATTTTGGACTTTTGTAAAATAGGGTTTTTAAATACTTTTACAAAGTGAGGAAATTTTATTGAAATCAAGGGTAATAAGGTAAATTTAAAACCAAGGGCATTTTTGAAGATTTCTAATTTGAGGGTATTTCGTTGATTTTCCCTTCTGAGGGTAATTTAGAAATTTTAAAACTAGGGTTTCCATAAAAATACGGCTAGTCCCTTTCAGGTTTTAGTTAAGGGTTTAGCCTGTGTATAAGTCCTCTTGGTTAGAGTGAACCGAGGCTACGTGCACTGTAGGATTCAGTGGAGAGGAGGTGAGTCACTAGGACTACTTAAATACCAAGCTCCCACCTGAAACCAATCCTAGACTTATGCGCACCATGGTTGCCACACCCTAACTTCATGACTTAAACACATGTTTGTTTAATTGTGCATTAAAGTCTTATGTAATTGTTGGGGTACACTAGTCCTAGGGTTCAAATACTTATCAGACTAATCTATGTTGCCATAAAAGCCCATACATTTCACAAATTCAAATCACTTCAGAAGTCAGAAGTACTTACCTGGTGGACCGCGGGTCGGAGACTTAGTGGGCCATGCCAGAAAAACCTGAAAATTTTTCAGAAAATTACTTTTGGGCTTACTTTGGAAAACATTTTGGGCCTTAAACCCAAGGCCGAGAGTTTAAATCTGGGCTCTGATACCAAGCTGAAACACCCCAAACCCGGCCCACGAGCCTTGACCGGATCTGGTATGTTCCCCGGTGTAAACCATTTCAAATTCTTTTGTTACTTAGGAATAACTTGTGGGTTTTTAAAGAAAGTTTGTTTTGGGTTGGGCTTGAGTTGAAAACAGGTTTATTTCGTTATTAAAAATCCTTTTGATTTAGGTGACAAAACGTTGGGCTTTGAATTAAATTAATTTTACTTAATCTTTTAATAAATATAAAGATTGTATGCTCAATAAATAAAAGTAAAGTAAACGCTACTACGGCCTTATTACATCAAATAATTTCCCAAAATTAAAACTAAAATAAACTATAAATTACTTAAAATTAAATAGAAGTCCAAGTCTTAAATTTCTTGCTGTGCATGGCCATCCCTAAGCTTCTGCTGAACCCGGTCCATCACTGCTCGTCACCTGAAACATGTTCCCACAACGGGGTGAGTCAACAGACTCAATGTGTGCACAATTACTAAGTCTTAAGAAATTCATGCATAACAAATCATATTCATACATATCATAGTTTCACATTTAATGATTCAAGATGATGATGCAATCCGAACCCAAACCTATATGCCATCCGCTACACTCCACCCGTACCATCACGCACAGTGGGGACTACTAAGTCAACCCTCCATCCGCTACACACCATCGAAGGCGTCATTGCAATGACGTGCTCATCGCCCATATAAAATTCATGGCATAGCCACCAGATAATTGTGTCATGAGACACCACATTCAGATAATGTAACCGAAGTTACCACATTTAGATAATGTGATCGAAGTCACCACATTAAGATAATGTGACCGAAGTCACCACATTCAGATAGTGAGACCGAAGTCATCACATTCACTTCCCCTTTCTCAAATAACCCGAATGCCCCATATTATTCATATCATGCATATCATACTTAAATTCACATTCATGTCACTTTTCACATGTTAAGTATAACATATTTCGTAATCCTAGTAGGAGTAGGAAAGCGTACCTGAGTACTTTGTACCATAACATGGTACTTTAGCCACATTCTTACACTTTCATATTAACACATATATCAAGTTTAAGCCATAAATCTATTAAGATTAGTGTGGGGTACACATTGTACCTTAGCCATGCCTTTCACATTCTTAATAACACATTTAATTTAAAACATAGCCATGAACATATTAGAACTTAGGGTAGGGTACACACCTGATTCGCTTAATGATTTCACTTGAAATCTCAAATCGATCTACTACCTTAGATTTTTAATGCCTACATTCGGCCAACATGGTAATATTTAGCAAAGGCCTATTCGGGCATAAAACCAAATCCTAGTAGGATTTGTGTACTTATCTTAATGCCGATTGAATAAAAAATCAAATCCCAGAAACTTGTATTCTTCCCCCTTTGAAATCGGCTACTCACTAGATCCCTTGAATCGGTTAGTTTTCACTTAAAACACATAATAATAGATCTACTACAAAAATAGGGTCTTATTTGAATGTTCATAGTCACTTACCTTAAGGATCTTAAATCCCAAAATTCACCGAATAACTAGAGAACACGTGGCCTATGGTGTACCTTCGGAAAAGAACTTCTCCTTCCATGATTCGGCCAAGATTAATAATTGAAATTAGTCCCTAATTTTGATAAGTCTAAAATATAAAAGAATGGAAACTAAACTTGGATCTTACCCTTATTTGAAGGAATCATTGCACCTTCACTTCAACCTTCGAGAGATTGGCTATGGCTAAATGATGCTCTCACAACTTTCGGCTTTTGGAGGGATTAGAAAGAAAAGAGAAGGAAGAATAAAACTGTAGGAATTTCGGCAGAGAGAGGAGAATCTGCTTAAGAAATTCGGAAAAGGAAGAGTGAATGAATGAATGAATGGCCTTCTTTCCCTTTTATAGCTGAAATTACTAGGCTAGAGTCCCTTACTTGGCCACCACACTTCCAATGTGATAATTATCACTTTATCAAAAGAATTAATCCAACAATTATCTCCTAATTAGTCGAAATTCTAAAGGAGATAAAACTCCTCTTTTAAGAGCCCACATGCCGTCCACCTCTTTGCTCTTTGTAGCAAAATAAAACTTCTTTATTTGCTTCCTAAGTGACTCGATCCCCGGCCAAAATACACTTGCATGTGGCGCCATTTCTAGAGGCCCTAAGTGGCATCTTGAGCCACTTTTCCAAGCCTGTTTGTGTGTCAAATTTCACATAATTTTTCTCTTAAGGCCACCTTGCCTTAATTTCCTCTTTAAACTTTAAAACTCAACATTTCTAAGTCATTTCTAAGTTTCCAAAATTTTCGTTTGGCTCTTTAAACTTGACATTTCCTAGGTTTCCAAAATGTTCACTTTCCTCTTTTAACTTAGGTTTCCAAAATGTTCACTTTCCTATTTTACTTAGGTTTCCAAAATGTTAACTTTCCTCTTTTGAAACTTAACATTTCTAAATCATTTCCAAGTTTCCTTACATTTCCTTACATTTCCTTACATTTCCTTACATTTCCTTATATACATTTCCTTACATTTCCTTACATTTCCTTATAGTTCCTTTCATTTCCTTACATTTCATTTTTCATTTCCTTCCATTTCCTTACATTTCTTTATATTTCCTCTTAAGACTTAATATTTTCTAAAACATTTCCAAGGTTCTAAAATGCACACCACATATCACAGTAAACATGCTATCAAGCAAAGATGCACACAATGGGATTGAACCTCTTCCTCAAAGTACTTCACTTGATGCCATAACCCTTGCACCTTAGGTGGCATCCCTTGCCACTTTTCCACATCACTTTTTGTGTCCTAAACTCCCAAAACTTTTCTTAAGGCTACCTTAGCCTAGCTCCCCCTCTTTAACCTAAAAACCAATAATTGTCCAAAGCTTTCTCTTCTATCCTAGGATTTTAAAAACCCTTAATTCACTTCCAAACACTGCCAAATCCTACTACTCATGAATTATGCATGAACGCATAACCCTTAATCTAGGATGTTACAGTTCTACCCTCCTTAAAAATAATTTCGTCCTCGAAATTACTTACTAACAGTCGTATAATCCTTCTCACCGGACTTATGCTTACGCTGCGCACTCTGATCTTAGTAGAATCATCATACTTTCCAGGCACAATCTCTAAGTTCACGTCCCTTAGAACTCATTTCTAACGTCGCGATTTAATCTAATTAAGAAGTTTTATGTATTAAAAAATTTTGTTTCACTGATTAACCGTGAAGAAGTTTTATGGAAAGAAATTTTTTAGAAGTGGTTCTTTCAGTATTCATACATGCACACGTTTTACATTCATACATCCATCAATCAATTATGAACTTTCGTTCATTCGGAGAAATGTTGTAGTTTTCATTGTTGTTGTTTTTCCACTACCCAGGGGTATTTTCATAATTTGCCCTATAGGGGTATTTTCATAATTTGCCAAAATAAGGTTCCTTGGTGATTTTGTCAATAAGGGTATTTTGGTAATTTTTCATATCTGGGGGTATTGTGGGAAATTTTGAAATCGAGGTATTTGATAATTAACCCGGGTGAATTTGTAAATCTTAATAAATCAAGGGTAATTCAAAATTTGCAAAACTTGAGGGTTCTTTTTGAGAATTTGTTTTCCAAATCGTTGATGTTGCAAAAATTTTGAAAATCAGGGCCATTTTGGTAATTTTGTCAATCGGGGGTAATTCTATAAATTTTCAAATCAGGGTATTTTGGACTTTCGCAAAATAGGGTTTTTAAATACTTTTACAAAGTGAGGAAATTTTATTGAAATCAAGGGTAATAAGGTAAATTTAAAACCAAGGGCATTTTGAAGATTTCTAATTTGAGGGTACTTCGTTGATTTTCCTTCGAGGTAATTTAGAAATTTTAAAACTAGGGTTTCCATAAAATATGGCTAGTCCCTTTCGGGTTTTAGTTGGGGTTTAGCAGTGTATAAGTCCTCTTGGTTAGAGTGAACCGAGGCTACGCACTGTAGGATTCGAGTGGAGAGGAGGTGAGTCACTAGGACTGCTTAAATACCAAGCTCCCACTGAAACCAATCCTAGACATGCGCAATGGTTGCCACACCCTAACCTCGGTGACTTAGACACGTGTTTGTTTAATTGTGCATTAAAGTCTTATGTAATTGTTGGGGTACACTAGTCCTAGGGTTCAAATACTTATCGACTAATCTATGTTGCCATAAAAGCCCATACATTTCACATATTCAAATCATTTAGAAGTCAAGTACTTACCGGTGGATCATGGTCTGAGACTTAGTGGGCCATGCCGAAAAAACCTAAAATTTTTCAAAAATTACTTTTGGGCTTACTTTGAAAATGTTTTGGGCCTTAAACCCAAGGCCAAGAGTTTAAAACTGGCTCGATACCAAACTGAAACACCCCAAACCCACCCACGAGCCTTGACCGGATCTCGTATGTTCCTGTAAACCATTTCAAATTCTTTTGTTATTTAGGAAAAACTTGTGTGTTTTTAAAGAAAGTTTGTTTTGGGTTGGGCTTGAGTTGAAAAACAGTTTATTTCGTTATTAAAAATCCTTTTGATTTAGGTGACAAAACGTTGGGCTTTGAATTAAATTAATTTTACTTAATCTTTTAATAAATATAAAGATTGTATGCTCAATAAATAAAAGTAAAGTAAACGCTACTACTACCTTATTACATCAAATAATTTCCCAAAATTAAAACCAAAATAAACTATAAATTACTTAAAATTAAATAGAAGTCCAAGTCAGAATTTCTTCTTTGTGCATGGCCATCCCTAAGCTTCACGAACCCGGTCCATCATCGTCATCACTGAAACATGTTCCCACAACGGGTGAGTCAACAAACTCAATGTGTACACAAACACTAAGTCTTAACAAATTCAGCATAACAAATCATATTCATACATATCATAATTTCACATTTAATGATTCAAGATGATGATGCAATCCCGAACCCAAACCTTTATGCCATCCGCTACACTCCACCCGTACCATCCTACACACCGTGGGGACTACTAAGTCAACCCTCCATCCGCTACACACCATCGAAGGCAGTCACTGCAGTCGACGTGCTCATCGCCCATATAAAATTAATGGCATAGCCACCAGATAATTGTGTCATGAGACACCACATTCAGATAATGTAACCGAAGTTACCACATTTAGATAATGTGACCGAAGTCACCACATTCAAATAATGTGATCGAAGTCACCACATTCAGATAGTGAGACCAAAGTCATCACATTCACTTCCCCTTTCTCAAATAACCCGAATGCCCCATATTATTCATATCATGCATATCATACTTAAATTCACATTCATGTCACTTTTCACATGTTAAGTATAACATATTTTGTAATCCTAGTAGGAGTAGGAAAAATACCTGAGTACTTTGTACCATAACATGGTACTTTAGCCACATTCTTACACTTTCATATTAACACATATATCAAGTTTAAGCCATAAATCTATTAAGATTAGTGTGGGGTACACACTGTACCTTAGCCATGCTTTTCACATTCTTAATAACACATTTAATTTAAAACATAGCCATGAACATATTAGAACTTAGGGTAGGGTACACACCTGATTCGCTTAACGATTTCACTTGAAATCCTGAAATCCGATCTACTACCTTAGATTTTTAATGCCTACATTCACCAACATGGTAATATTTAGCAAAGGCCTATTCGCCATAAAACCAAATCCTAGTAGGATTTGTGTACTTATCTTAATGCCGATTGAATAAAAATCAAATCAGAAAACTTGTATTCTTTCCCTTTGAAATCGGCTACTCACTAGATCCCTTGAATCGGTTAGTTTTCAGCTTAAAACACATAATAATAGATCTACTACAAAAATAGGGTCTTGGCTGAATGTTCATAGTCACTTACCTTAAGGATCTTAAATCCCAAAATTCATCGAATAACTAGGGAACACGCGGCCTATGGTGTACCTTCGGGAAAAGAACTTCTCCTTCCATGATTCGGCCAAGATTAATAATCGAAATTAGTCCCTAATTTTTGATAAGTCTAAAATATAAAAGAATGGAAACTAAACTTGGATCTTACCCTTATTTGAAGGAATCATTGCACCTTCACTTCAACCTTGAGAGATTCTGGCTATGGCTAAATGATGCTCTCACAACTTTTGGCTTTTGGAGGATTAGAAAGAAAAGAGAAGGAAGAATAAAAGCAGAGGAATTTTAGAGAGAGGAGAATCTGCTTAAGAAATTGACAAAGGAAGAGTGAATGAATGAATGAATGGCCTTCTTTCCTTTTATAGTCGAAATTACTAGGCTAGAGTCCCTACTTGGCCACCACTCTTCCTATGTGATAATTATCACTTTATCAAAAGAATTAATCCAACAATTATCTACTAATTAGCCAAAATTCTAAAGGAGATAAAACTCCTCTTTAAGAGCCCACATGCCGTCCACCTCTCTGCTCTTTGTAGTAAAATAAAACTTCTTTTATTTGCTTCCTAAGTGACTCGATCCTTGGCCAAAATACACTTGCATGTGGTGCCATTTCTAGAGGCCCTAAGTGGCATCTTCAGGCCACTTTTCCAAGCCTGTTTGTGTGTCAAATTTCACATACTTTTTCTCTTAAGGCCACTTTGCCTTAATTTCCTCTTTTAAACTTTAAAACTTGACATTTCTAAGTCATTTCTAAGTTTCCAAAAATTTTCGTTTGGCTCTTTGAACTTGACATTTCCTAGGTTTCCAAAATGTTCACTTTCCTATTTTAACTTAGGTTTCCAAAATGTTCACTTTCCTATTTTACTTAGGTTTCCAAATGTTAACTTTCCTCTTTTGAAACTTAACATTTCTAAATCATTTCCAAGTTTCCTTACATTTCCTTACATTTGCTTACATTTCCTTTCATTTCCTTTACATTTCCTTTCATTTCCTTACATTTCCTTACATTTCCTTACATTTCCTTACATTTTCTTACATTTCCTTTCATTTCCTTACATTTCCTTTCATTTCCTTCCATTTCCTTACATTTCGTTATATTTCCTCTTAAGACTTAATATTTTCTAAAGCATTTCCAAGGTTTTAAAATGCACACCACATATCACAGTAAACATGCTATTTAGCAAAGATGCACACAATGGGATTCGAACCTCTTCTCTCAAAGTACTTCACTTGATGCCATAACCCTTGCACCTTAGGTGGCGTCCCTTGCCACTTTTCCACATCACTTCTTGTGTCCTAAACTCCCCAAAACTTTTCTTAAGGCTACCTTAGCCTAGCTCCCCCTCTTTAACCTAAAAACCAATAATTGTCCAAAGCTTTCTCTTCTATCCTAGGATTTTAAAAACCCTTAATTCACTTCCAAACACTGCCAAATCCTACTACTCATGAATTATGCATGAACGCATAACCCATAATCTAGGATGTTACACTATTTCTAGGGTTGCAATGAACTCCGCTTAATTATGTTGGATCTACACTTAAACAGGGACTTTTGCTCTACTGAATAAGCACATTAAACTTGAATTAATATTCTTGAAAATATTAAAACAAGGATTAGGAACACATAATTAAGAACAAGAACAAGTATTTATCATGTAATTAAGATTTATTAAATAATAAGATTCATCTAGGTTTCATCATCCCTAGGTATTTAGGGAGTTTAGTTCATACTGATAGAGGGAAACATCTTAAATTAAGGAAAACTACAAAACATAAGAAAACTCAAAAACTTCAAGAGAAATTGATAGGAGATCTTCAGTCTTGATGGGGATCCTCCTTCCAAGCTGCTTCCAATTGCTGTCTTCGAGTACTTTCTGCTTTCTACCCTCTATTTTCTTTTAGGTCCTCCCTTAGGGTGTTTATATAGGCTTTGGAGCACCTTTCTTGGCCCACAAGTAGTCTTTTCTGAATAGAATTAGACTTGGGTTCGCAGGGACATGCCCGTGTGACACGTCTGTATGTGATAGCTTAGGCCGTGTTCGATCCTGCTTGTCACATAGGGTCGTGTGGTCTGCCCGTGTACGATAGTCCAGGCCGTGTTAATTTTTGAGGTAGGCCCATTTTGTCTCTTTTTGGCCTGTTTCTCATTCTTTTCAACTCCCTAAGCTCTCTTGAGTGTAAAACATGAAGTTAAAGGATTAGGAGCATCAAATTCATCAAATCTAATGAAAATTCATCCAAAAATAAGCCAAGCATGGGGTTAAAATATGTATAAATCATGGTTTATCAAATATCCCCACACTTAAGCCTTTGCTTGTCCTCAAGCAAAATCCTCAACTCACAATCAAAATAAATTCTTCTCAACTTATAATTTTCATCAATAATGTTTTGAAATAATTCACACATAATTATGTATTGAGAATTCTACTTAAATGAGCATCAAAGTTTCAAACAATCCAAGTCAAACATTTGAATCATAAAATCATAGGTATTCCCCTTCATCTAAGTAATTGCCTTTAATTCCAAATCGACAAAAGTTGACATCCTCACTAAAGATTCAATCAAATCACTCGAAGTGTTTAAGGTTCAATAATTAAGCACTCAAAAGTCAATCATGAAAATTTATTGCCATAGACTTGCATGAAAATCAAATCTCCACCACTATAAATGAGATGATACACAAATCAAAAGGTCATTAGCAAGGTTGTAATGGGGCTTGGGTTAAATGTAACGGTCGATTTATACCCTAGTCAAAATAGTGGTTTCGGGACCACAAATTCGAGTCTGAATAATATTTTAATATTATTTTCTATTCATTTGATAAATAATTAAGCATGTGATAAAGTTTCGTAAGTTAATTTGTCTATCTGTGTGTCTAATTTGATGAAAAGGATTGAATTGCATTGAAATGCAAATTTGCATGTTTTATGAAAAGATGCCTATTTGTTATGTTTTATAAATAAGAGGGATTTATGTGGCAATTTAGCCATTATTTTAGTAAGTGGACGACAAAGTTCATAAATGACCTTGTATCAATATGTTTCATATGTTTGATTAAAGGTTAAATATGTCATTTATGTATTAAATTATGTTATGATAAAATAAAGCATGAAAATGGACATTAATTCATCCATTTCTTCCACCGAAAACACAAAAGAAAAAGAAAGAACAAAAGCTTTAAGGGTTTCAGCTATTTTAAGCTTTAATTAAGGTATGTTTTGGCTTTAGATTTTGATGATTTTTATGATTTTGAGATTGTTGCTTAGTCTACTATCAAGCCCATGTCTCAATTTTGTGTATTGATGATATTTTTGAGTTGTGCCATTGATGAAATGGTAAGCTTTATGATGAGTTTAGTTGTTAAATGAAAGATATGTGTTTAATGAACATGTTTTGTTCTTGAAATTTTGATGAATTTAGCTAATTAGGGCTAAATTGAGGAAATAGCAATTTGAGGGACTAAATTACAAATTTTATGGAAATTTTGGGCTTGTATGATGTTCACAAGCATTCGGCTAAGCATGGTTAAATGATGATTTTGTGTATTTGATGTTTTGAGAAAAATGGACTAAATTGATAAATTGTACAAATGTGAAGGTTAAGTTGCAAATAATTAAAATGTGTGTTCTTGGATTGAATTGAATGAATTAATGAATAAAAGGGTTAAATTTGAATATGATTAGATCAAGAACCGAAGAAATCGAACTTAGATCGTGGGAAAGCTAAAGTAACAGAGTAGCCATTCCCGTTTCAGTAAATCAAATCCGAGGAAAGTCATTATGCAAATAAACGTATTTGTATTGAATTATGCATATTCATATGACTATTGATAACAGTGAATGCTTATAAGATGCTATGTATATGAGTCCTGAGATAAGATCGATACAGTGATAATGTCCGAGAAGTCCCGTACGAACCTAGTAATAGATAGGATTAGCTATGTCATGACATAGGTGTCAGTTCTGTGATATCATGTAAGACCACGTGTGGACGTCGACGTTGATTTGAGATTTCGTATAAGACCACGTCTGGGGCATTGGCATCGATACGAGATTTATGTGTAAGACCATGTCTGGGACATTGGCATCATATTGATTCGTGTAAGACCCTGTCTGGGACAGTGGCATCAATATCTGAGTACATGTAAGACCTAGTCTGGGACGTTGGCATTGTACGACTATTTTGAGCTTTCTGAGTATCCTATTAGATTCCTATCAGTTCAATGGGAAAAAATTTGAGTTATGAACTATTATGTGAATGTATATTCGTTTTAGGTACGTTTGGTATTTACACAAAGTGTGTATAAAAAGGTAAGTACCTATGATATGTTGATTTAATGGGAAAGTCTGTGATACGAATGGCTATGTGAATTGTAAATCCATTTCAGGTATGTTGATTTATACACTAAATGTGTATACAAGGTAAGTATCTATATGATCTTACTATGATGATTATGTATATTGGAACAATAATATGATATGTGAAAGTATGCATGAAAATGCTTTGTGTATATAAAATTTTTGAATTGATGAATGTGGCCAAAAATATGGCCAAGTACATGGACCAAAGCATACATGTGATAAATTTGCTATGAAAGTTAATTGTGCCAATGTTCATATAGGCCTATATGCCTTTCATGTTAAGTTTATTTGTATATGACTTACTAAGCTTTCGGAAAGCTTACTCTGTGTTTGTTTTCTCTGTTTTATAGATCGCCAAAGCTACTGAAGGCTCAGGGACCGTCGAGGATCGTCATCACACCACTCAGCTTGTTTTGGTACATTTTGGAAATGTGTATAACTAAGAATGCATGTATAGGCTAGTTACTTGGATGAGATTGAGATGTGAATTTAGCCATGTGATTTGGCTAGTTGTGTGTTGGCTATATGCTTTAATGAATATGATATGTGATGTATGGTTTGGTATAATTTGATAGTGTATGAAGTGGTTAAGTTTAAGGTAAGTATTCGAATGAATTATGCTTGTGTTTATATGATTTTTAGTCTTGTAATTTGGTATGAATGGAAATAGTTTTGAATGTAAGATTGAATGGTTATTTTGATATGTTCTTGGTTTTCAAATGTGCATGAGATGTGTTGGTAAATTGCTTGTAAGTATGACCCTATGTGGTTGGCATTTTGGCCTTGCAAATGGCCTATTTTGTCACACGATTGTGGCACACGGGTGTGCCTAGTGACCGTGGGGCTAAGTCAATAGCTAGTTTAAGAGCACACGACGAAGGTACACGAGCGTGCCTAGTAGCCATGTGAAGAAGTTAGTATATGGCCTAGGAGTATACGGCATTAGCACACGGGGTGCTTGGTAACCGTGGAGCCAAGTCAGGATCGACCATGGCCAGGGTATATGGGCGTGCTTGGTGGCCGTAGCGTTAATTCAGATTCGACCACGGGGAGGACACACGGTGTGTTTAATAGCCTTGGGAGGCACACGGCCGGCCACACGGGCATGTAACCCCTGTAACTTAGAAAAGTTTTAAATTTCTAAAAATTTCTGTATCTATTTCGGTTTAGTCCCGACCCCTTTTCAAAGCATGCTTTAGGTCTCGATGACCTACAGAGGGGACTTTATGATTGTTATATGATGGTTTAATTTACGAATTGTCTATTAAAGTTTTTGATCTGTCAGGTAATGCCCTTAACCCTAATCTGGTGATGGATACGAGATAGGGGTGTTACATTAAAGGTGTGGATAAAGGCTGGAAAAGATGGTTAGAATCGAGATTAATGTAATAAATTACCAACTAGAAAAATAGTGCTAATTACTGAATTACAAATAAGTACCCACAATTAAAACTACTCATACTTTAGAACGTGAGCTTTCCCTTGAAATAATAACTTTAACATGTACAAGCTCAATAAAGAATGTAATTACATGAATTTTTTTTTTTTTTAAGAATAAGAACAAGTAATGAGTATACGTAGGTAGTACCTAAAAAGAAATAATTCAACAACTAGAAATGACGAACATAGTTAGGTAACAAATCAAATTAAATCTTGATAAAAAGGGAGTCAATAAAAAAGGAAAAAAATTTAATGAATCAAAAATTGTTAAATTGTGGGTTATCATTAAAGGGGAAAATCAAGAGACGATGGTCAAAGCTCAAAGGGGTTCATTAAGGATTAATTATGTGGGTAGACTTTTTATGGAGTAGGTGGGTTTAATCCAGGTGCCTTTATCATCTCATTATATCAAATCAAAAGTGTGGTCTTGACATGCATAATCGAAGCAAGTTCTAGAATAAAGATTTAGTGTTGACACACTCATAACCAATAAAAGAAGTGAGCAAGAAAGAATATATGCTCTAAAGGCTCAAAATCTCACAAAAATTATGGGTTTTTTATGTCAATCCTATAAACTTAAAATTTCAAGATAATACCTCAATTTAGGGAAATATCCTAACAATTTTAATTCTCAAAAGATCAACTTATCATGATTGATTCTCTAATGTCTTAAAGTTTAATAATCAATGCACGATTACCTATGATTTAATCCAAAACATACCAATAAAAATAATAAATCAATCTAAATTCAGTCTAATAGTAATATGAGTAGATTACTTGAGAATAAGATAAAATTTAAGGATTTTTCTGATAATCAATTAAATAACCTCCCCACACTTAAGATGTACATTGTCCTCAATGTATAAAGATAGATAATAGAAATGTAAGTAGAAAATCATAAGAGAGGGAAGGAGGTGAAACTTCCTAAATTATGGATGAAATCCTTAAAAAGTGAAAATTATAGAAATAGGTCCAATGAGAAGCATGATGAACTAGGCAGAGGTGAAGGTGGGGGAGAATACTCTAGTAGTTTCTTCATTCCTTAGTAGCACCTGGAACCTTTTGAAACTTCGGAGTCATCAGTAAAGTTTTAGGGATTTTTATTAATGGACTTCGTTATGGTTACTCGATAATAAACAGCTAGAGATATTAAGAAATCAAAATATACTAATATAAATCAAAGACAAGAAAGTTAAAGAGAAAGAGTTTAAAAATTAATATAAAAGAAAATAAAAAATAAATGGACTCAAAGGTCCTCATCAATAGATGGTTCGCGAGGTGAGGTGGTGGTGATATGTGGAAGTGTTGACAAATCTGTTGTAGAGTCGCCTCGAGGCAGTCAAATCGTTGAGCATTGTCATTGAATTGTTGAGTACAATACTGCTCGAAACGAGTGAGGCGCTCAGATATGTTAGTTAATGAAGCAGCCGCATGAACTGGTGGATGAGGTAGTGGCGACGCAGAAGGTGGCTCCTCATGATGTAAAGGGACATCATCAGTAATGTCCTCTAGGTCGTCCTGATCGGTGGCTTACGATAGAAGGTACTGAGGAGGATCAAACCCACGACAACGATCAATCATCCTCATATGAAGCATCGTCGAGATGCCCTGAGGGGACATCTGCCCAATAAGCACGAACGAGGAGGACTGAGCTGCGGTGTTGAGGAGGCCAAAGTATCGAGCCAAACGCATCACATATGGGCCAATGGAGGGGACCCCCTTCCTATGTCGCTCTGTCTGATGCCGGATGATGAGGGTAATGAAGTAAGCTAAATTGAACACGTGCCCATGCACCATGCTCCGTAAAAAGTAGGCGTTGTGAGTGTTGACGATGCTAGTGCTCTCTCGCCTACCTATCAAAGTGTAAGCTAGGATGGCGTGTAAATACCTCAAGTATGGGGTGAGAAATGATGCCTTGGAGCGACTGGGATCATAGGTAGCCGAGGCAGGAACTAAGGCTCTTCAGCAGGAAGAAGGGGAGTAGTAGATGTGGCGATGAAGGTTCTCGAAGTCGTCGTCCTCCATGAATTCCTAGGTATAAAGTCCCAAAGCGACCCCAAACTTTGGGATGCTCAATTCATGTACTAGGCCTCCAAGGCAAAACTGGACTGTGCCTGGGTCATTGAAGTTTGTCATGACCGTCTGAAGGTGAAAGGTGGAACAGAGCTCCAAGGTAAGCTCTAAGTAGGTCGACACGATAATCTCCAAAAAATACCCCCATGGGTCAGTAGTCAATAGGGTCCGAATTACGTCAACTAGCTGGAATTGCTCTAAGGTGGCCCAATAAATATATCTCCCCATGCCGAGGGGTCATGCACTAAGCATCTAAAAAAGTTCCTCCTGGGGTCCTAGGGGAAACTATAGAAAAGGATGGCGCACTTCGGCAGATGCACTCACAGAGGTAGCTCCGGGTCCTTTTTGCTTTTTCAAAGCGGGGACAGTAGTCTTTTTCCCACATGGAGGAGTCATTATGTGCCTGCAAGATAAAGTATTCAACATTAGTAATGTAAGGTAGAAACATCACCGAATACGTTCCCAAATAAATCAAAAATTTAGAGTATAAACCAGTGAACCAGAGTGTCAAAATGGGATTTCCTGTGATGAAGTTGTGGTCCCTAGATGCAAAGATTTATCAATGAAAGGTACTAACTAATAACGATTAAGTAGCAACAAGCCTAAAAGTGTTACAGTAATGAGACTAATTAACAAGACTAATGGGAATCCCAGAATGCATGGCATTATCAAAATCAGTAAGCTACCAAAAGGAAAATCATTGTCAAGTATCAATTAGTATAGAGAATGAAAATGTGACAAATACAACCTAATAATTGATAAGAGTATACTTAGCAAATCAACCTGAATATGAAAATGGGACTTATAAAATGGACTCACAGTAATAAAAATGAACAATGAGCTAAAAAGTGAAGGGGGATGATGGAGTTATTAAGGCGGCGTACGGATGTGGTGGTGGCGCACGAGCATTGTGGTTACGCATGAGCATGGACTGCAGAGCTTGGTGTGCATGGAAAAGATAGGGAGAAGGGGAAAGGAAAAGAAGGAGAGGATATGGGGGATAGTTCAGTCACTAGTGGGTCATTAAGGTGGTGGCAGGAGTAGGGGAGAAGGAGTAAAGAGGGTGTTTGGGTGAGAGAGTGGCTAGGGTTTTGGGGGGAATTTGGGGGAGAAGGAGAACAGTAGATGGGGTTTTAAATAGGGATTGGGGCATATGATCGCGGCCCACGCTTGTGTTCCCTGGGCGTGTTGGGTCACACGGTCGAATCGCACGACCGTGTGATGCTTCGTTCGTTTCTCCCACGCTTGTGTAGAGGTTCACACGCCCATATTAAATAATCAGTATCGACCATGGCCTATAGGCACAGGCGTGTCGCATGCCCGTTTGACTTACTTAGTTTCAACTACAGCTTCTAGGCATGGGCGTGTCGCTCACCCGTGTCACTTACTCAGTATCGCCTACGGTCTTAAGGCATGCCCGTGGGTTTATCGCATCTCGTGTTCTTTAGTTAGTTTTGACCATAGCCGTATCGCACGGCCGTGGCATTTTATCATAGCCCATATTTTAGGGAAAATTTTTGTCCTATTTTCACACGGTCTCCGCCACGCTAATGTACCTACTCGTGGTGTCCACATGGCCACGGTCACACCCATGTGCAAGGCCTTGTGGGTAGGGAAAACTACGCCTATTAAATTGGTTAGTTTTTAGTTAGGTGCTAAAAATCGAAAATATTGACATTAATGAGGTTAGTGATCGGGCTACCTCTCGAGAAGCGCTTGTTTAAAGTCCTAAGCTAGACTTACCTTGTATTCATCTCTTTATGAAGGTTCACAAAGTTGAAGCTCCTCTCTAATATCCCTAAAATCTTCAACATTATATAGTTTTGGTCGTTGACCATTTACCTTGAAGGTGCCATAAGTCGGATGAGTTACCTCAATTGTTCCATAGGGAAAAATGGTTTTGATTATGAATGGACCTGACCATCTTGATTTTAGCTGTCCAGGGAACAATTTGAGCTTCGAATTGTATAGTAGAACAAGATCTCCAACTTCAAATTGCTTAGGTTGCTTCAAACGAGCATCATGGCGTAGCTTTGTTGCTTCTTTATATAAACGTGAGTTCTTGTAGGCATTCGCTCGCCACTCATCTAGCTCGTTCAACTGCATCAATGTTTTCTCACCTGCAAGTTTAAGATCATAGTTTAAGAATTTTATAGCCCTAAATGTTTTGTGCTTTAATTCAAATGGTAGATGACAACTCTTCCCGTAAACAAGTCTATATGGGGATGTTCCTATGGGAGTTTTAAAAGAGTTCTATAGGCCCATAAAGCGTCATCTACTTTTAATGCCCAATCTTTCCTGTTTGATTCTATGATTTTATCTAGAATACGTTTAAGCTCTCGATTGGCTACTTCAACTTGTCCATTGGTTTGAGGGTGATAAGGAGTAGTTGTTCTGTGGTGCACTCCATATTTCTTTAAGATTTTATCAAATTAAGTATTACAAAAATGAGTACCCCTATCACTAATAATTGCTCTAAGTGTTCCAAATCAGAGAAGAATTTCTTAAGATATCTCACTACCACTCTAGCATCATTAGTAGGTAAAGCTTGAGTTTCCACCCATTTTGACATATAATTAACCGCTACTAAGATGTATTTATTCCCAAATGAGCTAGGGAAAGGACCAATAAAATCAATACCCCATACATCAAATATTTCACATGATAGCATATATGTTTGAGGCATTTCATCACTTTTAGAGATATTACCTGTTCTTTGACATCTATCACACGAAGTAACATACCTGTTAGCGTCTTTGAACAAAGTGGGCCAATAAAAACTTGATTCGAGCATTTTATGTGCTGTCCTAGTCCCACTGTAATGTCCTCCTGTTGGTCCTGAGTAGCAATGTTCTAGGATTTTGCTTGCTTCTGCCTTTGTAACACATCTTCGAATAACTTGATCTGTACATATATAAAAAGAAAAGGGTCCTCCCAAAAATAGTTTTCACATCAGCAAAGAATCGCTTATTTTGATGATGTGTCAACCCTTTTGGTAGGATGTTTGATGCTAAGTAATTCGCGATATCTACAAACCAAGGTGCCTCAGAGTCAGATATAGCCAAGAGTTATTCCTCAGGAAACGAGTCATTTATCTCACTCTTGTAAAAGTCTGATTTATACCCTAGTCAAAACAGTGGTTTCGAGACCACAAATTTGAGTCCATATAATATTTTAATATTATTTTCTGTGTCTATGATAAGTGATTATGCATGTTCTAAAGTTTTGTAAGATAATTTATTTGTCTGTGTGCATAATTTGATAAAAGGACTAAATCGCATAATGTTTAAATGTAGCTTTTCATTTGATTAATAATCAAATTGATGTGTCTTTATTATGAGAAGTCCTTGAAAGGCAATTTGCCTATTATAATTGATAGTGGACAGTTAGAGTCCATAATGTCCTTGGGATTTATGTTTTGTAATTTTATATTATAAGGTTAAAAGTGGAAATTGATTATTAATGAAATTATGAAAGAATAAAGTATGAAAATGGACATTATTTTCATGCATTCATCCACCGAAAACACAAAGAAAAGAAAATTTTTGAAGCTGTTCATATTCGGCTACTTACAAGCCAAATTCAAGGTATGTTTTTAGTCAATTTTCGATAATTTCCACGTTTTTATAGTTGTTGGTTAGTCAACTATCAAGCCCATGTCTCAATTTTGTGTGTTGATGATGTTTGTGAGATATGCCATTGATGATATGTTGAGCGTTGTGATGAGTTTGGTTGTTAAATGAAAGATTTGAGCTAGCTGAACATACTTTGTTCTTGAATTTTTGATAAATTTAGCTAATTAGGGCTAAATTGAGAAAATAGTAACTTGAGGGACTAAATTACAAATTTGATGGAAAATATGGGCTTGTATGAGATGTATGAACATTCGGCTAAGCATGAGTATGTGATGATTTTGTGAATTTGTTGTTTTGAAAAAAATGGACTAAATTGATAAATTGTGCAAGTATGAGGGTTAAATTGTAAATAGCCCTAAATGTGTGTCCTTGGAATTAATTGAATGAGTTAGTGAATAAAAGAGTTAATCCTGAATATGTATAGATCAAGAACTGAGGAAAACGAACTTAGATCACGGGAAAGAGAAAGTAACTGAGTAGTCGTTTCCATTTTCGTGAAAATCAAATTCGAGGTAAGTCATTATGAAAATAAATGTATTCATATTGGATTATGTATGTTCATATGACTATTGATAACTATGAATGCTTATGAGATGATTCGTACATGAATTTTGAGATAAGGCTAACTTAGTGTCGATATCCGAGAAGTCCCGTACGAACCTAGAAATAGATAGGATTAGCTATGTTATGACATAGGTATCTGTTCTATTTTATCACGTAAGACCACGTCTAGGACGTTGGCGTTGATTTGAGATTTTGTGTAAGACCACGTCTGGGACATTGGTTTCGATATGAGCTTTACGTGTAAGACCATGTCTGGGACATCGGCATCGTATTCATTCGTGTAAGACCCTGTCTGGGACAGTGGCATCGATATCTGAGTACACGTAAGACCTCGTCTGGGATGTTGGCATTGTACGACTATTCCGAACTTTCTGAGTATCCTATTAGATTCCTCTCAGTTCAACGGGCAAAATTTGAGCTATGAACAATTACGTGAATGTATATTCGTTTTAGGTACGTTTGGTATTTACACTAAGTGTGTATAAAAAGGTAAATACCTGTGTGATTTTGATTTGAAGAAATGTATGATTGAATATGAGAATGTGAATGAGATACAAGAATGGTTATGAAAGAGCTATGTATATATATGATTCTTGAATTGATGAATGTGGCAAATATGGCCAAAAATATGGACCTAAGCATATATGTGAGAAATTTGCTATGCATATGAATTGTGCCAATGTTTTTATAAGCTTATATGTTTTACATAGTAAGTTTATTTGCATATGACTTACTAAGCCTTTGAAAAGTTTATTTTTTGTGTGTGTTTTCTCTATTTTATAGATTGTTAAAGCTACTAAAGGCTTGGGACTGTCGAGGATCGTCATCACACTACTCAACTTATTTTGGTACATTTTGGAAATGTATATAGCTAGATATGGCATGTATAGGCTAGTTATTTGGATAATTATGATATGTGAATTTAGCCATGTGATTTGGCTAGATATGAGTTGAAAAATATGTTAAAATGAATGTTTTTTATGATGTATATTTTGGTATGGTTTGAAGCACATGAAATGGTTAAGATTGTGGTAAGTTTGGATAAATTATTACTTGTATATTCATAAGTTTTTGCCTTGTGAAGTTGGCATGATTGAAATTGGTATAGAATGTATAAATTGAATGATTATTTTGGTATTTTCTTGGTTGTCAAATGTGCATGAGATGTATTGATGATTGGCTTGTAGGTTTGACCCTAAGTGGGTGGCATTTTGGCCTTGCAAATGGCCTATAATGTCACACGGTTGAGGCACACAGGCGTGCCTAGTGATCGTGGGGCTAAGTCAGTAGCTAGCTTAGAAGCACATGGCTAAGATACACGAGCGTGTTTAATAACCGTGTGAAGATGTCAGTATATGGCCTAGGAGTACATGGCCTTAGAACACGGGGGTATTTGGTAACCATGGTGCCAAGTTAGAATTGACCACGGTCAGGTTACACGGTCGTGCTTGGTGGCCATGGTGTTGAAACAGGTTTGACCACAGTGAGGACACACGGGTGTGTTTAGCAGCCGTGGGAGGCACATGGCCTGCCCACACGGGCGTGTATCCCCCGAAACTTAGAAAAGTTTTATATTTTCGAGAATTTCTGTATGAGTTCTAATTTTGTCCCAAACGGTTTATAAGCATGTTTAAGGTATTATTGACCAATATAAGGGACTCTTTGTTTGTGTTTAATGTATGATTGTATGAAATGTTATGAAAGGTTTCGATCTGTCTGGTAATTCCCTTAACCCTAATCCAGCAGTGGATACGGGGTAGAGGTGTTACATTTGGTTGGTATTAGAGCTATGGTTTAGTCGATTCTTAGACTAACGTAATGTGTCAGAGTCTAGCTATACATGCCATATATCTGAATTGTGATACTGTGATGAATCTTGACATATAAAATGTGATTTTTGTATAGCAATGGATCCCGAAAGTGCCATAACTGACGACGTAGAAAGTAATACACCTGCTCCCGCGCAAGAGATAGGGCCTTCTGATCCGAGACCGACTACGAGCGGTCAAGAGGGAGAAGCTAAACAAGCTTTCTTCTAGATGATGAGTGAGCAGTTCACTCAATTTGTAAAGAATAACCTGACTATTTCGCAACCCTCGCCCCCGGTTAATCCCCCTCAGACATTTGATATACCTACAACAACAAATTTGAATTTATGGAATAAGCCTCCCATTGACAAGATTCGTAAGCATGGGGCTAAAGAGTTCCGGGCAACTAGTGATGATGATGCTAAAAAGGCTGAATTTTGGTTAGAAAATACCATTTCAATGAAATGTCTCTGACTTCGGAAGAATGTATAAAGTGTGTTGTATCACTACTCCGAGATGCATCTTATCAATGGTGGGAAACTTTGATTTCTATTGTTACGAAGGAGCTTGTTACATGGGACTTATTTCAAATCGAGTTTCGAAAGAAATACATCAGTGAGAGATTCATCGATCGAAATGTAAGAATTTCGGAACTAAAATAGGCCAAATAATCATATCGAGTATGAACGAGAGTTCGTGAGATTAAGTTAGCATGCATGGGAATGTATATCATCTGAAGCAATAATGTGCAAAAGGTTCGAAGATGGTCTTAATGAAGATATTCACTTGTTAGTTGGGATCTTAGAAATAAAAAAGTTTGTTGTACTCATTGATCAAGAATGCAAAGTTGAGGCACTCGAGAAAGATAAAAGAAAAGCTGAGTCTGAAGCCCGAGATATGAGAAAGAGATTTTTGAGCAAATCATTTCAGTCTGCTTCGAAGAGATTCAAAGATGATCAAAGTCATTCAAGAGATAATGTGGGATATTCGAATAGAAATCGAGCTAGATCGTAGATTTGTTCCAAAACCCCAGAGCAACTTCAGTGGCCAGTGTTGGTAATGTCCGGAATGAGAGACCTGAATGTAAACATTGTGGAAAAAGGCATCCGAGAAGTTGTAGATTAAATGACAGAGTTTGTTTTAGATGTGGATCACTTGATCATTTTATCTGTGATTGCCCTGAGTCTGTTGAGCCAGAGATTGTTCAGAATCTGAGATCTAATAATGTACCTGTGAGAGGAAGACCTTCTAAGAATATAAGAAATGTTAGTGGTAGTCAGAGAACTACGAGAGACACTATTGCAAGATCTGAAGCTAGAGCGCTTGCCAGAGTGTATGTTATTTGAGCTCGTGAGGAAGCTTCATCTCCAGATGTTATAATGGGTACTTTTACACTTTATGAAACTTCTGTGATTCCATTGATAGACCCTGGTTCTACGCATTCATATATATGCATGAATTTAGTATTCAGTAAGATTTTGCCTATAGAGTCTACTAAGTTTGCTATAAAAGTATCAAAACCCTTAGGTAAAAGTGTTCTGGTTGATAAAGTATGCAAGAACTGTTTGTTAATGTTTCGAGATATTTGTTTCTCTGCTGATTTGATGCTTTTGCCATTTCATGAGTTCGATATTATTCTGGGTATGGACTGGTTGACATTGCATGATGCTGTTGTGAACTGTAAAAGAAAGATTATAGATTTGAGATGTCCGAATAATGAAATTGTACGAGTTGAGTCTAATGATTTTAATGGATTACCTGCCGTGATATCTGTGTTGAAAGCTCTAAGATATGTGAAAAAGGGATATGAAGCATATTTTGCTTATGTGATTCATTCGAAAGTGTCTGAAAAGAAAGTTGAATCAGTGCCTATTGTTTGTAAGTTTTTTGATGTATTCCCTGAAGAGTTACCAGGTTTGCCTCTGATTCGTGAAGTTGAGTTTGGTATTGACTCTACTGCTTGGTACGACACCTATTTCAATAGCTCCGTATAGAATGGCACCAACAGAGTTGAAAGAGTTAAAGTCACAGTTACAAGAGTTGACTAATATAGGGTTCGCTAGACCAAGTTTTCTCCTTGGGGTGCTCCTATCCTTTTTATGAAAAAAAGATGGTACAATGAGAATGTGTATCGATTATCGTCAGTTGAATAAGGTGACCATAAAGAATAAATATCCGTTGCCCAGAATCGATGAATTATTTCATCAGTTAAAAGGGGCTACTGTATTTTCCAAGATTGACCTGAGATCGGGATACTACCAGTTGAGAGTGAAATATTCAGATATACTGAAAACCGCTTTCAGAATGAGGTACGAGCATTATGAGTTTTTAGTTATGCCATTTGGACTAACCAATGCTCCTACTATTTTTATGGATCTGATGAACAAAATTTTTAGACCGTACCTAGATCGATTTGTTGTGGTGTTCATAGGTGACATATTGATTTATTCATGTGATGAAGATGAGCATGCTGAACATTTGAGAATCGTATTGCAAACTTTAAGAGAAAACTAATTGTATGCGAAATTCAACAAATGTGAATTTTGGTTACACGAGCTTCTGGGATTCGAGTTGATCTGAGCAAGATTTCCGCTATTCTTGATTGGAAACCTCTGAGAAACGTGTCTGAAGTCCATAGCTTTTTGGGACTAGCTGGTTATTATCGTCAATTTGTAAAAGGATTTTCAGTGATAGCTACCCTGTTGACTAAACTACTTTAGAAAGATGTTAGATTTGAATGGTCTGATAAATGTCAGAAAAGTTTTGATCAGTTGAAAACTCTGTTAATGAAGCTCCAGTGTTAGTACAACCATAATCGAGAAAAGAATTTGTGATTTACAGTGATGCTTCATTAAACGGTCTAGGATGTGTTTTAATGTAGGAAGGAAAAATTGTAGCTTATGCCTCGAGACAATTGAAGCCGCATAAAAAGAACTATCCGATGCACGACCTTGAATTAGTTGGGATTGTGTTTGCACTTAAGATCTAGCACCATTATCTATATGGTGAGAAATGTCACATGTTTTCAGATCATAAAAGTCTAAAATACTTGATGACCCAGAAAGATTTGAACCTACGTCAAAAAAGATGGTTAGAGCTATTAAAATATTATGAGCTTGTGATAGATTATCATCTGGGTAAAGTAAACGTTGTTGCTGATGCATTGAGTAGAAAATCATTGTTTGCACTACGTGCTTTGAATACTCAGTTAGATTTGTCTGATGATAATTTTGTGATAGCTAAATTAAAAACAAAACCGTTGTTTATATAGCAGATATGTGATGCTTAGAAATCTGATAATGAATTGTTAGTGAAACGAGCTCAGTGTGATTGAATTCTGAATCTAAATTTCAATTTGTTGATGATTGCTTGAGATTTTGAGATCGTATCTGTGTTCCGAGAAATCTGGAGTTAATTCAGCTGATTTTGAATGAAGCTCATAACAGTCGTCTATCTGTTCATCCGGAAGTACTAAAATGTACCATGATTTGAAGCGATACTATTGGTGGTCTGGTATGAAACGAGACATTTATAACTTTGTTTCGAAATGTTTAGTCTGTCAACAAGTGAAAGATGAACATCAAGTTCCACCTGGTTTGCTACAACCGATTCTGATTCCTGAATGGAAATGGGATAGAGCGACAATGGATTGTGTTTCGGGATTACCTCTGACTCCGAAAAAAAAGATTCGATTTAGGTCGTAGTTGATCGATTGACGAAATCTGCCCAATTTTATTCCTGGAAGATCTGACTACTCACTTGATAGATTAGTTGAGCTATATATTTCTGAGATTGTAAGATTGCACGGGGTGCCACTATCTATTATATCAGATATAGATTCGAGATTTACATCGAGGTTCTAGAAGAAATTGCAAGAAGCTTTAGGCGCGAAACTATATTTCAGTACAGCTTTTCATCCACAGACAGATGGTCAATCCGAGCGGATCATTCAGATTCTAGAGGATATGTTAAGATGCTATATATTTGAGTTTAATGGTTCGTGGGAACATTATTTGCCATTGATTGAATTTGCATACAATAATAGTTTTCAATAAAGCATTAAAATGGCACCTTATGAAGCTTTATACGGACATAAATGTCGTACACCTTTGTATTAGACCAAGTTTAGTGAGAATAAGCTACACAGAGTCAATTTGATAAAAGATTTAGAACAGAAAGTGAAACTAATTCGAGATTGTTTGAAAGCAGCATCTGATCGTCAGAAGTCTTATGCGGATTTGAAACGAAAAGATATAGAATTTGAGATCGGCAACAGAGTATTTCTGAAAATGTCACCATGGAAGAAAGTGCTTCGATTTGGATGTAAAGCAAGTTAAGTCCGAGGTTCATCGGGCCGTATGAGATCATTGAACGTGTTGGGCCTGTTGCATATAGACTACTTTTGCCACCTGAACTAGAAAAGATACACAACGTATTTCATGTTTCGATGCTCCATAGATATCATTCTGATCCGTCGCATGTGATTACACCGCTTGAAATTTAAATCCGATCTGATATGACGTACGAGGAGGAACCGATCCGTATCTTAGCTCATGAAGTGAAAGAGTTGAGAAATAAGAAAATACCGTTAGTAAAAGTATTATGGCATCGACACGGAATTGAAGAGGCAACATGGGAACTGGAAGAATCAATAAGACAGCAATATCCGACTCTATTTAATGGTAAGATTTTCAGGGATGAAAATCCCTAAAGGGAAGAATTGTAACAGGCCAGTTTATACCCTAGTCAGAATAGTGGTTTCGGGACCACAAATCTGAGTCTGTATAATATTCTAATATTATTTTCTGTGTCTATGATAAGTGATTATGCATGTGCTAAAGTTTCGTAAGATAATTTATCTATCTGTGTGCTTAATTTGATAAAAGGACTAAATCACATAATGTTTAAAAGTAGCTTTTCATTTGATTAATGATCAAATTGATGTGGCTTTATTATGAGAAGTCCTTGAAAGGCAATTTGCCTATTATAATTGATAGTGGACGGTTATGGTCCATAATGTCATTGGGATTTATGTTTTGTAATTTTATATTATAAGGTTAAAAGTGGAAATTGATTATTAATGAAATTATGAAAGAATAAAGTATGAAAATGGACATTATTTTCATGCATTCATCCAACGAAAACACAAAGAAAAGAAAAGTTTTGAAGTTTTGCATATTCGGCTACTTACAAGCCAAATTCAAGGTATGTTTTTAGTCGGTTTCGATAATTTCTACGTTTTTGCAATCGTTGCTTAGTCTACTTTCAAGCCCATGTCTCAATTTTGTGTATTGATGATGTTTGTGAGATATGCCATTGATGATATGTTGAGCTTTGTGATGAGTTTGGTTGTTAAATGAAAGATTTGAGCTAGATGAACATACTTTGTTCTTGAATTTATGATGAATTTAGCTAATTAGGGCTAAATTGAGAAAATAGTAATTTGAGGGACTAAATTGAAAATTTGATAGAAAATATGGGCTTGTATGAGATGTATGAACATTCGGCTAAGCATGGGTATGTGATGATTTTGTGAATTTAATGTTTTGAGAAAAATAGACTAAATTGATAAATTGTGCAAATGTGAGGGTTAAATTGAAAATAGCCCTAAATGTGTGTCCTTAGATTTAATTGAACGAGTTAGTGAGTAAAATATTTAATTTTGAATATGTATAGATCAAGAACTGAGGAAAACGGACTTAGATCGAGGGAAAGCGAAAGGAACTGAGTAGCCGTTTCCATTTCCGTGAAAATCGAATCCGAGGTAAGTCATTATGCAAATAAACGTATTCGTATTGAATTATGTATGTTCATATGACTATTGATAACTATGAATGCTTATGAGATGATTCGTACATAAATTTTGAGATAAGGGTGACTTAGTGTCGATATCCGAGAAGTCCCATACGAACCTAGGAATAGATAGGATTAGCTATGTCATGACATAGGTATTTGTTCTATTTTATCATGTAAGACCACGTCTGGGATGTTGCCGATGATTTCAGATTTCGTGGAAGACCACGTCTGGGACGTTGGCATCGATATGAGCTTTACGTGTAAGACCATGTCTGGGACATCGGCATCGTATTGATTCGTGTAAGGCCCTGTCTGGGACAGTGGCATCGATATCTAAGTACACGTAAGACCTCGTCTGGGACGTTGGCATTGTACGACTATTCTGAGCTTTCTGAGTATCCTATTAGATTCCTATCAATTCAATGGGAAAAAATCTGAGCTATGAACTATTATGTGAATGTATATTCGTTTCAGGTACGTTTGGCATTTACACAAAGTGTGTATAAAAAGGTAAGTACCTATGTAATTTTGATTTGAAGAAATGTATGATTGAATATGAGAATGTGAATGAGGTACAAGAATGGTTATGAAAGAACTATGTATATATATATATATAATTTTTGAATTAATGAATGTGGCGATATGGTCAAAAATATGGACCTAAGCATATATGTGAGAAATTTGCTATGCATATGAATTGTGCCAATGTTTCTCTATGCTTTTATGTTTTACATATTAAGTTTATTTGTATATGACTTAATATGTAACACTCCAAACCCAGCCCATACGTCATGACCGGATCCGGTATGCTACGGGTTGAAACTTGAAAACTTTGCCTTGAAGGGTTTTGAAAATCTTAGTTTATTAGCCGAATAATCAACTATATGTGAAATTTTGGAAATAACTTTAACATTTGCATTGATTGAGTTTGAAAAGCCCATTTATCATTTCATTTTATATTTAAGACTTTGAAAAAAAACATAAGTTTGAAAAAAAAAAACAACATAACAAAAAAAATCGAAACCTAAGTTATGGAGGCCTTATTACAAAAATGTTCCCAAAAATTAAAACTTAAATGAAAACAAAACCGAAAGTAGTCTATGTAGATAATAGTCTTAATGGCCCCTCGAGTCCGCTTCGGCTCCCATGTCCACGAACTACTGCTCATCTGAAAAGTGGGAAAAATAAAAAGGGTGAGTCACAAAGACTTAGTGTGCAAATCTCGAAATCACATGAAAGCCCTGGGCCCACAAACACATTATGGCCCTTGGCCCATACACAATGGTAACAAAATGTTTCATGCAACATGGCCCATCCCAAACCTATGAGTCCATCCTCTACACACCCCCGTACCAACCATCGCACCATGGGGATTTCTACAATCAACCCTCCATCCGCTACAGACCATGTCGACAGCTGTGCTGCTTGTCATAAAAACCGATCACCATGTGACCTATGTGGCAAAGCCATCGATCGCTTATGCGAACCTCAAAAAATACATTATAGTATTTCGACAGCTATGCTGCCTGTCATAAAGACCGATTACTATGTGACCTATGTGGCAAAGCCACCGATCGCCTCGCGACCTGCTCCCCTTCCATAAATCAATCAATCCTATCCCATGCATACATACATGCAAGAATCAAAACATTAAGCCATTTAAACCGATCATAGACTTTCACATACATCGATACACATAGAGAAGTTTCTATGATTACGTACCTGGCATCCCTTGCCTACCCTTTTTGGGTATTACATTTGTTCATCTGACCTCTCTTTCCGGCTTTTAGCCCATATCATACACATATATATTACAACAATACTTATGTGTTAAGGATATACACACCTGGTTACGATTAAGACGACACTGTCTATGTCAAAACTATCAGAAGCCACTAAGACAGCTAACAGTCTAAGATTTTGTTCTGAAGCCGGTCCACAACCCGGTGGCTAACCCCGCACTACTGACACTGCTCGTTTCTTAAACTTAGAGATTGGTTTACCAGATCCAATCCTTTTCTTTGCCTGATCCATATTTGATTCCATCAAGAGTCCTTGTCAGAACTACTATAACGACATAGGGTTGTTAAACCATATCATATGATTAAGATCTTAAGTACGATAACGAATCTAAAAGAAATCTAATGAAAACCCTTTACCTTGAAATTCTGAAATAGATAGGATACTTAGAGATTAACGGTTTCCAGCTTTTGAGATCTGGATGATTTGATGTACTCCATTTTCTCAAGTACCGCCCAAAAGAACATGAGATTAGTGGAAAAGTCAAATTAAAGATGGCCTATCAACCAACTAGCCATTCGAATATGGTCTCAAAAAAAAAATCGAAAGAGAAGGGAAAAAGAACAGAAGAAATCGACACTCACCTTAACACAGAGAATTCGGCAAGTCCTAGGGAATTTTGACTTTTGAGAAGATCAGAAAGAAAGGATGATCTCAGGATATCTATGAAGATTCAGCTTTGATGAAGAAATCAACAGAAGAGAATAGGAGGTATTCGGCTATGGAGATGAGAAGAAAGTTCAGAGTTTTGGCCTTTGAATGAAAGTGAAGATTTAGAGATTTCGGCTTGTGAAGTAATCAAAAGAAAAGAAATTGCAGAGAATGGCTGAGAGTTTTAGCATAGAGAATGAGAAAAAGAATAGGGTTCAAATGCCGGAATTGAAGAGATACCACCCCCATTTATAGAGAATTTTCGCCACTTACTTATCAAAACCGAAAATGCCCTTCCTAATAACTAACAATTAATCAAATAGTAGGCAAAATTTCGGCACCCCTTTGCCATAAAGAAACCGATTTCTTTCCCCCTATAGGAGATGGAATTTCGGCCAACACTACACTCAGCAGATAACTCCTATCTTTTCATCTTTATCTTAATCTATTCATACCTTTAGAAGAGGCTTAAATAACACCACCTCTCCCTACTATTATCGACACAATATCCACATTATCCAAATAGATAAATATTCCTATTTTAAAGCATCCTAGCCGCCCCCACTCTCCTCTCCTTTGACGCCAAAAACAATTAAAAATAAGTAGGTAATGCGACTCAAACCTTGGATCCCCTTTGCTTTTCACGCCATCGTCCCATCGGGCAACTAGCCCATTTTGTGTTTTAATACGTGGATAATATCTTTTAAGCCCGGACCTATCTAGCTTTCCACTAAAGTGCCCAAACCAAAAATTTGACTAAGGCCTCAGCCCAAACCTGAGCCCAATCTAAACCCCTTAAACACTCTAATTATCACATTGAACGTAACACACATCAAATGTAAAGGCCCATTAATTTAGTATGTAACAGTTTTACCCCCTTAAAGAAATTTTGTCCTCGAAATTACTTGATCCGAATAGATGCAGGTATTGTTGTCGCATCACTTCCTCCGGTTCCCACGTAGCCTCCTCAGAGTCGTGATTCTGCCATAGAACCTTAACCAACGGAGCTTTCTTCATTCGTAACACTTTGACATCACGATCCAAGATCTCCACTGGTTCTTCTTCAAAGGATAGGTCAGGTCTCACCTCGATTTCTTCCACTGGCACTACATGGGATGGATCCGAACGATATCGTCTCAACATAGAGACATGAAACACATTGTGAATCTGGCTTAGCTCAGAAGGTAGCTCTAGCTGATACGCTACTGGTCCAACTCGTTTCAACACCCGATAAGGTCCGATAAATCAGGGACTTAATTTACCCTTCTGTCTGAACCTCAGTGCTTTCTTCCATGGCAATACCTTCAAGAACACCTTGTCACCCACTGCAAACTCTATGTCCTTACACTTCAAGTCAGCATAGGACTTTTGTCCATCCGATGCTTCCTTTAGTCGAGCTCGAATTAACTCAACCTTCCCTTATGTCTCTGTAACCAACTCCGGACCCAAAATTCGATGTTCCCCTAATTTTGTCCAACAAGTAAGAGTACGACACCTCTGCCCAATGGTTCTAAGGTGCCATCTGAATACTAGACTGGTAATTATTGTTGTACGTAAACTCCGCCAATGGTAAAAACTCTTCCCAACTACCTCTGAAATCAATGACACAACCCCTTAACATGTCCTCCAAAATCTGAATTACCCGCTTAGACTGTCTATCGGTCTGAGGATGGAATGCCGTACTAAAATCTAACTTCGTACCCAACACTTGATGCAACGCCTTCCAAAATTGTGATGTGAACCTAGGGTCCTTGTCTGATATGATCGATATCGGTACTCCATGCAACCTCGCCACCTCCGCTATGTACAGCGTAGCCAATTTCTGTAAAGAGCAATCGAAGCGATCAACAATCACCCAAACTGAATCTTTCTTAGTAGGCATGAGAGGTAGCCCACTAACAAAGTCCATTGTGATCCTTTCCCACTTCCATTGTGGAATCTTTACTGGCTGCAACATCCCTGATGGTAACTGATGTTCTGCCTTTACCTGCTGACAGGTCAAACACTTCCCTACTAATTCAGTCACCTCTCGTTTTAAGCTTGGCCACCAAAACTGTCCTCATAAATCGATACATCTTACTCCCTCTAGGGTGCATAGCGTATAGACTGCCATGTGCTTCTTGCAAAATCCTATGCCTTAATTCAGGATATTTTGACATGCACACTCTCTCTTGAAAACATAATAGCCCTTCCTCATTCACACTAAATCCCGTTGATTCATCACTGGCTCCTACCGAAAACTTCTCCTTTAGTAATTCATCAGTCTGCTACTTCTTCTTGACCTGACTGACCCATGTAGGCTTTACTTGAAGTTCAGCCAATAAGCTCCCATCATCATACAAACTAAGGTGAGCAAACATTGCTCTCAAGTCAGTGATTACCTTACGACTTAGAGCATTCGCCACCACATTAGCCTTACCCGGATGATACTCGATCGAGCAATCATAATCCTTTAACAGCTCGATCCACCTTCTTTGCCTTATATTCAACTCCTTCTGGGTCAAAAGGTATTTTAGACTTTTATGGTCAATATAAATGACAGATTTTTCCCCGTACAGATAGTGTCTCCAAATCTTCAAAGCAAAAACCACCACCGCCAACTCCAAGTCATGGGTGGGATAGTTTGCTTCGTTAGGCCTTAACTACCGAGACGCTGTACGCAACAACCTTTCCATCTTGCATCAACACGCATCCTAGTCCCGTGTGTGTTGCATCACAGTAAATCACGAACTCCTTCCCAGCCTTCGATTGAATTAATACTGAAGCCTCCATCAAAATCCTTTTCAACCTTTCGAAACTTCTTTGCTTCTTGTCCGACCAAACAAACGGAACCCCTTTCCGTAATAACTTAGTCAGTGGTGCCGTAATCGAAGAAAATCCTTCAACAAACCTTTGATAATACCCGGGTAGACCAAGAGAACTCTGAATTTTTGCTACCGATCTAGGCGGCTTCCAATCCAACATTGCTTCAATTTTTCGAGGCTACACCCTAATCCCCTCTGCTGACACAACGTGACCTAGAAAAGTAATTTCCCTTAGCCAGAATTCGCACTTGCTGAATTTGGCATAAAGTTGCTTCTCCTTCAGAATCTACAGAACCACTCGCAGATGTGAATCATGCTCCTCCTCTGACCTTGAGTAAACCAAGATGTCATCAATAAAAACCACAACAAACCGATCCAAGTAGGATTGGAACACACGGTTTATCATATCCATAAATGCTACTGGTGCATTAGTCAACCCAAATGGCATCACCATGAACTCGTAATGACCATAGCGAGTTCTGAATGCCGTCTTATGAATATTTGCCTACTTGACCTTAAGCTGATGATACCTTGACCTCAGATCTACCTTCGAAAAGACTGAGGCCCCTTCAATTGATCGAACAAGTCATTGATCCTCAGCAACGGGTACTTGTTCTTGATTGTTAGCTTATTCAATTGGCGATAGTCAATGCACATATACGTTGAACCATCCTTCTTCTTAACAAATAACACCGGTGCTCCCCAAGGCGACACACTTGGTCGAATAAACCCTCTATCCAACAACTCCTGGATTTGTGCTTTCAATTCCATCAACTCCTTCGACGCCATTCTATATGGAGCAATAGATACCGGCACTGTTCCCAGAAGAAGATCAATTCTAAACTTCACTTCTCGATTTGGAGGTAATCCCAGAAGCTCTTCTAGGAAAACATCAGGAAATTCCTTCACCGTCCTAACATCTTCAATAGTTAGGTCCTTGGCTTCCAAAGCCCGTTCAAACATTAAAACTACCTTGCATCCTTTTCTCACCATTCTTTTCGCTTTTAGGGCAGTCACTATGTTCGACAGACAATTCCCTCTTTCTCCTATCACCAACACTTTACCTTCCTTGGGGGTTCTTAACACCATACACTTGGCTGCACAATCTAAATTAGCTTGGTACTTCACCAACCAGTCCATGCCTAATATTAAGTCAAACTCCCCGAACGGTAACTCCATCAGATCCGTCAGGAAAACTATTCCCTGAACTTCTAAGGGTACCTCCCGATAAAATTTATCTACTACCACAGATTGTCCTAAAGGGCTAATTACTATCATCGCCCTATGGGTAATTTCAGAATCTATACTTAAAGTTCTAGACACACTACTAGCAACATATGAATGTGTTGACCCAATGTCAATCAATGCACTATAAGGTAATCCAAATATTAAAAACGTAATAGTTATAACATCCGGTGCATCAGCTTCCTCTCGATGTCTGGTAGCATAGACCAACCCCGACTGTCTCACCTTAGTGTTTCCTGCCCCTAGGCTTGGTGCTTCACTGGTCCTGATCGAAACCATTACCACCTCTAGCCGGACCACGACCTCTCTATGGCTGCTGACCTCCTCTACTCAGCTGAGCATTTCCCTACCCTACGGGTCCTACCTCATCCCGTAGTTGAGGACAGTCTCTTATTTGATGATCCGTAGATCCACACCTAAAGCACTTCCCACTACCTGTCCAACACTCACCTACATGAAACTTACCACATCGAGCACACTTCCGTGTTTGGCTAGCAGCAACGGGTCTCTCAGCCTGTCTCAGTCTATCTGTCCTAGGTCTTTTCTGAGTACGCACGACTATCCCTGATGATCCAAAATTTATCTTACCTCCACCCCTATCTCTATCCCGATTTAGCTTTTCCGTCTGTTTCACCTCCTTAGCTATCTTAGCATTCTCTCCAAGTACAACAAATTCACGCTCTCGTTGTGGAGCTACCAACACACGTAGATCATCCTTCAGGCCATCCTCAAAACGAACACATCGCTCATGTTCTGTGGCCACTATCCCTTGAGCATAACGACTAAGGCGTAAGAATTTCGCTTCATAAGCCGCCACCGACCTACTTGCCTGAACCAGATTCAGGAATGCCCTGTGTACGCATCCACATAGCTCGTCCTAATGTACTTACTTTGGAACGTCGTTCTGAAGTAATCCTAGGTGATACGGTCAGCCACGGTACCATCCTTAACTGTAAGCCACCATTGATAAGCTTCTTCCCGGAGAAGAGACACCACTCCCTTTAGCTTCTCCTCTTCTGTGAAGTCAAGATCATCCATTATACGCTCCATTACTTCCAACCAATACTCTGTTGTGCTAGGAGCTACACCAGAAATGCCCTTAAACACCTCTGCCCCATTGGCTCTAAGTCACTCCGACACAGACTTCCGGTCTCCTGTGCCCATGCCTGCCCCAGCAACCTTCTCTAAAACCCCTAACATTTCCTGAGATATAGCATCATCTCCAGCCGTCTGATCTTGAAATTCTGCCTCCGCAGTTGGTGGCACTGGTACCTCATTCCCTGACTTGCGACCAGATCCTTCGGGTTCTAACACAATAATCTTGCCTCTACCTCGGTCACGCACATCACGTCCCCTAATGCTTATTCTACCATTCGCGATTTATCTGATTAGAAATTTTATGAATTAATAATTCTTTCCTCCACTGATTAATAACGGACAATCTTATGGAAAGTAATTTTAATAGTAGTTCTTTCAAATTCAAATTATATCTACAAAGTTCAATTATCAAGTTTGTATTTCTTAATTCTAGAATTCACATTCAATCAACATCAAACAGAGCACCACATACATGCATCAAACACACAAGTAAACATCCATGAACTCACACTCATCACCTATGGGTATTTTCGTCATTTCACTACCCAAGGGTATTTTCGTAATTTTAACCTATAGGGGTATTTTCGTAGTTTTCCAAAATAGGGTTCCTTGGTGATTTTACAAGATAGGGGTATTTTGGTAATTTTACAACTCGGGGGTATTTCGGTAATTTTGCCAACCAAGGGTATTTTGGGTAATTTTCACAGATCAAGGGAATTTAGAAATTTTACAAAACTAGGGACAATTTAATTTAAAAAAATAGAGTGGTTGGTCCCTTTCGGGTTTTAGTTATAAGTTTTGGCCCGTCAACAAGCCCTCTCGGATAGAGTGAACAACCACTACGCACCAGGTAGCATTCCAAAAAAAAGGAGGTGAGCCGCTAGGGCCGCTTAAATACCAAGCTCTCCCTGGATCCAATCCTAGACATGCGTATGCCCGTTACCACACCCTAACCCTGTAATTTGTTCACGGACATGTTTAATTAGAAATTAAGTCTTATGAGATTTGAAGAAGTGTTTATACTAAACCTAAAGTCCATCAAGCTTTAATCATACAAGCCTACGTCCCTATGAAGCCCACCATACATATCACATCAAAGGTTAAAATACTTACTTGGGTGGATCGGGTGCCGGTAGACTTGAAGGCCATATCTCAACAAAAACTTTTCTCAACTTACATCACTTTTACAAATCACTACTAGACCCATTTCACAGCCCGAGTTTTGAATCGGGCTCTGATACTAAAATGTAACACCCCAAACCCAACCCATACGTCAGGACCAGATCTGGTATACTATGGGTTGAAACTTGAAAACTTTGCCTTGAAGGGTTTTGAAAATCTTAATTTATTATAGCCGAATAATCAATTAAATGTGAAATTTTGGAAATAACTTTAACATTTGCGTTGATTGAGTTTGAAAAGCCCATTTATCATTTCATTTTATATTTAAGACTTTGAAAAAAACACAAGTTTGAAAAAAAACCAACATAACAAAAAAAAATCGAAACCTAAGTTATGGAGGCCTTATTACAAAAATGTTCCCAAAAATTAGAACTTAAATGAAAACAAAACCGAAAATAATCTATGTAGATAACAGTCTTAATGGTCCTTGAGTCCACCTCGGCTCCCATGCCCATGAACTACTACTCATCTAAAAAGTGGGAAAAATAAAATGGTGAGTCACAAAGACTCAGAGTGCAAATCTTGAAATCGCATGAAAGCCTTGGGCCCACAAACACATTATGGCCCTTGGCCCATACACAATGGTAACAAAATGTTTCATGCAAAATGGCCCATCCCAAACCTATGAGTCCATCCTCTACACACCCCCGTACCAACCATCACACCGTGGGGATTTCTACAATCAACCCTTCATCCGCTACACACCACGTCGACAGCTGTGCTGCCTGTCATAAAGACCGATCACCATGTGACCTATGTGGCAAAGCCACCGATAGCTTATGCGAACCTCAGAAAATACATTATAGTATTTCGATAGCTATGCTGCCTATCATAAAGACCGATCACTATGTGACCTATGTGGCAAAGCCACCGATCGCCTCGCGACCTGCTCCCCTTCCATAAATCAATCAATCCTATCCTATGCATACATAAATGCAAGAATCAAAACATTAAGCCATTTAAACTGATCATAGACTTTCACATATATCGATACACATAGAGAAGTTTCTATGATTACATACCTAGCATCCTTTGCCTACCCTTTTTGGGTATTACGACTGTTCATACAGCCTCTCTTTCTGGCTTTTAGCCCATATTATACACATATATATTACAACAATACTTATGTGTTAAGGATCTACACACCTAGTTATGTTTAAGACGACACCGTCTATGTTGACATTATCAGAAGCCACTACGACTGCTAACAGTCTAAGATTTTGTTCTGAAGCCAGTCCACAGCTCGGTGGCCAATCCCACACTACTGACACCGCTTGCTTATTAAACTTAGGGATTGGTTTAACAGATCCAATCCTCTCATTTGCCTGATCCATATTTGATTCCATCAAGAGTCCTTGTCAGAACTACTATAACGACATAGGGTTGTTAAACCATAGCATATGATTAAGATCTTAAGTAAGATAATGAATCTAACGAAAATCTAATGAAAACCCCGTACCTTGAAATCCCGAAATAGATAGGATACTTAAAGATTAATGGTTTTTGGCTTTTGAGATCTTGATGATTCGATCTACTCCATTTTCCTGAAGTCCCAAAAGAACATGAGATTAGTGGACAGTCAAAATAAAGATGGCCTATCAACCAACTAGCCATTCGGCTATGGTCTCAAAAAAAGAACCGAAAAAGAAGGGAAAAAGAGCAGAAGAAATAGGCACTCACCTTAACACAGAGAATTCATCAACTCTTAGGGAATTTTGGCTTTTGAGAAGATCAGAAAGAAAGGATGATCTCAGGAGATCTATGGAGATTTGGCTTTGATGAAGAAGTAAACAGAAGAGAATAAGAGGTATTCGGTTATGGAGATGAGAAGAAAGTTCAGAGTTTCGACCTTTGAATGAAAGTGAAGATTTAGAGATTTTGGCTTTTGAAGTAATCAAAAGAAAAGAAATCGCAGAGAATGACTGAGAGTTTTGGCACAGTGAATGAGAAAAAGAGTAGGGTTCAAATGCCAAAATTGAAGAGATACCACCCTTATTTATAGAGAATTTTCGGCACATACTTATCTAAACCTGAAAGTGCCCTTCCTAATAACTAACAATTAATCAAATAGTAGGGGAAATTTTGGCACCCCTTTGCCATAAAGAAATCAATTTCTTTCCCCCTCTCGGAGATGGAATTTCAACAACACTGCACTCAGCAGATAACTCCTATCTTTTCTTCTTTATCTTAATCTATTCATACCTTTAGAAGAGGCCTAAATAACACCACCTCTCCCTACTATTATCAGCACAATATCCACATTTTCCAAACAGATAAATCTTCCTATTTTAAAGCATCCTATCCGCCCCCACTCTCCTTTCCTTTGACACCAAAAGCAATTAAAAATAAGTAGGTAATGCGACTCGAACCTTGGATCCCCTTACTGCTTTTCACGCCACTATCCACTGGGCCACTAGCCCATTTTTGTGTTTTAATACGCGGATAATATCTTTTATGCCGGACCTATCTAGCTTTCCACTAAAGTGCCCAAACTGAAAATTTGATTAAGGCCTCAGCCCAAACCTGAGCCCAATCTGAACCTCTTAAACACTCTAATTATCTCATTGAACGTAACACACATCAAATGCAAAGGCCCATTAATTCAGGATGTTACATACTAAGCTTTTGGAAAGCTTACTATGTGTGTGTGTTTTCTCTATTTTATAGATCGTCAAAGCTACTGAAGTCTCGGGACCGTCGAGGATCGTCATCACACTACTCAACTTATTTTGGTACATTTTGGAAATATATATAGCTATATATGGCATGTATAGGCTAGTTATTTGGATAATTATGAGATGTGAGTTTCACCATGTGATTTGGCTAGATATGAGTTGAAAAATATGTTAAAATGAATGTGTTTTATGATGTATATTTTGGTAAGGTTTGAAGCACATGAAATTGTTAAGATTGTGGTAAGTTTGGATAAATTATTACTTGTATATTCATAAGTTTTTCTCTTGTGAAGTTGGCATGATTGAAATTGGTATAAAATGTATAGACTGAATCATTATTTTGTTATATTCTTTATTTTCAAATGTGCATGAGATGTATTGATGATTGGCTTGTAGGTTTGACCCTAAGTGTGTGGCATTTTAGCCTTGCAAATGGCCAATAATGTCACACGTTTGAGGCACACGGGCGTGCCTAGTGACCATGGGGCTAAGTCAGTAGCTAGCTTAAAAACACACGGCCAAGATACACGGGCGTGTCTAATAGCCGTGTGAAGAAGTTAGTATATGGCCTATGAGTACACAACCTTAGCACACGGGGGTGTTTGGTAACCGTGGTGCTAAGTCAGAATTGACCACGACCAGGTTACACGGGCATCCTTGGTGGCCGTGGTGTTAAAACAGGTTTGACCACGAGGAGGACACACGGGTGTGCCTAGCAGCCGTTGGAGGCACACGAGCCTGCCAACACGGGTGTGTATCCCCTGAAACCTAGAAAAGTTTTAAATTTCTAAGAATTTCTGTATGATTTTTGATTTTGTCCCGACCCGATTTATAAGCATGTTTAAGGTTTCATTGACCAATATATGGGACACTTTGTTTGTGTTTAGTGTATGATTGTATGAAATGTTATGAAAGTTTCTGATCTGTCTGGTAATACCTTTAACCCTAATCTAGCGGCGGATACGGATAGGGGTGTTACAACTCTCATCGAGTTCTTTGAGATGTGGATTTTCAAGCCTAGAAAGATGGTCTGCCACAAGATTTTCAGCTCCTTTCTTATCCTGAATTTCCAAATCAAATTCCTGTAATAGTAAAATCCATCTTATGAGTCGAAGTTTTGCATCAGATTTATTTAAAAGATAACAAAGAGCTGAATGGTCAGTGTAAACGACAACTTTAGATAATATCAAATACTGTCTAAATTTATAAAATGCAAAAACCACAGCTAGCAACTCTTCTTCTATGGTGGTGTAATTTTCTTGTGCGACCGTCAATGTCTTGCTAGCGTAATAAATCGGCTAAAAATGCTTGTCTTTTTGTTGTCCCAAAACTGCACCTACTGTAAAATTACTCACATCACATATTAGCTCAAAGGGTAAATTCCAATCAGGTGCAATTATAATTGGAACATTTATTAATTTATTTTTAAGGGTATTAAAGCATCTAAACATTCCTGATTAAAATTGAAAGGCACATCTTTTTCTAGTAATTTCGTTAAAGGCTTAGCTATTTTAGAAAAATCCTTAATAAATCTTCTATAAAATCCAGCATGTCCTAAAAAGCTTCTAATAGCCTTAACTGAACTAGGAGGAGGTAATTTTTCTATGGTTTCATTTTTTGCTTTATCAACCTCAATCCCTTTACTACAAAACTTGTGACCTAACGCAATCTCTTTTTAAACCATGAAGTGACACTTTTCCTAATTAAGCACAAGGTTCATTTCCTCACATCTCATTAGAACTTGTTTTAAAATTTTAAGGCAAAGGTGGAAAGAATTACCGAATACTGAAAAGTCATCCATAAATACCTCCATAATATCTTCCATAAGTTCATCAAAGATGGCTAGCATGCAACGATGAAAAGTAGCAGGAGCATTACATAATCCAAAAGGCATTCTACGATAAGCAAACGTACCATATGGACATGTGAATGTTGTCTTTTCTCGATCCTCAAAAGCTATTGGGATTTGGAAGTAGTCAGAGAGTCCGTCTAGGAAGCAATAGTACATATGCCTAGATAATCTTTCTAACATCTGATCAATGAAGGGTAAGGACAATGATCTTTTCTCGTAGCATTGTTCAACTTCTTATAGTCAATGCAAACTCTCCAACCTGTGACTGTTCTTGTTGGAATCAATTCATCCTTCTCGTTGGCTACAACAGTCATGCCTCCCTTCTTTGGAACAACCTGATCAAGACTTACCCAAGTACTGTCAAAAATAGGATAAATAGCTCCAGCATCTAGAAGTTTAATTACCTCAGCTTTAACAACTTCCTTCATATTGGGATTTAATCGTCTTTGAGTTTGCACACATGGTTTATGTTCATCTTCCATTAAAATTTTGTGTGTGCAAAACGATGGGCTTATCCCTTTAATGTAGAAATCTTCCAAGCTATGGCTCTTTTATGCTCCTTTAGTACCTGTAGTAACTCATCTTTCTCATTGGGTTCCAAGTCTGAAGAAATAATTACCGGTAGTAGAATTATCACCGAGGAATGCATATTCTAAGTGATTTGGTAACTATTTCAATTCCAATTTGGGAGGCTCTTCAATAGAAGGTTTTTGTTTTAGATCATTGTTTATTTCAATACCCTCATAGATCATTGTTTATTTCAATACCCTCATACTTCTTTTGTCTTGGGGAAGAATAATTAGAATTTAACTCAATTTTTATCTCCCCCATCTCATTGGTATCGCCATCTTCCTCCTCACCTTGGATAAGACACAGTTCCAACATTTCTTTATGTATGATTTCCTAAACAGAATCTTGAATAGAGTGATCAATAGCGTCGATAAAATAACAAGAATCATCTTGCTCTCTAGAGTATCACATAGCATCATAAATTTTAAAAATAATTTTCTCATCACCTACCCTAAGCACAAGTTTACCATCACCTACATCAATAATAAATTTCTAATAAAGAGCTAAAAATGAGCGTCCTAAAATTAAAGGCACCTCAACGTCCTCATCCATGTCAAGCACAACAAAGTCAACAGGGAATATGAATTTATCAACTTTTACCAAAACATCTTCAATAATTCCCCTAGGATATTAATAGATCTATCAGCTAATTGGATACTCATCCTAGTGGGTTTTGGTTCCCCAAGACCAAGCTACTTGAACATTTTATAAGGTACTAAATTAATGCTAGCACCTAAATCAGCTAATGATTTCTCAATATTTAAACTACCAATTAAACTGGGAATAGTGAAACTTCCTGGATCTTTCAATTTGGTTGGTAGCTTATTTTGGAGAATAGTTGAACATTCCTCGTTAAGCTCCACGGTTGATAGCTCTTCAAACTTCCTTTTATTTGTTAAAAGCTCTTTTAAGAATTTTACGTACGTAGGCATCTGTGAAATAGCTTCAACAAAAGGTAAGTTAATATGTAATTGTTTAAAAAGTTTAAGAAATTTATCGAATTGTGTGTCCTTGCGGTCTTTCTTCAACTTTGCTGGATATGGGATAGGTGGTTTATACTTATTAAGTACCAGTGTTACATCCTCGTTTACTTCTTCACCCTTCACCTTATCAGTTTCTTGTGGCATCTTCTTATCAACTTCAACCAACACCTTCCCATTCCTTAGTGCAACTGCCTTCACATGCTCTTTTGGGTTAGGTTCAGTGTTACTAGGTAAACTACCTAGTTGCCTTTCGGAAACTAACTTAGCTAGCTGTCCAATTTGATTCTCAAGCCCTTGAATCGATGCTTGCTGATTTTTCAATGCCGTTTTGATATTTTGAAAATGAGTCTCTGACATCAAATAAACTTTGCTAGCATATATTCAAGGTTCAACTTTTTCTTTTCTTTGGTAGGGTGGTTGGAAACCTAGAGGGGTTGCGGTCTTTGATTCCCTTGATTACCCCATGAGAAACTTGGATGGTTCCTCTATCCTAGATTATATGTATTACTTTAGGGATTATTTGGAGGTTTAGAGTTATTACCCATATAATTCAACTGCTCATTCTCCATACTAGGATTGTAGGGCAGATATTCTGAATTATTCATCCATCCTCCATTTGTTTTGCATTGCATCACGAGATGTACCTATGCAGAAACACATAAACTATCATTTTTGTTGTTTAAAAGCTTTACCTGGTTTGATAACATAGTGACCACGTCGAGTTTGAAGACACCAGCAGCTTTTGTCGGCTTTGTTCTCATAACTTACCACTGATAGTTATTCAGTGACATCTCTTCTATAAAATCATAAGCCGCTTCAGGGGTTTTGTTATTTAGGGTTTCACCAACGGCTGCATCAATAAGCTGTCTAGTTGAGGGGTTCACTCCATTGTAAAAGGTTTGAACATGTAGCCATAATGGTAAACCATGGTGAGGGCATCTTCTCAGTAGATTCTTGTATCTCTCTGATCATGTCAAACAGTCAAGTTTTAATATTTATAAAAGAGTGATCGAACCTGTAGACTAACTGTGACAATGATAGAGGCAAGTGCACCTATCGAACAGTAGTATAACTCAGGCAAGAATATCTTATCGAACCCAAAAGAACCTAAAAGTACTACTACTCACATTTTTTCTATTATTTAGGCTAAAATTTGGAGTGATTGAATTATTAAACTAACGAAATACTTAGACTAAATGCAAAGACAAAAGATTGAATTGGAGAAAGACTTTAGGAAAACTCAGTTGATAAAGACGATACCCTCAGGAAGAATCCACCTATGACTTCACTTATTATTTATTCCCCAAACCATATGATTTCTTTACTTAGCTTGATCCATGAGACTCCCTAACCTATATTAAACCCTCTCTCGAGGCGAATAACGTCTAACCTTAGGTTAATTAGTGGAACTCTCATTCTCTTATAATAACCCCCTAAGGAAGCAGTAAATCGATCAATGGATTCCCATATTAGGTTTCACCCTAATCCGGTAAAATGTTGTAACCCTATCTCTAGGAGCCCGATCAACTCTGCTCAATTATGCTAGATCTACTCTTAGGTAGGGTCTATTCCTCCTCCACCTAAGCACATCAGGTAAAATTAAGCAACATAATTAAGAACAAACCAAGTACTTATCATATAATTTAGAAATCAAATAACAAAATCCGTCATAGGTTTCATCCCCTTCAGGTATCTGAGGGGTTTAGTGAATAACTAAATACGAAAACATATCAAGAGTAAAGAATAAACAAAATATAAAAAATCCCTAAAACCCCCTGAAGGAATCTTGAATGGAGTTCCGGCTTCTTGAGATGAATCAACTAGCTATCTTTAAGTGATTCCCTAAAAGATGAAAGCTTCGGCAAAAGCCTCTGCTCAAAAGCCCTCTTTAATGTTTGCCTTGGGTTGTTTATATAGGCTTTGGGATGCTATACTTAGCTCCTAAGTATCTCCTTCAAGTAGAATTACTATTAGGGTGTTAGAGTAGACTTAGGAGTATGTTTCTTTGGCTTCAAGTATCTAAATCCAAGTGAAATTGCTCTCTCTCGCGACAGGGGCACGGCCATGGCACACACTCGTGTAAATCATGGTTGGGCCATGTCCCAATTTTATCATTTTGGGCACGGCCGTGTGAGTTAGGATTCAAACCGTGCTTCAGGTCTGTCGATTTGGGCACGGCTATGTAGATCACCAGGCACGTCCGTGTGATCAATGGATGCTGCACAACCGAATGTTACGTAGTTGAGGCCGTGCTCTAGGTAATTGGCAAGGCACAGTCGTGTGGGCTTTGGGCCAGGCCATGTTGATTGCTTGCTAAGGCCTAATTACTCCATTTTAAGCCCGTTTTGTGTTCTTTTTATCCTCTGGTGCTTTCCTAAGTATAAACATGAAAAGAATTGATTAAAAGCACCTTTTTACATAAATCAAGGGCTAAATCATCCAAAAGCCTATTAAATATGGGGTTAAAATATGTTACTTTTACGGTTTATCAAATACCCCCACACTTAAGCTTTTGCTTGTCCTCAAGCAAAATTCTCAACTTACAATTAAAACGAAATAATTCATAATTCCTATCGACAATGTCTCATCATAATTCATAGATAATTTATACATGGATAGTTCAACTCAAAGAACCCTAAAGATTCAATTACGATAAGTCATACCTTTGTAGTACGAAAACATAGGTGCCTTCCCTTATCTAAGTGATTACATTTAATTCAAAATCGATAAGAACTGACATCCTCACTAAAGATTCACTCAAGTCACTCAAAGATGTTTAAGGTTCAAGAATAAGCACTCTAAGTCGAACCTGAAAAGTTAATCCCATAGGCTTGCCTGAAAATCAAGTCTCCACCACTGTATATGAGATGATACACAAATCAAAAGGTCTTTAATCAGGGTTGTAATGGGGCTAGGGTTAAAAGGTGTGGATAAAGGCTGAATTAGAGGTTTAGAATCGAGATTGACTTGACAAATTGCCTAACTAGAAACCTTGAACTAAATATGAATATTTACTTCGAATGCAAACTAATAATACCACTATAGATAATTACTATATAATAACGAATATTTTCATTACTTAAAATTCTATAATACTTTAATACGAGCTTTTTCTTCAACAATTGGAGTTTAAATGCTCTAAGCTCTTTTATTGTACTACTAATATTGAATAAACTTGGATTTTTTTAAGAACGAGCCAAAATAAACATAATAGAAGGAACTTTGATAATTGAAATAACCTAATTCGGTAACTAATCAAATCAATTCTCGATAGAGGGGTAGTCGAAGGAATTTTGATAACAAATACAAAGGGATTTTGGGTTAATATTAGTGGGTGAGTCAATAAAAAGGGTGTTAAGATTCAATGGGGTTCACTAGGGGTTATTTATGTAGGTAGGCTTTTTAGTGGAGTGAACGAGTTAAAACATAGGTGCCTTTATCATCTCAGTATATCAAATCACTAATGTGGTCTCGACATGCATAACGAGGCAAGCTGTAGAATAACAGTTCAAAGTTGACACACTCATAATCAATTAAAGTGAGCACGAAAAAGGGTATATGCTCTATAAGGCTCAAAATCTCACAAAAAATTATGGGTGTTTTGACATCAATCTTTATAAATTTTGAACTTCAAGGTGATACTCAAATTAGGTTCAACAACCTATCAATTTTAATTTTTAGAAAGTAGACTTATCATGCTCGATTCTCTAGTATTCTCCAAATTTAATTATCAATGCACAATCAACTAAGACTTATTCTAAAACATATTGATAAAAATCATAGATCATTAGAAATTTCACCCTAATTAATAATATGAGAAAAATACTTAAAAATTAAGACTAATTTTAGGGTTTTGAGAATTATGCAAAAAGTTAGGCACTATTACCCCCACACTTAAGGTGTATATTGCCCTCAATGTAGAAAGATAGATAATGATAATTAGATGCCAAATCAAAAAGATAAGTGGGGAAAGTAATACCTCCTGAAATCTGGATGATCCGTGGCGTCTTCGGTGATGGTGTTTTCTATGGGCCTGGTAGAGTGGCTACCGGAAAGCAATTTGCTAGATGAAGAAATTGGGTAGCCTGTGAAGATATAGCCAAGAGGTCTAGAGAAATAATAATACTATTCTAATAATATAATTAAAGATTAAGGAAATAAAATGAAGGAGACTAAGAGGAAAACTGAAATTAAAAGAAAATATTAATGGACTAAGGAGTCCTTATTGTTGGATGGTTCGCGAGGTGGGCGTGACCTCAAAGGCTGTGGTGCGTGATTCCCAAGTAGTCTTTAGAACCTAAAACCAAGAAACTAATATGAAATAAATTAAATTAAGCAGGATATAAGTAAAAATAAGGAAAATAAAGGAGACGAGAAAAGAAAAATAGAACCGAAAAGGTTTTCGAGACCCTTGGCGTGTCAATTAAGTGAAGCTGCTGGCATGAACTCATGTTGAGGTCTCCTCTAAGGAGACGATGCTGACCTTCTTACGTTTCTTCGGCATGATCTTTGTGTTGCTCAAGAGTCTTGGACCTTTCCTATGAACAGAGAGAAAAATTTGCAAGAAAGAAAAGGGAGAAGGAAGATGGGGGAGAGGGGAAGGCTGTGGGGATTTAAATAAAATTTTCAAATTTGGTATGTTCCCACGCCCATGTGTCGAGGGTGTGTCGATTCACACGGCCGCTTCGCACGGTCGTATTGTGGAGTGTGTTGTTCTTCCACGCCCATTTCTAGAAAGCCAGTATGTGATAACGATTGGACTGCACGGGCATAGTCTACCGTGCTCAATAAGTCAGTATCTTAGCACGGTCGTGAGGCACGGTCGTGCTATTTTTTTCGGTGCCCGTGCTGTGGGTGGTTGGCTCCGTGACGTTGAGGGTGGTTGGACTGACTTTGCACGGCTCTGCTCTGTTAGTGTGGTGGTTTCGGTGGTCTACACGGCCACGAACACGGCCGTGTGTAAGGCCTTGTGGCCTGAAAACTTGCATCTTTGTTTTAAATATGGAGAGAGAAGAGAGAAGGAAAGAAAATAAAAAATAATTTTGAAAAATAAAAGTGTTAGTTCTTGGGTTGCCTCCTGAGAAGCGCTCGTTTATAGTTTTAAGCTAGACTGTCATTGACTTTGAAAATTTAGGGAGGTTTAAAGGTTTGAATATTTTCCCTCTTGCTGAAAGTTTTATTTTTGTGACAAAGTTTAGGTTGAGAAGTGTTTACCTTGAAATTGTCGAATATTGGATTGCTTACCTCGACTATTTCATGTGGGAAAATATTATGTACCTGAAGGAGTATTTCTTCCTTTTTCTTCAGGTCTGTTGAAGTGATGTGAGGATCGGCTTTGTCTAACAGCACTTGATCTCCTATTTTAAAGTGATTTGATGTCCCTATGAGCTCTTCTGGTGGTTCCTTGGTTTTACTTTGTGTGGATCCGATTTTTCTTTGGTGTGTATCTTCTGCTCTTCTAAATTGTTGATCTTACGATTTTGTGTTGTCTCAGTTTTGATGCTTTGTGATGTTTCCTGCAATGAAGTTTGATCAATTTGATTGTCTATTCAAACGACTTTCTTACCTTCATCTTCTATTGTTTTGGCTGAGTCGAGAGCTTGAAGATTGACTGATTCATCTCCTACATGAAGTATGAGTTCTCTTGTGGCAACATCAATTTTAGTTTTGGCAGTTACAAGAAAAGGTCTTCCTAAAATTAAAGGGATTGAATTTTCCTCATCCATGTCTAAAACAACAAAATCTACTGGGAAAACGAATTTATCTATTTTTACTAAAACGTCTTCAATAATGCCCCTAAGAATTCTAACAGTTTTATCAGCTAGTTGGATACTCATCCTAGTTTGTTTGGGCTTCCCTAGACCTAGTCGTTTAAACAGTGCATGAGGCATGACATTTATACTTGCCCTTAAATTAGCTAACGCATTATCAATATTTAAACTAGTAATTAAACATGGAATCATAAAACTCCCTGGATCTTTTAGTTTCTGTGGTAGTCTATTCTGTAGCATTGTTGAGCATGTTGCGTTAAGTTCCACATGATGCTCTTCATCTATTTTGCATTTATTCATCAAGAGCTATCTTAAAAATCTCCTTGAGTCAGTTATCTGAAAAAGAGCTTCAAGAAGAGGTAAGTTAATATATAATTTCTTTAATTAGAAACTTACCGAATTGTTCCTCTGAATCATCTTTTTTCAATGCTTTGGGATAAGCTATGCGAGGTTGGTATTCTTTGATTACCGATTTTGGCCTCTCTTGTGCTACCTCTAATTTACCTTTTTCTTCCTTAGTTTCTTGTATTGAGATGGGCTCGTCTACTTTTGTATCCTCTTGAGTTGTGATGGCTTGGATTTGCTCTTTTGGGTTCATTTCGTGTTGCTTGGTAGACGTCCTTGTTGACGGTCAGAATTCACCTTTGTGAGATGTCCCACTAACCTAATAAGTTCTCCAAGTTGATTCTCGATTCCTTTGATCGATTTTTGTTGTTCATCACGTATTGCTCAGTCTTTTGGAGACGAGTATCTATAGCTGCCATGAATTTTGTCTGTATCTCTTTAAGGTTTGATTTCTTTTCCTATGGATAGGGCATATATTGGTAATCTGGAGTTGGTTGCTACCTTTGATTTCCTTGTTTTCCCTGTCCTCCCCACAAAAAATTTAGGTGGTTCCTCCAACCTGCATTATAAGTGCTACTATAAGGATTATTATTAGATTGGAAATTGTTACCTATATAGTTTATGCATTCATTTTCGCTCTGGTTGGTAGTGTGGGTACTCAAAATTTGCCACATTCCCACTCGCTTCGCATTGCATGTTGGATGTACCTGTGAAGAACATAAATTATCAAGCTTTTTATTCATTAACTCCACTGTGTTGTGAGATTGTCCTTTGCATCTATGTTAAAAACTCGCTGATTTTGTCGGTTTAGCTCTTGTAATTTGCCATTGATAGGTGTTCAACGACATCTCCTCAATAAAATCGTAAGCCGCTTCAAGAGTTTTATTATTCAATGTTCCACCGGCTGATGAATTAATCATTTGACTAGTTGGAGAATTTACACCATTGTAGAAAGTTTGGACTTGAAGCCACAAAGGTAATCCGTGGTCTGGGCATCTCCTTAGGAGATCCTTGTATCTTTTTCATGCATCATATAATGTTTCTACGTCATTCTGCAGAAAAGAAGATATGTCATTCCTAAATTTAGCCGTTTTGGCTGGTGGAAAATATCTTAAACGAAATTTTTTGGTCATTTGATCCCATGTGGTGATTGACCCTCGTGGTAATGAGTTCAACCACTGCTTTGCTTTATTCCCTAATGAAAAAGGAAATAACTGAAGACGTATGGCATTGTCAGAAACGCCATTTATTTTGAAGGTATCGTAGAATTCTAAAAAATTAGTTATATGAGTGTTTGGATCCTCATCCTGCAAACCAGCAAATTGAATAAATTTGTAACATCCTTAAACGGGGCCTTTGCATTCTGTGTGATTGCAAGTAGATAGTATGGCTAGAGCCTTAACAAAAATTTACTTTTTAGGCACTTAGACAGGGGAGCTGAATGGGATAGGTGTTAAGGGTGGTTGGTGGTAGGTTTGGACACAAGAGGAACTTTGGTAAAGTGGCAAGAGGGGCACCACTTAAGGCTCAAGGAAGTGATGCCTTAGGGGAGCTAATGGGGACTTGGTTTGAGCTGCGGGAATCTCCTTTTGGTTGTTTTTTTGACGCCAAGGCCAGTAAGTGTTGCATTCCATTTGGACTCTGGTGGATGAGTATTGAAGGGGTCAACAGATTTGGATGAGTGGAGGAGAGAAATTTTAGGAGTGTGATGGATTCAAATTTGTTTGATGATAGGAAGATAGAGGGGACGACACAAGGGGTGGTATTAGCTGAATTCTTTTGAAGAGTTTGGGGAAGGGACTCTCGATTTTGGCTCTTGGTGAGGGTGCCAAAATTGAGTTGCTAAGGAGCAGTGTTTTCGGTATTTAAGTGGGTTTCACTTTTCAGTCTAGCTTTTTTCTCTTAATCCCTCTTTGGCTGAAAAGCACCTAAGCTCTTCTCCTCTTTTCTCTTCTTTTGATCATAGCCGAAGCCCCTATTGGCTTCTCTCTTTTCTTCTTCTTTTTGTGATAGCCGAATCCCTACTACCATTTTTCTCCATCTTTGTCCCAAAGCCAAATCACTACTTCTCCTTCTCTTCCATCTTGTTTATTCTTTTCAAAACACCTTTCTAGTTGATACCCTTTGATTTTCACTACTTTGATTTACTCTTCCTTCATTCACTAAAACCGAGGATCACACTTTCCTTTGCTCTTGGTCGAATCTTCCTCGCTGTGATTTCTTGTGCCAAATCCTGAAGAAAGCCAAAGGTGTGTGAATGATGATAATATGTTTGGCCGAATGGCCACTCCTTTACCCCATTCTCTTTTGTCGAATCTCATCAGGTACTTGTGTAGGTGCGATCATCGTGTTGGTCTAAGCCTGTTGACTCTGGGATCTAATCGATTTAAGTAGGAACTCCATTCTTAGTGGTTTTATTAATTGATCTATTGGTTATCTGTTGTTTTAACCTAGTGGGGTGGGAATCCCAACAATCACATCTCTTATAGTGGGTTTTAACGAAGCTTTTAATGGATGCAAGAAATATAGAAGAAGGAGAGGGAAGTCATCCTTCGGGTTCGATCCCTAAGTTCAAGAAGAGGGTCAGGTTCATTGCTCGTGATTGGCCACCGGTGTGGGCCAAGATCCGAAAGCGAGAATAGTAGGCAGGTAGCAGTAGTGCCTATCAACGAGAGTGTCGACGTAGAAAGTATCATGTTGCGAGTAATCAAGTGTGTAACTTTTACACACTTCATATGTTTAATATGCTATTACTGTGTTTTGTCAAAAGCCGAAGTAATAGCGGAAATCACTATGTTACCCTTGTGGGTAAAAGCAAGGACTCCGAGTAAGTCCATTTTGGTGGCTAACGTGTTTGTCTATATTTAAAACCTGTATGTGCCATGTTCTATCTCCTTGAGTGATAAGCAGGATCATACTGTATGAAAAGCATATACATGGAAACCGGGTATGATGAGAGAAAGGGAAAGGTAAGATTTATCAGACTGTCACCAGTGGTTTGATACCACATGTGGGTTTGCCCCACATATCATCAATCTGTGACTAAGTCTCAGTGGTTTGGAACCACCAGTGGTTAGTTACCACATATGTTTATTATTTGTGACTCATCCTAGTGGTTTGGTACCACAGTGAGTTGGCTCCACATAACGACATACGGGATCGTCACCAGTGGTTAGGTACCACAAGTGGGTTGGCCCCACATATGAATATTTGTGACTTCGGTCACCAGTGGTTAGGTACCACTAGTGGCTAGGTGCAACAAGGGGTAGACTTGGGAGACTCGGATGGATACTTAGGTTGGATGGGTTGCATGACATGCATATTTACATATGAAATTGTGTAAGAGCTTAATATCTTTTGGGATGGGGATTTATACACTGAGTCTAGGCGACTCACACCTTCTGTTACTTTTTGCATATAATTCCTAGATCTCGGATATGGAGCCAGGGTGGACTCGAGGTGGCCATGCTCAATACATTGTTTTTTTATTTTAATGTTTATTTCAGATTTATTTTGTTTCTAATTTAAGTTTGGATTTCAACTTTGTAATAAGGCAACTTAGGTTTTACTTTGGGATTACTTATCCGTTTTAAATTCCTTTACAATTTTGCTAACGTTAAGGGCATGCCTAGTAAACTATGAAATGGACGATTTTTCCAAAACTTGAATAAACTTTTGGGATTTTCTGAAGTTTAATATCGGGTAATTAACGAACAAGGGATAACAAGTTTCAAAATGTTTTAACAGTTCACTCAATCCAAACTCAATTATTTTATAAATATACAAAGGTTTTCTTCCCAAATCAAGTCAACAAATAGGTTTCCAAAATGTTTTCTTCCCTGTGACACGCCAAATTCGGTCGTAGCGTTTTGATCGGGTTTGCGGTGTTACAAAATTGTTGAATCATTTGTATTGTGTTAGGCTTTAATTCAAAAGTATTAACATCTATAGCGGGCCTAACAATACTAGATTCTGCTTCTGTCAAATTAGGTTTAGCATAATCATACATAGTACGAGGAGCATTCTGTTCATGCATATTTGGTGGGTTGTTCTCATCCATCCCTTCAGTAGGATTGGATCTTTGTGGTTCATCTCTTTGATAATCTAGAGCTCCTCTAATTTCTCTGCGATTTTTATGAGCAGTAGCTTCAATGTCACTCTCGTATTCTAATGGTCCACTCGGATTCCTTCTAGTCATAAACTAGAGGTACTTGTTATGAAAAGAAAGAAAGAAATTTAGAAAAACAAAAAAAATATATGTATAAATATAAGAGAAATTTAAAAAAAATAAAAAATAATGGCTAGAGTAATAGAAATAGAGCTTTCTTAATATTTTAGATGTTCCCCGGCAATGGCGCCAAAAACTTGATCGTGTCAAACAGTCGAGTTTTAATATTTATAAAAGAGTGATCAAACCTGTAGACTAATTGTGACAACGATAGAGGCAAGTGCACTTATCGAACAGTAGTATAGCTCAGGCAAGAATATCTTATCGAACCCAAAGGAACCTAAAAGTACTACTACTCACTTTCTTTCTATTATTTAGCCTAAAATTTGGAGTGATTGAATGATTAAACTAACGAAATACTTAGATTAAATGCAAAGACAAAAGATTGAATTGGAGAAAGACTTTAGGAAAACTCAGTTGATAAAGACGATACCCTCAAGAAGAATCCACCTATGACTTCACTTATTATTTATTCCCCAAACCATATGATTTCTTACTTAGCTTGATCGTGAGACTCCTAACCTATATTAAACCTCTCTCGAGGTGAATAACGTCTAACCTTAGGTTAATTAGTGGAACTCTTGTTCTCTTATAATAACCCCATAAGGAAGCAGTAAATCGATCAATGGATTCCCATATTAGGTTTCACCCTAATCTGGCAAAATCTCGTAACCCTATCTCTAGGCGCCCGATCAACTCCGCTCAATTATGCTAGATCTACTCTTAGATAGGGTCTATTCATTCTCCACCTAAGCACATCAAATAAAATTAAGCAACATAATTAAGAACAAACCAAGTACTTATCATATAATTTAGAAATCAAATAACAAAATCCATCATAGGTTTCATCCCCTTTAGGTATCTGAGGGGTTTAGCGCATAACTAAATATGAAAACATCTCAAGAATAAAGAATAAACAAAACATAAGAAATCCCTCAAACCCTCTGAAGGAATTAAATGTGAGATCCTCCATCTTGAATGGAGTTCCGGCTTCTTGAGATGAATCAACTGGCTATCTTTAAGTGATTCCCTAAAAGATCAAAGCTTGACAAAAGCCTCTGCTCAAAAGCCCTCTTTAATGTTTGCCTTGGGTTGTTTATATAGGCTTTGGGATGCTATACTTAGCTCCTAAGTATCTCCTTCAAGTAGAATTACTATTAGGGTGTTGGAGTAGACTTAGGAGTATGTTTCTTTGGCTTCAAGCATCCAAATCCAAGTGAAATTGCTCTCTCCCACGGAAGGGGCACGGCCATGGCACACGCCCGTGTAAATCATGGTTGGGTCGTGTCTCGATTCTATCATTTTGAGCATGGCCGTGTGAGTTAGGATTTAGCCGTGCTTCAGGTCTGTCGATTTGGGCACGGCCATGTAGATCACCAGGCACGTCCGTGTGATCAATGGATGCCGCACTGCTGCAGTGTTACGTAGTTGAGGTCGTGCTCTAGGTAATTGGCGAGGCACATCATGTGGGCTTTGGGCGAGCCATGTTGATTGCTTGCTAAGGCCCAATTGCTCCGTTTTAAGCTTGTTTTGTGCTCTTTTTATCCTCGGGTGCTTTCCTAAGTATAATCATGAAAAGAAAGGATTAGAAGCACCTTTTTACATAAATCAAGGGCTAAATCATCCAAAAGCCTATAAAATATGGGGTTAAAATATGTTGCTTTTAAGGTTTATCACTCTCTCATGCATCGTAAAGTGTTTTTAAATCTATCTGCACAAAAGAAGAGATATCGTTCCTCAACTTAGCCATTTTAGCCGGCAGAAAATATTTAAGTAAAAAATTTTCAGTCATTTGTTCCCATGTAGTGATTGATCCTCGTGATAATGAGTTCAACCACTGTTTAGCTTTGTTCTTCAACAAGAAGGGAAACAACCGAAGGCGAATGGAATCATCAAAAATGCCATTAATCATAAAAGTGTCGCAGAATTTTAGAAAATTTTCCAAGTGATTGTTTGGATCCTCATCCTGCAAACCATCAAACTGAACAAACTACTAAATCATCTGAATAGTGTTAGGCTTCAGTTCAAAATTATTCACAACAACAGCAGGTCTAATTCCTGTTAAAGTAGGCTTAGCATAATCACACATTGTTCGTAGAGCAGGATTCTGATTTACTAGATCTGCATCAATCATTGGAGGTAGCGGATTATTCTGGGGATCAGCCATCTCCTCAGTATTAGTGATATCGTTCTCTTGCTCTTATTGTATGTATTGTAGGCTTTACCTTATCTCTCTTCAGTTTCTGTGAGTTGTACTCTCAATCTCACTGTCGTAAAGCAAAGGTCCTGACGGGTTTTTTCTAGTCATAAACTAGAGATACCTGCTAGAAGCAAAGAAAGAAAAAAATTTGAAAAGTAACAATAAAATAAAAATAAATTACAATAAAATAAAAATGTCTAAAGTAATAAAAATTTAGTGTTCCTAATATCTTAGTCCCCGGCAACAACGCCAAAAACTTGACGGGCTTGAAACTAACTAATTTTTTGACAAAGGCAAGTGCACCTATCTAACAGTAGTATAATTGTGGTGAGTCTGAAATATCCTATCCTCAAGGACTAAAATTGCTAGTAATAACTATCTTTTTATTATCTAGCCTAATAATTAAGGGGTTTTTGTTTTAATCTAAAATTTAACTAACTAAGTGACTATGAATGCGACAGAGAGTGAAAGAAGTAATCAAATAAACCAATGATAATGACAACACCCAAGGAAGAATCCACCTAGACTTTACTTATTATTCTGACTTTGAATTTAATGATTTATTCACTTGACGTGATCCGTAGAAATCCCTAAATTATGTTAATATCTCTTTCGAGACTAAAAACAACTGAGTCTAGGTTGATTAATTGAAATATCTTTCTAATCAAAACCTCTATCATCGCATTAACTCGATCTATAGATTCCATTTTTAGATTTTACTCTAATCCAGCAGATTTATGTCGCCCTATTTCTAGGGTTGCAATCAACTTCGCTTAATTATGTTGGACCTACTCTTAAACAGGGATTTTTCTCTACCGAATAAGCACATTAAACTTGAATTAATATTCCTGAAAACATTAAGACAAGGATTAGGAACACATAATTAAGAACAAGAACAAGTATTTATCACGTAATTCAGATTTATTAAATAATAAGAGTCATCTAGGTTTCATCATCCCTAGGTATTTAGGGAGTTTAGTTCATACTAATAGAGGGAAACATCTTAAAATGAGGAAAACTACAAAACATAAGAAAACCCAAAAACTTTAAGAGAAATTGATAGGATATTTTCAATCTTAATGGGAATCCTACTTCCAAGCTGCTCCCAATGGCTGTCTTCGAGTACTTTCTACTTTCTACCCTCTGTTTTCTTTTAGGTCCTCCCCTACGGTGTTTATATATGCTTTGGAGCACCTTTCTTGGCCCACAAGTAGTCTTTTCTGAATAGAATTAGACTTGGGTTCGATAGGGACATGCCCGTGTGCGATATCTTAGGCCATGTTCGATCCTACTCGTCACACACGGCCGTGTAGTTTGCCCGTGTGCGATAGTCCAGGCCGTGTTGATTTCTAAGGTAGGCTCATTTTGTCTCTTTTTGGCCTATTTCTCATTCTTTTTTACTACCTAAGCTCACCTGAGTGTAAAACATGAAATTAAATGATTAGGAGCATCAAATTCATCAAATCTAATGAAAATTCATCCAAAAATAAGCCAAGCATGGGGTCAAAATATGTATAAATTATGGTTTATCAAGCATACCGGTTGGCTTTACCGTAGAATTATAGAGAATACACAACATGTTCCATGTGTCGATATTGCGGTGATATCGTTTCGATCCTTCGCATGTGATCCCTCCAACAGAAATTGAGATACGACCGGACATGACTTATGAAGAGGAACCAGTTAAAATTCTAGCTCGAGAGGTTAAACAGTTGAGAAATAAGAGCATAGCCTTAGTGAAAGTGTTCTGGAGAAAACACGGTGTGGAAGAGGCTACGTGGGAACTAGAAGAAGCCATGATGGAACAGTACCCAAACCTTTTTATCGGTAAGATTTTCGAGGACGAAAATCTCTAAAGGGAGGAGAGTTATAACAGCTCGATTTTGGGGCTAGTCGAAACAGTGGTTTTGGGACCACTAATCTGAGGTTGAAGAAAATTATTTTGATATTATTGTGTTATGGCATAATTATATGGATGCATGAAAATTTTGGTGCATTAATTTTAGCAATTGTATGCTTAATTGTGAAAAATGACTAAATCACATAAAGTGCGAATGTTCTATTATACAAGGTAGAGGTGTCTAATAACCTTAGAATATTAAATTGGAGGTCCTTAAAGTGCAATTAGGCCATTAAGAGGGTGTGCCGGCCATAGAGATAAGGGTGACAAAGGCATTAAATTTTGGTCAAAATTTGGTGGAATTAAGTGACTAAAAATGAATAAAATAAGACAAAGGAGAAAGATATCATCTTTCACTATTCATTCTCCTTCTACCACCAAAAATTGAAGGGAAATTAGAGGATTTTGGAGTTCAAACTTTCAGCCACACTATTCTCTTGCCAATAAGTGATTTTAGGGGTCTTTCTTGATAATTTTTGTACTTGTGAAACCCCCAAAGCTTAAGCTAGCTAATAAGGGGACTAATTTGCAGAATGGTTGAAAATTTAGGAACTTTCCATGAGAGTGTTCATGTTTTTCACTGAGTTATTATGGAAGAAAATGACTGTTAGTAGGTTGAAGAACAACTTTTGTGAAAAGTGTTACCATGAAAACACCTAAATAGGACTTATTTGTAAAAGTTATGATTGTGTAATAAATGCATGAAATAATTGGTTTTGTGAGTTGTTGTAAGAGAAATAAATGTTCAGCTTGGCATGTTTGATGAGAAAATGTAATGAAAAAATGATTTACGAGCCTAAGGGCAAAATAATAATTTTGCCAAAATATGAAGGCATGATCGTGTCAAACAGTCGAGTTTTAAAATTTATAAAAAGAATGATCGAACTTGTAGACTAACAATGACAATGATAGAGGCAAGTGCACCTATCGAACAGTAGTATAGTTTAGGCAATAATATCTTATTGAACCCAAGGGAACCTAAAAGTACTATTACTCACTTTCTTTCTATTATTCAACCTAAAATATGGAGCGATTGATTTATTAATCTAAAACTAATGAAATATTTTAAACTAAATGCAAAGACGAAAGAACTAAACTTTTGGAAAAGATTGTGAAAAAAAAACTCAATTGATTACGACGATACCCTCAAGGAGAATCCGCCTAGACTTCACTTGTTATCTAACCTTTAATTCATATGATTTCTTTACTTAGCTTGATCCGTGAGACTCCCTAACCTATATTAAACCCTCTCTCGAAGCGAATAACGTTTAACCTTAGGTTAATTAGTGGAACTCTCGTTCTCTTATAATAACCCCCTAAGGAAGCATTAAATCGATCAATGGACTCCCATATTAGGTTTCACCCTAATCCGGCAAAATCTCGTAACCTTATCTCTAGGCGTTCGATCAACTCCGCTTAATTATGCTAGATCTATTCTTAGGCAGGGTCTATTCCTCCTCCACCTAAGCACATCAGATTAAATTAAGCAGCATAATTAAGAACAAACTAAGTATTTATCATATAAACCAAAAATCAAATAACAAAATCCATCATAGGTTTCATCCCCTTCAGGTATCTGAGGGGTTTAGTTCATAACAAAGTAAGAAAACATCTCAAAAGAAAATATAAAACAAAACAAAAGAAATACCTAAAGCACACTGAAGGAATTGAAGAGGAGATCCTCCGTCTTGAGTAGAATCACGACTTTTGAGATGGATCAATTGGCTATTTTCGAGTAAATTTCTGAATGAGAAAAGCTTTGGTAGAAAACTCTGCTCAACTTTTGACCCCTGGAATGACTGCCTTGGCTTGTTTATATCGGCTCTTTGGATGGCTCACTTGACTCCTAAGCATCTACTTCAAGTAGAATTATTATTAAGGTGTTTAAGTAGACTTAGAAGTATGTTTCTTTGGCTTCAAGCATCCAAATCTGAGTGAAATTGCTCTCTCTCATGGTAGGGGCATAGCCAGGGCATGCCCGTATAAGTCGCCTTCTAGGCCGTGTCTCTATTCTGTTGATTGAGGCACGACCATGCAAGTCGGGGTTCAGGCCGTGCTTCAGGTCTGTTGATTGGGGCACGACCATGCAAACTATGCCTGGGTCGTGTTGGGCTTTTTGTCGACGAGGAACGGCCGTGTAAATCAGGGATAGGCTGTGTTCTAGATGGATGGCAAGGGACGACCGTGTGACATGAAGCCCAGGCCGTGTCGTCTTATCAGGTTGGCCCAATTTGGTCTGTTTTAAGCCCGTTTCTCATTCTTTTTATTCTCGGGTGCTTTCCTGAGTATAAGACATGAAAATAAAGAATTAAGAGCACCTTTTTTTCATAAATTAGGGATAAATCATCTAAAAGCATCCTAAATGTGGGATTAAATTATGTTACTTTTACGGTTTATCAAATACCCCCACACTTAAGCTTTTTCTTGTCCTCAAGCAAAATTCTCAACTTATAATTAAAACGAACTTTCCACAATCCATAATTCCTATCGATAACGTATCATCATGATTCATAGATAATTTATACATGGAAAATTTAACTCAAAGTGCCCTAAAGATTCAATCAAGATAAGTCATACCTTTATAGCATGAAAACATAGGTGTCTTCCCTTATTTAAATACTTACCTTTAATTCAAAACCGACAAGGATTGACATCCTCATTAAAAGTTCACTCAAATCACTCAAAGTGTTTAAAGATCAAGAAATAGCACTCATAAGTCGAACCTGAAAAGTTAATTCCATAGGCTTGCCTGAAAATCAAATCTCCACCACTATATATGAGATGATACACAAATCAAAAGGTCTTTATTAGGGTTGTAACGGGTTAGGGCTTAAAGGTGTGGATACAGGCTGAATTAGATGGTTAGAATCGAGATTGACTTGACAAGTTACCTTCCTAAAAAGAACTAATTAAAGCAATTACATCGCTTAAAAACTAATAATACTATTATTGATAATACTATCATACAAGCTCTTCTTCAACAATTTGGGTTTTAGACACATGAGCTCCTTTAAACAAATACTAATAATGAATAACTTTGATTTTTTTATTTTTGATTTTTTGATTTTTGATTTTTTTTATTTTTTAAGAACAAACTAAGTAATACTGGAATAGCTTTATAAACTAATTTAAGTAACTGATAAAATCAATTCTCGAAATAAGGGAAGTCAAAGGAATAGTGATAACAAATACAAAGGGGTTTTGGGTTAAAATTTTAAGGGTAAATAAAAAAAAGAAAAAAATTGTTAGGTTTCAACGGGGTTCACTAGGGGTTAATTAAATAGGTAGGCTTTTTAGTGGGGTGAATGGGTTAAAACCTAGTTGCCTTTATCATCTCAGTATATCAAGTCAATAATGTGGTCTCGATATGCATAAACGAGGCAAGTTCTAGAATAGCAGTTCAAAGTTGACACACTCATAATCAAAAAAAAAAGTGAGCACAAAAAATAATATATGCTCTATAAGGCTCAAAATCTCACAAAAATTATGGATGTTTTGACATCAATCCTTATAAATTTCAAATTTCAAAGTAATACTCAAATTTAGTTCAACAACCTATCAATTTTAATTTTTAGAAAGTAGACTTATTATGCATGATTCTCTAGTACTCTTCAAATTTAATCATCAATGAACAATTAACTATGACTTAATAAAAACATTTCAATAACAATCATAAATCATTAGAAATTTCATCCTAATTAGTAGTATGAGAAAAATACTTTCGAATAAGACTAAATTCAGGATTTGAGAATAATACAAAAAGTTGGACACTTTTACCCCCCACACTTAAGATGTACATTGCCCTCAATGTACAAAGATAAATAATGATAGTAATGGGATAAATCAAAAGAGAAGGGAGAAAGTGACAATTCCCTAATTGAGGATGAGGTCCAAGATGCGTTTCGCAGGTGACTTTTATGTGGATGTGTGATAGATTCTACAAAGTCACTCAGTTAATAATCGTGTAGCATATACTTGAATAGGGATTCTTTAAGAGGTTAGATAGCCAATGGTAGAAAAATTAAAAAGAAAAACCATGTAATACTAATGAAAGTTTAAATCTAAAAGCAACATCCAATAAAAAGTTTTAAAATACAGAAAAGTAAATGTCAAATAACAATTTATGAGGACTCAGAGGTCCTCATCGACAACTAGATCATGTGGAGGTGTTGGTGGTGATATATGAAAGTGATGGCAGATTTGCTGCAGGGTGGCCTCAACCCCATCAAAACGTCGAGCAATGTCAGTAAACTGCTGGGTACAGTACTGCTCAAACTATGTGAGGCGTGCAGAGATATCTGCCAACGAAGCTGCTGAATATGATGGCTGCTGGCGCGGAACTGGTGGGACATCATCAGTAATGTTTGCGGGTACCTCCTCGTCTGTCTCTAGTCTGTATTGAAGGGGTCCATCCTCGATGATGTTTGATCATCTTCATGTGTAACATCATCTGGATTCCCTGAGGTGTCATATGTCCGATCAGTGTAAGTGAGGACCTCTGATGATCGGTGTTGAGGAGTCCAAAGTGCCGAGCCAATCGTGTTATGTACGATCCCATTGATAGGATTCCCTTTTGTGCGCCTCTGTGTGATGCTGTATTACGCATGCAATAAAATATGCCACATCGAAAACATGTCCTTCGGACATGCATGATAAGAAGTAGACGTCTTGTTTATTAATGACGTCGGTGCTCTCTTTGTGGCCTATAATGGTATGAGCGAGAATAACATGAATATACCTGAGAGCTGGGGAAAGGGTAGTTGCCTTAGAATGACTGGGGTTATAATTACTTGTAGTGGGTTGTAGTTTTTGCCAGCATTTGAGCGGAGCACAGTGGAGCTCTTGGTTCAAATCGTCCAGTGGGTTTTCTTCTATCAATTCTGGTGTGTAAAGTCTGAGTGCCGTTCCGAATTAAGGTATGCTTAGTTGACGTACTATGCCCCCTAGGCAGAATTGAATGGTTCCAAAATTGTCAAAGTGTGTCATTACTGTCTGTAGTGTTAATGTGGCACAGAACTCGAGGGTAAGTTCCAAAAATGTGGGTTCATCAATGGCGAAGAATTTTTCCCAAGGGTCGGTTGAGAGAAGTGACTGAATATCAGTTTCAAGTCCAACTTGCCTTACTGCATTCCAGTCAATGCGTCTCCCAATGCCGATAGGTCTCTTTTGAATCTCCATACAGCACTCTTCTTGTTTTGCTTGAGGGAATCTGAGGAAGGGATGTCGAAGTTTGGTAGAGGCACTTGTGGAGGATGATCCAGGTGCTTTTCTCTTCTTGCTCGGAACTGATCGTTTGATTCTTGAGGATGACATGGTTCGTACAAATCAAATGTAAAGTAGTTTTCTAGTTCCACCAATGTATTTGAAAAATTGTTATTCACCATAAAATTTTAACAATAGTAGAGCATCAATTCTCAAGGTAGAGGATCAATCTTTAAAAGCTTAAATAACAATGAGAATAAAATAATGGGAATACTCAATAAAATGAACTAAACAATGAGAAAACATAGACTAACAAGAAATAGAATAATTGAAACAATAAGGATCAGAAAAACTTAAATAAAGAGGAAATATGCGAAAATGTGAAGAAAAAGAAACCAGGAGAGGTGTTGAGTGATGAGCACGGATGGAGGACACGGTGGTGGAGCTGGGTTTTGCGGCCTGGTAGGGGTGTGGTGTGTGAGCACGGCGGTGCTGGGACCGTGTGGGTTAGTAGTGGTTAATTCTTGGAGAAAAAATAGCATTTGGGGAGGAAAAATCTGGTTTTGTGGCCGGGTTTGGGGAGAAGGGAGTTGAAAACTAATTTTAGGGTTTGAATTTGGAGAAGAAGACGGTTAGATTTTATTTATAGAGGATGGGCACGGTCTATTGACACGCCCGTGTCATTTTGAAATTTGCCCATTCTTTTCGCGTTTTTCAAGTTTGGACGCATTCGGATTTATTGACACGGCCGTGTTACCATTTGAGACACCCGTGCGGAGCAAGTCAGTATGTTGGTACGGGAGTCTAGATCGGCCGTGTGCGGCTCGTGGTGTGCAGGTCAGTAGCTTCACACGGTTTGGTCGTCCGGGCGTGTTCTACCCATGTTGGTTAAGTCAGTAGGCTCACACGGTTATCTCACACGGGTATGTTCAGGTATCGCAGCTCGTGTTGTCGATAAAATTTTTTTCCTGTTAAGCACAGCTCTTGGCACACCCGTAGGTAGTCCCCTATTTTCACACAGTCGTTGACACGCCCGTATGTAAAGCCGTGTTTAAAATCCTTCATTTTTTTGTTGAAACTAATTTAGGGTAGTTTTAGGAAAATAAAGATAATGTTAATGTTAATGTGTTTAGTGCTCGGGTTGCCTCCCGAGAAGCGCTTGTTTATGGTCTTAAGCTGGACTCTCCTTGTTTTCGGTTCCAAAAGAAGGCTCATGGAGCAAAAGCTCCTCTCTCATATCTCCAAAATCTGCACCATTATAAATTTTAAGTTGGTGACCATTACCTTGAATGTGCCCTTAGTGGGATGAGTTACCTCGATGGTGCCATATGGAAATATTGTTTTGACCATGAATGGGCCTGACCATCTTGATTTTAACTTTCCCGGGAATAATTTTAGCCTTGAGTTGTATAGTAGGACCAGGTCTCTTACTTCGAATTGTCTTGATCGCTTGAGACGAGGATCATGACGTCGCTTTGCTGCTTCTTTGTATAGTTTTGTGTTCTCATAGGCTTCCGTTCTCCATTCATCTAGCTCATTCATCTGCATCATTCTTCTTTTTCCTGCAATTTTGAGGTCAGAGTTCAAAAAATTTATTGCCCAAAAAGCTTTGTGTTCTAGCTCGAATGGTAGATGACAACTTTTCCCGTATACAAGTTTGTATAGGGATGTCCCTAGAGGTGTTTTGAATGCTGTTCTGTAGGCCCATAGAGTATCATCTACTTTAACTGCCCAATCTTTTCTATTTGATTCAACCATTTTTTCTAGAATGCGCTTAAGGTCTCGATTTGCTACCTCAACTTGCCCACTGGTTTGAGGATGGTATGGGGTGGCTATTCTGTGGCATACTCCATATTTCTTTAGAACTTTCTTAAATTGTGCATTACAAAAATGGGTACCCCTATCGCTAATGATAGCTCTAGGTGTTCCGAATCGAGAGAAAAGTTTTTTTAAGAATTTAACTACTACCCTAGCATCGTTAGTAGGTAAGGCTTTCGCTTCTACCCATTTTGTCATGTAATCAACTGCCACTAGGATATATCTATTTCCAAATGAACTAGGGAATGGTCCCATAAAATCAATATCCCATACATCAAATATTTCACATGACAACATATATGTTTGAGGCATTTCATCACGTTTAGAAATATTACCTGTTCTTTGGCATTTATCACACAAGGTAACATACCTGTTGGCATCTTTAAAAAGAGTGGGCTAGTAAAAACCTGATTCGAGTATTTTGTGTGCCGTCTTAATACCACTATAGTGTCCTCCTGATGGTCCTGAATGACAATGTTCCAGGATTTTGCTGGCTTTTATCTTTGTAACGCATCTCCATATTACCTAATCTGCACATATACGAAAGAGAAAGGGATCTTCCCAAAAATAATTTTTCACATCAGCAAAGAATCGCTTCTTTTGGTGATGTGTAAATTTTTTTGGCAAGACGTTAACTGCAAGATAATTCGCAATGTTTACAAACCATGGTATTTCAGAATGCGTTAAAGAAAAGAGCTGTTCTTCAGGAAATGAATCATTTATTTCACCTTCATCGAGCTCTTTGGTGTGTTCTAGACAGGTGATCCGCTGCAAGATTCTCTGCTCCCTTCTTATCTTGTATTTCCAAGTCGAATTCCTACAAGAGTAAAATCAAGAGTATGAGTCTAGGTTTTGCATCAGGTTTGTTTAAAAGGTAGCGAAGAGCTGAATGATCAGTGTAAACAACTACTTTAGAAAATATTAAATACTGTCTAAATTTATCAAAAGTAAAAACTATGGCTAGCAATTCTTTCTCTGTAGTAGTATAGTTTTCTTGTGCGGGTGTTAGTGTTCTGCTGGCGTAGTAAATTGGCTGAAAATGCTTGTCTCTTCATTGTCCCAAAATTGCACCTACTGCAAAATCACTTGCATCACACATTAGTTCAAAGGGTAAGTTCCAATCAGGTACAATCATAATCGGTGCATTTATTAATTTATGCTTAAGTATATTGAATGCATTTAAGCATTCCTGATTGAAATCAAAAGGGACATCTTTTTCTAGTAATTTTGTCAAAGGCTTAGCTATTTTAGAAAAATCTTTAATGAATCTTCTATAGAATCCTGCATATCCTAAAAAGCTTCTAATAGCCTTAACAAAACTAGGGGGAGGTAGTTTTTCTATGGCTTCAATTTTTGCTTTTTCTACCTCGATCCCCTTACTAGAAATTTTACGTCCTAGCACAATCCCTTCTCTAACCGTAAAGTGACATTTTTCCCAATTTAGAACAAGGTTTGTCTCCTCACATCTCATTAGAACGTTTTTTAAAATTTTTAAGGCAAAGATGGAAAGAATTACCGAATACCAAGAAATCATCCATAAATACCTCTATGATGTCTTTCACGAGTTTGTCAAAGATTGCCAACATGTAGCACTGGAAAGTAGTAGGAGCATTACATAATCCAAAAGGCATTCTATTATAAGCAAACGTACCATATGGGCATGTAAATGTCATATTCTCTTTATCTTCAAGAGCTATGGGGATTTGGAAGTAATCAGAGAGTCCGTCTAAGAAGCAGTAGTACATATGCCCGGATAGTCTTTCTAACATTTGGCCTATGAATGGTAGAGGAAAGTGATCTTTTCTGGTGGCATCATTTAGCTTTCTATAGTCTATACAGACTCTCCAACCTGTAACTGTTCTTTTGGGAATTAACTCATTCTTTTCGTTGGGCACTACCTTCATTCCTCCTTTCTTTGGAACTACCTGCACAGGACCCAAGTACTATTAGAAATTGGATAAATTATTCCTGCATCAAGAAGTTTAATTACCTCGACTTTGACCACTTCTTTCATATTGGGGTTTAACCATCTCTGAGGTTGCACATATAGTTTATATTTTTCTTCCATTAAAATTTTGTGGGTGCAAAATGTGGGCCTTATTCCCTTGATGTTAGAAATTTTCCAAGCTATGGCTTTCTTGTGTTCTCTTAGTACCTTTATCAGCTCCTCCTTTTCCTTGGATTCTATTCCTGAAGAGATGATTACTGGTAGCATAAAATTGTCCCCAAGGAATGCGTATTCTAAGTGTTTTGGTAACTGTTTGAGTTCCAATTTGGGTGGCTCTTCGATGGAGGGTTTTTGTTTTATTTCATTATCATTCTCAATACTTTCTTCTTTCCTTTGTCTGAATGATGACGTATTCATATTCAACTCATCGTCTTCATCTTCTTCCCCCTCTTCTTGAGTCAGGCACAGTTCCATCGTGTCATCATGTAGGATTTCCTATAATGTATTTTGAACGATACGATCAGTAGTATCAACAAAATAACACGAATCATCTTGCTCTTTAGAATATCTCATTGCATCAAAAATTTGAAAAATAATTTCTTCATCACCTATCCTTAATGCGGGTTTACCATCACCTACATCAATAACGGCTTTAGTAGTGGCTAAAAATGGACGCCCTAAGATTAAAGGAACATGTATGTCTTCATCCATGGCTAAAACAACAAAATCAATAGGAAAATAAATTTGTCAATTTTTACCAAGACAACTTCAACAACTCCTCTAGGATATTTAATAGATCTATATGCTAACTGAATACTCATCCTAGTAGGTGTTGGTTCCCCAAGATCCAATTGTTTAAACATTTTATAAGGCATTAAATTTATACTGGTGCCTAGATCAGCTAATGCTTTCTTAATATTCAAGCTACCAATTAAACATGGCATAGTAAAACTTCCTGGGTCTTTTAATTTGGTTGGTAGCTTATTTTGGAGGATGGCTGAGCATTCTTCATTAAGTTCCACTATTGACACTTTTTGAACTTTCTTTTATTTGTTAGAAGTTCCTTCAAGAATTTTGCATACTTTGGCATCTGTGAAATGGCTTCAACAAAAGGTAAGTTAATATGTATTTGTTTAAAAAGTTTGAGAAACTTACCATATTGAGCATCCCATTATTCTTTCCTCAGTTTTGCTGGATATGGAATTGATATCTTCTTTTCTGGATGTGTTGGAGTATTGGTTTCAACTTCAACAATTTTCTCCTTGGTAATCTCATGTGGGTTTTTTCTTGGTGGTTCCATTAGCTCATTGCCACTTCTTAGTGTAACTGCCTTTGCTTACTGTGTGCCTTTGGAGAAAATCTCTATCCGTATTTCACACACCATCTCAGTAAGTAATCTGATTTGACTCTCTATCCCTTTGATCGATTTTTGTTTTCCATCTAGTGTTGCTTCAGTCTTTTGGAAACGAGAATCTATGGTCTCTATGAATTTTGTCAGCATCTCTTCAAGGTTTGATTTCCTTTCCTGTGGATAAGGCTGATTTTGGTATTTAGGAGGAAGTTGCTGCCTTTGATTTCTTTAATTTTCTTGTCCTCCCCACGAAAAATTTGGGTTGTTCTTCCAACCTGCGTTATAAGTGTTACTATAAAGATTATTATTGGATCTGAAATTGTTACCTACATAGTTTGTCTGCTCGTTTTCTGCTCCTAGTTTGTAGGGTGGGTACTCAGGATTCGCCACATTCCTACTTGCTTCGCATTGCATTTCTGGACGTACCTACGAAGAACATAAATTATCAAGCTTTTTATTCATTAACTCCACTTACGTTGACAGCATTGTCACTGTGTCTATGTTAAAAACTCCGCTGATTTTGTCGATTTAGCCCTTGTAATTTGCCATTGATAGGTGTTCAATGACATCTCCTCAATAAAATTGTAAGCCACTTTAGGAGTTTTTTTATTCAAAGTTCCACGGTTGATGAATCAATCATTTGCCTAGTTGGAGAATTCACACCATTGTAAAAAGTTTGGACTTGAAGCCACAAAGGTAATCCGTGGTGTGGGCATCTCCTTAGGAGATCCTTGTATCATTCCCATGCATCATATAATGTTTTTGCATCATTCTGCATAAAAGAAGATATGTCATTCCTAAATTTGGTCGTTTTGGCTGGTGGAAAATATTTTAAAAGAAATTTTTCGGTCATTTGATCCCATGTGGTGATTGACCCTCGTGGTAATGAGTTCAACCACTACTTTGCTTTATTCTTTAATGAAAAAGGAAATAACCAAAGACGTATGGCATCGTCAGAAACGCCATTTATTTTGAAGGTATCACAGAACTCTAAGAAATTAGGTATGTGAGTATTTGGATCTTCGTCCTGCAAACCATCAAATTGAACAAACTGTTGAATCATTTGTATTGTGTTAGGCTTTAATTCAAAATTATTAGCAGCTATAGCAGGCCTAACAATACTAGATTCTGCTCCTGTCAAATTAGGTTTAACATAATCATAGATAGTGCGTGAAGCATTATTTTCTCTCACATCTGATGGATTGTTTTCGTCCATCCCTTTAGTAGGATTGGATCTGTCTTACTGTTCTTCTCTTTGGTAGTCTAGAGCTAGTTTAATTTCTCTGCGATTTCTTCAAACGGTAGCCTCAATGTCACTTTTGTATTCTAATGGTCCTCTCGGGTTTCTTCTAGTCATAAACTAGAGGTACCTCGCAAGTCAAGAAAGAAAGAAAGAGAATTAGCAAAAGTAAAAATTTAATCTAAAAAAAAAAAATAATAATAGAATAATGGCTAAAGTAATAGAAATAGAGCTTTCATAATATTTATGAGTTCCCCGACAACGGCGCCAAAAACTTGATCGTGTCAAACAGTCGAGTTTTAAAATTTATAAAAAGAATGATCGAACATTTAGACTAACTATGACAACGATAGAGGCAAGTACACCTATCGAACAATAGTATAGTTTAGGCAAGAATATCTTATCGAACCCAATGGAACCTAAAAGTACTACTACTCACTTTCTTTCTATTATTCAACTTGAAATATGAAGCGATTGATTTATTAATCTAAAACTAATGAAATATTTTAAACTAAATGTAAAGATGAAAGAACTAAACTTTGGGAAAAGACTGTGAAAAAAAACTCAATTGATTACGATGATACCCTCAAGAAGAATCCGCCTAGACTTCACTTGTTATCTAACCTTTAACTCATATGATTTCTTTACTTAGCTTGATCCGTGAGACTCCCTAACCTGAATTAAACCCTCTCTCGAAGGGAATAACGTCTAACCTTAGGTTAACTAGTGAAACTCTCATTCTCCTATAATAACCCCCTAAGGAAGCAGTAAATCGATCAATGGACTCCCATATTAGGTTTCACCCTAATTCGATAAAATCTCGTAACCCTATCTCTAGGCGTTCGATCAACTCCGCTTAATTATGCTAGATCTACTCTTAGGTAGGGTCTATTCCTCCTTCACCTAAGCACATCAGGTTAAATTAAGCAACATAATTAAGAATAAACTAAGTATTTATCATATAAACCAAAAATCAAATAACAAAATCTATCATAGGTTTCATCCCCTTTAGGTATCTGAGGGGTTTAGTTCATAACAAAGTAGGAAAACATCTCAAGAGAAAATATAAAACAAAACAAAAGAAATCCCTAAACCCCCTAAAGGAATTGAAGAGGAGATCCTCCATCTTGAGTAGAATCCTAGCTCTTTGAGATGGATTAATTGGTTATTTTGAGTAAATCCCTGAATGAGAAAAGCTTTGGCAAAAAACTCTGCTCAACTTCTGACCCCTAGAATGACTGCCTTGGCTTGTTTATATCGGCTCTTTTTATGCCTCACTTGACTCCTAAGCATCTACTTCAAGTAGATTATTATTAAGGTGTTTAAGTAGACTTAGAAGTATGTTTCTTTGGCTTCAAGCATCCAAATCCGAGTCAAATTGCTCTCTCTCGTGGTAGGAGCATGGCCAAGGCACGCCTGTGTAAGTCGTCTTCTAGGCCGTGTCTCTATTCTGTTGATTGAGGCACAGCCGTGCAAGTTAGGGTTCAGGTTGTGCTTCGGGTCTGTCGATTGGGGCACGGCCATGCAAACCGTGCCTGGGTCGTGTTGGGCTTTTTGTTGACGAGGAATGGCCATGTGAATCGGGGACAGGCCGTGTTCTAGATGGATGGCAAGGCACGACCGTGTGACATGAAGCCCAGGCTGTGTCGTCTTCTCGGGTTGGCCTAATTTGGTCTGTTTTAAGCCCATTTCTCATTCTTTTTATTCTCGGGTTCATTCTTTTTATTCTCGGGTTCTTTCCTGAGTATAAGACATGAAAAGAAAGAATTAAGAGCACCTTTTTTTACATAAATTAGAGATAAATCATCCAAAATCATCCTAAATGTGGGATTAAAATATGTTACTTTTACGGTTTATCAAAGCAAAATGGTCATTTTTCCTAAGTTGAAATTTTGATGTATCATGAATTATAATGTGATTTAATGAGTGAATTTTATTATTATAGATCAAGAGAGCATGAAAACAACCTTGGACAAGGAAAATGCAAGGTTACAAACTAAACCGTCGATTAATACATTTTGCACCGAGGTAAGTTTATGTGTCAATAGTACATATTTAATACATATGTCATTACTTATTGGTGCATTGTTTGAATGAGATAAATTATGATTGTGATTGATTGGAACTAATAGATAGTGAGTAATTCTCGTATAAACCTTGGAATAAATATGTAAGTGCAGAAAAATAATCGTAAATATCCTTTCTGGTGGGCTGTGTGCGATTCTACCTTGCTATTTATTCACGATAGGCTGTGTGCGATACCATCATTTATATTTATATTTGGTGGGCTATGTGCAAAACCACCGTAATTATTCTTATTGGTAGGCTATGTGTGGTACCACCTTATTATTAACTATTGTGAGTTGTGTGCGAAACCACCGGGTACTTAGTATCATTTAGGGGTTCATTGAGAAATTGTCTAAGTAAATATATCATGTGGTTTGTAGTGATGAGTGCAGGGGATGTGTCCAAGTAAATTTGAGCATTTTATTTGTGGTATGGATGGAATGTGGTAAGAGATAAGATGAGTAAGCATTATTATGGAAATGTGAATTGTTTCTTGCTTATTATGTAATGTTGTTGATTGATTGGCATATGTTATGATGTTTATAGTTTACATGTAAACTTACTAAGCTTAAAGCTTATTCCCTTTCTTTTCCCTTGTTTTATAGTGTCAAAGAGTTAGCTCGGGATACGAAGATAATCAGAAGATCATCCACACTATCATCTCATTTTGGTATAGTTAGATTTAGCATTTTGAATATGGCATGTATAGGGTCTAAACTTAGTTAAATGTCATGTATTTTGGCCAAAGGTGTTGGCCCTCTCTTAAGGATAAACTCTTTTGTATAATACCAAGTTGATGGCTCACTATTATATATATGAAAGGATGAGGTTATTCATGAAAGTGAATGTTGCATGAATTGATTTCTTGGTAAATGGTTGAATGGGATTTATGTGGTGTTAGTTAGGGTGATAAGAAGATCTTGGCAAATAGCCTTGTTCTTGTCCACAAGGGTAGGCACATGGGTATGTGTCTAAGCCGTGTGTGACACATGGTCTGTCCCATGGTTGTGTGAATTTTCCATGTGTCCCCTGCATGTTAATGTTGCAAGTCAGTGTCGATCATGGGCTAGACACATAGGCGTGTGCCTAGGCCGTGTGTCCTTTATAAGTTGCTGACATCACAAACAGAATACCCAGGTTTTCACACATGGGCAAGGACACGGTCGTGTCTAGGCCGTGTGAAAGTCACTGGCCAAAGACACGGGCGTGTGTCTGGACGTGTGAAAACCCTTGTAGGTTTGAAATGAAAATAAATCCCACACAGATTAGGGACATGGGCATGTGAGACCACACGGCCTGCCCACACAGGTGTGTTCCATTTCACATGGGTGTGTGACCCTATTAAGGAAAAATTTCTCTAAGTATACAAAAGTTCTCGGGTTGATCCTGAGACCCTCAGTTCGTATGATTAAGGCCTCGTAGGCCCACAATAAAGTTAAAATGAAATTGGATAGCCCAAATTGTATGTTCAAGCAAGATAAGTCCGGTAATGCGTCGTACCCAGTTCTGGTGTTGAACACGGGTAAGGGGTGTTACAGCATACCATTGGGATTCATGGTGAACACCACATATTTTGCTCCCGGTTTTGGTTGGCTTAGCATTGAGGCTTCGATTAAGGTCTTTTTTAGCTCATCAAAACTCTGTTGGCAATAATCAGACCAACAAAACTTCCCATTCTTTTTCAGTAATTGTGTTAATGGCATTGTAATCATAGAAAACCCCTTCACAAACCTTCTGTAGTACCCTGCCAATCCAATGAAACTACATATTTCAGTGACGCTCTTTGGAAGATTCCAATCCAACACAACCTTGATCTTTTTGGAATATACTTTAATTGCATCAACAGAGATTACATGGCCTAAGAAGTGAATTTCTTTCAGCAAAAACTCACACTTACTGAACTTGGTGTATAACTTGGTTTTATAGAGGACATTCAAGACTATCTGTAGGTGCTCCTCATGCTCTGCCTCACTTTTCGAACAAACCAGAATGTCATTAATAAATACAACCACATAGTGATCAAGGTAAGGCTAAAATAGTCTATTAATCAAGTCCACGAACACCATTGGCGCATTTGTCAAACCAAAAGGCATTACTAAGAATTGGTAATGCTTGTAGCTGGTACGAAAGGCAGCCTTAGGAATGTCATCCCCCTTGATCTTAACTTGATAATACCATAAATATAGATCAATCTTTGAGAACACTCTAACTCCACTCAGCTGATCAAACAAATCTTCGATTCTAGGTAGCGTATATTTATTCTTGATGGTCACCTTGTTTGACTATCGATAATCTATACACAATTGAAGATTGTCATCCTTTTTATTGAAGAATAAGATTGGCACACCCATGGTGATACACTTGGCCTTGTAAACCCTCTATCTAATAATTCTTACAACTTAGTCTTTAACTCCTTCAATTCTACTAACGCCATTCTATACGGTGCACTCAAAATAGGAGCGGTTCCCAGTGCAATATTGGTTGAGGACTCTACATATATGTTTGGCAGTATCGTTGGAAGTTATTCTAGAAAGACATCTGGAAACTCGTTCACAACTAGTATTTGCCTAAAGTCTTCCTTCAACATGGATGAATCCAAAATGCACGCCAAGTAAGCGTCTCCACCTTTTGGTATCAATTTATGAGATAAAACAATTGAGATTATATTGTTTTTGATGTCACACTTCACCCCTAAAATAAAAACCTTGTTGCCATCTGCGAATATTAGTCACATACCTCTAGATTTACACTTAACTACCACATTATGCTTTGTTAGCCAATCCAACCCTAATATGGCGTCAAACTCATGGAAACTCAACAACATCAAGTCCACCAAAGATACACGCCCACCAAAACCTAAAGAACAATCCTCTACTACCCTATTAACCATAGTTCTTAGAACGCCCTGAATTTTGGGCCTAGAAGAAATGAGCTTCGCGTATCGGAGGGATTGGAATTTAGCTGTGTAATTGAATGTCTGCTTCAGTGGTTAAGGGTCCTGAGAAGTGTTGAAGAAGTCCTGGGTTCAAACCTAGGCTTTAGCAAAAGTTTTGGTTTTTAGTGGATAAAACCCTGGATGCTTGGATGTAGGCCTTTTAAATTATTGTGTTAAAAAAATGACACATGGAAGCATGTGGTCTAGTTGGTGTGGCGTCATTAAGATTGCAAGGGAGCCTCGGTTCAAGTCTTGGCTCTTGCAGTTTGTTTTGGTTTTTCTTTTAAAGGAACCTGGACTTTGGCCTTTAGACCTTTTAATTTATTGAAGGTAAAATGTGGCACAAAGAGAGTGGGTGATCTAGTGGCAATGAGTCCGAGGTTTGAGGCATGTCGTCCGCAATTGTATGTTTATTTCTTTGCTTGAAATTTGGGAGGTGCTAGAACTAGAATGGAACTCGTGGTTGAATTGGTCATAAGAATTTGAATTGAATTTGAATGGGGAGTTGGAGTAAAGCAAGGAGAAAATTCGATGGAGGTATTGGCGGAGATTTTTAAGGAATTTGAAAATGAGAGAAGTTGTAGTCGAATTGGATGGCTAGTATGTGCATATTTGGCTAGAGAGTCCTTTTGTGCATTTTCGAAAATTGTAAGTGCTTGGAAGGGATTTCTTTTCTCCTTTTGGCTAGTAGTAGCCGAATATTTTGTGACCATTTGGGCATTTACACGTTGGGATGCTTCATTCATCTTTGGTCGATTTCAATCTCCTCCCTCTTTTCTTCTTTCTTGTGCCGAATATTGTACCTCTTTTCCCTTCTAAACTATGGCTCTCTTTTTCTCTCTTCTACTTTCCCCATTAATCTTTCATAGCTGAATTTTCTATTTTCTCAATACTATCCTCTTCTGAGTCGAACTACTTTTTTCCCTAACGCTAGTTTCTTCTGGTTGTAAGGTGTGCAGAAGTCGAATACCTCTACTCTCTCTCGCTATCAACTATTGTCGAATCTGTTCTCATTTCTTTCTCCTTTCATAAAGTTGCAGTTTTTTCTTCTCTGTTTGTCGAGATCGAGAGTAAGTAATAGTGATTCTTTTTATTTACTTTTCGTTACTGGTATTATTCCTTCCTTTCTGTCGAATCTCCCCTCTTTTCTCTTAGTCTAATGGTGGTTGGTACCTAGGTTGCTCGAGGTTTGATAGAGGGGCAAGTGACTTGAAGCAATCGACATAATACTTTTGTTCTTGACCAGTGTAAGTGTTCTTGCCTTGTTTTGGTTAGAGGCCGAATATTCCTGATGGCTCTGTTAACTGTCAAGAGTGGTTTTAACTATATAGTTATGATTTCTTTTAATAAGGTTTATTTAAAGCAGAATTCAACAAGAGGTTTAATAGTCGTTAACAGTTGGGGAGGACTTAGCAAAGCTAGTTCGATTGAGGTACGGTGCTAGGGATTCATAGTGCGCTTCGTTAACAGTTGGGGAGGACTTAGCAAAGCTAGTTCGATTGAGGTACGGTGCTAGGGATTCATAGTGCCCTTCGTAACAGGTGTGTACACATACAAGCTTGTGGAGGAGCATTACTCTTGATCTCCTTAGCATTCCTAGATTTTACTGATATTTTTCTTGTCTTTGCTAAAAAATATAAACTTAATTAGCAATACTATAAGGAACCATACCAGATTTATGTAACATGCATCGCAGGGATTCTAACTAACATCGATTTTCGAGAATCGGCTAAACTGAAGCTTTGATACCAATAAAATTGTAACACCTCACACCCAACTCGATCATCAAATCCATGTATAGAATATCATAATTTAAAACAAATGGACTAACTAAAACATTTAACATTTCTCACCTTTGCTTGGCGGATATTTCGCGCACTATGGCGTTAACCTAAATTATTGTATAACATATAATATTTTTAAAAGAAATTTAAAATAATAAACCACTTATAAATAGGATATAAGTAAACATCGCTTGGCAGAAGCCTTATAAACATTCACAGGTTCATATAAAAATGCAAACAAGTTAGCACTCATGCAAAAGTTTAAAATTCATTACTGACTAATTAACATTATTTAAAATAGTTTGGCTTATAGCCTAGCAAGACTGCTCGAGAGAATCAGGAAATACTAATCAACATATCAAATACAACTTTTCAAGTTCAAAATGGCAAAAACTAACAATCATCCTATTCCCCAACGATTTCATGTTAGAAACAAAACAAGAGATGGCTCACAAAATAGACCACAGATTTGGTTGAGTCCTTTCAACAACATGCCCAACCTAAAAGCCTAAAAATACGAAGAAGGAAACTATGTAAGTTTATAAGAACTTAGTGAGTTCCATGGTAACATAAATTCACAATAGGATTCAAATGACATCCAAGCCTAAGGCATAAACTGACTAAATGACATGCCACTTCTAATGGACACGACTTACTTTCCATAGTATTCACTGGCGGATACTTCCACAAGCAGACACAACCCAATGGCAGACACTATTCACTATTAGATACTCACGTATGACGGGCATGTGTCACGAATACTCTATTTGTATTATGCTTAATAGACTACCCTTTATGACAATTTCTCATACTTTTTACTCTTCATGTAATATCCATACATTGTCTAACACAATATACATCTTTTTATCAATATACTCCCTTGCTTGTGCTAGCTTTTGATCCTAGTTCTGAAGAACCAATATTCATGTGTCTTCATACTACTCCGTAAAGCCAATAAATCAGTCATACCCTTCGTACCTTTATCATTCCTCCTTGTAATTCAAACACCTGAGTGTTCCCCCACAAGGCTGAGTATTCACCAGTGACGATTTGTACCAAATTGTTATACTAGAGGAAAAACATAATATATTGTATCTATTTTTCATCATCATATGTATCAACCCTTCGATACCTCCTTACACCATTCTGGATATGGAGCTTATGCACCACAGAATGAGTATTTATACCAATACACATGCAAGACTTCTGTCTAGGAATTATTGATTTTAACCATACATACTTCGACTCCTTACAACGTCCCTTTTGACATACGTGTCAAAACCAAAGGTTAAGGTGACTTACTTGGATATAAAACAAGAAAGTTTAATCATATTAGTATAGATAATGGACTCAAGGTACAAAGGAACTCACTAGAAACCTTCACTTAGAACTTTCTACTCTGTGGATTCTTTTTCCTTATCACTAAGACCCTCTCCCATATCTTTGGCTAAAAATAATCAAATGAATCTTTTAAATACAAGAACAACTGGAATTCAATCAAATAACAGGAATTGGTAAACATGCAAATAGTTATCAAATTAAAGTTTTCTTCCTATTTGATATTTAGATCGAAACCCTATTGAACAACTCTCACAACAACTCTTTTCTATTTGGTAAAACTTAAAGAAAGATTTAACAATTGACCAGTAGACAACTTAAAGAAGAAAGCTTTTACAAGCTTAGCAAGCAATTCTTCCGTTAATGATGAAGAACACCTCTGGGTTTTTCTTTGATGATAATGAAGGTAACCAAAGAAGACGCAATACAAATCTTCTCTCCATTACCTGGTTGTCCAATTTATAGCTAACTTCAGCCCAAATCCCACTCAAGGTTAATCTCTAATCAGTAATCATGCACGCATGCTTCCACTAATTAATCACATCCTACGAGGCTATTCAAGTGTCCTGGTTATTGACACGTTACCTCTACTAAGATGGAAGATGACTTAAACGTGTCCTACTAACCACTATTTCTAATACACAATTACATCTACAACAACAAGAAACACACATGCCAGACTTATTAGCGAGAGAGTTCGTTAAATAAGGATCTTTCCAAAACAAGGAACTCTTTAACCATGAAATAAGATTCTGCAAACTCAGTAAAAATTGGCAAAATACTTTTCTAGAAAATTTGCCAACATTAACCTGTAACATCTTGGAACTGGGCCTAGTAGGATTAGGCCCAATGGGCCTGAGGGTAGTAGCATTTAAAATTTTTAAGAATAAGAAAATGGCACTATGGCAAGTTGGACCTATTAGGTAAGTGATTTTGGAAGGTTAGGAGGCTTTTATGAAGTCCGGGGTTAAAGTTAGGCTATAGGAAAAATTTTGGTTTTAGGTGAAAAAAACCACGGGAGTTGGTAAGTAGGCTTTAAGAATAAAATATGGGGAAAAATGACAAGTGGAGTGTGTGGTGTAGTGGCAAAGTGACGCCACATAAGAGGCAAGGGGTGGCATACAAGGAAGGAAGGAGGTCCAAGGTTCAAGTCTTGGTGCTTGCATTTTGGTTTTTTTTTTAAATGGATTTCTGAATTTAGCCATAGGACATATTTAGTTGCGCATGTAACACCCTAAATTAGGGGTTGTTTGAAAATTTAATTATTTATTCCCATGTGTGTGTGTTCTTGAAGAAATAAATATTATGATTTATTTGGCATGTTCTAAAGGTCTAGAATTAAACCTGAGCTAGGCCTGACTTAGGGTTAAAAATTTCTTTTTAAGTACCTAAAAGGAGGGAAGCTAGGAGATAGGGGTTAAGAATAAATTTGGGAGAAACATGTCACGAATTAAGACAGTAGCAAGGTGGTAACCGAGCACCCTTAAAGAGTTGGAGGAGAGAATGGCCAGTCACGAGTTCGAGTGGTGGAGGGCGTTTTGTGTTTTATTTTATGCGGTGATGGGCTTAAGTAGGAAGGCTTTAAAACTAATTGGTGAAGGTTCATGGCATGAAAGTCCGGTGGTTGGAGTGGCTTGGGCGCCACTTAAGAGTTTAGAAGAGGCAGGTCTCGGGTTCGAGACACAAGGGACGAAAGGAGCATTTTTATTTTGGGCTTTTTGCGTTAGAAGAAAAAGGGCCAAGAAGAAGGTCTTATAAATAAATGAAAGGGTTAATTGACATGAAAGTCAATTGGGAGAGTTGGTCTGGGCGCTTAAGGGGAGGCTGCGGCATGGGTCGCTGGTTCGAACCCAAGAAGCAGCAAATGGCATTTTTTATTTTATTTTTACCTTGAGGCCGGCATGAATGGGAGAGAGAGATGGCTGCATGAGGGACTCTTAAGGTGATAAAGATAAAGCTTTATTTCTTTTAATTTTTGGCTGAAGGGTAGCATTATTAGTAGTTTTTTTCAATTAAATTGTTGAAGGTGAGTAGGAGATTAAGTGCAAGATAAATCTTGCATTATCTTGGATAATTCAAGGCTGGAATTATCACCCAAAAAGAGGGTGTTTGCCGATTTTGGGACTCCTTGGGGAGGGGCTAACCATAATCGATTTTAGGCAGCAAAGAAGTGCCAAAGTTCTTCAAAATTCTTTTCTTTCTTCTCCAAATTGCTGCTGCCGAATTTCCTCTTGTTGCTTTACCTACATTGCTCAAAAAATTCCAACTTCTTTTCTTCTACTTAGCCGAAACCACCACTTCCCCTACATCTTTTCTTTTTCTTCTTCTTTCCCTAGTAGCCGAACCTATCTTCTTTGTTTCTCAAAATTCCAGCCCCTCAAACTTGAGTTAGCCGAATCCCTTCCTCCCTATTAGGTGTAGCTTTGGTCGAACATCAAAGCAAAGGGTGCTCTTTTCTTCTCCAATTGGTTTGAGAGGAAGGTATGTGCTCAAGGCTAACTTTTTCTCTCTATTCTCTGTCGACTTTTACAAGGGTAAGAGCCGATTTCGGTATTGTATGGCAAGTGTAAATCACCTGATGTAGGAATCGGTTTGTTGTACGGCCTTCGAGGTTTTGGAAACGATCTAGAGAAGCCGTCATCTTTTAATTGGTTGGTAAGTGGAGGTAAGGATTTGTTAAATAGTCTAATCTTTTTAGTATTGTAAGCCGAAGGCTATTAATGTGGATGACTGCCGATTGTAGGGAAGCAGAAACACATAGTGTGTGGTGGTTGATAATCAAAGGACGTTTTAGGTAAGGTTTCAGGTTCAAGTGTTACCCTTTGGATTTATGTGGTTTAGCTGAATAGGCCATGTCACTAACTTTCATGTATGGCGAATATAGGGGCAAGGAAGTCTAGTGTGGCGATTGATTCTTGGATTTAGGGCTCTTGATAGTAACAGTGTGTACATACACTTTATAATTAAATAATGTCTTGAATATATTACACTAAATCTGGATTGTGTAGAATTAGATTTAATACCATCATGGTATAAGCAAGGAATCGAGTAAGTCCTTGTTGTTACGAGTTTACTTTATGATGCTTTTGGGAAGCATGACATATTTGGTATGTTGTTAAATAAATATGTAGGTATGATTCCTGTTATATGCATATCATTGGTTGATGTGGGTTGTATGAGAGGAGGGGGAAGTGATGTTCGTGTCGACGGACACCAGTGGTTTGGTACCACATTTCGTGACTACGGTCACCAGAGGTTTGGCACCTCATAGCGTCTCGTCCCCGTGGCTTAGCACCACAGTGGGTTGGCCCACGATGATATTATGGGATTGACGCCATGATTTGGTATCACACGGGTTGGCCCCACAACTTGTTATTTGTGACTTGGTCACCGGTGGTTTAGCACCACAACATTGATGGATATCGTGACTTTAAGTCACCAGTGGTTTGGCACCACCGGTGGTTTGGTACCACAGGGGTAGAAAAAGGTGTTTTGGATGGTTAGGTTGGGTGTATGTTAAACTTGATTGTGATTTGTATGTATGATGTTGCATTAAGCGGGAAAAGGGTTACACTGCGAGTCTTGGTGACTCACCTTTTCCTTTAATATTTTTCGGTGACTCGTAGATCACGGGTGAGGAGCCGGATGGACTCGAGGTGGCCATGCAGAGAAAATATGGATTAAATGGACTTGAATTGTTTTATTTTATTTTGGTTTTATTTGTTCGGTTGTAATAAGGCCTCCTAAGATTATTTTTTATTATTTTACATGTTTGGGATGAATTATTTAAACTGCTTAATAACTTTAAAATGGTTACACAAGTTCCTTAAATTCAAACATAAATGATTTTCTTTCATACCATCGGGTACATTGACAGAATTGATAACAACATGACTTAACGAATTTTAAATAACAAAGCTAAGTGTTGGTTTTTTTTTTATATACACCTCAAATGTTTGAAACAAAACTATATTCTTTTTACCATAAAATTTAAAGTAAATTAAATGGGGTTTTCAACAAATGTTTTTCTTCTGTAACATACCAGATTCGGTCGTAATGTTTGGGCCGGGTTTGGGGTGTTACAGTGCATGATTTTAGAAACAAGGAGCTAGTTGGTAAAGTGGCTAGCAACGTGGACTATGTTACAAGGGAGCCTGAGTTCGAATCTCATGAGAAGCAATGGAGTATTTATTTTGCTAAGATGGGGTGGCAAGAGTTTGAGTTGGATTTAAACTCTGCTAGCAGAAGGATCCCACATCGAAAAGATATACAGAAGGAAGGTGAGAAGCTAGCTATATAAAGAGTGTTCTAGGAGGAGAGAAAAGATACCTTGGTGGGCATTGGGCATAGGAGTGCTCGGAGCGCGGTTTAGCAGCTTCAGATTCGTATAAGGTGTGTACCTCTCTTTACTCTAGCTGTAGAGCGGCAAATGCCGAAATGCCGGTCACACGGCAATGGTAGCCACACGAGTGTGCGAGCGTACGTGTGGAAGCTTTGACGGGATAGTCGAGGCCACCATGAGTATTCTTGTGGGTGTGGGCTGTTGGGCCACAATGGCCCAAAAGGGTCCAAGTGGGCCCAATGGGCTCTGGAATCCATATGAGTAAATTGTATGATTGAGTAGTAGATAGTGAACTAGACTATATGAATCTCATATATGTGGCTAGGTTTGGGCTAAATAGGCCACACGAGTGTGTGGGCCCAATTGGGTTGAGAATGGGCCTTAGGCCCATTCGATTTATTTTCTTTGTTTAGAATACTTGAGTCGTTCGAGGCGACAGTGGACCTTCTATTGGGTCGTTAATACCTTAATTTGTGAAATTACCGAAATACCCCCGGATTACAAAATTACCAAAATACCCCTGGTTTGTGAAATTACCAAAATACCCTTGGTTTGTAAAATTACCGAAATACCCCTAATTTGCAAAATTATCGAAATACCCCAGGTTAACAAAATTACCAAAATACCCCTGGTTTGCAAAATTATTGAAATACCCCTGGTTTGTAAAATTATCGAAATACTCTTAGGTTGCAAAATTACCGAAATACCCTTGGTGGGTAAATTACGAAAATACCCTTTGTAGGTAAATTACGAAAATACCCCTACATGTTATATGATTATTCTTGTATGTGATTTATGATTGTTATCATATGATTATTATTGTATGTTGCATTCATGTGTTATTATGTTGCATGGGGATGGGATTATTCGAAAGGGGAAGTGCAGATAGGATCACATGTCCGCTTGACGACTGTGGATCCACCGAAGGCTTTTAGCCACCGAGCAGCAATGCTACACCGATAAGTTAGTGCCACAACCAGTGCTACATAAGGAGTGTAGGGATGGGTGGGTCGATAAAATCCACAGAGTGGGGGTTGGACAGAGGCGGAGTGTGGTTGGTATGGGCATTAATGCATTGCATATGTGGTTTTATTTGAGATGGGCTCAAGCCCAGATAAATATGATTTGTGACATTTACGGGTTAAGGCCCAACTGAGGCTTTTATGGGCTAAGGCCCAATTGCAACCGTTACTAAAATGGGCTTCGGCCCAAACTGTTGTGATTCATGTTCTTATTGATGAGGGTTATGCACACTGAGTTTTCATAAACTCACACCCTCTTTTTAATATTTTTTCCTAGGTAATCCTCAGTAAGCGGTTCGACGTGCTAGAGGACTCAGAGGTGGCCACACTATGAGCAGTTTTGGACTCTAGTATTTTACTTATTTTTAACTTGGGTTAATATTTTGTAATAAGGCCTCTCTTAAATTCTGGTTTTAGTTTTGGATTTTTAGTTTATTTTGTCTTAAATCTGCTAAACTTTGTATCACGATTTTCCAAAACAATGTCTGCTTTCAAAATACTACGCTTTCCTGAATAGGTCGTAAACATCATGTTTTCATAAGTCAGTCATTTTAATTAAGTTTCCGCAACAAAAAAAGTTTTTTTAGCTACTAGCTTTTTAATAAATGTCGATTAATAAATGTCGATTAATGCAGTATCACAGGCGATGCTGCGAGTCCTGGAAAGGGTGGCTGAAGTAGGTGGAGGCATGGGAGCTCGAAAGTAGGTACCTGAGCGACTTCGAGCCAATGGAGCTGAGTTTTTCCGTGGAGTATCTGGTGTGGCACCCAATACGGCTAAGTATTGGTTAGAGGCGACGGAACGAATAATGGACGATTTGGACCTGACTGTTGAAGAGAAACTGAAAGGGGTAGTGTCGCTACTCCGTGATGAGTCATACCAATGGTGGCTCACGATTCGGGATGGTGTCGCCACCGATGATCTTACTTGGGAATATTTTAAGGTGGCATATCGGAAGAAGTACATTGGAACTAGTTATGTTGATGTGAGAGGAAGGCATTTTGAGGTGGTCCAGGAAAATAAGTCGATGCGAGTCGAGGCGTAATTTCTAAGGTTGAGCCGATATACTCAAGGTATAGTAGCTACGAAACATGAGCGATGTGTTCGGTTTGAGGATGGACTGAGGGATGACCTGAGGTTGTTAATAGCTCCACAGTAGGAGCGAGAGTTTACCGTGTTGGTGGAGAAGGCTAAGGTAGCAGAAGGGATTAAGGACTCTGTGAGACAGAATATGGACCAGAACAGGCAAAAGAGAAGTTTTGGATCAGCAGGGTCTTCTGGGAATGTGCAAAAGTTGCCTAGAGTTGATGGGCCACGAGGTCGTGAAAGCTACTACTGGGAGGCGCGATCGCATTTGTGCTCATTGTGGAAGGATGCATCTAGGAGAGTGCTGGAAGAAGATAAGAGGATGTTTTAAGTGTGGGTCCAAGGACCACATGATTAAGGACTGTCCTATGAGAATAGAAGGGGGCCGACCAGTAAGTCAGGGTCCTAATCAGGCTAGAAGAGGAGGACAGCAGCCACCGCGGGGTCGTGGCTTGGCTGGCAGAGGTAATGGTTTTGGTAGAGGATGGGGAACGTCGGGCAGAGGTGATGGTAACATGGAGACGAGGCAGTCGGGTTTGGTATATGTGTTCGTTGGAGGGAAGATGGTGACGCACCAGACGTCATAACCGATACGTTTCTTATAGCTGACAAGCCTTACTTTGCTCTAATTGATGTTGGATCTACCCACTCTTATATTGCATGTAGAGTAGTTGAAACACTAGGCATAGCCTCTGAAGCATCTAATAGGGAGATGTGTAGTAAGCCCATTAGGTCAAGCGTAGTGGTGAATAAGATATTTTGGAGTATACCTCTAGAGCTTGAGGAGTGGTATTTCTGCCGATTTGATGGAGCTACCTTTGAGAATTTGATCTCATCCTTGGCATGGACTGGCTAGTGGAACATCGAGCTGTATTGGATTACGCAGCTAAGCGAATAGAGTTAAGGACGCCAGAGGATAAGGCGATAATTATGATCGGAGAAAGGAAAAACTACTTGTCTAATGTAGTTTCTGCTTTAAAGGCTGATAAGATGATTCGGAAGGGGTGCAAGGCATTTTTGACCTTTGTTAGTGCGTTGAATGCAAAAAAAGGGGGAGTTAGTGGAGTTAGAACCGTAAGAGAATTTGTGGATGTCTTTCAGAGGAATTACCTAGAATACCCCCGAACAGGGAGGTGGAGTTCAGAATTAACTTGTCACGATGCAGCCCTATGTCAATTGCCCGTGCATGTAATGGCACCAAAGGAGTTGGTTGAGCTCAAGGCTCAGATCCAAGAGTTGCTTGACCGTGGGTCTATCTGACCCAATGTGTCTCCATGGGGAGCACCGGTCTTGTTTGTGAAGAAGAAGGACAAAACTATGTGCATGTCCATATATTATTGTCAGTTGAATAAGCTGACCATCAAGAACAAGTACCCTTTGCCAAGAGTAGACGACTTGTTCGATCAGCTTAAGGGGGCCGCAGTATTTTCGAAGATAGATCTAAGGTTTGGATATCATCAGCTTAAGATGAAGGAGGCTGATATCCATAAGACAACTTTTCGGACAAGGTACATGCATTATGAGTTCTTGGTAATGCTGTTCGGATTGACAAACGCTCCAGCCACGTTGATGGACATGATGAACCGGATTTTCAACCCTATTTGGATCGATTCGTTGTTGTGTTCATAGATAATATTTTGGTGTATTCGAAGTCTGAGGAAAAACATGATGAGCACCTCCGAGTTGTGTTGCAAGTGTTAAGGGAGGAAAAGCTATATGCCAAGTTCAACAAGTGCGAATTTTGGCTGAAGGAAGTTACATTCTTAGGATATGTGGTGTCTGTAGAAGGGATAAGGGTGGATCCTCGGAAGATTGAGGCAGTGTTGGATTGGAAACCACTTGAGTCTTTAGCGGAAGTTCGTAGCTTCTTGGGTTTAGCAGGCTATTACAGAAGGTCAGTAGAAAGGTTCTCATCAATAGCCGCTCCTTTGACGAAGTTGCTAAGGAAAAAGGTACCTTTCATATGGTCAGATAAGCAACAAGAGAGCTTTGAAAAGCTTCAGAGGGTTTTGACGGAAGCTCTAGTTCTAATTTAGCCTGAGGCAGGGAAAGAATTCATGGTGTATTGTGACGCTTCTCACACAGGTTTGGGATGCGTATTGATGCAAGACGGGAAGGTAGTTGCTTATGCGTCTCGACGTTAACTACCCGACGCACGATTTGGAGTTGGCGGTAGTGGTCTTTGCTCTTAAGGTATGGAGGCATTATCTTTATGGACAGAAACCAGTGATCTACACAGACCACAAAACCCTTAAGTATCTGCTGACTCAGAAAGAGTTGAACCTGAGACAGCGAAGGTGTGTGGAATTATTGAAGGACTACGATTGTTCCATAGAGTATCACCCGGTCAAGGCAAATATTGTGGCAGATGCCCTAAGTCAGAAAGTAGTGTCGGATCTGAGGGTGATGTTTGTACATCTTAGCTTGTATGGCGACGGAAGCTTATTGGCAGAATTGCAAGTTAAGCCGACATGGCTGAATGAGGTGAAAGAGGGTCAGTTGGCGGATGATGATCTAAGTGCTAAGCTTCAGCAAGTGCAGAGTGGGGAGTTGAAGGATTATAGTATTAATGGCGATCGAGTATTGTGTTTTAAGGGTAAGGTCTGTATGCCAAAGAACGAGGAGTTAAGGCGGAGAATTCTTCGAGAATCGCATAGTAGCCCTTATGCTATGCATCCTGAAGGTAGTAAGTTGTACAAAGATCTAAGGGAACAGTTTTGGTGGCCTGGTCTTAAGCGGGAAGTTACCGAATTTGTAGGAAAGTGCTTAACGTGTCAGCAAGTTAAGGATGAACACCAAGTTCCGTCAGGGTTGCTTCAGCCAATACAGATTTCGCAGTGGAAGTAGGAGATAATTACCATGGACTTCGTTAGTGGGCTTCCCCGTATGCCTGCTAAGAAGGACTCGGTATGGGTGATAGTGGATTGATTGACAAAGTCTGCACATTTTATTCCCGTGCGGGTTGACTATTCCCTACAAAAATTGGCAAGGATATATGTAGCTGAGATTGTGAGGTTGCACGGAGTGCCGGTGTCGATTATCTCGGATAGGGATCCGAAGTTCACATCTCGATTTTGGAAGGTGCTACATCAAGCTTTAGGCACCTGATTGGACTTCAGTACGGCTTTTTATCCATAGATAGACGGGTAGTCTGAACGAGTGATCCAAGTGTTGGAGGATATGTTGAGGGGCTGTGTGATAGACTTCAGAGGAAGTTGGGAAGAATATTTACCTTTAGCAGAATTTGCGTACAACAATAGCTATCAGGCAAGTATTCGGATGGCACCGTACGAAGCACTGTATGGACGGAAGTGTCGCACTCCCACATGTTGGACGAAATTGGGAGAACGTCAGATTTTTGGTCCAAAATTTGTTGTAGAATCGGAGGAAAAGGTTAGTGTAATTTGGACACGGTTGAAGGAGGCATCTGACAGGCAGAAGTCGTATGCAGATCTCAAATGGAAGGACATAGAATTTGCTGTGGGAGATCAAGTGTTTCTCAAAGTTTCACCTTGAGAGAAGGTGATGAGATTTGGTCGCAAAGGGAAGTTAAGCCCAAGGCTTATAGGACCTTATCAGGTATTCAAGCGAGTTGGACCAGTGGCATACCAGTTAGAGTTGCCACTAGAGTTGAAACAGATGCACGACATATTCCATGTTTCTATGCTATGTCGCTATCGATCAGATCCAACTCATATAATACCGGTTGAGGAGGTGGAGCTGAGACTAGATCAATCCTATGAGGAAGAGCCGATTCAGATCCTGGAACGAGATGTAAAGGTGCTTCGGAGGAAGTCGGTCCCTCTAGTCAAAGTGTTGTGGCGTAACCATGGATCGGAAGAAGTTTCTTGGGAGCCGGAAGAAGCAATGCGACAACAACACCCCTACCTATTCTAGCTAGGTAATTTCGAGGTCAAAATTATTTTAAGGGGGTAGAACTGTAATATCCAGATTTATGGCTTATGCATTAATGCTAAATTGTATGAAGTAGCATGCCTATGTGTGTTCTGATTGTGTTGTACGAATTTTGTGAACTTCAGAGTGTAGATAAATGCTTTAGAAATTATTTAATTTTAAGTTTCAAAGAGGGAGCTAAGCCTAAGAGGCCTTAAGAAAATTAGTAGGGGAAATATGACACAAAAATGGGCTTGTTTAAGTGGCTTGGAGGTGCCACTTAGGGACTCAGTATGTGACGACACAAGTAGGGTGCAAGGGCCTAGGTTCGAGCAACGTGGGAAGCAAATAAAAGAGTTTTATTTTGCTACAAGGTTGAGCAGTAGTGGACATCAATGGGGCACTAAGGGATGAGTTTAAGATGTGGTCTAATCCTTTTAAAATTTTGGCTAAAGTAAAGGATAATTGATGATTTATTTGAATTAATTGTAAATGAGTAAAGAGGAGAGAAAATAAGGGATTGGATAGGGGAAGGAGAGTTGGTCGATTGGGGAGGGGGCTCTTTTGGTGGTATTTTAGGCCAAGGAAGGAGAGTAAGACCATTATTCTTTCTTTTGTATCTCTGCCAAATTCTCTAGCAAATATCCTCTCTTCTCTTTTACTTTGTCAAAGCCAAAATACCCTGTGTTCTAGCTGAATCTCCATCATCAACCTTCTTCTTCTTTTGCAAACTCAATCAAGAGCCGAATATACCAATAACCTCTAGCCGATTGTCCATTAAACCCCAAAAGTCAAAAAATTGTTGATCAACATCTAGCTATAGCCGAATCTCTCAAGTGGTGTCAGGCAGGAGTACAGTCGACTACAGTATTAAGCGTAAGAATAGTTGTTATTCGATTCTCACTTCTTTTAGCCAAAACTTAAGGACTAATCCATTGTGGTTCTTGATTGAAACATGGAAAGATCTTTCGGGATTTCCATAGTAGCTGACTTCTAGGGAGATCATTTGGGATTTCAGACCTAAGGTAAGTAAGGTGAAAGATTAGGCCGAAGGCCATGTATTCAAATGTTGGAATTGGATCTGACATAGTACTTGTAGGGATTTCGACAAAGACCAAGGACAAGTGATATTTTGGGATTTAGATCCACAAGGTAAGTGCATGTGATATTCGACCAAGGCTATATTTAATGACTTAGATATGTTTCTTATTTCGTTCAAAAGCTGAACTAATCAGTTAAGTGATTTAGTAGTTGGCCGATTGCAAGAGGAACATCACAAAGTTTGGATTTGATTAGTAATCAAATCGGCAGCAAAAGGTAAGGATTTTGGTTGCAATAATCCTTGAGATTTGATTATTTAGTGAAAGGCTTTTGCTAAAACACTAAGTGATTGGCGAATGTAGGAACTAAGGATCTAAAGCATTAGACCAGGATTTTGGGATTTCAAATGAACTCGTTAATAAATCGGTGTGTAGCCTAACCCTAAGTCTTAATAGATTTATGGTAATGATTTAATAAATGTGTTAATAAGAATATGTAAAATGTGGCTAAGGGTACCATGCAATGGTACAAAGTACTCAGGTACGTTAACCTACTACTATTGTGGTTATAATATTATGAATATCTGTTATGGCACACATGTGAAACTATAACGAATGTGAATAAGGCATAAGATAAGCTATTGGCATGATTTGTATTATATGGGGCATATGAGTGATATAAAAGGGAAGTGATCTGGTGGTTTATACCACAATATCTGAATGTGGTGACTCATGTCACGAAATCTGAATGTGGTGACTTACATCCCAAAATATTATCTGGTGGCTATGCCATGAATTTATAAGGGTGATGTGCAAGTCGTCTGCAGTGACTACCTTTGATGATGTGTAGCAGATGGAGGGTCGACTTAGTAGTCCCCACGGTGTGATGGTTGGTACGGGTGATGTGTAGCGGATGGTTATATAGGTTTGGGTTCAGGATTGCATCATTACCTATATTTCTGCTATAAGTACATGTATGAACTAATATGCCTAAACTGTTGGGACTTAGTGATGGTGGTTATACACTGAGTCCGTTTGACTCACCCCGTTGTGGGATATGTTTCAGGTGACACTCAGTAATGGATCGGGTTGGCGGGAGCTTAGTGGTGGCCATGCTCATTTCAAATGTTTATTTTATTTTGGACTTTCTATACTTAAGTATTTGATTTATTCGGATTTGTTTTTGGTGTAATTATGGCCATTATTATTAACTATTTTAAGTGTTTAAATTTGGTTTATTATGATAAGGTTATTATTAAATTGAGACTAAATAAATTTTCTTAAAATGTAAACAAACATTTAAATGTTTTGACACATAAACAACACCGTTTCCAATCTGAACCCAACACAAATCAAATGTTCTTCAAAACCATCCATATTTTCCAAATCAACAAACAAGATTTGAAAAGTTTTTACTCAAGGAACATACCAGATCCGATCAAGGCTCGTGGGCCGGGTTTGGGGTGTTTCACTAAGAGGAATATAGGTAGCAGCAAAGGATGGCTTGATTCGGCCTTCATCAAAAGAGAATAAGAGGAGTTTAAAATAACAAGTGGCAAGGTTTGGCTTAGCGAAGGGATGAGAGTTTCGACTTAGCCAAATCAAGAGAAGAAAGAATAAACAACATGAATAAGAAGAAAGAACATTTACCTTAATAATAGGGATGAATCGAAATGAAGAACATGGTTTGGAACTAGTAGCAAGACAACAAAGAAGGATCGGTAGTTTCGGTTTTCAAGAGAAGATGAGTGAAAAATAATTGGTCATAAAGACAAGAAAAGAGAAAATTTCCACTATTGTCTTGAAGTTGCGGCAATGGGAGGAGAAGTTGGAAGAATGAACACAAAGGATGCCAAAAGGAATTAGACCTAACAAGCACCAAAACTATCAGAATGCTCCTATCAAAATTCGGCTACCCTCTCCCTTTTCCAAACCATTATCATCTTTACCAAAAGATGAACATAGACCAAATAAAACCTTTCCAAAGCATCCCCCACGGAAAATGCCAACATGTTCCTTATTCCTTCCCTTTTCTTTTACTCCTTTCCATCTATTTTTCCTTACCATATTTTCTTAGCCACCTTGCCAAAATTGAAAAGTCCACCTTACCAAAAATACACCCATGGCCGACACTTAAGGAAGGAATACAAAAAATATAGTCAAATTTTTGCACCAAGAAGGATTTGAACCTCTTCCCTTAAAGCCTTTCATGTGACACTACATCCTCTTTACCATATGCTCATTTATGCAAGAAAATTGCTCTCCTATTTCCATAAGCCTTGATGCCACTTACTATCTCTCCTAAATAGGGTTTAAACACCAAATTTTCCTATGGCCTGACTTGAACCCAGAACTTCCTACAAACCTCGTAACTTTCTAAAATCACCTTCCTAATAAGTCCAACTTGAAATAATGCCGTTCTCTTGTTCTCAAAATTTTAAAATGCTTCTACACTCAAGGCCCAATGGGCCCAATCCTACTAGGCCCAATTTTGGGATGTCACAATTCTACCCTCCTTAAAGAAATTTCATCCTTGAAATTTCCAATCAACTACTAAACGTACCGCTCAAATCAACCTACTATGCTTTCGCTGTGCACTTTGATCTTAATAACACTAATGTACTTTCTATCTTAATCTTGGAAACTCTTCACATCATCAAATATCTAATCCTCAGAAGCAAATAGGTATTTATCACTCATTCATAAAATTTTGTACATTCAACCAAAACATACCCGTCTTAATGGTGATGGAACAATCCGAGCCCTATGCTTCTTAGACCCGCATCTCAAACATGCTCCTGACCTCCTCCAGCACTCACCTGGATGACGCCTTCTACAATAATCGCAAGCTGAAGTTTGGATGTGCCTTGACATGCTTTACAAAACGAGACTGTGACCCAAAAGAACTACAATCTATTTTCTTCTTACAGTCCACAGACCCAACTCGAAGTGCTTCATCGATTCCCTTAACCTCCTTCAATACCTTTTTAACTATCTGAGTCAGCTCATCAACCCTAGCTCGATCATGAGATCCCGTCTCAGCCACTGGCGATGCCAATGTCTCCTTTCGAAAACATGCCCCGATGCTGAAGATCTATCCCTAGCACCTCGTCCTCTACCACATCCACGTCTACCGCGTCCACGTCTTCTAGCGCTCATGTTCATTAAATCGATTTAATCTTGATTAAGAGTCTTATGAATCGGTATGCTATTTTAGTGTTTATTAAACAATATTTTATGAAATATAAGAAGTAAAGTCGTTTTCGCAAGCGCATCCTATAGTCTCAATCTCTATAATTTCAGCTCCTAAAGCTAAAAGTTCCAGAGTATCTCTACAGTCATACCACAATAATCATAAAATAAAAACACAAACTTACTTGACTTGGTGCCAGATACCCGTGGTGCCATACTTCCTTTAGAACATGTATGTATAAATTAAAATTTTAAACAGCTTTGAAAATGCTTTTGAACCCAAACACGCCGAGTTTTATAATCGGGCTTTAATACCATAAAATGTAACACTCCAAACTCGGCCCATGCGTTATGATCGAATCTGATGTGTCACATGAGGAAAACGTATAAAATCGTTATGATTCGTACTAAAATAGATATTGATTTGTTATAAACAAGAAAACAAAATTTGATTTCAAATATTTGATAAAATACGGAGAAAACAAGTTTGGATGTAAATATTTGATAAAATACAACAATTTTTGAGAGGTTGATTGATGAATCAAAAATCAAGGTAGTGAACTTTAAAACCGTAACTTTTAAAAATGTCATCGATAATTTGAAAGAAAGTCCGAGTTAAAATCATTTGTAAAATTTTATTATAAAATCTATTTATTAATAAACTTTGGAAAAATCGTTGGTTATGCTTTTAGAAAAATCCCCATTTTAAAATAATTCAAGCAACATAATAAATACGTCCAAACATAAAGTAAATTAAAGTTTACCCCAGAGGCCTTATTACAACTTTAAAACCGAAATAGTAAAGGTAACGAAATAATACGGAAAAGTAGTTTACTAATGTTTGCAAACATCATTTATGAAGTATGGCCTCCACCGAGTCATCCATGGCCCCAAGTCTTCATCACTGAGCGTTACCTACAGGGATTATGAAAAGAAAGGGGGCTGAGTTACAAGAACTCAGTGTATAATCCCCTTACTGTTTTTCACTGGGCTTGAACCCGTTTAGCAAAAAATTGGGCCTGAGCCCATATAACAATAACTTGGGCCGAAGCCCATAAAGCATAATCTTGGGCCAAAGCCCATTTACAAAACAGAATATATCAAATGAATCAAAAAAATGTAATGCAATCCCAAACCAACCTAATAATCCATCCACTACAGACCACCGTACCAACCAACACACCTGTAAGGATCAAGTCAATCCACCCCGCCAACACACCAATCGTAGGCATTATGCCATTTATAACAAATTTAATTGTGAGCAAGCCACCAGAATCACAGAGTATCATATTATCAAACATATTTGTGGCAGTGCCACCAAATTTCTTCTCTTCAACATTTTTCCAACCCATACAAATTCATGTAAATGCATCATACATAGCAAATCATGATATTTACAAACATAACAACAATAATTAATTCAGTCAAAAGTTTGGCCCATTAACACTTTGCATATCACCCCTTTAAGGCAAATTATCAAATCGGCCCATTAAGCAATATATCAATTTGGCCCATTAAGCAATATATCAATTCGGCCCAATAAGTAATATATCAATTCGGCCCATTAAGCAATCTATCAAATCGGCCCAATAAGCAATCTATCAAATCGGCCCAATAAGCAATATATGAAATCGACCCATTAAGCAATATATCAATTTGGCCCATTAAGTAATATATCAATTTGGCCCATTAAGCAATATATCAATTTGGCCCCTTAAGCAATATATCAATTCAACCCATTAAGCAATATATCAATTCGGCCCATTAAGCAATCTATCAAATCGACCCAATAAGTAATATATCAAATCAGCCTATTAAGCAATATATCAATTTGGCCCATTAAGCAATATATCAATTCGGCTCGTAGGGGCATTTCGGTAATTCACCCATAGGGGCATTTTGTAATTGGCCCAAAAGGGCATTTTCGTAATTCGGTAATTTTCAAAATCTAGACTTAACTACTAATTTGGGCATAAAAATTTAAACTGTTCAACTGCATCGTACTAACTAAATTGACTACAACTTGAGTTAGAAAACTTGAAATCTAAATCCGTAAATTTTCCTTGAAACTAGACTTATATATCTTCTTACTACAATTTTTCCAGAATTTTTGGCAGAACCATTTAGTACAGTTTATTCCTTAAATTTTCCTTGTTTCACTGTCCAAAGATTCTGACCTCTCTTACCTTAATTTCAAATATCTCACTGTACGATTTTCATATATTGCTCCCACTTGTTTCTAATGAAAATAGGCTCACTAAGGAATCTATACATATAAATTATAACCCATAATTCACTTTGTACAATTTTATAAGATTTTTCCAAGACAGATTAGGGAACCACAAAGTCAATCAGAACCAGTCTCACTAAAATTAGAATATCACAGAAAATAAAATTTCTTTTTCTTCTCTGTTTCTTTCATATCAAAATAGACACAGTAAGATTTTATTCTATATCTTATTCACTTTTATTCTATATATTATTCACTTTCAAATTCCCTTTCTCCTATTTTTCATGATTTTTTGAAATCTCATCACTGCCACTGACCAAAACTATTTCATTGCAAAAATATGTTACCACTATGAACCTACGCACGCCTGAGTGATCACAGATGCCAATTTCCAGCTTTCTTTGGTATTTCGACCAAATCACAGAACATTTCATGCAAATTTTCAGAGAAGTGTGAGATTACACACCATTTCAAACATGTATTCAAAAAGTACGGGATTACACACCTTGATTAGGATTCCCTAAAGAACCACTCTTAGTTGCCCCCTAAAAATAAAATCGATCAAAAGTTAGCCTCGATTCTTAAAGTTTCCAAAAGCCCAAAAGTACTCACTCACAAGAGTCACTTACTACAATCGCGATCCTTCCCTACTAGATTCTAAAATCCGGCCTTGCATGTTGGCTATGGCAACAAGTCCCAATCAACTTTCGAAACCAAGGCTAAGAGAAAGATAAGTAGCAGCAAAGGATGGCTTGATTTCGCCTTCATCAAAAGAGAATAAGAGGAGTTTAAAATAACAACAAGTGGCTAGGTTCGGCTTAGCGAAGGGATGAGAGTTTTGGCTTAGCCAAATCAAGAGAAGAAAAACAAACAACATGAATAAGAAGAAAGAACCTTTACCTTAATAATAGGGATGAATCAAAATGGAGAACACGGTTTGGCACTAGTAGCAAGACAACAAAGAAGGATCGGTAGTTTTAGTTTTAAGAGAAGATGAGTGAAAAATAATTGGTCATAAAGACAAGAAAAGAGAAAATATCCACTATTGTCTTAAAGTTGTGGCAATGGGAGGAGAAGTTGGAAGAATGAATGTAACACCCTAAATTGGGGGTTGTTTGTAATTTAATTAATTTCCCATGTGTATGCTTGTAGAAATAAATGCTATGATTTCTTGGCATGTTTTAGGGCCTAGTCATAACCCCGAACTAGGTCGATTTAGAACTAAAAATTTCTTTTTAAGTATTTAAAAGAAGGGAGCTAGGAGATAGGGGTTAAGAAGAATTTTGTGAAAGTTGGACACAAGGATGTAATTGGCGTGTTGGCTTGGTGCGGCAAAGGGAGCTTCAAGGGAGGAGGTTCGAGTTGTGGGAGTTACAAGGGAGAATGCGTTTTTGTTTTTGGGCTTTTTGGGGCGTTAAAGAAAGGGGCAAGTTGGAAGGCCTTAAAGGATTTTTGGTGTTGGAGTTGGACATGAAAGGCAAAGTGGTGGAGTGGTTTGGGCGCCACTTAAAGGGCCTTGGTGTATGGACTCGAGTTCAAGTCATGATGGACGCAAGGAGTGTTTTATTTTTTGGACTTTTGGCGTTATAGGAAAAGGGGGCCAAGTATGGAGGTTTTAAAAATTAAATGGTGAGATTGAAGAGCATGAAAGTCGATTGGGAAACATGGCATGAGGCGTGTAAGAGGGGCTGCGGTAGTGAGGTCGTGGGCTCGAACCAAAGAGGTAGCAGTGGGGTTTTATTTTTATTTTTTTTGGAAGCTGGCATGAAGATGGGGAGGTGATGGCTGCATGTTGGACTCTTAAATTGATGAGATAAAGCTTAATTTGTTTGCACATAATCGGCTGGAAGGGGTAGTTGTTAGTAGTTTATTTGCTTTTAAATTGTTGAAGAGTGGCTAGGAGATAAAGATGAAAGATAAACCTTGTTTAATTTTGATAATTAAAGGCTAGAAATTTATCACCAAAAAGAAGGTGTTGGCCGAATTTGGGACTCCTTGGGAGGCCATCCATATTCGGTTTGTATAGCAGTGAAGTGCCAAAAAGCCATCGAATTTCTTTTCATTTTTCTCTTCAATAGCTGCTGGCCGAAATCTCCCTAGGCATATTGCCAAAATTCTTCCAAAAGTTCTCTTCTTCTCTTGCTTCTTTTTAGCCGAACCTACCCCCTCTTAAAAAGAAAATTTCCAGCCCTTCCATCTTGTGTTAGCCGATTCTCTTAGGGGCTGTCAAATTTCCTCTTGATGTTCTTCAAGCGGCATAGTTTGGTAAGGGTAATATTTTCTTCCCTTGACCGATTTTTGTGTAGTGACTAAACTTTACTACTTTTCTTTCTTTATTCTAAAACCCGTTCTTGTTCTTTCAAGGAGCCGAAAGCTATTAACCTCAATTAGGGGTGCTGAATATTGGTGTGACTTGCTGAATCCATCCTTAAGGTAAGGGTGCGACAACTCTTTTTTTCCTTCCGGGATTTATGTTTTGGTCGAATGGCCTATGGCTCTTATTAACTTGATTAAACCGATTGTAGGGAGGCCATAACCGATTGAATGGGGCTTTCGGGATTTAAGGTGAGGCTTATACATCAATCGGCCAAGGGCTATTTGTTGAGAGTTAGTGCCTAAAAGTTGAAACTAACATGTGCCATGGATTTAGGGACTATTCGGCCAAGGCTAATAAAGGCTTTCGGGATTTCGAGTTATTTTGGTAAGTGATGGTAAGATTCGGCCTAGGGCCATATTTTGATTATTGAGTGCGATTAATCCTTCGAGATCTCTAGTTTAGCTGATTGGCTAATAGATCTAAAATCCATGTGTTGGCCGATTGTAGGGGAAACAATCTCTCGGGATTTCGCTAGTACTTTCGGGATTTGTTAGTCTCACAAGTAAGCAGGTGTGTAAAACTCCTTACACACTTTATTAGTAAACTTTGCCATATTATTGTTTTGTTAATCATTGTGGTAGTGATTTGGTATTGTGGGCTTAATCATGGATTTCGGGTAAGTCCCCTATTACATGATCTTTGATATATGTTGTGTATGCCATCACATGTTGTTGTATAATATGCTACACATGAATGCATAATATATGGGATTATGATATATGATTATGTAAGCATGATGATGGTGGGATTAATGAGTGAAGGGGGATGATTTTTATGGACTGTCGCCAGTGGTTTTGACCACAAGATGGGTTGGCCCTATCAGATTATTTGTGACCTATGGTCATCAGTGGTTTTAACCACACCGATTGATAAATTGTGACTAAGTCCCAGTGGTTTGGTACCACCAGTGGTTTTGACCACACTTGAGAAATTGTGACCTGTGGTCATCAGTGGTGTTGACCACACGATGGGTTGGCCCCATCATTTATTATGTGACACTAGTCACCAGTGGTTTTGACCACCAGTGGTTTTGACCACACGGGGTAGAAAAGGAGTATGGATGGTTAGTTGGGTTGCATGTGCATGTTTATTAATAAAATGTGTATGAGTTGTATTTTCCGGGTGGGGGAATTACACACTAAGTCTTGGTGACTCACCCCCTTCCATTACCATTTTGCAGATGAGTAGATCGTGGAGATGGAGCCGGAGAGGACTCGAGGCGGCCATGCTTATTCGATGAATTTGATTTTAAATTGTAATCTTTAAGTTTATTTATTTCCTTTTCTGAGTTTTTATTTTGGGATTGTAATAAGGCCGCTATTTATCATTTGGATGTTTATTTTATTTTACTTATGTTATGTTACAAATGAAGTTTATAAATGTTAAGTGAACCGGTTAAAAGTAACTTTTCAAACTTAATAACTTCTACGAGTTTTTTTTCAAAGATGTTACCATCGCGTAACAAAATACACCAAGTCAAATATAACCTTGACTAATTTTAAAACTTACATGATTAAATGTTTTCAAAAGGGTTATCAACCCAACTATATTTATACAAAGCCCAACTGAGTTTTCAAACACTGTTTTTATACCTTAGCCACACTTTAACAAGTTTTCACCAGACCGTCAAAATGATTCAAATTATTTTACTCCGTGACATACCAGATCCGGTCAGGACTCATGGGCCGGGTTTGGGGTGTTACATTTTGGTATCGAGCTCGATTAAAACTCATTGTGGGGGCCCAAGGCCCAAAATGTTTTGTTTATGTTAGTAGGCCTTATTAGAATGTCTTAAAATTATTTTTGGCTTGAATAGCATGGCACCGAGTCTCCGGCACCTATCCGCCCAGGTAAGTAATTCTATCCATTTTTGTGAATATTTGATGAGGGGTAGAAGGGTAAATTGGGAACGTAGACTGTTAGAATAGAAATTGTTGAACCCTAAGGTTAGCATACCCCAACAAACAATGCATAAGATTTAATAAATTCTTAAACAACCCTGTGAGTTGTCACTGATCAAGGGATGTGGCAATCGTTATATGCATGTCTAGGATTGGATTCGATGGGGGCCTGGTATTTAAGCAGTCCTCGTGACTCACCTCCTACTCACTCGAATCCTACAGTGCGTAGTAAGCAGTTCATCCTAATGAGACGACACACTCACAAAGCTAAACTTGATGACTAAAACCCGAAAGGGACTAGCTGTTTTGTTTTTGAAGTACTTAAAACCTTGTTTTAAAAAGAAAAAAATATATGACCAAAATACCTCTCAGTTGAAAAATGACCAAAATACCCCTAGCTTATAAATTACCAAAATACCCTCTGTATGAAAAATTTCCAAATAGAAAATTTTCAAAATATCCTTCTTTTGGGAAATCAACTAGAACCAAATTTTGGAAATCTTTTTATGAAAATTACTAAAATACCCCTAGTGGTGAAATTACAAAATTGCCCCTAACTAACAAAATTACCAAAAAAAACCCTGATTTTCAAAATTTTGCAACATCACTATCTTGGAAAATGCAATTCTCAAAGAGGAACCATCAAAGTTTTACAACTTTTGAAATATCCCTGATTTCTTAAAATTTTACAAATTCACCCCGATTTGTGAAAAATTACCAAAATGCCCCTGAGCTTCAAAATCACTAAAATACCCCCGGTTTTTAAAATTTTTCAAAGTATTCCGTGAATTTAAGAGTTCTAAAATACTTTTTGACAAAATCATCCAAAAATTTTTATTTTTGAAAAATTACAAAAATACCCTTGTAGGACAAATTACGAAAATACCCCTAGGTAGTGGAAAAACAATCACAATGAAAACTACAATGTCTCTTTGAATGAATGAATGGAAAAATGTGTGCATGTATGATTATGAAGGAACCACTCCTAAAACTCCTATCATAAAATTTCTTCGTGGATAATCAAGTGAAACAAGTACTAATGCATAAAATTCTTAACCAGATAAACGTAATCTTTAGAAATGAGTACAAGAGGTCGTGGACGTCCGCCCCGTGGCCGTGGTAGAGGTAGGATGACCTTGTCCGAGCCAGCAGGGTCCAGATATGGGTCTAGAAATGAGATGCCAAATCTGCCGGCGACAAAAATTGAGTTCTAAGATTAGACCAGTGGTAATGATGTAGTATCCCAAGTGGTGCTATGAGTGTTGGAACGAGTTCTTTGAGGTCGGGGTGCAGTGCGAAGCCCATAACTGTGGTTGAACGACTCCGGGCTAACGAGGCAGAGGTGTTTAGAGGAGTTTTTAGAGTGGCACCTAGTGCGGCGGAGTACTAGTTGGAAGCAACAGAAAGGATCATGGACGACCTAGATTTTACAGCTGAGGAGAAATTGAAGGGTATCATCTCTCTGCTTCGGGATGAGTCATATCAGTGGTGGCTCACTGTGAGAGATGGAACGGTGGCAGAAAATCTCACCTAGGAATTCTTGAGAGATGCCTATCAAAAGAAGTATATCAAAACTAGTTACGTGGATGCGTGATGAAGGCTTTCTTGAACTCGGTTCAAGGCAATAAGACGATGGCGGAGTATGAGGTCAATTCTTACGGTTGAGTAGGTATGCTCGTGGTATTGTGGGTACCGAGCATGAACGCTGTGTTAGATTCAAAGATGGGCTGAGAGATGAGCTGAGGATGATGATAGCTCCACAACAGGAACGGGAGTTCGCTGTCCTGGTGGAGAAATCAAAGGTTGCTGAAGGGGTAAGACATTCGGTTAAACAGAACCAAGATCGAAATTGGAATAAGAGGAGCTCTGGACCTTCAAAGTTTTCTGGTTATCAACAAAAGAGGACGAGGTTTGGTGGGTCTGATCAAGCTACTAGGCCTGCTGCTGCTAATCCTCAATGGCCGCCACGGTGTGCTCGGTGTGGTAAGTCTCATACGGGGGAGTGTTGGAATGGTAATCGGGGATGCTTCGAGTGTGGGTCCTTGGAGCATCGAGTTAGAGACTGTTTGAAAAAAATAGCTAGACTGAGATCTGAGAGTCAGGATCGTGCACCGAATAGAAGGGATAACCAATAGCCTCAGAGGGGTCGTGGTGCAGGAAGAGGAGGTAATGGTGCTGGCAGAGGTCGTGGGGCACCGAGGGGAAATACCGGTGGTACTGAGGCTAGACAACCTGGTCTAGTCTATGCCGCGAGGCGTCAAGAGGAGGGTGACGCACCGGACGTCATAACTGGTATGTTCTTGATCTTTGGTGTGCCTTATAATACCTTGATAGACATTGGCTCAACCCACTCATACATTGCTAGTAGCGTAGTGGAAACTTTACATCTAGACTCTGAGCTTACTTCTAGGAAGATGACTGTATTAAGCCCCCTACGTCACTCTGTAGAAGTAAGTAAACTCTATAGGACGTACCACTAGAACTCCAGGGGTCGTGTTCTTGGTCGACTTGATGGAACTACTGCTCGGGAGTTTGACCTAATCATCGGGATGGATTGGCTAGTGAAGTATCGAGCTAGCTGGATTGCGACTAAGCGCATGGTAATAAAGACAAGTGAAAGGTGATGAGGTGGTGATGATAGGTAAAGGAGGATTACCTATCTAATTTGGTTTGACATTAAAGGCGAAAAGATGGTTAAGAAGGGTTGTGAAGCTTATGTGGTGCATGTCTATGCTTTGGAAGCTAAGGATGTCATTGTGAGGGATGTCCGACTGCATGCGGGATTATCTTGATGTGTTTCGGAGGAACTTTCGGGTCTACCTCCGGGACCGTGAGGTTAAATTTGGTATCGACTTCTCGCCTGAACCACGCCCGTATCTATAGCTCCGTGTCGAATGGCACCAGAAAGAATTGGCGAGTTGAAGGTGCGATTCGAGGAGTTGTTGGATAGAGGTTCATCGACCAAGTGTATCACCTTGGGAGCTCCAAAGTGCTCTTTGTCAAGAAGAAGGATGGGACAATGAGGATGTGTATAGACTACCGGTGGTGAACAAGTTGACAATAAAAAGCGGTATCCTTTGCCGAGATTGACGATCCATTCGATCAACTCAAAGGGCATCGGTGTTCTCGAAGATTGACCTTAGGTCAGGGTACCATCAGCTTAAGGTGAAGGAGGCTGATGTCCATAAGATGGCATTCCGTACTCGGTATGGCCACTACAAGTTTCTAGTAATGCCTTTTGGTCTGACGAATACACCGGCAGCGTTTATGGACATAATGAATCGGGTTTTCCAACCCTATCTGGATTGGTTCGTCGTGGTTTTCATAGACAATATTTTGTTGTACTCGAAGTTTGAAGAGGAGCATGACGCACATCTTCATGTGGTTCTACAAGTTCTAAGGGAGAAACAGCTGTACGCTAAGTTCAGCAAATGTGAGTTCTGGCTCAAGGAGGTAACTTTTCTAGGGCATGTTGTTTCAGCCGAGGGAATTAGGGTGGGTCCCCGTAAGATTGAGGTGGTGTTAGAGTGAAAGCCACCAAAGTCGGTTACGAAAATTCAGAGTTTTCTGGGGTTGGCAGGATATTATCGAAGATTTGTGGAAAATTTCTCCTTAATCGCAGCACCGTTGACTAAGCTATTGAGAAAAGGAGTTCCGTTTGTGTGGCCTGAGAAGTAGCAAGAGAGTTTTGATAAGCTGAAGAGGATCTTGATAGAAGCACCAGTCTTAATTCAGCCTGAGGCCGAAAAGGAGTTCATGGTGTACTGCGATGCATCGCATACTGGTTTAGGGTGTGTGTTGATGCAAGAAGGGAAGGTGGTCGCTTATGTGTTACGGCAGTTGAGGCCTCACAAAGCTAACTATCCGACACATGACTTGGAATTGGCGGCTGTGGTATTTGCCTTGAAGATCTGGAGGCACTACCTGTACGGGGAGAAGTCGTTGGTGTACACAGATCATAAAAGTTTGAAGTACCTCCTGACTCAGAAAGATTTAAATCTGAGGCAGCGGAGGTGGATTGAGTTGTTGAAGGACTACGACTGCTCAATCGAATACCATCTCGGGAAGGCTAATGTGGTAGCTGATGCATTGAGCCGAAAGGTGGTAGCGGATTTGCGAGCTATGTTCGCTCATCTAAGTCTTTATGAGGACGGGAGCCTTTTGGTAGAATTGCAAGTGAAGCCGTCTTGGATTAGTGAGGTCAAGGAAAGGCAGATGACTGATGAAGCTTTAAATACTCGGAGGTTGCAAGTACAGAATGGTGAGGTCGAAGATTTCAGTTTGGGCAGTGATGGAGTGTTGTACTTTCTGGGGAGAGTATGCATGCCTAAGGATGATGAGTTGAGGCAGTGAATCCTTAAAGAAGCTCATAGCAGTGCGTACGCTATGCACCCGGGAAGCAGCAAGATGTATCGGGATTTAAGGGAGCAATTTTGGTGGCCGGGTCTTAAGCGGGAAGTAACCGAGTTGGTAGGCAAGTGTCGACATTCCGACAAGTTAAGTGAGCATCGATTGCCATCGGTCACATATACCGGTAAAGATCCCACAATGGAAATAGGAGGAGATTACTATAAATTTCATGAGTGGGCTTCCCCTTACGCCCAGTAAGAAAGATGCTGTTTGGGTGGTGGTAGATCGGTTGACTAAGTCGACCCATTTCATACCGGTAAGGGTTGACTATTTGCTTCAACGATTGGCTAAGCTGTATATTGCAGAGATAGTACGGTTGCATGGAGTACCTGTGTCCATTATCTCGGATTGGGATCCTCGGTTTACGTCGAGATTTTGGAAGGCTTTACATCAGGAGTTAGGCACGAAGTTGAATTTCAGCATGGCTTTTCATCCGCAATCTGATGGACAATCTGAGAGGGTTATCCAAGTATTGGAAGATATGCTGAGGGGCTGTGTTTTGGATTTCTATATCAGTTGGGAGGAGTATCTACATTTGGCAGAGTTCGCTTATAACAATAGTTATCAAGCGAGTATTCAGATGGCACCGTATGAGGCGCTGTATGGTCGAAAATGCCGTACTCCTACATGTTGGATGGAACTAGGAGAACGTCGGATGTTGGGTCCAGAGTTAGTTGCAGAGACAGAGGATAAGGTTAAAGTAATTCGGGCTCATCTTAAGGAGGCGTCGGACAGGCAGAAATCCTACACCGATCTTAAGCGCAGAGAGGTTGAATATGTAGTGGGTGATAAGGACTTCTTGAAGGTATCCCCTTGGAAGAAGGTGCTGAGGTTTGACTGGAAGGGCAAGCTAAGCCCTAGATTCATTGGACCATACACAGTGTTGAAACGCGTAAGACCGGTAGCTTACCAGCTTGAGTTACCGATAGAATTGAGCCAGATCCATGATGTCTTCCATGTTTCGATGTTGAGGCACTATCGATCAGATCCCTCACACGTTGTGCCGATTGAGGAAATTGAAGTGAACCCGGACTTGTCTTTCGAGGAGGAGCCAGTACAAATTTTGGATCGTGATGTCAAAGTTCTACGTAGAAAGTCAGTGCCTTTGGTAAAAGTGCTATGGCGAAACCATGGTACGGAAGAGGCCACATGGGAACCTGAGGATGTGATGCGGCAGCAATACCCCCAGCTCTTCTGATCCAGGTAATTTCGAGGCCGAAATTCTTTTTAAGGGGGGTAAAACTGTAACACCCTAAATTGGGGGTTGTTTGTAATTTAATTAATTTCCCATGTGTATGCTTGTAGAAATAAATTCTATGATTTCTTGGCATGTTTTAGGGCCTAGTCATAACCCCGAACTAGGTCAGATTTAGAACTAAAAATTTCTTTTTAAGTATTTAAAAGAAGGGAGCTAGGAGATAGGGGTTAAGAAGAATTTTGTGAAAAGTTAGACACAAGGATGTAATTGGCGTGTTGGCTTGGTGCGGCAAAAGGAGCTTCAAGGAGGAGGTTCGAGTTGTGGGAGTTATAAGGGAGAATGCGTTTTTGTTTTTGGACTTTTTGGGGCATTAAAGGAAGGGGCAAGTTGGAAGGCCTTAAAAGATTTTTGGTGTTGGAGTTGGACATGAAAGGCAAGGTGGTGGAGTGGCTTGGGGCGCCACTTAAAAGGCCTTGGTGTATGGACTCGGGTTTGAGTCATGATGGATGCAAGGAGTGTTTTATTTTTTGGACTTTTGACGTTATAGGAAAAGGGGGCCAAGTATGGAGGTTTTAAAAGTTAAATGGTGAGATTGAAGAGCATAAAAGTCGATTGGGAAACATGGCATGAGGCGTGTAAGGGGGGCTGCGGCAGTGAGGTCGTGGGTTCGAACCAAAGAAGTAGCAGTGGGGTTTTATTTTTATTTTTTTGGAAGCTGGCGTGAAGATGGGGAGGTGATGGCTGCATGTTGGACTCTTAAATTGATGAGATAAAGCTTAATTTGTTTGCACATAATCGGCTGGAAGGGGTAGTTGTTTGTAGTTTATTTGCTTTTAAATTGTTGAAGAGTGGCTAGGAGATAAAGATGAAAGATAAACCTTGTTTAATTTTGATAATTAAAGGCTAGAAATTTATCACCAAAAAGAAGGTGTTGGCGAATATGGGCCTCCTTGGGAGGCCATCCATATTCGGTTTGTATATGATGAAGTGCCAAAAGCCATCGAATTTCTTTTCATTTTTCTCTTCAATAGTCTTGGCGAAATCTCCTAGGCATATTGCCAAAATTCTTCCAAAAGTTCTCTTTTCTCTTGCTTCTTTTTAGCGAACCTACCCCCTCTTAAAAAGAAAATTTCCAGCCCTTCCATCTTGTGTTAGCCGATTCTCTTAGGGGTTGTCAAATTTCCTGTTGAAGTTCTTCAAGCGGCATAGTTTGGTAAGGGTAATCTTTTCTTCCCTTGACCGATTTTTGTGTAGTGACTAAACTTTACTACTTTTCTTTCTTTATTCTAAAACCCCGTTCTTGTTCTTTGAAGGAGCCAAAAGCTATTAACCTCGATTAGGGGTGCTGAATATTGATGTGACTTGTCGAATCCATCCTTAAGGTAAGGGTGCGGCAACTCTTTTTTTTCCCTTCCGGGATTTATGTTTTGGTCGAATGGCCTATGGCTCTTATTAACTTGATTAAACCGATTGTAGGGAGGCCATAACCGATTGAAGAGAGCTTTCGAGATTTAAGGTGAGGCTTATACATCAATCGGCCAAGGGCCATTTGTTGAGAGTTAGTGCCTAAAAGTTGAAACTAACATGTGCCATGGATTTAGGGACTATTTGGCCAAGGTTAATAAAGGCTTCCGGGATTTCGAGTTATTTTGGTAAGTGATGGTAAGATTCGGCCTAGGGCCATATTTCGATTATTGAGCGCGATTAATCCTTCGGGATCTCTAGTTTAGCCGATTGGCTAATCGATCTAAAATTCATGTGTTGGCCGATTGTAGTGGGAAACAATCTCTCGGGATTTCGCTAGTACTTTCGGGATTTGTTAGTCTCACAAGTAAGCAGGTGTGTAAAACTCCTTACACACTTTATTAGTAAAGTTTGCCATATTATTGTTTTGTTAATCATTGTGGTAGTGATTTGGTATTGTGGGCTTAAGCATGGATTTCGGGTAAGTCCCCTATTACATGATCTTTGATATATGTTGTGTATGCCATCACATGTTGTTGTATAATATGCTACACATGAATGCATAATTTATGGTATTATGATATATGATTATGTAAGCATGATGATGGTGGGATTAATGAGTGGAGGGGGATGATTTTTATGGACTGTCGCCAGTGGTTTTGACCACAAGATGGGTTGGCCCCATCAGATTATTTGTGACCTATGGTCATCAGTGGTTTTGACCACACCGATTAATAAATTGCGACTAAGTCCCAGTGGTTTCGTACCACCATTGGTTTTGACCACACTTGATAAATTGTGACCTAAGGTCATCAGTGGTTTTGACCACACGATGGGTTGGCCCCCTCATTTATTATGTGACACTAGTCACCAGTGGCTTTGACCACCAGTGGTTTTGACCACACGGGGTAGAAAATGAGTATGGATGGTTAGTTGGGTTGCATGTGCATGTTTATTAATAAAATCTGTATGAGTTGTATTTTCCGGGTGGGGGAATTACACACTGAGTCTTGGTGACTCACCCCTTCCATTACCATTTTGCAGATGAGTAGATCGCGGAGATGGAGCCGGAGAGGACTTGAGGCGGCCATGCTTATTTGATGAATTTGATTTTAATTTGTTATCTTTAAGTTTATTTATTTCCTTTTCTGAGTTTTTATTTTGGGATTGTAATAAGGCCGCTATTTATCATTTGGTGTTTATTTTATTTTACTTATGTTATGTTACAAATGAAGTTTATAAATGTTAAGTGAACCGGTTAAAAGTAACTTTTCAAACTTAATAACTTCTACGAGTTTTTTTTCAAAGATGTTACCATCGGGTAACAAAATACACCAAGTTTAATATAACCTTGACTAATTTTAAAACTTACATGATCAAATGTTTTCAAAATGGTTATCAACCCAACTATATTTATACAAAGCCCAACTGAGTTTTCAAACACTGTTTTTTATACCTTAGCCACACTTTAACAAGTTTTTACCAGACCCTCAAAATGATTCAAATTATTTTACTCGTGACATACCAGATCCGGTCAGGACTCATGGGCCGGGTTTGGGGTGTTACAATGAATGCAAAGGATGCCAAAAGGAATTAGACCTAACAAGCACCAAAACTATCAAAATGCTCCCAACAAAATTCGGCTACCCTCTCCCTTTTCCTAACCATTATCATCTTTACCAAAAGATGAACATAGACCAAATAAAACCTTTCCAAAACATCCCCCAGAAAAAATGCCAACATGTTCCTTGTTCCTTCCCTTTTCTTTTACTCCTTTCCATCTATTTTTCCTTACCATATTTCCTTAGCCACCTTGCCAAAATTAAAAAGTCCACCTTACCAAAAATACACCCATGGTCGACAATTAGGGAAGGAATACAAAAAAAAATAGTCAAATTTTTGCACAAAGAAGGATTCAAACCTCTTCCCTTAAAGCCTTTCATGTGACACCACATCCTCTTTACCATATGCTCATTTATGCAAGCAAATTGCTCTCCTATTTTCATAAGCCTTAATGCCACTTACTATCTCTCCTAAATAGGCTTTAAACACAAAATTTTCCTATAGCCTAACTTGAACCCGAAACTTCCTACAAACCTCGTAACTTTCTAAAATCACCTTCCTAATAAGTCCAACTTGAAATAATGTCATTCTCTTGTTCTCAAAATTTTAAAACGCTTATACACTCAAGGCCCAATAGGCCCAATCCTACTGGGCCCAATTTTGGGATGTCACAGGTGAGATTTTAGGAAGAAGACGACAATGAAAAACAATTTGTTGCTGGGGTATATATATGACCGCATCAATTGATACTTGTCTACTTTTACCAATAGAAGTCGAAAGTTTCGGTAGAAGTCTACTTCTACCGATATCTCATGAACACAAACCCAGAAATACCACTTAGACACAATTCTACTAATACATCCATATGTATTGCCGAAGAAACTAATCAAAAACTAAAAAATTACAAGGAAAAATGTACAAAAACAAATAGATAACATAGGTAAAATCATATAATACCATGTTTAAACAAATATCTACAAGAAAATTAAGTAAAAACATGCTTAAAAGCAATCCAAAGGTGGAAAATACATTTACTAACATACTCAAATTTTGATCTATGATTTAAAATACTATCCAACTTAATTATATCACATATTAACAACATTTCAAACATATGAGAATAAAGAGACACAAGGAGATTACAAGTTTACAAGTATAATAAAGTAATATACACAAAGCATGCATAAAATAAAACAAGTGTCCAAGCATGTAAAAAAGATTATACAAGAAGCTTATGAAGGCATGTTCATTAGTCCTAACTCTCCCCTAATTATCCAAAATCTCTCCTTATCTAAAGGCTTTGTAAAAATATCGGCTAGTTGATGCAAAGTATATACAAACTCTAGAACTATGTCACTGCTTTGCACATGATCTTTAATGAAATGGTGTCTTATCTCTATGTGATTTGTTCTAGAGTGTTGAATGGGATTTTTGGTTAAGAAAATAGCACTAGTTTTATCACACCTTATAGGAATGTGATCCATATAAATTCCATAGTCAACTAATTATTGCTTCATCCAAAAAATTTGAGCACAACAGATACCTACGGCAACATATTCCGCTATGGTTGTGGACAAAGCTAAACTATTTTGTTTCTTAGAGAACCAAGAAACAAGCATGTTTCCTAAGAATTGACATGTTTCAAAAGTGCTTTTTCTATCTAACTTAAATCCTCAAAAATCTACATCGGAGTAAGCATGCAAACTAAATGATGAATCTTTGGGATACCAAAGTCCTAGATTTGGAGTGTCATTAAGGTACCTAAAGATTATTTTAATGGCATGTAAATGTGACTCATTATGGGATGATTGAAATCTAGAGCATAAACAAACACTAGACATTATATCTGGTCTACTTGCAGTAAGATAAAGTAATGACCCTATCATAGACCTATAAAGTTTAGTGTCAACACATTTACCTCATTCATGTTTATCAAGCTTTGTTGAACTTCTCGTTGGTATTGATTGAGGCTTCAAATCCCCCATTTTAAACCTCTTGAGCATTTCCTTGATGTATTTAGCTTGATTGATAAATATTCCATTTTTAATTTGCTTGATTTGAAGCCCCAAAAGAAGTTGAGCTCACCCATCATGCTCATCTTAAATTCACCTTGTATAATTTTAAAAAATTCTTGACAGAGAAGTTCATTAGTAGCACCAAATTAATATCATAAATTTTTACTATTAATGTAACATCCTGATAATTAGGGGTTATGCATTTTACTTAATTGAATGATGTTGCATGCTTAATCATTATTAAGTGCAATTTTGGAAGTTATTTGAGCTTCATTAATAAAGTGAAGGCTTAGTAAAACTTTTAATTTTTATTAATTAAGAGAGAGAGCTAAGTAAATTAGGCCTTAAGAATTAATGACAAGGAGTTTCAAGCATAAGTTAAGTAATTGGCAAAGTGGTTAAGATGTATGGATGTGTGCTTGAGGTGTAAGGTTTGAATCTCCTAGCTAGCATTAGGGGAGGATTTTAAATTTTTGTTTTCTTCCTTATAAGTGTCGGCCAAGAATATTCTAGAGTGGATGAGAATTCATTTAATTTTGGCTATTTGACCATGTGAAAAAGGAAGTTAGGAACTTATGGCATGGGATCATAAGTTGGTGATAAGATGAAGGGACAAAGGCATGATATTTGGCTATGTTTTGGGGATGTGTTCATGGTCATTTGACCATGAGCCTAGACAACATGGAGGCTAAAGGGAGTGGTTTATTTTTTTGATAGCAAATCAAGAGTGGATAGGGAAGAAACAAGGAGGAAAAAGGGATAATGTTGGCATTGATTTGGCGAATTTGTGCTTTGCCATTAGGGGAGTTAGCCAAAAGTCTTGCACATTCTTTTCTCCATCTTTTCTCAATTTCTCCAAAAGTTCTCTCATAGCCGAAATTGTCATTGAATTTAGATCTTCTCTTTGTTTTAACTTTCTTTTGATCAATTTTCTCCAAAAACCCTACCTTGGCGAATGTACCTTAGGCACTTTGGTACAATTGTGCTTTTGATTTAGCCTCAATTGATTGAACCAAATACTACTTTCTTTCTCCCATTTTCTTTTGAAACCAAAACTACAAAGATTAAGCACCATTTTCTTCTTCAATTTTCTCTCCTTTTGCCGAATGCATCTAAGCTCTAAAATCAATCTCTTTTCTCTTTGATCAATTCTCCTTTCTTTTTCTTTTCACTTTATTTCTCTCTTCTCTTCCTCTCATTGTCGAAACCATATAGGATCAAGAATTTCCTCCTTGGCGAATGTGCAAAAGTTCCTAATCATCTCTTTTCTTTGAGAAATCACCATTATCATCTTCTTCTCCTCTTTCTCTTTTCTTCCTTCTTCCTTTCCTTCTCTTTTCTTTTCCTTTCTTCTTTTCCTCAAACCGAAACCACCATTTCTCTTCTCTTTTGTTAAAGCCAGAATCTTGAAGGACTCAAGTAAGAATTCTATCAATTATTTTATCATTTCCTTTCACTTTAGTAAATTTAGAACTATAATCTTTTATTTTCTCTCTAGGCGAATCTTTTGAAAAGATTTTCAAAGATCTTTGTTGAAGACAACCTTTAAGTGACCATTCAATCATCAAGGTAAGGTTACTATTTTAGATAATATCAATTTCTTTAGATGGATCACTAATCTACGTTATTTTATGGGCGATCTAAGATCAACAAGATAGGTAAGAAAAGGGATGTGCGAAGTGTTTGGAAGAGAGGAGGTATTCCTTTACCATCGAACTACAAACGAAGGGTTGTATCGGCGGTTAGAGACTTTTCACTCGGTTGTGGACCTTCTGCTAACAAAGATCGGTTATTCGAAGTAGTGCGTACAACTGAACCACTTTACGTTGGTGGAATATTGGTGGGTTTTGATCCATCTAGTGGAGAAAAACCACAAATAACTGGATTCGTGAATCAGGGTAAGGATTTAGATCTATTGTCAATAAGTATAGTTTTGTTAACAATAGTTTATACTAACCAAGTGTGTTAATCAATTAGGTGTTGACGAGCAAGAGGGTATTATTCTCACTTTGTTACTAGGTGTGTAACCATACATTAAAATTTCCATAGATTTATATTGTTAAAAAGTGATTATATGATAGTATGTTTTGTTTGTGGATACCAATCATTGGTATACAAAATTCGTGTATGTTACCCAATATTTCGTTTATTTTGCTATATGCATCAATATGAAATAAGCATGACTATATTATGATTTGTGGGTAAATAGCATGAAAATCGATTTGATATGTATGTGCATGGGCATATGGGTATGTTTAATAAAGGAGGAAGTATTCGGTGGTTTTACCACAATTACGTGACTTCGGTCACATATGTGAAATTGGTGACTTGGTCACATATTTGACTCCGGTGGCCGGGCACATATTTGACTCCGTGGCCGGTCACATATTTGACTCTGGTGGCTTCGGTCACATATTTGGCTCCGGTGACTTGGTCACATATTTGGCCCCGTGACTTGATCACGTATTTGAAATTGGACTTGATCGGTGACTTGGTCACATCTGTTTTGGTGGCTTTGCCACAATAAGGCGATGTGCATGTTGACTGCAAAGAAGCGCCTTGATGGTGTGTAGCGGATGGAGGGTCGATTTAGTAATCCCACATTGTGTTGGTTGGTACGGGGTGTGTAGCGGATGGATATTTAGGTTGGGTGGGCTTGCATTTCATTTCATGTACATAATTATGTAATATTGTATTTTTATTACTTGATCATTATGAAATGGGCCTTTGGGCTAAATATGAATTAAATGGGCCTTTGGGCTAAATATGAGCTAAATGGGCCTTCGGGCTAAATAAGAGTGAAATGGGCCTATGGCCATATGTGAAATTTTTGGGCTTGAAAGCACATGATAAAATGGGCTTTTTAGTGTATGTGTTATACATTGAGTTTATGACTCACCCATTTTTATGGGATAACTTTTCAGATGACTCATAGTGCGATGGGTCGGGGCAGCAAGGAATTTGAGGTGGCCAGTGCTCGTATCAAGTATTGTGGAGATTTTCCAACTTAAACTCTTTAAGTTAAATTTTATTACTTAGACTTTATTATGGATTTGTCATTTTTATGTAATAAGGCCACTATAAACTATCTTTATTTCGTGTTTGGATTTACTTTTATTTTGACATGAACAAATATCTATTAAATAACTAAATTGGTTTTCGATAATTATTTAAAAGGTTTTTGTCTCTAATATATAAATGTTTTCAAGGAAATTTTCTTAAGTTTGGTTTCCTTTTGATTTTATTAATTCATCCTAAAAGAATATTTCAAAAGACAAAGTTACTTTACAAGTGTTTCCGCTTAAAGTTTTACTCGAGGAACATACCAAATCCGGTTAGGCTTTTTTGGTAGAGTTTGGGGTGTTTCGACTTGGTATCGAGCCCGTTTTAAACTCTCGGCCTTGGGTTTTAAAGCCCACAACGTTTTCAAAGTTTGGCCCAAATGACTTTTGAAAGTTTTCTTAAGTTAAATGGTTTTATAAGAGCATGGCACTCGAAATTCTCGGCCAGATCCATCGGTATGTACCTTTATTTGATAAGTAATATGAATGTTTGATAAGCCTAAGGAAACCTTAGAGACATGGACCCTAGGTGTATGTGTGCTACTACGAAACCATCGAATATACATTTCATAAGACTTTCTTTTAATAAGAAGTGAAAAGATTCTAATACATAAGACTTTTCGTAAAAGCAGAAAAGATCGTAGTAAACATGAGCTCTAGTTGGCGAGGTCGTCGTGGACATGGAAGAGGAAGGATGATCTGTTTGAACCGATTCGATCTGGTCAAGGTTCCGAGAATGAAGCTCCACCACCCATTTGTTGAGGCGGACTTTCAAGAACAAAATGAAGGTGGTGACGCGATATCACAAATTTGTCTTTGCGAGTTTTAGAACGAGTAGCGAAGCTAGTTCTAGAAATGGGTCTCAAAGTCTATAGCTAAGAGACTAAGATCGAATGGAATTTGAGGTTTTAGGGAGTATCTGGAGTAGCTCCTAATGTAGCCGAATATTGGTTGGAAGCGATCGAGAGGATCATGGACGATATAGACGTGACCGATGAAGAGAAATTGAAAGGTGCTATTTCACTTCTTCGTGATGAAGCCTACCGGTGGTGGCTCACTATAAAGGAAAGTACCCACGTGGATCGTCGGATTGGGGGTATTTTAAGATTAAATTCGAAGGAAAATATGTTGGAGCTAGCTACATCGACTCCCAGAGGAAGACATTTCTGAATCTAGTACAAGGAAACAAGTCGATAGCTAAATATGAAGCAGAATTTTTGCGACTTAGCCGTTATGCCAGAGGGATAGTGGCTACAGAATATGAACGGTGTATCAAATTTGAAGATGGACTTAGAGATGAGCTAAGAGTGATGATTGCTCCACATCGTGAAAGAGATTTTGCAATCTTAGTGGAAAGGGCAAGAATTGCCAAGAGGCTAAACAATTTGAGAGATGTAACCGGACAGAGGCGGAGTAAGAATAAGAGAAGCTTTGGGTCTTGAGGACGTTCGGAACTTTCGAAGAAATCAAGAAATGAGGACCGCGAAGTCAACAGACCTCACGAGTGTACAAAGTCGTACTTGTTCTCAATGTGGGAAAATGCCCCGGGAGAATGCTAGAAGAAGACCGCGGATGTTTCAAGTGCGGTTCAAAGGATCATATGATCAAAGATTGTCCGATGAACTCGAGAGAAGAATCGTTGACAAGTCGGTGCTAATCGGTCGACAGTGGACAACAACCGATAAGAGGTCGTGGTCCAAATGGAAGGGCAATGGTTAGGTAGAGGTCATGAAACTTGATGCAGAGGCGATGGTAGCTCGAGGCGAGACAACCAAGTCCGTGTATGCAGTTAAATCACAGAGAGAAAACGGTGATGCACTGATGTTATCACCGTACATTTTGATTTACAGGTTGCCCTTTATTGCTTTGATAGATATAGGGTCAACTCATTCCTATATCGCTAGTGAAGTATTTGGGACTTTGCATGTGACTTACGGCTGTACCTAGGAAGATGGTGCATTTAGTCCTCTAGGATGAGCAGTAGAAATAGACAAACTTTTTAAGGAAGTGCCTCTAGAAGTCCAAGGGATATAGTTTCGGTGATTTAATGGAGTTGCCGTTCGAGAATTGACCTTATCTTAGGCATGGGCGGCTTGTGAAGTACCGTGCAAATGTGGATTGTCGCTAAGCGGATGTCATTAAGAACTTTTGATGACAAGGAAGTTGTAGTGATGGGCGAGAGACGGAACTACTTATCTAATGTAGTATCCGCTCTTAAGGTGAAAAAGATGGTTAGAAAGGGATGTGAAGCCTTTACGATGTTGGTGAAGTCGTTGGAGGCTAAGGAAGCAAGCATTAATGAAGTCGGGGCGTAAAGGAATTTGTAGATGTTTTTCGGAAGAACTTCCGGTTTGCCTCCGGATCGTGAAGTAGAGTTGAAATTGATTTATTACAAGCGGCGCCAGTTTCTATTGCTCCATATAGAATGGCAAGAAGGAGTTGGTTGAGTTGAAGGCTCGATTCGGGAGTTGCTTGGCGTGGATTCATTCGACCTAGTGTGTCTCCATGGGAGCACCAGTCCTATTCGTGAAAAAGAAGGGCGGATCGATGAGGATGTGTATAGACTACGGCGGTTGAATAAGTGACCATCAAGAACAAGTATCCTTTGCCAAGGATTGACGACTTGTTTGATCGACTTAAAGGAGTCATGCGGTATTCTCTAGATTGATCTAAGATCGGGTATCATCGACTTAAAGTGAAAGAAGCGGATATCCATAAGGCGACTTTTCGAACTAGATATGGGCATTATGAATTTACGGTAATGCCATTCGGATTGACGAATGCCCCAGTTGCGTTTATGGATATGATGAACCGAATTTTCTAGCCCTACTTGGATCAGTTCGTCGTGGTTTTCATAGACGACATCCTAGTATATTCTAAGTCTGAAATGGAGCATGATGAGCATCTCCGAATTGTGTTGCAAGTCTTAAGAGAAAAGAAATTGTACGCCAAATTCAGCAAATGTGAATTTTGGCTGAAAGAAGTTGCATTTTTAGGCCATGTGGTATCTGCGGAAGGAATAAGGGTGGATCCTCGGAAGATTGAGGCTGTGCTAGATTGGAAACCACCTAAGTCCGTAACTGAGGTTCGCAATTTCTTGGGTTTAGCCGGATACTACCGAAGATTCGTCGAAGGATTTTCATCGATAGCTGCACCTTTAACGAAATTGTTGAGAAAGGAAGTACATTTCGTGTGGGCTGATAAGCAGCAAAAGAGTTTTGAGAAGCTCAAGAAAGTTTTGACGGAAGCTCCTATTTTGATCCAACCTGAGGCAGAAAAGGATTTCGTTGTGTATTGTGGCACTTCTCACACGGGTTTAGGATGTGTTCTGATGCAAGGCGGGAAGGTAGTTGCATATGCGTCTCGACAGTTGAGGCCGCATGAAGTTAACTACCCGATGCATGACTTGGAGTTGGCAGTTGTAGTCTTTGCTCTTAAAGTTTGGAGACATTACTTATACTGGGAAAAGTCGATAATATACACGGACCACAAAAGTAAAATATCTCTTGACTCGAAAGAATTGAATTTGAGGCAAAGAAGGTGGATAGAGTTGTTGAAAGACTACGATCGTTCTATCGAGTACCACGGGCAAGGCGAATGTGGTAGCGACGCCTAAGCCGGAAAGTGGTGTTAGATTTAAGGCGATGTTTGCACATCTTAGCCTTTACGATAATGGAAGCTTGTTGGCGAACTTGAGTTAAGCGACATGGTTAAGTCAAGTGAAAGAGAGGCGTTGGTAGATGAAGATCTGAATGAAAAGCTTGACAGTGCAGTGGGAAATTGGAAGATTTTGGTATTATAATGATGGAGTATTGTGTTTTAAAGGTAAAATCAGATGCCAAAGGATCGGGAGTTGAGGCAAAGATACTTGAGAATCGCATGGTAGCCCTATGCTATGCATCCCGGAGGAAGTAAGTTATACCGAGATTTCTGAGATCAATTTTGGTGGCCCGGACTTAAGCGGGAAGTTACGAAATTTGTAGGGAAGTGCTTGGCGTGTCGACAAGTTAAGGTGAGCATCAAGTACCTTTTGGATTACTACTGACCAATAAAGATTCCGCAATGGAAGTGGAGAGAATCACCATGGATTTTGTTAGTGGGCTTCCTCTTACGCCTACTAAGAAAGACTCCATTTGGGTGATAGTGGACCGATTGATGAAATCGCACATTTTATCGATTCGGGTTGATTACTCTTTGCGAAATTGGCGAAGTTATATGTGGTGAGATTGTGAGATTACATGGAGTGCCGTTGTCGATAATTTTGGACAGAGATCAAGAGATTTACGTCGTGATTTTGGAAAGCATTGCATCAAAGCGTTGGGCACAGATTGGTCTTCAAAGCGGCATTTCATCCTCAGTCGGACGGTCAGTCCGAAAGAGTAATCCAGGTATTAGAAGATATGTTAAGGGGATGTGTGATAGATTTCAAGGGAAGTTGGGAGGAATTCTTACCGTTGGCAGAATTTGCGTACAACAACAGTTTCCAATCCAGTATTCGGATGGCACCATATGAAGCACTATATGGACGGAAGTGTCGCACTCCTACGTGTTGGACAGAATTAGGGGAACGTCAGATTTTGGGTCCAGAGATAGTGGCTGAATCTGAAGAAATGGTTAAGGTAATCCGGGCTCGGTTAAAGGAAGCGTCTGACAGACAAAAATCGTACGCAGATCTTAAGCGGAAAGAAATAGAGTTTCTTTGGGGGGACCAAGTTTTCCTTAAAGTTTCACCTTGGAAAAAGGTGATGAGATTTGGACGCAAAGGGAAACTAAGTCCCAGGTTCATTGGACCTTATCGGATTGTGAAGCGAGTCGGATCTGTGGCATATCAGTTAGATTTACCTTCGGAGTTGAAGCAAATGCATGATGTGTTCCATGTTTCAATGCTACGCCATTCTGTTCGGATCCATCTCATATAGTACCGATTGAGGAGGTGGAATTAAGATCAGTTGTCATACAAAGAGGACCAATTCAAATTTTAGAGCGAGATGTAAAGGTTTTACGGAGAAAATTAGTTCCTCTCGTCATGGTATTATGGCGTAATCATGGATCGGAAGAAGCTTCATGGGAGCAGGAGGAAGCGTCTGACAAGAATACCCTCACTTATTCGGTCGGGTAATTTTGAGGACGAAATTATTTTAAGGGGTAGAAGCTGTAACATCCACGATAATTAGGGGTTATGCATTTTACTTAATTGAATGATGTTGCATGCTTAATCATTATTAAGTGCAATTTTGGAAGTTATTTGAGCTTCATTAATTAAGTGAAGGCTTAGTAAAACTTTTAATTTTTATTAATTAAGAGAGAGCTAAGTAAATTAGGCCTTAAAATTAATGACAAGGAGTTTCAAGCATAAGTTAAGTAATTGGCAAAGTGGTTAAGATGTATGGATGTGTGCTTGAGGTGTAAGGTTGAATCTCCTAGGTGGCATTAGGGAGGATTTTAAATTTTGTTTTCTTCCTTATAAGTGTCGGCCAAGAATATTCTAGAGTGGATGAGAATTCATTTAATTTTGGCTATTTGACCATGTGAAAAAGGAAGTTAGGAACTTATGGCATGGGATCATAAGTTGGTGATAAGATGAAGGGGACAAAGGCATGATATTTGGCTATGTTTTGGGGATGTGTTCATGGTCATTTGACCATGAATCTAGACAACATGGAGGCTAAAGGGAGTGGTTTATTTTTTGATAGCAAATCAAGAGTGGATAGGGAAGAAACAAGGAGGAAAAAGGGATAATGTTGGCATTGATTTGGCGAATTTGTGCTTTGCCATTAGGGGAGTTAGCCAAAAGTCTTACACATTCTTTTGTCCATCTTTTCTCAATTTCTCCAAAAGTTCTCTCATAAGAAATTGTCATTGAATTTAGGTAAAGATCTTCTCTTTGTTTTAACTTTATTTTTGATCAATTTTTCTCCAAAAACCCTACCTTGGCGAATGTACCTTAGGCACTTTGGTACAATTGTGCTTTTGATTTAGCCTCAATTGATTGAACCAAATACTACTTTCTTTCTCCCATTTTCTTTTGAAACCAAAACTACAAAGATTAAGCACCATTTTCTTCTTCATTTTCTCTCCCTTTTGCGAATGCATCTAAGCTCCAAAATCAATCTCTTTTCTCTTTGATCAATTCTCCTTTCTTTTCTTTTCACTTTATTTCTCTCTTCTCTTCCTCTCATTGTCAAACCACATAGGATCAAGAATTTCCTCCTTGGCGAATGTGCAAAAGTTCCTAATCATCTCTTTTCTTTTGAGAAATCACCATTATCATCTTCTTCTCCTCTTTCTCTTTTCTTCCTTCTTCCTTTCCTTCTCTTTTCTTTTCCTTTCTTCTTTTCCTCAAACCAAACCACCATTTCTCTTCTCTTTTTGTTAAAGCCAGAATCTTGAAGGACTCAAGTAAGAATTCTATCAATTATTTTTATCATTTCCTTTCACTTTAGTAAATTTAGAACTATAATCTTTTATTTTTCTCCTAGGCGAATCTTTTGAAAAGATTTTCAAAGATCTTTGTTAAAGAAAACCTTTAAGTGACCATTCAAATCATCAAGGTAAGGTTACTATTTTAGATAATATCAATTTCTTTAGATGGATCACTAATCTACGTTATTTTAGGGGCGATCTAAGATCAACAAGAGAGGTAAGAAAAGGGTTTGTCGAAGTGTTTGGAAGAGAGAGGTATTCCTTTACCATCGAACTACAAGCGAAGGGTCATGTCGGCGGTTAGAGACTTTCCACCGGTTGTGGACCTTCGCTAACAAAGATCGGTTATTCAGTAGTGCATACAACCGAACCACTTACGTTGGTGGAATATCGTGGGTTTTGATCCATCTAGTGGAGAAAACCACAAATAACTATCGTTAAGTGAATCAGGGTAAGGATTTAGATCTATTGTCAATAAGTATAGTTTTGTTAACAATAGTTTATACTAACCAAGTGTGTTAATCAATTAGGTGTTGTGAGCAAGAGGGTATTATTCTCTTTGTTACTAGGTGTGTAACCATACATTAAAATTTCCATAGATTTATATTGTTAAAAAGTGATTATATGATAGTATGTTTTGTTTGTGGATACCAATCATTGGTATACAAAATTGTGTATGTTACCTAATATTTCGTTTATTTTTGCTATATGCATCAATATGAAATAAGCATGACTATATTATGATTTGTGGGTAAATAGCATGAAAATCGATTTGATATGTATGTGCATGGGCATATGGGTATGTTTAATAAAGGAGGAAGTATTCGGTGGTTTTACCACAATTACGGTGACTTGGTCACATATGTGAAATTGGTGACTTGGTCACATATTTGACTCGGTGGCCGGTCACATATTTGACTTGGTGGCCGGTCACATATTTGACTCAGTGGCGGTCACATATTTGGCGGTGACTTGGTCACATATTTGGCTCCGTGACTTGATCACGTATTTGAAATTGGACTTGGTCACATCTGTTTTGGTGGCTTTGCCACAATAAGGCGATGTGCATGTTGACTGCAACAAGCGCCTTGATGGTGTGTAGCGGATGGAGGGTCGATTTAGTAATCCCCGGTGTGTTGGTTGATGCGGGGTGTGTAGCGGATGGATATTTAGGTTGGGTAGGGCTTGCATTTCATTTCATGTACATAATTATGTAATATTGTATGTTTATTACTTGATACATTATGAAATGGGCCTTTGGGCTAAATATGAATTAAATGGGCCTTTGGGCTAAATATGAGCTAAATGGGCCTTGGGCTAAATAAGAGTGAAATGGGCCTATGGCCATATGTGAAATTTTGGGCTTGAAAGCATATGATAAAATGGGCTTTTTAGTGTATGTGTTATACATTGAGTTTATGACTCACCCATTTTATGGGATAACTTTTCAGATGACTCATAGTGCGATGGATCTAGGCAAAGAAGGAATTGAGGTGGCGATTGCTCAGTATCAAGTATTGTGGAGATTTTCCAACTTAAACTCTTTAAGTTAAATTTTATTACTTAGACTTTATTATGGATTTGCCAATTTTATGTAATAAGGCCACTATAAACTATCTTTCATTTCGTGTTTGGATTTACTTTTATTTTGACATGAACAAATATCTATTAAATAACTAAATTGGTTTTCGATAATTATTTAAAAGATTTTGTCTCTAATATATAAATGTTTTCAAGGAAATTTTCTTAAGTTTGGTTTCCTTTTGATTTTATTAATTCATCCTAAAAAGAATATTTCAAAAGACAAAGTTACTTTACAATGTGTTTCCGCTAAAGTTTTACTCGAGGAACATACCAAATTCGGTTAGGCTTTTTGGGCCGGGTTTGGGGTGTTTCAATTAAAATGTCTTTGTCTTTAGTTTTTATGAACAAGGTGGTGTCTACTTTGCCTCTTCTAAAGCCATTTTCAATTGAAATTTTGGAAAGCCTTTTATACCAAGCTCTAGGAGCTTGCTTCAAACCATATTAGCTTTGGACAATTTGAAAACATGATTTAGAAAATATAGATTTTCAAAATAGGGAGGTTTTTCAACATATGTTTATGCTTTGTATTGATTCTGTATTGTTTACAAAAGGCATGAGGAACTAATCCCTCTTTGGGGGACTAGCGAGTGGAGGTATGATCTATTAATTATTTTGTAGGCTCACTCAATGGATCAACTGTTTGGGAAAGGAATAACCTAAACCCTAAGATTGATGACCTTGGCAAGTCATCAAGGTAAGAATTAACCCAAAATTGGTATGGCCTATCCGTGAATACTTTCACCCAAGCCAGTCTAGATTGTGAGGTTAGAAGATAAGTAGTCCTTGCTAACTCATTATTCTAGTGGATGCATCAAAAGATCCTTCTAGGATATCAACTAGTTGATTAACGAGGAACCCAAAGCGATAGTTGATGAAAATTATCGGAGCAAGCTAATCACCCATAATCATATTTGATTAATTCCACTTTTCAATTTATTGATATTTATTTATTTGCTATATTTTATTTACTATAAAAATCCCCAAAATCCCTTTTATTTATATTTGCATAATATAACATATTTCGAGCAGTAATTAGATCTTTTGGTGTTTAGGTTAAAATTGATCTAGCACTAGCCTCCATTAGGTACGATCCTTGGAGTACTCACCTACTTCATTGTAACTATTTTACAACTGGATACCGCCTCATTTATATATCTTTTACTGCAATATGTACACTCTTGACGCTAGTACATCCGAAAGCGGTCACTCAACCATCGGTAGGACATCCAAGACGAGCATCCGAAATGGAAAATACCCTAATGACATGTCATTTGTATCTTAAGCATTCACAAGGTGCATACGAGTTGTGTTTCATATCTCTAAAATTTAGTCTTATACACATTATTTCATCACAAGAATTCATCCATATAGTTTCCCATTTTCAAACAAAACCTATAATTTTATTAACATTACAACTTAGCTTATTTCATCACTTACCATTTAACAAGTAATTGAACTCAATCACAACATATATAATTAGATATTAAATCACAAAATTAAAAACTAATTAGTTTAACCAATTTACGAACTTAACTAATCACAATATCTACGAACACTTCTTTGACGACTACTAGACGACTTTTTCTTTACCATGATTATCAACCAACTAAATTTTTTCTTAATCTAAATATAATATATTCATTCAATTACCTAATTCAAATAATTTAAAACACTTAAATTCACATATATAAGCCTTTATCAACATTTTACACTTTTATCCTATACTTTCACCTTTTATTCAATTTAGTCCCTAAACTTAAAACTTTTATAACTATCACAATTAAGCCCAAAACCAAGCTAGCTGAATTTTTACATATGCATATACCGCCCATAATTATTGAAATTTCACAAGAATTCATGTAACTTTTCTATTTTAACAATTTAGTCCTTAAATATTTAAAATAAATTAAAACCACTTTACAAAATAGTCATATTTAACTATCAAACTTATAAATCTATCATAAAACTTAAAAAACATCGCAAATTCATCAATGGCATAATTCAAAACATTTAATTTTTTAACAAATTAGTCCTTGGGTTAGCTAGATTAAGCTACAACGATCTCAAAAACATAAAAATCATGAAAAACAAATGAAAATTACACTTACATGCACAAACAAAAACAAGGTAGAAACTTCAAGCTTGATGGCCATGGAAGTTCGGATGAAGAAAGGCCAAATAATGAAGATGATAAATGTTTTCCTTTGTTTTATTATTTGATCTTTTGTTTAATTTAATAATATTATTATAAAACATATAATTTTAATTCAATTCTTTCACTAATCGTACATACATAATTATTATGGTTTAATTACCATATAAGTCCTCTCCCATTAACTAAATATGCCATTTACTTAGTAAAAATCAATAGCAAGTGAATTTTGTAACTTTTACAATTTAGTATTTTTTCTTTAATTAATTAGCTAAACATCAAAATTTCCTTCCAAACTTCAATATACCTTTTTAGTAAATATTTGTGGGCTCAATTTACAGGAATGAGGTCTCAATACCGCATTTTTCAAAACCACCTGACTTTAAGGTTAAACCACTTGGCCGTTGATAACTATCCAATTAACAAAATTTACCATATGAAAATTTATTAAAACACTATCAACTCATAAATATTAATAAATACTATTTTCGGACTCACACATCAAAATTGTGGTCCCAAAACCACTGTTTCTGACTCCATTGAAAAATGGGTTGTTACATCTTGTATGGTTTTGTTTTTCACGCACAAGTTAGGTACTTTTTGATTCAATCGTCAACTTTAGCATCTAGCGGCGATCCCAAATTCAAAAGTTGGTGATAATTTTGGGTTGGTCATGGCATGTACCTAGGAGTGTTATGTGGTTGTATATGTTATGTTTTGAATGAATTTGGCATTTTGAATGTGATGTGAATATGTATATATCTATAAATTTGGTAATGATCATTGTATTTGGTAATCTTTCTTGATTGTTTAGGTATGTATGTTATAATGCTTATATGGTGATAAGGTAACATGTTTTGAAATAAGCTTAGAAAATGAATGATATGCATATGCTAGGTTTGAATGAATTTGGTAAGGATTTGTATATGCTTGTTTGGTTGATAATGGAATCATTGTAGGTTGTTATGAATGGTTAAATGTTGTATGTCATGTTAATGGAATTGTGGTTCCTTGGAATGCTTATTGAATTTGTTTGAATATGGTGCTATGTTGAATTTGAACTGTTGGATTGAGGTGCCAATTGTGCCATATTTGTTAGGCACTTAGGTTGGTTGATGTAAGTGATGTTTTTGGTATAATATTGATGGTTTTGAACTAGTTGAGATTTGGTTTAAAGTGTTGCTTGTGGAATAAGTGATTTAGGGTTAAAAATCTTACCTTGGAAAGTTTCTATAGGTAAACACGGCCTGATACACGGCCATGTGCCATACACAGGCATATAGCATAGTTGTGTGGTCTACACATTTTAGGTGATTTTTGTGCACAAGACCACAATTTATTACACGAGTCAACGACACAACCGTGTGACATCTTTTTAATATTTGCACTTTTAAGCCACACGATATCAGTGAGTTGCACAATTTGTTCGCATGGTCGTGCGACTCTAGCTTCACACGGCATCAAACTATTACATGGCTTGCCCACACGATTGTGTGCTCCATCCCAAATGGCCTCATCCTTTCACACGATTAGGGGACAAGGCCATGTAACCCCTGTTTGTAAAATTTTTCATTTTTAAATATTTATTTCAAATTTATCCCTATTTGTTAATAAGTTAATTTTAAGCTTTCATAAGCATAATATAAACATGAAATTGATTGCATTGCTTATTACAAATAATCATATGTGGATAAAGTGATATTGTATTGAGATTTGAATTATAAGTGGTATGTAATTATTATGTATTTTTTGTAGCATCCTATTACTCAGGTTCGACTATCGAACCGGGTAAGGGGTGTCACAGGATGGCCCTAGTAGAGCTGAAAGAGTTCAAAGCTTTATTGCAATAACTATTACATAAAGGGTTCATTAGACCAAGTGTTTCTCCTTGAGGTGCACCAATATTATTTTTAAGAAAAATGATAGGACCCTTCGATTATGTATTGATTATAGGCAGTTGAAGAAGGTAACCATTGAGAATAATTATCTGCTACCCAGGATTGAGGACTTGTTGATCAGCTAAGCGAAGCTATGGTATTTTCAAGGATTGATCTACTATCAGGTAAATATAAAAAGGGGATGAATTTCTTAAGACTACATTCGCATGAGCTATGGTCCTTATGAATTTCTAGTGATGCCTTTCCGTTTGACTAATTCACCGGTGGTATTCTTGGATCTAATGAACAGAGTGCTCCAGCTCTACCTCGATCATTATGTTATTTTCTTTATTGATGAGATTTTGGTACACTTGAAGAGCAAGGCAGAGCACGAAGAACACTTTCAAATAGTTTTAAATGTTCTCCGAGAAAATAAACTATATGTCAAATTCAACAAGTGTAAGTTTTGGCTGAAGGAAGTCCACTTTTTGGGCCATGTCATCTCCGTAGGGGTATGAAGGTAGGTCTTGAGAAGATTTGGGTTGTACTCAAATAGAATCTTCCAAAGAGTGTTACAGAGGTACGTTGTTTCCTTAGTCTGGCAAGGTATTATAGAAGGTTTGTGAAAGGTTTCCTCATTATTGCAACACCTTTGATGCAATTATTGAGGAAAGATGAGGAGACTTATTGGTCCGAGGAATGTTAACACAATTTTGATGAGCTAAAGAAAGCATTGAATGAACCCCAATGTTAAGCCAACCTGTATCGAGAATAGAGTACACCATGTTCACAGATAAAACTTTGAATGGGTTAGGGTGTGTGCTTATACAAAAGAGGAAGGTTATTGCTTATGTGTCACACCAACTCAAACATCATAAGAAGAATTACCCAACTCATGGCTTTAAAGATCTAGAGACACTATCATTATAGGGAAAAATGTCACATATTTTTAGACCACAAGAGCTTGAAGTATTTGTTCACCCAAAATAAGTTGAATTTGCTCCTGTGAAGATGGATCAAGCTGTTAAAGGATTATGACTTGACCATTGAGTACCATCTAGGAAAATCAAATGTGGTGGCTGATGCATTAAGTAGGAAAACCAATTTTCATTTCCCATATATTGGAATCTCAACTCAAGGATGCATGGTGTAATGAGATAAAGGAACGCATAAAGTCTAGCGATGCTAGAAATTATAGCCTATGAAATCAAAGGGAGTTATGCTTCATAATAAGATTGTATGTTCCCAATAAGAAATTCTAAGACAAGAGATCATGAAAGAAGCTCACTAAGGACCCTACTCACTTCACCAAAGAAGTGTAAAAATGCATTGAAATTTAAAGAACTTATTACGGTGGCCAGGAATAAAAAGGGAGATATCAAAGTTTGTAACGAAATGCTTAACTTGTCAGCAGTTCAAAGTTGAACATCAAGCTCCTTTTGGTAATTTGCGTTCGTTAGAGATCTCAGAATGGAATTGGGAAACAATTATTATGGATTTTGTTTTGAGACTTCCCTTTAGCACATCAAAGAATAATTCTATTTGGGTGATCTTGGATTGATCAACAAAGTTAATTCACTTAATGGTAGTGCATACAAAATACTCATAGGAAAAGTTGGCAGAGCTGTACATATCAAAAATAGTTCGCTTGCATGGTATTCCTTCTTCAATTGTGTGTGATCGAGATCTTAGATTCATATCAAGATTTTGGAAGAAGTTGCAGACATCTCTTGGAACCAAGCTCCAGTTCAACACCGCCTTCCATCCATAAACTGATGGATGATCAGATAAGGTGATCCAAGCACTAGAAGACATGATCAGAAGTTGCGTGATTGATTTTGTGGATGAATAGGGAGAAGTATCTACCCTTTGCAGAGTTTGCGTATAACAAAAATTATCACGCCAGTTTGGGTATGTCACTTTTTGAGGCATTGTATGAGAGGAAGTGTCAGTCATCGATTTGATGGATAAAGCTTTGTAAGAAAAAGCCAATTGGCCTAGACCAAGTCCATGAAACAAAAGGGAAAGTAATGGTCATCAAAAATCACTTAAAGATTGCCCAAGACTATCAAAAGGCATACGTAGACAAAAGAATGAAATATGTATTTTATGAAGTTGGCAACAAAGTATTTCTTAAAGTCTACCCCTAGAAGAAGATTATTATCTTTACAATGTAGGAGAAATTTAGCCCGAGATTCATTGGACCTTATGAAATCTTGGAATGCATTAGTCCAGTATCCTATCGATTAGCTCTTCTACCAAAACTGTCTAAGATCCATGACGTGTTCCTTGTGTTGATGTTACGAAGGTATTGCTCTGAGCTAGACCATGTGGTTCAATTGGTGACCTAGGAAGTGGAGCCAAATTTACCTTACAAAAAAGAGTTTGTCTGTATCTTGGATAGAGAAATCAAGATACTCAAAAATAAAGAAATTCCCTTACTCAGAGTGTTATGTCAGAACCACAAAGTTGAATAAGCTACATGATAGAGGGAAAGCATAATGAGAGAGCAGTATGTGCATCATTTCATACATATGAAATTTCGAGGATAAATTTTTTATAAGGGTAGGGGAGTTGTCACACCCTAGTTTGGCGAGCCAATTCGGTTTGGGAGAATACACTGGCGAAAACTGCCTGAGTCATGAGACTTAAACCGGTTATGGTTGGTAACTTCGTGGCAAGTACTTTTTAGAACTTCGCCAAAACTATAGAGTTCCACTTCACGAATGTTGAGTTCTTGATCATGGCGAGAACCTTCTTAGGCGAGTTTCCCTCCAATAAGACAACCACTCGTGTTTTCGAGTCACTATTAATGCGAGTATAGTAGTTAGTGGGACATGTTTTAGTCATCTAACTTCCTAGTGGAGGTAACGTGTCAGTGATTAAGACACTAGGAGAGCCTTATAGAAAGTGATTAATCAGTTAAGCATGTAAGAATAAGTAATGATTAGAGTAATTGTAACACCCCAAAATTTGGGGTTAGAAGTATTAAGTCTGTTGGTTGAGTCAATTGGTTTTGGTTAGATTCTAATGTTTATTTTTGCGTTTGAGGACAACGATGAACTTAGTAGTTTAGTGGTTAAGCGTTAGTTTTCCTTAGTTCTTGGGTTTGAATCCTTGGGTGCGCTAAGTGGGAATTTATTTTTTTGTTTTGTTTCAAATTCTTAAAAACAAAATCTGATTGGTTCTGTTAAATATTATTTTACTTCATTTTATTTAGTTGTTTTTTTTAAAACACCCAACTTCTTTCACATTCCACTTTCTTCTCATGTCACCCATTCTCACATTTTTGTTTTTCTTCCTAATTTTAAATTCTGGTTTTTTGCTTCTAAAATATTTGTTTCCTTCATCATCAATTTTATCTTGTGTCCTTCTCGCTACTCAATTTATGTTCCTTGTTCACCATTTCTACACTTTAAACTTTAATAATTTGGTGTCGTCCTTAATCGGTGTTTAAGCTTTTGATGCTGCTACTTTCAAGGTTTCATTGTCCTTTTGATTTTCATCTAATCAAGTGCTAAAGCGAGTAAGTTTGTATGATGTTTCCTTTTTAATAGTTACATTGGGTCTCTTTGATTCTTTTATTTATGATTTTATTCGAAAATTCTTTTAGGTTTTGTGTGTTTTTGTAAACAAGTTGCAGATTGATATCGTTCACTGATGCAAGGAATTGCGAAATTAGGTTTGTTTCTAAACTATAAGTGGTTAAGGGTCGATTTGGTGTTGAGTTTCATGAAATTCAACCAATTTTGGGGTGGTTTACAAACCACACAAGTAGCTGCACGGGCGTGTGCCGTACACATGCAATCAACAAGGCCTTGTGACCACTGTAAAAATTAGGTTATTTTCAAGAAACATGGTCTAGAGTAGGTCATACGGGCTAGTCACACAGTCGTGTGACCTCTGTTTAGGAAAAATTACATTTTTCACATGGGCGTGTTCTTCAGTCCCAAGGTCGTGTGCCTTTTTAACACGGGCGTGTCATTCAGTCACACACACTGGGCTCACGTAGCTTACTCCTCTTAGATTCCCATTTAGGTAATTCATGAGATTAGGCATTGGACTTGGCGAGTCGAAGGTCTCAGAATTTCTCAATTCAATTTGGTTTTAATAAATTTTTTCGTAAGTTCTGATTAACTGTTTTCATCCAAACTGAAAAAAATATTATGGGTTGTGGTATAAGTTTTAATTGGACTAGTTTGATGATTTTTTTGAATTAAGATTGTTATTTTCGTACAAGGATTTGTGCTACCCAAACTATTACGGACTTTAATAATCATTTGGTTTTCAGTTAAGAACTTATGGTTTTCCAATCAAAAGAAAAATGAGACAGTTTTTTGCAGCTATGATGTTTTGAGACTTTAGTTTAAATGATTTCAAATTCAATCCACTTGAATAAAGAATAAATTTAAATTTTACATTAAATTTTAAGCTAGCTTTTACGATTATCAAACTGTTGATTGCAAAGCATAATTCAAGCATATTTTCGATTTTAGTGAAATTTAAATGAAAGTGGTTTTCATAGGTAACTTTTAAAATTTAAACAATTGTCTTTTACCGGGTCACTTTGGTGGCCAATGTAACTGTAACATCCTGAATTAATGGGCCTTTGCATTTGATGTGTATTACGTTCAATGTGTTAATTAGAGTATTTAAGGCCTCAGATTGGGCCGAGGCCTTGGGTAAATTTTTGCTTGGACATTAGAGGGTTTAAAAGATGTTTTCTGTGTTTCAATCACAAGTGGGCTTGTGGCCCAGTGGCAAATGGCGCCACTTAGAGAGCAAGGAGGTGGCGTCAACTAAGGAGGCCCAAAGGTAAGGGGCATGAAGCCCAATTCCTTTAATTGTAACTAGCTAAATTTCGGCATATAGGTGGGTAAGGTTGGACAACAACAAGGCTTAAAAACAGGGAGATTTATCTGATGAATAATATAGATAATTGTGATGATATTAGTTATTAGTAGATTAAGGAGAAAAGATGGGAGTTATCTGCTGTAGGCAGAGTTGGCCGAAATACCAACTCTGAGGGAAGGAGATGGCCAAAATTCCAACTCTAAGGGGAGGAGGAATCGGTTTTGAAGTGGCATAAGGGGTGCCGAAATTCCCCATGTTTGTCAATTAGTCTCGATTTTTAGAAGAGGGCAATTCTGACATTTGATAGGTAAGTGCCGAAATCCCCTATAAATAGGAGTGTATCTCTTCAAATTCCAGCATTTGAACCCTAGTCTTTGTGCCAAAATTTTTAGTCCCTCTCTACACTTTCTATTCTATTTCCTTTTCCAAAAATCGAAACCTCTCAACTTTCTTCCCATCTCCATAACTGAATACCTTTGATTATTCTTTCTTTTTTTTTCTCTCTGTCGATTACCCTACTAAAAGCCAAAACCTTTTTAATTCACTTTCTTTTTCCATTCTTTTCCTCTTGTGCCGATTTCTCCATAAACTGGGATTTTCTTGAAGTGCCAATTTCTCTGTAAAGGTAAGAACCAAATTATTTTCTCTTTCAGTTTTAAGACTATAGCCGAATGGCTAGTAGTTTGATAGGCTATCTTTAGTTTAACTCTTTCGTTAATCGTATGTTCCTTTGGGCGGCACTCCGAGAAATCGTAGTAGATCGAATCATCCAAAACTCAAAAAGTCGAAAACCAATAATCTCTAGTATCCTATCGATTTCGGGATCTCAAGGTAAGGGATTTCTTTAGATTTCCATTAAGATTCGCTATCATAATTGAGCTATTAACTCATATGATATGGTTTAACCCTATTTCGCTATAGTAGTTCTGACAAGGTCTTTTTGGATGGGATCAAATATGGATCAGGAAAAGGAGAGGGTTGGGTCTGTAATCCCTAAGTTTAAGAAACGAGCAGTGTCCGCTATTCGAGATTGGCCACCGAGTTATGGACCAGCTTCCGAACAGCATCTTAGGTAGATAGTAGTCATATCGGCTTTTGACAGTGTCGACATAGAGAGTGTCATCTTAACAGTTATAAGGTGTGTAGAATATTAACACATAAGCATTTATATATTATATGTATGCTAAGGGCTAAAAGCCGGAAAGAAAGGTTATATGAACGGTCATATTACCCAGAAAGGGTAGGCATGGGATGCCAGGTACGTACCTATAGAAACTCTTCTATGTGATTCATAGCATGTGAAAGTATGAGATCTGTTAGATGGCTTGATGACTTGTTTCTTGTATGTATGCATGCATGGGATAGGAATGATTGATGGATTTATGGTAGGGGAGTAGGGTCGAGGCGATCGTGGCTTTGCCACAGCGACATATAGTTGTCGAATACTATAATGTATTTACGAGGTTCGCGTAAGTGATTGGTCTATATGACAAAACATAGGCGTCGAATACTATAATGTATTTACGAGGTTCGCGTAGCGATCGGTCTATATGATGATGACCTGACAACTGCCGATGAGGTGTGTAGTGGATGAAGTGTTGATTGTACAAACCCCACGGTGTAAAGGTTGGTACGGGGGCGTTTAGAGGATAGACTCTTAGGTTTTGGGATGGGCCATGATGTATGACATAATCTATTACCATTGTATGCGGGCCAAGGCCCATAATGTGTTTGTGGGTCCTAGGCTTTTATGTGTTTTCAAGTTTTGCACACTGAGTCTTGGTGACTCACCTTTTTATTTTTTTTCTCACTCTACAGATGAGCACTAGATCGTGGACACGGGAGCCGAGGCGAACTCGAGGGGCCATCAAGACTTTCATTACTATTATGGATTATTATTATTATTCTTTTGGGAATATATTTTTGTAATAAGGCCCCATAACTTAGGTTTCGATTTATCTTCTTTCTTGTTATGTTGGTCTTTACAACTTATGTCTTGCTTTAAAATCTCAAATATAAAACAAAATGGAAAATGGGCTTTTCAAACCCAATCAACGCATTTAATGGATTATTCAGCTATAATAAACTATTTTTTTAAAACCCATCGAAGCAAAGTTTTCAAGATTTAAACTCGTAGAATACCAGATCCGGTGATGACGTATGGGCGAGTTTGAGTGTTACATTTTGGTACGAGCCAGTTCAAAACTCGGCCGTGAAATGGGTCGAGAGGAATTTATGAAAGTAATGTAAGTTGAGAAAAGTTTTGAAAGATATGGCCTTGAGTCTACTTGGTACCGATCTACCTGTAAGTATTCTAACCTTTAATGTGATATATATGATGGGTTTGATGGGCCTTATGGATGTAGACTAGTATGATAGTGTTAATGGACCTTAGGCCTAGATTAAACAATTCTTCAAATCTCATAAGACTTAATTTTTCTTGATTAAGCAGGTCTGTGAACAAGTCACTAGGTTAGGGTGTGGAAACAGGCATACGCATGTCTAGGATTGGATCTAGGAAGAGCTTGGTACTTAAACAATGCTAGTGACTTACCTCCTCCTTTTTGGAATCCTACCTGGTGCGTAGTGACTATTCGCCTTAGCCACAAGGACTTATTGACAGGTCAAAATTCATAACTAAAACCCGAAAGGGACCAGTACCTTATTTTTGTAAAATGACTTGTATGTCCCTAATTTTGTAAAATTATCCGCAATACCCTAGGTTGAGAAACTTTACTGAGGTACCCTTGATTTTGCAAAATGACCAAAATAACCTTGTTTGAAAAATTACCAAAGTACCCCTTGTACGATAAATTACTGAATTACCTCTAATCTACAAAAATTACCGAAATACCCCCAATTGACAAAATTACCGAAATACCCCTGGATTGTAAAATTACCAAAATACCCATATTTTGAAAAATCACCAAGAAACCTTATTTTGGAAAATTACGAAAATACCCCTGTAGGATAAAATTACAAAAATACCTCTAGGTAGTGAAGTGACGAAAATTCCCCTTGGTGATTAATACAAGTTTGTGGATGTTTACTTATGTGTTTGATGTATGTATGTAGTGCTCTGCTTGATGTTGATTGAATGTGAACTCTAGAATTAGGGAATACGGACATGAGAACTGAACTTATAGATAGAATTCAAATTCGAAAGAACTACTGTTAAAACTACTTTCCATAAGACTGTCCGTTATTAATCAGTGGAAGAAAGAATTATTAATTCATAAAATTTTTAATCAGATAAATCGCGAACGGTAGAATGAACACTAAAGGACGTGGTGTGCGTGGCAGAGGTAGAGGAAGGATTGTTGAGTCTGAACCTGGTGGGGTGCAGTCACGAGTCGGAATGAAGTTCAGTGCCATCACCGTGTGGAGGCGAGTTTCAAGATCGATGCTAGGAGATGATGCTGTGTCTCAAGCTATGTTAAGGGTTTTGGAGAGAGTTGCTAGAGCAGGCATGGGCACAGGAGCCTGGAAGTATCTACCAGAGTGACTGAGAGCCAATGGGGCGGAGGTGTTTAAGGAATTTGGGTGTAGCTCCTAGTATAGCTGAGTAATGGTTGGAAGCAATGGAGCTGATCATGGATGATCTCGACTTCATGGATGAGGAGAAGCTGAAGGGAGTTTGACTTAATTTTAGGCATGGACTGGCTAGTGAAGTATCAGGCCAACTTAGATTGTGCAGCCAAGTGGATGGTGTTAACAACCCCCAAGGGAGGTGAAGTGTTGGTGATAGGAGAAAGGGGGAATTGTTAGTCAAACGTGGTAACTGCCCTAAAAGCAGAAGGAATGGTGAGAAAAGGGTGCAAGGCAGTTCTAATGTTTGTACGGGCATTGGAAGCCAATGACCTAACTATTAAGGACGTTAAAACAGTGAAGGAATTTCCTGATGTCTTCGTCGAAGAGCTTTCGGATTACCTCTGGATCGAAAAGTGGAGTTTGGAATTGATCTTCTTCTGGGAATAGCGATGGTATCTATAGCTCCATATAGAATGGCACCGAAGGAGTTGGTGGAATTAAAAGCACAAATCCAGGAGTTGTTGGATAGAGGGTTTATTCAACCAAGTGTGTCACCTTGGGGAGCGCCGGTGTTATTTGTTAAGAAGGATGGTTCAATGCGTATGTGTATTGACTATCGTTAACTAAATAAGTTAACCATCAAGAATAAATACCCGTTGCCAAGGATCGATGACTTGTTCGATCAGTTGAAAGAGGCCTCAGTCTTTTCAAAGATAGATCTGAGGTTTAGGTATCATCAGCTTAAGGTCAAGGAGGCAGGCATTCATAAGATGGCTTTTAGGACTTGCTATGGTCACTACGAGTTCATGGTGATGCCATTTGGGTTGACTAACGCACTAGCAGCGTTTATGGATATGATGAACTGAGTGTTCCAACCCTACTTGGATCGATTTGTCATGGTTTTTATTGATGACATATTGGTCTACTCAATATCAGAAGAGGAGCATGATTCACATCTACGTGTGGTTCTACAGATTCTGAGGGAGAAACAGCTTTATGCCAAATTTAACAAGTGCAAATTTTGGCTAAAGGAAGTTACTTTTCTAGATCACGTGGTGTTAGTAGAGGAGATTAGGGTTGACCCTTGGAAAATTGAAGTAGTGTTGGATTAGAAGCTGCCTAAGTCAGTGGTGGAGATTTGGAGTTTCCTTGGTTTAGCCGGGTACTACAGAAGATTTGTGGAAGGATTTTCTCTGATTGCGACATCGTTGACTAAGTTGTTATGGAAAAGAGTTCCATTTGTGTGGACTGATAAGCAGCAAGATAGTTTCGAGAAGTTAAAAAGGATATTAATGGAGGCTCGGTGTTGATTCAACGGAGAGTGGGAAGGAATTTGTGATTCTTGTGATGCTTCACACGGGATTAGGATGTGTGTTGATGCAAGATGAAAAGGTAGTTGCGTATGCATCACGGCGATTGAGATCGCATGAAGCAAACTATCCCACCCATGCTTTGGAGTTGGCAGCGGTGGTGTTTGCCTTGAAAATTTAGAGGCATTATTTGTACTAGGAGAAATCTATCATTTATACGGATCATAAAAGCTTGAAGTACCTCTTGACTCAGAAGGAGTTGAATCTGAGGCAGAGAAGGTGGATCGAGTTGTTAAAGGATTATGACTGCTCGATCGAGTATCATCTGGGTAAGGCCAACGTGATGGCAGATGCTCTAAGCCGTAAGGTGATCTCTGATTTGAGAGCGATGTTTGCTCACCTTAGCTTATATGATGATGGAAGTTTACTAGCTAAACTTCAAGTGAAACCCTCATGAGTTAGTCAAGGTAAGGAGAAATGGCAGATCGATTGATTGCTTAGGGAAAGTTGCAGTTGATTTCAAGTGATGAGCCAATGGAATTCAGTGTGAATTAGGAAAGATTATTATGTTTTCAAGGGAGAATGTGCATGCCAAAAGACCTTGAGTTGAGGCGAAGGATTTTGCAAGAAGTGCATGGTAGTCCATATGCTATGCATCCTGGAGGGAGTAAGATGTATCGAGATTTATGGGAACAGTTCTGGTGGCCAGGCTTAAAGCGAGAGGTGACTGAATTGGTAGGAAAGTGTTTAACCTATCAGCAAGTAAAGGCGGAGCATCGGTTACCATCAGGATTATTGCAGTAGGTAAAGATTCCCCAATGGAAGTGGGAAAGGATCACAATGGACTTTGTTAGTGGGCTACCTCTCATGCCTACAAGGAAAGATTTAGTTTGGGTGAATGTTGATCGATTGATGAAGTCCGCTCATTTTGTACCGGTTTGGGTCGATTATTCCTTACAAAAGTTGGCTAAGCTATATATAGCGGAGATTGTAAGGTTGGATGGAGTACCTGTGTCAATTATCTCAGACCGAGATCCTAGGTTTACGTCAAGGTTTTGGAAGCGTTGCATCAAGCATTAGGTGCAGTTGGACTTGATCTGATGTTTCATCCTCAAACCGATGGACAGTCTGAGCGGGTGATTCAGATCTTGGAGGACATGTTAAGAAGTTGTGTCATTGATTTTAGAGGTAGTTGGGAGGAGTTTCTGCCATTGGCAGAGTTTACTTACAACAAAAGCTACCAGTCTAGCATTCAGATGGCGCCCTATGAAGCATTGTACGGGCGAAAATGTCATACTCCTACTTGTTGGATGGAATTAGGGGAACGTCAAATTTTGGGTCCAGAGTTGGTTATCGAGACGGAGGAGAAGGTTGAGTTAATTCGGTTTCGACTAAAGGAAGCATCGGACAGACAGAAGTCCTATGCTGATCTGAAGCGTAGGGACATATAGTTTGCCGTGGGTGACAAGGTGTTCTTAAAAGTGTCGCCATGGAAGAAAGTATTAAGATTTGGACGGAAGGGTAAGTTAAGTCCCAGATTCATCGGACCTTATCAGGTGCTGAAACGAGTTGGATCAGTAGCGTATTAGCTAAAGCTACCTACTGAGCTAAGCCAGATTCACGATGTATTTCATGTCTCCATGTTAAGACAATATTGTTCGGATCCATCTCATGTGGTACCTGTGGAGGAAATCGAGGTAAGACCTGACCTATCCTTTGAAGAGGAGCCAATGGAAATCTTGGATCGTGATGTCAAAGTATTACGAAGGAAGAAGGTTCCATTGGTGAAGGGTATATGGCAAAATCATGGCTTTGAGGATGCTACGTGGGACCTGGAGGAAGCGATGCGACAACAATACCCGCATCTATTTGGATCAGGTAATTTCGAGGATGAAATTTCTCTAAGGGGGTAGAACTGTAACATCCTGAATTAATGGGCCTTTGCATTTGATGTGTATTACGTTCAATGTGTTAATTAGAGTATTTAAGGGGCTCAGATTGGGCCGAGGCCTTAGGTAAATTTCTTGCTTGGACATTAGAGGGTTTAAAAGATGTTATCTGTGTTTCAATCACAAGTGGTCTTGTGGCCTAGTGGCAAATGGCGCCACTTAGAGAGCATGGAGGTGGCGTCAACTAAGGAGGCCCAAACGCAAGGGGCATGAAGCCCAATTCTTTTAATTGTAACTAGCTAAATTTTGGCATATAGGTGGGTAAGGTTGGACGGCAACAAGGCATAAAAATAGGGAGATTTGTCTGATGAAATAGATAATTGTGCTGATATTAGTTATGAGTAGATTAAGGAGAAAAGATGGGAGTTATCTCAGAGGCGAGTTGGTGAAATACCAACTCGAGGGAAGGAGATGGCCAAAATTCCAACTCTAAGGGGAGGAAGAATCGATTTTGATGTGGCATAAGGGGTGCCAAAATTCCCCATATTTGTCAATTAGTCTCGATTTTCAAAAGAGGGCAATTCTGGCATTTGATAGGTAAGAGTCAAAATCCCCTATAAATAGGAGTGTATCTCTTCAAATTCCGGCATTTGAACCCTAGTCTTTGTGCTGAAATTTTCAATCCCTCTCTAGACTTTCTATTCTCTTTTCTTTTCCATAAACCGAAACCTCTCAACTTTCTTCTCATCTTCATAACCGAATACCTTTAATTATTCTTTCTTTTTTCTCTCTGTTGATTACCCTACTAAAAGTCGAAACCTTTTTAATTCCCTTTCTTTTTCCATTCTTTTACTCTTGTGCCAATTTCTCCATAAATCGGGATTTTCTTGAAGTGTTGATTTATCTGTAAAGGTAAGAACCGAATTATTTTCTTTTCGGTTTTAAAACTATAGCCAAATGGCTAGTAGTTTGATTAGCTATCTTTAGTTTAACTTTTTCGTTAATCGCATGTTCTTTTGGGCGGCACTCCGGGAAATCGTAGTAGATCGAATCATCCAAATTTCAAAAAGTCGAAACCAATAATCTCTAGTATCCTATCGATTTCGGGATCTCATGGTAAGGAATTTCTTTAGATTTCCATTAAGATTCGCTATCATAATTGAGTTATTAACTCATATGATATGGTTCAACCCTATTTCGCTATAGTAGTTCTGACAAGGACTTTTTGGATGGAATCAAATATGGATCAGGCAAAGGAGAGGGTTGTGGACTGGCTTTTGAATAGCATCTTAGGCAGATAGTAGTTGTATCGACTTCTGACAGTATCAACATAGAGGGTGTCATTTTAACAGTAATAAGGTGTATAGAATCTTAACACATAAGCATTTATATATTATATGTATGCTAAGGGCTAAAAGTCGAAAAGAAAGGCTATATGAACGGTCGTATTACCCAGAAAGGGTAGGCATGGGATGCCAAGTATGTACCCATAGAAACTCTTCTATGTGATTCGTAGCATGTGAAAGTATGCGATCTGTTAGATGGCTTGATGACTTGTTTCTTGTATGTATGCATGCATGGGATGGGAATGATTGATGGATTTATGGTAGGGGAGTAGGGTTGCGAGGCGATCGTGGCTTTGCCACAAGCAGGATAGCTGTCAAATACTATAATGTATTTCTGAGGTTCTCATAAGCGATCGGTCTATATGATGAAAAACATAAGCATCAAATACTATAATGTATTTACGAGGTTCGCGTAAGTGATCGGTCTATATGATGAAGACAGCACAGCTGTTGATGTGGTGTGTAGCGGATGGAGGGTTGATTGTAGAAATCCCCACGATGTAATGGTTGGTACGGGGGCGTTTAGAGGATGGACTCTTAGGTTTTGGGATGGGCCATGATGCATGACATAATCTGTTACCATTGTATGCGGGCCAAGGCCCATAATGTATTTGTGGGTCCTAAGCTTTTATGTGTTTTCAAGTTTTGCACACCAAGTCTTGGTGACTCACCCTTTTATTTTTTTCCCACTCTACAGATGAGCACTAGACCGTGGACATGGGAGTCGAGGCAGACTCGAGGGGCCATCAAGACTTTTATTACTATTATGGATTATTATTATTTTTCTTTTGGGAATATATTTTTGTAATAAGGCCCCATAACTTAGGTTTCGATTTATCTTCTTTCTTGTTATGTTGGTCTTTACAACTTATGTTTTGCTTCAAAATCTCAAATATAAAAAAAAATTGAAAATGGGCTTTTCAAACCCAATCAACGCATTTAATGGATTATTCGGCTATAATAAACAAGTTTTTTTAAAACCAATCGAAGCAAAGTTTTCAAGATTTAAACCGGTAGTATAACGGATCCGGTGATGACATATGGGCCGGGTTTGGGGTACTACAGTAACCTCCAGGATTAGGTCGTAACTTTTAAGTCAGGTTTTGGATCGTTACCTTTAGTGGTATCAGAGCTAGGTTTGTACAAACGCGACGACTGTGTTTTTTTTAATGTGTCTACATATAGGGTTTTAAAAGGGTTTTGACAGAAACATACCACAATGTTTTAAATTATTTATTTGAAACAAAGTGTCTGAAACTCCAATATTGGTCCGTAAGAACTCCGAAAATGTAAGATTAGAAGTTTAAGATTGTTGTTTCTGATTATTCAATTATGAAAATTATAGATACTTTATGATATTAGACTCAATGACTGTTATGGAATCCAGTGATAAGAGGGATTGTGAGAATCTACTTAGTGGGAACTTAGATGAGTCCTCTATTTCACTGGGACGCTGACCCAGTTAGTGAAGGAAGTTTTGGAGAGAGTCTTCGAGGCTAGTTTGGAAAGAATCAGGGAAGTGGTTCAAGGTAGGTGTGTAAAATGCAGGAATAAGAGAGGTCATAGCCCTTCGAGTTCGGAGCTTCGACCTGCGAAGCGTGTTAGATCTCAGCAGAATGTTAGTAAAGGTAATATGGATGGTTTTGGTAGTGGCGCGAATATTTTGATTTGTGGAAATTGTAATAACCGCCATCCAGGTGAATGTCAGAAAAAGTTGGGAGCATGTTTCACATTTGGGTCCACGGAGCATTGGATTAGGGAGTGTCCTTGCCGACATTGAGATAGGTATAGTTGTAGGTTATGTGAATGGTGTGTTGTTTGTTTGTTTGGATACAATGTGCTTTCTGGTTGTTTGGCTAATAGATTGTGTGTGTGATAGTAAGGTAGATCTTTTAAGACTGTGCATAAGAGATTGCAAGGTAAGTATGGTATGGTAGTGCGTTGGGATTAGAGTGTGCAACAAAAGCATAGTGGTGACTCTTGTGTTTAGGCGATTATTCAGTTAGTGGAAAATTTCAGGGATAAAATTTCTTTGAGGCATGAATTGTAACACCCCAAAGTTTGGGGTTAGAAGTATTAATTCTGTGGGTTGAGTCAATTGGTTTCAGTTAGATTCTTACGTTTCTTTTTGCATTTAAGGACAACGATGAGCCTAAGGTTCAATGGTTAAACGTCAGTTTTCCTTAGGTCTTGGGTTTGAATCCTTAGGTGCGCTAAATGGGAATTATTTTTGTGTTTGGTTTCAATTTCTTAAAAACAAATCTAATTGGTTCTATTCAATATTATTTTACTTCATTTTATTTAGTTGATTTTTAATAATAAAAACCCCAACTTCTTTCACATTTCATTTTCTTCTTACGTCTCCCATTCTCACCTTTTTGTTTTTCTTCCCCAATTTCAAATTTTGGTCCTTTTGCTTCTGAAATATTTTTTTCCTTCATCATCAATTTTATCTTGTGTCATTCTTGCTACTCAATTTTTTTTCCTTGTTCCCCATTTCTATAGTTTAAACTTTAATAATTTTGTGTCATCCTTATTTTGTGTTTAAGCTTTTGACGCTATTGCTTTTCAAGGTTCATTGTCCCTTTGATTTTCATCTAATCAAGTGTTAAAGTCGGTAAGGTTATATGAAATTTCCTTTTTGATAGTTACATAGGGTGTCTTTGATTCTTTTATTTATGATTTCAATCGAAAACCCTTTTAGGTTTTATTTGTTTTCATAAACAAGTTGCTAATTGGTATCGTTCATTGGTGCAAGGCATTGCAAAATCAGGTGTATTTCTAAACTATAAGTGGTTAAGGGTCGATTTGGTGTTGAGTTTCAAAAAACTCAACCAATTTTGGGGTGGTTTACAAACCACACGGTCGTGTGCCACTATAAAAATTAGGTTATATTCAAGTCACATGGTCTGGAGTAGGTCACACGGGCTGGTTACACAATTGTGTAACCTCTACTTAGGAAAATTTTCATTTTTCACATGAGCGTGTGCTTTAGTCACACAGTCATGTGCCTCTTTCATACGGGTGTGTCATTTAGTCACACGGTCATGCCTCCCCTGCTCCTTAGAATATGTTCACTTTGTCACACGGGCACAGTGAGTTACACGGTCTACTCACATGGTTGTGTAACCCAGTCATATGGGCTTGTGTCTTAGCCATACAAACATGTGCCTCTGTCACACATGTGTGTCCCTCCTTTACATGATCGTGTAGGCCTGTCACATAGTCTAGACACTCCCATATAGTCGTGTGGCCTTATCTTTATAGTTTTTGCACCCTTTTAACAAAGTAGTCCATTTTAGCTCTTGACAGGGTCCTTGGAAGTTTGAAAATCTGTAGGAGTGTGTAGGACTTTAATTGTGTTTGAATTTTTATGAATATACTTTTGTTAGATTTAATTTTGTGATGCATATGGGCACATACATGGTTTTTTGAATTAATTTTGATGTTTGTATAAGTTTCAATGTGATATTTTAGACATTGTGATTAGTGTGTTGTGCTATGTTATAATTGAATACAGGTATGTCAAATTCGATTTTGTTACTTTGATTATGAGCTTGTCTGAATTGTTTCATCATTCACATAATACTGATTGTATGTACTTTTGCATTATGGTTGGGATTTGGTTATGAAGAGAAGGGAGTTTGTAACACCTTTTACCCTTATTCGAAACTAGAATAGGGTACGAGGCAATACCAGGCATAAACACAAGCAATCATACAAAATCGAGACGTGAATCTCCATCCAAATTTAAATCTTTTCATTTACATTCCTATCATTTCTAAAATGAGCTTACGAGGCCCAAAACATGCTTTAGGAGCGGTTCGGGACTCAATTGAGAACTTTAGAAAGTTTTAGGACACTTAGAAAATTTTGGCTAAAATAGGGGTCACACACTGTGTATGGGTTCGGGACACGCCCGTGAGACCCTGAGACACACCCGTGCTACAGTCCGTGTTCAAAATAGAGTGCTCACTGACTTTGCCACATGGCCGTGTGGTCGATTTAATTTTCATAATTTTTCATAAAATAGGTGTAGGCTTCACACAGCCAGGGTGCTCGCCCATGTCCAAGGCAATGTAGCACACACGGCTGAGACACACGCCTGTGTCTCTGCCGTGTGCTATATTCTGGACATTCTATTTTGCATCAATTAAGGTGTAGGAGACACACGGCCAGAACACATGCCCGTGGGGCAGACTGTGTGTCACACACAGCCTAGACACACACCCGTGTGTCTACCCATGTGGACAAAAACAAGGCTATTTACTAAGCCATTTTGTCACCATTCCATGCATATACCTACACAGCAAAACATATCACCAATCCAAACACATACACTCAACCAAAACAGCCACATCATTCACATGTTATTTTCTATCACATACAACATTGATCGCTGCAAAACAGTCTAGTTTTAAAATTTATAAAGAATGATCGAACCTGCAGACTAACTATGACAACGATAGAGGCAAGTGCACCTATCGAACAGTAGTATAGTTAAGGCAAGAATATCTTATTGATTGGTTGATTTATTTAAAACTAACAAAATACTTTAAACTAAAATGCAAAGATAAACGAATAAATTGGGAAAGACTTTGGAAAACTCAGTTGATAAAGACGATACCCTCAGGAAGAATCCACATATGACTTTGCTCATTATTTATCCCTAAACCATATGATTTCTTTACTTGGCTTGATCCGTGAGACTCCCTAACCTATATTAAACCTTCTCTCGAAGCGAATAACATCTAACCTCAGGTTAATTAGTGGAACTCTTGTTCTCTTATAATAACCCCTTAAGGAAGTAGTAAATCAATCAATGGATTCCCATATTAGGTTTCATCCTGATCCGGCAAAATCTCGTAACCCTATCTCTAGGCGCCCGATCAACTCCGCTTAATTATGCTAGATCTACTCTTAGGCAGGGTCTATTCCTCCTCCACCTGAGCACATCAGATTAAATTAAACAACATAATTAAGAACAAACTAAGTATTTATCATATAAATTTAGAAAATAATAACAAAATCGTCATAGGTTTCATCCCCTTCAAGTATCTGAAGGGTTTAGTTCATAACTAAATAAGAAAACATCTCAAGAGAAAAGATAAAACAAAATATTAGAAATCCCAAAAACCCCTTGAAGGAATTGAAGGAGAGATCCATCGTCTTGAGTAGAATTCGGCTCTTCGAGATGGATCAATTGGCTATCTTCGAGGAATTCCCTAAATAAGAAAGGCTCTGGCAAAAAACTCTGCTAAAACTTGACGCCCTTGAATAGCCGCCTTGGGGTGTTTATATATACTTTTGGGATGCTTTACATGGCTCCTAAATACTCATAATTTAATCATAATTCATTCCTAGGTGTTTAAGTAGACTTAGGATTGCATTTCTTGGGCTCCAAGCATCCTAATCCGAGTGAAATTGCTCTTTCCCGCGGCAGGGGCACAGTCATGGCATCCCGTGTAAGTCTTCTTCTAGCCCGTGTCTCTATTCTGTTGATTTAGGCATGGCTTTGGCACGGCCGTGCACGTAGCTTCGAGTCTGTCAATTAGGGCATGGCCGTGTGAAGTGAATGGCAAGGCACGGCCGTGTCGATTTCTTGGGTTGGCCCAATTTGGTCCATTTTATGCCCATTTTACGTTCTTTTTATCCTTAGGTGCTTTCATAAGCATAAGACACGAAAAGAAAGGATTAAGAGCACATTTTTACATAAATCGAGGATAAATTTATCCAAAAGCATACTAAATATGGGATTAAAATATGTTACTTTTACGGTTTATCAAATATCCCCACACTTAAGCTTTTGCTTGTCCTCAACCAAAATTCTCAACTTATAATTAAAATGAACTTTCCACAATTCATAATTCTTATTGACAATGTCTCATCATAATTCATAGATAATTTATACATGGATAATTCAACTCAAAGGGTCCTAAAGATTCAATTACGATAAGTCATACCTTTGTAGTACGAAAGTATAGGTGTCACCCCTTATCTAATTAATTACCTTTAATTCAAAATCGACAAGGACTGACATCCTCACTAAAGATTCACTCAAATCACTCAATGGTGTTTAAGGTTCAAGAATAAGCACTCTAAATCGAACCTGAAAAGTTAATCCTATAGGCTTGCATGAAAGTCAAATCTCCACCACTGTATATGAGATGATACATAAATCAAAAGGTCTTTAATCAGGGTTGGAACGGGGCTTGGGTTAAAAGGTGTGGATAAAGGCTGAATTAGAAGGTTAGAATCGAGACTGACTTGACAAATTGTCTAACTAGAAACACTAAACTAAATATGAATATTAACTTCGAATGAAAGCTAATAATATCACTATTGATAATTACTCTATAATAAGGAGTATTTTGGTAATACTTTAATACGAGCTTTTTCAACAATTGGAGTTTAAATGCTCTAAGCTCTTTTGTATACTACTAATATTGAATAAACTTGGATTTTTTATTTTTTATTTTTTATTTTTTTAAGAACAAATTAAAACAAACATAATAGAAGGAACTTTGATAATTGAAATAACCTAACTCGACAATTGATCAAATCAATTCTCGATAGAGGGGTAGCCAAAAGAATGTTGATAACAAATACAAAGGGATTTTGGGTTAATATTAGTGGGTGAGTCAATAAAAAGGTTGTTAGGATTCAACGGGGTTCACTAGGGGTTAATTTGTATGGGTAGGCTTTTTAGCGGAGTGAATCGGGTTAAAACCATGTGCCTTTATCATCTCAGTATATCAAATCATTAATGTGGTCTCAACATGTATAAATGAGGCAAGTTCTAGAATAACAGTTCAAAGTCGACACACTCATAATCAATAAAGTGAGCACGAAAAAGAATAGATATGCTCTACAAGGCTCAAAATCCCACAAAAATTATGGGTGTTTTGACATCAATCCTTATAAATTTTGAACTTCAAGGTGATACTCAAATTCAGTTCAATGACCCATCAATTTTTTTATTTTTAGAAAGTAAATTTATCATGCTCGATTCTCTAGTATCTTTCAAATTTAATCATCAATGCACAATTAACTATGACTTACTCTAAAACATATCAATAAAAATCATATATCATTAGAAATTTCACCCTAATTAATAATATGAGGAAAATACTCAAGATCAAGACTAAATTTAGGGTTTTGAGAATTATGCAAAAAGTTAGGCACTATTACCCCTACACTTAAGGTGTACATTGCCCTCAATGTACAAAGATAGATAATGATAATTAGATGCCAAATCAAAAGATAAGTGGGAAAGTGACAATTCTGGATTTTTGGATGGCTCGAGAGTTGTTTCGATGACTTTTGATGTAGTGATTTACTCCCGATGCTATGTAGGTGGAGTGTGTGCTTGTGGCTGAAGTCATTATTGAAATAATTTAGTGTTGCCATGAAATGTATATTAGGCGATTCAAGATTAGATAACCAAATGAGGATTAATATAAAATATTCTATGAAGGAAAGTTCTAAATTAAAATATATGAAATAAAAATATAAATATAAATAAAAACAGAATGAAATGGTGAATAATAAAAGTCGAGTATTATGTAATGAGAAGAACCCAAAGGTCTTAATCATGTCCCGGGTTCTGCGATGGTTCACTAGTGAGATATAGAGGTGCTGGCACATTTGTTGAAGTGTGGCCTCTATCCCTTCGAGGTGCCTAGTGTTTTCAGCAAAATATAACTCAAACTGGTTGAGTCGAGCATTTATGTCTGATAGTGAAGGTGATGCTCGGTACTGGTGGTGCTAAGTCTGTGCTTCTTCTAATGGTGGTGGGATATTATCAGGAATGTCCTCGGCTTCCTCTTCAGCAGTAGGTGTCGCTAGTTAGTATTGAGGGGGATCAGTGCCTCTTCGGTGCTTAGTCATTTTCATGTGGAGCATCGTCTGGATGCCTTGAGGTGCCATATTCCCTATCAGTGTGAGGGATGCAATTTGATTGTCGGTGTTGAGGAGCTTGAAATACAGGGCTAGTCTCGTGATGTAAGGGCCCATTGATAGGATTCCTGTTCGGTGCTGCTCTGTTTGATGCTGCATTGTGCATGCAATGAAATATGCCACGTCAAAGACATGTCCTTCAGACATGCATGACAAGAAATAGACATCTTGTTTATTGATGACACCAGTGCTTTCTTTGCAACCTGTAATAGTATGAGCAAGAATGGCATGAAGGTACCTGAGAGCGAGGAGGAGGGCAGTCGCTTTGGAGGTACTCAGATTGTAATCGTATTTAGCTGATTTTAGGTGGCGCCAACATGTGACAGGGGTGCAATGGAGCTCTCTGTTTAACTCGGAGAGTGAATTTTCCTATATAAATTCTGGCGTATAGAGTCCGAGTGCCGATTCAAATTGAGGTACGCTCAGTCAACGTACATTGCCCCTAGGAGGAATTGGATTGTGTCGGCGTCATCAAACTGTGTCATGACCGTCTGTAAGGTGAATGTGGTACAGAACTCGAGAGTGAGTTCCAAGTATGTGGGCTCTACAATCGCGAAAAATTGCTCCTGTAACACCCCAAACCCAGCCCACGAGCCTTGACCGGATCTGGTATGTCACTGCGAAAACATTTGAAAAGAATTTGACTTAAAGGTGAAAACGTATAAATTTATTGTCTTTGGAAAAACATTGTATAATTAAAAGCCCATAAAAAAAAATTAGTTGTTATAAAATATCCGATTTGAAAACTTTATTATATATTCTAAAGATGTAAGTTGCTGAAAATAAGAACATTTTCAAATAATAATTTAAACGCCAATCCAACCAAGACATCGTAAAAATCTTTAAATACTTTAGGAGGCCCTTATTACATCAAATAAATTCTCAAATACTGATAATATAAAATTCGTAAATCAATTAAATCATCTTTCGCATAGGCCACCTCGTATCCACTCCAACCCGGTCCAAGCTATATGCATCACCTGCAACGTTGGTAAAAATTTGGGTGAGTCACATAGACTCAGTGTACAATTAGTCCACTGAATTCCACCCACATGTCAGATATTAACGTAATGTTATTCACATAATTTCACTTATTGGGCTTGGCCCATAACCATATCACATTCTTACAATAGGGTAATTAACTACATGTTTCCACATCTTGAGCTTGGCCCATACCACATTAATTGACATACACAATTATGGAATTATGAAACCCAACCCACCTAGGGTCCATCCTCTATACACCCCGTATCCAGCCTACCACACACCCGGGATTTTAAATCACCCTCTCCTTTTACTCCAATATGGCAACAAATGCCATCCATGCAAACTTAATCGCAATTAGTCCACAACGCGACCTCGGTCGACTAATCCACGATGTAGCCGAAGCTATCATCAAAACCATGATGAGCACAAAGCCATCAATAACCACGATATGGCACATAGTCTATATCAATCACGATGAGGCACAGAGCCATTCATCAAACCACGTACTCAAAGTACACCCTGTCCTTCTTTCATATCCCACCCATGCACATGCAACGTAAAATAGTGCCATGCATGTACATGTTATTTCGCATATTATCACATATTCATAACAATAGTCACATTTCATCAGATTCGGTACTTACCAAATTATCAACATACCCCTTGAGGGTATCCACATCACAATTTCCATTGCTCTAGTTAGCACATTCATAACACACATACAGATATCACATACAATCATAAACCCGAAAAACAGTAGGCTAACTACACACCTGCCTATTAGCGAAATCCCGAACCACTCGAATCTAACATGATCTCGAAACGTGGTTCTTCCTTCTCCCTAAATGCCGATTTGGTCTCCTACCAAATCCCGAATCACACTCGAGTTCCTTTGCAATCGGCCACACATTGGGACCTACAAATAATTAGCCTTGGCTATTGAGCGAATCTGAGTAGATCTAAACTTACTAAGTATCCTTACCAAACGATCTAGAACTCAAGCCTCTGTTACCTCTATCGATTAGTCCCTAAAATCATAATACACAATCGGTCACCACTTAAACCCATAATATGGCCTATGGCCAAATGTTATCAATCACTTACCTTGATGTTCCAAAACCCGATAGATCTCTTTTAAGGCTCCTTAGCATCGGCTACACACAAAAGAACACATAATCATGGCTTAAAGAATATTCGCCATCCCTAGGCCTATCCTCATGATTTCGCACACTAGAAAAAGAGCTCAAACCTGAATGATAAAGAAAGAACTTACCACTACACGTTGAAGAGAATAAAAGATCACAAGCACGTAGTCGATGACCCCTCCAATAAAGATTTGACTATGGTGTTTCAAACTTTTAATAATAGAAATAGAGTAGAAAATGAGGTTATATGGTTCGGCTATGGCCCTTAAAAGAGGGTTGAAATATTCGGCCACAAGAGAGCAAATAGGGGGAAAAAGAATAGCCTTAAGTGTTTTCGGCATAGAGAGAAAATGAGATGGAAAAACCCAATTTCACGCACAAAGAAAATTAAAGAAGAAAAAAGATAACAAAGATGATCACTCCCCTTATCATACCATATTTTCTTGATTCCATACCTTAACTAATAACTTGCCTTATTCCTTTAGTCTACTATCCATAAATGATAAAATCCAACCTTATCTTAATTAGAGTTGACCGACACATGCCATACACATGCAAAAATAAAAGTCACCTTATTGCCATTCATGGGATTCGAACCTCTTCCCTCATGCAATTACTCATACGCCAACACCACTTTACTACTAGCTTATTTATGCTAACATTAAACACTTAAATTAACTTAAGCATCATAATCACTTAATCTACTTCACTAAATTCTCCATAGTAAAAATTATTCTAAACCAATTAATTTCAAGCCTTCTCAAGACTGTATTAGGCATACAACAAAATTATATCCGAGATAACACAATTAACAAGATGATACTCAACTTTTTCCTAAAGCCCAAGGCCCAATTGGTCTAATCCTACTAGGCCCAATTTTGGGATATTACAATTCTACCCTCCTTAAAAATAATTTCATCCTCGAAATTACTTACTTACAAACAACCGTCCGTCCTAACTCACCACACTACGCTACTATTGCGCACTCTGATTTAATAAAATTAGCACATTTCTTTTGCAAAATCCCAAAGTTCACAGTCAAGATTCCATATACTTCGCTAACATCACAAGAACGAACTAGCTTTATAACAACCAAAGTAATAAAGAAATTCCAGGATTAGGGAACATACCCGATCCTATCTGGGCCAACTTCTTCCTTGCTGTGACTGATTGCCTAAGCCAACCATGGTTGCCTTGCATCCGAACCTTCAGCACCTTTGCTTGGTGTTCCACGTCCTTGGACTCGTGCCCTATCCATCACTTGAGGACATTTCTTAACCAAATGAGCCTTAGACCCACACCAGAAACATTCCTTGCTATTTCCCCAACATTCTCCTACATGAGCTCTCCCACATTGGGCACATAGACGACTCGATTCTCCGTAAATAGAATCGCATGCAGTACACGTACAAAATTCTCAATCCTTGGCCTTTTCTGAAAACCTTCAGATGATTCCGACGATCCAAAACTTCTCTTATTTCAGTTCTTATTCTTTTCTCGGTTTTGCCTCACAGTCTTCTTAACTTCTTCAGCTATCTAAGCTTTCTCTACTAGAATTGTAAAATCTCGTTCTCTCTGCGGAGCGATCAACACTCACAGCTTATTCCACAATCCATCTTCGAATCGGACACACCTTTCGTAATCAGTGGCCACGATTCCTTTAGTATATTGACTTAACCGTACAAATTCCACTTCGTACTCCGCTCCCGACATACTTCCTTGTACCAAATTTAGAAACGCCTTCCTTTGCGGGTCTAAATAACTAGCTCCAATGTATTTTCCTTCGAACTTAACCTTAAAGTACTCCCAATCTACTCGATCTGCAAGGGTACCTTGTCTAACAGTGAGCCACCATCGATAAGCTTCATCCCGGAGCAACGAGACAACACCTTTCAATTTTTCTTTCGCCGTTAGATCCAAATCATCCATAATCCTTTCAACTACTTCTAGCCAATACTCCGCCATGTTCGGAGCTACACCAGACACTCCTCTAAAAATCTTGGCTCCGTTTGACTTAAGTCTTTCAGGCACTGATTTTCGAGCTCCATTGCTCACATTAGCTCCTGCCACTCACTCTACCACTCGCAACATGGCCAACGATACTGCGTCATCTCCTCCAGTCTGATCTTGATCCTCTGCATACTTCTTTGGCGGTGGCACATCATTTTTGACCCATGGCCGACCCTCACCGGTTCGACATCGACATTCTACCTCGACCACATTCACTAGAACTAATTACTAACGTCGTGATTTAATCGATTAAAAGTTTTATGCATTAGTACTTTGTTCCTTTGTTTATCCGCTAGCAGTTTTATGAAAATGAGTTTAATAGTGGTTCTCTCGATCAAACAAAGTCTCAGTTCAAGTTCACTATTCTAATTCAGAGATTCACATTCACATTCACATTCATCCATCTCGATAGAGACACATCCATTCACAACATTCACTTCACTACTTTGGGCATTCCTGATCATTCCCCACCCAGGTGTAATTTTGTTATTTTTCCTATAAGGGTATTTTGGTAATAAATCGGGGTCAATTTGAAAATATTTACAAATCAAAGCATTTCAAAATTTACAAAACCTCGGGGTTATCTTGAAAATTTTGTTTTCCAAATCAAGGTATTACAAAATTTTAGAAATCGGGGTTATTTTGGTAATTTTAGAAATCAGGGTACTTTGGTAAATTTCCAAATCAGGGTATCTTAAAAATTTACAAAATTTGGATTCTTGATATTTTGTAAAACAAAAGTATATTTGCAAAAGTCGAGGGTAGTATGGTAATTTTAGAAACCAAGGGCATTTTTATAATTTAACCACCATCAGGGGTATTTTAGTAATTTGGCAAACCGAAAAAATTTTTCGAGAAATTTTCAAAATAAATTTTATTACAAATCGAAGGGATAATTTAAGGATTTAAAAAAAAACTAGGGTTTTTATAAAACAGTATGGCTAGTCCCTTCTGGGTTTTAATTATCGGGTTTAGCCCATGAATAGGTCCTCTTGGTTAGGGTGAACCGTAGCTACGCACCGGGTAGGATTCGAGTGGAGAGGAGGTGAGTCACTAGGACTACTTAAATACCAAGCTCTTATTGAATCCATTCCTAGACATGCGTACAATGGTTACCACACCCTAACTCGCGACTTAATCATAGGTTTGTTTAGTTGTTCTTAAGTCTTATGCATGTGTGTACTAGAGGGTCACTATAATCTTCTATCTCGAGCCCATTATGCCTTATAACATCACATATACAAATGTAAGTCGTGGGTACTTACCGGTGGACTTGGCCTGAGATCTGAGTGCCATGCGTAATAAACCTGAAAAATTTATGGAAGCCCAAATCTTTGAAAAGCCCATCTTAAAAAAAAATGTTTTTGGGCCCAAAACCCTCAAAGTTGAGTTTTGAACCAAGTTCTGACCACAAAATTGTAACACCCCAAACCAAATCGTAATATCCCAAAATTGGGCCTAGTAGGATTGGACAGATTGGGCCTTGGGCTTTAGGAAAAATTTGAGTATAATCTTGTTGATTGTGTTAGCTAGGATATAATTTTGTTGTATGCCTAATACAGTCTTGAGAAGGCTTGGAATTAATTGGTTTAGAATAATTTTTAGTATGGAGAATTTAGTGAAGTGGATCAAGTGATTATGATGCTTAAGTTAATTTAAGTGTTTAATGTTAGCATAAATGAGCTAGTAGTAAAGTGGTGTTGGCGCATGAGTAATTGCATGAGGGAAGAGGTTCGAATCCCATGAATGGCAATAAGGTGACTTTTATTTTTTCATGTGTATGGCATGTGTCGGACAACTCTAATTAAGATAAGGTTGGATTTTATCATTTATGGATAGTAGACTAAAGGAATAAGGCAAGTTATTAGTTAAGGTATGGAATCAAGAAAATATGGTATGATAAGGGGAGTGATCATCTTTGTTATCTTTTTTCTTCTTTAATTTTCTTTGTGCCGGAAATTGGGTTCTTCCATCTCATTTTCTCTCTATGCTAAAAACACTTAAGGCTATTCTTCTTCTCCCTATTTGCTCTCTTGTGGCCGAATATTTCAACCCTCTTTTTAAGGGCCATAGTCGAACCATATAGCCTCATTTTCTACTCTATTTCTCTATTATTAAAAGTGTCGAAACACCATAGTCAAATCTTTATTGGAAGGGCTGTCGACTACGTGCTTATGATCTTTTATTCTCTTCAACGTGTAGTGGTAAGTTCTTTCTTTATCATTCAATTTTGAGCTCTTTTTGCTAGTGTGTCAAATCATGAGGATAGGCCTAGGGATGGTGAATATTCTTTAAGCCATGATTATGTGTTCTTTGTGTGTAGCCGACGCTAAGGAGCCTTAAAAGAGATCTATCGGGTTTTGGAACATCAAGGTAAGTGATTGATAACATTTGGCCATAGGCTATATTATGGGTTTAAGTGGTGACCGATTGTGTATTATGATTTTAGGGACTAATCAACAGAGGTAACAGAGGCTTGGATTCTAGATCGTTTTGAAGGATACTTAGTAAGTTTATATCTACTCAAGATTCGCTCAATAGCCAAGGCTAATTATTTGTAGGTACCGGTGGGTGGCCGATTGCAAAGGAACTCAGTGTGATTCGGATTTGGTAGGAGACCAAATCGGCATTTAGGAGAAGGAAGAACCACATTTCGAGATCATGTTAGATTCGAGTGGTTCGGATTTCGCTAATAGGCATGTGTGTAGTTAGCCTACTATTTTCGGGTTTATGATTGTATGTGATATCCGTATGTGTGTTATGAATGTGCTAACTAGAGCAATGGAAATTGTGATGTGGATACCCTCAAGGGGTATGTCGATAATCAGGTAAGTACCGAATCTAATGAAATGTGACTATTGTTATGAATATATGATAATATGCGAAATAACATGTACATGCATGGCACTATTTTATGTTGCATGTGCATGGGTTGGATATGAAAGAAGGACAAGGTGTACTTGATGCGTGGTTTGATGAATGGCTCATGCCTCATCGTGATTGATATAGGCTATGTGCCATATCGTGGTTATTGATGGCTTTGTGCTCATCGTGGTTTTGATGATAGCCTTGGCTACATAGTGGATTGGCGCCGATCGAGGTCGTGTTGTGGACTAATTGTGATTAAGTTCGCATGGACGGCATTTGTTGCCATATTGGAGTAAAAGGAGAGGGTGATTTAAAATCCACGATGTGTGGTAGGTGGATACGGGGTGTGTAGAGGATGGACCCTAAGTGGGTTGGGTTTCATAATTGTATAATTGTGTATGTGAATTAATGTGGTAATGGGCCAAGCCGGTATGTGGAAACATGTGGTTAATTACCCTATTATAAGAATGTGATATGGTTATGGGCCAAGCCCAATAAGTGAAATTATGTGAATAACGTTGTGTTAATATCGACATATGGGTGGAATTCGGTGGACTAATTGCACATCGAGTCATGTGACTCACCCAAATTTTTACCAACATTGCAGGTGATGCATATAGCTTGGACCGGGTTGGAGTGGATACGAGGTGGCCCATGCGAAAGATGATTTAATTGATTTACGAATTTTATATTATCAGTATTCGAGAATTTATTTGATGCAATAAGGGCCTCCTAAAGTATTTAAAGATTTTTACGATGTCTTGGTTGGATTGGCGTTTAAATTATTATTTGAAAATGTTCTTATTTTTAGCAACTTACATCTTTAGAATATATATGTAAGTTTTCAAATCGGATATTTTATAACAACTAATTTTTTTTATGGGCTTTTAATTATACAATGTTTTTCCAAAGACAATAAATTTATACGTTTTCACCTTTAAGTCAAATTCTTTTCAAACGTTTTTGCAGTGACATACCAGATCCGGTCAAGGCTCGTGGGCGAGTTTGGGGTGTTACAGCTCCCATGGTTTTGTTGAGATGAGAGCTCGAACATCCCCAGCAAGTCTGATTTGCTCCAAGGCATCCTAATCAATGCACCTACCGATGCCGATAGGTCTCTTTCGGATCTCTATATAGCGCTATTCTTGTGTTGGTTGGGGGAATCTGAGGAAGGGATGTCAGAGTTCAACGGAGGCAGTTCCGGATGATGATCCGGGCCCCTTCCTTTTCTTTCTTGAAACGGATCGTTTGATACGTGATGACGACATAATTCCTGAAAAATAATCAAAAGAAAAACATTTCCTTTTATATAGCCAAAATTTTCATAAAAATAGTCAAAATTCAATAGCCAAAATGCCTCTTCAAGAACAAATACTAAAATCAGCAACCACAATATCATTATTCATTAGAATAATTCCTAATTAAAATCATGGTTAGTACTAAATATAATAACAAAGCTATACAAAGAATTCATTGGAACCTAGACATGCTGTATAAGAATTATGATTTAAAGGCTAACTATGTTTAGCAGTAGAGCATCAATTTTTCAATGAGGAGAGACAATAAAATTAACATGTATAAATGCTAAAATAGAAAATGTATTAAAAAAATTGGAAATCAACACGAAAAATAAAAGTAAGCAACTAATAAAACAATCAACAAGAAAATTAAAGCAATTGTACTGAACAAAATGAATAAACTAAACAAAATGAATCAGATTTTTAAGTCTAAAATTAAACAAAAACGTAAATAAGGAGGAAGTACGCAAAAAATGTGAAGAAAAAGGAACCAGGCACGGTGGTGTTTGACGAGCACGGGTGGAGCACACGACGGTGGTGCTGATTTCTTTCGTGTGGGCACGGCCTGGTAAGGGCGTGCGCTGCGAGCGAATGGTTGGTTGTGGTTGGGATTTTGAGAAGAATGGTCGAAAGGAGGTGGGTTGGAGGTAGGGAAATGATTTGGTGGCTGGATTGAAGAAGGGGGGTTTGGAATCTGAGTTTTAGGGTATGGGTTTGGGGAAGGGGACGGTTACTTTAATATATAGGGAGGGTAACACGACCTTACGCCACGACTGTGTTTAATTTGAAATGCCCGTGCTTTTGGTGATTTCTTAAAATTGGGCACGATTCATAGTTTTTAGCACGTCCGTGTGTCAATTTGGCACGCCCGTGCTCGGTAAGTCAGTATGTTCGCACGGTCGTGGTGCACGGCCGTGTGCTACCCGTGCTCAATAAGTCAGTAGCTTCACAAGGTCATGGGGCACGACCGTCCAATGCCCGTGCTAGACAAGTCAGTAGCCTCACACGGTTATGCCACACGGCCGTGTCTTTTTATCGCAGCCCGTGTTGAAGAAGAGAGGTTTTCCCTGTTTGTACACGGTTATTGGCACGCCCGTGTTAAAGGCCATGTTAATGATCCTGCATTTTTGTTAGACTTTTACACAACAATGTTAATGTGTTAGCACTTGGGTTGCCTCCCGAGAAGCGCTTGTTTATAGTCTTAAGGTAGACTCTCCCTGTTTTCAGTTCTAAAGGAAGGCTCATGGAGCATAAACTCTTCTCTCGTATCTCCAAAATCTGCACCATTATAAATTTTAAGTCGGTGACCATTTACCTTGAATGTGCCTTTAGTGGGATGAGTTACCTCGATGGTGCCATATGGAAATATTGTTTTAATCATGAATGGGCCTAACCATCTCGATTTTAATTTCCCAGGGAATAGTTTAAGCCTTGAATTTTATAGTAGGACTAGGTCCCCTACTTCGAAATGTTTTGATCGCTTGAGGTAAGCATCGTGACGTCGCTTTGTTGGTTCCTTGTACAGCTTTGAGTTCTCATAGGCTTCCATTCTCCATTCATCTAGCTTGTTTATCTGCATCATTCTTTTCTTTCTTGCAAGTTTGAGTTCAGTATTTAAAAATTGTATTGCCCAGAAAGCTTTGTGTTCTAACTCGAATGGTAGATGACAGCTTTTCCCGTATACGAGCTTGTATAGGGATGTCCCTAGAGGTGTTTTGAATGTTGTTCTGTAAGCCCATAAAGCATCATCTACTTTAACTGCCCAATCTTTTCTATTTGATTCAACTATTTTTTCTAGAATGCGCTTAAGCTCTTGGTTTGCTACCTCAACTTGCCCATTAGTTTGAGGGTGATATGGGGTGGCTGATCTGTGGCATACTCCATATTTCTTTAGAACTTTTTCAAATTGTGTATTACAGAAATGAGTACCCCTATCACTAATGATGGCTCTAGGTGTCCCGAATCGGGAAAATAGCTTCTTGAGAAATTTAACTACTACCCTAGCATCTTTGGTAGGTAAGGCTTCCACTTCTACCCATTTTGACATGTAATCAACTACTACTAGGATGTATTTATTTCCAAATTAACTAGGAAATGGCCCCATAAAATCAATGCCCCATACATCAAATAATTCACATGACAACATATATGTTTGAGGCATTTCATCACGTTTAGAAATATTACCTGTTCATTGGCATTTGTCACACGAGGTAACATACCTGTTCGCATCTTTAAATAGAGTGGGCTAGTAAAAACCTGATTCGAGTATTTTGTGTGCTATCTTAATACCACTGTAGTGTCCTCCTGATGGTCCTGAATTAAAATATTCTATGATTTTACTTGCTTTTGTCTTTGTAACGCATATCGTATTACCTGATCTGCACATATGCGAAAAGAAAGGGATCTTCCCAAAAATAATTTTTCACATCAGCAAGGAATCGCTTCTTTTGGTGATGTGTTAATTTTCTTGGTAAAATGTTAGCTGCTTAATAATTCGCAATATTTGCAAACCATGGTACTTCAGAATGTGTTATAGAAAAGAGCTGTTCTTCGGGAAACGAATCATTTATTTCATGTTCATCAAGCTCTTTGGTGTGTGGATTTTTTATTCTTGAAAGGTGATCTGCCGCGAGATTCTCAGCTCCTTTCTTATCCTGTATTTCCAAGTCAAATTCCTGTAAGAGTAAAATCCATCGTATGAGTCTAGGTTTTGCATCAGGTTTGTTTAAAAGATAACAAAGAGCTGAATGGTCAGTATAAACGACAACTTTAGATAATATTAGATATTGTCTAAATTTGTCAGAAGCAAAAACTACAGCTAGCAATTCTTTCTTAGTCATGGTGTAATTTTCTTGGTAGGTGTTAATGTTCGCTAGCGTAGTAAATTGGTGAAATTGCTTGTCTCTTCGTTGTCCCAAATCGCACCTCGCAAAGTCACTTGCATCACACATTAATTCAAAGGGTAAGTTCCAATCAGTGCAATTATAATCTGCATTTATTAATTTATCTTTAAGGACATTGAATGCATCTAAACACTCGATTGAAATTAAAAAGAACATCTTTTTCTAGCAATTTTGTCAAAGGCTTAGCTATTTTAGAAAAATCTTTAATAAATCTTCTATAAAACCTCGCATGTCCTAAAAAGCTTCTAATAGCCTTAATCGAACTAGGGGAGGTAATTTTCTATGGTTTCAACTTTTGCTCTATCTACCTTAATTCCCTTACTAGAAATCTTGTGTCCTAATACAATTCCTTCCCTAACAATAAAGTGGCATTTTTCCCAATTCAAAACAAGGTTTGTTTCTTCATATCTAGTAGAACTCATTTTAAATTTTTAAGGCAAAGATGGAAAGAATTACCGAATACTGAGAAATCATCCATAAATACCTCCATGATGCCTTCTACGAGTTAGTCAAAAATTGCCAACATGCAATGCTGAAAAGTAGGAGGAGCATTGCATAATCCAAAAGGTATTCTACAATAAGCAAACGTACCATATGGGCATGTAAATGTTGTCTTCTCTTGGTCTTCAGGAGCTATGGGATTTGAAAGTAGCCGAAGAGTCTGTCCAGGAAGCAGTAATACATATGCTCATATAGTCTTTCTAGCATTTGATCTATAAGGGTAGAGGAAAGTGATCTTTTCTAGTGGCATCATTTAATTTTCTATAGTCTATACAGACTCTCCAACCTATAACTATTCTCGTGGGAATTAACTCATTTTTTTCATTGGGTACTACCGTTATTCCTCCTTTCTTTGGAACTACCTGCACAGGACTTATCCAAGTGCTGTCAGAAATAGGATAAATTATTCATGCATCTAGAAGTTTAATTACCTCAGCTTTGACCACTTCTTTCATGTTGGGGTTTAGCCGTCTCTGAGGTTGCACACATGGTTTATATTCTTCTTCCCTTAAAATTTTGTGGGTGCAGCATATGGGGCTTATTCCCTTGATATCAGAAATTTTCCAAGCTATGGCTTTCTTGTGTTCTCTTAGTACCTTTATCAGCTCCTTCTTTTCCTTGGATTCTAATTTTGAAGAGATGATTACTGGTAGCGTAAAATTGTCCCTAAGGAATGCATATTCTAAGTGTTTTGGTAACTGCTTGAGTTCCAATTTGGGTGGCTCTTCGATGGAGGGTTTTTCTTTTATTTCATTATCATTCTCAATGCTTTCTTCTTTCCTTTCTTCAAATGATGACGTATTCAAATTCAACTCATTGTCTTCATCTTCTTCCCCCTCTTCTTGAGCTAGACACAGTTCCATTGTGTCATTCTGTATAATTTCCTGTAATGAATTTTTAATAATATGATCAGTAATGTTGACAAAATAACAGGAATCATCTTATTCTTTAGAATATCTCATGGCATCACATAGTTGAAAGATAATTTCTTCATCACCTATTCTCAGTGCTAATTTACCATCACCTACATCAATAATAGCTCTAGCAATGGCTAAAAAGGGATGCCCTTAGATTAAAAGAACATTAATGTCTTCATCCATGTCTAATACAACGAAATCAACAGGGAAAATAAATTTATCAATTTTTACCAAGACATCTTCAATAATTCCTCTAGGATATTTAATAGATCTATCAGCTAACTAAATACTCATCCTAGTGGGATTTAGTTCCCGAAGATCTAGCCGTTTAAACAATTTGTAAGGCATTAAGTTGATACTGTGCCTAAGTCTGCTAATGCTTTCTTGATGTTTAAACTACCAATTAAGCAAAGAATAGTGAAACTCCCTAGATATTTTAACTTCTGTGGTAGTCTATTTTGGAGAAAGGCTGAACACTCTTCATTAAGCTCCACCATTGATACTTCCTCAAGCTTCCTTTTGTTCGTGAGAAGTTCCTTTAAGAATTTTGCATACTTCGGCATCTGTGAAATAGCTTTAACAAAAGGTAAGTTAATATGTATTTGTTTAAAGATTTTTAAGAACTTACCATATTGAGCATCCAATTGTTCTTTCTTCAATTTTGCTGGATATGGAATTTGTGCTTTATTCTCTGTAGGCAATGGATTATCGTTCTCATCTTCTACACTCTTTTTCTTGGTAACTTCATATGGTGTCTTTCTTTGTCGTTCAATTAGCTCTTTGCCACTCCTTAATGTAACTGCCTTTACCTGCTGTGCGCCTTTGGAGAAAATCTCTGTCTGTATTTCACATAATATCTAAATAAGTAGTCCAACCGACGTGATGATTTCTCCTACCTAAGTCTTGATTCCCTCGATTGATCTTTGTTGTTCATCAAGTGTTTCTTTAGCCTTTTGAAGACGAGAGTCTGTAGATACCACAAATTTTATTAGCATCTGTTCAAGGTTTGATTCCCTTTCCTGTGGATATGGCTGATTTTGATAATTTGGAGAAGGTTGCTGCCTTTGATTTCCTTGATTTCCTTGTCCTCCCCATGAAAAATTTGGGTGGTTCCTCCAACCTGCATTATAAGTGTTACTATAAGGATTATTATTAGATTTGAAATTGTTGCCTATATATTTTGTCTGCTCGTTTTCTGCTTCTAGTTGGAAAGGTGGGTACTCAGAATTTGCCACATTCTCGCTTGCTTCGCATTGCATGACTGGATGTACCTATGAAGAACATAAAGTATCAAGTTTTTTATTCATTAACTCCACCTGTGTTGATAGCATTGTCACTGCGTCTATGTTAAAAACTCCAGCTGATTTTGTTGGTTTAGCTCTTGTAATTTTCCATTGATAGGTGTTCAACGACATCTCCTTAATAAAATCGTAAGCCGCTTTAGGAGTTTTATTATTCAAAGTTCCACCGGCTGATGAATCAATCATTTGCCTACTTGGAGAATTCACACCATTGTAAAAAGTTTGGACTTGAAGCCACAAAGGTAATCTGTGGTGTGGGCATCTCCTTAAGAGATCTTTATATCTTTCCCATGCATCATATAATGTTTCTGCGTCAATCTGCACAAAAGAAGATATATCATTTCTAAATTTAGCCGTTTTGGCTAGTGGAAAATATTTTAAAAGAAACTTTTCGGTCATTTGATCCCATGTGGTGATTGACCCTCGTGATAACGAGTTCAACCATTACTTTGCTTTGTTCCTTAATGAGAAGAGAAATAACCGAAGATGTATGGCATCATCAGAAACGCCATTTATTTTAAAGGTATCACAGGATTCTAAAAAATTAGATATATGAGTGTTTGGATCCTCATCCGCAAACCATCAAATTGAACGAATTGTTGAATCATTTGTATTGTGTTAGGTTTTAATTCAAAATTATTAGCAGCTATAGCGGGCCTAACAATACTAGATTCTACTCCTGTCAAATTAGGTTTAGCATAATCATACATAGTACGCGGAGCATTCTCTTACGCATCAGGTGGATTATTTTCGGCCATCCCTTCAGTAGGATTGGATCTTTGCTGTTCTTCTCTTTGATAGCCTAGAGCTCGTCTAGTTTCTTTGTGATTTCTGTAAGCGGTAGCTTCAATATCACTTTCATATTCTAATGGTCCTCTAGGGTTTCTTCTAGTCATAAACTAGAGGTACCTTGCAAGTTTAAGAACGAAAGAAAGAGAATTAGTAAAAAATAAAAATTTAATCTAAAAATAAAAAAATAAAAATAATGGCTAAAGTAATAGAAATAGAGCTTTCTTAATATTTTAGAGTCCCCAGCAATGGCGCCAAAAACTTGATCGCTGCAAAACAGTCTAGTTTTAAAATTTATAAAAAACGATCAAACCTGTAAACTAACTATGATAATGATAGAGGCAAGTGCACCTATCGAACAGTAGTATATTTAAGGCAAGAATATCTTATCGAACCCAAGGAACCTAAAAGTACTACTACTCACTTTCTTTCTATTATTTAGCCTAAAACATGGAGTGATTGGTTATTTATCTAAAACTAATGAAATACTTTAAACTAAAATGCAAAGATAAACGAATAAATTGGGAAAAGACTTTGGAAAACTCAGTTGATAAAGACGATACCCTTAGGAAGAATTCACCTATGACTTCGCTCATTATTTATCCCTAAACCATATGATTTCTTTACTTAGCTTGATCCGTGAGACTCCCTAACCTATATTAAACCTTCTCTCGAAGCAAATAACATCTAACCTTAGGTTAATTAGTGGAACTCTCGTTCTCTTATAATAACCCCCTAAGGAAGCAGTAAATCGATCAATGGATTCCCATATTAGGTTTAACTCTAACCCGACAAAATCTCATAACCCTATCTCTAGGCGCCCGATCAACTCCGCTTAATTATGCTAGATCTACTCTCAAGTAGGGTCTATTCATCCTCTACCTAAGCACATCAGATTAAATTAAATAGCATAATTAAGAACAACCTAAGTATTTATCATATAAATTTAGGAAACTATAACAAAATCCATCATAGGGTTCATCCCCTTCAAGTATCTGAAGGGTTTAGCTCATAACTAAATAAGAAAACATCTCAAGAGAAAAGATAAAACAAAATATTAGAAATCCCTAAAACCCCCTTGAAGGAATTGAAGGAGAGATCCTCTGTCTTGAGTAGAATTCTGGCTCTTCGAGATGGATCAACTGGCTATCTTCTAGTAATCCCCTAAATGAGTAAAGCTCTGGCAGAAAACTCTACTAAAACTTGACGCCCTTGAATAGCCGCCTTGGGGTGTTAATATATACTTGGGATGCCTTACTTGGCTCCTAAATACTCATAATTTAAGCATAATCCATTCCTAGGTGTTTAAGTAGACTTAGGATTGCGTTTCTTGGACTCCAAGCATCCTAATCCGAGTGAAATTGCTCTTTCCCGCGGTAGGGGCACGGTCATGGCACGCCCGTGTAAGTCGTCCTCTAGCCCGTGTCTCTATTTTGTTGATTTAGGCATGGCTGTGGCACGGCCGTGCACATCGAGGTACAGGCCATGCTTCGAGTCTGTCAATTGGGGCATGGCCGTGTAAATCGTGGCATGGCCGTGTGAAGTGAATGGCAAGGCACGGCTGTGTAGCTTGAAGTCCAGGCCATGTCGATTTCTTGGGTTCGCCCAATTTGGTCCGTTTTAAGCCCGTTTTACATTATTTTTATCCTTAGGTGCTTTCCTGAGCATAAGACACGAAAAGAAAGGATTAAGAGCACCTTTTTACATAAATCAAGGATAAATTCATCCAAAAGCATACTAAATGTGGGATTAAAATATGTTACTTTTACGGTTTATCAAACATCACATACTTGTCAACTCAAACCATGCAAATTCTTACATCCATGAAATATATCATCATATGCATATAGAACTAAACCAATATTAGCCAATTCCAATGGTCACTTACAAAATGAATTATCCACCATACTTAACACTTAAGAATTTGGACATATATTAACATTATACATGCACCAATTGAACATCCTTAGCCATTCCAATGGCTAAGTCACAAAATATTACTGACAAGCCTTCATCTAAGACAAGTAGCTTATACATGCCATTATACCAAAATGAATCATTTAGCTATACCAAAAGGATTTTGTGGATAGATTTGTGGATAGCACTATGTGATCTTGCTCGAAAGAAACTTACCAGTTATAATTATTCAAATAAGAGTCCTTCAACCTTCGGCATGAGCCTTACGAGCACTATAAAACAAGGAAAAGTAAAGTATACAGGGTAAGCATTTTCATGCTTAGTAAGTTTAGCTCTAACGAGCCTACTATAATAGAAAGAAACTTACCATTTTGTTATAATTATTCAAATAAGCAGGGATATATATATATATATATATATATATATATATATATATGCATTCATTCCATCAATATTTTGACAAGTTACCTAAAGACATTCACTCATTAAACAAGTTAGTTATAGGCTCGTAAAATGAAATAGATCATGAAGTTATCAAACTAACATAGATGAGCTCACCATAGTATAAACCTCTAATTTAAAACCTCATAGCAATTGGACACCTTTAATAACTAGAATTCAATTTTTCCACTTTTTACAGTTTAGTCCTTAAAACTAAATTGAGTGCCCAAACGTCGAAATTTTTGAACAAAATTTTCACAGAATAGTTCCATAAAACTATTGACCATAAAAATAAAATAGAAACAAATTTTACTACATTGGATTTGTGGTCCCAAAACCACTGTTCGACTAGACCTAAAATCGGGTTGTTACAACTCTCCCCCTTAAGGATTTTCATCCCCAAAAATCTTACCGGAAAAGTGGGTTGGGTACTATTTTCTCATAACCTCCTTATGTTCCCACCTTGCTTCCTCAACTCCGTGTCTTTGCCACAAGACTTTCATTAGAGCAATACTTTTATTTCTCAACTGTTTCACTTCTCGAGCTAATATCTTGATCAGCACTTCACCATAGGTCATATCTGGTCTAATTTCAACCTCTAAAGGTGAAATCACATGTGAAGGGTCATATCAATACCGCCACAACATAGACACATGAAACACATCATGGATCTTTTCCAACTCCGTCGGTAAAGCCAACCTATATGCTACTGGCCCGATTCTTTCAATCACCTTATATGGCCCAATAAAACGTGGACTCAACTTGCTTTTTCGGCCAAATATAATAACTTTCTTCCATGGAGATACTTTTAAAAAACACTTTATCCCTAATTTGAAACTCAATCTCTTTTCTTTTCAAATCCGCATATGACTTTTTTTCTATTAGAAGCTGCTTTCAAACTATCACGAGTTACTTTCACCTTTTCTTTAGTTTCTCTAACTAAGTCAACCCGTCAATTTGTTTCTAGCTGAGCTCTGTCCAATACAGAGGAGTTTGGCACTTACGGCCATACAACGCTTCATACGGTGCCATCTTTATGCTTGACTGAAAACTATTGTTGTAGGCAAATTCAACCAATGGTATATATTTCTCCCAACTACCTTGGAACTCTAGAACACAACATCAGAGCATGTCCTCAAGAATCTGAATTACCCTTTTAGATTGACCGTCGATTTGCAAATGGAAAGCGGTACTAAAATTTAACTTCGTACCTAAAGCTTCTTGCAACTTCTTCTAAAACCGCAAAGTGAATCTCGAATCTCTATCCAAAATAATCGATATAGGCACCCCGTGCAATCTTACAAACTCAGTAATGTACAATTCAGCTAGCTTATCAAGCGAGTAGTTAGCACGTACCGGTATAAAATGAGCTGACTTCGTCAATCTATCAACAACGACCCATACAACATCTTTCTTTTTCGGGGTCAAAGGCAAACCCGTTACAAAGTCCATTGTGATTCTACCTCATTTCCACTTAGGAACCATCACTAATGAAGCAGACCTGAAAGCACTTGGTGTTCGAATTTCACTTGCTAGCAAATCAAACATTTCAAAACAAACTCAAAGATATCGCTTTTCATACCCGACCACCAATACATTTTGTTCAAGTCATTATACATTTTTGTACTACCGGATGAATGGATAAACAACCACTGTGTGCCTCTTGAAGAATTTCCTGAATAATTTCATCACCTTTCAGCATACAAATCCTATCTTGAAACATCAAATAGTTATTGGATCTGATACAACAATCCAAGTTATTGCCCGATTCACACAAAGCTCTCTTAGCTTACAATTCACTATCACACTTCTGGGCTTCACAAATCTGTTGAAGAAATGTCGGTCTAGCTCTCAATTCGGCTAAAATCAAACCATCATCCGATAAAGTCAGCCTTGTGTTCATTGCTCTCAAGGCAAACAAGGATTTCCTACTCAGGACATCTGCGACTATATTCGCCTTACCCGGGTGATAATCAATCACCAACTCATAGTCTTTCAATAACTCAAGCCATCTTCGTTGCTGCAAATTTAAGTCTTTCCGAGTCATTAATATTTCAAACTCTTGTGATCAGTAAAAACATGGCATTTCTCACCGTAAAAATGATGTCTCCAAATTTTCAAGGCAAAAACTATAGCGGCCAGCTCCAAATCATGCGTCAGGTAATTATTCTCGTGTGGTTTCAACTGTCTCGAGGCATAAGCTATCACTTTGCCCTCATGTATCAACACACATCCAAGTCCATTCAAAGATGCGTCACTATAAATTACGAATTCTTTTTCTGATTCAGGTTGTACTAAGACCGATGCCTTTGTTAATAGAGCTTTCAATATCAAAATTTTGTTGACATTTTTGGACCATTTACACTTGACATTTGATAAATCGTAAAAGTAACATATTTTAATCCCACATTTAGTTTATCCTTAATTTATGTAAAAGGTGCTCTTAATCCTTTCTTTTCATGTCTTATACTCAGAAAATCACCTAAGGATAAAAATAACGTAAAATGGGCTTAAAATGGACCAAATTGGGCCAACCCAAGAAATCGACATGGCCTGGAGTTCAAGCCACACTGTCGTGCCTCGAAAATTATCTAGAACACGGCCTCAACCAAGATTTACACGGCCGTGCCTCGTCGACAAAAGTCCAACACGATCTAGCCATGACTTACATGGGTATGTGCCATGGGCATGCCCCTACCACGAGAATGAGCAATTTCACTCGGATTTGGATGCTTGAAGCCAAAGAAACCTACTCCTAAGTCTACTTAAACACCTTAATAGTAATTCTACTTGAAGGAGGTACTTAGGAGCCAAGCAAAGCATCTAAGGGGCCTATATAAACAACCTAAGGCAGCCATTCTAAAAGGGGAGTTTTAGGTAGAGTTTTTTGCCAGAGCTTTTATTCGAGGAATTACTCGAAAATAGCCAAGTGATCCATATCAAGAAGCCAGAGTTCTACTCAAGACAGAGGATCTCCTCTTTAATTCCTTCAGGGGGTTTTAGGAATTCCTTCAGGGGGTTTTAGTGATTACTTATGTTTTGTTTTATCTTTTCTCTTGAGATGTTTTCTTATTTCATTATGAACTAAACCCTTTAGATACCTGAAGGGGATGAAACCTATGATGGATTTTGTTATTTGATTTCTAAATTATATGATAAGTACTTAGTTTGTTCTTAATTATATTGCTTAATTTAATCTGATATGCTTAGGTGAAGGAGGAATAGACCCTGCCTTAGTGTAGATCTAGCATAATTAAGCTGAGTTGATCGCACGCCTAGAGATAGGGTGACGAGATTTTGCTGGATTAGGGTGAAACCTAATATGGGAGTCCATTGATGATTTTCTGCTTCCTTAGGGGGTTATTATAAGAGAACGAGAGTTCCACTAATTAACATAAGGTTAGACGTTATTTGCCTCGAGGGAGGGTTTAATATAGGTTAGGGAGTCTCACGGATCAAGCTAAGTAAAGAAGTCATATGAATTAAAAGTTAGATAACAAGAGAAGTCATAGGTAGATTCTTCTTGAAGGTATCATCGTAATCAACTGAGTTTTTCCACAATCTTTTCCCAAAGTTTCATTCTTTTGTCTTTGCATCTAGTTTAATTTTTTTATTATTTTTTAGATTAATAAACCAATCACTCCATATTTTAGGCTAAATAATAGAAAGAAAGTTAGTAGTAGTACTTTTAGGTTCCTTTGGGTTCGATAAAATAATCTTGCCTAAACTATACTATTGTTCGATAGGTGCACTTGCTTCAATCGTTGTCATAGTTAGTCTACAAGTCCAATCATTCTCTTTATAAATATTAAAACTCAACTGTTTGACACGATCAAGTTTTTGGCGCCGTTGTCGAGGAACACTAAAATATCAAGAAAGCTCTATTTCTATTACTTTAGCTATTATTTTATTATTTTTTTTTGCAATTTACTTTTATTTTTAGTTTAGGTTAAAATTTTATTTACACTAAATTTCTTTCTTTCTTCTCCTAGCAGGTACCTCTAGTTTATGACTAGAAGGAACCCGAGAAGACCTTTAACGTACGAAAGTGACATTGAAGCTACCGCTCGCAGGAATCGCGGAGAAACTAGACGAGCTCTAGACTACCAAAGGGAGGAACAACAAGACAGATCCAATCCTACTAAAGGGATGAACGAAAACAATCCACCGCCAAATGTGCAAGAACAGAATGCTCCACCTACTATGTATGATTATGCTAAACCTAATTTGATAGGAGCAAGATCTAGCATTGTCAGGCCTGCTATAGCTGCTAACAATTTTGAATTAAAGCCGAACACAATACAAATGATTCAACAATTTGTTCAATTTGATGGTTTGCAGGACAAAGACCCAAATACACATATAGCTAATTTTTTAGAGTTCTGTGATACCTTCAAAATAAATGGCATTTCTGATGATGCCATACATCTTCGGTTATTAACCTTTTCATTAAGGAATAAAGCAAAGAAGTGGTTGAACTCGTTACCATGAGGGTCAATCACCACATGGGATCAAATGATCGAAAAATTTCTTTTAAAATACTTTCCACCGACCAAAATGGCCAAATTTAGGAATGACATATCTTCTTTTGTGCAGAATGACACAGAAGCATTATATGATGCATGGGAAAGATATAAGGATCTCCTAAGAAGATGTCCACACCATGGATTACCTTTGTGGCTTCAAGTCCAAACTTTTTACAACGGTGTGAATTCTTCAATGAGGCAAATGATTGACTCATAAGCTGGTGGAACTTTGAATAACAAAACTCCTGAAGTGGCTTACGACTTTATTGAAGAGATGTCGTTGAATACCTATCAATGGCAAATTACAAGGGCCAAACCAATAAAATTAGCCGGAGTTTTTAACATAGACGCAGTAACAATACTATCAACACAGGTGGAGATGATGAATAAAAAGCTTGATAATTTATGTTCTTCGCAGGTACATCTAGTAATGCAATAAGAAGCGAGTGGGAATGTGGCGAATCCTAAGTACTAACCCACCAACCAGGAGCAGAACATGAGTAGACAAACTATATAGGTAATAATTTTTGATCTAATAATCCTTATAGTAACACTTATAACGTAGGTTGGAGGAATCACCCAAATTTTTTGTGGGGAGGACAAGGAAATCAAGGAAATCAAAGGCAGCAACCTCCTCTAAATTATCAAAATCAGTCATATCCACAAGAGAAGAAATCAAACCTCGAAGAGATGCTGACAAAATTTATGGCAGCCATAGATTCTCGTTCCCAAAAGACTGAAGCAGCACTTGATGAACAATAAAAATTGATCAAAAGGATCAAGAATCAAGTTAGATTACTTACTGAGAAGGTATGTGAAATACGGACAGAGATTTTTTCCAAAGGCACACAGCAGGTAAAGGCAGTTACACTAAGAAGTGGTAAAGAGCTAATGGAACCACCAAGAAAAAAACCACATGAGATTATTAAGGAAATGAGTGTAGAAGTTGAAACCAATACTCCCACGCATCCAGAGAAAAAGGCACCAATTCCATATCCAGCAAAACTGAAGAAAGAATAATTAGATGCTCAATATGGTAAGTTTCTCAAACTTTTTAAACAAATACATATTAACTTACCTTTTTTTAAAGCCATTTCACAGATGCCGAAGTATGTAAAATTCTTAAAGGAACTCCTAACGAATAAAAATAAGTTTGAAGAAGTGTCAACGGTGGAACTTAATGAAAAGTGCTCAGCCATCCTCCAAAATAAGCTACCAACCAAATTAAAAGACCTAGGAAGTTTTACTATCCGTTGCCAAGGATCGATGACTTGTTCAATCAGTTGAAGGGGGCCTCAGTCTTTTCAAAGATAGATCTGAGGTCTGGGTATCATCAGCTTAAGGTCAAGGAGGCGGACATTCATAAGACGACTTTTAGGACTTGCTATGGTCACTACGAGTTCATGGTGATGCCATTTGGGTTGACTAACACACGAGTAGTGTTTATGGATATGATGAACCGAGTGTTCCAACCCTACTTGGATCAGTTTGTCATGGTTTTTATTAATGACATATTGGTCTACTCAAGATCAGAAGAGGAGCATGATTCACATCTACGCGTGGTTCTACAAATTCTGAGGGAGAAATAGCTTTATGCCAAATTCAGCAAGTGCAAATTTTGGCTGAAGGAAGTTACTTTTCTAGGTCACGTGTGTTAGCAGAGAGGATTAGGGTTGGCCCTCAGAAAATTGAAGTAGTGTTGGATTGGAAGCCACCTAAGTCGGTGGCGGAGATTTGGAGTTTCCTTGGTTTATCCGGGTACTACAGAAGATTTGTGAAAGGATTTTCTCTTATTGCGGTACCGTTGACTAAGTTGTTATGGAAAGGAGTTCCATTTGTGTGGATTGATAAGCAGCAAGATAGTTTTGAGAAGTTAAAAAGGATATTGACGGAGGCTCGATGTTGATTCAACCAAAGGCTGGGAAGGAATTCGTGATTTACTGTGATGCTTCCAACATGGGATTAGGATGTGTGTTGATGCAAGATGGAAAGGTGGTTGCGTATACATGACGGCAGTTGAGATCGCACGAAGCAAACTATCCTACCCATGATTTGGAGTTGGCGGCGGTGGTGTTTGCCTTGAAAATTTGGAGGCATTATTTGTACTGGGAGAAATTTGTCATTTATATGGATCATAAAAGCTTGAAGTACCTCTTGACTCAGAAGGAGTTGAATCTGAGGCAGAGAAGGTGGATCGAGTTGTTAAAGGATTATGAATGCTCGATCGAGTATCATCTGGGTAAGGCCAACGTGATGGTAGATACTCTAAGCCGTAAGGTGATCTCTGATTTGAGAGCAATGTTTGCTTATCTTAGCTTATATGATGATGGAAGTTTACTAGCTAAACTTCAAGTGAAACCCTCATGAGTTAGTCAAGGTAAGGAGAAACAGCAGATCGATGGATTGCTTAGGGGAAAGTTGCAGTTGATTTTAAGTGATGAGCCAATGGAATTTCGTGTGAATGAGAAAGGATTATTATGTTTTTAAGGAAGAGTGTGCATGCCAAAAGACCTTGAGTTGAGGCGAAGGATTCTGCAAGAAGCGCATGGCAGTCCATACGCTATGCATCTTGGAGGGAGTAAGATGTATCGAGATTTACGAAAATAGTTCTGGTGGCCAGGCTTAAAGCGAGAGGTAACTGAATTGGTAGGGAAGTGTTTAACCTGTCAGCAAGTAAAGGCGGAGCATCGGTTACCATCATGATTATTGCAGTAGGTAAAGATTCCCTAATGGAAGTGGAAAGGATCACAATGGACTTTGTTAGTGGGCTACCTCTCATGCCTACTAGGAAAGATTTAGTTTGGATGAACGTTGATCGATTGATGAAGTCCACTCATTTTGTACCAGTTTAGGTCGATTATTCCTTACAAAAGTTGGCTAAGCTATATGTAGCGGAGATTGTAAGGTTGGATGGAGTACCTGTGTCGATTATCTCAGACCAAGATCATACGTTTACGTCAAGGTTTTGGAAGGCGTTGCATCAAGCATTGGGTACGAAGTTGGACTTCAGTACAGCGTTTCATCCTCAAACCGATGGACAGTCTGAGCGGGTGATTTAGATCTTGGAGGACATGTTAAGAAGTTGTGTCATTGATTTCAGAGGTAGTTGGGAGGAGTTTCTGCCATTCGTAGAGTTTGTTTACAATAGAAGCTACCAGTCTAGCATTCAGATGGCGCTCTATGAAGCATTGTATGGGTGAAAATGTCATACTCCTACTTGTTGGATGGAATTAGGGGAACGTCAAAGTTTGGGTCCGGAGTTGGTTATCGAGATGGAGGAGAAGGTTGAGTTAATTCAGTTTTGACTAAAGGAAGCATCGAATAGACAGAAGTCATATGCTGATTTGAAGCATAGGGACATAGAGTTTGCCGTGGGTGACAAGGTGTTCTTAAAAGTGTCGCCATGGAAGAAAGTATTAAGATTTGGAAGGAAAGGTAAGTTAAGTCCCAGATTCATCGGACCTTATCAGGTGCTGAAACGAGTTGGATTAATAGCGTATTAGCTAGAGCTACCTCCTGAGCTAAGCCAGATTCACAATGTATTTCACGTCTCCATGTTAAGACAATATCGTTCGGATCCATCTCATGTGGTACTTGTGGAGGAAATCGAGGTAAGACCTGACCTATCCTTTGAAGAGGAGCCAATGGAAATCTTAGATCATGATGTCAAAGTATTATAAAGGAAGAAGGTTCGTTGGTGAAGGTTCTATGGCGGAATCACGGCTCTGAGGATGCTACTTGGGAACCGGAGGAAGCGATGTGACAAAAATACCCGCATCTATTCGGATCAGGTAATTTTAAGGACGAAATTTCTCTAAGGGGTAGAACTGTAACAACCTGAATTAATGGGCCTTTGCATTTGATGTGTATTACGTTCAATGTGTTAATTAGAGTATTTAAGGGGCTCAGATTGGGCCGAGGCCTTGGGTAAATTTCCTGCTTGGACATTAGAGGGTTTAAAAGATGTTATCTGTGTTTCAATCACAAGTGGGCTTGTGGCCTAGTGGCAAATGGAGCCACTTAGAGAGCAAGGAGGTGGCGTCAACTAAGGAGGCCCAAACGCAAGGGGCATGAAGCCTAATTCTTTTAATTGTAACTAGCTAAATTTCGGTATATGGGTGGGTAGGTTGGACGGCAACAAGGCTTAAAAATAGGGAGATTTATCTAATGAAATAGATAATTATGCTAATATTAGTTATGAGTAGATTAAGGAGAAAAGATGGGAGTTATTTGCTGTAGGCAGAGTTGGCCGAAATACCAACTTTGAGGGAAGGAGATGGCTGAAATTCCAACTCTAAGGGGAGGAAGAATTGATTTTGAAGTGGCATAAGGGGTGCCAAAATTCCCCATATTTGTCAATTAGTCTCGATTTTCAAAAGAGGGCAATTCTGGCATTTGATAGGTAAGTGCCGAAATCCCCTATAAATAGGAGTGTATCTCTTCAAATTCTAGCATTTGAACCCTAGTCTTTGTGCCAAAATTTTTAGTCCCTCTCTAGACTTTCTATTCTCTTTTCTTTTCTAAAAACTGAAACCTCTCAACTTTCTTCTCATCTCCATAATCGAATACCTTTGATTATTCTTTCTTTTTTTCTCTCTGTTGATTACCCTACTAAAAGTCGAAACCTTTTTAATTCCCTTTCTTTTTCCATTCTTTTACTCCTGTGTCGATTTCTCCATAAATTGAGATTTTCTTGAAGTGCTGATTTATCTGTAAAGGTAAGAACCGAATTCTTTTCTCTTTTGATTTTAAGACTATAGCCGAATGGCTAGTAGTTTGATAGGCTATCTTTAGTTTAACTCTTTCATTAATTGTATGTTCTTTTGGGTGGCACTCCGGGAAATCGTAGTAGATCGAATCATCCAGATTTTAAAAAGCCGAAAACCAATAATCTCTAGTATCCTATCAATTTCGGGATCTCAAGGTAAGGGATTTCTTTAGATTTCCATCAAGATTCACTATCATAATTGAGTTATTAACTCATATGATATGGTTTAACCCTATTTCTCTATAGTAGTTCTGACAAGGGCTTTTTGGATGGAATCAAATATGGATCAGGCAAAGGAGAGGGTTGTGGACTGGCTTCTGAATAGCATCTTAGGCAGATAGTAGTTGTATCGACTTCTGACAGTGTCAACATAGAGGGTGTCATTTTAACAGTAATAAGGTGTGTAGAATCTTAACACATAAGCATTTATATATTATATGTATGCTAAGGGCTAAAAATCGGAAAGAAAGGCTGTATGAACGGTCGGATTACCCAGAACGGGTAGGCATGGGATGCTAGGTATGTACCCATAGAAACTCTTCTATATGATTCGTAGCATGTGAAAGTATGCGATCTGTTAGACGACTTGATGACTTGTTTCTTGTATGTATGCATGCATGGGATGGGAATGATTGATGGATTTATGGTAGGGGAGCAGGGTAGCGAGGCGATCATGGCTTTGCCACAGGCAGCATAGCTGTCCAATACTATAATGTATTTCTGAGGTTCGCGTAAGTGATTGGTCTATATGACAAAAGATAGATTGTCAAATACTATAATGTATTTACGAGGTTCGCGTGGCGATCGGTCTATATAATGACAAGACAAATTCTTGATGTGGCGTGTAGCGGATGGAGGGTTGATTGTAGAAATCTCTACGATGTAATGGTTGGTACGGGGGCGTTTAGAGGATGGACTCTTAGGTTTTGGGATGGGCCATGATGCATGACATAATCTGTTACCATTGTATGCGGGCCAAGGCCCATAATGTATTTGTGGGTCCTAGGCTTTTATGTGTTTTCAAGTTTTGCACACCGAGTCTTGGTGACTCACCCTTTTTTTTTTTCCCACTCTGAGATGAGCACTAGCCAGAGACACGGAGCCGAGGCGGACTCGAGGGCCATCAAGACTTTTATTACTATTATGGATTATTATTTTCTTTTGGGAATATATTTTGTAATAAGGCCTCATAACTTAGGTTTCGATTTATCTTCTTTCTTGTTATGTTGGTCTTTACAACTTATGTTTTGCTTCAAAATCTCAAATATAAAAAAATTAAAATGGGCTTTTCAAACCCAATCAACGCATTTAATGGATTATTAGGCTATAATAAACAAGTTTTTTAAAACCAATCAAGCAAAGTTTTCAAGATTTAAATCGGTAGCATACCAGATCCGGTGATGATATGGGGTAGGTTTAGGGTGCTCTGATAACCTCCGGGATCAGGTCGTAACTTTTAAGTCAGGTTTTGGATTGTTACCTTTAGTGGTATCAGAGCTAAGTTTGTACAAACACGACTTGTGTTTTTTTAATGTGTCTACATATAGGGTTTTAAAAGGGTTTTGACAGAAACATACCATAATGTTTGAAATTATTTTTTTGAAACAAAGTGTCTGAAACTCCAATATTGGTCCGTAAGAACTCCGAAAATGTAAGATTAGAAGTTTAAGATTATTGTTTCTGATTATTCAATTATGAAAATTGTAGATACTTTATGATATTAGACTCAATGACTGTTATGGAATCCAGTGATAAGAGGGATTGTGAGAATCTACTTAGTGGGACCTTAGATGAGTCCTCTATTTCACATTCCATTTTCTTCTCACGTCTCCCATTCTCATGTTTTTGTTTTTCTTCCCCAATTTCAAATTTTGGTCTTTTTGCTTCTGAAATATTTTTTTCCTTCATCATCAATTTTATCTTGTGTCATTCTTGCTACTCAATTTTTGTTCCTTGTTCCCCATTTCTATAGTTTAAACTTTAATAATTTTGTGTCATCCTTATTTTGTGTTTAAGCTTTTGACGCTACCGCTTTTGAAGGTTCATTGTCCCTTTGATTTTCATCTAGTCAAGTGTTAAAGTGGGTAAGTTTATATGAAATTTCCTTTTTAATAGTTACATTGGGTCTCTTTGATTCTTTTTTTTATGATATCAATCGAAAACCCTTTTAGGTTTTATTTGTTTTCATAAACAAGTTGCTAATTGGTATCGTTCATTGGTGCAAGGCATTGCAAAATCAAGTGTATTTCTAAACTATTTGGTGTTGAGTTTCAAAAAACTCAACCAATTTTGGGGTGGTATACAAACCACACGGTCATGTGCCACTATAAAAATTAGGTTATATTCAAGTCAAATGGTCTGGAGTAGGTCACACGGGCTGGTTACACAATTGTGTAACCTCTACTTAGGAAAATTTTCATTTTTCACATAAGCGTGTGCTTTAGTCACACAGTCATGTGCCTCTTTCATACGGGTGTGTCATTCAGTCACATGGTTATGTCTCCCCTGCTCCTTAGAATATGTTCACTTTGTCACACGGGCACAGTGAGTTACACGGTCTGCTCACATGGTCGTGTAACCCAGTCACATGGGCTTGTGTCTTAGCCATACGAACATGTGCCTCTGTCACACGTGTGTCCCTCCTTTACATGGTCATGTAGGCCTGTCACATAGTCTAGACACTCCCATATAGTCGTGTGGCCTTATCATTACAGTTTTTGTACCCTTTTCACAAAGTGGTCCATTTTAGTTCTTAACAGAGTCCTTGGAAGTTTGAAAATCTGTAGGAGTGTGTAGGACTTTAATTGTGTTTGAATTTGTTATGAATATGCTTTTGTGAGATTTAATTTTGTGATGCATATGGGCACGTACATGGTTTTTTGAATTAATTTTGATGTTTGTATAAGTTTCAATGTGATATTTTAGACATTATGATTAGTGTGTTGTGCTATGTTATAATTGAATACAGGTATGTCAAATTCTGATTTTGTTACTTTGATTATGAGCTTGTCTGAATTGTTTCATCATTCACATAATACTGATCGTATGTACTTTTGCATTATGGTTGGGATTTGGTTATGAAGAGAAGGGAGTTTGTAACACCTTTTATCCGTATTTGAAACTAGAACACGGTACGAGGCAATACCAGGCATAAACATAAGCAATCATACAAAACCGAGACGTGAATCTCCATCCAAATTTAAAACTTTTCACTTACATTCCTATCATTTCTAAAATGAGCTTATGAGGCCCAAAACATGCTTTAGGAGTAGTTCGGGACTAAACTGAGAACTTTAGAAAGTTTTAGGACACTTAGAAAATTTTGGCTAAAACAGGAGTCACACACCCGTGTGGGTTCGGGACACGCCCGTGCGACCCTGAGACACACCCGTGCTACAGTTTGTGTTCAAAATAGAGTGCTCACTGACTTTGTCACACGGCCGTGTGGTCGATTTAATTTTCATAATTTTTCATAAAATAGGTGTAGGCTTCACACAGCCAGGGTGCTCGCCCGTGTCCAAGGCAATGTAGCACACACGACTGAGACACACGCCCGTGTCTCTACCCGTGTGCTATATTCTGGACATTCTGTTTTGCATCAATTAAGGTGCACGGGACACACGGCCAGAACACATGCCCGTGGGGTAGACCGTGTGTCACACACAGCTTAGACACACACCCGTGTGTCTACCCGTGTGGAAAAAAACAAGGCTATTTACCAAGCCATTTTGTCACTATTCCATGCATATACCTACACAACAAAACATATCACCAATCCAAACACATACACTCAACCAAAACAGCCACATCATTCACATGTTATTTTAAATCACATACAACATTGATCAACAAAAGCAGTCTAGTTTTAAAATTTATAAAGAATGATCGAACACAGTAGACTAACTATGACAATGATAGAGGTAAGTGCACCTAGTCGATTTAATTTTCATAATTTTTCATAAAATAGGTGTAGGCTTCACCTGACTGTGGTGCTGCTTGAGTGTCCAAGGCAATGTAGCACACTGCAATTTGAGACACTGCCTTGTGTCTCTACAGTGTGCTATATTCAGGACATTACATTTTGCATCAATTAAGGTGCGAGGGACACACGGCCGAACACATGCAGTGAGGCGGGACACAGTGTGTCACACTGACCCTAGACACACACCGTGTGTCTACCCGTGTGGAAAAAACAAGGCTATTTACCAAGCCATTTTGTCACTATTATGCATATACCTACACAACAAAACATATCACCAATCCAAACACATACACTCAACCAAAACAGCCACATCATTCACATGTTATTTTCTATCACATACAACATTGATCACTGCAAAACAGTCTAGTTTTAAAATTTATAAAGAATGATCGAACCTGTAGACTAACTATGACAACGATAGAGGCAAGTGCACCTATCGAACAGTAGTATAGTTAAGGCAAAAATATCTTATCGAACCTATCGAATAGTAGTATAGTTAAGGCAAGAATATCTTATTGATTGGTTGATTTATCTAAAACTAATGAAACACTTTACACTAAAATGCAAAGATAAACGAATAAATTGGGAAAAGACTTTGGAAAACTCAGTTGATAAAGACGATACCCTCAGGAAGAATCCACATATGACTTCACTCATTATTTATCCCTAAACCATATGATTTCTTTACTTAGGTTGATCCGTGAGACTCCCTAACCTATATTAAACCTTTTCTCGAAGTAAATAACGTCTAACCTTAGGTTAATTAGTGGAACTCTCGTTCTCTTATAATAACCCCTTAAGGAAGCAGTGAATCGATCAATGGATTCCCATATTAGGTTTCACCCTAATCCAGCAAAATCTCGTAACCCTATCTCTAGGCGCCGGATCAACTATGCTAAATTATGCTAGATCTACTCTCAGGCAGGGTCTATTCCTCCTCCACTTGAGCACATCAGATTAAATTAAACAACATAATTAAGAACAAACTAAGTATTTATCATATAAGTTTAGAAAATAATAACAAAATCTGTCATAGGTTTCATCCCCTTCAAGTATCTGAAGGGTTTAGTTCCTAACTAAATAAGAAAACATCTCAAGAGAAAAGATAAAACAAAACATTAGAAATCCCAAAAACCCCTTGAAGGAATTGAAGGAGAGATCCATCGTCATGAGTAGAATTCCAGCTCTTCGAGATGGATCAACTGGCTATCTTCGAGTAATTCCCTAAATAAGTAAAGCTTTGGCAGAAAACTCAGCTAAAACTTGACGCCCTTGAATAACCGCCTTGGGGTGTTTATATATACTTTTGGGATGCGTTACTTGGCTCCTAAATACTCATAATTTAAGCATAATTCATTCCTAGGTGTTTAAGTAGACTTAGGATTGCGTTTCTTGGGCTCCAAGCATCCTAATTCGAGTGAAATTGCTCTTTCTCGCGGCAGGGGCACAGTCATGGCACGCCCGTGTAAGTCTTCTTCTAGCCCGTGTCTCTATTCTGTTGATTTAGGCACGGCTTTGCATGTGCACGTAGCTTTAGTCATCAATTAAGGCATGGAGTGTGAAGTGAATGGCAAAAGGCATGGTAGTGTAGCTGAAGTCCGGTAGTGTCGATTTCTTGGGTTAGCCCAATTTGGTCCATTTTAAGCCCATTTTACATTCTTTTTATCCTTAGGTGCTTTCCTAAGCATAAGACACGAAAAGAAAGGATTAAGAGCACATTTTTACATAAATCAAGGATAAATTTATCCAAAAGCATACTAAATATGGGATTAAAATATGTTACTTTTACGGTTTATCAAATACCCCCACACTTAAGCTTTTGATTTTCCTCAAGCAAAATTCTCAACTTATAATTTAAACGAACTTTCCACAATTCATAATTCCTATTGACAATGTCTCATCATAATTCATAGATAATTTATACATGGATAATTCAACTCAAAGAGTTCTAAAGATTCAATTACGTTAAGTCATACCTTTGTAGTACGAAAACATATGTGTCTCCCCTTATCTAAGTAATTACCTTTAATTCAAAATTGACAAGGACTGACATCCTCACTAAAGATTCACTCAAATCACTCAATGGTGTTTAAGGTTCAAGAATAAGCACTCTAAATTGAACCTGAAAAGTTAATCCCATAGGCTTGCCTGAAAATCAAATCTCCACCACTGTATATGAGATGATACATAAATCAAAAGGTCTTTAATCAGGGTTGGAATGGGGCTTGGGTTAAAAGGTGTGGATAAAGGCTGAATTAGAAGGTTAGAAATGAGACTGACTTGACAAATTGTCTAACTAGAAACACTGAACTAAATATGAATATTAACTTTGAATGAAAACTAATAATATCACTATTGATAATTACTCTATAATAAGGAGTATTTTGATAATACTTTAATACCAGCTTTTTCAACAATTGGAGTTTAAATGCTCTAAGCTCTTTTGTATACTACTAATATTGAATAAACTTGGATTTTTTATTTTTTATTTTTTTATTTTTTTAAGAACAAACTAAAACAAACATAATAGAAGGAACTTTGATAATTGAAATAACCTAATTCGGCAATTGATCAAATCAATTCTCGATAGAGGGGTAGCCAAAGGAATGTTGATAACAAATACAGAGGGATTTTGGGTTAATATTAGTGGGTGAGTCAATAAAAAGGTTGTTAAGATTCAACGGGGTTCACTAGGGGTTAATTTGTATGGGTAGGCTTTTTAGCGGAGTGAATCGGGTTAAAACCTAGGTGCCTTTATCATCTCAGTATATCAAATCATTAATGTGGTCTCAACATGTATAAACGAGGCAAGTTCTAGAATAACAGTTCAAAGTTGACACACTCATAATCAATAAAGTGAGCACGAAAAAGAATACATATGCTCTACAAGGCTCAAAATCTCACAAAAATTATTGGTGTTTTGACATCAATCCTTATAAATTTTGAACTTCAAGGTGATACTTAAATTCAGTTCAATGACCCATCAATTTTTTTAATTTTAGAAAGTAAACTTATCATGCTCGATTCTCTAGTGTCCTTCAAATTTAATCATCAATGCACAATTAACTATGACTTACTCTAAAACATATCAATAAAAATAATATATCATTAGAAATTTCACCCTAATTAATAATATGAGGAAAATACCTAAGATCAAGACTAAATTCAGGGTTTTGAGAATTATGCAAAAAGTTAGGCACTATTACCCCCACACTTAAGGTGTACATTGCCCTCAATGTACAAAGATAGATAATGATAATTAAATGCCAAATCAAAAAGATAAGTGGGGAAAGTGACACTTCTCGGATTTTGGATGGCTCAGAGTTGTTCTGATGACTTTTTGAAGTAGTGATTTACTCCCAGTGCTATGTAGGTGGAGTGTGTGCTTGTAACTATGAAGTCATTATTGAAATAATTTAGTGTTGCCATGAAATGTATATTAGGCGTATTCGAAGATTAGATAACCAAATGAGGATTAATATAAAATATGCTATGAAGGAAAGTTCTAAATTAAAACATATGAAATAAAATATATATATAAATATAAATAAAAACAAAATGAAATGGTGAATAATAAAAGTCGAGTATTATGTAATGAGAAGAACTCAAAGGTCCTCATCATGTCCCGGGTTCTGCGATGGTTCCACTGGTGAGATATGGAGGTGCTGGCATATTTATTGAAATGTGGCCTCTATCCCTTCGAGGTGCCTAGTGTTTTCAGCAAAATATAACTCGAACTGGTCGAGTCGAGCATTTATGTCTGATAGTGAAGGTGAAGCTCGGTACTGGTGGTGCTGAGTCTGTGCTTCTTCTGATGGTGGTGGGACATTATCAGGAATGTCCTCGGCTTCCTCTTCAGCAGAAGGTGTCGCTAGTTGGTATTGAGGGGGATTGGTGCCTCTTCGGTGCTTGATCATTTTCATGTGGAGCATCGTCTGGATGCCTTGAGGTGCCATATTCCCTATCAGTGTGAGGGATGCAATTTGATTGTCGGTGTTGAGGAGCTTGAAATGTCGGGCTAGTCTCGTGATGTAAGGGCCCATTGACAGGATTCCTTTCCGGTGCTGCTCTGTTTGATGCTGCATTGCGCATGCAATGAAATATGCCACATCAAAGACATGTCCTTCAGACATGCATGACAAGAAATAGACGTCTTGTTTGTTGACGACATCGGTGCTTTCTTTGCGACCTGTAATAGTATGAGCAAGAATGGCATGAAGGTACCTAAGAGTGGGGAGGAGGGTAGTCGCTTTGGAGGTACTCAGATTGTAATCGTATTTAGCCGATTTTAGGTGGCGCCAACATGTGACAGGGGTGCAGTGGAGCTCTCTGTTTAACTCGGAGAGTGAATTTTCCTCTATAAATTCTGGCGTATAGAGTCCGAGTGCCGATCCAAATTGAGGTATGCTCACTCGACGTACATTGCCCCCTAGGCGGAATTAGATTGTGCCGGCATCATCAAACTATGTCATGACCGTCTGCAAGGTGAATGTGGTACAGAACTCAAGAGTGAGTTCCAAGTATGTGGGCTCTACAATCGTGAAAAATTACTCCCATGGTTCTGTTGAGATGAGAGCTCGAACATCCCCAGCAAGTCCGATTTGCTCCAAGGCATCCCAATCAATGCACCTACAGGTGCCGATAGGTCTCTTTGGATCTCTATATAGCGCTTTTCTTGTGTTGGTTGGGGGAATCTGAGGAAGGAATGTCAAAGTTCAGCGGAGGCAGTTCTGGATGATGATCCGGGCCCCTTCCTTTTCTTTCTTGAAACAGATCGTTTGATACGTGATGACAACATAATTCCTGAAAAATAATCAAAAGAAAAACATTTCCTTTTATATAGCCAAGATTTTCATAAAAATAGTCAAAATTCAATAGCCAAAATGCTTCTTCAAGAACAAATACTAAAATCAGCAACCACAATATCATTATTCATTATAATAATTCCTAATTAAAATCATGGTTAGTACTAAATATAATAACAAAGCTATACAAAGAATTCATTGGAACCTAGACATGTTGTATAAGAATTATGATTTAAAGGCTAACTATGTTTAGCAGTAGAGCATCAATTTTTCAATGAAGAGAGCCAATAAAATCAACATGTATAAATGCTAAAACAAAAAATGTATTAAAAAAATTGGAAATCAACAAGAAAAATAGAATGAAGCAACTAATAAAACAATCAATAAGAAAATTAAAGCAATTGTCTTGAACAAAATGAATAAACTAAACAAAATGAATCATATTTTTAAGTCTAAAATTAAACAAAAACGTAAATAAGGAGGAAGTACGCAAAAAATGTGAAGAAAAAGGAACCAAGCACGGTGGTGTTTGACGAGCACGAGTGGAGCGCTGCAGCGGTGATCTTTGGTTTCTTCGTATGGGCAAGGCTTTGGTAAGGGCATCTTGTTGCAGCGTTTGGTTGGTTGTGGTTGGGATTTTGAGAAGAATGGTCGAAAGGAAGTGGGTTGGAGGGAGGGAAATGATTTGGTGGTCGGATTGAAGAAGGGGGTTTGGAATCTGATTTTTAGGGTTTGGGTTTGGGGAAGGGGCGGTTACTTTAATATATAAAAGGGTAACATGGCCTTATGCCACGACCGTGTTTAATTTGAAATGCCCTACTTTTGGTGATTTCTTAAAATTGGGCACGATTCATAGTTTTTAGCACGTCCGTGTGTCAATTTGGCACGCCTGTGCTTGGTAAGTCAGTATGTTCGCACGGTCATGGTGCACGGCCGTCTGCTACCCGTGCTCAATAAGTCAGTAGCTTCACAAGGTCATGGGGCACGACCGTGCAATGCCCGTGCTAGACAAGTCAGTAGTCTCACATGGTTATGTTGCACGGCCGTGTCTTTTTATCGCAGCCCGTGTTGAAGAAGAGAGGTTTTCCCCGTTTGTACACGGTTATTGGCACGCCCGTGTTAAAGGCCATGTTAATGATCCTGCATTTTTGTTAGACTTTTACACAACAATGTTAATGTGTTAGTGCTTGGGTTGCCTCCCGAGAAGCGCTTGTTTATAGTCTTAAGGTAGACTCTCCCTATTTTCAGTTCTCAAGGAAGGCTCATGGAGCATAAACTCTTCTCTCGTATCTCTAAAATCTGCACCATTATAAATTTTAAGTCGGTGACCATTTACCTTGAATGTGCCTTTAGTGGGATGAGTTACCTCGATGGTGCCATATGGAAATATTGTTTTAATCATGAATGGGCCTGACCATCTCGATTTTAATTTCCCCGGGAATAGTTTAAGCCTTGAATTTTATAGTAGGACTAGGTCCCCTACTTCGAAATGTTTTGATCGCTTAAGGTAAGCATCGTGATGTCGCTTTGTTGCTTCCTTGTACAGCTTTGAGTTCTCATAGGCTTCCGTTCTCCATTCATCTAGCTTGTTTATCTGCATCGTTCTTTTCTTTCTTGCAAGTTTGAGGTCAGTATTTAAAAATTGTATTGCCCAGAAAGCTTTGTGTTATAACTCGAATGGTAGATGACAGCTTTTCCCGTATACGAGCTCATATAGGGATGTCCCTAGAGGTGTTTTAAATGATATTCTGTAAGCCCATAAAGTATTATCTACTTTAACTGCCCAATCTTTTCTATTTGATTCAACCGTTTTTTCTAGAATGCGCTTAAGCTCTCGGTTTGCTACCTCAACTTGCCCATTAGTTTGAGGGTGATATAGGGTGGCTGATCTGTGGCATACTCCATATTTCTTTAGAACTTTTTCAAATTGTGTATTACAGAAATGAGTACCCCTATCACTAATGATGGCTCTAGGTGTCCCGAATAGGGACAATAGCTTCTTGAGAAATTTAACTACTACCCTAGCATCATTGGTAGGTAAGGCTTCCGCTTCTACCCATTTTGACATGTAATCAACTGCTACTAGGATGTATTTATTTCCAAATTAACTAGGAAATGGACCCATAAAATCAATACCCCATACATCAAATAATTCACATGACAACATATATGTTTGAGGCATTTCATCACGTTTAGAAATATTACCTGTTCATTGGCATTTGTCACACGAGGTAACATACCTGTTCGCATCTTTAAATAGAGTGGGCTAGTAAAACCTGATTCGAGTATTTTGTGTGCTATTTTAATACCACTGTAGTGTCCTCCTAATGGTCCTGAATTAAAATATTCTAGGATTTTACTTTCTTCTGTCTTTGTAATGCATATCGTATTACCTGATCTACACATATACGGAAAAGAAATGGATCTTCCCAAAAATAATTTTTCACATTAGCAAGGAATCACTTCTTTTGGTGATATGTTAATTTTCTTGTAAGATGTTAGCTGCTTAATAATTCGCAATATTTGCAAACCATTGTACTTCAGAAAGTGTTATAGAAAAGAGCTATTCTTCGGGAAACGAATCATTTATTTCATGTTCATCAAGCTCTTTGGTGTGTGGATTTTTGATTCTTGAAAGGTGATCTGCCGCGAGATTCTCAGCTCCCTTCTTATCTTGTATTTCCAAGTCAAATTCCTGCAAGAGTAAAATCCATCGTATGAGTCTAGGTTTTGCATCAGGTTTGTTTAAAAGATAACGAAGAGCTGAATGGTCAGTATAAATGACAACTTTAGATAATATTAGATATTGTCTAAATTTGTCAAAAGCAAAAACTACAGCTAGCAATTCTTTCTCAGTCGTGGTGTAATTTTATTGGGTGGGTGTTAATGTTCTGCTAGCGTAGTAAATTGGCTGAAATTGCTTGTCTCTTCGTTGTCCCAAAACTGCACCTACTGCAAAGTCACTTGCATCACACATTAATTCAAAGGGTAAGTTCCAATCAGGTGCAATTATAATCGGTGTATTTATTAATTTATCTTTAAGGACATTGAATGCATCTAAACACTCCTGATTGAAATTAAAAGGAACATCTTTTTCTAGCAATTTTGTCAAAGGCTTAGCTATTTTAGAAAAATCTTTAATAAATCTTCTACAAAAACCTGCATGTCCTAAAATGCTTCTAATAGCCTTAACTGAACTAGGGAGGTAATTTTTTTATGGTTTCAACTTTTGCTCTATCTACCTCAATTCCCTTACTAGAAATCTTGTGTCCTAATACAATCCCTTCCCTAACAATAAAGTGGCATTTTTCCCAATACAAAACAAGGTTTGTTTCTTCATATCTAGTAGAACTCATTTTAAATTTTTAAGGCAAAGATGGAAAGAATTATCGAATATTGAGAAATCATCCATAAATACCTCCATGATGTCTTCTACGAGTTAGTCAAAAATTGCCAACATGCAACGTTGAAAAGTAGCAAGAGCATTGCATAATCCAAAAGGCATTCTACGATAAGCAAACGTACCGTATGGGCATGTAAATGTTTTCTTCTCTTGGTCTTCAGGAGCTATGGGGATTTGAAAGTAGCCGAAGAGTCCGTCCAGGAAGCAGTAATACATATGCTCATATAGTCTTTCTAGCATTTGATCTATGAGGGTAGAGGAAAGTGATCTTTTCTGGTGGCATCATCTAATTTTCCATAGTCTATACAGACTCTCCAACCTATAACTATTCTCGTGGGAATTAACTCATTTTTTTCATTAGGTACTACCGTTATTCCTCCTTTCTTTGGAACTACCTGCACAGGACTTATCCAAGTGCGGCTTTGACCACTTCTTTCATGTTGGGGTTTAGCCATCTCTGAGGTTGCACACATGGTTTATATTCTTCTTCCATTAAAATTTTGTGGGTGCACAATGTGGGGCTTATTCCCTTGATATCAAAAATTTTCAAAGCTATGGCTTTCTTGTGTTCTCTTAGTAACTTTATCAGCTCTTCCTTTTCCTTAGATTCTAATTCTGAAGAGATGATTACTGGTATCGTAAAATTGTCCCCAATGAATGCATATTCTAAGTGTTTTGGCAACTGCTTGAGTTCCAATTTGGGTGGCTCTTCAATGGAGGGTTTTTCTTTTATTTCATTATCATTCTCAATGCTTTCTTCTTTCCTTTGTTTAAATGATGATGTATTCATATTCACCTCATTGTCTTCATCTTCTTCCCCCTCTTCTTGAGCCGGACACAGTTCCATTGTGTCATTCTGTATAATTTCCTGTAATGAATTTTTAATAATATGATCAGTAGTGTCGACAAAATAACAGGAATCATCTTGTTCTTTAGAATATCTTATGGCATCACATAGTTGAAAGATAATTTCTTCATCACCTATTCTCAGTGCTAATTTACCATCACCTACATCAATAATAGCTCTAGCAATGGCTAAAAAGGGATGCCCTTAGATTGAAGGAACATTAATGTCTTCATCCATGTCTAATACAACGAAACCAATATGGAAAATAAATTTATCAATTTTTACCAAGACATCTTCAATAATTCCTCTAGGATATTTAATAGATCTATCAGCTAACTGAATACTCATCCTAGTGGGATTTGGTTTCCCAAGATCTAGCCGTTTAAACAATTTGTAAGGCATTAAGTTGATATTGCGCCTAAGTCTGCTAATGCTTTCTTGATGTTTAAACTACCAATTAAGCAAGGAATAATGAAACTCCCTGGATCTTTTAACTTCTGTGGTAGTCTACTTTGGAGAAAGGCTGAACACTCTTCATTAAGCTCCACCATTGATACTTCCTCAAGCTTCCTTTTGTTCGTGAGAAGTTCCTTTAAGAATTTTGCATACTTCGGCATCTGTGAAATAACTTTAACAAAAGGTAAGTTAATATGTATTTGTTTAAAGATTTTGAGGAACTTACCGTATTGAGCATCCAATTGTTCTTTCTTCAATTTTACTGGATATGGAATTTGTGCTTTATTCTCTGTAGGCAATGGATTATCGTTCTCATCTTCTACACTCTTTTTCTTGGTAACTTCATGTGGTGTCTTTCTTTGTGGTTCAATTAGCTCTTTGCCACTCCTTAGTGTAACTGGCTTTACCTGCTGTGCGCCTTTGGAGAAAATCTTTGTCCGTATTTCACATAATATCTCAATAAATAGTCCAACTGACATGATGATTTCTCCTACCTAAGTCTTGATTCCCTCGATTGATCTTTGTTGTTCATCAAGTGTTTCTTCAGCCTTTTGAAGACAAGAGTCTGTAGCTACCACAAATTTTGTTAGCATCTCTTCAAGGTTTGATTCCCTTTCCTGTGGATATGGCTAATTTTGATAATTTGGAGAAGGTTGCTGCCTTTGATTTCCTTGATTTCCTTGTCCTCCCAATGAAAAATTTGGGTGGTTCCTCCAACCTGTATTATAAGTGTTACTATAAGGATTATTATTAGATCTGAAATTGTTACCTATATATTTTGTCTGCTCATTTTCTACTTTTGGTTGGTAAGGTGGGTACTCAGAATTCACCACATTCTCGCTTGCTTCGCATTGCATGACTGGATATACCTGTGAAGAACATAAAGTATCAAGTTTTTTATTCATTAACTCCACCTATGTTGATAGTATTGTCACTGCGTCAATGTTAAAAACTTTGGCTGATTTTGTCGGTTTAGCTCTTGTAATTTGCCATTGATAAGTGTTCAATGACATCTCCTCAATAAAATCGTAAGCCGCTTTAGGAGTTTTATTATTCAAAGTTCCACCGGTTGATAAATCAATCATTTGCCTATTTGGAGAATTCACACCATTGTAAAAAGTTTGGACTTGAAGCCACAAAGGTAATCCATGGTGTGGGCATCTCCTTAGGAGATCCTTATATCTTTCCCATGCATCATATAATGTTTCTGCGTCATTCTGCACAAAAGAAGATATATCATTCCTAAATTTATCCATTTTGGCTGGTGGAAAATATTTTAAAAGAAACTTTTCGGTCATTTGATCCCATGTGGTGATTGACCCTCGTGGTAACGTGTTCAACCATTACTTTGCTTTGTTCTTTAATGACAAAAGAAATAACCGAAGACGTATGGCATCGTCAGAAACACCATTTATTTTGAAGGAATCACAGAATTCTAAAAAATTAGATATATGATTGTTTGGATCCTCATCCTACAAACCATCAAATTGAACGAATTGTTGAATCATTTGTATTATGTTAGGCTTTAATTCAAAATTATTAGCAGCTATAGCGGGCCTAACAATACTAGATTCTACTCCTGTCAAATTAGGTTTAGCATAATCATACATAGTATGTGGAGCATTTGTTCTTGCACATCAGGTGGATTATTTTGACCATCCCTTGAAGAGGATTGGATCTTTCTTTGTTCTTCTCTTTGATAGCCTAGAGCTCGTCTAGTTTCTTTATGATTTCTGTGGCGGTAGCTTCAATATCACTTTCGTATTCTAATGGTCCTCTAGGGTTTCTTCTAGTCATAAACTAGAGGTACCTTGCAAGTTTAAGAATGAAAGAAAGAGAATTAGTAAAAAATAAAAATTTAATCTAAAAATAAAAAAATAAAAATAATGGCTAAAGTAATAGAAATAGAGCTTTCTTAATATTTTAGAGTCCCCAGCAATGGCGCCAAAAACTTTATCGCTACAAAACAGTCTAGTTTTAAAATTTATAAAGAATGATTGAACCTGTAAACTAACTATGATAATGATAGAGGCAAGTGCACCTATCGAACAGTAGTATAGTTAAGGCAAGAGTATCTTATCGAACCCAAGGAACCTAAAAGTACTACTACTCACTTTCTTTCTATTATTTAGCCTGAAATATGGAGTGATTGGTTATTTATCTAAAACTAATGAAATACTTTAAACTAAAATGCAAAGATAAACGAATAAATTGGGAAAAGAATTTGGAAAACTCAGTTGATAAAGACGATACCCTCAGGAAGAATCCACCTATGACTTTGCTCATTATTTATCCCTAAACCATATGATTTCTTTACTTAGCTTGATCCGTGAGACTCCCTAACCTATATTAAACCTTCTCTCGAAGCGAATAACGTCTAACCCTAGGTTAATTAGTGGAACTCTCATTCTCTTATAATAACCCCTAAGGAAGCAGTAAATCGATCAATGGATTCCCATATTAGGTTTAACCCTAATCCGGTAAAATCTCATAACCCTATCTCTAGGCGCCCGATCAACTCCACTTAATTATGCTAGATCCACTCTCAAGCACGGTCTATTCCTCCTCTACCTAAGCACATCAGATTAAATTAAATAGCATAATTAAGAACAACCTAAGTATTTATCATATAAATTCAGGAAACTATAACAAAATCCATCATAGGGTTCATCCCCTTCAGGTATCTGAAGGGTTTAGTTCATAACTAAATAAGAAAACATCTCAAGAGAAAAGATAAAACAAAATATTAGAAATCCCTAAAACCCCCTTGAAGGAATTGAAGGAGAGATCCTCCGTCTTGAGTAGAATTCTGGCTCTTCGAGATGGATCAACTGGCTATCTTCAAGTAATTCCCTAAATGAGTAAAGCTCTGGCAGAAAACTCTGCTAAAACTTGACGCCCTTGAATAGCCGCCTTAAGGTGTTTATATATACTTTTGGGATGCTTTACTTGGCTCCTAAATACACATAATCTAAGCATAATCTATTCCTAGGTGTTTAAGTAGACTTAGGATTGCGTTTCTTGGACTCCAAGCATCCTAATCCGAGTGAAATTACTCATTCCCGCGGCAGGGGCACGGTCATGGCACACCCGTGTAAGTTGTCTTCTAACCCGTGTCTCTATTCTGTTGATTTAGGCACGGCTGTGGCACGGTCGAGCACATCGAGGTATAGGCCATACTTCGAGTCTATCAATTGGGGCATGGCCGTGTAAATCGTGGCATGGCCGTGTGAAGTGAATGGCAAGGCACGGTCGTGTAGCTTGAAGTCCGGGCCGTGTTGATTTCTTGGGTTGGCCCAATTTGGTCTGTTTTAAGCCCGTTTTACGTTCTTTTTATCCTTAGGTGCTTTCCTGAGCATAAGACACGAAAAGAAAGGATTAAGAGCACCTTTTTACATAAATCGAGGATAACTTCATCCAAAAGCATACTAAATGTGGGATTAAAATATGTTACTTTTACGATTTATCAAACATCACATACTTGTCAACTCAAACCATGCAAATTCTTACATCCATGAAATATATCATCATATGCATATAGAACTAAACCAATATTAGCCAATTCCAATGGTCACTTACAAAATGAATTATCCACCATACTTAACAGTTAAGAATTTGGACATACATGAACATCATACATACACCAATTGAACATCCTTAGCCATTCCAATGGCTAAGTCACAAAATATTACTGACAAGCCTTCATCTAAGACAAGTAGCTTATACATGCCATTATACCAAAATGAATCATTTAGCTATAACAAAAAGGAGATTTGTGGATAGTGTGATCTTGCTCCGATCGAATCCTTCAACCTTCGCGAGCCTTACTAGCACTATAAAACAAGGAAAAGTAAAACGGGGTAAGCATTTTCATGCTTAGTAAGTTTGCATAATAGAAAGAAACTTACCAGTTATAATTATTCAAATAAGCATATATATATATATATATATGCATTCATTCCATCAATATTTTGACAAGTTACCTAAAGACATTCACTCATTAAACAAGTTAGTTATACAGATCATGAAGTTATCAAACTAACATAGATGAGCTCACCATAGTATAAACTTTCATATCATTTCACTATTCCATTTCTTAAGATTTCTTTTCATTGAACTATTGTAATTTCGATGGATACTCAGGTAGTATACTCGAGGTATACATGTCAATTGTTTGTCGATTCACATCCAAAGTGCTCCTCAAGCACATATTCATAAAGCACCCTCTCAAGCCACATTTATATAATAGGATTACTAGTCCAGGCTAAATCTTTTCAATATTGTTAGCTCTAATGAGCCTACTATGGATTACCCATCCGGGATAAATCCATTTCATAACATTTACTCAAGACAGTGTAGTTCAGGATTATCCGTCTGGGCTAAATCCTTTCTATATCATTTTGTTCATTTCTAGGAAATTATTATAATCCATCGAAATACAACGTTCAACCGGGATAATGACATTTTATTCGTATTTATCATCTTGTGATTATTTCATAGGGTATATCATCACATATATATTATCTCAATTACACAATTCAATTAAAATATAATAACATATCAAATTAAATTACACGAACTTACCTTGAGAATGGTTCGTTTTTGAAACTCAACTAATCCGAGACTTTTCGTTTTTCTCGATCTAGTTCCGTAATCGATTGTTCTGGGTCTATATAAGCAAATTTGATCAATTCATCATTTTACAAATACATTTACATTATTTTACATCCTATATAAAATTAGTATTTTGTCCCTAACTTTTTGACATTTTATATTTTAGTCCCTAGGCTCGTAAAATGAAATATGTTCAATTTCTTGGTAACCCAAGCCTAGCCAAACCATTTTCATACTTATATCAGTCCGACCTTTTCCATTAAATCAGATTTTTACTACCCATTTTATAACTTTTTTACAATTAGGTCCTTTTTATGCATTTTCATCAAAAATCACCTAGTAAAAGTTGTTTATCACACATCAAACATGCCTAATCTACCATTAAAGATCAAAATACCCTAGACATCAACCACATCTTAAATTAATGGTAGAAATAGGTAGTTAGGATGATAACGACTTAAAAAATGTAAAGAGTATTAAAAATGGGGCTAGGATGTACTTACAATCAAGCTTTAAAGTTGAACAAACCCTAGCTATGGTGACCTTCAAATTTTTGGCATAAGGTAGGAGAAGATGTACAAATTTTGCTTATTAATTCATTTAATTACTAAATGACCAAAATGCCCTTTTTGCCAAACTTTAAAATTTCACCTAATCATGTCCATTTTTGTACATAAACTTAGCTAATGGTCTAATTATCATATAAATACCTCTAATTTAAAACCTCATAGCAATTGGACACCTTTAACATCTAGAATTCAATTTTTCCACTTTTTACAGTTTAGTCCTTAAAACTAAATTGAGTGCCCAAACGCCGAAATTTTTGAACAAGATTTTCATAGAATAGTTCCATAAAACTATTGATGATAAAGATAAAATAGAAATAAATTTTACTGCGTTGGATTTGTGATCCCGAAACCACTGTTCCGACTAGACCTAAAATCGGGTTGTTACAACTCTCCCCCTTAAGTGGGTTGGGTACTATTTTCCCATAACCTCCTTATGTTCCCACGTTGCTTCCTCAACTCCGTGTCTTTGCCACAAGACTTTCACTAGAGCAATATTTTTATTTCTCAACTGTTTCACTTCCCGAGCTAATATCTTGATCGGCACTTCACCATAGGTCATATCTGGTCTAATTTCAACCTCTAAGGGTGAAATCACATGTGAAGGGTCATATCAATACCGCCACAACATAGACACATGAAACACATCATGGATATTTTCCAACTCCGTCGGTAAAGCCAACCTATATGATACTGGCCCGATTCTTTCAATCACCTTATATGGCCCAATAAAACGTGGACTCAACTTGCCTTTCCGGCCAAATCTGATAACTTTCTTCCATGGAGATACTTTTAAAAACACTTTATCCCTAATTTAAAACTCAATCTCGTTTCGTTTCAAATCTGCATATGACTTTTTTCAATTAGAAGCTGCTTTCAAACTATCACGAGTTACTTTCACCTTTTCTTTAGTTTCTCTAACTAAGTCAACCCGTCAATTTGTTTCTAGCTCATCAATCTGAGAGGTTTGGCACTTACTGACCATACTGAGCTGCCATCTTTATGCTTGATTGAAAACTATATTGTAGGAGGAGTTTGGCACTTGGAACTGAACACCATACAACACTTCATCTGAATTACCCTTTTAGATTGACCGTCGATTTGCAGATGGAAAGAGGTACTAAAATTTAACTTCATACCTAAAGCTTCTTGCAACTTCTTCCAAAACCGCGAAGTGAATCTCGGATCTCTATCCAAAATAATCGATATAGGCACCCCGTGCAATCTTACAAACTCAGCAATGTACAATTCAGCTAGCTTATCAAGCGAGTAATTAGCACATACCGGTATAAAATGAGCTAACTTCGTCAATCTATCAACAACGACCCATACAACATTTTTCTTTTTGGGGTCAAAGGCAAACCCATTACAAAGTCCATTGTGATTCTACCTCATTTCCACTCAGGAACCATCACTGACTGAAGTAGACCTGAAAGTACTTGGTGTTTGACTTTCACTTGCTAGCAAATCAAACATTTTGAAACAAACTCAGAGATATCTCTTTTCATACCCGACCACCAATACATTTTCTTCAAGTCATTATACATTTTTGAACTACCCGGATGAATGGATAAACAACCACTGTGTGCCTCTTGAAGAATTTCCTGAATAATTTCATCACCTTTCGACATACAAATCCTATTTCAAAACATCAAACAGTTATCAGATCTGATACAACAATCCAAGTTATTGCCCGATTCACACAGAGCTCTCTTAGCTTGCAATTCACTGTCACACTTCTGGGCTTCACAAATCTGCGTTGAAGAAACATTGGTCTAGCTCTCAATTCAGCTAGAATCAAACCATCATCCGATAAAGTCAGCCTTGTGTTCATTGCTCTCAAGGCAAACAAGGATTTCCTACTCAGGACATCTACGACTATATTCACCTTACGCGGGTGATAATCAATCACCAACTCATAGTCTTTCAAAACTCAAGCCATCTTCGTTGCTGCAAATTTAAGTCTTTCTGAGTCATTAATATTTTAAACTCTTGTGATCAGTAAAAACTTGGCATTTCTCATTGTAAAAATGATGTCTCCAAATTTTCAAGGCAAAAACTATAGCGGCCAGCTCCAAATCATGTGTCAGGTAATTATTCTCGTGTGGTTTCAACTGTCTCGAGGCATAAGCTATCACTTTTCCCTCATGTATCAACACACATCCAAGTCCGTTCAAAGACGCGTCACTATAAATTACAAATTCTTTTCCGGTTCAGGTTGTACTAGGACGGATGCCTTAGTTAATAGAGCTTTCAATATCAAAATTTTGTTGACATTTTTGGACCATTTACACTTGACATCTGATAAACCGTAAAAGTAACATATTTTAATCCCACATTTGGTATGCTTTTGGATGATTTATCCTTAATTTATGTAAAAAGGTGCTCTTAATACTTTCTTTTCATGTCTTATACTCAAGAAAGCACCTAAGGATAAATAGAACGTAAAACGGGCTTAAAACGGACCAAATTGGGCCAACCCAAGAATCGACATGGCCTGGAGTTGAAGCCACACTGCCATGCCTTAAAAATTATCTAGAACACGACCTCAACCCCGATTTACATGGGTGTGTGCCATGGGCGTGCCCCTGCCACGGGAATGAGTAATTTCACTCGGATTTGGATGCTTGAAGCTAAAGAAACTTACTCCTAAGTCTACTTAAACACCTTAATAGTAATTCTACTTGAAGGAGGTACTTAGGAGCCAAGCAAAGCATCTAAGGAACCTATATAAATAACCTAAGGCAGTCGTTCTAAAAGGGGAGTTTTAGGTAGAGTTTTTTGCCAGAGCTTTTATTCAGGGAATTACTCGAAGATAGCCAGTTGATCTATCTCAAGAAGCCAGAGTTTTACTCAAGATAGAGGATCTCCTCTTCAATTCCTTTAGGGGGTTTTAGGGATTTCTTATGTTTTGTTTTATCTTTTCTCTTGAGATGTTTTCTTATTTCATATGAACTAAACCCTTCAGATACCTGAAGGGGATGAAACCTATGATGGATTTTGTTATTTGATTTCTAAATTATATGATAAGTACTTAGTTTGTTCTTCATTATGTTGCTTAATTTAATCTGATGTGCTTAGGTGAAGGAGGAATAGACCCTGCCTGAGTGTAGATCTAGCATAATTAAGATGAGTTGATCGCACGCCTAGAGATAGGGTGACGAGATTTTGCTGGATTAGGGTGAAACCTAATATGGAAGTCCATTGATCAATTTGGTGCTTTCTTAGGGGTTTGTAATATCGAGAATTAGGGCTTGTGCATTTTTGCTTAATTGCATGTGGTAGTATGCCTATGTGTGTTTTGAATATGTTTAGGAGACTTTGGGAACTCTAGAGTATAGGAGAATGCCTTAGAAAATATTAGATTTTTAGTTTTAAAGGGGGAGCTAGGCAAAGGAGGCCTTAAGGAAATTTGTAGGGCAAATTGGACATAAAAATGGGCTTGTTAAAATGGCAAGGAGGCGCCACTTAAAGCCTTAAAAAGTGACGCCACAAGCAGTGCAAAGGGGGCCTAGGTCCGAGCAGCAAGGGGAGCACTTGTGGAGTTTTTTTTTTTTTTTTGTCAGTGAGGACGGGAGTTGGACGGCAAGTGGACTCTAGGAAGGAGGAGGTATAGATGGGGTGGGAGAGCTTGAGGATTCGGCTAAGATGGAGGTTATCAAGGGATAATGGAGTGAGAGATGAGTTGGCCGAATATGGGACTCTAAGGGGTGCATAATCGATTTTGAGGCTTTGTTAGAGGGTGTGTGTGCCGGAATACTAATAGCCTTCTTCTAAGTCTCCTTTTCTTTTCTCAACCTTAAGCTTATACCTTTTTCTTTTGTGGCCGAATATCCCATCACCATTGGAGAGCCATAGCCGAATCTTGTTGACCCTTACTCTCTTCTTCTTTTCACAAATCCATTAAAAGCCGAATACACAAATAACCCCTAGTCGATTGTTCATTAAACCCCAAAAGCTGAAACCTATTGATCAACATCTAGCCTATATAGTCGAATCTCTGTGGGGTCAGGCAAGGGTGCAGTCGATTTCATCATTAGGGGTAAGATCATATGTTATTCGATTTTCCTTCCTCTTTCTTTTAGATTGGTCGAAATCTAGGAACTAATTCCTTTCCCTCTCTTTGGTCGAATCTTTGAAGAGGAATTTTGGGATTTTGTTATTGTCGACTACAAGGAGGAGATCTTTAGGATTTCACAATCCAGGGTAAGCCATGTGTAGTATTCGGCCAAGGGTCATTATCATAGATCTTGTGCAATAGGCTAACCCTAACATGTACCATGTAGGATTTCGACATCTTCATAAAGCAAGTGCCGATTTTTGGATTAAGATCTGCAAGGTAAGAGGGCATTAATATTCGGCCAAGGCCATAGTAAGTGTTAGTGACTAGCCGATTCTGACTATGATATTTTAGGGGCAATTCGGCAAGTGAGGAGTAAAGCAAAAGAGCCTTCGGGTTATCAGGTGTGTAGTTACTACGCAATTTCTCGAGTATGTCTCAATTATTATGTGTGTTATAAATATGATGATTAGTGCAGTGGCAATAATGGGATGGTTACCCTTAGTGGGTATGTCGATAATCAGGTCAGTGGTAAAAGCTGATAAAATTGTGGTTATTCTTTGTATATATGTGTGGTATGTTTGAATAATACGAACATGCATTATTTCATCACATCACTATTGTATGTTGCATAATCATGGGGGGATTTCTATATCTAAAAGAAGGACAGGGTGTACATTTATGTACATGGATTAGTGATGGCTCTGAGCCTCACATGGATTGGCGTTGACTACGGTCACGTTGTGGATTATTTTGTGATTTGATCACGTGGACGATGGCTCGACCACTTGGTGGATGGCATAATTTGCGAATTGGTGTTTTGAGGTTGGAGGGTCGATTTAGTAATCCCCGATGTGTGGTGGTTGGATACTGAGGGGTGTGTAGAGGATGGACCCTAAATTTGGGTTGGGTGCATTTTGCATTATTATCGATTTGTGGATTGGTGTGGTTTTGGGCCAAGCCCATATGTGGAAATCTGTGGACTAATTGCACACCGAGTCATTGACTCACCCAATTTTACCAAACAATGCGGTGGATCGTGATGTTGGACCGGGTTGGATGGGATTCGAGATGGCCATGCGGAACCACGGTTTTATGTTTAGAAACTTATATTTTAATTTCAGTTTATATGGGATGTTTTGATGTAATAAGGCCATTTAATTATTTTGGGTTTCAATGTGGTTATGTTAGACTAGACCTGGATTATTAGTTGCAAACAAAGTTTCAAGTTATGACTGTTTCATATCTTAAAGACTTATTAAAGGTTTTTACTCGGTTTTTCTTAAGAAATTTAAAGGAAAAGAGGACTCGTTTCAATTAACTCGAACTTCAAGATGTTTTTCAACCTAAAGTTTTTGGTAGCATTAGAATTTGGTAGTAGTGTTTTGAAATTTGGATTTGGGCGTTACAAATTGGTATCGAGCCTAGTTTCTGCACTCGGCCTATGGATTTCTGAAGCCCATAAACCTTTCATTTTGTGTTTTAGTGGGTTAAAGAAAATTTTCAGGAGAAAGGATTTTGTGAAGCATGGCACTCGAATCGTCCGGCCCGAAGTCCACCAAGTAAGTACCCCTAACTCTTTTGTGATTTGTATGTGAGTATTATAGGGACGTAGATTAGTAGATTAGGAATTATTGAACCCTAGGATTAGTCTACCCCAACATCGGAATACATGAAATTTAAAGTCTAACCAAACAAACCTGTGACTGAGTCACCGAGATAAGGGTGTGGCAATCGTTGTGTGCATGTCTAGGATTGGATTCAGGGGGAGCTTGGTATTTAAGTAGTCCTAGTGGCTCACCTCCTCTCCGTTTGAATCCTACCTGGTGCGTAGTGACGGTTCACCTTAACCAAGAGGACTTAATCACGGGCTAAAATCCATAACTAAAACCCGAAAGGGACCAGTCATCTTGTTTTGATTAATCCTTAAATCAAACCTTGGTTTCAAAATTGCCAAAGAACCCTTGATTCAAAAATGAGCAAAATGCCCCTGATTTGTAAATTGACCAAATTACCCCTAACCTGTTTGAATTACCAAAATACCCTCAATAAGGAAAGTTGCTAAAGTACCCCCAAATTAAAAATTTACAAAATACCCTTATTTTGAAAAACCACCTGGAATAATATTTTGCAAAATTATCGAAATACCCTTGTTTTGTAAAATTACAAAAATACCCTCAGTTTATAAAATTACCATATTACCCTTGAATCTTCTTACCAAGTATTCTTATTACGCAAAAATATCAAAAATCTCTATTTTGCAAAATTTTCAAATACCCTGATTTGGAAAATTACCAAAATACCTCTATAGGACAAATTACGAAAATACCCTTGGGTAGTGCGAGAACAACAACAATAAAACCACAACACTTTTCTGTGATGAACGCAAGTTCATGAATGATGATGATTGGATGAATAGACTTGAGACTGGGTGTATGTATGAAATCGAAAGAACCACTTTCTAAAACTATTAAACATAAGACTGTTCACGATAAATCAGTGGAACAAAAATTGATTCATAAAATTCTTAAGCAGACTAAATCACGAACGTAGACATGAGCTCTAGGGGACGTGGACGCAATGTACGAGGGCGTGGTAGAGGCAGAATAACTGTGTCAGAATCAGTTGGGTCTGATTAGGGTTTCAAAAATGAAGCACCGCCACCGACTGTAGGGGCAGAATTTCAAGAGCAGATAAGAGGAGAGGACACAATATCGCAGGCTATACTGCGAGTTTTAGAGCGAATGGCTGGAGCGAGTACGAGAAATAGGGCTCGAAAGTCAGTATCTGAGAGACTTAGAGCGAATGGAGTTGAGGTTTTTAGCGGAGTGTCGGGAGTAGCTCCGAACGTGGCGGAGTACTGGTTGGAGGCAGTGGAAAGGATCATGGATGATTTGGATTTCACTGCTGAGGAGAAGCTAAAGGGTGTTGTCTCGTTGCTCCTGGACGGCTTACCAATGGTGGCTCACAGTCAGGGAAGGTACTCCTGCGGATCGAGTGGATTGAGGTTATTTTAAGATCAAGTTTGAGGAAAAGTACGTAGGAGCTAGTTATGTAGACACACAGAGGAAAGCGTTTCTCAATTTGGTGCAAGGTGGTAAATCAGTTGCTGAGTACGAGGAAAAATTTTTGCGATTGAGCAGGTATGCTCGGGGCATCGTGGCTACTGATTATGAGAGGTGTGTCCGATTCGAAGATGGACTAAGAGTTGAGCTGCGAGTGTTGATTGCCCCACAGAGAGAAAGGGACTTTTCTATTCTAGTAGAGAAAGCTCGGATAGCTGAGGAGGTCAAGAGGACCGAGAGACAGAACAGGGATAGAGATAGAAACCAGAATAAGAGGAGTTTTGGGCCGTCCGCATCATCTGGGGGATTCTAGAAAAGACCAAGGGTTGAGAACTCTATTCGTGCACCGGTACTAGTTGCCAGGAAACAAGAGTCATCCATGTGCTAAATGTGGGAGAACTCATGCAGGAGAGTCTTGGGGGCAGAATAAGGAATGTTTCCAGTGTGGGTCCAAGGCTCATTTGGTTAGGAACTGTCCTCAGGAGATGGAAAGGGCTCAGATAGTAGGCCAGGGATATGTTCAGTCGGGCAGAGGTGGTCAGCAGGCAACGAGGGGTCGTGGTTCGAACCATGGAGGAATAGTTCGGTCGAGGTCGTGGAGCACCAAGCGGAGGTCTTTGGGGTTGGTGTGAGACGGCCTGGGGTTGGTGTATGCCTCAAACGTCGTGAAGAGGAGATGCACGGATGTTATCACAGTGCGTTCCTTATTTACGGATTACCTTTATGGCTTTAATTGATGTTGGGGCAACTCATTCGTACATTGCTAGTGTGGTGTCTGGAACTTTGGAAGTGAACTCTGAAACTGTCTCTAGGAAAATGACTATACTCAGTCCTTTAGGGCAATCTGTAGTAGATAAACTCTTTAGAGACGTGCCTTTAGAAGTTTAGGGTGTAGTGTTTCCAGCTGACTTAATAGAACTACCATTCGGGGAGTTTGACCTAATATTAGGCATGGATTGGCTAATGAAGTATCATGCGAATCTAGACTGTACTGATAAGCGTATGTCGTTGAAAACTCCAGATGACAAAGAGATTGCAGTGATAGGGGAATGAAAAAAATTACTTGTCGAATGTAGCGTCCGCCCTTAAGGCAGAGAAGATGGTGAGGAAAGGATATGTGGCTCTTCTGATGCTTGTTAGTGCCTTGGAGGCTAAGGGAGCAGCGGTAGGTGAGGTCAGGACAGTGAAAGAGTTTGGGGATATTTTTCTGGAGGAACTGTCGGGGTTGCCTCCAGATTGCGAGGTGGAATTTGGGATTGATTTGTTGCCAGGTACAGCGCCAGTATCTATCACTCCGTACAGAATGGCACCAAAAGAGTTGGTTGAGCTCAAGGAGCAGATCCAGGAATTGCTTGATCGTGGGTTTATCTGACCCAGTGTGTCTCCATGGAGAGCATCGGTCTCATTCGTAAAGAAGAAGGACTGGTCTATGCGGATGTGCATAGATTATCGGTAGCTGAATAAGCTGACCATCAAGAACAAGTATCCATTGCCAACAATAGATGACTTGTTCGATCAGCTTAAGGGGGCTGCGGCATTTTTGAAAATAGATCTAAGGTCGGGATACCACCAACTCAAGGTGAAGGAGGCAGATATCCATAAAACAACCTTTTGAACTCGATATAAGCATTATTGGTGATGCCATTCGGGTTGACGAATGCCCTAGCTACGTTCATGGATATGATGAATCGGGTTTTCCAACCCTACATGGATCGATTCGTCGTTGTGTTCATAGACGACATCTTGGTGTATTCTAAGTCTGAGGAGGAGCACGATGAGTATCTCCGGGTGGTTTTGCAAGTGTTAAGGGAAAGGAAGCTGTATGCCAAATTCTGGAAGTGTGAATTCTGGCTGAGGGAGGTTGCTTTTCTAGGTCATGTGATGTCTGCGGAAGGAATAAGGGTAGATCCTAAGAGGATTGAGGCGGTGTTAGATTGGAAACCACCTAGGTCGGTGGCAGAGGTTCGCAGTTTCTTGGGATTGGCAGGCTACTACAGGAGATTTGTAGAAGGGTTCTCGTCTATAGCCGCACCACTGACGAAATTGTTAAGAAAGGAGGTACCTTTCGTGTGGACGAACAAGCAACAGGGAAGTTTTGAGAGATTGAAGAAGGTTTTGACTGAAGCTCCGGTTTTAATTTAGCATGAGGCAGGAAAGGACTTTGTGGTGTATTGTGATGCTTCCCATACAAGATTGGGATGTGCCCTTATGCAAGAAGGGAAGGTTGTTGCCTATGCATCTCGACAATTAAGGCCTCATGAGGTTAATTACCCGACTCATGACTTGGAGTTGGCTGCTATGGTTTTTGTGCTTAAGGTGTGGAGGCACTATTTATATGGAGAGAAGTCGGTGATTTATACGGACCACAAGAGTCTTAAGTATCTGTTGGCTCAGAAGGAGCTGAATCTAAGACAGCGAAGGTGGGTAGAGCGTTGAAAGATTATGATTGTTCTATAGAGTATCACCCGGGCAAGGCGAATGTGGTGGTGGATGCCCTAAGTCAAAAAGTAGTGTCGGATTTGAGGGCGATGTTTGCACATCTTAGCCTGTACAATGATGGAAGTTTGCTAGCAGAGTTACAAGTGAAACTGACATGGGTGAGTTAGGTGAAAGAAAGACAGTTGGTAGATGATGATCTAAGTGCTAAGCTACGACAAGTGCAGGATGGGGCATTGGAAAGTTATGGTGTGAACAGTAACAAAGTGTTGTGTTTCAAGGGCAAGGTCTGTATACCGAAGGATAAAGAGCTTAGGTAGAGGATTCTTCAAGAATCACATGGTAGCCCCTATGCTATGCATCCTGGAGGAAGCAAGTTGTACAGAGATCTACGGGATCAGTTTTGGTGGCCTGGTCTTAAGCGAGAAGTCACAGAGCTTGTAGGGAAGTGCTTAACGTGTCAGCAAGTCAAGGCGGAACACCAGGTACCCTCGAGGTTACTTCAGCCGATAAAGATTCTGCAGTGGAAGTGGGAGAGAATCGCCATGGACTTTGTTAGTGGGATTCCCCTTACGCCTACTAAGAAAGACTCGGTATGGGTAGTAGTAGATCGGTTGATAAAGTCTGCACATTTCATCCTAGTGCGGGTTGATTATTCTTTGCAGAAGTTGGCAAAGCTGTATGTGGAGGAAATTATGAGACTGCATGGAGTACCGGTGTCGATTATCTCGGATAGGGACCCGAGGTTTACGTCTCGATTTTGGAAGGCACTACATCAGGCATTGGGGACCAGGTTAGACTTCAGTACGGTGTTTCATCCACAGTCGGACGACCAGTCAGAGCGAGTAATCCAAGTATTAGAGGATATGTTGAGGAAATGTGTGATAGATTTTAGAGGAAGCTGGGAGGAATTCTTACCTTTAGCGGAGTTTGCATACAACAACAGCTACCAAGCGAGCATTCAAATGGCACCGTACGAAGCGTTGTATGGACGGAAGTGTCGGACACCTACTTGTTGGACGGAACAAGAGGAACGTCGTGTTTTGGGACCAGAGATGGTGGCGGAGTCAAAAGAAAAGGTTAAGGTAATTCGAGCACGGTTGAAGGAGGCATCTGATAGGCAAAAGTTATATGCAGATCTTAAGTGGAAAGAGATAGAGTTTGCAGTAGGTGACTATGTGTTTTTAAAAGTGTCACCATGGAAGAAGGTAATGAGATTTGGTCGCAAGGGAAAGCTGAGTCCCAGGTTTATAGGGCCTTATCGGGTTTTGAAGCGGGTTGGACCAGTGGCATATCAACTGGAGTTGCCTTTGAAGCTAAAGCAGTTGCACGATGTGTTCCATGTCTCGATGCTACGTCGTTACCAATCGGATCCATCTCACGTGGTTCCAGTTGATGAAGTGGAGTTGAGACTAGACTTGTCTTACGAGGAAAAACCAATTCAGATTCTAGAGCGGGATGTGAAAGTCTTGCGTAGGAAATCGGTTCCTCTAGTCAAAGTATTATGGTGTAACCATGGATCGAAAGAAGCTTCGTGGGAGCCAGAAGAAGCGATGCGACAGCAATACCCTAACTTATTTTAGCCAAGTAATTTCGAGGTCGAAATTATTTTAAGGGGGTAGAACTGTAATATCCGAGAATTAGGGCTTGTGCATTTTTGCTTAATTGCTTGTGGTAGTATGCCTATGTGTGTTTTGAATGTGTTTAGGAGACTTTGGGAACTCTAGAGTGTAGGAGAATACCTTAGAAAATATTAGATTTTTAGTTTTAAAGAGAGAGCTAGGCAAAGGAGGCCTTAAGGAAATTTGTAGGGGAAATTGGACATAAAAATGGGCTTGTTAAAGTGGCAAGGAGGCGCCACTTAAAGCCTTAAAAAGTGACGCCACAAGCAGTACAAAGGGGGCCTAGGTTCGAGCAACAAAGGGAGCACTTGTGGAGTTGTTTTTTTTCGTCAGGGAGGAAGGGAGTTGGACGGCAAGTGGACTCTAGGAAGGAGGAGGTATAGATGGGGTGGGAGAGCTTGAGGATTCGTGTAACAAATCAATTTGACCCTAATCGGAACGGTGGTTCGGGACCATGAATCCAAGTCGAAATATTTTTAAATATTATATTCGTGCTTATTATAAGTGAATTAATGTCGTGAAAGTTTCAGAAAAATTCAATCGCTTGTGTGTTCAATTTAACAAAAAGGACTAAATCGCGTAAAGTGTAAAAGTTGCATGCTATAGTGAAAAGTATCTATTTGATGATGGCTTTTTAAAGTGGGGCATTAAAAGGGCAATTAGCCCATTTTTAAGTTAGTGGGTGGCATTTGTCATAACTAACCTTAGGATATATGTTAAGAAATTATATGTTAAAGGTTAAATAGGTAATTAGTTAAATAAATTATTATATGTTTCACTTTTCATAGCCGAATGTTGAAGGAAGAAATAAGCTTTGGAGTTCTTTGATTTTCGGCACTTCTAGGCTAAAATTCAAGGTTAGTTTGATTTTGGTTTTTGTTAATTTTTACGTTTTTGAGATCGTTGCTTGATCAATGGTCGCCCATGTTAGAATTTTTAGATTTGAGCATGTTTAATATTCGGCTATGGTTAAATGTTGGTGTTTTATGATGTTGGATGGAAAAATATTAAAGCTATGTTAGAAATCTACAAGTTTTGAAATGAAAATTTTAGTAATTTTGAATGAATTGGGCTAAATTGCAAAATAAAAATTTAGAGGACTTATTTGCAAAAATAAATGAAATAAATGGACTTGTATAGTCCCTAGGAGTATTCGCCCTTAGGTGTTATTGTGAAATTTGATATATTTTGTGTTTTATGTAAATAGGACTAAATAGTAAAATGTGAAATATTGGGGTAAAATGGTAAATTGTCCATTGATGTGTTTTGGGATTAAATTGTAATGAAATGTACTTGAATGAGGTTATTTTGATATGTCTAGATCAAGAACAAAGAAAATTGGATTTGAATCGGGGAAAGACAAAGGTTTTGAATAGCCGTTTAAGTCGTCAGTTGTCAATCGAGGTAAGTCCTTAAGCAAGTATCGTAAAGAATTATTACTGAACATAGTATATGATGATGTTTGAATATTTAAAGCATAATTATACATGTTGGCGAATGTGGAGTATGAAATTGTAGTGAAATTAATTTGGTAAAACAAGGTGAATATGTATGTGTGGATTAATAGGTGAAAGAAAAGGAAGAATATGAGATGGATAATAGTTTAGTACTAAGTCACTGTGTATAAAAAAGTTAAATGTGATGATATTCGGCTTGAGCCTAGCGGTGCTTAGTGCTTGGGTGACATATTCGGGCTTCGTGCCTAGCGTGCTTAGTCTTGGGTGATATATTCAAGCCGTGCCTAGCGTGCTTAGTCTTGGGTGATATATTCGGGCTTCGAGCCTAGGTGCTTAGTGCTTGGTGATATATTCGGGCTTCGAGCCTAGCAGGCTTAGTGCCGGTGATATATTCGGCTTCGTGCCTAGCGGTGCTTAGTGCCTGTGACATATTCGGCTCGAGCCTAGCGTGCTTAGTGCCGTGATATATTCGTGCTTGAGCCTAGCGGTGCCATGTCTTGGGTGAAATAGTTTGGGCTTATTGCCTAGCGTGCTTAAATGCTTGGGTGTTTAACCGGACCTTGAGTCTAGTAGGCCTAGTGCCGTTGTTTGTGATTTGGGTAAATGCTTAGTAGGTTCTAAACCGATGAATTGAAATTTCAAGCTTGGGGTATGTAACAACAAAGTTATGAAACAAATTGAGAAAATCTAAGTTTTCGATAATGAATCATATTAATTCGACCTTGAGGTATGTATCTTCTTACTTATATGCTGCATATGAAGTCAGTGAGTAAGTATATTATTGAGGAAGCAAATGTATTATACATTGAGTGTTTGATGTTATATGTATATTATACCATATGGAGATTAAATACTGTAAGTGTGAAACTGGTTGAAATTGTTAGCATATGTATATTATACTTATATACATATATTATTGTGTATTGGATCATAAGTTTGGTTGTGCTATTGGGATTCGCATAAATGAAATTGTTAAGTATGAAAGTGGTTGAAATTGTTAGCATATGTATATTATATTTATATACATATATTATTGTGTATTGGATCATAAGTTTGGTTGTGCTATTGGGATTCGGTATAAATGAAATTGTTAAGTATGAAAGTGGTTGAAATTGTTAGCATATGTATATTATACTTATATACATATATTATTGTGTATTGGATCATAAGTTTGGTTGTGTTATTGGGATTCGCATAAATGAAATTGTTAAGTATGAAATCAAATGGACGTTGTATGTATTTATATGAATAGCTAGTCGTATGTGAATAGAATGCATATTACAGTTAATAGTCTTTGATTATGCAAATATTTTTGCCACTAAAATGTTCGGAGATGGTACGTTTTAAGTATATGGCTAGTGAAAGTTAAAGGAGATAACGACATACGGCAATAGTGAAGTTTATTAGTTAAATCATTGTATTTGATACTAGGTCCAAATTGTCAATTAAATTTGCATAATAATGCTCGAATGTTTAGTTGAATATTGAAATTGGCTTGAGACTTACTAAGCTAGCAAGCTTATCATGTGAAATGTTTCTCTGTTTTATAGTTTAGGTGCAAGCTACAAGCTCTTGGGATCGTTCGGAAAGTCACTCACACTATCAATCTACATTTTGGGTACTCTTTCATTTTGATTTTTAAACGAAGGCATGTATAGGAAAGACTTGGTCTTTGTTTGATGAAATCTTAAGGTTCATGTATATAATAGCCATGCGAATATGGCTAAATTTTTAGTTAAGTACGCTGTTGTGTCTTGATATGTATGTTGGTTTATGATGGCAATGTTTATGCATTCTTAATCAAAGTTTAATCGCTTTTGTTAAGGAAATGTTTGTATATGAAATGAATCCTTGAATTAGGGATGTAGGTAGGTTCGGTTAGAAGCTAGTCTTTCATAAAATGCAACAAAACAAAGATGATGTGAGTTAGAAAATCACCATGAATTAGAAGGTGAATTAGATATGAAATTAAACCTTATTGTGTCTATTTTTACATAAAAGAAACAGAGTATGCAAAAGATTTATATATTATGAGATAATTAAGTTTTAGTGAGACCTGCTCTGAATGAATTCATGAGTCACTGTTCTGTATTGGAAAAATTGTCAAAATTGTAAAAAATCATTAAGAAGCATGGTTTATATGTGTAGAACCCTTAATGAGTCTATTTTTCATTGGTATAAACAAGAACATTATAGGAAATTTGTTCAATGAGATAACTGTATTTTTGTAGAGACAGGTCAGAATTGTCAAGCAGTGTAATAAGGGTAATTTTGATGAATAAACTGTACTAATTGGCCAAATGAAAAATTCTGGAAAAATTATGGTGAAAAGTTATATGAGTCTAGTTTCAAGGAAAATTTACGGATATAAATTTTGAGTTTTGAAACTCGAGTTATGGTCGATTTGGTCAGCATGACGCAGTTGGACAGCTTTAAAATCTCACACCCCGAGTTAATAGTCAAGTCTAGTAATGGTTAATTCAAAATAGTTTAGAAAGCATAAAATTTTGTGACTGCTGTAAGGTGATTAACGTAATATGGATTTGAAATTTACAGTGGTTGCTTGTGATTATTAAGTCACACGTTAGTATATACAATTTTAAAGCAAAGTGTTTAAATTTTGTTAAGTAATGCCTTGTAACCCTAATCCGTGACGATTCACGGGTTAGGGTGTTACATTTGATTGGTATCAGAGCACGGTTTAGTCGATTCTAGGACTACCGTAGCGCTTGTGAGTCTAGCTATACATGCCTTAATTATATATATTTGATAGTGTGGTGACTTCTGACAATTTGAACTGTGTTTTATATTGTAAATGGATCTTGATCCTGATAGAGCCGTAGCAGATGATGTAGAGAGTGTAGCGCCTGATCGCGCACGTAAATCAGCGCCGATAGACTCTCGATCTGTTTCGAGTAGCCATGAGGGGGAGGCTAAGTAAGCCTCCTACTAGATGATGAACGAATGATTTACTCCATATATCTGGACTAACCCGACTGACAACAACCTTCACCCCCGAATAGTCTAACTCCGATACCTATGGTACCTCCGATAGTAAATTCGATTAGATTGGATGGACATCCCGTAGATAAAATCGTAAAACAAGGAGTGAAGAGTTTAAAACTAATGACGATGATGATGCAAAAGCGAATCTGGTGTGGTTTGATAATACTCTTGAGTGTCCAATGAGTTATCATGTACTCGTGAGGAAGGTTTAAGAAGTGTAATATCACTATTGAGGACACCACACCGGTGGAATACACTAGTATTGGTGGACTCGAAGAGAAAGTGATTTGGGAATTCTTCGCATGAGTTCCATAAGAAAGATATCGCTTAAAGTTTCTTGAATTAAAACAGGTCGAATGAGTATTTTCGAGTATGAACTGGAGTTTGTGAGATTGAGTTAGTATGCATGAGAATGTATACCCTCAAGCTATAATGTGCAAAAGATTTGAAGATGGCTTAAATATATATAATATATATATATATATATATATATATATAAATATATATATATATATATATCCGGTTGCTAGTTGAGATTTTAAAATAGAAGAGTTCGTTGTACTCGTGGACCGAGCTTATGTCGAGGCATCCAGAAGATGTAGATTTAATGATGAGCTTGCTTGAGATGCGGATCGCTTGATCATTTTATTTGAGAATGTCTGAGTCATCAAGCCGTAGGTGCTCGTAATTTGAGATCCGATAGCGTGCTTGTGAGAGGTAGACCTTGAAAGAATGTAAGAAACATCGGTGGTAGTCGAGGAGAACTATAAGAGACAGATTGTCGACACGAATCTGAAGAGTGCTGTCGAGTGTATGCTATCCAAGCTTGAGAGAAGCTTCATCATTTGATATAATAACCGTATTTTTACTCTTTTGGTACTTCAGTAATTGCTTTGATAGACTTGGTTCTACACATTCATACTTGTGCATGAACTTAGTATTCATTAAGACTTTGCCTGTAGAATCTACTGAGTTGCCATAAAAGTACTGAACCCCTAGATAAAAGTGTCATGGTTGATTATATATGCAAGAACTGTCCATTAATGTTTCGAGATATCCGTTTCCCGCTGATCTGATGCTCTTGCCATCTAATAAATTCTATATTATTCTGGGTATGGATTGGTTATTTGTGTATGATGCTTGTGTTAATTACAAAAGATAGGTGATAAATTTGAGATGTCCGAATTATGAGATTATAAAAATTGAGTCGGATGATTTGAATGGATTGCCTGCTGTAATATCAATATCGAAAGCTAAGAATTATGTGAAAAAGAGTTGTGAAGCATATTTTACTTATGTGATTGACTCAGGAATATCTGAGAAGAAAATTTATTCAATGCCTATTGTTTGTGAGTTTTCTAATATGTTTCCTGAAGAGTTACCGGGTTTGCCTTTGATTGTGAAGTTAAATCTATTATTGAGTTGTTGTGGAAACTGTGGATGATCCCTTTATTTATTCACTTGATAAAAAGAAGCATACTGAACTTTGAAAATTTTCTTACAAACTTTGGGAAAAGAACAAATATATATATATGATATTCAGAGAATGTGAATTCTGATTGTACGAAGTTAGTTTTCTGGGACATATTGTGTCAGCTTTTGGAATCAGATTAGATCTGATGATAGTTACTCTGTTGATGAGACTGCTTTGGAAAGATGTCAGGTTTGGATGACCAGAAAAGTGTTAGAAAAGTTTCGATCAGTTGAAAGCCCTTTTGATTTAAGCTCCAGTGTTAGTTTAGCCTGAATCGAGTAAAGAATTTGTTGTATTTAGTGATGCTTCTTTGTGGATTGTGTTTTGATGCAAGAAGGCAAAGTCGTAGCCTATGATTCGAGACAATTGAAGTCGCATGAAAGAAATTATCTGACATGTGAGTTGGAACTAGCAGCTATTAAATTCGCGATGAAGATTTGGCGTTATTACTTGTTCGGGGAGAAATGTCATGTTTATTCAGATCATAAAGTTTAAAATAATTGATGACTCAAAAAGATTTGAACCTGCATCAGAGAAGATGGCTTGAGATATAAAAAAATTATTATGAGCTATTGTTAGATTATCATTTGGGCAAAACAAATGTTGTGGCTAATGGTCCGAATAGAAAGTCAACGTTGCATTACGTGCTTTGAATACTCAGTTGGACTTGTCTTATGATAGTTCTGTAATAGAGGAATTGAGAGCAAAACCGATGTTTTTACAACATATATATATAAAGCTCAGAAATTTGATAATAAATTGTTAGTGAATCGAGCTCAATGTGAAGTGAATTCCGAGTCTGAATTTCAAAAGTTTTGATGATTGTCTGAGATTCCAGGATCATGATTGTATTCTGAGAAATTCAGAGTTAATTCCATCGATTGAATAAAGCATATAATAGTCGTTTAACTGTTCATCTGGGAAGTACTAAAATGTATCATAATTTGTAGCAACACTACGGGTGGTTTGGTATGAAATGAGACATTTTTTTATTTGGTTTTAAAATGTTTAGTCTGTCAACAAACGAAAGCCGAACATCAAGTTTCATCCGGATTATTACGCCAATTTTGATTTTTGAGTGGAAATGGGATAAAGTAACAATGGACTTTATCTACGATTGGCCCCGACTCAGAAAGAAAGATGTGATATGGGTTAAAAAAAAAATTGTATACCTCTGTATTAGTCTGAACTCAGTGAGAATAGGTTACACGGGTTGGTTTGATAAAGGATACAGAACAGGAAGTGAAATTGATCCGAGATTTTTGAAAGCAGTATTTGATCATCAAAAGTCCTTTATAGACTTGGAGCAAAAAGATATAGAATTTGAGATCGACGACAAAGTATTTCATGTTTCAATATTTCGTAAATATCGGACTGATCCGTCACGTGGGATTACCCCATCTGAAATAGAGATCCGAACTAATATGACATATGAAGAGAGTGATCCATATCTTAGCCGTGAGATATAGGAGTTGAGAAATAAGAAATGGCGACTGAAGATTCAATGAGGCAACAATATCCGACTTTGTTTAACGTTAAGATTTTCGGGACGAAAATCCCTAAGGGGAGAGTTGTAACAATCAATTTGACCCTAATTGGAAGCGGTGGTTTCGGGACCATGAACCGAAGTCGAAATATTTTAAATATTATATTCGTGCTTATTATAAGTGAATTAATGTCTGTGAAAGTTTAGTAGAAAAATTCAATCGTTGTGTGTTCAATTTAACAAAAGGACTAAATCGCGTAAAGTGTAAAAGTTGCATGCTATAGTGAAAAGTATCTATTTGATGATGGCTTTTTAAAGTGGGGCATTAAAAGGGCAATTAGCCCATTTTTAAGTTAGTGGGTGGCATTTGTCATAACTAACCTTAGGATATATGTTAAGAAATTATATGTTAAAGGTTAAATAGGTAATTAGTTAAATAAATTATTATATGTTAAAATAACATAAAACAAGCCATCATCTTTTTCACTTTTCATAGCCGAATGTTGAAGGAAGAAATAAGCTTTGGAGTTCTTTGATTTTCGGCACTTCTAGGCTAAAATTCAAGGTTAGTTTGATTTCGGTTTTGTTAATTTTACGTTTTGAGATCGTTGCTTGATCGATGGTGACCCATGTTAGAATTTTTAGATTTGAGCATGTTTAATATTAGGATATGGTTAAATGTTGGTGTTTTATGATGTTGGATGGAAAAATATTAAATCTATGTTAGAAATCTACAAGTTTTGAAATGAAAATTTTAGTAATTTTGAATGAATTGGGCTAAATTGCAAAATAAAAATTTAGAGGACTTATTTGCAAAAATAAATGAAATAAATGGACTTGTATAGTCCCTAGGAGTATTCGGCCCTTAGGTGTTATTGTGAAATTTGATATATTTTGTGTTTTATGTAAATAGGACTAAATAGTAAAATGTGAAATATTGGGGTAAAATGGTAAATTGTCCATTGATGTGTTTTGGGATTAAATTGTAATGAAATGTACTTGAATGAGGTTATTTTGATATGTCTAGATCAAGAACAAAGAAAATCGGATTTGAATCGGGGAAAGACAAAGGTTTCGGAATAGCCAGTTTAAGTCGTCCGTTGTCAATCGAGGTAAGTCCTTAAGCAAGTATCGCTAAAGAATTATTACTGAACATAGTATATGATGATGTTTGAATATTTAAAGCATAATTATACATGTTGGCGAATGTGGAGTATGAAATTGTAGTGAAATTAATTTGGTAAAACAAGGTGAATATGTATGTGTGGATTAATAGGTGAAAGAAAAGGAAGAATATGAGATGGATAATAGTTTAGTACTAAGTCATGTGTATTAAAAAAGTTAAATGTGATGATATTCGGCTTGAGCCTAGCGAGCTTAGTGCCGGTGACATATTCGGCTTCGTGCCTAGCGTGCTTAGTCTTTGGTGATATATTAAAGCTTCGTGCCTAGCGTGCTTAGTCCGGTGATATATTCTAAGCTTCGAGCCTAGCGGGCTTAGTCTTGGGTGATATATTCGAGCTTCGTGCCTAGCGTGCTTAGTGCGGTGACATATTCGGCTTCGAGCCTAGCAGGGCTTAGTCTTAGGTGATATATTCAGACTTATTGCCTAGCGAGGCTTAAATGCTGGGTGTTTAACTTCGGACCTTGAGTCTAGTAGGCCTAGTGCGTGGTTTGTGATTTGGGTAAATGCTTAGTAGGTTCTAAACCGATGAATTGAAATTTCAAGCTTGGGGTATGTAACAACAAAGTTATGAAACAAATTGAGAAAATCTAAGTTTTCGATAATGAATCATATTAATTCGACCTTGAGGTATGTATCTTCTTACTTATATGTCGCATATGAAGTCGGTGAGTAAGTATATTATTGAGGAAGCAAATGTATTATACATTGAGTGTTTGATGTTATATGTATTATACCATATGGAGATTAAATACTCGTAAGTGTGAAAGTGGTTGAAATTGTTAGCATATGTATATTATACTTATATACATATATTATTGTGTATTGGATCATAAGTTTGGTTGTGCTATTGGGATTCGGCATAAATGAAATTGTTAAGTATGAAAGTGGTTGAAATTGTTAGCATATGTATATTATATTTATATACATATATTATTGTGTATTGGATCATAAGTTTGGTTGTGCTATTGGGATTCGGTATAAATGAAATTGTTAAGTATGAAAGTGGTTGAAATTGTTAGCATATGTATATTATACTTATATACATATATTATTGTGTATTGGATCATAAGTTTGGTTGTGTTATTGGGATTGGCATAAATGAAATTGTTAAGTATGAAATCAAATGGACATTGTATGTATTTATATGAATAGCTAGTCGTATGTGAATAGAATGCATATTACAGTTAATAGTCATTGATTATGCAAATATTTTTGCCACTAAAATGTTCGGAGATGGTACGTTTTAAGTATATGGCTAGTGAAAGTTAAAGGAGATAACGACATATGGCAATAGTGAAGTTTATTAGTTAAATCATTGTATTTGATACTAGGTCCAAATTGTCAATTAAATTTGCATAATAATGCTCGAATGTTTAGTTGAATATTGAAATTGGCTTGAGACTTACTAAGCTAGCAAGCTTATCATGTGAAATGTTTCCTCCTTTTATAGTTTAGGTGCAAGCTACAAGCTCTTGGGATCGCTAGGAAAGTCACTCACACTATCAATCTACATTTTGGGTACTCTTTCATTTTGATTTTTAAACGAAGGCATGTATAGGAAAGACTTGGTCTTTGTTTGATGAAATCTTAAGGTTCATGTATATAATAGCCATGCGAATATGGCTAAATTTTTAGTTAAACGCTGTTGTGTCTTGATATGTATGTTGGTTTATGATGGCAATGTTTATGCATTCTTAATCAAAGTTTAATCATTTTGTTAAGGAAATGTTTGTATATGAAATGAATCCTTGAATTAGGGATGTAGGTAGGTTCGGTTAGAAGCTAGTCTTTCATAAAATGCAACAAAACAGCAGTGATGTGAGTTAGAAAATCACCAAAATAGGGTATATTGAATTAGAAGGTGAATGAGATATGACCTTATTGTGTCTATTTTACATAAAAGAAACAGAGTATGCAAAAGATTTATATATTATAAGATAATTAAGTTTTAGTGAGACCTGCTCTGAATGAATTCATGAGTCACTGTTCTGTTTTGGAAAAATTGTAAAAATTGTAAAAAATCATTAAGAAGCATGGTTTATATGTGTAGAACCCTTAATGAGTCTATTTTTCATTGGTATAAACAAGAACATTATAGGAAATTTGTGCAATGAGATAACTGTATTTTTGTAGAGACAGGTCAGAATTGTCAAGCAGTGTAATAAGGGTAAATTTGATGAATAAACTGTACTAATTGGCCACATGAAAAATTCTGGAAAAATTATGGTGAAAAGTTATATGAGTCTAGTTTCAAGGAAAATTTACGGATATAAATTTCTAGTTTTGAAACTCGAGTTATGGTCGATTTGGTCAGCATGACGCAGTTGGACAGCTTTAAAATCTCACACCCCGAGTTAATAGTCAAGTCTACTAATGGTTAATTCAAAATAGTTTAGAAAGCATAAAATTTTGTGACTGCTGTAAGGTGATTAACTGTAATATGGATTTGAAATTTATAGTGGTTGCTTGTGATTATTAAGTCATACGTTAGTATATACAATTTTTAAAGCAAAGTGTTTAAATTTTGTTAAGTAATGCCTTGTAACCCTAATCCGGCGACGGTTACGGGTTAGGGGTGTTACAATTCGGCTAAGATGGAGGGGATCAAGGGATAAGGGAGTGAGAGATGAGTTGGCTGAATATGGGACTCTAAGGGGTGCATAATCGGTTTTGAGGCTTTGGTAGAGGGTGTGTGTGCCGAAATACTAATAGCCTTCTTCTAAGTCTCCTTTTCTTTTCTCAATCTTAAGCTTATACCTTTTTCTTTTGTGGCCGAATATCCCATCACCATTGGAGAGCCATAGCCGAACCTTGTTGACCCTTACTCTCTTCTTCTTTTCACAAATCCATTAAAAGTCGAATACACAAATAACCCCTAGCCCATTGTTCATTAAACCCCAAAAGACGAAACCTATTGATCAACATCTAGCCTATATAGCCGAATCTCTGTGGGGTCAGGCAAGGGTGCAGTCGATTTCATCATTAGGGGTAAGATCAAATGTCGATTTTCCTTCCTCTTTCTTTTAGATTGGCCGAAATCTAGGAACTAATTCCTTTCCCTCTCTTTGGCTGAATCTTTGAAGAGGAATTTTGGGATTTTGTTATTGTCGATTACAAGGAGGAGATCTTCGGGATTTCACAATCCAAGGTAAGCCATGTGTAGTATTCGGCCAAGGGCCATTATCATAGATCTTGTGCAATAGGCTGACCCTAACATGTACCACGTAGGATTTCGATATCTTCATAAAGCAAGTGACGATTTTTGGATTAAGATCTGCAAGGTAAGAGGGCATTAATATTCGGCCAAGGCCATAGTAAGTGTTAGTGACTAGCCGATTCTGACTATGATCGTTTAGGGGCAATTCGGCAAGTGGGAAGTAAAGCAAAAGAGCCTTCGGGTTATCAGGTGTGTAGTTACTACGCAATTTCCCGAGTATGTCTCAATTATTGTGTGTGTTATAAATATGATGATTAGTGCAGTGGCAATAATGGGATGGTTACCCTTAGTGGGTATGTCGATAATCAAGTCAGTGGTAAAAGCTGATAAAATTGTGGTTATTGCTGTATATATGTGTGGTATATTTGAATAATATGAACATGCATTATTTCATCACATCGTTATTGTATGTTGCATAATCATGGGGCGGGATTTGTATATCTGAAAGAAGGACAGGGTGTACATTTATGTACGTGGATTAGTGATGGCTACGAGCCTCACATGGATTGACGTTGACTACGGTCACGTTGTGGATTATTTTGTGATTTGATCACGTGGACCAGTGGCTCAACCACTTGGTGGATGACATAATTTACCGAATTGGTGTGTGGAGGTTGGAGGGTCGATTTAATAATCCCCTAGTGTGTGGTGGTTGGATACGGGGGTGTGTAGAGGATGGACCCTAGGCTGGGTTGGGTGCATTTTGCATTATTATCTGATTTGTGGATTGGTGTGGTTTTGGGCCAAGCCCATATGTGGAAATCTGTGAACTAATTACACACTGAGTCTATTGACTCACCCAATTTTTACCAAACAATGCAGGTGGATCGTGATGTTGCACCGGGTTGGATGGGATTCGAGATGGCCATGCAGACGCGATTTTTATGTTTAGAAACTTATATTTTAATTTCAGTTTATATGGGATGTTTTGATGTAATAAGGCCATTTAATTATTTTGGGTTTCAATGTCGTTATGTTAGACTAGACCTGGATTATTAGTTGCAAACAAAGTTTCAAGTTATGATGGTTTCATATCTTAAAGACTTATTAAAGGTTTTTACTCGGTTTTTCTTAAGAAATTTAAAGGAAAAGAGGGACTCGTTTCCAATTAACTATGAACTTCAAGATGTTTTTCAACCTAAAGTTTTTTTCAGTAGCATTCCGAATTCGGCCGTAGTGTTTTGGGCCGGGATTGGGGCATTACAGGGTTATTATAAGAGAACGAGAGTTCCACTAATTAACCTAAGGTTAGACGTTATTTTCCTCGAGAGAGGGTTTAATATAGGTTAGGGAGTCTCACGGATCAAGCTAAGTAAAGAAGTCATATGAATTAAAAGTTAGATAACGAGAGAAGTCATAGGTGGATTCTTCTTGAAGGTATAATCGTAATCAACTGAGTTTTTCCACAGTCTTTTCCCAAAGTTTCATTCTTTTGTCTTTGCATCTAGTTTAATTTTTTAATTATTTTTTTAGATTAATAAACCAATCACTCCATATTTTAGGCTAAATAATAGAAAGAAAGTTAGTAGTAGTTCTTTTAGGTTCCTTTGGGTTCGATAAAATAATCTTGCCTAAACTATACTATTGTTCGATAGGTGCACTTGCCTCAATCGTTGTCATAGTTAGTCTACAAGTTCGACCATTCTCTTTATAAATATTAAAACTTGACTGTTTGACACGATCAAGTTTTTGACGCCATTGTCGAGGAACACTAAAATATCAAGAAAGCTCTATTTCTATTACTTTAGCTATTATTTTTTTATTTTTTTCACAATTTACTTTTATTTTAGTTTAGGTTAAATTTTTATTTACACTAAATTTCTTTCTTTCTTCTCCTAGCAGGTACCTCTAGTTTATGACTAGAAGGAACCCGAGAAGACCTTTAGCATATGAAAGTGACATTGAAGCTACCGCTCACAAGAATCGCAGAGAAACTAGACGAGCTCTAGACTACCAAAGAAGAAGAACAACAAGACAGATCCAATCCTACTGAAGGGATGAACGAAAACAATCCACCGCCAAATGTGCAAGAACATAATGCTCCACGTACTATGTATGATTATGCTAAACCTAATTTGATAGGAGCAGAATCTAGTATTGCCAGGCATGCTATAGCTGCTAACAATTTTGAATTAAAGCCTAACACAATACAAATGATTCAACAATTTGTTCAATTTGATGGTTTGCAGGATGAAGACCCAAATACTCATATAGCTAATTTTTAAAGTTCTGTGATACCTTCAAAATAAATGGCATTTCTAACGATGCCATACATCTTCTGTTATTAACCTTTTCATTAAGGAATAAAGCAAAGCAGTGGTTGAACTCGTTACCACGAGGGTCAATCACCACATGGGATCAAATGATGAAAAATTTCTTTTAAAATACTTTCCACCACCAAACGGCCAAATTTAGGAATGACATATCTTCTTTTGTGCGTAATGGCGAAGCATTATATGATGCATGGGAAAGATATAAGGATCTCCTAAGAAGATGTCCACACCATGAATTACCTTTGTGGCTTCAAGTCCAAACTTTTTACAATGGTGTGAATTCTTCAATGAGGCAAATGATTGACTCATAAGCCGGTGGAACTTTGAATAACAAAACTCCTGAAGTGGCTTACAACTTTATTGAAGAGATGTCGTTGAATACCTATCAATAGCAAATTACAAAGGCCAAACCAACAAAATTAGCTGGAGTTTTTAGCATAGATGCAGTAACAATGCTGTCAACACAGTGGAGATGATGAATAAAAAGCTTGATAATTTATGTTCTTCGCAGGTACATCCAGCAATGCAATGCGAAGCGAATGGGAATGTGGCGAATCCTAAGTACCTACCCTACCAACCAGGAGCAGAACATGAGCAGACAAACTATATAGGTAACAGTTTCTGATCTAATAATCCTTATAGTAACACTTATAACATAGGTTGGAGGAATCACCCAAATTTTTTGTGGGGAGGACAAGGAAATCAAGGAAATCAAAGGCAGCAACCTCCTCTAAATTATTAAAATCAGTCATATCCACAAGAGAAGAAATCAAACCTCGAAGAGATGCTGACAAAATTCATGGCAGCCATAGATTCTCGTTCCCAAAAGACTGAAGCAGCACTTGATGAACAACAAAAATTGATCAAAGGGATCAATAATCAAGTTAGATTACTTACTGAGATGGTATGTGAAATACGGACAGAGATTTTTTCCAAAGGCACACAGCAGGTAAAGGCAGTTACACTAAGAAGTGGTAATGAGCTAATGGAACCACCAAGAAAAAAACCACATGAGATTATTAAGGAAATGAATGTAGAAGTTGAAACCAATACTCCAACACATCCAGAGAAAAAGGCACCAATACCATATCCAGCAAAACTGAAGAAAGAATAATTGGATGCTCAATATGGTAAGTTTCTCAAACTTTTTAAACAAATACATATTAACTTACCTTTTGTTGAAGCCATTTCACAGATGCCGAAGTACGCAAAATTCTTAAAGGAACTCCTAACGAATAAAAGGAAGTTTGAAGAAGTGTCAATGGTGGAACTTAATGAAAAGTGCTCAGCCATCCTCCAAAATAAGCTACCAACCAAATTAAAAGACCCAGGAAGTTTTACTATCCCTTTTTCAATATAAATTTAATGCCTTATAAAATGTTTAAACAATTGGATCTTGGGGAACCAACACCTACAAGGATGAGTATTCAGTTAGCAGATAGATCCATTAAATATCCTAGAGGAGTTATCGAACATGGTAAAAATTGACAAATTATTTTCCTTGTTGATTTTGTTGTGTTAGACATGGATGAAGACATTAATGTTCCTTTAATATTAGGGAGTCCTTTTTTAGCCATCGCTAAAGCCTATATCGATGTAGGTGACGGTAAACTCGCACAGAGGATAGGTGATGAATAAATTATTTTTCAAATTTATGATGCTATGTGATATTCTAAAGAGCAAGATGATTCCGTTATTTTGTTGATACTACGATCATATCATTCAAAACTCATTACGAAAATCATACATGACGACACGATGGGCGTGCTCGACTCAAGAAGAGGGGAAGAAAATGAGGACGATGAGTGAATCAATATATCATCATCCGTAAGAATAAAATAAGAAAGCATTGAAGATAATAATGAAATAAAACAAAAACCCTCCATCGAAGAGCCGCCCAAATTGGAATTAAAACGGTTACCAAAACACTTAGGATACACATTCCTTGGGGACACTTTTACACTACCGGTAATCATCTCTTCAAAATTATAATCCAAGGAAAAAGAAGAGCTGATAAAGGTACTAAGAGAACACAAGAAAGCTATAGCTTGGAGAATTTCTGACATCAAGGGAATAAGCCCCGCATTTTGCACCCACAAAATTTTAATGGAAGAAGAATATAAGCCGTGTGTGCAACCTCAGAGACGGCTAAACACCAACATGAAAGAAGTGGTCAAAGCCGAGGTAATTAAATTTCTAGATGCAGGAATAATTTATCCTATTTCCGCAAAGACTTGGGTAAGTCTGTGCGGTAGTTCCAAAGAAAGGAGGAATGACGGTGAGTGCCCAATGAAAAGAATGAGTTAATTCCCACAAGAACGATTCTGAGGATGGAGAGTCTATATAGACTATAGAAAGTGAATGATCCACCGAAAGGATCACTTCCTCGCCCTTCATAGATCAAATCTTTGGAAAGATTATCCGGCATATGTATTCTTGTTTCTTGGATGGACTCTCGGTTACTTCCAAATCCCCGTAGCTCCTGAAGATCAAGAGAAGACGACATTTACATGCCCATACGATACGTTTGCTTATCGTAGAATGCCCTTTTTGATTATGTAATGCTCCTGCTACTTTTCAGCACTGCTAATTGGCAATCTTTGACAACTCGTGGAAGACATCATGGAGGTATTTATGGATGACTTCTCGGTATTCGGTAATTCTTTCCATATTTGCCTCAAAAATTTAAAAAAGAGTTCTAATGAGATGTGAGGAAACGAACCTTATTTTGAATTGGGAAAAATGACACTTTATGGTTAGGTAAGGGATTGTGTTAGGACATAAGATTTCTAGTAAAGGGATTGAGGTAGACAAAGCAATATTGAAGCCATAGAAAAACTACCTCCCCCTAGTTCGGTTAAGGTTATTAGAATCTTTTTAGGACATACAGGATTTTATAGCAGATTTATTAAAGATTTTTCTAAAATAGCTAAGCCATTGACAAAATTACTAGAAAAAGATGCTCCTTTTGATTTCAATCAAGAATGCTTAAATGCATTCAATATCCTTAAGGATAAACTAATAAATGCACCGATTATAATTGCACCTGATTGGAACTTACCCTTTGAACTAATGTGTTATGCAAGTGATTTTGCAGTAGGTGTAGTTTTGGGACAACGAAGAGACAAGCACTTTCAACCAATTTCCTACGCCAACAGAACACTAACGCCCGCACAAGAAAACTATACCACTACAGAGAAAGAGTTGCTAGCCGTAGTTTTTGCTTTTGATAAATTTAGACAGTATCTAATACTATCTAAAGTTATCATTTGCAATGACCATTTAGCTCTCAGATATCTTTTAAACAAACTTGATGCAAAACCTAGACTCATACGATGGATTTTGCTCTTATAGGAATTCGACTTGGAAATACAAGATAAGAAGGGAGCCAAGAATCTTGCAGTAGATCACCTTTCTAGACTTGAAAATCCACACACCAAAGAGCTTGACGAAGGTGAAATAAATGATTCGTTTCCTGAAGAACAACTCTTTTCTATAACACATTCCGAGGTACCATGGTTTGCAAATATCGTAAATTATTTAGCAGCTAACGTTCTACCAAGAAAATTGACACATCACCAAAAGAAGCGATTCTTTGCTGATGTTAAAAATTATTTTTGAAAAGATCCCTTTCTTTTTTGCATATGTGCAGATCAAGTAATTCGAAGATGTGTTACAAAGACAGAAGCAACCAAAATCTTGGACTATTGCCATTCAGGACCATCAGGAGGACACTACAGTGGAATTAAGACAGCACACAAAATACTCGAATCAGGTTTTTATTGGCCCACTCTATTTAAAGATGCCAACAGGTATGTTACCTCGTTTGATAGATGCCAGACGATAGGCAATATTTCTAATCATGATGAAATGCCTCAAACATATATGTTATAATGTAAGACATTTGACGTATGGGGCATCGATTTCATGGGACCATTCCCCAGTTCGTTTGGAAACAAGTACATCCTAGTGGTGGTTGATTACATGTCAAAATGGGTTGAAGCGGAAGCTTTACCTACCAATGATGCTAAGGTAGTAGTCAAGTTCCTCAAGAAATTGTTCTCCCGATTTGGCACACCTAGAGCAATTGTTAGTGATAGGGGTACCCACTTTTACAATACTCAGTTTGAAAAAGTTCTAAAAAAATATGGAGTATATCACAGGACATCAACCCCATATCATCCTCAAACTAGTGGGCAAGTTGAGGTAGCAAACCGATAGCTTAAGCGCATTCTAGAAAAAATGGTTGAATTAAATAGAAAAGATTGGGCAGTTAAAATAGATGATGCTTTATGGGCCTACAGAACAGCATTAAAAACACCTCTAAGGACATCCCCATACAAGCTTGTATACGGGAAAAGCTATCATCTACCATTCGATTTAGAACACAAAGCGTTTTGGGCAATAAAATTCTTGAACTCTGACCTCAAAATTGCAGGAAAGAGAAGAATGATGCAGATGAACGAGCTGGATGAATGGAGAACGGAAGCCTATTAGAACTCAAAACTGTACAAGGAAGCAACAAAGCGACGTCACGATTCTCGTCTCAAGAGATCAAAACAATTCGAAGTAGGAGACCTGGTCCTACTATATAACTCAAGGCTTAAACTATTCCCAGGAAAGCTGAAATCAAGATGGTTAGGCCCATTCATGATCAAAACAATTTTCCCATGTGGCACCATTGAGGTAACTCATCCCACTAAAGGCATATTCAAGGTAAATGGTCACCGGCTTAAAATTTATAACGGTGCAGACCCCGAAGATATGAGAGAGGAGTTTTTGCTCCATGAGCCCTCTTTTAGAGCTGAAAATAGGGAGAGTCTAGCTTAAGACTATAAACAAGCGCTTCTCGAGAGGCAACCCGAGCACTAACACATTAACATTGTCTTTATTTTTCTAACACTACCCTAAAATAGCTTAACAGAAATACAAGATTTTAAACACAGCCTTGAACACGAGCGTGTCAACGACAGTGAACAAAACAGGGGACAACCCACGGGCGTGCCAAAAGTCGTGGACATACAGGGAGAAATTTCTATCGTCAACACGGGTTGCGATACCAGAACACGTCCGTGTGATCTAACCATGTGAAGCTACTGACTTGAACACCACGGGCTAGACACGTATATGCTACTACACCGTGCCACATACTGACTTACCGAGCACGGGCGTGTCCAATTGACACACGGGCATGCCAAAAACCCTGAAGCGCCAAATTTTAAATCGCAAAAAGCACACGGCAGTGGCGAAAGGCCGTGTTCCCTTCTTTATAAGCAAACTAACAGTTCTTTTTTCCCAACTTCAAACCCTAAAATCAAATTTTTCCTCTTCCCCAAAAAGCCAGCCACAAAACAAGACCTTTTCCTCCCCCAACGCCATTTTTCTCCAAGAAACGACCACAAACCACCCACACGGCTGCAACACCACCATGCCCACAAACACCACGCCCCTATCAGGCCATGTTCACACTGCGAAAACCAGCTCCACTGCCGTGCCCTCCACCCGTGCTCGTCACGTACCACCGTACATGGTTCCTTTTTCTTCACATTTTCGCATACTTTCTCTTTATTTAAGTTTTGGTTTAATTTTAGACTTAAAAATTTGATTTAATTTGTTTCATTTAGTCTATTTCTTGTTTATTCTATGTTAAACATGATTTTTGGTTCACTTTATTTAGAATTCTTGTTTGCTTTATTTATTTTTACTTTTTAACAACATGATTTTCATTATTTGATTATCAATACATGTTAGATATTAGTTATTGTTTCTTTGAGAATTGTTTGCTATGCTATTGTCAAAAATTTTATTATGAATAATGATACCCAAATTCTCAAATACATTGGTTGCACTAGAAAAATTGCTTTACATTTAATTTTAATTTGCAGGAAATATGTCGACATCTCGAGTGAAATGCTCAGTACCAAGTAAGAAAAGAAAGGGACCCGATTCCTCTTTCGCAAGCGCAACCACTGAACTGCGTCACCCATTCCTTCGATTTCCACAAGAAACTCAAGAAGAACGGTACAAAACCATACGAAATAGGCCCATAGGCATCGGGGGACGCATTGATTGGGATGCGGTAAGGTAAGTTGGGCTCACAACTGATATCCATGCCCTCCTATCAACTGAACCATGGGAAAATTTCTTCTCAATTGATAAGGCCACATACTTGGAGCTCACACTCGAATTTCGCTCCACCTTCACACTTCAAACCGTGATGGCTCAGTTTGACGACCCAAGCACTATCCAATTTTGTCTCGGAGGCATAGTATGTCGATTGAGCGTACCATAATTTAGTAAGGCCCTCAGGCTTTACACACCGAATTCATTGAAGAGAACCCACTGGATGGATTAAATCGGGACCTAGATGCCACTCCACTCGAATGCTGGCGCAGCCTATGCCCTTCCACAAGCAACTACAACCCTAGTCGCTCCAAAATGACTGCCCTTTCTCCAGCTCTCAGGTGTATTCATGCTATTCTTGCCCATACCATTATAGGTCGCAAGGAGAGCACCAGCGTCGTCAACAAACACGACATCTATTTCTTATCATGCGTGTCCGAATGACATGTTTTCGACTTAGCATATTTTATTTCATGCACAATCTAGCCCCAGACGGAGCAGCACAGGAAAGGAATTCTATCGATGGGCCCATATATCACACAGTTAGCTCAATAATTCAACCTCCTCAATACCGATGACCAGAGATCATCCCTCACGCTAATGGGCAACATGGTACTTCAAGGTATCCAGACGATGCTACACATGCGAATGATCAAATAGCGTCGAGGAACCGATCCCCTCAGTACAAACTAAAGAAACCCATAAACGAGGAAGAGGACAAGGACATTCCTGATGATGTCCCACTATCATCAGAGGAGGCAACGATTCCGAGCCAGTGACCATCCCGTACAGGACCAGCATTAGAGGATATCTCTGCACACCTCACACAATTCGAGTAGTCTGCACTCAAGTAGCCATCGACATCGCCGACATCTTGGTGGGATCGAGGACACTCTTCAGCAAATCTGCCATCACTTTCATATATCACCACCGACACCTCCACAGGATCCAGTTGACGATGAGGACCTCTGAGTCCTCATAAATTGTTATCTGTCATTTACTTTTCTTTATTTTAAAACTTTTTATTTGTTGTTGCTTTTAAATTTGAACTTCCATTAGTATTGCATTGTTATTATTATCTACCATTGGCTATCTAACCTCTTAAAGAATCCCTACTTAGTTATATGCTACAAGATTATTAACCAAGTGACTTTGTAGAATCAATTACACACCTCACATACACAAACACACATCCACATAAAAGTCACCTGAGGAACGCACTGTGGAGCCATCCAAAAATCAGGAAGTCACTTTACCCCTTATCTTTTGATTTATCGCATAACTGTCATTATTCATCTTTGTACATTGAGGGCAATGTACATCTTAAGTGTAGGGGGCAAAAGTGTCAAACTTTTTGCATTATTCTCAAAATCCTGAATTTTGTCTTGATTCAAAAGTATTTTTTTTCATATTACTAATTAGGATGAAATTTCTAATGATTTATGATTTTTATTGATATGTTTTAGATTAAGTCATAGTTAATTATGCATTAATGATTAAATTTGAAGAATACTAGAGACTCAGGCATGGTAAGTCTGAATTTGAGTATTACCTTGAAATTTGGAATTTATAAGGATTGATGTCAAAAACACCCATAATTTTTGTGAGATTCTAAGCCTTATAGAGCATAAATTCTTTTTCATGCTCAATTTATTGATTATGAGTGTGTCAACTTTGAACTATTATTCTAGAACTTGCCTCGTTTATACATGTTGAGACCACACTTTTGATTTGATATAAAGAGATGATAAAGGCACCTAGGATTTAACCCACTTACTCCATAAAAAGCCTACCTTCACAAATTAACCTCTAATGAACCCCGTTGAATCCTAACAACCTTTTATTGACTCACCCACTAATATTAACCCAAAACCCTTTGTATTTGTTATCACCCTTTCTTTTAACTACCCTTTAATCGAGGTTTGATTTGATTAAGTTACCGAATTATATTAGTTCAGTAGTTACATTTATCATTTATGATGTAATATTTTAGATTGTTCTTAAAAAAAAAAACCCAAGTATATGCAATATTAGTAGTATATAAAAAAAAGCTTAGAGCATTTAAATTCCAATTGTTGAATAAAAAGCTCGTATTAAAGTATTATCAAATTTTAAGTGATGAAAATACTCTTTATTATAGAGTAATTATCAATAGTGGTACTATTAGTTTTCATTCGATGTAAATATTCATATTTAATTCATTGTTTCCAGTTAGGTAATTTGTCAAGTCAATCTCGATTCTAACCCTCTAATTCAGCCTGTATCCACACCCTTAACCTTAGCCCCATTACAACCCTGATAAAGACCTTTTGATCTGTGTATCATCTCATATACAGTGGTGGAGATTTGATTTTCAGGCAAACCTATGGGATTAACTTTTCAAGTTCGACTTATGAGTGCTTATTCTTGAACCTTAAACACTTTGAGTGATTTGAGTGAACCTGTAGTGAGGATGTCAATCATTGTCGATTTTGAATTAAAGGTAATTATTCAGATAAGGGGAGACACCTATGTTTTCGTACTACAAAGGTATGAATTATCTTGATTGAATCTTTAAGGTTCTTTGAGTTAAATTATCCATGTATAAATTATCAATGAATTATGATGAGGCATTGTCGATAGGAATTATGAATTATGGAAAGTTCGTTTTAATTGTAAGTTGAGAATTTTGCTTGAGGACAAGCAAAAGCTTAAGTGTGGGGGTATTTGATAAATTGTAAAAGTAACATATTTTAATCCCACATTTAGTATGCTTTTGGATGATTTATCCTTGATTTATGTAAAAAGGTTCTCTTAATCCTTTCTTTTCATGTCTTATATTCAGGAAAGCACCTAAGGATAAAAAGAACGTAAAACGGGCTTAAAACAGACCAAATTGGGCCAACCCAAGAAATCGACACGGCCTGGACTTCAAGCCACACGGTCGTGCCTCGACAATTATCTAGAACACAGCCTCAACCCCGATTTACATGGCCGTGCCTTGTCAACAAAAGTCCAACATGGTCTGGCCATGACTTACATGGGCGTATGCCATGGGTGTGCCCTTGCCACGGGAATGAACAATTTCACTCGGATTTGGATGCTTGAAGCCAAAGAAACATACTCTTAAGCCTACTTAAACACCTTAATAGTAATTCTACTTGAAGGAGGTACTTAAGAGCCAAGTAAAGCATCTAAGTAGCCTATATAAACAACCCAAGGTAGCCATTCTAAAAGGGGAGTTTTGGGCAGAGTTTTTTGCCAGAGCTTTTATTCGGGGAATTACTCGAAGATAGCCAATTGATCCATCTCAAGAAGCCGGAGTTCTACTCAAGACAGAGGATCTCCTCTTCAATTCCTTCAGGGGGTTTTATAGATTTCTTATGTTTTGTTTTATCTTTTCTCTTGAGATGTTTTCTTATTTCGTTATGAACTAAACGCTTTAGATACCTAAAGGGATGAAACTTATGATGGATTTTTTTATTTGATTTATAAATTATATGATAAGTAATTAGTTTGTTTTTAATTATGTTGCTTAATTTAATCTGATGTGCTTAGGTGGAGGAGGAATTGACCTTGCCTTAAAGTAGATCTAGCATAATTAAGCGGAGTTGATCGCACGCCTAGAGATAGGGTGACAAGATTTTGTCGATTTAGGTGAAACCTAATATGGGAGTCCATTGATCGATTTACTGCTTCCTTAAGGGGTTATTATAAGAGAATAAGAGTTCCACTAATTAACCTAAGGTTAGACGTTATTCGCCTTGAGAGAGGGTTTAATATAGGTTAGGGAGTCTCAGGGATCAAGCTAAGTAAAGAAGTCATATGAATTAAAATTTAGATAACAAGAGAAGTCATAGGTGGATTCTTCTTGAGGGTATCATCGTAATCAACTGAGTTTTTCCATAGTCTTTTCCCAAAGGTTCATTCTTTTGTCTTTGCATCTAGTTTAATTTTTCATTAGTTTTTTAGATTAATAAACCAATCACTCCATATTTTAGGCTAAATAATAGAAAGAAAGTGAGTAGTAGTACTTTTAGGTTCCTTTGGGTTCGATAAAATAATCTTGCCTAAACTATACTATTGTTCGATAGGTGCAGTTGCCTCAATCATTGTCATAGTTAGTCTACAGGTTCGATTATTCTCTTTATAAATATTAAAACTCGACTGTTTGACACGATCAACATCTTTTTGCAACAATCTCATCATAGGAGTAGCAATCATCGAAAACCCTTTGACAAACCGGTGGTAGTAAACAACTAAGCCCAAAAAGCTTCTAACCTCGGATACATTCTTTAGTGGTTTCCATTCAACTATAGAAGAAATCTTGCTTGAATCAACTCAAATGCCATCACTTGAAACAATGTGCCCCAAAATCCAACTTCTCGAAGCCAAAACTTACTTTTACTAAACTTAGCATATAATTGTTTTTCTCTCAAATTTTGTAAAATAGTTCTCAAATGCTCAGCGTACTCAGACTCATCTCGAGAATAAATTAGGATATCATCAATGAACACAACCACAAACCTATCTAGGTATGGTCTAAAATCGTTCATCAAGTCCACAAAAACTGCAGGAGCATTCGTCAGTCTGAAAGGCATAATAATGAATTCATAGTGCTCGTACCTTGTTCTGAAAGTAGTCTTTGGTACATCCAACTCCTTAACTCTCAACTAATAATAGCCCGATCTCAAATTTATCTTTGAAAATACTGTTGCCCCTTTCAATTGATCAAATAGGTCATCAATTCTCGGTAACAGGTATGTGTTCTTTATGGTCACTTTGTTGAGCTATTGGTAATCGATGTACACTATCATAGAACCGTCTTTCTTCTTTACAAATAATATTGGTGCACCCCAAGGAGAATAACTCGATCTCGCAAATCCCTTATCTATCAATTCTTGCAGCTAAGCTTTCAATTCTTTCAATTCAATCGGGCATCCTATTCGGAGCAATTGATATCGATGAAGTACAAGGGACTAAATTAATACGAAACTCAATTTTTCTAATCGGAGGTAACCCTGTCAATTCCTCTGGAAATACACCTAAATATTCACATACTACCGGCACTGATTCAATTTCCAATTCAGACTCCTTAGTTTTCAACACATAAGCAAGATAGGCTTCACACCCTTTTCTCATGTCTTTCTAAGCCGAGATAGAAGAAATCACAACAAGTAGTGTATCTGACTCATCTGATTCAACCCAAAGAATTTCACCATTTTCACATTTCAATTCAATAATTTTCTATCTACAATTCACTATAGCATTATGTAGTGTCAACCAATCTATACCCAATATAACATCAAACTCATCAAATCGCAACAACATTAAGTTAGTTGGAAAACAATGTCCTCGAATTATCAAAGGACAAGACTTGTAAACTCTATCAACCAAAACGTATTTGCCTAAGGGGTTCAACACTTTAATCACATATTCAGTAGACTCAACAGGTAAATCCTTAATAGATACGAACTTCATGCAAATATAAGAAGCCGTTGATCGGGATCAATCAATACAACTACTTTAGTAACATCGAGAGAAAAATACCGGTGATAACATCGGGCGCTAAGGCCTCTTCCCTTGCATATATGGCATATGTTCCTACTAGAGCCCGTGCCTCAGATCTGGCTGCTGAATATTTTATAGTGCCACGACTACCACTGGCATTCCCGGGGTGTTATGAAAGTCTACCCCTCAAGGTGAGGTTACTCGATTTAGGAGTTTGTTCAGTATCCTTCTCAACTCTTTCCAGGCATTCCTTAAGAAAGTGATCGAGGGAACCACACCTAAAACATACCCAACTTTTTATTCGGCATTCACCATAATGTAATTTACTACTTACATTACACCGTGGCTTGAGGTTTCTAACACTCCCTACACTAGCTGCTGAAGGAGATGAAGTCCTCGATTTAGAGTGTTTGGAACTTCTTTCCTTTCCCGAATGTCCCATTGATGATGTAAAATGCCCATGATAACTTCTTGATTTCTTTAAAGTAGAAGGTTGTAACTTATGAATCTTTTACTCGAAACTCGGGGTTCCCCTTCGGCTTGCTTCTTCTCTATACTTAAATCTTCAGCTTTCTTGGCCTGACCGGCTAGCACGACAAACTCTATTATTTCAAGAATCCCAATTAGTAGTTTAATGTCTTCGTTCAGGCCTTCCTTAAAGCATTTGCACATCTCAGCTTTAGTTTGAACCCATTATTTGGCATACTAACTCAATTGAACAAACTCTCATTTAGATTCTAACATGGTCTTGTCTCCCTATTTAAGCTCTAAAAATTCTTTTCTTCTCTGATCTAAGAACCTTTGGTTGATATACTTCTTTCGAAACTCCTTTTGAAAGAATTCCCATGTAACATTTTCCTTCGATACAACTGAAGATATAGTTTTCCACCAATAGTATGCTATGTCTTTCAGTAAAGATATCACACATTTCAAACATTATACGGGAGTACATGACAATTCCTCAAAAACCTGAATGGTATTCTCTAGCCAAAACTCTAATTTTTCTAAATCATTGTCAGTAGTAGCTTTGAACTATTCTGCTCCATATTTTCTTATTTTATCAACTGGAGCCTTTCTGATCCTTTCGAGCTCAACACCATGTGGCATCTCATAATCAGGCTGAGGAATAGGTGGGGGAGGTCATGGAACAGTGGGGTATGTTCTCATGCACTCACTAAACCATTCATCCATCATGTCAAAGAAGGCTGCTTTCACCTCTTCGCGACCCTCTGACATGGGTCTCCTACTACTACTAGTTGTGGCTAGTTGCACAGAAGCTTGACTAGTGCCCTCAGCTTCTTCAGACTCATCTCGAGCTTGGTTGGAAGACATTTACTATATGAAAATACATTTAAAAGTGGTCAGGAGTTATCACACTATCACAATTTATATAATGGCAAGTATAGCTAAACCCGTACTTGCTACGTTAGTTCGAGAATCGACTAAAACATAGCTCTGATACCACTAAATGTAACACTTCTTACCCGTATTTGAAGTCAAAATAGGGTACGATGCATTCCCGGGCATAAACACAAGCAATCATACAAAATCGAGACGTGAATCTCCATCCAAATTTAAAAATTTTAATTTACATTCCTATCATCCCTAAAACAAGCTTACGAGGCCCAAAACATGCTTTGGAAGCAGTTCGAGATTAAACCGAAAACTTTAGTAAATTTTACGATACTTAGAATTTTTTTCCTAAAACAAGGGTCACATGCCCGTATGGGTTCAAGACACGCCTGTGCTACCCTGAGACACGCCCGTGCTACAGGCCGTGTACAAAATAGGGTGCTCTCTAACTTTGCCACACAGCCGTGCCACACGCCGTGCTAAGCCGTGTGGTCGATTTAATTTTCATAATTTTTCATAAAATAGGTGCAAACTTCACACGGCCAGGGAACACGCCCGTGTCTAAGGTCGTGTAGCACACACGACTGAGACACACGCCTATGTATCTGCTCGTGTGCTATATTCTGGATATTCTATTTTGCATCAATTAAGGTGCAAATGACACACGGCCTAGAAACACGCCCGTGTGTCTACTTGTGTGGACAAAAACAAGGCTATTTACCAAGCCATTTTGCCACCCTACCGTGCACATACGTACACAACAAAACATAGAACCAATCCAAACACATACACTCAACCAAATCAGCCACATCATTCACATGCTATTTTCTATCACATACAACATCACATACTTCACAACTCAAACCATGCAAATTCTCACATCCATGAAAGATATCATCATATGCATATATAACTAAACCAATATTAGCCAATTCCAATGGCCACTTACAAAATGAATTATCCACCATACTTAACACTTAAGAATTTGGACATACATTAACATTATACATGCACCAATTGAACATCCTTAGCCATTCTAATGGCTAAGTCACAAAATATTACTTACAAGCCTTCATCTAAGCCAAGTAGCTTATACATGCCATTATACCAAAATAAATCATTTAGCTATACAAAAAGGAGATTTGTGCATAGTGTGATCTTGCTTCGACTGAATCCTTCAACCTTCGTGAGCCTTATGAGCACTATAAAACAAGGAAAAGTAAAGCGGTAAGCATTTTCATGCTTAGTAAGTTCACGTAATAGAAAGAAACTTATCGGTTATAATTATTCAAATAAGCATATATATATGCATTCATTCCATCAATATTTTGACAAGTTACATAAACACATTCACTCATTAAACAAGTTAGTCATACACATCATGAAGTTGTTAAACCAACATAGATTAGCTCACCATATTATAAACTTTCATATCATTTCACCATTCCATTTTTCCAAGATTTCTTTTCATTGAACTATTGTAATTTCGATGGACACTCGAGTAGTATACTCGAGGTATACATGTCAGTTGTTTGTTAGTTCACATTCAAAGTGCTCCTCAAGCACATATTCATAGAGCACACTCTCAAGCCACATTTATATAACAAGATTACCAGTCCAGGCTAAATCCTTTCGATAACGTTAGAATTAATGAGCCTAGTATGGATTACCCGTTTGGGCTAAATCCATTTCATAACATTTACTCAAGAGAGTGTCGCTTAGGATTACCCGTCGAGCTAAATCCTTTTTATATCATTTTGTTCATTTCAAGGAAATTATCATAATCCATCGAAATATAATGTTCAACCATGACAATGACATTTTATTCGTGTTTATCATCTTGTGATTATTTCATAGGGTATATCATCACATATATATTATCTCAATTACATAATTCATTTAAAACATAATAACATATCAAATTAAATTACATGATCTTACCTTGAGAATGGTTCGTATTTGAAACTCAACTAATCCGAGACTTTTGTTTTCCTTGATCTAGTTCCATAATCAGTTGTTTCGGGTCTATATAAGCAAATTTGACTATCAATTCATCATTTTACACATGCATTTACATTATTTTGCATTCTAGACAAAATTACTATTTTGTCCCTAACTTTTTGACATCTTACATTTTAGTCCCTAGGCTCGTAAATGGAATATGTTCAATTTCTTGGTAACCCAAGGCTAGCCAAACCATTTTCATGCTTATAGCAGTCTACCTTTTCCATTAAATCAGATTTTTACTATGCATTTTATAACTTTTTTATAATTAGGTCCTTTTTACGCATTTTCATCAAAAATCATCTAGTAAAAGTTGTTTATCACACATCAAACATGCATAATCTACCATTAAACATCAAAATAAACATATGTCTAACATGGGTCAAACCCTAAACATCAACCACATCATAAATTAATGGTAGTAATAGGTAGTTCGGATGATAATGACTTCAAAAATGTAAAGAGCATTAAAAATTGGGCTAGAATGTACTTACAATCAAGCTTGAAATTTGGAAAAACCTAGCTATGATGACCTTCAAATTTTTGGCACAAGGTAGGAGAATATGAACAAATTTTGTTTATTAATTCATTTAATTACTAAATGACCAAAATGCCATTTTTGCAAAACTTTAAAATTTCACCTAATCATGTCCATTTTTGTCCATAAACTTAACTAATGGTTTAATTATCATATAAAGACCTCTAATTTAAAATCTCATAGCATTTGGACACCTTTAACATCTAGAATTCAAGTTTTGCACTTTTTTACAATTTAGTCCTTAAAACTAAATTGAGTGCCCAAACGTCGAAATATTCGAACAAGATTTTCACAAAATAGTTCCATAAAATTGTACACCATAAAAATATAATAGAAAAAAATTTTACTGCGTCAAATTTGTGGTCCCGAAACCACTATTTCAACTAGACCTAAATTCGGGCTATTATAAAGTTTGATTTGGCAGTTTAACTGCAATATTTGGTTATAGTGGTGCTACCGTAATATAATATATATATATCAGCTCAACTGCATATTTCTTATATTTATGTGGCATACAACCACATCATGGTGCGTAGGGTGGAAGGGTATACAATAACCCTATTGTGGTGTGCAGGGTTGATGGGCCTACCATAGCCCTATTGTGGTATGCAGGGTGAACGGAGTGGCGCTTGGTTGGGTTGGTGGGATTTTTTTGTTGCATTTTTTTACACGTCTAAGCATGTTATGATTGTATGAACTTTTGGAAAATGTATATGATTGTTGGAATATTAGCAAAATGAATTGTACAATTTGATGTGGCTAAGTAACATGTGTGGTTGGAATCTTGTGATCGATTATCTTTGTTAATGGAATGTTACTGCATAATTGTTGTTCTTCGCCATTGCAATTTTCTTCTGTTTTGGACACACACTAAGCTCATTTACCTCACCATTTTAATTCCCCTTTAGGTAATCCATGAGATTAGGCGTTGGACTCAACGAGTCGAAGATCTCAGAATTTATCAATTCGGTTTGGTTTTAATAAAAATTTTTGTAAGTTCTGATAAATTGTTTTCATTTAGGTGAAAATAAATTTTATGGGTTGTGGTATAAGTTTTAATTGGACTAGTTTGATGATTTTTTTGAATTAAGATTGTGGTTTTTGCACAATGATTTTTGCTACCTAAACTGTTACGGTCTTTAATAATCACTTGGTTTTCAGCTAACAACTTATAGTTTTTTATCAAAAGAAAAATGAGACAATTTTCGTAGCTACGATGTTTTGAGATTTTAGTTTAAATTATTTCTAATTTGATCCGTTTGAATAGAGAATAAATATAAATTGTAAATTAAATTTTAATCTAGTTTTTGCAATTATTAAACTGTTGATTGTAAAGCATAATTCGAGCATATTTCCAATTTTAGTGAAATATAAACAAATGTTGTTTTTGTAGGTAAATTTTGAAATTTTAATCAGTAGTCTTGTACCAAGTCACTTTGGTGGCCAATGTAACTTCTAGGTCAGGTTTTAAGTCGTTACAGTAATCTTGAGTGGGATTTGGATGTAATTTATCTATAAATGGGATACCCTAATAGTAGAGAAAGGATTTTTGTTTCATCTTCTCTATTAAACTTTGTATCATCGAAGAAAACCATGAGAGAGTTCTTTGTTGTTAACAAAGGTGTTGTTTATGAAGCTTACCAGAGCTTCTGTCTTAAGTTGTTTGCTAGTAAACTCTTAAACATTCCTTTAAGTTTTACCAGATAGAAAGAAGTGTCTACAAGAGAGGTTTAATAGGATTTTCTTTTGGATATTGGATAGGAAGGAAACTTCCATCCAGAAATTGTTTGCATGTCTACAGATTCATGCTATTTCATAAAGTTTTGGTTATTTATTATGTTTAAATGGGTAATTTTATTATTTTGGCCAAAGAAAAGGGAGAAGGTCTTGGCACCAAAAGGAAGGAACCTATATAGTAGACAAAGCTTTGAGTTAGGTATTCTAGTGAGTTTGTTCATACCTTGAGTCTAATATATGTGTTATTTGTTTAATCGTTATCACAGTACAGCCAAGTAAGTATGTTACACCTGATTTCCCTTAAACTCAAAAATTTGGAACAAATTGGGATTAAATTAAAAGAAGTCATAAGTTGGCAGCCACTACTAAAAAATCAGGAAAAATTAGTGACAAAATTAGACATGGTTGAGACCGAATTCTGGTTCGGTTGGATTAAAACCAGTTGGTTCCTTAGTTAGAGACAAAATGATTACCAACAAATGGTTTCAATGGGGTTGATAAACAAGCGTGAAAGGCTATAAATAGCTAAGAAATGACTTCCAGGGATACTTCTCCTCTTTTTTATCTTATTCCTTGGTTGCTTTGAAGACGAGATAAATATGAAAGCTCTATATAAGGCGATAATAAAAAGGTTTAAGTCGAAAAACTAGAAAATCCAGTGAACTAGTAAGTTTAAGAAGTAAAGTTTAATTCAGAAGCTTTAAATCCTTTAGTGCTCATAAGTTTAAGAAGTAAAGTTAAGAATTCTACTGAACATTTGAGGGGTTCTGCATGTTTTGGAAAACTGGGTTTTCAGTTGAAAATTTTGAGTTTAACTCGTGATTTTGGTTATAAAGCTTAGCTTCTAGGGAAATGGAAGGTTTGGCGTTTGAAATAACTAAGCTTGGGAGGCAAGATTCATCAGTTGAGTTTCTAAACTCCATTTCTCGGATGTTCCATGACTGGCATGAATCTAGGTATAGTCCAGAATGAGTTTTATGATTTATGTTAATGGAGAAGGTTAAGTATGCACGAAATGGTTGTGGTACCACATAACTAAATTTGGCATGCTTCATGTTGTTATGTATTCGTGCTCATATGACTATGCATGCATGATTATAAATTGTGAAGCATAGAGCGAAAGTATCGACGAGATAGATGAAACTAAGATTTCAGAATAGGAATTTCTATTGGATACTGCCATGCGATATTTCTAGGATTTGTAGTTAAATAGATCCATTAGAGTTTGGGATTAGAGATAGTAAAATTTTGTTTACTAAAGTCTATCCTAAAAGTATCAAGCTTACAATTTGATATTCAGTCCAAATCAGCCCATTTTTGGTACTCCACACCTAGATTCAATGATTAGATTGGATTAGGGTGTTACAAAGTGGTTCTATCTTTTAACTATGGTGTCCATGCTAAGGAAATATGTTTAAAGTGTCAGTTCATGTAACGCCCCAAATTTGGGCCTAGAAAGAAATAGTCATTGAGCATAGGAACACATAAAATTTTATGTGTGCAAGGAAATAACACAAATTGCTTGTTTGCTTTAATGGCTAAGTGATTTGGGTGTGTATAAGAGTGTTTGAGAAGTTCTGGGTTCAAATCTAGGCTTTAGTAAAAATTTTAGTTTTTCTTTAAGTGAACCTTGGCATTGGCTGGAAGGCCTTATAATTATTTATGGTTAAAATATGACAAAAGGAAACATGTGGTCTAATGGCAAGGTGGTGTTAGAAGTTGCATGTGGTCTGAGGTTCAAGTCATGGCATGTGCATAATTTTTGGTTGTTCCTTGAATAAACCTGGATATTGGCGTGAAGGCTTTATAAAATATTGAGGATAAGTTATGACATAATGAATTTATTGGCTTGATGGTAAGTGGCGTTATAAAGCTTCAAAGGGGGATGGTGTTCGAGTTACGCTTGAAACAAAGAAATATTTATTTTGCTAACATGGGACGACTAGTGTCGGAAGTAGATTCGAACTCTGTTGAGTGAAAGTTTGAACTGGTCTTGGAGTTGTTATGGAGGATATCAAGGAGTAAATCAATAAGGAATAAGAGGAGTGATTTGTGGAAATTTTTAAGGAATTTGAAGTGTGAGGAGAGTTGTGGCCAATTGAGACTCTAAGGCCTTAGTGAAATTCAGCTATGGGAAAAGAGGGAGCATTTTGGCACTAGGATTTCCTTGTTCGATTTTGTGAGTGAGGGGAGCTATCGAATTTCCTTGCTAGTAGCTTGGGTTTTGAACTTTTGCATTTCGGGTTCTCTCTAGTTCTTTTTGTGCTATGAAAATGACCATTCGTGTCATTCCTTCTCTATATCTATGCTAATCTCTTCCTCTCTTCTTGGCTGAACATAACATCTATTGTTCCTTACCCCTTTTCTTCTACAATCAGATTCTTTCTTAGTCTAGTCGAACCTTCCCTTTCTCTTCTTTTAACTTCTATTCATCTTCTATTCTAGGCTGGCCAAATATCACTGTTAGTAATCCTTCTCTGTGTTGATCTACTGCAAAGGTTCTGACTATCTGTAAGTTTTAAAAATCTATTCTCTACTTTCTTGTTAAAATCGAATACCCTATTCTCTTCTTTTCTTCTTTTCCAAAACTGAATACTCCTTTTTGTTAACTGATTGTCATTTTGTCTTTCACATAATGTACTCATTACGATTCTAGGTTCGTCCTCAAGGAGTGGTGGAGTGTGAACAGTTTGGAGGAGTCACACTTTCATCCTCAACATGCAAATAAGGTAAAAGTGTTACCTTATGTTATTTAGGGTTGGTCGAATGGGCCCTATCACTTACTAATAGGTTGTTGATTGTACTATAGGAAACCTACAAGGGCGTGTGGTCGTTTCTGAACAGCGATCGTAGAGGGGCTAAGATCACCCTCATTCAAACAAGGTAAGAAGGGTGCTTCGGTTTAAGTGCCAATAAGGGTGTGCTTTATCCTATCGGTTAAAAGGCTAACTTTGGATCTTGTTTGAATCTAGGTTGGGTGCTTGTGGAGCGTAGAGCAACATCGTAATCAGGTGTGTAATCACACTATCATTTCTGTGAGTCGACAAAAGCCGAAAAGTTGAAAAGCCAAAACTTCAACATTTGAGGCCCATGAGCGTGCGAACGCTCGTGTAGGAAAAACCGAGCCCACAATCGTGGGCGTTAGACTGAAGAGGCCACCACAAGTGTTCTCGTGCACTTGGGCCATTATGGGCCTCGTTGGGCCAAATGGGCCATGTGGGCCCAATGGGCTTGTGGTCCTCACACGAATAAAATTTATGAAAAGTGTTAGAAACTAGATTGGGCTATATAGAACACATAACCGTGATTGAATTTGGTCCAAATGGGCCACACGAGCGTGTGGGCGCATTTGGGCCGAATATTGGGCTTTGAGCCCATTTACACTGTTTTGACCAAATGGATTATTTATGTCGCTCGAGGCGACTGTAGGCCTTGGAAAGATCATTAACTGTACCGAGACCCCAAGGTAGCTAAAATGATTGTAATACCCTTGTAGGGTAAAATGACCGTAATATCTTATAGGGTAAAATGACCATAATGCCCCTATAGGGTAAAATAATCGTAACACCCTTGTAAGGTAAAATGACTGTAATGCCCCTATAGGGTAAAATGACCGTAATACCCCTGTAAGTTAAAATGACCGTAATACCCCTGTAGGGTAAAATGACTGTAATACCCCTGTAGGGTAAAATGACCTTAATGCCCCTATAGGGTAAAATAATCGTAATGCCCCTGTAAGGTAAAATGACCTTAATACTCCTGTAGGGTAAAATGATAGTAATGCCCCTATAGGGTAAAATTATCGTAATGCCCTTATAGGGTAAATGACTATTTTGCCCATTGAGGGTAAATAACTAATTTGTGCTACGATTGGACTAATTTGACTATGATTTTATTGACTTAACTGTGAATGATATGACTGATTCTGAGCATGGCATACTACCAACACGACATACTGTATGGGGTTGGTATCTTGTATTGGTGGAAGTGATTGATATGTGAGGGTCGCACGGGTCGCACGAGATGACTGTGGACCCACCGATGGCTTTAAGCCGATTATGTGATTGGCAGCTCTGCTGTAATATTTGTTAGTGTTGCAACCGATGATACATAAGGAGTGTAGAGATGGGTGGGTCAATTTAATCCTCATAAGAGTGTAGGGTTGGATAAGAGACGGAGTGTAGGGTTGGTATGGGTATTTATGCATTGCATAAACTGATTCTAATATTGAGATGGGCTTAGGCCCAGATTGATGTGATATGTGACATTTGATATAGGCTCAGGCCCAACCGAGGCTGATGGGGGCTAAGGCCCAACCGTTACTATAATGGGCTAAGGCCCACACTGTACTATTACAGAATAGGGCTCAGGCCCAGACTGTTACTGCATATATTGTTACTGATTGACTGAGAAGGGATTACACACTAAGATTCTCGTAACTCACCCTTTTCTTTTAATTGTACAGGTAATCCCCAACCTTAGATGAGTTGGAGCTACGAGGGACTCGGAGGTGGCCACATGTTCGCTAATATTTATTTCAGACCTAGTTATTTAAAATTTTATATTGGGATGATATTTATGTAATAAGGCCTTTGGTGATTTTAATTTCTTTTAATTGTGTTTTAATCTCCTATTTTGAAATTACTAAATTGATACAAACAAGTTTTTAAAAATAATAACTGTTTTAAAAGACAAACACACATTTTCAATCTTCAAGATGACATTAATTAGAGTAGCTTCCGTGAGTTTTTAACCAACCAAGAAACGAATAGTTACAAACATGGCAATCATTTAAAAATGATTTTCTCTTAACAAGCCTGATTTCGAAAAACACTTCGATGTAACATGCCAGATTCGGTCGTAACGTCAAGGTCGAGTTTGGAGTGTTATAGTCCATGCAAGGGTCTAAGCAATTAAATAACCCATAAATATGATATATTCATAATGAAAATACTCCTTTATTGGTGCACAAGCTCCGTATCCAAATTGGTGTAAGGAGGCAACGAAAGGATGTTATGTATGATAATGAAAAGAAGACACAAGAAAATATGTTTTGCCTACAATATGGCACTTTGGAACAAATCGTGACTGGTGAAAACCCAGTCTTGTGAAGAAACACATATGTCCTCTAAAATAAGGAGGAATGTTAGGGGGATAGGGAGGTGGAGGCTGGTAAATAGCTATAATTAGTAGTATGAAGATACAGAAAAATTGGTTCTTGAAACTAGGATCAGAAGCTAGCACAAAGAAAGAAGTATGTGGGAAAAAGGGTACATGTGTGAAAAATAGTAGTGCACGTTGCATGAAAAGTAAATAGTAAGTCCAGAAGTATAAAAAGGGTAGTTCATGCAAGTGGTGTACACACAGAGCATATGTGCTCATTTCTGCCATAGGCGAGTTACCAAAAAATATAGTGTTCACCAGTATGCTGAGTCTAATCGAATTGTAACACCCCTCACCTGTATTCAACGTCGAAATAGGGTTAGGGGCATTACCGAACATATTATACAATTACACTTACATTTCACATACATTATCAAGTTCCAAATAATCATCATTCAACAACATGCATATCATCCCTAGTATAAGCCTACGAGGCCTAAACGATGTATTCGGGGTGGTTTGGACTAAACTGATAACTTAGGAAACTTTTGGAACACTTAGAAAAATTTTGCAAAATACAGGGGACACAAGCTCGTGTGGCCCGGCTGTGTGTCTCACACGTCCAAAGACACGCCCGTGTCACTGGCCATGTGGACATTCGAAATGGAATCATATGGCCGTGTCCCACCCAGTGTAACTCACTGACTTGGGTCACACGGTAAACCACACGCCCATGTGCCCTTCAAAATGGCCTCACACGCCCGTGTGCTAGGCTGTGTGAAGCATACTAACTTGATTTTTAATTCAACACCAGGGGAGACAAGACCGTGTAACCTAACCTTATGTCACACACGGCTGAGACACACACCTATGTTGTAACAGCCCAATTTTGGGGCTAGTCAGAATAGAGATTTCAAGACCACTAAATTGAGGATGAAGAAAATTATTCGATATTTTTATTTTTTATAGCATTAAAATATGGCTACATAGAAATTTTGGTGTTTTGATTTTAACAATAGCATGCTTAATTGTGAAAAAGGGACTAAATCGCATAAGATGTGAAAGTCCTATTATATAAGGTAGAGGTACCTAATAGCTATAGAATGTAATTTAGAGGATTTTAAAATACAATTAGGCCATTTATCTAGTGGTGGCCGGCCATATAGGAGCTAGGGAGACAAGATTTTAATGTTGGTCAAATTTAGTGGATATTAGGTGGTAAAAATGAATAAAATAAGAGGAGTAAAAGATGTTATCATCTTTCACTATTCACCTATCTTCTCTCCACCAAAAGTTGAAGAAGAAATAGAGCTTTGGGGTTTAAACTTTCAGCCAAGCTATCTCCCTTTCTAGTAAGTGATTTAGATGGTTTTTATTTGATAATTTTTATACTTTTGGAGTCCCCAAAGCTTAAGCTAGCTAATGAGGGGACTAGTTTGTGATATGATTGAAAGTTTAGGGACTTTCCATGAGAGTGTTCATGTTGTTAGCTGGTTTTTTATGGAAGAAAATGAATGTTAGAGAGATGAGAAATAACTTTTTTGAAATGTGTTAGCATGAAAACACCTAAATAGGACTTAAATGCAAAGAATGAAATTGTGTCATAAATGCATGAAATGGTGAGAATGGTGAGTAGTTGTCAGAGAAATAAATGTTCAGCTAGGCTTATTTATTTAAAAATGTGTTGAAAAATAATTTACGAGCCTAGGGGAAAAATCGTTATTTTGCCATAATACAAAGGCAAAATAGTCATTTTTTGCCCAAGTGTAGATTTTGAAGTATTGTGATCATAAGATGATCTAAATGAATGAATTTCTTTGTTATAGATCAAGAAGAACGCAGAATCAACCTTCACTGTGGAAAAGGCAATGTGACGGATTAAACCGTTATTACAACATTTTGCACCGTGGTAAGTTTATGTGTAAACAATGTATTTTCTTTATACACATTATGTTGCTAATTGGTGTATGGCATGATTGAGAACATGTGTGGTTCAAGTGGATCGAATGTGGTAGTCATTGAATAATTATTGTATGAATGATGAAATAGTCATATGAACATGTCATGACAGCATTTGATGGTGGGCTGAGTGCAATACCACTTTGTTGCTTAATTAAGATGGGCTATGTGTGATACCATCATTTATTTATCATTTGGTGGGCTATGTGTGATACCACTCTATTAAAGACTGATGGTGGGCTAAGTGCGAAACCATCGAGCAATTTAACTACGAGTAATTGATAAAGAGGTTGTGATGTGTTGTTTTATGTGACATTGTGATGCTAAGTGTAGGGGAACATGCTAATGAATGTACACATTAAGCTTGTGATATGGTTGGAATATAGAAAAGGAGGAAATGAGTAAGCATGATTATGAATGTAGATTGTTTCTTGCTTAGTATGTAATGCTATATAAATGATCAGTACATGCTATAATGTTATATTGTTTACATATAAACTTACTAAGCTTGAAGCTTACTCCCCCTTTCTTTTTCCCTTGATTTATAGAGTTTAAAAGCAATGGGATACGCCAATAAGCAGAAGATCGCCCACACTATCAGCTCACCTCGGTATATCTAGACTTATTGATTTTGTATATGGCATGTATAGGGGCTAGTTTAGTTAGATTATTTTGTTAATTTGACCAAAAGTGTGTTGGCCCCTTATTAAGACAACTATTTTGTATATTGCCATGGTTGATGGCTCACCTTGTCATTTATGAAAATATGAAGTTATTCATGAAAGTTTGTGTTGCAAATTATGAGTTGTTTATTCATATGTTGAATGGGTTCATGTGGTGTGAACTAGAGGGGTGCAAAAAGCTTGGCAAATAGCCTTGTCCTTGTCCATATTAGTAGACACACGGGCATGTGTCTAGGCTATGTGTGAAACACGGTCAGTCTATGGGCGTGTGCCCAGGCCGTGTAAAGTCTGCACTTAGGATTTAGAATTTGAATCGCCATATGGCTAAAGCACACGGGCGTGCGACCAACCATGTGGATTAATCAGAGACAACTACGGGCATCAAACACGGCATATGTGTATAGGCCGTGTGAAGGAGTCAGAATGCCAAGGTTTGGCACACGGGCCAAGGTCACAGACGTGTCCAAGATGTGTGAAATTAGTCAGTGTCGACCATGGGTGAAAGACACGGAAGACACGGGCATGTCCTAAGGGCCCACGGACGTGTCCCTAGACCAACACGGGCGTGTAGCCCCTGTTTAGGTGAAAATTTTCTAAGTGTTCGTAAAGTTCTATTTTGGTCCCGCAATATCCCGAGCCGGTGTATAGAGTCTCGTTGACCCATAATAGGGATGGTGTGAGGGTGAACGAAAAGTTTAAATTGGAGAAAAAATATTATTGCCTAAAGTGGAATGATCAATAAGTCAAGTCCGGTAATGCCTCACGCCCGGTTCGATGGAGAACCCGAGTAAGGGGTGTTACATTTAGTGGTATCAGAGCTATGGTTTAATCGGTTCTCGAACTACCGTAGCATTTGTAAGAGTCTAGCTATACATGCCATAAGCGTAAAATGATAGTGTGGTGGCTTCTAATGCTTTTAAACTTTGTTTTATGTAGTATATGGATCCAAATAAATCAGCTACTGATGATGCATCTAGAAATGCATCGGCTCCCGCACAAGGGACTGCGCCTGTGTAGAATGGACTCAAGACTAGGGGTTAAGGAGAAGAGGCTTGGAAGCCTTTCTCCAAATGATGAGTAACTGGTACACTGAGTATGTATGGGAAAACCCCAATGCTCAACCTCATCCACCTCCTCCTATACCTCAGCTAGTTCCTGTGGCTCCCCAAGGTATAAAATTGGTGAGGACAACTAAGCCCCCGGTAGACAAAATTTGGAAGCAAGGGGCTGAGAACTTTCGAGCTAATATAGATGATGACCCTGAGAGGGCAAAGTTCTGGCTTGAGAACTCAATGAAAGTATTTGATGAACTCTCCTATACACCTGAGGAGAGCTTAAAATGTGTCGTGTCTTTGCTGAGGGACTCGGCATACCATTGGTGGAAAACATTGACATCAGTGGTCCCGAAGGAGAGAGTGACGTGGGAATTATTTTTGGAAGAGTTCTAAAAGAAATATTTAAGTCAACGGTTTGTGGACTAGAAACGGAAAGAATTTCTTGAGTTAAAGCAAGGAAAAATGACTATGGCAAAATATGAGTGTGAATTTGTTAGGCTCAGTAAGTATGCACAAGAGTGTGTGTCTACAGAAGCCATTTTATGCAAGAGGTTCAAAGATGGGCTAAGCGAAGATGTCAGACTTTTAGTTGGGATTTTAGAACTAAAAGAATTTGTAGTACTGGTGGATAGGAATAATAAGGCCGAAGAATTGAGTAAGGAAAAGAGGAAGGCTGTGAGTGAGGCTTGGGATGCAAGAAAAAGCCAATGAGTAAATCCTACCAAGCTCAATTGAAGAGGTCCAAGGAACTGAACCCTCGGACGACTGCATCAGTTGGATTTTCTGAAAGAGAGTGAGGCAACACATACTCGAGTTTAAGAGTTCAAGCCACCTCGATGGAAAGTGTGGGCAATCCAAAGTCCAAACCGAGTGCCCAAGTTGTGGCAGACAGCACACTAGGGATTGTTGGGGAAACAATCAAAATTGTTACAAATGTGGTTCCCCCGACCATTTCATCCGAAACTGCCTTGAAAGAGATGACAAGGAGAAAAAGAAAGAGGTAAGATCGAGCAGTGTATCCTCTAGAGGTAGGCCACAGAAGAACCCAGGAGGTGGGACTAGTGGTAGAGGCGTATCACGAGACTCTACTATGAGGTTAGAGGGTCGAGAACTAGCAAGGACCTATGCTATTCGCGCTCGAGAAAGGGCATCATCTCCAGATGTAATAACGAGTACTTTTTCTCTTTATGACACATTTGTTATTACTTTGATTGACCTGGGGTCAACCCATTCTTATATTTGTATGAGATTGACATCTAGTTTGAGTATGATTGTTGAGTCTACTAAATTTGTGGTAAATGTGTCAAACCCGTTAGGAAAACATGTGTTAGTTGACAAGGTGTGTAGGAACTGTCCTTTGACAATTAGGGGTCATTGTTTTCCGGCAAACCTTATGTTGTTTCCATTTGATTATTTTGATTTAATTCTTGGTATGGATTGGTTGACTACCCATAGTGTTTTAGTGAACTGTGGTAGTAAATTTATCGAATTGAAATGTGAAAAAGAAGACGGTATTCGGGTTGAATCAAGTGGGTCAGATAGTTTACCGATGATGATTTCTTCCATGGTGGCTGAGAAATATATGAGAAAAGGGTACGAGTCTTATCTCGCTTTTGTGTTAAATACTCAAGAGTTTGAAGTAAAGATTGAAACTATGCTGATTGTATATGAGTATTCGGATGTATTCCCTGAAGAGTTACCTGGATTACCTCTAGTTAGAGAGGTTGAGTTTAGGATTGAGTTAGTTCCAGGAACGGCACCAATTTTGGTTGCTTTGTATAGGATGGCACCATTAGAGTTGAAAAAACTGAAGGTTCAATTTCAAGAGTTAACGGATAAAGGGTTTTGCAAAACATAGCTATTCACCATAGGGAGCTCTAGTACTTTTTGTAAAGAATAAGGATGGGTTGATGAGATTGTGTATAGACTACAGATAGCTCAACAAAGTAATTGTGAAGAACAAATACCCTTTACCAAGGATAGATGATCTATTTGATCAACTAAAGGGAGCTACAGTATTCTCCAAGATTGACCTGAGGTCCGGTTATTACCAATTGAGGGTTAAGGAGCAAGATGCACTGAAAATGGTATTCCAGATGAGGTATGGCCATTATGAGTTTCTATTCATGCTATTCGGTTTAACGAATGCCCCTGCGATCTTTATGGACTTAATGACTCGTGTCTTCCGATCGTATTTAGACAAGTTTGTAGTTGTCTTTATTAATGACATATTGATTTATTCGTGGGATAAGAGTGATCATGCAGAGCATCTGAGAATTATTTTGCAGACTTCAAGAGACAAGCAATTGTATCCTAAATTTAGCAAGAGCGATTTTTGACTCTAAGAGGTCGGATTCTTAGGACACATCGTGTTGGGTGATGGTATTAGAGTTGACCCGAGTAAGATCTCGACTATTTTGGAGTGGAAAGCATCGAGAAACGTGTCAAAAGTAAGAAGCTTTTTAGGTTTAGCGGGGCATTATAGACGGTTTGTGAAGGGATTTTTCAGATTGCTACTCCAATGATGAGACTGTTGCACAAAGATGTTAAGTTTGAATAGACTGAGAAATGTCAACAAAATTTTAAGAGATTGAAAACATTATTGACCGAGGCACCGATTTTGGTACAACCTCGAGTAGGCAAAGAGTTTGTGGTCTATAGTGGCACGTCATTAAATGGTCTTGGGTGTGTGTTGATGCAAGAGGGTAAGGTAATTGCTTACACCTCAAGACAGTTAAAACCGCACGAGAAAAATTATCTGACTCATGATTTGGAGTTGGCCACGATTGTTTTCGCGTAAAAAATTTGGCGACATTATTTGTATCGAGAGAAATGTCAAATCTTCATAGACCATAAGAGTTTGAAGTATTTAATGGATCAAAAGGATTTGAATTTACAACAACGGCAATGGCTTGAGTTAATGAAGGACTATGAGTTAGCGATTGATTACCATCCGAGGAAAGAGAATGTTGTTGCTGATGCCCTGAGTAGGAAATCCCTGTATGCTTTGGAAGCTATGAGCATGAGCTTAGCATGGTCTAACGATGGTGCTGTATTAGCCGAGTTGAGAGCTAGGCCACTATTTGTTCAATAGATATGTGAAGCTCAAAAGAATAATAATGAGATGCAAGATGAGAGAGCTAAGTGTGAACCGGAAGATGATTCTGATTTTTGGATAAGTTCGGATGGTTGTTTGATGTTTCATGATAGGATTTGTGTACCTAAGAATGATGAATTGATCCGGAAGATATTAATAAAGCACATAGTGGTAATTTGTCAGTACATCCGGGCAGTACGAAAATGTACAATGACCTGAAGAAATTCTATTGGTGGCTGGGAATGAAAAGGGACATCTCTGAGTATGTAACAAGATGTTTAATTTGTCAACAAGTGAAGGCTGAACATCAAGTTCTTTGAGATTACTTCAGCCAGTGATGGTTCTAGGGTGGAAGTGGGATCTGATTGCCATGGATTTTGTTACGAGCTTGCCTACGATTCCTGAAAAGGAAAGATGTTGTGTGGGTTATCGTTGATAGATTAACGAAGTCGGCTCACTTTGTACTGGTGCGTGTTGATTATTCACTGGAAAAGTTAGCCGAGTTGTATGTTGCTGAGGTAGTAAGATTGCATGGAGTGATTCTATCTATTATATCAGATAGAGACTTGAGATTTACTTCGAAGTTTTGGAAGAAGTTGCAGAAGGCCTTAGGTACAAGATTGAATTTTAGCACTGCATTCCATCCTCAAACTGATGGTAAATCTGAGAGAGTAATCCAAGTTCTTGAGGATATGCTCCAATGCAGTGTGTTAGAGTTCGAAGGTAGTTGGGAAAGATACCTACCCTTGGTCGAATTTGCTTACAATAACAGTTATCAGTCGAGTATACGGATGGCACCGTATGAAGCCTTATATGGTCGTAGGTGTTGGACTCCTTTGTATTGGACCAAGCTATGTGAGAATCAAATTCATGGGATTGATCTGGTTAAAAAGACCGAGGAAAAAGTGAAAGTGATTCGGGATAGTCTGAAAGCTTGTAACACCCCAAACCCGATCAACACACTACGACCAGATTGGCATGTCACAGGGTGAAAACGTTTGAATAAAACACATTGCCGGTTTATTTTCATGAAGAACTACCATTGAAACATTTTTTGTCTAAAGTTTTTAAACAGAAGAAAAAGACTCCCTTGAGAAAACCCATTTGTCGCCCCTCATTACCAGGAAAATCGCTAGATTTTAAAAAAAAACCCGTCCTCACTTAAGTGTGAGGTTGAAAACCATTTTCCATTAGATCTCAAAGTAAAACTAAATTTTAAGAAGAAATTTGAGTTTGGTTCGTTGTCATCACTTGTTTGTTATTACCCGATTGTAAAGTTTAGAAAACCCGATAAGATGTATAAATTTAGGAAAACATTGATTTTACAAGTTATTTAGACATTCCATGTTGCTTAACTTAAGCAATGTATGATAAAACTTAACAAGATTAAACAACCCAGAAATATTAGTTAGTGGCCTTATTACAAACCCAAGTAAAACCAAATTAAAAATAAAGTACCCAAAAGAGTGAACAAACTAAAACAAAATGTAATATGCATGGCCACCACGAGTCCGCCCGGCTCCACATCCGCGATCTATGAGTCATCTGCAAAATGTAAGGGAAGAGGTGAGTCACTGAGACTCAGTGTGTAATCCCCCTCCCGATTATAACAACACTCTTGCACAGTTTCATAATCAAGTAAGTATGTAATGCAACACAAACCTAGCCATCCAAAACTCCATATCCTACCCCGTGTGGTACCAAACCACTGATGGTGCCAAACCACTGGTAACCCAAAGTCACAATCAAGTATATAAAAATATGGTACCAAACCACTGGTGGTGCCAAACCACTAGTGACCCAAAGTCACAATTATCCATATGTGTGGCCAACCCACTTTGTGGTACCAAACCACTGGTGACAATCCCTTTTAATGTAATATGTAGGGCCAACCCACTGTGGTACTAATCCACTGGAATGAGTCACTAAAATATCCAATGTGGTGCCAAACCACTGGTGACCCAAAGTTACAAATATTACATGTGGTACCAAACCACTGGTGGTGCCAAACCACTAGTGACCCAAAGTCACAAATATCACATCTTCCCCCTCCTCTCATAATACCCATTTCAATGAACATGCTTATACATACATTACTTACATGCTTTATCAATTAATAACATACCGCAACATAGCATATACATATTCATCAGCAATCAAATATAATTATCTATCGGAACGGACTTACCCGGAGTCCTCGCTCATACCCATAAGGGTAGCATATCGATATCCACATTTATTCCGGCTTTTAACAGTGTTTGAGTTAATAACATAGCAATACATTGATTATGAAGTGTGTAAGAGATACACACCTGATTACTCGTGAGACTTGCGAATACAATCAAGATCTAGCCCACGAATCGAGTGAAACTCGAGAATCCAAACACTTGACTACCCCCTTCCTATATTCGGCCAACACAATACCATTAAGTAACTAGCCATTCGACTTTAATTAAGAAAATCTCGAAGGATATAACGCAATAAAATATTCCCTCCTTTACCTCGGTACCCTTCAATCACCAAGCAAAAACCCGAAGCTGCGGGATGATAAGCCTCCCCCTACAATCGGCCAAGATCTAAAACACATAAACGAATAGCCTTCTGCTTTTCACACAATAAAAGAGTTGAATCGACAGAACCCTTACCACAATCTTTAACCCAACCGATTGGGAAGGAATAGATGACCACGATCCGTTGTTACAAAACCCAAAAAATGATATAAGACTAAGGGTAGTCGACTAAATCACCATCCATCCACCTGTCTACTCCCGGCTTTTACTTCCCTTAAGAAACTACAAAAAGAATAGAGTAAAGATAGAAAGAGATTCGGCCATATGACAAAAGAAGTAGAAGGGAAAAAGAGAGGATGAATCGAGATCTTACCAAGAGTTAAGATTCGGCAATGAGCAAAGGAAGTATGATCACCGGCTTTTAATGATTGAAAGAGGACTTAAACCAAAGTAGTGAGACTCAAGGAGTTTTCGGCTAATCGAGTGTTTTGAGATCAAGAACAAGATGGAGAAAAAGAAACAAGATGGGTGATGATTCGGTTTTGGAAAAGATGGAAAGGAAAATAAATTAAAGTGGGTGGAGTGGATTCGGCTAGCACAACACAGGAACAAAAAAAAATGATGACAAGAAAGGGGTTTTAGTTTTGATAATGAAGTCAAGAGAAATCAACAAAAGGTTGAGTTGAATGGGAATGAAGTTTGGACCAAGCACCATAAGTTGAAAAGAGAAGAAAAGAAAAGAAGGCTTAGGGACTATTTGGTTTAACAAAAAGGAAAGAAAACCCAAAGAACTTTTGATGCCCTCTCACTACGCCGAAAATGCACCTATAGCTAGCTTCCCTTTTAAATTTGGGCACACCAATCACACACAAAAAATCGAATGCTCCCAGCTCCCACAGCCACTACAATAATTTGGCTAAGCCTTCCCCCACTTCAATCCGTCTTTTCTCTCCTTGTTTTTCTCCTGGACAACCATTCAAACAAGTTTGAATTCTTCAAACTCTACAAATTCCTCTTCTCCACCCATTTTGAATCTATTGACCTGATCAACATCTATCTACCAGAGTTCCACTTGAGCACAACTCCTCCTTGATCTGGCGTCAAAAATAAATAGTAGAAAAGGATCTTCGCAGCTCGAACACAAGCTCCCCTAGCTCCTTGTGGCGTCATCTCTCCAAGCTCTCAATGGCACCTTCTTTGCCACTTTCCAAGGCATTTCTTGTGCCAAAACTTGTTATGGAATACTCTTAACACTTAACCCCTTCGGCTCCCCTTATCAAGTGCCCAAAATAAAAATTTTTCTATAGCCCAAGCCTACCCTTGGCTCATATTTAGACCTTAAGACATCCTAACTAGCATCACATTCAAACCATTCACATGCAAATAATTAAAATGCAAGAGCCCCTATTTAGGGATGTTACAAAGCTACTTTAGACCGAAAAAAGTCGTACGTGGATTTGAAAAGAAAGGAAATTGATTTTCAAGTGGGCGACAAGGAATTTCTAAAAGTGTCCCCATGGAAGAAAATAGTGAGATTTGGTCGAAAGGGTAAATTGAGTCTGAGATTCATAGGGCCGTATGAGATTACCGAAAAGATTAGGCTAGTGGCATACCGATTGGCTTTACCTGTAGAGTTAGAGAAAATACACAATGTGTTCCATGTATCGATGTTAAGGCGTTATTGCTCTGATTCTTTGCATGTGATTCCTCCAATAGAAATTGAGATACGATCGGATATGACATATGAGGAGAAGCCGATTAAAATCTTGGCTCGAGAGGTGAAATAGTTGAGAAACAAGGACATAGCCTTAGTAAAAGTGTTATGGCAAAAACACGGTGTGGAAGAAGCTACAAGAGAATAGGAAGAAACCATGAGAGAGCAGTATCTAAACCTCTTTACCGGTAAGATTTTTGATGGTGAAAATCTCTAAAGGGGGAAGACTTGTAACAACCCGATTTTGGGGCTAGTCAAAATAGTGGTTTTGAGACCACTAAATCGAGGATAAGGAAAATTATTCGATATTATTTTATGTGTTATAGCATTAAAATATGGCTATGTAGAAATTTTGGTGTTTTGATTTTAGCAATAGCATCCTTAATTGTGAGAAAGGGACTAAATCGCATAAGATGCAAAAGTTCTATTTTATAAGGTACAGGTACCTAATAGCTATAGAATGTAATTTGGAGGATTTTAAAATGCAATTAGGCCATTTATCTAGTGGTGGTCGGCCATATAAGAGCTAGGGAGACAAGATTTTAATGTTGGTCAAATTTAGTGGATATTAGGTGGTAAAAATGAATAAAATGGGAGGAGTAAAAGATGTTATCATCTTTCACCATTCACCTATCTTCTCTCCACCAAAATTTGAAGAAGAAATAGAGATTTGGGGGTTTAAACTTTTAGCCAAGCTATATCCCTTGCTAGTAAGTGATTTAGATGGTTTTTATTTGATAATTTTTGTACTTTTGGAGTCCCCAAATCTTAAGCTAGGTAATGAGGGGACTAGTTTGTGATATGATTGAAAGTATAAGGACTTTCGATGAGAGTATTCATGTTTTTAGATAAGTTTTTGGAAGAAAATGAATGTTAGAGAGATGAGAGACAACTTTTGTGAAATGTGTTAGCATGAAAACACCTAAATAGAACTTAAATGCAAAGAATGAAATTGTGTCATAAATGCATGAAATGGTGAGAATGGTAAGTAGTTGTAAGAGAAATAAATGTTCAGCTAGGCTTATTTATTGAGAAAATGTGTGGAAAAATAATTTACGAGCCTAGGGGCAAAATTGTAATTTTGCCATAATATAAGGGCAAAATGGTTATTTGTTTCCCAAGTGTAGATTTTGATGTATTGTGATCATAGGATGATCCAAATGAATGAATTTCATTGTTATAGATCAAGAAGAGTGCGGAATCAACCTTGACCATGGAAAAGACAAGGTGACGGATTAAACCGTTAGTTACAATGTTTTGCACCGAGGTAAGTTTATGTGTAAACAATGCATTTTCATTATACACATTATGTTGCTAATTGGTGTATGGCATGATTGAGAACATGTGTGGTTCAAGTGGATCAAATGTGGTAGTTATTGAATAATTATTGTATGAATAATGAAATAGTCACATGAACGATGAAATAGTCATATAAACATGTCATGACAACATTTGATGGTGGGCTGAGTGCGATACCACCTTGTTGCTTAATTAAGATGGGCTATGTGCGATACCATTGTTTATTTATCATTTGGTGGACTATGTGCAATACCATCCTAATAAAGACTGATGGTGGGCTAAGTGCGGAACCACCGAGTAATTTGACTACAAGTAATTGATTAAGAGATTGTGATGTGTTGTTTTATGTAACATTGTGATGCTAAGTGCAGGGGAACATGCTAATGAATGTACACATTAAGCTTTTGATATGGTTTGAATATAGAAAAGGAGGAAATGAGTAAGCATGATTATGAATGTAGATTGTTTCTTGCTTAGTATGTAATGCTATATAAATGATTAGTACATGCTATAATGTTATATTGTTTACATGTAAACTTACTAAGCTTAAAGCTTACTCCCCCTTTTTTTCCCTTGATTTATAGAGTTTAAGAGCCGAGCCGGGATACACCAATAAGTAGAAGATCGCCCACACTATCAACTCACCTCGGTATATCTAGACTTAGTGATTTTGTATATGGCATGTATAGGGGCTAGATTAGTTAGATTATTTTGTTATTTTGGCCAAAAGTGTGTTGGCCCCTTATTAAGACAACTATTTTGTATATTGCCATGGTTGATGGCTCACCTTGTCATTTATGAAAATATGAAGTTATTCATGAAAGTTTATGTTGCAAATTATGAGTTGTTTATTCATATGTGGAGATTCATGTGGTGTGAACTAGAGGGTGCAAAGAGCTTGGCAAATAGCCTCGTTCTTGTCCATATGGGTAGACACACGGGTGTGTGTCTAGGCTGTGTGTGACACACGGTCAGTCTATAGGCGTGTGCCCAGGCTGTGTAAAGTCTGCACTTAGGATTTAGAATTTGAATTGCCACACGGCTAAAGCACACGAGCGTGCGACCAACCTTGTGGATTAATCAAAGACGACTACAAGCATCAAACATGGGCGTGTGTATAGGCCGTGTGAATGAGTTAGAATGCCAAGGTTTGGCTCATGGGCTAGGGCCACGGACGTGTCCAAGCCGTGTGAAATTAGTCAGTGTTGACTACGGGTGGAAGATAGGGCATGTCTTAGGGGCCCTGTTTAGGTGAAAATTTTCTAAGTGTTCGTAAAGTTCCATTTTGGTCCCGCAATATCCCGAGAGGGTGTATAGGGTCTCGTTGACCCATAATAGGGATGGTGTGAGGGTGAACGAAAGGTTTTAAATTGGAGAAAAATTTATAGCCTAAAGTGGAATGATCAATAAGTCAAGTCCAGTAATGCCTCACGCCCGGTTCGGTGGAGAACCCGGGTATGGGGTGTTACTCGTGTCTCTACCCTTGTGGACAAAAATAGGCTATTTACCAAGCCATTTTGCCACCCAATTTGCACATACCTAAAACAATCCTTTTGGCATCAAAACATGGCATATATAGGCATTCATCTACTCTCAACCAAGCATAAATTGTATCATTTCAATGCCAACCAATACGTATCACAACAATACCACAATATGCCATTCAATTTCATACCAAAACTCATAATCTCAAATCATCAATATGAACACTCCCAATTTTTGCATTATTTAGCCTAATTATACAAGCATACCAAATTCAATTCTCAACCATTTAATATAGTTACCAAATATTAATAAGCATAACATAACCATATTTAAACACCTAACCAAAGCCATATACACATATATATACACAACCAAAACAACCAAATTAAGCCAAATCTCATGGCTATATACAAAACAAAAACATTTACATTTACAAGCCAATTCAAATGGCTAAATTCATTATCAATCCATAACCAAAATGACCAAAGTTCCTATACATGCCATATACTTAAAATACTAAATTTCAAAAGTACCAAAGTGATAGTAGGATAGTGTGATGAAGTCTCCGACAATCCCAAATTTGAGCTAGTTTTGATTTCACTATCAAACACGAAAAATTAAATAAAGTAAGCTATAAAGCTTAGTAAGTACGTATAATAATAAACTCAATTAACCACAAAAATATACAATTCAACCAATTGAATATACAAACATATAACTCATATTAGCTAACAAACCTTTCACATATTCAATCATAAGATTTGATGTAAAATTCACAGTTTTCTTCATTCAAAGCTCATATAGTCCGTGTACATACCTTTACCATCTCGTATCAATCTTATACTCAACCACATATTTGACATATATATCGTTGAACCATTCGGAATACTATCGGATACTCGGGAATCTTGCACCCTAAGTGCCACATATATAGCTGAAGCTATCTAATCTCGTATCACATATAATGCTCACTCTCGAGCTATCAACGGGTCTGCTCACACAAGATAACGGTCATGACGAAGCTACACGGTGCTGCTCACACAATCTGACGAGTATCTACAACACATGCCGGATAACTCAGCCACTGATAGGACATACGGATCAGAACCCAAATCACATAACCCCTAATGACATGTCATTCGTATCCTAATCTATTCCTAAGGTTCAACTGGATTTCTCACTTGTCGAATCATCGTTGAACATGTCAGCAGAGTCGTACTCAAAATTTATACAATATCAAAGCATTTATAATACAATAATAATAAAGCTTATTATACACGAACTTACCTCGAATGCAATAACGGCGTAATAAGTCGATTAATCCGAAACCTGGTTCTTTCGCGATCTAAATTCGTATTTCATCTTTTTTATCTAAATAATAACAAATTTAGATTATTTAATTATCACTCTATTCAATTTACTCCAAAATACACATCAAGGTAAATTTACATTTTTGCTTCTAACATTTCAACATTTTTACAATTTAGTCCTTATTTCATAAAATCACAAATTCATGCAATTCAACCAAAACCCATGCTAGTCGAATTTCAATTAGGTCCTTAGTAGTCCATATTTTTCATTTATTTCAAAATTTAACCACTAAATTTGCACATTTTAGAATTTAACCCCTAATTGACAATTTTATCAAAAATCACTTTACAAATGTTGTTTATCTAACAACAAGCATTTGTTTTCTATCATTAAACATCAAAATACATCAAAATTTGTAATACCGCACCCAAGACCGATACTGGATCTGGATACAAGACATTACTATGCTTGAATATGTACTTATGAGCTATAAAATTTCGTTCCAACTTAAAAATTTCACTTTCTTAGTCAACACATATATTACAAAGGCCTACGGGGCCTTAAACTCGTGTCTGAAAAATTTCGGAACTAAATCAAATAATTCATTTTTGAAGCAGGGTTTACACGCCCGTGTGACTTGGAACACGCCCGTGTACCCTTAAGTACGCCCATACCCTCAAACCGTGGGAAGTTACTGACTATTTTTGCACGGTTTAGACACACCCGTGTCTTCCAACCGTGGGAGGCTACTAACTAATTTCACACGCCCGTGGGCTTAGACCTTGTCCTAATCCTTGATATATTGACTAAATCAGCACGGTCTAGGCACACGCCTATGTCCAACCCGTGTGTATAACACGGCCTATACACACGACCATGGAATTTACCCGTGGCCTATTCTGATTCATAATACTAAGGTGCAGGGTTAACACGGCCTTGACACGCGCCCGTGTATCCAACCGTGTGGGCATTTATAGGCTATTTACCAAGCCGTTAGCCACTCTGAAATGAAGATCATATCCATACATAATTCAACGATACAATAACATCCCAATTTTATGAATAATACTACATGCTTCATTGATCTCAATAAACATAAATACTTAGTCAAATTTGGCCAATCACTTAGCCATATACATAAGAATAATGAACTTGATAGCTTTTATAAAGGCCCTTCTAAAAACATGTCCATAAAATGAATGTTTCCTATACATGCCATACTTAGTAAAGTAACTTGGCTATACCAAAATAAGAGTTGATAGTGTGCTACGAGCTTTGACTCCGATGATCCACAAAATAGCTTGGAGGGACTACATAGAAAGAAACAATCAAATACGTAAGCATTTAGCTTAGTAAGTTTGCATGTAAAGCACATGTAATTAAGCTTGCTTAATAAAAACCATTTAGCATAACAATAGTATCACAATTTTAGCTCTAAAGGTTACTTACTCATACTTGGTTCTTACATGTCTCATGATCCCTATACTCATTTTTGTAAAGTAAACATGATATCTGTGTCACTTGATCACATTGATCAGTGATTTAAACAATAATCATTATGATATCTAATTCTTCATTCATAACATGAGTAATATTTAATTCATTTTGATGCTAGATTTGCTTTCTTAGCCTCTTGTTACCTCATTATTAACCTTACTTATTTGCCCGATGAACTTCTACGAATGCCGAGGATACTAGATCTCTTCCCACTTAACATGCCACCAAAGCCATATCTTAGGCATGGTCTTACATGGAATTTCTCATCTTGGTTTCAAGGCCATGTCTTGACATGGACTTACATGAAGTCTTGCCCTTGATAACTTACTCAATGCCAAGCTTGCCTTGGACTTATATGATATCTTGATCAATGCCAAGCTTGCCTTGGACTTACATGATATCTTGATCAACACCAAGCTTGCCTTGGACTTACATGATATCTTGATCAATGCCAAGCTTGCCTTGGACTTACATGATATCTTGATCAATATCAAGATTGCCTTGGACTTACATGATATCTTGATCAATGCCAAGCTTGCCTTGGACTTACATGATATCTTAATCAATGCCAAGCTTGCCTTGGACTTACATGATATCTTGATCAATGCTAAGCTTGCCTTGGACTTACATGATATCTTAATCAATGCCAAGCTTGCCTTGGACTTACATGATATTTTGTATGGTATATTGGGTATCTTGGGGAATTCATATTCAATTGGGGCTTGCTCATGTTTAATTTCTTTATTCACAAAAATGATAGGCATTACAAAATAGCAATGTATATTATACTAAGCAATTCAATGATAGTGATCATAAAGCTTAGAAATCATACAAACTTACCTCGTTTTCAAAATGAGTTAGTTCTTCGGTTTAGTCCACGACTTTATCCTTTCCACGATTGAGGTGAATTCTCGTCTCCTCTTGCTCTATAATAGCAAGTTAGCTCATTTTAATCATTTCATTAATATAAGCATCTCAATAGTCCTACTTAGGCAAAATTACCATTTAACCCTTAGATTTTGGCAAAATGACTATTTTGCCCCTAGGCTCGAAAATTAATTCTAACACATTTTTATCTTCAACAAGCCTAGGCAAACATTTAATGCTTTTAAAGCTATCATCAACAATTGATATTTCACATACTTACTACCAAGTTCATAGCCTTTTCCTCATGCTAACACCCTTTTTAAAAGTTGTTCATCTAACAACTAAGACTCAAGTTCTTCCTTAAAATGCAGCAAACAACTAAAGTACCTCTCATGGTAAAACTCTAAACCTTTCACAACATTGCACAATAGTCCCCTCATTTGAAAGCTTAAGCTTTAGGGATATCAAAAGTACAGTTATTTTCAAGAAAAGTTCACTAGAACACTTACTTGAATGGATGAGAGTTTGTTGAAATTTTTGAAGGCTTTTACCCTTTATTTGCTGTAAATTGTCGGTGGATGATGATAGGAGAAAAATATGATAACTTTTCTCTCCTTTTTCTATTATTAAAAGTCAAATTAGTCCACCTACTACTACTAACTTTGACACTAATTGAAAATTTTGTTTCCCATGCTCTCTTATGGCCGGCCAAGCCTCTTTCAGAGGCTAAATTGCCTTTTAAATACCCCCATTTAACAATTCATAACCATTTGGTACTCCTAGCATATAGAATGAAACTTTCGCACTTTATGCGATTTAGTCCTTTTCGTAAATTAAACACGAAAACGTTAAAATTAAAATACCAAAATTTTAATGCTCATATGCTATCATGCTCTAACTCATAATATATCATGAAAATAATTTCTCTGATGATCACGAGATCACTATTCTGACTAGCCCCTAAATTGGGTTGTTACAATTCCCTTAGGATTTTCCCCCCCAGTGAAAAGATTGGGGTATTGATTTCTCATCGTTTCCTTGGACTCCCATATAGCCTCTTCTATTCTGTGCCTTTTCCATAGCACTTTCACTAGGGCTTGCTTTTATTTCTTAACAGCTTGATTTCATAGGCCAATATTTTGACTGATTCTTCACCATAAGTCATGTCAGGGCGGATCCATATTTTTGATGGAGTAATTATATGTGAAGGGTCTGATCTGTAGCATCGCAACATTCACACATGAAAAACATCATGTATCCTCTATAATTCTGATGGCAATGCCAAACGATAAGCTACCGGCCCAACTCTCTCAGTAATCTCGTAAGGTCCAATAAAATGTGGACTTAATTTGCCTTTACGGCCAAATCTAAGAACTTTTCTCCATGGTGATACTTTCAAAAAGACTTTATCCTCAACTTGGTACTCGATCTCTTTCCTCTTTAAATCGGATAGGATTTCTGTCTGTCTGATTTAGTTTTTAAACATTCTCGTATCACTTTTACTTTTTCTTTAGCTTCTTTAACCAAATCAACCCCATGAATTTGGTTTTCCTTGAGTTCAATCCAAAATAAAGGGGTTCTGCACTTACGCCCATAAAGAGCCTCATAAGGCGCCATCTTTAAGCTTGACTGAAAGCTATTATTGTAGGCAAATTCTGCCAATGGAAGAAACTTTTCCCAGCTACCTTGGAATTCCAAAACACAACATCTGAGTATGTTCTCGAGTACTTAAATTAACCTTTCTGATTGATCGTCAGTCTGAGGGTGAAAAGCTATGCTAAAACTCAATTTTGTACCCAAAGCTTCTTGCAGCTTCTTCCAAAATCTGGACGTGAATCTCGGATCTCTTTTCAATATGATCGATAAGGGAACTCCGTGAAGTCTTACTATTTCTGAAACATAAAATTTTTCCAATTTGTTTAGGGAGTAATCCACTCGTACAGGTATAAAGTGGGCTGACTTTGTGAGTCTATCAACCACTACCCTAACAGCATCTTTCTTGCTCGGAGACAATTGTAAACCCGTTACGAAATCCATGGTGATACGGTCCCATTTCCATTCGGGGACTAAGATAGGCTGAAGTAAACCCGAAGGCACTTGGTGTTCAGTCTTTACTTGCTGACAAATAAGACATCTTGAAATGAACTCTAAAATGTCTTTCTTCATTTTGACCACCAATACTGTTGCTTCAAGTCACTATACATCTTTGTACTTCCCGGCTGTACAGACAACCATCTGTTATATACAAAATTCTCTAAATAAACCCCTCTTTCCTCGGTACACAAATTCTATCTTGAAACATCAAGTATCCATCAAAATTAATCTGAAAGTCAGATTCAGCATTTGACTCGTATTGAGCTCTCTTGATTTGCAACTCACTATCTTCTTTCTGAGCCTCAAAGATCTCTTGAAGAAACATTGGTCTAGCTATTGACTCAACTAAAAGGGAGCCATTGTCGGATAAGGATATCCTTGAATTTAATGCTCTTAAAGTAGATAGAGACTTCCTGCTTAAAGCATCGACGACTACATTCGCCTTTCCTGGATGGTAGTCGATGACCAACTCATAGTTTTTTATCAACTCTAACCATCTTCTTTATCTTAAGTTCAACTCTTTCCGCGTCATCAAGTATTTCAAACTTTTGTGATCGGTAAAAATCTGACATTTTTCACCATATAAATGGTGTCTCCAAATCTTCAAAGTGAAGACTATGGCGGCCAATTCTAGATCATGCGTCGGATAATTCTTCTCATGAGGCTTCAACTGCCTGAAGGCATAAGCAATCACTTTGTCTTCTTACATGAGTACACAGCCCAATCCATTTAAGGATGCATCATTGTAGACTATAAATTCTTTCCCTGATTCGGGTTATACTAAGACTGGAGCTTCTATCAATACTGCTTTCAACTTCTCGAAACTTTGTTGGCATCGTTCTGTCCACTCAAACTTCACATTTTTCTGCAATAGTTTAGTCATTAGGGTTGCGATTATGGAAAACCCCTTGACAAATCGTTTGTAGTAGCCAGCTAGGCCCAAAAATTTCTAATCTCAGTAATGTTCTTAGGCGGCTTCCAGTCCATTATGGCCGAGATTTTACTGGGATCAACTCAGACTCCACCCCTCGAGACAATATGTCCCAGGAATCCTACTTCCTTGAGCCAAAATTCACTTTTATTGAATTTGGCATACAGCTGATTCTCTCGCAGGATCTGTAAAATTATCTGTAGGTGTTCAGCATGCTTTTCCTCATCTTGGGAATAAATAAGTATGTCGTTAATAAAAACAACCACAAACTTGTCGAGGTATGGTCTAAAGATGTGGTTCATTAAATCCATGAACACTGCAGGAGCATTGGTCAACCCAAAGGGCATGACTAAAAATTCATAATGCCCATACCTCGTTCGAAAGGCTGTCTTGGATACATCTGAGTCTTTCACTCTCAACTAGTAGTACCCTAATCTCAAGTCTATTTTGGAGAACACAGTCGCTCCTTTCAATTGATTGAACAGATCATCGATCCTAGGCAATGGGTACTTATTCTTTACTGTTACTTTATTAAGCTGACGGTAATCTATGCACAATCTTATGGTACCATCTTTCTTTTTCACAAATAAAATTGGGGCAACCCATGGTGAACAACTTGATCTTGCAAAACCCTTATCATCAACTCTTGCAATCAGAACTTCAACTCTTTCAACTCTGTTGGAGCCATTCTGTAAGGAGTAGTGGATATCGATGCGATCGGAGCTACTTCAATGCTGAACTCAATCTCTCTAACTGGCGATAGTCTGGGTAATTCTTCATGAAATACATCCACGTATTCAAATACTACCGGTACTAACTCAATTTTTAGCTCTGTCTCCTTATCATTCAACACGAAAGCCAAATATGATTCATACCCTTTTCTTAAACATTTTAGTGCCATCATATGGGAAATTATCACTGGTGATTTATCTTATCCATCTGATTCAACATAAAGAGTATCCCCATTCTCCCATCTCATCTCAATGCATTTCTTCCCACAATTAACAAATACATTATGAGTAGTCAACTAGTCCATTCCAAGAATGAGGTCGAATTCATCAAATGGTAATAACATAAGATTTGCTTTAAAGCAATGACCTCTAATCATCAATGGACAATCTTTACAAACTTTATTAACTAACACGCTCTTGCCTAATGGATTAGACACCTTAATTACAAATTCGGTGGTATCTATAGGCACGCTCAAACTGGATGCTAATTTCATGTAAATGTAAGAGTGCGTGGATTTGGGATCTATTAAAGCAATAACTTTAGTATTGTAAAGAGAAAAGGTACCATGTAATAACATCGAGAAGGCGCCTTCATGAAGCCTTGAATGGCATAAGTCCTTGTAGGCGCTCTACCCTCGGGTCTCACGGCCTGGTCTCTCAGGTTACCTCTTCCACTTGCCCCATTTCCCGGGTTTCTTTGTGGTCTCCCTCTGACCATACTCTTGGATTTTGGGTCCTGAGCTCTTCCTTCTTTGTCATCTAGGGACAATCTTTTATATAGTGGTCTTGTGAACCACATCTAAAACATGCATTTTCATGTGCCCGGCATTCTTCAGATGGCATCTGCCACACTGTGGGCATTCAGATTTGTCGGATCTAAAATTTCTGACACTTGCAACTGAAGTCATCTGTGGTTTGTTTCCTGAATACTATTTACTTTTGTCCTTCTTGGAAAACCTGGTGGAAATAGCCAATTGGGTAGGGAAATCTTTTGACTTCTTGTGTGAAGATTGGGTAGGGAAATCTTTCTAGAGTCACGAGACTCCATTTCAGACTTCTTCTTCTCTTTTATTAGCTCTTTCGCTTTACAAGCACTTTCCACTAACACGATAAATTCTTTTAATTCTAGGACAAAAACAACTAGTTTGATTTCCTCATTCAACCCATCTTCAAACCTTTTACTCATAATAGCCTCTATGGATATACATTCGCGAGCGTACTTGCTGAGTCTACAAACTCACGCTCATAATTTGTCACCGACATCTTGCCTTGCTTCAGCTCTAGGAATTCCTTTCTCTTCTGGTCTACAAACCTCTGGCTGATATACTTTTTCTTAAACTCTTCTTTAAAAAATTCCCATGTGTCTCTTTCTCTCGGTACAATCGACACAAGGGTGTTCCACCATTGGTAAGCAGAATCTCTTAAGAGAGAGATTAGACACTTCATGCATTCTTCAGAGGTACATGACAACTCATTAAATACCATGATGGTATTTTCTAACCAGAATTTAGCTCTTTCTAGATCATCCTCTTTTCTGGCCCGAAATTCTTTTGCCCTATGCTTCCTAATCCTATCAATTGGGGGTTTACCTCCTCTTACCACCTCTACTACTTGAGGGGCCACTAAAGTAGCTTGTGGAACATGTGGGGGTGGAGGGGGTTGTGCATTTGAGTTCGCCCGAATAAACTTTGTATACCATGTGTTCATCATGTGGAGGAAGGCTTCTCTAGCCTCTTCTTCTCCCCTTTAACTCACCGTAGTGGGTCTATTCTCATTTTAGCTCGGTACTGTCCTTTCAGCGGGAGCCGGCGTATTACTTTCTACGTCATCTGCCACATTCCCTTTGGGATCTATTTCTATATGTATAAACATAATTTAAAATCATCAGGAGTCATCACACTATCAATATAGAAACATTCTTACGTATGGCATGTATAGCTAGACTCATGCTCATGCTACGTTAGTCCTAGAATCGACTAAACCGTAGCTCTGATACCATTAAATGTAACACCCGCACCCAAGACCGATACTGGATCTGGATACGAGACATTACTATGCTTGAACATGTACTTACGAGCTATAAAATTTTATTCAAACTTAAAAATTTCACTTTCTTAGTCAACACATACATTACAAAGGCCTATAGGGCCTTAAACTCGTGTTTGAAAGCTTTCAGAACTAAATCAAATAATTTATTTTTGAAGCAGGGTTCACACGCCCGTGTGACATGGAGCACTCCCGTGTACCCTTAAGCACTCCCATACCCTCAAACTGTGGGAAGCACTGATTATTTTTGCACGGCTTAGACACACCCGTGTCTTCCAACCGTGGGAGGCTACTGACTAATTTCACACGGCCATGACAAGCCCGTGGGCTTAGACCGGGTGCTAATCCTTGATATACTGACTAAATCAGCACGGTCTGGGCACACGCCCATGTCCAACCCGGGTGTATAACACGACCTATACACACGGCCATGGAATTCACCCGTGGCCTATTCTGATTCATAATACTAAGGTGCAAGGTTAACACGACCTTGACACGCGCCCGTGTGGGTATTTATAGGCTATTTACCAAGCCGTTAGCCACCCTGAAATGAAGATCATATCCATACACAATTCAACGATGAAATAACATCCCAATTTTATGAGTAATACAACATGCTTCATTGATCTCAATAAACATAAATACTTAGTCAAATTTGGCCAATCACTTAGACATATACATAAGAATAATAAACTTATAGCTTTTACAAAGGCCCTTCTAAAAACATGTCCAAAAAATGAATGTTTCCTATACATGCCATACTTAGTAAAGTAACTTGGCTATACCAAAATAAGAGTTGATAGTAGGCTACGAGCTTTGACTCCGATGATCCACAAATTAGCTTGGCGGTACTACATAAAAAGAAACAATCAAATACGTAAGCATTTAGCTTAGTAAGTTTGCATGTAAAGCACATGTAATTAAGCTTGCTTAATAAAAACCATTTAGCATAACAATAGTATCGTAATTTTAGCTCTAAAACCTACTTACTCATACTTGGCTCTTACATGTCTCATGATGCTCCCTATACTCATTTTTGTAAAGTAAACATGACACATGTGTCACTTGATCACATTGATCAGTGTACTTAAACAATAATCATTATGATCTCTAATTCTTCATTCATAACATGAGTAATATTTAATTCATTTTGATGCTAGATTTGCTTTCTTAGCCCTCTTGTTACCTCTTTATCAACCTTACTTGTTTGCCCAATAAACTTCTACGAATACCCGAGGATACTAGATCTCTTCCCACTTAAAATGCCACCAAAGCCATATCTTAGGCATGGTCTTACATGGAATTTCTCATCTTGGTTTCAAGGCCATGTCTTGACATGGACTTACATGAAGTCTTGCCCTTGATAACTTACTCAATGCCAAGCTTGCCTTGGACTTATATGATATCTTGATCAATGCCAAGCTTGCCTTGGACTTACATGATATCTTGATCAATGCCAAGCTTGCCTTGGACTTACATGATATCTTGATCAATTTACATGATATCTTGATCAACGCCAAGCTTGCCTTGGACTTACATGATATCTTAATCAATGCCAAGCTTGCCTTGGACTTACATGATATCTTGATCAATGCCAAGCTTGCCTTGGACTTACATGATATCTTGATCAATGCCAAGCTTGCCATGGACTTACATGATATCTTAATCAATGCCAAGCTTGCCTTAGACTTACATGATATCTTGATCAATGCCAAGCTTTCCTTGGACTTACATGATATCTTAATCAATGCCAAGCTTGCCTTGGGCTTACATGATATCTTGTGTGGTATATCGGGTATCCTGGGGAATTCATATTCAATCGGGGCTTGCTCATGTTTAATTTCTTTATTCACAAAAATGATAGGCATTACAAAATAGTAATGTATATTATACTAAGCAATTCAATGATAGTGATCATAAAGCTTAGAAATCATACAAACTTACCTCGTTTTCAAAATGAGTTAATTTTTCGATTTAGTCCACGACTTTATCCTTTCCATGATTGAGGTGAATTCTCGTCTCCTCTTGCTCTATAATATCAAGTTAGCTCACTTTAATCATTTCATTAATATAAGCATCTCAATAGTCCTACTTAGGAAAAATTACCATTTTACCCCTAAATTTTGGCAAAATGATCATTTTGCCCCTAGGCTCGAAAATTAATTCTAATCACATTTTTTTCTTCAACAAGCCTAGGCAAACATTTAATGCTCTTAAAGCTATCATCAACAATCAATATTTCACATACTTACCACCAAGTTCATAACATTTTCATTAAGGTCATATTTAGTGTCCTCATGCTAACACCCTTTTTAAAAGTTTTTCATCTAACAACTAAGACTCAAGTTCTTCCTTAAAATGCAGCAAACAACTAAAGTACCTCTCATGGTAAAACTCTAAACCTTTCACAACATTGCACAATAGTCCCCTCATTTGAAAGCTTAAGCTTTAGGGATCTCAAAAGTACAGTTATTTTCAAGAAAAGTTCACTAGAACACTTACTTGAATGGATGAGAGTTTGCTGAAATTTTTGAAGGATTCTACCCCTTATTTGTTGAAAATTTTTGGTGGAGGATGATAAGAGAAAAAGATGATAACTTTTGTCTCCTTATTCTATTATTAAAAGTCAAATTAGTCCACTACTACTACTAACTTTGACACTAATTGAAAATTTTGTCTCCCATGCTCTCTTATGGCCGGCCAAGCCTCTTTCAAAGGCTGAATTGCCTTTTAAATACCCCCATTTAACAATCCATAACCATTTGGTACTCCTAGAATATAGAATGGAACTTTTGCACTTTATGCGATTTGTCCTTTTTCGCAAATTAAACACGAAAACGTTAAAATTAAAATACCAAAATTTTAATGCTCATATGATATCATGCTCTAACTCATAATATATCATGGAAATAATTTCTCCGATCTCGAAATAGTGATCTCGAGATCACTATTCTGACTATCCCCTAAATCGGGCTGTTACAAAATTCATCAATGGAAAAACCCTAAACCTTTAACAATTTTGCAAAATAGTGCCTGGGCTAGCTAGATTAAGTTGCAACGATCTCAAAAACATTAAAATCATTAAAAACAAAACAACAATGGACTTACATGCACAAGTGTTAATGGCCGAACAACCAAAAGCTCAACAATGGCTTCTTTCCGTCTAATTTCAGTCAAAACAAAGCATGGAGAAGGTGATATATATTTTATGTCTTTTAATTTTAAGTTGATATTATTATTTTACCATTTTAACCTTAATGATAAATCATTAATAATCAATTAAACCATGTACATAAATGTCCACTAACATTAACAATGGTCTAATTACAGCATAAAGTCATCTACTATCTAATTTCATAGCCATTAAACCCCTTTAGCATAAAGAACTCCAATTTTGCACTTTACACGATTTAGTCCTTTTTATCAAATTAAACCCTCAAATGATAAAATTTCTTAATGAAACTTTCACACAATCATACTACCATGCTTTAAACATTAAAATAATAATAAAATAATTATTTTGACCTCAAATTTGTGGTCCCAAAACCACTTTTTTGATTTGACTAAAAATGGGCAGTTACAACAATAGTATTCAACAGCATATACTACGGATCAGGGAGTGTTGTACCCACCGAATATGGCATGCTAGTCCGCCAGTTTAAGTCTAGTCTCTTAATGCCTAATGGTATATATTGTGGGATGTATGTCCGAAGAACTCACTAAAGTCTCACAAACCTATCCAGTTACTTCTTATTATTTTTAGGATCTTAGATTAAGCGTCGTGCTAGCTAGGAATTAGCCAGATCAATGGCCATTTGTGAGCCTTCTTTGTTTTTTGTGGGTAACATGCATTTGTTGGAGGTACTAGGTTAAATTTTAGATACTTCCATTTATAAGTCTCCAAACTGTAACATGAAAACGATATTTTCTACTTTGAATGTTTACTGATAGTTTTGTTGGCTTTTCATTTAATGTGGTTTGTGGTGATATTAGACAAAATTAAGTTGAGTTTTAAAACTATAGCTCGAGCAATAATTCAAAAGAATATTTTGCATGAACTTAAAGATATTTTCTAAGCTGTATTCAAAGGCTATTTACTTGTAACTTTAATCTTTGAAGTAGTGTGGTACTATTTTAAATTTTTGTTTTTCAAGTATATATATGTATTAAAATTATTGGTACATTGCCTTGGCAAATAGGTACCCATCAAATTGCAAAGTATTTTAAAAAGAAAAGTTTAGTGCTTTCAATAGTTTGACTTGTGGCATTCCATACTCGTATCCGACGATTGGGTCGAGCGTGGGATGTTACAGCTCCAATATCATCAATGGTCTCAAGGCTCTTGGGAAGACCTATGCCAACAAAAAAATGGTGAAGTATGCTAAATAGCCTTCCAACATCATTGGAATCTAAAGTAATAGCCATAGAGGAGTCAAATGATCTTGACACCCTTTTTCTTGATGAGCTCATTGATTCCTTGTTGAGATATAAAATGAAGATCAACTACAATTCTTAAGAGACCAAAAAAACTCTAAAGAAAGTAGGAGTGGCATTCAAGTCTACAGCTCATGAGAAAGAAGATGACTCTAACAATGATTATGGTGATAATAGGGAGGAGGAGATAGCAATATTTTCAAAGAAGTTTGAGCAATTTATGAAATTCATAAAGCCAAAAGATTCCCAAGAAGAGACATCATCAAAGGTGAATCCAGAAAATAGGAAAATGACTTTATTATATGCTATGGAGGAAAAAGTTGGGTCATATCATTTTTGAATTCCCTTAATGAAAGAATAATGGGGCATCAAAGTAAAAGTTGATGCTACTTAATGATGTTATTTAAACTAATTACAAGAATGCTCTATCTAAATTTTTGCTTTGCATTACACGGGACGAGCAATGGTTTAAGTTTGGGGGTGTGTAAACTCAAAATTATATAGGAATTTTCTATATATTTTACCACCTTTTCACTTAATAATTACAATAATCTTCAGTAATTGTTATTGAATTAAGTGAATTTTACTTAAATATTAATATTGGACATGAATTTATAAAGTATGTGAAATTATGCTTTATTACATTATTTTTATCCATAATTTATATCATTTTCATGTTAATTATTAATATGTTAATTTTCACTATGCAGTGGAGACCATGGAAGATAAGATTAATATAAATGTTGCATGGACATGCACACATCCCATCTATTTGGACGTTAAGATCATACAAAACTAGGTCATAAGAATATTCATTTGATCCAGTAAAAGTGTCACTACATGATGGACATGTCTGATTAATTATTGGACTAAGAAACTGTCCAACAAGGAGGAGTCAAGCCCAATTTAGGCACAAGAAAATGGCTGCCCAAAAATCAGCTTTAGGATATTTTATTAGAGGTCCCTGCAGTTGGAAAATTATCATAAATTGGCACACAATTATTACCTTTGAAACTGCCCAACCCTGGACAAATATATCATGATCTTGTGCTCAAATCAAGCAACTAAATCACCCACCTTTCCACACATCATGGCTAACCATAGAAGGGAGATAATCAAGGGAGATGTGATGCTATTTTTAGCAAAATCAGCCACCAACTTCACCTATAAATACCACACACCTTTCATCTTTCAAATCATCCCTTAATTCATTCATTCACTAGCATTCTCTCATTTCCTCTCTTGTTCCCTTTTCCCCATGCCAAGCCTTCCCATCTCCCTTTGTAACACCCAAACCAGGCCCATACGTCATGAATGGATCTGGTATGCTACGGGTTGAATGTTGAAAACTTTACTTTGTAGGGTTTTGAAAATCTCGGTTTATTTTAACCGATTCATCATTTATTTGTGATATTTTGAGAAACTTTAAAATTTTGTGTTGAACATGCTTGAGAAACCCATTTTAATTTCACTTTATAATTAAGACTTCGAAAAAATAAGGTTGTGAAATGTATAGAATAAATAACATAAAAAAATATTAAACAATAACCTAAGTTATGGAGGCCTTATTACAAAAAAAAAAATAGTCTCAAATTTAAACTTAAAGAAAAATCGAAGATAGTCTATGATGATAAAAAAAAACTTGATGTCCCCTCGAGTCTGCCTCGGCTCCCATGTCCACGATCTACTGCTCATCTAAAATGTTGGGAAAAATAAATGGGTGAGTCACCAAGACTCAGTGTGAAAATCCCGAAAACACATAAACACCTTGGACCCACAAACACATTATGGGCCTAGGCCCATTCACAATGGCATAGAATATATTACATGCAACATGGCCCATCCAAAACCTAAAAGTCCATCCTCTACACACCCCCGTACCAACCATCACACCGTGGGGATTTCTACAATCAACCCTCCATCCGCTACACACCATATCGATCACTATGTGACCTATGTGGCAAAGCCACCGATCGCTATGCAACCTTAATAATATATATTGATAGCTGCGCTGCCTGTCATAAAGACCGATCACTATGTGACCTATGTGGCAAAGCCACCGATCGCCTCGCGAACTACTCCCCTTCATCATATCAATCACATCCCATGCATACATGCATGCGAAAATAAGAACATTAAACTATCTAAACAGATCACATACTTTCACATACTTTGATACACATAGAGAAGTTTCTATGATTACGTACCTGGCATTCTTTACCTACCCTTTTCGGGTAACACGGCTGTTCATATAGCCTATTTCTGGCTTTTAGCCCATAACATACATATGATATAGCTTAACTAGTGTGATAGAGATCTACACATCCGGTTACCGATAGGACAGTACTTTCTATGTCGACACTATCAGTAGCTGCTACGACTGCTAACAATCTAAGAATTTGTTCTGAAGTCGGTCCACAACCCGGTGGCCAATCCCGAACTGCTAACACCGCTTGCTTTTTAAACTTAGGGATTGGTTTAACAGATCCAATCCTCTCTTTCACCCGATCGATATTTGATTCCATCAAAAGACCTTATCAGTTGCTACCATCAAAATATGGTTAATATCACAATTACGATAGCGAATCTAACGGAAATCTAAAGAGAACCCCTTACCTTGAAATCTCGAAAAGAGAGATATATGAGATTCAGGAACTAATGATTCTGACTTTTAAATCTATGCAATCTTTTCCACTTCTCGAATGTCGCCCAACACGTAAAAAGATAGGAAGTATTAGTTTAATCAACAGCCTTAACAAACCAAGTGGCCATTCGGCGTTGGCCCCTAAAAATTGAAAGAGATCTTAAGGAATAACAAGAGTCGACACTTACCTCAATATGGGGGTTTCAACTAACTCTTGAGAGAAGATTTTGGCTTTTTGCGAAAATTAAAAGAGAGATGATTCAAAGAAATCTATGGAGTTTTCGGCTTTTAAAGAAAGAATCAGCAAGAAGATTTTGGCTTTTACTGAAGAAGTCGGTAGGAAGAAAAAGAAAGGAAAAGAATGGACATTAGGTTATTCGGCTATGGGGATGAGAAGAGAGTTCAGTGTTTCAGCTTTTGAAAGAAAAAGATGTTGAGAATAATTGGGAGATTTCAGCTTTTGAAAGGAAAAAGAAAAAGAATAGAGAACAGAATAATGGACTTCCAGCTTTTGCATAAAAGTGTGGATGAGAGAATGGAAAAAGAAAATAGGGGCCAAATATCGGAATTGAAGAGATATCCCCTCTATTTAAAGAGAATTTCGGTACCCACACAACCAGATGTCAGGATTGCCCTCTTTTAAAAATTAAAACTAATTAATAAACAAGGGGAAATTTTGACACCCCTTAATCCTATCTAGCCATCCCCCTCTTGCACACAGTGTCCCAAATTTGACCACCACTTGCTTCCTAGATAGTTCCTAAACTTCCTCCCTTATCTTTATCCAAGCACACCTCCAAAAGAGGCCTAGACAACACCATCTCTTCCTCCTTTTATCAGCACATTATCAAACTCATTATCCACATAAAATCCCCCCATTTCTAAGCCTTGTTGCCGTCCAACCTTATCCACCTAAATGCCGAAATTTAGCTAACTTTAATTAAAAGAATTGGGCTGCATGCTACTTGAGTTTGGGCCTCCTCAGTTGACGCCACCTCCTTGCTTTTTAAGTGGCACCATTTTGCCACTGGGCCACAAGCCCACTTGTGTCCTCTCTTCTCTTAATCAGCTTATGAGGCCTCATGCCTAAGACTAGGGTCTACTAAGTAAGAAAAATAAATTTCCCTATGGTCTCCCCTAACTCTAAGGCTTCAAATAATCCCGATAATACCTTAATATTATTATTCTAAGTGCTACACATACATATTAACTCCCATGCACAGAAATTAAAAGTTTCGGGATTTTTGGGGTGTTACAACCCAATAGGCCCAAATTCGGGATGTTACACCCTTTCCATTCTTTAGTTAACAAAAGTTTTGTCAAGACACTACCTTGGTCTGCCACATTAAGAAACCTTAGCAAAAGTGCAATGAGAAAAATGGAGGAACACATCAGTTAGAAAGATCAGCAAGGCTGCTAAACTAAATTAGAGTTTACTCTTTCCTTTTTTCTTTAATTTAATTATGTTTGCTATGTGTTTATTGTTCTTGACATCAACAATGTTAGTTTAATTCTATTTTCTAGGATGATTATGTTAATTCAATAATATTTATTTGATTCATGTTTAAATGTTTGTGCCTCAGTCGGCCCTATTTTCAATTAAAATAAGATGCATTTCATTCATACGTGATTGGGTGCATTCAGATTAGCTGAGTGATCCTAACCAGACAATGGCTAGTAGACACATAATTGAAAAGTGCAATGTTCAATTTAGATAATTAAACCCGACTAAATTAGAGGTTCATAATATCTTTAGTTAGCTCTATTATCTTGCATAGTTTTTAGGTTCATGTGATTAAACTGTTTCAAACGTAAATGTCCCTGTTACCTTGAATAAATGCTAATAAACCCTTAGTTTAATATGATCAGTAAAATTCATATTTCACTAAGTAAAATATTCCAAGAGGACTTAATTTGGTTCCCAAACTCATGAAAGATTGACATGGAATGTTTTCCGAACACTATTAAGCATGATGAAAATGAATTGAGTTGATTAATATAATTATCCTAGCCTATTTTATGTTGATTGTTTTTGTTGCTAAAGTCCATCCATTCATTCATTTAGATAGTTTGCATACTTAGATTAAAAATACATTAGGGATCAATTTTGCATCTAGATAATTTAATCATCACTATTCAATTTATTTTGGTTTTTTTACATTAAAATTTTAACTATAATTTTTAAATAATTGATTAACATACATAGTCCTTGTGAAAAGGATAACTCATTTTACTTACTTATTACTTGAACGACTGTTTACAGTTGCACAAAAATCTCGTTACAAGTTTTTGGCACTGTTACCGGGGACTGTTGCCTTAATCATTTTTTTGAAATTATTCTTTGCAATTTGGTTTTTATTTTATTTTTATTTAATTTCTAATTTTACTGATTAATTCTTTTTTTCTCTTTCCCTTTATTATTTTTTATTCTTTAGTTTTTTTTTTATTTTCTTTTCAAGCCATCATGAGCATAGATCGAATCATCGATTTACTCCTTGTAGCCCCTGAAATCAAGTGGGCATTTAGAAAAAGAAGACGAGAAAGATTAGCCCAGAGACAAGCCGTAGAAATAGACCTTGAGAATCAAAATGATGTTTAAGGGAATAAAGTTGCTAATGCTCAAATCTAATCCTTATTACTAATGATAGGGACTAACCCATAAGACATTATTTTGTGCCAATTCTTAACGAACTAAATCCTGGAATTAGGAAACCAGAGGTCGAGGCACTGTAGTTTGAATTGAAGTCTGTGATGGTTTAGATGCTTCAAACAATAGGCCAATTCAGTGGAATTTCCACAGAAGATCCACATCTTCATCTTTGAATGTTTACGGAGGTGAGTGATTCCATCAAGATAGCCAGTGTAACTGAAGATTCATTGAGGTTGAAGTTGTTTCCATACTCATTACGAGATTGAGCACGAGTATGGCTTAATTCATTGCCATCCAACTCAATTTCTACCTAGAAAGAATTAGCTGACTGCTTTGTGGTAAAGTATTTCCCACATAGCAAAAATAATAAGTTGCAAAATTAGGTCACCACTTTTCAAAAACTAGATGACGAGTCCTTATACGATGTGTGGGAAAGATTCAAGGAGTTACTACGTAGATGCCCTTAGCATGGGATTCCATATTGTATCCAATTGGAGACATTCTATAATGGTTTCAATGGACACACAAGGTTGGTAGTAGATGCTTCTGTGAATGGTGCTCTCTTTTGAAGTGGCTCACGAAATTATCGAGAGAATAACTAGTAATAATTACTAGTGACCGACAAATCAAGTAGCTTTAGGAAGACGAGTAGCTGGAGTACATAAACTAGATGCCCTTACTTCACTTTTAGCTTAGGTATCATCTATCTCTTCAATGTTGAAACAGTTTACTACTAACGGTTTAAATCATGTTACAGCTCAGCCACTAATCCATTACCAAGGAGGTTGACCAAATAACACTTACATGCAATATAAATCAAATCAACCTCTTGGTTTCAATCAACAAGATCAAAACCCATCGCAAGCTAAATTTTCAAATAATTTGGAGAATTTGTTGAATGCATGCATTGCTAAAAATGATGTCTTGGTTCAATGCCAAGAAACACCATTGGAGAATCTGGAAAATCAAGTGGGACAATTAGCTGATGAGTTTAGAAATGAACCCCAAGGTGCTATACCAAGCAACATAGAAAATCCTCTATCAGCTGAGTCTTCTAATCTTGAGAACTTATTAAGAGCATATATGGTGAAGAATTATGCAATTTTGAGAAATTTAGAGAACCAAATAGGGCAGGTAGCCAATGAACTTCGAAATAGACCATAAGGAGCTTCACCCAGTGACATGGAGAACCTAAGAAAATCGAGCAAGGAGAATTGTAAAGCAGTCAATTAACGAAGTGGAAGGACTTTTGAACCCAATGTGGTTGAGGTTGAAGATGAACCTCCACAAAAAAGGAAAATCAACCAACAATTGAAATTCTACACCAGAGAAGCCAAATTATACAAATTCTAAAAAGGTAAAATCTAAACTAGTGAATTCTGATAAGCTAACCTCTTCGTTAGATACAGATATTGATAAACCGTAAAAGTAACATATTTTAATCCTAGTTTAGTATGCTTTTGGATGAATTTATCCTTAATTTATGTAAAAAGGTGCTCTTAATCCTTTCTTTTCATGTCTTATACTCAGGAAAGCACCCAAGGATAAAAAGGACACAAAACGGGTTTAAAATGGACCAAAGTGGGCCAACCCAAGAAGTCAGCACGGCCTGAACTTCATGCCACATGGCTGTGCCCCAATATTTAGATTGCACACGGTCACACCCTAATTTACACGACCGTGCCTCGTCAACAAAAAGCCCAACACGGCCTGACCTCGATGTACACGGTCGTGCCCCAATTGGCAGACCCGAAGCACGGCCTCTACCCAGATATTGCATGGGCGTGTCATAGCCGTGCCTAACTCAACAGAATAGAGACACAGGCTGGACCACGATTTACAGGTGTGTTTTAGAAGGTGCCCGCCAGAAGAAAGAGCAATTTCACTCGAAATTGGATGCTTGGAGCCCAAGAAACACAATCCTAAGTCCACTCAAACACTTAGGATAAATTTCACTTGAATTACGAGTACTTAGGAGCCAAGTAAAGCATCCCAAATGTCTATATAAACAATCCAAGGCAGCAATTCAAGATGATCAGGTTTTAGCAGAGTTTTCTGCCAGAGCTTTACTCGTTTTGGGAATTACTCAAAGATAGCCAGTTGATCCATCTCGAAAAGTCGAAATTCTACTCAAGACGGAGGATCTCTCCTTCAATTCCTTCAGGGGGTTTTAGGGATTTCTTATGTTTTGTTATATCTTTTCTCTTGAGATGTTTTCTTATTTTATTATGAACTAGATCCTTTAGATACCTGAAGGGGATAAAACCTATGATGGATTTTGTTATTTGATTTATTGGTTTATATGATAAATACTTAGTTTGTGATAAACTGTAAAAGTAACACATTTTAATCCCACATTTAGTATGCTTTTGGATGAATTTATCCTTAATTTATGTAAAAAGGTGCTCTTAATCCTTTCTTTTCCTGACTTATACTCAGGAAAGCACCCAAGGATAAAAAGAATGTAAAACGGGCTTAAAACGGAACAAATTGGACCAACCCAAGAAGACAACATGACCGGGGCTTTATTCTACACGGCCGTGCCTTGTGTTCCACCTAGAACACGATCACGCCCTGGTTTACATGATCGTGTCTCGTCGACAAAAAGCCCAACACAGCCTGAACCCCATTGCACACGACCGTGCTCTAATTGGCAGACCTGAAGCACAGCCTCTACCCATATACTACACGGGCGTGTCATGGCCGTGCTTAAACCAACAGAATGGAGACACGGGTTGGACCATGATTTACACGGGCGTGTCAAGGCCGTGTCCCTACCACGGGAAAGAGTAATTTCACTCAGAATAGGATGCTTGGAGCCCAAGAAACGCAATCCTAAGTTCACTCAAACACTTAGGACGAATTTCACTTGAATTACAAGTATTTAGGATCCAAGTAAAGCATCCCAAACATCTATATAAACCACCTAAGGCAGTAATTTAAGGGGGTGAAGTTTTTAGCAGAGTTTTTCTACCAGAGTTATACTCATTAGGGAATTACTTGAAGATAGCCAATTGATCCATCTCAAGAAGTCAGAATTCTACCCAAGACGAATGAACTCTCCTTCAATTCCTTCAGGGAGTTTTAGGAATTTCTTATGTTTTGTTTTATCTTTTCTCTTGAGATGTTTTCTTATTTAGTTATGAACTAAACCCCTCCGATACCTGAGGGAGATGAAACCTATGATTGATTTTGTTATTTAATTCTTTCGATTTATATGATAAATACTTGGTTTGTTCTTAATTATGTTGCTTAAATTTATCTGATGTGCTTAGGTGGAGGAGGAATAGACCCTGCCTAAGAGTAGATCTAGCATAATTAAGCGGAGTTGATCGGGCGCCTAGAGATAGGGTTACGAGATTTTACCGGATTAGGGTGAAACCTAATATGGGAGTCCATTGATCGATTTACTTCTTTCTTAGGGGGTTATTATAAGAGAACGAGAGTTCCACTAATTAACCTAAGGTTAGACGTTATCCACTTCGAGAGAAGGTTTAATATAGGTTAGGGAGTCTCACGGATCAAGCTAAGTAAAAGAAATTATATGAATTGAAAAGTTAGATAATGAGTGAAGTCATAGGTGGATTCTTCCCGAGGGTATCGTCTTTACCAATTGAGTTTTCTTTAAAGTCTTTTCCCAAACTTCTTTTGTCTTTACATTTAAGTTAAGTATTTCATTTATTTTAGATTAATAAACCAATCACTCCATATTTTAGTCTAAATAATAAAAAAAAAGTGAGTAATAGTACTTTAGGTTCCTTGGGTTCGATAAGATATTCTTGCTTGAGCTATACTACTGTTCGATAGGTCCGCTTGCCTCTATCATTGTCGTAGTCAGTCTACAGGTTCGATCACTCTTTTATAAATATTAAAACTAGACTATTTTACAGTGATCAAGTTTTTGGTGCCGTTGCTGGGGAACACTTCTAAAATATTACGAAAGCTCTATTTATATTACTTTAGCCATTATTTCTAATTTTTATTAAAATTCTAATTTTACTAATCCTCTTTGTTTATTAAACTTGCAAGGGTACCTCCAGTTTATGACTAGAAGAAACCCTAGAGGACCATTAGAATACGACAGTGATATTGAAGCTACCGATCACAGAAATCACAGAGAAACTAGACAAGCTCTAGACTACCAAAGAGAAGAACAACAAAACATATCCAATCCTACTGAAGGAATGGCCGAAAATAATTCGCTTGACACGCAAGATCAGAATGCTCCGCATACTATGTATGATTATGCTAAACCTAATTTCACAGGAGCAGAATCTAGTATTGTTAGGCCTGCTATAGCTGCTAATAATTTTGAATTAAAACCTAACACAATACAAATGATTCAACAGTTTGTTCAATTTGATGGATTGTAGGACAAAGATCCAAATACTCATATAGCTAATTTCTTAGAGTTCTGTGATACTTTCAAAATAAATGGCATTTCTGATGATGCTATACGTCTTCGGTTATTTCCTTTCTCATTAAGAAATAAAGCAAAGCAGTGGTTGAACTCATTACCACGAGGGTCAATCACCACATGGGACCAAATGACCGAAAAATTTCTTTTAAAGTATTTTTCACCAGCCAAAATGGCTAAATTTAGGAATGACATATCTTCTTTTGTGCAGAATGACGCAGAAACATTATATGATGCATGGGAAAGATACAAGGATCTCCTAAGAAGGTGCCCATACCACGGATTACCTTTATGGCTTCAAGTTCAAACTTTCTACAATGGTGTGAATTCTTCAACAAGGCAAATGATTGACTCATCAGCCGGCAAAACTTTGAACAACAAAACTCCTGAAGCGGCCTACAATTTTATAGAGGAGATGTCATTGAACACTTATCAATGGTAAATCACAAGGGCAAAGCCGACAAAATCAGCCGGAGTTTTCAACATAGACGCAGTGACAATGCTGTCAACACAGGTGGAGTTAATGAATAAAAAGCTTGATAATTTATGTTCTTTGCAGGTACATCCAGTAATGCAATGCGAAGCAAGCGGGAATATGGCGAATGCTGAGTACCCACCCTACCAACCAGGAATAGAAAACGAGTAGACAAACTATATAGGTAACAATTTCAGATGTAATAATAATCCTTATAGTAATACTTATAACCCAGGTTAGAGGAACCACCCAAATTTTTCATGGGGAGGACAAGGAAATCAAGGCATTCAAAGGCAGCAAACTCCTCCAAATTATCAAAATCAACCTTACCCACAGGAAAAAAATCAAGCCTTTAAGAGATGCTGAAAAAATTCATGACAGCCACAGAATCTCGTCTTCAAAAGACTGATACAAACCTTGATAAACAACAGAAATCGATGAAAGGACTTGAGAATCAAGTTGGAGAACTTACTAGGTAAGTGGGACAGCTGACAAAGCTAATTTCTGAATGCCAACAAGGACGTCTAGCAAGCAACACAGAAATAAACCCAAAAGAGCAAATCCAATCCATTATAACTCAAGAGGGTACAAAAGTAGAGAGACCCACATCAGTGCAAGAAAAGAAGGATAAGAACGAGGTAGCCCAAGAAAAGCCAAAACTGGTAATCAAAGAATATCAACCTCGCATACCTTATCCCAAGCATTGAAAAAAGATGATTCAGAAGAACAATTCGATAAGTTTCTAAAACTCTTGAAGAAATTACATATTAACTTACCTCTTCTAAAAGCTCTTTTTCAGATGCCTGATGCAAGGAAGTTCTTAAGCAAGCTCTTGACGAACAAATGCAAAATAGATGAAGAGCACCATGTGGAATTAAACGTAACATGCTCAGTAATGCTACAAAACAAGCTACCACAAAAACTAAAAGATCCAGGGAGTTTTACGATTCCATGCTTAATTGGTAGTTTGACTGTTGATAATGCATTAGCTGATTTAGGGGAAAGAATAAATGTTATGCCTTATGCACTATTTAAACAACTAGGTCTAGGGAAGCCCAAACAAACTAGGATGAGTATTCAACTAGCTGATAAAATTGTTAGAATCTCTAGGGGCATTATTGAAGATGTTTTATTCAAAATCGATAAATTTGTTTTCCCAGTAGATTTTGTTGTTTTAGACATGGATGAGGATAATTCAATCCCCTTGATTTTAGGAAGGCCTTTTCTAGCAACTGCCAAAACTAAGATTGATGTTGCCACAGGAGAACTCATACTTCACGTGGGAGATGAATCAATAAATCTTCAAGCTCTCAACTCAGCCAGAGCCATAAAAGATGAAGTCGACACAGAAGAATCACATACACTTAAGGTTGACAAATTAGAAGAGCAGAAGACGCAAGTAAGGACGGATCCACACAAAGTAAAGTCAGAGGGACCATCAGAACAACTCAAAGGGACATCAAATCACTTAAAAATAAAAGATGAGGTACACGAAATCTTCCCCCATAGAACAGTCGAGGTAAGTAAACCAAAATTCGATAAAACCAAGGTAAATGCTTCTCAACTCCAACTTTGTCATGAAAATAAAATCACAAGCATGAGGGAAGATATTCAAATCTTTAAACCTCCCTGAAATTTTTAAACATAAGGACAGTCTAGCTTAAAACTATAAACAAGCGCTTCTCGGGAGGTAACCCTAACATTAACACCATTTATTTTCAATTCTATTTTCAGTTTCTTTTCTTCTATCTTCCTTTCTTCAGTATTTAGTTTAAAACAATGATGCAGGTTCCCAAGCCACATGGCCTTACACACGACCGTGCCGTGGCCGTGTGGACCACTAGAACCACCACTCTGACAGAGCAGAGCCGTGCAAGTCAGTCCAACCACCCCCTCATCACGGATCCAACCACCCACAGCACGGGCACCGACAAAAACAGTACGGCCGTGCCTCACAACTGTACCTATACACTGACTTATGGAGCACGAAAAACCCATGCCCGTGCAGTCCATCCGTGCTTACATCCCGCCTATTAGGAATGGGTGTGCAAACCAAAAAAATGACCATGGAAGAACAACACACCCCACAACACGGCTGTGCACTGCAGCCGTGTGAATCGGCACTCTCTTGGTACATGGGCGTGGAAACGTGACAAGACTTAAAATCCTATTTAAAACCCTCACAGCCCTTCCTCTTTTTCCCATCTTCTTTCTTTATCCTCTCTTTATCTTTTCTCTCAAATTTTTCTTCATACTCATTGAAAAGATCCAAGATACTTGAGCAACACAAAGATCATGCCGAAAAAATGTAAGCATCATCTCCTTAGAGGAGACCTCAACATGTGTTCATGCCTGCAGCTTCACTTAATTGACATGCCAAGGGTCTCGAAAACCTTTTTGGTTCTATTTTTCTTTTCTCATCTCCTTTATTTTCCTTATCTATACTTCTTTTCTGCTTAATTTAATTTATTTCATATTAGTTTCTTGGTTTTAGGTTCTAAATACTGCTAGGGAATCACACACCACAGCCTTCGAGGTCACACCCACTTTGCAAACTATCCAACAATAAGGACTCCTTAGTCCATTAGTCTTTTCTTTCAATTTCAGTTTTCTTCTTAGTTTCCTTCTTTTTATTTCCTTAATCTTTAAATTTATTATTAGTATACTATTATTATTTCTCTAGATCTCTTGGCTATTTCTTCACAGGCTACCCAATTTCTTCATCTAGCAAATTGCTTCTCGGTAGCCACTCCACCAGGCCCATAGAAAACACCATCACCTCCACCAAAGACGCCAGGGATCATCCAGATTTTAGGAAGTATCACTTTCCCCACTTCTCTTTTTGATTTGGCACATAAATTTCATTATCTATCTTTGCACATTGAGGGCAATGTACATCTTAAGTGTGGGGGTAATACTGCCTAACTTTTTGCATAATTCTCAAAATCCCTGAATTTAGTCTTGTTTTTAAGTATTTTTCTCATATTACTAATTAGGATGAAATTTCTGTTAACTCGTGATTTTTATTGATATGTTTTGAATTAAATCATAGTTAATTGTGCATTGATGATTAAATTTGAAGGATACTAGAGAATCAAGCATGATAAGTCTACTTTCTAAAAATCAAAATTTGTTGACCTGAATTTGAATATTACCTTGAAGTTCAAAATTTATAAGGATTGATGTCAAAACACCCATAATTTTTTGTGAGATTTTGAGCCTTGTATATATATATATATATATATATATATTCTTTTTCGTGCTCGCTTTATTAATTATGAGTGTGTCAACATTGAACTATTATTCTAGAACTTGCCTCGTTTGTACATATCGAGACCACAATAATGATTTGATATACTGAGATGATAAAGGCACCTAGGTCTTAACCCTTTCACTCCACTAAAAAGCTTACCCATATAAATAACCCCTAGTGAACCCCGTTGAATCCTAACAACCTTTTTATTGACTCACCCACTAATATTAAAATCCCTTTGTATTTGTTATCAACATTCTTTTGACTACCCCTCTATCGAGAATTGACTTGATTAATTGCCAAATTAGGTTATTTCAATTATCAAAGTTCCTTCTATTAAGTTTTTCTTGGTTTGTTCTTAAAAAAAATCCAAGTTTATTCAATATTAGGAGTATAAAAGAGCTTAGAGCAATTAAACTCCAATTGTTAAAGGAAAAGCTCGTATTAAAGTATTATCAAATTTTAAAGTAAAGAAAATACTCTTTAATAGTGGTATTATTACTATTAATTCGATGTAAATATTCATATTTAGTTCATTATTTTTAGATTAGGTAATTAGTCAATTCAATCTCGATTATAACCTCTAATTCAGCCTTTATCCACACCTTTAACCCTAGCCCTTTAACCCTAGCCCCGTTACAACCCTAATAAAGACCTTTTGATTTGTGTGTCATCCCATATACAGTGGTGGAGATTTGATTTTTAGGCAAGCCTATGGGATTAAATTTTGAGGTTTGACTTTGATTACTTTATTGTGAACCTTAAAACACCTTGAGTGATTTGAGTGAATCTTTAGTGAGGATGTTGATCTTTGTCGGTTTTGAATCAAAGGTAATTATTTAGATAAGGGGAGACACTTATGTTTTCATGCTACAAGAAATCATGATTTATCTCGTTTGAATCTTTAGGGCACTTCGAGTTAAATCATCCATGCATGAATTATGTATGAATGATGATGAGGCATTGTCGATAAGAATTATGAATTATGGAATGTTTTTTTTAATTGTAAGTTGGGAATTTTGCTTGAGGACAAGCAAAAGCTTAAGTGTGGGGGTATTTGATAAATCGTAAAAGTAACACATTTTAATCCCACATTTAGTATGCTTTTGGATGAATTTATCCTTAATTTATGTAAAAAGGTGCTCTTAATCCTTTCTTTTCATGACTTATACTCAGGAAAGCACCCAAGGATAAAAAGAACGTAAAACGGGCTTAAAACGGACCAAATTGGACCAACCCAAGAAGACAACACGGTCGGGGCTTTATTCCACATGGCCGTGCCTTGTGTTCCACCTAGAACACGATCACGCCCTGGTTTACACGACCGTGTCTCGTTGATAAAAAGCCCAACACAGCCTGAACCCCATTGCACACGGCCGTGCCCCAATTGGTAGACCCGAAGCACGGCCTCTACCCATATACTACACGGGCGTGTCATGTCCGTGCTTAAACCAATAGAATGGAGACACGGGCTGGACCATGATTTACACGGACGTGTCAAAGTCGTGCCCCTATCGTGGGAAAGAGTAATTTCACTCGGAATAGGATGCTTGGAGCCCAAGAAATGCAATCCTAAGTTCACTCAAACATTTAGGACGAATTTCACTTGAATTACGAGTATTTAGGAGCCAAGTAAAGCATCCCAAACATCTATATAAACCACCCAAGGCAGCAATTTAAGGGGGTGAAGTTTTTAGCAGAGTTTTTCTACCAGAGCTTTACTCGTTAGGGAATTACTTGAAGATAGCCAATTGATCCATCTCAAGAAGTCGAAATTCTACTCAAGACGAAGGAACTCTCATTCAATTCCTTCAGGGAGTTTTAGGAATTTCTTATGTTTTGTTTTATCTTTTCTCATGAGAAGTTTTATTATTTAGTTATGAACTAAACCCCTCAGATACCTGAGGGAGATGAAACCTATGATGGATTTTGTTATTTAATTCTTTTAGTTTATATGATAAATACTTGGTTTGTTCTTAATTATATTGCTTAAATTTATCTGATGTGCTTAGGTGGAGGAGGAATAAACCCTACCTAAGAGTAGATCTAGCATAATTAAGCGGAGTTGATCAGGTGCCTAGAGATAGGGTTACGAGATTTTACCGGATTAGGGTGAAACCTAATATGGGAGTCCATTGATCGATTTACTACTTCCTTAGGGGGTTATTATAAGAGAATGAGAGTTCCACTAATTAACCTAAGGTTAGATGTTATCCACTTCGAGAGAAGGTTTAATATAGGTTAGGGAGTCTCACGGATCAAGCTAAGTAAAAGAAATTATATGAATTGAAAAGTTAGATAATGAGTGAAGTCATAGGTGGATTCTTCCCGAGGGTATCGTCTTTACCAATTGAGTTTTCTTTAAAGTCTTTTCCCGAAGTTTTGTTCTTTTGTCTTTACATTTAAGTTAAGTATTTCATTTATTTTAGATTAATAAACCAATCACTCCATATTTTAGGCTAAATAATAAAAAGAAAGTGAGTAATAGTACTTTTAGGTTCCTTGGGCTCGATAAGATATTCTTGCCTGAGCTATACTACTGTTCGATAAGTGCGCTTGCCTCTATCGTTGTCGCAATCGATCTCTGTGTTCGATCACTCTTTTATAAATATTAAAACTAGACTGTTTTGCAGCGATCAGTTTTTTCTTAATTATGTGGCTTAATTTAATCTGATGTGCTTAGGTGGATAAGGAATAGACCCTACCTAAGAGTTGATCTAGCATAATTAAGTGGAGTTGATCGGGCGCCTATAGATAGGGTTACGAGATTTTATCGGATTAGGGTGAAACCTAATATTGGAGTCCATTGATCGATTTTTTGCTTCCTTAGGGGGTTATTATAAGAGAACGAGAGTTACACTAATTAACCTAAGGTTAGATGTTATTCACTTCGAGAAAAGGTTTAATATAGGTTAGGGAGTCTCACGGATCAAGCTAAGTAAAAGAAATCATATGAATTGAAAGTTAGATAATAAGTGAAGTCATAGGGGGATTCTTCTCGAGGGTATCGTCTTTATCAACTGAGTTTTCAAAAGTATTTTCCCAGTTTATTCTTTTGTCTTTACATTTAGTTTAAGTATTTCATAAGTCTTAGAGAAGTTAATTAATCACTCCATATTTAAGGCTAAATAATAGGAAGAAAGTGAGTAGTAGTACTTTTAGGTTCCTTAGGTTCGATAAGATATTCTTGATAGGAGCTATGCCTCTATCGTTGTCGTAGTCATCTCTGAGTTTGATCACTCTTTTATAAATATTAAAACTAGACTATTTTGCAATGATCAAGTTTTTTGGCGCCGCTGTCGGGAACACTTCTAAAATATTACGAAAGCTCTATTTTTATTACTTTAGCCATTATTTCTAATTTTTATTAAAATTCTAATTTTACTAATCCTCTTTGTTTATTAAACTTGCAAGGGTACCTCCAGTTTATGACTAGAAGAAACCCTAGAGGACCATTAGAATACGACAGTGATATTGAAGCTACCACTTCACAAAAATCGCAGAGAAACTAGACGAGCTCTAGACTACCAAAGAGAATAACAACAAAACATATCCAATCCTACTGAAGGGATGGCCGAAAATAATCTACCTGACGCACAAGATTAGCATGCTCTGCGTATTATGTATGATTATGCTAAACCTAATTTGACAGGAGTAGAATCTAGTATTGTTAGGCCTGCTATAGCTGCTAATAATTTTGAATTAAAACCTAACACAATACAAATGATTCAACAGTTTGTTCAATTTGATGGATTGTAGGACGAAGATCCAAATACTCATATAGCTAATTTCTTAGAGTTCTGTGATACTTTCAAAATAAATGGCATTTCTGATGATGCCATACGTCATCGATTATTTCCTTTCTCATTAAGGAATAAAGCAAAACAGTGGTTGAACTCATTACCATGAGGGTCAATCACCACATGGGACCAAATGACCGAAAAATTTCTTTTAAAGTATTTTCCACCGGCCAAAATGGCCAAATTTAGGAATGACATATCTTCTTTTGTGCAGAATGATGCAGAAACATTATATGATACATGGGAAAGATACAAGGATCTCCTAAGAAGATGCACACACCATGGATTACCTTTATGGCTTCAAGTTCAAACTTTCTACAATGGTGTGAATTCTTCAACAAGGCAAATGATTGACTCATCAGCTAGCGGAACTTTAAACAACAAAACTCTTGAAGCGGCCTACGATTTTATAGAGGAGATGTCGTTGAACACTTATCAATGGCAAATCACAAGGGCAAAGATGACAAAATCAGCCGGAGTTTTCAACATAGACGCAGTGACAATGCTGTCAACACAGGTGGAATTAATGAATAAAAAGCTTGATAATTTATGTTCTTCACAAGTACATCCAGTAATGCAATGTGAAGCAAGCGGGAATGTCACGAATGCTGAGTACCCACCCTACCAACCAGGAGCAGAAAACAAGCAGACAAACTATATAGGTAACAATTTTAGATCCAATAATAATCCTTATAGTAACACTTATAACCCAGGTTGGAGGAACCACCCAAATTTTTCGTAGGGTGGATAAGGAAATCAATGAATTCAAAGGCAACAACCTCTTCCAAATTATCAAAATCAGCCCTACCCACAGGAAAAAAAATCAAGCCTTGAAGAGATGCTGACAAAATTCATGGCAGCCACAAAATCTCGTCTTCAAAAGACTGATACAAACCTTGATGAACAACAGAAGTCGATGAAAGGACTCGAGAATCAAGTTGGAGAACTTACTAGGTCAGTGGGACACCTAACAAAGCTAATTTCTGAACGCCAACAAGGATGTCTACCAATCAACATAGAAATAAACCCAAAAGAGCAAATCCAAGCCATTACAACTCAAGAGGGTACAGAAGTAGATAGACCCACATCAGCACAAGAAAAGAAGGATAAGACCGAGGTAGCTTAAGAAAAGCCAAAATCGATAATCAAAGAATACCAACCTTGCATACCTTATCCCGAAGTAGTGAAAAAAATGATTTAGAGGAACAATTCAGTAAGTTTCTAAAACTCTTAAAGAAATTACATATTAACTTAGCTCTTCTTGAAGCTCTTTTTCAGATGCCCGATGCAAGGAAATTCTTAAGCAAGCTCTTGACGAACAAACGCAAAATAAATGAAGAGTACCATGTGGAATTAAACGCAACATGCTCAAAGAATGCTACGTAACAAGCTACCACAAAATTAAAAGATCCGTGGAGTTCTACGATTCGTGCTTAATTGGTAGTTTGACTATTGATAATCGTTAGGTGATTTAGGGCAAGTATAAATGTTATGCCTTATGCAATCGCTTAAACGACTAGGTCTAGGAAGCCCAAACAAACTAGGATGAGTATTCAACTAGTCGATAAAATGGTTAGAATCCCTAGGGGCATTATTGAAGATGTTTTAGTCAAAATCAATAAATTTGTTTTCCCAGTAAACTTTGTTCTTTTAGACATGGATGAGGATAATTCAATCCCCTTGATTTTAGGAAGGCCTTTTCTAGCAACTACTAGAACTATGATTGATGTTGCCATAGGAGAATTCATACTTTGCATGGGAGATGAATCAATAAATCTTCAAGCTCTCAACTCAGCCAGAGCCATGAATGATGAAGGTACATAAATTACCCTAGCCGATAATCAAATTATTCAACCTTCATTGCAGGAAACACCACACGACATCAAATCTGAGTCAAACCATAGCATCTTAGTCGACACAGCAGAATCACGTACACTTAAGGTCTACAAATTAGAAGAGCAGAAGACACAAGCAAAGACGGATCCACACGAAGTAAAGTCAGAAGGACCGCCAGAACAGCTCATAGGGACATCGAATCACTTTAAAATAAAAGATGAGGTACACGAAATCTTCCCCACAACACGGTCGATGTAAGCAATCCAATATTCATAAATTCCAAGGTAAACACTTCTCGACCCCAATTTTTTCATGAAAGAAGAACTACAGACATGAGGAAAGATATTCAAACCTTTAAACCTCCTTGAAATCTTCAACATAAGAATAGTCTAGCTCAAGACTATAAACGAGTGCTTTTGGGAGGCAACCCGAACACTAACAATTTTTACTTTTAGTTTCTTTTCTTTCCATCTTTCTGTCCTAATTATTCCATTGAAAACTAACATAAAAGTGTAGATTTCTAGGCCACACGGCCTTACACACGGCTGTGCCCATGCCCGTGTGGACCACCAGAACTACCACACTGACAGAGCAGAGCCGTGTAAGTCAGTCCAACCACCCCCACGTCACGAATCCAACCACCCACAGCACAAGCACTGACAAAAATAGCACAGCCATGCCTCACAGCCGTGCTAAAATACTAACTTATTTAGCACGGGCAGACCACGCCCGTACATTCTAACCGTGCTCCTATACTGGCTTTTTAGGAATGGGCATGCAAACCAACAAAATGGGCATAGAAAGACAACACACCCAACAACACACAGATGATGCTGTGTGAATCGACACACCTTGGTACTGGGGTGGGAACGCTAGATTTGAAATCCTATTTAAATCGACATCCTCTTTGTCCCATCTTCTTTCTTATTCCTTCTTTCTTTTCTTTCAAATTTTCTCCCTATTCATAGAAAAGATCCAAGACACGTGAGCAACACAAAGATCATTGAAGAAACATAAGCATTATCTTTAGGAGACCTCAACATGAGTTCATCTTGGCTTCACTTAATTGACACGCCAAGGGTCTCAAAACCTTTTGGTTCTATTTTCTTTTTCTCTCCTTTATTTTCCTTATCTATACTTCTTTTTGCTTAATTTAATTTATTTCATATTGCTTTCTTGGTTTTAGGTTCTAAAGGCTACTAGGAATCAATGACCTTTGAGGTCTGAAACCATCCAACAATAAGGACTTCTTAGTCCATTAGTCTTTTCTTTCAATTTCAATTTTTTTCTTAGTCTCCTTCTTTTTGTTTCCTTAATCTTTAAATTTATTATTAGTATATTATTATTATTTCTCTAGATCTTTTGGCTATATCTTCACAGGCTACCCAATTTCTTCATCTAGCAAATTGCTTCTCGGTAGCCACTCCACTGGGCCCATAGAAAACACCATCACCGCCACCAAAGACGCCCGAGATCATCCAGATTTTAAGGAGTATTACTTTCCCCACTTTATCTTCTTGATTTGGCACATAAATTTCATTATCTATCTTTGTACATTGAGGACAATACACATCTTAAGTGTGGGGGTAATAGTGTCTAACTTTTTGCATAATTTTCAAAACACTGAAAATAGTCTTGATCTTAAGTATTTTTCTCATAATATTAATTAGGATGAAATTTCTAATGATTTATGATTTTTATTGATATGTTTTAGAAAAAATCATAGTTAATTGTGCATTGATGATTAAATTTGAAGAATACTAGAGAATCAAGCATGATAAGTCTATTTTTCAAAAATAAAAATTGATAAGTTGTTGAACTAAATCTGAGTATTACTTTGAAATTTGAAATCTATAGGGATTGATGTCAAAAACACCCATAATTTCTGTGAGATATTGAGCCTTATAGAGCATATATTGTTTTCATGCTCACTTTTATTGATATTGAGTGTGTCAACTTTGAACTGTTATTCTAGAATTTTCCTCATTTATGCATGTGAGACCACAATAATGATTTGATACACTGAGATGATAGAGGCACCTAGGTTTTAACCTGTTCACCCCACTAAAAAGCCTACCTACACAAATTAACCCCTAGTGAGCCCGTTGTATCCTAACAACCTTTTTATTGACTCACCCACTGAGATTAACCCAAAATCCCTTTGTATTTATTATCAACATTCTTTTGACTACCCCTCTATCAAGAATTGACTTGATCAATTGCCAAATTAGGTTATTTCAATTATCAAAGTTCCTTCTATTAAGATTTTCTTAGTTTGTTCTTAAAAAATCCAAGTTTATTCAATAAAAGAGCTTAGAGCAATTAAACTCCAATTGTTGAAGAAAAAGCTCGTATTAAAGTATTATCAAATTTTAAAGTGAAGAAAATACTCTTTATTATAGAGTAATTATCAATAGTGGTATTATTACTTTTCATTCGATGTAAATATTCATATTTAGTTTTTTTTTATTAGGCAATTTGTCAATTCAATCTATATTTTAACTCTCTAATTCAGCCTTTATCCACACCTTTTAACCCAAGCCCCGTTACAACCCTAATAAAGACCTTTTGATTTGTTTATCATCTCATATACAATGGTGGAGATTTGATTTTCAGGCAAGCCTATGGGATTAGCTTTTCAGGTTCGACTTTTGAGCGCTTTTTCTTGATCCTTAAACACTTTGAGTGCTTTGAGTGAATCTTTAGTGAGGATGTCAATCCTTGTCGGTTTTGAATCAAAGGTAATTATTTAAATAAGGGGAGACACCTATGTTTTCATGCTACAAAATCATGACTTATCTCGTTTGAATCTTTAAGGCACTTCGAGCTAAATGATCCTTGTATAAATTATCTATGAATTATGAATTTTGGAAAGTTCGTTTTAATTGTAAATTGAGAATTTTGCTTGAGGATAAGCAAAAGCTTAAGTGTGGGGGTATTCATTAAACTATAAAAGTAACATATTTGAATCTCACATTTAGTATGCTTTTGGATGAATTTATCCTTAATTTATGTAAAAAGGTGCTCTTAATCCTTTCTTTTCATGTCTTATACTCAGGAAAGCACCCAAGGATAAAAAGGATGCAAAACTATTTTAAACAGACCAAAGTGGGCAAACTCAAGAAGTCGGCATGCCACACGGCCGTGCCCCAATATTTAGATTGCACACAGTCACACCCTGATTTACACGACCGCGCCTCATCAAAAAAAAGCCCAACATGGCCTGACTCTGATGTACACGGCCGTGCCCCAATTGGCAGATCATAAGCACGACCTCTACCTAGATATTACACGGGCGTGTCATAGTCGTGCCTAAATCAACAGAATAGAGACACGGGCTGGACCATGATTTACACGGGTGTGCCTTAGCCGTACCCCTACCGCGGGAGAGAGCAATTTCACTCAGAATTGGATGCTTGGAGTCCAAGAAACGCAATCCTAAGTCCATTCAAACACTTAGGACGAATTTCACTTGAATTACGAGTACTTAGGAGCCAAGTAAAGCATCCCAAATGTCTATATAAACAATCCAAGGCAGCAATTCAAGATGATCAGGTTTTAGTAGAGTTTTCTGCCAGAGCTTTACTCGTTTAAGGAATTACTCGAAGATAGCCAGTTGATCCATCTCGAAGAGTCAGAATTCTACTCCAGACGGAGGATCTCTCCTTCAATTCTTTTAGGGGGTTTTAAGGATTTCTTATGTTTTATTTTATCTTTTCTCTTGAGATGTTTTCTTATTTTATTATGAACTAGATCCTTCAGATACCTAAAGGGGATGAAACCTATGATAGATTTTGTTATTTGATTTATTGGTTTATATGATAAATACTTAGTTTGTTCTTAATTATGTGGCTTAATTTAATCTGATGTGCTTAGGTGGAGGAGGAATAGACCCTACCTAAGAGTAGATCTAGCATAATTAAGCGGAGTTGATCGGGTGCCTAGAGATAGGGTTACGAGATTTTGCCAGATTAGGGTGAAACCTAATATTGGAGTCCATTGATCGATTTATTGCTTCCTTAGGGGGTTATTATAAGGGAATAAGAGTTCCACTAATTAACCTAAGGTTAAACGTTATTCGCTTCGAGAGAAGGTTTAATATAGGTTAGGGAGTCTCACGGATCAAACTAAGTAAAAGAAATCATACGAATGGAAAGTTAGATAATAAGTGAAGTCATAGGTGGATTCTTCCCGAGGGTATCGTCTTTATCAACTGAGTTTTCCAAAGTCTTTTTGCAGTTTATTCTTTTGTCTTTGCATTTAGTTTAAGTATTTCATTAGTCTTAGATAAGTTAATGAATCACCCCATATTTAAGGCTAAATAATAGGAAGAAAGTGAGTAGTACTACTTTTAGGTTCCTTGGGTTCGATAAGATATTCTTGTCTGAGCTATACTACTGTTCGATAGGTGCGCTTGACTCTATCGTTGTCGTAGTCAGTCTATAGGTTCGATCACTCTTTTATAAATATTATAACTAGACTATTTTCCAGCGATCAGGTATCTTACCTGGGAAGAGCTATCTAGTCCAAGACAAAGTTCCACAACCTCCATATCCTCAAAGACTCCAGTAACATAAATAAGATACTCAATTTAAGAGAATGTTGGATGTGTTGAAAAACTACGTATCAACATCCCGTTGGTAACGGCTTTGGAGAAAATGCTGAACTATGTGAAAGTTGTGAAAGAATTTCTATCTAAGAAGAGAAAGTTTGGGGAATTTGAAACTATAGCCCTAACTATAGAATGTAGCCTATTTTCTCAAAACAAGTTGCCTCCTAAGTTGAAGGATCCAAGAAGTTTCATCATACCTTGCAATATTGGAGAATCCTATTGTGGTAAGGCTTTCTGCAATTTGGTATCGAGTATCAACTTAATGCCTACGCCTGTGTTTAGACGATTAGGTATTGGTAAGGCTAGATCAACTATAATTGCACTCCAATTAGTGAATCGATCTTTGGCATACCTAGAAGGAAAGATCGATAATGTCTTGGTATATGTTGATAAATTCATATTTCTTACTAACTTTATTGTCGTGGATTTTGAAGTAGATAAAGAAGTACCAATCATCCTAAGAAGGGCTTTCCTTGAAACCAATAGGACAAGAATCGATGTACAAAAGGTGAACTCACCATGCAAGTTCAAGATGAAAAAGTGACCTTTAATGTACTCAAGGCCCTAAGTTTTCTTGATGAGGTTAAAGATTGTTTTCCTATCTCCAAGGAAAATTCGTTGGTTCCTGCAAAATTAGAATACAATAATCCATTAGAAGATATTTTATCTGACTCTTCACATCAAGATAAGGATGATACATGTTTGGAAGCTAACTTGGAAGAATTCAATTCAAAAGTTTAGTTCGAGTCATTAGAGCTAAAATCACATGAGTACAAGCAACCCAACCTATCAAGAGAAAAGCCATCCGAGTTAGACTTTACTATTTTGAAAAAGCAGGAGAAAGGTATCAAGTGGACTATAGTAAATACTAAAATGGGATCTGTCAAGGGACAAAAGAGTTTGATTCAATCTTGAGTATTTGATTAAAAGCAAGGATCATGGATCCCATCTATGACATTTAGTGGGTGGGACTTGTACCAGAGAAAGATGGTATAATGAAAAATGGGATGAATTCATTAAGGATCATCATAGATAGGTAGATTGTATGAATGACAGGAAGTCGAGCAAAGAAAATCAGAAAGACCATTTCCTACTGCTATTTTTCGAGCAAATATTGAATATAATTGATGGGCAATATTACTTATTTCTAGATGGATACGGTTGGTATGATAAATGGTCATTCGACATCGCCTTTTCGGTGACAATCATCAATAACATTGAGGGAGTCCTTTTCACTCTCTCTATCATTAATTTATTTTCAATTTTTTCTCTCTCATTTGAATGAATGACATGCTTAGAAATTATTTTTCTTGAATTAGTACTTCAAATTAATTCTATCTAAAGAGATTGGATCTTAAGCGGGACCATTTGTTACCCCTCCAACCTTTCTTGGAAATTTAATTTGATGTAATTTTTCGAGAATAAATTTTCCAAGTACCCCAAAAGAAATTTTTCATTTTCATTTTTTATTTCCAATTTTATTTTTATTTTTATCTTCAATAAAAGGGTCAAGTTGGCCCAAGGTTTAATTAGTTTATTTCTGATAAGTTCTATTTTAGTGCCAGTAATAAAAATCTTGTAGTTTTGGGCTCGAGGCCTAGAACAGTGATGAGGACAAAACTATCCAACACTCGCTACCCCTTTTCTTCGCCGCAGCATCATTTCCCCACACTTCAACAATTTCAGAAAAAAGGGGTCACACAAATTAATAAAAAGTGGGGAAATTTCTTTTCTTAAGTATTTATATTTATCTTCTTAGTTAGTATTTTGCTTCTGTATAATAAAAAAATTGTAAGCATGAATAAATTAAGATCAATGCCTCATCTCTAATAAAAAGCTAAGTTGTATGGTAATGTGAATGAACATGTCTAGGATTGGATTGTTGAGGAAAACTTGGTACTTAAGTAGTCTTCATGACTCACCCCACTTTTTTGCCATCCTACCTGATGTTCAGTTCTCATTCATTATTTTGCTTACGCAATGAGGACATTGCTTTTTTTTAAGGTGGGGGTAGGGCAATATTAGCATGAAATCTATTTAAGGCAACATTTTCATGAATTTTAATTTTTTTTCTTAATTATGTTTCAATGATTACACATAAGTATGTTGAAATAAAATGATGTTTAGAGAAAATTTTTGTTCATAAGTTAGCTCACATGCAAGTATGATTCTGATTTTATCTGAGTTTTTTTATGTCTTCTTGAGTTATGGAATGCTTGTATGTTCTTAGGTCTTATATAGATTTCTACCATGGAAATTGAATCTCCTTAGAAATAGACATGCATGAAGGTTTAAGTTCTTAGAATTGACTTAGTAACTTTCTTGAGGCGAAATCCTAGAAGGCATAAGAATCTAAACATGATCTAGGCACATTTTCTTTGGATTGTTTGAGCCTTTCGAGCCTACCATATAAATTTGACCCTTGTAACCTTAATTTGAGCCTTTATGCCTATTTTATTATTATTTATCTACATCATAAGCCATGCTACCATCTTTTTAAATTTTATCTTTTTTTTTCACCTATCTTAACTATACTTGTCTTGGTGAGCAAAGATCGAGGAAAAATTCAAAAAGATATACATGCTCTTTAAAAAAAAAAAAGCTCTATTCAAACGTCAAAGCAAAAAAAAAAAAAGAGCAAAATAAATACTCAAGACATTGAGAAATCCTGTTGGCAATAAAGTTTCAAATTAAGTTTGGGGGTGCTAAAACCCGTAAGTAGGAAGGATGTACCTCGAAAAGATCCAAGGCAAAACTAGGGTTAAGATTACTGAACCTAAAAATTCACTTATCTTTTATCCCTACCTTGAGCCTAGCCCTAGTACAAGCATATAAAAGACCTATTGATTTGGATGATTGTGTCAACTACATTAGTGGAGAGGAATTGCTAAGTTCAACATATGAGGATCATTAATTGAACCTTGTGATTTTTTTGTTTGATCAATAAGGAGACTTTGATTGAATGGTGAATAGTATGTATGATCTTGAAAAGCATGCACTATATGTCTTATGCTAGAATTTTTCCGCACTTAGAATAAAGTTTCGAAATAATGTTTGCATATGAGCGACTTATCAATAAAAAGGGTTTGTGAGCATGATTTTGTTTATGTATGCTTATGTGCAAAACTTGGTGCTACTTAATGATATTATTTAAACTAATTACAAGAATGCTCTATCTAAATTTTTGCTTTGCATTACTCAGGACGAACAATGGTTTAAGTTTGGGGTGTGTAAACTCGAAATTATATAGGATTTTTCTATATTTTTATCACCTTTTGATGTAATAATTGTATTAATCTTCATTAATTATTATTGAATTAAGTGAATTTTACTTAAATATTAATATTGGACATGATTTTATAAAGTATGTGAATTTATGCTTTATTACATTATTTTATCCATAATTTATATTATTATCATGTTAATTAAAATATGTTAATTTTCACTATGCAATGAGACCATGGAAGATGAGATTCATATAAATGTTGAATGGACATGCACATATCCAATCTATTTGGAAGGAAAGACCATACAAAACTAGGTCATAAGGATATTAATTTGACCCATTAAAAGTGTCACTACATGATGGACATGTCTAATTAATTATTAGACTAAGAAACTGTCCAACAAGGAGAAGTCAAGCCCAATTTTGACACAAGCAAATGGCTGCCCAAAAATCAGATTTAGGATATTTTCTTAGAGGTCCCTACAGTTGGAAAAATATCATAAATTGTCACACAAATCTTACCTTTGAAACCATCCAACCCTGGCTAAATATAACATGATATTATGCTTAAATCAAGCAACTAAATCACCCACCTTTTCACACATCATGGCTAACCATAGAAGGGAGAGAATCAAGGGAGATATGAAGCTATTTTTAGCAAAATCAGCCACCAACTTCACCTATAAGTACCACACACCTTTCACCTTTCAAATCATCCCTTAATTGATTCATTCACTAGCATTCTCTCATTTCCTCTCTTGTTCCCTTTTCCCCATGCCTAGCCTTCCCATCTCCCTTTCCATTCTTTAGCCAACAAAAGCTTTGTAAAGACACTACCTTGGCTGGCCACATTAAGAAACCTTAGCAAAAGAGCAATGAGTAGAACTGAGGAACACATCAGTCAGAAAGATCCGAAAGGTTACTGAACTAAATTAGAGTTTACTCTTTCCTTCTTGTTATTTAATTTAATTATGTTTGCTATGTGTTTATTATTCTTGACATCAACAATGTTAGTTTGATTCTGTTTGCTAGGATGATTATGTTAATTCAATAATATTTATTTGATTCATGTTTAACATGTTTGTTCCTCAGTCGATCCTATTTTCAATTAAAATCAAGATGTATTTCATTCATACGCAATTGGGTGCATTCAGAATAGCTGAGTGATCCTAACCAGAGGACGGCTAGTAGACACATAATTGAAAAGTGCAATGCTCAATTTAGATCATTAAACCCGACTAAATTAGAGGTTCATAATATCTTTATTTAGCTTTATTATCTTACATAGTTTTTAGGTTTATGTGATTAAACTGTTTCACACGTAAATGTCCATGTTACCTTGCATAAATGCTAAGAAACCCTTAGTTTAATATGATCAGTAAAATGCATATTTCACTAAGTAAAATATTCTGATAGGACTTAATTTGGTTTTGAAACTCATGAAAGATCGAGTTTCCAAGGAATTTTTTCGACACTGTTAACCATCATGAAAATGAATTGAGTTGATTAATATAATTTCCCTAGCCTATTTTATGTTGCTTTTTTTGGTTGTTATAGTTCATCTATTCATTCATTTAACAGTTTGCAACTTAGATTAAAATTGCATTAGGGATCAATTTTGCATCTAGATAATTTAATCATCACCATTCAATTTATTGTGTTTTTTTATACATCAAATTGTAACTATAATTTTGAAAATAATTGATTAACCTACACAGTCCCCGTGGAGACAATAACTCATTTTACTTACTTATTACTTGAACAATTGTGTACACTTGCACAAAAATCACATTACAATAACCTTGGTTAGTTTGACATCTCCCAATATCCATGTTGATGCATATCTAAGTCGATGTTGGTAAACCTTTTGGTTTGTGACACAATGATCTATCGGGTAACAACTTGAATGGAGTGCTCGATAAAGCTGACCATATATGTTCATCTAGGGCAGTTGGGAATACGCTTCTCCACATGTTATACATGTGTTCTAGTTTTTACACTTTTTCCACAAAGCTAATGTGTAACAGCCCGATTTTGGGGCTAGTCAGAACAGTGGTTTCGAAACCACCAATCCGAGGTTAAAGAAAATTATTTTGATATTATTTTATGTGTTATAGCATGTTTATAGAGATGCATGGAAATTTTGGTGCTTTAATGTTAGCGATTGTATGCTTAATTGTGAAAAAGGACTAAATCACATAAAGTGCGAAAGTTCTATTTTACAAGCTAGGAGTGTCTAATAGCTATGAAATATTAAATTGGAATTCTTTAAAGTGCAAATAGACTACTCTAAGAGTGATGGTCAGCCAAAGGGGGCAAAGACATTAATTTGGTCAAAATTTTGGTGAAATTAGGTGACCAAGAATAATGAATAAAATAATATAAGTAAAAGAGATATTATCTTTCACTATTCATGCTTCTTCACCACCAAATATTGAAGGGAAATTGAGGATTTTGGAGTTCAAACTTTCAGCCACACTATTCTCTTGCAAGAAAGTGATTTTAGGGCCTTTCTTGATAATTTTTGTACTTTTGAAATCCCCAAAGCTTAAGCTAGCTAATAAGGGGACTAATTTGCAAAATGGTTGAAAGTTTAGGGCCTTTACATGAGAGTGTTCATGATGTTTTCTGAGTTTTAATGGAAGAAAATGAATGTTAGTAGGTTGATGAACAACTTTTGTGAAAGGTGTTACCATGAAAACACCTAAATAGGACTTATTTGTAAAGGTTATGATTGTGTAATAAATGCATGAAATAATTGGTTTTGTGAGTTATTGTAAGAGAAATAAATGTTCAGCTAGGCTTGTTTAATGAGGAAATGTGATGAAAAAGGATTTACGAGCTTAGGGGAAAAATGGTCATTTTTGCCTAAGTAGAAATTTTGATGTATCATGAACTATAAAGTGATTGAATGAGTGAATTTTATTATTATAGATCAAGAAGAGCGAGGAAATCACCTTGACCAAGGAAAGGGCAAGGTTACTAACTAAACCATCGACTAGTACATTTTGCACCGAGGTAAGTTTATGTATAAATGATACATCCTTAATACATATGTCGTTACTTATTGGTACATTATTTGAATGAGATCAATTATGATTGGGATTGAATGGAATTAATAGATAATGAGTATTTCTCGTAAGAACCTCGAAATAAATATGTAAGTGTGAAAAAATATTCGTAATAACTTTTTGGTGGGCTGTGTGCGATACCACCTTACTATTTATTCACAATGGATGTGTGTGATACCATCGTTTATATTGTTATTTGGTGGGCTATGTGAAACCACTATAATTATTCTTGTTGGTGGGTTATTTGCGATACCACCTATTATTAACTATTGGTGGGCTGTGTGCAAAACCACCGGGTATTTAGTATTATTCCAAGGGGTTCCTTGAGAAATTGTCTAAGTAAATATATCATATGGTTTGTGGTGATGAGTGTAGGAAATGTGTGCAAGTAAATTTGAGCATTTTATTTGTGGTATGGATGGAATGTGGTAAAAGATGAGATGAGTAAGCATTATTATGGGAATGTGATTTGTTCTTGCTTATCATGTGATGTTGTTGATTGATTGGCATACGTTAAGATGTTTATAGTTTACATGTAAACTTACTAAGCTTAAAGCTTACTCCTTTTCTTTTCCCTTGTTTTATAGTGTCAAAGAGCTAGCTCGGGATACGAAGATAATCAAAAGATCACCCACACTATCAGCTCATCTCGGTATATTTAGACTTAGCATTTTGAGTATGGCATGTATAGGGGATAGACTTAGTGAAATGTTTTGTTGTTTTGGCCAAGTGTGTTGGCTCCTTTAAAGATGAAATATTTTGTATATAGCCATAGTTGGTGTCTCATTATTACTAATTTATGAAAAGATGAAGTTATCCATGAAAGTGTATGTTGCATGATTAGATTACTTGGTAAATGGTTGAATGGGATTTTTGTGGTGTGAGTTAGGGTGATAAAAAGAGCTTGGCAAACAGCCTTGTTCTTGTCCACATTGGTAGGCACATGGGCGTGTGTCTAAGCCGTGTGTGATGCATGGTCTATCCCATGGGCGTGTGATCAAGCCATGTGTCTCCTGTATGTTAATGTTGCAAGTCCGTGTCGACCACGGACTAGGCGCATGGGCTTGTGCTGTAACACCCTAAATTAGGGGTTGTTTGTAATTTAATTAATTTCCCATGTGTGTGCTTGAAGAAATGAATATTATGATTGCTAAGCATGTTCTAGGGTCTAGAAATAACCCCGGGCTAGGTCTAACTTAGGATTAAAAACTTCTTTTTAGCACTTGATAAGAAAAAGCTAAGTGAGGAGGCTTTAAAAATTATTGGTGCGAAACATGACACAAGGAAGCAGCTAGTAGAGTGGTTGGGATGCTACCTAGGGAGCTAGAATGGTGCGGCAAAGCAGGGGTTCGAGCTGCCAAGGTTGCGCTTGGGGCTTTTATTTTTTGCGTTATGTATGGAATGTTGGCCTAGGAAGGCCTTATAAATAAATGGTGTGGTTTTATGACATGAAAGTCGATGGGGAAGGTTGGCATGGGGCGTTGAAAGGATGGGCTGTGGAAGTGAGGTCTTGGGTTCGAACCAAAGAAACTGCAGTTGGCATTTTACTTTTTTTTTCTTTTTTGGAAGCTGGCGTGAAGAGGGTGAGGTGGTGGCTTGATTTTGGACTCTTATTTTGATAATGTTGAGCTTAATTTTTTGCATATTTTCGGCTGGAGGGTAAGTGTTAAGTAGTTTATTTTCATTATATTTGTTTAAGAGGAGATTAAGGGATAGAATGGAAGATAAACAATGTTTTAATTTAGTTTATGTGGGGATAATTAAAAGATAAAGATTTATCACATGGGGAGCAATGGTGAAATAGGGACTCTAGGAGCTTGAGTGTTTGGTTTGAAGGAGTGATAGGAGTATTTTCTGTAGCACATGTTACTTTCATTTTCTTTCATTGTTGTTCAAATCGAAACTCCTTTCACCTCCTTTGCTACCTTTCGATTTTTCTTTGAAGCATACCATAGTCCTTGTGCCGAAAACTCTTCCTCCATCCTTGTCGAAATCGCCTAAGTCCTTCCTTTCATCTCTTTTCTTTCTCTCTAGCCGAACATACTCCATTGGTGTGCTGAAATTCCCTTCCTCCTATTTGATTCACTTTGGCTGAATATCAAGTGGATATATATCTCTTCGGGATTTTCTTTTTCAATCGATTTGTGAAGGTAAGTGTTTGCCGAAACTCTCTTCCCACATTCTCTTGTTCTCTGTCGACTTGGATGAAAGGGAAAGCCAAAATTCGGCATTTGTTGATGGTGTGGCTAACTATTTTTCTTCTCTGGAATCGATTTCTCATAAGGTACTCCGGGATTTTGAAGTACTCATTCCAACCCTCTATTTCTCTAGCGATCGGTCTTGGTAAGTAGTGGTAAGAGTTCAACCTAGTAAACTATTTATTTAATGAAGTCGAAGGCTATTGTTGTGGGTATTGATGATTGCCGATTGTAGGAAGGTTAAGTAGATTCACAAAATGTGTGCTGTGGCTAGCACTCAAGGGCGTTTAGGTGAGGTTTCGGGTGCATACGTTCACCCTTTGAGTTTATTTGGTTTGGTCGAATGGTCCATGGCACTAACTTTGGTAATTGGCCAAATATAGGGTCAAGATCTAGCGTCGTAGATCGAATCTTCGGGATCTAGGAATTTCGGTGGTAATAGGTGTGTAAAAACTCACTACACACTTTATTAGTTTACATGACAATATTGTTGTTTTTTTTTATCATTGTGGTAGTGCTTGTGGACATAAGCATGGATTCCAGGTAAGTCCCCTATTACGTGATCTATGATGTATGCTTGAGTATGCCATCACATGCTATTAAATGCTATGCTATACATGATATATGGTTATATGATAGTTATTATGTAAGCATGATGATGGTGGGATTGATGAGAGGAGGGGTGTAACAGACCGAATCTGACCCTAATCGGAAAGGTGGTTTCGGGACCACGAATCCGAGCACGAGAAATGTTTACATATTATATTTAGTGTTTATTATGTATGTATTAATATGTGTGAAAGTTTCGTAGAAAAATTTTATCGTTTAAGTGTCGAATTAGATAAAAAGGACTTAATCACATAAAAAGTAAAAGTGGCCAACTAAAGTGAAATGTGTTAAATTGAGCATAGCTCTTTAATGTGAGGTATTAAAAGGACAAATAGCCCATTTTAAGGTTAATAGCCGGCCACCTTGGTTGCATGTAATAGTGTTTGGATTATTATAATGTATATTATTACATTATATGTTAAAATAATAAATAAATATATGTTAATAAAACAATAAAATAAAAGCCATTCATTTTGTTCATCTTTGGCCGAAAGAAACACAAAAGAAAAGGGGAGAAAAACCATTAAACATTCGGCATTATTCAAGCAAAATTAGGTAAGAAATCTAGCTCGGTTTTTGTTAATTTTTACGTTTTTGAGATCGTTGCTTAGTATATTACCCGACCCATGCTAGAATTTCTAAGATTAGTGTGTATATATGAATCGGCCATGGATGAATTCTTGAGGTTATGATGTTTAATGATGTTAGATGAAAGGTATGTTAAAAATTAGTATATTATGTGTTGGAAGTTTTGGTGAAATTGTGTTTTTAGGGCCAATTTGTAAAAATAAAATTTTAGAGGGGCTTAATTGCAAAATAAATGAAAGAAATGGACTTGTGTAGTCCTTATACACATTCGGCCTTTAAAGAGTATGGGGTAATTTGATGTATTTTGAGTTTTATGCAAATAGGACTAAATTGTAAAGTTGTGAAATAATAGGGGTAAAATAGTAATTTGCCCATTTATGTGCTTAGGGACTAAATTGAGATGAATTGTCCTTGAATAAGCTAAATTTAATGTGTTTTAGATCAAGAGCAAAGAAAAACGGAGTTAGATCGGGGAAAGACGAAGGTTCTCGAATAGCCGATTCGCACGGCCTATCGACAACCGAGGTAAGTCCTTAAGCTGAAATTTGTTAAAGAATTATTCATGAACTCATTAAATGATAATGTTTGATAAATTTTGACATATAATCATGTTATAGCCGAATGTATATATATATATATATATATATATGTGTATGAGATTGATTTCATAAATTTGATAATATGAAATGAATTAGTGTATCAATGTGAATTGTGGAATTGTACAATGAAGTGATGATTTATTTGTTTAAGGTGAATAAGTTAGTTGATTTGGATATGTAATATAGATATGAGGTGTGTGTGGAATGATTGATTATATTGATGTGTTCGGGCTTAGTGCCTCAGCGTGCTTCGTCTTGGGTGATACATTCGGGCTTAGTGCTAGCGAGCTTCGTCTTGGGTGATATATTCGCTTAGTGCCTAGCGTGCTTCGTGCGGTGATATATTCGGGCTTAGTGCCTAGCAGGCTTCGTCTTGATGATATATTCGGGCTTAGTGCCTAGCGTGCTTTATCTTGGTGATATGCTATAAGAGGAAGTTCGAACATCAAACAAGGTGAAATGTTTATATAGGGTTATGTGGTAAAGGTTCGTAAGAACTAACCCACCATTTTAGTAAGGAATGAAGTGAACAAAAGAATTCTTAATGTATAATTAAAGATCGTTGATGTGTGTGATAAAAGTGCTTGTTCTTGTGTATAAATGGAAATAGAAGATCGATGCCTAGATTGGTTTTCGATGTTATTGTAATGATATTTAAGTAAAGAGTATTACTATTATTCAATGATCTATATTTTATATAATGAAATAATTATGTGTTATACTATATGCTCATTATATTTATGTATGCTTGGGACTTACTAAGCTAGTAAGCTTACTGTGTTTGTATTTTTGTTTACCTTTGTTTTATAGATTTCGATTCGAACTACGGGCTCGAAGGATCATCCGTGAAGTCAACCACACTATCGACTTTCTTTTTGGTATTAAAAACTTAGTTTGTTATTTAAAAAGGGCATGTATAGGCTAGATTAAATCGTATAACTAATGTTTTGTAATAGTGTAAATATGCTAGCTATGTAAAATGGCTATCTATTTTGAATAACTTGTTTCGTGTTTTGATGATATTGTTTGCTCATGCCATGAACTATTATTTATGCTTGATTATGGTTTAAACATGTGTGTGAGTGGCATTATTGTTTATGCATGTTAGATTATGATAGGAAAGACTTATTAATTGGTTCATGTTAGTGAGCTTAATATTTGGTATATACATTGATAATGTTTGGATTGTAATTTGGCATTGAGAAATGGTAAATGATGGTTGTGGTTTAAGTATGTTTGGTTAGCTTTATTGGATAGTTAAAAGTGCCAAGTTGATGTTAATAATAATATGAGCATGCGCACATGTGTGGTTGTAATATTTGGTTCATATTGATATGCATATGACCTTGATTATGGTGTGGTGAATTAATGATTAGTAATAAGATGAAAAATAAAGTTTAGGTATACTAATGTACTTGCGAATTAGGAGTATATTTAAATGTAATTTGTGTTCAAATGTTAGATGTAGTTTTTATTTTTAAGGTATAATGCGCACTATATATATAAACATCAATAGTAAGTTCGACCATATTGTAAGGTTACTAAAATCGCATATGTGATTGTATAATAATTGATGTAATATGGTTTGAATGTTTTGATTTTGTTTTTGTGTAGTAGCAATGAATTGATAGGTTCAATATTCAATATATAAATAGATATATTTACATACATAAGTTGTATGAAGTGAAATCATATATATATATATATATATGTATATCTTGTAATATGTTTCAAGTATACAATCGCCATTGATAGTTGAGTCATAGGAATTAAGTATATGAACATGGTTTTGTGGCATAGCAGTTAATTCGAGCATGTGGATATATATAGATGATATTAATATGGTTGAAATTTTAAAGCATAGTTTGCATATGTATTATAAGTAATCGAAGCGGGATTAACTTTATCTAGTTGTGTGTTTCATATGTGCAAATTTAACTGATATGTTTCAGTGGATGATTGCTTGGATTTAGAAGTTATATCGTAAAGAAATTGATATAAAGTTGTGTATGAAAAAAAAGAAAAAAAAAGATAAATGATTGTGTGAAACTGTATTGTCTGGTAATGCCTCGTAACCCTATTCCGACGATGGATACGGGTTAGGGGTGTTACAAGGGGGATGATTTTTATGGACTGTCACAAGTGGTTTTGACCACAAGATGGGTTGGCCCCATCAGATTTATTGTAACTTCGGTCACCAGTGGTTTTGACCACACTATTGTTAAATTGTGACTAAGTCCCAATGGTTTGGTACCACCAGTGGTTTTGACCATATTATGATATTTGTGACCTATGGTTATCAGTGGTTTTGACCACACGATGGGTTGGCCCCATCATTTGATTTGTGACTCTAGTCACCAGTGGTTTTGACCACCAGTGGTTTTGACCACACGGGGTAGTTAAGGAGTATGGATGGTTAGTGGGGTTGCATATTTGCATGTTTATTAATAATCTGTGTATGAGTTGTATTTTCCGGGTGGGGGATTTACACACTGAGTCTTGGTGACTCACCCCTTCCCAAATTATTTTGCAGATGAGTAGATCGCGGAGATGGAGCCGGAGAGGACTCGGGGCGGCCATGCTTATCGTTGGATTTGAATTTACTTTGTTATAGTTAATAGTATTTATTTTCTAAGTCTTTTTAATTTGGGATGTAATAAGGCCGCTATTTATTATTTGGATGTTTTAATTAGTTGTTTAATTTACTTATACTATATATTACAAAAAGAATTTATAAATGTTAAGTGAACCGGTTAAAAATAACTTTTCCAACTAAGTAACTTTTACGAGTTTTTCAAAGATGTTACCATCGGGTAACAAAATCCACCAAGTCAACTATAACTTTGACAAATTTTAAAACTTACATGATCAAACGTTTTCAAAGGGTTTATCAACACAACCATGTTTATAAAAATCCCAACTGAGTTTTCAAACGCCGTTTTAATACCTTAGCCACATTTTTAACAAGTTTTCACCAGACACTCAAAATGATTCAAATTATTTTACTCCATGACATACCAAATCCGGTCAAGACCCATGGGCCGAGTTTGGGGTGTTTCATTTTTGGTATCAGAGCCCAGTTCAAAACTCGGCTATGGGGGCCCAAGGCCCAAAATGTTTTGTTTATGATAGTAGGCCTTATTGGAATGTTTTGAAACTATTTTTGGCTTGAACAGCATGGCACCGAGTCTCCGGCACCAATCCGCCCAGGTAAGTACTTCTATCCATTTTTGTGAATACTTGATAGGGGTAGAAAGGTAAATTGGGAACGTAGACTATTAGAATAGAAATTGTTGAACCCTAAGGTTAGCATATCCCAACAAACCATGCATAAGATTTAATAATTCCCTAAACAACCCTATGAGTTGTCACTAAGCAAGGGATGTGGCAATCGTTATACGCATGTCTAGGATTGGATTCGGTGGGAGCCTGGTATTTAAGCAGTCCTAGTGACTCACCTCCTACTCACTTGAATCTTACCTGGTGCGTAGTGACGGTTCATCCTAGATGAGACGACATACTCACGGCTAAACTTAATAACTAAAACCCGAAAGGGACTAGCCGTTTTGTTTTTGAAATAATTAAAACCTTGTTTTTTTAAAAAAAAGACAAGACCAAAATACCCCTCAGTTTGAAAAATGACCAAAATACCCTCCGTATGAAAATTTCCAAATAGAAAATTTTCAGAATATCCTTCTTTGGTGAAATCAATTAGAACCAATTTTGGAAATCTTTTTATGAAAAATTACTAAAATACCCCTAGTGATAAAATTACAAAATTAGCCCTAACCAACAAAATTACCAAAATGACCTTGATTTTCAAAATTTTGCAACATCACTATTTTGGAAAATGCAATTCTCAAAAAGAGCCCTCAAGAAATACCCCTGAGGTCCAAAATTACCGAAATACCCCCAAATTTTAGAATTTTTCAAAATACCCCGAGAATTTAAGAGTTCCAAAATACTTTTTGACAAAATCATCCAAAATTTTTATTTTTGAAAAATTACAAAAATACCACTGTAGGACAAATTACGAAAATACCCCTGGGTAGTGGAAAAATAATCACAATGAAATTACAACGTCTCTTTGAATGAATGAATGGAAAAATGTATGCATGTATGTTTACGAAAGAACCACTCCTAAAAACTTCTATCATAAAATTTCTTCGCGGATAATTAAAGTGAAACAAAGGTACTAATGCATAAAATTCTTAAACAGATAAACGCAATCGTTAGAAATGAGTACAAGAGGTCGTGGACGTCCGCCCCATGGTCGCGGTAGAGGTAGGATGACCTTGTCAGAGCCAGCAGGGTCTGGTCATGGGTCTGGAAATAAGATGTCGAATCTGCCGGCGGTGGAAACTGAATTTCAAGATCAGACCGATGGTAACGATGTTGTATCTCAAGCTGTATTACGGTATTGGAATGAGTTGCTGAGGCAGGCGCGGGTGCAGGAGCCCTAAATTCATGGTTGAACGACTCTGAGCTAACGGAACGGAGGTGTTTAGAGGAGTTTCCGGAGTGGCACCCAGTGCGACGGAATATTGGTTAGAATCTACTGAAAGGATTATGGGCGACCTAGATTTCACAGCTGAGGAGAAGTTGAAGGTATCATCTCTCTGCTTGGGATGAGTCATACCGGTGGTGGCTCATTTGTGAGAGATGGAGCAGTGTGTAAAATCTCACCGGGAATTCTTGAGGATGCTTATCAAAAGAAATATATCGGAACCGATTCACGTGGATGCTTGTGAAAGGCTTTCTTGAACCTGGTTTAAGGCAATAAGACAGTGGCGGAATATGAGGCTGAATTTCTCCGGTTGAGTAGGTATGCTCGTGGTATTGTGGGTACCGAGCATGAACGTTGTGTTATATTCGAGGATGGGCTGAGAGATGAGTTGAGGATGATGATAGCTCCACAGCAGAAACGGAGTTATTTGTCCTAGTGGAGTAGTCTAAGGTTCTTTGAAGGGTAAGGCGATCGGTTAGGCGTAATCGGGATAGGAATTGGAATAAGAGGAGCCTACGGATATTCAAGGTTCTCGCTAATCGCAGAGAAGAGGATGAGGTTTGGTGGGTCGATCAAGTCGCTAGGCTGCTGTCTGCTGCTAATCCTCAATGGCCACCACGGTGTGCTCGGTGTGGCAAGTCTCACACGGGAGAGTGTTGGAATGGTAATCGGGGATGCTTGAATGTGGGTCCATGGAGCATCGTGTCGAGACTATCCGAAAAAAGGTAGTAGGTTGAGATTAGAGGTCGAGGATAGTGCACCAAACAGGAGGGATAACCAACAGCCACAGAGAGGTCATGGTGCAGGAAGAGGAGGTAATGGTGCTGGTAGAGGTCGTGCGGCACCGAGGGGAGGTACCGGTGGTACTGAGGCTAGGAAACCTGGTCTAGTCTATGCCCCGAGGTGTCAGGAGGAGGGCGACGCGCCGGACGTTATAACCAATATGTTATTGATCTTCGGTGTACCCTATAATACTTTGATTGACATTGGCTCCACCCACTCATACATTGCTAGTAGCGTAGTGGAAACTTAGCACTTAGACTCTGAGCTTACTTCTAGGAAGATGACTGTATTAAGCCCCCTAGGTCACTCTGTAGAGGTAAGTAAACTCTATAGGAACGTACCCCTAGAACTCCAAGGGGTCGTGTTCTTGGCAGACTTGATGGAGCTACCGTTTTGAGAGTTCGACCTAATCCTCGAGATGGATTGGCTAGTAAAGTATCGAGCTAGCTCGATTGCGCGTGACTAAGCGCATGGTATTAAAGACCGTGGAAGGTGATGAGGTGGTGATGATAGGTAAAAGGAGGGATTACCTATCTAATCTGGTTTCTACGTTGAAGGCAGAAAAGATGGTTAAGAAGGGTTGTGAAACTTATGTGGTGCATGTCTGTGCTTTGGAAGCTAAGGATGTCGCTGTGAGGGATGTCCAGACTGTAAGGGATTATGTCAATGTGTTTCCAGAGGAGCTTAGGGTCTACCTCCGCACCGTGAGGTTGAATTTGGTGTAGACTTGTTACGGAATCGCGTCAAGATCTATAGCTCCGTGATCGGATGGCGCCAAAGAATTGGTAGAGTTGAAGGTGCGATTCAGAATTATTGGATAGAGGTTCATCCGACCAAGTGTATCGCCTTGGGAGCTCCGGTGTTGTTTGTCAAGAAGAAGGATGGGACAATGAGGATGTGTATAGACTATCGAAAAATCGAACAAGTTGACAATAAAGAATCGGTATCCTTTGCCCTGGATTGACGATCTGTTCAATCAACTCAAAGGAGCATCAGTGTTCTCTAAGATTGACCTTAGGTGAGGGTACCATTAGCTCAAGGTGAAGGAGGCTGATGTCCACAAGACGGCATTTCGTACTCGATATGGCCACTACGAGTTTCTGGTAATGCCTTTTGGTTTGACGAATGCACTGGCCATGTTTATGGACATGATGAACCGGGTTTTCCAACCCTATCTGGATCGGTTCGTCGTGGTCTTCATAGATGACATTTTGGTGTACTCGAAGTATGAGGAGGAGCATGACGCACATCTTCATGTGGTTCTACAAGTTCTAAGGGAGAAACAGCTATACGCCAAATTCAGCAAATGTGAGTTCTGGCTCAATGAGGTAACTTTTCTAGGACATGTTGTTTCAGCTGAAGGAATCAGGGTGGATCCTGGTAAGATTAATGCGGTATTAGAGTGGAAACCACCCAAGTCTGTGACAGAAATTCAGAGTTTTTTGGGGTTAGCAGGATATTACCGAAGATTTGTGGAAAATTTCTCCTTAATCGCAGCACCGTTGACTAAGTTGTTGAGAAAAGGAGTTCCGTTTGTGTGGTCTGAGAAGCAGCAAGAGAGTTTCGATAAGCTGAAGAGGATCTTGACAGAAGCACCAGTCTTGATTCAGCCAGAGGCAGGGAAGGAGTTCACTGTATATTGCGATGCATCACATACTGGTTTAGGCTGTGTATTGATGCAAGAAGGGAAGATGGTCGCTTATCGTCCACGGCGATTGAGGCCCCTGAAGCTAACTACCGACACATGATTTGGAATTGGCTACTGTGGTATTTGCCTTGAAAATCTGGAGGCACTACCTGTATGGGGAGAAGTCGGTAGTATACACAGATCATAAAAGTCTGAAGTACCTCCTAACTCAGAAAGATTTAAATCTGAGGCAGCGGAGGTGGATTGAGTTGTTGAAGGACTACGACTGCTCGATTGAATACCATCCGGGGAAGGCTAATGTGGTAGCTGATGCATTGAGCCGAAAGGTGGTAGCGGATTTGTGAGCTATGTTCGCTCATCTAAGTCTCTATGAGGATGGGAGCCTTTTGGTAGAATTGCAAGTGAAGCCGACTTGGATTAATGAGGTTAAGGAAAAGTAGATGACTGATGAAGCTTTGAATACTCGAAGGTTGCAAGTACAGAATGGTGAGGCCGAAGGTTTCAATTTGGGCAGTGATGGAGTGTTGTACTTTCAGGGGAGACTATGCATGCCTAAGGATGATGAATTGAGGCAGCGAATCCTTAAAAAAGCTCATAGTAGTGCGTACGTTATGCAATCGGGAAGCAGCAAGATGTATCGTGATTTAAGGGAGCAGTTTTGGTGGCCGGGTCTTAAGCAGAAAGTAACCAAGTTAGTGGGCAAGTGTCTGACATGCCAGCAAGTTAAGGCTGAGCATCAATTGCCATCAGGGCTGTTACAACCGGTAAAGATCCCATAGTGGAAATGGGAGGAGATTACTATGGATTTCGTAAGTGGGCTTCCCCTTACGCCCAGTAAGAAAGATGCCATTTGGGTGATAGTAGACCGATTGACTAAGTCGGCTCATTTCATACCGGTAAGGGTTGACTACTCGCTTCAAAGGTTAGCCAAGTTGTATATAGCTGAGATAGTGCGGTTGCATGGAGTACCGGTGTCCATTATCTCAGATCGAGATCCCCGATTTACATCGAGATTCTGGAAGGCCTTACATCAGGAGTTAGGCATGAAGTTGAATTTCAGCACGACTTTTCATCCGCAGTTTGATGGACAATCTGAGAGGGTCATCCAAGTGTTGGAAGACATGTTAAGGGGCTGCGCCTTGGATTTTCGTGGTAGTTGGGAGGAGTACCTACCTTTGGTAGAGTTCGCTTATAACAATAGTTATCAAGTGAGTATTCGGATGGCACCGTATGAGGCGCTATCGATCAGATCCCTCACACGTTGTGCCAGTTGAGGAAATTGAAGTGAACTCAGGCTTGTCTTTCGAGGAGGAGCTTGTACAAATCTTGGATCGAGATATCAAAGTTCTACGTAGGAAGTCAGTGCCTTTGGTGAAGGTGTTATGGCAAAATCATGGTACGGAGGAGGCCACATGGGAAACCGAGGATGTGATGCGGCAGCTATACCCCCAACTCTTCTGATCCAGGTAATTTCGAGGTTGAAATTCTCTTTAAGGGGGGTAGAACTGTAACACCCTAAATTAGGGGTTGTTTGTAATTTAATTAATTTCCCATGTGTGCTTGAAGAAATGAATATTATGATTGCTAAGCATGTTCTAGGGTCTAGAAATAACCCCTGCTAGGTCGACTTAGGATTAAAACTTCTTTTAGCACTTGAGAAGAAAAAGCTAAGTGAGAAGGCTTTAAAATTATTAGTGTGAAACATGACACAAGGAAGCGCTGGTAGAGTGGTTGGGATGCTACCTAGGGAGCTAGAATGGTGTGGCAAAGCAGGGGTTCGAGCTGCCAAGGTTACGCTTGGGGCTTTTATTTTTTGCGTTATGTATGGAATGTTGGCCTAGGAAGGCCTTATAAATAAATGGTGTGGTTTTATGACATGAAAGTCGATGGGGAAGGTTGGCATGGGGCGTTGAAAGGAGGGGCTGTGGCAGTGAGGTCCTGGGTTCGAACCAAAGAAACTGCAGTTGGCATTTTACTTTTTTTTTTCTTTTTTGGAAGCTAGCGTGAAGAGGGTGAGGTGGTGGCTTGATTTTGGACTCTTATTTTGATAAGGATGAGCTTAAATTTTTGCATAGTTTCGGCTGGAGGGTAAGTGTTAAGTAGTTTATTTTCATTATATTTGTTTAAGGAGGAGATTAAGGGATAGAATGGAAGATAAACAATGTTTTAATTTAGTTTATGTGGGGGATAATTAAAAGATAAAGATTTATCACATGGGGAGCAATGGCCGAAATAGGGACTCTAGGAGCTTGAGTGTTAGTTTTGAAGGAGTGATAGGGAGTAGTTTCGGCTAGCACATGTTACTTTCATTTTTCTTTCATTGTTGTTCAAACCGAAACTCCTTTCTCCTCCTCTGCTACTTTTTGGTTTTTCTTTGAAGCATACCATAGTCCTTGTGCGAAATCTCTTCCTCCATCCTTGTCAAATCCCTAAGTCCTTCCTTTCATCTCTTTTCTTTTCTCTAGTAGAACATACTCCATTGGTGTGCCACAATTCCCTTCCTCCTATTTGATTCACTTTGGCGAATACCAAGTGGATATATATCTCTTCAGGATTTTCTTTTTCAATCGATTTGTGAAGGTAAGTGTTTGCCGAAACTCTCTTCCCACATTCTCTTATTCTCTGTCGACTTGGATGAAAGGGAAAGCTGAAATCCGGCATTTGTTGATGGTGTGGCTAACTATTTTTCTTCCCTGGAACCGATTTCTCATAAGGTACTCCGGGATTTTGAAGTACTCAATCCAACCCTCTATTTCTCTAGCGATCGGTCTTGGTAAGTAGTGGTAAGAGTTCAACCTAGTAAACTATTTATTTAATGAAGTCGAAGGCTATTGTTGTGGGTATTGATGATTGTCGATTGTAGGAAGGTTAAGCAGATTCACAAAGCGTGTCTTGTGGCTAGCACTCAAGGCGTTTAGGTGAGGTTTGGTGCATCGTTCACCCTTTGAGTTTATTTGGTTTGGCCGAATGGTCCATGGCACTAACTTTGGTAATTGGTGAATATAGGGTCAAGATCTAGCATCGTAGATCGGATCTTCGGGATCTAGGAATTTCGGTGGTAACAGGTGTGTAAAAACTCACTACACACTTTATTAGTTTACATGACAATATTGTTGTTTTTTTATCATTGTGGTAGTGCTTGTGGACATAAGCATGGATTCCAGGTAAGTCCCCTATTACGTGATCTATGATGTATGCTTGAGTATGCCATCACATGCTATTAAATGCTATGCTATACATGATATATGGTTATATGATAGTTATTATGTAAGCATGATGATGGTGGGATTGATGAGAGGAGGGGGATGATTTTTATGGACTGTCACCAGTGGTTTTGACCACAAGATGGGTTGGCCCCATCGGATTTATTGTGACTTCGGTCACCAGTGGTTTTGACCACACTATTGTTAAATTGTGACTAAGTCCCAGTGGTTTGGTACCACCAGTGGTTTTGACCACATTATGATATTTGTGACCTATGGTCATCAGTGGTTTTGACCACACGATGGGTTGGCCCCATCATTTGATTTGTGACTCTAGTCACTAGTGGTTTTGACCACCAGTGGTTTTGACCACATGGGGTAGTTAAGGAGTATAGATGGTTAGTGGGGTTGCATATTTGCATGTTTATTAATAATCTGCGTATGAGTTGTATCTTCCGGGTGGGGGATTTACACACTGAGTCTTGGTGACTCACCCTTCCCAAATTATTTTGTAGATGAGTAGATCGGAGATGGGTAGGAGAGGACTCAAATGCCATGCTTATCGTTGGATTTGAATTTACTTTGTTATAGTTAATATTATTTATTTTCTAAGTCTTTTAATTTGGGATGTAATAAGGCCGCTATTTATTATTTGGATGTTTTAATTAGTTGTTTAATTTACTTATACTATATATTACAAAAAGAATTTATAAATGTTAAGTGAACCAGGTTAAAATAACTTTTCCAACTAAGTAACTTTTACGAGTTTTTCAAAGATGTTACCATCGGGTAACAAAATCCACCAAGTCAACTATAACTTTGACAAATTTTAAAACTTACATGATCAAACGTTTTCAAAGGGTTTATCAACACAACCATGTTTATAAAAATCCCAACTGAGTTTTCAAACGCCGTTTTAATACTTTAGCCAAATTTTTAACAAGTTTTCACCAGACACTCAAAATGATTCAAATTATTTTACTCCGTGACATACCAGATCCGGTCAAGACTCATGGGCCGGGTTTGGGGTGTTACATGTGCCTAGGTCGTGTGCCCCTTATGAAGTTGCTGACGTCACAAACAGAATACCCAGGTTTTTACACACGGGCGAGGACAAGGGCGTGTCTAGGCCGTGTGAAGAACACGGGCCAAAGACACGAGCATGTGTCCAACCGTGTGAAAACCCTATAGGTTTGAAATGAAAAAATAAATCCCACATGGACTGGGGATATGGGCATGTGAGACCATACGGCCTGCCCACATGGGCGTGTCCCATTTCACACGGGCGTGTGAACTTGTTAAGGCAATTTTTTTTAGTATACAAAAGTTTCGGTCCGATCCCGAGACCTTTCATTCATATGAATAAGGCTTCTTAGGCCCATAATAAGGATGCTATGATTGTGAGTGAGAAGTTTTAAGTTGGAATGAAATTTGATAGCCCAAAGTTGCACGTTCAAACAAGATAAGTCTGGTAATGCCTCGTACCCGGTTCTGGTGATGAACATAGGTAAGGGGTGTTACATTTAATGGTATCAGAGCTATGGTTTAGTCAGTTCTAGGACTATCGTAGCCTGTGTAAGAGTCTACCTATACATGCCATAAATGTATATTGATAGTGTGGTGACTTCTGACAATTCTAAACTTTGTTTTATATAGCAATAGATCCACCGAGCGGGCTGCTAATGTATTTGCTAGTAACTTGTTGGCTCTGCGCAAGGGACCGCTTACCAGAGAGAGTAGACCCAAAACTATGGGTTAAGGAGATAAGACTCGGGAAGCCTTTCTCTACATGATGAGTAACTGGTACATCGAGTTTGTACAAGCGAACCCCAATGCTCAACCTCCTCCACGCCCACCTATACCCTAGCCAATCCCTATGGCTCCTTAAGGAATAAATTTGGTAAAAATGACCAAACCCCCGGTTGATAAGATTCGAAAATAATGGGTAGAAGAATTTAGAGCTTATATAGATGATGACCCCGAGAGGGTAGAGTTCTGGCTTGAGAACTCAATGCGAGTATTTGATGAACTCTCTTGTACACCTGAGGAGCTTGAAATGTGTCGTGTCATTGCTGAAGGACTCGACATATCATTGGTGGAAGACGTTGACGTCGGTGATTCCAAAGGAGAGAGTAACGTGGGACTTCTTGTTAGAAGAGTTCGAAAGAATTACATAAGTTAGAGATTTGTGGACTAGAAATGGAAAGAATTCCTTGAATTGAAGCAAGGTAAAATGAATATGGCAGAGTATGAACGTGAGTTTGTTAGACTCAGCAAGTATGCACAAGAGTATGTGTCCATCGAAGCTATCTTGTGCAAGTGGTTTAAAGATGGGCTGAATGAAGATATCAGACTTTTAGTTAGGATCTTGGAACTGAAAGAATTTGTGGTATTGGTCTATAGGGCATGCAAGGCCGAGGAGTTGAATAAGGAAAAGAGAAATGCCATGAGTGAGGCCCGAGATGCAAGAAAGAGGCCAATGAGTAAATTGTACCAAACTCAATCAAAGAGGTCCAAGAAAATGAACCCTCGGACAACTGCGTCGGTTGGATATTCATACTGAGATGGAGGTAATACCTATTTGAGCTCTAGAGTTCAAGCTACCTCGATGGCAAGCATGGGCAATCCAAAGTCCAATAAATTGAAGTGTCCAAATTGCGGTAGGCAACATACTAGGGAATGTTGGGGAAACAACCGCAATTGTTACAAGTGTGGTTCACCCGACCATTTTTCATCCGAAATTATCTAGAGAGGGATGAGAAGGAAAGAAAGCAAGAAGTAAGACCAAGCAAGTATCTTCAAGGGGTAGATCGCAAAAGAACTTGGGAGGTGGGACTAGTAGTAGAGGTGCGCCTAGAGACTCTGTTGTGAGGTCAGAGGGTTGAGCACCTGCAAGGACTTATGCCATTCGCGCTCGCAAAGAGGCATCATCTCCAGATGTGATAACGGGTACATTTTCGCTTCATGATATCTCTGTTGTTGCTTTGATTGATCTAGGGTCTACACATTCTTAAATTTGCATGAAATTGGCATCTAGCATGAGTATGATTGTTGAGTCTATGGAATTTGTTGTAAAAGTGTCAAACCCGTTAGGCAAACATGTGCTAGTTGACAAGGTGTGTAGGAATTGTCCTTTGATAATTAGAGGTCATTATTTTTGGAAAATCTCATGTTGTTGTGGTTTGATGAATTTGACTTGATTCTTGGTATGGATTGGTTGATTGCTCATAATGTATTAGTGAACTGTGGCAGTAAGTTCATTGAATTGAAATGTGTAAATGGAGATGTCATTCGGGTTGCATCAGGTAGATCGGATGGTTTGCCTGTAATAATTTCATCTATAGTAGTTGAAAATACTTGAGGAAAGGGTACGAGTCATATCTTGCCTTCGTACTGAATACTCAAGATTCAAAGGTAAAGATTGAATCAATGTCGGTGGTATGCGAGTATTTAGATGTGTTCTCGGAGGAGAGGCCTCCAGTCAGAGAGGTCGAGTTTGGTATAGAGTTGGTTCCGGGTACGTCACCTGTTTCAGTTGCTCCTTATAGGATGGTACCATTGGAGTTGAAGAAATTAAAAGTTCAGTTGTAAGAGTTAATGGACAAAGGTTTTGCAAGACCAAACTATTCACCGTGGGAGCTCCGATACTTTTTGTGAAGAAGAAAGATGGGTCGATGAGATTTTCCATAGACTACAGACAACTCAACAAGGTGACAGTGAAGACTAAGTATCCCTTGCCAAGGATAGATGATTTATTTGACCAATTAAAGAGAGCTACGGTGTTCTCTAATATAAACATAAGGTCTGGCTATTACCAGTTGAGGGTTAAAGAACAACATGTGCCGAAATCTGCATTTTGGATGAGGTATGGCCATTATGAGTTTCTTGTCATGCCATTTGGCTTAACGAATGCTCCTGCAATTTTTATGGATCTAATGAACCGCATCTTCTGACCATATTTGGATAAATTTGTGGTTGTTTTTATCGACTATATATTCACTTATTCCCGGGATGTGAGTGAACATGCAAAGCATCTAAGAATTGTCTTGCAGACCTTAAAACATAAGTAGTTGTATGCTAAATTCAGCAAGAATGAGTTTTAGCTCCGAGAGGTCAGATTTTTAGGACACATTGTGTCGGGTGATGGCATTAGAGTTGATCCGATAAAGATCTCGGCTATTATAGAGTGGAAACCGCCAAGGAATGTGTCAGAAATTAGAATCTTTTTGGGTTTAGCGGGGTAATACAAACGGTTCATAAAGGGGTTCTCCATGATTGCTACCCTGACGACGAAACTGTTGCACAAAGATGTTAAGTTTGAATGGACTGAGAATTGCCAATAGAGTTTCGAGAGATTGAAAGCATTGCTTATTGAGGCATCGATTTTAGTACAACTTGAATCGGGCAAGGAGTTTATGGTCTACAATGATGCGTCATTAAATGGCCTCGGCTGTGTGTTGATGCAAGAGGGTAAGGTAGTAGCTTACGCCTCGAGATAGCTAAAACCACACGAGAAAAATTATCTGACTCACGATTTGGAATTGGCTACGATCATCTTTGCTTTGAAGATTTGGCATCATTATTTATATGGTGAGAAGTGTCGAATCTTCACCGATCACAAGAGTTTGAAGTACTTGACGGACCAAAGGGATTTGAATTTGCGACAATGGCGGTGGCTCAAATTATTGAAGGATTATGAGTTAGTAATCGATTACCATCCGGGAAAAGAGAATGTGGTTGTGGATGCCTTGAACAAAAAATTCTTGTATGCTTTGAGAGCTATGAGTACGAGCTTAGTGTTGTCTGATGATGGTGCTATATTGGCCAAGCTGAGGGCTAGACCATTATTTATTAAGAAGATATGTGAAGCTCAAATGAACGATAGTAAAATGCAAGCTAAGAGATCTCAGTGCGAATTAGGAAATGACTCTGATTTTCGGGTAAGTTCAGATGGTTGCTTGATGTTTCATGAAAGGGTTTGTGTACCTAAGGACAATGAGTTGATCCAAAAAATTTTACATGAAGCACACATTGGTTGCTTATCAATACATCTAGGCAGTACGAAGATGTACAATGATTTGAAGAAATTGTATTGGTGGTCGGGTATGAAAAGAGACATCTTTGAGTTTGTTACGAAGTGTTTGGTTTGTCAACAAGTGAAAGCCAAGCATCAAGTACCTTCGGGATTACTTCAGCCGGTGATGGTTCCCGAGTGGAAGGGGGATCGAATGACAATGGATTTCGTAACGGGATTATCTATGACTCCGAAAAAGAAAGATGTTGTGTGGGTTATTATTGATAAATTAATGAAGTCCGCTCACTTTATACCGGTGCGTGTGGATTATTCACTTGATAAGTTAGCTGAGCTGTATATTGCTAAGGTGGTGAGATTGCATGAAGTGCCTATATCTATTATCTCGGATAGAGATCCGATATTTACTTTAAGGTTTTGGAAGAAGTTGCAAGAAGCCTTGGGTATAAGATTGAATTTTAGTACTGCATTCCATCCTCAAACTGATGGCCAATCTGAAAGAGTGATTCAAGTTCTTGAAGATATGCTCTGATGCTGTGTGTTAGAGTTCGAAGGTAGTTGGGAAAGATATCTTCCTTTAGTTGAATTTACCTATAACAACAGCTATCAGTCGAGTATACGAATGGCACCGTACGAAGCTTTCTATGGTCGCAAGTGTCAGACTCCCATGTATTGGACCAAACTTAGTGAGAAGCAAATTCACGGTGCAACACCCCAAACCCGGCCTAGACGTTATGGTTGAATCTAGCGTTTCACATTGAAGTGTTTTTCGAAAACCATGTTTTAATTGAAAACCCTTCTTGAAATTTAAAACTTCTTGCCATTTAAAACTAGTACAAAACCTCAGTTTGCATTTGTTTATTTTCAATCGTGGTTTATTAAAAAGTTATTCCCTTTTAAAAATTTATCACCTTTGAAACCTTATTTGTTGCGGAAGCTTAATTTAAAATAAATGATTTATGAAAACATGATATTTAAAAATTGAGTTGCGAAAACGTAGTGTTTAAAAATGTTATTGTTTTGGAAAATCGTGTCTACTTCTAGCGGGTATAAATCACCATCAATAAAATCCCAAATTTAAAATCCAGAAATTATAGAGGCCTTATTACAACCCAAATCAAAATCAAAGTGCTTAAGTCAATGAGCAAAATAGAATAAAACATGTGCAGTTGTGTGGCCCTCTCCGAGTCCCTCGCAGCTCCGAACCGTCTAACGCTGGGATTACCTGAAAGGTTAAAAATGGGGTGAGTTACGAAAACTCAGTGTGTAATCCCCTTATTAAAGAAACAGTCAATATATAGAAACAGAATCAGTCTGGGCCTGAGCCCTTTAACAGTAATAATTCAGTTTAGAGTATATGTGGACCAAAGCCCAAAACAATGTCATTTGGGTCACAGCCTATAATAGAATCAATTGGGCCTAGCCCATCATAGTAACAGTCTCAATATGAATGATGCATGATGCATGCAAACTGTAACACCCCTAACCCAAAAACCGTCACCCTGGAATAGGGTTAAAGGTGTTACCAGACAAATCAAAAACATTTATAAAATTAATCATACATGCATTCAACAATATCAAACATGGTGTCCCTTAAGTAGATCATTAAGACCCTAAGCATGCTTATAAACCGAGTAGGGACTAAATCGAATCACATAAGTAATTTCATAAAAATTTGAAACTTTTCTAACCTACAGGGGACACACGGCCGTGGGGGTAGGACATGCCACACCCACGGCTACTTGACACTCCCGTGTGTCCTCCCCGTGGTAGTATACTGCCAAAATCAACACGGTCATCAAGCACGCCCGTGTTCTAAGGTCGTGTACTACTAGATCACATACTACCATTTCTCACACAGCCATCAAGCACACCCGTGTCGAGGCCGTGTGCAATTTAAGCCACATTCTACCAATTTACCTATGGTCTTAGGCATTGTATTGCCTCTCAACCGTATGACATTATAGGCCATTTTACAAGGCCAATATGCCACCCACTTAGGGTCTTCCTACAAGTAATATATACTAAAACATAATATGCATATATGGCAACCAAAACATATCAAATGGTTCACTTCATCCATACATTCAATAACAATTCCTTTCATATCAAATTACAAACTAAATCCTACATCATTTCAAACATGTATCATCCATTTGCTTAACCAAAACTTAACCATTTCATATGCATCAAAACATACTAAATATTTGCTTCATAACTCATTCATTCAAACATTTATCAACTCAAAAACTTGCCAATACACATGGCCATGCTCACTTCATAAACATATACACCTATCTAGCCTATACATGCCATAATTAGCCATATACATTTTCAAAAAGGGTACCAAAATAAGTTTAGTAGTGTGATGACGATCCTTGACAATCCCGAGCCTTCAGTAGTGATCACTACAAAACATTCTAGTTTTAATATTTATAAAAGAATGATCGAACCAGTAGACTGACTGCGACAACGATAGAGGCAAGCGCACCTATCGAACAATAGTATAGCTTAGGCAAGAATATCTTATTGAACCTAAGGAACCTAAAAGTACTACTACTCACTTTCTTTCTATTATTTAGCCTAAAATATGGAGTGATTGGTTTATTAATCTAAAGCAGATGAAATACTTAAACTTAAATGCAAAGAAAAAAGAACAAAACTTTGGGAAAAGACTTTGAAGAAAAGTCAATTGATAAAGACAATACCTTCGGGAAGAATCCACCTATGACTTCACTTATTATCTACATTTTCAATTCATATGATTTCTTTTACTTAACTTGATCCATGAGACTCCCTAGCATATATTAAACCTTCTCTCAAAGTGAATAATGTCTAACCTTAGGTTAATTAGTGGAACTCTCGTTCTCTTAGAATAACCCCCTAAGGAAGCAGTAAATCGATCAATGGACTGCCATATTAGGTTTCACCCTAATCTGGCAAAATCTCGTAACCCTATCTCTAGACGCCTGATCAACTCCACTTAATTATGCTAGATCTACTCTTAGACAGGGTCTATTCCTCCTCCACCTAAGCACATCAGATAAATTTTTGTAACATAATTAAGAACAATTTAAGTATTATCATATAAATTGAAAGAATTAAATAATAAAATCCATCATAGGTTTCATCCCCTTCTGTATATCGAGGGTTTAGTTCATAATAAAACAAGAAAACATCTCAAGAGAAAAGATAAAACAAAACATAGGAAATCCTTAAAACCCCCTGAAGGAATTGAAGAGGAGATCCTCCGTCTTGAGTAGAACTCTGACTCTTCGAGATGGATCAATTGGCTATCTTCGAGACAACCCCTAAACGAGTAAAGCTCTGGCAGAAAACTCTGCTAAAACCTGACGCCCTTGAATTGCTGGCTTAGATTGTTTATATCGACGTTTGGGATGCTTTACTTGGCTCCTAAGTACTCGTGATTCAGGTATAATTCATCCTAGGTGTTTGAGTAGACTTAGGATTGCATTTCTTGAGCTCCAAGCATCCTATTCCGAGTGAAATTGCTCTTTCCCGCAGTAGGGGCACGGCCTTGACATGCCCGTGTAAATTGAGGCTCAACCCGTGTCTCTATTCCGTTGATTTAGGCACGACCGTGGCACGCCCGTGCAAGTCGAGGGTCAGGCCATGCTTCGGGTCGTCAATTGGGGCACAGCCATTCAGATCAGGGATAGGCCGTGTTGGGCTTTTTGTCGATGAGACACGACTGTGTGAATTGGTGACAGGCCGTGTTCTAGGTGGATAACAAGGCACGGCCGTGTGGAATAAAGCCTAGGCTATGTCGACTTCTTGGGTTGGCCCAATTTGGTCTATATTAAGCCCATTTTACGTTCTTTTTATCCTTAGGTGTTCTCCTAAGTATAAGACATGAAAAGAAAGGATTAAGAGCACCTTTTTACATAAATTGAGGGCTAAATCATCCAAAAGCAAACTAAATATGGGGTTAAAATATGTTACTTTTACGGTTTATCAAATACCCCCACACTTAAGCTTTTGCTTGTCCTCAAGCAAAATTCTCAACTTACAATTAAAACAAACTTTCCCTGATTCATAATTCCTATCGACAATGTCTCACCATTATTCATAGATAATTTATACATGGATGATTTAACTCGAAGTGTCCTAAAGATTCAATTACGATAAGTCATACCTTTATAGCATGAAACTATAGGTGTCTCCCCTTATCTAAGTAATTACCTTTGATTCAAAACCGACAAGGATCGACATCCTCACTAAAGATTCACTCAAATCACTCAAAAGTGTTTAAGGTTCAAGAATAAGCACTCTAAGTCGAACTTGAAAAGTTAATCTCATAAGCTTGCACGAAAATCAAATCTCCACCATCAGATATGAGATGATACATGATCAAAAGGTCTTTAATCGTGGTTATAACGGGGCTAGGGTTAAAAGGTGTAGATAAAGGCTAAATTAGAGGTTATAATCGAGACTGACTTGACAAATTGCCTAACTAGAAATACTGAACTTAAATATGAATATTGACTTCGAATGAAAACTAATAATATTACTATTGACAATTACTCTATAATAAAGAGTATTTTCATCACTTGAAATTTGATAATACTTTAATCTGAGCTTTTCTTCAACAATTGGAGTTTAAATGCTCTAAGCTCTTTTATATACTACTAATATTGAATATACTTGGATATATATATATTTTTTTTAAGAACAAACTAAAATATTACATCCTAAATGATAAATGTAACTCTTGAACTAATATAATTTGATAATTTAATCAAATCAAACCTCGATTAAAGGGTAGTCAAAAGAATGGTGATAACAAATACAAAGGGATTTTGGGTTGATATTAGTGGGTGAGTCAATAAAAAAGGTTATTAGGATTCAACGGGGTTCACTTGGGGTTAATTTGTGAAGGTAGGCTTTTTAGTGGAGTGAATGGGTTAAACCTAGGTGCCTTTATCATCTCAGTATATCAAATCATTAATGTGGTCTTGACATGTATAAACGAGGCAAGTTCTAGAATAACAGTTCAAAGTTGACACACTCATAATCAATTAAAGTGAGCATGAAAAAGGGTTTATGCTCTATAAGGCTCGAAATCTCACAAAAAATTATGGGTGTTCTGACATCAATCTTTATAAATTTTGAACTTCAAGGTGATACTCAAATTAGGTTCAATAACCTATCAATTTTTTAGAAAGTAGACTTATCATGCTCGATTCTCTAGTATCCTTCAAATTTAATCATCAATGCACAAATAACTAAGACTTATTCTAAAACATATCAATAAAAATCATAAATCATTAAAAATTTCATCATAATTAATAATATGAGAAATTTGCTTAAAAACAAGACTAAATTCAGGGATTTTCAAATAGTACCATAGTTAACCCCCCACACTTAAGATGTACATTGCCCTCAATGTTTAAAGATAGATAATGACAGTTATGAGATAAATCAAAAGAGAATGGGGAAGTGATACTTCCCGAATTTATGGATGAAGTCCAAAATACATTCCTTAGGTGACTTTTATGTGAATGTGCGTTTATGCGGCGTGTAATTGATTCTGCAAAGTCACTTAGTTAATAATTTTTTTGAAAAGGGATTGCTTATGAGGTTAGATAGCCAATGGTAGAAAAATAAAATAATAATAATAATAAATAAAAAATGAAATACTAATGAAAGTTTAAATTGAAAGCAACGTTCGATGATAAAAATAATAAATTTAAAATTCAGAAAAGTGGATGCCAAATAGCAATTTATGAGGACTCAGAGGTCCTCATCGTCAATTGGATCCTATGGAGGTGTTGGTGGTGATATATGAAAGTGATGGCGATTTGTTTGCGAGGTAGCCTCGATCCGTCAAAGCGTTGAGCGATGTCGATTACTTTGTTGGAGTGCAGATCTTGCTTTCGAATTGTGTGAGGCGATGTCGAGATATCAGCCAATGAAGTAGCTGAAGATGATTGTTGCTGGCTCAGAACTTGTGGGACATCATCAGTAATGTCCGCGGGTATCTCCTCCTCTGTTGCTTGTCTGTATTGAGGGGGTCTGTCCCTCGACGATGCTTGATCATCTTCATGTCTAACATCGTCTGGATCCCCTGAGGTGTCATTTGTCTGATTAGTGTAAGTGAGGACCTCTAATGATCGGTGTTGAGGATTCCAAAGTACCATGCCAATCGCGTTATGTACGGTCCCATTGATAGGATTCCCTTTCTATGCGCCTTCATCTGGTGCTGCATTGCACATGCAATAAAATATGCCACATCGAAAACATGTCCTTCGGACATGCATGATAACAAGTAGACGTCTTGTTTATTAATGACGTCAGTGCTCTCTTTTTGCGGCCTGTAATGGTATGAGTAAGGATAGCATGAATGTACCTGAGAGTTGAGGAAAGGGCGGTTGCCTTAGAACGACTGGGATTATAGGTTTTTGTAGTGGGTTGTAGTTTTTGCCAGCATTTCAGTGGTTCAGAGTGGAGCTCTCAGTCTAAATGGTCCAATGGGTTTTCTTCTATGAATTCGGGTGTGTAAAGTCCGAGTGCCATTCTAAATTGAGGTACGCTTAGTTGACGAACTGAGCCTCCCAGGCAGAATTGGATGGTGTCGACATCGTCAAAGTGCGTCATTACTTTCTGAAGTGTGAATGTAGCACATAATTCAAGGGTAAGTTCCAAAAATGTGGGTTCATCATGGTGAAGAAGTTTTCCCAAGGGTCAGTTGAGAAAAGTGCCTGAATATCAGTTTCGAGTTATACTTGCCTCACTGCATTCCAGTAAATGTGTCTACCAGTGCCGATAGGTCTCTTCCGGATCTTTATATAGCGCTCTTCTTGTGTTGCTTGAGGGAATCTGAGGAAAGGATGTCGAAGTTCGGTAGAGGCACTTGCGAAGGACGATCTAGATGTTTGTCTCTTCTTACTTGGAACGGATCGTTTAATACGTGATGACGACATAATTCCTAAAAAGTAATCAAAAGAGAACCACTTCCTTTAGATAGCCAGGAATTTACCTAAGCAAAAGCAATTACTATTATTATAATTGATTCTTCAAGAAAATATTAACAACCATAATTTAATTATTTATTTAGAATAATTCCTCACTAAAATCATACTAAATAAAATAATAAGGCTATACAAAGAATTCATTGGAACCGGACATGTTGCATTATGATTTAAAGGCTAACTATGTTTTGCAATATAGCATCAATTAAATCAATGATGAGAGCCAATAAAAGCATTGTGTAAAAGTGTTGCGTGAGAGAATTTATCAACAAGAGAAATAGGAGGAAGCACTTAATAAACAATCAAGAAGAAAATTAAAGTAAATGCAATGAACCAAATTGAATAAACAAAAAATGAATCAGATTCTTTTGAAATCTAAGATCAAACAGAACTTTAAATAAGGAGAAAAAATGCGAAAAAATGAAAAAAAAAGGAACCAAGAACGGTGGTATTGGATGAGCACGGGTGGGGGTATGGTGGTGCAATTTGGGTTTCAGCGGTGTGAGCACGGCTTTGGTAGGGCGTGGTGATTATGAACGCAGTGGTGTTGGCACCGTGTGGGTGGTTTGTGGTTGCTTATTTGAGAAAAAATGGTTGGAAGGCGGTGGGTTGGGGGAAAGGGAATGATTTGGTGGCTGGATTGAAGAAAAGGGGTTTGGAATCTGAGTTTTAAGGTTTGGGGTTAGGGAAGGGGACGGTTATTTTAATATATATAGAGGGTAACATGGCCTTCCACCACGGCCGTGTTTAATTTGAAATGCCCGTGCTTTTCATGATTTTTTTAAAATTGAGCGTAATTCAGGGTTTTTAGCACGTCCGTGTGCCAAATTGGCACGCCCGTGCTTGGTAAGTCAGTATGTTCACACGGTCGTGGTGCACTTCCGTATTCTAGACGTGCTTAATAAGTTAGTATCTTCACACGGTCATGAGGCACATCGTGCAATGCCCGTGTTAGACAAGTTAGTAGCCCCACAGTTATTCTGCACGGTCGTGTTCTACTATTGTAATCTATGTTTGAGAAGTCAGTGTCTTCACACGATCATGAGGCATGGTCGTGTCTTTTTGTCGCAGCCCGTGTTGAAGAAGAGAGGTTTTCCCTATTTGTACACGGTCATCGGCACGCCTGTGTTACAGGCCGTGTTAATGATCCCGCATTTTGTTAGACTTTTACAAAACAATGTTAATGCGGTTAGCGTTCAGGTTGCCTCCTGAAAAGCGCTTGTTTATAGTCTTAAGCTAGACCCTCCCTATTTTCAGTTCTAAAGGAAGGCTCATGGAGCATAAACTCCTCTCTCATATCTCCAAAATCTGCACCATTATAAATTTTAAGTCAGTGACCATTTGCCTTGAAAGTGCCTTTAGTGGGATGAGTTACCTCAATGGTGCCATATGGAAATATTGTTTTGATCATGAATGGTCCTGACCATCTGGATTTTAGCTTCCCAGGGAATAGTTTAAGCCTTGAATTGTATAGTAGAACTAGGTCCCCTACTTTGAAATGTTTTGATCGCTTGAGGCGAGCATCGTGACGTCACTTTGTTGCTTCCTTGTATAGCTTTGAGTTCTCATAGGCTTCCGTTCTCCATTCATCCAGCTTGTTTATCTGCATTATTCGTTTCTTTCCTGCAAGTTTAAGGTCAGTATTTAAAAAATTTATTGCCCAGAAAGTTTTGTGTTCTAACTCGAATGGTAAATGACAGCTTTTCCCGTATACGAGCTTGTATGGGGATGTCTCTAGAGGTGTTTTGAATGCTGTTCTGTAAGCCCATAAAGCATTATCTCCTTTAACTGCCCAATCTTTTCTATTTGATTCAACCATTTTTCTAGAATATGCTTAAGCTCTCGGTTTGCTACCTCAACTTGCCCACTAGTTTGAGGATGATATGGGGTGGCTGTTTTGTGGTATACTCCATATTTCTTTAGAACTTTTTCAAATTGTGTATTACAGAAATGAGTACCCCTATCACTAATGATGGCTTTGGGTGTCCCGAATCAGGAACATAGTTTCTTGAGAAATTTAACTACTACCCTAGCATCATTGGTAGGTAAGGCTTCCGCTTCTACCCATTTTGACATGTAATCAAATGCTACTAAGATGTATTTATGTCCAAAGGAACTAGGGAATTGTCCCATAAAATCTATACCCCATACATCAAATATTTCACATGACAGCATATATGTTTGAGGCATTTCATCATGTTTAGAGATATTACCTGTTCTTTGGCATTTGTCACACGAGGTACCTGTTGGCATCTTTAAATAGAGTTGGCATCTTATTTCATGTCCATCAAGCTCTTTGGTGTGTGGATTTTCGAGTCTTGAAAGATGATCTCCCGTGAGATTCTCAGCTCCCCTCTTATCCCGTATTTCCAAGTCAAATTCCTATAAGAGTAAAATCTATCGTATTAGTCTAGGTTTTGCATTAGGTTTGTTTAAAAGATAACGAAGAGCTGAATGATCAGTGTAAACAGAAACTTTAGATAATATTAGATATTGTCTAAATTTGTCAAAAGCAAAAACTACAGCTAGCAATTCTTTCTTAGTCGTGGTGTAATTTTATTGCGTGGGTGTTAATGTTCTGCTAGCATAGTAGATTGGTTGAAAATGCTTGTCTCTTCGTTGTCCCAAAACTGCACCTACCGCAAAGTCATTTGCATCACACATTAATTCGAAGGGTAAGTTCCAATCAGGTGCAATTATAATCGGTGCATTTACTAATTTATCCTTAAGGACATTGAATGCATCTAAACATTCCTGATTAAAATTAAAAGGAACATCTTTTTCTAGTAACTTTGTCAAAGGCTTAGCTATTTTAGAAAAATCCTTAATAAATCTTCTATAAAAACCTGCGTGTCCTAAAAAACTTCTAATAGCCTTGACTGAGCTAGGGGGAGGTAATTTTTCTATGGTTTCAACTTTTGCTTTATCTACCTCAATTCCTTTACTAGAAATCTTATGTCCTAATATAATCGCTTCTCTAACCATAAAATGGCATTTCTCCCAATTTAAAATAAGGTTTGTTTCTTCACATCTCGTTAGAACTCGTTTTAAATTTTTAAGGCAAAGATGGAGAGAATTATCGAATACCAAGAAATCATCCATAAATACCTCCATGATGTCCTCCACGAGTTCGTCGAAAATTGCTAACATGCAACGCTGAAAAGTAGCAAGAGCATTACATAATCCAAAAGGCATTCTACGATAAGCAAACGTACCGTATGGGCATGTAAATGTTGTTTTTTCTTGGTCTTCAAGAGCTATGGGGATTTGAAAGTATCCGAAGAGTCCATCTAGGAAGGAGTGGTACATATGCCCGGATAATCTTTCTAGCATTTGATCTATGAAAGGCAAAGGAAAATGATCTTTTTTGGTGGTATCATTCAACTTTCTATAGTCTATGCAGACTTTCCATCCCAGAATCGTTCTTGTGGGAATTAACTCATTTTTTCATTGGGTACTACCGCCATTCCTCCTTTCTTTGGGACTACACATGTGATTTATCCAAGTGATATCAGAAATAGGATAGATTATTCCTGCATCTAGAAGTTTAATTACCTCGGCTTTGACCACTTCTTTCATGTTGGGGTTTAAACTTCTCTGAGGTTGCACACATGGTTTGTATTCTTCTTCCATCAAAATTTTGTGGGTGCAGAATGTGGGGCTTATTCCCTTGATATCAGAAATTTTCCAAGCTATGGCTTTCTTGTGTTCTTTTAGTACTTTTATCATTTCCTTCTTTTCTTTAGATTTTAATTCTAAGGAGATGATTACTGGTAGTGTAGAATTGTCTCTGAGGAATACGTATTCTAGGTGTTTTGGTAACTGTTTGAGTTCCAATTTGGGTGGCTCTACGATGGAGGTTTTTTGTTTTATTTCAATATCATTCTCGATGCTTTCTTCCCTTCGTTGTTCATATGATGACATTTTCAAACTCGACTCATTGTCTTCATCTTCTTCTCCCTCTTCTTGAGCCGGACACAATTCCAATGTGTCACCTTGTATAATTTCCTGTAATGAATTTTTTATAATATGATCAAGAGTGTCGATTTAAATAATGTAAATCATCTTGTTCTTTAGAATATCGCATTGAATCACAGAGTTGAAAGATAATTTCTTCATCATCTATTCTCAGAGCTAGTTTACCATGGCCTACATCAATAATAGCTCTAGTAGTGGCTAAAAAGGGATGCCCTAAGATTAAAGGAACATTAATGTCTTCATCCATGTCTAACACAACAAAATCAGAAGGAAAAATAAATTTATCAATTTTGACTAAGACAACTTCAATAATTCCCTAGGATATTTGATAGATATATCGGCTAATTGAATACTCATCCTAGTGGGATTTGGTTCCTCGAGATTTAGCCGTTTAAATAATTTGTACGGCATTAAATTAATACTAGCACCTAAGTCTGCTAATGCTTTCTTGATGTTTAAACTACCAATTAAGCAAGGAATAGTAAAACTCCCTGGATCTTTTAATTTCCATGGTAGTCTATTTTGGAGAAGGGCTGAACATTCTTCGTTAAGCTCTACCATGGATACCTCTTCAAGCTTCCTTTTGTTCGTAAGAAGTTCCTTTAAGAATTTTGCATACTTCAGCATCTGTGAAATAGCTTCAACGAAAGGTGAGTTGATATGTATTTGTTTAAAGAGTTCAAGGAACTTACCGTATTGAGCATCCAATTGTTCTTTCTTCAATTTTACTGGATATGGAATTTTTGTTTTATTCTCTGTAGGCAATGGATTATCGTTCTCACCTTCTACACTCTTTTTCTTGATAATTTCATGTGGTGTCTTTCTTTGTAGTTTAATTAACTCTTTGCCACTCCTTAGTGTAACTGCTTTTACCTGCTGTGTGCCTCTGGAAAAAATCTCTGTCCGTATTTCACATAATATCTTAATAATTAGTCCAACCGACGTGATGATTTCTCTTACCTAAATTTTGATTCCCTCGATTGATCTTTGTTGTTCATCGAGTGTTTCTTCAGCCTTTTGAAGACGAGAGTTTGTAGTTGTCACCAATTTTGTCAGAATCTCTTCGAGGTTTGATTCCCTTTTCCTTTGGATAAGGTTGTTGAAAATTTAGAGGAAAATCCTGTCTTTGATCATTCCACGAGAAGTCGGGATGGTACCTCCATCCTGTAGTATAAGTGTCACTATAAAATTTATTTTGACATCTAGAGTAGTTACCTATATAGTGGACTTGTTCATTTTTCATGCCATATCCGTAGGGTGGGTACTCAGGATTCGCCACGCCTCTTAGATTCGAGTTATACTGCATTACTGGGTGTACCTGGGAGAGATTATTTAAACCATCAATCTTTTTATTCATTATTTTGAACTGATTAGATAACCTGGTGACCACGTCGAGGTTGAAAATCCTGGTTGCTTCATTAGGAATTGTCCACATGCCTTGCCACTGATAATTATTCAGTGCCATCTTTTCTATAGACTAAAATTTTCTGTCAAAAGAAAAATAGAGGAAAAAAATTAGCAAAATAAAAATAAAAATAAAATAATAATAATAAAAATTTGTAATAAAATAAAAAAATTGGCTAAAGTAATAAAAATAGAGCTTTCATAATATTTTAGAGTTTCCCCGGCAACGGCGCCAAAAACTTGATTGCTACAAAACAGTCTAGTTTTAATATTTATAAAAGAGTGATCGAACTCAGAGGTCGATTGTGACAACGATAGAGGCAAGCGCACCTATCAAACAGTAGTATAGCCCAGGCAAGAATATCTTATTGAACCCAAGGAACCTAAAAGTACTACTACTCACTTTCTTTCTATTATTTAGCCTAAAATATGGAGTGATTGGTTTATTAATCTAAAGCATATGAAATACTTAAACTTAAATGCAAAGACAAAAGAACAAACCTTTAGGAAAAGACTTTGAATAAAACTCAATTGATAAAGACGATACCTTCGAGAAGAATCCACCTATGACTTCACTTATTATCTACCTTTTCAATTCATATGATTTCTTTTACTTAGTTTGATCCGTGAGACTCCCTAACCTATATTAAACCTTCTTTCGAAGTGAATAACGTCTAACCTTAGGTTAATTAGTGGAACTCTCGTTCTCTTATAATAACCCCCTAAGGAAGCAGTAAATCGATCAATGGACTACCATATTAGGTTTCACCCTAATCCGACAAAATCTTGTAACCCTATCTCTAGGTGCCCGATCAACTCCGCTTAATTATGCTAGATCTTAGGCAGGGTCTATTCCTCCTCCACCTAAGCACATCAGATAAATTTAAGCAACATAATTAAGAACAAACCAAGTATTTATCATATAAACCAAAAGAATTAAATAACAAAATCCATCATAGGTTTCATCTCCCTCAGGTATCTGAGGGGTTTAGTTCATAATAAAATAAGAAAACATCTCAAGAGAAAAGATAAAACAAAACATAGGAAATCCTTAAAACCACCTGAAGGAATTGAAGAGGAGATCCTCCGTCTTGAGTAGAACTCCGACTCTTCGAGATGGATCAATTGGCTATCTTCGAGACAACCCCTAAACGAGTAAAGCTCTGGCAGAAAACTCTACTAAAACCAGACGCCCTTGAATTGCTGCCTTGGATTGATTATATCGACGTTTGGGATGCGTTACTTGGCTCCTAAGTACTCGTAATTTAGGTGTAATTCGTCCTAGGTGTTTGAGGAGACTTAGGATTGCATTTCTTGAGCTCCAAGCATCCTATTCCGAGTGAAATTGCTCTTTCCCGCGACAGGGGCACGGCCATGACACGCCCGTGTAAATTGAGGCTCAGCCCGTGTCTCTATTCTGTTGATTTAGGCACGACCATGGCACGTCCGTGCAAGTCGAGGGTCTGGCCGTGCTTTGGGTCTATCAATTGGGGCACTGCCATGCAAATGGGGGATAGGCCGTGTTAGGCTTTTTTTTCGACGAGACACGGTCATGTGAATTGGTGACAGGCCGTGTTCTAGGTGGATAGCAAGGCACAGCCGTGTGGAATAAAGCCCAGGCTGTGTTGGCTTCTTAGGTTGGCCCAATTTGGTCCGTATTAAACCCGTTTTACGTTCCTTTTATCCTTAGGTGTTCTCCTAAGTATAAGATATGAAAAGAAAGGATTAAGAGCACCATTTTACATAAATTGAGGGCTAAATCATCCAAAAGCACACTAAATATAGGGTTAAAATATGTTACTTTTACGGTTTATCAAGTAGCTTCGAGGACATATAAAATAGAGAAAATACACACAGAGAGTAAGCTTTCCGAAAGCTTAGTAAGTCATATACAAAGAAACTTGGCATAAGAAGTATATACACAATTTGATGCATTTGCACATCTCATTCACTTAAAAATTTATCACGTATATGCTTGATTCATACTTATGACTACATTTGTCACATTTATCCATTCAAAACTCATTTGAAACACATAGCTCATTCATAATCTTTCTTGCATCTCCTTCACATTATCCTATTCAAACATACTTTTCTTCAATCAAAGTCATATGCATACTTACAATTCATGCATGCTTAATGCACATTCAACGCACCTGAATCGGATATTCATTCACTTAATTGATCATAGCTCGGATATACCATTCGTATTGTAGACTGACCCGTTGAACCCTTAGGAACCTAGTAGGATACTCAGAAAGCTCGGAATAGTAGTACAATGCCAACGTCCCAGACGAGGTCTTACATGCACTCATATATCGATGCCACTGTCCCAGACAGGGTCTTACACATTTCAATATGATGCCGATGTCCCAGACATGGTCTTACACGTACAGATCATAATGATGCCAACGTCTCAGACATGGTCTTACACGTAAAACTCATATCGATGCCAACGTCCAAGATGTGGTCTTACACGTGTCTTAAGATCAACGCTAATGTCCCGGACGTGGTCTTATATGATAAAATAGAACAAACACCTATGTCATGACATAGCTAATCCTATATATTCCTAGGTTCGTACGGGACTTCTCGGCTTTATCACTATATCAAACTTATTTTAGAATTCAAGCACTTAGCATCTCATACTCATTCATTTTCATCGATAGACATATGAATACATATATTAAATTCAATACATATAAGTTTATTTGCATAGTGACTTACCTCGGATTCAGTTTATCGGAATGAAAACGGCTACTCGGTTACTTTCACTTTCCCGCGATCTAAATCCATTTTCCTCAGTTCTTGATCTAAACATATTCAGAATTAACCCTTTTATTCACTATTCCATTCAATTCAATCCATACACATGTATTTTGGGCTATGTATACTTTAGCCCTCACATTTGCACCATTTATCAATTTAGTCTATTTTCTTAAAACATCAAATTCACAAAATCCATACATACACCTCCAAGAAGGCAACCAATGCCATCCACGATGTAGCGAGATAGCTAACATCAAACCACGATGGGGCACATAACAACCCATCAAACCACGATAAGGCACAGAGTCGATATCAATCACGGTAACCACGAACTTAATCGCTTAGATCCACAACGACCTCGATCGGCGCCAATCCACGATGTAGCACAAAGTCGACGTCAACCACGCACTCAAGTACACCGTCCTTCTTTCATAACCCACCCATGCACATGTAACATGATATAATGACAATATGATGCATGTGCATGTCATTCGTAAACATAGGCATACACTCATATTTAAATAAATGACAACAATATTAACAATTTGCTATTTACGATCGTCATACCTCTTTTAGGGTATCTATTGCACTTTTACCATGCACTTATTAGTAAGCATATAACATAGCGGATATCACATAAAACCCGAAAACAATGGCTAACTACACACCTTATGACTGAAGCTCTAAACCTTCAATCCGACACTATCGCTACTTGAAACTACTACCACTTGCCTATAGTTTTACATTGTTGGCCCACCGTTGGCCAATCTCGTCATAATAAATGGATCTCTTCTTGAACTTGGGATGGGAGTTTCTCTTGCCCACTTTGGATCGGCACTCACATCCATCGGCGATACTTAATCGTAACCACACGATTAATCACAAGAATCAAAATCTACAAATATCGAATCTAGATCACCTATTAACATCCTTATCAAAATCGAGATCCCGAAGGCTTCCCTTTATACATCGATTTGCCTACACCATAATCGACATTGGTCAACACTAAAACACAACCAATGGCCTAAGGCGAATACCCAAAGGATCATTACAAGTAGGGGTATTTGGTAATTTTGTAAATCAAGAAAATGTCTTTCAAACTCAAATCTAGGGTTTACAAACCGAAGGGTAAATTTGAAAAAAATTTAAAACTAAGGGTTTTTTTAAATAGTAAAGCTAGTCCCTTTCGGGTTTTAATAATTGGTTTAGCCTATGAACAAGCCACTTTTGGTTAAGGTGAACCATAGCTACGCACAGTAGGTTTGAGTAAAGAGGAGGTGAGTCGCTAGGACTGCTTAAATACCAAGCTCTTCTTGAATACCACTCCTGAACATGCGTGCAGGGTTGCCACACCTTAACTTCGGCGACTTTTCTTCAGGTGAGTTTAATAATCCTTAAGTCTTATGCATATGTTTGGGTAGACTAGTCCTAGGGTCCAAAAAGCCCTAATATTCTAATCTACGAGCCCAAACTAAGCCCATAATAATTCACATCAACAAATCACTTCAATAGTTTAGGCGTACTTACCGGTGGACTTGGTAGGAGAATGCAGTGCCATGTCGAATAACTCGTAAACTTTTATAAAAGCCCACATTTGAAAAAACTCATTACGAAAATGTTTTTGGGCCCAAACCTTCAAAGTCGAGTTTTGAAGGGCTCGATACTAAAGCAGAACACCCCAAACTCGGCCCACAAGCCACAACCGGATCTGGTATGTCACGCGAAAAAAGCGGTTGGAAAATCTTTGACTTTAGAATAAAACTTGAAAATTTTGTTAACCACGGAGAGTGTGTCCATTAAAATTATTTAATAACATAAGCTCGATATAAAATACGTGAATTAAAACTTTATTATAATTTATTATATTATAAATCATTTGAAGAAAATATATCTAAGTATAATATAAACTTCGATAATCGTAAATAGAATACTTTAAATAAAGGTGGCCCTTATTACATCAAATAAATACCCAAAGCGATAATATGAAATAATTAAATCAAATAAACATCTATCGCATAAAATCTACTTCTGCAAGAAAACTTCTTCTGCATGGCCACCTTTGTATCCACTCCAACCTGGTCAGAACATCATATCACTTGCGATGTTGGATAAATAATTGGGTGAGTCATACAGACTCAGTGTGTAATTAAACCATCGGAATCCACCCACATGCTAGCCACATAACATCCCAATTATCAAATGCAACATGTAAATATAATCATTTAGACATTACCATAATCTGGGCTTGGCCCACATTCACGTATGTTCTCATAACATACCAATCCACATTCAAGTACTGGGCTAGGCCCTTTTCTCATTAATTCACTGATTACTGGGCTTGGCCCATTTCCACGTATGTTCTCATAACATACCTATCCACATGTCATATTGGGCTTGGCCCATTTCCATATCATTTCATAACAGAACAATGCAACATGAAACCCAACCCAATCCTAAGGTCCATCCGCTACACACCCCCTTAACCAGCCTACCACACACCAGGGGACTATCGAGTCACCCTCTCCTTTTCCCTCCAAGAAGGCAACCAATGCCATCCACGATGTAGCGTATAGCTAACATCAAACCACGGTGGGGCACATAGAAACCCATCAAGCCACGATAAGGCACAGAGCCGATATCAATCACGGTAACCACGCCGAACTTAATCGCTAGATCCAGCGACCTCGATCGGCGCCAATCCACGATGTAGCACAAAGTCGACATCAACCACGTACTCAAAGTACACCCCGTCCTTCTTTCATAACCCACCCATGCACATGTAACATGATATAATGACAATATGATGCATGTGCATGTCATTCGCAAACATAGGCATACACTCATATTTAAATAAATGACAATAATATTAACAATTTGCTATTTACGATCGTCGTCATACCCTTTTTAGGGTATCTATTGCACTTTACCATTGCACTTATTAGTAAGCATATAACATAGCGGATATCACATAAAACCCGAAACAATGGCTAACTACACACCTTATGACTGAAGCTCTAAACCTTGATCCCGACACTATCGCTAACGAAACTACGACCACTTGCCTATAGTTTTACATTGTTGGCCCACACCGGTGGCCAATCTCGTCTGGCGAAATGGATCTCTTCTTGAACTTGGGATGGGAGTTTTCCTTGCCCACTTTGGCGGCTTTTCGCATCCATCGGCGATACTTAATCGTAACCACACGATTAATCACGATAATCAAAATCTACAAATATCGAATCTAGATCACCTATTAACATCCTTCAAAATCTTGAGATCCCGAAGGCTTCCCTTTGCTTCTATCGATTTTCCCTACACCATAATCGACATTGGTCAACACTAAAACACAACCAATGGCATAAGGCCGAATACCCAAAGGATCACTTACCCACTTACTCGGATCCTCAAACACCAATAGTCTTAAGAAGTTGCCGAAAATCCCTGTACACAAGACTATTAGAATCGGCTAATCCCAAAACCCATGGAAAAGGCCCCTTTGGCCGAATACTTACCACCCTTACCTTGATGAGTCTAAACTCGAGACCCTCCTTTTAAGCTCCTTCATGCTTAGCCAAATACATATACATCACATTTAAGCCCATATTTTTCATCAAGCTTGCAATTTAGTCCTTCAATTTACCATTTTCTCAATTTAGCCCTATTTAGCTAAATTCATCAAAAATTCAAGAACAAAGTATGTTCATCTAACTCATATCTTTCATTTAACACCAAAAATCATCAAAAAGCTTAACATAACATTAATGGCATCTCACACAAACATTATCAATTCATCAAATTGAGACATGGGTTTGATAGCTCTCTAAGCAGCGATTGCAAAAATATAGAAATTATCAAAAACCGATAAAAAAATGAACCTTGAATTTTGGCTTGATAGTAGCCGAATGTATGAGAGCTTTAACCTTTCTTTTTCCTTTGAATTTCGGTGGAAGAATGCATGAATAATGTCCATTTTCATATTATTTTCATATTAACATAATAATTCACCTTTTACTAAATTACCCTTAACTAATAACAAAAAAAACTTATTTATTTAATGGCACAGCCATCCATTACTCATCCACTAACTTTAAAATGGCTCAATTGCCACTTAAGTCCCTTGAAAACAAAAGCCACATCAATTTGGCCACTAATCAAATAAACAACCACTTTTAAACTTTATGCGATTTAGTCCTTTTATCAAATTAAGCACACAGATGGACAATTTAACATAAGAAAATTTTGCACATGCTTAATCACATATCAATGGCACAGAAAATAATATTAAAATATTATACAGACTTGAATTTGTGGTCCCGAAATAGCTATTCTGACTAGGGTATAAACCGGACTCTTACACAAACCCCTCCAACCCTGCACTTGCCTCTGTCCAACCTTGCACTACCTGTGGGGAATAAATCACCCACGCCATCCCTACACTTACAGTGTTAGCACCGGTTGCAGCACTAACTGAAATTGCAGCAAAGCTGCTAGTATATATACGCCTTTAAGCCTTCAGTAACGGTCTCATAATTGGCACATAGCCATCGATAATTGTAATAAGATCGGCACATAGCCATCGACTACGATAATATAACCAGCACACAGCCATAAGTAAGTATGATCGACACAAAGTCATCAATAATTACGATCAGCACATAGCCATGAATAAATATGATCGACACAAAGTCATAATCAAGATGGCACAGAGCCATAATTAGGTTGGCACAGAGCCATAATCATATTAATTGGCTTAAAGCCATCGGTAGGTCCACAGTCGCCTCGTGCGACCCTTGTGACCCTATCAAAACAGTACTTCCTCCATAACCAATATCCCAACCCCATGCAGAATATCTGCCCACAAATCATCATATCATTCATAGTTAAGTCAATCAAATCATAGTCATACAATCATAGTCACATCAGCCAAATTATAGCACAGGTCAGTAATTTACCCTTGAGGGGCAAAATAGTCATTTACCATATAGGGGCATTGTAATAGCTTGATTTATACTAATAAACTGTAAAAGTAACATATTTTAACCCCATATTTAGCATGCTTTTGGATGATTTAGCCATTGATTTATGTAAAAAGGTGCTCTTAATCTTTTCTTTTTATGTTTTATACTCAAGAAAGCACCTAGGGATGAAAAGAACAAGAAACGAGCTTAAAATGGGCCAATTTGGGCCAAAGTAGAAATCAACACAGCCTAGACTTCAAGCCACATGACCGTTGTAACATCCTTAAACTGGGGCCTTTGCATTTCGTGTGGTTGCATGTGTATTGTATGTTGGGTACATTAGTTTGGATTATTTTAGGGTCTAGGCATGAGCCAGGAATAGGCATGTGCCTCAGCAGCAAATTACGTTTTGGGCTTTAGAAGGGGAGGAGCTTTCGGTGTTAGGTGTTAAGAGTATTTGCTGGAGGAGTGTGTCGCAAGAGATGCCTTGGTAAAGTGGCAAGGGAGGCGCCACTTAAGCACAAGGGGGAGGGACGCCTCATGCAGGTTGAAGAGCTTTGGTTCAAGCTATAAGAATCCCCTTTGTGCATTTCTTTTTGATGCCAGGACAAGGGGGGAGTTACACTCAGGTGGGACTCTGATGGATGAGGTTTGAAAAGGTCAACAGTTTCAAATGGGTGGGAGGGAGGAAATTGAGAAGTTGACTCATTCAAACTTGTTTGAATGAGAGGTAGAGATGGATTCAAGGAGAAAAGAGGGGGCGGCATAGAGTTTGAAGGGAGTTGGGGTGTGTGGCCAAAATTTGAGTGGTGTGGGTATGCTCATTCGATTTTGGGGAGTGTGGGAATGGGGTGTGTCGAATTTAGGTTACTTTGGGCAATATTTTTCGGCATTTGGTGTGTTGGCTTTAGTTTCTTTTTTTCTCCTTTCTTTCATTCCCTTTGGTGCCGAAAATCACTTGGAATTTCAACTCCCTTCTTATCTTTTGACCATAGCCGAAAATTTGGAAGACCATTTGCGGGCCTAAAACTTTTTTCTTCTCTTCAATCTTAGAAGCTAAAATCCCTTGCTGGTTTTCTTCCTTTTCTCTTTCTTTTTGTATGCTAGCCGAATCCACTTCACCTATTTTTGCTCCATTTTCTTCTCCCTTTTTCGTCATCTTGTTGTGTTTGGCCGAACCAACCTTGCTTCCCATTCATCTTTTGCGATTTATTTTCTTGTCACTTTCTTGAAGAGTCGAAACCACATCGCCATTCTTCCTCTCCTTTTGGACCATAGTCAGGTAAGATTCCATTGTTTTCTTTTCTTTCTTCCCCTATGTCTCTGATGGCCGAATCTTTTCCCATCTCTACTCTCTTCCCTTTGTCGTTTCTTTTTGGGGAAAAGTCGGGATTTGGTAATTGTGTGGGTAGTGCTTTAGCGGAATACTCTTGGTTCTCATATTTGTTTTTCAGTTTTTGTAGTAGCAGATCGTCATCATTCATCCACTCCCAATCAGTTTTGTTAAGTGTTGTGGTAAGGGTTCCTGCCAATTCCATCCTTTCTTATTATGTTAAAGTGCTGAAGTCAGTGGCTAATCTTATAGGTTCTTGGCCGATTGAAGGGAGGGGACTCGCCTCCGTGTTACTTTGGCTTTTGCTTGATGATTGTAAGGTGTTGGGGTAAGGGGCGGGCAACTTCTCATGTTAATTCTTTTAGGATTTCGTGATCAAAGCTGAATGGCTATTTGCTAACAAGTGATGTGTTTGGTCGGACATAGGCAGGGGTTGACGCATACCTTGGATTTTCGGGACTTGCTCAGTTCATAGTTTAGATCCTGATCTCGATATTTGTTGACTTAGGTAAGGGATCTATTTGTTCGGGTTAAATCTATAATCCTTATTATTCTCTATGTTGATCCACTTTAGTGACCAAAGGTATTATGGACCCTAAAGTCAGCCAAACATTAGGAGGGGTTAGATTTGAGACCCCAGCCCCTAAGTTTAAGAAGAGGGCAGTATTGGCGGTTAGTGATTAGCCATCTGGGTGTGGGCGAACGCCTGAGCAGCATAGTAATCAAATAGCGGTGGTGTCGATTAATGACAGTATCGACGTAGAGAGTATTGTGTTGCGAGTAATCACTTCATTTTTCAATATGTTATATCATGTAATTACTAAATGTCGGAATAACTGTTGAAATGGTATGTTACCCTTGTTGGAAAAAAAGTAAGGATTCCAGGTAAGTCCGCTCTGTTTGGCTAACGTTAAATGCCTGTTAAAGTCTGTATATGTCATGCAATGTGATCTCTGAGTGTTAAGCATGATGTTTATGCCATGAAAAGTACGTACATTAATGGGTATGCTGAGAGGGGAAAGATGATTTAGACTGTCACCAGTGGTTTTGACCACACAGTGGGTTGGCCCCGCTCTCGATATTATCTGTGACTAAGACTCAGTGGTTTTGACCACCAGTGGTTTTGACCACATATTGCTATCTTTGTGACTTGTCCCTGTGGTCTAGCACCACCGTAGGTTTGCCCCACATATGGATATGGGATTGTCATCAGTGGTTTTGACCACAAGGTGGGGCCTATTTGTGACTACGGTCACCAGTGGTTTTGACCACACTGATATTATTCGTGACTACGGTCACCATTGGTTTTGACCACGCAGGGTAGATACTGGAATATGGATGGTTAGGTTTTGGGATTGCATGACTTGCATGTTGACTTATGAAATCGTGAACGAGCAGTGCTATTTTTGGGATAGGGGTTTACACACTGAGTCTCTATGACTCACCCCGATGTTTAATTTTGCAGGTAACTCTTAGATCGCGGATTCGGAGCCGGGGCGGACTCGAGGTGGCCATGCTCATTGTTTTTGGGTTTTGTTTTAGACTATTACTTTGGTTTACATACTTTAAAATTGGTTTTTAAGATGTAATAAGGCCACTAACTTTAATTTGGGGTTTATTGATTTGTTTTACTTTTTTTCAATGGAAGACTTTATATAAATTAAACAAATCTGCATGCCTTAAAATGAGTGTTTTCTAAGGTTACTCAAAGCAACGGGGTTTTTCTAAAATTTTACCATCTGGTAAAAATCAACAAGCAGTATAAATAGGTTAACACGGTTTCTTTGAAAATTTAATTGGAAGCGATTTTGGCAATCAAACTGAAACTATTTCTGCTTTTGAAATGAAACGATTAGCTTACTTACATTAGGAGACAGTGAAGTCTTTTTGAATCAGTTGAGAAATAACCGATTTTAAATAATGACCCCCTTCCTATTTCAAAATTTAATTCTTAACCTATTTTCCTAGAAATCTTTTTCTCATGTGACACATCGGATTCGGTTGTGGTGTGTTGACCGAGTTTGAGGTGTTACAATTTTGGTATCAAAGCCTGGTTCAAAAACTCAGCTGTGGGCCTGAGGTCAAAAATGTTTTCAATAATGAACTACAAAATGATTTTGATAGGAAACGCATGATTTGAAAGCATCGCATCGAGTCTCCGGCACCGAACCGCACAAGTAAGTACCTCTTATCTGCTGTTTATATGATTGTGGTGCTTGTGATATGACTAATAGTAATAGGGAACTACTTTAGAGACTGAAACTTGTAGGACTGTATGAACCTGCGAAAACAATCCCTATGATAAATTGTTCATAAAATTTGTCGTAATAATAGTGGAATAAATCTAACGTATAAAATTTTTAAATTAGATTAAAACGTGAACGGTAGTCATGAGCACTCGAGGTCGTGGACGTAATACACGCGGACGTGGTAGAGGTAGGATGGCTGTGTTCGAACCAGCAAGGTCTGGCCATGGGTCAGAGAATGAGGTACCACCGCCGCCAGCTGTGGGCGCAGAAGTTTCAGGATCAGACAGGAGGGGACGACGCAGTGTCGCAGGCAATACTGCGGGTTCTGAAGAGAGTAGCTGGAGCAAGTGGAGGATCGAGAGCTTAGAAATCTGTGTCCTAACGACTCCGAGCTAATGGAGCAGAGGTATTGAGGGTCCTGTCTAGAGTGGCTCCCAATCTGGTGAGTATTGGCTAGAATGACGAACGCATTATGGATGACTTGGACTTTACTGCTGAGGAAAAGCTGAAAGGGATAGTGTCTCTTTTACGGGATGAGTCTTATCAGTGGTGGCTCATGGTCTGGGATGGTGCAACAGCTGATGATCTCACTTGGGATTTCTTTAAGTCGACTTATCGGAGGAAATGCGTGGGGCTAGCTACATTAATGCAAGGCATTTTAAACTTGGTCACCGGGGAACAAGCGGTATCAAAATATAAAGAGTCGCTATGCTCGGGGTATTGTGGCTACGGAGACGAGCGATGTGTCAAGTTTAAGGACAGGTTGAGAGATGAGCTGCGGATGGTGATTGTACCATAGCATGAGAGAGACTTTACGGTCTTGGTGGAGAAGGCCAAGATTGTCGAGGAAGTGAAGCAATCGGTGAGACAAAATCAGGATAGGAATTGGACCAAGAGGAGTTCTGCGTCATCAGAGTCTGCCAGGAATTGGCAAAAAAGGGCTAGATATGGTGGGCAGAATTAGGGTTCCAAGCCTATTACTACTACTCAATGGCCGCCACGGTGTGCTCAATATGGAAAGTCTCATATGGGACAGTGTTGGACCGGGAACAGAGGGTGCTTCAAGTGTGGATCTATGAGGCATCAGGTAAGAGATTGTCCGTATAAAGTAGCTAGGGTCCAGTCTGAAGGTCAGGGGCGTACACAATTTGGAAGGGATGGCCAGCAACCACTTAGGGGTCGGTCCAATCAGGAGAGGTAATGGTTCTGGGCGAGGTCGGGAGCACTGGACAGAGGTGCCGGGAATATTGATGCAAGACAGTCGAGGTTGGTCTATACAGCAAGGGGTCGAGAGGAGGGCGACGCACTGAACATTATAATCAGTACGTTCTTGATTTTTGGACTGCCTTATATTACTTTGATAGATGTTGGTTCGACGCATTCTTATGTTGCCAGTAGTATTGTTGGAACTATGAACTTAGCCTTTGAGATTTCTTCTAGGGAGATGACTGTAATTAGCCCTCTAGGTCACTCTGTAGAAGTAAACAAACTTTATAAGGATGTACCCCTAGAACTTCAAGGGGTAGTATTTTTGGCTGATCTGATGGAACTGCCATTCGGGGAGTTCGATTTGATCCTAGGGATGGACTAGTTAGTGAAGTATCAAGTGAGTTTAGATTACGCAACTAAGCGTATGGTATTGAAAATAGTTGAGGGTGAAGAGGTGGTAATGATAGGTAATAGAAGAGATTATCTATCCAATGTTGTATCCGCTCTGAAGGCCGAGAAAATGGTGAGGAAGGGTTGTAAGGCATTCATGGTTCATGTTTGTGCATTGGAGGCCAAGAAAGTAACTGTAGGGGATGTCCGAACGGTGAAGGAATTTGTTGATGTATTCCCAGAAGAGCTTCCAGGTCTGTCTCTAGATCACGAGGTCAAATTTGGGATAGACTTGTTATCGGGAACCGCACCAGTGTCTATTTTCCCGTATAGGATGGCATCGAAGGAGTTGGTAGAGCTGAAAGCACAGATTTAGGAGTTGCTGGATCGAGGTTTTATCCGGCCGAGTGTATCACCTTGGAGAGCACTTGTGCTATTCGTTAAGAAGAAAGACGGTACGATGCGGATGTGTATAGATTATCGACAACTGAATAAGCTGATGATCAAGAACAAGTACCCGTTGTCGAGGATAGATGACCTGTTCGATCAACCTAAGGGTGCATCAGTCTTCTCTAAAATTGACCTAAGGTCGGGGTATCACCAGCTTAAGGTAAAGGAGGCCGATATTCACAAAACTGCATTTCGCACTCTTTATGGGCACTACAAGTTCTTGATAATGCCTTTTGGGTTGACCAATACGCTGACAGCATTCATGGACATGATGAATCAGGTGTTTCAGCCTTACTTGGATCGCTTTGTTGTGGTATTCATAGATGACATATAGTGTACTCGAAATCTGATGAGGAGCATGATTCGCACCTGCGTGTGGTTTTACAGATTCTGAGGGGGAAGCAGTTATTCGCAAAGTTTAGTAAATGCGAGTTACGCTAAATGAGGTAACTTTCTTAGATCACGTGGTATCAACCGAGGGATTAGGGTAGATCCTCGAGAAGATTGGCGTGATAGGCGGAAACCACCTAAGTCTCAGTGGAGATTCGAGTTTTACGGGTTTGGCGAGGATATTACATAAGATTTGTGGAAGGGTTTTCCTTGATTGCAGCGCCATTGACCAAGTTGCTGAGAAAAGGGGTTCCATTTGTGTGGTCGGACAAGCAGCATGAAAGTTTTGTTAAGTTAAAAAGGATCTTGACAGAAGCTCCGGTGTTGATTCAACTTGAGGCAGGGAAGGAATTTACGATTTATTGTGATGCATCACATACTGGTTTGGGTTGTGTGCTGATGCAAGAAAGGAAAGTGGTGGCATATGCGTCTCGGTAGTTGAGGCCTCATGAAGTGAATTATCGACACATGATCTAGAATTGGCTACGATTGTTTTTGCCCTGAAAATTTGGAGTCACTACTTGTATGGGGAGAACTCGATAGTCTACACGGACCACAAGAGTTTGAAGTATCTGTTGACACAGAAAGAGTTGAATTTGAGGCAACGTAGGTGGATCGAGTTGTTGAAAGACTACGATTGTTCGATTGAATACCATCCAGGTAAGGCTAACTTAGTGGCTGATGCATTGAGTCACAAGGTGGTAGCGAATTTGAGAGCAATGTTTGCTCATCTTAGTCTGTATGATGACGGGAGTCTATTAGCTGAGTTGAGATAAAGTCGACTTGGGTAAATTAGATTAAGGAGGAACAGCTAAAAGATGAGGTTCTAGGTGCTCGGAGGTTACAAGTGCAGAGTGATGGATTGGAAGGTTATAGTTTGAATAGCAAGGAGTGTTGTGTTTCCAGGGGAAAGTTTGTATGCCAAAAGACGTTGAGTTAAGGCAGAGGATTCTGCAGGAAGCTCATACCAGCCCATATGCTATGCATCCGGGAGGTAGCAAGATGTATCGGGATTTACGTGAACAGTTCTGGTGGTCGAGTTTGAAGAGAGAAGTAACAAAATTCGTGGGTAGGTGTCTAACTTGTCAGCAAGTCAAAGCTGAACATCAGTTACCTTTGGGTCTGTTACAATCGGTGAAGATTCCTCAGTGGAAATGGGAAAGGATTACGATGGATTTCGTCACTGGGCTACCCCTTACGCCTAGCAAGAAAGTTTCAGTATGGGTAATTGTAGATCGTCTGACAAAATCAGCTCATTTCATATTAGTTCGGGTGGATTACTCACTCCAAAAGTTGGTTAAGTTGTATGTTGCAGAGATAGTGAGATTGCATGGGGTGCCAGTATCGATTATCTCAGATAGGGATCCTCGATTAACATCAAGATTCTGGAAAGCGTCATACCAGGCATTGGGTACAAGGCTAGATTTCAGTACGGCATTTCATTCACAGTCAGATGGACAGTCAGAGAGAGTAATCCAAATTTTAGAAGATATGCTGAGGGGTTGTGTTTTGGACTTTAGAGGTAGTTGGGAAGAATATCTACCGTTGGCAAAATTCACGTACAACAATAGTTACTAGGCAAGTATCCAGATGGCACCGTATAAAGCACTGTATGGATGAAAGTGTCGTACCCCTACGTGTTGGATAGAGCTGGGAGAACGTCAGTTGTTGGGTCCAGAGCTAGTGGCTGAAACAGAGGATAAGGTTAAGCTTATTCGGGCTCGTCTGAAGGAGGCTTCAGACAGGCAGAAGTCTTATGCCGATCTTAAGCGAAGAGATATAGAGTTCGTAGTGGGGGACAGGGTCTTTCTTAAGGTGTCGCCATGGAAGAAAGTGCTGAGATTTGGTCGGAAGGGCAAGCTGAGCCCTAGGTTCATCAGGCCGTATAAGGTGTTAAGGCGTGTGGGACCAGTAGCTTATTAGCTCGAGTTGCCAGTGGAATTTAGTCAGATCCATGACGTGTTCCATGTTTCCATGCTTAGGCGCTATCGATCAGATCCGTCACATGTTGTGCCAGTAGAGGAGATAAAGGTAAGTCTAGATTTGTCCTTTGAGGAAGAACCAGTGCAGATTTTAGATCGAGATGTCAAAGTTCTGCGTAAGAAGTTAGTTCCTTTAGTAAAGGTGTTATGGCGGAATCACAGAACGGAAGAAGCCACGTGGGAACTGGAAGATGCGATGCGGCAGCAATACCCTCAACTCTTTTGATCAGGAAACTTTGAGGCTAAAATTATTTTTAAGAGGGGTAGAACTATAACATCCTTAAACTGGGGCCTTTGCATTTCGTGTGGTTGCATGTGTATTGTATGTTGGGTACATTAGTTTGAATTATTTTAGGGTCTAGGCTAAAGCCAAGAATAGGCCTGTGCCTCATCAGCAAATTGCATTTTGGGCTTTAGAAGGGGAGGAGCTTTCGGCGTTAGGTGTTAAGAGTATTTGGTGGAGAAGTGTGTCGTAAGAGATGCCTTGGTAAAGTGGCAAGGGAGGTACCACTTAAGCACAAGGGGGAGGGACGCATCATGCAGGTGGGAGAGCTTTGGTTCGAGATGCAAGAATCCCTTTGTGCATTTCTTTTTGACGCCAAGACAAGGGGGAGTTGCCCTCAAGTGGGACTCTGATGGATGAGGTTTGAAAGGGTCAACAGTTTCAAATGGGTGGAAGAGAGGAAATTGAAGAAGTTGACTAATTCAAACTTGTTTGAATGAGAGGTAGAAGAGGGGGCGGCATAGAGTTTGAAGGGAGTTAGGGTGTGTGGTTGAAATTTGAGTGGTGTGGGTGTGTGCATTTGGTTTTGGGGAGTGTGGGAAAGGGGTGTGCCAAATTTAGGTTGCTTTGGGTAATATTTTTCAGCATTTGGTGTGTTGGCTTTAGTTTCTTTTTTTTCTCCTTTCTTTCATTCCCTTTGGTGCCGAAAATCACTTGAAATTTCAACTCCCTTCACATCTTTTAACCATAGCTAAAATTTGGAAGACCATTTGGGGGCCTAAAACTTTTCTCTTTTCTTTAATCTTAGAAGCCAAAATCCCTTGATGGTTTTCTTCTTTTTCTCCTTCATTTTGTGTGCTAGCCGAATCCACTTCACCTATTTTTGCTTCATTTTCTTCTCCCTTTTTCGACATCTTGTTGTGTTTGGCCGAACCAACCTTGCTTCCCATTAATCTTATGCAATTTATTTTCTTGTCACTTTCTTGAAGAGCGAAACCACATCCCCATTCTTCCTCTCCCTTTGGACCATAGTCAGGTAAGATTCAATTGTTTTCTTTTCTTTCTTCTCTTATGTATCTGATGGTCGAATGTTCTCCCATCTCTACTCTCTTCCCTTTGTCGTTTCTTTTTGGGGACATGTCGGGATTTGGCGATTGTGTGGGTAGTGCTTTAGCCGAATACTCTTGGTTCTCATATTTGTTCTTCGGTTTTTGTAGTAGCAGATCGTCATCATTCATCCACTCCCAATCAGTTTTGTTAAGTGTTGTGGTAAGGGTTCCTATCGATTCCATCCTTTCTTATTATGTTAAAGTACTAAAGACAGTGGCTAATCTTATAGGTTCTTGGCCGATTGAAGGGAGGGGACTCATCTCCGTGTTACTTCAGCTTTTGCTTGATGATTGTAAGGTGTTGAGGTAAGGGGCGAGCAACTTCTCATGTTAATTCTTTCAGGATTTCGTGATCAAAGCCGAATGGCTATTTGCTAACAAGTGATGTGTTTGGTCGGACATAGGCAGGGGTTGACACATACCTTGGATTCTTGGGACTTGCTCGTTTCATAGTTTAGATCCTGATCTTGAGATCTGTCGACTTAGGTAAGGGATCTATTTGTTCGGGTTAAATCTATAATCCTTATTATTCTCTATGTTGATCCACTTTAGTGACCAAAGGTATTATGGACCCTTATATCGATAAGCGTTAGGAGGGGTTGGATCTGAGACCCCAGCCCCTAAGTTCAAGAAGAGGGCAGTATCGGCGGTTCGTGATTGGCCACACGGTGTGGGCGAACGCTGAGCGACATAGTAATCAAATAGCGGTGGTGTCGATTAACGGCAGCATCAAGCGTGAAAGCGTTGTGTTGTGAGTAATCGGTGTGTAACTCTTACACTTCATTTGTCAATATGTTATATCATGTAATTACTAAATGCCGGAATAACTGTTGAAATGGTATGTTACCCTTGTGGGAAAAAAACCAAGGATTCCAGGTAAGTCCGCTCTGTTTGGCTAACATTAAATGCTGTTAAAATGCATGTATGCCATGCCATGTGATCTTTGAGTGTTAAGCATGATGTTTATGCCATGAAAATACGTACATTAATGGGTATCTTTGAGAGGAGGGAAAGATGATTTAGACTATCACCAGTGGTTTTGACCACACAGTGGGTTGGCCCCGCTCTCGATATTATTTGTGACTAAGTCTCAATGGTTTTGACCACCAGTGGTTTTGACCACATATTGCTATCTTTGTGACTTGTCCCTATGGTCTAGCACCACCGTAGGTTGGCCCTACATATGGATATGGGATTGTCATTAGTGGTTTTGACCACAAGGTGGGTTGGCCCCACCATACTATTTGTGACTACGGTCACCAGTGGTTTTGACCACACGGGGTAGATTCTGGAGTACATCGATTTTGGGATTGCATGACTTGCATGTTGACTTATGAAATCATGAACGAGGAGTGCTATTTTTGGGATGGGGGTTTACACACTGAATCTCTATGACTCACCCCGATGTTTAATTTTGTAGGTAACTCTTAGATCATGGATTTGAATAAAGGCAGACTCGAGGTGGCCATGCTCATTGTTTTAGGTTTTTGTTTTAGACTGTTACTTTGGTTTACATACTTTAAAATTGGTTTTTAAGATGTAATAAGGCCACTAACTTTAATTTGGGGTTTATTGATTTGTTTTACTTCTTTTCCACGGAAGACTTTATATAAATTAAACAAATCTGCATGCCTTAAAATGAGTGTTTTCTAAGGTTACTCAAACCAACGGGATTTTTCTAAAATTTTACCATCGGGTAAAAATCAACATGCAGTATAAATAGGTTAACACGGTTTCTTTGAAAACTTAATTGGAAGTGATTTTGGCAATCAATCAAACTGTTTCTACTTTTGAAATGAAATGATTAGCTTACTTACATTAGGATACAGTGAAGTCTTTTTGAATCAGTTGAGAAACAACCGGTTTTAAATAAGGACCCCTTCCTATTTCAAAATTTAATTTTTAACTTGTTTTCCTAGAAATCTTTTTCTCATGTGACACACTGGATTTAGTCGTGGTGTGTTGACTGGGTTTGGGGTGTTACAACCATGCCTCGACAATTAACTAAGACACGGGCATGCCATAATTTACATGGCCGTGCCCCAATCGACAGAATCGAGACACGGCCTAAAGATGATTTACACGGGCGTGTACCATGGCCGCGCCCCTGTCGTGAAAAAGAGGAATTGTACTCAGATTTGGATACTTTGAGGCAAAGAAACACATTCCAAAGCCTATTCAAACACCGAGTAGGAAGTATACTTGAATTGGGACACTAGGGGGCCAAGTAAGGCATCTCAAAGTCTATATAAACACCCTAAGTGTAACCTGAAAGAGGCGGTAAGCTAGGCCAAGGAGCCGGGCCAGATAATCTATCTCAAGGAGCCGAAATTTTACTCAAGACGGCTGATTTCTCCTTCAATTCCTTCAAGGGGTTTTAGGGATTTCTTATGTTTTGTTTTATCTTTTCTCTTGAGATGTTTTCTTTATTCATTATGAACTAAACCCTTCAGATACCTAAAGGGGATGAAACCTAGATGAATCTTGTTATTGTTTTCTGAATTATATGATAAATACTTAGTTTGTTCTTAATTATGCATGCTTAATCCAAATCTGATGTGCTTAGGTAGAGGTGGAATAGACCCTACTTAAGAGTAGATCTGGCATAATATGCGGAGTTGATCGCACGCCTAGAGATAGGGTGACGAGATTTTTTCGGATTAGGGTGAAACCTAATATAGGAGTCCATAGATTGATTTACTACTATTCTAGGGGGTTATTATTCGAGAAAGAGATTTTCGTTAATTAACCTAGGGTTAGATGTTATTCGCCTCGAGAGAGGGTTTAATATATGTTAGGGAGTCATACGGATCAAAATAAGTGAATAAATTGTATGGTTCAGTGTTAAATAACAAGTGAAGTCAAGGTGGATTCTTCCTGAGGGTATCATCGTGATCAACTGAGTTTCTCTTCAAGTTATTTCCCAATTCATTCTTTTTGTCTTTGCGTCTTTAGTTTAGTAGTCGTTAATTTAGATTAAAATAGCTTCACTTATTTTAGGCTAAATAATAAAAAGAAAGTTAGTATTATTACTTTTAGTTCCTTTGGGTTCAACAATCCGGTCTTGCCTAAGCTATACTACTGTTCGATAGGTACACTTTCCTTAAGTCGTTGTCAAAGTTAGTTTTCAGGTTCGATCATTCTCTTTATAAATTTTAAAATTGACAAAACAACAATCAAGTTTTTGGTGCCGTTGCCGGGGAACTAAAATATTAAGAAAGCTCTAATTTTATTACTTTAACCATTATTTTTATTTTTGCAAATTATTTTATTAATTTTATTTCCTTCTTTTCCTAGCAGTTACCTCTAGTTTATGACTAGAAGGAACCCGACAGACCTCTAGTATACAATAGTGATATTGAAGCTACCGCTCTTAGGAATCGTAGAGAAATCAAGCGAGCCCTAAATTACACAGAAGAAGAGCGAGAAGGCAGATCCAATCCTACTAAAGGGATGGACGAGAATAATCCACCACGAGATGTGGCAGAAAATAATGCCCGCGTACTATGTATGATTATACTAAACCTTATTTAACAGGAGCAAAATCTAGTATTGTTAGGCCTGCTATAGCTGCTAATAATTTTGAATTAAAGCCTAACACAATACAAATGATTCAACAATTTGTTCAATTTGATGGTTTGTAGGACAAAGACCCGAATACTCATATATCTAATTTTTTAGAGTTCTGTGATACTTTCAAAATAAATGGCATTTCTGATGATGCCATTCATCTTTGGTTATTTCCCTAAAGGGACCAAATGACCAAAAAAATTTTATTAAAATATTTCCCACCGGCTAAGATGGCCAAATTACAAAATGATATCTCTTCGTTTGTGTAGATGGATTTAGAAACATTATACGACACATGGGAGAGATACAAGGATCTCTTGAGAAGGTGTCCACACCATGGCCTACCCTTGTAGCTACAAGTCCAAACTTTCTATAATGGTGTAAACCCCTCAATGAGGCAATTAATTGATTCAGCCACCGGTGGAACCCTGAACAACAAAACTCTTGAAGCAGCCTACGAGTTCATTGAAGAGATGTCACTGCTTAACTATCAGTGGCAAGTTACAAGGACAAAACCGACAAAATCAGCCGGAGTTTACAACCTCGATGCAGTGACCATGCTATCAACACAGGTAGAGATTATGAATAAAAAGCTTGATAGTTTGTGTTCTTCGCAGGTACATCCAGTCATGCAGTGCAACACAAGTGGAACTGTGGCGAATCTTGAGTACCCACCCTACCAACCAGACACAGAGAGCAAACAGATGAACTATATAAGTAATAATTTTAGATCCAATAATAATCCTTATAGTAATAACTACAATCCAGGTTGGACGAACCACCCAAATTTTTCATGGGGAGGCCAAGGAAATCAAAGACAACAACCTCTTCAAAATTTCCAAAATCGGCCATATCCACAAGAGAAAAAACCAAACCTCGAAGAGATGCTGACAAAATTCATGGTAAACACAGAAAATCATTTCCAAGAAACTGACAAAACACTTAAAGCAACGAGAACCGAGTCGGGGAACTTACAAAGTTAGTCAAGGAAGTCACTAATGCAGTCGAACAACTTGCAAAGCTAATGTCAGAACGACCGCAAGGATGGCTACCAAGTAACACCGAGATTAACCCAAAGGAGCAAATTCAAGCCATCTCAGCTCTTGACAGTAAGGGTTAGATGAACCCAATCCAATACAAGAAAACAAGGTAGACGAAGGTAAGTTAGAGGTAACACAAGAAAAGCCAAAATCGGTAATCAAGGAGCACCAACCTCGCATATCTTATCCCGAAGCGATGAAAAGAGACGATTCAGAGGAACAGTTCGGTAAGTTTCTTAAACTCTTAAAGAAATTACATATTAACTTACCTCTTCTCGAAGCTCTTTTTCAGATGCAGGACTCGAGGAAATTTTTAAAACAACTCTTGACTAACAAACACAAATTAAACGAAGAGCACCACATGGAATTGAATGTAGCATGCTTAACAATGTTATAAAATAGACTACCACGAAAGCTAAAAGATTAAGGGAACTTTACAATTCCATGTTTAATTGGTAGTTTAGCTATTGATAATGCGTTAGCTAATTTAGGGGCAAGAATAAATGTCATGCCTTATACATTATTTAAACGACTAGGTTTAGAGAAGCCCAAACAAACTAGGATGAGTATACAATTAGCTGATAAAACTGTTAGAATTCTTAGGGGCATTATCGAAGATGTTCTTGTCAAAATCAATAAATTTTTTTCCCAGTAGATTTTGTTATCTTAGATATGGATGAGGATAATACAATCCCCTTAATTTTAAGAACACCCTTCCTAGCAACTGCCAAGACTAAAATTGATGTTGCCACATGAGAACTCATACTTTGTGTAGGTGACGAATCAATCAGTCTTCAAGCTCTTGACTCGGCTAGGACAATAATCGATGAAGGTAAGGAAGGAAATTCAATTGATAATCAATTTGACAACCTTCATCGCAGGAAACACCACATGAAGACAAACCTGAGCCAAATCATAGAACCCAAACCGACAAAGAGAAGGACCAAAACCTTAAAGTCGACAGACTAGAAGAGCAGAAGACACACATCAAAGAAGAACCACACGAAGTAAAACCAGAGGAACCACCAGAAGAGCTTGTATGAACATCCAATCACTTCAAAATAGGAGACCATGTACTGTTAGACAAAGCAGATCTGAACATCATCACAATAGACCTAAAGCCAAAGGGAGAAATCCTTCTTAAGGTACACAATATCTTCCCATAGAACACTCTAGGTAAGCAACCCAATATTCGGCACTTTTAAGGTAAATACTTCTCGACTTAAACTTTTTCAAGGAGATGGAACTGTAAGTAGGAGGGAATATATTCAAACCTTTAAACCGCCCTGATTTTTTCAATTTCGAGGAAAGTCTAGCTTAAGACTATAAACGAGCGCTTCTCGGGAGGCAACCCGAGCTCTAACATAATTTATCTTTATATTTTAATTTCAAATTCTTTTCCTTTCTAAAAAATTTAGTTTTAAATTAACACAAAAATACAGATTTCAAAGCCACACGGCCTTACACATAGCCGTGGTCGTGGCAGTGTCGAAGTACCAAATCTCTGTATTGACATGAGCAAGGGCAATACACCCAATTTTCGACGTCACGGATCCAACTACTCTCCCACGGGCACTGGTAAGTTGGCATGGCCGTGCTCTATGATCGTGTGAAGCCACTGACTTACTAGACACGAGAAAGACATGCCCATGCTACCCAGCCGTGCCAACACACTACCTTTTCAGGAATGGGCGTGGCATTTAGAAAACTAGTGTGGGTGAACCAACACACCTAGACACACGACCGTGCGATGCGGCCATGTAATTCAACACACCCTTGGTCCACGGGCATGGGAAAGCACCAGAAAGCAAAATTCTATTTAAACCCACCCCCTTCCTATTCTTACTAACAATTCTTCTTCTTCTTCCCTTTCTCTCAAAATTCTCCCCTCTTCTTAACAAACTTTTTTTCCAACCCTTGAGCAACACCAAAGTCATGTTGAAGAAGCGTAAGAAGGCAAGCATAGTCTCTCAGACAGAGACACCGACACATAAGTCCATGCCAGTCTCTTCATCCTAACACCAAGCCAAGGGACTTTGAGACCATTTAATTTTTACTTTTCTTTTCACTTTTGCTTCAATTTCCTTATCTTTACTTCTCTTCTACTTAATTTAGTTTATTTTGTTTTAGTTTATTAGTTTTAGGTTCTAAAGGCTGCTTGAGAATCACACTGAAATCATGATCACAGCCCTTCCGCAGCCTTAGAAGTCACATCCACTTCGTGAACCATCTATCAATAAGGACCCTTTAGTCTAATAATCGTTTCCTTGAATTTCAGTTTTCTTCTTAGTATTCTTTTCTTTATTTTTCTTGTCCTCAATTATATTATTAGTATAGTTATAATGTTTCTTTAGATTCCCTGGCTATATCTTCCCAAGCTACCCAATTTCTTCATCTAGCACAATATTTGTCGGTAGCCACCCCACCAGCCCATAGAAAATGCCACCACCTCCAAATCGACAAGGGAACAAGGAATCCATCCAAAAATTTAGGAAATGTTACTTCTCCCCTTCACTTTTTTTTATTACATGGTTGTTTATCTATCTTTATACATTGAGGACAATGTATATCTTAAGTGTGGAGGGGTAAAAGTACCTAACTTTTTGCATTATTCCAAAATCCTAAATTTTAGTCTTGTTCCTAAATAATTTTATCATATTATTAATTAGCGTGAAATTTCTAATGATTTATGATTTTTATTGATAGGTTCTTGAGTAAGTCATTGATAATTGTGCATTGATGATTTATACTTGAAGAATACTAGAGAATCAAGCATGATAAGTCTATTTTTCAAGAATCAAAAATTTTCTAGGTTGTTAAACGAATTTGAATATTACTTTGAAGTTTGAAATTTCTGAGGATTGATGTCAAATACCTATAATTTTTGTGAGATTTTGAGCCTTATAGAGCATATATTCTTTTTTGTGCTCATTTTATTGATTATGAGTGTGTCAACACTGAATTGTTATTCTAGAACTTGCCTTGATTATACATGTCAAGACCAAATTAATGATTTGATATACTGAGATGATAAAGGCACCTAGGTTTTAACCAATTCACTCCACTAAAAAGCCTACCTTCACAAATTAACCCTTAGTAAACCCATTTGATCCTAACAACCCTTTTATTAATTTACCCACTAAATTTTAACCCAAAACCCTTTGTATTTGTTATCACCATTCCTTTGACTACCCTTCTATCGAGAAATGATTTGATCAGTTGCCTAATTACTTTATTTCAATTGATATAGTTATTTCTTATATTATGTAACTATTTGATTTGTTCTTAAAAACATCGAATCGATCAAAGTATATTTAGTATTAATAGCATAAAAAAAATAAAGTATATTCATTATTAGTTCTATGTTCTAAGAGCTTGTACGTTTAAATTCAGCATCTTGAAGAAGAAGCTTGTATTATTAGTATTTTCATGTGATGTAATTATTCAGATTATTAGTTTAATTATTTTTCCAAAAGTTAGGTAACTTATTAATTCAATCTCGATTCTAAACCTTCTAATTCAGCCTTTATCCACACCTTTAACCTAAGCCCCATTACAACCATATCAAATACCTTTTGATTTGTGTATCATCTCATATTATAGTGGTGTAGATTTGATTTTCAGGCAAGCCTATGGAATTAACTTTTAGGTTCGACTGTTGAGTGCTTAATTGTGAACCTTAAAATACTTTGAGTGATTTGAGTGAATCCTTAATAAGGATGTCAATCCTTGCCGATTTTGAACTAAAGGTAATTATTTAGATAAAGAGATACACATATGTTTTCGTGCTACAATTATATGACTTATATTGTTTGAATCTTTAAGAGTCTTTGAGTTAAATTATCCATGTATAAATTATCTATGAATTATGATAAGGCATTGTTGATAGGAGTTATGAATTATGGAAAGTTCGCTTTAATTGTAAGTTGAGAATTTTGCTTGAGGACAAGCAAAAGCTTAAGTGGGGGTATTTGATAAACAGTAAAAGTAATATATTTTAACCCCATATTTAGCATGCTTTTGGATGATTTAGCCTTTGATTTATGTAAAAATGTGCTCTTAATCCTTTCTTTTCATATTTTATACTCAAGAAAGCACCTAGGGAAGAAAAGAATAAGAAATGGGCTTAAAACGGGCCAATTTGGACCAAAGTAGAAATCGACACGGCCTGTACTTCAAGCCACACGACTGTGCCTCAACAGTTAACTAAGACACGGCCATCCCACGATTTACACGACCGTGCCCTAATCGATAGAATCAAGACACGGCCTAAAGATGATTTGCACGGGCGTGTACCATGGGCGTGCCCCTGTCGTGGAAAAGAGGAATTGTACTCAATTTGGATACTTTGAGGCAAAGAAACACATTCCAAAGCCTATTCAAAAATCAAGTAGGAAGGATACTTGAATTGGGACACTTAGAGGCCAAGTAAAGCATCTCAAAGTCTATATAAACACCCTAAGTGTAACCTGAAAGAGGCAGTGAGCTAGGCCAAGGAGCCGAGCCAAAAGGTCAGATTTGTGGGAATTACTCAAAGATAGCCAACTGATCCATCTCAAGGAGCCAGAATTCTACTCAAGACAGTGGATTTCTCCTTCAATTCCTTTAAGAGGTTTTAGGGATTTCTTATGTTTTGTTTTATCTTTTCTCTTGAGATGTTTTCTTTATTCATTATGAACTAAACCCTTCAAATACCTGAAGGGGATGAAACCTAGATGAATCTTGTTATTATTTTCTGAATTATATGATAAATACTTAGTTTGTTCTTAATTATGCGTGCTTAATCCAAATTTGATGTGCTTAGATAGAGGAGGAATAGACCCTGCTTAAGAGTAGATCTGGCATAATTAAGCGGAGTTGATCGCATGCCTAGAGATAGGGTGATGAGATTTTGTTAGATTAGGGTGAAACCTAATATGGGAGTCCATAGATCGATTTTCTGCTATTCTAGGGGGTTATTATTTGAGAAAGAGATTTTTGTTAATTAACCTGGGGTTAGATGTTATTCGCCTCGAGAGAGGGTTTAATATACGTGAGGTTATCTTATGGATCAAACTAAGTGAATAAATCGTATGGTTCAGTGTTAAATAACAAGTGAAATCTAGGTGGATTCTTCCTGAAGGTATCATCGTGATCAACTGAGTTTCTTTTCAAGTTATTTCCCAATTCGTTCCTTTTTTCTTTGCATCTTTAGTTTAGTAGTCGTTAATTTAGATTAAAGCAACTTCACTTATTTTAGGCTAAATAATAAAAAGAAAGTTAGCATTAGTACTTTTAGTGCCTTTGGTATTAGTACTTTTAGTGCCTTTGGGTTCGACAATCCGGTCTTGGCTAAGCTATACTACTGTTCGATAGGTAGACTTTCTTTAAGTCGTTGTCAGAGTTAGTTTCTAGGTTCGATCATTCTCTTTATAAATTTTAAAACTCGACAAAACAACAATCATATACCCTAGTCGAACAGTGGTTTCAAGACCACAAATTCGAGGTCAGAAAAATATTTTAATATAATTTTTATGTTTATAATATGTCATTAAACCTGTGTGAAAGTTTCGTGTGATAATTTTTTCGACTGTGTGTCGAATTGTGAAAAAGGACTTAATAGCATAAAAGGTAAAAGTTGTGTGCTTGTTGTTGAAGTGCTTATTTGGCATGGCTTTATAAATATAAAGTCCTTATGATGTTATTATGCCATTTTTAAGCTAGTGGACAATTATATCCATAGATTAAATGTTTTGTATTAAAATTTCATTAAGGGTAAAAATGTAATGTGATAATTAAACTTAATTTAATAAAACCAAAGGCATGAAAATGGCCATTCTCATCTTTCTTTCATCGAAAATTAGAAAAGAAAAAGAAGGTTGGAGCTTGTGATATTCGGCCATTGATGTTCTTGATTCAAGGTTAGTTTTTGATCGACTTTTGATAATTTCTACGTTTTTGTAATCGTTGCTTCATGCTCTACAAAACCCATGCTTAAATTTTGTGAATTGATGATGAATTTGAAATGTGCCATGGATGAATTCATAAGCTTTGTGAAGTTTTTTGAAGAATTATGGAAGTTATGTGATTGATTAACATAGTTTGTCTTTGTATTTTTGATGATTTTGAGTTAATGTGATCGATTAACATAGTTTGTGTTTGGATTTTTGATGATTTTGAGTTAATTGGACTAAATTGTGAAAATAATGTTTTGGAGGACTAAAATGTGAAATAAGTGAAATGTGAGGGCTTGTATAGACATAAGAAGAATTCTTCTAGGCATAGGTGAAAAGAAATTGTGTATTTGATGATTTTATGAAATAGGGACTAAAGTGTTTAAATGTGAAAATATGGGGGCTATTTTGTAAAATACCCTAAATATGTGTGTTTGGACTAAATTGAATGAATTAGTAATTGAATGAGTTGAATTTGAATATGTATAGACTAAGAAAGAAGAGATTCGGATCGAGATCGAGGCAAAGACAAAGTACTTGATTGATCGGCTAGTTTCGGTATTTCAACGTCCGAGGTAAGTTCGAACATAATACATGAATTTAACTATGTATAATTTTATAAAATGAATGGGATGATATTATTGAATTGTAAATGTTATGTGAGGAATCGAGTTATGTGGCTTTAAGTGTGTGTATTTGGAAATGTGACCGAGATGATTAGCACTATGTGTGCGAAATAACAGAAGCTTCGGCTTCGTGGTTGGCACTGTGTATGCTATACTGAATTACATTTGGTTTTGTATTGAGGCACTAAGTGTGCGATGTTATTTAAGCTTCAGCTATGAGTTGAGGCACTAAGTGTGTGATCTTAATTTAGTTTCAACTATAAATTGGGCACTAAGTGTGCGATTAAACCTAATGAATAATGAAGGTTGAATTGAAATGCAATATCGAGCATAAATTAGCTTGGATGGTGAGTAACTATGTATTGGCTAAGGTATTTATTGAACCTTTGTGGTTGATGGGATTGTGTATGATTTCATGAATGGTAGAGTAAGATTATTGGTTATGAATGATATGGTATAAACATTTGGGAATTGATCTATGTGATGAGTTCTTTTTGTTCATTGTATTTGGGCTATTAAATTGAATGTATTATGTTACGAACTTACTAAGCTCTTAAGCTTACTGTGTGATGTTTTCTCTATTTTACAGCGTCAGTAAAGATAGCTCAAATTCGGGGATCGTCAGCGGCTCTATCACACTATCGACAGTCTATTTTGGTATTTTTGAGATGTGTGTATAAGTGGTATATGGCATGTATAGGCTATTGAATGTGGCATGTTTTGTGTTCTGTAAATATTGCCATGAGTTTTGGTTTAAAGGTTGAATAGTGAAGTAATATATATGTGGGATATGTGTATGATGAATATGGTAACTTTCATGCTTAAATTGATTAATGAGAAAGGCATTTTAAGTGTGAAATTGTAGCATGACTAAATGATGCATAGTTATAAAATTTGAGTTGTGAATATGGTGTTTTGAAATGGATTTATTGAGTAGAAATTGAGTATAATAATAGATGGTATTGTTGATGACTAATTGGTGCTTGAAATGGTATGTTTTGGTTGCATTTGAGACATGAATTGGTAGTGGTTTGATGCATGTAGGTGATTCAAGGTGTGGGAGGCAAAATTTGTCCTTGAAAATGGCTTATAATTGCCCACACGGCTGAGCACACGGGCGTGTGGCTCAACCGTGCCATTTAAGTTTGCCAAGTGAAACAAGTCAGGCTCAAGCACGAGCTAGACACACGAGCGTGTGACTGGCCATGTGGTGCAAGTCAGTTTCGACCATGGGTGAGGCATACAGGTGTGTCTCAGGCCGTGTGGTCAAGTCAGTATGTATGCCCTGTTTTGCCACTGCTTGGATGCACGGGCATGTCCGAGGCCTTGTGAGGCACACACCTACCCACACAGGCTTGTGACCTCTGTACACTAGAAAAATGTTTGAATTTTAGAAATTTTCGTAAGTGCTCGGTTTAGTCTCGGTGTAACAGCTCAATTCTAGCCCTAATCAGAACGTTGTTTCGGGACCACGAATCCGAGTCGAAAAAATTTTTAAGTATTATTTTCTGAGTTAATTGTGTGTGAATTAGCATGTGTGCAAGTTTCGTATAAAAATTTTAGTGTTTGTGTGCTTAATTAAATAAAAGGACGTAATCACAAAAAATGAAAATGTGATGGTTAGTTGTAATAGTGCTAAATTGAGAGTGGCTTTTTAATGTTGAATCCTTAAACGACAAATAGTCCATTGCTTATAGTAGTGGATGGCATAAGGTCAAGAGTGACCTTATTATTATGTTTGTTATAATAAGTTATTAAAGGGTAAAATGGTAATTGATAAAGTATTATGTTATTAAAATAAAACACAAAAATAGGAAGCCATGCATGTGTTCATCTTTTTGACTGAAAAACACAAAAGAAATAAAAGAAGAAAGCTTAGCACATTCGGCCTTGGAGTTTGCTTTATCTAGGTATGTAATTTGTTTGGTTTTTGTTAATTTTTACGTTTTTGAGATCGTTGCTTTGAATACTATTCGACCCTTGTTGGAATTTTTGAATTTGATGCATGATTGCTATTCAGCAATTGATGAATGCTTTTGTTTTGTAGTGTTTGATTGTAAAATATTAAGGATATGTTTTGAATTAACATGTTTTGAATTGGAAATTTTGATGAATTTGAATGTCAATGATTAAATTATAAAAATAAATAGTTGAGGGACTAAAATGCAAAATAAATGGTTTGTAAGGACTTATATAGGCATGAGGAGCATTCACCCTAAAGGAGTAAATTCAAATTATGTGTATTTTGTATTTTGTGCAATAGGGACTAAATTGTAAAATTTGTAAATGTCAGGGGTAAAATGGTAATTTGTATAATTACGTGTTTTTGGATTAAATTGAATGAAAATATATTTGAATGAGCATAATTTGGAATTATCTAGATCAAGAACAAAAAGAAACGGGATTGGATCAGGGAAAGGTGAAGTTAGACGAATAGCCGAAAACCCTAATCCGTTGATTTCGAGGTAAGTTTTTAAGCAATTGGACTGTATTGAATTTTTATTCATAATAAAGTAAATGTTTTAATAGATTTAAGTATAAAAATAACGGGGATGGCTTAATGTGATAGTAGGTGGACAATGAGTTTACTTGAATGAAAAAAAAATGTACTTATTTGATAAGGTAGATACATGAGATGTTGACTTAAGTAATGAAATTGATCAAATGAATTGTATATATGCAAATTGTGGGAAATGTCGAATGTGAAAATGATTTGGGAATGAAACGAACTATATATATATATATATATATATATATGTATTTGTGTATAAGGAAGTGAGTAACATGTTCTAATAAAGCACTAAGTGTGCGAATCAAGATACCGAGCATTGTGTGTGCGAAATCGGTCGTTGGGCACTATGTGTACAAAATATAATGTAATGGCACTAAGTGTGCGATACATTACAAGGGATTTGCAATATTTGTGTGCTTTACCAAGTAACGACACTAAGTGTACAATACGTTACATGAATTTGCACTAAGTGTGTGGGTTTACAAATGTATTAAAGTTGTCAACTAGTGAATTGTATTAAACATAATGGCATGAACATGTATGTGATTCATGAAAGCTAAGAAGGTTAGTATTAAAATGGTAAGTGAAGTTAGATAATGAAATTTGAGTTATGTTATGTGGTTATGAGTTTTCAAGTATGTTTGAATGGATTCATGATGCAAAATTTAAATGATATCGAATAAGAAATACAGGAATGTTGGTTTTGAAATTACCAAACATGGTAGTTATGGAATGGTAATTTGATAGATATGTATGTATATAAACCTACGGCTATGAGATTGATGATACTCATGTTAATTTATTGTTACTTATGTGATGTTTAATTACATTCCTTACCATTGCTTATAACTTACTAAGTTGAGATAGCTTACCGTTGTGTTCATTTGACTATTTTATATATTTTGAGGTCTAAGTTTCACTCAGGGATCCTTGCCAAAGTCAATCACACTATCAACTATTTTGGTACCTTTTTGTGATTGAACTTAAAGTCTATGGCATGTATAGGCTGAACTACTCTTTTGAGTTATTTCGCACATGATGAATAAAGGGCCATGCAAATATGGCTTTACTCTTATGTTTGGGGTTTGAGTTGATTATGAATAGTTAATCATAATGATAATGTTTATCTATGTTCGGTTTTTTTGTAAGTTAATTTTAGAAAATTAATCCTTGATATTTCATTTATGTCAAATAGGTGGATGCATGAATAAGAATATGAATAGGACGTATAATAAAATTTAGTGATTGAATAAACTTATGTACAATTATGTGTATGTATCGCATGTCAAGTTATGAAATGATAATATCCTGCTCTATGTGTTTAGGCTAACTTCTATTTTGATCATTTAAAAGTTGTATATGTATTAAGTCATATGAAAGTAGCTAGACTAGTACGTTTGAGCTTATATATATTATGTTATTAGTTAAATGATTGAATAATTGGTTTTGATGATTTGGCTTGATATATATATGTAATAATGCCGTGAGATGCTATGTATATTTTATTGATGAAATGTGCATTAGATTTGGACTGTTGAGTATGAGATATTTTGGGCATATTTGACCTTTTGAATTGTTTTAATAAATTGGTTATAATGTACTTGTGTTGTTGCTTAGAAGACGTACTAAAATAGATGATTAAATGGTTTGATTAATTACATGTATGTGCAATATTTGCTATGATAATGATCTTATGCGGCAATATGAATGAAATGGTACATGTTGACTATTTATATGCGAAAGTGATCATGTTTGATCAGCTATGTTGTAACGTTATTATTAAAGTATGTTCGTTAATGAATTCGAAATTTGAAAGTTATGTGAATGTAGTTTATTTGACTTCAACTTTTAAATTAAGGAAGTATGGTTTATAAACATGTATGCCGGTTCAGGGTTGGGTTTAGATTGGTAATGCCTCATAACCCATTCTGGCGACAGACTCGGGTTAAGGGGTGTTACATTTGATTGGTATCAGAGCTACGGTTTAGTCGGTTCTCAGACTAACGTGGCGTGTGTCGGGTCTAGCTATACATGCCATAATTTATAATGTGATAGTGTGATGACTTCTGACAGTGAAATTGTGTTTCCTTCTTTCGTATAGTAAATGGATCCTGATTCCGAGCGAGCTATAGCTGATGATGTCGAGAGCGTGGCGCTTGCTCCCACGCAAGGGACCGCGCTGGAGGAATCTCGACTAGATGCAACTAATCCCGATGATGGGGCTAAACAAGCCTTCCATTGCATGATGAATGAATGGTTCAACCAATATATCTAGACCAATCCAACTGTTCAACAACCCCTGAATCCGAACACTCCCCCTGTAGTACTGGTGGTACCCCCGATAGTTAATCCTGAGAGAGCTAGAAAGCCTCCAATTGACCAAATTAGAAAACACGGGGCTCAAGAGTTTAGAGCCAAAGATGATAATGATGCTGAGCGAGCTAAATTTTGGCTCGATAATACCATTCGTGTTTTTGATGAGCTATCATGCACAGTGATAAGTGCTTGAGGTGCACCATATCTTTATTACGGGATTCTGCCTACTATTATTGGAACACTCTCGTATCGGTTGTTCCAAAGGAACGAGTTACCTGGGACTTCTTTCAGATAGAGATCCATAAGAAATACATCAGTCAGCGATTTATAGACTCCAAACGCAAGGAATTTCTTGAGCTTAAACAGGGTCGCATGACCATATCTGACTACGAGCGCAAGTTTGTGAGACTTAGTCGCTATGCTCGTGAGTGTGTTTCATCTGAGGCTGCTATGTGTAGGAGATTCGAAGAAGGGTTAAAAGAAGATATAAAACTTCTAGTTGGCATTCTTGAAATAAATAAGTTCATAGTACTTGTTGAGTGAGCTTGTAAAGCCGAAGAGCTGGGGAAAGAAAAACAGAAAGCTAAATTCGAAGATAGAGCCTTTCATAAGAGATCAATGGGTAAATTTCCTCAAACATCATCAAAAAAGTTCAAGAATGATGGTAGTCGATCCAAAGCTAACACATGGATCTCTATACGAGAACGACCGCCAGTGAGTTCACGGGCTACCTCGATTGCTAGTGTTGGCAATACCTGATTGAATAAGCTTGAGTGTCAACAATGCGGTAGACGGTATTTTAGTGAATGTTGGGGTAAATCTAACAATCGCACTTGCTACAAGTGTGGTTCACAGGATCATTTTATTTGGGATTGCCTAGAGATAGCTGAAAAAGATAATGCTCAGAGTGCAAGACCGAGCAGTACTGCAGCTAGAGGTAGACCATCTCGTAATGTGGGAAGGAGGGGCGATGCTCAGAGGGTGACTTCAGATGTGGCTATTCGATCAGAGGCCCATGCGCCAGCTAGAGCTTATGCCATTCATGCCAGAGAGGAGGCTTCATCACTAGATGTCATCACCGGTATATTCACTCTCTTTGATACTAGTGTAATTGCTCTGATTGATCCTGGTTCAACTCATTCGTATGTTTGTGAAACATTAGTATCCAGTAAGACTCTACCTATTGAGTCTATTGAGTTTGTGATTCGGGTTTCGAACCCCCTGGGTCGGTGTGTGCTAGTTGATAGAGTGTGCAAAATTGCCCTTTAATGAGTCGAGGCTCATATTTTTCGGCCGATTTGATGCTATTACCATTTGATGAGTTCAATATTATCCTCGGTATGGATTGGCTGCGATGCAAGAGTGAATTGCAGATGAAAGACTATTGATTTGCTGTGTCAAAATAACGACATAGTTTGAATTGAATCCGCGGATTTGAATGGGCTACCAGCAGTGATATGTTAAATGTTGGCTCGACAGTATTTGAGAAAGGGTTGCGAAGCTTACTTTGCTTATGTGATTGATAGTAAAGTAAGCGAAAAGAAGATTGAATCTGTACCAGTTGTTTGTGAGTATCCGGATATGTTCCCAGAGGAATTGTCGGGATTGCCACCTGTTCAGGAAGTGGAGTTTGGGATTGAACTAGTTAATTGGGATGACTCCGATCTCGATAGCTCCGTATAGAATGGCACCGACCGAATTAAAAGAATTAAAAAATCAGTTGCAAGAATTAACAGATAGAGGTTTTGCTCGACCGAATTTTTCTCCCTGGGGTGCACCAGTCCTATTTGTGAAAAAAGAAAGAACTTTGAGAATGTGCATCGATTACAGACAACTCAATAAATTGACTATAAAGAATAAATATCCGTTGCCACGTATCGACGATTTATTTGATCAGCTAAAGGGAGCTTCGATATTTTTGAAAATCGATCTGAGGTCAGTTTATTATCAGGTTATTATCAGCAAGTATGAGTCTAGCAATACATGTCATATATATAATTGTGATAGTGTGATGAATCCTGACAGTTGAAAATGTGTTTTTGTATAATAAATGGATCCCGATCGAGCAGTGGTGACGATGTAGAGAGCAATGCACCTGCTCCCGTTCAAGGGACAGCGCCGGCCACATCTAGGCCAAATGATAGTAGTCAAGAGAGAGAAGCTAAGCAAGCCTTTTACCAAATGATGAGCGAGTGGTTTTCGGAGTTCATTCAAATGAATCTGGCTGCTCCACAACCTCCACCCCCACAAGTACCGTTGTGCCACAAGTAAAGATCTGATCCGATTGAATAAACCTCCTGTGGATAAGATACAAAAGTATGGGGCCAAAGAGTTTAGGGCCATATCTGATGATGATGCCGAGCGAGCTGAGTTTTGGATAGAGAATACTATTCGAGTGTTTGACGAGATGTCATTGACTCCCAATGAATGTGTTAAATGTGTTGTTTCCTTATTGAGAGATACTGCATATAATTGGTGGAAAACTTTGATTTCAGTGGTTACGAGAGAGAATTATCTGGGATTTTTTTCAAGTTGAATTCAGAAAAAAACATATCAGTTAACGATTTGTTGATCAGAAACGTAAAGAATTCCTTGAACTGAAATAAGGCCGCATGTTTGTTACTGAGTATGATCAGGAATTTGTGAGATTGAGTCAATATGCACGGGAATGTGTTTCGACGGAAGTTACTATGTGTAACTGTTTCATTGAAGGGTTGAATGAAGACATTAAATTGTTGGTTGGAATACTTGACATAAATGAATTTGTTGTGTTAGTTGAAAGAGCTTGTAACACCCTTAACCCATATCCATCGCCGGATTAGGGTTAAAGGCATTACTGGACAGATCAAAAACTTATACATACATTTCATACAACCATTCATCTATCATAATCAAAGTGTCCCTTTTGTAAGTCAACGATACCTTAATCATGCTTTAGAATAAAGTCGGGACTAAACTGAACACATACTAAAATTCTCAGAAATTTAAAACTTTTCTAAGTTATAGAGGCCACACGCCTGTGTGGGAAGGCCGTGTGCCTTCCATGGCTACCAGACACACCCATGTGTCTTGGTCGTGTCAAAACAGAGTTTGTATACTGACTTATCCACACGGCCACCAGACACGCCCGCATGCTATGGCTGTATACACTTATGCTAGCTACTGACTTATTCACACGGCTACCAGGCACTCCCGTATGCCATGGCCGTGTACACTTAGGCAAGCTACTGACTTATACTCACGGCCACTAAGCACGCCCGTATGCCACGACCGTGTAGGCAAAACAAACCACTTGCAAGGTCAAAATGCCACCCACACTAGGGTCATCTCTCATAGCTGCACACCAATTCATTTCATGCACAATTATCATCCAAAGATAAGTCAAATTAAACAACCAATATTCACATCCAATCTCCTTTCTAATCATACCATTTCGCATACTAATTTGCATAAACAATTCTCATATAAAACCAAACATGATTCATTCACATTTACCTTCCATATAACCATTCCTTTGATCAAACATACTAACTCATAATGCATTCATATGCTTACAATAGCCTAACCATTTCATTAGCTACCAAACCATACCAAATCATGCATCATATAACATATTCACTCATTCATATTACCAATGTTTATGTAACCACATCTCATGGCTATGTATACACACTTTAAACATTATCCAAAATAACTAGCCTATACATGCCATATCTAGAAGGTAACAAAATAAGTTTGAGTAGTGTGATGATGACCCTAGAAGGTCCCCGAGCCTTCAGTAGCTTTGACGATCTATAAAATAAAGGAAACACACACAGAGTAAGCTTTTAAAAGCTTCGTAAGCCATATACAACTAAACTTAACATAAAATGCATATAACCATATTGATACAATGACATTAATGGTTCTCATAGCAAATTCATCACATATATTTCTTTGGCTCATTTTCTTAGCCATATTCTACCACATTCTTCAACTCAAATGTCACATATACACATAGCTCTTTTAAGCATCTCTTCATATATCATTCTATCATTTCATTTCACATATCCATCTTAGTAAGTTCATATAGATACTTACCTTTTATACACACTTAGTGTACATAACAAGCGTACTTGAAACGAAAATATCAATCACATGGTCGTTCGTATCTCGAAATTGCCTGTTGAACCATTCAAAATCTAATAGGATACTCAGAGTGCTCGGAATAATCGTACAATGCCAACGTCCCAGACGTGGTCTTACATGTAATCAGATATCGATGCCACTGTCCCAGACAAGGTCTTACACGAATCATTAAGATGCTAATGTCCCGGACATGGTCGTACATGTAAATCTTATATTGATGCCAACGTCCTAGACGTGGTCTTACACGAAATCTCTAATTAATGCCAATGTCCCAGATGTGGTCTTACATGATATCACATAACAGACACCTATGTCATGACATAGACTACCCTATCTATTCTTAGGTTCAAACGGGACTTCTCGGATGTTGTCACTATATCGATTCTATCTTGGAATTCTTGTATACATCATCTCATATGCATTCATCATTATCAATAGTCATAAGAACATACATAATTCAATACAAATACATTTATTTGTATATTGACTTACCTCGGATTCGGATATTCGTTCAAACTCGATTACTCGACTACTTTCGCTTTCTCTTGATCTAAGTTCGTTTTCTTCAGTTCTTGATCTATACATATTCAAATTTAACCCTTTAATTCATCAACTTATTCAATTCAATCCAAAAACATACATTTAGGGCTATTTGCAACTTAACCCTCACATTTGTATATTTATCAATTTAGTCCATTTATCATAAAACATCAAATATACAAAATCACCACATACCAATGCTGAGCCAAATGTTTATGTATCTCATACAAATCCAAACATTTCATTTATTTCATAAATTAGTCTCTCAAAATGCTATTTTCTCAAGTTATCCCTAATTAGCTAAATTCATCAAAAATTCAAGAACAAAACACGTTCATAAAACACATATCTTTCATTTAACACCATTACTCATCACAAAGTTCACCATTTCATCAATGGCACATCTCATAAACATCATCAATTTTTCAAATTACAACATGGGTTTTATAACATACGAAGCAACTATTGCAAAAACATAAAAATTATCAAAAATCGAAGCAAAACATACCTTAATCTAGCCAAAATGTGTGCCGAATATGAAGAGAGCTCAAACCCTTATTCTTTTTCTTATTTTCGGTAGATGAACACACACATAATGGCTAATTTCAAGATTTGTTTTTATTATAATTAACATAATTATTAATGTACAAAACTAACCTTTCATAATAATATATAAAACATATGCACAAAAGGTCATTTGTGACCATTATCATCCACTTACTTCATTATGGGCTTATTTCCTATTAAGGATTTCACATTATAAAAACATCAACAATTTGATACTTTCACAATTAACCATCAAACTTTCATTTTATGCGATTCAGCCCTTTTCTCTAATTAAGCATTCAAACAGACAAATTAACTCACGGAACTTAAGCACATGCTTAGTCACATATCATAGGCACAGAAAATAATATTAAAATATTATTCTAACTCGGATTTATGGTCCCGAAATCATTGTTTCGACTAGGGTCTAAACCAGACTATTACAATTCTCCCCTTAGGGATTTTCGTCATCAAAAATCTTACCGTTGAATAGATTCGGATATTGTTGTCTCATTGAATCTTTAGGCTCCCATGTAGCCTCTTCTATTCCATATCGATGCCATAGCACTTTTACTAATGGAATTTTCTTGTTTCTCAATTCTTTCATTTCATGAGCTAGAATACGGATCGATTCTTGTTTTTATGTCATATCAGAACGGATTTCAATCTCAGACGGAGTAATCACATGTGACAAATCGGATCGGTATCTACGGAGCATCGAAACATGGAATACATTGTGTATCTTTTCAAGCTCAAATAGCAACAACAATTTGTATACAACTGGCCCAACGCGCTCGATAATCTCATAAGGTCTGATGAACCTCAGACTTAACTTGCCTTTACGTCCAAATCAGAGTACTTTCTTCCACGGAGATACTTTTAAGAACACTTTGTCACCAATATCAAATTCAATTTCTTTTCGTTTTAGGTTCACATAAGACTTCTAACAATCAGATGCTGATTTCAGACTATCACGGATTACTTTTACTTTCTCTTCAGTATCTTTTATTAAATCAACCCCGTGCAGCTTATTTTCACTGAGCTCGATCCAATACAGAGGTGTTCGACATTTACGTCCGTACAAAGTTCATAAGGTTCCATTTTAATGCTCGACTGAAAACTATTGTTATATGCAAATTCAATCAATGGCAGGTATTGTTCCCACAACCATCAAACTCAAGAATGCAGCATCTCAACATGACCTCAAGAATCTAAATAATTCATTTAGACTAACCATCCATTTGCTGATGAAAAGCAGTACTGAAATGCAATTTCGTACCCAAAGCTTCTTGTAATTTCTTCCAGAACCGTAATGTAAACCTCAGATCTCTATCAAACACAATGGATAGTAGCACCCCGTGTAATCTCACAATATCAAAAATGTAAAGCTTAGCTAACTTATCAAGTGAATAATCAGATCTCATCGGAATAAAATGGGTGGATTTTGTCAATCGATGAACTATAACCCAAATTGCATCTTTCTTTCTCGGAGGCAGAGGCAATCCCAAAACAAAATACATTGTCACTCTATCCCGTTTCCATTCAGGAATCAGAATTGGTTGTAGCAAACCAGACGGAACCTAATGTTCATCTTTTACTTGCTGACAGACTAGATATTTTGACACAAAGTCAGAGATATCTGTGTCATTCCAGACCACCAATAGTGTTGTTTCAGATCATGATACATCTTCGTACTACCAAAATGAATAGATAGGCGACTATTATGAGCTTCATTCAAAATCAATTGAATAAATTCTGGGTTTCTCAAAACACATAATTGATCTCGAAATCTCAAACAATCATCATCATCAACTCGAAATTCAGATTCAGAGTTCGAATCACACTGAGCTCGTTTCGCTATTATTTCATTATCAACTTTCTAAGCATCACAAATCTGCTGTAAAAACAACGATTTTGCTTTCAATTTAGCTATCACTAAACTATCATCAGACAAATCTAATTGAGCATTCAAAGCACGTAGTGCAAACAATGATTTTCTGCTTAGTGCATTGGCAATGATATTTGCTTTACCCGGATGATAATCTATCACAAGCTCGTAGTCTTTAACAACTCTAGCCACCTTTTTTGACACAGATTCAAATCTTTTTGAGTCATTAGATATTTCAAAATTTATGATCCGAAAACATATGACATTTCTCCCGAACAGATAATGTCGCCAAATCTTTAATGCGAACACAATCGCAGCTAGCTCAAGATCATGTGTCGGAATAATTCTTTTCATGCGGTTTCAGTTGTCTCGAAGCATAAGCTATTACTTTTCCTTCTTGCATCAAAACACATCCCAGACCATTTAACAAAGCATCACTGTATATCACGAAATCTTTACCTGGTTTTAGTTGTACTAACACTGGAGCTTCAGCTAACAGAGTTTTCAACTGATCAAAACTTTTCTGACATTTATCAGACCATTCAAATTTAACATCTTTCTGAAATAATCTGGTCAATAGAATTACTATCATCGAAAAGCCTTTTACAAACCGATGATAATAACCAGCAAGTCCCAGAAAACTGCAGATTTTAGATGCATTTTTGGGGTTTTCAATCCAGAATAGCAGAAATCTTTCTCGGATCAAATTGTATTATTGAAGCCGATACAATATGTCCCAGAAAACTAACTTCATGCAACCAGAATTTACATTTACTGAATTTCGCATACAATTTATTTTCTCGCAGAGTTTACAACACAATCCTCAGATGCTCGGCATGCTCAGTCTCATTCTGTGAATAAATCAAAATGTCGTCAATGAATACAATAACAAATCGATCTAGGTACAGTCTGAAAATTTTGTTCATCATATCCATAAAAATAGCAGGAGCATTCGTTAGTTCAAAAGGCATAACTAAAAACTCGTATTGCCCATACCTCGTTCTGAAAGCAATTTTCTGAATGTCTGAAACTTTCACTCTCAACTCGTAGTATCCTAATCTCAGATCAATCTTAGAAAACACAGTGGCTCCTTTTAGCTGATCAAACAAATTGTCAATCCTGGGCAACAGATATTTTTTCTTTATAGTTACTTTGTTCAACTGATGATAGTCAATGCACATTCTCATCGTGCCATCTTTCTTTTTTAAAAACAGAACAGCAGCACCCCAAGGCAAGAAACTTGGTCTAGCAAACCCTCTGTCAATCAACTCTTGCAACTGTGACTTTAACTCTTTCAACTCTGTTGGTGCCATTCTATAAGGAGTTATCAAAATAGGTGTAGCACCAGGCAACAAATCAATACCAAATTCAACTTCACGTATCGGAGGCAATCCTAGCAATTCTTCAGGGAATACACCAGAAAACTCACAAACAACTGGTATTGATTCAACTTTCCTTTCAGATACTTTTGAATCAATCATATAAGCAAAATAAGCTTCGTATGCCTTTTTCACATAACTCTGAGCTTTCAACACAGATATCACAGAAGGCAATCCATTCAAATCATTAGACTTAATCCTAACTATTTCATCATTCGGACATCTCAAATCTATAGTCTTTCTTTTACAATTCACAACAGTATAATGTAATGTCAACCAATCCATACCCAAAATGATATCAAACTCATCAAATGGCAAGAGCATCAAATCAGCAGGGAAACAGATATCTCGAAACATTAACAGACAATTCTTGCATCCTTGGTCAACCAAGACACTTTTACGTTAGGGGTTCGATACTTTTATAACAAACTCAGTAGACTCTACAGGCAAAGTCTTACTGGATACTAAGTTCATGCATATATACAAATGAATAGAACCAGGGTCTATCAATGCAATCACAAAAGTATCATAAAGTGTAAATGTACCCGTTATAACTGTAACATCCCAAAAATGGGGTTATTTGGAATTTAATTATTTTTCTTATGTAAGAACTGCTAAGATATTATTTATGGAATAATAATGATCAATTTAAGGCTTTGTGTTGGCTCGATTTGGTAGGAAATTTTAGTTTTAATTTTTAAGGTAGGGAGCCTTAGCAAGAGGGTGTTATAAGAATAAATGGGGATAATTTTGTCATAAAATAAGCCTAGACAAAGTGGCAAAAGTGAGGCCACTTAGGAACTTGTGTGACGCCACCAAGGGAGCAAGGAGAGCCTTGGTTCGAGTCACAAGAATCCTTCTTTTGCATTATGGTGGGGCGGCAACAAGGAGAGAGAGTCCTTTCTCTTTAAACTCTAATTATTATTTAGATAATAGGATAATGTGAGCTTTTTAATTGGATTTTAATTGCTTAAATCTAAGGAAAATGGGAGATAAATGAGGATATTACATGGATTATTAAATAGATATTATTGAAGTTTTATGTTGAGGATAATCAAGGATATTATTTGATTAAAAGGATTATTTGGCTATTATTGGGAATTATTAGGTGATTATTATTATTTGAATTAAATCAATTTAGTGGTTATGAGAAAAACAAGGAGTTGGCTAAGCCTTGAACTCCTTGGACGGTAAGCTTAGGGAGGAGTGCGAATGCTTATAAAAGCCTTCAAGCTATCACTTGTTTTCTTTTTTTCCATCTTTGCTTGTGGTCAAACTCTCAACCCTCCCATCTTTTATTCTTTCTCTTTGAAGACTAAAAGCCATCAATTTTTTCAATCTTTGGCCGAATCCTCCACATCTCCATAGCCCATCTATTTCTTTTCTTCATAGATCAAAACCCCTATTGTCCTACCTCCAAATAGCCGGATATACCCTCTTGAAGTGCCGAAACCTCACATTCCTCCTTGGTTGCACTTTGGCCGAATAGTGCAGTGGCATTGATACTCCGGGACTTCTTTGTAATTCAATCGATTATCAAGGTAAGGATGGCGAACCTCCTTCGTATTTTCTTTTCTTGTCGACTTATGGGATTGAATGGAAGTCAAGTTTGACAACTAGTAGCAAGAGTTCTAACCGGTGTTGAAATCGATGATAGGCACTTCAGGATCTCAAAAGCAGAGAGATCGGACTGGCATTCTCGACATTCGGTTTTGGGTAGGTGGTGGTAAGTGTCTACTTATAAAAGATTACTCCTCTAATGATTAAGAAAAGCGAAAGCTATGGTTGCTAATATTGACCAACCTGTAGTTTATGAACCAGATTTGCGATTCAGGTGTCAAGCTAGGATTTAAGCGATTAGGTAAGGATGCGGTACAAAATATGACCCTTTAAATTATTTGGTTTGGCCGAATGGCCATATTACTAACCTTGATAGTTGGTAGAATATAGGGGCAAGGACTTAGAGTGTGGCCGATTGATTATCTTCTGGATTTAAGACTATCGTGGTAACAGTGTGTACATACACACTATATAATATATTAACTATGCTTAACTTTGTGAATGCTCATTTTATTAATGTAGCATTGGAATTAATACCAAATCGGTATAAGTGGTGATTCGTGTAAGTACCATTAATGTGATTTATTAATATTAATGCTTTTGGTAAGCATGATGTATTGACACATGAAATTTAAGAATGTGATGGCATGAAACATATGTATGTTTATACATCTGTGGGATTGATGAGTGGAGGCGGTGATATTGTGCCGACGGGCACCGATGTTTTGGTAACACACCGTGGCTACGGTCACGGAGGTTTGGTACCTCCAGAGGTTTGGTACCTCAATAGCGACTTATCCACATGGTTAACACCACGTGGGTTGGCCCCACTTGAGATATGGGATAAATGCGCGTTGATTTGGTATCACGCGATGGGTTGGCCCCATCACCCGATTTGTGTTTACTGGACACCGGTGTTTTGGTAACACATTGTGACTACATGTCACCGGTGGTTTGGCACCACCGATGGTTTGGTACCACAACGGGTAGAGCGAAGCATGCGTTTGGATGGCTAGGTTGGGTATTTAACATTTCGCATATTAATTGTTATATTGTGTATGAAAATGTTTTAAAACAGGGAAGGGTTACATACTAAGTCTTGGTGACTCACCTTCTCCTTTATATTTTTCGGTGACACTTAGATCGCGGATGTGGAGCCAGGTTGACTCGAGGTGGCCATGCAAAGGATTAAATTAAAATGAACTTTAATTTCAGTTTGATAAATTTTATTTTGGGTTTATTTCATTTGGTTGTAATAAGGCCTCCCAAACTTTAATTCTGTTATTTCCACATGTTGGATATTGTTTTAAACTATATTATTATTATGGTTGAATTTAGATCACACATTTTTTTAATTTAACACGAAAATGTTTTAAAATGCCATCAGACACGATTGAAATTTGTTTAATATCTTGACCCAATAAAATTTCCAAATTAAATCTAAGTATGTTTTCAAGAAGATAGCAAAAAATGAGTAGTTTTCAACAAAACTTAAGTGGATTTGAAAATGGGTTTCAAAAGTTCCTCTTCAGAATGACCCATATTCGGTCCTAACTTTTGGGTAGGGTTTGAAATGTTACAAATTAGTATCGAGCCAGTTCAAAACTTCATTTGTGGGGCCCAAGGCCCAAAAATGTTTTAGTAGGCCTTATTAATTATTTTTGGGTTTTAAAAGCATGGCCCGAGTCTCCCAGACCGATCCGCCTGTAAGTACATCTAAACCTCTGTGTGAATTATATTCAGTAGAAGGGTAGGAAGCATGGAACGAGATAGACTTATAGGAATTTGAACCTAGGATTAGATTACTCAAACACACAAGCTAAACATAAGACTTAAAGAACTAAACCAATCTATGACTTAGTCACCGAAGCTAGGGTGTGGTAACCCTCAGACGCATGTCTAGGATTGGGCTAAGAGCACGGTATTTAAGCGGTCCAGTGACTCACCACCTCTTCGCAGTATCCTACCAGTGCGTAGCTTGGGTTCACCCTAACTCGAGGGCTCGATGGTGTGGTAACCTCATGCGCATGTCTAGAAAGGTTCGGTGGGAGCTTGGTATTTAAGCGGTCAGTGTGACTCACCTCCTCTCCACACAAAACTCCGCCTGTGCGTAGCTTGGGTTCACTCGACCAAGAAGGTTCGGTCATAAGCTAAACATAATGACTAAAACCCGAAAGGAAATTAGCCTTGATTTGTGAAAAAGGAAGGAAACAACAAAACTTGGTCTTAAAACTTTTCAAATCACCCCTTCAAAAGTAAGAACAACTCTTTTTACAATGTTTTCCTCGAAAAGTTCTATTTGTGGAAAATTACGAAAATGCCCTTAGGGGTAAAATTACTAAAATACCCTTGGTTCATAAAGCGTCAACTCAATGATTATGTCCAAAATTCCAACTATTTCTCAAATATTCAACCCGACTTTGAAATCATCAATGAACCACTTTGGTTTTGGAAAATCACGAAAACGCCTCGATGTGTAAAATTACCAAAACGCTCGAGTACAAAATTTTTGCAATATCACCGCTTTAAGAAAGGAAAATCCTCAAAAGGACCCTCGAGTTTTACAATGATTAAAACACCACGATTTAAAAAAAATTACAAAATTACCACGATGGACAAAATTACCAAAATACCCTCGGTTTCAAAGTGATGGCGTATCTTTAAAATTTTACAACTTTTTCGAAAAACCCTCCGCTTTTGGGAATTTCAAACAACCTACTTTACTAAAGTTTTAAAATTTCTTTTATTACGAAAATACCTCAGAGGAAAATGACGGAAATACCCCTAGGTTAGAAATGGGCGTAAATGTCAGAAGTGCGAATAGGTATGGAAAGTATTAAGGAATGGATGCATGAACTCATACATGTGAACTAGGATAGAAGATGAAACCTTGTTTGCGAAAGAATCTCTAAATTAAAATTTCGTCATAAAATTTCTTGGCGGGTAATAAAGTGGAACAAACGCTAATACATAAAACTTCTTAATCAGTTAAAAGCGCGGTAGATAGAATGAGTTCAGGAGGGCGAGGGACGCCGTGGGACGCAGTAGGGTAGGATAGCGGTGTCTGAACACAGCCAGTCGGGACAAGGTTCAAAATGATGTACCACCGCCACCACCACCTCCGACTTTTGGAGCGGAGGAGCGAGATCGAGCGGGAGGAGGCGGTGTCATGGCGGTGTTGCGAGTCCTCGGGTGGTGGCTGGGTGGTGGAAATTTAGGAGCTCAAATCTGTTCCCGAGCGGATTCGGTCCAACGGTCGAGGTGTTCCGGTGTGTCGAGTGGCACCAGGTGAAGAGTATTGGTGGAATCTCTGAAAGGATAATGGATGATCTTGACCTGACCGAGGAGGAAAAGCTGAAAGGGGCGGTGTCGCTTCTAAAGGATGAAGCGTACCAGTGGTGGCTGACAGTTCGGGATGGAGCCACAGCTGATGACCTTACGTGGGATTACTTTAAAACCGCTTTTCAGAAGAAGTATGTGGGCACCAGCTACACTGACGCACAGAGGAAGGCTTTTCTGGGTCTAGTACAAGGAACTAAGTCCGTGGCCGAGTATGAGGCGGAGTTTTTAAGACTGGGTAGGTATGCAAGAGGCATCGTGGCTACTGAACACGAGCGCTGTGTCCGCTTTGAGGACGGACTCCGAGATGATTTGAGATTACTGATTGCCCCGCAGCAAGTCCGTGAGTTTTCATCTCTTGTGGAAAAGGCTAAGGTAGCCGAGGGGATCAAGGAGGCTGTGAGGCAGAATTATAGTAGAAATAATCAAAAGAGAGGATTTGGGTCAGCTGGATCCAGTGGTAATGAGCAGAAGAAGGCCAGGCAGAGTGGGCCAAATCAAGCGACAAGGCCCATAGCTACTAATCGAGGGAGGCCTCGGTAATCATTGTGGGAAGTCCCATTGGGGAGGTTGCTCGGCCATGATAGAGGATGTTTTGAGTGTGGGTCTTTTGAACATCGGTCGAGATTGTCCCTAAGCGAGCTCAAAATCAGCCGGAGGGCGTAACTGCATCGGGATCGAAATGTGGGACCGCAGAGGGTCGTGGTAATGGCAGAGGAAGCAATGGTCCTAGCCGAGGTCGAAGAACTCGTGGAGAGGTTCGAGCAAAGATGAGGCTAAGGCACTGGCTTAGTCTATCGCAAGGCGTCGCGAGGAGGGTGACCACCGGATGTCATAACCGTGACGTTTCGATTTTGGTCTCCTTATTATGCATTAATCGATATGGGGTCTACACATTCACACGTAGCAAGTAGTGTGGTAGAGACTTTGAACCTAGACTCGAGGCGCCGCTAGGAGATGGTATGAGTGAGTCCGTTAGGTCACTCTGTAGTGGTAGACAAACTTTTAGGGATGTACCCTAGAACTCCAAGGGGTCGATTCGAGGTCGATCGATGGAACTACCATTCGGGAGTTCGATTTGATCCTTGGAATGGATTGGTGGCTAAGTATCGGTAATTTGGATTCTTGACTAAGCGCATGGTTCTTAAGACTAGTGAGAATGATGAAGTGGTTATGATAGGTGATAGAAGGAATTACCTATCCAATGTGGTGTCTGCCTTGAAGGCGGAAAAGATGGTCAAGAAGGGTTGTAAGGCGTGATTTGGTTCGAATCGTGCTTTGGAAGCTAAGGAGTCGATGGTTGGAAGGGTCCGAACGGTTGGGGAATTTCTTGATGTATTCTGAAGAACTTCCGGTCTACCCCAGCAAGGAAGTCAAATTCGATATAGACTTGCTACGGAACAGCACCGTGTCTATAGCACTCACCGAATGGCACCAAAGGAATTGGTAGAGTGAAGGCTCGATTCAGAGCTCTGGATAAAGGGTTTATTCGACCTAGTATATCTCCGTGGGGAGCGCCTGTATTGTTTGTCAAGAAGAAGGACGGTTCTATGAGGATGTGCATCGACTACCGTCAGTTAAACAAGTTAACGATCAAAAACAAGTACCCATTGCCTCGGATCGATGACTTGTTTGACCGATTGAAGAAGCGTCGGTGTTTTCGAAGATAGACCTTAGGTCGGGTTACCATCAACTTAAGGTGAAGGGGGTCGATGTTCACAAGACGGCTTTTCGAACTCGGTATGGGCATTACGAGTTCCTGGTGATGCCATTCGGGTTGACCAATGCCCGTGGCGTTCATGGACTTAATGAATAGGGTATTTCAGAAGATTACCTAGATCAATTCGTCGTAGTGTTCATAGACGACATATTGGTCTACTCAAAGAGGAGGAGGAGCACGACAAGCATTTACGGATAGTCCTACAAGTGTTGAGGAAAAGCGGTTGTATGCCAAATTGATGAAGTGTGAATTTTGGGTGAGGAGGTGGCTTTCTTAGGTCACGTGAGTGTCGGTGGAAGGATTAGAGTGGATCCCGCAAGATTGAAGCGGTATTGAGTGGAAACCACCTAAGTCGGTGGCGAGATACTGGAGTTTTCGGGGTTAGTGGTATTAGGAGATTTGTGGAAGGGTTCTCTCGATCGCAAATAGCAGTTGACTAAGTTACTAAGGAAAGGTGTTCCATTTGTATGGTCGGAGAAGCAAAGAAGAAAGTTTTGATAGGTGAGGAAGATTCGACGGAAGCTCGGTTTTAGTACAACCCGAGGCGGAAATTATTCACGATCTATTGTGATGCATCTCACTTTGGTTTGGGGTGTGTGTTGATGCGAGATGGAAAGGTAGTAGCCTATGCGTCCCGACATTTGAGACCGCATGAGGTTAACTATCCAACTCACGACCGGAGTTAGCCGCAATGATCGTCGCCATACGAAAGTATGGAGACATTATCTTTATGGGGAGAAGTCGGTAATTTACGGACCACAAAAGTTTGAGGTATCTTCCGACACGTAGGATCTCGAATCGAGACGGCACCGATGGATTGAGTCATAAAGGACTACAACTATTCCATCGAATATCATCCGGGTAAGGCTAACGTGGTGGCTGACGCGTTGAGCCGGAAGGTCGTGGCGGACTTAAGAGCAATGTTTGCTCAGTTGAGCCTATATGACGATGGAAGCCTTTTGGTAGAACTTCAAGTTAAGCCAACATGGGTCGAGGAGATTAAGAACAAACAGTTAGTGGATGAGGGCTTAAATGCGAAGAGAATGCAAGTTCGGATGGTGGTTTAGAAGGGTATAGTTTGACCGGTGATGGTGTGTTATGTTTTCAAGGGCGTACAGATGCCAAAGGACATGGAGTTGAGGCGGAAGATTCTCCATGATGCTCATAGTAGCCCATACGCTATGCATCCCGGAGGTAGCAAGATGTATGGAGACCCTACTAATTGCCGTGGCCGGGTTGAAGCGTGAGATAACGGAATTGTATGAGGGAAGTGTTTGGCGTGTCGGCGAGTTAAGGTGAACACCGATTACCATCGGGGCTACTTCAACCCGGTAAAGATTCCTCAATGGAAATGGGAAAGGATCACTATGGATTTCGCTCGCTGGTCTACCCCTTACGCCCAAAGAAGAAAGATGCGATTTGGGTAATCGAGACCGTCGACTAAATCACTCACTTTATACCGGTGAGAATGGACTACTCACTCGAAGCTAGCAAAGTTGTATGTGGCGAGATAGTCGATTGCATGGTGTACCGTGATCGCTTATCTCGGATAGGGACCCAAGGTTCACTTCGAGGTTTTGGAAAGCGTTACATCAAGCGTTGGTACGCGGTTGGATTTCGAGATGACTTTCCATCCTCGAATTGACGGCAATCGAAAGGGTCATACAGATCTTAGAAGATATCTTTGAGGGTTGTGTCTTGGAATTCGAGGTAGTTGGGAGGAATTCTTACCTCTAGCCGAAGTTCGCCTACAACAATAGCTACCAAGCGAGTATTCAGATGGCACCATCTGAAGCAATCTTTGTATGGGCGGAAATGCCGAACTCCGACGTGTTGGACGGAGTTGAGTGAGCGACAAGTGTTGGGCCCGAAATTAGTAGCGTAGATCAAGACAAAGTCAAAGTGATTCGGTCTCGTCTCAAGGAAGCATCAGATAGGCAAAAGTCTTATGCCGATCTCAAACGCAAGGAAATGGAGTATGCTGTGGGAGATAAGGTCTTCCTGAAGGTGTCGCCTTGGAAGAAGGTACTAAGATTTGGGCGAAATGGGAAGCTAAGCCCAAGATTCATTGGCCCATATCTGATCTTTGAAGCAAATAGGACGGTAGCTTATCGTTAGAGTTACCAGCGAATTAAGTCGATACATGACGCCTTTCACGTATCAATGCTTTGAGACAGATCGGTCGGATCCATCACATGTGGTGCCCGTGATGTAAATCGGGTTAACGGACTTATCTTTTGAGGAAGAACACATTCAGATCTTGGATAGAGATATAAAGGTTCTACGTAGGAAGTCAGTGCCCTTAGTGAAAGTGCTATGGCGGAATCATGGTGCTGAGGAAGCTACGTGGGAACATGAGGATGTGATACGGCGGCAATACCCTCATCTGTTTTAGTTATGTAATTTTGGGATGAAATTTATTTTAAGGGGGGTAGAACTGTAACATCCCAAAAATGGGGTTATTTGGAATTTAATTATTTTTCTTATGTAAGAACTGCTAAGATATTATTTATGGAATAATAATGATCAATTTAAGGCTTTGTGTTGGCTCGATTTGGTAGGAAATTTTAGTTTTAATTTTTAAGGTAGGGAGCCTTAGCAAGAGGGTGTTATAAGAATAAATGGGGATAATTTTGTCATAAAATAAGCCTAGACAAAGTGGCAAAAGTGAGGCCACTTAGGAACTTGTGTGACGCCACCAAGGGAGCAAGGAGAGCCTTGGTTCGAGTCACAAGAATCCTTCTTTTGCATTATGGTGGGACGGCAACAAGGAGAGAGAGTCCTTCTCTCTTTAAACTCTAATTATTATTTAGATAATAGGATAATGTGAGCTTTTAATTGGATTTTAATTGCTTAAATCTAAGGAAAATGGGAGATAAATGAGGATATTACATGGATTATTAAATAGATATTATTGAAGTTTTATGTTGAGGATAATCAAGGATATTATTTGATTAAAAGGATTATTTGGCTATTATTGGGAATTATTAGGTGATTATTATTATTTGAATTAAATCAATTTAGTGGTTATGAGAAAAACAAGGAGTTGGCTAAGCCTTGAACTCCTTGGACAGTAAGCTTAGGGAGGGAGTGCCAATGCTTATAAAAGCCTTCAAGCTATCACTTGTTTTCTTTTTTTTCCATCTTTGCTTGTGGTAAACTCTCAACCCTCCCATCTTTTATTCTTTCTCTTTGAAGACTAAAAGCCATCAATTTTTTTCAATCTTTGGCGAATCCTCCACATCTCCATAGCCCATCTATTTCTTTTCTTCATAGATCAAAACCCTATTGTCCTACCTCCAAATAGCGGATATACCCTCTTGAAGTGCCGAAACCTCACATTCCTCCTTGGTTGCACTTTGGCCGAATAGTGCAAATGGCATTGATACTCCGGACTTCTTTGTAATTCAATCGATTATCAAGGTAAGGGATGGCGAACCCTCATACATATTTTCTTTTTCTTGTCGACTTATGGGATTGAATGGGAAGTCAAGTTTGACAACTAGTAGCAAGAGTTCTAACCGGTGTTGAAATCGATGATAGGCACCGGGATCTCAAAGCAGTAGAGATCGGACTGGCATTCTCGACATTCGGTTTTGGGTAGGTGGTGGTAAGTGTCTACTTATAAAAGATTACTCCTCTAATGATTAAGAAAAGCGAAAGCTATGGTTGCTAATATTGACCAAGCTGTAGTTTATGAACAGATTTGCGATTGGTGCCGAAGCTAGGATTTAGCGATTAGGTAAGGATGCGGGTACAAAATATGACCCCTTTAAATTATTTGGTTTGGACGAATGGCCATATTACTAACCTTGATAGTTGGCCGAATATAGGGGCAAGGACTTAGAGTGTGGCCGATTGATTATCTTCGGGATTTAAGACTATCGTGGTAACAGGTGTGTACATACACACTATATAATATATTAACTATGCTTAACTTTGTGAATGCTCATTTTTATTAATGTAGCATTGGAATTAATACCAAATCGGTATAAGTGGTGATTCAGGTAAGTACCTGTTAATGTGATTTATTAATATTAATGCTTTTGGTAAGCATGATGTATTGACACATGAAATTTAAGAATGTGATGGCATGAAACATATGTATGTTTATCTGTTGTGGGATTGATGAGTGGAGGGGGCAGTGATATTGTGCCGACGGGCACCAGTGTTTTGGTAACACACCGTGGCTACGGTCACCAGAGGTTTGGTACCTCCAGAGGTTTGGTACCTCAATAGCGACTTATCCCTGTGGTTAACACCACCGTGGGTTGGCCCCACTTGAGATATGGGATCGTCTCGCGTTGATTTGGTATCACGCGATGGGTTGGCCCCATCACCCGATTTGTGTTTACGGACACCGTGTTTTGGTAACACATTGTGACTACATGTCACGGTGGTTTGGCACCACCGGTGGTTTGGTACCACAACAGGGTGAGCGATGGCGTTTGGATGGCTAGGTTGGGTATTTAACATTACGCATATTAATTGTTATATACCGTGTATGAAAATGTTTTAAAACGGGGAAGGGTTACATATCGAGTCTTGGTGACTCACCTTCTCCTTTATATTTTTCGGTGACACTTAGATCTCGGATGTGGAGCCGGGTTGACTCGAGGTGGCTATGCAAAGGATTAAATTAAAATGAACTTTAATTTAGGTTTGATAAATTTTATTTTGGGTTTATTTCATTTGGTTGTAATAAGGCCTCCCAAACTTTATTTCGTTATTTCCACATGTTGGATATTGTTTTAAACTATATTATTATTATGGTTGAATTTAGATCACACATTTTTTTAATTTAACACGAAAAATGTTTTAAAATGCCATCGGGCACGATTGAAATTTGTTTAATATCTTGACCCAATAAAATTTCCAAATTAAATCTAAGTATGTTTTCAGTAAGATAGCAAAAAAATGAGTAGTTTTCAACAAAACTTAAGTGGATTTCGAAAATGGGTTTCAAAAAGTTCCTCTTCGTAACGACCCATATTCGGTCCTAACTTTTGGGCCGGGTTTGGGCTGTTACAATAACATCGGGAGATGAAGCTTCTTCACGAGCTCAGATAGCATACACTCTGGCAGGTGCTCTAGCCTTGGATCTCGCAACAATATCTCTCGTAGTTCTTTGACTGCCAGTGACATTTCTTACATTTTGGGAAGATCTACCTCTCGCTAGGATGTTATCAGATCTCGAATTCTGGACAGTCTTTGGTTCAACAGACTCTGGGCAATCATGGATGAAATGATCTAATGATCCACATTTGAAACAAGCTCGGTAATTTAATCTACAACTTCCCGGATGCCTTTTTTCACAATGCTTACATTTAGGTTTCTTGGATCGAACATTTTCAACACTTGCTATTGAAGTTGCTAGAGTTTTGGAGCTCATTTGTGATCTAACTCAATCTCTATTCGAATGTCCCAAATTAACCTTTGAACGGCTATGCTTATCTCGAAATTTCTTTGAAGCAAACTAAAATAATTTACTTGGAAATCTTTTTCTCACCTCTCTAGCTTCAGACTCAACTTTTCTTTTGTCTTTCCTGAGTGCTTCAGCTTTGCAAGCTCGATCAACAAGCACACAAACTCTTTTATCTCTAAAATCCCGACTAGCAAGCGGATATCTTCATTAAGGTCGTCTTCAAATTTTTTACACATTATTGCCTTGATAGATACACATTCACGAGAAAACTAACTCAGTCTCATGAACTCTTGTTCATATTTCGTAACAGTCATACAGCCCTATTTCAGTTCTAGAAATTCCTTTTGTTTCTGATCAATGAATCTCTCACTGATATATTTCTTTCAAAACTCAGACTGGAAGAAATCCCAAGTCTTCCACCACTGGTAAACCGCGTCTCGTAGTAATGATACAACACATTTAATACTTTCTTTCAGAGTCAAGGACATCTCATCAAATACCCGGATAGTGTTTTCTAACCAGAACTCGACTTTCTCAGCATCATCATCGCTGGTAGCCCTAAACTCTTTAGCCCCATACTTACGGATTTTGTCAATCGGAGGCTTGTTCAACAGATTCAGATTCATAGTTGGAGGCATACCAGATGTCGAGGGGGATTAAGCGGGAGCAGAGGTTGTGAAACAATTGGATTATTTCTCATAAATTGAGTGAACCATTCACTCATCATCTGGAAGAAAGCTTGTTTAGCTTCTCCCTCTTGACCGTTCGTAGCCGATCTTGATTCAGATGGAGCTATCCCTTGCGCGAGAGCAGGCATATTGCTTTCTACATCATCAGCTACAACTCTTTCGGGATCCATTACTATACGATAAATACATTTTAAATGTCAAGATTCATCATACTATCACAGTTCAGATATATGGCATGTATACCTAGACTCTGACACGCTATGTTAGTCCAAGAATCGACTAAATCGTAGCTTTGATACCAACCAAATGTAACACCCCTAACCAGTATCCATCACTAGATTAAGGTTAAAGGCATTACCGGAAAGATCAGAAACTTATATATATATTTCATACAACCATTCATCAATCGCAATCAAAGTGTTCCTTTTGTAGGTCAACGAGACCTTAAACATGCTTTAGAATATGGTCGGGACTAAAATGAACACATAATAAAATTCTCAAAAATTTAAAACTTTTCTAAGTTATAGAGGCCACACGCCCTTGTGGGCAAGCCGTGTGCCTTCCATGGCTACCAGACACACCTATGTGTCTTGGCTGTGTCAAAACAGAGTTTGTATACTAACTTATCTACATGGCCACCAGACACGCCTGTGTGCTATGACCGTGTACACTTATGCTAGCTACTAACTTATTCACACGACTACCAAGCACGCCCGTATGCCATGGCCGTGTACACTTAGGCAAGCTATTGACTTATACCTACAACCACTAAGCACGCCCGTGTGCCATGGCCGTGTAGGCAAAATAGACCACTTGCAAGGTCAAAATGCCACCCACATTAGGGTCATCTCTCATAGCTGCACACCAATTCATTTCATGCACAATTATCATCCAAAGATAAGTCAAATTAAACAACCAATATTGACATCCAATCTCATTTCTAATCATACCATTTCGCATACTAATTTGCATAATCAATTTTTCTATAAAACCAAACATGATTCATTCATACTTACCTTCCATATAACCATTCCTTTGATCAAACATACTAACTCATAATGCTTTCATATTCTTACCAGCCATACCAAATCATGCATCATATAACATATTCACTCATGCATATTACCGATGTTTATGTAACCACATCTCATGGCTATTTATACACACTTCAAACATAATCCAAAATGACTAGCCTATACATGCCATATCTAGCTATATATACATTTCAAAGGTACCAAAATAAGTTTGAGTAGTGTGATGACGATCCTCGATGATCTTTGAGCCTTCAGTAGCTTTAACGATCTATAAAATAGAGCAAACACACACAGAGTAGCTTTTAAAAGCTTAGTAAGCCATATACAAATAAACTTAACATAAAATGCATATAACCATATTGATATAATGACATTAATGGTTCTCATAGAAAATTCATCACATATATTTCTTTGGCTCATTTGCTTAGCTATATTCTACCACATTCTTCAACTCAAATGTCACATATACACATAGCTCTTTTAAGCATCTCTTCATATCATTATATCATTTCATTTCACATATCCATCTTAGTAAGTTCATGTAGATACTTACCTTTCATACACACTTAGTGTACATAACAAGCGTACCTAAAACGGAAATACCAATAACATGGTCGTTCATATCTCAGAATTGCCCGTTGAACCATTCAGAATCTAATAGGATACTTAGAGTGCTCGAAATAGTCATACAATGCCAACGTCCCAAACGTGGTCTTACATGTAATCAGATATTGATGCCGCTGTCCCATACAGGGTCTTACACGAATAATTACAATGCCAATGTCTCAGACATGGTCTTTCACGTAAATCTCATATCGATGCCAACATCCCTGACGTGGTCTTACATGAAATCTCAAATCAATGCCAATGTCCCAGATGTGGCCTTACATGATATCACATAACAGACACTTATGTCATGACATAGACTACCCTATCTATTCCTAGGTTCAAACGGGACTTCTCGGACGTTGTCACTATATCAGTTCTATCTCGAAATTCTTGTATACATCATCTCATATGCATTCATCATTATCAATAGTCATAAGAACATACATAATTCAATTCAAATACATTTTTTTTATATATTGACTTACCTCGGATTCGGATATTTGTTCAGACTCGGTTATTTGACTACTTTCGCTTTCCCGCAATCTATGTCTATTTTCTTCGGTTCTTGATCTATAAATATTAAAATTTAACCCTTTCATTCATCAAATTATTCAATTGAATCCAAAAAAATACATTTGGGGCTATTTTCAACTTAACCCTCACATTTGCACATTTTATCAATTTAGTCTATTTTTCTCAAAACATCAAATATACAAAATTACCACATACCAATGCTGAGCCGAATGTTTATGTATCTCATACAAATCCAAACATTTAATTTATTTCATAAATTAGTCCCTCAAAATGCTATTTTCTCAATTTATCCCTAATTAACTAAATTCATCAAAAATTCAAGAACAAAACACGTTCATTAAACACATATCTTTCATTTAACACCATTACTCATCACAAAGCTCACCATTTCATCAATGGCACATCTCATAAACATCATCAATTTTTCAAATTACAACATGGGTTTTATAGCATACGAAGCAATGATTGCAAAAACATAGAAATTATCAAAAATCGAAGCAAAACATACCTTAATCTAGCCAAAATGTGTGCCGAATGTGAAGAGAGCTCAAACCCTTATTCTTTTTCTTATTTTTAGTAGATGAACACACACATAATGTCTAATTTCAAGATTTTTTTTATTATAATTAACATAATTATTAATGTACAAAACTAACCTTTCATAATAATATATAAAACATATGCACACAAGGTCATTTGTAACCATTATCATCCACTTACATCATTAATGGGCTTATTTCCTATTAAGGACTTCACATTATAAAAACATCAACAGTTTGATACTTTCACATTTAACCATCAAACTTTCATTTTATGCGATTCAGCCCTTTTCTCTAATTAAGCATTCAAATAGACAAATTAACTCACAGGACTTTAGCACATGCTTAGTCACATATCATAGGCACAGAAAATAATATTAAAATATTATTCTAACTCTAATTTATGGTCTCAAAACCACTTTTCTGACTAGGGTCTAAACTGGACTGTTATAGAGCCTGCAAAGTTGAGGAGCTTAGCAAAGAAAATAAGAAAGTCGATTCTGAGGCTGGAGATGAAATAAAAAGATTGATGAGCAAGTCATCTTAAACTTCATAAAAGATATTTAAAGATGCAGGAAGTCATTCAAATGCTTCGTTTGGACATTCGAATAGAGACCGAGTGAGACAAAGTGTTGGTTCGAGAACTCAAGCTCCAATTGAATCAAGTGTTGGTAGTGTTAAAAGCAACAAGCGTGAGTATAGATAGTGTGGAAGACGACACATCAGAGAATGTTGGGGCAAATACAATAATAGAACTTGTTACAAATGTGGATCACGAGACCATTTTATTCGAGATTGCCCAGAGTTATCCGAGAAAGATAATGTTCAGAGTGGAAGATCGAATAATACGATGGCTAGTGGGAGACCACCTAGAAACACCGAAAATGTAAGTGGAAGCCAGATAGGGACTACCAATACATATCTAAAATTCGAGGCGAGGGCACCTGCCCGAGCTTATTCTATTCGCGCTCGTGAGGAAGCATCATCTACAGACGTCATTACTGGTACTTTCACTCTATTTGATACTGATGTGATTGCATTGATAGATCCAAGTTCTACTCATTCCTATGTGTGTGTGAATCTAGTATCAAGTAAGACTCTACCTGTTAAGTCTACTGAATTTGTCATTAGAGTATCGAACCCCTTAGGCAAGTGTGTCTTGGTGGATAAAGTGTGCAAGAATTGCCCATTGATGTTTCGGGATACATGTTTTCTGGCTAATTTGATGTTGCTACCTTTTGATGAATTTTATATCATTATGGGTATGGATTAGTTCACTTTGCGTCATGCTATTGTGAATTGTAAATGAAAGAGTATTGATTTGAAAAGTTAGAATGGTGAGATAGTACGAATTGAATCCAATGATTCGAATGGGTTGCCAGCTGTTATATCATCAATGAAAGCTCTGAATTATGTGAAAAGGGGTTGCAAAGCTTATTTGGCATATGTGATTGATACAAAAGTGATAGAAAAGAAAGTGGAATCTGTACCTGTGGTTTTTTAATTCTCTGATGTGTTTCCTGAAGAACTACCGAGATTACCTTCGATTCGAGAAGTTGAATTTGACATTGAATTAGTGCCGGGGACAACTCCAATATCAATAGCTCCATATAGAATGGCATCGACTGAATTGAAAGAGTTGAAGTCTTAGTTGCAACAATTGACAGATAGAGGATTTGTACGACCGAGTTTCTCACCTTGGGGTGCCCCTGTGTTGTTTGTGAAAAATAAAGATGGCACTATGAGAATGTGTATTGACTACCGGTAGTTGAACAAAGTGACGATAAAGAATAAGTATCCCTTGCCAAGTATTGATGATTTTTTTATCAGATGAAAGATGGCTACAATATTTTTGAAAATAGATTTGAGATCGGACTATTATCAGCTCAGAGTAAAAGAATCAGATGTGCTGAAAACTACTTTCAGAACGAGGTATGGACATTATGAATTCTTATTTATGCCTTTTAAACTAACGAATGCTCCTGCAGTGTTTATGGACTTAATGAATCAGATATTTAAACCGTACTTAGATCGCTTTGTTGTGGTGTTCATTGATGATATTCTGATTTATTCATGTGATGAGACACAACATGCCGAGCATTTGAGAATTGTGTTGCAGACTCTGTGTGAGAAAAAATTGTATGCAAAATTTAGCAAATGTAAGTTTTGGTTACGTGAGGTTAGTTTTCTAGGTCATATTGTATCAACTGCGAGAATAAGAGTTGATCCGAGTAAGATTTCAGCCATTCTAGAATAGAAGCCTCCGAAAAATGTGTCTGAAGTCCGTAGTTTTCTAGGACTAGTGGGATATTATAGATGGTTTGTTAAAGGCTTCTCCATGATTGTGACTCCATTGACAAAGTTGTTACAGAAATATGTTAAATTCGAGTGGTCAAAAACATGCCAGCAGAGTTTTGAACAGTTGAAAGCATTGTTGACAGAGGCGCATGTGTTAGTTCAACCTAAGTCTAGTAAAGAATTTATAGTTTACAGTGATGCATCGTTGAATGGTTTGGGCTGTGTGTTGATGCAAGAAGGAAAAGTCATCGCTTATGCTTTGAGGCAGTTAAAGCCCCATGAAAAGAATTACCCGATGCATGATCTTGAATTAGTTGCGATTGTATTTGCATTAAAGATTTGGTATCACTACTTATTTGGTGAGAAATGTCATGTTTATACTGATCATAAGAGTTTGAAATATGGTTAGAATTCTTTGAAAGACTATGAGATGACTCGATGCTTTAAGTCGAAAGAATTGAATTGAGCAATGAATACTCGAGAGAAAGACACAATATGGGTGATAGTTGATGTTAAAATTATTAAACAAGATCAATGTGGATTGAATGTCGACTCGAATACATTTTGTTCAGAGTTGATTGATTGATTTTGAATGAAGCTCACAATAGTCGTTTAGTTATTCACTTGATAAATTAGCTAAATTATATATCAAGTTAAATGAACAGATTGTGAGATTGCATATGGACTTTGTGGTGCCACTATCTATTGTATTTGATTAACGATGAGATATGAGATTTACCTTGCAATTTTAGAAGAAATTGCAAGAGGCTTTAGGCACAAATCTTCATTTTAGTACTGCATTTCATCTGCAAATGGATGGACAATCTGAGCAGATCATTCAAGTACTTGAAGATTGTTACGATGCTGCATTCTTGAGTTTGAAATACGTGGGAAAAGCATTTACCATTGATTGAATTCGCATACAATAAAATTTTTTAATCTAGCATTAAAATGGCACCATACGAGGCTCTTTACAGTCAAAAATGTCGAACTTCATTGTATTGGACTGAACTGAGTGGGAACAAGATTCACAGGGTTGATTTGATAAAAGAGACTGAGTAGAAAGTGAAAGTGATTCGTGACAGTTTGAAAGCAGCTTCAAATCATCAAAAATCCTATGCAGATTTAAAACAGAAAGATATCGAATTTGAGGTTGGTGACAAAGTATTTTTAAAAGTGTCTCCGTGGAAAAAAAATACTTCGATTTGGCCGAGAAGGCAAGCTAAGTCCGAGGTTTATCGGGCCGTATGAGATCATCGAACGGATTGGACCAGTTGCCTATAGATTGATGTTACCATCTGAGTTAGAAAAGATTCATAATGTTTTCCATGTATCGATGCTTCGACGATACAGACCTGATCCATCGCATGTGATTGCTCCTATTGAGGTGGAGATTCAGTCAGATTTATCATATAGTGAAGAACCGATTCGAATTCTGGCATGTGAGATTAAAGAGTTGAGAAACAAAACAATACCATTGGTGAAAGTATTGTGGCATAAACACGGAGTTGAAGAGGCTACATGGGAGCTTGAAGATGCTATGAGAGAGCAATATCCAAACCTATTCACTAGTAAGATTTTCGGGGACGAAAATCCCTAAGGGGGGAGAGTTGTAATAGCCTGGTTTACACCCTAGTCAGAATAGTGGTTTTGAGACCACAAATCGAGGTAAAAAATATTTTAATATTATTTTTTATGTTTATAATCTGTGATTCAACCTGTGTGAAAGTTTTGTTTGAAAATTTTATGGACTGTGTGTCGAATTGTGAAAAAGGACTTAATCGCATAAAGGGTAAAAAATGTGTGCTGGTTGTTGAAGTGCTTATTTGGCATGGCTTTATAAATTTAAAGTCCTTATGATGTTATTATGCCATTTTTAAGCTAGTGGGCAATTATACCCATAGATTAAATGTTTTATATTAAAATTTCATTAAAGGTAAAAATGTAATATGATAATTAAACTTAATTTAATAAAACAAAAAGCATGAAAATGGCCATTCTCATCTTTCTTTCACCGAAAATTAGAAAAGAAAAAGAAGGTTGAAGCTTGTGATATTTGACCATTGATGTTCTTGATTCAAGGTTAGTTTTCGATCGATTTTTGATAATTTCTACGTTTTTGTAATCGTTGCTTCATGCTTGTAACACCCCAAACCCGGCCTAAATGCTACGACCGAATCTGGCGTGTCACTGGAAGAAAACGTCTCACAAACCATTTTGGTCGACTTGATTTGAAAAGAAACTTTTGTGTAGTTAAGAAAAATGTGGTTGAATTGAGTGAATTGTTAAAACATTTTGAAACATTATTCAGCATGATAGAATCACTTTGTTGTTAACCTTGTTGATTATTTATCCGGCGTATAAATTTAGAAAAACTCAGAGTATTTACTTAAGTTTATAAAAACGTCCATTCCATAGATTACCTGACATGCCTTTTTTGTTTAATAAAGTTTAAGAGAAAATGGAAAGAATAATAAATCCCAATGTAAATTTTAAGTGGCCTTATTACAAACTGAAATCTCAACTTAATGCAAATAAAAATTAAAACCAAAACGAACATTGAAATAAAAATAGATATTTCGCATGGCCACATCGAGTCCACCCCGGCTCCAAATCCACGATCTACGCATTATCTACAAAATGTAATGGAAGGGGTGAGTCATCGAGACTCAGTGTGTAATTCCCCATCCCAAAAGACGTCAAACTCGTACACAGACTCATATGATACTATGCATGTCATGAAACCCATTACCTAAATATCCATCCGAGTCTCCCAAATCTACCCCTTGTGGCACCTAGCCATTGGTGGTACCTAACCACTAGTAACCGAAGTTACAAATATCCATATTTGGGGCTAACCCACTTGTGGTACCTAACCACAGGTGACGATCCCTTAAATCGATATGTGGGGCCAACCCACTATGGTACCTAACCACTGGGACGAGTCACAGAAATAATCATATGTGGTACCTAACCACTGGTGGTTCCAAACCACTGAGACTTAGTCACAGAATAATAATATGTGGGGCCAACCAATGTGTGGTACCTAACCACTGGTGACAGTCTTTGATAAATCATGCCTTCCCCATCCTCTCATCATACCCATATTTCATGTATTTGTTTCTCCATACAATGTGATCATGCTTAATCAATAAGAAAATATAACATGGCACTCACAGGTTTCACATAGATAAGGCATGATATTCAACATAATGGACTTACCCGAGTCCTTGCTTATATCCGTAAGGGTAACGTAATGTTTCCTACTGTCATTCGGCTTTTAACAAACACAACATTTAAAATAACAACATATGAAGTGCGTAAGAGTTACACACCTGACACTCGTACTATCGCACTCTCGGCTTTAACACTATCGTCACTCAAGACTACCACTATCTGCCTATAATCTTTCTCCGAAGCTGGCCCATAACCCGGTGGCCAATCTCACACTGCCGATACTGCTCACTTCTTGAACTTAGGGGCTGGGTTTATAGATCCAACCCTTCCTATCGCTTGGCTGGCATTCGAGTCCATGAACACACCTTGGTCACTAAATCATAATAAAGCAATGAGAACAAACTAAAAGAAATTGGTGTTCACGGCCACAGCCCTTACCTAGATCGACAAATCCCGGAGCCTTGGACTTGACCCACCGACTAACCAACTCCTAGAGATTTTCAACCGTAAGTGACACCACCCCACCTATATTCGATCAAGCATCCAACTATTAAACTAAGCGGCCATTGATAAATCGTAAAAGTAACATATTTTAATCCCATATTTAGTATGCTTTTGGATGAATTTATCCTTAATTTATGTAAAAAGGTGCTCTTAATCCTTTCTTTTCATGTCTTATACTCAGGAAAGCACCCAAGGATTAAAAGGACGTAAAACGGGCTTAAAACAGACCAAATTGGGCCAACCCAATAAGTTGGCATGGCCTGGACTTCATGCCACATCTGTGCCCCAATATTTAGATTGCACACGGTCACACCCTGATTTACACGATCGTGCCTCGTTGACAAAAACCCCAACACGGCCTGACCTCGATGTACACAGCCGTGCCCCAATTGGCAGACCCAAAGCACGGCCTGAACCTCAACTAGCACGGGCATGCCACGGCCGTGCCTCAATCAATAGAATCAAGACATGGGTTGGACCATGACTTACACGGGCGTGCCTTGACCTTGCCCCTGCCGCAGAAAAGAGCAATTTCATTCGGGAAAGGATACTTGAAGGCAAATAGACACATTCTAAAGCCTACTCAAACACCCCATTAGGAATTAGACTTAAATTAGGATACTTAGGGGCCAAGTAAGGCATCACAAAGTCTATATAAACACCTTAGGAGGCAACTTGGAAGGGAGTTCGGCAGAAGCCAAAACAAGGCGTAAGGTTTTAGCAGAGTTTTTTGCCAGAGCTTTACTCGTTTAGGGAATTACTCGAAGATAGTCAGTTGATCCATCTCGAAGAGTTTGAATTCTACTCAAGATGGAGGATCTCTCCTTCAATTCCTTCAGGGGTTTTAGGGATTTATTATGTTTTGTTTTATCTTTTCTCTTGAGATGTTTTCTTATTTTATTATGAACTAGATCCTTCAGATACCTGAAGGGGATGAAACCTATGATGGATTTTGTTATTTGATTTATTGGTTTATATGATAAATACTTAGTTTATTCTTAATTATGTGGCTTAATTTAATCTGATGTGCTTAGGTGGAGGAGGAATAGACCCTGCCTAAGAGTAGATCTTGCATAAATAAGCGGAGTTGATCGGGCGCCTAGAGATAGGGTTACGAGATTTTGCCGGATTAGGGTGAAACATAATATGGGAGTCCATTGATCGATTTACTGCTTCCTTAGGCGGTTATTATAAGAGAACGAGAGTTCCACTAATTAACCTAAGGTTAGACGTTATTCGCTTCGAGAGAAGGTTTAATATAGGTTAGGGAGTCTCACGGATTAAGCTAAGTAAAAGAAATCTTATGAATTGAAAGTTGGATAATAAGTGAAGTCATAGGTGGATTCATCCCAAAAGTATCGTCTTTATCAATTGAGTTTTCTTCAACGTCTTTTCCCAAATTTTTGTTCTTGTGTCTTTGCATTTAAGTTTAAGTATTTCATCTGCTTTAGATTAATAAACCAATCACTCCATATTTTAGGCTAAATAATAGAAAGAAAGTGAGTAGTAGTACTTTTAGGTTCCTTGGGTTCGATAAGAGATTCTTGCTCGAGCTATACTCATCGCTCGATAGGTGCGCTTGCCTCTATCGTTGTCGCAATCGATCTCTGTGTTCGATCACTCTTTTATAAATATTAAAACTAGACATTTTGCGGCGATCAAGTTTTTGGCGCCGTTCTTCGGGAATTCTAAAATATTAAAGCTCTATTTTTATTACTCTAGCCATTATTACTATTTTACTTTGCTAACTTTTCTTTTATTTAAATTTCGACAGATAATTCTAGTTTTTCAAAGGAATGGCATTGAATAATTATCATGGCAAGGCATGGGGACAATTCTCTTGAATCAACCAAGATTTTCAACATTGACGTGGTCACCAAAGTTATCTAATCGATTCAAATAATGAATAAAAAGATTGATGGTTTGAGTAATCTCTCGCAGGTACACCCAGTAATGCATTATAACTCGAATCTGAGAGGTGTGGAAAATCCTGAGTACCCACCCTACGGATATGGTATGGAAAACGAGAAAGCTCACTATACGGGTAACTATTCTAGACCACAAAATAATTTTTATAATGACACTTATAACGCAGGTTAGAGTTACCACCCCAATTTCTCGTAGGATGATCAAAATAGCCAAGGACCGGAACCTCCTCCAAACTTTCAACAATCACCTCACCAGCAGGAAGAGGAGTCACACCTTGAGGAGATGCTGACAAAATTCATGGCAGCCACAGACACCCGTCTCCAAGACACTGAGACCACCCTTAAGAATCAACAAGCATCAACCAAATGGATCGAGAACCAAGTTGGGGAACTTACTAAGTCAGTTGGACAACTTACTAACTGATATCAAAACTACTACAAGAAAGCTTGCCAAGCAATACCGAAACTAACTCGAGAGAGCAAAATCAAGCCATTTATGATAGTGAAGGGTTAGACGAACCAAACCCAAGGGAAGAACTTGTGGTAAGCAAAGGTAAGGTTAAGGTGTGCCATGATTTACCAAAACCGGTAATTACAGAGTACCAACCTCGTGTGCCATATCCCGATGCAATAAAGAAAGACCAAGCAGAGGAAGAAATTGGTGAACTCACACTTCGTGTAGATGACGAAACAATCACTCTTCAAGCTCTTGACCCAGCTAGGACATCGAGTAATAAAGGTACGAACGTTAATTTTATTGATAACCATTTGGTTTAACCTTCTTTACAAGAATCATCACGAAATCACCCAGCTGAGCTAGATCTTAAACCTTGCACCAACAAAAGAGAATTATACGAGGAACAAAGCCTTAAGGTTGACAAATCAGAAGAGCAAGAAATATAATTTAAAGAAGAATCGAAACCACGCGAAATAAAACCAAAGGAGACCTCAAACAAGCTGATAGGAACAACAAATTACATCAAAATAGAGGATCCGGTATTGTTGGAAGACCCTCGAATCACCAATTCAAACCTCAAGGCAAACAAAGAAATCACTTTTGAGGTACTTAGTGTCTTCCTATACGGCATAGTCGAGGTAAGCAATCCCAAATTCAACACTTTTGAGGTAAACATTACTCGACTTAAACTATATATCCATAACCAAGTGATCGATGAGAAAGGATTTTCACCTCCTCAAACCACCATGACCATAATGAATGCGGGTAAAGTCTAGCTTAAGATTATAAGCGAGCGCTTCTCGGGAGGCAACCGAGCACTAACCCGTTTTACATTTTTATTATTTTATTTTATTTTATTCTTATTTTTCCTTTTAGCACCTAACCATAAACTAACCAAAGGGTGGATTTCTAGTCCACACGGCCTACACACAGGTATGCCGTGGCCGTGAAAGCCGAGGATGAATCATAGGCGTGCAAAAACCGCACGACTTTTTTTCCCAAACACGGTAGCGATAATAGTCCACGCCGCGCTAACGCCTGCCCGTCTTGAGGTTCTTGACTTGTTAAGCACGGGCTCAACACGACCGGGCCTTCCAACCGTGCCAACATTCTGAGTTATCGAACACGAGAGGAGCATGCCCGTATTGAATGATCGTGTGAAGAAAGACACGGCATGCCACTACATCCACACTGTGTTCGAACACCTGACGCGCCCAAAATAAAATCCCTACACACGGGCTACATCTCTATTTAAACCCCATTCCCCTTTTTCTAGTTGTCTTTCATTTTCCATTATTTATTTTTATCTTTATTTTAATTTTATTTCATTATTATTATTTTTTTCCTTCTTTCTTTATTTTATTTTCTTTCCCTTATTCTTTACGATATTTAGATTTAGCTTAGGATTCAATAAAATTAGGATGGCTACTTAAAGGATTCAATTTCAAATGGCTCGAGATGCTTCCCCACGTTCACCTCCAAACCTATCCGATTTCTTTTCATTGACTTCATCCAAAATTTAGAAAGTTCACTTCTCTCCCCATCTTATGATTTTATGATTATTTTGCTATTATCTATCTTTGTACATTGAGGGCAATGTACATCTTAAGTGTGGGGGGTTAACTATAGTATTATTTTAAAATCCCTGAATTATGCCTTGTTCTAAAGTAAAGTTTCTCATACTATTAATTAGGATGAAATTTCTATGATTTATGATTTTTATTGATATGTTTTAGAGCAAATCATAGTTAATTGTGCATTGATGATTAAATTTGAAGAATACTAGAGAATCAAGCATGATAAGTCTATTTTTCAAAAATTAAAATTGATAGGTCGTCAAACTGAATTTAAGTATTACCTTGAAATTTGAAATTTATAGGGATTAATGTCAAAACACCCATAATTTTTGTGAGATTTTGAGCCTTATAGAGCATATATTATTTTCCATGCTCACTTTTATTGATATTGAGTGTGTCAACTTTGAACTATTATTCTAGAACTTGCCTCGTTTATGCATGTCGAGACCACAATAATGATTTGATATACTGAGATGATAAAGGCACCTAGGTTTTAACCCGTTCACTCCACTAAAAAGCCTACCTACACAAATTAACCCCTAGTGAACCCCGTTGAATCCTAACAACCTTTTTATTAACTCACCCACTAATATTAACCCAAAATCCCTTTGTATTTGTTATCAACATTCTTTTGACTACCCCTCTATCGAGAATTGACTTGATCAATTGCCAAATTAGGTTATTTCAATTATCAAAGTTCCTTCTATTAAGTTTTACTTAGTTTGTTCTTAAAAAAATCCAAGTTTATTCAATAAAAGAGCTTACAGCAATTAAACTCCAATTGTTGAAGAAAAAGCTCGTATTAAAGTATTATCAAATTTTAAAGTGAAGAAAATACTCTTTATTATAAAGTAATTATCAATAGTGGTATTATTACTTTTCATTCGATGTAAATATTCATATTTAGTTCATTATTTTTTTATTAGGTAATTAGTCAATTCAATCTTGATTTTAACCCTATAATTCAGCCTTTATCCACACTTTTTAACCCAAGCCCTGTTACAACCCTAATAAAGACCTTTTGATCTATTTATCATCTCATATACAATGGTGGAGATTTGATTTTCAGGCAAGCCTATGGGATTAGCTTTTCAGGTTCGACTTTTAAGCGCTCTTTCTTGATCCTTAAACACTTTGAGTGCTTTGAGTGAATCTTTAGTGAGGATGTCAATCCTTGTCGATTTTGAATCAAAGGTAATTATATAAATAAGGGGAGACACATATGTTTTCATGCTACAAAATCATGACTTATCTCGTTTGAATCTTTAGGGCACTTCGATCTAAATGATCCATGTATAAATTATCTATGAATTATGATGGGGCATTGTCAATGGGAATTATGAATTTTGGAAAGTTCATTTTAATTGTAAGTTGAGAATTTTGCTTGAGGAGAAGCAAAAGCTTAAGTGTGGGGGTATTTGATAAACCATAAAAGTAACATATTTTAATCCCATATTTAGTATGCTTTTGGATGAATTTATCCTTAATTTATGTAAAAAGGTGCTTTTAATCCTTTCTTTTCATGCCTTATACTCAGGAAAGCACCCAAGGATAAAAAGGACGTAAAACAGGCTTAAAACGGACCAAATTGGGCCAAACCAATAAGTCGGCACGGCCTGGACTTCATGCCACACAATCGTGCCCCTATATTTAGATTGCCCAAGGTCACACCCTAATTTACACGACCTTGCCTCGTCCATAAAAAGCCCAACATGGCCTGACCCCGATGTACACGGCCGTGCCTCAATTGGCGAACTCAAGCATGGCCTAAACCTCGACTAGCACGGACGTGCACTACCATGCCTCAATCAATGTAATCAAGACATGGGTTGGACCACAACTTACACGGGCATGCCTTGACCGTGCCCCGCATGCAGAAAGAGCAATTTCATTAGGGAAAGGATACTTGGAGGCAAAAAAACACATTCTAAAGCCTACTCAAACACCCCACTAGGAATTAGACTTAAATTAGGATATTTAGGGGCCAAGTAAGGTATCACAAAGTGTATATAAACACCTTAGGAGGCAACTTGGAAGGGAGTTCGACAGGTCAAGCAGGGTATGTAAGGTTTTAGTAGAGTTTTCTGCCAGAGCTTTACTCGTTTAGGGAATTGCTCAAAGATAGCCAGTTGATCCATCTCGAAGAGTCAAAATTCTACTCAAGATAGAGGATCTCTCCTTCAATTCCTTCAGGGGGTTTTAGGGATTTCTTATGTTTTGTTTTATCTTTTCTCTTGAGATGTTTTCTTATTTTATTATGAACTAGATCCTTCAGATACCTGAAGGGGATGAAACCTATGATGGATTTTGTTATTTGATTTATTAGTTTATATGATAAATACTTAGTTTGTTCTTAATTATGTGGCTTAATTTAATCTGATGTGCTTAGGTGGAGGAGGAATAGACCCTGCCTAAGAGTAGATCTTGCATAAATAAGCGGAGTTGATCTAGCGCCTAGAGATAGGGTTACGAGATTTTGCTTGATTAGGTGAAACCTAATATGGGAGTCCATTGATCGATTTATCGCTTCCTTAGGGGTTATTATAAGAGAATGATAGTTCCACTAATTAACCTAAGGTTAGACGTTATTCGCTCGAGAGAAGGTTTAATATAGGTTAGGAGTCTCACGGATCAAGCTAAGTAAAAGAAATCATATGAATTGAAAGTTGGATAATAAGTGAAGTCATAGGTGGATTCTTCCGAAGGTATCGCCTTTATCAATTGAGTTTTCTTCAACGCCTTTTCCCAAAGTTTTGTTCTTTTGTCTTTGCATTTAAGTTTAAGTATTTCATCTGCTTTAGATTAATAAACCAATCACTCCATATTTTAGGCTAAATAATAGAAAGAAAGTGAGTAGTAGTACTTTTAGGTTCCTTGGGTTCGATAAGATATTATTGCCTGAGCTATACTACTGTTCGATAGGTGCGCTTGCCTCTATCGTTGTCGCAGTCAGTCTACAGGCACTCTTTTATAAATATTAAAACTAGACTATTTTGCAGCGATCAAGTCGGCTTAAGCAGGAAATCTCGAAAGAGATATTATGAGATAAAAGAAATTAGCCCTCTTACCTTCACTTGACCGATTAAAACACCACCTAGCAAGATTCGGCCCAACAACCCCTTAAAGATGATTCGGCAAGAGCTGGAACAGTAGGGAATCCAAAATAGGAAGCCAAAAATGGAAACAAGTTCTTCAATTGTATGATTAGGGGTTTCAGTTCTTAGAGAGATGAAGAAAACACTATTGAAAAATGGCTAAAAGGTTCGGCTATGGAAGAAGAAAATATGGGCAAAGAGGGTTCGACTTTTAGGAAGATATTGAAGAGGAGAAAAGAGCTAGAGGGTTTCAATTTTGGATAGAAATTGAGGCAAATGAGAGAACCCACAAGAGAAGAGAATTTTGGCTTGAAGAGAGGTGAGAAAGAAAGAAAAAGATGATCACCTGTGCCTACTAATTTCAGTATATCAAACTGAATTTCACCCCCTCCCCAGAGCTTGATTTTCGGCCAACTCCTCCTCCACCTGATAACTCTTATCCTCCTTTATTATCTTAATCTACATACTCCCTTCAAAAGAGGCCTCCTTAGCACCAACTCCTCCCCTCATAAATCAACATATTATCCACCTAAATAAAATGATTAAATCTCCTATTTTCTAGCCATTGTGCTGTCCTCCCTTCCCCCCTTAGAGTGCCGAATTTTAGCCCAAAAGCATAGGCTCCAAGTGGCCAACACTTAGGCCCAATCCTCCCCTTAGTGACGCCGCCTACTTGCTCCCTTACAGCACCACCAGATTTTGGGCCACAAGCCTACCTTGCAAATTTTAAACATAGATACCCCTTCTTTCTCTCCTATAGCTCCTTGTTAAAAAATTAACCCAGGTCTCAACCCAAACCTGAGCCCAATTCGCACCTCTAAATCTCAAGCTAACACTTTTAACCCTACAATACACAAAATGCATAGAAATTAAAAGTTTTGGGATTTTTAGGGCATTACAACCCAATAGGCCCAAATCTACTAGGCCCAAATTTGGATGTTACAGATCTACCCTCCTTAAAGAAATTTCATCTTCGAAATTTTCAACTAACTATCAATTGCACTAACCAAGTCTCACCACTATGCTTTCGCTGCACACTCTAATTCTAAAAATAAACACTCAATAAACTATAGTAGGGTCCACACCATTATTCGCATCTGAAGCGTCTTCGTCCCCTTGGTAATGTGCTGCATAGACCAAAGCTGGCTGTCTTGCCTCAGCATAACCTGCACCTCTACCTAGTGCTCCATGACCGCGTTCATTACCAATATCACGCCCCGGCTTGTCCATGACCTCTCTGCGGCTACTGACCTCCTCTATCCGACTGAGCATTTCCCTGCCCTGCGGGTCCTACATCTCCCCGTGGCTGTGGACAGTCTCTAATCTGATGATCCAGAGATCCACACCTAAAACACTTTCCACTACCTGCCAAACATTCACCTACATGGAATCTACCATATCGAGCACACTTCTGTGTCTGTCTGGCAGCAGTAGGTCTCTCTACCTGGTACGGTCCATCCGACCTAGGTCTTTTTTGAGTGCGCTCAACTGCCCCTGACGATTTGAAATTTCTCCTACTTCCACTCCTATCCCTATCCCGATTCAATTTTTCTATCCACTTCACCTCCTCAGCTATCTTAGCTTCTCCACAAGCACCGTAAATTCCTACTCTCATTGTGGAGCTATCAACACACGCAGCTCATCCTTTAATCCGTCCTCAAACCTAACATAGCGCTTATGTCCGTAGCCACGATACCCCGAGCATACCTGCTTAACTCCAAGAATTTTGCCTCGTACCTGGATACCGACTTACTCCCCTGCAACAAATTCAGAAACGCCTTTCGTTACGCATCTATATAACTAGACCCAACGTACTTCCTCTAGTAAGCCGCCTTAAAGAAATCCCAAGTGATGTCATCGGCCATCACACCTTCCCTGACCATAAGCCACCACTGATAAGACTCATTCGGAGAAGAGACACTATCCCTTTCAACTTCTCCTCAACCGTGAAATCCAAATCATCCATTATGTGCTCTGTTGCCTCTAACCAATACTCCGATGTGTTGGGAGCTACACCTGAAACTCCCCTAAATACCTTTGCTCCATTAGATTGGAGTAATTTGGACACAGATTTTGAGCCCCCGTACCTATGCCTGCTCTAGCGACTCTCTCCAAGACCCGTAGCATAGGCTGCAACACCACGTCATCACCACCGTTTGCTCCTGGAACTCAGCGCCCACAGCTGGCGGCGCTGGTACTTCATTCTCCAACTCATAACTAGACCCTACTAGTTCTAACACAGTCATCCTACCCCTACCACGACCATGCACATTACGTCCACGACCTCGAGTGCTCATTCTACCGTTCACAATTTAATTTGATTTAGAAATTTTATAGGTTAATAACTTTTTCTTCCACTGATTAACAACGAACAGTCTTATGGAAGGAGGTTTTAACAGTGGTTCTTTCGAATTTGAACTATGTCTACATAGTTCAGTTCTTAAGTCTGTATTTCTAATTCTAAAATTCACATTCAATCAACATCAAACAGAGCACCACATACATGTATCAATCACACAAGTACATTCATGGACTCACATTCATCGCCTAGGGGTATTCTCGTTATTGCACTACCCAGGGGTATTTTGTAATTTTATCCTACAGGGGTATTTTCGTAATTTTCCAAAATAAGGTATCTTGTGATTTTTCAAAATAGAGGTATTTCGGTAATTTTGCAATTCGGGGGTATTTTGGTAATTTTGCCAATTTTGGTATCTTTCATAAATCAAGGGTAATTTGGTAATTCTTCAAATAAGAGTGCTTTGGTCATTTTCTAAATAGGGTTATTTTGGTCATTTTACAAAATCAAGGGTATTTTGGTCATTTTACAAAATTAAGGTCATATAAGTAATTTTACAAAGATGGGGTACTGGTCCCTTTAGGGTTTTAGTTAAAACTTTAGCCCGTTAACAAGCCCTCACGGTTAAGGTGAATAGTCACTACGCACCAGGTAGGATTCCAGGGAAGAGGAGGTGAGTCGCTAGGACTGCTTAAATACCAAGCTCTTCCTAAATCCAATCCTACGCATGCGTATGCCTGTTACCACACCCTAGTCCTTCTGACTTGCTCACAGACGTGTTTATTTAGGGAAGTTAAGTTTTATGGAATTTAGGAGTTTGTGTAACTAGGCCTTTGATCCATAAGCCCTAACATATCTATCTACGTCCCTATAAACCCATTAATCCCATCACACATATATATATCACATCAGAGGTTAGGGTACTTACCTGGGTGGATCGGTGCCGGAGACTCAGGTGCCATGCTTTCTGACATATGCATCTCCCTAGAAATCATTTTACAGACCTTTTATTGAAAATATTTTGGGCCTTATACACACAGTCGAGCTTTTGAATCGGGTTCTGATACCAAAAATGTAACCCCCAAACCCGGCCTAAACACTACGATTGAATCTGGCGTGTCACTGGGAAGAAAACGTCTCACAAACCATTTTGGTCGACTTGATTAGAAAAGAAACTTTTGTGTAGTTAAGAAAAACGTGGTTGAATTGAGTGAATTATTAAAACATTTTGAAAATTTATTCAGCATGATAGAATCACTTTGTTGTTAACCTTGTTGATTATTTATCCGGCGTATAAATTTAGAAAAACTTAGGGTATTTACTTAAGTTTATAAAAATGTCCATTCCATAGATTACCTCACATGTCTTTTTCGTTTAATAAAGTTTAAGAGAAAACGGAAAGAATAATAAATCCCAAAGTAAAGTTTAAGTGGCCTTATTCCAAACTGAAATCCCAACTTAAAGTAAATAAAAATTAAAATCAAAACGAACATTGAAACAAAAATAGATATTTTGCATGCTTTAAATCCACGATCTATGCATTATCGCAAAATGTAATGGAAGGGTGAGTCACCGAGACTCAGTGTAATTCCCCATCCCAAAAGACGCCAAACTCATACCATTCATATGATACTATGCATGTCATGAAACCCATTACCTAAATATCCATCCGAGTCTCCCAAATCTACCCCTTGTAGCAGAATTGGTGGTACCTAACCACCGTAACAAAGTTACAAATATTCATATGGGCCAACCCACTTGTGGTACCTAAGTCATCCTTTAAGTCGAGGGCCAACCCATCGTGGTTCCTAACCACCGACGAGTCACGAAATAATCATATGTGGTACCTAACCACTTTGGTGGTTCCAAACCCCGAGACTTAGTCACGAATAATAATATGGGCCAACCCACGGTGGTACCTAACCAATCGATAAATCATGCCTTCCCCTCCTCTATCATACCCATATTTCATGTATATATTTCTCTATACAATTTGATCATGCTTAATACATAAGGAAATAGAACATGGCACACACTGTGTTTCGCATAGATAAGGCACGATATTTACCATAATGGACTTACCCGGAGTCCTTGCCTATATCCAAGTAAGTGGTAACGTAATGTTTCCCCATCGTTATTCGCTTTTAACAAACACAACATTTAACATAACAACATATGAAGTACGTAACGTATTATCCCACTCTCGGCTTTAACACTATCTCGAGACTACCACTATCTACCTACAATCTTTCTTTGATTCGCAGAGATCTTGAACTTAGGGGTGGGTTTATAGATCCAACCCTCCTATCGCTATCGGCATTCGAGTCCATGAACACACCTTGGTCACTAAATCATAATAAAGCAATGAGAACAAACTAAAAGAAATTGGTGTTCATGGCCACAGCCCTTACCTAGATTGCCAAATACCAGAGCCTTGGACTTAACCAACTCCTAGAGATCTTCAACCGCAAGTGACACCACCCCACCTATATTCGATCAAGCATCCAACTATTAAATTGAGCGACCATTTGGCTTAAGTAGGAAATCCCGAAAGAGATATTATGAGATAAAAGAAACTACCCCTCTTGCCTTCACTTGACCGATTAAAACACCACCTAGCAAGATTCGGCCCAACAACCCCTTAAAGATGATTCAGCAAGAGCTGGAACAGTAGGGAATCTAAAATAGAAAGCCGAAAATGGAAACAAGATCTTCAATTGTATGATTAGGGGTTTCAGTTCTTAGAGAGATGAAGAAAACACTATTAAAAAATGGCTAAAAGGTTCGACTATGGAAGAAAAAAATATGGGCAAAGAGGGCTCGGCGTTTAAGAAGATATTGAAGAGGAGAAAAGAGCTAGAGGGTTTCAATTTTGGAGAGAAATTAAGGCAAATGAGAGAACCCATAATAGAAGAGAATTTCAGCTTGAAGAGAGAAGGTGAGAAAGAAAGAAAAAGATGAAAAAGATGATCACTTGTGCCTATTAATTTCAGAATATCAAACCGAATTTCACCCCCTCCCCAGAGCTTGATTTTCGGCCAACTTCTCCTCCACCTGATAACTCTTATCCTCCCTTGTTATCTTAATCTACATCCTCCCTTCAAAAGAGGCCTCCTTAGCACCAACTCTTCCCCTCATAAATCAACATATTATCCACCTAAATAAAAGAATTAAATCTCATATTTTCTAGCCATTGTGCCGTCCTCCCTTCCCCCCTTAGAGTGTCAAATTTTAGCCCAAAAGCATGGGCTCCAAGTGGCCAACACTTAGGCCCAATCCTCCCCTTAGTGGCGCCACCTACTTGCTCCCTTACAGCACCACCAGATTTTGGGCCACAAGCCCATCTTGCAAATTTTAAACATGGATACCCCTTCTTTCTCTCCTATAGCTCTTCATTAGAAAATTAACCTAGGTCTCAACCCAAACTTAAGCCCAATTCGCACCTTTAAATCTCAAGCTAACACTTTTAACCCTACAACACACAAAATGCATAGAAATTAAAAGTTTTAAGATTTTTGGGGCGTTACAACCCAATAGGCCCAAATCTACTAGGCCCAAATTCGGGATGTTACAATGCTCTACAAAACCCATGCTTAAATTTTGTGAATTGATGATGAATTTGAAATGTGTCATGAATGAATTCATGAGATTTGTGAAGTTTAGTGGTGAATTATGAAAGTTATGTGATTGATTAACATAGTTTGCCTTTGGATTTTTGGTGATTTTGAGTTAATTGGACTAAATTGTGAAAATAATGTTTTGGAGGACTAAAATGTGAAATAAATGAAATGTGAGGGCTTTTATGGACATAAGAATAATTCGTCTAGGCATGGATGAAAATAAATTATATGTATTTGATGATTTTATGAAATAGGGACTAAAGTGTTGAAATGTGAAAATGTGGGGGCTATTTTTTAAAATGCCCTAAATATGTGTGTTTGGACTAAGTTGAATGAATTAATAATTGAATGAGTTGAATTTGAATATGTATAGACCAAGAAAGGAGAGATTCGGATCGAGATCGAGCCAAAGACAAAGTATTTAATTGATCGGCTAGTTTCAGTATTTCGACGTTCGAGGTAAGTTCGGATAGAATACGTGAATTTAACTATGTATAATGTTATAAAATGAATGGGATGATATTATTGAATTGTAAATGTTATGTGAGGAATCAATTTATATGGCACTAAGTGTGCGTATTTGAAAATGTGACCGAGATGATTAGCACTATGTGTGCGAAATAACAGAAGCTTCGGCATCGTGGTTGGCACTGTGTGTGCGATACCGAATTACATTTGGTTTTGTATTGAGGCACTAAGTGAGTGATATTATTTAAGCTTCAGCTATGAGTTGAGGCACTAAGTGTGATGTTAATTTAGTTTCGACTATAAATTAGGCACTAAGTGTGCGATTAAACCTAATGAATAATGAAGGTTGAATCGAAATGCAATATCGAGCATAAATTAGCTTGGATGGTGAGTAACTATGTGTTGGCTAAGGTATGTATTGAACCTTTGTGGTTGATGGGATTGTGTATGATTTCATGAATGGTAGAGTAAGATTATTTGTTATGAATGATATGGTATAAACATTTGGAATTGATCTATGTGATGAGTTATTTTTGTTCATTGTATTTGAGCTATTAAATTGAATGTATTATGTTACGAACTTACTAAGCTCTTAAGCTTACTGTGTGATGTGTTTCTCTATTTTATAGTGTTAGTAAAGCTAGCTCTTCAAGGATCGTCAGTGTCTCTATCACACTATCGGTAGTCTATTTTGGTATTTTTGAGATGTGTGTATAAGTGGTATATGGCATGTATAGGATATTGAATGTGGCATGTTTTGTGTTCTGTAAATATTGCCATGAGTTTTGGTTTAAAGGTTGAATAGTGAAGTAATATATGTGTGGGATATGTGTATGATGAATATGGTAACTTTCATGCTTAAATTGATTGATGAGAAAGGCATTTTAAGTGTGAAATTGTAGCATGACTAAATGATGCATAGTTATAGAATTTGGGTTGTTGATATGGTGTTTTGAAATGGACTTATTGAGTAGAAATTGAGTATAATAATAGATGGTATTGTTGATGACTAATTGGTGCTTGAAATTGTATGTTTTGGTTACATTTGATACATGAAATGGTAATGGTTTGATGCATGTAAGTGATTCAAGGTGTGGGAGGCAAAATTTGGCCTTGAAAATGGCCTATAATTGCCCACACGGTTGAGCACATGGGCATGTGGCTTGATCGTGTCGTTTAATTTTACCAATCGAAACAACTCGGGCTCAACCACGGGCTGGACACACGGGTGTGTGACTGGCCGTGTGGTGCAAGTCAGTTTTAACCACGGATGAGGCACACGGGTGTGTCTCAGGTATTATGGTCAAGTTAGTATGTATGCCCTGTTTTGCCATGTCTTGGACGCACGGGCGTGTCCGAGGTCATGTGAGGCACACGGCCTACACACACGGGCGTGTGACTTCTGTAACTTAGAAAAATGTTTGAATTTCATAAATTATCGTAAGTGTTCGGTTTAGTCTCGACCCTATTCTAAACCATGTTTAAGGTCTCGATAACCTCATTAAGGGACTATATAATTATTTTTTAATATGATTGAATAATAATTGACTTGGTGTCGCGAAATGGATTTGAAATGTTCTGATTGTTTGGTAATGCCTCTTAAACCTATTCTGGCGACAGTCTCAGGTTAGGGTTGTTACAGGGTATTACAGTCATTTTACCCTACGGGGGCATTACAGTGTATTACAATCATCTTACCCTACAGGGGTATTACTGTCATCTTACCCTACAGGGGTATTACGATCATTTTACGGTGTAAATAGGCCCAAGGCCCAATATTCAGCCCAAGTGGGCCCATGAGCCCTTTGGGCCCACACGACCTATTTCAGCCAAATGAGGCCCAAGATCACGAGAACGCTCGTAGTGGCCTCTATAATCTATCGCCCATGATTTGTGGGCTCAATTTACCACACGAGCGATCGCATGCTCGTGAGGCCTCGAATGTCGAAGTTTTGGCTTTTCGACTTTTGCCAATTCACGGCAGAGATAGTGTGATTACACACCTGTTCATGACAACGAGTGAACAGTTCACCACCCAAAGCCTACATTCATTAAAGATATACAGTTAGTCTACCAATCGTTAGGGTTCACCAACACTTAATTCCCAAATCGCCAAACACCACCTACCTTGAACGAACGAATATGGCTTAATGCTCTTAAGTTGCTGGAGAAAATCGATCACCAGATCCTTGTCAATTAATTGTATCAACAATAGACCTGCCAATTAGGATTGTTCATATATGTGGCCTACATTCACAAATGCAAGCCCACAGAACACAAACAATATTCAACCTATACCAAAAGAAGGTAAGATAACACATTTACCTTAATTGAATGATGAGAGAAACAGTTTAGATTGCTTCAACAACACTTGCACTCCTTCACTCCTCCGGAAACCCAGAAACCCAACGTACTACACATCACGAGGAATGGATCAAAAGTCGGCAATCAGAGGACAAGAAGTAAAAGCATTCGGCTTTAAGCATACCGATTGATAGAAAACTCTTGCCACACCGAACAATACACCAACGGTAGTGTAAGGGAGTAACCAATAACTGTAGAACTGCAGAAAAGGGATAAGGGAAAAAGGATATACGTCACTGCTCAAGGGAGAAGGAAGAAATGGTATTCGGTTTAGGGTACTAGGATGAGCACGTTAGGAAGGATAAGAAAACTGAAAGAAAAAAAGAAAAAAATGCCAAAGTAGAAAAATTCCCGAATGGCCAATGCGTAAAACGGATACCAAAACAAGCTTGAAACCAAAAGAGAGAAAAAGCATAAGAGGAATAGCTACCGAAAAACAAATAAACAAAAGCTAGACACTTTCGGCACTAAGTTCCTATGACCGAATTGGCACCAAAGTAAATCCTACTTTTGGAAAACACTACTGCTCCCCTACTCCTTGATCCACTCCTCAAATTTCTCCACAATATCCTCCTTATTTTTCTCCACATATCACTCCACAAATCACTCAACACCCAATTCAAATTGCCTACAACCACTTCATGACCAATTCAAACTCATTTTTCCAGTCCAACTCCACCTCTTACATGGCTTGGGTGGCAAAATAAATACTCCTTGTTGCTGCACCAACACTCGAACCTTGGATCTCATGCACCACTCCACATGCCACTACCACTAGACCAACAGGCTCTTTGGGTCATAAATTCACCATAATTATTCTTAAGGCCTCCAGGCCAGAATCAAGGTTCACTTAAGAGAAAAACTAAAATTTTGCTAGAGCCTAGGTTTGATCCCGGGACTTCTCAAACACTCCTAAACGCTCTAAATCACTTAACCACTGAAGCAGACAATCATTTATGTCATTTTCTTGCACACATAAATTTTTATGTGTTCCCACGCTCAAGACTTATTTCCTTCTAGGCCCAAATTTGGGGCATTACAATTCACCCCTTCTTAAATAAATTTAGTCCTCAAAATTTCCAATTGTCAAAATAGTCACACCACATAGACTTCACCACGACGCTCCTGCTACACACTCTGATTTCAAAACATTATTACAGTCTCTTGAACCACATCTGCGTGTATCTCTTGTGCCCATTGTCTATTCGTATTTTATTAGAACTAATAGTTTAATGCAGATCAAAGTTCCACTACAGTTTCAGTCCCCTTTAGCTTCAGTTTGCTCTATCTAGAGTGGTATAGTCTAATTTCTAAAGTAGTCACAGTATTTCCTAACTTACCGTATTTCAATTTCTAATAGGAAAAAGTATTCAAAAAAATTACGGATTCGGCACCAGAGACTCGGTGTGCCACACTTTTTAGAAGAAGTATCTGAAAACACTTCACATATTCGAAAACAACCTTTTGAAATCCAAAAATTTGAAAACCCATTCCACAGCTAAGTTTTGCAACTTGACTCTAATACCACTAAATGTAACACCCCAAAATTGGCCTAAATGTTATAGCTGAATCTGGCATGTCACATTGAAGTATTTTTCAAAAACCTTGTTTTCATTGAAAACCCTTCTTGAAATTTAAAACTTCTTGCCATTTAAAACTAGTACAAAACCTCAGTTTGCATTTTTTATTTTCAATCGTAGTTTATTAAAAAGTTATTCCCTTTTAAAACGTTATTACCTTTAAAACATTATTTGTTGTGGAAGCTTAATTTAAAACAAATGATTTACGAAAACATGATATTTAAAAATTGAGTTGCCGAAATGTAGTGTTTAAAAATGTTATTGTTTTGGAAAATCGTGTTCTACTTCTAGCAGATATAAATCACCATCAATAAAATACCAAATTTAAAATCTAGAAATTATAGAGGCCTTATTACAACCCGAATCAAAATCAAAGTGCTTAAGTAAATGAGCAAAACATAATAAAACATGTGCAGTTGTGTGGCCCTCTCCGAGTTCTTGCAGCTCTGAACCATGTAATGCTGGGGATTACCTGAAAGGTTAAAAAGGGATGAGTTATGAAAACTCAATGCGTAATCCCCTTATTAAAGAAATAGTCAATATATAGAAACAGAATCAGTCTGGGCCTAAGCCCTTTAACAGTAATAGTACAGTTCAATTCAGAGTATATGTGGGCCAAAGCCCAAAATAATGTCATTTGGGTCACAACCCATAATATAATCAATTGGGCCTAGCCCATCACAATAACAGTCTCAGTATGAATGATGCATGATGCATGCAAACCCCTCCAACCCAGCACTACCTGTGGGGAATAAATCACCCACGCCATCCCTATACTTACAGTGTTAGCACTGGTTGCAGCACTAACCGAAATCGCAGCAAAGCTAATAGTATATATGTGACTTTAAGCCTTCAGTAATGGTCTTATAATTGGCACATAACCATTAGTAACTATAATAAGATCGGCACATAACCATCAGCTATGATAATATAACCAGCACATAGCCATGGGTAAGTATGATTGACACAAAGTCATCAATAATTACGACCGGCACACAGCCATGGATAAATATGATCGACACAAAGTCATAATCAAGACGGCATAGAGTCATAATAAGGTTGGCATAGAACCATAATCAGATTAACTAGCTTAAAGCCATTGGTAGGTCCTCAGCCGTCTCGTGCAACCCATGCGACCTTAACAGATCATTACTGAGTCCACAGTCGTCTCATGCGACCCTATTAGAATAGTACTTCTTCCATAACCAATATTCCAACCCCATGTAGTATGTCATGTATGCAGAATGTCTGGCCAACAAATCATCATATCATTCACAATTAAGTCAATCAAATCATAGTCATACAATCACAGTCAAATTAGTCAAATCATAGCACAAGTCAGTCATTTACCCTATAGGGGCATTACAGTTATTTTACCCTACGGGGGTATTACAGTCATTTTACCCTATAGGGTCATTACGGTCATCTTACCCTACAATGGTATTACGGTCATCTTACCCTACAGGGGTATTACAGTCATCTTACCCTACAGGGTATTACGGTCATCTTACCCTACAAGGGTATTACGGTCATTTTACCCTATAAGGGTATTATAGTCATTTTACGGTGTAAATAGGCCCAAGGCCCAATATTCAGTGTAAGTGGCCTCACACGCTCGTGTGGCCCATTTAGCCCAAATTCAGTCATGGCTATGTGAACTACATAGCCCAGTCCAGAATTTTCCACTTAACATGGATTTTATCCTTGTGGGGCCCACGAGCCCCTTAGGCCCACATGACCCATTTCAACCAAACAAGGCCCAAGATCACGAGAATGCTTGTAATGGCCTCTAAAATCTATCGCTCGTGATTTGTGGGCTCAATTTACCACACGAGCGATCGCACGCTCGTGAGGCCTTGTATGTCGAAGTTTTGACTTTTTGACTTTTTGGCTTTTATCGATTCACAGCGGAGATAGTGTGATTACACACCTATTCATGATAACAAGTGAACAGTTCACCACCTAAAGCCTACATTCATTCAAGATATAGAGTTAGTCTACCAATCGTTAGGGTTCACCAACACTTAATTCCCAAATCGCCAAACACCACCTACCTTGAACGAATGAATATGGCTTAATGCTCTTAAGTTGCTAGCGAAAATCGATCACTAGATCCTTGTCGATTAGTTGTATCAACAATAGACCTCCTAATTAGGATTGTTCATATATGTGGCCTACATTCACAAATGTAAGCCCACAGAACACAAACAATATTCAGCCTATACTAAAAGAAGGTAAGATAACACATTTACCTTAATTTAACAATGAGAGAAATAGGTTTAGATTGCTTCAACAACACTTGCACTCCTTCACACCTCGTGAAACCCAGAAACCCAACGAACTACACATCATGAGAAAGGGATCAAAAGTCAGCAATCAGAGGACAAGAAGAAAGAGTATTCGTCTTTAAGCATACCGATTAACAGAAAACTCTTGCCACACCGAACAATACACCAACGACAGTGTAAAAGAGTAACAAATAACTATAGAACCGATAGAAAAAGGAAAAGGGGAAATGAAACACCCCACACCCGGCCTACGAGAATGGACCGGATCTGGTATGTTCCTAAAGTAAACCGGTTTCAAACATTTTCGTTACTTAGAGAAAATTTGTAAATTTTTAGAAAAACTATTGTTTTGAGTTGGGCTTAGATTGAAAACCCATTTATTTAATCTTGTAAATCCAATTTGAGGTAACGTGTCCAAAATAGATCTTAGCAAAATATTAAAAGTAATGTAAAAACAAAGAATAATCCACTGGGCCTTATGGCCTTATTACATCAAATAAACCCAAAATAAAATTTAAAAGGTATTAAAATCAAATAAAGTCCAAATTCTGAATAAATTCTTCAAGTGATGCATGGCCTCCTCATGGTCTACCGGCCCGGTCAATCCTTTGCTCATCACCGAAAAATAATTCCCACAATGGGGTGAGTCAACAGACTCAATGTGCACATAATACTATCAATCAATAATTAGAGGCATTCACGTTTAAATCATCAAGTCCATATAATAATGAAACTATGATGCAACCCAAACCCAAAACCTATATGCCATCCGCTACTCTCCACCGTACCAACTCGCACAGTGGGGACTACTAAGTCGACCCTCCATCCGCTACTCTCCACGTTGTGTCATTAGACACTATTGTAAAAGTTACCAAAATTTCGCAATGTGACCGTAGTCGACATATTTAGTTGGTGAGACCAAGTCAACACCTAAATTTCGTGAATGTGACCGTAGTCAACATTTTTAGTTGGTGAGACCAAAGTCAACACCTTAGTTGGTGAGACCAAGTCAACACTGTTCTCCCCTTTCACATAAAACCGAATGCCCCAAAAACATATATATTGCATAACTTAATTTCATGTTCATATTCATATATTCGCATGTTATTAAAATAACATTTTCACAATCCTATCAAGTAGAAAACGTACCTGGGTACTTTTGGCCACATTTGTGGTACATAGCCACATTCACATTCTTATTCATATCATATACTAAAATATTTAGCCATAAAATATTGAAGGATAGTAAGGGTACACACCTGTTTCGCTTAATAGATTCCTTGAGATCTCGAGAATCCCGATCTAATTTTAGATCTATTAATTCCTATATTCGGCCCACCAAATAAAACACATTAATAAACCCTTTTGGCTTAAAACAAAACCAAATCCTAGTAGGATTTGTAGAGACTCACCTTTGCCGATTTGGTGTTTACACAAATCCAAAACTTTATTTTCCTTTACGATATTCGCCAACCTTGAATCTCAATATGGGTTAGTTTTCGCTTTTAATAATTAAAGAACCGATCTAGATAATCATACAAGCTTTGGTAGAATACTTTTAGGTACTTACCTTGTGGATCTTAAATCCAAAATTCACCGAATAACTAGGAACACGTGGCCTATGGTGTACCTTCGGAAAAGAATTTCTTCTTCCATGATTCGCCAAGATTAATAATCGAAATTAGTCTCTAAATTTCATTAAGTCTAGAATATAAAAGAATGGAAAACTAAACTTGGATCTTACCCTTATTTGAAGGAATCGATTGCACCTTCACTTCAACCTTGTAAATTGACTTAGAGACTTGATGAACAATCGGCTATGATTCCCTTATGTATTTGGTTTCAAAGATGAAAGAAGAGAGGAATAATAGGCTTAGAAGGAAATCGACTAGGAGGCTAAAAGAAAGAAGAAAAGAATGGATGCTCAAGAAGAATATTTGGCGGAGGAAAAGAGAGGAGAATGAATAATGAATAGCCCTAGTCCCTCCTTTTATAGCCGATTTACTAGGCCAAGAATCCTTTACTTGGCCACCACTCTTCCTTATTTTCCTAATTAAAGAATAATTCTTCATTTATCTCTTATTATTCACATATTTATGTGAATAAAACTCCTTTATTTATCTCTTATTATTCACATATTTATGTGAATAAAACTCCTTTATTTATCTCTTATTATTCACATATTTATGTGAATAAAACTCCTTTATTCTCTCTTATTATTCACATATTTATGTGAATAAAACTCTTCCTTTTCTAGAAACCCATGCAGTCCACCTCAAATATCCGAAGCAAAAAATAAAGCCTTCATTATTTGCTTCTGGATGACTCAAACTCGAGCCCAAAACCTCTTGTATTTGGGCCATTTCTTAAGACCTTAGGTGGCATCTTCAGGCCACATTTCCAAGTTCGTTATTGGGTCAAATTTCATGTACTTTATATTTTAGGGTCACTTGGCCCTAAGTTCCCCTTTGGGCTCTTAAATTCGACATTCCGGGGTCATTTTTAAGTTTCCTAAAATTTTCGCGCGGCTCTATATTTTCCAAGTTTCCAAAATGTTTAGTTTCCTATTTTGGCTTGGTTTCCAAAATGTTTAGTTTCCTCTTTTGGCTTGGTTTCCAAAATGTTCACTTTCCTAATTTACTTCGGTTTCCAAAATGGTCACTTTCCTATTTTAGTTTAGTTTCCAAAACTTAACATTTCTAAAGCATTTCCTTACATTTCCATACATCTCCTTACATTTCCACACATTTCCATACATTTCCATACATTTCCTTACATTTCCATATATTTCCATACATTTCCATACATTTCCATACATTTCCTTACATTTCCTTTCATTTCCTTACATTTTCCTTACATTTCCCTACATTTCCTTACGTTTCCTTACATTTCCTTACATTTCCTTACTTTTCCTTATATTTCCTTTCTTTTCCTTACATTTCCTTACATTTCCTTTCATCTTAGGGTTCTTGAAACTTTTCAAAACACATCCAACACACCCACTGATCCCACTATCTCATGAATTATGCACGAACGCATAACCCCTAATCTAGGATGTTACGGGAAAAAAGATATACGGCACTACTCAAGGGAGAATGAAGAAATGGTATTCGGTTTAGGGTACTAGGATGAGCACGTTAGGAAAGATAAGAAAACTAAAAGAAAGAAAGAAAAAAATGCCAAAGTAGAAAAAAAAAATGCCAAAGTAGAAAAATACTCGAATGGCCAATGCGTAAAACGACTACCAAAACAAGCTTGAAACCAAAAGAGAGAAAAAGCATAAGAGGAATAGCTACCGAAAAACAAATAAACAAAAGCTAGACACTTTCGGCACTAAGTGCCTATGATCGAATTGGCACCAAAGGAAATCCTACTTTTGGTAAACACTACTGCTCCCCTACTGCTTGATCCACTCCTCAAATCTCTCCACAATATCCTCCTTATTTTTCTCCTTATATCACTCCACAAATCACTCAACATCCAATTCAAATTGCCTACAACCACCTCATGACCAATTCAAACTCATTGTTCTAGTCCAACTCCACCTCCTACACGGCTTGGGCAGCAAAATAAATACTCCTTGTTGTAATACCAACACTCGAACCTTGGATCTCATGCACTACTCCATACGCCACTACCATTGGACCAACAGGCTCTTTATGTCATAAATTCACCATAATTATTCTTAAGGCCTCCAGGCAAGAATCAAGGTTCACTTAAGAGAAAAATTAAAATTTTGCTAGAGCCTAGGTTTGATCCCATGACTTCTCAAATAGTCCTAAACACTTCAAATCACTTAACCATTGAAGCAAGCAATCATTTATGTCATTTTCTTGCACACATAAATTTTTATGTGTTCATGCGCTCAAGACCTATTTCCTTTTAGGCCCAAATTTGAGGCGTTACACACTGGATCGATCTAGCTAAAGAAATCGAGGAGAAAGTGAAAGTGATTCGTGATAGTCTGAAGGCTGCTTCAGATCGATAAAAGTCATACGCGATTTAAAAAGGAAAGAAATTGAGTTTCAAGCGGGCAACAAAGTATTTCTGAAAGTATCACCACGGAAGAAAATATTGAGATTTGGTCGAAAGGGCAAATTGAGTCCACGATTCATAGGTCCATACGAGGTTATTGAAAGGATTGGACCAGTAGCATACCGGTTGGCTTTGCCGGTAGAATTAAAGAGAATGCACAACGTGTTCCATGTGTCAATGTTGCGGCAATATCGTTCCTATCCTTTACATGTAATCCCTCCAACAGAAATTGAGATACGATCGGACATGACTTATGAAGAGGAACCAATTAAAATTTTAGCTCGAGAGGTTAAACAGTTGAGGAATAAGAGCATAGCCTTAGTGAAAGTGTTATGGCAAAAACACGGTGTGGAAGAGTCTACGTGGGAACCAGAAGAAGCCATGAGGGAACAGTACCCAAACCTTTTTACCGGTAAGATTTTCGTGGATGAAAATCTCTAAAGGGGGAGTTGTAACAGCCCAATTTTAGGGCTAGTCAGAATAGTGGTTTTGGGACCACTAATGTAACAGCCCGGTTTAGAACCTAGTTGAAACAGTGGTTTCGAGACCACAAATTTGAGGTCAAAATAATAATTTAATATTATTTTCTGTGTGAAAAGTATGCAACATGGTCAGTGTGAAAGTTCTGTGTGATGATTTGATCGTTTTAGTGTTGGATTAAGAGAAAGGACTTAATCGCGTAAAGAGTAAAAGCTATGTGGTGATTTATAAGTATCTAAATATTGATGTCTTTTAAATATGGAGGCCTTATGATGCAATTAAGCCAAGTTTTAAGATAGTGGGTGGTAATAGACAACTATAACCTTGGTATTATATGTTTTAATTATTAATTGAAAGGATAAAATAGTAAATAGTTAAATAATATGTGTTTAATGAAATCAAAGCATGAAAATGGTCATTCTTGTTCATCTTGTTGCTGAAAATAGAAAAGAAAATAAAAGAAAAAGAAAGCTAGGGGTTTGGCCATTGTTAAGAAAAAATTTAGGTATGTTTTTGCTCAGTTTTTGATAATTTCAACGTTTTTGTAATCGTTGCTTCATACTCTAGCTAGCCCATATTGTAATTTGGTGAATTGATGATGTTTTTGTGATGAGCCATTGATGAATGTGTGAGCTATATGCTAGATGATAGTGATATATGAATACTTGGTGTTGGATTAACATTTTTTGTCTTTGGATTTTTTATGAAATTGAGTATTTCAGGCTAAATTATGAAAAATGTAAATTGAGAGACTAAAATGTGAAATAAATGAAATGTGAGGGCTTGTACAATCATGGAGAGAATTCAGATAAGCACATGTATATTGAAATTTTGAGTATTTGATGATTTTGTGGGATAGGGACTAAAGTGTCAAAATATGAAAATAAGAGGGTCATTTTGTAAAATGCCTTAAATATGTGTGTTTGGATTAAAATGAATGATATGATGATTGAATGGATTGAATTTGAATGTGTATAGACCAAGAGATGAGAGGTTCGGATCGAGATCGAGGTAAAGATAAAGTGCTCGATTAATCGACCATATCGATAGTTTGACATCTGAGGTAAGTTCAGATATAATACATGTAATTGAGATGCGTTTTATCGATATCAAATGAATATGTTTATGTATATAAAATTGAGTACTATGTGCATGATTTTTAATTTGATGGCATTAAGTGTGTGAAAGTGAAAGCGAGATAGAAATGAATGGCACTGTGTGTGCGATGTTATGAAAGCTTCGGTTTATTGCTTTGGCACTATGTATGCGATGTTATGAAAGCTTTGGATTATTGTTGTGGCACTGTGTGTGCGATACTGAAATGAATTGGTTAAAAGAATAGGCACTAAGTGTGCGATAACCGTTATGAGTCGGTTTAGTATGTGGCACTGAGTGTACGATTAAACTAAAGAATGATCGATAAATAATATCGAGCATTGAATAGCTTGGAGACTTAATAGATTTGTGTTGTTAAGGCACGTATTGAACCTTTATGGTTGATGAGTAAAATTAAGCTTTGATGGAGGAATGAGCATTGTGGCTATGGATGAGAAGGCACGAATATGAGATAATAGATCTAAGTGATTGTTTATTTTTGCATCGATTTAATTTGATATGATAATTGTATTGTATATCGAACTTACTAAGCTTTGGAAAGCTTACTGTATGATTTGTTTCTCTGCCTTGCAGTGTCAGTAAAGCTAGCTCGGATTAGGGATCGTCAGCTTCTAAATCACACTATTGGCATTCTATTTTGGTACTTTTGGAAAGATGTATAAAGCTAGAATATGGCATGTATAGGCTAGTTAATTGAATTATGTTTGAGATTGTAATTAGCCATGAGATGTAGCTAGATATGTGATAGGTTTGGCATGAATGAATGTGATATGTGTGATGCATCTTTGGCATGATTTATGGATTGATAAATTTGCTATCAAGTGGTAACTTTGTGTTGATAAATGCTAATAGGGGTTAGTGAAATTGGGAATGAATTATGCTTGTGATAGAATAAGTATTGGTATTGAATTTAGTATAAATAAAGTTGAAATTGGATGCATGGGGGGGAATGGCAATATTGGTATGTTTATGGTAATAATATGAGCATGAAATGTTTAGGTTGAATGGCTTGTAGGTTGGACCCTTATGGGTGGCATTTTGACTTTACAAAGTGGCCTATAAAGTCACACGATTGGGGCATACGGGCGTGCCTCAGACCATGGGTAAATTGGTAGAATGTGGCTTAAACTACACACGGCCATGGCACGGGTGTGCCTATAGGTCATGCGAGAAATGGCATAATATGACCTTATAGGACACAGCCATAGCACATGGGCGTGCTTGGTAGCCATGTTGATTTTGGCAGTTTGTAACCACGGGGAGGTCACACGGGTGTGTCATATAGTCTTGGGAGAAGCACGGCCTACCCCCACGGGCATGTCTCCCCTATATTCTAGAAAAGTTTCAATTTTTCATGAGATTTTATATGTGTTTCAGTTTAGTCCCGACTCGGTTTATAAGCATGCTTAGGGTCTTGATGACCCGGTTAAGGGACACTATGATTGTATATGAATATGTTTGATGATGATTGACTTTGTGTCGTAAATGCGATGTAAAATGATCCTAAGGTTCGGTAATGCCTCTAAACCCTATTTTAGCGACGATCTCGGGTTAGGGGTGTTATATTTTATTGGTATCAAAGCTATAATTTAGCCGATTCTCGAACTAACGTAGCGTGTGTGAGTCTAGCTATACATGCCATATTGTGAAATTACGATAGTGTGATGAAATCTGACAGTTGAAATGTGTTTTAATATAGTAATGGATCCCGATCAAGCAGTTGCTAACAATGTAGAAAGTAATGCGCCTGCTCCGCTCAAAGGAAAGCGTCGGCCACATCTAGGCCGAATGATAGTGGTGAAGGAGGTGAGGCTAAGCAAGCCTTCTTCCGTATGATGAATGAATGGTTTTCAAAATTTGTTAAAACAAATCCGACTACTCCACAACCTCCACCCACGCAAGTACCTATTGTACCACAAGTTGTAGATCCAAATGGAACACCCTAAACTCGGCCCATAATCCCTGATCGGATCTGGTATGTTCTTCGAGTAAAACTTCAATTAATTCTTGTTTTGTTTTATTAGAAAATATGATGGTTTCGTATAAAATGGATCTGGTGACTTCGATCACATAATATGAATCCGGTGACTTTGGTCACATATATGAATCCGGTGACTTCGGTCACAATTATCTGGTGGCCATGCCACAAAATTATAAGGGCGATGTGCATGTTGACTACAAAGAAGCGCCTTCGATGGTGTGTAGCGGATGGAGGGTCGATTTAGTAATCCCACGGTGTGATTGGTAGAATACGGTGGTGTGTAGCGGATGGATTTTTAGGTGGGCTCGAGATTGCATTTCATTTATATATATACATGTGATTTAATCGATTTTATCTTATTTGATAAAAAAATGGGCTTATGGCTAAAAATGTTTTAAATGGGCTTAATGGCTTTGATCAATTGGGCTTTTAGTGTAATGTTACACATTGAGTCTGTTGACTCACCCTTTTTATGGGATATATTTCAGGTGACTCTTAGCGTGATGGATCGGGTCAACGAGGACTACGTGGTGGCCATTGCTCAACTAAGTATTTCGATGTTTCTTTTGATTAAACTTACTAAGTTTATTTTTATTATTTAGGATTTATTTTGGGTTATGTTATTTTTGTAATAAGGCCGCTATGAACTATTTAAATTTTTATGTTTTAGATTTTTAATCTGCTACGATCAAATATTTACTAAATAATTAAATGATTTCGAAAAAAATAACTTAAACTGTTTTGACACCTAAACACCTATGGTTCTTACAATGATAATAAGTTTGTCATAAAATTTGGTTTTCTTTTAACTTAAAATCTTTCTCTTAAAGATAACGTTTTAATGAGACACTAACTATATTAAACATCATTTACAACGCGACCACTAAATAGATCCATTTTATACAAAACCATCATATTTTCTTATAAAACAAAATGATAATTAATTGAAATTTTACTCGAGGAACATACCAGATCCGGTCAGGGCTTGTGGGCTGGGTTTGGGGTGTTTTAACTTGGTATCAGAGCCCAGTTTTAAACTCTCGGCCTTGGGTTTTGAAGCCCACAACGTTTTCAAAATTTGGCCCAAATGACTTTTTGAAAATTTTATTTAAAATGGTTTTATAGAAGCATGGCACCCGAGTTCTTGGCCCAGGTCCATCAGGTAAGTTCTTTTGTCGATAAATTGATGTGAATGTATGATATTTTAAGTGATAAGCCTAAGGAAACTATACTTTAGAGACATGGACCCTAGGTGTATGTGTATTTCTACGGAAAAACCACTGAATAAATCTTTGTTACATAAAACTTTTTTTAAACAAGAAGTGAAAAGACTCTAATACATAAAACTTTTTGTAAAAATAGATATGATGCGTAGTAGACATGAGTTCTAGGGGACGTGGTCGTCGTGGACGCGGTAGAGGCAGAATGGTCGTGTTTGAACCAATTAGATCTGGTCAAGGTTAGAAAATGAAGTTCGCCACCCATTGTTGGAGTGGAATTTCAAGAGCAAACTAGAGGAGATGGCGCAGGATCGCAGGCTATGCTGCGAGTTTTAGAACGAGTAGTAGGAGCTAGTATGGGAAATGGGACTCGAAAGTCAGTAGCTGAGAGACTTAGATCAAATGGAGCTGAGATTTTTAGGGGAGTATCTAGAGTAGCTCGAATGTAGTGAATCTTGGTTAGAGGCGGTCGAGAGGATCATGGACGATTTAGACCGCTTCACCAAGAAAAGTTAAAAGGTGTTGTTTCACTACTTGTGATGAGGCCTACTAGTGGTGGCTCACTGTCAAGGAGAGTACCCCTGTGGATCGAGTGGATTGGGGGTATTTTAAGGTTAAGTTTGAAGGGAAATACGTTGAAGCTAGCTACATCGACTCTCATAGAAAAGCGTTTCTGAATTTAGTACAAGAAAATAAGTCGACTTAGTGATATACTAGAGGGATAGAGATAGTAGCCGATTATGAGCGAAGGTGTCGATTCGAGGATAGACGAGAGATGAGTCATGCAGTGTTGATTGCTCCACATCGGGAAAGAGACTTTGCGTCTTAGTGGATAGGGCAAGGATAGCTGAAGAAGTTAAGCGGACTGAGAGACAAAATCGAGATAGAGGTCAGAACAAGAATAAGAGAAGTTTTGGATCTTCAGGGTCATCCGGGAATTTTCAAAAGAAACCTAGAGTTGATAGGTCGCGAGGTTAGCAGGTTGCTACGGGAGGACAATATCGTACTTGTGCTCAATGTGGGAAGATGCACCCGGGAGAATGTTGGAAAAAGACCGGAGATGTTTCAAGTCTTGGTCTAAAGATCATATGATTAAGGATTGTCGATGAATCTGAGATAAGAATCGCCCAGTCGTGGTGTTAATCAGGCTAGCAGAGGTGGACAGCAACCGATGAGGGGTCATGGTCCAAACAAAAGAAGTAATGGTTCTGGTAGAGGCCGCAGGACTCGCGAGAGGCGAGTGGTAGTTCGAGGCGAGACGACCAGTGCGGTATATGCAGTTCATCGTAGAGAGGATAGTGGCCTTTTGATGTTATCACGATGCGTTTCGATTTCTTGGTTGCCCTTTATTGCTTTGATAGATATAAGGTCAACTCATTCATACATCGCTAGTGAAGTATCCGAACTCTACATGTAACCGAGGCGTACTTAGGAAGATGGTATACTTAGTCCTTTAGGATGATTGTAATAATAGATAAACTCTTTAAGGAAGTGCCTTTAGAAGTTCAAGGGACCTTGATTTCGGTGATTTAATGGAGTTGCCATTCGGGAATTCGACCGATCTTAGGCATGGATTGGCTAGTAAAATATCGTGCAAATGTGGATTGTGCTACTAAGCGGATGTCATTAAAACTATTGATGACAAAGAAGTTGTGGTGATGGGTAGAGGCGAAATTACTTATCAAATGCGAGATCGCCTTAAGGTAGAAAAGATGGTTAGAAAGAGATGTGTAACTTTTCTGATGTTGGTTAGTGCCTTGAAGGTTAAGGAAGCAACTATTGAAGAGGTCAGGACTGTGAGAGAATTTGTGGATGTTTTTCCAGAAGAACTTTCAGAATTGCCCCCGGATCGAGAGGAAGAATTTGGGATTGACTTATTGCCTGGAACGGCGCCAGTTTCTATCACTCCGTATAGAATGGCACCAAAGGAGTTGGTTGAGCTTAAGGCTCAAATTCAAGAGTTGCTTGATTGTGGGTTTATCCGACCTAGTGTGTCTCCATGGGGAGCATCGGTCTTGTTTGTAAAGAAGAAAGACGGAACAATGAGAATGTGTATAGATTACCGGCAGTTGAATAAGCTGACCATCAAGAACAAGTATCCTTTGCCAAGGATCGATGACTTGTTCGATCAACTTAAGGGAGCTGCGGTATTCTCAAAGATAGATTTAAGGTCGGGGTAATATCAGCTTAAGGTGAAGGAAGCGGATATTAATAAGACAGCTTTTCGAACAAGATATGGGCATTATGAGTTTTTGGTAATGCCGTTCGGATTGACGAACACCCCAGCTGCGTTCATGGATATGATGAATCGAGTTTTTCAACCCTACTTGGATCAGTTCGTCGTGGTATTCATTGACGACAACCTGATGTATTCTAAGTCAGAGATAGAGCATGATGAGCATCTCCGAATAATGTTGCAAGTGTTAAGGAGAAGAAGCTTTACGCCAAATTTAGCAAGTGTGAATTTTGGTGAAAGAAGTTGCATTTTAGGCCATGTGGTGTCTGCGAAGGGATAAGGTGGATCCTCGGAAGATTGAGGCGGTACTAGATTGGAAACCACCTAAGTTCGTGGCGAGGTTTGCGTTTCTTGGGTTTAGCGAGCTACTACGGAAGATTCGTCAAAGGATTTTTATCGATAGCTGCACCTTTAACGAAATTGTTGCGAAAGGAGGTACCTTTCGTATGGGCAGATAAGCAGCAAGAGAGCTTTGAGAAACTTAAGAGGGTTTTGACTGAAGCTCTGGTTTTGATTCAGTCTGAGGCAGGGAAGAATTTCGTGGTGTATTATGACGCTTCTCACACAGGATTAGGATGTGTTCTGATGCAAGACGGGAAGGTAGTTGCGTATGCGTCTCGGCAATTAAGGCCACACGAGGTTAATTACCCGACGCATGATTTGGAGTTGGCTGTAGTAGTTTTTGCTCTTAAGGTTTGGAGGCATTATTTATATGGGGAAAAGTCAGTGATATATACAGATCACAAGAGTCTAAAATATCTACTGACTCAGAAGGAGCTAAATTTGAGACAGCGAAGGTGGGCGGAGTTGTTGAAAGACTACGACTGTTCTATAGAGTACCACCCGGGCAAGGCGAATGTGGTGGCAGACGCTTTAAGTCGAAAAGTGGTGTCAGATCTAAGAGCGATGTTTGCACATCTTAGTCTTTATGACGACGGAAGCTTGCTGGCGGAATTACAAGTAAAGCCGACGTGGTTGAGTCAAGTGAAAGGAAGACAGTTGGTAGACGATGTTTTGAGTGCTAAGCTACATAAAGTGCAGAATGGGGAGCTGGAAGATTATGGTGTTAACAGCGACGGAGTGTTGTGTTTCAAGAGTAAGGTCTGTATGCCGAAGGATGAAGAACTTAGGCGGAGAATTCTTCAAGAGTCGCATGGTAGCCCTTATGCTATGCATCCTGGAGGAAGTAAGTTATACCGAGATTCTGAGATCGGTTTTGGTGGCCCGGTCTTAAGCGGAAGTTTCTGAATTCATAGGGAAGTGCTTAGCGTGTCGACAAGTCAAATTTGAACATCAAGTACCTTCGGATTGCTTCACCGATAAAGATTCTGCGATGGAAGTGGGAGAGAATCACCATGGACTTTGTTAGTGGGCTTCCTCTTATGCCTACTAAGAAAGACTCGGTATGGGTGATAGTGGATCGATTAACGAAATTTGCACATTTCATCCCAGTTCGGGTTTATTACTCTTTGCAGAAATTGGCGAAGTTGTATGTGGCTGAGATTGTAAGATTGCATGGAGTACCGGGGTCGATTATTTTGGATAGGGATCCGAGGTTTACATCTCGGTTTTGGAAAGCATTGCATCAGGCTTTGGGCACCATATTGGACTTCAGTACGGCATTTCATCCACAGTCAGACGGCTAGTCTGAGCGAGTAATCCAAGTCTTAGAGGATATGTTAAGGGGATGTGTGATAGATTTCAGAGGAAGCTGGGAGGAGTTCTTACCTTTAGCAGAGTTTGCGTACAACAACAATTATCAAGCAAGTATTCGGATGGCACTGTATGAAGCACTATATGGACGAAAATGTCACACTCCTACGTGTTGGACAGAATTAAGGGAACGTCAAGTTTTGGGTCCAGAGATGGTGGCTGAATCCGAAGAAAAGGTTAAGGTAATCTGGGCTCGATTAAAGGAAGCTTCTGACAGGGAAAAAGTCGTATGCAGATCTTAAGCGGAAGGAAATAGAGTTTGTTGTGGGGGATCAAGTGTTCCTAAAGGTTTCACCTTGGAAAAAAGTGATGAGATTTGGTCACAAATGAAAGTTAAGTCCTAGGTTTATAGGACCTTATCGGGTTTTGAAGCGGGTTGGACCAGTAGCATATCAGTTAGAGTTGCCTACGGAATTGAAGCAAATGCATGATGTGTTCCATGTTTCAATGTTATGTCATTACCGGTCGGATCCATCTCATGTAGTGCCAGTTGAGGAGGTGGAATTAAGACCAGATTTGTCTTACGAAGAGGAGCCAATTCGAATTTTGGAACGGGATGTGAAGGTGCTACGAAGGAAGTCAGTTCCTCTCGTCAAAGTGTTATGGCGTAATCATGGATCGGAAGAAGCTTCGTAGGAGCTGGAAGAAGCAATGCGATAGTAATACCCTCACTTGTTCTAGCCAGGTAATTTCGATGACGAAATTTTTTTTTTAGGAGGGTAGAGTTGTAACATCCTAAAATTTATGAATCATCTTGTTGCTTGTGTTAGCTCGGGTATGATTTTATTGTGTGTCTGATATAGTTTTGTGAAGGTTTGGAATTATTTCGGATCTAGAATAATTTTTAAATATGGAGAATTTAGTGAAGTGAATCAAGTGACCCTAATACTTAAGTTAAATTAAGTATCTAAAGTTAGCATAAGATGAGTAATTGGCAAAGTGGTGTTGGCGCATGGGTGAATGCATGAGGGGAGAGGTTCAAATCCCTTAGCTAGCAATTGGAAGGATTTTTATTTTTGTTCTCTTTCCTATAGTGTCGGTCAAGCCTTATCTTAGTATGGATGGTTTTTCTTTCATTTTTTGATAGTAGACCAAAGGGATAAGGCAAGTTAGTAGTTAAGGTATGGAATTAAGATGTTATAGAAGGATAAGGGGACATAAGGCTTGATAAATGGGTGATGTTTTGGAAATTTTTTCATGGTCATTTTGACCATGAATGTGGATGGTTTGGGAGCCTAGGGGAGTGACCGAAATTTTGATTAAGGTTATGGTAAATTGGGGGGACATAAGGCACTCTTTATGGAGTGTGTTTTGGAAACTTGTTAATGGCCAACTTGACCATGTATGTGGACGGTTTAGGAGCCTAGGGGGGATGACCGAATTTTGAGGAAGGTTTTGGTAGGTTAGTAACTTGAGAGAATTCTCATTGTGGTCATTTTGCCCTTCCAAAACATTTTCTTTTCTCTCATCTTTTCCTCTTGGCCGAATATGCATAGTGAGGTTTGGGCATTCTTTTTGTGTAATTTCGTTGTCTAGAAAGCTTGTGTATTTTTCTTTAGAAAACTGAGATTTGGAGATCACTTGTGCACTATTTTCTTTCTTGACCTAAAACCGAAACCATTTGTGCATCTTTTTCTCTTTTACCTTGCTAAGGCCGAAACTTTTATCTCTCAATTTCCACCATTGCCGCAACTTCTAAGCCTCACACTCTTCCTCTCCATTCTTTTGTTAAGAGCCAAACCACTTCATCATTCTTTTCTTCTTCTATTCTTAACCTTCCTTCCATTTTCACCATAGCCATAACACCTTAAACCTATCATCTCTCTCTTCACTTTTGTTAAAGTCGAATCTACCATTTCTTTTCTCTTCTATTCTTTTTTTTCTTTTCATTGTGTTTAGGCCGAATCTTTTTGTGGTATCAAGTAAGGGTGCAAACGATTTCAGCGTTGGTGGTAAGGATTAATTGTCTATCGTTTTTCTTTCTTTTTCTTTTGGATTAGCCGATTTTAGGAATCTAATTCTTTTTTTTATTCTCCTTGGCCGAAACTTTTAAGGAGGATTTTAGGATTCTTTTGTAGTCAACGATTTGGAGAGATCCATTGAGAATTAAATATTCAAGGTAAAGGAGTTTTATATTATTTGTTATATCGTTTTAGATAGACTACTAATCGCTTTCATTTTAGGGGACTCTTTTGCTCGATCATTTATCCGTGAACGTAAGATTTTTGGGCAAACAAAATAGGTTCGAAAAGAGCGGTAAGGAGTGTTTGGAAGAGGGGTGGTTCTGTTATACCCTTAAATTTCAAACGAAGGGCTGTATCGGGGATTCGAGACTTTCCACCGGGTTGTAGACCTTCTGAAAACGAAGATAGATTATTTGAAGTCGTGCGTACACCCGAGCCATTATTTGTTCATGGTTTGTCATCGGGTTTTGATCAATCTATCGGAGAAAAATCACATATAATAGTTGTCTGAGATTCTGAGGGTAAGGAATTAGATTATTCATCAATAGTATAGTTTTATAAGTACTTGTGTTCTAATCAAGTGTGATAAATAATTAGGTGTTGTAAAGCGGGAAGGTATCGTTCTCCTTTGTTATAAGGTGTGTAACACTATACTAAATTTCTCATATATCTAAAATAATAATGATTTGTATGAAAATATGTATGATAATGGTTGCAAGTACCATTCGGTGGTACGCGATATTCAGGTATGTTTACCCCATTACTTCGTTAATAATGCTATAAGCATAAATATGAAATAAGTATGACTCTGTTATGATTTTGGGGTATATTGCATAAAAACCGAATAATATGTATGTGCATGGGCATATGGGTGATATTGATAAAGGGAAAGTGTTCCGGTGGTTTTTACCACATTATCCAGTGACTTCGGTCACATAATATGAATCTGGTGACTTCGGTCACATAATATGAATTCGGTGACTTCGGTCACATATATGAATCTGGTGACTTGGTCACAATTATCTGAGTGGCCATGCCACAAAATTATAAGGCGATGTGCATGTTGACCGCAAAGAAGCGCCTTCGATGGTGTGTAGCGAATGGAGGGTCGATTTAGTAATCCCACGGTGTGATTGGTAGATACAGTGGTGTGTAGCGGATGGATTTTAGGTGGGCTCGAGATTTCATTTCATTTATATATATATATATACATGTGATTTAATCGATTTTATCGATTTGATAAAAATGGGCTTATGGCTAAATATGTTTTAAATGGGCTTAATGGCTTTGATCGATTGGGCTTTTAGTGTAATGTTACACATTGAGTCTGTTGACTCACCCTTTTATGGGATATATTTGGTGACTCTTAGCATGATGGATTGGGTCAACGAGGACTACGTGGTGGCCATTGCTCAACTAAGTATTTCTGAGTTTCTTTTGATTAAACTTACTAAGTTTATTTTTATTATTTAGGATTTATTTTGGGTTATGTTATTTTTGTAATAAGGCCGCTATGAACTATTTAAATTTTTACGTTTTAGATTTTTAATCATTACGATCAAATATTTACTAAATAATTAAATGATTTGAAAAAAATAACTTAAAATGTTTTGACACCTAAACACCTATGGTTTTACAATGATAATAAGTTTTTATAAAATTTGGTTTTCTTTTAACTTAAAATCTTTCTCTTAAAGATAACGTTTTAATGAGACACCAACTATATTAAACATCATTTACAATCATATTTTCTTATAAAACAAAATGAGAATTAATTGAAGTTTTACTCCAGGAACATACCAGATCCGGTCAGGGCTTGTGGGCCGGGTTTGGGGTGTTTCATGAATAGATTGAATAAACCACCTGTAGATAAGATTCACAAGTATAGGGTCGAAGAGTTTAGGGCTGCAGCTGATGACAATACTGAGTGAGTCGAGTTTTGGCTTGAAAATACAATCAGAGTATTTGATGAGATGTCGTTGAACCATGAAGAGTGCATTAAGTGTGCAGTTTTCTTGTTGAGAGACACGGCTTACAATTGGTGGAAAACGTTGATATCTGTAATTTCGAGGGAGAGAATAACATGAGACTTCTTTCAATCCGAGTTTAGAAAGAAGTATATTAGTCAACGCTTTATTGATCAGAAACGTAAGGAGTTTTAAGAGCTGAAACAGGGTCGTTTGTCTGTTACTGAGTACGAGCGGAAATTCGTAAGATTGAGTCAATATGCAAGGGACTATGTTTCGACTGAAGCTACCATGTGTAAACGTTTTATAGAATGATTGAATGAAGACATTAAGTTGTTGGTTGGAATACTGGATATAAATGATTTTGTTGTATTAGTCGAAAGAGCATGCAAAGCTGAGGAGCTCGGTAAAGAAAAGAAGAAAGCTGATTTTGAGGCTCGTGATGAAAGAAAGAGATCGATGAACAAGTTCTCTCAATCTTCAGCAAAGAGATATAAAGATGCAAGCAATCGTTCAAATGCCTCGTTTGGACATCCAAATAAAGATCGTTCGAGACAGAGTACTGGTTTACGAATTCAAGCTCCGAATGAAACAAGTGTTGGCAGTGTTAAGAGTAACAAACCCGAATATAGACATTGTGGGAGACGACATATAGGAGAGTGCTGGGGCAAGTATAACAGTAGAACATGCTATAAGTGTGGATCCCGAGATCATTTTATCCAAGATTGCCCAAAGATAGTCGAAGAAGAAAATGTTCAGAATGAAAGACCGAGTAATGTGACAACAAGGGGTAGACCACCCAGAAATATTAGAATTATAAGCGAAAGCCAGAGAGGAACAATTGATACAGCTGTGAGGTCAGAAGCGAGAGCACCTGCCCGAGCCTATGCTATACGTGCACGAGAGGAAGCATCATCTCCTGACGTGATCACTGGTACTTTCACTTTATTTGATACTGATGTCATTGCATTGATAGATCCTGGATCAACTCATTCCTATGTGTGTATGAATTTAGTATCGAATAAGACTCTACCTGTTGAGTCTACTAAATTTGTGATTAGAGTATCGAACCCTTAGGCAAGTGGGTTCTGGTGAATAAGGTGTGCAAGAATTGCCCGTTGATGTTTCGTGATTTATGTTTCCTGGTCAATTTGATGCTGCTACCATTTGATGAATTTGACATAATTTTGGGAATGGACTGGCTCACTTTGCATAATGACATTGTGAATTGTAAGAGAAAGAATGTTGAATTGAAGAGTCAGAATGGTGAGATAGTTAGAATTGAGTCTAGTGATATGAAAGGGCTACCAGGTGTTGTACCTGTGATGAAAGTTATGAACTATGTGAGAAAAGGTTGTGAAGCTTATTTGGCGTATGTGATTGATACAAAGGTGTCGAAAAAGAAAATTGAATCTGTGCCTGTGATATGTGAGTTTTCAAATGTGTTTCTGGATGAGTTACCAGGATTACCTTCGATTAGAGAAGTTAAATTTAGTATTGAGTTAGTGCCGGGAGCTGTTCCTATTTTGATAGCTCCATATAGAATGGCCTCAACTGAATTGAAAGAGATAAAATTTTAATTGCAAGAATTGACCGAAGAGGATTTGCACGACCGAGTTTTTCACCCTAGGGAGCTCCTGTATTATTTGTGAAAAAGAAAGATGGCACGATGAGAATGTGTATCGATTACAGTCAGTTGAATAAAGTGACGATAAAGAACAAATATTTGATACCTCGGATCGATGATTTGTTTGATCAGCTGAGAGGAGCTACAGTATTTTCTAAAATAGATTTGAGATCAGGCTACTATCAGTTGAGAGTTAAAGAGTCGATGTCGAAAAGCGCTCGAGAATGAGGTATGGACATTATGAATTCTTAGTGATGCCCTTCGGACTAACAAATGCCCCTGCAGTATTTATGGATTTGATGAATTGGATATTCAGACTGTATTTGGATCGCTTCATGGTGGTGGTCATTGATGATATTTTGATCTATTTGTGTGATGAGACGCAGCATGCCGAGCATTTGAGAATCGTGCTACAAACTCTGCGTGAGAAGCAGTTGTATGCAAAGTTTAGCAAGTGTGAATTTTGGTTACGTGAGGTCAGTTTTTTGGGGCATATTGTATCTGCTGCTGGGATACGAGTCGATCCGCATAAAATCCCTGCTATTTTAGATTGGAAGCCTCCGAGAAATGTGTCCGAAGTCCATAGTTTTCTAAGACTAGCAGGATATTATAGACAATTTGTGAAGGGCTTCTCGATGATTACGAATCCATTGACAAAGTTATTACAAAAGGATGTTAAATTCGAGTGGTCAAGAAAGTGTCATCAGAGTTTTGAGCAGTTAAAAGTGTTGTTGACAGAAGCACCTGAGTCGGGCAAAGAGTTTATAGTTTATAGTAATGCATCGTTAAATGGTTTGGGCTATGTGTGCTGATGTAAGAAGGAAAAGTCATCACTTATGCTTCGAGACAGTTAAAACCGCATGAAAAGAATTATCCAACACATGATCTTGAGTTGGCTGAGATTGTATTTGCATTGAAGATTTGGTGTCACTATTTATTCGGTGAAAAATGTCATATTTATACTGATCATAAGAGTTTAAAGTATTTGATGACTTAGAAAGATTTGAACTTGCGACAAAGAAGATGGTTAGAATTATTGAAAGACTACGAACTTGTGATAGATTACCACCCAGGTAAAGCTAATGTTGTAGCTGATGCTTTGAGTCAGAAATCATTATATGCCTTATGAGCTATGAGTAATCAGATAGATCTGTGTGATGATGATGCAGTTGTAGCTGAATTGAAAGTAAAGCTGATGTTTGTATAGTAGATTTGTGATCTCAGAAGATTGATAATGAGTTGTTAGCAAAAAGAGTTTAGTGTGATTCTGATGTCGTATCAGAATTTTGAGTTGATAATAATGATTGTTTGAGATTTAGAGACCGGATTTGCGTTCTGAGAAATTCAGAGTTGATTCAAATGATTTTGACTGAAGCTCACAATAACCATATGACTATACATCCGGGGAGCACGAAAATGTATAATGATTTGAAACAGTTCTATTGGTGGCATGGTATGAAGAAAGATATTTCTGACTTTGTGTCGAAATGTTTAGTTTGTCAGCAAGTTAAGGCTGAACATCAAGTTCCGTCCGGTTTATTGCAACCGATTATGATTCTTGAGTGGAAATGGGAGAGGATCATGATAGACTTTGTGTCGGGTTTGCCCTTATCTCCGAGCAAGAAAGATACGATCTGGGTGATAGTTGATAGATTGGCAAAATCAGCTCATTTCATTCCGGTGAGAACCGATTATTCTTTAGATAAGTTGGCTGAACTATATATCGATGAGATTGTGAGATTACACGGACTACCATTATCTATTGTGTCTAATAGAGATCCGAGATTTACCTCACGATTTTGGAAGAAATTACAAGATGCCTTGGGCATGAAATTACATTTCAATACTGCTTTTCATCCACAAATAGATGGTCAATCCGAACAAATTATTCAGATTCTTGAAGACATGCTGAGATGTTGTATACTTGAATTTGAAAGCACGTGGAAAAGCATTTATCGTTGATTGAGTTTATGTATAACAATAGTTTTCAGTCTTGTATCAAAATGGCACCATATGAGGCTCTTTATGGTCGAAAGTGTCGAACTCCATTGTATTGGACCGAGCTGAGTGAGAACAAGATTCACGAGGGCTGATCTTATAAAAAGACTGAGCAGAAAGTGAAATTAATTCATGATAGTTTGAAAGCAGCCTCAGATCGTCAAAAGTCTTATACAGATTTGAAACGAAAGGATATTGAATTCGAGGTTGGTAATAAAGTGTTTTTAAAAGTGTCGTCGTGGAAGAAAATACTTCGATTTGGCCGAAAGTGCAAGCTGAGTCCGAGATTTATCGGACCGTATGAGATTATTGAACGAGTTGGGCCGGTTGCTTATAGATTGAGATTACCATCAGAGTTGGAAAGGATCCATAACGTGTTTCATGTGTCAATGCTTCGACGATATCGATCAGACCCGTCTCATATAATTGCACCTACTAAGGTTGAGATTCAGTCAGATTTGTCGTATAGTGAAGAACCGATTCGAATTTTGGCACGAGAGACTAGAGAGTTGAGAAATAAGAAAATTTCTCTAGTGAAAGTATTATGGCCAAACACGGAATTGAAGAGGCTACGTGGGAGCCTGAGAATGTTATGAGAGAGCAACATCCACAACTATTCACTGGTAAGATTTTCGAGGACGAAAATCCCTAATGGGGGAGAGTTGTAACAGCCTAGTTTAGACCCTAGTCAAAACAATGGTTTTGAGACCACAAATTTGAGGTCAAAATAATAATTTAATATTAATTTCTGTGTGAAAAGTAAGCAACATGGTCTTGTGAAAGTTCTGTGTGATGATTTGATCGCTTTAGTGTCGGATTAAGAGAAAGGACTTAATCGCGTAAAGAGTAAAAGCTATGTGTTGATTTATAAGTATCTAAATGTTGATGTCTTTTAAATATGGAGGCCTTGTGATGCAATTAAACCAAGTTTTAAGATAGTGGGTGGTAATGGACAACTATAACATTGGTGATTATATGTTTTAATTATTAATTAAAAGGATAAAATAGTAAATAGTTAAATAATATGTGTTGAATGAAATCAAAGCATGAAAACGGTCATTCTTGTTTATCTTGGTGCCAAAAATAGCAAAGAAAATAAAAGAAAAAGAAACCTAGGGGTTTGGCCATTGTTAAGCAAAAATTTAGGTATGTTTTAGCTCGATTTTTGATAATTTCAACGTTTTTGTAATCGTTGCTTCGTACTCTAGCTAGCCCATGTTGTAATTTGGTGAATTGATGATGTTTTTATCATAAGCCATTGATGAATGTGTGAGCTATGTGCTAGATGATAGTGATATATGAATACTTGGTGTTGGATTAACATTTTTTGTCTTTGGATTTTTGATGAAATTGAGTATTTTGCGCTAAATTGTGAAAAGTGTAAATTGAGGGACTAAAATGTGAAATAAATGAAATGTGAGGGCTTGTATAAGCATGGGGAGAATTCAGATAAGCATATGTATATTGAAATTTTGAGTATTTGATGATTTTGTGGGATAGGGACTAAAGTGTCCAAATGTGAAAATGAGAGGGCCATTTTGTAAAATGCCCTAAATATGTGTGTTTGGATTAAAATGAATGATTTGATGTTTGAATGGATTGAATTTGAATGTGTATAGACCAAGAGAGGAGAGGTTTGGATCGAGATCGAGGCAAAGATAAAGTGCTCGATTAATCGACCATATCGATAGTTTGACATCCGAGGTAAGTTTGGATATAATACATGTAATTGAGATACGTTTTATCGATATCAAATGAACATGTTTATGTATATGAAATTGAGTACTATGTGCATGATTTTTAATTTGATGGCATTAAGTGTGCGAAAGTGAAAGCGAGATAGAAATGAATGGCACTGTGTGTGCGATGTGATGAAAGCTTCGGTTTATTATCGTAGTAATTGTAAAGTGATGTTATGAAAGCCTTGGATTATTTCTGTGGCACTGTGTGTGCGATACTGAAATGAATTGGTTAAAAGATAGGCACTAAGTGTGCGATAACCGTTATGAGTCGGTTAAGTATGTGGCACTGAGTGTGCGATTAAACTAAAGAATGATCGGCAAATAATATCGAGCACTGAATAGCTTGGAGACTTAATAGCTTTGTGTGGTTAAGGTACGTATTGAACCTTTGTGGTTGATGAGTAAAATTAAGCTTCGATGGAGGAATGAGCATTGTGGCTATGGATGAGAAGGCACGAATATGAGATAATAGATCTAAGTGATTGTTTATTTTTGCATCGATTTAATTTGATATGATAATTGTATTGTATATCGAACTTACTAAGCTTTGGAAAGCTTACTGTGTGATTTGCTTCCCTGCTTTGCAGTGTCAGTAAAGCTAGCTCGGATCAGGGATCGTCAGCTTCTAAATCACACTATCGGCATTCTATTTTGGTACTTTTGGAAAGATGTATAAAGCTATAATATGGCATGTATAGGCTAGTTAATTGAATTATGTTTGAGATTGTAATTAGCCATGAGATGTGGCTAGATATGTGATAGGTTTGGCATGAATGAATGTGATATGTGTGATGCATCTTTGGCATGATTTGTGGATTGATAAATTTGCTATCAAGTGGTAACTTTTTGTTGAAAAATGCTAATAGGGGTTAAGTGAACTTGGGAATGAATTATGCTTGTGATAGAATAAGTATTAGTATTGAATTTAGTATAAATAGAGTTGAAATTGGATGCATGGGGGGAATGACAATATTGGTATGTTTATGGTGATAATATGAGCATGAAATGTTTAGGTTGTATGGCTTGTAGGTTGGACCCTTATGGGTGGCATTTTGACTTTGCAAAGTGGCCTATAAAGTCACACGGTTGGGGCACGCGGGTGTGCCTCAGACCGTGGGTAAATTGGCAGAATGTGGCTTAAACTGCACACGACCATGGCACAGGCGTGCCTACAGGTCGTGCGAGAAATGGCAGAATATGGCCTTATAGGACACGGCCATAGCACACGGGCATGCTTGGTAGCCATGTTGATTTTGGCAGTTTGTAATCACGGGGAGGTCACACGGGTGTGTCATATAGTCGTGGGAGAGGCACGGCCTACCCCCACGGGCGTTTCTCCCCTGTATTCTAGAAAAGTTTCAATTTTTCATGAGATTTTATATGTGTTTTGGTTTAGTCCCGACTAGGTTTATAAGCATGCTTAGGGTCTTGATGACCCGGTTAAGGGACACTATGATTGTATATGAATGTGTTTGATGATGATTGACTTTGTGTCGTAAATGCGATGTAAAATGATCCTAAGGTTCATAATGCCTCTAAACCCTATTCGGTGACGGTCTCGGGTTAGGGGTGTTACAACTAATCCAAGGTTGAAGAAAACTATTTTCATATTATTTTATGTGTTATAGCATGTTTATAGAGATGCATGGAAATTTTGGTGCTTTAATTTTAGTGATTGTATGCTTAATTGTGAAAAAAGACTAAATAGCATAAAGTGCGAAAGTTCCATTTTACAATCTAGGAGTGTCTAATAGCTATGGAATATTAAATTGGAGGTCTTTAAAGTGCAAATAGAGCACTCTAAGAGTGATGCCCGGCCAAGGGGGACAAAGACATTAATTTGGTCAAAATTTTGGTGAAATTAGGTGACCAAAAAAATGAATAAAATAATATAAGTAAAAGAGATATCATCTTTCACTATTCATGCTTCTTCTCCACTAAAAATTGAAGGGAAATAGAGGGTTTTGGAGTTCAAACTTTCAGCCACACTATTCTCTTGCAAGTAAGTGATTTTAGGGGTCTTTCTTGATAATTTTTGTACTTTTGGAACCCCTAAAGCTTAAGCTAGCTAATAAGGGGACTAATTTGCAAAATGGTTGAAAGTTTAGGGACTTGCCATGAGAGTGTCCATGTTGTTTGCTGAGTTTTTGTGGAAGAGAATGAATGTTAGTAGGTTGATGAACAACTTTTGTGAAAGGTGTTACCATGAAAACACCTAAATAGGACTTATTTGTAAAGGTTATGATTGTGTAATAAATGCATGAAATAACTGGTTTTTTGAGTTGTTGTAAGAGAAATAAATGTTCAGCTAGGCTTGTTTAATGAGGAAATGTGATGAAAAACAATTTACGAGCCTAGGGGCAAAATAGTAATTTTGTCAAAGTATGAGGGCAAAATGGTCATTTTTTTCTAAGTAGAAATTTTGATGTATCATGAACTATAAAGTGATTGAATGAGTGAATTTTATTATTATAGATCAAGAAGAGCGAGGAAATCACCTTGACTGAGGAAAAGGCAAGGTTACTAACTAAACCATCGACTAGTACATTTTGCACCTAGGTAAGTTTATGTGTAAACGATACATCTTTAATACATATGTCCAACATTTGCAAACCGATTAAATATCAAACAATTGAAATAGTGGCAAATACATACCAATGTTGATCACTTGTGCGCATTGAGCAAAAGAATCATGTTGTCTGTGGTAGTTCACCATAAAATGTTTTAGACAATACCTATGGTGTATGCGGCCCCAAAGGCTTCCCTATCGTTCAATTGCGGCCATTATTCAAGGTTCCTTATAGGAGATGACGCATATATTAGGTTGGGGGAAAACATGCCTCCTCAACCTAGATAGGAAGAAATCTCAATCGTCTGCTGACTCTCCTGGTGCTATTGCAAATGTAATCTGCAGGATTTTTGATTCCATCTTGTGGCACAGCCAACAATAATTGATGGGTATATCTCCCGTACATAAAGGTACCGTCAATTTGTATCAATGGCTTATAGTACTGGAATGCCTCTCAACATTTCTTGAAAGTCAAAAAGAAATGATGAAACACTCAACATCCATAGAGCAGTTCATCGTTCTAGTACGCAGGCATCATTTCTAGATTGGTTATGCAACTTGGAACGTATGAACGCCTCCAAATGTACTAATGTCCCGAGTGTGAATACTGCTTGCAGGATATAAGGAATTGAGGTGGTATTCGCAACCATACGAGTCAGGTTGTAATATAGTTTTCTTACAACAAAACACTTTGGCAAGTATTCCAAGGATCGTACCCAATGGAGGCTTAGCACTAGGCCAATTTTAACCTAAGCACAACAAGATCTAATTAGTAGTCTTCAGGGGTATGTTGTGACATCATCAGGCTATGTCGCAACATCAAAGGTAGTCTAGGAATTCTTCATTCTACTCCCTATGTTGCAACATCACATACTCTGTGTTGTGACATTGTGATCAGTATTTATGTAGCACGCCTTCTGATGGTCTCCTGCACACTCACACAGTGCATTAGTTCACCCTTAGGCCTCATTCGCCCCTAAGGTCAATAAAATACTCTATTTGCACATTTTATTGGACTCTAACAAAACTTGCTAAAACATAATTAAAACCTAATGATAATGCTTAATTTCAAGCTCCTAAAGTGCAAAAACTAGTTTAATCTGCTACACTGAATTACGACAGATCAAACTCCCTCACACTTAATTCATTACTAGTCCTCAAGCAACACAAAAAAAGCATGAATTCAGAGCACATGATTAAGCATTTCATATTCACGAATAACTTTATCATGATGAATAACTGATTTACCACTTTTGACCTCAAACGTCTAAGTTCAGTGCATTACAAAGATACAAGCATTAAGGGCCTCATCTATAGGAATCTATCAACAAATCATACAAGTAATTTGATTGTCCTAGCATAACACAAATAGAAATTTATGTGATTGTTTAATATAATGTCCATCTATGCATAAGGATATTTAGGTCATATAGGACTTTTTGGGTTGCAATGTTCTGAGGCTTAGGATAGGTATAGAATTCAAAAACAGTAAGCATCAAAAAAGGTTTCAAACACAAAAATAATTTGGCACATTGTATCAATCCCTATTCTTCCCCATTAGCAACCCTTACCCGCACACCTCCTTATTTCTCCTTCTCTCATCTTCCTTGTTTCTCCCCATAAGAAATCATAGCATGACATAATAACTATGACTAGCCTACGAGTTTTTGTGCACTAATGAACAAGTTTTTCTTATCTTCGTGACTTTGTCACTTTATTTTTCAATTCATCTCACTCATAAATGCTTTTTTGCTTTTCAAGAACTTTTTCTACTAGTATTGTTTTTTTTCTTTTTAAATTTTCCTTTTTTTATACTTTTTAGGCTAACCCATAGTTCCTATATCACACAAATCTTTTCCATTTCACTCTATTTTTACAAAATTTTCCTTGATGTATCTACTTAACCCTCAATACGTATGGCCAAATGTCTATAGTCGTACAGTTCATGACCAAACAAAGAGGGCAAATACAAATCAATATTTCAAGCTCAGGTTTTGTAATGAGGTTCATCAAGAAGTGTTTTCAGGCGCAAAAATTTATACTAAAGGTGAATAACTTTAGGTTAGATTTCTAGCTCTAGACGTGTTCGAAACAATGCCTTAGGTCAACCCTAAGTATCTCAATATCCACAAATTTAATCAACCAAACAAGCTCAAATCCAGCCATTTATCATTCATACAAGCATGCTCATTTCCTTGTATTTCATATATCATTTGGTAAAGTCAATTGCTTAATGCATATTTACAGTGTAACATATAGAACGTATTAGTCTATTAGTAAAAAATTTAAAATCACCTATCATCATGCCGAATTTATTCATAACTACAAGCAACCTATGTACATGCTCCTAACCAATCACTTGTATTTCTACAAGCTCAAGCACACAACTGACAAAAAAAATCGAAAGAAAAACATAAAAATTTAGACAAATTTTCTATGTTACCTCCCACACTTTAGATAACACATTGTCCTCAATGTATAGCCCATAAAAAATAAGGAAACTTAAAAAAAAACTTAAACAACTACAAAACAACTAAAATTCTATATTTGTTCCAAATCCTAAAAACAAAATAAAATTATCCTTAGAAATATTAATGCAATTCCTTCTTAAGAACATAAAAGAAATATTCAATTCAAGAATTTTAAAAAATACAAATCCCTAATAATAATAAGCAAATATAATTTTCCTAAATTCATCTACTCCTAAAAATTAAAATCCTTACTAAATTAACTCTAAATATTATTCATCATTTTCTTGAAATCCTCTTTTTTTTTCCTTTCCTTCTTTTGTTTTGTCTGTAGAAGGATAAAGTTCTTGAATATGTCATCTACAATCAATTTCCTTGGGGAATTCATGGTCTTATCCAACCACTTGATAGGAACTCCTGCGCTTTTATAAAATTCTATAATTAAATGGGGAAAAATATTCCCTTTCGTAAATTTCTTGCACATTCAACCATATTCTTGTATATCCATGTACCAAAACATATTTGTTTCTTTTAGAGTATCCCATATGTTATGATAACATGAACTGGACTAATTTTGGACATCTCTACTATAGGTCATATTCTTGAATAAATGAATTTCATCCACATCTTGGCTTTTGGTGTCATTAATTTTTGGTTGAATGTTTCAGGTATTGTTATTCATGTTCGATATGTCCACATCTCCTTCCCTTCTGTTAAAAATCTCAGTACCTCCTCTATGTCTATATTTTTAAATTCCTTCATATCTATTTTACAAAGGTAGTTATGGTAGTAATATGGCACATCATAAAATTGGAAAATACTCATCTCTCGGTTACCGGAATGTTGATTCCTTTGACCTTCACGATAGATCACATCCCGTAAAATGGTCTGGTTGCTTCCCTTTGTTCCAATGCTAGATAAAATTCCTGCACTATAGGAATTATCATAGGCTCTTCAAACGGGAAACAAAATTTGGTTCATTCTCTCTTTGTTGCGTTCTCCCCCATTCCTTTACAATTCCTCGTTAAAGGATCAAATCCATGCTCTTGGATAAAAGTATACGATTGTAGTTGTTGCAAGTATTTGTCCATGTCACTTCTCAGGAATTCAATAGTTGGGCTTGAAGCGCTTACACTAAAATTGGCCATTCGATAATCTATTTTTGCTGAGGTCCCTTGTACAGTTTCTTACTTCTGTAAATTTGATATTTCTCTCTTGGTGGTGATAAATAAGAGGATCCATGTGACCTATTTATGAATTAAAAGAAAACAATAAAATATTTAAGCGTTATAATTTATTTCTACTAAGTAAAAAGGTAAAGAACAAGAATTCTAGTATAATTAAACTATAAAAATGTCAATAGTTAATGTTTGTTTGAAAAATAGAGTTACGTAGTGGTGTCGCGACATCCCTTAGTGGTGTCGCGACGTCGAGGGAAGTTCCTAGTATTTGAATGTTCTGTTGTCGCGACATTCAGGAAGAGTGTTGCGACTTGCAAGCTAGGTTTTGTTGTGTTTTGCTTGTGTTTTGAAATCAACAATTTGGTCATTTTCTTCACATCACTCTCTTCGTTTGTTGATATCCCCTTGTTTCCTCCTAAATTGTAACAACCCAAAATTGGGCCTAGTAGGATTGGGCCCATTGGGCTTTGAGCGTAGAAGCGTTTTAAAATTTTGAGAACAACAGAACGGCATTATTTCAAGTTGAACTTATTAGGAAGGTGATTTTAGAAAATTATGGGGTTCTAGAAAGTTCCGGGTTCAAGTTAGGCTAAAGGAAAATTTTTGTGTTTAAGCACTTTAAGGAGAGAAGGTAAGTGGCATCAAGACTTAAGTAAATAAGTGTGCATTTTGCTAGCACAAGGAGTCTATTGGTAAAGGTGGAAAGTGGTGTGTGGAGTGTACTAATGGTCTGAGGTTTGAATCCCATCTAGGGCAAATATTTTGGATTAAATTTTTTGTACTAATAAGGTAAGTGTCGGTCATGGCTTTAATATGGTAAGGTGAACTTTTTAATTTTGGCAAGGTGGCTAAGGAAATAAGGCAAGGTTGAGGGTAAGGAAAGAAATCAAAAGAAAAAGGAAAGATAGGGGAACATGTTGGCCTTTAAAGGGGAAGATGTTTTGGAAAGTTTTTAATGGGTCAATGTTCATCTTTTGGTAAAGATGATACATGGTTTGGGAGAGGGTAGCCGATTTTGCTAGGATCATTTTGCTAAGTTTTAGTGCATGAGAGGCTTATTCTTTTGAGCATTTTTTTTTTTTGAGTTTGCTCTTTTCCCAATTTCTTCTCTCCCTTGTCGAAACTCTAAAGCCAATATTGTACACCATTTTCCTTGTTTTGGCCGAAACTTTGACACTCTCTTGTCCATCTCTTCTTTCCCTTCCTCGCTATTTCTCCAAACTTTCTCCCATCCTCTTAAATCGATATCACTTGTAGCCGAACCTTCTTTGTTGTCTTGCTACTAGTGCCAAACCATGTTATCCTTTTTGGTTCACCCCTATTATTAAGGTAAAGGTTCTTTCTTCTTATTTCATGTTGTTTGTTCTTTTTTCTCTTGATTTGGTTAAGCCGAAACACTTTTTTGCCGATTCTTTTGATAATCAAAGGTGAGGATCGTTAACATCGATTCTGCCAGAAAGGAGGCGTGTGGTGGTAGTCAAAAGGCGGGGTTGAATATCGGGACTCCGTAGAGGGAGATCACATGTGGTAAGTGATTCAAGTGTAAGTAATACGAAATCTTTTGGAAATCTGAGGCTAAATTTTGGTTGGTATTGTTCTAGGATCAACGAAGAGTGGTTCTAGGAAATCCAAATCAGGTGTGTAATCCCGTACCCTTCCGAATACATGTTTGAAATGGTGTGTAATCTCACACCTCTCTAAGTATTTGCTTGAAATGTTTTGTGATTCGGTGGAAAGATCAAAAAACCGAAAACTAGCATCCGTAACCACTCGGGCGTGCGTATGTTCGTAGTGGTAACCATATTTTGCAATGAAACAGTTTGGTCAGCAGTAGTGACGTGATTTTGAAAAATCACGAAAAATAGGAGAAAGGGAATTAGAAAGTGAATAAGATATCAAATTAAAGCTTACTGTGTCCAGTTTCATATGAAAGAAATAGAGGAGAAAAAGGAATTTTATATTCTATGATATTTTAATTTTAGTGAGACTGGTTCTGATTGACTTTGGGGTTCCCTATTCTGTCTTGGAAAAATCGTTTAAAATTGTACAAAGTGAATTATGAGTTATAATTTATATGTTTATATTCCTTAGTGAGTCTAATTTCAATAGAAACAAATGGGAGCAATATACAAAAACTGTATAGTGAGATATTTGAATTTCGGGTAAGAGAGGTCAGAACTGTTGGACAATGAAATAAGGGAAAATTTAATGAACAAACTGTACTAAAAGGCTAAGTCAAAAATTCTAGAAAAATTTTAGTAAGAAGATATATGAGTCTAGTTTCAAGAAAAATTTACGGATCTAAATTTCAAGTTTCCTAACGCGAGTTATAGTCAATTTAGTCAACATGATGCAGATGGACAGTTTCAATTTTTATGCCCCAAATTAGTAGTTAAGTCCAGTGTTGCGAAATTGCCGATTTACCGAAATGCCCCTAATGGGCCAAATTACGAAAATGCCCCTTATGGGCCGAATTATGAAAATGCCCCTAATGGGCTGAATTATGAAAATGCCCATATGGGCTGATTTACCAATATACCCTCGATAGATAAAATTGCTGAAACACTTCTAAATGGATGAAGATGATTGTTATATTCTTATTCATGGTTAAATATCGTGTGTATGATTTTTATTACACTTTTTTATGTTGATACATTGCATTTCATCATGAGCATAGGGCGGGTTAATGACTGAAGAGCAGTATAGCCTGGTGGCTCTGCCACATTTTGATTCTGGTGGCTCTGCCACATATTCTGGTCGCTCTGCCACAAATTCTGATAATGGCTATGTGCCAACCTAAATGTGGCTTTGTGCCATCGTGATTATGGCTTTGTGCTAAACTTATTTACTCGGGGCATGTGCCTAACATATGAATTAATGACTCTGTGTCGATCATATTTACCCAAGGTTGTGTGCCGATTATATTACCGTATATGATATTCTGGTGGCTCTGCCACAATCTGTATAGTGGCTATGCCATGCATAATTATGACTCTGGTGGCTCAGCCACAAATATTATAAATGGCAACTTGCCTGCTACTGATGTGTTTGGCGGGGTGGGTTGACTTGATCCCCACAGGTGTGATGGGATGGTACGGGTGGTGTGTAGCGGATGGATTATTAGGATGGGTTGGGTTGCATGCATTGCACATATATATACTGTTATGTAAATGGGTTTTGGCCCAAGTTATTGCTAAATGGGTTCAGGCCCAGTGGATGGCGGTAAGGGGATTTTACACTGAGTTCTTGTAACTCACCCCCTTTCTTTTCTTAACCCTTGTAGGTAATGCTCAGTGACAAGGACTTGGGGCCATGGATGACTTGGTGGAGGCCATACTTCAGAAATGGTGCTTTGAACTTTAGATTTCCAGTTACATTTACTTTATTACTTTTACTATTTTGGGTTTTTATGTTGTAATAAGGCCTCTGGGATATTTTTATTTTGCTTATGTTTTTGTCGTACTTAGTATTTTGCTCGAATTGTTTTAAATGGGGATTTTTCTAAAATCTTAAATAAAGGTTTTCCAAAATAGACTAACAAATGGTTTTCATAACAAACTTTTACAAATATTTTTAACTCAGAAATTTTCTCTCGAATTTTTATCAATATTTTCAAAAGTCATGGTTTTAAAGCTCACTACCTCGATTTTTGACTCATCAAACAATCTTTCAAAATAGCTGTATTTTATCAAATATTTATATACAAAACTCGTTTACTTAAACACAACCAAGTAACGCCTACTTTAGTAAGAATTATACGATTTTAGTAAGAATTATCAAACGATGTTTTCAAAAGACATGGTTTATAAAATCTCTAGTTCAGATTATCGATTTATCAATCAACCTTCGAGGTTAGTAGTATTTTTATCAAATATTTCTAATCAAACTTGTTTTCTTCAATTACACCTATTTTAGTATGAATCACAAGATCCTTTATACGTTTTCTTCATTGTGACACACCAGATTCAGCCTAACTTCTGGGCCGGGTTTGAGGTGTTACATAAATCCCATATACCATTGCATTGCAAGACTTGTTTATCAGCTACTGTGTTTGTCATTTCCCCAAAACAATGTTTTACTATTTGGCCATTTACAAGGAAAAGTTTCCATCCTTCAACTCTATTGTCCCATGAGGAGTTACCTGATGTATGGTATACGGACCTGTCCATCTTGATTTAAGCTTGCCAGGAAATAATTTTAATCTTGAATTGAATAGTAGAAATTTCTTTCCATACAGAAATTCACGTTTTTGGATCTTTGCATCGTGTCGACATATACTCCTTTCCTTATACATTTTAATGTTTTCGTAGGCCATAAAATGAAATTCTTCCAATTTTTGTCATTGAAATATTTTTTCTTTCTTAGCTAATTCCTTATCCAAATTTAATCTTTGATTGCCCAATGTGCCTTCTTTTCTAATTCAATTGGTAAATGGCAGTTCTTACCATATACCAGCTTATATGGGGACATACCTAAAGGAGTCTTATATGTTGTTCTATAAACCCCCAACGCATCATCTTGCTTGGCTACCCAATCCTTTAGACTTGGGTTCACTGTTTTCTCTAAAATCTGTTTAATTTTGCGATTAGACACTTCTGCTTGCCCATTGTGTAACACCTATACCCGGCTTAGTCGCCAAGCCCGAATATAAAGATGTCACACCACTATCTCATGTCATACTCATAGTAAATTGTCACATTATTAAGAAATCATCCTCTTTATTAGTAATCTTATAAATTTAGTCAAACATTTATCAATCATCATTAAAACATGCCAAACATACTTTAAATAAACTTATAGTAATAATTGAACATACAATAGGATTACTTAGCAAAATTTCCAAGACAATCCCATAGGAATCGATATTGACTCTAGGGTATCGATATTTTCCTGGTACGGTATCGATACCATTTGCAAAATCGATACCAAATTAGTATTTTGTTTCTCGTCTAAAAACCCAAACCTTGAAAATTATTGAAAAGGTGGTTTTGGGACCACGAATCCGAGTCGATAAATATTTAATATTTATATTTTGAGTTTATTATATGTGAAATTATGTGTGGAAGTTTCAGAGAAAAATTTTATCGTTTGAGCATCGAATTTGACAAAAAGGACTTAATCGCGTAAAAGGTAAAAGTGGCATACTAGAGTGTAAAGTGCCTATTTGAGTATGGCTTTTAATATGAAGCATTAAAAGGGTAAATAACCCATTTTTTTTGAGATAGTGGACTGCAACATACAAATTTTATAAAGTAAATATATGTTATATTATATGTTATATTATAAAAATTATTATATTATAAACATATTATAAAGAAAACATAAAAGAAAAGAAAGTGGAGTGTTCATCTTTATTGCTCATTGTTATTGCCGAAACAAAAGAAAAGAAGAGAGAAACCAAAGCTCTCAAAAATTCGGTCTTTGCAAGCTTGATTAGGTATGTAATTGAGTTCGGTTTTGATTATTTTACGTTTTGAGATCGTTGCTCAAACGCATGCAACCCATGCTAGAATTTCTAAGATTATTGTGTATGTATGAATCGCCATTGATGAATTCTTGAGGTTTATGATGCTTGATGATGTTAGATGATAGATAGGTTAAAAATTAGTATATTATGTGTTGGAAGTTTTGGTGAATTTGTGTTTTAGGCCAAATTGTAAAAATAAAAATTTAGAGGGCTTAATTACAAAATAAATGAAAGATATGGACTTGTATAGTCCTCATATATATTCGCCCTTAAGGAGTATGGGAAATTTGATGTATTTTGAGTTTTATGCAAATAGGACTAAATTACAAAGTTATGAAATAATAGGGGTAAAATAGTAATTTGCCCATTTATGTGCTTAGGGACTAAATTGAGATGAATTGTGCTTGAATAAGCTAAATTTAATGTGTTTTAGATCAAGAGCAAAGAAAAACGGAGTTAGATCGGGGAAAGACAAAGGTTCTCGAATAGCCGATTCAAGACTACCATCGACAACCGAGGTAAGTCCTGTGAAATTTGTTAAAGAATTATTCATGAACTTATTAAATGATAATGTTTGATAAATTTTAGTATATAATCATGTTATAGCCGAATGTATATATGTGTATTGGATTGATTTCATAAATTGATAATGTGATATGAATAAGTGTATCAATGCGAATTGTGGGATTGTACGATGAAGTAATGATTTATTTGTTTAAGGTGAATAAGTTTAGTTGAATTGGATATGTAATATAGATATGAAATGTATGTGGAATGATTGATCACATTGATATATTGGGCTTAGTGCTCTAGCGTGCTTCGTCTTAGGTGATATATTCTGCTTAGTGCCTAGCGAGCTTTGTGCCGATGATATATTTGAGCTAGTGCTCAGCACCTTGGGTGATATATTCGGGCTTAGTGCTCTAGCGTGAGGCTTCGTGCTGGTGATTTATTTCGGCTTTAAATTCTAGCGTGCTTTATCTTGGGTGATATGCTATAAGTGGAGGTTCGAACATCAAACAAGGTGAGATGTTTATATAGTGTTATGTGGTAAAAGTTCGTAAGAACTAACCTACCATTTTAGTAAGGAATGAAGTGAACAAACAAATTCTTAATGTATAGTTAAAGATCAGTGATGAGTGTGACAAAAGTGCTTGTTCTTGTGTATAAGTAGAAATAGAAGATCGATGCCTAGATTGGTTTTCGATGTTATAGCAATGATATTTAAGTAAAGAGTATTACTATTATTCAACGATCTATATTTTACATAATGAAATAATTATGTTTTATACTATATGCTCATTATATTTATGTATGCTTGGGACTTACTAAGCTAGTAAGCTTACTGTGTGTGTGTCTTTGTTTACCTTTGTTTTATAGATTTTGATTCGAACTACGGGCTCGGAGGATCATCCGTAAAGTCAACCACACTATCGACTTCCTTTTGGTATTGAAAACTTAGTTTGTTATTTAAAAAGGGCATGTATAGGCTAGATTAAACCGTATAACTAATGTTTTGTAATAGTGTAAATATGCTAGCCATGCTAAAACGGTGTCTATTTTGAATAACTTGTTTCGTGTTTTGATGATATTGTTTGCTCATGTCATGAACTATTATTTATGCTTGATTATGGTTTAATCATGTGAGAGTGGTATTATTATTTATGCATGTTAGATTATGATAAGAAAGACTTATTAATTGGTTCATGTTAATGAGCTTAATATATGGTATATACATTGATAATGTTTGGATTATGATTTGGCAATGAGAAATGGTAAATGATGGATATGTATTTGATTGAGTATTGGCTATATAAGCTTGGTTGCTAAATGATAAGTAAAGAATATGTTTCATGACTATTTTTGTTGATTATTTGTACGGATCCAAATGGTAAATGATGGTTATGATTTAAGTATGTTTTGGTTAGTTTTATTGGATAGTTAAAAGTGCCAAGTTGATGTTAATATTAATATGGGTATGCACATGTGTGGTTGTAAATTCGGTTGTAATATTTGGTTCATTTTGATAAGCATATGATCTTGATTATGGTGTATTTGAATCAATGATTAGTTAATAAGATGAAAAATGAAGTTTAGGTATACTAATATACATGCTAATTAGGAGTACATTGAAATGTTATTTGTGTTCAAATGTTAGATGTGGCTTTTATTTTAAGGTAAAATGCGACTATATATATATATGCATCAATAGTATGTTCTACCGTATTGTAAGGATACTAAAATCGCATATGTGATTGCATAATAATTAATGTAATATGGTTTGAATGGTTTTATTTTGTGTTTGTGTAGTAGCAATGAATTGATATGTTCGATATTCAATTAATGAAATAGATATATTGACATATATGTGATGTACGAAATGAAATGATATATATATCTTTGTAATATGCTTTAAGTATACAAACGCCATTAATATTAGAGTCATATGTATTAAGTACATGTAACATGGTTTTGTGGCATATTAGTTAATTCGAGTATGTGGAGATATAGATGATATTAATATGGTTGAAATTTTAAAGCATAGTTTGTATATGTATTATAAGTAACTAAGCATGATTAATTTTATCTAGTTGTGTGTTTCATATGTGCAAATATAACCAATATGATTTAGTGGATGATTGCTATTGGATTTAGAAGTTATATCGTAAAGAAATTGATATAACCTTGTGTATGAAAAATGATAAATGACTATGTGAACCTGTGTTTGTCCGTGATAATGCCAGAACCCTATTCACGACGGATACGGGTTAGGGTGTTACATTTATTGGTATCGAGCTACGGTTTAGTCGATTCTAGGACTACCGTAGTATGAAAGATCTAGCTATACATGCCTTTAAATTGTATATATGATAGTGTGGTGACTTCGACAATTTCGATTGTATTTTATATAGTAAATGGATTACGATCCCGATAGAGCCGTGAGCCGATGATGTGGAGAGTGTCGCTGGTCTCGCACATGGATCATGCCACTAGACTCTCAACCGATTCACGGGTAACCACGAGGAGAGGCTAAACAAGCCTTCTACCAAATGATGAATGAATGGTTTACCCAGTTCATTACGAATAATCCAACGGTACAACAACCTCCACCCCAAAAATCCAACTCCGGTACCTTCAAGACTTCGATGATAGATCCAATGAGATCTAGTAGGCCTCGATTGATAAAATTAGGAAATTTAAAGAAGAATTCAAGGCTAATGATGATGATGATGCAGAGCGAGCTGAAATGTGGCTTGATAACACTATTCGGTACTTGATGAGCTATCTTGCACTCCGCATTTAATGTTTAAAATGTGCTATATCTTTGCTTCGGACACCGCTTATCACCGGTGGAATACACTAGTATCGATGGTTCCAAAAGAAAAAGTGACGGGATTTCTTCCGAATGAATTCGCAAGAAATATATCACCAGAGGTTCATCGACTAGAAACGTAAAGAATTTCTTGAACTAAAACAGGGCAAATGACCGTGGATGAATATGAGCGAAAATTTGTCGATTGAGCCGATATGCGGGAGTGTGTATCTCTGAAGCCATTATGTGCAAAAGGTTTGAAGACGGTTTGAATGAAGATTTGAAGTTACTAGTTGGCATTCTTGAGATCAAAGAATTTGTGACACTAGTTGAGCGAGCTTGCAAAGTCAAGAGCTTGGGAAAGAGAAAAGAAAGGTCGAGACAAGAGCTAGAGACACCCGTAAAAGATCGCTCTGTAAGAATTTTCATTCCACATCTAAAAGTTTAGAGATGACTTCATCGACACAAAGCTACTTGATTCATTTAGACGTGATCGACCTCCGGTGGGCTCCCGAGCTACCTCGATGGCCGGTGTTGGTAACGCCTCACGAATCGAGTTGAATGCAAACATTGTGGAAAATGGCATCACAGGAGTTGTAGAGTTCGTGACCGATCTTGCTTTAAATGTGGATCCTCGAGACCATTTTATTCGAGAGTGCCCGATGTTAGGTGGCCGAATACAAGATGTAACTCTAGACCGAGTAGTGCATCAAGATGGGGCGCACCACCCGTGCATTCAGCAATGTAGGTGGTAGTCGAGAGGGACAAAGAACACAATAGATCGATCTCGAGGCTAGAGCTCCAGCTAGAGCTTATGTTACTCGAGCTAGAGAGGATGTCGCTTCTCCGGATGTCATTAGGTACTTTCACCCTTTATGATACTACTCGTGATTGCATTGATTGATCCCGGTTCGACCCATTCATATGTATGTGAAACTCGGTATTCAAGAAGACTCGCCATTGAGTCTCCGAGTTTGTAAGCGTATCCAACCCTTTGGGTAGATGTGTGTTTGTTAATAAAGTGTCTAAAAGTTGCCCATTGATGATTGGGATTTTTGCTTCCCGATTGATTTAATGTTGTTGCCTTCGATGAGTTTGATATAATTTTGGGAATGGATTGGTTAACTTCATGATGCAAAGGTGAATTGCAAAAGAAAGCTTATTGATTTGAGACACCGAATGGTGAGATCATTAGAATTGAATCCGATGATTCGTGGGTTTCTACGCTTATATCATCGATGTTAGCCCGAAAGTATGTGAGAAAAGGTGTGAAGCTTATTTGGCTTATGTACTGGATAATAAATTGTCTGAGAAACAGATTGAATCTGTACCGATTGTATGTGAATACTCAGATGTGTTTCCTAAAGAACTACCGGGTTTACCCCCTATACGAGAGATTGAGTTTGGCATTGAATTAGCTCCGGGAATGACTCCGATCTCAATAGCTCCATATCGGATGGCACCTACTGAGCTAAAAGAGCTAAAAGCACAGTTGCAAGAGTTAACAGATAGGGCTTTGCACGACCAAGTTTCTCTCCTTGGGTGCACGAGTTCTTTTGTGAGAAAGAAAGATGGAACGATGCGAATGTGTATTGAATATCGGCAACTTTATAAGGTAACTATAAAGAATAAGTACCCGTTACCTCGGATTGATGATTTGTTTGATCAGTTGAAAGGGGCTTTAGTATTTTCGAAGATAGACTTGAGATCGGGTTATTATCATTTGCGAGTCAGAGATACAGATGTGCCAAAGACTGCATTTCGGACGAGGTACGGACATTTTGAGTTTTTGGTAATGCCTTTTGGGCTTACTAATGCACCTTCTATTTTTATGGATTTGATTAATCGAGTTTTTAGACAGTTTTTAGATCGATTTGTGGTGGTGTTTATTGATGACATATTGATCTACTCCAAAGATGAAATTGAACACGCTAAACATTTGAGGTTAGTGCTACAAACTTTGCGAGATCATCAGCTGTATGCTAAGTTTAGTAAGTGTGAGTTCTGGATGAAAGAGGTGACTTTTTGGGACATGTGGTTTGACATCGGGCATTCGAGTTGATCCGAACAAAATCTGGCTATACTTGATTGGAAGCCAGAAAATGTTTACGAGATTGAAGTTTTACGGGACTTGCGAGTTACTATCGACGATTTGTGAAAGATTTTTCTATGATAGCTACCCGTTGACAAGGTTCTGCAGAAAGATGTCCGGTTCGAGTGGTCAGAAAAATGTCAGAAAAGTTTTGATCAGTTGAAAGCCCTTTTGACTGAAGCTCCAGGATTAGTTCAGCCTGAATTGGGTAAAGAATTCGTTGTTTATTCTGATGCTTCTTTAAATGGTTTGGGCTGCGTTTTGATGCAGGAAGGCAAAGTTGTAGCCTACGTTTCAAGACAATTGAAGCCGCACGAAAGAAATTACCCGACGCATGACTTAAAACTTGCAGTCATTGTTTTCGCATTGAAAATTTGGCGTCACTATTTATTTGGCGAGAAATTTCACATTTATTGAGATCATAAAAGTCTAAAGTATCTAATGACTCGAAAGACCGAATTTGAGACAACGCAGTGGCTAGAATTGTTGAAAGACTATGAATTGGTGATTGACTATCACCGGGAAAAGCTAATGTTGTTGCGGATGCTTTGAGTTGAAATCATTATTTGCTCTTCGCAATCGAATGCACAGATGGCTATGTCTAGTGATGGTTCGATCATAGTGAGTTACGAGCAAGACCGATGTTTATTCAACAAATTTGTGATGCATGTAGTCATTGGTACCTCGACCAAAGAATTGATATTTCTACCCCGAGTATCGATACTTATGATAGGGTATCGATTCCAATTTACGATTATAACTTCCTGCACATTTCAAATCATAGAGGTATCATTTTTGCAAGACGAATATCGATACCTCTACTTTAGACCAAAAAAAATACAGCATACATGAGCATATAAGTCATTCCAACTTGTACCAATTCATCATGCTATCATATCATCATCAAATAAACGTTAAAATGATCGAAATAATAGTCTCAATTATCAAAAGTAAGTCTGAGCAATAATCAACATAATAAGAAACGGATCTCATAAACTTAAGAACAAATAGTCTATGGAAGCATCCAAAACATCATGGTAAATACCAATAAAAGTCTACCACATTGCCTTATTCCCAAAAAAAAATTAACAATAAAACCTATGAAAAATGGAAACGGACTTGCTTAGATCACCTCATGGAACCACACCGTTCACACTGGCACTTAACTACTCTTCAAGGGTTTAAAAGGAGTGGGTGAGCTTAACAAGGTCAGTGAATGCCTAAAACAACTACCAAGCAAACAATTCATCAAGAATTAATGAAACAACCATATAGCACAACCTCAATAGTTTCAACTCTAGAGTCATATTATACTTACTCGTGCATTATTTACTAGTTCATTTACATGGTAATCATATTCACTTTTAAGCATATATCACATTACATATATAATCACATAACATTTATGCATATATCACAATACTCATATAATCACATAATGTTCAAGCATATATCACCATACTCATATAATCACATATCATTCAAGCATATATCACAATTCTCATATAATTACATAACATTCAAGCTATATCACAATACTCATATAATCACATAACATTTAAGCATATACCACAATACTCAAAAACATGTTTATAGATAAATTGCATAATGGTCACATGTCATATCATAATACACAAATATTCATAATTTAAGATAATTTGGCACTTGAGCTATGAAACATAAAAGTGAGCTCTTTCATCACTCATCAGATACATAGATCTCCAACACAGCACATAGAGTCATAGAGGCAAAAATGTCCCAAAATTGAAGCATAAAGCTAACACTCTCCTTATTTCCCCTCACATGTCCCATCGAATAGAGTTTAGCTCACATTCTCTGATCCCTCCAACATGTTCCAAGGCCTCAATGCCCAAAATCACTATACAAATAAGTGAGTACTCACAATCCTATGGTATGCCAACTATATCAAATGATTTCAAGTTCATAAGGCCAAAATATTCGTTATTAACGCACATTACTTACCGTTTACTACACTTAATCACTACAAATATCACATTATAACACAACATTATCATTGTCATCTATCATGTATAACATGCTTACATTTACACTTTCTTAACGGTTATCAAAACCACATCTCAGATTTTATAACATTTCATCTCAATTCACATTTTTACAAACACATAAGCACATTGTTTACAAGATATCATAGGTCTGAGATAGCTTACACTTAGAATTTAGAGTAGGGATTTAGGCTACTACTAAATTCCCAATTAACGCATTGAATCATATCCATAAGCAATTATTCCAAACACTCACCAATTCCACTTTCGCCAAAATGTCGAAAGCTCAAACTAGGTTTTCCTTGCTTTTATCTCTACTCGTAGAAGGTCCTAATGAATTTGAAGCTTCAACACAATAATTCACGCAATAATACACTCAAAAATCAGCTAAGGACTCACCATAAGCAATCAAAAACATAAGCCTAAGCTATGTTCTCATGTAGTTGAAACCTTTAACATAACAAACTTAAAACTCAAATATCTATATCTATACTCAACATTTTAGCCTAAAACCAACTCCGTTCATCTTGTAATTTACCTACGACTAATTCCCAACCTTTAAACTACACAAAAATACTTAGTTCATAGTATCGACTTTTTCAACATATTTATGGAAATTTCAACAAAAATTTATTAAAATGTTAGAAATCTTTAACGAAACTTCAAAGTAAGTTTAGAAACCTTCTAACCATGTCAAAAAAATTGAAAAACACTTTAAGACCACGTTTTTACCCAAAATCCCAAAATTCACCATTAATAACCCAGTGTTCAATTTTTTATTAAAAGATGTGATTTAATGGCTAAAAACTTAGTTTTAAAGACAAAATAACATTAAAAGCTATTTAGGAGTTGAATTGTTACCTTAGATGATGAAAACCCAAGCATTTGATTAAACCCTAAAAAATTCACAAGCTTGACAATGGAGGAATCTATGGTGTTTTTGGGCGTTCTTCTTGGAACTTTGTCGAGGTTTAAGGCTTGGATGTTGATAGGAATTAAAAGAATTTAGGTTTGACAAAAAATTGAATGGGAGGAGTTGGGAGAGCATGGGACGACAAAAGCAAATAAAAGGGAGAAGTTATAGTGAAAATAAAACTATGTGGAGGAAGATATAGGTTAAATATTAAATTTTGGTTTATTTGCTTCATAAACACACAGAATTTTGATCACTTTTCAAATCAGCCACGATTCAAAATTAAAGGTATTTAAAACTCATTTTCAAAAATTCGTTTAATTTTCTAAAAACCATAGTAAAAAAACATAACCAATAGACCATGTCACAAAATTCCGAACACTCTCAAGCTAAAATCTTTAAAATACACCTAAAACTCCTAGGCCTTATTTTGGGGTGTTACAATTAGCTTACAGGTGATAGGTCGTTGTCATTCAGTGTCTTATATTGTATTTAGCCAAAGTATCTTTAAACTACTTGCTACGGAAATGAGATCTTTTATCACTATCTAGTGCACGAGATGTACCAAACCAAGCTAACATATTCTTTCTCAGAAATCTCACTCCTGATTTTGTATCATTGGTAGGTAAAGCAATAGCCTCGACCCATTTTGAAACATAATCAACAGCTAGAAGGGTGTATTTATTCCGGAAAGAACTTGGAAAAGGTTCCATGAAATTAATCCCCCGGACATCAAATACTTCTACCTTAATTATCCTTGTTTGTGGCATTTCATCCCTTTTTGATATAATCCCAGTTCGCTGACATCTATTACACCTTTATACAAATTCATAGGCATCCTTGTTCATAGTTGGCCAATAGAAGCCTAATGGTAACACCTTCTGGGCTATCTTTTTTCTATTGAAATGCCCTCGCAAGGAGATGTATGGCATCCTCGTAAAATGTTGTGTATATCTTCCTCCGCAACATACCTTCTGACCAACTGATCTTCACATTGTTGAAACGCATATGGATCCTACCAACTGTAATTTTTTTATTCATGAACTATCCTCTTCTTCTGTTACTAAGATACCTAAGATGGAAAAACACCTCTTGCAATATAATTAACATAATCTGCATACCACAGTGTTAGGTGTTTTCTAAACCTAGTCTAATAGATGTATACCCTAAATAATTACTCAGGTGTGAAAGTTTCTTTAATTTCTTCATTAGTTCCTACTTCTAAGTTATTTTTGATTTTGGATAAATTATCCACAATTTGATTCTCAATCCCCTTTCTATCCATTATCCATAGATCAAATTCCTGAAGCAATAAGACCCATCTCATTAGTTTGGCTTTCGTCTCCTTCTTTATCACATATTTTAAGGCAGAGTGATCAGTATAAACATATACTCTATTTGCTATTAAATAGGGTCAAAATTTTTCATAAGTGAACACCACCACAAGCATTTCTTTTTGGTTGTAGTGTAATTGCATTGTGCCAAATTTAGTGTTTTGCTTGAGTAATGTATAGCCTAAATATATTATTCCTCTTCTGCTCCAAAACTGCACCTATTGCATAGTCACTAGCATCACACATAACAATAAAGGGTTCTGACTAGTTTGGGGTAATAATTATTGGTACAGATATGAGTTTCTCTTTTATTACATTGAAGGCTTTGAGGCAGTTTCGGTCAAATATGAAAGGTGTCTCCTTCTGAAGAAGTTGATTCAATGGTTTGGAGATGTGAGCAAAGTCTTGTATAAACCTCCAATAAAATCCTGCGTGGCCCAAGAAATTTTGAACATCCCGAACATTTGTTGGATTGGGAAGGTTTTTTATAACCTTAATTTTAGCTCTATTTACTTCCATACATTTTCCTGAGATCTTATGGCCCAATACCAATCCTTCTTTCACCATGAAATGACATTTTTCCCAATTAAGCACTAGATTAGTCTCTTCACACCTTTTTAGAACCTTTTCAAGTTACTCAGACATTCTTGGAAAGAGCCTCCGTAAATTGAAAAGTCATCCATAAATATGTCCAGCCCTTTTTCTAACATATCAGCAAAATAGCAATCATGCATCTCAAAAAAGCTTTTAGAGCGTTGCATAGACCAAATGGCATTCTTTTAAAGGCATTTCTCTTGGTCATCAAAATAGATTGGGATTTGATGGTACCCTTAGTATCCATCAAGAAAACAATATTAATCTTTACCTACTAATCGATCAAGCTTTTGATCAATAAAGGGCAATAGGAAATGGTATTATTTTGTTGCATCATTCAATTTTTGGTAGTCAATACATACTTTCCAATCAATAAATGTTCTTGTCGGGATTAACTCATTTTTATCATTTTCAACTACAGTTAGACCTCCCTTCTTTGGAACCTGTGTAGGGCTAACCCATTCGCTATCAAAAATGGTGTAAACAATCTATGCATCTAACTATTGAAGCAATTCCTTCTTTACCACCTCTTTTATAGCTGGATTAAGTCTACGCTGAGCATCAACTACCAGGCTTTTTCCCTTCTTCTAATATGATCTTATGCTAACAAAATGTAGATTAATTCCTTTAATATCAACAATCGTCCATCCCATCACTTTTTTATGCATTTTCAAGACCCTCAATAGAGCCTCCTCTTGATTTGCATCTGAGCACCGTAACAATCACCAGCAGAGTATTTTGTTCTCCTAGATATCCATATTTTAAATGTTCAGGAAATAGCTTCAATTCTAACTTAGGAGGTTTGATAACAGATGGAACCATTTTTATCGAGTTCGGAACAATTTGTTCTAGTTGCCCCTTATTCTGCCTCCACCAATCAAGTTGGGATACCATGTGATCATTCTCTTGCTCAGCACGAACCCTTTCTTCTTCTGTTTCATAATCATTTGATCCTTCTGCAATTAACTCCAACTGATTACATTCTTGTTCTTTGCTTTCTACATACTCTGATCCCCCAATTTTTAGTTCATGACATTCTTCCCAAGTAGATTCATTATTGTTGAATTTCTCCAGTATTTCCATTACTTTTTTTCGAGTTTTTGTCCAAATACTTCCATCAGTCATAATATTGAATTTTTGCCTATTCTAACTATCCAACCCATAGTAGAAATGTTGAATCTGAATTGTGAATTTCATACCTCCGCCTAGTATTAACCTGAGGATTATCTTAAACCTCTCCTATGCATGTCCCAAAGTTTCAGTGGTATTTTGCTTGAAATAAAATAATTGTGTATAAATACCTAGTACCTTGGTCATAGACAATACTCGGCAAAGAAATAGCTATACAAACTCTGTCCAAGTAGTGATGGTGTCTAGTGGAAGCGCTTCTAACCACATTTTGCCTTCCCATCCAATGTAAATGGAATTTATAATAATTTGATAATATCTGGTGGAACGCCTGCGTAAGCAATAGTGCTACATATATGATCAAATTTCTGCAAGAATGTTATGGGATCCTCAGTTTTATGATCAGCAAATCTAACATTATTAGAAATCCATGTTAGTAAAGTAGGATCTAATTCGAAATGTAAACTATGAATGACGGGATGAGTAATGCTAGACCATAGCCAATGTACATCAAACAATGTCCCTAAGACCTGCATAATGTTAATAGTTTATTTATTACTTAAATAAATTATATCTATTACCTAAAATTTCATAATTATTCTTCTTGAAAAGCAAAAATTAAGATTGAGGCACTGTTCGCAAGTATATGGGTCAGGTTGTAATATAGTTTATTTACAAAGAAATACTTTGGCAAGTATTTCGAGGATTGTACCCAAAGGAGGCTTAACACTAGGCCAATTTTAACCTAAGCACAACAAGATCTAATCACTAGTCTACTTAGACTATATTACGAAACATACGTAAAAGGAGTTTTTTGAGGTTTCTATACTAAAGAAAAAAATAATAAGAAAGACAAATAATATTGGGAATTTGAAAAAGTAGAATTGATCAGATCTGATTATGGTAGATTAGCTTGCTTCGGTAATTCATCTCAACTGTCACTTCAGACTTCTCGCTAATCAACTAGTCGATATCCTAGTAGGATCTTCTGATCTTCCACTAAAATAATAAGTCAGCAAGGACTACTTATCTTCCGACCTTACAGTCTAGACCAGCTCGGGGTTAAGGTATTCACGGATGGGTCATACCAATTTTGGGTTAATTCCCACATTGATAACATCCTAAGGTTGTCAAGCCTAGGATTTATTATATGTTCTTCTTTCCCGAATAGTTGATCTGTTGAGTAACCCTACAAAACAATTAATTCATCATACGTCCACTCACTAATCCCCCATAGAGGGATTAGCTCCTCATGGTTTTTGTAAATAATATAAAATCGATATAAAAGATAAACATAATAAGTGAATTGAACATATAACATTTAAGAAAATACCTGATTTGTATTGAGAGCAAGAATGAATCCACAATGTTTGATTGCATTCACAAATCGGATCTCTCGAAATAAAATAAAGACAAAACAGAAGTAAACTAAAACCTAAGAAAATGAGAAAAACTAGACTAAAATTTAAGAGAGAAATTCACTAAGTAGTTGGTGTCTAAAACAAGTGCCAAATGAGCTTATTTATAGATTTTAGGTGGCCATCAACCTTAACCCTAGGTCAGCTGATGTTCTCGAGCTTTAAGTTGGATTGTGTTGACCAAAACACCCCTGTCTCATAATTATTTCTCATCCAAAGTCAATGTCGTGATACACCAAGACCTGCATCATGACATAGTAGTCAGTATGCTCTTCTTCGGGGTTTCTTTAGGGGTATGTTGTCACATCTTTAGGCTATGTCACAACATCAAAGGCAATCTCCGAATTTCTTCATTTTTCTCCCTATGTTGTGACATCACATACTCTATTTTGCGACATAGTGATCAATATTGATGTAGCACATCTTTTACTGGTCTCCTGCACTCTCACAAAGTGCATTAGCTCACCCTTAGGCTTAACTTGGCCCCTAAGGTTAATAAAAGACTTGATTTGCACATTTTATTGGACTCTAACAAAACCTACTAAAACATAATTAAATCCTAATGATAATGCTTAATTTATACTCCTAAAGTGTGAGAACTAGTTTAACCTGCTTCACAGAATTACGGTAGATCAACATACCTCTCCAGTACTTAACACCACTACCATCAATCGTTGTACGACGCGTCCTATCCATTATGCATCTTATACAATGCCTTCTATTTTGTGATCCATGCCTTGCGATACGATGATGTGTAATCAAAGTGGCTATAAATATTTGCAATTAAAACAGGCACAATAACCCTAGGACTCGCTTTGACCATAGGTAGTGTTATGTCCGCGATCATATTTGAATCCAATTTTAATGATCCCGTAAAATACCTGAAACAAAACGAGCACGTTAAAATTAGCAATTCAACTCTCCAAATATAAAATAGTCTTGATGCAGTACCTGTGACAACACACGTATGTAGAGCGGTATATTTCTTTATGATCTACAACCCCGCCTTCTTCTTAATAGAATCCATGATTTTCCATGCACATTTTTTGTCTCGCATTGCACACTTCACCTCAAACTTGTTAGATTGGGATTTAATGACATAGAAGTTTACCCTGTTATTGATGTTGTATCACTTCACTACAGTGACAAAACCATCTTTAGAGGAAAACTCCTTCCCCACTTCTAAATCACCCAAATCCAACAAAGAATACGCATGCTCAATTTTCTATGTGGTAGTTCTACAAACTCTAACCCATCTTCTGTTGATAGGCCCACATTATGCATGTGGGCTGGACATAAGTATACCTTAAATTGTGGATCTTCTTTGGCATCTTCTCCCGGACCTTTAACGTCCAAACCCTCATCTTTTGGTTTAGTTGGAATTGCCTCTGGTTTAGATAATAATGCAATTTCTAAACCATTGGCACTGGGCTCCTAGATTGGATCAACATCAGATTCAGTGCCCTCTTCATTCTTAACCCCACCAAAATTCCAAGGTTGGATGTCCCCTCGTTGGTGGACACCGTAGGGGTTCTTGTATAGTTGTCGAAACAACCAAAATCACTTGTTGATTGCCAATCGCTAGAACTTCATATCAGTCCCCTATAAGTGCTCCCAGCATTGAACATCAACTAATCAAAGTTCAAATAAAAACCACTAACTGAGTGTTGTACAGGGGTCTTGTATTTTGTGTTACCACCAAACTCCGATTGCTCGGTGTTCTGCCTACCGCGACTGAAATCTAGGGCCGAAATAGATGAGTGACTTCTCATTGATGATTCCGGGATATCATAATGGAAACTTTCTAACAAAGTAGTGAACCCATCACACAACTGTGTTGTTGGACTCTCGACTTGTTCTTCCATTCTGGACTCTTGAATTGGAACATAAGTCGACATCTGAAGGTGTAACAACCCATTTTTTTAGTAATGTCAAAAACGGTGATTTCGAGGCAACAAATATGACGTGAGAGTTTGAAAATATTATTAATTAATATTTTTGGGTCAAGTAAAATATTATTGACATTTTATTTAATGATTTATGTTAATTGAAAGAATAATTAGGTTCAAGTGGTATATCCCTAAAGTCGAGTGGTTTTAGAAAATGAGGTTTGAGACCTCGTTTCTATAAACCAAGTTTGTAAATATTTTAATAAATATTTACAAAATGTTATTAACGTCATATTAAAACTTGGTTAAGAAATTTTAATGTTTCAATAAATAATTAAGTGAAAAGGACTAAATTGAAAAAAGTGCAATAGTTAATTACTATAGGTTTATTTGCATTAAATTGATTTAACACATGGATTAAGGGTTTAAATTGGTAAATTTTCCAAGCTTAAATATAGTGGACGGATGTGGTATGGTTTTTAGTGAAATTTTAATTATTTTTAATGGTTAATTTTTAATTTGATAAATTAGTTATTAAAATAAAAGATGACAAAATATAATACTATCATCTTCTTCCTTTGCTTTTTGTTTTGAAACTATATAGCCTTGGTGAAGCATAAAGAAGATTCGGCCAAGCTATATTAGGGTGCATGTAAGTGAAATTTTATCTCGTTTTAGTAATTTTTATATTTTTGAGCTCGTATTAACTTAATCTAGCTAATCCTCGGGACAAATCATAAAATTGTTAAATGTTATAAATTATAACATAGATGAATTTGATATGTTTTTGAAGTTTTATGGTAGATTGTTTAGCTTGGTTTCTAAATAAACATATTTTGTTAAGTAATTTTTATGATTTTAAGGTTTGGGGACTTATTTATGAAAATGGTAAAATTCAAGGAAAATATTATAAATTGATGATAAATATGGCCTGTTATAAGACTAGGTAAAAATAAGCTAGCATGAATTTTAATTAAAAGTTGTTAAATTGTAAGTTTCGAGTTTAAAAAATAAATTGCAAAAAGGGTCAAGTTTTAGGGTAATTTTGTAATTTTTATTGTAAAGGGTTATAAGCTAAATTAATTATTTTAAATGTTGGAATGAGATTAATTGAACAAAAATATTTATCTAGATCAAGAAATAACTCGAATGGAAACAAATCGCGGAAAAGTCAAAGTGGCAGAATAGTGGTCGATTCGGGTTAAAAGTCATTTATAAGTTCAGGTAAGTTTGTAACTTGGTTAATTCAATTAGTTATGGTTTCAATCAATTTAATACCTATTTGTGTATATATGTGAATGAAAATTTGTTGGTTTGAAGGAAATTATTAAGACCATAGTTGAAAGACACTATGGCACTATACCAGAAATGAGTAAGACCATAGCTGAAAGACGTTGTGGCATCACGATTCTATCGAATAAGACCATAGCTGAAAGACGCTATGGCATCATGAATCAAATGACTAAGACCATAGTTGAAAGACACTATAGCAACACAATGGAAAATGAATAAGACCATAGTTGAAAGACATTATGGCAACAAGACGTAAAATGAATAAGACCATGGTTAAAAGACACTATGGCATCAAATTGGGAATGAATAAGACCATGGTTGAAAGACACTATCGTGTCAAGTTAGGTATGATTAAGACCATGGTTGAAAGACACCATGGCATCCTTCAACCATTCGCTATTCAGGTAACATGTTTTGGTTGAGATATGTATTATATGTATGTATATGAAATGAATGCTTTGACTAGTATAGTTGTTAATGAATATTTACGCTTGGGTGTGATTATATGTTTCATATGTCTATAAATATGTTAACTAGTGATGTTTGTGGTGTGTTTAGGGAATTAATTGGTTATATGAGTATTATTTGAGTAGTCGATGTTATTCCATTTGGTTCAGCGGGAAAATAAAGCTTAAATGAGTATTATGAATATATGAAATGAATCATGATTTTGGATAATGAAATGGATTATAATGATATGTCTAATTGAAAGGAAAAAATGGTTTATTGTACATGTAGAACTAATGAATTATGAAAAGGAAATGTTGACATGTTATACACCATGTTTTGGTTGGAGTTATTTATGCATTAATTCACCAACTAACCATGTTAGGTGTTACGTATAGAAAAGGAATTTGGACTATGAATAAACTAAATTATGCTTAATTTAATGTATTTGGTAAGTTTAAGTTTCCTTTATACGAGCTTACTAAGCACTAGTTGCTTACACAATTGTTTTCTTTGTTTTGTAGATCATTGGAAAGCTCGATCAATTACAATCTTCGTCGGAGCACGATCACACTATCTATCAACCATTTTGGTAACTCTTGTATAGTTTGGGCTAATGGTTATAAATGGCATGTATAGGGTTGTATGTCTATTTGGTATGTCTTGGATTGGGCCAAGCTTTGGTGTGTCTTAATGCTTTTGTTGATGGTTTATATATGAAGTGTATTTATAATATGTTAATGATTATGCATGGCCTTTTGATATTAGGAAGGAAATGGTTGATTGATATGTTTTTGGATGTGGATATTTGGTATATTTTAAGTATGTTAAATGATTGAACTTATGATGTTAAATTGATCTAGGTTAGGTGTTTGAAATGTGGTGCCTTAGAATGGCATATTGGTTAAAACATATAGGATGGTTGAATTGGTATGTTTTGTATATGTTTAAAGTGTGTTTTGGTCATATGAATGTGTGTGGGAAAGGTGTGTTTTGGTATGAAAGTATAGGTTTTGAAATGACTTGTTTTAAAGCAAAATTAGGAGCACACGGCCAGGGACACGGGCTATCACATGGCCATGTGCCACACACTACCATGTGTTATTTTAATTTCAGATGCAGGTTCCACACTGCATACAACACGGCTGTGTGACCCAAGTCAAGGAGTTACACGGGCAAACACATAGGTTGGGACATGACCGCGTGTCCCATACTGCGAATGCCCACACGGCCTAGGCTATGTCACATGGCCGTGCGACACCTGTTTCCCAAATTTTCAACTTTTTCCTAAACTTTTGATTTATTTTAGATTTGTCCCTAAATGTTCCTAAATTATTTTTAGGGCCCCGTGGACTTGGTTTAAGGCTCATAAGTTTGTTTTTGCTAGAATTAAATTGTAACACCCCTTACCCATATTCGACACCGGAATAGGGTACGAGGCATTATCAGCCTTACAATACAAGCATTCACACAATTTCGAGTCATAAACTTGCGTCCAATTTAAAATTATTCATACTCAATCACAAAGTCCCTAATACGAGCCTACGAGGCCCAAAACATACATTGAAAGTGGTTCGGGACTAAATATAGAACTCAAGAAAATTTTACAAAACTTAAAAATTTTTGCTAATTGTAGGGCTCACATGCCATTATGGTCCAAGGGACACATCCATGTGACCCTGGGACATGCCCGTGCTTCCGACCGTGTTTGATTTAGGGTGCTCTCTAACTTGTGCAACACGGTCGTGCCACACGCCCGTGTGCTAGGCCGTGTGGTTAATTAATTTAATTCGAATTAAGTGTAGGTTTCACATGGCCCAGACACACGCCCGTGTTCTAGGCCGTAGCACACATAGCTGAGACACATGCTCGTGTCTTTGCCCGTGTCCTCAATTTTGGACATTATGTTTTGCAACAATTAAGGTGCAAGGGATACATGGTGAAACACATGCTCGTGGGGCAGACCGTGTGTCACACACGGCCTAGACATGCCCGTGTGTCTACCGTATGGACAAAAATAAGGCTATTTACCAAGCCATTTGCCACCCTCATTTACACCTACACTTACACCAATTCAATGACACAATTCATAGCATACTTAGGCAACCAAAACATCCAAAACCAAGGTATTAACATCCCGTCCACATGCTAACATCTAACATGCTTTAACATCATAATCTATCAACACAAATCATGCAAGTTTCCACATTCATGAATGGAATCAACATATAAATATATTTATACCAATATTAACCAATTTCAAATGGCCTTATACAAAATGAACTTCTAACCAATATAAGCCAACACATTTGGCCAAATCAATTATGACACATAACAAAATGACCAAGTCCACTATACATGCCATAACTCAAAATGTTGAATTCATTGATACCAAAATAGTTGTTGATAATGTGTATGGATCTCCAACGATCTCCGAACCTCAAGCTAGCTTGGTGACACTATAAGACAAGGAAAAGAAAGGGAGTAAGCTATATAGCTTAATGAGTTCCTATGAAAATAATAAGCATCATAACCACACATTTAACATACAATTAACATGATAAAAATTAACATCAATTTTATTAAAATCTTATAATCATAACTTACTTAATCACCACCTTACTAAGGGTTCATCACATATCGAGCTCATTACTTATCAGTTTTACGTACATACATGTACCAACTCGCATCATAGCCATATCCTTTCACAACTTTGACATTCCTGATGAACACTCAGAATATTAACGGATACTCGAAAATCTTGCACATAAGTGCCATATATGGAGCTAAAGCTACCTCATATCTCTTAATACATATAGGCTCGCTTTCGAGCTATTCACAGGCCTGCTCACACAAGCTGTCAAGCATCCGTAACACATGCCGAACTACCCAGCCACTAATAGGATGTACAAGACCAGCACCCGGATCACATAATCACATATTCATATGGATTCCTAGTGACATGTCACTCGTATCCTATTCTATTCCTAAGGTTCAACCGGGATTTCTCGCTTGTCAAAACTTTGTCGAATACGCCCAAAGATTCAATCACAATTCACACAATATTAAAGCATTTAAAACATAAATATAACTATGCATTATTTACATACGAACTTACCTCGGTACAAAAATAGTAGAATTGAACCTAATCGTCAAACACTTTATTTTTCTCCCGAACTAGGTCCGAACCTTGTTTTTCTTGATAATCGAGCTTGAAAGTGGCCAAAACCCTAGCTATGTATTCATTTGCAATATTCAGCCATGAAGGATTAAATTGATGAAGATGAAGACTTTTATTTAGTTATTTTGGCTTTATTTACTAGATTACTAAAATGCCCTTCACATAAACTTTGAAAATTTTCACTAACCATGCCCCTTTTTGTGCATACTAAAGCATAATGGTCTAATTACCATCTAAGGACCTCCAATTTAAAATTTCATAACAATTAGACACCTCTAGCTTCTTGAATACACATTTTGCACCTATTACAATTTAGTCCTTTTAACTAAATTGAATGCCCAATCGATAAAATTTTCGAACAAAATTTTCACATAATAATTCCATGAAACTATAGACCATAAAAATATAATAAAAACAAATCTTTCTACGTCAGATTCATGGTCTCGAAACCACTGTTCCAACTAGACCCAAAATCGGGCTGTTACAACTCTCCCCCTTTAGGATTTTCATCCTCGAAAATCTTACCAGAAAATAGGTTCGAGTAATGTTTTCTCATAGCTTCCTCAAGTTCCCACGTAGCCTCTTTGACCTTGTGTCATTGCCATAAAACTTTCACTAGGGCTATACTTTTATTTCTCAACTGTTTAACTTCCCAAGCAAAAATCTTGATTGGTTCTTCACCATACGTCATATCCGGCCGAATCTCAATCTTTGTTGGAGAAATCACACGTGAATGATCAGAATGATATCATCGTAACATTGACACATGAAACACATTATGGATCCTTTCCAACTCTGTTGGTAAAGCTAACCGATATGCTACTGGCATATTCTTTCAATAACCTTATACAGCCCAATGAAACGTGGACTCAACTTGCCTTTACGGCCAAATCTCAAGATCTTCTTCCACGAAGATACTTTCAGAAATACTTTATTACCAATCTGAAATTCTATCTCTTTTCTTTTCAAATCTGCGTACAACTTTTGTTGATCTAAAGCGGCTTTCAAATAGTTACGAATTACCTTTACTTTTTCTTCTATTTCTTTAACCAAGTCAACCCCATGAATCTGTTTCTCACTAAGCTCTATCCAATACAACGGAGTTTGACACATACGGCCATACAATGCCTCATATGGTGCCATCTTTATACTCGACTAAAAACTGTTGTTATAGGCAAATTTGACTAATGGTAGATATTTTTCCCAACTACCTTCGAATTCTAGAACACAACACCAAAGCATATCTTCAAGAATCTAAATTACTCTTTCGGATTGACCATCGATTTTTGGATGAAAGGCGATACTAAAATTTAACTTCATACCCAAAGCTTATTGTAATTTCTTCTAAAATCTCGAACTAAACCTCAGATCTCTATCCGAAATAATACAAATAGGCACTCCGTGCAGTCTCACAATCTCAGCAATGTATAATCCAGCTAGCTTATCAAGTGAAAAGTCAGAACGTACCAGTACAAAATGAGCTGATTTCGTCAATCTATCAACAACAACCCAAACGACATCTTTCTTTTTCGAAGTCAAAGGCAGACTCATTACGAAGTCCATCGTAATCCTATCCCATTTCCACTCGGGTACCATCACTGGCTGAAGTAAACCCGAAGGCACTTGGTGCTCAGCTTTTACTTGTTGACAAATCAAACATCTTGAAACAAACTCTGAAATATCTCGTTTCATCCCTAACCGCCAATACAATTTCTTCAAATTATTATACATTTTCGTACTACCCGAATGAACTAATAAACAACCACTATGTGCCTCATGTAAAATTTTCTAAATAAGTTCATCATTTTTGGTACACATATTCTATCTCGAAACATCAAACAATCATCTGAACCAATCTGAAAGTCTGAATCACTACCCGATTCACACTGAGCTCTTTTAGCTTGCAATTCACTATCATTTTTTTTGAGCTTCACAAATTTGCTGAAGATATATCGGTCTAGCTCTCCTTTCAACCAAAATTGAACCATAATTAGACAAAGTAAATCTTGTACTTATATCTCTCAAAGCAAACACGAACTTTCTGCTTAAAGTATCTACGACTACATTTGTCTTTCTGGATGATAGTTAATCACTAGCTCATAATCTTTCAGTAACTTGAACCATCTCCGTTGTCTCAAGTTCAGATCTTACTGGTCATCAAATATATTAAAATCTTATGATTAGTAAAGATACGGCATTTCTCACCATACAAATGATGACGCTAAATTTTCAAAGCAAAAACAATGGCGGCCAATTCCAAATCGTGCATCGGATAATTCTTCTCGTGTGGTTTCAACTGTCTCGAGGCATAAGCTATCACTTTGCCTTCTTGCATCAACACACAACCCAAACCATTCAATGACGCATCACTATAAATTACGAATCCTTTTCTTGATTCAAGTTGTACTAAAACCGGTGCCTCAGTCAATAATGCTTTTAATTTCTCAAAACTTTGCTGACATTTTTCGGACCATTCAAATTTAACATCTTTTTGCAACAACTTGGTCATAGGAATAGTAATCATTGAAAATCCTTTGACAAAACATCGGTAATAACCAGCTAAGCCCAAAAAGCTTCTAACTTTAGATACATTCCTTGGCGGTTTCTAATCAACAATTGTCAAAATCTTACTTGGATTAACCCGAATACCATCACCTGAAATGATATGTCCCAAAAATTCGACTTCTGAGCCAAAACTCAATTTTACTAAATTTAGCAAACAATTTCTTATCTCTCAACTCCTGTAATACAGTTCTCAAGTGTTCGGCATGCTCAGACTCATCTCGAGAATAAATCGAATGTCATCGATGAACACAACCACAAACTTATCCAAATACGGTCGAAAAATTTGATTCATCAAGTCCATAAAAATAGCAGGAGCATTAGTTAATCCAAAAGGCATAACAAGAAATTCATAATGCTTATACCTTGTCTTCAAAGCAGATTTTGGCACATTTGACTCTTTAACTCTCAACTGATAGTAGTTAGATCTCAAATCAATCTTTAAGAATACCGTTACTCCTTTCAACTGATCAAACAAGTCATCAATTCTCGGTAAAGGATACTTGTTCTTTATAGTCACCTTGTTGAGCTGTCGATAATCGATACAAAGTCTCATAGATCTATCTTTCTTCTTTACAAATAACACTGGAGCACCCTAGGGAGAAAAACTCGGTCTTGCAAAACCCTTATCTATCAACTCTTGCAACTGAGATTTTAATTCTTTCAATTCAGTCGGAGCCATCCTAAACGAAGCAATTGATATCGATGGCGTCCGAGTACTAAATCAATAGCAAACTCAACCACTCTGATTAGAGGTAACCAAGAAACTCCTCTGGAAACACATCTGGATATTCACAGACTACCGGCATTGATTCAAGTTTCAATTTTGACATCTTTGTATTCAACACATACAAGATAAGCTTCACAACCTTTTCTTACGTATCTCTGAGCAGCTATAGACGAAATCACAATAGGCAATTCATTTGATTCATCGGTTTCAACTCGAAAAACCTCACCATTTTCACATTTCAATCCAATAGTTTTCAGTCTATAATTTACTATGGCATCATGCAGCGTCAACCAGTCCATACCCAAAATAACATCGAATTCATAAAATGGCAACAATATTAAGTCAGCCAGAAAATAGTGGCTTCAAATTATCAAAGGACAATTCTTGCAAACTTTATCAACTACCACATATTTGCCTAAGGGGTTTGATAATTTAATCACAAACTCAGTAAACTCAACAGAAAACTCTTACTAGATACGAGATTCTCACAAACAAAGAATGAGTCGATCCAAGATCGATCAATGCAATAACGTTAGTATCATAAAGAGAAAATATACCAATAATCACATCGGAAGATGACACATCCTTATGAGCATGTATGGCATAAGCTCTAGCAGGTGCTCTAGCTTCATATCTCACAGCTGAATCCTTCATCACACCTTTACTGCTAGTTCCATTCCTGGTATTTCTCGGTGGCCTACCCCTATTGGTAGTATTACTCGATCATGCACTCAAAAATTGTTCTTTCTTAGTCATCTCAGGGCAATCTCGGATAAAATACTCTTGAGAACCACACTTGAAACAAGGTCGGTCATTCATCCTACACTCACCGGGATGTCTTCTTCCACAATGCTGACATTCAGGTCTATTAGACCTAACATTACCCACTCTTGCCATTGAAGTAGCTTGAGATTTAAAACCTAAATATTGCTTCTCGTGGTCCCTGTGCGAATACCCAGCTAAAATATTTGAACGAGTATACATTTCTCTGGATTTATTTAACTGAGATTGAAATGACTTACTCATCGACTTTTTTCTTGCGTCTCTAACCTCACTCTTGGCCTTTCTTTTCTCTTTGCCTAGCTCTTCAGCTTTGTAAGATCGTTCAACCAATACATCAAGTTCTTTTAGTTCCAAGATTCTAACTAACAGTTGGATGTCTTTATTCAGCCCATCTTCGAACCTTTTACACATAATAGCCTTAGAGGAAACACACTCTCGAGCATACTTACTGAGCCTGACAAATTCTCGCTCATACTCTGTCACTAACATTCGGCCATGTTTCGGCTCAAGAAATTCTTTACGTTTCTAATCGATGAACCGTTGACTAATGTATTTCTTTTGAAATTCCTCTTGAAAGAATTCCCATGTAATCCTCTCTCTCTGTACCATAGATACTAGTGTCTTCCACCAGTGATATGTTGTGTCCCTCAATAATGATATAGTACATTTCAAGCATTCTTCAGGTGTACATGATAACTCATCAAATATCCTGATAGTATTCTCAAGCCAGAACTCGACTCTCCCGGGGTCATCATCTACATTAGCCCTGAAGTCCTCAGCCCCTTGCTTTCAAATCTTATCAATCGAAGGCTTATTCAGCCTTACCAATTCCACACCTTAAAGAGCTACGGGAATCGGTTGGGGATAAGGAGGGGGTAGAGGATGTTGAGTATTCGGATTTGTTCGAACAAACTCCGAATACCACTCGTCCAATATGTGGAGGAAGGCTTCCCTAGCCCCTCCTCCCTGACTAACCGTGGGAGGTCTACTTTCAGATGACACTGCCCTTTGAGAGGGAGACGACGTATTACTTTCTTTATCATCAGCTATAGCTCGGTCGGGATCCATTTGCTATGCGAAAACACAGTTTAAAATTTTTAGGAGTCATCACACTATCATAGTTCATATATGGCATGTATAGCTGACTCTTAAAAATGCTACATTAGTCCAAGAATCGACTAAATCTTAGCTCTAATACCACTAAATGTAACACCCATTACCCATATTCGACACCGAAATAGGGTACGAGGCATTACCGAACTTACAACACAAGCATTCACACAATTTTGAGTTATAAACTTGCGTCCAATTTAAAATTATTCATAATCAATCACAAAGTCCCTAATACGAGCCTATGAGGCCTAAAACATGCATTGAAAGTGGTTCTAGACTAAACCGAGAACTTAGGAAAATTTTACAAAACTTAAAAAAATTTTGCTAACTGCAGGGCTCACACGTCCATGTAGTCCAAGGGACATGCCCATGTGACTCTGGGACACGCCCGTGCTTTCGATAGTGTTCAATTTAGGGTGCTCTCTAACTTGTGCCACACAGCCATGCCACACTCCCGTGTGCTAGGCCGTGTGGTTAATTAATTTAATTCGAATTAAGTGGGTTTCACACGGCCAAGACACACGCCCGTGTTCTAGGCCGTGTAGCACACACGGCTGAGATAACACCCGTGTCTCTACCCGTGTGCTCAATTCTGGACATTCTATTTTCAAACAATTAAGGTGCAGAGGACACACGGCTGAAACACATGCCGTGGGGCAAACCATGTGTCTACCCGTGTAGACAATAATAAGGTTATTTACCAAGCCATTTGCCACCCTCATTTACACCTACACTTACACCAATTCAATGACACAATTCATAGCATACTTAGGAAACCAAAACATCCACAACCAAGGTATTAACATCCCACCCACATGCTAACATCTAACATGCTTTAACATCATAATCTATCAACACAAATCATGCAAGTTTCCATATTCATGAATGGCATCAACATATAAATATATTTATACCAATATTAGCCAATTTCAAATGGCCTTATACAAAATGAACTTCTAACCAATATAAGCCAACACATTTGGCCAAATCAATTATGACACATAACAAAATGACCAATTCCCCTATACATGCCATAACTCAAAACGTTGAATTCATTGATACCAAAATAATTGTTGATAGTGTGTATGGATCTCCAACGATCTCTGAACCCCAAGCTAACTTGGTGACATTATAAGACAATGAAAAGAAAGGGGAGTAAGCTATATAGCTTAGTGAGTTCCTATGCAAATAATAAGCATCATAACCACACATTTAACATATAATTAACATGATAAAAATTAGCATGAATGTTATTAAAATCTTATAATCATAACTTACTCAATCACCACCTTACCAAGGGTTCATCACATATCGAGCTCATTACTTATGAGTTTTACGTACATACCTATACCAACTCACATCATAGCCATATCCTTTCACAACTTTGACATTCCTGTTGAACACTCGAAATATTAACGAATAATCAGAAATCTTGCACATAAGTGCCATATATGTAGCTAAAGCTACCTCATATCTCATAATACATATAGGCTCGCTTTCGAGCTATTCACGGGCTTGCTCACACAAGCTATCAGTCAAGACGTAGCTACACAAGGCTGCTCATACAAGCTGTCAGGTATCCGCAACACATGCCGGACTACCTAGCCACTGGTAGGACGTACAAGACCAGCACCCAGAACACATAATCGCATATACACATGGGTTCCTATTGACATGTCACTCGTATCCTATTTTATTCCTAAGTTCAACAGGGATTTCTCGTTTGTCAAAATTTTTGAATACATCCAAAGAGTCAATCATAATCCATACAATATTAAAGCATTTAAAATATAAATATAATAATGCATTATTTACATACAAACTTACCTCAGTACAAAAATAGTAAAATTGGACCTAATTGTCAAACACTTTGTTTTTCTCCCGATTTAGGTCCGAACCTTGCTTTTCTTGATAATCGAGCTTGAAAGTGGCCAAAACCTAGCTATGTATTCTCTTGCAATATTCGGCCATGGGAGACTAAATTGATGAAGATTAAGGCTTTTATTTAGTTATTTTGGCTTTATTTACTAGATTACTAAAATACCATTCACCTAAACTTGGAAAATTTTCACTAACCATGCCCATTTTTGTGCATACTAAATCATAATGGTCTAATTACCATCTAAGGACCTCCAATTTAAAATTTCATAACAATTAGACACCTCTAGCTTCTAGAACACACATTTTGTACCTATTGCAATTTAGTCCTTTTAACTAAATTGAGTGCCCAATCTATAAATTTTTCGAACGAAATAATTCCATGAAACTGTAGACCATAAAAATATAATAAAAACAACTCTTTCTACGTCGAATTCGTGGTCCTGAAACCACTGTTCCAACTAGACTCAAAATCGGGCTATTACATAAATTAAGTTATTAAATGATTATATTAAATTTTCATAATTGTTTCTGTTTTGATGATAAATGTTTTGTCTTGTTTAGTAGGGCTCCGTAACCCTAATCTGGCGATGTAGACAGGTTAGGGGTGTTACAATGGGCCTTCATCTATCCTTGCAAACTCCACATATAACTCAAGAAATGGTGATCCACTGTCAATATGCGTCTGCACCATTACCTCCAACCCTCTCGTATCTCTGATATCGAAAGTGTCATATTTGAAGGGGTCGACCTAAGCACAAAATTGATATTTAAGTGACAATACTCTCATCTGATTAGATCCAACGATTTTTTTCCTAATTCTTCCATGTAGTTTTGATAATTGTATGTTCAGGTTAAAAGTCAACTGCACTGTGTTCTCTAATAAAAAGACCTCGTTCTTGGTGTCACTCACTTCATCATCGTAATAAATAATAGTAGTAATTTGTCCACTAATTTTCACCAAAATAACATGTTCCACATGTTCGAAACAAAAATATTATGCAAAAAATAGTGTCGTAATTAATTATGAACAACAAAAATCAATCCTTACTTTATGCAAATTGCGTGGTAGCTCCAAATTATGCCTTATGTGCGAACTTCTCTTCCTCTAATCTTTTTACAATTTTCATTACTCGTAAATGCCTTATGTCACTCAATGCTAAAATAGATTGCTTTTATAGATTCGAGGGTGAGTGATAATTGATTTAGAAAATTTTCCCGAGCTAGTGGGGAGTTGAAATTGCTAGAGATAAAATGCTCTACATAGGACGCATTTTCAATGCACTACAAAACAAATAGTTAAAGCGCGTCCAACTAGAGGTGTTTTTGTAATACCTGGATTTAGGGGTTATGCGGTTTGTGCATAATCCATGTAAGAGAAGGCTTAGTATGTAGTTGAGTGTGTTTTAGGGGTTTTGAGAACCCAAGGATATGGAAAAATGCCTTAGAAAATTTTTAGAATTTAAGTCTAAAGAGGGGAAGCGTGGTAAAGAAGGCTTAAGGAAATTTATGTGGAGTTTGGGATATAAGAATAGCCTTGGTAAAGTGGCTGCAAGGCGCCACTTAAGGCCTTGGAGAATGACGCCAGGAGCAGTGGGGAAGGGCCTTGGTTCGAATCACCTTGGCAGCAAGTAGTGTGATTGTATTTTTCTTTTGGCGATAAGACAAAGGGAACTGGGCTAAGTAAGTCTTAAAAGAAATTCTGGGTGTATTATGTCACAAAAAAATGCCTTGGCAAAGTGGCCTGGGGTGTTACCTGCAGCTTGCGTCCAAGGGCTCCAACAGGTCTCGGGTTCGAGGCTTGTGAGCAGCAAGAGGAGTGTTTTTATTTTGCATTCTGGCGTTAAGACAGGAAGCTAGGTGAAGGAGGCCTTAAAAGGAATTGTAGGGAGTTTATGTCACAAGAAATCATGTGGTAAAGTGGCAATGGAGCGCCTGGGTGCAAGGGGAAACGAGGCGTCAGCAAGGGATGGGGTTTGAATCTTGGGGGCAGCAAAATGGGTGGCTTTTATTTTGGCTTTTGGCGCCAAGAGAGTTGGAAAGAAATTGGACGGCTTTAGACTTTTAATTAGGTAAGGATAAGCTTGGTTTTTTATTTTAAAATTTGGATAAAGAGTGGGATAGGTGTGGATTTATTTTATTTATTTTAAGTGGGTAGATAATTGGGGATTTTGATTTATTTATTTTAAATATTGAGATAGTGGATGAATGGGGGTTATTTAATTTATTTTGAATAAGTGTGGATTATTTTAATTATTTTTTTGAATGAGATGATAAGGGATAATGGTTGTTTTAGTTTTTTTATTAATTTTTTTTAGAAGTGATAAAATAGGAGATTATTATGGGATTGATAAGGAATGGAAGTAGTAGCCGATTTTGGGTCTCTTTGGGGTGGTATATTCGGCCATGAAGAGGAAATAGTTTCGAATTTTAGAGAAATCATCTTTGATATCTTTTTTTTCTCTTCTTCTTTAATTTTTTCCTTTGTGCCGAAATTTGATTTCTTCATCTCACTTTCTCTTTGTGCCGAAAACACTTAAGGATTCAACATTGTTTTCTCTTCAATTGACCAAAATCGAAAGTGTAGTACTTATTCTCCTTTTCTCTTCTTTTTCTATTTACTTTCAAAAGCCGAAATATTTCTTTTGATAGCCGAATATTTCATCTCCCTTTTGACAACCATTGCCGAATCTTGTAGCCCTCATTTGATCTATATTTCACAAATCCTTAAGCCGAATAATCCTTCTCCTGTGGCCGAATCTCTCAGGGAGCAAAGAAGGGAGGTGTTCTCGATTTCTTTTGGTGCAAGCTATCCAACCGAATCTCTATAGGGGGAAGTGTTTTTGGGAAGCTGATCGTTGGTGGTAAGTAACCTCTCCTTTGGCAATCGGTTTTGACTCATTTCCTTTGGTAGCCGAAATTAAGTGATTGACTTTGGTTTTGGAGGTGGCCGAATGGTTATAGTACCATAACCTTGTGTTCGTTTGTATGTATCCAGCATAGGGGAGCATTAAGGGATCCTTGTGAGTTCAACTACTCAAGGTAAGGTAATATGTAGTATTCGGCCTAAGGCCATTCTCATGGATTTATTGATTATGGCCGATTGTAACATAAGGCATATAGGGATTTCGACAGTTCAAGGGCAAGGAGTAGTTTTTCGGGATTCAGATAAGCAGGTAAGTGGTTGTCAACATTCGGCCAAAGGCCATTTTATGGGTTGAGTGCTGACCAATTGTGATTATGGTTTTTAGGGCAAATCAATAGGAATAAAGAGTTTCGGGATCCTAGATTGTGTTAGATTCAAATAGATCGGGTTTTCACTAAATAGTAAGGTGCGTAGTTATCGACTTTGTTCTTCTGTTATTTGTGCATGTTGCTACATATGTATATGTTATGATGTGAATGGTAGCCAAAAAAATGGCTAAGATGGTGGATACCATGGTGGGTAACAAGTTAAGCAGTCAATATTTTATGATATTAAACTACGTGTTATGTGTATGAATTATTGATAAACCATGTGATGTGTACTCTTTACAATGTTACCTTGTCATGATAAATATATGCACATGGGGATTGGGACATGAATATTGAAGGAAAGGGTGTACATTATGTACGTGGTCTAATGTTAGCCTTGTGCTACATTAGCGCTTGATGGTAGCTATGTGCTTCATCAAGGAGGTGTTGGCTAAGTGCCCATCTCGGTGGTTGATAATGTGTGCATCACCGTGGGTGATTGATATGTGGGATCACTTAGGTTATTGGTGGCCTAGCTACGACCTTGAGCAAGTGAGGTCTGCCGAGGTAAGATATGTGGGATCACTTAGTTGATCGGTGGATTAGCCACGGCCTTGAGCAAGCAGTGTCTGCTAAGGTAGGTGTAACGGATGGACTTAGGTTGGGTTGGGATGCATTTTGCATGGTGATTATGTGGATTTGTGTGGATATGGGCCAAGCCCATATGTATGGAGACATGTGAAATAACTATGCACCGAGTCTGCATTTGACTCACCTAATATTTCTCAAACCTTACGGTGATGCATAAAGCTTGGACCAGGGTTAGAGTGGATACAAGGTGGCCCATGCAGAAGTTGATTTTCTTATTTTATGCATTTTATATTATCAGTATTTTAGGAATTTATTTGATGTAATAAGGGCCACTTATGGTATTTGGGAAACTTTATTTACGGTTTGAAGTTTATTTTATTAATTGAACTAATAATGGAAAAATATTTTGAATTGATTTATATTATAATAACTTATGTAAAAGTTTTAACTGGGAATTTATAACAACTAAATTTTAATGGGCTTTTAAATACACAATGTTTTATTAAAGTTCACAAATTTTCACGTTTTCACCTTTAAGACAAATTCCTCGCAAATGTTTTCTCGCAGTGACATACCAGATCCGGTCAAGGCTCGTGGGTCGGGTTTGGGGGTGTTACAATTTGGTATCAGAGCCCGGTTCAAAACTCGACTTTGAGGGATTTGGGCCCAAAAACATTTTTTTTAAGATGGGCTTTTCAAAGATTTGGGCTTTCATAGATTTTTCAGGTATTCTGGCATGGCACCTGTATCTCCGACCCGAAGTCCACCAAGTAAGTACCTCTGACTATTGAAGTGATTTGTATGTGAAATGTTATGGGCTTATTTGGGCTCGTAGATTAGAATATTAGGGCTATTTAACCCTAGGACTAGTCTACTCAAACACAAGTACATAAGACTTAAGGACCATTAAACAAACTTGTGATTAGGTCGCCGAGCTAGAGTGTGGTAACTATTGTGCGCATGTCTAGGAGTGGATTTAGTAAGAGCTTGGTATTTAAGCAGTCCTAGCGACTCACCTCCTCTTCACTCGAATCCTACCTGGTGTGTAGTAACCGTTCACCCTAACCAAGAGGACTTATTCACGGGCTAAACCAATCACTAAAACTCGAAAGGGACTAGCCATGCAGTTTTATACAAACCCTAGTTTTTAAAACATTAAATTACCCTTTTTGATTTGTACAAACTATTTTGAAGACATTTCTCAAAATATTTTTGATTTACAAAATTACAAAAATACCCTTGTGTTGTAAATTACCAAAATGCCCTCGGCTAAAAAAATTCATATTACCCTTGACTTTTATTAAAATATTCTTATTTTATAGAATATCAAAAAATCCTATTTTGCAAAATATTGAGATACCCAGATTTGAAAATTTACAAGAATACCCCCGACTTGCAAAATTACCAAAATAACCCCCAATTTTCGAAATTTCTGCGACACTTTTAATTTGGAAATTTCCAAAATACCCTTAAGTTTTGAAAATTTTAAAATGCCTCTGATTTGTGAAGATTTTTAATTTGTCCCCGATTTATTACCAAAATACCCTTATAGGAAAAATGATGAAATTACCCCTAGGTTGGGAATGGTCAAAATGCCCATGGAAGAGGATTGAATGTTATGGATGAGCGAATGTGTCTCTATCGAGATGGATGAATGTAAATGTGAATGTGATTCTCGAATTAGAATAGTGAACTTGAATTGAAATTACGATCGAAAGAACTACTTCAAAACTTCTTTCATAAAATTTGCTCATGGATAAGCAGTGAAACAAAATTTCTAATGCATAAAACTTTTTAATCGATTAAATCGCCACGTTAGATATGAGTTTTAGAGGACGAGGTAAATCGTGGGACCTTGTAGAGGAAGAATGGTCATGTCGAAACCCGTTAGATCGGGTCAAGGATCTAAGAATAGGGTACCACCGCCACTACCACCAGCTTTTGGTGTTGAGCAGCAAGATCAGATGGGGGATGATGTTGTATCGTGAGCGGTCTGCGAATTCTTGAGATGGTGGCTGGAGCAGGTGGAATTATGAGAGCTAGGAAGTCTGTACCTGAGCGACTCCGAGCCAATGGAGCTGAAGTGTTTCGTGGAGTATCTGGTGTGGCACCCAGTACTGCTGAATATTAGTTGGAGGCAACCGAGCGAATTATGGATGAGTTGGACCTGATGGCTACAGAGAAGGTTAAAGGAATGGTGGCGCTGCTACGCGATGAAGCGTATCAATGGTGGCTCACAGTTCGGGATAGTGCCACAGTTGAGGATCTTACTTGGGATTATGTTAAGGCGGCGTACCAGAAGAAGTATGTTGGCACGCATTATATCGATGCGCAAAGGAAGGCGTTTCTGGGGCTGGTTCAAGGGAACAAGTCCGTAGCAGAGTACGAAGCTAAATTCTTGAGGTTAAGCCGATATGCTCGAAGAGTAGTGGCTACGGAGCATGAGCGGTGTGTCCGGTTCGAGGGCAGACTAAGGGATGACTTGAGGTTGTTGATAGCTCTGCAACAAGAGCGAGAGTTTAGCGTATTGGTGGAAAAGGCTAAGGTAGCCGAAGGAATTAAGGATTCGTGAGATGAGCAGAGATAAGGATAGGAACCGGATAAGAGGAGTTTTGGATCGTCGAGAATCATCGAGAACTTTCAGAAAAGACTGAGGGTCAAGAATTCTATTCGTGGCGCTAAGCCAGCTACTGGAAATCCGGATCGTCCATGTGCTCAATGTGGGAGGTATCATGTTGGCGAGTGCTGGAATCAAAATCGGGAGTGTTTTAGATGTAAGTCTAAGACACATTTGATTAAAGACTGTCCTCAAGATCCGAATAGGGCTCGGACAGAAGGTCAAGGAGGAGTGCAGTCGGGCAGGAATAGTCAGCAAGTGACAAGAGGTCGTGATCCGAACCATGGAGGACATGGTTCTGGCAGAGGTCGTGGAACACCAAACAGAGATGCTGAAGGTGCAGATGCAAGGCAACCAAGGTTGGTTTATGCAGTTGGCCGTCACGAGGAGGAAGATGTGCTAGATGTGGCAACGGGTACGTTCCTTATTTCTAGAATACCCTTAATTGCTCTGATTGTTGTAGAGTTTTCTTGTATCGCTAGTGAAAGTGTTCGAAGCCTTGCATGTGAACTTAGAGATTGTGCATAGGAAGTATGATAGTTTTATAAGATTAGAGTGCGCAGCGTAAGCATAGTGTGGTGAGTAGGAGTGCGATTAGCTAAGTAATTTCGAGGACGAAATTATTTTTAAGGAGGGTAGAACTGTAATACCCTGGATTTAGGGGTTATGTGGTTAGTGCATAATCCATGTAAGAGAAGGCTTATTATGTAGTTGAGTGTGTTTTAGGGTTTTGAGAACCCAAGGATATGGAAAATGCCTTAGAAAATTTTTAGAATTTAAGTCTAAAGAGGGAAGCGTGGTAAAGAAGGCTTAAGGAAATTTATGTGGAGTTTGGGATATAAGAATAGCCTTGGTAAAGTGGTCGCAAAGCGCCACTTAGGGCCTTGGAGAATGGCGCTTGGGAGCGGTGGGGAATGGCCTTGGTTGAATCACCTTGGTAGCAAGTAGTGTGATTGTATTTTCTTTTGGCTCTAAGACAAAGGGAACGGGCTAAGTAAGTCTTAAAAGAAATTCAGGTGTATTATGTCACAAAAAATGCCTTGGCAAAGTGGCACTGGGTGTTACTGCAAACTTGCGTCCAAGGGCTCCAACAGTCTCGGGTTTGAGGCTTGTGAGCGAGAAGGGAGTGTTTTTATTTTGCATTCAGCGTTAAGGCAGGAAGCTAGGTGAAGAAGGCCTTAAAAGGAATTGTGGGAGTTTATGTCACAAGAAATCATGTGGTAAAGTGGCAATGGGCGCTTTGGGTGCAAGGGGAAAGGAGGCGTCAGCAAGGGATGGGGTTCGAATCTTGGGGGCAGCAAAATGGGTGGCTTTTATTTTGGCTTTTGGCGCCAAGAGAGTTGGAAAGAAATTGGATGGCTTTAGACTTTTAATTAGGTAATGATAAGCTTGGTTTTTTATTTTAAAATTTGGCTAAAGAGTGGGATAGGTGTGGATTTATTTTATTTATTTTAAGTGGGTAGATAATTGGGGATTTTGTTTTATTTGTTTTAAATATTGAGATAGTGGTGAATGGGGTTATTTAATTTATTTTGAATAAGTGTGGATTATTTTAATTATTTTTTGAATGAGATGATAAGAGATAATGGTTGTTTTAGTTTTTTATTAATTTTTTTAGAAGTGATAAAATAGGAGATTATTATGGGATTGATAAGGAATGGAAGTAGTAGCCGATTTTGGGTCTCTTTGGGGTGGTATATTCGCCATGAAGAGGAAATAGTTTGAATTTTAGAGAAATCATCTTTGATATCTTTTTTTTCTCTTCTTCTTTAATTTTTTCCTTTGTGCTGAAATTTGATTTCTTCGTCTCACTTTCTCTTTGTGCCGAAAACACTTAAGGATTCAACATTGTTTTCTCTTCAATTGACCAAAACCGAAAGTGTAGTACTTATTCTCCTTTTCTCTTCTTTTTCTATTTACTTTCAAAAGCCGAAATATTTCTTTTGATAGCCAAATATTTCATCTCCCTTTTGAGAACCATTGCCGAATCTTGTAGCCCTCATTTGATCTATATTTTGCAAATCCTTAAGCCGAATAATCCTTCTCCTGTGGCCAAATCTCCCAGGGAGCAAAGAAGGGAGGTGTTCTCGATTTCTTTTGGTGGAAGCTATCCAACCGAATCTCTATAGAGGGGAAGTGTTTTTGGGAAGCTGATCATTGGTGGTAAGTAACCTCTCCTTTGGCAATCGGTTTTGACACATTTCTTTTGGTAGCAGAAATTAAGTGATTGACTTTGGTTTTGGAGGTGGCCGAATGGTTATAGTACCATAACCTTGTGTTCGTTTGTATGTATCCAGCATAGGGGAGCATTAAGGGATCCTTGTGAGTTCAACTACTCAAGGTAAGGTAATATGTAGTATTCGGCCTAAGGCCATTCTCATGGATTTATTGATTATGGCCGATTGTAACATGAGGCATATAGGGATTTCGACAGTTCAAGGGCAAGGAGCGCTTTTTGGGATTGGATAAGCGGTAAGTGGTTGTCAACATTCGCCAAAGGCCATTTTATGGGTTGAGTCTCAACCGATTGTGATTATGGTTTTAGGGCAAATCGACAGAATAAAGAGTTTGGGATCCTAGATTGTGTTAGATTGAATAGATCGGGTTTTCACTAAATAGTAAAGTGCATAGTTATCACCTTTGTTCTTATGTTATTTGTGCATGTTGCTATATATGTATATGTTATGATGTGAATGGTAGCCAAAATAATGGCTAAGATGGTGGATACCATGGTGGGTAAGGTTAAGCAGTCAAGATTTTATGATATTAAACTACGTGTTATGTGTATGAATTGTGGTAAAGCATGTGATGTGTACTCTTTATAATGTTACCTTGTCATTATAAATATATGCACATGGGGATTGGGACATGAATATTGAAGGAAAGGTGTACATTATGTACGTGGTCTAATGTTAGCCTTGTGCTACATTAGCGCTTGATGGTAGCTATGTGTTTCATCAAGGAGGTGTTGGCTAGGTGCCCATCTCGGCGGTTGATAGATGTGTGCATCACCGTGGGTGATTGATATGTGGGATCACTTAGGTGATCGGTGGCTATACGACCTTGAAAGCAGTCTGTCGAGGTAAAATATGTGGGATCACTTAGTTGATCGTGGATTAGCCACGACCTTGAGCAAGCAGTGTCTGCTAAGGTAGGTATAACGGATGGACTTAGGTTGGGTTGGGATGCATTTTGCATGGTGATTATGTGGATGTGTGGATATGGGCCAAGCCCATATGTATGGAGACATGTGAAATAACTATGCCTTGAGTCATTTGACTCACCCAATATTTCTCAAACCTTACGGTGATGCATAAAGCTTGGACCGGGTTGGAGTGGATACAAGGTGGCCTATGCGAAGTTGATTTTCTTATTTTATACATTTTATATTATCGTATTTTGGGAATTTATTTGATGTAATAAGGGCCACTTATGGTATTTGGGAAACTTTATTTACGATTTGAAGTTTATTTTATTAATTGAACTAATAATGGAAAAATATTTTTGAATCGATTTATATTATAATAACTTATGTAAAAGTTTTAATCTGGGAATTTATAACAACTAAATTTTAATGGGCTTTTAAATACACAATGTTTTATTAAAGTTCACAAATTTTCACGTTTTCACCTTTAAGACAAATTCCTCGCAAATGTTTTCCGCAGTGACATACCAGATCCGGTCAAGGCTTGTGGGCCGGGTTTGGGGGTGTGTCAGTTTTTGTGCCATATCAATTGCGCTTTCAGTTCTTTTTTCTAACACTGCACTGAAAACACGTCCTATGTGGAGCATTTTCTCTCTAGCAATTTCAACTCCAGACTTTTCCCTACTCATCCATTAGATATCCCAGGATTCCCAAGATATGTTATTTAAACCTATCTGAATGTTCAAAAATAATGCATTGTAAATAATTATCAAAACTCAGTTACATTCAAAAAAATTCGAAAAAAAATTTAAAACTAAGATTTAATCAAACCGAGTAGTTCAAGTTTTGATTATGAATTAAATTGAATTTTGTAATTCTAATATATGATTGGTGTAAATACGATGCTTCTAAATATCAAATTAAATCATTATTAACTTTACATCTAAAAAAATTATAATATATATATATAACTTAAAAATATAAAAAACTATAAAACCTTAAACCCTAAAATCCACAAAACCCTAACCTTACTTTAAAAAATAAACCCTAACCCTAAAAAAAGGACCAAAAGGAAAACGATATTATTATGTTCCAATTTCAAGGTATGGGACTTGGATCCTACATAGAGAAGTAAGAGATTTCCTAGTATGGTTTATATGGATCTAGGTTCTCCAACCTCAACAGCTAGTTTTGGGGTATGGTTCTCCAAAGGTCTGTATCAATTGGTATAAGAGTCAGCCATCATGCTTCTCAGTTGCAATTATGCGGCGCAGGTGGTGACATCGGCATTGTAATGTTTTCGGGGCTAGAATAAGCTAGCACAAAGCTAACTTGCATGGGCTTCGGGGCTACGAAGCATGGTGGATTATTATTTTCTAATTAGCTGAAACGGTTTCTAGCTAGAAGCATTTTTGTTATTTCAGCCTAGTCTCATAATTCTTTTGAAAAAACATGACCTAATCTAATAATTTTAAAAAAAAATTAGCATTTTTAAGAAATTCAATCTAAAGCTAGAATAATTTGGGAGAAAGATAAAAGATAGACTTTTATAGCGCGTCATCACTGTAAAATAGAGTAGAGTATTGGTCAGGATTGTAACACCCCTTACCCATATTCAATGCAAGAATAGGGTACGAGGCATTACCGGACTTAAAACACAAGCATTCATACAAAATCGAGACATGAATTTCCATCCAAAATTAAAACTTTTCATATGTATTCATATCATCCCTATTACGAGCCTATGAGGCCCAAAACATACATTGGGAACGGTTCAGGACTAAATAGAGAACTTTAGAAACTTTCAGGAAACTTAGAAAAAATTTTCATGAGAATGGTCCACACGCCTGTGTGGGTGAAGGGACACACCCGTGTGACATATCACATGCCCCTGATTCAGGCCGTGTCCAAAATAGGGGACATTCTATTTATGACATTATCAACCAAATAAGGTCACACGGCCAAGGCACACGCTCGTGTCCTTAGGCCGTGTGGCGAATTAAATATTGAAAATCAAGTGCAGACTTCACACGGCTGGCCACATGCCCATGTCCTATGGCCGTGCCTCTCACACGGTCGAGACACACAACCGTGCCTCGTGCCCGTGTGTTTACTACTGGGCATTCTATTTCTCAAAACTAAGGTGTAGGGGACATACGGCTAGAACACATGTCCGTGGGGCAGACCGTGTGTCACACACGGCCAGACACATGCCCGTGTGTCTACCAGTGTGGACAATACAAGACTATTTTCCAAGCCATTTTGTTACCCTTACTTGCACACATTCAAATAACATCACATGGCACAAATCATAGCATATAAATGCCTTCAGTAACAACTACAATCAAGCAATAACGTATCATTTTCATACCATCATCTATCATGCATTATAACTTTAGGCCATGCCAAATCATTTCATGCTAAATTCACACTCAAAGGGGATTAACATATGAATAAACACTTAACCATCATATATCAAGCAAATATAAACCACATCACTAAACATTGACATATGCACATACATACTTATTTGGGCTCACAACCTTTTAGCCAAATCATAACGACTCATACACCAAATGACTAAGTCCCTATACATGCCATAAACTCAAAGCGATTTGCATTCACTTATACCCAACATGATAGCTTGATAGTGTGGTAGCATCTCCGGCAATCTCCAACTCGAGCTAGCATAAAACCCTATAAAATGTGGGAAAGGAAGGGGAGTAAGCTATAAAGCTTAATAAGTTCGTATACAAATAATAAGCATCAATAGACATACATTTTTCATACAACTAACATAACATAACACAACATAAACGTCATTAAATCTTCACAGACATAACTTACTCAATCACAATGCTTACCCCTTTCAATTTATAAGCCTAATTTAATATATCTTAACATTTGCCAAACATTCGTAATATCTCCAATATAACATACCATAATAATCATTAACAAATCATTTCAAGCATCATAGTAACATGCACATTAATTATACGTATTCATATTTTCAAGCCCAAAGCTTAACATCTTTCAATGATTTAAAATCTTAACTTCTCATACTTCCATAACCATTTTAATAGGCAATTATGCAAATCTTTCCTTTTCACACGTCCAATGAATCACAAATCAAGTGAAATAAACATCTTATCTCTTAATTTGATATGGCTCAAAAGCCTAACCCATGACTCTCAACTGAATTTACCATGAATTTACACATCATAAACATAAACACTTAATCAAAAGATTTCATAAATATTTTTAATAGACATTAATATCAATCTTTCCTTCATTTCATATTCATTGAGTCACAATCAAGGAAATAAAACATTTCATATCTCAATTCTATTTGGCCTAAAACCCTTTTTCATAAGTATCAATCAACTTTATCATGTATTTATTCATCATACACATATCAATAATCACATGGTTAACGTAAAGTCACTTTTATAGTGATCATGAATTCATAATATCCTGAAGCCAATGCTTATAAACTTTACGTACATACATGTACCATCTCGTAACATAATCATTTACTTTCTAATCGTTGGCATAATCTTTAAATTTCCCGTTGAACCACTTGGAATACTAAAGGATACTCGGGAATAACATACATATAGGATCACACAAATGTCATATCCTAGATATGGTCTTACATGGGGTCACATATCGATGTCGATAGCCCAGCTATGGTCTTACATGATTCTCATATCGATGCCATGTCCTGACATGGTCTTACACTATTCTCATATCGATGCCATGTCCCAAACATGGTCTTACACGGAATCTCATAACGATGCCATATCTCAGATATGTTCTTACACGTAAACTCATAACCCTAATGTCATGACATTTGTATTGTAACTATTCCTAAGATTCAATCGGGATTTCGAGGTATCAAATCTTCGTCGAATCATCATCGAGTCAACATTAATCAAGTCCACAAGGAAAATTACACAATTCATGCAATATTAAAGCATTAAATACTTAAAAATGTAATGTTGCATTATTGACACACGAACTTACCTCGACATCAAAAATGGTAGAAAATGACTTAATCGTTAATTACTCGTTTTTCCTCCGTTCTAGGTCCGAGCCTCATTTTTCTTGATCTATAATAACACATTTCACTCATCTATTATTCACCTTATTCAATTCAATCCAAAAATCATATTATGGAAAAATTACATTTTTCCCCTAAACTTTATCATATTTATATTTTTGTCCCTAGGCTCGTAAAATGAAATTTATTCAATTTCTTTAACATAAAAGCCTAGCTGAATCATTTTCATAACTATAAAAATGAATAATTTCCATTAAAACACACTTTTACTACATATTTTATAACTTTTACAAATTAGTCCTTTTAAGCATTTTCACTGAAAATCACTTAGTAAAAGTTGTTTCCATAACCATAAACATGCATAATCTACCATTAATAGTCAAAATACACAAATTTCTAATATGGGTTAAACCCTAGAACTTCATCATATCTCAAATAAGTTGTAGAAATAGGGAGATAATGATACAAGGATTTCAAAAACGTAAAAATCATTAAAAACGGGGCAAGAATGGACTTACTTTGGAGCTTGGAAAGCTTGAACAAAACCCTAGCCATGGCTTCTATGGTATTTTCAAGGGTTGAAGATGAGCATAGATTTGGCTTTTATTTTGTTTATTTAATCATTTAATTTCTAAATGACCAAAATGCCCCTAACTTAAAAATATTCTATTTCACCTATTTAATGTCCATTTTTATCCAAAAAATTATCCAATGGTCTAATTACCAACTAAGGACCTCTAATTTAAAATTTCATAGCAATTAGACACCTCTAGCTTCTAGAACTCATTTTTTGTACTTTTTACAATTTAGTCCTTTTGACTAAATTGAGTGCTCAAACAACGAACTTTTCACGAAATCATCCCGTGAAATTGTAGACCATAAAAATATAATTGGAGTAAATTTTATTACGACGAATTTGTGGTCCTGAAACCACTGTTCCTACTAAGCCCAAAATCGGGCTGTTACAAGGATCATGTTGTAGGGTGACTTTTATAATGCTGTTGGGTGGCCAGTGATGTTATGTTGGCTAGTGAGTTTATCGAAAAGAGTAAAGTTATGGTCATGGTTCGTTGTCACTGTCGTTGGATTTCCTTTTCTTAAAAAGGATTTAAATGTTGATGATGCCACCATTAAAATTTTCATGTGGTAATAAACAAAAGTAATGTCTTGGAATAATTATAGAAAGGTCCCTAATTTTAGTCAAAAGTAAAATAAACAGTACATCAGCAATATAATTAATGATAATGACGGATTTGAACAATTATATTAATTAGAATGAATAAATTAACAAAAAATTAGAGTAATAAAAATAAAAAATACATTATGTTAACGTGACAGAATAATTTTATTTTATTTTTGTTTAAAAAATAAGCATCCCAGACTATTACATAGTAATTAATTTAGAAATAGATAAACCAGTAAGGTCTTCATGTAACACATTCAGAGCAAAATCAGGGGGTTGAGACCAAAGGTGTAGCTAATGTCCATTCATTCTGCAACCTTTGCTAAATAATCAGCCAACCTATTGCATTCACAATACACATGAGTTAAACCGACATTCCAATCACAGCTCAACAAATCTCAAATCGTATTTACGACGTATGATTCCGGCTGATTATTTATTAGGTCCCTTAATATGGTGCGACGCTTCCAAACAATCTAATTCTAACAAAGCATCTCAACAACCAAGCTTCCAAGCATGTTCAAGATCATCAAGTATGTCCCAGAGTTTTGCTTCATATGTGCTACACAACTCTATGTTCCTTACAAATCCCAAACACCACAAACTATATGCATATCGGATCACACCATCAACCTATTTCATATTTTAAATTCTGACCACCATCCACATTAATTTTCCATTTTTCATATGGTGGTGGAGAAAATGAAAACTGCATCCATCTTCTCCAACTCTTTGTAGACCCTTGCCCCTGATTCAATTGATTAGCATATACAATCTCCTCTTTATATCTCGTGCAACAATAAATGAATGCTTTATTATCCACACAGTCAACTTTAAAAATTCAATATTTCTTTCTTTCTTTCTTTTTTCACTAGGACCAGCGTGTCACCGCAAAGAAGATATCCACGTCTTCCATATTAGTGAGAGCTCAATTAAACTTTTAATTCTTTTACGAGGGTTTCTTTTACGCTTAAACCTACATTTTGAAGAAATAGGAACTTTAAAACAACGCTAGGTTACTAAGTATTGACTATTCGGACTTGGAAACAACGCTACGCGGATCACCCGACCCTTCAAAACCCTCTCTTTGCTCCACTGTTTCGCCATCCGTCCTGTCTTTCTCCACCGCCCCCCTTTTACCTTTTCGAATTCTGATTTTTCCCACACTCTTCAATTTCTTACAAGTCAGAATTCAGATTGACCCCAAAAAGTTCCTATCTAACCCTAACTTCTCATCTCTTCATTTTGTGCTTCTCTTTCTCCCCCACTGTTTCCCTGCTCGATAACACATGTTGATTCCATTTTATTAACGGCTTTCTAGGATTTTATTCGGGATTTTGTCGGAGCACTGAATAACTTCCTTTTCCTGGTATATTCCCCTCTTTGGCGTAACTTCTTCTTCTTCTTCTTCTTCTTTAAGTTTTTAAAGAAATGAATCGCAAGGAAAAATAGGAAAAAAAGTTCAGCCGCCATTGAAGAGTTTATTCTTTCGGTACAAAAATAAAAGGAAACAAATGGGTCCCAAGTTTTGGCATCACGTTTTGCCGCATTTAATTTATCTCTCTCAATGTTAATTCAAATTCCGCATGGATTCAGTGGAGTTTACTTTTTCATTACTTATTCTAGCTTCCCTGTTTGTTTAATTTGCTTTCTGTTTCTCTCTTTTTCTCAGTTTGAAATCAAAGAGTTGCGGAGTGTAAGAACTATATAAACGATGTTTGGTACAACTAACCGTAAGTCTTTTCTTTTACCTTTTTTTATCTTTCTTGTTGAAATCTTATAGAGTTTTTGATTCGGTTCATCGAGCTGATATCTGGATGAGTGTATAATTGCTACCATTCTTTAAAACTAGAAGGTCATGACTGCCAATTTTATTTAGGCATTGTAAAATCTGAACTTTTATTGGTTTTAGCATGGAAGATTAACTTAATCATCCAAAAAAAAAATTATAATATTAATGGTAATGGTAATATTCACTCAATATTGTTTTCTCTCCTTATTCCTTTTAAATTTTTGTCAGTATCATTTTTAAGATAATCTTTTTTCCACTATTGGGGCTTCACTCTACTGCATTGTTATCGCAACAAAATCCTATCCTGATTGTTCTGTGTCCTGTTGTTTAGCTTCTAAGCATGCTTTAAGTTATAATATTTTAATTAGAAATACTTTTGTGCTTGTTATTGGTCAGTTGCTTGTGCTTTGCCTGTGATTTACATATCTACTTGTAGTTTGTCATCAGAGTTTGTATTTTGTTGTTATGTTTTTAACAAATATATGTGTATATATATTGCATGTCTTTTTTCTTTTTGGAAATAATTTTTTTGTAAGTTGTTATTTGTGAACTTTTTTGCACTAATAAATAATTGTTAGCAACTCTTTAAACAGCTTTTGGGCAACCAGCTAGTAGCCCATTTGGCCAGACCAATCCAAGTAGCAATCCGTTTGCACCTAAATCTTCCTTTGGTAGTCCGACTGCTTTTGGCTCCCAAACAGGGGGTTCACTATTTGGTGGTACTTCTACTGGGGTGTTTGGTGCAGCCCAGCCTTCTTCTCCATTTTCCTCAACAACCTTTGGTGCATCATCATCTCCGGCATTTGGAAGTTCCATGCCTGCTTTTGGGTCTTCGTCTACTCCTGCTTTTGGCAATTCATCATCATCTTTTGGTGGTAAATGTTTCTTTATGTTCTTTATCCTATCATTATAATTGAGTTCTTCATTTTACATTCTTTTTTTCTAGTTAAATATAATAAAGAATGTGATTGTAATGCCTTCTGTCTTTTGGTATTTTATGGTGCTTTAGTGTTCTAATGCCAAATATGTGAAGATCATTAAGTTGTTGTGTGTCTAGATACACGCTTATATGAATATAATTATATTTTAATTAGATACCTATATAAGTATATTTATATTTGAATTAGTTGCACTCTTATTTCTTGATGATGTAAGAATTTAGTGTTTTAGTAGTAATCTGCTTTTAATTTTATGCTTTTTTTGACTTTTTAGCCATAAGCTCTTGGGAACTTTGTGTCTTGTCCTTAGTGTTTAACTGATGACTTTGTTTTTCATAGGGCCTTCTGGTTTTGGTCAGAAGCCAGCATTTGGTTTTGGATCTACTCCCACTCAATCAAGTCCTTTTGGAAGCTCAGGGCAGCAATCACAACCTGCATTTGGTAGTGGAATATTTGGTTCCTCCACACCCTTTGGTTCAACACTGTCTGCATTTGGTGCCACAAGCACCCCTGCGTTTGGTGCCACAAGCACCCCTGCGTTTGGTGCCACCAGTACCCCTGCCTTTGGTGCCACCAACACCCCTGCCTTTGGTGCCACAAGCACCCCTTCTTTCGGTGCCACAAGCACCCCTGCTTTCGGTGCCACTAGTACCCCAGCCTTTGGTTCCACAAGCACCCCTGCCTTTGGTTCAACTGGAAGTCCTTTTGGGAGCACTGGAACTGCATTTGGTGTGTCTAATGCCCCAGCATTTGGAGCATCAAGTACACCTGCTTTTGGCACATCTAGCACTCCAGCTTTTGGAGCGTCTTCTACTCCTTCCTTCAGCTTTGGGTCTAGCCCTGCTTTTGGACAATCAACAGCAGCATTTGGTAGTAGTCCTTTTGGGACGACTGCAGTTGGAGCACAGAGTTCCCATTTTGGTAAGTAATTATTAAGTTTACATGATCAATTATAACTTTGGAATTACTTATCCTGATAGGAAAAATGTATATTTCATTGGTCTTATACATTGAGTACCAAGTTCAATATGCATATATGTGCACACACAAACACGCATATATAAAAGCTAAATTCTTTTGAATTATGTAGGAAGCCAATCCTCTTCTCCTGCATTTGGAAGCACGACCTTTGGCCAGTCTGCATTTGGGGGTCAACGTGGAGGCAGTAGAGTAGCTCCTTATACACCTACAACTGATGCAGATAGTGGGAGTGGTACACAGCCTGCTGCAAAATTGGAGTCAATATCAGCAATGCATGTTTACAAAGATAAAAGTCATGAGGAGCTGAGATGGGAGGATTATCAGTTAGGAGATAAAGGTATTTATGTCAAAATGTTGTGGGACTCTGAAAGTTAATCATTCTCCTTTTCTGTGCTTGACATTGACTGGCTTGCTATATTAACTTGAAATATCAGGTGGACCGCAACCGGCTGCTCTGCCTTCTGGAGGGATTGGCTTTGGTGTGTCAGCTGCACCTGCAAGTCCTTTTGGCTCTTCTTCAACAATTGGTCAAACATCTGCAAATCCTTTTTCTGGCACGAGTGCTAATCCATTTAGTATAAAACCCCCATCCTTTAATAGTGCAAGTTTTACAACCTCAACTACTACATCAAATCCTTTTCAATCAACATCATCAACCCTTTTTGGCCCATCTTCATCAACAACACCTTCAATATTTAGTTCTTCAGCTCCTACATTTGGAACTGGTTCATCTCTTTTTAGTTCATCTGTAACTCCTTCATTTTCATCCTCGCCATCCATATTTGGTACTGGTGCAGCTCCAGCAACAACTCCCACATTTGCCACTGGTTTAAATTTTGGCAGCAGTCAGGGATCTTCTCTGTTCACTTCTACCCCTGCAATTGGGCAGGCAAGCTCTACCTTTGGACAGAATACTAGTAGCTTTGGTCCAACTAGCATTTTCAATACACCTTCCACTGGGTTTAGTGGGAATATCTTTTCGAGCTCTCTGTCATTGGCTCCTAGCAACCCAACTGCCTTTGGCTCAACAACTGTAAGTCACTTGTGAAATCCTTACAATCATTCTTCTTTTTGTATCATGTTTATGATCATTTGCTTGTGTTATTTGGTTATAAAGTTAAGCTGGAATGTTTGTTGCGTTGTCTTCAACTTTTGGTCAAAGTGCACTATTTCTGTACATTTTCATTGTGCTGTTGTGGAGATGCAGATTTATGTTCACTTTTCTTTTATTTTATTTAATTGAGAGTTCAAAGTAATTGTAGTTTTTTGTCTTCAAATATGTGTTATTTTGTTGAATGAAGAGCCATAGTTGATATGTTCATACAGATAACTATTGCATATCTAAAGGCAAGGGGTCATGTTGATTTGACTAAATATCCTTATGACTATTTGTTGATTATAATGTGTTTCAGATTTTTTATGAAAAAAAATGTGAGCAAAATTTTTTATGATTTTAGGAGTTTTTCTGGCTTTAATTTGCTATAATGCTCTCTAGTTTTATGCAAGAATCTTTGCATAAATGTGCATGCTCTGTTACCTGTTTCTGAGCCTTAAGTTATTGGTTTGACCCATTGTTGCTGCAGCCCTCTTTTGCTTCACCTTTCCAGCCAGCTCAGACTTCTGGAGCTTTCAGCTTTAGTAATCTTGGTCAGACACAAATGAGTAAGAAAAGTTTTATCTTGAATATTATCATTGAATGTTTTGGGAGCGCTTTTTTTTACGCTTCTGACCATAATGATTTTGCTGTCTTTATAGGTGGTGGATCAGGCATTTTTGGTCAGAGTAATGTTGGCCTACCGTATGTTTAATATCCATTGGGTTTTGGTTCTGTTTTCACTATCACTTATAAATATCCTTATACATACCTACAAGCATGTCCATATCTATCACTAGTAGAACCTGTGTATATCTGCATTCAAAAGTATGCCTGAACAAGTTCTTTCCATGGTCATCCATGTTAGTCTGTGATTTTCTATTTTGTAGCTTAATTACTTAATCCTCTTATGTTTGGCAGGTCTGTGACACAAAATGCTGCTGTAGTACAACCTGTGACTATTAGTAATCCCTATGGAACACTCCCCGCAATGCCTCAAATGTCAATTGGTCGGGCTGGGACTGCACCATCTGTTCAATATGGGATTTCTAGCATGCCTGTAACTCTGTGACATTGCTTTAGTTGCTCTTAGTTTTTGAGTTTCATATACTTATTATAGATTGTTATCTCTATCCCCCCATCCCTCTATCTGTTTCTCTTTGCGCTAGAGTGCCAATGATTTATTCAGAATTATAATATAATATCATTTGACTGGAAATCAATTTATCAGGTCACAGACAAACCCGTTCCTGTTAGAATATCGCCCCTGTTGACTTCACGGTACATTTCACAAAGACGGATTAGGTTGCCTGCAAGGAAATATCATCCTAATAACGACAATCCAAAGGTGAGGATGCTGCCTCTCTTGGAAATAGTAAACTCTATTCTAATTTGAAATATTGTTCCATTGGTGGACTATATGAGGTTATAGTTATCATATTTGTTGGTTTTGTTTGTTTAATATATGTAGGTTCCATTTTTCAATGATGATGAAGAGACAACCAGCACACCTAAGGCTGATGCTGTTTTTATTCCTAGGGAAAATCCAAGGGCTCTGGTTATTCGTCCCACTGAAAATTGGCCTTCAAGAGCTTCTGTAGAGAAGTTATCACCTTTGAAGGATGCATCCACTCTGGTGCATGAGAATGGTAAGATTCTTTCAAGCTCATATGCTCTCCTTTTGTGGTGAATTACAGATTAGAACTGAATGTTATAGACATGGATAAAATTTGATAGCCTTGAAGTATTAACTTGTTGGTGGGCTTTGTTTATTCTTTCCATGTATTATTTACCATCATTTGACAATATTAGGTTCTCATTTATCGTCACAAAATACTATTGATACTCAAGTCCTTAGTAAAGATGTTGGATCTTTGGGAAGTTGCTGTATTTGTCTTGTGTAATTGTTCCCTCTGTTTATGTAGTCTGTGTCTCTGTTCTCTTCATCTGAAACACACAACACTGAATTTTATTCAAAATAACGTGCTAACCTATTACTACCAATTGTCAATTAGGAAAAATAATGGAAATGCCATATCTTGTACAAAGTCACTTTTCCGGTGCCATTTCAATATTTTTATTGCCTGTGTTGCTCCAATTCTTCATTTTCTTTGATGTATCTGTATCTGCTACCTGTTTCTGACACATATATGGACATGGGATGAGGATATGATCCTACAAGGATCTTTCAAATACATAGATGAACTTTGAAAAATTAAAGTACTGTCGTCGGATACATACTCGGGTTCGACACTCACACTCAAAGTCTAGGTACCAGAGTTTATTGCATTAAAGAAATGATCTGATTTTGTTTTCAGATGTGTGAATTTGTGCTCTCTTTTTTATTCAACTACAACGATTTTTGACTGCTCATGGCTGACTTTTTGGAGCATCCTTTTCATTTAGGCAAAATTTCTGATTATGGCTCCAATGTTGAGGATAAAGATAGTAAGTAGTATCTCTTTCATGAAATTTACTCGCCAATTCACTGTTGTGTCATTATATTAATTTTATGTCGCCCATAATGTTTCTTTGATTTAATGTTTAATGATGTCAAAATTGCATAGGTTATAAAACATTCTCTGTTTGTTCTCTAACTTCCTGCTAGACAGTCATCAAAAAACACAGTTAGCCTGTTGTCAACTCCAATGGAGTTTCTAGTATCCATATGGGACAAAAAACAAAGCATTTAAATAAGCCTTTTCCTTTATGCCACGGTGATTCTCTTTGTCATAAAGATGATGAGTGTTCTATTCCGATTAGCAAATCAGTTTGCTAGCATCTTTACTAATTTTAATTTCTTCTGATTGATATGATCATTGTAGAAAACCCAGCTGAAAATGGCCTTGTGAAGGAGCGGATTCATCATAACCAGAAAGCTAATGGAGTCCATGATGATCATTATGTACAGAAAGAGGATTCGTTCATGACACTTAGTGGCCACAGGGCTGGTGAGGCTGCTATTGTGTATGAGCACGGGGCTGACATCGAGGCTCTAATGCCAAAGCTCAGGCATTCTGATTACTATACAGAACCCCGAATCCAAGAACTGGCAGCAAAGGAAAGGGCTGAACAAGGGTACTGTTGCCTTGTCAAGGACTTTGTGGTTGGGCGGCATGGTTATGGAAGCATAAAGTTCCTGGGTGAGACAGATGTGAGATGCCTTGATCTAGAGTCCCTTGTCCAGTTCAACAACCGCGAGGTAATTGTTTACATGGATGACAGCGAGAAACCTCCTGTTGGACAAGGTCTTAATAAACCTGCAGAAGTAACGCTGCTCAACATCAAGTGCTTCGACAAAAGGACCAGAGAGCAGTATACAGAAGGGCCAAAAGTGGAGAAATATAAGGAGATGCTTAAGAAGAAGGCCGAGGACCAAGGAGCAGAGTTTCTCTCCTATGATCCCATCAAAGGAGAATGGAGGTTCAGGGTAAATCACTTCAGCAAGTACAAGTTGGAAGACGAAGAGGAAGATGTGCTGTAATAATGTTTTATTCATGGCAATTGTTAAGGAAGAGTTTGTGGGTGGCACGTGTTTTTTCCCCATTAAAAGGGGTAATGTCTTGAATGTACAGGGTTGGCAAATTGTGGTAATGTTTCGACTTTTTTAAGTGACACATCAGACGGTATACATGAATGGTTTCGTGTGAGTGATTTCGTTATTTTGTTTTTTCTGTTCTTGCGATGCTGACTCATGGAATTAGATTGCTTATGAAATGGCATTACCATTGTATGGGAAAGCTCGATGGTAATGACGGGGAAATTGAATGTTAGTGCTTTTCTATATGAAAATGTTTCCTTAACTTTAAATATTAAATAGACATAGAGTTAGTATATAGATGAATTGAAATTCAATAAAATAGTTTAGCCAATTATTGGCTTCATTCATTAGGGGCCAATCTGAATAAAATGTAAAGTAATGAAATTTCAATAGGAATTGAAAGTAGGTCTTTGATGTGTAAAAGTGAATTGAATTTTAATCGAAGCTTTAGATTGAAAGTTATGCTTGTTCAGGGTTTAGGGTTTAAATTGAATAAATTTTAAAATATGTTTGGCTTTGTATTTATATGTGGTTTGGATGAAATATGATATTAGTCTTGTTTGGCAATTGGTTGATAATTGATAGTTGATTGCAGTGATTGGTTTGACTAACTGATTTTATTATCTGTTTATTTAAAATTGTTTAGTAAAAGTTAATTGATAGTTAAAAGTTGATATGTGTAAAATGATAAATAAGAGCATCATACATTTTATTGTTAAGTATTTATTTGTTTATAATACTTTAGTCTTTATTGGGAGAAATTATTGAAATAAGACCATTACCAAAGAATTAAAACATTCATTAGGGAAATTAATTAGTGAATATTTTTAATATTTAAATAAACAAATTTGTTAAGTTCTTTATTTGCAAATATTAACCTTGTGGAAATTGATAAATATTAGTAGTGTATCAAGATAATTGTAAATTATATTCTTAGTGATAATTATATCATGTTCTTAGTATAAAATTAGTAATAATTATATCACACTCTGAATAAATTTGTCAAGTAACATATTTCAATTAATATAAAGTTGCATAAGAAATCATTTTGCACAAGTTAATTGAAAAAAAAATTAAGAGTATACAAATATTCAAGAAATAGATACATATCCAAACAAGTAAAAACAAATCTTTAAGAAACGCGACGTTGTCCTTTTACCGCCATAAAACTAGTAGTGATGTCATAATAAACTTTTGTCATTACATTAGTACTTATATGCTCAAATTCTTGAGTGAAAATGCATTCGACATCCGAAAATGCTTCAGGAGAAATAAAATTCGGATTTGCATCTATGACCCTAAATGTTGGGTCAAAAACTTTACTTAATCTGATGTAGTTATGTACTGCAAATGCAGCACAAATTATTCTATTTTGATCTTGAGATGAATATATTAACATTTTTGCTAAAATCTTCTATTGCGCCTTTAAAATGCCAAATCCCCTCTCAATACAACTTCTTAAGGATGAATGGGCTCAATTGAAATTTTCTCGCGATAATGTTGATTTTTAGATTCGTGGTGGAGTTTTTTTTTTTTTTTGAGATTTACTTTGGACTTTGGAGGTGAAGGTGAAAATGAGAGAATAGAGGCTACTGATATCTTGACACCCCTATTAGGTTTGAGAACATGTAGCAAAGGGAGTAATTTTTTAGCAAGTATGGCCAGATATGTCATTCCACATATCTCATTCCCAATCAGGTGTTGAAAAAAGTTGCCCATCCCTTTTTTTTTTTTTTTTTTTGGAGGTTTTAGCTCAACATGCTTTTACAAACCTCCATTCACCAAACACTACAATTAGAGGGTTTGACTATCCAATCCTCCATTTATATCCAAATCAGTTAAAAAAGGCCCAAACTCTGTTTACCAAACACCTCCTTTGTATAATTGTTGAATTATTATTCATAGCTAAAGACGATGCCGAGCCGCCGAAAGGAAAAGGAAAGGTGAGAGTCGACGACGAGTGACGCGAGTTTTCGGTTTATATTTCTATGATTCAGGATCAATTTAATTATTGCATATTTATGATGTATTGCATGATATGACATTAAGGTGAATTAGCAATGATTATTTGAAGTGGACCGTTATGACTGAAATGGAATATCGAGATAAGGCTAAATTGAATAGAATATAACTTGTCTGAATTAGTTTATATATGATAATTGGAGTGAATTTGTGTTGAGGTATGCTATATGATATGATGAATAGAAAGTAATGAATCGTGAAATGAACTATATATTGAAATTGTAAATTTAATTGCCTTTTTAGTTATTTGGACAAGATCGGATATGATTGGCATGTCATAACGTCAGGATATTGATTGAAAACCATCGTTATTGGGCAAACTGGGTGATAGATTTTACATGTAACAACATCATTGTCAGGCAGCTCGGGGTGATAGAATAATCAAATTTTGAAAACCATCATTACTGGACAATCCAGGGTGGGAGTATGTACATGTTCAGCGTCATCGTTGCCGAGCAACCCGAGTAAAGGATCCGCGTATCCGTTCTGAGTCCGTGTCTAGTTAATAGGGTTATAAAACATGATTTGACTATATGGTATATAAAATGGAATACAATTTATATGTGGTATATGTCAGCATGCAAAAGGTTATGCAAAATGAGTTAAAAACAAGCCTTGGGGGTCGAGTGAGTAATTATAAGCCAATAGGCTTGAAAATGGTTGAAATCTTGATGTGAAATGGAACATATGTGTTTATATGTTAGTAATGGTAATGAATAAATGTATGTGCCTATACATGATAAAATGAATTAGTTAAGTTATTGTGAAATGAATGAGAAATGGTAAGTTTGAGTACACACTAGTGATTTGGCATGCAAAGATGATCATATGCATGTCATTATGGTAATGAAAGTATTTGGTATGGAACTATATGAGATCCGATTACAAATTGTATTATGTTTGAATGTATTCAATGGTTTTAAACTTTTTTTATGGTATGATGTGTTACATTCAGTGCTATCAAAGGTTTAGGTTTAGCCGATTCTCAAGTTAAATTGAGCTCAAAATTGAGTCTAGAGGTACATTTCAAGGTCAAGTCAAGTTTGAGTTGGGATTTGGATGTTGATGATAAAATTTCTTTTTTTATTGCTAAAGATGTCAGAGGTATTAATAAATTATATTGGTGATGATATATATTGCAGTGGTCACTCCGCTAAGAGTGAGAATAGGATCGGGGTAGAGGCACCTGACATTGACCCAGCTGGCGCTTAACAGAATAGAGTTGTTAGTCCCTGACGAGAAAGCTGGGGAGATGGAAATATGCTCTGTGTTATAGCGGAAGCCCTTCAGTGAGTGGTGGGAGCTGCTCCATAGGTTACACCAACGCCTGCAGTCCGACAAGTTCCAATAAAATAATTACAAAAGTATGGTGCCACTGAGTTTAAAGGATTGAAAGGCGTTAATCCCTCGTTAGTTGAAGTTTGGCTTGAATCAATGGATTAGGTATTGCAACAACACGAGTGTTCTTCGTACGAATGTGTCACGTGCGTAATTTCCCTCTTAAAAGAGAAAGTATATCAATGGTGGCTGACAGCTACCCGACACGTACCAGCTAATTGGATTAATTGGGATTTGGCTTCAGTTTGAATTTATAAAAAGTACATCGACGAATTATATCTTGAAGATCGAAAGCAGGAGTTTGTGTTGTTGAGATAGGGCGATATGTTAGTAGTCGATTATGAGCGTGAATTTCTGCGGCTCAACAAATACACTCTGGAATTAGTGCTGATAGAAGAGGAAAGTTGTAAGTGATTCCTTTGGGAATTGTGTGATAAGCTTAAATTTCAGTTGGTCTCACATAAATTTTTTTTTTTTTACTTCATTGAACGGGCAAAAATGGTTGAGCAAGTTATGGGCCTTAGTAAGATGTAACACCCTCACTCGATCTGATCGCTGAATTCAGGTGTAGAGTGTCGCAATTGGGCCAATTTGGAATAAATATCCAATTTTAATCTTAATAATTTCAATATAGACTTTATTGGAAAATAAATATCTCTTACAATAGAAACCCTAAAATAAAACTTACTATCTCTAATTTCAATCTATAAGGGAATTGTTGGACTACATTATATTTAGCCATTAGGTGAAGCCTCTAATGGAACCCCCTTCCTATGTGCATGACACTAAACTAATGATTTCTCCTTGATATATCTCGGCCTCGTTGGGCCCTCCTCAAGATCCTTACTCATCCAACGAGTCCTACATATATAAACTAGATTCTGTAAGTTCAAAAGAACTTAGTGAGTTTCTTTACTATTCTACGCAAAATAGCCCCACATTTGTCGGGGTAATAAAAAGAAAATCTAAACACATTTAACTCCCTAATCGTCTTGGGACGATTCCTCTCAATTTCAGTCAGTGGTCTGTGTTTCATTCCTCAAACTTAACTATAGGCAGATAGGTCGCTAAGTGATCTTCCCTTAGCTGACTTTATAACCATTCGACAAGTTTTGGTAGTTTCTTAGATGTCTTGCCATAACTGCGAACTCTATCCCTTCCTTACATGCATTATTTCCTTCATCCATCTCCCTTCCTAGACATCCTCTAATAATAATTTTTAAATCCTTAGTCACATAATTGGGTGGCCAGTTACCAATATAGATTCTCTTTTCCACATTAGACTTATAAGGTAGTTGCCTTGTTTATCACCCTAATAACCCTTTTTGTTTTGCCTTCCTTGGTGATTATAATAAACCCGATTAGTCATTGGCAAATTCTATTTTCTTAGTTCAATCCCAAAGGGCTTTCTGACACTCTGCCAGTGGGTTTAGCTAATGAGGACTCATGCCACTCTAGTGGACTAGATCTCATTTCATCTTACATCCGGGTTGCAATGTTATTTAGGCTACTCCCTGGTGAACCGCTTAACAGTGATACCTTGTTTTTAAGGCGCATGTTTGTCTGTTGTGGTCCGCTTTGGTCGACAATATTCGACTGACTATTATCCGAGTGACCCTTTGAGTTTACTATTTCTATCATAAGATGGTTTCTTACAGAACTAGCCTTTTAGCAGGTACTTCTCAATAGTGTCCCCTTAAAAAGGAATAGTCTTTACAAACATATCTGTCACTCAATTATTCCTTCTTTGTACCTCTTTCTTCTAATGGGTTCTAACTGACCCCTCTTTGCCGATTAGTTGATCCGGAGTACAAATGATTAACCCTTTCCGTACAAACCACGGTTTGACTAACCTTATTTCAAGAGCGTATCTCCTAATAACTTCCCAAGGTCTTCCTTTAACATGAAAGTTTTTTTAACACCACTTGGCAGTTCTTAATGGCGGATCCTTACTTGCGATCTACGGGTAAATCCCATTCCACTGCCTATATCCAAGGCATTAACGACATATCATTCCCTCAACAGATCTTAGTTGGGTTTTCACCATATACCCTACCGATGTCCTTATTTACCGTTAGGCAAACTTTTCCCAATTCTAGTACATTTGTTCCTTTTCTTTTCTTCTCTTCTTTCTTTCTTTCTTTCTTTTCTTCTTCTTTTTTTTTTTTTTTTTTTTTTTTTGGATTCCTCAAATCCACTAGTTGGCTATCACTTGCTAATACTCACAATATATTAACACACGTTATGGGTGTTCCTTTTCTTTGTCAATACTCACAATATATTGCCAATACTCGCAATATATATTAATTCATATTTTGATACATTGGTTGATTTAGAGGTGTCCATTGGTCGGACAGAGTCGAATTCAAGTCGGGCCTAGGCATGATATTAACACCCTTTATGATTGCCCAAGTCTGGCCCGTCGTAAAATATGGACTTAAAATTTTGTCCAAGTTTATTTATATTTGTAAATGGCTAAACCAAGCCCATTTTATTTTAAAAAAAATAAAAATGTATATTATTTTTAATTTAATATTTAATTGTTTTATGTTTTTAATTAAAATTTTATATATAGTGATCTTAGCATATTTTTAATATCTATATTATAGTAGTATTCTAACATTATATACTATTATAAAATAATATAAAACTTTACAAATTTAAAAGAAAAATATCGAGTCGGGCTTGAGCATTAAATGTTCAAGCTCGAGCTCGACCTATATTTTAAATGGGCCTAATTTTTTTGCCCAAGTTTATTTTTAGGTTTAATATTTTTTTCAAAACCCTCCAAAATTTCAGGCAGGTCTTCAAGTTTGGGCAGGTAGCCGAAATTTTTGGGTTGTTATAAAAGTCTCAACCTTTCTCTTATCCACCAATTAAAAATTAGGTCCAAATTAAAAAGTCAAAGTCAAGTATGTGGTCCACATTTAATCCTCAATTCAAATCTAATCAAATGGTTTAAATTAATCTTAATCACATAATATCTCAACAAAATAATATTTCCAACATAAATTTCATATGAAATGACAAAAATTCCCTTATAGGAAAATTTTACACTTTAGTCATTTTCTACCCATTATTACACTTCATAACAAATTTGGCACTTGTCAACTGAAACTTCATAGATAATATTATCTCTCTAATATGTGTCCATGGGTGGAAAAATTTACACTTATGCCATTTCCATGGTAAAAATGGATAAATTGTGATTTTCCTTGAAATTTCTAATAAATTCCTATTTAATCCAAAAGTTATTTTCATCATACTAATTCATGGTCATTCTCATTTAAATTAATACCTCATATTTTCTTAATTTGATCAAACTACATTTTAATCCTTATACTTTTCAAAATTTACTTTAATCTTGGAGAGTGTCGTAAGTTGATAGGTGGTTGTTATAAGTGTGGTTCAAAAGAACATTTTTGAGGGATTATAGAGCTGAGGTTTCACAGACTCAGAGTTCGACACCTATTTCTACACCGCTAGGGCCCGTGGTTGTGGTAGAGGTAATGAGATATTGGATGGGCAGCAAATTGTTGCTCATACTGTAGCTACTCAGGTTGAGTCTGGAGGTTTAGCTCGGGTTTATGCTATTAAGGAACCCCAGGATCAAGATTCAAACATTGAGATTGCGGGTATTTTTGTCCTGTAATCAATTTCTTTATTCTTGTTAGTATACTTAGGTACTATGCCTTCGTAAATTTTAGGTAACATAACTAATAAGTAGAGAATTCCGTTAGGGACCATTGATATAGGAAAAACGGTTACAAATTTTATAGATGAAAGTGTCATAGTGAATAGAGGAAATTGTTAGTCAAATTACCGTAGAAAATCATTAAGAAAAGTAGTAGGAAGTTATAAAGAATAAGACTCAGAGTGCGCAACGAAAGTGTGGTAGTTAGGTTAAAAGAAGAAATAGCATATTTGTGATTAATCAAGTGACGTGTTAGTAGGGAATTTTGAGGAAGAAATTATTTCTAGAGGGGGAGAATTGTCACACCCTAAAATTAGGCCTAGAAGTTTTGAGGGTTTTTAGGAATTTTAGCCTATATGTGCTCGAAATTTCGTAAGTTTGGTAATCGATAATGTTTTCAACAAAGACTATTAGGATATTAAACCAATTTCTAAAAATGAGTTTTAAATATCTTTAATTTTGGAAATAGAACTAATTTGTAAAAAAGTCAAAGTTGAGAGTTTTTATGAAGGAATTTGACCAAACTTTAAATCTCAACCTAAAAACCCTTTTTTTCTTCTAATTTGGTTTCACGTTAGTTTCTTCATTCTCTATACTTGTGACGTCCATTGCTCTTCTATTCTCTCCCAATTGATTTTTACTCCCAATTGATTTTTACTTCCAAATCCTAATCCCTCCTGATTTCCAACTTCTCTTGAACTATAAATCTCCATTGAAACTAAGAAAACACCCAAAAAGCTCATTAATTTCATCATCTTCTTCAAGAGTGGATTTTCTAGAATTTCACCAAAGTTTGTTTTTCTTGCTTTCAAGGTAACCAATCATCTTCCTATTAGTTTTAAATGTTATCTAGACTTTTAAATCGAATTTCCAGCCCTTAAAATGCATGTTTTAGATAAAAGCTAAAATTTTGGTCATTAATGGTGGATTTCGAGTTTGTGGCTTAAAACTTGATTTTAAAGTATTTTTCAACTTGTTTTAATATAATTATAAGGTTTCTAAAGTTACTTTGAAGTTCTGTTAAGGAATTCTCGAGTTTTAATAATTTTCGTCATAATGGCCAAAACTTGTTAAAAAATGTCTATACCTTAAAAGATGTAGATTTGTGTAGTTTAAAGGTTAAGAATTAGTTGTAGATGATTATGTAGATGAACAGAAATTTTTGTGCAAAAAAATTAAGTGTAGGCTAAGATACTTGAATTTAAAGTTCTTCATGTCAAATGTTTCGGTTAAAAATGGACATAACTTAGGTTATTGTTTTTTATTGTTTAAGGTGAGTCGGTGACTGATTGTTGATTGTGTGCTTGTGTAGTTTGTCTTGTTGAAGTGTCGAAGTCTATAGGACCTTCAACAAGTAGAGACAAAGACAAAGAAAAGCTTGTCTAAGCTTTCGGCTTTTCAGAGAAAGCATATTTCTGGTAAGTGTTTTTGGGATCGCTACTCATAGATGATTCATTGTATTGGGAATTTAGAGGTAGCCTAAACCCCTACTCTAAATTTTGAGTGTAAGTGTTCTCATACCTATGATTAAATGTGAAATACATTTACTTGTGAATTTGTGGAATCATGAACATATATGAGATGCTATGATATATGCTATAAGCTTGTGATAACCATTGTGAAAGTGAATAAAAGGTTATTGTAATAGCCCGTTTTTAGTCAAATCGAAACAGTGGTTTCGGGACCACAAATCCAAGGTTAAAAATTTATTTTAATTATTTTAAGTGTTTATAGTATGATAGTATGTATGTGTGAAAGTTTCGTGAAGAAATTTTATCGTTTGATTGGTCAATTTGATAAAAAGGACTAAATCACAAAAGGTGTAAAACTTGAGTTCTATTACCTAAAGGTGTCTAATAGCTATAGAACCTTAAAAGTAAAGGTCCTTATGTTGTAATTATACCATAAATAGCATGAGTGGACATAAATGGACATGAATAAATGAATTTAAATGGTTTATAACAAAGGTTATTTTGGTAAACTAGTTAATAAAAGGTTAATTCAAATAAAAAAAATATTACTTCATTATCATCTTGTTAATCGAAAATTAGGGCTTAGAAAATCCATGAAATTAGTTTGAAGGTTCGGTCACTTTGAAGCTTGATTTGGTAAGTGATTTTTGTCCCGATTTTAACGATTTCTATGTTTTTGTGATCATTGCATCTAGTACTAGCTAGCCCAGGGACTATTTTGCAAAACTGTTAAATATTTTGAAAGTTTCCATTGATGAATATATGTGTTCTTTGATGTTTGATGATGAAATATGAAATCTTGTTGTTAGATACACAAGTTTTGTAAAGTGATTCTTAGAGAAAATGCAAAATAGGGATTAAATTGAGAAATGTGTAAAGTTAATGGTTAAATGTGTGAAAAAGTGATAAATATGAGGTTATAGGGATCTTATAGGAAATCGGCTATAATGGGTATTAAAGAAATTTCATGAATTTGTGATTTTGTGTAATAAGGACTAAATTGTGAAAATGTGAAAATTTAGGGGCAAAAGTGTAAATATCCTTAAAGAGTGTTTTGGACTAAATTGAATGAATAGATTATTAAATAAGTTAATTTTGAATATATTTAGATCCAAAAAAGAAAAATACGGACTTGGATCGGGGAAAAGATAAAGTTATCGATTAATCGACTCGATTCGTCGTTTTAACATCGGAGGTAAGTTTGTATGTTATAATTTCATTTCAAATGTATTTTGTATGCTTTGATATAGCATGAATTGTGATTATGCAATTATGGATGTGTATCACCTTTTACCCGTGTTCAACGCCAGAATAGGGTACAAGGTGTTACCAAACAATAACACTTGCAACTGAACAAATTCAAGGCATAAATTTTTGTTTAAAATTTAAAACTTTTATCTTATATCATCAAGTCCCTAAAATGGGCCTACGAGGCCCAAAACATGCATTGGGAGCAATTCGAGACTAAACATAGAACTTTTAAAACTATTGGAACATTTAGAAAATTTCCTTGTTTTGGAGAGTCACATGCTCGTGTGCTAGACCGTGTCCTCCACACGGTTGAGACACACGGCCGTGTCTCTATCTGTGTGGTCAAGAAGTTGGCTATTTTCCAAGCCAATTTCTACCCTACCATGCCCATACTTGAGTATAACTTGAATGACACATTTCATGACATATTAAAGCTACCAAAACATCCACCACTCACACGTAACAAGTCATAGCATACAATTTACTCAACCATGGAATGCATCATCATGAGTTTATAGTATAACCAATTTATTGGCCACATTAAATGGCCTTATACAACAATGAGCTCCGAATATCATAGGTCATTATTATAGGACAACTCATAGTAACATATACACATGACCAAGTTCCCTATACATGCCATAACCTTAAGTATAAAATCATCGATACCTAAATTGTAAGCTTGATAGTGTGATAGGTTCTCCGGCGACTTTCAACCCAAGCTAACCTGAGTACATTATAAACACGAAAACAACAGAGTAAGCTATAAAGCTTAGTAAGTATGTATGTAAATAATAACAATTCATTACCATGCTTTTAACAATACTCATTATAAGCTCTCAAGATAATACCATCATTATTGCATAAAATTTCGCAATTCATTTATGTTCATCTTGAGTTGTTTACTTGAGTTACAGTCACTAAATTATTTTTATCCGGAGCTACAGAATTCCAAATTAAGATTCGCTAATTTTACCTAAAATTAGACTCACATATCTTCTTACCATAAAATTTCTAGAATTTTTGGTTCAGCCAATCAGTACAGTTTATTCTTTAAAGTATCCCCTGTTTCACTGTCTGACAGTTCTAACCCTCTTCACTAAAAATTAATTATCTCGTTGTACAAAACTTGGATGACATTCCTGTTTGTTTTTCTTGAAAATTTACTCATTAATAAATTCAATATTATAAATTTTATCCCATTATTATTTTTTTACAATTTTTAATGAATTTACCAAGTCAGAACATGAGATTCCGAAATCATTCTAACACTGTCTCACTAAAATCCAAATATCTCACCATATGAAATTCTATTTCTTTTTCAGTTTTTTATGTAGAAATAGACTCAATAATCTTTAATTTAATATCTTATTAAACCTCTAATTCAATTTCCACCATTTTTTTAGTGATTTTTCAAAGTGATACAACTGCTGCTGTCCAAACTGTTTTATTGCTAATTTTACTCTTTCATGTTTCCTTTATATTAATTTTTCATTTACACACATATAAGACCAAAGTATATCTATGGTTAGCCATTCCAATAACTAGTCATTATCAAATATTTACAAGCCATTCATTGGCCAATTTAACCTATACATCAACAACAAAGACTTGAACATATCATTTCTCAATTTAATTTGGCCTAAAAGCCTCACACATGATCATCAATCACATTTACCACATATTCATACATCATAAGCATGGACTTATAATTACAAGGTCATTATCATAGGTATAACTTACTCGTTTACATTCTTACCAAAATTCGATCACATACCGAGCACATTGCTCATGAGTGTATACATACATATACCTGCACTTAATCGTCATATAATCACATTCATTTACACTTTAGTCATTTTCCCGTTGAATACATCGGAATTTTAGCAGATACTCGGAACGCTTACACTACTCAGAACGCTTACACATACATGCCACATATATGTAGTCAAGCTACCTCTTATCACATTTCACATATATGCTTGTTCACGAGCTATTCACATTTACATTCTCGGGTCTACTCACACAAGTTTTCAGTCATACATAACTACTCAATGCTGCTCACACAAGCTGTCAGGTATCCGCAACACATGCCGAATTATCCAGCCACTAGTAGAACTTATAAGACCAGCACCCGAATCACTTAACATTCACGAATCTGCTCACACAAGCTATCGGTCAGACTTAGCTACACAGTGCTGCTCACACAAGCTATCAGGTATCTGCAACATATGCAGGACTACCTAGCCACTACTAGATGTACAAGACCAGCACCCGAACATCACATAATCACATAACACACGTAGGCTCGTTCTCGAGCTATTCACATTTACATTCTCAGATCTGTTTACACAAGCTTTCGGTCATAGGTAACTACTCAGTGCTACTCACACAAGCTGTCAGGTATCCACAATATACCAGAATACCTAGCCACTGGTAGGATGCACTAGACCAGCACCTGGATTCACGTAGTCACAATTTCACATAGTTTTCACATTGTCACACTATGCCATGGTTCGTCTATAGTCTTTTTCGTCAAATTATCATTTAGCACTGAACAGAATAGTTCAACCTTGTGTTTACTTGTTCAAACATTAGTTTCCAATATTCAACAAATAATACGAGTAATTTCATAAATTATTCGTCAATTTAACAAATAAACATTAATGTTTACCATACGAACTTACCTCGACTTAAAATGGAGAAAGGGACCAAGTCGTCCAATATTCATCTTTCCCCCGTTATAAGTCCAAAACTCATTTTTCTTTATCTAAAATATCAAATTTGACATATTAAGTTAGTATACTATTCAATTCAGTCTAAAAATCATATTATGGTAAAATTACATTTTTCCCCTAAACTTTAACATATTTACACTTTTGCTCCTAAGCTCGTAAAATGATTTTTATTCAATTTACTTGTATTTTAGGCCTAGCCAAACCATTTTCATAACTATAGCAGTCCACAATTTGCATTCATTCACTCATTTTTCATACATGTTTCAACTTTTTATAAACTAGTCCTTTTATGCGATTTCATCGAAAATCATTAGTAAAAGTCGTTTATTACACACCGAGCATTCATATTCTACCATTAGACATTATAAAATATGCATGTCATCCATGGGTAAATTTTTAAACACAAACCCTAGCTCAAAATAATGGTAGAAATAGCTAAACCGAGTTATGAGGATCTCAAAAAATGTAAATAACATTAAAAACAGGGCTTGGATGCACTTACTATTGAGCTTGAAAGCTTTAAAAACCCTATCCAAGGTTTCCCCTTGTGAAATTCGACCATGGGGTTGAAGATGGAAAAAAATGGCTTTTAATTTTGTTTATTTAATCATTTAATCACTAAGTTACCAAAATGCCCCTGACTTAAAAATATTCTATTTCACCTATTTCATGTCCATTTTTGTCCAAAAATTTAAAAAATGGTTTTAAGAACTTCCAATTTAATATTTCATAAAAATTGGACACCTCTAACATGTAGAACTAAACTTTTCCAATTTTTACAATTTAGTCCTTTTGACTAAATTGAGTGCCCAAACGCCGAAATTTTTGAATGAAATTTTCACGAAAGCATTTCATGAAATTTTAAACCCTAAAAATATAATAAAATAAATTTTCCTCGTTGAATTTGTGGTCCCGAAACCATTGTTCCGACTAGGCCCAAGTTCAGGCTGTTACAAGACGAGTTTGGAAATGATTCAATGAAGATTCGAGAGTTGAAATCCCGGTTGAACCTTAGGAATAGTTTAGGATGCTAGCGACATGTCATTAGGTATACTTGAGTTGGCTCCGGGCCATGATTTAGCACTTCGGGTTCGAGATATACCAATTTGGCTTCGGGCCATGATATCAGAATTTGGATAAGTTACCTTGATTTGGCTTCAGGCCATGATATAGGTACTTATCGAGTGAGAAATTGATTATCCGACTTCTATTCCGAATGGTTCAACGGGTAAATAAAGAATATGGTTGTATGAGATTGGTACGAGATGGTACAGGTACGTACGGTAATGAATTGAATATTGAAACTATGGAATCGATGAGTTCTTTGCTAAGTTATGTGAATGATCATTTGATAGCTTTGAGATCAATGTAATTGTTGTATATTATTTTCTATTATTTGAATGATTAATGAATGGTGATATTTGCTCATTGTTAACATACGAGCTTACAAAGATTTATAGCTTACTTTGTGTATTTTCTGTGTTTTATAGTGATATCGAAGCTAGCTCAGACTCGGGGATCGTCGGAGATCGTTTCACACTACCATCTATCACTTGGTACCTTTGAATTTTGGTATTTTAAATATATTGCATGTATAGGGAATTTGAGTCATATTAGTTATGTTTTGGTAATGACTTTGGCCAAATGAATTGGCTTGTAAATGTTTATATTTTGGTTTGTATATATAGCCATGGGTGATGGCTTAATTTTGGTATATTTGGTATGTTTGAATCATGTGCATATATATATATATATATATATATATGCTTATGTCTTGTGTTTATTGAGTTGGTTGTGATGATTGATGATAATAGGTACTATGAATGGTAAATTGATGATTTGTGGATATAGGTATGCTTGTGAAATTAGGCCTAATAATGCATCTTTGATAATGGTCATTTTGATGAGCTAAGATTATAAGGATTGGTATGAATTTAGATAGCATATTGTGGTACTTATGTGCCTTGAATTAGTTAGTGTTGAAATCGTAAGATTTAGACTTGGCTTGGTTGCTTTGGATGGTATATTATGCTATGGTTTGGTGTCATTTGTATAGATGAATATGTGTACCAAATGCGGTGGCAAAATGGCTTGGTAATAGCCTATTTTTGTCCACACGGGCATGTGTCTCAACCGTGTGTGACACACGGTCGTGTGTTCCCTGGTTTTGATATTGAAATGAAGTCAGTATGCTCCACATGGTCTCACACACGGGCATGTGATCAATAGTATGGCACAAGTCAGTATGCCCCGTAATTAGCACATGGCCTAGCACACGGGCGTGTGACTTGGCCGTGTTGCATAAGTCAGTATACCCTACAGGTTTGGCACGGCCTAGCACACGGCCTGGCATACGGGTGTTTGTGGCCACTTCGAAGGGCACACGGGCTAGACATACGGGCGTGTGGTTGGTCGTGTGACACGGGGTAGGACACGGGCTGGGAAACAACCATGTGCACCCATTTTGAATGTTTACACGTCATGGGACACGGGCGTGTCTAGTGGCCGTGTGAGACACACACCTGGTCACACGGGCGTGTGTCCCTTGTTTTGAAAAAAAATTTTATAAGTGTTGAAAAATTTCCCAAGTTATCAGTTAAGTCCCAAACCACTCTCAATGCATGTTAAGGCCTCGTAGGCTCATATTAGGGACACTATGATTGATTGTGATTGATTTGTATTTGAATTGATAAATTGTATATGAAATGTGTATTTAAAAGTGTTGTAGGTTCGGTAATGCTCGTAACCCTATTCTGAATGTGAATTCGGTTAAGGGGTGTTATATTTATTTGTATCAGAGCTATGGTTTAGTCAATTCTAGGACTAACATAGCGTGTGTGAGAGCCTAGCTATACATGTCATATATAAACTGTGATAGTGTGATGACTTCTGACATTTGAAAAATGTGTTTTTATATAGCAAATGGATCCCAATTGAGCGATAGCTGATGAGGTTGAAAATAATGCACTTGCTCCCGCTCAAGGGACAACACAGTCTAATTCTAAACCCGTAACGGGTAGTTAGGGAGGAGAGGCTAGAGAAACCTTCTTCCAAATGATGAATGAATGGTTCACACAGTATATCCGAACCAATCTGGCTATTCAACAACCTCCACTCCCTTCTAATCCCCAACCTATACCCTTAGCTCCTCAAGGAGTCGAGCTTTTAAGATTGAATAAACCTCTAGTTGACAAGATTTGTAAACATAGGGCTGAAGAGTTCAGAGCTAATATTGATGATGATCTTGAGAGAGCTGAGTTTTGGCTTGAAAATACGATCTAAGTGTTTGATGAGCTTTCCTACACACCAGCTGAATGTTTAAAGTGTACTATATCCCTTTTGAGAGACACCGCATATCATTGGTGGAATACGTTAGTATTCGTGGTGCCGAGAGAGAGAGTTACTTGGGAATTCTTTCAGACTAAATTCTAAAAGAAATACATCAGTCAATAGTTTTTGGATCAAAAGCATAAAGAGTTTTTAGAATTGAAACAAGGCCACATGACTGTAACCGAATATGAAAGAGAATTCGTATGGTTAAGCAAGTATGCTCGAGAGTATGTTTCTACCGAATAGATAATGTGCACGCGGTTTGTTGATGGGCTGAACGAAGACATTAAACTTCTGGTTGGGATTTTAGATTTAAAAGAATTTGTTGTGTTAGTTGATCGGGCTTGCAAAGCCGAAGACTTTAGTCGAGAAAAGAAAGCTGATTTAGAGGCTAGAGATTCGAGGAAAAGACCGATGAAAAAACCTTCTCATTCTTCATCAAAGAAATTTTGAGATTCGTATGGTAGATCTAATGCATCAGTGGGATACCAGAATAGAGATCGTGGAAAACAATCTGTGAATTTTAAAGCTCAAGCTACATCTGTCTCGAGTGTTGGCAGTGTGAGAAATAACAAACCCGAGTGTCAACAATGTGGGAGAAGACATTTTGGTGAATGCTAGAATAAGAGTACTAAAGCTTGTTTCAAATGTGGCTCGTTGGATCATTTTATTAAAGCCTGTCTTGAGATGATTGAGAAAGATAGACCTCAGAATGTGAAACCGAGTAATATGTCGACTAGAGGAAGACCACCAAGAAATGTTAGGAATGTGAGTGGTAGTCGAGGGGCAACAAAGGACTCCACTATGAGATATGAGGCTAGAGCACCTACTAGAGCCTACGCTATTTGCGCTCGCGAAGAAAGCGTCGTCACTAGATGTTATTACTGGTACCTTCTCTCTTTATGAAACTAATGTGATTGCTTTAATTGATCCTGGATCAACACATTCGCATGTTTTTGAGAATTTAGTGTCTAGTAAGAAATTGCCTATTGAAATTACTGAATTTATGATTAAAGTATCGAACCCCTTAGGCAAGTATGATCTAGCTGAGAAAGAATGCAAGAACTATCCTTTAATGACACGGGGCTACTGTTTTCCGGCTAACTTGATGCTTTTACCATTTAATGAGTTCGATATGATTTTGGGAATGGATTGATTAACTTTACATGATGCCATTGTAAATTGTAGATGAAAGATTATAGAATTGAAGTGTTAGAATAATGAAATTCTTCGGATTGAATCAAATGAATCGAATGAATTACCTGTTGTGATTTCGTCTATATCAGGTCAGAGATGTGTGAGAAAAGGTTGCGAAGCTTATCTTGCATATGCTTTAGATACCAGAAAAGATGATTGAATCGATACCTATAGTTTGTGAATATCCGGATGTATTTCCAGAAGAATTGCCTAGGTTGCCACCAATCAGAGAGGTTGAGATTGCCATTGAATTAGTACCGGGACTTCACCGATATCTATAGCTCTGTATAGAGTGACTTTGATAGAGTTGAAAGCTCAGTTGCAAGAGTTAATAGATAAAGGTTTTGCACGACCGAGTTTTTCGCCCTGGGGTGCGCCAGTGTTGTTTGTTAAGAAGAAAGACGGGTCCATGAGAATGTGTATTGATTATCGTCAGCTCAAAAAGGTTACAATAAAGAATAAGTATCCATTGCAGAGAATAGATGATTTGTTTAATCAGTTGAAAGGTTTAACAGTATTTTCAAAAATTGATTTGAGATCTAGTTATTATCAGTTGCGAGTTAAAGACTAAGATGTGCCGAAAAATAAGTTCAGAACAAGGTACGGACATTATGAATTCCTTGTTATGCCTTTTAGACTAACTAATGTTCTTGCCATTTTTATGGATTTGATAAATTGGATCTTTAGACCGTATTTAGACAGATTTGTTGTTGTGTTCATTGATGACATTTTGATCTATTCACGAGATGAGTCTGAGCATGCCGAGCATATGAGGATTGTGTTGCAGACCTTAAGAGATAAGCAATTGCATGCTAAATTCATCAAATGCGAGTTCTGTCTCTGAAAAGTTGGATTTTTGGGGCATATTGTTTCTGCAAAAGGTATAAGAGTTTCGAGCAAGATATCTGCGTAGTTATTGATCGAAACCACTTAGAAATGTTTCTGAGGCGAAGTTTTTTGGGATTGGCTGGTTACCATTGACGTTTTGTTAAAGGGTTCTCGATGATTGCTACACCAATGACCAGATTGCTACAGAAAGATGTCAAGTTTGACTGGTCTGAGAAATGTCAACAAAGCTTCAATCAATTGAAAGCATTGTTAACTGAGGCACCAGTGTTGGTTAAACCTGAGTTGGGTAAAGAATTTGTGATTTACAGCGATGCATCATTGAACGATTTAGGTTGTGTGTTGATGCAAGAAGGAAAAGTGATAGCTTAAGCTTCTAAACAGTTGAAACCGCATGAAAAGAACTATCCGACGCACGATTTGGAGTTGGCCACTATAGTTTTTGCATTAAAAATTTGGCGTCATTATTTGTACTGTGAAAAATGTCACATCTTTACTGATCATAAAGGCTTAAATTATATTATGACTCAAAAAGATTTGAATTTGCGACAACGGAGATGGCTTGAGTTGCTAAAAGACTATGAGTTAGTAATTGACTATCACCCGGGGAAAGCGAATGTGGTCACTGATGCTTTGAGTAGAAAATTGTTCTTTTCTTTGAAAGTAATAAATACAAAGTTGACATAATTTGAAGATGGTTCAATCTTAGCTGAGTTAAAAGCTAATCCAGTATTTCTTCATCAAATTTGCGAAGCTCAGAAATGTGATGGTGAATTACAAGATAAAAGAGTACAATGCGAGTCGATTAGTGATTCAGAGTACCAAATCGGATCTGATGATTGTTTGATGTCCGAGATAGAATCTGCGTACCGAAAAATCCAAAGTTGATTTAGAAAATTCTACATGAGGCATATAGTGGTTGTTTATCCATTCATCCTGGAAGTACTAAAATGTACAATGATTTGAAGAAATTGTATTGGTGGTTGGGTATGAAACGAGACATTTCTGAGTTTGTATCAAGATGTTTGATTTGTCAGCAAGTGAAAGCCGAGCATCAAGTGCCTTCGGGTTTGATTCAGCCTATGCTGATACCAGAGTGGAAATGGGATAGAATGAGTATGGATTTCGTATCGGGATTACCCTTTTCTCCGAAAAGGAAAGATGCAATTTGGGTTGTCATTGATCGACTAACGGAATCAGTACATTTTATTTCGGTACGTACTAACTATTCACTCGATAGATTAGCTGAATTGTATATTGCTGAGATCGTTAGATTGTATAGGGTGCCAGTTTCAATTATTTCAGATAGAGATTCGAGATTCACATCGCAGTTTTGGAAGAAATTGCAAGAAGCTCTTGGTACGAAGTTGAATTGCAGTACAGGTTTTCGTCTGCAAACTGACGGTCAGTTTGAGAGAGTAATTTAGATACTTGAAGATATGTTTAGATGTTGTGTTTTAGAGTTCGAAGGTAATTGGGAGAAATATTTGCCATTGGTTGAATTTGCGTATAATAACAGTTTTCAAACGAGCATAAAGATGGAACCATATAAAGATTTATATGGTCTCAAATATCGAACTCTATTGTATTGGACCGAGCTGAGTGAGAAACAAATTCACGGGTTGATTTGGTTATAGAAACTGAAAAGAATGTGAAAATAATTTGTAACACCCCGTACCCAAGTCCGATGCTAAGACTGGATGAGTGACATTACCATGCTTGAACTCACTTAATTAAGTACTTACTAGCTATGGAATTTCGTTTCCACTTAAAACCTTTCTTCCTTGGTCTCGACATACGTATCATGGTCATACGAGACCTTAAACACTTGTTCGGACTTTCAAAACTTATCGAAAAGCCTCTCACAAAATTAGAGGTTACACGCCCGTGTGGTTTGAGGCACGCCCATACACCCCTAAACACGCCCATGTTTCCCATCCGTGGGGAGCTATTGACTTATCTGACACGGCCTTGACACGCTCGTGTCCTCCAACCGTGTGGAGCTACTGACTTATTCGACACGGCCTGAGCACATGCCCATGCCCAAGTCGTGGGTCTTACACGGCTCATGCACACGGCCGTATGATTCACTCGTGGCCTATTCTAACAAGTAATCATAAGATGTAGGGTTCAGCGGCCCTAACACACGCCCGTGTGTCTAACCGTGTGGACACTTAGAGGCTATCTACCAAGCCTTCTTACCACTCTCACCTACACACATACATATACCAATTTAGTAAAGGCTCAATTTATCAACTAAAACACATGATCTTATACATTGATTCATGAAAATAAGGTTTTCCTCCCATACAATTATAATAACTTAAGCCATTATCAATCGCTATACACTTTTAAACTATAAACCCTCTTAGGCCAACATAATTTGGTACATTAACAACAACTTAATCAACCTTAAATTCTAGCCCTATACATGCCATGACTCAGAAAGTCTTGATACCTCGTACAATGTGTCTGCTTGATAGTGTGATAACATTTCTGGCAGCCTCCAACTCAAGCTAGTTAAAATAACCTATAAGAGATAGGAAAGAAAGAGGAGTAAGCAATAATGCTTAGTAAGTTCATTTGCATAAAATGATAATTTTACAAGTTCATTGAATATACACCACCACAAAGCATCTTTATACTGGGTCTTTCCCATTAACTAATGATCCCTTACTTAACCGCTCTTGAAGCTTACTCAATCGCTCTTGAAGCTTACTCATTCTATCTCTTACCATACTACAAGCTAATTGCTCGTTTAACTAGATTCCATTCCTGCACTGATTGTCATGTAATCACATAAGACAACACATCAAACATTTTCAATAAGCTACCCATCTCTCGGGGGTTACGCACTTAGCTCACCAGTATTAATACAACTGATGGTATCGCTACAGCCCACCACTACCAACAATGAGGTGATACCGCACATAGCTCACCGTCATTTATCATTCGTGAATAACAACCCACCAGCTTACCTCTATCTTAAATGTTCATTCAACATATATGTACACTTTTATTCTTGCTAACATTCACGCACTACGTCAATAAATCTATCTCATGCAACTAAGGTGCATTATTTATGCATTTCCCACGAAGGGTTCATCATAAATTAAGTTCATCACCTTTTAGTTCTAACACATACCTGTGCTTCTCGTGGTACAACCACATACATTCATCATATCTGCTGAAATACTCAAGTTATAAAATATTCTCTTGAGTCTCATACACATGAAGTCACATAGAAATCGTACCCCAATAGGGTCTTACTTGGATTAACATGTCGATGCCATGTCCCTGACATGGTCTTATACGAATTCTTACATCGAAGCCATAATTCAATATGGTCTTATACGAGGCTTTAACTATCGTCTCAACATTCTACATGCATTTCTCATTACTCTAGGACTCAATTCTCACTGCATCTCATCAAATAATATATGTATCATACATCTATAGAGTGAATATACATTCCATACAACATCGAAATACTTACATAAACTCATGCATACTTTCAATAATTGCACATGAACTTACCTCGTTGTCGAAATAGCTGGAAAGGACTATTTGCCCACATTTCTCTTTTCATCCGTTCTAGGTCCAAAACTCATTTTCTTTGATCTAGAACAATGAAATTTACTCATTTAATCACTTAATGATCATATTACAACATAATATCCACTTAGGCAAAAATGACCATTTTGCCCCTATACTTTGGCAAAATTACAATTTTGCCCTTAGGATCGTAAATAAATTTTTATCACATTTTCTTGTTAAAAAAACTTAGCTAAACATTTAATCCTCTTACAACTACTCATAATTCCAACTATTTCATGCTTTAATGAACAAATCACAATTTTTGCATTTTAGTCCCAATTAGGTGTTTTCATGACAACACCCTTCACAAAAGTTGTCTCTCATCATCTTATCATTTATTTTCTTCCATAAAAACTCAGCAACCAACATAGACTCTCTAATGGTAAGCCCCTAGACTCTCAACCATATTGCAAAATAGTCCCCTCATCTTAAGCTTTGGGGACTCCAAAAGTACAATTTTTATCAAGAAAAGTCATCAAAATCACTTACTAATAAGGAAGTTTGCTTGACTGAAAGTTCAAACCCCCAAAGTTCCATTGCGTCTTCAATTTTCGGTGGAGAGAAGATTGGTGAATAGTGAAAGATGATAACATCTTTTACTCACCTTATTTTATTCATTTTTTTCACCTAATTCCCACCTATTTTGACCAAAATTAAAAATTCTTGTCCCCTATGTCACATGGCCGTCCTACTCACTTAAAACAAGGCCAATTTGCACAATTTGGGCCTCCAATTAATATCCCATAGCTATTTGGCACCTTTTACAAATAAAATAGAGCTTTCACACTTTATGCGATTTAGTCCTTTTTTCACAAATTAGCTAGAAATTGCTAAAATTAAGGCACCAAAATTTTCATACATCCTTATAAACATGTTATAACACATAACATAACATGAAAATAATTTTATCTATCCTCGAATTAGTGATTCCGAGATCACTGTTCCGACTAGCCTCTAAATCGGGCTGTTACATAATTCGCAACTGTTTGAAAGCAGGTTCAGATCGTCAAAAATCGTACGCAGATTTGAAACAAAAAAACATTGAATTCTAGATTGGTGACAAAGTGTACTTGAAAGTATCTCTGTGGAAGAAAATACTACGATTTGGTCGCAAAGGTAAACTAAGTTCGCGTTTTATCGGGTCGTATAAGATCATTGACAGGATAAGTCCAGTGGCATATCGGTTAACTTTATCAACTAAGTTAGAGAAAATCCACAATGTTTTTCATGTGTTGATGTTGTGTCAATATCGATCAGATCCCTCACATGTGATTTCTCCGTCAAATATTGAGACTCAGTGTGATATGACGTACAACGAAGAACCGATTAGAATTTTGGCTCGAGAGATCAAAGAATTGAGAAATAAACGCATAGCTTTAATGAAAGTCTTGTGGCAACGTCATGGAGTTGAAGAGGCTACGTGAGAGCCCGAAGAAGCTATGAGAAACAATACCCTAACCTATTCACTGGTAAGATTTTCGATGACGAAAATCCCTAAGGGGGGAGAGTTGTAACAGCCCGTTTTTAGTCAAATTGGAACAGTGGTTTTGGGACCACAAATTCAAGGTTGAAAAATAATTTTAATTATTTTAAGTGTTTATAGTATGATAGTATGTATGTGTGAAAGTTTTGTGAAGAAATTTTATCGTTTGATTGGTCAATTTGATAAAAAGGACTAAATCGCAAAAGGTGTAAAATATGAGTTCTATTACCTAAAGGTGTCTAATACTTATAGAACCTTAAATTAAAGGTCCTTATGTTGTAATTATACCATAAATAGCATGAGTGAAAATAAATGGACATGAATAAATGAATTTAAATGGTTTATAACAAATGTTATTTTAGTAAACTAGTTAATTAAAATAAAACAAAACAATATTACTTCATTATCATCTTGTTCACCAAAATTAGGGCTTAGAAAAGCCATGAAATTAGTTTGAAAGTTCAGTCACTTTGAAGCTTGATTTGGTAAGTGATTTTTGTCCCGTTTTTAATGATTTCTATGGTTTTGTGATCGTTAAATCTAGTACTAGCTAGCCAAGGGACTATTTTGCAAAAATGTTAAATATTTTGAAAGTTTCCATTGATGAATATATGTATTCTTTGATGTTTGATGATGAAATATGAAATCTTGTTGTTAGATACACAAGTTTTGTAAAGTGATTTTTAGAGAATGCAAAATAGGGGTTAAATTGAGAAATGTGTAAAGTTAGTGGTTAAATGTATGAAAAAGTGATAAATATGGGCTGCTAGGTGCCTTATAGGAATTTGACTATAATGGGTATTAAAGAAATTTCATGAATTTGTGATTTTGTATAATAAGGACTAAATTGTAAAAATGTGAAAATTTAGGGGAAAAAGTGTAAATGTGCCTTAAAGAGTGTTTTGGACTAAATTGAATGAATAGATGATTAAATAATTTAATTTTGAATATATTTAGATCAAGAAAAGCAAAATACGGACTTGGATCAGGGAAAAGATAAAGTTATCGATTAATCGACTCGATTCCCCGTTTTAACATCTAAGGTAAGTTCGTATGTTATAATTTCATTTCAAATGTATTTTTATGCTTTGATATAGCATGAATTGTGATTATGCGATTACAGACGAGTTCAGAAATGATTCAATGAAGATTTGATAGTTGGAATCCCGGTTGAAACATAGGAATAGTTTAGGATGCTAATGACATGTCATTAGGTATACTTGAGTTGGCTTCGGGCCATGCATATCGGCTGATTTGGCTTCGGGCCATGATATCAGAATTTTGATAAGTTACCTTGATTTGACTTCGGCCCATGGTATAGGTACTTATCGAGTGAGACCTTGAGTATCCAACTTCTATTCCGAATGGTTCAATGGGTAAATGAAGAATATGGTCGAGTATGAGATTGATACGAGATGGTACAGGTACGTACGGTAATGAATTGAGTATTGAAACTATGGAATCGATGAGTTCCTTGGTAAGTTATGGGAATGATCATTTGATCGCTTTGAGATCAATAGAATTGTTGTATATTGTTTTCTATTATTTGAATGATTAATGAATGGTGATATTTGCTCATTGTTAACATATGAGCTTACTAAGCTTTATAGCTTACTTTGTGTACTTTTGTGTTTTATAGTGATATCGAAGCTAGCTCAGACTCGGGGATCGTCAGAGATCATTTCACACTACCACCTATCACTTGGTACCTTTGAATTTTAGTTTTTTAAGTATATGACATGTATAGGGACTTCGAGTCATGTTAGTTATGTTTTGGTAATGACTTTGGCCAAATGAATTGGCTTGTAAATGTTTATATTTTGGTTTGTATATATAGCCATGGGTGATGGCTTAATTTTGGTATATTTGGTATGTTTGAATCATGTGCATATATATATATATATATATATATGCTTATGTCTTGTGTTTATTGAGTTGGTTGTGATGATTGATGATAATAGGTACTATGAATGGTAAATTGATGATTTGTGGATATAGGTATGCTTGTGAAATTAGACCTAATAATGCATCTTTGATAATGGTGATTTTGATGAGTTAAGATTATAAGGATTGTATGAATTTAGATAGCATATTGTGGTACTTATGTGCCTTGAATTGCTTAGTGTTAAAATGGTAAGATTTAGACTTGGGTTGGTTGCTTTGGATGGTATATTATGCTATGGTTTGGTGTCATTTGCAAAGGTGAAGATGTGTACCAAATAGGGTGGCAAAATTGCTTGGTAAATAGCATATTTTTGTCCACACGGGCAGAGACACGGGTGTGTGTCTCAACCGTGTGTGACAACGGTCATGTTACATGGCCGTGTGTCCCCTGGTGTTGATATTGAAATGAAGTTAGTATGCTCACACGGTCTCACACACGGGCATGTGATCGGCCGTGTGGCACAAGTCAGTATACCCCCTATTTAGCACACGGCCTAGCACACGGGCGTGTGACTTGGCCATGTTGCATAAGTCAATATATCCTACAAGTTTGGCACGGCCTAGCATGTAACACCCCATACCCGAGCCCGATGCTAAGACTGGATACGAGACATTACCATTCTTGAACTCACTTAAAACATGTACTTACGGGCTATAAAATTTTGTTCTGAATTAAAAATTTCTCTTTATTAGTCTAATCATACATTTCTTGGGCCTACGAGGCCTTAAACACATATATAGAAACTTTCGAAACTCAATCAAAACTTTTCCTTAAAACAGGGGTCACACGCCCATGTTACTTGGGACACGCCCGTGTACCCCTAACACATGCCCGTGTCTTCCACCCGTGGTCGACACTGACTAATTACACACGGGCTTGACATGCCCGTGGATGTAAACCGTGTGCTATACCTTGATATACTGGCTTACACATAGGGTTTGGGGCACATGCCCATGTTCTGACCGTGTATCACACACGGCCTAAACAAACGACCGTGGGATTTTCCGTGGCCTTTTCTAACTTAAAACACTAAAGTGCAGGGTACGCACGGCTTAGACACACGCCCGTGTGTCTAACCATGTGGGCACTTAGAGGCTATTTACCAAGCCAATTGCCACCCTGGAATCAAGACCAAACTCATGCTCAATTCAATACATTTTTCATAAACATTACTACATGCTTCATTGATCTCAAACATACATACTTAGTCAATTTTGGCCAAACACTTAGTCATATACAAAAGAATAATAAACTTAATAGCCAACACTTTGGCTCTTCTTAGAACATATTCTCAAAATCAAATGCTTCCTATACATACCATACTTAGTAAAATAACTTGGCTATACCAAAATAGCGATTGATAGTGTGCTCCAAACTCCGATGACGATGATCCACGAGATTGGCTTGGTGGAACTACATAGAAAGAAAGAATAAAAGACATAAGCATTTAGCTTAGTAAGTTTGTATATAGTGCACATAGCAACATACTTGATTAATATAAACCATTTGACATAAAAATGGTATCATAGATTTCAGCTATAAAGCTTACTTACTCATACTGATTCTTACATATCTCATTATACTTACGAGTCTCATCCCCATGGGATAAATAAGGTACCTGTATCACTTGATCACATTGATCAGTATACTTTAACATGATAATCATAAATCTTTCATTCATCATTCATAATATGGATGATGCTCATTTCCAACTTGATAATAGCTTTGCTTACTTATCTTTCTTGTCATCTAATTTTAACTTCACTCATTTGCCCGATGAATTTCTGTGAATAACCAAGGATACTAAATCTCTTCCCATGAACTTGATATCAAAGCCATACCCTAGATACGGTCTTACATGGAATATCTCATCTTGGTTTCGAGGCCATGTCTTGACACAGACTTATACGAAGTCTTTCTTGTTCTCACCAATGTCATGCCTTGGCTTGGACTTACATGGGATCTCTTTCTCTTGATAGCTTTTCAATGCCAAGCTTGCCTTGGACTTACATGATATCTATTCAATGCCAAGCTTGCCTTGGACTTACATGATATCTGTTCAATGCCAAGCTTGTCTTGGACTTACATGATATCTATGCTTGATTGTTGATGCCATGCCTTGGCTTGGTCTTATACGGACTTTCTTATCTCATGTGGTAGATCGAGTATCCAGGAAAATTCATCTTCAATCGGGACTTGCTCATACTTAATCTCATTGATTTCTTTGTTTAACATAACATTAAACATTCCATGAAAATAGTGTACATTATACTAAGCAATTCAATGATAAAAATCATAAAGCTTAGAAATCATACAAACTTACCTCAATATACAAAATGTTTGTAGATATGCAATTTAGTCCTTGACTTTGTTCTTGCCTCGGTTTCGATCCGGGCTTCATTTTTCTTGATCTATAATAATAATTCAACTCATTTAATAATCACATTAACTAAATTGGCCCTTAACACATACTTTGGCAAAATTACTATTTTTCCTTAAACTTTCTCATATTTGCACTTTTGCCCCAAGGCTCGTAAAATGATTCTCATTCAACTTTCATAAACTTCATGCTTAAGTGACTCATTATCTCAACTATAACAATAGCAAATTCTCACTATTTCTACCATGTATGACCAAATCTCATAAATTAACAAACTAGTCCCTACATGCATTTTTCCTAAATTTCACATAGAAAAAGATGTTTATCTAGCATCAAAATCTCATAAACTTCCATAAAACATCATTTAACAAGCATGTCATTCATGGGTAGATTTTTGACCATGCATCTTAGCTCATTTTATAGCTAAAAATAGCTAATTCATAATACGAGAACTTCAAAAATATGAAGAATATTAAAAACGGGGCTAAGATGAACTTACTAGCAAGCTTGAAAAAAAATGAAGAACCCTAGCTATGGATCTCCAAATTTTCAGCAATTTAAGGAAGAAGATGAATAGATTTTTATCATCTCTTTCCTATTTTAATCATTTATTAGACAAATGACTAAAATACCCTTCTCGTTAAAAGTTTCTATTTTACTAACTCATGTCCAATTATGTCCAAAAATTATAATTTGGGAAAATTTCTGTATCAGGACTTCTAATTGACATTCTAAAGCTATTTCATACAAAAAGCTTCTAGAAACTCATATTTTGCAACTTTTGCAATTTTGTCCTTTTGGACCATTCAGTCTCAATTTAACAAAATTGCTTCATGAAACTTTCACACTAGCATGCAAACATGGCATAAACCTTAAAAACTCATAAATTCACCTCAAATTCGTGGCCTCGCACCACTATTCCGACTAGGCCCTAAATCAGGCTGTTACACTTCTTCCCCCTTAGGGATTTTCGTCCTCGAAAATCTTACCGGCAAATAAGTTCGGGTACTGGTTTCTCATGCTCTTTTCTAGTTCCCATGTAGCTTCCTCTATCCCATTCCTTTACCACAATACTTTCACTAGAGCAATACTTTTATTTCTTAGCTGCTTGCCTTCCCGAGCTAAAATCTTGATTGGTTCTTCATCATAAGTCATGTCGGATGAATCTCTATCTCTGACGGGGTAATTACATGTGAAGGATCTAATTGATAGCGTCTCAACATTAACAAGTGAAGCACATCATGTATCTTTTCTAACTCTGATGGCAAAGCCAATCTGTAAGCTACCGGCCTAACTTTCTCGGTAATCTCAAACGGTCTAATAAAACGTGGATTTAGCTTGTCTTTCCGGCCGAATCTAAGAACTTTTCTCCAAGGTGACACTTTCAAGAAAACTTTATCCCCGACTTGATACTCTATCTCTCTTCTCTTTAGGTCTGAATAAGATTTCTGTCTGTCTGATGCAGCTTTTAAACATTCTCGTATCACTTTCACTTTTTCTTCAGCTTCCCTAATCAAAACAACCCTGTGAATTTGGTTTTCTTTGAGTTCAGTCCAAAATAAAGGTGTTCTGCACTTACGCCTATATAGAGCCTCATAAGACGCCATCTTTAAGCTCGACTGAAAGCTATTATTGTAGGCAAATTCTACCAATGGGAGAAAATTTTTCCAACTGCTTCAGAATTCTAGAATACAACATCTAAGCATATCCTCGAGTACTTGAATTAATCTCTCCGACTGACCGTCAGAATAAGGATGAAAAGTTGTGCTAAAACTCAATTTTGTACCCAAGGCTTCTTGCAACTTCTTCCAAAATCTAAAGGTGAATCTCGGATCTCTATCTGATATGATTGACAAAGGAACTTCATGAAGTCTTACTATTTCAGAAACATACAAGTTTGCCACCTTGTCGAGTGAGTAGTTAACTCGTGCAGGTAAGAAATAAGCTGACTTAGTGAGTCTATCAACTACAACCCATATAGCATCTTTCTTACTTGGTGATAATGGTAATCTCATTACAAAATCCATAGTGATACGGTCCCATTTCCACTCGGGTATCATAATTGGTTGAAGCAAACCCGTAGGTACTTGGTATTCAGCCTTTACTTGCTGACAAATCAAACATCTTGAAATGAACTCTGAAATATCTTTCTTCATTCTTGGCCACCAATACAATTTCTTCAAGTCATTAAACATCTTGGTACTACCCGGATGTACAGATAGACATCAATTATGTGCCTTATACAAAACTCTCTGAATAAGCTCCTCTTTTCTCGGTACACAAACTCTATCTTTAAACATCAAGTATCCATCAGAATTAATCTGAAAATCGGATTCAACATCTGACTCACACTGAGTTCCCTTGGCCTGCAATTCTTTATCTTCTTTTTGAGCTTCAGTGATCTCTTGGAGGAACATTGGTCTAGCTTTTAACTCAGCTAGAATAGAACCATCATTAGATAAGATCATCCGTGAATTCATTGCCCTGAATGCAAAAAGGGACTTCCTGCTCAATGCATCAGCGACCACATTTGCCTTTCCTGGATGGTAGTCAATGAACAATTCATAGTCCTTTATCAACTCTAACCATCTCCGTTGCCTTAAGTTCAACTCTTTTTACTTCCTCAAGTACTTCAGACTTTTGTGATCAGTAAAAATCTGACATCTTTCACCATATAAATGGTGTCTCCAAATCTTCAAAGCGAAGACTATGGCAGCAAACTCTAAATCATGCGTCGAATAATTCTTCTCATGAGGCTTCAACTGTCTTGAGGCATAAGCAATCACGTTGCCTTCTTGCATGAGTACACATCCTAATCCATTTAAGGATGCATCACTGTAAATCAAAAATTCTTTCCCTGTCTCGGGTTGTACTAAAGTTGGAGCTTCTGTCAACATTGCATTCAATTTTTTGAAACTTTGCTGGCATCTTTCTATCCACTCAAACTTCACATTTTTCTGTAACAATTTAGTCATCGAGGTTGCGATCATAGAAAACCCCTTGACAAATCATCGATAATAGCTGACTAGGCCTAAGAAACTCCTAATCTTAGAGATATTACTCGGTGGTTTCCAGTCCATTATTGCCGAAATCTTGCTTGGATCCACACGGACTCCATCTCCCGAGATAATATGCCTCAGAAATGCTACTTTCTTGAGCCAAAATTCACTTTTACTAAACTTGGCATACAACTGATTTTCTCGTAGGATCTGTAAAACTGTCTGTAGGTGTTCAACATGCTCATTCTCATCCCGGGAATAAATCAATATGTCGTCAATGAAGACGACTACAAACTTGTCGAGTTAGGGTCTAAAGATGCGGTTCATTAAGTCCATGAATACTGCAGGAGCATTGGTCAAACCAAAGGGCATAACTAAGAATTCATAATTCCCATATATTGTTCGAAAAGCTTGTAACACCCCTTACCCGAAACCTTTGCCGGAGTCGAGTATGTGGTATTACTAGACTTGACTACTAATTTGGGGCATAAAAATTTAAAGCTGTCCAACTGCGTCATGCTGACTAAATTGACCATAACTCGAGTTAAAAAACTCGAAATTTAGATCCGTAAATTTTTCTTGAAACTATACTCATATAAATTTTTACCATAATTTTTCCAGAATTTTTCATGTGGCCAATTAGTACAGTTTATTCATCAAATTTACCCCTATTTCACTGTTTGAGAATTCTGACCTATCTTTACAAAAACTCAGTTATTTCATTGTAAAAAATTTCAATAATGTTCTTGTTTATTCCAATCAAAAATAGACTCATTAAGGATTCTAAACATGTAAACTATGCTCCATAATTATTTTTGTATAATTTTTAACAATTTTTCCAAGACAGAACAGGGACTCACGAATTCATTCAGGACAAGTCTCACTAAAACTTAAATATCTCATAATATATAATTCCTTTGCCTATTTTGTTTCTTTCATATAAAAATAGACACAATAAGATTTAATTCTATATTTTATTCACTTTCTAATTCAATTTATCCTATTTTTGGTGATTTTTCAAAATAACATCTCTGCTGCTAACTAAAAACTATTTCATTGCAAAATATGATTTACTAGTTTATAATCGAACATACCCACATACAACTCATACTGTCCATGCATTTTAAATCCTTTATGCAAATTAACTTATACCTAAAACATTCACATAATATTCTAATTCAAAGGTTCATTTCAGAAACATACACTTCCTTACCAAAAACGATTAAACTTCACTAAAAATGCACGAACATTACCAACATAAACCGACATTGTATCAAAAGCACAAAAGCATACTTAACTAAAACTTTAGCCATATTCGCATGGCTATTATATACATGAACCAAAAGTTTTCATCAAACAAAGACAAAGTCTTTCCTATACATGCCTCTATCCAAAACCAAAATGAAAGTACCAACATTAGATCGATAGTGTGGTTGACTGTCTTGACGATCCCGTTGAGCGGTAGCTTTTACCTAATCTATAAAAGAGGAGAACATTACACACAAATAAGTTTACTAACTTAGTAAGTCCCAAGCTCATAATAATACTACATTCAATTACTTAAACATTTAAATCATTCAACTCAACCATGTTATCATATTAAAATTTCTTTCACCTTTAGCACTACTATTTGAAAACCGAATCTCCATGATAGTACATTCAAGCTCAAACTCGGTCATATAATACTTGTGCACATCAATCGTAATCTCAAATGTACATAACACTGCACTCGTAATATTAGTGAAACTCTAGTAACATTAAACATATCATACCTTACTTACTTACCCGAGCCTTTAACTAGACACATTAGCTACGATTTACCTTGAACAACAATTCGGTTCTCCTTTGTAAAACACATCACCAAGCATAAAGCACGCTAGGCATTAAAGCCGAAATAAATCATCGGACAAGGCACGCTAGGCACGAAGCTCGAATATATCACCGGCACTAAGCACGCTAGGCACGAAGTCCGAATATGTCACCTAAGCACTAAGCACGCTAGGCACCAAGCCCGAATATGTCACCCAGCACTAAGCCCGCTAGGCTCAAAGCCCGATACAATATTATTATCATCTCATACACATTACAAGTAATGCTGCCCAAAATAACATAAATCACACATTATTCAAATCACTTTAACATACCAACTCGGTTAAAGATGTAACGACATTTCATTTCAAATTATTATCATCTCATACACATTACAAGAATATCGCCCAAAATAACATAAATCACACATTATTCAAATCACTTTAACATACCAACTCGGTTAAAGATGTAACGACATTTCATTTCAAATTCACTATCACTTATAATTCACGTATTATATCGAATAACAAACCAAAACACTTATTCACATCACTTTGAATAAAATTCCAACCAATCCATACCAATACTTTCACATTCGGCTAACACAAGGTTTTATACAAAATTCTATTGAATACTATCATTTAACACATTCATAAATAATTCGATAACCTATACTTGCTTAAGGACTTACCTCGGTTGTCGATAGACCGTGCAAATCGGCTATTCGAGAACCTTCGTCTTTCCCCGATCTAAATCCGTTTTTCTTTGCTCTTGATCTTATTTGATCATGCAAGGTGCCGAAATTCAAGCTCCAAAGATGGAGTTTTTCACCCTCCACATTCGGCCAAGAGAAGAAGAACAAGACATGTTCTCTTTCTTCCCACTTATTTCATTATTTTATGCCTTTAAATTAAAGGTAATTTTGTTTATTCATTACCTAATATAAAAACATAAGATTATTAACCAAAATTTTATTTTTATTTCTCATATATACCGTCCACTATGTAAAGAAATGGGCTAATTGTCCTTTTAGGACATCCACTTTAAAAGCCACAATCAAAAAGGTACAATTCACTTTAACATGCCAATTTTACCCTTTTTGCGATCAAGTCCTTTTTATCAAATTAAACACTTAAACAATAAAATTTTTCTACTGAAATTTTCACACCTTTTAATTCACACATACTAGACACAAAATAAAATATTAAAATGTTTCTGGACTCAGATTCGTGGTCCCAAAACCACCGTTCGACTAGGGTCAAATTCGATCCTTATAACTCTCCCCCCTTTAGGATTTTTCGTCTCCGAAAATCTTTCCGTTAAACAAAGTTGGATATTGTTGCCTCATTGAATCTTCAGGCTCCCATGTAGCCTCTTCAACTCGTTGCCGATTCCATAATACTTTCACTAAGGAAATCTTTTTATTTCTTAACTCTTTTACTTCCGAGCTAAAATACGATCGGTTTTTCCTCATACGTCATATCGGGTTGTATCTCAATCTCGCACGGAGCAATCACATGTGATGGATCCGATCAGTATCACTGAGCATAGAAACGTGAAATACATCGTATCTTTTCTAATTCGTGAGGGTAGCTTCAACCTAAAAGCAACAGCCCAATCGTTCAATGATTTCATATGGTCCAATGAACCTCAGCTCAACTTGCCTTTCCGGCCAAAACGGAGCACTTTCTTCCACGGAGAAACCTTTAAAAATACTCGATCTCCAACCGAAATTCAATGTCTTTACGTTTCAAATCAAGATAAGACTTTTGACGATCCAAGTAGCTTTCAAATTGTCTCTAATAATAGCTACTTTCATTGGTTTCTTTAATCAAATCAACCCGTGTATCTTATTCTCGTTGAGCTCATCCAAGATAATGGTGTTCGACACTTTCGCCGCATAAGGCTTCATAGGGTGCCATCTTGATACTAGATTGAAAACTGTTATTATAAGCAAATTCAATCAAAGGTAGGTATCGTTCCCATGCACCTTCAAACTCGAGAATGCAACATCTCAACATGTCCTCAAGTATTCGAATAGTTCGCTCGATCGACCGCCTGTCATGCGGATGAAAAGTCGTACTAAAATGTAGTTTAGTACCTAAGGCATCTTGCAACTTCTTCCAAAAGCTGCGATGTAAATCTCGGGTCTCTGTCAAACAATGGAACTCGGTACACCATGCAATCTCACAATTTGCGATACATACACTTCAAACAAGTTTATCGAGTGAAAAGTCCTGCACGAACCCAAGCACAAAATGAGCTGATTTAGTAAGTCTATCAACTATAACCCAGACGGCATCTTTCTTACTCGGTGTCATAGGAAGACCGGATACAAAATCCATTGTAATTCTATCCCATTTCCATTCAGGTATCATGATTGGCTGAAGTAATCTAGATGGCACTTGATGTTCAACTTTTACTTGCTGACAAATTAAGCATTTCGAAACAAATTCAGATATATCCCGCTTCATGCCCGGCCACCAATAGAACTGTTTCAAATCATTATACATCTTTGTGCTACCGGATGAATTGATAATCGACCACTATAGGCGTCACTCGAATCACCAGATCAAACCGAGTTTTTGGAACACACATTCGGCTTTTAAAATTCAAGCAATATTTGCATCAATCAAAATCGACTCGCATCTTTTCCACATCGAATTCATCTAGCGATCAAATCTTTGTCAACTTTCTGCATCACAAATTTCTTTGAATAAACATCGGTCTTGCTTGTAACTCGGCTATGATCGAACCATCACCGACATAGCTATCTGTGCGCTCATTGCACGAAGAGCAAACAATGATTTTTGACTTAACGATCCGCAACGACGTTAGCCTTTCCGGATGGTAGTCAATCACCAACTCATAGTCTTTCAACAATTCTAACCATCTGCGTTGTCTTAGATTTAGATCCTTCTGAGTCATTAAATACTTTAGACTTTTATGATCTGAATAAATGTGACATTTCTCGCCAAATAAATAGTGACGCCAAATTTTCAATGCGAAAACAATGGCTGCAAGTTCTAAGTCATGCGTCGGGTAATTTCTTTTGTGCGGCTTCAGTTGTCTTGAAGCGTAGGCTATGACTTTGCCTTCCTGCATCAAAATGCAGCCCAAACCATTCAAAGAAGCATCAGAATAAACAACAAATTCTTTACCCGATTCAGGCTGAACTAACACTGGAGCTTCTATCAAAAGAGCTTTCAACCGATCAAAACTTTTTCGACACTTTTCGACCACTCGAACTCGACATCTTTTCGCAATAACTTTGTCAACGGGTAGCTATCATAGAAAAATCTTTCACAAATCGTCGATAGTAACCCGCAAGTCCCGTAAAACTTGAATGTCGAAACATTTTCATGGCTTCCAATCAAGTATAGCCGAGATTTTGTTCGGATCAACTCAATGCCCGATCTTTGAAATAACATGTCCCAAAAAGTGACCTCTTTCATCCGAACTCACACTTACTAAACTTCGACACAAATGATGATCTCGTAAAGTTTGTAGCACTAACCTCAAATGTTCAATGTGTTCAATTTCATCTTTGGAGTAGATCAATATGTCATCAATAAACACCACCACAAATCGATCCAAAACTGTCTAAAACCCGATTCATCAAATCCATAAAACAAGATGTGCATTAGTAAGCCCAAAAGGCATAACCAAAAACTCAAAATGTCCGTACCTCGTCCGGAATGCGTCTTTGGCACATCTCTGTATCTCGACTCAGAATCGATAATAACCCGATCTCAAATCTATTTTTGAAAATATCAAGCCCTTTCAACCGATCAAACAAATCATCAATCCGAGATAACGGGTACTTATTCTTTATAGTTACCTTATTCAATTGCCGATAATCAATACACATTCGCATCGCTCCATCTTTCTTTCTCACAAAAGAATCGGCGTACCCCAAAGAGAGAAACTTGGTCGTGCAAAGCCCCTATCTCGTTAACTCTTGCAACGTGCTTTCAACTCTTTTAGCTCAAGAGGTGCCATCCGATATGGAGCTATTGAGATCGGAGTCATTCCTGAGCTAATTCAATGCCAAACTCAATCTCTCGTGATCGGGGTAAACCGGTAGTTCTTCAGAAACACATCCGAGTATTCACATACAATCGATACTGATTCAATCATTTCTCAGACAACTTATTCTCCAAAGACATAAGCCAAATAAGCTTCGCACCTTTTCTCACATACTTAGGGTTAACATTGAGGATATAATTGTAGAAATCCACCTAAATCATCGGATTCAATTCTAATGATCTCACCGTTCTGGTGTCTCAAATCAATAAGCTTTCTTTTGCAATTCACCACTGCATCATGCGAAGTTAACCAGTCCATTCCCAAAATTACATCAAACTCATCGAAAGGCAACAGCATTAAATCGACTGGGAAGCAAAAATCTCGAATCATCAATGGGCAACTTTTACACACTTTATTAACAAACACACATCTACCCAAAGGGTTGGATACACGAATCACAAACTCAGTAGACTCAACTGGCAGAGTCTTACTGAATACCAGAGTTTCACATACATATGAATGGGTCGAACCAGGATCAATCAATGCAATCACAGTAGTATCATAAAGGGTGAAAGTACCAGAATGACATCCGAGTAGCGGCATCCTCCCTAGCTCGAGTAACATAAGCTCTAGCTGGAGCTCTAGCCTCAGATCGAACTGTTGTGTTCTTCGTCCCTCTCTGACTACCACCTACATTGCCATAATGCCTGGGTGGTCCGCCCTGCATCGATGCCTTCGCTTCGGTCTAGAGTTCTCATACAGATTCCGCTTCGGCTAACATCGGGCACTCTCGAATAAAATGGTCTGAAGATCCACATTTAAAACAGGACCGATCACGAACTCTACAACTCCCAGAATGCCATTTTCCACAATGTTTGCATTCAACTCGATTCTGTGGAACGTTATCAACACCGCCATCGAGGTAGCTCGGGGAGCCCACCAAGGTCGATCATGTCTAGGTGAATCAAGTAGTTTTATGTCGGTGAAGTCATCTCTAAACTTCTTAAATGTGGAATGGAAATTCCTACCCGACGGTCTTTTACAAGTGTCTCTAGCTTCCGTCTCAGCCTTTCTTTTCTCTTTCCCAAGCTCTTGACTTTTGCAAGCTTGCTCGACTAGTGTCACAAACTCTTTGATCTCAAGAATGCCAACTAGCAACTTTAAATCTTCATTCAAACCGTCTTCAAACCTTTTGCACATAATGGCTTCAGGTTGATACACACTCCAGAGCATATCGGCTCAATCGACAAATTTTCACTCATATTCAGTCACGGTCATTTTCCCCTGTTTCAATTCAAGAAATTCTTTTCGTTTCTGGTCGATGAACCTCTGACTGATATATTTCTTGTGGAATTCATTCTGGAAGAAATCCCATGTCACTTTTTCTTTTGGAACCACTGATACTAGTGTATTCCACCAGTGATAGGCAGTGTCCCGAAGTAAGGATATAGCACATTTCAAACTTTCGTCTGGAGTGCAGGATAGCTCATCAAGTACCCGAATAGTGTTATCAAGCCACATTTCAGCTCGCTCTGCATCATCATCATCATTAGCCTTGAATTCCTCGGCCCCAAATTTCCTGATTTTATCAACAGGGGGCCTACTAGATCTCATTGGATCTATCATCGGGGGTGCTGAAGGTACCGGAGTTGGATTATTCGGGGGTGGAGGTTGTTGTACAGTCGGATTATTTCGAACAAATTGGGTAAACCATTCATTCATCATTTGGTAGAAGGCTTGTTTAGCCTCTCCCTCTTGGTTACCCGTAACTGGTTGAGAGTCTAATGGTGCTGATCCATGTGCGAGACCAGGCGCAATACTCTCCACATCATCAGCTACGGCTCTATCGGGATCGGAATCCATTTACTATATTAAATACAATTGAAATCGTCAGAAGTCACCACACTATCACATATAAAATTCAGAGGCATGTATAGCTAGACTCTTACGTACTACGGTAGTCCTAGAACCGACTAAACCGTAGCTCGATATTAATCAAATGTAACACCCTTACCCGAAACCTTTGCCGAGTTCTAGTACGTGGTATTACTAGACTTGACTACTAACTGGGCATAAAATTTAAAGCTGTCCAACTGCGTCATGCTGACTAAATTGACCATAACTCGAGTTACAAAACTTGAAATTTAGATCCGTAAATTTTCCTTGAAACTAGACTCATATATATTTTTACCATAATTTTTCTAGAATTTTTCATGAGGCCAATTAGTACAGTTTATTCATCAAAGTTACCCTATTTCACTGTTTGAGAATTCTGACCTATCTTTACAAAAACTCAGTTATTTCATTGTAAAAATTTCAATAATGTTCTTGTTTATTCCAATCAAAATAGACTCATTAAGGATTATAAACATGTAAACTATGCTCCATAATTATTTTTTACAATTTTTAACAATTTTTCCGAGACAGAACAGGGACTCACGAATTCATTCAGGACAAGTCTCACTAAAACTTAAATATCTCATAATATATAATTCCTTTGCCTACTCTGTTTCTTTCATATAAAAATAGACACAATAAGCTTTAATTCTATATTTTATTCACTTTCTAATTCAATTTATCCTATTTTGGTGATTTTTCAAAATAACATCTCTGCTGCTAACTAAAACTATTTCATTGCAAAATATGATTTACTAGTTTATAATCGAACATACCCACATACAACTCATATTGTCCATGCATTTTAAATCCTTTATGCAAATTAACTTATACCTAAAACATTCACATAATATCCTAATTCAAAGGTTCATTTAAGTAAACATACACTTCCTTACCAAAAACGATTAAACTTCACTAAAATGCACGAACATTACCAACATAAACCGACATTGTATCAAAAGCACAAAAGCATACTTAACTAAAACTTTAGCCATATTCGCATGGCTATTATATACATGAACCAAAAGTTTTCATCAAACAAAGACAAAGTCTTTCCTATACATGCCTCTATCCAAAACCAAAATGAAAGAGTACCAACATTAGATCGATAGTGTGGTTGACTGTCTTGACGATCCCGTTGAGCAGGTAGCTTTTACCTAATCTATAAAACAGAGGAGAACATTACACACAAATAAGTTTACTAACTTAGTAAGTCCCAAGCTCATAATAATACTACATTCAATTACTTAAACATTTAAATCATTCAACTCAACCATGTTATCATATTAAAATTTCTTTCACCTTTAGCACTACTATTTGAAAACTGAATCTCCATGATAGTACATTCAAGCTCAAACTCAGTCATATAATACTTGTGCACATCAATCGTAATCTCAAATGTACATAACACTGTACTCGTAATATTAGTGAAACTCTAGTAACATTAAACATATCATACCTTACTTACTTACCTGAGCCTTTAACTAGACACATTAGCTACGATTTACCTTGAACAACAATTCGGTTCTCCTTTGTAAACACATCACCCAAGATAAAGCCCGCTAGGCATTAAAGCCGAAATAAATCATCAAGACAAGGCTCGCTAGGCACGAAGTCCGAATATATCACCCAGCACTAAGCACGCTAGGCACGAAGCCCGAATATGTCACCGGCACTAAGCCTGCTAGGCACCAAGCTCGAATATGTCACCGGCACTAAGCCTGCTAGGCTCAAAGCCCGATACAATATTATTATCATCTCATACACATTACAGTAATGCTGCCCAAAATAACATAAATCACACATTATTCAAATCACTTTAACATACCAACTCGGTTAATGATGTAACGACATTTCATTTCAAATTATTATCATCTCATACACATTACAGTAATGCTACCCAAAATAACATAAATCACACATTATTCAAATCACTTTAACATACCAACTCGGTTAAAGATGTAACGACATTTCATTTCAAATTCACTATCACTTATAATTCACGATTATATCGAATAACAAACCAAAACACTTATTCACATCACTTTGAATAAAATTCCAACCAATCCATACCAACACTTTCACATTCGCTAACACAAGGTTTTATACAAAATTCTATTGAATACTATCCTTTAACACATTCATAAATAATTCGATAACCTATACTTGCTTAAGGACTTACCTCGGTTGTCGATAGACCGTGCAAATCGGCTATTCGAGAACCTTCGTCTTTCCCGATCTAAACTGCTTTTCTTTGCTCTTGATCTTATTTGATCATGCAAGGTGCGAAATTCAAGCTCCAAAGATGGAGTTTTCACCCTCCACATTCGGCCAAGAGAAGAAGAACAAGACATGTTCTCTTTCTTCCCACTTATTTCATTATTTTATGCATTTAAATTAAAGGTAATTTTGTTTATTCATTACCTAATATAAAAACATAAGATTATTAATCAAAATTTTATTTTTATTTCTCATATATACCGTCCACTATGTAAAGAAATGGGCTAATTGTCCTTTTAGGACATCCACTTTAAAAGCCACAATCAAAAAGGTACAATTCACTTTAGCATGCCAATTTTACCCTTTTTGCGATCAAGTCCTTTTTATCAAATTAAACACTTAAACAATAAAATTTTTCTACGAAATTTTCACACCTTTTTAATTCACACATACTAGACACAAAATAAAATATTAAAATGTTTCTCGGACTCGGATTCGTGGTCCCGAAACCACCGTTCCGACTAAGGTCAAATTCGGTCTGTTACAAAGCTGTCTTGGACACATCTGAATCCTTTACTCTTAACTGATAATACCCTGATCTCAAGTCTATTTTGGAGAACACATTAGCTCCTTTCAATTGATCGAACAAATCATCGATCCTAGGCAATGGGTACTTGTTCTTCACTGTCACTTTAATAAGTTGAAGGTAATCTATGCACAATCTCATGGTGCCATCTTTCTTTTTCATAAATAAAACTGGAGCACCCCAGGGAGAACAACTCGACATAGGAAAGCTTTTATCTGTCAACTCTTACAACTATATCTTTTGCTCTTTCAACTCCATTGGAGCCATTCTGTAAGGAGTAATAGATATCGGTACAGTACTGGGAGCTAGCTTAATATTGAACTCAACCTCCCTAACTGGTGGTAGTCTAGTAATTGCTCTGGAAAAACATCCACGTACTCACATACTATCGGTACTGACTCAATCTTTAACTCTGTTTCTTTATCATTCATCACAAAGGCCAGATATGCTTCATACCCTTTTCTTAAGTATCTCTGTGCTATCATATGAGAAATCACTACCGGTGACCTACTCTGTTCATCAGATTCTATATGAAGAGTGTCTCCATTCTCACATCTCATCTTAATGTATTTCTTCCCACAATTAACTATTACATCATGGGTGGTCAACTAGTCCATACCAAGAATGATGTCAAACTCATCAAATGGTATCAACATAAGATTTGCTTTCAAATAATGACCTCTAATCATTAATGGACAATCTTTACATACTTCATCAACTAACACACTCTTGCCTAAAGGATTAGACACCTTAATCATAAATTCTATAGAATCTATAGGTATATTCATACTGGATGCTAGTTTCATACAAATGTAAGAGTGTATGGATACGGGATCTATTAAAGCAATAACTTTAACATCATGAAGAGAAAGGTACCTGTAATAACATTAGGGGATGATGCCTCTTCGCGAGCGCGAATGGCATAAGTCCTCGCAGGTGCTCTACCCTCGAGTCTCACAGCCTATTCTCTAGGGTTACCTCTTCCACTTGCCCCACTTCCTGAGTTTCTCTGCAGTCTGCCATTGACCATACTCTCAGATCTCGGGATCTGAGTTCTTTCTTCTTTTGTCATCTCAGGGCAATCTTTTATGTAATGGTCTTGGGAACCACATCTAAAACATGGTCGGTATTCCCCAAGGTGACTTCTGCCACACTGTGGGCATTCGGTCTATCAGATCTAATATTCCCAACACTTACAACTGAAGTAGTCTATGCTTTACTCCCTGAATACTATTTACTCTTATCCTTCTTTGAAAATCCAGTGGAAGTAGCCGATCGGGTAGGGAAATCTCTTGACTTCTTGGATGAAGTTTGGAATGACTTATTCCACTATCTCTTTATAGAGTCATGAGACTCTATTTCATATTTCTTCTTCTCTTTTACTAGTTCTTAGGCTTTACAAGCCCTTTCTACTAGTACAACAAATTCCTTCAGTTCTAGGACAGCAACAAACAGTTTGATGTCCTCATTCAGCCTGTCTTCAAATCTTTTACTCATGATGGCCTCAGTGGACACGTATTTATGAGCGTACTTACTGAGTTGTACAAACTCACGCTCATAATCAGTCACTGACATCTTGCCTTACTTCAGTTCTAGGATTTCTTTTCTTTTCTAGTCTACAAACCTTTGGCTGATATACTTTTTCTTGAACCCTTCTTGGAAAAATTCTCATGTAACCTTTTCCCTTGGTACTACCTCCACAAGGGTGTTCCACCATTGGTAAGCAGAGTCTCTTAAAAGAGAGACTACACACTTCATGCATTCTTCAGGGGTGCATGACAACTCGTTGAATACCCTGATGGTAATTTCTATCCAGTACTCACTTTTTTTCAGATCATCATCTTTTCTAGCCCGGAATTCTTCTGCCCTATGTTTCCTGATCCTATCAACTAGAGGTTTGTCTCCTCTTACCACCTCTACTACTTGAGGGACTGAAGGATAGGTTGAGGGATAGGCGGGGGTGGAGGGGGTTGTACATTCGAGTTCGTACGAATGAATTTCGTGTACCACGTATCCATCATATGGAGGAAGGCTTCTCTAGCCTCTTCTCCTCCTCCTTGGCTCACCGTAGTGGGTCTATTCTCATTCTCATTTGGCACCATCCCTTCAGCAGAGTAGCATTACTTTCTACATCATCCGCCTAGCTATTTGGGATCCATTTACTATATGTATAAACATAATTTAAGTCGTCAGAGTCGTCACACTATCATTATAAAAATATTCTTACGTATGGCATGTATAGCTAGACTCGTGCTCCTGCTACGTTAGTCCTAGAACTGACTAAACCGTAGCTCTGATACCACTAAATGTAACACTCCATACCCGAGTCCGATGCTAAGACTAGATACGAGACATTACCATGCTTGAACTCACTTAAAACATGTATTTACAGGCTATAAAATTTGTTCTGAATTAAAAACTTCTCTTTCTTAGTCTAATCATACATTTCTTGGGCCTACGAGGCCTTAAACACGTATCTAGAAACTTTCAAAACTCAAATGAAATTTTTTCCTTAAAACAAGGGTTGCATGCCCATGTGACTTGGGACATGCCCGTGTACCCCTAACACATGCCCGTGTCTTTCACCCGTGGTCGACACTGACTAATTACACACGACCTTGACATGCCCGTGGATGTAAACTGTATGCTATACCTTGATATACTGACTTACACACACGGTTTGGGGCACACGCCCATGTTCTGACCATGTATCACACATGGCCTAAACAAACGACCGTGGGATTTGCCCGTGGCCTATTCTGACTTAAAACACTAAAGTGCAGGGTACGCACGACTTAGACACACGCCCGTGTGTCTAACTGTGTGGGCACTTAAAGGCTATTTACCAAGCCAATTGCCACCCTGGAATCAAGACCAAACTCATGCTCAATTTAATACATTTTTCATAAACAAATACATTTTTCATAAACATTACTACATGCTTCATTGATCTCAATAAACATGCATACTTAGTCAATTTTGGCCAAACACTTAGCCATATACAAAAGAATAATAAACTTAATAGCCAACACTTTGGCTCTTCTTAGAACATATTCTCAAAATGGAATGCTTCCTATACAAGCCATACTTAGTAAAATAACTTGGCTATACCGAAACAACGATTGATAGTGTGCTCCAAACTCCGATGACGATGATCCACGAGATTGGCTTGGCGAAACTACATAGAAAGAAAGAATAAAAGACATAAGCATTTAGCTTAGTAAGTTTGTATATAGTGCATATAGCAACATACTTGATTAACATAAACCATTTGACATAAACAATGGTATCATAGATTTCAGCTATAAAGCTTACTTACTCATACTGATTCTTACATATCTCACGATACTTACTAGTGTCATCCTCGTGGGATAAATAAGGTACCTGAATCTCTTGATCACATTGATCAGTATACTTTAACATAATAATCATAAATCTTTCCTTCCTCATTCATAACATGGATAATACTCATTTCCAACTTGATAATAGCTTTGCTTACTTATCTTTCTTGTCATCTAATTTTAACTTTACTCATTTTCCCAATGAATTTCTGCGAATAACCGAGGATACTAAATCTCTTCCCACGAACTTGATATCAAAGCCATACCCTAGATACGGTCTTACATGGAATATCTCATCTTGGTTTCGAGGTCATGTCTTGACACGGACTTATACCAAGTCTTTCTTGTTCTCACCAATGTCATGCCTTGGCTTGGACTTACATGGGATCTCTTTCTCTTGATAGCTTTTCAATGCCAAGGTTGCCTTTGACTTACATGATATTTGTTCAATGCCAAGCTTTCCTTGGACTTGCATGATATATGTTCAATGCTAAGCTTGCCTTGGACTTACATTATATATGTTTAATGCCAAGCTTTCATTAGACTTACATGATATCTGTGCTTGACTGCCGATGCCATGCCTTAGCTTGGTCTTATACGGACTTTTTTATCTCATGTGGTAGATCGAGTATCCAGGGAAATTCATCTTCAATCGGGACTTGCTCATACTTAATCTCATTGATTTCTTTGTTTAACATAACATTAAACATTCCATGAAAATAGTGTACATTGTACTAAGCAATTCAATGATAAAAATCATAAAGCTTAGAAATCATACAAACTTACCTCAATATACAAAATGTTTGTAGATATGCAATTTAGTCCTAGACTTTGTTCTTGCCTCGATTTCAATCCGGGCTTCAGTTTTCTTGATCTATATTAATAATTCAACTCATTTAATAATCACATTAACTAAATTTGCCCTTAAAACATACTTTGGCAAAATTACTATTTTGCCCCTAAACTTTCTCATATTTGCACTTTTTCCCCAAGGCTCGTAAAATGATTCTCATTCAACTTTCATAAACTTCATGCTTAATTGAACCATTATCTCAACTATAGAAATAGCAAATTCTCACTATTTCTACTATGTATGACCAAATCTCATAAATTAACAAACTAGTCCCTACATGCATTTTTCATAAATTTCACATAGAAAAAGATGTTTATCTAACATCAAACTCTCATAAACTTCTATAAAACATCATTTAACAAGCATGTCATTCATGGGTAGATTTTTGAACATGCATCTTAGCTCATTTTATAGCTAAAAATAGCTAATTCATAATACGAGAACTTCAAAAATACGAAGAATATTAAAAACGGGACTAAGATGAACTTACTAGCAAGCTTGAAAAAAATGAAGAACCCTAGCTATGGAGTCTCCAAATTTTCGACAATGTGAGGAAGAAGATGAATAGATTTTTATCATCTTTTTCCTATTTTAATCATTTATTAGACAAATGACTAAAATGCCCTTCTCTTTAAAAGTTTGTATTTTACTAACTCATGTCTAATTTTGTCCAAAAATTATAATTTGGTAAAATTGCTATCAAAGAACTTCTAATTGATATTCTAAAGCTATCTCATACAAAAAGCTTCTAGAAACTCATATTTTGCAACTTTTGCAATTTTGTCTTTTTGGACCATTCAGCCTCAATTTAACAAAATTGCTTCATGAAACTTTCATACTAGCATGCAAACATGGCATAAACCTTAAAAACTCATAAATTCACCTCAGATTCGTGGCCTCGCACCACTATTCTGACTAGGCCCTAAATCGGGCTATTATATAGCACACCACCCTAAGACACAGGTGTTTTTGGCCACTTCGAAGGGCACACAGGCTAGACACACGGGCGTGTGGTTGGTCGTGTGACCCAAGTCAGTAACCTCATGATAAGCCATAAAAGTAAGTTTTTAATCCCATTCTTGATGCGTTTTTGGATGAATTATTATGTGAATTTGTGAATTTGATGCTCCTAATCCTTTAAATTCATGTTTCCATACTTAGGTGAGAATAAGTGAGCAAAAAGAGACAAAATTGAGTAAAAGAGTTATTTCCAGGATCCACACGGCCTGGGCATTTCCACTCGGTCTAGCCACATGCCCATGTGAGCCACACGGGCTGGCTACACACCCATGTGCTTGCCTGTGTTGATATCGCTCCCTATTTCCCAAACACACGAAAAAAATCTAATTTTTAAGGTTTCTGAGCATTCTAATGTCTATAAATACATACTAGAAGAGGACCTATAGGGGGAGACAGAATGGAACGAAGAAAATACTCGAAGAATGCTAACAGATTCAATTCAGAAGCAGGATCTCTTTCAAGACTGAAGATCTCCATTCAATTTCTCTCGAAGTTTTTGGGTTTCTTTATGTTTTGCTGTTTTCCTAATTTTGAGATGTTTTCCCTCAAAAGTATGAACTAAATTCCTTAGATACCTACGGAAGATGAAACCTAAGACAGATCTTATTATTTGATATTTCTGAATTACATGATAAATATTTGTTATTGTTCTTAATTATGTGTTCTTAATCCTTGCCTTAATATTTTTAGGATATTAATCCAAGTTTGATGTGCTTAATCAATTGAGCAAAAGTCCCTGCTTAAAAGTATATCTAACATAATTAAGCGGAGTTGATTGTAATCCTAGAAATAGGACGACATAAATTTGCCAGATTAGAGTCAAATCTAATAGGGGAATCCATAGATCTAGTTAATGTGATAATAGGGGTTTTATTTAGAAAGAGATTTCAATTAATCAACCTAGAGTCAGTTATTTTTACTCTCGAAAGAGATATTAATATAATTTATGGATTTCTACGGGTCAAGGCAAGTGAATAAATCGTTTAGTTTAGATATAGAATAATAAGTGAAGTCTAGGCAGATTCTTTCCTAGGTATTGTCTCTCTCATCAGTTTTCTTAAAATATTTTCCAACTTTATTCTCTATTTCATCTTAGTAATTAGGTTAGTTAAGATTAGGTTAAAAATAATTCCATTCAATTTATTCAGCTAAAAAGATAGTAACTGCTAGTAATTTTAGTCCTCGTGGATACGAGATTCATGACTCACCATAATTATAATACTATTTTATAGGTGCACTTGCCTTTGTTGTATTTTAGTTAGTTCGTGACGTCATCACCTCACTTGTTTGGACACGGGGTAGGACACGGGCTGGGACACGACCATGTGCTCCCATTTTGAATGTTTACACGGCCTGGTCACACGGGCGTGTGCCCCCTGTTTTGGAGAAAAGTTTTATAAGTGTTGAAAAATTTCCCAAGTTATCGATTTAGTCCCGAACCTCTCAATGCATGTTGAGGCCTCGTAGGCTCATATTAGGGACACTATGATTGATTGTGATTGATTTGTATTTGAATTGATAGATTGTATATGAAATGTGTATTTAAATCTGATAGTGAATACGGGTGAGGGGTGTTACAGTTATGTTATTCATGCCATGTGACAGTATATATGTGGATCTGCGGTGAATTTTTGCAGAAAATTGGTAAGTAAATATGTGATAATAATGTGGATATTTTGGCCTTGTGACCTTATGAGACCATTGGATATAGTTGGCATGCCATAGGTTTATGAGTACTCACCTTTGTGTTGTGACATATGTGGGGCGTTGAGGCCCATGGACAGTTTCAGAGAGATAAGGGAATGTGAGTTAAACTTCATTCATCAGGATATGTATGTGTGGTGTGTTGGATAGTGTTAGCTATATGCTTCACTTATGGGACATGTTGACTCTTTGAGTCATTATGGTGTAATAGAGATTCGTGTATCCGATGTGTGGTGATAGAGTCCACTTTATGTTTCATAATCTCAAGAGCCAAATTATCATTAAAAAAAAGTGACTGAATGTGATTAAATGTTATTGATATGTGCTAAAATATATGCTTAAGTATTCACGTGACTAATATGTAAATATTCATGGAAGATGATTAAATGCGTAAAATATGACATAGAAGTAGAAGATATTATGACTATGTTGCATGTCTGCTTTATTGATGCATAATGACTTGTTTACATAGTGGTTATTCTGAGCATTCATTGAGCTTGTTAAGCTCACCTACTCGTTTTTAACCATTGTAGATAAGTAGTGCATGTGTGAGCAGTGTGGCCTTCAAGGGAGTGATCCAAGCCGATTATTTAACTTCTATTAGTAGGTGTTATATGCTTACTTGTGTTTGGGGAATAAAGGAAATGTGATAGGCAAATGTGGTAGATTTTATTTTGGTTACACTAGGTCAATTTTTGGGTTGGTTGCATGTTATTTATGTTTGGAAGTTTGTGGACTTGAACATGATATTGGGACTGCTATTTCGGATATTTTGATGTTTCTTTAACCAGGTGAATGAAGCATGTTGTTTAGGATTAAGTTTGAATGGTTTTAATGTTGATGTATGTTGAGATTCTATAGTCTAGAGCAGAGGTATCAATATTTGGTTTTAGAAAAATGATACCTCTGCTCTGGACTATAGAATCTCAACATACATCAACATAGAATTGGTATTGATATTTTGCCCGAGTCAGAATATAAAATTGGTATCGATACCTTAGCCCGAGTATCGATACTCGGGTAAAATTTATCGATACCTTGAGAAAAGTATCTATAGTTTTATACGTTTGCAAATTTGGTATCGATTTTTCATGTGGTATCGATACCACTCCTTTAATATCGATCCCTACGTATCATTTTTGAGAAATTTTGTTAAATGGACCTTATGCATGTTTAATTACTATTATAAGACTATTTGATGTGTGGTTAGCATGAAACATTGATAACTAACAAGTATAATTGATTTAAAACCTATACGAATACTAAAATGGAAGATGCTTCGTTTAAAATGAACTTTTACTTGTTGTATATGACATGAGACGGTGGTGTGACATCCTATATTCAGGCTTGGCGACTAGGCCGGGTATAGGGTGTTAAATTATGAATTCCCTTTGTCTGACTCATTTTCGAATTTTTTAGAAGTTCACTAAATATAAACTTAGAATATTACTAATGTTGTACCAAAAATTTGGGGCGTTACATGGCGGCAATCCTGGTTACCAACATTGAGTAAGGAGCATTGCAAGAGAAATGCTAGTGGGGTTATGAAAGTATGGGTCACTTTTTAGTGGGTTCGGCTTATAATATGCGTGTCACCAAAGAGACATGTTTCAGTTTTGTTAAGAAGGTTGACTAGGTTTGGCATCTTAAATGCCCTAAGTGTATCCACTTTTTCATTTGGCTCACCTTCTTGGATTGCTTGAATACCAACCATGTTCGTATGAAAAAAAAAAGCATGACTTTTCATGCTAATTGTTCATTGTGTAGGCATATGGAGGAATCTATAGAACATATTTTTAGTTGCTTAGTAGCTAGGGAGATCTGGTTGGGCCTTCGAGCAGATAACAAACAACATGATGTTCTTTCAATACCTTTCAAAGCTTGGCTGATAAGTAATTGTAGGCAAGCTAATGTAATGAACATTAAATTGCCATGTGACATGTTGTTTATTACTACATTATGGATTTTATGGAAAGTAATGAGACAGCCATTGATGAAAAATCGACAACAACTGTCAAGACATTGGAGTAAGCAACTAAATTTGCGAAAGTTGTTCACAATGTTGAAAAATATGGACATCACATATATAATAAAAGTAATTACATATTATTTACTATCATAAAAGGTTAGCCCAAATTAAAAGTGATCTAATTTGGTTAAGGTTTATTTGGTTTTAGTTATTAAATAAAGTATGGTCCAAATATGTGTAGATACTCTAGTAACTAATTTCTAATTGATGATGGGTTGATTAAAAATTAGGGTTATAGTCCTCAAGTTACACATACGTAATTTTTCTAATATCTCGTCTTTAGAAAGAGAGAGGTACATTCTCTAAATTACTTGTGTACTAATTTGGAAGATCAAAATCATAAGATCCGAAGATTTTAAGAAATCGATGAATTCAAGTACGCTTTCGCATTTAGTTTTATTATCGATTTACTCTTGATTATCTGACATGACAAATACTGGTTAATAAAGTTTTATATTAGATCTTGTTTTTCCTTGTTAATCATTGAGAATGAATTCTTATTTCTTTTTGGATTAATTCATTCTTCAGCTTTGATGGATTTGATTATACACATTAAATCTTTTGGATTTATACTAAAAATTTTAGGTTTTGGAATAATTATGTAATTCTTGAAAAATAAATTATTTGTGCTTTGTTTTTTTTTTTTTATTGCTAATGAGTACTGATCGTCATCCCCTATACATTCTCGATTGCCTTATAATCCAATTAGTTTATCAATTTAGAAGCAAAAATAAAATAGTTGAAGTTTCAAGCTTGATTCGTGAAGCTCAATTCCGAAACATCCTTAACCCATGATCTTTGGTTGTCCATATATTTGTATCTTTCTCTATTTTTGTGTATTCTATTTTGATGCTACTAAATTCTTTTGCCCAATCACTTGAAATTATGGAAAATAGTAATGCTTAATGTTATGTTAATATCCATGTGCCAAGAATCAAACCTGCCAATTCTCGTGGGGAATTCATTGGCCATTTGTTTGTGGGATAATTGCAATTAAAGTCATTCATTGCTTTGGATGTTTATAACCGGGTCCTTAAAGTCCAGTTTTCAATGTTGATAATTTGTCTATTGCTGCCAGTTTCGTTGAATAATGTTTTAAAGAGATAATTTAGTATTGAATAGTTTTATGAATCTGGAATCGATTATTAGTATTTGTTTTATTCATTTATTATTGAATAGTTTTCATTATTATATATTAGGTTTTGAAATTCGGTTAAATTATGATGATATGATTTATTATATGAATTGTAGGATATGTCAACTATTATAATTTTATTTTTGAGATATTTAAATTAATGGTTCTAAAATTTAATGTAAAAGAGTTTTGGTTGTATAACTTTTTATTTTTATTATATATAAAATTAGCTAAAATTAAGGTTTTCGGTTTTGATGGTGGCATTAAGATAACCTTATTTTGGGTTATTTTGAAAATCATAGTGCGACCAGAAATTTTAGTTTTGACTTTTGACTATTATGGAAATATTAAATTTGAATATTGGTATGTTTGTATATTTTGTTTTAAAATAACTTAGTTAAAACAATAGGTTTTAAAGTGGCCTATGTTGTAAAAAAATTTATTTTAAAATATAAAAGATTGTATGCATATAACTTAAGTCATGTTAATATTGATTGACTCAAAGGAAGGTTAATATTTAACAAAATTACATGTGCAACTGTGGTTATAAACATGCTACGATTGTTTGGTTTTACATGTAAGTAAGAAATCGACCCAAAGGAAAATTTATTGTTCGACATGTTTTTATTATCAATGTTTGATTACTACAACAAGATATCACTTATAAGTTATTATTTTGTCCAAAGATGAAATAGCAATGGAGGGTCCGATATCTTGAGATGGAGTTTTCATTTATTCAAATTATTTTAATTTAAATTTGAAGTCTTATGTGAGGTTATTTTAATTTATTCAACTATTATTATACTTGCGAAAATCATTGTATGTTGCTTTGGGATAAATATATATACATATATATATTTTATTCTCTTTTAATTTGATTGAAAGATGATATTAATAAAATATCTTGAAACAAATAAATTAAGATTTTGACTTTTGGTTTTAATTAAGGATGTCTAATATTTTAAATATATTAGTTGAAATAAAATGCCACCAAAGTGACATCTTTTGTGTAGATTAGTTTATTTAAAATAGGATAAATACAAAATTATACATGAACTTTTATACAATTTGCAATATTATACATTAACTTTAATTGATTGCATTTGTTTACATCAAACTTTCATTTTGTTCAATTTTCACATTTTTACTAACCTTGTTATCTATGTGGTACAATTTTCCTTTAAGTTATGTGAAAATTGGTGACATGATATTTTATAAGGTTAAAAACAAACAAACTAATTTAAATTCTTTCCACTTAGATTAAAAGAAAAACAAATCTTAGGAAAAGGTTTTTTATTTCCCCAAGAAATCTATTTTTTTTAATATAGGTGGAAATAATTTAAATTTGCTTGTTTGTTTTCTATTCTAATAAAATGTCATGTTAATAATTTATAAATGACTTAAGCAATAAATGTGCCACATAGATAATGAGTTAGTGAAATGTAAAAATTGAACCAAAATTAAAGTTTGATGTGTACAAATGCACCAAATTAAAGTTGATGTATAACATTGCAAATTCTATCAAAGTTCATATACAATTTTGATATTTATCCCTTTAAAATATCAAGATGATTTTATGTTTTTGTTTAATTGACCCAAAGGTAAGTTAATATTTGATGAATTTTAACGACATTTATGATGATTAATGTGTGACAATTATAAGGTACTTTATGTGAGCAATAAGTTAGTCCAAAGATTGATTTATTATTTGACATAATTTATTGTCAGTGTTTGATTGCTACAACAAGAGTATCACTTATTGTTAATATTACTGTCCAAAGACGTGATATTAATATTGTGTTTGGTATCTTGAGATGGGATTAGCCATGATTTTGAATTTATCATTTACTTATGAATATTAACGTGAGCTCGTTTTTATCTATTTTGTTCTATATTCAGATAGTTCATCTTCTGATGCCATAATATCAACTATTATAAATTTTATGCTCATGCTTAATGAGACTAATTTCAAGGAATGAAAAGACAATTACCTATAGTGTTTGGCTGTATGGACATAGACCTTGCACCAAGGGAAGACCAACATGCACTTCTCACGCGGCAAGCACCTTTGATGCTAAAAGAGATTTTGAGAGGTGGGATCGTTCAAACTGCATGAGTCTAAAGCACAACATTCCAAAAAAATTTATGGGCACAGAATATGAAGAGGTTACTCAGGCCAAGTGTTTCCTTGACGAAATTGAAAAAAGTTTTGCCAAAAATGATAAGGTTGAGATGACATCACTTCTGACTTCTTCAATGTCTATGAAGTATAAAGGTCAAGGAAACATGAGGGAGTACATTATGGAGATGTTCCATGTTGCTTTAAGACTTAAGGCACTTAAGATCGAGATTTCTTAGGAATTGTTTGTTCTTATAGTTTTGGTATCGCTTTTGCACAGTTTAACCAATTTAAAATTAGTTACAATTTTCAAAAGGATAAATGGACTCTAAATGAGCTCATTTCTCATTGTGTGCAAGAGGAAGAAAGGTTGAATCATGATAAGTCTGAAAGTGCTCATTTGACCAATGCCTCTAAAGACAAAGGCAAGAAAATAAAATATCAAAACGAAGCTACTAAGGGTTCAACTCAAAAGAAACAACAAGTTACAGAAAGTTGTTTCTTTTGTAATGAGTCCGGACACGTGAAGAAAGAATGTGTCAAATATCACACTTAGCGTGCAAAGAAATATTTAATTCTTACTTTGGTCTGTTCTTAGGTTATTTTAACTTCAATTCCTAGAAACACTGGTGGATAGATTCTAGTGCTACTACTCACATAAGTGTTTCTATGCAGGGTTGTCTGAGCTACCGAAAGCCAAGTGATGGTGAAAGACACATCTTCATGGGCAATGGAAAATCAGTGGAAGTGGGAGCAATTGGGCAATTTAGGTTGTTATTAGGAACTATTTCTTTTTATTTGGATTTAAAAGACACTTTTGTTGTACTGCCTTTTAGATGGAATTTAGTTTATGCTTATTTGTTGAACAAATTTGGATATTGTTGTTCATTTGGAAACAATCAATTTAGTTTATATTTAAATTCGAATGTTGCTGGAAATGTTTATTTAAATACTTATGAAAACATTTATTTACTAGAAATAGTTGCATCATATAATGAAACCTTGCATGTGGGATCACGTGCTATTACAAAATTTACAAAGTGATTATCTCATTTTGTTTCGATATAGCCTTGGTTAATGACTGTATATATCAAAAATTTAGTAGGAGTAAGTATAGTCTCAATCAATGCCCTAAGAATAATTTTGAGTCTAATGTATGTTCAGGTTGTACATATTCGAATATTGTGTACACTGTTGGGATGTTGTCCATAAATTTGAGCAATTTAGGTATGTATCATTAGAAAGCAACCAAAAAATTCATACATTATCTTCAGAAAATAAAACATTACGTGCTCACATATCGGAGGCCTGATTAGTTAGAGATGGTCAAGTATGCAGATTTTGAATTTAATTGTATATAGATGTAAAATTTTGTCACTAAGGTGAAAATTATGACAATAAATTACAGTCCTTTATTCCAATAAGAACAAGAGCACATCAAAGTCAAATCACATACACTTTAAATTCCTGGCTGTTTAAGTAAGAGTTTAAAGTGTTCAGGTGCCTATCCGCTTACTAAGGGACTACCACCCAAGGTTTTTCATGAGCACATTGCTCATATAGGTGTAATGTCATTTATAGATATTTGGTTTTAGTGGGACTTTGAACTTTTAAATGCTTTTATGTTATAGACACATTTTAAGTTATTTCAGTTTAAGAACTTTAAGTTTATTTTTGCAAAACTAAAGTTTATTTGGTTTATTCACACTCTGATTTTGGTAAAGTTTGATCTCACTAAGGTTGAACACCCATATCTTGTTTCTGTTGCTGAAAATAGGGTTACGACAATACTTATTAGAACTACTCACATTAATTAACATTCAGATATCAGATAAATTCTTTTAATACTGTTAAAAAATTATAACTTTTCAAACAAAACTGGAAATTTTCATCTACATGGGGTCACACAGCCATGTGGTTTTCCCACACACCCGTATGGCCTTCCACATGCTTGTGTGTCCACTATTGTGTCTTCCTGTGTACCTCACTGACTTGGCTCACACACCCATGTCTCAACCCATGTGCTAGCACGTGTGAACCCTGCACCTAACATGCTCAGGGCACACGCTCGTATGGGCTACCCATGTGCATCACATGGCTGTGTGACAGCCGGTGTCTCAGGTCGTGTGTGCCCAAAATTAACCAAATTCTTGCATAACCCTCAACCAATTGCAAAAGTACCCAAACCAACCCATACCATAACTTAGTAACACATTAAAACACAACGAAAGCATCCAAAACATACCATATTCATCCACTTGAGATAAATTTCAAGTAACCTCTATAATGACACTTTATAATGCTCACATCTAACATTAACCTAACTATCATTTACAAGATCCAACATATACATAACAAGCCAATTCAACCATTTTATATCAAGCTAAAATGGCACATACCATTCCACAACCATTCACACAAGTTTGGTGTAACCTTTAGTAAGCATACCAATTAAGATCCACATTCAAACATCAAACACCTAATATCATACTTCCAAGCCTACCATTCAACAACATCAACATACCAAGACACCACACTTAGCTATGAACATTATAACATAATCATTTGTTTATTACATGCCATATAAGCCAAATTGTTTACAAAATCTACCAAGTGTTCCTCGGGATAGTATAATTCCTCGAGTTGATCTCATCTCCCGTAAAAAAAATGTAATCTACAAAGAAGCAAACAATAACACGATTACGCTTTCATATAGCTTAGTAAGTTCGTTGATTAAAACGATAGAGCTAACTAAATAAACATAAATAATCTGTAATATCCCATATTTCAGGGTTAAAAGTCTTGAGATTTGTAGTTGGGGGGCAGTGGCTAGGTTGAACAATTGGGTTGGTTTCCACGTTTTAGTGTCAGAATGGGCCTACTGGTTTGGTGGTTGGTTGCGTGTTGGTGTACCTTTGGGTTCTATGTTTGAATCCTCATGTGTGTATTTTGAGGGATTATTTAATTCTTTTTATCTTAAATTTGTTTTAAGTTTGAGATATTAATTTATCACTTTTATTTATTTTATTTTGGATGAAAAAACAAAAAATCAACTAACGCACGTTCCCCATTTTTGAGTTTTCTGTAAACCTTATTTTTTTTTTACTTTCTTCTTTCTTCCCCAAAATAAATCAATTTCTTTGAATTCTTCGCTTCTTCTATTAATTGTTGTCTGTCTAGGGAGTTTTTCTACGTATATTTGATTTTTCAAAAGTGAAGGAGGTAGGTTTCATTATTGGGTTTAGATAGAATTCTTTTCGTTTTCTTTTTACTATTAAACTGAAGTTTTTATAGATTGGTATGTTAAACTGAGGTTTCTAAATCGGCTTGGTGGAGCGAGTCGAACGATTCTAGGTGCTCTTTTTTCGTCTAAGGTGTGTGTTCTGAAACTATTTAACTTGGAATCGAATTGTTGTGGAATTCGGTAAATTCATGTGTGTTTCGTTGATTGTGTGATTATAATGTTGTACTGCTGTTAAATTGCATAAAATTTGATTAGTTATGGTGTGTTTATGAACTATTAGAGGTTAATGATCATTTGATGTCGAAATTCACATTTTCAAGGCTATTTTAGGGTGGTTTCATGACCATACGGGTGGCCACATGAGGTGTGTCTGTACACAGGCGGCCCACACGGCTGTGTGAAATTACGGATTAGGATTTTTAGGCAATTTTTGGTGCCACATGATCGTGTCTGAGAGTTTTAATATTTATATGATGAATGATAGAGCCTAGAAACTAACAATCACCATGATTGAGGCAAGTGCACCTATCGAACAGTAGTATAGCTTAGTGGCAAGACTGGAATCTCGAACCCAAGGGAACCAAAAGTACTAGTACTGACTTTCTTTTTATTATCTAGCCTAAAATAAAGAGGATTGATGTTTATCTAACTAATTCCTAAACTAAGGATGCCAATACACAGAGAATGAATTGGGAAAATACTTTTGAGAAAACCAATTGATTAAGACAATACCCGAGGAAGAATCCACCTAGACTTCATTTGTTATTTAACTCTGAACCAGACGATTTATTCACTTGACTTGATTTATAGGATTCCCTAATTTATATTAATACCTCTTTCGAGGCTACTAACGTCTAACCCTAGGTTGATTAATTGAAATATCTTTCTAATTAAAACCCTTAGTGCTGCATTAACTCGATCTACAGACTCCCATATTAGGTTTGACCCTAATCCGGCAAATTTTCGTCGTCTTATCTCTAGGAGTGCGATCAACTTCGCTTAATTATGCTAGATTTACTCTTAAACAGGGATTTTTTCTCCTCTGAATTAGCACATCAATACTTGAATCAATATCCTAAAATATTAAAGCAAGAATTAAGAACACATAATTAAGAACAAATCAAGTATTTATCATACAGTTTAGAAAAAATAACAAGATCCGTCTTAGGCTTCATCCCCCTCAAGTATTTAAGGGGTTTAGTTCATGTTTATAAAAGAATACATCTCATAAGAAATTAAATGAAAAACATAAAGAAAAACCATAAAACCCCCTAAAGGAATTTGAAAGGAAAATCCTCAGTCTTGAGTGTGACTCCGGCTTCTGAGATGGATCAACTAGCTTTCTTCGAGTAATTCCCTATATTCAGCTCTCTCTGGCTTCGCTCCTCGTCAATAGCCTTGATAGAATCCTTCTGTTGGACTCTCCTTTTAGGTTGCCCTCTAGGGTGTTTAAGTAGGCTTTCGAGATGCCTTACTTGGCCCACAAGTATCCTATTCTGAGTGGAATTAAAACGGGTCACGGCAGGGGCACGCCTGTGTGAATCAAGCCCAGGGTCGTGTTCAAGTCTGCTAAAGTGGCACAACCATGTGGTTTAATCATGTGGTGAACTACAAGCCATGTTGATTTCTTACTTTGGCCCATTTTCTCCCTTTTTTGGTCTGTTTCTCGTTCTTTTCATCCTCTTATGCTCTCCTAAGTATAAAACATGAAATTAAAGGATTAGGAGCATCAAATTCCATAATTCAAGGGATAAATCATCCAAAATTATGCCAAAATATGGGATTAAAATATGTATATATTATGGTTTATCACCACACGACCATGTGGTGATTTGGGGATTTTGTAGTCGATTTTCATACAGCGTGTGTTTTGGACACATGGCCGTGTATCGTGGGCACATGAGCATGTGAGGCTTCCACACGGCCGTGTTTGCCCTGCACCTTATTTTAGCACAAATGGAAAAAGAGTTACACGGGCTATCAACATGACCATGTTCTTAGGTCACACGGTCGTGTGACATAGTCACACGGCTGTGTGCCTCCTTTCACACGGGCGTGTGCTTCTTCGCACAGGCGTATGCCTCCTTCACATGGGCGTGTAGACCCCCACACGGCCGTTTGGCCCTCCTTCGCAAATATTTGCTCTGTGTCAAATTTTTGACCTGATCTTGAATCTACATGTTTCGACCCTGGGCTAAGCCTTAGTAAGGGTAGTTGAGACTCTGTTTTGGCTCGGACACATGTGTTATATGTAATCGTTTCACTAGTTTAATAATTTGTTAATGTGATGTTGCCTAGTAATTGTGTATTGTGATATCTGATTCTGAACTTGGTCGATTGGATGTGTGCACCTTTGATTCTGTTTGACTGTCTGTACGTTATTTTATAAGTTTGTTTGCATAAATGCATTTGCATAAAGTTTTTGGGATTGGTTGTGAAGAGAAAGAAGCCTAATCTGATTCGGCAGTTTCAATTGCATTACATTTGTACAGCGGTTTATCGCACAGTATGATACATATGTCAGCTCAGCTGCATATTGTCATTTACGTGGCTTAGTTCCATATATGTGGTGTGTAGGGTTGGATGGGCTTTTCGAGGTCCTATGTGGTGTGCATAGTTGGTTGGGCCACCTTTATCTCATTCGTGGTGTGAATGGGGATCGGAGTGGTGTTCAGTTGGTGGGGTGGGTTTTTTTATCTGTTTTTGCATCAGTACATACTTTTGGTTGTGCGAACATCTGTTTGTTTGAAAGATATGTTCACAATGATATGGTGTGCATTATTTGATATGTATGGTTGGGACGTTGATTCCATGTTTACATTTTGGATTTGTAATAGTTTTGTCATTTGTTACGTTTCGAACTCACACTAAGCTCGTGTGGCTCACCCCTTTGTTTTCCTCTTTCAGATACTCTCATTTTCTATAGCTAGACACGATATGCTAGAGGTCTCGGACAGCCACGTTTTAAACAAGCTAATAAATTATTTCTCTAATTCTGAGTTCCAATAAATGGTTTTGAACCATAAGATTTTATAAGAACTGTGGTTTAAGTTTTGTTTTGGGATATTTCAAAATTCTTAATTTGGACTGTTTTCTTAAATTGTGGACTTATGTTCACAAATATTTTAATCTTAACTTAAATTTTCTGATTGAAATCTGGATGATTAGTCGATCTCATTCAAGATTAGCAAATTGGGTTCATAATGAAATTTGAACAAATCGTTTTGTAAATTGGTTTCCAGATCACTTCGGTGATCAATGTGACCTCCGAGATTCAAACTAAACTTCTAGGCCGAGTTTTGGGGCATTACATAATCAACTAACAAGATTACTAAACAAAGTTCCTATCAACAAGTTATCATCAGAAATCCTGTTAATCACAACTCGCGACATGTGAGTATTACACAGTACATTAATTCAAAACATATTTCTGGTCATCGTATAGTTAAGGTCTTATCTTGGTAATCACAGAATATTGCTCATTCAAGCTAGCTTTAGAATTTTGACCAACTCACGATGCTGCTCACACAAGCTGCAGAGAATCTGAAACATATGCAAGATCTCAGCCATCACTACGGTCTGTATCACCGGTTCGTAGCACCTGCTAAATAATCACCGTCTCATGATATTGCTCACACAGTTGTAGAGAATCTGCAACATATACAAGTTCTCAACCATCAATACGATCTATATCACCTGTACATAGTACCTGCTAAATAATCATCGTCTCACGATGTTGCTCACACAAGCTGTAGAAAATCCGCAACATATGCAGGATCTCAACCATTGCTATGGCCTGTATCATTGATACATAGTACCTGCTAAATAATCACCATCTCACGATGCTGCTCACACAAGTTGTAGAGAATCTGTAACATATGCAGGATCTCAGCCATCACTACGGTTTGTATCATCAGCTCAAAGCCTAATAACTAGTCGCTTTATTCATTTATCATGTATTTCAATCAATCAATTGTTAAGTATAACGATGAATTTAATTATAACAACCAAGGAATGTATAAAAAGAATCATTATAGTAAAGAAATAACGATGCGAACTTACGGATCGATTTGCGATGGAATCAAAAGTCTGAGGACTATTCAACAACTTATTTATGCCTCGATTTTCAACCCATTCTTGATCTAAAATAATAATTTCATTCAATTAACTATTTTCAACAGTATAATTAACTCTTTTTATGCAATTAAGTCCTTTTTGACATTTTTACAAAATTACCCCAAATATTTTAATTTTATGCAATTTAATCCTTAAGTCCAAAACTAGCAATTTAACAAATTTTCATTAAAACCAAGTCCATCTGAATTGTTTTATGTCTCTCTACAACCCATATTTACTATTATTTAACATCAACTCCTTGTACTTCTACTATTTTCACATTTTAGTCCTTAAACATTAAAATCATAAAAACTACTTAACAAAATAGCTCTAGCTAACAACAAAGTTCAATAATTTTTCATAAATCTTCAAAAATAACCCAAACTCATCAATGGTAAAATTCATAATGAATTAGTCCTCGGGTTAGCTAGATCAAGCTAAAACAAGTTCGAAAACATAAAAATTACTAAAAGCGAATGAGGTTTACTCACTCAATCGAAGAACTCAAGCTTGGCTGAAGCTTTCTTCTCCCAAAAAATGGCCATTCGGTTTGTGAAAGAAAGATAGAAGAAAATGGACTAGAAATTTCCATCATACTTTACTTTAAAATCATTTATTTACCTAATTACTATTATGCCATTTATTATTTCATTCAAATTCCAACAATCATGAACCCATTACCATCCATTATGAATATTACGGGACTAATTGCCCTTTAGATCCCCTCTATTAACCCTTTTAAACACATAGTAAATGGTTTTTGTAGTTTTTACGATTTAATCTTTTTCTTTAATTAATCATCCAAACGTTCAAATTTCCTAACCAAATTCTAATACGACACTAATGACCTTATGAATATTAAATAATTAATATTTACGGCCTAACACATCGAAGTTGTGGCCCCGAACCCACCATTTTTGATTATACTGAAAATGGATTAATTAGTAAATCCTTATTTAATTAGGATTTAATTGCAATTTACCACAATGTAGAGAAGTCCACATCATTTCTATTATTAGGCCATTTAAATAGGGTCCAATTACACAATTAGTCCTTCAATTATATTAAATTCCAACTAAACAAACTTTATTTCAATTTAACCTTAAACTAATTAGGACTTAATGAATAAATAACCCAAAAGTTAGTGGATTTAATCATGTTACCACTTGGACTTTTTTACCATGGTCTAATCACCATTTTGGTCCCTTTAGTATTTTAAATTTATAGCATTTAACTTTTACCTCAATTAAACAATCAATCATCAAAATTACCAAACCAAACTTCAATTCACCTATATACGACTCTGTAAATATTTAATAAAAATATTTACAACCATAAATTACTGAAAAGAGGTCTCGATACCTCATTTTTCAAAACCACTTGACTTTTGAACTGAACCACTTATACTAACTTTTAATTCGGTAATTAAAATTCATCAATTAGAAATTCAATATAAAAATTATTATTGACTCATATAATTTAAATACTAATTATACGAACTTACTCGTCAGTTTTTGTGGTCCCAAAATCACTGTTTCCTACACCACTAAAAAAGGGGTTGTTACAAAGGTTAAGAAGGACTAGTTGGAAATAGACATGTTTGGATTATATTGCATGTAATTTCCATGCTACACATCCATACTAAATTTATGTCATTTGGTTGTGTTAATATACGCGATCAGGGATAAATTTGGTTACGATATATGTAACGAAAGTTGTCTTAGTTCTATGTTAACATAATTAATAAAAGAGATTATTCGAATACCTTTTGAATATGATAGTAAAGTTTTGAGTTCATAAGGTTATATAATGACATGTAATAATAGAGTAATTAGTATATATATATATATGTAGTTTAAATGGGAGACTGATGAAAAATATGGACATTACATAATAAAAGTAATTACACATTATTATTTAATATCATAAAAGGTAATGTAACAGTCTGGTTTATACCCTAGTCAGAACAGTGGTTTCGGGACCACAAATCCGAGTCTGTAAATATTTTAATATTATTTTCTGTGACTTTGATGTGTGATTAAGCATGTGCTAAATTTCTGTGAGTTAATTTGTCTGTTTATGTGTTTAATTTGATAAAAAGGATTGAATTGCATCAAAGGTAAACTTAGCATGTTAAGGTATCAATGTGTTGTGGCTTTGTAAGGTGGAGGCTTTAAATGGCAATTAGACTACTTTTAGAGATAGTGGGTGGTAATGGTCAAGAATAACCTTGCATTATATGTTATTTATATTTATTAGTAAAGGTTAAAGTTGTAAAATGATAAATAAATTATTAACTCATGAATCATTAAAGAAATAAGTATGAAAATGGATTCATTCATCTATTTACACCTGAAAAACAAAGAAAAATTAAGCTAGGGCATTCGGCTAGATTGAGGCACAAATTCAAGGTATGTTTTAGTTGATTTTCGATAATTCCTACGTTTTTGTAATCATTGCTTTGTCTATTATCAAGCCCATGTCTCAATTTTATGTATTGATGATGTTTGTGAGATATGCCATTAATGATATGTTGAGCTTTGTGATGATTTATGGTGTTAAATGAAAGATTGGAGCTAGATGAACATGTTTTGTTCTTGAAATTTTGATGAATTTAGCTAATTAGGGCTAAATTGAGAAAATAGTAACTTGAGGGACTAAATTACAAAATTTATGGAAAATATGGACTCACATAAGATGTATGAACAATCGGCTAAGCATGAGTATGGGTTGATTTTGTGACTTTGATGTTTTGAGAAAAATGGACTAAATTGATAAATAGTGCAAATAAAAAGGGTTAATTTGTAAATAGCCCTAAATATGTGTCCTTGGATTGAATTGAATGAGTTAGTGAATAAAAGGGTTAATTCTGAATATGTATAGATTAAGAACCGAGGAAAACGAACTTAGATCGCGGGAAAGCGAAAGTAACTGAGTAGCCATTTTCATTCCGTTAAATCAAATCCGAGGTAAGTCATTATGCAAATAAATGTATTTGTGTTGAATTGTGCATATTTATATGACTATTGATAGTAGTGAATGCTTACGTGATGCTACATATATGAATTCCGAGATAAGATCGATATAGCATTAATGTCCGAGAAGTCTCGTACAAACCTAGGAATAGATAGGATTAGTTATGTCATGACATAGGTATCTGTTCTATTTTTCATGTAAGACCACGTCTGGGATGTTTGCGTTGATCTAAGATTTAGTGTAAGACCACGTCTAGGACATTGGCATCAATATAAGCTTTACGTGTAAGACCATGTCTAGGACATCGGTATCACATTGATTCATGTAAGACCCTGTCTGGGACAGTAGCATCAATATCTAAGTACACGTAAGACCTCATCTGGGATGTTGGCATTGTACAACTATTCTGAGCTTTCTAAGTACACTATTAGATTCCTAGCGATTCAACGGGCAAGTCTATGATACGAATGGCAATGTGAATTATAAATCCATTTCAGGTACGTTGAATATAATCTGAATGTGTATACAAGGTAAGTACTTATGTGATTTTTATTTGTAGAAATGTATAATTGAATATGAGAATGTGAATGAGATGCAAGAATGGTTATGAAAGAGATATGTGTATATAAGATGTATGAATTGATGAATGTGGCAAATATGGTCAAGAAAATGGTTATAAGCATACATGATAGGTTTATTTGTATATGACTTACTAAGCTTTTGGAAAGCTTACTCTGTGTGTGTTTTTTCTGTTTTATAGATCGTTAAAGCTACTAAAGGCTCGGGACCGTCGAAGATCGTCATCACACTACTCAACTTGTTTTTGTACATTTTGGAAGATGTATATAGCTAGATATGGCATGTATAGGCTAGTTAATGGGATAAGTGTGAAATGTGAACTTAGCCATGCTAATTGGCTATTTATATGTTGGCATTATGCTTGAATGAATGTGTTATATGATGCATATCTTGATATGGTTTGAAGCATATGAAATGGTCAAGTTTTTAGTAAGTAAATGAATGAGTTATGCTTGTGATTAGATGAGTTTTAGTCTTGTACTTTGACATGGTTGGAATTGGTATTGAATGTATGAATTAAATGGTTAATTTGGTATGTTCTTGGTTTCCAAAAAGGCATGAGTTGTCTTAATGATTTTGCTAATAGGTAAGACCCATATGAGTGGCATTTTGGCTTTGCAAATGGCTTATAATGTCACATGGTTGTGGCATACGAGCGTGCCTAGTGACCGTGGGGCTAAGTCAGTAGCTAGATTAAGAGCACACAACCAGGGTACATGATCGTGCCTTGTAGCTGTGTAAAGAAGTCAGTATATGGCCTAGTAGTACACGACCTTGGCACATGGACGTGCTTGTTAGCCGTGTGGTTTTGACAGGATCGACCACGGCCAAGCAACACGGGCGTGCTTGGTAGCCATGGAGTAATGTTAGTTTCGACCACGGGGAGGACACACGGAGGTGTCTAGCCGCCGTGGGAGGCACACGGCCTGCCCACACGGGCGTGTAACCTCTGAAACTTAGAAAAATTTTAAATTTTGAGAATTTTTGTATGTGTTTCGGTTTAGTCCCAACCCTATTTATAAGCATGTTTAAGGTCTCGATGACCTATTTAAGAGACTCTATGTTTGAGAATGATGAATAGTTGTATGAAATTTATGTAAATGTTTTTGATCTGTCTGGTAATACCCTTAACCCTAATTAGGTGACAAATACGGGATAGGGGTGTTACATTTGGTTGGTATCAGAGCTACGGTTTAGTCGATTCTAAGACTAGCATAGAGTGTCAGAGTCTAGCTATACATGCCATATATCTGAACTGTGATAGTGTGATGAATCATGACGTGTAAAATGTGATTTTTCTATAGTAATAGATCCCAAAAGAGCCGTAGCTGACGACGTAGAAAGTAATGCGCCTACTTCCGTGCAAGGGACGGTGCCCTCTGATCCGAGACCGACTACGAGCGATCAGGAGGGAGAAGCTAAACAAGCTTTCTTCTAGATGATGAGTCAATGGTTTACTCAATTCATGAGGAATAACCCGACTACTTCGTAATCCCCGCCCCCAGTTAATCCCCCTCAGACATCTGATATACTTCCGACAACAAATTTGAATCTGTTGAATAAGCCTCCAGTTGACAAGATTTGTAAATATGGGGCTAAAGAATTTCGGGCTACGAGTGATGATGATGCTGAAAAGGCTAAGTTCTGGTTAGAAAATACTATCCGGGTATTTGATGAAATGTCTCTGACTCCAAAAGAATGCATAAAATGTGTTGTATCTTTGCTCCGAGATACAGCTTATCAATGGTGGAAAACTCTAATTTTTGTTGTTCCGAAAGAGCGTGTTACGTGAGACTTCTTTCAGATCGAGTTTCGGAAGAAATACATTAGTGAGAGATTCATCAATCAAAAAGAAAGAATTTCTAGAATTAAAATAGGGTCAAATGACCATTACTGAGTATGAACAAAAGTTCGTGAGATTAAGTCAGTACGCCCGAGAGTGTATATCATCTGAAGCAATAATGTGCAAAAGATTCGAAGATGGTATTAATAAAGATATTCGCTTATTAGTCGGGATCTTAGAAATAAAAAAATTCATTGTACTCGTTGATCGAGCATGCAAAGTTGAAACACTCAGGAAAGATAAAAGAAAAGCTGATTCTAAAGCCCGTGATATGAGAAAGAGATTTTTGAGCAAGTTATTTCAGTCTGATTCGAAAAGATTCAAAGATGATCAAAGTCGTTCAAGAGATAATGTGGGACATTCAAACAGAAATCGAGCTAGATCGCAGATGAGTTTCAAAACTCCAGCAACTTTAGTGGCCAGTGTTGGAAACGTCCGAACTGAGAGACCTGAATGTAAACATAATGGAAAAAGACATTTGGAAAGTTGTCGACTAAATGATAGAGTTTGTTTCAGATGTGGATCACTTGATCATTTTATCCGTGATTACCCTGAATATGTCGAGCCAGAGATTGTTCAGAATCCGAGACCTGATAATGCACCTGTGAGAGGTAGACCTTCAAAAAATGTAAGAAATGCTAGTAGTAGTTAGAGAACTACGAGAGACACTGTTGTACTATCTAAAGCTAGAGCGCCTACCAGAGCGTATGCTATCCGAGCTCGTGAGGAAGCTTCATCTCCAGATGTTATAAAGGGTACTTTTACTCTTTATAATACTTCTGTGATTGCATTGATAGATCCTGGTTATACGCATTCATATATATGCATGAATTTAGTATTCAGTAAGACCTTGCCTGTAGAGTCTACTGGGTTTGCTATAAAAGTATCGAACCCATTACGTAAAAGTGTCCTTGTTGATAAAGTATGCAAGAACTGTCCGTTAATGTTTTGAGATATCTGTTTCCCAGTTGATTTGATGCTCTTACCATTTGATGAGTTTGATATCATTCTGGGTATGGACTGGTTGACATTGCATGATGCTATTGTGAATTGTAAAAGAAAAACTATTGATTTGAGATATCTGAATGATGAAATTGTACGGGTTGAGTCTAATGATTTGAATGGATTGCCTGCTGTGATATCGGTATTGAAAGCTCAAAGATATTTGAAAAAGGGATATGAGGCATATTTTGCTTATGTGATTGATTCAAAAGTGTCTGAAAGGAAAGTTGAATCAGTGCCTATTGTCTGTGAATTTTCTAATGTGTTTCTTGAAGAATTATCGGGTTTGCCTCCAATTCATGAAGTTGAGTTTGGTATTGTTCTATTGCCTGGTACTACACCTATTTCGATAGCTCCGTATAGAATGACACCAACAGAATTGAAAGAGTTAAAGTCACAGTTGCAAGAGTTGACCGATAGAGGATTCACTAGACCGAGTTTTTCACCTTGGGGTGCTCCTGTTCTGTTTGTGAAAAAGAAAGATGGCACGATGAGAATGTGCATTGATTATCGTCAGTTGAATAATGTGACTATAAAGAATAAATATCCGTTGCCCAGAATTGATGATTTATTTGATCAGTTAAAATGAGCTACTGTATTTTCGAAGATTGATCTGAGATCGTGATACTACCAATTGAGAGTAAAAGATTCAGACATACCGAAAACTACTTTCAGAATGAGGTACGTGCATTATGAGTTTTTAGTTATGCCATTTGGAATAACCAATACTCCTGCTGTTTTTATGGATCTGATGAACAGAATTTTCAGACCGCACCTAAATCGATTTGTTGTAGTATTCATAGATGACATATTGATTTATTCATGTGATGAAAATGAACATGCTGAACATTTGAGAATCGTGTTGCAAACTCTAAGAGAAAAGCAATTGTATGCGAAATTCAGTAAATGTGAATTCTGGTTGCACGAGGTTAGTTTTTTAGGACATATTATGTCAGCTTCTAAAATTCGAGTGGATCCGAGTAAGATTTCTGCTGTTCTGGATTGGAAACCTCCGAAGAATGTGTCTGAAGTCCGTAGTTTTCTGGGGTTAGCTGGTTATTATCGTCGATTTGTTAAAGGATTTTCAGTGATAGCTACTCCGTTGACTAGATTACTTCAGAAAGATGTTAGATTTGAATGGACGGATAAATGCCAGAAAAGTTTTGATCAATTGAAAACTCTGTTAATAGAAGCTCTAGTGTTGGTACAGCCAGAATCGGGCAAAAAATTTGTGATTTATAGTGATTCTTTGCTAAACGGTCTGGGATGTGTTTTGATGCAGGAAAGCAAAGTTATAGCTTATACATCGAGACAATTGAAGCCTCATGAAAAGAACTATCCGACGCACGACCTTGAGCTAGCTGCGATTGTATTTGCACTTAAGATTTGGCGCCATTATCTGTATGGTGAGAAATGTCATGTCTTTTCAGATCATAAAAGTCTGAAATATTTGATGACCCAGAAAGATTTGAACCTGCTTCAAAGGAGATGGTTAGAGCTATTAAATACTATGAGCTTGTGATAGATTATCATCTGGGTAAAGCAAAAGTTATTGCTGATGCATTGAGTAGAAAATCATTGTTTGCACTACGTGCTTTAAGTGCTTAGTTAGATTTATCCGATAATAGTTTTTGATAGATGAATTAAAAGCGAAACCGCTGTTTGTACAGGAAATATGTGATGCTCAAAAGCTTGATAATGAATTGTTATTGAAGCGAGCTCAGTGTGATTCTAATTCTGAATCTGAATTTCAAATTGTTGATGATTGCTTGAGATTCCGAGATCGTATCTGTGTTCCGAGAAATCCGGAGTTGATTCAACTGATTTTGAGTGAAGCACATAACAATTGTCTATCTGTTCCTCCGGAAGTACTAAATGGTACCATGATTTGAAACGACACTATTGGTGGTCTGGTATGAAACGAGACATTTCTGACTTTGTTTCAAAATGTTTAGTCTGCCAACAAGTGAAAGCTGAACATCAAGTTCCATCTGGTTTGCTACAACCGATTTTAATTCCTGAATGGAAATGGGATAGAGTGACGATGGATTTTGTTTCGGGATTGCCTCTAACTCCGAGAAAGAAAGATGCGATATGGGTCGTAGTTGATCGATTAACTAAATCCGCCCATTTTATTCCGGTAGAAGATCTGACTACTCACTTGATAAGTTAGCTTAGCTTTGTATTATTGAGATTGTGAGATTGCACGGTGCCACTATCCATTATATCAGATAGAGATTTGAGATTTACATTAAGGTTCTAGAAGAAATTGCAAGAAGCTTTAGGCACGAACTTGCATTTCAGTACAGCTTTTCATCTGCAAATAGATGGTCAATCCGAGCAGATCATTCAGATTCTTGAGGATATGTTAAGATGTTGTATTCTTAAATTTGACAGTACGTGGGAACAGTACCTACCATTGATTGAATTTGCATACAATAATAGTTTTCAGTCAAGCATTAAAATGGCACCATATGAAGCTTTGTACGGACGTAAATGTCATACACCTCTATATTGGACTGAGCTCAGTGAGAATAAACTACTTGGAGTCGGTTTGATAAAAATTTAGAACAGAAAGTGAAACTAATATGAGATTGTTTGAAAGCAGCATCTGATCGTCAGAAGTCTTATGCGGACTTAAAACGAAAAGATATAGAATTTGAGATAGACGACAAAGTATTTTTGAAAGTGTCTCCGTAGAAGAAAGTGCTTCGATTCAGATGTAAAGGCAAGTTAAATCCGAGGTTCATCGGGCTGTATGAAATCATTGAACGTGTTGGGCCTATTGCGTATAGATTAAGGTTGCCCTCTAAATTAGAAAATGTATTTCATGTCTCAATGTTCCGTAGATATCGTTCCGATCCGTCTTATGTGATTACTCCGTCTGAAATTGAAATTCGATCTGATATGACATATGAAGAGGAACCGATTCATATCTTAGCTCGTGAAGTGAAAAAGTTGAGAAATAAGAAAATACCGTTAGTGAAAATATTGTGGAATCGTCATGGAATTGAAGAGGCAACATGGGAGCCGAAAGATTCAATGAGACAGCAATATCCGACTCTATTTAACGGCAAGATTTTCGAGGACGAAAATCCCTAAGGGGGGAGAATTGTAACAGTCTGGTTTATACCCTAGTTGAAATAGTAGTTTCGGGACCACAAATCCAAGTCTATAAAATAATTTAATATTATTTTCTGTGACTTTGATGTGTGATTAAGCATGTGCTAAATTTTTCTGAGTTAATTTGTCCGTTTATGTGTTTAATTTGATAAAAAGGATTGAATTGCATCAAAGGCAAACTTCGAATGTTAAGGTATCAATGTGTTATGGCTTTGTAAGATGGAGGCCTTAAATGGAAATTAGACCACTTTTAGAGATAGTGGGTGGTAATGGTTAAGAATAACCTTCCTTTATATGTTATTTATATTTATTAGTAAAGGTTAAAATTGTAAAATGATAAATAAACTATTAACTCATGAATCATAAAATAAATAAGTATGAAAATGGATTCATTCATCTATTTACCACCGAAAAACAAAGAAAAATTAAGCTAGGAATTTGGCTAGATTGAGGCACAAATTCAAGGTATGTTTTAGTCGGTTTTCGATAATTTCTACGTTTTTACAATCGTTGCTTTGTCTACTATCAAGCCCATGTCTCAATTTTGTGTATTGATGATGTTTGTGAGATATGTCATTGATGATATGTTGAGCTTTGATGATTTATGGTGTTAAATGAAAGATTGGAGCTAGATGAACATGTTTTGTTCTTGAAATTTTGATAAATTTAGTTAATTAGGGCTAAATTGAGAAAATAGTAACTTTAGGGACTAAATTGCAAAATTTATGGAAATATGGACTCGCATAAGATGTATGAATAATCGGCTAAGCATGAGTATGGGTTGATTTTGTGAATTTGATGTTTTGAGAAAAATGGACTAAATTGATAAATAGTGCAAATGTGAGGGTTAATTTACAAATAGCTCTAAATGTGTGTCCTTAGATTGAATTGAATGAGTTAGTGAATAAAAGGGTTAATTCTGAATATGTATAGATCAAGAACCGAGGAAAACGAACTTAGATCGCGGGAAAGCGAAAATAACTGAGTAGCTGTTTCCATTCCGTTAAATCAAATCTGAAGTAAGTCATTATGCAAATAAATGTATTTGTATTGAATTGTGCATATTTATATGACTATTGATAATAGTGAATGCTTACGAGATGCTACGTATATGAATTCTGAGATAATATCGATATAGTGATAATGTCCGAGAAGTCTCGTACGAACCTAGGAATAGATAGGATTAGTTATGTCATGACATAGGTATCTGTTCTGTTTTTTCATGTAAGAACACGTTTGGGACAGTGGCATCAATATCTGAGTACACGTAAGACCTCGTTTGGGACATTGGCATTGTACAACTATTCCGAGCTTTCAAAGTACCCTATTAGGTTCTTAGCGATTCAACGGGCAAGTCTGTGATACGAATGGCAATGTGAATTATAAATCCATTTCAGGTACGATGAATATACACTGAATGTGTATACAAGGTAAGTACCTATGTGATTTTTATTTGTAGAAATGTATGATTGAATATGAGAATGTGAATGAGATGCAAGAATGGTTATGAAAGAGATATGTGTATATAAGATGTATGAATTGATGAATGTGGCAAATATGATCAAGAAAATGGTTATAAGCATACATGATAGGTTTATTTATATATGACTTAGTAAGCTTTTGGAAAGCTTGCACTGTGTGTGTTTTCTCTGTTTTATAGATCGTCAAAGCTACTGAAGGCTCAGGACCGTCGAGGACCATCACACTACTCAACTTGTTTTGGTACATTTTGGAAGATGTATATAGCTAGATATGGCATGTATAGGCTAGTTAATGGGTAAGTGTGAAATGTGAACTTAGCCATGTGAATTGGCTATTTATATGTTGGCATTATGCTTGAATGAATGTGTTATATGATACATATCTTGATATGGTTTGAAGCATATGAAATGGTTAAGTTTTTAGTAAGTAAATGAATGAGTTATGCTTGTGATGAGATGAGTTTTAGTCTTGTACTTTAACATGGTTGGAATTGGTATTGAATGTATGAATTGGATGGTTAATTTGGTATGTTCTTGGTTGCCAAATAGGCATGAGTTTTCTTAATGATTTTGCTAATAGGTAAGACCTATATGAGTGGCATTTTGGCTTTGCAAATGGCCTATAATGTCACATGGTTGTGGCACATGGGCTTGCCTAGTGACCATGGGGCTAAGTCAGTAGCTAGCTTAAGAGCACACGGCCAGGGTACAGGGCGTGCCTTGTAGCCGTGTAAAGAAGTCAGTATATGGCCTAGTAGTACACGACATTGGCACATGGACGTGCCTGTTAGCCATGTGGTTTTGGCAGGATCGACCACGGCCAAGCAACACGAGCGTGCTTGGTGGCCGTGGAGTAATGCCAGTTTCGACCACGGGAAGGACACACGGACGTGTCTAGCCGCCGTGGGAGGCAAACGGCCTTCCCACACGGGCGTGTAACCTCTGAAACTTAGAAAAATTTTAAATTTCTGAGAATTTCTGTATGTGTTTTGGTTTAGTCCCAACCCTGTTTATAAGCATGTTTAAGGTCTCGATGACCTATTTAAGGGACTCTATGTTTGAGAATGATGAATAGTTGTATGAAATTTATGTAAATGTTTTCGATCTGTCTGGTAATACCCTTAACCCTAATATGACGACGGATACGGGATAGGGGTGTTACAGGTTAGCCCAAATTAAAATTAATATAATTTGGTTAAGATTTATTAGGCTTTAGTTATTAAATAAAGTATGGATCAAATATGTGTAAATACTCTAGTAACTAATTTCTAATTGATGATGGGTTGATTAGAAATTAGGGTTAGTGTGCAAAAGTTATGATCCCCAAATTACATATACATAACTTTTCTAACATCTCATATTTAGAAAAGAGGGAGCCACATTCTCTAAATTACTTGTGTGCTAATTTGAAAGATCAAAACTATAAAATTCGAAGATTTCACTTCTGCATTTAATTTTATTCTTAATTTATTCTTGATAACAGATCCTTATTAATAAAGTTTTATATTATATTTTATTTTTATGGTTGTAACGCACAAGGCTATGCAACCAACTATTACTATAATTTATAAGAGGACTATGATGGGTGGAATGGAAGAAACCACCTGCAAGGGTTTGGGTTTTGAATACCAACTAGGTAGTAAAAGCTCAATCAAGATTGGCTTTTGTTGGAGGTTTAGTGTGAGATGAAAGGGGCAATTGTAGCCAATGATTTATGTTAAAAATAGGTAGTCAGACAACGTCTAAACAGAGCTCAAGGGTGTCTGTGAGGGGTCACGTCCAGCAAAAACAAATTAGGTATCTCAAAATTAATAGTTGAAATGGATGCACTTCTTGTGGTACATTTCTTGACTTGACCATTTGATGACAATCACTCATTTGGCACTTCAATTTCAGATTGTTTAGAATTGATTAATGAAAGGTGGGTTCTTGAAATGAGACACGAACTAAGAGAAGGAAATAAGTGCATGGACCATCTAGCAAATTTGGCACAAGACTTAGCACTTGGAGTTGTCCTTCCCCACACTCCACCGATGAGCGTCCCCTCCCTTCTACAGGTCGATGCTTGTGTAAAAAGGGTAAGTTTATAATTTTTCCATCTCTCTTTATGCAGCAAAAAAAAAAAAAATGATTACTTCTATATACATAATGGAAATTATAAAAACTTACCAACAAATTAAGTAAACTTGCATTAATTTTCTTTAGGCTTGGTATAATATTTGGTGTTTGAACTTGATTCTTTTTTAATTTGGTACATAAACTTTTATTTTATCTAATCTGGTACTTAAATTTGTTGAATGTTATGTAAATTATCCAAAAACAATAATGATGTTATTTTTTTTATGAGAGGACATAAACAATTAATGTATAACTAACAAGTGATAGATACAGTGGAATTTAATGATGGTAATGGTTACATTATTACTATAATTTATAAGAGGACTATGATGGGTGGAATGGAAGAAACCACTTGCAAGGGTTTGGGTTTTGAATACCAACTAGGTAGTAAAAGCTCAATCAAGATTGGCTTTTGTTGGAGGTTTAGTGTGAGATGAAAGGGGCAATTGTATCCAATGATTTATGTTAAAAATAGGTAGTCAGACAACGTCTAAACAGAGCTCAAGGGTGTCTGTGAGGGGTCACGTCCAGCAAAAACAAATTAGGTATCTCAAAATTAATAGTTGAAATGGATGCACTTCTTGTGGTACATTTCTTGACTTGACCATTTGATGACAATCACTCATTTGGCACTTCAATTTCAGATTGTTTAGAATTGATTAATGAAAGGTGGGTTCTTGAAATGAGACACGAACTAAGAGAAGGAAATAAGTGCATGGACCATCTAGCAAATTTGGCACAAGACTTAGCACTTGGAGTTGTCCTTCCCCACACTCCACCGATGAGCGTCCCCTTCCTTCTACAGGTCGATGCTTGTGTAAAAGGGTAAGTTTATAATTTTTCCATCTCTTTATGCAGCAAAAAGAAAAAAAAATGATTACTTCTATATACATAATGGAAATTATAAAAACTTACCAACAAATTAAGTAAACTTGCATTAATTTTCTTTAGGCTTGGTATAATATTTGGTGTTTGAACTTGATTCTTTTTAATTTGGTACATAAACTTTTATTTTATCTAATCTGGTACTTAAATTTGTTGAATGTTATGTAAGTTATCCAAAAACAATAATGATGTTATTTTTTTTTATGAGAGGACATAAACAATTAATGTATAACTAACAAGTGATAGATACAGTGGAATTTAATGATGGTAATGGTTACATTATTTAGAGTTTCTCTATTTCACTAAATAAGGTGCTCAAATTTTACTTTTCATTGAGGCTGAAATTACTTTAATTATTGATTGCATGAACGATTCAAGAGGGATTGCATGCTTAAAGCATAGTTTAGTCGTCACAAAACTCCCAATTCCACAAAAAAATATCGTTAGTATTAAAAGAAATTTATGTTCGAAAATTGTGCTTTGAATTATACTTAACAATTTGATATTAAAGAAGAAAACAAGAATTTTGAAAACCTAAAATAAAAGAAATTCATTATGTTAAATTAAAAAATAAAATAAAAGTAATTGAAGATTTAAAATCCAAAAATTAATTTCATGCCATCACCACATGTTAATCATACATTGATTACTTTTATTACTTTGTAAAAATAACACTATATGTTGCATTTGGCAAAAGTATTATTTTTACACATGTTTTAGTATAAGTGCTAGCAATAAACTAATTCAATTGGTAATATTTAACCACTTCCATGACTTCTATTTGTTTACATGTAAAAAGTTTTACAAAAAATATTTTTTTATTTTCTTGTGTTTGTTTCATATAAAACAGTTTGGTCAACGGAAAATAACTTACAGGTTAACATAAAATAAATCTTTTTTTCCTATAAGATGACTTACCCTTTTGAAAAGCGTAAGTCATTTTTCGAAAAGAGCTCTTTTATAGGTAATTTTATTTTTATATAAAAATTCACTTAAATCAAGCTTAATATTATTATATTGATAATAAATTTTATTTTATTTTTAAAATATTTAAATATTAATATAAAATATTATATTTTTCAATATTATTAAACATACATATTTAATTATTTATATTTACTCATATAATTAATTATTAATATAATTAATTATTTTAATAAATTATTTAATATTTTAATTTTATTTTAATAATAAATTTTAAAATAATAATTTTAAATAATATTCTTCACATATTATTGTAAATATATAATATTAATATTTTAATAATAAATATTTATTACAATTTTAAATATATTAATAACAAATGTTTTGTAGTATAAAGGTTAAAATATGTCATAAGTCTATGTACTCTTTATAAATTTGCAATTTAGTCTCTGTACTTTTATTTTCAAGAATTTAGTCTCTCTACTTTTTAGGTTTGAAAATCAAGTCCAATTGTTGACATTGTTAAATTTTTTGTCAATTTTGTTGATGTCACATTTTAAATAAAAAATATTTACTTGATAGTCATGTAACTAAAAATGACGTTGTAATGAATCTGAATTTAACAAAATATTTTTAATATATGCAAAAACAATATAAAATATAAATTTATAGATATAAAATAAACTCAATTAAATAATGAAAGATAAGAAAATTTCAAATGTATGTTAGTTTCATTGAAAACAACTTTTATGAAATATTTTAAGAAATTTATCAAACAACAAAAAATATTTTACACAAATTCATCCAAACACCAGAAAATATTAACTTTTATAGGAAAGAAAGTTATTTTCTAAAAATCATTTTTCGGAAGTCGTTTTCAATAAAACAAAGAAACCCTTACTTTTAGCAATGGGAAGGAAAATTTTTCACTTCTTCTGAAGAGGTTTTATTTTTTTATAAGAGTTATTACTCAACTTTTTATTTTAGAGTTTAAATTTATAATAATTATTTTTATTTTATGTCTAATTATTGTAATAAATAAGTTTTTTCCTCGTATTATTATACTAATAACTAAATGAGGCAATATATTAGAGTAATTTGTGTTTTGTGTAACGTTTTTCAAGTTTAAGTATCTTAGGTATAGATGGATTAAAGGATATGATACAGTTGGTATGGGAAAGAAAAAGAAAAAACTAGTAGTGAAGTCGAAAGGTGATATTGGGTTGGATCGGCCATTCTATCCTTCATTTATTTCCTCTCCTGTTCTCTTAGCCCATAATTCTAAGTCTTAATCAACTTTTGGGTTAGAAGTTGGTACATATATAGTAATCCCATTTTAGGTTTAGGGTTTTTGTAAGGTGAGTGAGTGTGTAATTTTCTTCCTCTCCGCGAAGGCAGCCGCTTGGGAGACAGGAGAAACATGAAGACCATTCTTTCTTCCGAGACGATGGACATCCCCGATGGGGTTAGCGTCAAAATAAAAGCCAAGGTTATCGAAGTTGAGGGTCCCAGGGGTAAGCTCATCCGCGACTTCAAGCACCTCAACCTCGATTTCCATCTCATTAAGGACGAGGAGACCGGCAAGCGTAAGCTCAGGATTGAGGCTTGGTTCGGCTCCAGGAAGACTAGCGCCGCCATCCGCACCGCTCTCAGCCACGTCGAGAACCTCATCACCGGCGTCAGCAAGGGATACCGTTACAAAATGAGGTTCGTCTATGCTCACTTTCCCATCAACGCCTCCATTACTAACGCCAACAAGTCCATCGAGATCCGTAATTTCCTTGGCGAGAAGAAGGTCATCTCTCTACCCTTTCTTCTGCTTATATTGGATTGGAATCTGACTGTTACTGTTCATTCTTTTATTTTATTTTTTATTTGAGGAAGGCATTTATTACTGTTTTTATTTCATATGGTTTTATGTTCTATTGTAGGGAATATAAATTTCTTAGGAAGAACTGTTTTCTGTCAATCCATGTTGTTCTGACTTCATTCGCTTATGCGTAGACATGGGCAGCCATTACTTTTTTCAATCCAACTGTTCACCATGCTCAATTGTCGTCATGTTATTGTTTCAAGAGTTGGAGATATACCTGCTAATAACCTGAAATTATATATAAATATTGGCTGCTCATCTTCTGTGGGTGAACAAACAGGTGCGTAAGGTGGATATGTTGGAAGGGGTTTCCATAGTTCGATCTGAGAAGGTGAAGGATGAGATTGTTTTGGATGGTAATGATATTGAACTTGTGTCACGATCAGCAGCTTTGATAAATCAGGTAACCATTGAACCTGTTACACAATATTTCACATGCGTGCTCTGTACATACAACTTAAATATTTTGCTTTCGTGATCTAAGTGTTGGACCTTGGTATGAAACAGAAATGCCATGTGAAGAACAAGGATATTAGAAAGTTCCTTGATGGTATCTATGTTAGTGAGAAGGGAAGGATCGCTGAAGAGGAATGAATGATGGGGTTTTCTCTTGAGACATAGTTGTAGTTCTGCTTTATTGAGAACTTGGTTTTTGTTTTGACTTGAATTCAACTGCAAAGTACAAGGATGTTATCTTTATTTATTCTTGAGAAAATATTGAATCTTTTGTTTGAATTTTGTACTTCAATTATGTCTTGATGCATTTTTAAGCGTTGTGTTTTCTGTGTGCTGGTTTTGAGAAATTTCCTTGTGCCATGGTTATCGGTGTCAGAAGTATGTGAACTCATAATAGATGAACTGAGTGGCGGAGCTGGGTATGGAATTAAATTATATATTTTTACAATTTGGTAAAATGTAATTTCATCCTCTTTTATATTTATAATTTAAAAAAAATTATATATTTTACGATTTGGTAAAATGTAATTTCATCCTTTTTATATTTATAATTTTAAAGGGTTAAATTAAATTTTTATTATTTTTAGGATGAACTCATTTCAAGCATGTGTTTTCCTTTCACTTAGGAGTTGAATATAAAGGTATTTTAGACGTCACATATGCGTCGAATGAAACCGTTATTTATCACCTTCTCTTTCAGAGAATTTTTTCTTGTTAATCAATAAAAACGAAGTGGATTCTTAAGAAAAGAGGTGGTATACATGACACTCAAATGCCAATTTTTTTTTTTTTAGCTAGAATCGTTTCTAAGACATGCATTATGATATTTGTTTTCTTCTTTTATTTTATCAAACTTAATTATCTTTTTATTTTCTCGGTATTTTATTTTAAGCCTCAAATCATATATTTATCATAAATTATATTTAAAAATAAATGTAATTCTCACGTATATATATATATATATATATATATCATGTAATTCAAAATAAATAAATTAAACTTTCATAATCAAATCCGATACCAGGATAAACTGTTTTTTTTTTATCATAGTAACAATTTAATTATCTCATTATTAAAACTTTTGGTTTATTTTAAGCTCAATGTTTGGTTTAACCCACATCAATTTAGAGTAACTTCATTTAATTATTATATTAAGAATTTTACTCAATTTAAGGCTCACTAATTTTTCAATGACAATAAATGAATTCATGCTTCATTCAAACAATTAATTGTCGAGAAATCGACTTTTTATTAAAAAACTAAAATGGGAGTCGTCACTAATCTTTTTTTATAAGGTGCGATCGGATCACCTCATAATTCGATCGTTTTAATGAACGGTTTGATTTATTAAAATAATGTTTTTCAATCTACAAAGTCCAGAAAATAGGTTCGGGAGTCGGTTACGTACGAGGAAGGATTAGCATCCTCGTAACGCCCAAAATTGATACCTAGTTGATTAATTAATATATTAGTGTCGAAAGTTGAAAACTTGAAAAGAGTTTAAAATACGATTCCTCTTTGTTTTAATGTTATTTTTACTTAAAAATTACTTGAATAAATTGAAACATATGTTAAAGACCCTCTTATCTCGAGGTAACAAAATCCCACATCCCGTAAGTTAGGACACGACACCTCGAATCCTTGAGGATAAGCTTGTTTTTATTTTTTTATTTAAAAATCTCATGTATTTTAATTTCAAAAGGATATTCGGTTATTTAGATTCAACGAGAAAATTAAACCCCATATGTTAATGTACGACTTCTCGAATCTCCAAATACGAAATATTGCCTATTTTTAAGGTTTTTCCCTTTTTTTAAATAATAACAAATACAATATTTAAAACAATATGTATTTAGTTTATTCGAGTATGGTACATCAATGGATAAATATATTTAAATTCAATGTATAAAATAGTGATAAATGAAATAATATATAATAGCTATATGGGTAAAATGTTAAAATAAACAAATAGAGGAACACTATAATAATACTAACGTGATTGTAGTAATGATGGCATAATATGCATAATAGTGTAATAATAATAACAATAATGAAAGTGATAATAATGATAATAATAATACAAATAATAACAACAATAATAAATAATCTAATTTTGAAAGTAAAACACAATAAATAAATAAGTAATAAATAATAGAATAATAACGATAATAAAGGCAAAGAATAAAATAAAATAAAATGCACAATAAATACAAAACCAAATTTTTAAAAAATGGTAAGTAAATAAATAAAACAAAAAAACTAGACAGTATTTGAAATTATATAAAAGGATTAAATTGACATTAAAATAAAATTAAGTGTCTAAATCATAATAAAATAAGTTCATGAATATAAGAGGCGCTAAATTGAAACCTAAATAAAAATTTAGGGGAGAAATCGGGAAAAAAATAAAATGAAGGACTAAATTGTAACGCGATAAAAAAGAATAGGGGCTGAAAAGGAAAATATCCCTGCCCTCCTTATGCGCACCGTTTTAAAGGATCAAATAAAAAATAAAAATTAAATGGGATAAATTTAAAAAAAAAAAGGAAATATGACTATTGCAAGCGGAAGGACTAAAACTGAAATTAGAACCCCTTAGAGCAAAACACACGGATCCTAGGTCAGGCGGATCGGGTCGACCAGAACAACGTCGTTTTGGGGCCTTTCAGACCCATCCAAAACAGCGTCGTTTCCCTATGGCTATTTAAGTTAAAAAATTTTTAAAAAAAAAATCATTTCAGCCCTTGAATAAAAAAAAAAAAAAAACCCCAAAACCCCTTTTCTCTTTTTCTCTGCAGCGGGCCCTAAGACCGGCCACTGGTCCGGAGAGTCGCCATCGCGCCAGCCACCAGTCACCGGCGAATGCGTCGCCGTCCACAGTAGCCGAAAAATCACTCGAACCCTAATTTTTTGTATTTTTTCGCGTAGATCCCTTTTTTGGAGTTGAAATCACCCAAAATCAAAGCCAAAGTTCAAAAAAAAGGAAAACCCTTTCGATTTTATTCTTTTGACTTAACCCTCGACGAATCCTTTTAGGGACTCGGAGGTCCTCGCATCGGAACCCACCCACGACGGCAAAAAACCGAATACCATGTGAGTTTTTTTATATATAATATAATAGATTCAAAGAAAAATAAAATATAAAAATATAATCTTTGAAGTTTTTTTTTTTTTTGATTTTGTATTTGGATTGTTTTGTTTTGTGTTTTTTTTTTTTGTTTCGATTTCTATTTCAAAGACAATCCCCTTTTACAATTGGTTTTTGTAGGCTTTTTATAGGCAAATTACAATATTATTGTTCTATTTTTCTCTACTGTTTACTACTGTTTCTTTTACGTGTTGCTTCTTTTTTGCAGGTGGTGGTTGAGTCAACAGCAGGACGGGGGTAGTTGGCGGTGGTAGATCTCGGGCGAAGAGAGCGGAGCGGAGGCTAGGGTTTTGATTTTACTGAAAAGAGTTTAGGTTGTGGGCCATTTGGGCCATTAGGGTTTTAATTTTTTTTTTGGGCTTTGTAATTTAAGTAATAGGTTTTGTTTATTTTTATTTTCATCTATTTTTTTTTGTTTGGGCTGATTGGTTTGGTTTGTTTGGGCCCAAACAAAATTGGGCTTCTATAGCTGCCCCTCTTTGCTTATTGTCGTGTAACGAGAATGGAGTAAAGACATTAAGAAAGACCAATTTTTTCTGGTCTTGCCGAATCTCGACTTCCTTGGTGCTTCTCTTTTCCAAGTGGCTTCATTCCATCCCACTGCAACTTCAGGGGTGTAGAATTTTTTGCTTTGATCTACTCCACTGCAACTTCAGGGAGATAAGACTTGTAGCTTAAATCTGTTTCGCTGCAACTTCAGGGAGATAAGATTTGTAACTTGTAGTTTTAATCTATTCCACTGCAACTTCAGGGAAATAAGATTTGTTATTTTCAATCTGCTTCACTGCAACTTCAGGGAGAAAAGATTTGTGGCTTCAATCTGCTCCACTGCAACTTCAAGGAGATAAGATTCGCCATGGTAGATTTAATCCGACCTACTACAACTTCAGAGGTATAGGATTTGTGACTTGTAGCTTTAATCTATTCCACTGCAACTTCAGGGAAATAAGATTCGTTATCTTCAATCTGCCCTATTGCAACCTCAGGGAGATTAGATTTGTAACTCGTAGCTTTAATCTATTCCATTGCAACTGCAGAGAAATAAGATTCGCTATCTTCAATTTGCTCCACTGTAACTTCAGGGAGATAAGATTTGTAACTTCAACCTGCTCCACTGCAACTTCAAGAAGATAAGGTTTATAGTTTTAATCTGCTCTACTGCAACTTCAGAGAGATAAGATTTGCTATCTTCAATCAGCTCCACTGCAACTTCAGGGAGATAAGTTTCACTATGGTAAATTTAATCGACCTACTGCAACTTCAGAGGTTTAAAATTTGTGACTTGTAGCTTTAATCTATTCCACTACAACTTCAGGGAAATAAGATTCGTTATCTTCAATCTGCTCCACTGCAACCTTAGGGAGATTAGATTTGTAACTTGTAGCTTTAATCTATTCCACTGCAACTTCAAGGAAATAAGATTCGCTATCTTCAATACAATCCACTACAACTTCAGGGAGATAAGATTTGTAACTTCATCCTGCTTCACTGCAACTTTAGTGAGATAAAGTTTATAGTTTTAATCTACTCTACTGCAACTTCAAAGAGATAAGATTTTCTATCTTCAATCAGCTCCACTGCAACTTTAGGGAGATAAGATTTGTGGCTTTAATCTGCTCCACTGCAACTTCAAGGAGATAAAATTTACCATGATAACTTCAATCCATACCACTGCAACTTCAGGGGTATAGGATTTATGGTTTGTTACTCCATTCTTTAGGTAACATGACCTGTAGAATCCATTTCATTAGCTTATGTTTATGCCAAGCGGTTAGGATGTTATAATCAGAATTGATCAAATGCTCCTAACTAGATGTGTATGAATGATGTTTGCATGAATGCAGAATGTCATTTTTCGAGAATGATCCCCTTTTAATGCTTAGGTTGACATTGCTAGTTGTTCATCAAGGTTCTATCGCTGATGCATTACCCTGCCTTATTGTTCAGCTGGTATCTTTAACATGAAACTCGAAGAAATAATAACAATTTAGACTATTCTTTCCTAAATGTTTCCAACTCTTAGATTTGGTTAGTTCTAATCAGTGGTCCTACTTCAAATCCTTGTATTATTTAGAAAAATTTCAGAGCAATATGCAAAACTCCTTTTTCTTGAATATTATTAGTCCATTAATCGTTATTTCAATGTAGAAATGCTTGAAAAAGATTGTAACAATGGATAGGATTGAAATTTATTGAGAACAAAACTCGAAATGTATAAATTAATCAAAATAAAAAATTTTCTAAAATACAAAGTGAGTAATATGAACGTAGGTGCCCCCAGATATCATAGCATGAGCTTCTCCGTACAAACTTCTCGAGGACCATTTTGAACTTGATATGTGTTTAGAAGACCTAGAGTACAACCACATGCCCCATCTTCGATCAAAATTTGAATTGCCCTTTTTGGGTTTTCAACTCAAAACCCTTTGGTCTCAAGGCGCCCTTTGAGGGTTTTCGCCTTGGCCTCTCCCTTTTTTTTGAAGTGAAGTATTTCTTGACTGAGTCCAAATTCATAGGTTTAGGTAGGTTCTTTCCATCCATCTCGGTCAAAATCAACGCTCCTTCAAAAAGGCCTTCTTTACAACATTAGGTCCTTTCTAGTTTGGCATCCACTTTCCTCTAAAATCCTTTTGTATGGGCAGAATCTTTTTCAATACCAAGTCTCCTTCATGGAATTCTCCAGGATGAACATTTTTTTATAAGCTGGCATCATTTGTTTTTGGTACATCTGGCCATGAGGGATAGCTTTCAACCTCTTCTCTTCAATCAAGTTCAATTGATCGTATCGGGATTGAATTCATTCTACTTCGTCTAATTTCAACTCTACCAAAACTTGGAGAGAAGGAATCTCGACTTCGATGGGTAAAACTGCCTCCATTCCATAGACCAATGAGAAAGGCATTGCCCCGGTGGAGGTCCTAACAGATGTTCGATAAGCATAAAGGTCAAATGGTAACTTCTCATGCCAATCTTTATAAGTCTCAGTCATTTTCCCCACGATCTTCTTAATATTCTTATTGGCTGCCTCCACTACACCATTCATTTTTAGGCGATATGGTGATGAGTTGTGGTGTTTGATCTTGAACTGACTGCAGACTTCTGATATCGTGCTGTTGTTCAAATTCAGTGATTTGTCAGATAGGATCATTTTTAGCATTCCATACCGACATATGATCTCTTTCTTCAAGAATTTGCTGACTGCCGACTTCGTGACATTGGCGTAAGAAGTAACCTCTACCCACTTAGTGAAGTAATCAATGACCACGAAGATGAATCGATGCCCATTGGAAGCTTTTGGCAATATAGTCCCAATGACATCTATGCCCCACATAGAGAAAGACTATGGAGAAATCATGACATGAAGATGTGAATGAGGCATATGAATTTTGTCTCCATAAATTTGGCACTTATGACATAGCTTGGCGTAATTAATACAATCCCCTTCCATGGTGGACCAATAATACCGGATCTCATGATTTTTCTAGCCCTTATGAAACCATTAGCATGTGTTCCACAAACACTCTCATGGGCTTCTTCCAAGATTTTCTTAGCCTAAATAGCGTCCACGCATCTTAGTAGCACTTGATCATTTCTTCTTTTGTATAGGATCTCCCTATCCAAGACATAGTCACCGGCTAGTCTTCTCAACATCTTTTTATCATTCTCGGTTGCTCAATTAGGGTACTCACGATTCTTCACATATCGCAGTATATTGTGGTACCAAGGGTGATCATCCTTTTCTTCTTCTTCGATATTGTAATAATAAGTTAGAGTATCATAAACACTCATCTAGATAGGCTTTACATCCTCTTGTTTGTTCACTTTGGCCATGGAAGCTAAGGTAGCCAGGGCATCAGCTATTTGATTTTCATCTCGTGAGAGATAGAAGAAGGTGATGTCATTAAACTCTTCAATCAGCTCTAGAACCAGCCTACGATAATTAATCAATTTGGAGTCTTTCATCTCTCATTCACCTTTGAGTTGATAGATCACTAATCCAGAATCCCCAAATACCTCTAGCACTTTGATCTTATGTTCTATGGCTGCAAGGATACCCATGATGCATGCTTCGTATTCTTCTTTATTGTTCGTGCAATCAAAATCTAATTTACTAGTGAATGGATAATGATCTCCGTTTGGGGATACCAGGACTTCCTAGATTCCATTACCCACAGCGTTTGAGGCTACGTCAAAGTTTAGTTTCCAAGGATGGCCTTCTTAATAGTCATCTTCGGTGGTTGCAACATACCTTAGATCTTCATTTGAGAAATCAAAATTTAGAGGCTCGTGATCTTCTAGAGCTCTACTGGCCAGAAAATCTATAATTACGCTCCCTTTTATAGCTTCTAATTCACATAAACTATATCAAACTAGGAAAGAAAAATTTTCCACCGGGCCATTCTTCCATTCAAAGCAGTCGACTCCATCATGTACTTTAGAGGGTCCAATTTTGAGATAAGCCAAGTTGTGTAGTACAACATGTACTGTCTCAGTCTTGAGTTGTCCAGATCAAGGCGCAATACAACTTCTCGATTGGTGAATATCTTGTCTCACATTCAGTGAATTTTTACTGCGATAGTATATCGCACATTCTTTTCTTCCTGACTCATCATGTTGGCAGATCACGCATCCCATCAAATTCTCAAATACTGCCAAGTACAGTATCAGTGGCTTATTTAGACTAGGTGGCATCAATACTAAGGTATTGGACAAGTAATGTTTAATCTTGACAAAATTCTTCTGGCATTCCTCATCCCATACACCTGGATTGTGTTTCTTAAGGAGACAAAATATGGGGTCGAATTTCTCGGTTAATTATGAAATGAACCTAGCGATGTAATTTAATCTTCCTAAAAAACCTCGAACTTCTTTTTGGGTACGCAATGGAGATAACTCCTGTATACACTTGACTTCATCCGGGTTGATCTCAATCTCCTTTTCATTGACCACAAATCCTAGTAATTTCCCAACCTAGCCCCGAAGGTACATTTTGCTAGATTGAGTTTTAGCTGAAATTTTCTCAACCTTAAGAATAATTTCCTTAAGACTTGCATATGCTCCTTTTCCATTTTGGATTTTGTAATCATGTCATCGACATAAACTTCAATTTCTTTGTGCATAATGTCATGAAACAAAGTTACCATGGCTCTTTGACACGTTGCTCCCGTATTTTTTAGTCCAAATGGCATCACCTTATTGCAAAATGTGCCCCACATGGTTACGAATATGGTCTTCTCCATGTCTTCAGGATGCATTTTTATCTGGTTGTATCCCGAGAAACCATCCATGAAGAAGAATAGTGAGTAACCTGCCGTATTGTCCACTAAGGTATCGATATGAGGCAATGATAAATTATCTTTCGGGCTGGCTTTGTTCAAATCCCTGTAGTCTACACACATTCATAATTTTCCATCTTTTTTAGGGACAGGGACGATATTGTCTATCCATTCTGAGTATTTAACCAATTGTAGGAAACCAGCGTCAAATTTTTTCTTAACCTTTTCTCTCTTTTTTTCAACAAGACGTCGTGCCTTATTCTTTGTAGTTTCTATTGAACTGGCTTGCATTCTTCTTTTATGGGGATCTTATGTACCATGATATCAGTACTTAGCCTAGGCATATCTTAATACAACCATGCGAAGACATCTTTGAATTCTTGGAATAACTTAATAAGGTCTCACTTTGTCTCTGCGGTGATACAAGCTTCGATCTTCACCTCTTTCTCTTCTCCTAGGCTCACAATTTGGTGGCTCTTTGTAAGGTAGGATTTATTCTCATCTTGTTCTACCATCCTTAACAAATTAGGAGATAGGTTACAATCTCGATCATCTTTAAAGTCCTAAGGTTCCTCTAGACACATATCTTGCTCAAAAGGAGATTCTAAGTCAGTAGCAGTGTAGCTCATATCATTGATATCTGGAGACCTGTTATAAGAAAGAAGGAAGACCCAAAGAACAAATGAATCTAAGAATAACTATCTGTGTGGTATGAGTATGAATGAAATGAAAAAAAAAAAGAATATTTGCCAAATGGGACACAAAGATGCATTGTTTTTATTGAAATAAAAAATAATAATGGACATGTGCCTTTTTCACAAAAGGATTCCTATTGCTCCTAGACTTAGAGCAATAAGTGTGTTTTGAATATTACTCTAAAATGATCCTAAAAACTAAAGGGATCTCCTCCACAGTCTAGTTGGTTAGAACACTTATAGGGATGTAGGAACAAATTCCTAATAGCTTTTTTAGTTCCTTCTTCGAAGGCACAAATATATTCCCCTTTTGAACCCTCGATATCTTCAAAGAATTCCAACTCTTTATTATCCACTAGGCTCTGCACTAGAGTTTTGAACTCGACGCACTTTTGAATTTTATGAAATTTATTACATGTAATGAAATGTAATGTTAATGAATGGAAAATATGCATGCAAAAAGGCGTTGATTCTAGTTCAATTCCATTAGAACATCTTTACTAGAAAACAAGTTTTTTACATAAAACGGATAAATATACGGCCTCACTTTCACACTCAAAACTTTGATTTCAAACTCCGATTCAGATTTCAAACTTTGAACGGATGGGTTCTACAAGTGGTCAGCCACTTCTCGTACTTGGACCAATGCTTTTCTCATAACGTGGTCCATATATCTGACCTACCCCTCTCACAGGTTGTCATCTTTCTCTTGTTACCTTTTCTTGGGCCATATTTGCGTGGCCATGTTGTCTTCCACTTTATTAAGAAACCCATTTTCCATTACAAGTTCTCTATTTAGCAACTGAACGTGAATCAACACCCTTTTCTATGATGAAAATGCTATGCATTCACAGTCAAAACAAAACGAAACAAGTCAGTATACACATCTAGCATTCAAAGCAAGAAATAATAAATAGAACACCTAATTGGGTGACCACTAGAGGTTCAGTATGGTTTTACCTAGGGTAAGCTCTTAAGGTTCATTATATGCAGTTCGGTTCTAAAGTAAGGGTACCTGAACCAGCAGATTCCTTGATCTTCACCAATTATAGGCTCATACAGACCGAGTTTAGTTCAAGGGAATACATTTCCCTATGGCTATATGGAGATGAAAATCTCACGAAGACATAGGTAAGGTGTATCCCGAAAGTGATCCACTATTCTATACGGAGGTAGGTAAGGTGTATCCCGAAAGCGATCCACTATCCTATACGGAGGTGAATACCTCACGAAGGAATAGTTTCTTACTACCACTTAAAAGGTATAACCAACCGGTTATGTAATGCAATATGACTCAAACCAATAAAGCAAACATATCATTATGTAACAAAATGATGAAGACCACAAAAATGACGGATGAAATGCAATGAAAGGATCGTGAATTTAAATCAAATTATCAATTTTCGACAAAAAAGACAAGAAGTAATCAACTTGTGGCTTGACTCTCTTATTTTGTCCCCAGTGGAGTCGCCAAGCTGTCGAAACCTTTTTTTTTCTAGAAATCGACTTTTCATTAAAAAACGAAAATGGGAGTCGCCACCAATTTTTTTATGAGGTGCAATCGGATCACCTCGTAATTCAATTATTTTAATGAACGGTTTGATTTATTAAAACAATGTTTTTCGGTCTACAAAATCTAGAAAATAGGTTCGGGAGTCGATTACGTACGAGGAATGATTAGCACCCTCATAAAGCCCAAAATTGGTACCTAGTTGATTAATTAATGTCTTAGTGTCAAAAGTTGAAAACTTGAAAAGAGTTTAAAATACGATTCCTCTTTGTATTAATGTTAATTTTACTTAAAAATTGCTTGAATAAATCGAAACATATATTAAAGACCCTCTTATCTCGAGGTAACTAAATGCTACATCCCGTAAGTTAGGATATGACACTTCGAATCCTTGAGGATAAGCTTGCCTTTTATTTTTTATTTAAATCTAATGTATTTTAATTTCAAAAGGATATTCGGTTATTTAGATTCAATGAGAAAATTGAAACCCCATAAGTTAGGGTACGACTTCTAATCTCCAAATAAGAAACATTGCCTATTTTTAAGATTTCTTTTTTAAATAATAACAAATACAATATTTAAAACGATATGTATTTAGTTTATTCGAGTATGGTACATCAATGGATGAATAGATTTAAATTCAATGTATAAAATAGTGATAAACGAATAATATATAATAGCTATATGGGTAAAATGTTAGAATAAACAAATAAAGGAACAATATAATAATACTAACGTGATTGTAGTAATGATGGCATAATATACATAATAGAGTAATAATAATAACAATAATGAAAGTGATAATAATGATAATAATAATACTAATAATAACAACAATAATAATAAATAGTAATAATAATAAATAATCTAATTTTTTAAAGTAAAAAGACAATAAATAAATAAGTAATAAATAATAGAATAATAATAATGATAATAAAGGCAAAGAATAAAATGAAATAAAATAAAATAAAATAAAATGCACAATAAATAGCAAAACCAAATTTTTAAAAAATGGTAAGTAAATAAATAAAATAAACAAAAAAACTAGACAGGTTGAAATTAAAGAAAAGGATTAAATTGACATTAAAATAAAATTAAGTTTCTAAATCATAATAAAATAAGTTCATGAATATAAGAGGGGCTAAATTGAAACCTAAATAAAAATTTAGGGGAGAAATCAAGGTAAAAATAAAATAAAGGACTAAATTGTAACGCGGTAAAAAAGAATAGGGGCTGAAAAGGAAAATATCCTTGCCCTCCTTATGCGCACCGTTTTAAAGGATCAAAATATAAAAAATAAAAATTAAATGGGATAAATTTTAAAAAAATAAAAAAAAGGGAAATAGGACTGAATTGCAAGCGGAAGGACCAAAAGTGAAATTAGACCCCCTTAAAGCAAAACACGCGGATCCTAGGTCTGGCGGATCTGGTCGACCAAAACGACATCATTTTGGGGCCTTTCTGACCTCTCCAAAATGCCGTCGTTTCGCTATGGCTATTTAGGTTAAAAAAAATTTTAAAAAAATCATTTCAACCCTTGAATAAAAAAAAAACCAAAACCCCTTTCTTTTTTTCTCTACAGTAGGCCCTAAGACCGGCCACCGGTCCGGCGAGTCACCGCCGTCGCCGGTGATCGAAAAATCACTCGAACCCCCCTTTTTTTTTTTTTAGCATAGATCCCCTTTTTGGAGTTGAAATCACCCAAAATCAAAGCCAAAGTTCAAGAAAAAAGGGAAAAACCCTTTCGGTTTCTTCTCCCCGACGTAACCCTCGACGAACCCTTTTAGGGACTCAGAGGTCTTTTGCATCGAAACCAGCTCACAATGGCAAAGAATCGAATGCCAAGTGAGTTTTTATTTTATTACATATATATATATAAAATATAATAGATTCAGAGAAAAGAGAAAAAAATAAGAATATAATCTTTGAAGTTTTTTTTTTATTTTGTATTTGGATTGCTTTGTTTTGTGTTTTTTTTTGTTTCGATTTCTATTTCAAAGACAATCCCACTTTTTACAGTCAGTTTTTGTAGGCTTTTTATAGCCAAATTACAATATTATTTTTCTATTTTTTCTCTATTGTTTTCTACTGTTTCTTTTGCGTGTTGCTTCTTTTTGCCGGTGGTGGTTGAGTCAACAGTAGGACGGGGGCAGTTGGCAGTGGCAGATCTCAGGCGACGAGAGAGGAGCGGCGGCTAGGGTTTTTTATTTTACTGAAAAAAGTTTAGGTTGTGGGCCATTTGGGCCATTTGGGCCAATAGGGTTTTAATTTTTTAGGGGCTTTGTAATTTAAGTAATAGGTTTTGTTTATTTTTATTTTCATCTTTTTGTTTTTTTTGGGGGCTAATTGGTTTGGTTTGTTTGGACCCAGACAAAATTTTGCTTCTACAGCTGCCCCTCTTTGCTTATTGTCGTGTAACGAGAATGGAACAAAGACTTTAAAAGGACCAATTTTGTCTGGTCTTGCCGAATCTCGACTTCCTTGGTGCTTCTCTTTTCCAAGTGGCTTCATTCCATCCCACTGCAACTTCAGGGGTGTAGAAATTTTTGCTTCGATCTACTCCACTACAACTCGGGAGATAAGACTTGTAGCTTCAATCTGCTCTGCTGCAACTTCAAGGAGATAAGATTTGTAACTTGTATCTTTAATCTGTTCCACTGCAACTTCAGGGAAATAAGATTTGTTATCTTCAATCTGCTTCACTGCAACTTCAGAGAGATAAGATTCGCCATGGTAGATTTAATCTAACCTACTGCAACTTCAGAGGTATAGGATTTGTGATTTGTAGCTTTAATCTATTTCACTGCAACTTTAGGGAAATAAGATTCATTATTTTCAATCTCCTCCACTACAACCTCAGGGAGATTAGATTTGTGACACCCCTTACCCGTATTCTACGCCGGAACCGGGTACGAGGCATTACCGCACTTAACTCACATGATCATACAACTTTGGGTTATCAAATTTCATTCCAATTTAAAACTTTTCCATTCACATATCTAACATCCTTATAATGGGCCTACGAGGCCATAGACATACTTCCGGAAGGTTTCGGAAATAAATAAAAAACTTGTATGCACTTAGGAAAATTTTTCCTAAACAGGGGTCACACGCTCGTGTGGTATTTCACACGCCCGTGCTTTGCACCCGTGGTCGACACTGACTTACATCACACGGTCAGCCACACGCTGCAGGCTGCACTGTGGTCGACATCGACTTATTCCACACGCCATCACATGCTCGTGTGCTTCAACTGTGTGCTGATTTAAATTTGAAATTCAAGGTGCAGACTTCACATGGCCTGGGCACACGCCCATGTCCGTGGCCATGTCTATGCCCGTATGTTTACTACTGAGCTTATTGACTTGCAATTCTAACATGCAAGGGGACACACGGCCTACTCACACACCCATGCAATTGACCGTGTGTCACACATGGCCTAGACACACGCCCATGTGCCTACCTATGTGGACAAGAACAAGGCTATTTGCCAAGCTCTTTCATCACCCTAACTTACTCAAGCATAATTCTCCCTCCACCATCACCTCAATCATGCATTTTCATAACCAAGCAAACCAATCATATACTCTACACAAACATGAATAACCTCTTCTTATCATTGATTGATAGTAAAAAGCAATTTACTATGGCAATATACAAAAGATTTCATCTATAAGGAGCCAACACATTTTGCCAAAATAACAAAACAATTTAGCTAATCTAGCCCCTATACATGCCATTGCCATACTCAAAATGCTAGTTCTAAATATACGAGATGAGCTGATAGTGTAGCTGATCTTTCAATTATCTTCGTATCCCGATCCTACTCTTTGTTACTATAAAAAAAGGGAGAAGAAAGGGGAGTAAGATTTAAGCTTAGAAAGTTTACATGTAAACAATAAGCCTCATAACATGTACTAATCAATAATTAGCATTTCACAATTCAAGATCATGTTTACTCATTCATCTCTTACCACATTTCAACCATATCACAACATAATGCTCACATTCATTAACATATATTCCTGCACTTATTACCACAAGAACACATATACAACACATAACAATTTCACAATAAATCATTCATAGCAATGCCAAACACTCGGTGGTTTCGCACTTATCCCACCATTAATCTTTAACAGGGTGGTATCGCATATAACCCACCAATAAGAATATTTACGGTGGCATCGCACATAACCCACCTGTAACACCCCTTGCCCGGGTTCTACGTCGAAACCAGGCCCGAGGCGTTACCGTACTAAAACCTCATGATGCCACTTAGGCTTATTGTGACTACTCACTTAAGCCACCTTTACAACTTCGTTTTCGACTTACGAAGTCTCACTCATATTTCCGAGGGCTCTCAAGGCTATCACGGAGCTTTTTCTATTATTAAAATTTTCTCTTTTATTCTGGGTTCACACGCCCGTACATGTTGAAACACGCCCGTGTGTAGACACTCACATGCCCATGTCCCCAAACCTTGCTTAAAACTTGAGCATTCTGCCAAATGCTCCACGGTGAAGGCACACATCCGTGTTTGTCCAGGGGAATGCCCGTGCACCTCTAAGGCACCCCCGTGTCCAATGCCCTTAGGGAGCTACTGACTTGGTCCACACGGCGTGGGCACACGTCCATGCTCAACCGTGTGTCTTACACGGCTCATGCACACGGCCGTGGGATTAACCCGTGGCCTATTCTATCTAATAATAAGGTGTAGGGTATGCATGGCCTAAACACACGCCCGTGTGTCTAACCGAGTGGGCACTCAGAGGCTATCTACCAAGCCTTCTACCACTCTTAATTGCATACATACATATACTAATTCAATGGGAACTTACATCACCAACTAAAATACATGAATTTATACATTTGATTCATGAAAATAAGGTTTTTCTCCAATACAATTACAACAACTTAAGCCATCCTCAATGGCCATACACATTTAAACTATAAACCCTCTTAGGCCAACACAATTAAGCACACTAACAACAACTCAATCAACCTTAAATTCTAGCACTATACATGCCATGACTCGATAGGACTTGGTACCTCATACCAAGGGTCTGTTCGATAGTGTGAAAACATCTCCGGCAATCTCCAATCCGAGCTAGCTAAGATAACCTATAAGAGATGAGGAAAGAAGAGGAGTAAGCAATAATGCTTAGAAAGTTCATCTGCATAAACTGACAAACACTGATATTCATTGAACATACATAACTACAAGTTATTATAATAAGCTTTTCTCATGAGCTCATGGTTACATACTTGACCATTGTTGAAACTTACTCATTCAATATTTCACCACACTCTTACCACATCACGAACCAAGCGCTTCGTCTTGAATAGCATCCATTCCTCTGACCGATCACCATTTAATCGTATGAAACAACACATCAACCATCTAGATAAATTGCTCATACTACTAATCTCTCAATGGTTTTGCACTTAGCCCACGACTGAATCTCTAATGGGGTGGTATCGCACACAACCCGCCATCCATAAATACTCATGGTGATTTCGCACTTAGCTCACCAATCATTTATAAGCGATGGTATCGTACACAGCCATCGATTTCTAATGTATCAGGTGGTAATGCACATAGCCCACCTTTGGCAATATAATTGATCGTATCGCACACAACCCATCAATTAATAGTTTATCAGGTGGTAACACACACAGCCCACATATAATAATAATGTTGATGGTAACGCACACAGCCCATCAACAACTATCAATAAGGTGTATTTCCACAAGCTCATCGTTACTATACATTCACAAATATTTACCTCATACATTTCTCAAATTCAATTGTTCATCCGTGAACATCCTCACTTACTATCATTCTTACTTGACTTTCTACGATATTCATTCGCATTCATGCAGTACAACAATAAATCTATATCATGCAACTAAGGTGCATTAATAACACATATCCCACTAGGGGTTCATCATATATTGAATTCATCTCAATTCAGTTCTAACACTAACTTGTACTTCTCGTGGTACAACCACCTACATTCAAATTATTAAATAACTCTCTTGAGTCTCATGCACATAATTCTCATCGACATCATACCCCCAATAGGGACTTTCACATATTAACATATTGATGACATGTCCCTATACGAACTCCTACACCAAGACCATATTCCAATATGGTCTTACTCGTGACTTTAACCATCATCATATCATTCTATATACATTTTCCATTACTCTTAATTTCAATTCTCTTGACATCTCATCAAGGATGTTTCATACATTCACAGTGTAAATCCACTTTCCACACAACATTGAAATATTAAATTATCTCATACATAGTCACAACAATCGCACATGAACTTACCTCGATGTCGAAAGGGCCGAAAAGGACTATTTACCGACATCTCTCTTTTTATCCGTTCTAGGTCTGAAACTCGATTCCCTTAACCTATAACAATGAAACATACTGATTTATTCACTTATAAATCATAAAATACCGTAATACACACTTTAGGCAAAAATGACTATTTTGCCCCTACACTTTGGCAAAATTACGATTTTGCCCCTAGGCTCGTAAATAAATTTTCATCACATTTTCTTATTAAACAAGCCTAGATGAACATTTAATCCTCTTACAACTATCTCCAATTCCAACTATTTCATGCTTAATGAACAATTTACAACTTTTGCATTTTAGCCCAAATTAGGTGTTTTCATAACAACACCTTTCACAAAAGTTGTTTATCATCATCCTATCATTCATTTTCTCCCATAAAAATTCAGCAACCAGCATAAACTCTCTAATGGCAAGTCCCTAGACTCTTAACCATGTTACAAATTAGTCCCCCCATTAGCTAGTTTAAGCTTTGGGGACTCCAAAAGTACAATTTTTATCAAGAAAAATTATCAAAATCACTTGCTAGAGTGGAGAATTGTTGCTGAAATTTTAAGCTTCAAAAACCCCCTTGTTGCTGCCCATTTTGGGTGGAGAGAAGATGGAGAAAAGATGATAGCTTTCTTTTCTTTATTTTTCCCTTATTTTATTCCTTTAGTCAACTAATGTCACCAACCCTTGGCAAATTTTAAATTTCTTGTCCCCTTGACCGTCCATCACTTATAGGAAGGCATAATTGCACTTTAAAGACCTCCAATTCACCTTCTATAGCTATTTGGAACTTCTAGCAAATAAAATAGGACTTTCACACTTTATGCGATTTAGTCATGTTTCACAATTTAGCTAAAAACTGTTAAAATTAAGGCACCAAAATTCTCATGCATCCTTGTAAACATGTTATAACACATAAAATAATATCAAAATATTTTTCTTCAACCTCGAATTAGTGGTTTCGAGATCACTGTTTTGACTAGCCCCTAAATCGGGCTGTTACAACTCTCCCCCCTTAGGGATTTTCGTCCCCGAAAATCTTATCGAGAGGATTTACTAACAACATTATTAAAACATTTCCATACTACTCTTTCAAATCACAAATCCACTTATCCTCAAGTTTCTCTTGCCAATAACTCTTAAGATGTGACACCTAAGGTCGAAACGTAACTTGAGACCTAGGTTACTCTTCCTTTAGGGCATATACTATATCCAGAAATTTACCAATTTGAAACTTCATACGTGTCTAGATGATCGTTCAGATCTTTACTGGTTGATTCACCACAAATCGAATGACATCCCTCTCTTTCGAAATCTTGTCAAACTAAATTTGAAATCTATAAGATTTTATCTCACTTTCTCATTAAAGCATTCACTAACTGCAATAGTATTGACTTGTACCCTTTGGATACTCAGCTTTTAGTGGTCCACTACTTCTGACCATGAACTCAATCATATCATGAAATGTACTCTACTGTCAAAACATTTATGCACATAATTAAATTTCCCTATTCTTGCATTAGCAGATATGGTACCATTAGATCTCACACCAAAACTTTGTATAAGTTCTGGATTCATCATCATAAATAAACTCATTCAGAGCTTCTTTAAAATACGATTTACTATATCTCTTCTGAACCCTTTTGTTCTGAAGAGAAAACTCGGTCTAGTCATTAACCTTGTTGAAACTAAGATATTACCGACTGAGATTCACTAAGTAACCAACTCATTTGCTTAACATGGATCTTTCACTCACACCAATACTATGTCTACTATATGAGAAGTATAATAGCAACTATACCCACTATGGTAAAAGCTCAAGTCATTTTCACTATCTTATCATTATAAGATGCTCTCACTCATAATTTTTTTTTTTTTTGGAAATACTCTTCAATTTTCCCATAGATCATCACCACACATCCAGTTCTCATACAGATACAATAGTGATCGTCTCGGGATCACCAATTTGGCAACTATTTTTTCAATTCAGACTGAATCCAGTACTTGGATTTTCGATCAATAATTCTGTCAATAACTTTCAACTTGACCGTCACAGTATGATCCTTTCCATGAACATATCTTGGTATCGTGGTTCTTACTCACGATCACACAGAAATTATTCTCTTTATTGATTCATGCGTGAATCTACGCAGAACTTGAATCAAATGTCAACACATTAATCTACTCCTTTCTCCACACAGAGAACATTTCTAGCACACTCTCATCTGAGTTTCTTTTGCTGTTCTAATTTAAAACTTTTACTAGTGTCGTGTCTCACAACATTAGGGACATCTTGATTGAATCTATTGACTCTATTTACCTTACTCAAAATTTCATCGTACAAGTGAAACTCGTGATTTCACTTCTTATACTAGAATCATCACGGACTTCTTCCTCAAAGTACTCGTACATGGTTATAAGGGTATAAAGGAATGTCGATTTCAATTAACTAAAATGACAACTATTCTGTCTTATTCTCACTATCAGCTACCATTCTCACACAATCACAAGTTATGAAAAGAAAAACTACGTCAGCCCCGAAAGGCAACTAATATCTATAAGAAAATACTTAAGGAGATTTATTTTTTCCTTTCATAGCATCAACTAACTATGCACAACTACAGGCCTCGAGTCAACTTACTCATACTTGCCATTTATTTAGCACTTATTGTGCCACACCTCGTACTAGATTTTTCGTGATTCACTCACGAATGTCTGCATTCACTCCTTCACATGACTTTAGTACAAATCTCATTTATACTTCTAAACTCGTCTATCCGTCCCATTGATCACTAGAGATAATCAAAGACGCAAATTCATCGACATTCAAGTAGGTATGAAACCAACGCCACACCCCCGAGGTGATCCTATATGGAATCACCTTTAAATGCCAATGCCCTATCCCAGAAAAGGGCTTATATGGACTTTTGCATCAAGTATCGATGCCACATTTTGAATATAGTCTTATAAGATTCTCATTTCTATTTCTGAAGCCATATTCTAGATATGGTCTTATACTTGGTGTCGGGGCCATGCCTCGAACATGGTCTTACCCGTGACCTTATCTATTTCACATCTCGATGACAACCTTTTCCTTTTAGTCCCTCCAAGACTTCAACCTCATGTTCAACGACAATTACTCTATCTAGTAGAGTATCATACATCAATGTGATATAAAGCATTCTCAAATGCTGATATAAATACTGCATTAACCACATACAACTTACTCAATTTGACTCTCATAACATCTTATCATAATCTAGCAATGGTAAGGAGGGTGAGGTCACAGAGCCTCTTAACTTGACTCTCATGACTACATACATATGATTTAATATTCATTATCAATGAAATATCATCATAGTCACACAACTCACTCCAAGTGAGTTTCTACGTTTATCACGCTACAATTATCTCTATCATTTGTACTTTAGAACTATAACTTCACTTACTCAAGTTCCACATTAATATCTGCTTGAGTACTCGGTATTTGATTCTGTTTTCTCTTATTATCACTTATCAATTAAAGAATGTCTTACGGGTTTGAGTACGTTGTTTATGTGATTGCCAAAGTCCATCTATTGTCTTACTCATATCACAACATCATAGCCCAGCTATTTCTTTACAAGTCATCACGATGCCATAGCCTCGCTATGGTCTTACACAAAATCTTATACCAATACCAGGTCTCAGACATGGTCTTACACAGAATCACTATTTGACGCCGACGCCATATCCCAGATATGGTCTTACACGGAATCACTATTTGTCACCAATGCCATGTCCCAAACATGGTCTTACATGGGATCACATGTACCGCCATGGTCCAACCATGGTCTTATTGATCACTTTATAAATCTCGTTTCATGCATTATCACACACAGATCATAAACTTCTATTCATAGCTCTTGGTATTTACTAGTCTCATGCTTGTAAGGTAAACAAGACACCCATATTACTCGATCACATGGATTAGTATATTTTTCTATGATAAGCATAATCTCAATATCATTATTCATAACATGAACAATACTCTTAGTCAGCTTTAACTAGCATAACTTGATAACAGTTTTACTCGACTGCCAACTGAATTACAATGAATGACCAAGGATACTAAATCTCAATACACATGTATCTCGAATGCCAATGCCATATCCTATATATGGTCTTACATGGAGTTACCTCTAGATTCCAATGCCATATCCCAGATATGGTCTTATATGGAATTACCTACCATGTATCGGTGCCATATCCCAAATATGGTCTTATACTATTTTCATGTTCATTACCGAAGCCATAGATATGGTCTTATATGGAATCTCAACTCGGTGCCGAGGCCATGTCCCGGACATGGTCTTATACGGGACTTTACCTACTTCATATCTCAATGATAGTATTTCTATAATCAATATGGCCTATTAGGAGTTTAACATCTCATTCACATTAACTACTCAATTTAATAGTGCATCATGCATTAATATAATGCCAAACATTTCTCAACCTGCTAATATAAATGTTGCTTGAATCACATACAAACATAATGTAATTAGCTCGGCTGGGAATTGACTCTGTCTTAACAAAACAATTCCACTAGAGTCGGGAGATATCACACTATCACGGTCCACTATGGCATGTATAGCTTGACTCTTACTCACGCTAGGTTAGCCCCAGAACCGAATAAACCATAGCTCAGATACCACTAAATGTAACACCCCTTGCCCGGGTTCTATGCCGGAACCAGGCCCGAGGTGTTACCGTACTAAAACCTCATGACGCCACTTAGGCTTATTGTGACTACTCACTTAAGCCACTGTTACAACTTCGTTTTTGACTTACGAAGTCTCACTTATATTTTTGAGGGCTCTCGAGGCTATCACGGAGCTTTTTCTATTATTAAATTTTTCTCTTTTATTCTGGGTTCACACGCCCGTGCATGTTGAAACACACTGTGTGTAGACACACACACGCCCATGTCCCCAAACCGTGCTTAAAACTCGAGCATTCTGCCAAATGCTCCACGGTGAAGGCACACGTTCGTGTTAGTCCTGGGGCACGCCCGTGCAGCTCTAAGGCACCCCCGTGTCCAATGCCCGTGGGGAGCTACTGACTTGGTCCACACGGCTTGCGCACACGGCCATGCTCAAACCGTGTGTCTTACACGGCTCATGCACACGGCTGTGGGATTAACCCGTGGCCTATTCTATCTAATAATAATAAGGTGCGAGGTACGAAGGCCTAAACACACGCCCATGTGTCTAGCAGTGTATGGGCACTCAGAGGTTATCTACCAAGCCTTCTACCACTCTCAATTGCATACATACATATACTAATTCAATGGGAACTTACATCACCAACTAAAATACATGAATTTATACATTTGATTCATGGAAATAAGGTTTTTCTCCAATACAATTACAACAACTTAAGCCATCCTCAATGGCCATACATATTTAAACTATAAACCCTCTTAGGCCAACACAATTAAGCACACTAATAACAACTCAATCAACCTTAAATTCTAGCCCTATACATGCCATGGCTCAATAGGACTTGGTACCTCATACCAAGGGTCTGTTCGATAGTGTGAAAATATCTCCGGCGATCTCCAATCTGAGCTAGCTAAAATAACCTATAAGAGATGAGGAAAGAAGAGGAGTAAGCAATAATGCTTAGTAAGTTCATCTGCATAAACTGACAAACACTGATATTCATTGAACATACATAACTACAAGTTATTATAATAAGCTTTTCTCATGAGCTCATGGTTACTTACTCGACCATTGTTGAAACTTACTCATTCAATATTTCACCACACTCTTACCCTATCACGAGCCAACTGCTCGTGCTGAATAGCATTCATTCCTGCAATGATCACCACTTAATCGTATGAAACAACACATCAACCATCTGGATAAATCGCTCATATTACTAGTCTCTCAGTGGTTTCGCACTTAGCCCACGACTGAATCTCTAATAGGGTGGTATCGCACACAGCCCACCATCCATAAATACTCATGGTGATTTCGCACTTAGCTCACCAATCATTTATAAGCGATGGTATCACACACAGCCCATCGATTTCTAATGTATCAGGTGGTAATGCATACAGCCCACCTATGGCAATATAATTGATCGTATCGCACACAACCCATCAATTAATAGTTTATTAGGTGGTAACGCACACAGCCCACATATAATAATGTTGATGGTAACGCACACAGCCCATCAACAACTATCAATAAGGTGCATTTCCACAAGCTCACCGTTACTATACATTCACAAATATTTACCCTCATGCATTTCTCAAATTCAATTGTTCATCCGTGAACATCCTCACTTACTATCATTCTTACTTGACTTTCTACGATACTCATTCGCATTCATGCAGTACAACAATAAATCTATCTCATGGAACTAAGGTGCATTAATAACACATATCCCACTAGGGGTTCATCATATATTGAATTCATCTCAATTCAGTTCTAACACTAACTTGCACTTCTCATGGTACAACCACCTACATTCAAATTATTAAATAACTCTCTTGAGTCTCATACACATAATTCTCATCGACATCATACCCCAATAGGGTCTTTCACATATTAACATATTGATGACATGTCCTTATACGAACTCCTACACCAAGACCATATTCCAATATGATCTTACTCGAGACTTTAACAATCATCATATCATTCTATATACATTTTTCATTACTCTTAATTTCAATTCTCTTGACATCTCATCAATGATGTTTCATACATTCACAGTCTAAATCCAATTTTCACACAACATTGAAATATTAAATTATCTCATACATAGTCGTAACAATCGCACATGAACTTACCTCGATGTCAAAAAGGCCGAAAAGGACTATTTGCCCACATCTCTCTTTTTAATCGTTCTAGGTCCGAAACTCAATTTCATTGACCTAGAACAATGAAACATACTAATTTATTCACTTATAAATCATAAAATACCGTAATACACACTTTAGGAAAAAATGACTATTTTGCCCCTACACTTTGGCAAAATTACGATTTTGCCCCTAGGCTCGTAAATAAATTTTCATCACATTTTCTTATTAAACAAGCCTAGATGAACATTTAATCCTCTTACAACTATCTCTAATTCCAACTATTTCATGCTTAATGAATAATTTATAACTTTTGCATTTTAGCCCAAATTAGGTGTTTTCATAACAACACCTTTCACAAAAGTTGTTTATCATCATCCTATCATTAATTTTCTCCCATAAAAATTCAGGAACCAGCATAAACTCTCTCATGGCAAGTCACTAGACTCTCAACCATGTTACAAATTAGTCCTTCCATTAGCTAGTTTAAGCTTTGGGGACTCCAAAAGTACAATTTTTATCAAGAAAAATTATCAAAATCACTTCCTAGAGAGGAGAATTGCTTGCTGAAATTTTAAGCTTCAAAAACCCCCTTGTTGCTGTCCATTTTCGGTGGAGAAAAGATGGAGAAAAGATGATAGCTTTCTTTTCTTTATTTTTTCCCTTATTTTATTCCTTCAATCAACTAATGTCACCAACCCTTGTCAAATTTTAAATTTCTTGTCCCCTTGACCGTCCATCACTTATAGGAAGGCATAATTGCACTTTAAAGACCTCCAATTCACCTTCTATAGCTATTTGGCACTTCTAACAAATAAAATAGGACTTTCACACTTTATGCGATTTAGTCATTTTTCACAATTTAGCTAAAAACTGCTAAAATTAAGGCACCAAAATTCTCATGCATCCTTGTAAACATGTTATAACACATAAAATAATATCAAAATATTTTTCTTCAACCTCAATTAGTGGTTTCGAGATCATTGTTTCGACTAGCCCCTAAATCGGTCATTATAACTCTCCCCCCTTAGGGATTTTCGTCCCCGAAAATCTTATCGAGAGGATTTACTAACAACATTATTAAAACATTTCCATACTACTCTTTCAAATCACAAATCCACTTATCCTCAAGTTTCTCTTGCCAATAACTCTTAAGCTATGACACCTAAGGTCGAAACGTAACTTGAGACCTAGGTTACTCTTCCTCTAGGGCATATACTATATCCAGAAATTTACCAATTTGAAACTTCATACGTGTCTAGACGATCGTTCAGATCTTTACTGGTTGATTCACCACAACTCGAATGACATCCCTCTCTTTAGAAATCTTGTCAAACTAAATTTGAAATCTATAAGATTTTATCACACTTTCTCATTAAAGCATTCACCAACTGTAATAGTATTGACTTGTACCCTTTGAATACTCAGCTTTTAGTGGTCCACTACTTCTGACCATGAACTCGATCATATCATGAAATGTACTCTACTGTCAAAACATTTATGCACATAATTGCATTTCCCTATTCTTGCATTAGAAGAAATGCTACCATTAGATCTCATACCAAAACTTTGCATAAGTTCTGGATTCATCATCATAAATAAACTCATTCGGAGCTTCTTTAAAATACCATTTACTATATCTCTTCTGAACCTTTTGTTCTGAAGAGAAAACTCGGTCTAGTCATTAACCTTGTTGAAACTAAGATATTATCGACTGAGATTCACTAAGTAACCAACTCATTTGCTTAACATGGATCTTTCACTCACACCAAAACTATGTCTACTATCTGAGAAGTATAATAGCAACTATACCCACTATGGTAAAAGCTCAAGTCGTTTTCACTATCTTATCATTATAAGATGCTCTCACTGATAATTTTTTTTTTGGAAATACTCTTCAATTTTCCCATAGATCATTACCACACATCCAGTTCTCATACAGATACAAAAGTGATCGTCTCGGGATCACCAATTTGGCAACTGTTTTTCTCAATTCAGACTGAATCCAGTACTTGGATTTTCGATCAATAATTCTGTTAATAACTTTCAACTTGACCATCACAAGATGATCCTTTCCATGAGCATATCTTGGTATCACGATCTTACTCACGATCAAATTAAATTATTCTCTTTATTGATTCATGCGTGAATCTACGCAGAACTTGAATCATATGTCAACACATTAATCTACTCCTTTCTCCACACGAGAACATTTTAGTACACTCTCATCCGAGTTTCTTTTGTCGTGCTAATTTAAAACTTTTACTAGTGTCGTGTCTCACAACATTAGGGACATCTTGATCGAATCTATTGACTCTATTTAGCTTACTCAAAATTTCATCGCATATAACGTGAAACTCGTGATTTCACTTCTTATACTAGAATCATCACGGACTTCCTCCTCAAAGTACTTGTACATGGTTATAAGGTTATAAAGGAATGTCAATTTCAATTAACTAAAACGACAAGCTGCTCATCTTATTCTCACTATCGCCTACCATTCTCACACAATCACAAAGTTATGAAAAGAAAAACTACGCCACCGAAAGGCAACTAATATCTATAAGAAAATACTCAAGGAGATTTATTTTTTCCTTTCATAGCATCAACTAACTATGCACAACTACAGGCCTTGAGTCAACTTACTCATACTTGCCATTTATTTAGCACTTATTGTGCCACACCTCGTACTAGATTCTTCGTGATTCACTCACGAATGTCTGCATCCATTCCTTCACATAACTTTAGTACAAATCTCATTTATACTTCTAGACTCGTCTATCCGTCCCATTGATCACTAGAGATAATCAAAGATGCAAATTCATCGACATTCAAGTAGGTATGAAACCAACGCCACACCCCCAAGGTTATCCTATATGAAGTCACCTTTAAATGCCAATGCCCTATCCCGGACAAGGGCTTATATGGACTTTTGTGTTAAGTATCGATGACACATTTCGAATATGGTCTTATACGATTCTCATATCTATTTTCGAAGCCATATTCTAGATATGGTCTTATACGGAATCATAACTTGGTGTCGGGGCCATGCCTCGAACATGGTCTTACCCGGGACCTTATCTATTTCACATCTCAATGACAGCCTTTTCATTTTAGTCCCTCCAAGACTTCAACCTCATGTTCAATGACAATTACTCTATCTAGTAGAGTATCATACATCAATGTGATATAAAGCATTCTCAAATGCTGATATAAAGACTACATTAACCACATACTACTTACTCAATTTGACTCTCATAACATCTTATCATAATCTAGCAATGGTAAGGAGGGTGAGGTCACAAAGCCTCTTAACTTGACTCTCATGACTACATACATATGATTTAATATTCTTGTCCCCTTGACCTTCCATCACTTATAGGAAGGCATAATTGCACTTTAAAGACCTCCAATTCACCTTCTATAGCTATTTGGCACTTCTAGCAAATACAATAGGACTTTCGCACTTTATGCGATTTAGTTGTTTTTCACAATTTAGCTAAAAACTGTTAAAATTAAGGCACCAAAATTCTCATGCATCCTTGTAAACATGTTATAACACATAAAATAATATCAAAATATTTTTCTTCAACCTCGAATTAGTGGTTCTGAGATCATTATTTTGACTAGCCCCTAAATCGGGCTGTTACACCACCAATAAGAATATTTATGGTGGTATCGCACATAGCCCACCAAATGATAATATAAACGATGGTATCACACATAGCCCACCAACAAGAATAATTAAGGTGGTATCGCACACAGCCCACCATTAATTACTACGGGTAATATTCCACACTTACATATCTAATTCAACTTTCATACGGAGATTATTCTTTATCTACCAATTCACTTCATTGAATCATATATATATTCTCAATCTTACAATGCACCAATTAGTAACAACATGTATATTTAAGATGCATCGTTTACACATAAACTTACCTCGGTGCAAAATGTGTTAGTTTGTGGTTTAATTTGAAACATTGCCTTTCCCCCGGTCAAGGTTAACTCCACGCTCTTCTTGATCTATAACATCAAAATTTCACTCATTCAATCATTTTATAACCACATTGCATCATAATCTATACTTAGTCAAAAATGACCATTTTGCCCTTATACTATGGAAAAAATTATGATTTTGCCCCTAGGCTCGTAAATCATTTTTCATCACACTTTCTCATTAAACAAGCCTAGCTTAACATTTATTACTCTTACAACTACTCATAATTTTAACTATTTCATGCATTTATTACACATTTTCAATCTTTGCATTCAAGTCCTATTTAGGTGTTTTCATGCTAACACCTTTCACAAGAGTTGTTTCTCATCTTACTAACATCCATTTTCTTCCATAAAAACTCAGCAAAAATCATGAAAACTCTCATGGTAAGTCCCTATACTTTCAACCATATTGCAAATTAGTCCCCTCATTAACTAGCTTAAGCTTTGAGGACTCCAAAAGTACAAAAATCATCAAAAATAATCATAAAAAGGACTTAATTGCAAGGATGAGATGTAGCTGAAAATTTCAAGCTTCCAAACTCTTAAGTTTGCTGATATTTTTGGTGGGAGAAGAAAAGAAAATAAAAAGATGATAGCCTTTGTTTATTTTATCTTATTTTATTCATTTAGTCAATTAATGTCACCAACCCTTGTCAAATTTTTAATTCCCTTGTCTCATTGGCTGGCCATCACCTTTAGGAAGGCAGAATTTCACTTTAAGGACCCCCATTTTATATTCTATAACTATTAGACACCTCTAGCTTGTAATTTGAAACTTTCATACTTTATGCAATTTAGTCCTTTTCCACAATTAAGCCTACAATCGCTAAAATTAAAGCACCAAAATTCTCATGCATCATTATAAACATGTTATAACACATAAAATATTATCAAAATAATTTTCCTCAACCTCGGATTAGTGGTCTCAAAACTACTATTCGACTAGCCCCAAAATCGGGCTGTTACAAGATTTGTAACTCATAGCTTTAATTTGTTCCACTGCAACTGTAGGGAAATAAGATTCGCTATCTTCAATCCGCTCCACTGTAACTTCAAGGAGATAAGATTTGTAACTTCAACCTACTCCACTGCAACTTCAAGGAGATAAGGTTTATAGCTTTAATTTACTCTACTGCAACTTCTGAGAGATAAGATTTGCAATCTTCAATCTGCTCCACTGTAACTTCAGGGGGATAAGATTTGTGGCTTCAATATGCTCCCCTGCAACTTCAGGGAGATAAGATTCACTATGTTAGATTTAATCCAACCTACTGCAACTTTAGAGGTATAGAATTTGTGACTTGTACCTTTAATCTATTTCACTGAAACTTCAGAGAAATAAGATTTGTTATCTTCAATCTGCTCCACTGCAACCTCAGGGAGATTAGATTTGTAACTTGTAGCTTTAATCTGTTCCACTACAACTTCAAGGAAATAAGATTCACTATCTTCAATACGCTCCACTGCAACTTTAGGGAGATAAGATTTGTAACTTCAACCTGCTCCACTGCAACTTCAGGGAGATAAAGTTTATATAATCATAGAAATAACATACTTTATATATAATAAAAAAATTCAAAACTAAATCAATTCTAGCTTTTAAAAAAAAATTAAATCTTATCCATTTTTTGTACATGTTATAGATGCATGAGAATTTCAAACAATAGGAATATTAATGTCATTGAGATATGTTCAACAAGACAATAATAAAAGCAGACACAATACTTTTACGAGAACAGACACGTGATACTTTTATAGAAACGTGACACAAGCAACATCATGAAAATAATGATAGCAACAAATATGAGCATCAGTTATGTGGACAACATTCAATATGAAAACATCCTTAAGATTGTTGACATATATTGTAACACCCCTTACCCATATTCAATGCTGGAACCGGATACGAGGCATTAATGGACTTAACGCACTTGGACAGACAACTTTGGGCTATAAAATTTCATTCCAACATAAAACTTCCCATTCACATTCAAAACATCCTCATTATGGGCCTACGAGGCCTTAAACATGCCAACGGAAGGTCTCGAAATCAAACCGGGAACTTTTGGATACTTAGAAAAATTTTGACTTAACAGGGCCACACACCGTGTGAAATGGGACACGCCCATTGTAACATATCACACGCCCATGTTCCACACCCATGGTCGGCACTGACTTGCATCACACGGCCTGTCACACGCCCATGTGTCTAGCCCGTAGTCGACACTGACTTACATCACACGGCTAGTCACACGCCCATGTCCTTTGACCGTGTGGCAAATTAAATTCCAAATTCAGGTGTAGACTTCGCACGGCTTGAGAACATGTCCATGTCCATGGCCGTGCCATCCATACAGCTGAGACACACGGCCGTGTCTCTGCCCGTGTGTTTACTACTGAGCATAATGACTTGTAAAACAAACATGCAGGGACACACGATCTAACCACACACCCATGAGGATGGCCATGTGTCACACACGGCCTAGACACACGCCCGTGTGCTTACCCATATGGACAAGAATAAGGTTATTTGCCAAGCTCTTTTTATCACCCAAATTCCTATAACATAAATCACATTTAGCCATTAATCAAACAATCCAATCATGCATCATACACATTCATGAATAACCTCATCTTTTCATATATTAATAAAAATAAGCCATCAACTATGGCCATTTACAAAAAGTTCATCTTTAAAGGAGCCAACACACTTGGCGAAAACAATAAGACATTTCACTAAGTCTAGCCCTTATACATGCCATACTCAAAATACTAAGTCCAAATATACCGAGATGAGCTGATAGTGTGGGTGATCTTCCAATTATCTTCGTATCCCGAACTGGCTCTTTGACACTATAAAACAAAGGAAAAGAAAAGGAGTAAGCTTTAAGCTTAGTAAGTTTACATGTAAACTATAAACATCATAACATATGCCAATCAATCAACAATATTACATAATAAGCAAGAACAATCTCATTTATATAATAATGCTTACTCATCTCATCTCTTACCACATTCCATCCATACCACAAATAAAATGCTCACATTTACTTGCACACATCCCCTACACTCATCACCACAACCCACATAAAATATTTACTTAGACAATTTCTCGATGAACCCCTCGGAATGATACTAAGTACCCGTTGATTTCACACAACCCACCAATAGTTAATAATATGGTGGTATCGTACATAGCCCACCAATAAGAATAATTACGGTGGTTTTGCACATAGCCCACCAAATATCAATATAAACGATGGTATCGCACATAGCCCATCGTGAAAAAATAGTAAGGTGGTATCGCACACATCCCACCAAATAGTTATTACGGATATTTTTCCGCACTTACATATTTATCCCAAGGTTCAAACGAGTATTTCTCACTATCTATCAAATCCAATCAATCACACTCAAAATTGATATCATTCATACAATACACCAGTAAGTAACAACATATGTATTAAATATGTATCATTTACACATAAATTTACCTTGGTGCAAAATGTATTAGTTGACAACTTAGTCCGTAACCTTGCCTTTTCCTTGGTCAAGGTTGTTTCCACGCTCTTCTTGATCTATAATAATAAAATTTACTCATTCAATCACAAAATTTCTACTTAGGCAAAAATGACCATTTTGCCCTTATACTTTGGCAAAATTACTATTTTTCCCCAGGCTCGTAAATCATTTTTCATCACATTTTCTCATTAAACAAGCCTAGCTGAACATTTATTTCTCTTATAACAATTCATAAAACCCATCATTTCATGCATTTATTACTCAATTATAACCTTTACAAATAAGTCCCATTTAGGTGTTTTCATAGTAACACCTTTCACAAAAATTATTCCTTACCCCACAGACATTCATTTTCGTCCATAAAAACTCAGCAAACAACATAAACACTCTCATGGAAAGTCCTTAAACTTTCAACCATTTTGCAAAATAGTCCCCTCATTAGCTAGCTTAAGCTTTAGGGGTTCTAAAAGTACAAAAATTATCAAGAAAAGCCATTAATATCACTTACTAGCAAGGAAAATAGGTTGCTCAAATTTCAAGCTCCCAAAGCCCTTCTTGACTGTGAAATTTTGGTGGAAGAAGAAGAGAAATAAAAAGATGATAGCCTTTTTCTTTATTTTATTTATTTCCTTCAATTTAATCCACCAACATACCTACTTGGCCAATTTTGACCTCATTTTGTCCCTATGGCCGGCCACCCATTCTCTAAGGGTCTAATTGCTCTTTAAGGACCTCCAATTTTATATTCCATAGCTATTAGACACCTTTAGCTTGAAAAATAGAACTTTTGCATTTTATACGATCTAGTCCTTTTCACAATTGAGCATACAAATGCTAAATTTAAAGCACCAAAAATTCCATGCATCCTTAAAATAATGCTATAACACATAAAATAATATTAAAATATTTTTCTTCAACCTCGGATTAGTGGTCCCGAAACCACTGTTTCGACTAACCCTAAAATCGGGCTATTATAATTCTTCCCCCTTTAGAGATTTTCGTCCCCGAAAATCTTTCCGGTAAAAAGGTTTGGGTACTGTTCCCTCATGGCTTCTTCCAGTTCCCACGTGGCCTCTTCCACACCATGTTTTTGCCATAACACTTTCACTAAGGCTATTCTCTTATTCCTCAACTATTTAACCTCTCGAGCCAAAATCTTAATTGGTTCCTCTTCATAGGTCATGTCCGGTCGTATCTCAATTTCGGTTGGAGGGATCACATGCGAAGGATTGGAACAATATCGCCACAACATCGACACATGAAACACGTTGTGTATTCTCTCTAACTCTACCGATAAAGCCAACCAATAAGCTACTGGTCCATTCCTTTCAATAACCTCATACGGCCTATGAATCGTGGACTCAATTTGCCCTTTCGACCAAATCTCAATATTTTCTTCCATGGGGATACTTTTAAGAATACTTTATCGCCCACTTGAAACTCGATTTCTTTTCTTTTTAAATCCGTGTATGATTTTTGTCAATCCGAAGCAGATTTCAGACTATCACGGATCACTTTCACTTTCTCCTCGATTTCCTTAACTAGATCAACCCCATGAATTTGCTTCTCACTAAGCTCTGTCCAATACAAGGGAGTCCGACACTTGGGACCATATAAAGCTTCGTACGGTGCCATCCGTATACTCAACTGATAACTGTTGTTGTAGGCAAACTCAACCAAAGGTAGATATTTTTCCCAACTATCTTTGAACTCTAAAACACAACATCGGAGCATATCTTCGAGAACTTGTATCACTCTTTCAGATTGGGCATCTGTTTGCGAATGGAACGCGGTACTAAAATTCAATCTTGCACCCAAAGCATTCTGTAACTTCTTCTAAAACCTTGAAGTGAATCTTGGATATCTATCCTAGATAATGGATATAGGCACCCCATGTAATCTCACCACCACAACAATATATAGCTCAGCCAACTTGTCAAGTGAATAATCCATACGCACCGATATAAAGTGAGCCGATTTCGTTAACCTATCAACAATAACCCACACAACATCTTTCTTTTTCATACTCATAGGTAACCCCGTTAAAATCCATTGTGATTTGATCCCACTTCCACTTGGGAACCATCACTGGCTGAAGTAATCCTGAAGACACTTGATGCTCAACTTTCACTTGTTGATAGATCAAACACTTTGTAACAAACTCAGAGATGTCTCTTTTCATATCCGGCCACCAATACAACTTTTTCAAATCATTGTACATTTTTGTACTGCCCGGATGTACTGACAAGTAGCCACTATGTGCTTCATGTAAAATTTTCCAGATTAACTCATCATCATTTGGTACACAAACTCTATTATGAAACATCAAGCAATCCTCCGAACCAACCCGAAAATCAGAGTTATTCCCTGATTGTCACTGAGCTCTCTTAACTTGCATCTCACTATCATTCTTTTGAGCTTCACATATCTACTGAATAAATAATGATCTAGCCCTCAACTCGGCTAATATGGCACCATCATCAGACAACGTTAAGCTCGTACTCATAGCTCTCAAAGCATACAGGGATTTCCTTCTCAATGCATCTGCTACCACATTCGCCTTCCCCGGATGGTAATCTATTACTAACTTGTAATCCTTCAGTAATTTGAGCCATCGTTGTTGTTACAAATTTAAATCTTTTTTATTTCTTTGGTACTTCAAGCTCTTGTGATCGGTGAAGATTCGACACTTTTCACCATACCAGCAATGACGCTAAATCTTCAAAGTGAAAATAATCGCAACCAACTCCAAATCGTGAGTCAGATAATTCTTCCCATATGGTTTTAGCTGTCTCGAGGCATAAGCTACTACTTTACCCTCTTGCATCAACACACAGCCAAGGCCATTTAATGATGCATCATTGTAGACCACAAACTTCTTCCCCAACTCAGGTTGTACTACAACCGGCGTGCTTCAGTCAACAAAGCTTTTAGTTTCTCAAAACCCTGTTGGCATTTCTCAGTCCATTCAAACTTAACATCCTTATGCAATAGCTTCATCATCAGTGTAGCAATCATGGAGAACCCTTTGACAAACTGTTTGTAGTAACCCACTAAACCCAAAAAGCTTCTAATCTCTGACACATTCCTCAGCGATTTCCACTCCACAATAGCCGAGATCTTACTTGGATCAACTCTAATGCCATCACCCGACACAATATGTCCTCAAAATTTGACCTCTCGGAGCCAAAACTCACTCTTGCTAAATTTAACATACAATTACTTGTCTCTTAAAGTCTGCAAGACAATTTTTAGATGCTCTGCATGATCACTCTCATCCCTAGAATAAATTAATATGTCGTCGATAAAAACAACCACAAATTTATCCAAATACAGTCGAAAGATGCGGTTCATTAGATCCATAAAAATTGCAAGAGCATTCATTAAGCCAAATGGTATGATGAGAAACTCATAATGGCCATACCTTGTCCGAAATGCAATTTTCGGTACATCTTGCTCCTTAACCTCAACTGTTAATAGCCAGAACTTAGGTCTATCTTAGAGAACACCGTAGCTCCCTTCAATTGGTCAAACAAATCATCTATCCTTGGCAAAGGATACTTTTTCTTCATTGTTACCTTGTTGAGTTGTCTGTAGTCTATGCACAATCTCATCAACCCATCTTTCTTCTTTATAAAAAGTACCAAAGCTTCCCACGGTGAATAACTCGGTCTCGTAAAACCCATATCCGTTAACTCTTGCAACTGAAATTTCAATTCTTTCAACTCCAATGATGTTATCCTATGAGGAGCAACCGAAATAGGTGCCGCACCTGGGACTAACTCTATCCCAAACTTGACCTCTCTAACTGGAGGCAATCCGCATAACTCTTCCGAAACACATCTAGATACTCGCACACTACATGCACTAATTCAATCTTTACCTTTGACTCTTTGGTATTCAGCACAAAGGCGAGATAGGACTCACACCCTTTTCTCAAGTATTTCTCAGCTACTATAAATGAAATATCACAGGCAATCCATCCGATCTACCTAATTCAACCTGAATGACATCTCCATTTACATATTTCAATTCAATGAACTTACTACATCAGTTCACTTATACATTCTGTGCAGTCAACCAATTCATACCAAGAATCAGATCAAATTTATCAAACAACAATAGCATGAGATTTACCGAAAAGTAATGACCTCTAATTGTTAAAGGACAATTCCTACACACCTTGTCAACTAGCACATGTTTGCCTAACGGGTTTGACACTTTTACTACAAATTTCGTAAACTCAACAATCATACTCATACTAAATGCCAATTTCATGCAAATATAAGAATGGGTAGACCCCAGGTTAATCAAAGCAACAATAGAGATATCATGAAGAGAAAAAGTACCTGTTATCACATTTGGAGATGATGCTTCTTTGCGAGCTCAAATGGCATAAGTCCTTGCAGGTGCTCGACCCTCCAATCTCACAGCAGAGTCTCTAAGCGCACCTCTACTACTATCCTACCTCCGGGTTCTTTTATGGTTTACCCTTCGATGATATATTGCTTGATCTTACTTCTTATTTTCTATCCTTCCCATCCCTCTCTGGATAGTTCCGAATAAAGTGGTCGGGTGAACAACACTTGTAGCAATTACGGTTGTTTCCCCAACACTCTCCAGTATGCTGCCTAACACAATTTGGACACTTTGATTTATTTAACTTTGGATTGCCCATGCTTACCATCGAGGTGGCTTGAACTCTCGAGCCCGAATACACATTACCTCAATCTCGATGTGAATAACCAATTGAAGCAGTCATTCGAGGGTTTGTCTCCTTGAACTTCTTGGATTGAGTTTGGAACAACTTACTTATTAGTCTTTTTCTTGCATCTCGGGCCTCAATCATGGCTTTTCTCTTTTCCTTATTCAACTCCTCAGCCTTACAAGCTCTATCAACCAACACCACAAATTCTTTCAATTCCAAGATCCCAACTAGCAGTCTGATATCCTTATTCAGCCCATCTTCGAACCTTTTGCACAATATAGCTTCGGTGGACACACACTCTTGTGTATACTTGCTGAGCCTAAAAAACTCACGCTCATACTATGCCACAGTCATTTTACCTTGCTTCAATTCAAGGGATTCTTTCTATTTCTAGTCCACGAATATCTGATTTATGTACTTTTTTGAAACTCTTCCAAAAAGAAGTCCCACGTTACTATCCCCCTTGGAACTACCGACGTCAACATTTTCCACCAACGATATGTCGAGTCTTTCATCAATGACACGACGCATTTCAAGCTCTCCTTTGGTGTGCAGAAGAGATCATCGAATACTCGCATTGAGTTCTCAAGCCAGAACTCCGCCCTCTCGGGGTCATCGTCTATATTAGCTCTAAATTCCTCGGCCCCTTGTTTCTGAATCTTATCAACTGGGGGATTAGTCATTCTTACCAAATCTATACCTTGAGGAGCGACAGTGATTGGCTGAGGTATAGGTTGAGCAGTAGGGTTCGCTTGTACAAACTCGATGTACCAGTTACTCATAATATAGAAAAAGACTTCTCGAGCCTCTTTTCCTTGACCCATAATCTCGGGTCTACTCTCTATAGGTGCGGCCCCTTGTGTGGGGGCTGGTGCATTACTAGCAACGTCATCAGCAGGTGGTCGATTGGGATCAATTTACTATATGAAAATAAAGTTTAAAATTTTTAGAAGTCACCACACTATCAATATACGTTTATGGCATGTATAGCTAGACTCTTGTACTCTCTACGGTAGTCCGAGAATTGACTAAACCATAGCTCTGATACCACTAAATGTAACACCCCTTACCTATATTCAATGTAGGAACCGGGTATGAGGCATTACAGGACTTAACGCACTTGAACATACAACTTTGGGCTATAAAATTTCATTCCAACATAAAAGTTCTCATTCACATTCAAAACATCATCATTATGGGCCTACGAGGCCTTAAACATATAAATGAAAGGTCTCAAAATCAAATCGGGAACTTTTGAATACTTAGAAAAATTTTGCCTTAATAGGGCCACACGCCCGTGTGAAATGGGACACGCCATTGTAACATATCACACGCCCATGTTCTACACCCGTGGTCGACACTGACTTGCATCACGCAGCCTGTCACACACCTGTGTGTCTAGCCCATAGTCGACACCGACTTGCATTACACGGCCAGTCACATGCCCGTGTCTTTCGACCGTGTGGAAAATTAAATTCCAAATTCAGGTGCAGACTTCGCACGACCTGGGCACACGCCCATGTTAATGGTCGTACCATCCACACGGTTGAGACACACAGCCGTGTCTCTGCCCGTGTGTTTACTACTGAGCATACTGACTTGTAAAACTAACATGTAAGGGACACACGACCTAACCACACACCCATAAGGTTGGTCATGTGTCACACACGGCCTAGATACATGCCCGTGTGCTTACTTGTATGGACAAGAATAAGGCTAGTTGCCAAGATCTTTTTATCACACAAACTCCTACAGCATAAATCATATTCAGCCATTAATCAAACAATCCAATCAGGCATCATACACATTCACAAATAACCTCATCTTTTCATATATTAATAATAATGAGCCATCAACTATGGCCATTTACAAAAAGTTTATCTTTAAAAGAGCCAACACACTTGGCCAAAACAACAAGACATTTCACTAAGTCTAGCCCCTATACATGCCATACTCAAAATGCTAAGTCTAAATATATCGAGATGAGCTAATAGTGTGGGTGATCTTCTAATTATCTTCGTATCCCGAACTGGCTCTTTGACACTATAAAACAAGGGAAAAGAAAGGGAGTAAGCGTTAAGCTTAGTAAGTTTACATGTAAACTATAAACATCATAACATATTCCAATCAATCGACAACATTACATAATAAGCAAGAACAATCTCATTTACATAATAATGCTTACTCATCTCATCTCTTACCACATTCCATCCATACCACAAATAAAATGCTCATATTTACTTGCACACATCCCCTGCACTCATCATCACAACCCATATGATATATTTACTTAGACAATTTCTCGATGAACCCTTCGGAATGATACTAAGTACCCGGTGGTTTCGCACACAGCCCACCAATAGTTAATAGTAGGGTAGTATCGCACATAGTCCACCAATAAGAATAATTACGGTGGTTTCGCACATAGCCCACCAAATATCAATATAAACGACGGTATCACACATAGCACATCGTGAATAAATAGTAAGGTGGTATCGCACACAGCCCACCAAATAGTTATTATGGATTATTTTTTGCACTTACATATTTATCCCGAAGTTTATACGAGAATTTCTCACTATCTATCAAATCCAATCAATCACACTCACAATTGATCTCATTCATACAATGCACCAATAAGTAACAACATATGTATTAAAGATGTATCATTTACACATAAACTTACCTCAGTGCAAAATGTATTAGTCGACGACTTAGTCCGTAACCTTGCCTTTCCTTCGGTCAAGGTTGTTTCCACGCTCTTCTTGATCTATAATAATAAAATTCACTTATTCAATCACTTTATAATTCATGATACATCAAAATTTTTACTTAGGTAAAAATGACCATTTTGCCATCATTCTTTGGCAAAATTACTATTTTGCCCCTAGGCTCGTAAATCATTTTTCATCACATTTTCTAATTAAACAAGCCTAACTGAACATTTATTTCTCTTATAACAATGCATAAAACCCATCATTTCATGCATCTATTACTCAATTACAACTTTGACAAATAAGTACCATTTAGGTGTTTTCATGGTAACACCTTTCACAAAAATTATTCCTTACCCCACAAGCATTCATTTTCTTCCATAAAAACTCAACAAACAACATAAACACTTTGATGGAAATTCCCTAAACTTTCAACCATTTTGCAAAATAGTCCTCTCATTAGCTAGCTTAAGCTTTAGGGGTTCTAAAAGTACAAAAATTATCAAGAAAAGCCATTAATATCACTTACTAGCAAGGAACATAGGTTGCTCAAATTTCAAGCTCCCAAAGGACTTCTTGAGTGTGAAATTTCAGTGGAAGAAGAAGAGAAATAAAAAGATGATAGCTTTTTTCTTTATTTTATTTATTTCCTTCAATTTAATCCACCTACCCTACCTACTTGACCAACTTTGACCTCATTCTGTCCCCTATGGCCGGTCACCCATTCTCTAAGGGTGTAATTTCTCTTTAAGGACCTCCAATTTTATATTCCATAGATATTAGACACCTCTAGCTTGTAAAATAGAACTTTCACACTTTATGCGATTTAGTCCTTTTTCACAATTGAGCATACAATTGCTAAAATTAAAGCACCAAAATTTCCATGCATCCTTATAATCATGCTATTACACATAAAATAATGTTAAAATATTTTTTCTTCAATCTCGAATTAGTGGTCCCGAAACCACTGTTCCAATAGCCCCAAAATTGGGTTGTTACATATATTGATCAATTAATTTGATTCATTTTGAAAAGTAATGATTTTTTAAAAATTTATAAATTGAAAACATAAGCCAAACGCATATGTTGAAGTCACTGAAATTAATAAAAGAATAAAAATCTAGTTTAAATTTTTTTGGGGGGGTTTGTTTCTCTGTTGTCCATTTAAGTTTTTTTTTTTTAAAGAAAAAACTTTTTATTGAATGAACAATTTATAAAATATTCGTTATTTATGAAACACGAAAATGTAGTGACAGTTGGATAAGTATGTGTTAGAATTAAGTGACCCGAATCCTTATTTAAATAAAATATAGTGGTAAAATAAAATAAAAGAAAAATTCTTATAGAACTACATTTATTTTATTTTATTTTAGAATAAGGTTTTTTTAAACCTTATTAAACTCCATCTATTTGATATTGATTAGAATAAGGTGTTTCAATCTTACTACACTCCTATTAGAATATGGTTTTACAAGCCTATAAATAGACATAGTCTATTCCTCTTGTAATTATTCGAATTCGACATAGTGAATTTTCTTCTTCTCTACCCGTCGTTTTTTTCCCGAAAGGGTTTCTATGCAAAATCTGTGTGTTCTTTAATTTTTATTTCTCTTTTTTTTTGTGATATATTGTCATTATCGACATTATATTTTTCACAAATTGGTATCCGAGCTTCTGGGATTTTCATCTCGATCACGGTGATGGCATCTTTGAATTATGAAATTCTGCTGTTGGATCACAACACTAGATTCAAGTTGTGGCAGATAAAGATGCAGGCAGTTCTTGCACAGACGGACTTAGAGAAAGCCCTACTAGGGATAGATAAGATGCTTCGACATTGATGGAGGAAGAGAAAAAACGCAAGGATCGAAAGGCGTTAACACATTTACATCTACATTTGTCTAACGAAATTTTGCAAGATGTGATGTAGGAGAAGATCGTCGCTGCATTATGGAAGAGGTTGGAACAAATATGTATGTCGAAAACTCTAACCAGCAAGTTGCATATGAAGTAATGTCTTTATTCTCATCGTTTGGAGAAATGTGCATCTGTGCACGAACACTTAACAGTGTTTAAAGAAATTCTCTCAAACTTAGAGGCCATAGAGGTTCAATATGATCAGAAAGATCCAGGGTTGATTCTACTTTGTTCGTTGCCCCTGTCTTATTCAACCTTTAGAGACACGATTTTATATAGCCACGAGTCTCTCACAATTAAAGAGGTTTATGATTATCAAACCTCGTATGACAAGATGAAGCATCTTCTGGTTAAAACTGACTCTTAAGGAGAGGGTCTCATTGTTCATGGGAGACAAGATCGTAATGCTGATGATGATCGTGGAAGGATACAAGAACGGAATCCTTGTGGTAAATCTAAAGGTAGATCGAAGTCTTCAAACAGAGGTAAAACTTGTAACTTCTGTAAGAGGAAAGGACACATTAAATCTGAGTGCTATAAGCTACAAAATAAGATCAAAAGGGAGGCTGCGAATCAAAAGGGAAAACAACAAGAAAATTTTGATGAAGCTGATATTGTAGAAGACTACAACGATGGTGAACTTCTAGTAGCTTCTGTCAATAATTCTAAAGTGAGTGATGAATGGATCATTGATTCGGGCTGCACCTTCTACATGAGTCCTAATCGGGATTGGTTTAAAACTTACGAAACAGTGTCTGAATGTGTTGTTTTGATGGGAAATAATGCTTCGTGTAAAATCGCAGGTGTTGGAACAATTAAAGCTAAGATGTCTGATGAAGTTGTCAAAACACTCAATGACATACGACATGTTCCAGAATTGAAGAAAATTTAATTTCATTAAGTACTCTTGATTCAAAAGGGTACAAATACACAGTTGAAAGTGAGGTTTTGAATATTTCCAAAGGTTCCCTCGTTGTGATGAAAGGGCAGAGAAATACTGCCAAGTTATATGTTTTTTAAGGTTCTACTGTTATTGGTGATGCAGCTGTCGCTTCCTCTTCCTTGTCAGATGATGATATTACTAAACTTTGGCATATGCGTCTAGGGCATATGAGTGAGAATGGCATGGCAGAATTGAGAAAAAGAAGACTTTTTGATAGGCAAGGAATTTGCAAACTAAAGTTCTGTGAGCACTGTGTTTTTGGGAAGCAAAAGAGAGTTTGATTCACCAGAGGAATCCATAACACGAAAGGAACGTTGGAGTATATTCATTCTGATCTGTGGGGGCCATCAAGAGTGCCTTCGAGAGGTGGAGCTAATTATATGCAAACTTTTATTGATGTTTTTCCAAAAAGTTTGGGCATTCTTCCTGAAGTAGAAAAGTAATTTATTTTTCGCATTTAAGTCTTGGAAAACTATAATTGAAAAACAGACGGGAAAACAAATAAAATACCTCCGCATGCATAATGGCTTAGAGTTTTGTTCGATGAGTTTAATAAACGTGCAAGTCGGAAGGATCGTGAGACACTTGACGGTTCGTCATACTCCACAAAAAAGCGGCATTGCGTAAGCTAATGAATGTAATGATCATGGAGAAGATTCGATGTATGTTGTCAAATGCCAACTTACCAAAGTCGTTTTGGGCCGAAGTAGCCTCTACTGCATGTTTTTTTATCAACAGATCTCCATCCATTGCCATTGAGAAAAAGACTCCACAAGAGGTATGGTCTGGTAATCCATGTTGATAATGGAAAATTGGAATCGAGATCCATTAAATGTGTTTTTCTTGGTTATAAAGCTAGTGTAAAAGGGTATAAGTTATGGTGTCCTGAAAATAGAAAAGTTGTGATTAGCAGAGATGTTGTTTTTGATGAAATTGCTATGCTACCTAACTTATCTCTTAAAGACTCTTCCAATAAAGAAAATCAAAAACAGGTGGAGCATCAGATTAATACAGAGTCGACTCCTCAAGCCAGTACAAAAATTGAGAATAGAGTTGCTTTTTCACCACAATAGAACCAGAAGAGAAATTAAACCTCCAAAGAAGTATACCGAGGCTGATCTAGTTGTTTATGCTTTAAATGTGGCTGAAGATATAGATGCAAACCAAGAGCCATCTAATTATTCTGAGACGCTTAGCTATGAAAACTCGAAAAAGTGGATGTTTGCTATGCAAGAGGAGATGGAATCACTCCACAAAAATAGAATATGGGATCTTATGGAACTTCCTAAAGGTAAAAAGGTTGTTCACGGTAAATGGGTGTTTAAAAAGAAAGAAGGGACTCTAGGCATTGAAGAACCTAAATATAAAGCAAGCCTTGTTATAAAGGGTTACAGTCAAATTACAAGAGTGGACTTCACAGATGTGTTCTCTCCAGTTGTGAAGCATAGTTTGATTCGAACTTTGCTTGGTCTTGTGGCCATGCATGATTTGGAGCTTGAGCAGTTGATGTAAAAACTGCATTTTTGCATGGAGAACTTGAGGAAGATATTTATATGCAACAACCAGAGGGTTTTACAGTCTCAAAAAAAGAGGACTATGTTTGCTTGCTGAAAAAGTCCCTTTACGGTTTGAAATAGTCACCAAGACAGTGGTACAAGAGGTTTGATTCCTTTATGACTTCTCATGATTTTAAAAGTAGTTTTGACAGCAGTGTTTGCTTTAAGAAAAACAGTGATGGTTCTTTTGTGTATCTACATCTTTATGTTGATGACATGTTGATAGCAGCAAAAGGTAAAGGAAAGATAAAAAAGGTCAAAGCTCAACTAAGTGAAGAATTTGATATGAAAGATTTGGGACCAGCAAAGAAGATACTTGGTATGGAGATTCTCAGAGATAAAAAAGCAAGTAAATTGTACCTAATTCAGAAGGGTACATTAAGAAAGTTCTTTGCAGGTTCAATATGCAGAGTGCTAAGCCTATTAGTACTCTTTTAGCAGCCCATTTCAGACTTTCATTGGCTTTGTCTCCACAATCAGATGATGAGATTGAGTACATGTCACATGTTCCATACTCTAGTGCAGTGTGATCTCTCATGTATGCTATGGTTTGTTCACGTCCAGATTTATCATATGTAGTCAGTGCAGTTAGCAAATACATGGTGAATCCCAGTAAAGAACATTGGAAAGCAGTTTAGTGGATTTTAAGATACTTAGGAGGTACTACTAATTTTTACTTACAATTTGGAAGAACTAGAGATGGAGTTATTCGGTATGTTGATGCTGATTTTGCTGGGGACCTTGATAGAAGAATATCTCTCACTGGTTATGTCTTTACAATCGAAGGTTGTGCAATCAGTTGGAAAGCTAATTTGCAAACTACAGTCGCTTTGTCTACCACTGAAGCTGAGTACATGGCGATTACTGAGGCTTGTAAAGAAGCTATTTGTTTGAAGGGACTCTTTAGTGAGCTCAATAAAGACCTTCAAATCAACACAGTATTTTGTGACAGTCAGAGTGCCATCTTCCTTACAAAAGATCAAATGTTTCACGAGAGAACAAAACACATTGATGTTCGGTATCATCTTGTTCGTGATATTATTGCTCGTGATAATATTGTTGTGAGTAAAATTAGTACAAATGAAAATCCTGCATATATGATGACTAAGTCACTTCCTATAACCAAGTTTGAGCATTACTTAGACTTGGTTGGTGTTTATTGTTGAAATTAAACCCTTAAAGGGTTTTATGGAAGATGTGGAGAACTTGTTCATTGAGAGTTAGCGATGAAGAACTTATTCATTGAGAATTCGTGTCAAGGTGGAGATTGTTAGAATTAAGTGACCCGAATTCTTATTTAAATAAAATACAGTGGTAAAATAAAATAAAAGAAAAATCTCTATAGAACTACACTTCTTTTATTTTATTTTAGAATAAGGTTTTTTAAACCTTATTAAACTATATCTATTTGATATTGATTAGAATAAGGTGTTTCAATCTTACTACACCTCTATTAGAATATAGTTTTATAAGCCTATAAATAGACATAGTCTATTCCTCTTGTAATTATTCGAATTCGACATAGTGAATTTTCTTTTTCTCTGCCCGTGATTTTTTTCTCGAAAGGGTTTTCACATAAAATCTGTGTGTTTTTTAATTTTTTATTTTTATTTTCGTTACCAACGTTATATTTTTCACAGTATGGATTTTAAAAGGGTAATCCAATACCAAATAAGAAAATTGTTTGAATGAATAGTTAGGAGTTAGGAAAGCATCAGCATCCTGATTTTGATAGCCAACAAAATGCGAAAGACTAAAATGTGGGGGCATCTTATTCTCATACTGATTAAGAATTCCACTGGCTACTCGAGTAAGTTAAGCTTAGTGTTGAAATGCGTCATTCCCTATACCTATAAACCAGTTTCCATTTCTTCTGTAACCATGAAAAACTTCGGATATTACATGGCAATGGGGGTAGTTCAATTTGCTTATGGTGGATTAAACATTCTCATCAAAATCGCTCTTGAGAGAGGCCTCAATCAATTCGTCTTCCTAGTTTACCGCCATATACTTGCCATGCTTTTGTTAGCTCCCCCCCTTCCCCTGCTTATGTACTTGAAAAGTAAGCTAAACTTAGAAGTTTCAGTCTCTTATTATTCCTAGTCAATCCACCACCAAAAATTTCAGGAGAACCTGTTTTGTATTTTGCAAGCAGGAAAGAACGTTCTTCGCTTTCGTTGCCCATGTTTGGCCAAATATTTTTGTTTTCATCTCTAGGGACTACTAATCATCTTAATTTGTACATTGCTGCTTTAGCTTACACTTCTCCAACTGTAGCCACTGGCTGGAGCAATGTTATCCCTAGTTTGACGTTTCTAATGTTAGTTTTTCTGAGGTATATGTAAAGACTAAATCAATCCTCACCTTTTGGCCTTCCAATCTCAGCTGAATATTGCTTTTCTTTTTTATTTTTCCAATTCAGGATGGAAAAAGCAAAGATTAGAAGTGGCAGCGGTGGAGCAAAGGTATCGGGTACCTTTTTGGAGAGGAGGGTTCCAATTGAAAGGCTTTGTAGAGAGGCCATTGATAAACATATATGGCACAAATGGTTCTGAATCTCAAGAGTGAGTATAGTAGGCATGGAAATGAAAGTTGGGTCAAATGCTCTGTTCTTGTTCTAGTCAGTTACATTGCTTGGAGTGGATGGCTAATTCTCCAGGTCAATAGATATTTATTACTGTACGTCATTTTGATGTAGATTCCGTGGATAATTCTTTCTTCATTTCTTTTTCCTATTCTGGTAATAATTTCTCCCTCTTATCACAGGCTAAAGTATATCCACCTCAATTATCGCTAAATGCTCTAATCTGCTTCATTGCATCGTTGCAATCTTCTGTTCTTGCCCTGTTTTTTGCAGAAATCCACTCCTGTGGAGACTGAGCCGGAATGTACAGCTTTTGACCATCATGTAAGTGCTCCATCCAGAATTCAACTAAGGCTCAGGTTGAAAAGTATTTTTTTAATTCAAACTTAAAAAATTTGGTAAAAATACAGCTTTTCATACAAAAAATTGATTTTAAACTAAAATTTTAACTAAAATAAAAATTTTAGCTTTTTGGCTTTTAAATTCTTTTAAATGAACTTATTTTTTTATCTCTAATTAAATTTCTATTTTAGAACAGCAAATCTAAAATGAATATTTTAATTTCTTAAAGGCATTTTTTTTTACATCAATGGTAAATATTATCATCTCTTTTTTATCGCACTTTTAACCTTAATGGTAAATTAATTTTAACTCTTTTCAGTCTCTTACTTGAGGTAAGTGTTGTACTTTTATAACAATGTCCGGATATATAGAATACTAGTAATTTAGAAAGAAAGAAAAAAAGAGGACATTCTTACGTAAAATGAGAAGGAAATTGAAGGCTTTCAACATTATTTGTTTATATGAGATTGCTAAAAATGAAATTTGTTATAGGGAGTGATGCTCTCAGAATTAGTCTTCTACGTCTTACAAACATGGTGTATCATTAACAAAGGACCAGTCTTCTCCGCAATGTTTACTCCACTGCTTGTCATTGTCGCAATATTCTCTGCAATTGTTTTCGCAGAGCGACTTCACCTAGGCAGGTAAAGTGAATAATGCTAAAAAAATGTTGTTTCTTCATAGCCTGTTCGAATGGTTCTTATTTGGTTGGGTTTGGCAAATTTTCAGCATGGTGGGTACATTTCTTATTGTTTTGGGACTTTATTTTGTACTTTGGGGCAAAAGGAGGGACAGTTTTGTCGCAGGAAATACAAAGAATGGAGTGATTTCTAGCATCAAATTCCCAATAGCCACAAGAGAGGCCATGTGTTGAGAAAAATGTTAATCACTTGCTTCCACCCAAATTAGTAATTTTGAATCAGGGTAATTTTCATGAAGTGGGCAGTTGGCTGGTTCAATGTGCTCTTTCTTTTAAGTAAAGGAATAAAGAAGACTTTACAAACTGCATAACCAGTAGTTTTTAACACCTTTGGATATATAATTGTTTCGAGAAAACGTCTGCAGAGGCAAATCTAGGGTCACAAAGGTTGTAAGTGAGATTTGGTGGGATCCAAATGCATCTAAAGATGGTAAAAGTATCATGGACGTTTTTGTATTAAGAATCAAATTGTATTTTGCATCTATTTAAAAACATAGATGAATTAGTCATTGTATGTTAATTAAAAAGTAAATGCGTTCTATTAAAACTTTCATCTATTTCTACTGTTAAAAACTAGTCTCTATACGTCAAGATGAGATAGACGTAGCACACCATATGTAATTCTTTAGTTATTCTATCAATTAAGCCAAATGAACAGTAGAAATAGATTAAATGTTTAATAGAAAGGATCGATATGCTCTTTAATCTAATGTATGCGGACTAATATACTCAATTTTTGAATAAAAATAGCAAAATGCACTCTGACTTCTTATATAGGGATCTCCATGGTACTTTTACCATTTAAAGACTGAAATTAAATTTCATAAAAGTAACACCGTCGAGGTTTTGATTAGAGGTGCTTATGGGCTGGGCTCAACAAAAAATTTAGGCAAGTTCGCTAGGCCCGAGCCCCAAAAAAAGAACCTAAAATTTTTTCTAAGCCCGACCCAGATAAAAATGCTAAAACTAGGGCCCGACTCGGCCATATTATTTTTTTGTATAATTTTTAAATATACAATACATCTAAAATACTAAAATATTAAATTAAATATTTTCCAACAAATTGAAAATAAATTTTAAAAAATATGTATACTTAAATAATACTAAGATAGATTTAACTTAACAAGCAAATGTCTCTAAAATAATAACAAAATTAACAATAAAACGAGTGTTATATAATATCAAAACAATAACAACAAAATAGTAGTAACTTAATAGTGAAATGGTAGTAAAATAGGGAGAAAACAACAAAAAATAGCATTAAAACAACAAAAAATAGTAGATCTTTTTTTTGTCTTTTTATAAATTTGGGCTGGGCTCGGGCCAAAAATGCCTTACCCAAGGCCTGTCTCGTTTTTTAAATGAGCCTTATTTTTTACCCAAGTTTATTTTTCGAACCTATATTTTTACACAAACCCTTCCACTTTTCGTGCAAGCCTTTGAGCCAGAGCCAGTCTAGTCTTGATCATGTCATATTAAAGTTTCAGAAAAAGTGGTATGAAATTTGGAGAAATGTGTCAAAACTTTCAACCTATTCAGCAGATTATCACATGTAAGAGAAGAGAGAAAAAAAAAGAAGTAAAAGAAAAAAAAACCTTAGTATTTTATTAAAGGGATAATAAAATTTTTGTCCTTCAACTTGGCAAGTAGGTCCACTTTGGTATTCTTTTTGGTCCACTTGGTCCTTCAACTTGCCAACTAAATCTATTTTGGTCCCTAAACTTGAATTATGTCAAGATTTGATGATGTGACTAGTGTTATTGGAACATGATCCGATCAGATGGATCGAAAACTGATCGATATAATATTACAAACAAATGGATTGAACCGGTTGAATCGAAAACTGTTTCAAATTGGTAAAAGCCGAAAAATCAAGAAAATATCGACAGTTGAACCAGTGTCAATTGTCCAAGAAGTATTATCAAACACACCATTCAAGGGATTTATTTGAGTTTGAGGATTACCAAACACTATTATCAACGCTTGCCACTGCTCAACATTAAGACCAAGTAACGCCGCAGTCGCCACTGGGATAGGAGATGCACCTGTCGAATCATCAACCCCAGTTGCAATAGTAGCACTCGCATGGAACGCCCCTCAACCCCGACGAGCAACACGTGAAGGGCAAGAGGCAGGCGTCTTTCCACAAGCATTACTTGTGCCCTTAGCTTCCGACTCTAACGATGGTGGTGGTGGTGTGGTCATCTTAATTTGGTTTGTGGTATTTTAGTGTTTGGCTGTGATACTATGGCAATAGTAGGGTAAAGTCCCAATTATCATTCATCAACATAAGAGAATATATACATGTCAAATCGCACTTAAAATTGAAATAGGAAAACTACTCCTAGTCATTCTCTACTTCCTATAATATAGAAAACTATTCCTAAAATAAATTATCTCATAATATCCATATCTTTCGTAATAATAACAATACCAATATATACAATTGATGTAAGTAATAAAATGTGTATAATAAAATTAAAATGTATAAAATATTTTAAGATAAAACTTTGATTGAACGATAAAATTAAGATTCTATCAATGGTATGTATTCAAATCACATCATATATAAATTTTATAGACTTTTTAAAAAATGAAAAACTAAAGTGACCTAAAGTAATATAACTTGACTTATTTTTAACGCGAATGTCATTTCGTAATTTTCTTAATCGAGTTGGTGCTTTGTTAACTTGTGACATCAACTTAATCAAAAGTTTAAGCAATAATATAGATAGACAATTACAAAAATAGTTTTAAAATAAAATGTTTTCTTTTTCACATTTTCAATAAAATGTATTAAAATGTTTAAAATAAAATCTTTAAAAATTAAATATTTTAAAATAATTTTGAATAATTTAAAAGATGAAAATATAATTTTTTTAAAATTCAAACAATATTTTATTTGCTCGAGGAATGGTAATAAGGTCTCTCCAAACTTTGATCTATTCATTTGGTTAATATTAAATCAAATTTGAACTAATTTTTTAATTTTTAAAATAATATTAATTATATATAAAATATATTTTATGTAAATTTAAATATAGAGTATATAAATTATTATTATGTCTTGATTTGTATAGAACGATGATTACAGCTTTTGTCCAACATCTGTTCAACACCGATCTCAAATCCTATTCACCACTCTCAATATTATATAAAAATAAAATATTAGAATAAAATAAGTTTTATAAAGATAATAAATTAAGTTTTAAATTTTTTAGTGTATTTTGAAAAAAAATTACACAATATATTTAAATTTAATTTAAATCGATTTAGAATTTATATTATTATTTAAAATTAATTTACACTATTATTTTATATGCTTTAAATAATTAAATTTATAAAAATATTTTTGATATATAAATGATTTAAATTAATTAAAAAATTCTTATGCAAGTATGATTTAATATACACGGAACGAATAGATTTTAGAGACTTTATTACCATTAAAAGGGTTAACGAGTGAGATTAGATCAAGGTCAGATCTCAAAAAAATTCCAACATTGAGTTTATTTCATCCAAACAGTCCATTTCAGTGTTTAAAATAAAAATAATATTAATATAATTTTTATATTTTTATTATTTTAAACAGTGAACAGGCCCAGCGGAGCCAGCCCAAACATTAATTTTAAATTTTAATTTAATTTTGACATATTAATATTTTTATAAAAAATTTAATATGAAATATTCTTATTGAATTCATAATAACTGTAATTTAATTTCTGACATATTAATATATTTATTACAAAATTTAACTAAAAATATTAATAATATTAATGATTATATAAAAAATTAATTTTAAAAAGACAAAGTACAAAAATTAAATATCAAGACTAACTGTGTTTAATTTTTAAACAACAAAATGCAATTTTTGAGAAAACAAAAGCATCAATGGCATGACTTAAATATTGATAAATGTCAAAAAAAAAAATTTATCAGATCAGGTCAATTTTTTGAATATTTATGAGAATAGGCTGATTCAGGGAAAACGCTTCTAGCCAGAAGCGTTTTCAGGTGAAATGCAGAAAAACGCTTCTAGCTGAAAATACTTTCAGCATGGTGCCAAAAAAAATGCTTCTAGTTGGACGCGTCCCCCTTCCCAATGGCTACTTTTCCAATGACTAATTAAAATAGTCATTGGCCTTCACCCCAAAAAAAAAAAAAAAAAATTATAAGCCCCCACCCTTATTTTTCACAAAGTTCTCTAAAAAATCTCTCAAAATTCTCAAATCACTCTCAAATTCTCTCTTAAATCTATGATAAATGATAAAAATATCATATTTTAATCCCATTCTTAATGCGTTTATGGATGATTATTTATGCAAATTAGTGAATTTTATGCTCCTAATCATTTGACTTCATGTTTCTATACTTAGAAAAGTATTTGGGATTGAAAGGAGTGAAAATTGGACAAATAGAGCTGAACTCAGGAGCCACTCGGCCTGGCCCTTTCCACACAGGCTGGACACACGGGCATGTGCTTATAACAGCCCGATTTTTCAGTGATGTCGAAAACAATGGTTTTGAGGCCACCAAATCCGACGAGTAAATTCGTAAATATTATTATTTAATATTTATGAGTCAAATATAGTTTTAAAAAGGTTTTTAATTTGGTAATTTATGTTTTATAACGATTTATTAGGTTCAAATTGTAAGACCCTAAAGTCAACTGGTTTTAGAAAGTGAGGTATCGGGACCTCGTTTCTATAAACCTAGCTGTAAATATTTTTATAAATATTTACGGAGTTTCATTAATGTGGTATTAAAGTTTCGTTGAAAAATTTTAACGTTTCGATAATTAATTAATTAAAAATGACTAAATTGAAAAAATGTACAAAACTTGCTAATTATAGCAATTAGGTGATGAAATGGTGTAATTATTAATTGAGGAAGGACTTAAGTGATAATTAGGCCCTAAATAATATAATGGGATGGTAAATTGATGGATAAGGACAAAATAATTAAATTATAATGGCAAACTTGTAATTTAGTTGAAACTAAAACAAAATTGAGTAAGAAGAAATAGGTTTTCTTCTTCATTTTCTTCTTTTGTCATTGTTGAAACACCATAGAAATAGATTGGAGAATTGGTTGAGCATAGGAGCTTCCATGTGAGTTCAACTCTTACCTGTTTCTTGTAATTTTTATGTTTTTGAGATCGTTGCAACTAGGTCCAGCTAACCCGTACCTTCGCTTCTGATTTTGTTAAAAATTTTGGAAGTTTCCATTGATAAATATTAGATTTTTTTTTTTATGAATAACATGGATTTGGAGCTTTGATTGTGTTGTGTGATGATTTTGTAAAGTGATTTTTGTTACATACTAATTTTAGGATTAAATTGTAAAAATGTCAAAATATTAGGGTTTGATAGTGAATTTTAGGTTTATTAGGGGCTGTATGAGGGCCTAGAATATTTGGATAGATTATTGATTTGAGAAAATTAGTTAATTTGATAGATTATCTAATTAAGGATTAAATTGCAAAAACTATAAAAGTTTAGGGTAATTACGTAAATTCAAAAATAAAAGGCATTAATTGTAAAATGGATTGGAAATGAAATATATGCTAATAAATGAATAATTTTATATTTTAGATCAAGATCCCGTAGATACTCATGAAAAAGGAAAAATAGTCGAATAGTCCTTGAACTTCTGCAATTACTACAATTTAGTCCAGGTAAGTTCGTACAGTTAAAATTTAACATTTTTATAAATTTATTATTGGTATTATGCATATATTCTATTTGTTGGAAATGAATTATTGTTTGAATTATAATATTGAATTGGATATTCAGTTTGAATTGAACGCAAGATTTGAGTACATTCGTGATTTGGTGTATGACGGGGGTTTGGAATGGAGATGGTATTGGAGGGAGATATCAGCATTTTACCCAAGTAAACCGGGTTCAACATTTGTTGTGAACTCTCGTGTTTTACTTTTTTTTTAGCGTGATTGGGCAGATCAGCTCTTACGAGCTTCTGTTCAGCTTTTGAGCTTCTATTGGTGTATCCGAGAGGACCAGCTCTTATGATCTTCTATTGACGATGTACTCTTATCCGTAAGTCATTCTTCGAGTGAAAAAATCTCGGTAAGGTGTTTTATTTCATAAATTTGAAAGACATGTTATTTATTTTTGTATTGATTTAAATACGGATGTATTTATCGGTTGAAGTTGTGAATGACAATGAGTTTTCATGGATGATTTTTTTATTATTATTTGATTTATTATAGTTATTTTAGTAAGATTTTTGTTTATCTCGTCGAACTTACTAAGCTTCATTAAGCTTGCTTGTGTTTTTTAATGTCATTGTAGATTTTCGGAAGGTTAGACGATCGGATTGGCACTCAAGTCACACTATCCAGTTTATCTTGGTAGTTTTTGACACGTTAAATTCGGATTATATGGCATGAATAGGCTCTTGTGCTATTTTGGTTAATGTTTGGCTTATGTAAATGTTATGAATGATATTTTGTGCACATAACTAATTTGCAAAGGGTATGAGAATGAGGTATAGTTGTTATGCTAGTATGTGTGGCTTACATATATTTGATTTGTTGTGGTTGTGGTAACATTGTTAGGTATTTTGATTTGGTATTGCTTGAATGAGTTGATGAATTGAATTAATGTGTATTTTGAGATTATATTGTATATAATTATGGAACCAATGAGGGTACATTGGTTAGGTACATATTAGGTTGGTTTTGATGTGTTTATAACCCAATTAATATCATTTTGATTTTATATTTTGGTTAGTATTTGAGTTTCTTAAGGTCCAAGTAATTTGATTATGTTTGTATTAATGTATGATTTGAATGATTTACTATTCCGTTGTCTCTGTAATACTCTGTAACCCTGTTTTAGCGACATATACGGGTTAGAGGTGTTACATTTAGTGGTATCAGAGTTACGGTTTGGTCAAGTCTTGGACTGAACGTAGCGTGTGAAATGTCTAGAATTACATGCCATATAAATCTACGATAGTGTGATGTGTATGATCCGATCTAACCTTCTTTTCTTATAGATTGTAAAGATATCAGACGGATCTGATCGTGCTGACAATGATGATGTTAACAGTAATGTACCGACTTCTGAATATGAGACGAGTAGTAATGTTCCAATTCCTCCAGCTCAGGAACATGAGTTTAAAAATATGTTCTTTTGGTACATGAACCAGTGGTTCAACGAGTTTATGCAAATGAAAAAATCCGGCTCAACAACCTCCACCCCTTATTGTACCACATGTTGTACCTCCGGTTGCACCTCCACCCCCTCCAATGATTGAACTTAATAGACATACTCCGATTGAGAAACTTAGAAAGTGGAGCTGAAGAATTTTGGGGTAGATCAGAGGATGACTCGGTTAAAGCTGAATACTGGCTTTAAAATATATTACGGGTTTTGAAGAAATGGCTTGCTCTCTTGATGACTTTCTTAGATATGTTGTTTCGTTATTAAAAGAGGAAGCGTATAGTTGGTGGTCGACGATAGTAGCTGTGGTACCGAGGGAGAAAATTTCCTGAGATTTCTTTCAGACCGAGTTTAAAAAGAAATATTTTAGGAAAATGTATTTGGACAAGAAAAAGAGAGAATTTCTTGAGTTACCTCAGGGAAATAGATCAATAGCTGAATATGAGAGAGAATTTGTATATCTTAGAAATATGCTCGAGAAATTGTGCCTACTGAAGAAGAAATGTGTATCCTATTTGAAAATGGTTTGAATGATGAAATTTAAATGATGATCAGAGGTAATGAAATACGAGAATTTGTTGTCTTGCATGATCGTGCACAGAAAATGGAAGAAATATACAACCGCAAGATACAACAGGATAGATGGATTCGAGAATTTCATAAGAGAGGTTCTTCCAAGTCGTTTTCAGCATCACCGGCAAAGAAAACTAAAGATGATTTTAACCAAGCTACCTCGGTGTCTGAACATCCGAATAAAAACAAGATGATTCAACATGATTTTAGAGTATCTACTAGACCGGCTGATAGTGTAGGTAGTGTACAAAATGCTCCAAAGCCCAATTGTAGATATCACGGGAAATATCATCTTGACGAGTGTAGAGGTAAAACGGGAGCCTATTATAGATGTGGATCAACTGATCATTTTATTCGTAATTGTCCTAAATTGCCAAAAGAGGATAAAGATCAAAAAGGAAAGCAAATGTCTAACTCTCAGAAAAGTAGACGTTTGGGCCAGAATAGTACTACTGGGAATACTCATTCAGGAATGAAAGACACTGTCATTCGGTCAGAGGCTAAAGCACCTGCTCGCACAAACGCCATTCGAGTTAGAGAGGAAGCTACTACTCTAGATGTGATTGTTGATATATTCTATCTCCATGGTGTTACTGTGTATGCATTAATTGACCTTGGGTCAACTCATTCTTATGTTTGCACTGCATTAGTAATGGAAAAGAAGTTATCTATTGAATTTACTAATTATGATATTCAAGTTACTAATCCACTAGGTTAGAGTATGATAGTTAATTTAGTTTGTCGTAATTGTCCACTGAAAGTTATGGGCTGTGAATTCCTGCTGATTTGATGTTGTTACCCTTTGGGAATTTGATGTTATTCTGGGTATGGATTGGTTATCTTTGCATGATACCATTGTAAATTGTAGACAAAAACGGACTGATTTGAGTTTTAGACAAGAGAAATGATTTTATTGAGTTTGAGAATGAGAAAGATGTCGTTAGAATTATTTCAGCTTTTTCTACTCAGAGATTGATTCGAAAATGTAGTGAAGCATTTATAACATATATCATTGATACTCGAGATTCAGAATAAAAGCTAGATTAGTTACCAGTTGTTAGTGAGTTCATTGATGTATTTCCTGATGAGTTGTCGAGTTTACCTTCTGATCGTGAAGTTGAGTTTGTGATTGATTTGGTTCTTGGAATTGCTCCAATATCAATATCACCGTTCCGTATGGCACCAGCTGAACTAAAAGAATTGAAAGCACAGTTGCAAGAGTTATTTGACCGAGCATGTATCCCTAGGGTACACCTGTTTTGTTTGTGAAAAAGAAAGACTACTCTTTGAGATTATGTATAGATTACAGATAGTTGAATAGAGTCACAATAAGAAACAAATACCCTTTTCCGCGTATCGATGATTTGTTTGATCAATTGAAAGGTGCTACAATGTTCTCGAAGATAGATCTCAGATCCGGGTATTATCAATTGAAGGTTAAAGATTGTGATGTGTCAAAGACTACTTTCAAAACTTGTTACGGTCATTATAAGTTTCTGGTAATGCCATTTGGTTTAACTAATGCCTCTACTATTTTTATGGAATTTGATGAATTGGGTTTTTCAACATCATTTGGATAGATTCGTTGTTGTGTTTATTGAAGATATATTAATTTATTCTAAGACAGAATCCGAGCATGCTCAACATTTGAGAATCGTACTACAGACTTTGAGAGAAAAGTAGTTATACGCAAAATTTAGTAAATCTGGATTCTGGCTTCGTGAGGTTGGATTTTTGGGTCACATAGTATCAAATGACAAGATTCGAGTTGATCCGAGTAAAGTTTCTACTGTGATGAATTGGAAAACTCTGAAAAATGTTTCAGAAGTACGAAGTTTTCTAGGTTTAACAGGTTACTATCGACATTTTGTTAAAAAAATTTCTATTATTGCTTCTCCGATGACCAGATTATTACAGAAAAATCTTGAGTTTGTTTGGTCCGTAAGTGCCAACAGAGTTTTTATCAACTGACGAAAATGTTGACAAAAGCCCCAGTCTTGACTCAGCCTGAATCTAGAGTAACGTTTGTTGTTTATAGTGATATGTCTCTCAACGGTTTGGGTTGTGTACTGATGTAGTTAGTAAAGGTAGTAGCCTATGCTTCTCAAAAATTAAAGTCGCATGAGAAGAATTATCCTACACATATTTCGAGTTGGCCGTGATTGTATTCGCTTTGAAGATTTGGAGACATTATTTATACGACGAAAAATGCCACGTGTTTACAGATCACAAAAGTTTAAAGTATTTGATGAATTTAAGAAAGAGACAGTGGTTAGAATTACTAAAATATTACGATCTGGTTATTGATTATCATCCAAGAAAGGCTAATGTAGTTGCGGATGCACTTAGTCGAAAGTATTCATTGTTTGCACTACGAGCGTTGAACACTCATTTAGCTCTTCATGAAGATGGTTCTGTATTAGCGGAGTTGAGAACGAAACCCCTATTTCTACAACGAATTCAGGAATTGCAAGATGACGATCTGAAGTTGGTGTTGAAACAACAGAAGGCTCAAAATAATTTGAGTTTAGAGTACAATATTGATGAAAGTGGTACATTGCGTTATCGCAATAGAATTTGTGTTTCGAGTAATTTAGATTTGAAAAATGATATTCTTTCTGAAGCTCACAGTAGTACTTTCTCTATTCATTCGAGTAGCACAAAGATGTATTGTGATCTGAAACAGATGTATTGATGGTCGGGTATGAAACGGGAAATTTGTGAATTTGTAGCTAAATGTTTGATTTGTCAGCAGGTGAAAGCAGAACATCAGGTGCCGTCGGGTTTACTACAACTTGTTATGATTCCTGAATGGAAGTGGGAGCAAGTCACGATGGATTTCATATCTGGCTTACCCGTAACTCCAAGAAAGAAAGATTCGATCTGGGTGATTGTTGATAGATTAACTAAATCGGCACATTTTATTCCAATTAGAACAAATTTTACACTTGAGAGATTAGCGGAACTATATGTATTTGAGATTGTGAGATTACACGGAGTTTCGACATTCATTATTTCAGATATAGATCCGAAATTTACATTGAGATTTTGGAGCAAAATTCATGAGGCTCTAGTGTAACACCTCAAACCCGACCCAAACGTTACAACCGGATCTGGTATGTTACAAGGTAAATTGAAAACGATCTTTCAGTGACTTTGGGAAAAACCATAATTTTAAAAGAACTTTCCGGTTAAAGTGATGACTTTGTTTATAAATAATCAAATTCTAACGACTTTCGGGAAAAAGTTATTTTGACAAGAGTTATCATTGTTAAGAAAATCCAAAGTTTTATAAAAAAATAACTTGTACACCGTTCGTTAACATTTTTGGAAGACAGTTGTTTAATGTTTTAGGAAAAATCTCGTGTTGAACATTTAATACAAATCAGTAATCAAATTAAAAACTAAAACCCAAATAAAAAGTACCGAAGGCCTTATTACAACAAGAATCCCTAATTAAAAGAAATTTAATTTATGCAGTAAAAAGTTTACAAAAATAAAATTCTTTATGGCCTCCACGAGTCCGCCTCGGCTCCCAAATCCACAGCCTACTGATTACCTGAAAAGTTAGGGAAGGGTGAGTCATGGAGACTCAGTGTGTAAATCCATCAAAACACATAAAACGGGCCGTGGCCCACAATCTCGTATTCAGCTCATACATGATATCATACAGCTACATGAATGCATCAAGCCCAGCCCAACCTAGTTTTTTCCATCCTCTACACGCCATCCCATACCAGCCATCACACCGTGGGGATTTCTACAATCAACCTTCCATCCGCTACACGCCGTCTTGACAATCATGCTGTCAGTTATAATACCGATCACGATGTGACCTTATAAATAAACGTGGCAGTGCCACCGATCACTATGTGACCTTATAAACGAATGTGGCAGAGCCACCGATCACTATGTGACCTTATAACAAATGTGGCAGAGCCATCGATCACTATGTGACCTTATAACCAACACTTCCCCTTTATCATCATCCATATCCCATGCAAAATATACATATCATAATGAATGCAACATGCCATCATCCATGTAATAGATTATCACATATGCACAAGCTCACACTAAATTGTTATAGTTACATACCTGACATTCATTACCTTACCATACAGGCATTGCAACTGTATACACAGCCTTTTCTGGCTTTTCAGCCCAAACAACTAAATTTTATAGTTAAAATAAAGTGTGTTAGGGATTACACACCTGGTAACATGCAAAACAATACTCTCTACGTCGACACTATCGATAGCAGAAAGGACCACTATCTGCCTACGACTTTGTTCTGAAGCCGGTCTACAACCCGGTGGCCAATCTCGAACAGCAGACACCGCGCGCTTCTTGAACTTTGGGGCTAGGATTACGGGTCCAACCCCCTCCTTATATTTGCTGGCATTTGAGTCCATGAACGATCTTGTTCAAAAGATACTATATTGAAACAATGATCATTTATCGAAATATTGGGTTAAGATACGAAGAACGGAAGGAAAACCCGATCGAATAATCTAAAGAGAAAACTCTTACCTTGAGATCCCGAAAAGAGAGGTAGGGTTCAAGATTGACTGATTCCCAGACTTAGAACTCAAATGATTCAGCTAGCAAGGTTCCCCGGAATAGGCGCCCCCCAAAGAGGAAAAGAGATAAAAGAGTGTGAGTCCAACAATAGCATTATCAAGTCATTTAGCCATACCGCTATGGCTACCCAAAACTGACAAAAGAACAAAAAGCTGACAGAGTCCCTCTTACCTTAACAACCCAAAATGATGAGATAAACGCAGCAGATTCCTATCACCTTGCTCCCACATATCAGGCTAAAATCGTTAATGTCCCTAGAAGATGAAAGGGAGACAACACTCAGAGGTTCGGCCTTGATAAGAGAGTAAGTAGAAAAGAACAATTAACAACTTACCAAAGACCTTTGATGATCAAAACCGAAGAAGAAAATGATCAATAACAAGGGCTTAGTTTCGGCCAAAACTACTACCGGTTAGAAAAGAAAAAGATGAGATAAGGAATATTTGGCTTTAGCATGAAATAGAGAAGAAAAATAATAGAGGTTTCGACTTTGTATAAATGTGAAAGAACTGAAGAATGAAGCTCTAAGGTATAGGCTAGAAATTCAGCTTTAAACATAAATGAGAAGAAAAGAGAAACAAAAGATAGTTTCGGTTTAAGAGGGGAAGAGAAGGAGAATGAAAAGAAAAAAAGAAAAACAAAGGAGATGGTGAATAGAGTGAAGCTAAGGTGCGGCTAAAGAGTCTAAATTAGAGAAAAGAAAGTGAATAGAAAGTGCACTTAATGGCCCCTCAAATTCAGCTAAAGAGCAAAAGAAGGGGAAATGAAAGTTAATCAAAGTAATTCGGCACACCAAGAAAATGGACTCAAACAACAAAAAAAGAAACTAAAACCCCTTAATTCATTTCGGCACACTTACCCCCCTTAGCTTCCAAAACTTAAATCTCCCCCCTTCCATCCCACAAAATTCGGCCACCAACTCTTCACAAGCCACCACCCCTTAATTACCTCCTAAACTCACTCTCATTCACCCATTTGAAAATGTTTGACCCATTCAAATCACACCTTTTTCTCTTGGCCAACCTTTCAAATATCTTGACCAATTCAACATCCACACTCCAAGGTTCCCAACCGAATCCAACACTACCCCCTTAACGCCAAAAAGAAGTTCACAAAATAAAGATTCCGTGACTCGAACCTGCTCCCAACTCCTCCAAGCTCCCTTTTTTGAGGCGTCAACTTCCTCTTGCTCCTAGGCGTCACCTTGCCACTCCACCACCTCACTTTCTATGTCAACAAACCACAAGAAAAACCCTATAAAGCCTACCCCAGCCAGCTCTCCCCTAAAGTGTCTAAAACAGAAATTTTTAGGAAGGCTCAGGCTTAACCCCAAGCCTTTCCGGGACCCTTAAACCCACCAAAACAACGAAAAAAGCATAGCATACACACCTAACACATATTAAATCAGAGCCCCAAAATCCAGGATGTCACAGTTCTACCCCCTAAAAAAAATTTCGGCCTCGAAATTACCTGGTCAAAAGAGATGAGGGTATTGCCGACGTATAACATCCTCTGACTCCCATGTGGCTTCCTCTGAACCGTGATTCTGCCACAAAACCTTAACCAAAGGGACTGATTTTCTTCGCAAGTCCTTAACGTCGCGATCCACGATCTGTATTAGCTCTTCTTCAAAAGATAGATCAGGCCTTACTTTGATTTCCTCCAACGGTACGACATGGGATGGATCCAAATGATAGCGCCTCAGTATTGAAACATTAAACACATCATGAATCTGACTTAATTCTGAGGGTAGCTCGAGCTGATAAGCTACTGGTCCCACACGCTTCACCACACGATAAGGCCCGATGAACCTGGGGCTTAGCTTACCCTTCCGTCCAAACCTTAAAACCTTCTTCCATGGTGAAACTGTAATAGTCTGGTTTATACCCTAGTCAGAACAGTGGTTTTGGGACCTCCGAGTTTGTATAATATTTTAATATTATTTTCTGTGCCATTGATATGTGATTAAACATGTGCAAAATTTTCGTATGTTAAATTATCCGTTTGTGTGTTTAATTTGACTATGAATTGCATTAAATTTGAAAGTTGCATGCTATTTGTTAAGATACCTAAGTGTTGTGGCTTTGTAAAAGTGAAGGACTTATGTGGCTATTAAACCACTATTTAGTTAGTGGATGAATAAGGACAAAAATATCATTAATGCATGGTTGTCTTATTTATTAGTTGGAAGGTTAAAATAGTAAATGAAATAATATTATTGTTATAATGATAATAACATGAAAATAGGCCATTATCATTCTTTTTCTAGCCGAATATTGAAAGGAAAGAAAGAAAAGATTAAGTTGTTTCATTCGGCCATTCCAAGCATAAATTAAGGTATGAAATTTGTTCGGTTCTTGATAATTTCTACATTTTGCAATCGTTGCTTAGAGAGCTATCAAACCCATGTCCCAATTTGATGAATTGATAATGTTTGTGTGAGATGCCATTGATGTTATGTTAAGATTTTTGATGATTTTTGGTGTTAAATGAAAGATATGAGTTAGATGAACATACTTTGTTCTTGAATTTTTGATGAATTTAGCTAAATAGGGCTAAATTAAGAAAATGGTAAATTAAAGGACTAAATTACAACTTTGATGAAAAATGTGGGCTTAAATGTGATGTATATGTATTCGGCTAAGCATGTGTATGTATAGATTTTGTGAATTTGATGTTTTAAGAAAAATAGACTAAATTAATAAAAGGTGCAAATGTGAGGGCTAAAGTATAAATAGCCCAAAATACATGTGTATGGATTGAATTGAAAGGATTAGTGAATAAAAGGATTAATTCTGAATATGTTTAGATCAAGAACCGAAGAAAACGGACGTAGATCGCGGGAAAGCGAAAGTAACCGAGTAGCTATTTTCATTCCGATAAACCGAATATGAGGTAAGTCATATTGCTAATAAATGTAATTATATTGAATTGAGCTTATTTATATGATTATCAATGATAATGACTGCATTTGTGATACTATGTATATGAATTCGGAGATAAGGTCGACATAGTGATAAGTCAGAGAAGTTTTGTATGAACTTGGGAATACAAAGGTATCTGTTATGTTTTATCATGTAAGACCACATCTAGGACGTTGGCATTGATTTGATAATCATGTAAGACCCTGTCTGGGACAGTGGCTTCGATATTTGATTATATATAAGACCTCGTCTGGGACGTAGGCATCAATATCGGATTATATATAAGACCTCATCTGGGACGTAAGCATCGTTATCTGATTATATATAAGACCTCGTCTGGGACGTAGGCATCATTATCTGATTATATATAAGACCTCGTCTGGGATGTAGGCAACGATATCTGATTATATATAAGACCTCATCTGGGACATAGGCATCGTTATCTGATTATATATAAGACCTCGTCGGGACGAGGCATCATTATCGATTATATATAAGACCTCATCCGGGGGACGAGGCATCGTTATCTGATTATATATAAGACCTCGTCTGGGATGTAGGCATCATTATCTGATTATATATAAGACCTCGTCTGGGACGTAGGCATCGTTATCTAATTATATGTAAGACCATTTCTGAGACATTGGCAACGATATGAGCTTTTTGTGTAAGACCGTGTCTAGGACATCGTCATCATATTGATTCGTGTAACAATCTGTCTGAGACTGAGGTATCGATATCTGAGTACATGAAAGGTCTTGTTTAGGACGTTCGCTTTGTACGACTATTCCGAGTTTTCTGAGCATCCTATTAGATTCCTATTGGATTAACAGGCAAGTCTGTGATGCAAATTGCAAATCCGAGTTAAGAATAAATATGTGTATGTAAAATCATTTCAGGTACGTTGATTATACACTAATTGTGTATATAAGGTAAGCATCTAAGTGATTTTACTATGACGCTATGGATACTAAATTGATGATATGATATGTAAAGTTTTGATTATATGAATTACGTAATTATATGATTCTTGAATTTGAAAAGATAGCAAATGTGGTTAATAGTGTATGAAACAAAGCATATATGCGATATTATGTTAAATGATTGATATGTACTAATGTATTTATTTGCATAAGTGCCTTCTATGCAAAGTTTATTTGTATATGACTTACTAAGCTTTTTGAAAGCTTACTCTGTATGTGTTTTCTCTGTTTTATAGGTCGTCAAAAGCTACTGAAGGCTCAGGACCGTCAGGGATCGTCATCACACTACTAAACTGATTTTTGGTACCCTTTTGAAAGTGTATATAACTAAATATGGCATGTATAGGCTAGTATGTTGGTATAAGTTGTTATGTAATCTTAGCTTTGTGATTTGGCTATTTATGAGATAAAACTTTGCTTTAATGAATGTGATATATGATGCATATCTTGATAAGGTGAAAACATGTGAAATGGCCAAGTTTTGAATGAGCAAATGAATGAATCATGCTTGTAATGATATGAGTTTATTTCTTTGGAATTGTCATGTTGGAACTGGTATTGAATGTATAAATTGAATGGTCAATTTGGTATGTTTTTATTATCATATATTTCTTGTAAGTAAGACCCTAAGTGGGTGGCATATTGGCCGTGTAAAATGGCCTATGATGTCACACGGTTGAGGCACACGGGCATGCCTAAGACCGTGGGTTAATTGGAAGAATGTGACTTAAATTGCACATGGCCTTGACACGGGTATGCTTGATTGCCATGTGAGAAATGGCAGTATGTGATCTAGTAGTACACGGCCTTAGCATACGGGCGTGCTTGGTGACCGTGTTGATTTTGGCAGTATATAGCCACGGGGAAGACACACGGGTGTGTCAAGTAGCCGTGGGAGAGGCACGGCCTACCCCCACCGGCGTGTATCCCCTATGTTTAAAAAAGTTTTTATTCTTTCATGAAATTTTGCATGTGTTTCGATTTAGTACCAACTCGGTTTACAAGCATGTTTAAGGCCTCGATGACCTTCTTAAGGGACATCATGTTTGATATTATTGAATGTAGGTATGATTAATTCTATAAATGTTTTCGATCTATCTGGTAACACCTTTAACCCTAACCCGGTGACGGATACGGGATAGAGGTGTTACAGAAACCTTTAAGAAGACTCGATCACCCACTGCAAATTCTATGTCCTTACACTTTAGGTCTGCATAGGATTTTTGCCTATCGAATGCTTCTTTCAACCGAGTTCTAATTAACTTAACCTTTTCCTTTATTTCAGCAACCAATTCTGGACCCAAAATCTGACGTTCACCTAATTCTGTCCAACAAGTAGGAGTGCGACACTTCCGACCATACAACACTTCATATAGCGCCATCCAAATACTAGACTGATAGCTGTTGTTGTATGCGAATTCGCCAACGGAAGAAATTCTTCCCAACTACCCTAGAAATCGATGACACAACTCTCAACATATCTTTCAAGATCTGAATTACCCTCTCTGACTGCCCGTCCATCTGCGGATGAAACGCAGTACTGAAATCTAACTGTGTACCCAATGCTTGATGCAATGCCCTCTAAAATCTCGACGTAAACCTAGGATCTCCGTCCGAGATGATAGACACTGGTACTCCATGGAACCTCACAATCTCTGCTATATACCGCTTAGCTAATCTCTATAGAGAGTAGTCGACATGAACTGGTATGAAATGAGCATACTTCGTCAATCAATCAACAATTACCCATATCGAATCCTTCTTAGTAGGCGTAAGGGGTAGCCCAATAACAAAATCCATAGTGATCCTCTCCCATTTCCACTGTGGAATCTTTACCGACTACAATAATCCCGAAGGCAAATGATGCTCTACTTTTACTTGTTGACATGTCACACATTTACCCACAAATTCGGTTACCTCTCGCTTCAAACCTGGCTACCAAAACAGTTCTCGCAAATCTCGATACATTTTACTTCCTCCAGGATGTATAGCGTATGGGCAACAATGCGCTTACTGGAGAATCATCTGCCTCAACTCAACATCCCTTGGCATGCAAACTTTCTTACAGAAACACAGAACCCCATCACTGTTCAGACTATAACCCTCTACCCAACCATTCTGTACTTGAAGTAGTCGAGCATTCAAGACATCATCCGACAACTGCTTCTCTTTAATCTGACCTATCCACGTCGGTTTCACCTGAAGCTCAGCTAACAAACTCCCATCATCATACAGGCTAAGATGGGCAAACATCGCCCTCAGATCCGAGATTACTTTCTGACTCAGCGACATCTGCCACCACATTAGCTTTACCCGGGTCGTATTCAATCGAGCAATCATAATCTTTTAACAACTCGATCCACCTCCTCTGCCTTAAATTCAACTCCTTCTGGGTGAGAAGATATTTTAAGCTCTTATGATATGTATAAATAACAGACTTCTCCCCATACAGATAATGTCTCCAAATCTTCAAAGCAAATATCACTACTGCCAATTCTAAATCATGTATGGGATAATTTAGTTCATGCGGTCTTAACAGTCGAGACGCATACACAACAACCTTTCCATCTTGTATTAACACACATCCTAGTCTCGGGTGTGAAGCATCACAGTAAACCACAAACTCCCTTCTAGCCTCCGACTGAGCCAACACCAGAGCCTCCGTCAAAATCCTCTTCAGCTTCTCAAAACTTTCCTGTTGCTTGTCAGCCCAAACAAAAGGTACCCATTTCCTCAACAGCTTGGTTAAAGGTGCTACAATTAATGAGAACCCTTCAACGAACCTTTGGTAATATCCAGCAAGACCAAGGAAACTCTGAATTTCTACCATAGACTTAGGTGGTTTCCAATCTATCACAGCTTCAATTTTTCGGGGATCAACTCTAATCCCCTCTACCGACACAACATGGCTCAGAAAAGTAACTTCACTTAGCCAAAATTCGCACTTACTGAATTTGGCAAACAACTGTTTCTCCTTCAGGATTTGTAAAACTACTCGAAGATGTGAATCATGCTCCTCCTCTGACTTTGAATAAACCAAGATATCGTCTATAAATACTACGATAAACTGGTCCAGATAGGGTTAGAATACTCGGTTCATCATGTCCATAAACGCTGCTGGTGCATTGGTCAACCCAAACGACATTACCAAGAATTTGCAATGACCATAGCGAGTCTTGAAAGCCGTTTCATAGATATCCGCTTCCTTAACCTTGATCTGATAATATCCTGACCTCAAATCTATTTTTGAGAAAACTGACGCCCCCTTCAATTGATCGAATAAGTCGTCAATCCTCGGTAATGGGTATTTGTTCTTGATCGTCAACTTGTTCAATTGACGGTAGTCAATGCACATACGCATTGATCCATCCTTCTTCTTAACGAATAGCACCAGCTCTCTCCAAGGTGATACACTCGGTCGAATAAAACCTCGATCTAAAAGTTCCTGAATCTGAGCTATCAGTTCCACTAACTCCTTCGGCGCCATTCTATAAGGAGTGATAGATACAGGCGTTGTCCTAGAAAAAGGTTAATTTTGAATTCTACCTTGCGATCTGGGGGTAGTCTTGGAAGCTCTTTTTAGAAAACATCAGGAAACTCCTTTACTGTTCTAACATCCCCCACAGACAAATCTTGAACCTCCAAAGAACAAACCAAGGCTATGAATGCCTCACATCCTTTCTTGATCATTCTTTCAGCCTTTAAGGCGGACACTACGTTAGACAAATAGTTCCTCCTTTCTCCTATTACCACCACCTCCTCATCTTCAAGAGTCCTGACCACCATGTGCATAGCAGCACAATCCAAATTTGCTCGATACTTTACTAACCAGTCCATGCCTAAGATCAAATCGAACTCCCCGAACGGCAGTTCTATCAGATCAGCTGGAAAGATCAACCCCTGAACTTCTAGAGGTACATTCCTATAAGTCTGCTCACCAATACCGATTGTCCCTGCGGGCTAATTACAGTCATCTCCCTAGAAGCAATCTCAGAGTCTATGCTTAAAGTTCCAGATACCACACTAGCAACATAAGAATGTGTCGACCCATTGTCAATCAATGCAAAAAAAGGCAATCCAAAAATTAAGAATGTACCGATTATGACATCCGGTGCATCACCCTCTTCTTGGCGTCTAGCTGTATAGGCTAACCCTGGCTGTCTCGCATCAGTGCTCCCTACACCTCTGATTGGTGTTCCACGGCCTCGACCAAAACCATTACCTCCTCCGGCCAGACCACGACCTCTCTGTGGTTGCTGACCTCCTCTACCGACCGAGTATAACCCTGACTCTTTGGCCTTGCACCGTCCCGCTCCTGTGGACAGTCTCTAATCTGATGATCAGTAGATCCATACTTGTAACATCTTCTGTTACTTGTCCAACACTCTCCCAAATAGAATTTACCACACCGAACACACCTTTGAGGCTGCCTATCAGCAATGGGTCTCACCATCCAATTCGGCCCATCCATCCTAGGTCTTTTTAAAACGCCTAGTTGACCTTGACGATCCAAAATTCCTTTTATTATTACCTCTATCTCTATCCCGATTCTGCTTTTTGGACCGCTTCACTTCCTCGGCTATCTTGGCCTTTTCCATCAAATGAAAATTCCCTTTCTTCTTTGTGGAGCTATCAAGACTGCAAATCATCCTCGCACCATCTTCGAACCGAACACAACTCTCATGGTCTGTGGCCACTATCCCACGGGCATAACGACTAAGGCATAAAAATTTGCCTCATATTCAGCCACCGATTTATTCCCTTGAACCAGATTCAGAAATGCCATTCGCTGCGCATCCACATAACTCGATCCGATGTACTTACTCTAAAATACTGCCTTGAAGAAATCCCAAGTAATGCGGTCAGCCACTGCACCATCCCTGACCGTAAGCCACCATTGATACGCCTCATTCCGAAGAAGAGATACAACCCTTTTCAACTTTTCCTCTTCTGTGAAATCGAGATCATCCATTATATGCTCAACCGCCTCCAACCAATACTCAACTGCATTAGGGGCTACGCCAAAAATACCCATAAACATTTTCGCTCCATTAGCCCGAAGTCATTCTGACACAGATTTCTGGGCCCCCATACCCATGCCTGCCCCAGCAACTCTCTCCAAGACCCGTAACATCACCTGAGACACTGCATCATCTTCACCCATTTGGTCTCGAATTGCGCTCCGCATCAAGCAGATCTTGGCATCTCATTCCCTGACCCATGACCAGATCCTATTGATTTCGACACAGCACTCCTTCCTCTACCACGACTACGCGCAATACGTCCACTTCCCCTAGTACTCATAACTACTGTCACATTTTTTATCTGATTAAAAAAATTTCATGAGTTAGTATCTTTCACTGCTTAATACCGAGAAGTCTTATGAGGAGTAGTTTTAAAGAGTAATTCTCGCAAAACCCTATCTCGACTTAGAGGTTTCAGTCTCTAAAGTTTGGATCTACTAATGCTAGTAGCCATATTCATTCAATCAATTAAGCATTTCATGCATACTTCACAAAAAGTTAGAACACTTACCTGCGTGGATCGGGTGCCGATAGACTCGGATGCCATATTTCGACCAAAACATTTTCTCTACTTAACATTCACATCGATTTTATAAAACACTATTGAACCCATTTCATAGCCCTAATTTTACAACTTGGCTCTGATACCAAATTTGTAACACCCCAAACCCGACCCAAACGTTACGACCGGATCTGGTATGTTACAAGGTAAATTGAAAACGATCTTTCAGTGACTTTGGGGAAACCATAATTTTAAAAGAACTTTTCGGTTAAAGTGATGACTTTGTTCATAAATAATCAGATTCAAACGGCTTTCAGGAAAAAGGTTATTTTGACAAGAGTTATCATTGTTAAGAAAATCCAGAGTTTTATAAAAAATAACTTGTACACCGTTTGTTAACATTTTTAGAAGACAATTGTTTAATGTTTTAGGAAAAATCCCGTGTTGAACATTTAATAAAAATCAGTAATCAAATTAAAAACTAAAACCCAAATAAAAAGTACTAAAGGTCTTATTACAACAAGAATCTCCAATTAAAAGAAATTTAATTAATGAAGTAAAAAGTTTATGAAAAAAATTCTTTATGACCTCCACAAGTCCGCCTCGCCTCCCAAATCCATAGCCTACTGATTACCTGAAAAGTTAGGGAAGGGTGAGTCACAGAGACTCAGTGTGTAAATCCATCAAAACATATAAAACGGCCCGCGGCCCACAATCTCGTATTTAGCTCATACATGATATCATACAACTACATGAATGCATCAAGCCCAGCCCAACCTAGTTTTTTTCCATCCTCTACACGCCATCCTGTACCAGGGGATTTCTACAATCAACCCTCCATCCGCTACACGCCGTCTTGACGGTCATGCTGTCAGTTATAATATCGATCACGATGTGACCTTATAAATAGATGTGGCAGCGCCACCGATCACTATGTGACTTTATAAACAAATGTGGCAAAGCCACCGATCACTATGTGACCTTATAACAAATGTGGCAGAGCCACCGATCACTATGTAACCTTATAATCAACACTTCCCCTTTATCATCATCCATATCCCATGCATAATATACATATCATAATGAATGCAACATGCCATCATCCATGTAATAGATTATCACATACGCACAAGCTCACAATAAATTGTTATAGTTACATACCTGACATTCCTTGCCTTACCATATAGGTATTGCGACTATATACGCAGCCTTTTTCGGCTTTTCAGCCCAAACAATAAATATTATAGTTAAAATAAAGTGTGTTAGGGATTACACACTTGGTAACATGCAAAACAATACTCTCTACGTCGACCCTATCGATAGCAGAAATGATCGCTATCTGCCTACGACTCTGTTCTGAAGTCGGTCCACAACGCGGTGACCAATCTCGAACAACAGACACCGCGCGCTTCTTGAAATATGGGGCTGAGATTACGGGTCCAACCTCTTCCTTAGATTTGCTGGCATTTGAGTCCATGAACGATCTTGGTCAGAAGATACTATATTGAAACAATGATCGTTTATCGAAATATTGGGTTAAGATACGAAGAACGGAAGGAAAGCTCGATCGAATAATCTAGAGAGAAAACTCTTACCTTGAGATCCCGAAAGGAGAGGTAGGGTTCAAGATTGATTGATTCCTAGACTCAGAACTCAAATGATTCAGCTAGCAAGGTTCCCCGGAATAGGCGCCCCAAAGAGGAAAAGAGATAAAAGAGTGTGAGTCCAACAATAGCATTATCAAGCCATTTAGCCATACGGCTATGGCTACCCAAAACTGACAAAAGAACAGAAAGCTGACAGAGTCCCCCTTACCTTAACAACCCAAAACGATGAGATAAACGTAGCAGATTCCTATCACCTTGCTCCCACATATCAGGCTAAAATCGTTAATGTCCCTAGAAGATGAAAGGGAGACAACACTCAGAGGTTCGGCCTTGATAAGAGAGTAAGTAGAAAAGAACAATTAACAACTTACCAAAGACCTTTGATGATCAAAACTGAAGTAGAAAATGATCGATAACAATGGCTTAGTTTTGGCCAAAACGACTACCGATTAGAAAAGAAAAAGATGAGATAAGGAATATTCGGATTTAGCATGAAATAGAGAAAAAAATAATAGAGGTTTCGGCTTTGTATAAATGTGAAAGAATCGAAGGATAAAGCTCCAAGGTATAGGCTAGAAATTCAGCTTTAAACGTAAATGAAAAGAAAAGAGAAACAAAAGATAGTTTCAGTTTAAGAGGGGAAGAGAAAGAGAATGAAAAGAAAAAAAAAGAAAAACAAAGGAGATGGTGAATAGAGTGAAGCTAAAGTGCGGCTAAAGAGTCTAAATTGGAGAAAATAAAGTGAATAGAATGTGCACTTAATGGCCTCTCAAATTCGGCTAAAGAGCAAAAGAAGGGGAAATGAAAGTTAATCAAAGCAATTCGGCACACCAAGAAAATGGACTCAAACAACAAAAAAAAAGAAACTAAAACCCTTAATGCATTTTGGCACACTTACCCCCTAGCTCCCAAAATCGAAATCTCCCCCGTTCCATCCCACAAAATTTGACCACCAACTCCCCACAAGCCACCACCCCTTGATTACCTCTTAAACTCACTCTCATTCTCCCATTTGAAAATGTTTGACCCATTCAAATCCCACCTTCTTCTTTTAGCCAACCATTCAAATATCTTGACCAATTCAACATCCACACTCCAAGGTTCCCAACCGAATCCAACACTACCCCCCTTAATGCCAAAAAAAAGTTCACACAATGAAGATTTCGTGACTCGAACCTGCTCCCAACTCCTTCAAGCTCCCCTTTTTGAGGCGTCAACTTCCCCTTGCTCCTAGGCATCACCTTGCCACTCCACCACCTCACTTTTGTGTCAACAAACCATAAGAAAAACCCTATAAAGCCTACCCCAGCCAGCTCTCCCCTAAAGTGTCTAAAATAGAAATTTTCAGCAAGGCTCAAGCTTAACCCCAAGCCTTCTCGAGACCCTTAAGCCCACCAAAACAATGAACAAAGCATAGCATACACACCTAACACATATTAAATCAGAGCCCCAAAATCCAAGATGTTACATCTAGGCACTAAGCTTAATTTAAGTACAGCATTTCATCCTCAGACTGGCAGGCAATCAGAACGAGAGATTCAGATTTTGGAAGATATGTTGAGATGTTGTATACTTGAATTTGAAGGTAACTGGGAAAAGTATCTACCATTAGCTGAATTCATATATGATAACAGTTACCAATCCAGTATAAAAATGGCACCATTTGAAGCTCTTTACGGGAGGAAGTGTAAAACACCGTTGTATTGGTCTGAATTGAGTGAATCCAAAATGTTGGGAATTGATTTGATTCGAGGAACTGAATACAAAGTTAGAATTATTCGGGATTGTTTGAAAGCTACATCTAATCGTCATAAATCGTACGCAGATCTAAAAAGAAAAGATATAAAATTTGCTGTTGGTGATCGGGTATTCTTAAAAGTCTCTTCATGGAAGAAAGTGTTACGGTTCGGTAGAAAAGAAAAACTGAGTCCGAGATTTATCGGATGTATAAAATTGTTAAAAGAATCTGCCCTGTAGCTTATAGATTAGCCTTGCCCTCTGAACTCGAGAAAATCCATAATGTGTTTCATGTTTCAATGCTGAGACAGTACAGATCTGATCCTTCGCACGTGATTCCTCATAGTGAGATTGAGCTTCAGGTAGACTTGACATATTCGGAAGAACCGGTAAGAATTTTAGTTCGAGAAATCAAAGAACAACGGAATAAACGAGTACCATTAGTAAAAGTCTTGTGGCATCGACATGGTTCAGAAGAAGCTACCTGAGAAATTGAAGAATCAATGAGATTACAATATCCGAATCTATTTTTAGGTAACAATTTCGAGGACGAAATTTCCTAAGGAGGAGAGTTGTAACAGCTCGATTTTTCAGTGATGTCGAAAATAGTAGTTTCGAGGCCACCAAATCTGATGAGTAAGTTTGTAAACATTATTATTTAATATTTACGAGTCAAATGTGGTTTTAAAAAGGTTTTTGATTTGGTAATTTATGTTTTATAATGATTTATTGGTTCAAGTGGTAAGATCTTAATATCAAGTGGTTTTAGAAAGTGAGGTATCAGGACCTCGTTTCTATAAATCGAGCCGTAAATATTTTTATAAATATTTATGGAGTTTCGTTAAGGTGGTATTAAAGTTTTGTTGAAAACTTTTAACGTTTCGATAGTTAATTAATTAAAAATGACTAAATTGAAAAAGGTTCAAAATTTGCTAATTATAGCAATTAGGTGATGAAATGATGTAATTATTAACTAAGGAAGGACTTAAGTGATAATTAAGCCTTAAATAATATAGTGGGACGACAAATTGATGGATAAGGGCAAAATAATTAAATTATAATGGCAAACTTGTAATTTAGTTGAAATTAAAGCTCTGTTTGTTTCACTTAATATGACTTCTGGAAAATGATTTTGGAAAATGATTTAATTTTCTGGAAAAGCTAATATTTTCTGGTGTTTGGATGAATCTATGTAAAATATTTTCTGTTGTTTGGTAGATTTCTTAAAAATATTTCATAAAAGTTGTTTTCAATTAAACAAACATGCATTTGAGATTTTTTATTTTTCATTGTTTAATTGAATTTATTTTATCTATAATTTTATATTTTACATTGTTTTTGCATATATTAAAAATATTATGTTAAATTGATTCATTACAACGTTATTTTTAATTACATGACTACTAAGTGGGTATTTTTTATTTAAAATGTGACATCAACAAAATTGACAAAAAATTAATGATGTCAATAATTGGACTTGATTTTCAAATTTGAAAAGTAAAAGGTCTAAATTCTTGAAAATAAAAGTACAAAGACTAAATTACAAATCATGAAGTGTACATAGACTTATGACATATTTTAACCTTTATACTACAAAACATTTATTATTAATATATTTATAATTGTAATAAATATTTATTATTAAAATATTAATATTGAATATTTCCAATAATATGTGAATAATATTATTGAAAATTATTATTTTAAAATTTATTATTAAAATAAAATTAAAATATTTAATAATTTATTAAAATAATAAATTATATTTATTATATTAATAATTTATTATATGACTAAATATAAATAATTAAATATGTATGTTTAATAATATTGAAAAATATAATATTTTAAATATTTTTAAAAATAAAAGTAAAATTTATTATCAATACAATAATATTAAGCTTGATTTAAGTTAATTTTTATATAAAATAAATTTATCTATAGATGAGCTCTTTTCCGAAAAATGACTTATGCTTTTCAAAAGGGTAAGTCATTTTATAGGAAAAATGGCTTATTTTACCTTGACCTGTAAGTCATTTTTCGCTGACCAAACTATTTTCTGTGAAACAAACACAGGAAAATGCAGAAAACATTTTCTGTAAAACATTTTACATGTAAATAAATGGACCCTAAGTAAGAAGAAATATGTTTTCTTCTTTACTTTCTTCTTTTGTCACTGTCGAAACACCATAGAAATAGATTGGAGAATTGGTTTAGCATAGGAGCTTTCATGTGAGTTCAATTCTTACATTTTTTTTTATAATTTTTATGTTTTTGAGATCGTTGCAACTAGGTCCAACTAACCTGTACCTTCGTTTCTGATTCTGTTAAAAAATTTGGAAGTTGCTATTGATAAATATTAGATGTTTTTTATGAATAACATGGATTTGGAGCTTTGATTGTGTTGTGTGATGATTTTGTAAAATGATTTTTGTTAAATATTAATTTTAGGATTAAATTGTGAAAATGTCAAATATTAGGGTTTGATAGTGAATTTTAGGTTTATTAGGGGCTGTATGAGGGCCTAGAATATTTGGATAGATTATTGATTTGAGAAAATTAGTTAATGTGATAGATTAACTAATTAAGAGATTAAATTATAAAAATTGTGAAAGTTTAGGGTCATTGCATAAATTCAAAAAATAAAAGGGTATTAATTGTAAAATGGATTGGGAATAAAATATATGCTAATAAATGAGTAATTTTATATTTTAGATCAAGATCCCTATAACAGCCCATTTTTAGTCAAATCGGAACAGTGGTTTTGGAACCACAAATCTGAAGTCAAAATAATTATTTTATTATTATTTTAATGTCTACAGCATGATAATATATTTTTATGAAAATTTTGTTAAGAAATTTTATTGTTTGATTGGTCAATTTGATAAAAAGGACTAAATCGCGTAAAGTGCAAAATTGATGTTCTATTAGTTAAAGGTATTTAATAGCTAAAGAATCTTAAATTAGAGGTCCTTATGTTGTAATTAGACAATGATTAGTGTGAGTGGAGAAAGATATATATGATTAATGAATTTTAATGAATTAATAATAAGGTTAGTTTGGTAATTTGGTTATTTAAAGTATAATAAATAAAATAACAACCAAATTCTAAGTGCTTTCATCTTCCTTCACCGATTCTTAGTATGAAGAATAGCCATTTTTAAGCTTTCAAATCCAGGCCAAGCTTGAATAGCTAATTAAGGTACGATTTTTGTCCCCTTTTTTGATGATTTCTACATTTTTGAGATCGTTGCAACTAGGTCTAACTAGCCCAGGGACTAATTTGCAAAATTGATAATGGTTTAGGATGTTGCTATTGATGAATATGTATGAGTTTTAATGTTTGATGATAGATTATGAATGTTTGTTGTGAATTATACAAGTTTTATAAAGTGATTTTTAGTGAAAATGCAAATTAGGGATTAAATTGAGAAATGTTGAAAATTTGTGTCAAAATGTGAAATAAAAGAAAAATATAGGCTACTTTGGTAATAAGAGAAATTCGGCTAGCATGGGTAAGGACCTAATTGCATGAATTTGTGATTTTAATGAAATAAGGACTAAATTGTGAAAGTTGTGAAACATTAGGGGCAAATGTGTAAAATTTCCTTAATGAGTGTTTTAGACTAAATTGAATAGAGAGATGATTAAATAAGTTAATTTTGATTACATATAGATCAAGAAAAGCGAAACTCGGATCTAGATCGAGGGAAAAACAAAATTCTCGACTAATCGACTCTTGTCGTCGTTTTTACATCCGAGGTAAGTTCGTATGTTAATAAGCACTAAAATCATTAAGATTTAATGCTTTATATTTGAATTTTTGATGAATACAATTGTACGAAATTTAACGAAAATTCGGCTATATAAGGCACTTAGTGTGCGAGATCAAGATAGCTTCGGCTATGTAAGGCACTTAGTGTGCGAGATCGAGATAGCTTCGGCTATATATATATTGGCACTTAGTGTGCGAGATTAAAATAGCCTTGGCTATGTAATGGTACTTAGTGTGCATTATTTCAAATAGGTATGAGTTTGTTATGGATTGGTACATGTATGTACAAGAATCGAATGAACTTTAAATCAAAGAAATTATGAAGTTTGCATATAATCTTATGATTAAAGATGTGAAAGGTTTGGTAGTTAATAAAAGCTACATGTTGATATATTCAAAGTATTGAATTGTAAATTTATGATTAGATTGAGTTGATTTCATACGAGCTTACTAAGCTATTAAGCTTACTTTGTTTAATTTTTCGTGTTTTATAGTGAAATCAAGCTAGCTCGGATTCGAGGATCGTTGGAGGCTTTGTCACACTATCCTACTATCACTTTGATACTATTGAGCTTATGTTTTGAGTATATGGTATGTATAGGGACTTTGGTCATTTTGGTTCATAAATTGATGATGAATGTAGCCATTTGAATTGGCTTGTAAATGTTCCAAGTTTGGTTTGGTATACTGCCATATAAGTTGGCTTGTTTTGGTATGTTTGAATCATTTATATATATATATATATATATATATGTGGCTTGTGTCATGTTTTGAATGTTGGATAGGTAATGCTTGTGGATAATTAGTATTATGGATAGTAAATGGTTGGGTTATGAACATTAGTATGCTAGTGCACTTTAGGCATTGATGCACATTTGAATTTGGTAAGAATTTGTATCGCATATTGTGGTATTTATGTTTTGTATTGGTTGATGTTGGAAATGGTATAGAATATACATGATTTAGGCTTTAATTGGTTAGTTTAAATGTCAAATTATGTTATGTTTTGGGTGTAATTTGGTTTGGTATAGGTCTGTGCAAGTTGGGTGGCAAAATGGCTTTGTAAATAGCCTATTTTTGTCTACACGGGCAGAGACACGGGCATGTGTCTTAGCCGTGTATGGCATACGGTTATGTACACAGTCGTGTGTCCCCTGGTGTTGAAATTAAAACCAAGTCAGTATGCTCCACACGACCTCACACACAGGCGTGTGACTTGGCCGTGTGGCATAAGTCAGTATACTCTACAGGTTTGACATAGCCTAGCACACGACCTGGCACACGGGCATGTATGGACATTTGTAGGGCACACAGGCTAGCCACACGGGCGTGTGTATCGGCCGTGTGACCCAAGTCAGAGAGTTACACGGGGTTAAACACGGGCTGGGACACGGCCATGTGATCCCATTTTGAATGTTCACACGGCCTGTGACACGGGCGTGTCTGTTGGCCACACGGGCATGTGTCCCCTATTTTTAAGAAAATTTTCTAAATGTCCAAAAGTTTGTAAAGTTATCGGTTTAGTCTCGAACCACTCCTAATGCATGTTTAGGGACTCGTGGGCTCGTATTAGGGATGATATGAATATGTTGATTGATATTTGAATGGAATTTGGAAATGTATGTGTAATTGTGTTATAAGTTTGGTAATGCTCCAAAAACCCTATTCTAGCGTTGAATGCGGGTGAGTGGTGTTTCATTTATTGGTATTAGAGCTACGGTTTAGTAGATCTAGGACTAACGTAGCATGTGTGTGAGTCTAGTTATACATGCCATATATAACCTGCGATAGTGTGATGACTCCGGACAATTTAAATTGTGTTTTCGTATAGTAAATAGATCCCAATCAAGCTGTAGTTGATGATGTTGAGAGTAATGCGCCAGCTCCCGCTCAAGGGACAGCACCGTCGAATCTAGAAATGTATCAAGTAGTCACGGAGGAGAGGCTAAAGAAACCTTTTTCCAAATGATGAACGAATGGTTCTTACAATTTGTCCGAACTAATCCGGCTACTCAACAGCCTCTACCCCCACCTAATCTCAACCTGTTCCTGTAGCACCTCAATGTGTGGAACTTCTACGACTAAATAAGCCACCAGTTGATAATATTCAGAAGTACGGGGCCGAAGAGTTTAGAGCTACCATTGATGATGATCTCGATAGAGCTGAATTTTGGCTTGAAACATTATTCGGGTATTTGATAAACTTTTTTGCACACCAGGTGAGTGTTTAAAACGTGTTGTATCACTTTTGAGGGACACTGCGTATCAATGGTTGGATATTTTGGTGTCTGTAGTACCGAGAGAGAGTGTTACTTGGAATTCTTTCAGATGGAGTTTCGGAAGAAATATATAAGTCAGAGATTCCTCGATCAAAAGCACAAAAAAAATTTAGAACTGAAACAGGGTCATATGACTGTAACTAAGTACGAAAAAGAATTTGTGCGGTTAAGTAAGTATGCTCGAGAATATGTTTCTACTGAAAAAATAATGTGCAAACGGTTCGTTGATGGATTGAACGAGGATATTAAATTTCTAATAGGAATTCTAGAGTTGAAAGAATTTGTTGTCTTGGTTGATAGAATTTGTTGTCTTGGTTGATTCAGAGGTAAGATATTTGAGGAAGAGATCGATGAGTAAACCTTATCCTTCCTCGTCAAAGAAATCAATGGATTATTTTAACCGATCGACATTTTGGAGATTGTTGGGTGAAAAATAATAATAGAGCTTGTTACAGTTGTGGCTCACGAGAGTATTTTATTTGAGATTGTCCTAAATTAGCCGAGAAAGATAAATTTCAGAAGTGAGGTCGAGCAATACAACTACTGGAGAGAGACTACCTAGAATTACAGGAAATGTGACTAGTAGCAGAGGTGCGACAAGGGATTCTGCTGTTAGATCCGAGGCTAGAGCACCAGCCAGAGCTTACGCTATTCGCACTCTCGAAGATGCATCATCACCAGATGTGATCACCGGTACATTTTCCCTTCATGACACTAATGTGATTGCTTTGATTGATCCTGGATCAACTCATTCGTATATATGTATAAATTTAATGTCTAGCAACAAATTACCAGTTGAATCTACTGAGTTTGTTATTAAAGTATCGAACCCTTAGGCAAGTATGTTCTAGTTGATAAAGTTTGCAAGAATTGTCCTTTAATGACTAGGGGTTACTGTTTTCTGGCTAATTTGATGTTTTTTCCATTTAATGAGTTTGATGTAACTCTGGGTATGGATTGGTTGACATTGCATGATGCTATAGTGAATTGTAGACGAAAGATTATTGAATTGAAATGTCAAAACAATAAAATTATTTGAATTGAATCAGATGAATCGAGTGAATTGCATGTTGTGATTTCATCTATGTCAGCTCAGAAATGGGTGAGAAACGGTTGTGAAGCTTATCTTTCTTATGTTTTAGATACAAAAGTGTTTGAATCTAAGATTGAATCAGTGACAGTTGTCTGTGAATATCTAGATGTATTTCTAGAAGAATTACTAGGGTTACCACCAATCAGAGAGGTTGAATTTGCTATTGAGTTAGTACTGGAAACTTCACCGATATCGATAGCTCCGTACACAATGGCTTCAACAGATTTGAAAGAGTTGAAATCTCAGTTGCAAGAGTTAATAGATAGAGGTTTTGCACAACCCAGTTTTTCACCCATGGGTGCGCCAATGTTATTCGTAAAGAAGAAAGACGGATCAATGAGAATGTGTATTGACTATCGACAGCTCAATAAGGTTACGATAAAGAATAAGTATCTGTTGCCGAGAATAGATGACTTATTTGATCAATTGAAAGGCACAACAGTATTTTCAAAGATTGATCTACGGTCTGGCTATTATCATTTACGAGTGAAAGATTCAGATGTGCCGAAAACTACGTTTAGAACGAGGTGCGGACATTATGAATTTCTTGTTATACCTTTTGGATTGACTAATGCTCCTGCAACCTTTATGGATTTGATTAATCAAATTTTAGATCGTATTTAGACAGATTTATTGTTGTGTTCATTGATGACATTCTGATATATTCACAAGATTAGTCTGAGCACTCCGAGCATTTGAGAATTGTGTTGCAAACCTTGAGAGATAAGCAACTCTATGCTAAATTCAATAAACGTGAATTTTAGCTTCGAGAAGTCAGATTTTTGGGACACATTATTTCGGGGGAAGGTATATGAGTTGATCCGAGCAAGATTTCCACAGTTATTGACTGGAAACCACTTAGAAATGTATTTGAAGTTAGAAGTTTTCTGAGGTTAGCTGGTTATTATCGACGTTTTATTATAGGATTCTCAATAATTGCTACACCAATGACCAGATTGCTACAGAAAAATATAAAGTTCGAGTGGTCAGAGAAATGTCAACAGAGTTTTGATCAGTTGAAAGCATTGTTAACTGAGGCCCCAGTTTTAGTTCAACCTGAATCGGGTAAAGAGTTTGTGATATACAGCGACGCATCATTGAATGGTTTGGGTTGTGTTTTGATGCAAGAAGGAAAAGTTATAGCTTATGCCTCCAGACAGTTAAAGTCGCATGAAAAGAATTATCCGACGCATGATTTAGACTTGACCGCTATTGTATTTGCATTGAAGATTTGGCTACATCATTTATACGGCAAGAAGTTTCATAACTTTACCGACCACAAAAGTTTGAAGTATTTAATGACCTAAAATATCTGAATTTGCGACAACGAAGATGGCTCGAGTTGCTTAAAAACTATGAGTTTGTGATTGATTATCATCCAGGGAAAGCAAATGTAGTCGTTGATGCTTTGAGTAGAAAATCTCTGTTTGCTTTTATAGCAATGAATACAAGATTGACATTATCTGATGATGGTTCGATTCTAGCAGAGTTGAAAGCTAAACCGATTTTTCTTCAGCAAATTTGCGAAGCTCAGAAATATGATAATGAATTGTAAGCCAAAAGAGTGCAATGTGAGCCGACTAGTGATTCTGACTTTCAAATCGGATCTGACAATTATTTAATATTCTTAGGTAGAATCTGTGTACCAAAGAATTCTGAGCTCATTCAGAAAATTTTGCATGAAGCACACAGTGGTTGTTTATCTGTTCACCCGAGAAGTACCAAAATGTATAATGATTTGAAACAACTGTATTGGTGGTCGGGCATGAAACAAGACATTTCATAATTTGTATCGAGATGTTTAGTTTGTCAACAAGAAAAAGTCGAGCATCAGGTGCCTTCGGGATCACTACAACCAGTGATGATACCTGAGTGGAAATGGGATAGAGTTACGATGGATTTTGTATCGGACTTTTCCGAAAAAGAAAGATGTTATTTAGGTTGTCGTAGATCAACTAACGAAGTCTGCATATTTTATTCTGGTACATACAGACTATTCACTTGACAAATTGGCTGAATTGTACATTTCTAAGATAGTTAGATTACACGGGGTACCAGTTTCAATTATTTTGGATAGAGATCTGAGGTTTACATTGCGATTTTGGAAGAATTTGCAAGAAGCTTTGGGTACAAGGTTGAATTTTAGTACAACATTTCATCCGCAAATCAATGAGAGAGTAATACAGATTCTCGAAGATATGCTTCGTTGTTGTGTTGATGATGTACTCTTATTCGTAAGTCGTTCTTCGAATGGAAAAATCTCGGTAAGGTGATTTATTTCATGAATTTGAAAGACATGTTATTTATTTTTGTATTGATTTGAATATGGATGTATTTATCGATTGAAGTTGTGAATGACAAAGAGTTGTCATGGATGATTTTTTTAATTATTATTTGATTTATTATAGTTAGTTCGGTAATATTTTTGTTTATCTCGTTGAACTTACTAAGCTTCATTAAGCTTACTTGTGTTGTTTAATATCATTGTAGATTTTAGGAAGGTTAGACGATCAGATCGACACTCAAGTCACACTATCTAGTTTATCTCAGTAGTTTTTGAAACATCAAATTTGGATTATATGGTATGTATAGGCTCTTGTGCTATTTTAGTTAATGTTTGGCTTATGTAAATGTTATGAATGATATTTTGTGCAAATAACCAATTTGCGAAGGGTATAAGAATGAGGTATAGTTGTTATGCTAGTATGTATGGTTTACATATATTTGATTTGTTGTGGTTGTGGTAACTTTGTTTGTTATTTTGATTTGGTACTGCTTGAATGAGTTGATGAATTGAATTAATGTTTATTTTGAGATTAAATTGTATATAATTGTGGTACCAATGAGGGTATATTGGTTAGGCACATATTAGGTTAGTTTTGATATGTTTTTACCCGATTAATGTCTTTTTTTATTTTTATTTTGGTTAGTATTTGAGTTTCTTAAAATCCAAGCAATTTGATTATGTTTGTATTAATGTATGATTTGAATGATTTATTATTCTGTTGTCCTGGACTACTCTGTAACCCTGTTTCGGCGATGGATATGGGTTAGAGGTGTTACAGTGCCAAACCATGTTGATTTCGCGACTTGCATCCCAAACACGTGGAAAAACATGATTTTTAGACTTTCTGAGCTTTTTAAAGTTTATAAATACCAAATAGAAGAAGAGAGAAGGGAGCCATCAGAGAATGTCGACGAAAACAACTCGAAGAACACTATTGGAGCCAACTCTGAAGCGGATTTTCCATTAAGATTGAAGACCTCATTTTAATTTCTCTTGAAGTTTTTATGAGTTTCTTTATTTCTTGTGGTTTTTCTTACTTTGAGATGTTTTTATTCACAATTATGAACTAATTCTCTAGATACCTAGGGAGGATGAACCTATGATGAATTCTATTATTTGATTTCTATTTTGTACGATAAATAATTGATTCTTATTCTCAATTATGTGCGCTCTCTTGTTTTAATATTTTCGGGATATTAATTCATTTTTAATGTGCTTAATTAAAGGAGCAAAAGTCTCTGTTTAAGAGTAGATCTAGCATAATTGAGTGGAGTTGTATGCAATCCTAGAAATAGGACGATATAAATCTACCGGATTAGAGTCAAATCTAATAGGGGAATCCATGAATCAAGTTAAAGAGACAATAGGGGTTTTTATTAGAAAGAAATTTCAATTAATCAACCTAGAGTCAGTTATAATAGATGAAGTCTAGGTGAATTCTTTCCTGGGTATTGTCTTTCTTATTGGTTATCTTTCAATTATTTTCCTGATTTATTTTCTATTGAGTTCTTAGTTAAATTAATTTAATAAATCTTAATTTAAAACAATCACTCCAAATTGTCGACTAAATAATAGGAAAACTGTAATAACTAATACTTTTAGTCCACGTGGATACGATATCTTTACTCACCATAGCTATACTATTTATCGATAGGTGCACTTGTCTTTGTCATATTTTTAGTTAGTTTCGGAAAACACAGATCAATTTATTACTTAAAATTCTATTTCTTTCTAGATTATATTTTTTATTAGAATTTTTAATAATATTTTCTAAAACTATTGTTTTATTAAAAATTAATCTTTTTTTTTTTTTATAATTAGCAATGACTGGATCTCTAATCCACCATGATGGCAAGCACATTCCCGTCAATCAATTTCAAATGGTAAGAATATTTTTTTAATAAATTTCAATTTTGTTTAAATTTATTATTTCATTGTTATACTTTAATTTAATATTTTGTATATTTTTTACGTAAATAGGCGGAAGATCGAATTTTACAATGCTATATTCTTAATCTATCCAGTCTTCCATCACCGTTGATAGAAACGTACTTGAGGGAAGCCAGTTTTTGGCACGTGGCCCTTGTAGATCGAGGATGTAAGTTGGACCCAAAACTTGTAAGCGCGTTGGTGGAGAGATGGAGACTCGATACGCACACATTTTTTCTTTCATGTGGCGAGTGTACTATCATTCTGAAGGATGTGCATTTACAGTTAGGGTTACCGGTGGATAGGTCGATAGTCATTGGGTCTGTTTACTCTGCTGATTGGGGAGGAGGTGTATATGGTGAACTTTTGAGTTCAGTTCCGGAGACGATTTATGGAGGTCGAATCGAAATGAGTTGGTTACAAAAAATTTCGTGGGGTTGGTTGAGGATTTGACTGAACTCGAAAGAGAACGACACACTCAGGCGTACATCTTTTAGATCATCGGGGGTATCCTAATGCCGAATAAGTCATGAACACTCGTCCATCTAAGGTGGCTACTGAAACTCGTTGACTTTAGAGAAGCGGGCGAACTCAGTTGGGGGTCTACCGTATTGACGATATTGTACCGGGAGATATGTCGGGCGAAGCAACCACGAAAAAACAAAATTAGTGGTTGCATTTTACTACTGCAATTATGGGCGCGATACCAGTTGCCATTTTTACATCCTCAAGCAAACTACTCGTATTATGAATTGGTAATTATTTTAATGAAATATCGAATCAACCTAAGCTTAAAAAAATGTAAAAATTTTAAAAACTAATTTTACATCCGAACCGAGTACTCCGAGTTTCGATTATGAATTGAAATGCATAATGAAATTCGAATATACAATTGATGTAAATATAAAGATTTTAAATTTTAAATTCAATAATTACCATTAATATTTAAAATAATTTTCACAATTTAAAATTTTGAACCCTATGCCCTAAAATAACCCTAAACACAAAATTCTAATCTAAAAAACCCTTCCTGCTAGAAACGTTTTTTAGCACCAAGCGAAAGCGAAAATAACTTCCAGTTGGAAGGTTTTGCTTAAATCAGCCTATTCCCATAATTATTTAAAAAATCTGTTTAATTTAATAAATTTCAAAAAATTCAGACATTTATGAGTATTTAAGTCTCGTAGGCATATTAAAATTGGAAAAAGATAAAAAGTAATTTGTGGAAAGGGAAAAGCTTTTTATATTCGGTGAGGAAAAAGACAGCCAGAAACAGAAAAAGTAGCGTTCCACTTGCCTTTTGCCATAACCCCCATTGTACTAGAATTCCCTTCCTTCCTTACTTGCACTGCGATTTCTTCTGAATTTCCTGCCTTTCATCTTCACTTCATTTCCCACCCAATCTCAGGTTTGCTCCTTCTACCTTTCACTTTCTTCTATTATTGTTATTTTTTTTCGATCCTTATGCCATCTTTGCCCGTCACCTTTTTTTGGTTATTCAGGTAAACTTGGTCTTCTTTTGCTCTCAAACTGTATGTTCTGTATCATTTTCTTTAGATTATGAACTATCTTTTTCACTTTCACTTTCCGATTATGAATTGTCAACTCTGAGTTGTGGTTCTGCTTTTGATTCTGATATCTTTGGAAGGGGGGAGGTTAAAGTAATTTACCGTTGAGTTTCTCATAGCCTCTGCTACTGTTCAAACTCAAGAGCATGTGAAAGATTTTATAATGAAAAGTTACTGTGTGTGAGAGTAGCTGTAGAAACCATTTTGTTTGTCGTAGTCACTTTGAGTATTGGTTTCCTGATCGATCTGCTTGGAAATCTTGTTTGTGGATTTTGATGATCGGTGCCTTTACTTACTACTAACAGTAACTTTTAGTGACTGAAGCTAACCAGTTAGATCTGTAACAATTGATGACTCAATTAAGAACTGCAATGAAGTTTTAAACAATTATTATGTTCTGTTTATGAAGTTTTAGAAAGCTTATGTTTTCCCAAGTACCAATTTGATTTAGTCTTGCATGAAACTTTTGCACTCGTTTCCGTTATAATCAAGGCCCTGTAATATCTTCAAATTGTCTTATGGTCTGATTGTGTTCTATTATTAGGTCAATCTAAAGTATGGCAGACGAAGACATTCAGCCTCTTGTTGTTGATAATGGTACTGGAATGGTTAAGGTGAGAGGAATATGATACTTATTTTCTGGTGCATGTGTTTTTTTCACTTTAAGTCTGAAGATTTAAGAACCTCACTTGTCTCCTCAAACAGGCTGGGTTTGCTGGAGATGATGCTCCTAGGGCTGTCTTCCCTAGTATTGTTGGACGGCCTAGACACACAGGTGTCATGGTGGGGATGGGGCAGAAAGATGCCTATGTGGGGGATGAGGCTCAGTCTAAAAGAGGTATTCTCACATTGAAATACCCTATTGAACATGGTATTGTTAGCAACTGGGATGACATGGAAAAGATCTGGCATCACACTTTCTACAATGAACTTCGTGTTGCTCCTGAAGAACACCCTGTGCTTCTTACTGAAGCACCTCTCAATCCTAAGGCCAACAGGGAGAAAATGACGCAGATAATGTTTGAAACATTTAATGTTCCTGCCATGTATGTTGCAATTCAGGCAGTTCTATCCCTTTATGCTAGTGGGCGAACTACAGGTTTGTAGTAGTTTGATGATTTTTCTTTGGACAATATGATTCTCCTCAAAGTTTGATTGATAATTTGTTGACAAGCCTGTTATTTCCAGGTATTGTGCTGGATTCTGGCGATGGAGTCAGTCACACAGTTCCGATCTATGAAGGTTATGCACTTCCCCATGCCATCCTCAGGCTTGACCTTGCTGGACGTGATTTAACAGATGCTTTGATGAAGATCCTGACAGAGAGGGGTTACTCATTCACCACAACTGCTGAACGAGAAATTGTACGTGACATCAAGGAGAAACTTGCTTATGTGGCACTCGACTTCGAGCAGGAGCTTGAAACTGCAAAAAGCAGCTCATCAATTGAGAAAAGTTATGAGCTACCTGATGGCCAGGTAATAACCATTGGAGCAGAGCGTTTCCGTTGTCCTGAGGTCTTATTTCAACCATCGCTTATTGGAATGGAAGCTCCTGGAATTCACGAGACCACTTATAACTCCATCATGAAATGTGATGTTGATATTAGAAAGGACTTGTACGGTAACATAGTGCTTAGTGGTGGATCCACCATGTTTCCTGGTATTGCTGATAGAATGAGCAAGGAAATCACAGCTCTTGCACCAAGTAGCATGAAGATTAAGGTGGTAGCACCCCCAGAGAGAAAATACAGTGTCTGGATTGGTGGGTCTATTTTAGCTTCTCTTAGTACATTCCAGCAGGTATGCATTATGTTTTACATTGCATTCACAAGCTTGTTTTACCTTTAGTTTGTCTTTCATCTACTTTATCAGAGGAGTGACTTTTGCATGCCTAATGTAAAAGACTGAAGGGTTTGAGAAAAGAGCATCACGTAGCACTGTTAAATACACATAGAAACCAAAGAATGAAACATAGAAGCGTTTGCTAGAACAACATTTTGAAAAAAGGAATGAAGTAGGTGGGCTGAATGTGCTTTGCGTGATGTTGAATGCTTCTGATGATAATGTTGTTCCCATAGATGATATTCTGCTTTTTTATGCTTGGATTGATTATTCAGAGTTCAGACAATGTTACTCTTTCAATTAACTCCAATGATATGTTTTGTTTGCATTGAATGTAGATGTGGATATCAAAAGCGGAGTATGACGAATCTGGGCCTGCCATTGTTCATAGGAAGTGCTTCTAGATATGTGCTTGTGTTCTTTTGCTGTTACCTTGTGCATTTTATGGTTTGGCTTGGTTTTCATTTTGTTTTGTTTGTTTTTTTATTTTCGTCCATCATGAATGTATGAGATATGGTTTATTAAGTATTGTTATATGCTAGCGTGCTTTGTAGTGTTTACATATAATTATTTTATTCTATAATGATAGGAATGTTGCTTGGTTTTAACAATCATTTGCATCTTTTTTTTTTTTTTTTTTTTTGGTGCTGAATTATAGTTTTAAGCAAGCGAAATTGTTAAAAGTATAATGCTTGGAAAGCTTGTGAATTCTAGTATATAAATTATTAGACATTGTGGGGCGGATGATGTGGATAAGATTGTGAAGTTGGTTCAATATTCTTAATTTACCCAAAAAGTTAAGTAGTTGGTCTCCATTGATGATTCTTTGCAATAATAAGAACCAAGTTTTTGCTGAGGTTTTAATTAAGTAAAAAGTTATGGGCTACTTGTAGCGTGTAAGAGAAATTTGAATTATTCAATGCTCTCCCATGTAGCTTAAACTCATGGAATTCCTGTGGATGTAAAACTTAGAGCAGAATTAGGAAAGTGTCCAATTAGAGGAAAATAAAGAAATGTGAAGTTGCTCCAATTGGAACATGACGTGCAGCTGTCGTCCGGTATAAAAAATTAACAAATAATCTTCTCTTGAAAATAAATAAATAAAAAAGCTTTGTTGATTTCTGGATGAATACCTTCAATTTGAGACTACTACTTTGACATGACAGTTATTTTCAGTTTCACTTCATAATCTCCTTTTACCTACCAGAAAGAAGGATGGTGCTGCAGAAATTTATTCTCTCAAAGTTAAGATTTTGGATCACACATGGGCAATGCTGATTCACAATGACTAATGTGTTTCAAAATTACTATAATTTACGTAGGAAAAGGATTATGAATCAAGTAAATGTTACCTAAAATAACAGAGACATTGAAGAAGGTGAAAATATGTAAGGCCGACAATATTTGAATTTGCTAAGATGTGAGTTAAACTATGATTGAGAGATAAAGCTAGATCTACTCTTCATTTCTATAAACTGAATTCTGATCCCAAAAACCTCAGCATTCATTCGTTAATCACTTCTTATAAAGAGCTTGTACTAACCATTCTTTTAACCACCTGATAACAATTCATTAACACTAGCTGTTATTCTAACAGACTCACCTCTAACTGACTAACAGCATTTGCTAATATACATGACACTCTATCATGCACCCAACTGCCCGATCTGTGAAACGCAAAGAAGAGTTCGAAATCGCGTAAAATGTGTCATTGGCAAGGGCTTCGTAAATATATCGGCCACTTGGTCACAAGCAGGAACTTCCCCTACAATGAGAGAGCCATCCGCAACCTTTTCACGAACAAAAAACAAATCGAGTTCGACATGTTTGAATTTCGAATGCAACACAAGATTGGCCGCAACAGCTACTGCACTGGAACTATCACACCAGATCGCTGGAGTATCATCAGACACAACTCGCAACTCTTGTAGTAATGAAATCAACCAAGTCATCTCACTTGTTGCCACAGCAAGGCCTCTATATTCAGCTTCAGCTGTGGTGCTAGAAACGATGTGTTGCTTTTTAGAACCCCATGAAATAGGAGTCTGTCCGAAATATATGCAATACCCAGAGGTGGATCGCCGGTCATCAAAATCAAGTCCCCAGTTTGCATCTGCATAGCCAACCAAGGAAGGCCGAGTGGACGGATGAAAAACTACTCCAAAATCAAGTGTGCCACTCAAATATCGTAATATGCGCTTTAGAGCTATCATATGAATAGTAGTGGGATTATGCATGAATTGACAAATTCTATTTACCGCATACGCAATGTCAGGCCTGGTCAGAACAATATACTGGAGAGCACCAGCAAGACTTCTGTACTCAGTTGGATCCTCCAACGGCTCACCATCTGACTTGGATAAGGTAGACGAGCTTATCATCGAAGTATGAACGCCTTTTGCCGTGAGCATCGAACATCGTCCAAGAACATCACGTATATATTTTTGCTGACATTAGTGAAGAAAATCAGATGTGCGAGTGACCTCAAGCCCAAGAAAGTAGTGTAAATCACCCATATCTTTAAGTGAAAATTCACTGTTCAGCAACTCAACAAACCATTCTATAGACGTGGTCTTGTTACCAGTGATGATAATATCATCAACATATACAAGAACATACAAAGTACAACCATCTATCATCCAGACAAATAACGACGAATCAGACTTGGAAGCACCAAACCCCAGTGATTGAAGAAATTGTTTGAGCTTCTCAAACCAAGTACGAGGTGCCTGTCTAAAACCGTACAAAGCTCTCTTCAGAAGACAGACAAGAGTTTGACCATCAGAACCAAACTTTTCATACCCAGGGGGTTGATGCATAAAAACCTCTGTGTCAATATCCCCATTTAAGAATGCATTATTAACATCAACTTGCCTCAATTGCCATCCTCTTGAGACAGCAATGGACAAAACAACACGCACAGTCGCAGGCTTTACCACAGGACTAAATGTCTCCTTGAAATCGCACCTAGGGATTTGAGAACAACCTTTCGCTACTAGACGAGCTTTTCGACGAGCGATAGTACCATCCGGATGTTTCTTGAGTTTGAAAAGCCATTTGTACCCGATAATCTTGCGGTTTTGCGATCGTGAAGCCAGTTTCCAAGTGGAATTTTGGACGAGTGCATCGTACTCTTCCTGGGCAGCAGCTCGCCAGTCTGAAAAAGCCAAGGCTTCTTCAATTGTAGAAGGTTCAATAGTCTCAACAGACATGACTTTAGGTTTGAAAACACCAGCCTTTGACCTAGTCACCATCGGATGGTTCTTAACCACAGGTAGAGCTGATGCCTGAACGTCAGAAGACAAAGCAGCACCTCCTTCACATGTCATAGGATCATCAGAACCAGAAGAAGAAAGGTATGAGACTCTCGAGCAGAATCGGCTTCAGGTTGAGCAGGATCAGAAGACCAAGTAGGAAAAGTGTACAATAGGAGTCGTTGAAAAAGAAGGACACTCAGCAGAAGTTGTAATAGACCTCGATGCAACAGGCCGAACAACTGGTAAATTTGTTGAGACACAGTGATGTTTCATTCGTAAGTCAGACCCTAAAGATGACGATGGTGATAAGAACCTAGTCTCATCAAACACCACATGACGAGACACAATTATCTTGCTAGTTGGTAAAAGACACAGATACCCTTTGTGTTGAGCACTATATCCCAGAAATATAGACGGTTGAGACCGAAAATCTAACTTGTGTGCCATAAATGGGTGAAGATACGGATAGCAACAATAACCAAATACTCGCAGACGATCATAGGAGGGCTCAATTCCATATAGAGCTTTAAACGGAGACTGTTCTTCTAAAATCGGAGTTGGTAGTCGATTAATGAGGTGTACAGCACAACAAAATGCATAGCCCCAAAACTCCATAGATAAATTCGCCTGAGCCAACAGTGTGAGGCCCATCTCAACAATATGACAATGTTTTCATTCCACAACTCCATTCTGTTCAGATGTATGGGGACAGGTAAGACGATGAATGATCCCTTGCGAGGTCAAAACAGAAGTAAAAGCTCTAAATTCGCCACCCCAATCACTTTGAAATTGTTTGATATTCTTCCCAAATTGAGTTTGAACTAACTTTTGGAACTGAATAAAACACTGCACCGCCTGAGACTTCTGACGAATAAGATAAACCCACGTAAACCGAGTACACATATCAACGAATGAAATATAGTACAAGTGATTTCCACAGGAAACAGATGCCGGGCCCCACAAATCAGAAACCACCAAATCAAACGGATTCATGTATTTAGTAACGGAAGTAGAAAACGGTAGTTTATGAGCCTTCCCTTTTTGGCAGGCAGTACATATTCTATCAAAAGAAACATTTGACGGAAGAGCAATATTACACTTATCTAAAACACTCTTGACAATAGAAATAGACGGGTGTCCAAGGCGATTATGCCACAGAAAAAATCTATCGCAACCAGCAGTTTTATTATGAAGTATAGTTGAAGTAGAAGCAGGAACCTCAACAGACTGAGCAGACCAAGTCAGCAAAGAGAACTTGTAGAGACCATCATGTATGTGGCCCTTCAGCAGTGTTTCCGGTCATTATATCCTTAATAACACAATACGTCGGGTGAAACTCAAAAAATACACCATTCTCATTAGCAAATTGAGATAACGACAATAAATTTTTCTAAATTCTTGACACACACAATACATCAGACAAATGAAGCAATTTAGAACAAGTAGGTAAGACACCATTACCAATAGAAGAGATCGGGGCAGACGAACTATCACCCATCAATAAAGAAGACGTACCTAGTTAAGGAGTGGTAGCCTGCAGAGTCAACGCATCACGGCAAACGTGATTACTTGCTCCCGAGTCAGGATACCATGAAGCTATCCCGACTGGCATAGGTATGTAAGAACCCGTGGGATCAACATTCGAGCCAACCTAAGCAGTATTAGCATTTGGGTCTGACGAAGCCGAATAATCCGAAGCATTTAAATCACCCACTCTAGGAAGTCCAACACAAGGATCAGAACCCCAATAGACACGGGCCCGGGGTTTGGTACGCCAAGGAATTGGAGAGTCCGATTCTTGAACAAATTGAACACAATTGTTGCTTGATCGAACATTATCTAGCGGGCTTGAATCGCGGTCAAAATAAGAGTCAATTAAAGGTGGCTGAAACTTACCATTCGGCCTATTACAATTGTCCACTAAAGGACACCGCAACACATGTGGCCTGCTTGGTTGAAAACCATAGACACCACATGGCCCACCATCATAGTTATCACACCTACCATATACATCACATGGCCCACCACTATCATAATCACGCATGTAACCACTAGGAGCACGTGGCCCACCATAATCATGCATGTGACCACTAGGCCGAATGTGTTGTCCATCTATAGGCCAATAAAAATTTTTATTTTGACTAGTACTTGGCCAATTTTGACCATTTGGATGAGAGCATTTCAACCTTTGTGAAGGCCAATCTCGTTGTCCTTGAAACTGCTCCTGCGACGAACCATAAAACTCAGGAGGAGAGACACGATAGCCATCACCGGTCGGTAGAGAACGGAAGCCATCATAATCGCGATTAAAACGGTAAAAACACCTCTGAGCTAGATGCCCATACCGATTGCAAATCTGACACTGGATCCTCGGTCGAAAACCTCGTCCACGGCCGCCAGATAGAGGTCGACCCCACGAACAACCTCACTACGAGCAAGTTGAGACGATTCCACCAGATTTGCGTGCAAAGAGATCTCTTGAACATCACTCAACTGACGTTGTTCATATTCAAGAAGCGTCACCACCCACCGGCGAAACGGAATCTTCTCCGATGACAACGAAGCCATCGAAATAATGGCATGATATTCAGACGGTAAGCCCACGAGCAATATTTCTGTCTTCTCATCCTCAGCAACACTCGGACCAGACGCAGCAAGTAAATCACATAGATGTTTAATTTTATCAACATATTCTTTAATGGACAGAGTACCTTTTTTTAAAGAGTGAAATGCATGCCTTATTTTGGACTGTTTGGCAGTAGAATCAGCAGCAAATAGACTTGTTGCAGTGAGCCAAATATCCAACGAAGTACGTGCCTCAGTAAATGAAGAGAGGAAGGAAGTGTCGATCGTGGAGAGCAACCACGATACAAGAAGCAGATCTTGTCTAGTATACACAATAGCTAGACGGATTCGAAACAAGTGTACCATCGGTCGACTGGATGAATCATGCCGGTGGTGGAAGTGTTCCATCAAGAAAACCTAGTAGATCATAAGCACCGAGAATAGTACGCACCTGTTGTTGCCAAAGAATGAAAGTGCCTTCAACCAACTTCACCACATCATGGCGAGAGAAGGACGTGACGACTTTGTCACCTGTGAACGGAGCCAATCCACCTTCAACAGAACCTGATTTGGGAAAGGAATTGGCAGCCATAGGTCCTAGAGTAACCTGGCGACTGATACCATGCTAAGATGTGAGTTAAACTATGATTGAGAGATAAAGCTAGATCTACTATTTATTTCTTTAAACTGAATTCTGATCCCAAAAACCTCAGCATTCATTCGTTAATCACTTCTTATATAGAGCTTGTACTAACCATTCTTTTAACCACCTGATAACAACTCATTAACACTAGCTGTTATTCTAACAGACTCTCCTCTAACTGACTAACAACATTTGCTAGCATTTGCTAATATACATGACACTCTATCAGAATTAAAGAAATGGAGAAATTTGACAGCCAAAATAACAAACCCTTCCTTTATACCTCTTATCACACTACAATCAACAAATCTGGGAGATTTTCTTTTTCGGAAAAAAATTGAGAGATTAATTCCAAAATTCCAAAGTAAAAGAAAGAAGGAGAACTACATTGACTACCAAAAATATTTGAAGTTTTGAGTAAAAAATAATAATATTTCATCATACAACTTACCAGTCCAAAGTAGATTTCAATTTCTTTATCATTTGTTGAGGCTTTGAGGTAATCGTAAAAAAATCAATTAATTTTCTTTTAAAATTATTTGCGACAAATATGAAAGTCAAAAGTATCATAAAATTACAGGGTAGAAGCTATGTTGTTTCTCAAGAAAATCAAAGTGATGAAGCCACAGGATTAATGACACTAATATACCAGTTCATGATAGAAAACATTTGTACCCATGGTTTATGATGTCTAATAACTAGGGAATCTCACTCATTAAACAAGTACACGCTTTTACCTCGCAACCAGAAGCCGCTGCACCATGATTGATATGTCATTGTCCCTGTCCCTACTCAACTCAAAACATTCTAATTTCCACGGATCTCTGCTTTTCACATAGACCCAGTCTCCTTACTACTATTTTATAATTTTCAAGGTTCAGTTCTTTTGTCTCAATCAACCATGATTCTGACTAATGGATGACATGCTTGACATCATTTTAATCTCTCCGATTTCTAAGGAAAAAAAAAAGGTTTCGAATTTGTCAATTACAGAGGAAAATGTAAGAGCGAGTTTACCCTACGCTACAAAGAAGAGCATCCAAAACTGCTACGCTCTCCCCTGGGGCGCCACTGGTTGGGAAATGTTGTCAACGCATTGGTCGAAAGTTTCTTCCGACGATGGAGATGGAGATGGAGAAAGACAAGTAGAACGGCAAGTGGGACAAGAGTAGTGAAAAGACAACCACTGTTGGATGCATTGTACATGGAATCCATGCTTACACTTGCCCAACACTTGAATCCACTCTCCCTCCACGAATCCAGACAAGCAGATAGCACATTCAGGCTCTGCTCCTACCAGCTTCATCCCCGTTGAGTAAACCAGTGTTGAAGCTTCAACCATGCGTGCTGCAGCTGTTTCTGGGACTGGCTTTCTCTGCTCAAGCTGTTGTTGGGTTAGGGGAAGTTGGTTGTTGGGAGAATGGCCTCCGCCACGTAGGAAGCAGCGGATGGCAGCGTTGAGAGCCAGAGAGCATATTAGAGCACAGAAGAGAATGACTAACCCTATGGCTGCGTTAGCTTCTAAGCCATTAGAGTTGGAGTAAGGCCGCCACCTACGTGTTGAGGTTGAAGCGGAAGACATCTGTGGTTCCCCGGAAGAAAGCGGTGGGGACATGTGGACTGCAGGTGGTGGTCGCATTCAGTTTTCCTAGTATTTTGATTTTTTCCCACTTTTGTTGCCGGTTGTAAAAACTTCTGAAGAAGAAAGTGTTGGATGTAGGGTTGTGACAGGGAGGGAGAATGCGCAGTACGAGTAGAAGAGAAACGAGGATGTTTTATAGCCTTATTTTAGCACATCACCTAGTGGGTCCTAGTTCACCAATGTAACATCCAAATAAGAGATAAGTGGCTTGAATGTTTATGATGTCAAAAGTAATAGTCTTAAATGAGATGAGATGTATGCGCTTATCCTTGTACCAATGGTTTTGAAGCAACTTGATTAGCTAATGGACGACAGTGATGATTGAAGTTAATGTTGTAAAGTTTGTTAGGATAAGTGTACATCAGCTTTTACACAAAGTAGATCCCATGGAAAGGCCTACAAGAAGAAAGGGTAATGACAAGATAAGTTGATAGGGTTTCCAAATTCAAAGTGAATAGAGATGCTGATTGGTGTTTCTTTAGTGGTATTAATGGAGTGAGAGAGAGGTGTCTCTCAAAAGAATTCAGAGATACGTAGACGAAATTTCGTGTTACTTTTAAATAATAAATTGTATTTATATATTTGTATATAAAACTCACTGGTAGATGGAGTTATGATTTTGTGGCATAGAGGGGGAAGAGAGAGAGAGAGAGGAGTAAGCTAAGGTCCACTGGAATAAATTAATGAAGATGAACAATATGCATGGCATTACGGCAGGACGTTGGCATATAGACAATTACAATCCACAGATGTCATTGGGGTGTGCATGCAGTAGCCACCCCACCAGGCCCACCGGCCCCGGTATTCATAGAAATTTAAAACAAGAAGTTAAAATATAGAGGAGGATGCATTGCGTCTGGCCGTTTGCCTTTGCCTTCAGGCAACTGCACAATGTCATATGTACATACGGTGATGAATCTAGCGTTGGGTGGAAGTTGCTTTCTTTTCTTGGGACTACAATAATTTAGAGTTAAGTTTCCCCCTGGGTTGATCTTCTTCGAGTTTTTACCCATTAACATGGCAACACAAAATAATTGATGTGTGCTGCCCACTGAACTACATCCCATCTCCCGGCGCCGCTAAAATGATGCAAAGCAAAGTACACGACATATCTCCTGGTCACTGTAATATAAACATAAAATAGATAATATTTTTCATAAAAGAAAAACAGACAAGGAGGCTAAATTCTCTAAATATGCCTTTCTTTTTAATTGGCTATATAGGTCGTGTTTTTGAAGATTTAATAAAATAGGTCGATTTTAGAGAAAAAGTGTGAAAGCGCGCTCATTTAGATGCATTTTTCCTTCGATGATCATTTCTTCAACGGTAAAAATTCAAATACGACAATGGTAAAATTTTTAAATAGCCCAACAGTAACTTTAATTTCCTATAAATACTAGACCATTTTTCATTCTTTTCATTCAAATCCACTCTCTTCAATCTCTCTAAACTCTCAATTTTCTCAAGATTTGTTAGAAAATTTCCAATAAATATGTATAAAAATATTATAGTTCTATTTTATAATTTTGTAAATTATACATTTTGATTCAAATCCACTCTCTTCAATCTCTCTAAACTCTCAATTTTCATAATAATATATAGTTACCATAGTAAATGTTGTTTATTTATTATATGTTTGAATTAACATATTGTTTGAGTAGGTGAAACCATGGCCGAGTTATGTGGGACTACCAGAGAAGTTCGAAGATATCCGGTTGCTATTAGATCAATGCTCAGAAGCCGGTGTTAGTTATTGAATATTTCAAACCTATAATAATTATGCAATGATTTGGAATTTAAAATTTTGTAGATAACAAAAATTATAATTGTGCACTACAGTTTGAATGAATGTCATACTTTGATCCGGATATCGTAGAATGTGTCCCATCCAAATTTTTGGCCATTCTGAGTATGTGGGACGCGGAGGTGTCATTAGTAGTTTACGCGACGGTAGAGATGCACGAATCGGATTGAGTGATACTACATGTCAAAACCATTTTAAATTTTTTAAAAAAATGGGGGTCGACTTTAAAAACGAAAATAGAGTCGCCACCGATCCTTTTTTACTTAGGTGTGATCAGACCACCTTATAAAACATTTTTTGTTTTATTGAAAATATTGATTTTGGCCTACGAAATTCAAGAAAATAGGTTCGGTAGTCGGTTACGTACGAGGAAGGGTTAGCACCCTCGTAACGCCCAAAAACTGGTACCTAATTGATAAATCCATGTCCGAATGTCGAAAATTTGAAAAATTTAAAATATGATCCTTATATTTGAAAGAAAACCAAAACTCTCTTAGCTCGAAGAAATAAAATACCACACCCAATAAGTTAGGATGTAACATTTCAAAACTTCGAGACTAAGATTGCTTTTTATTTATAGAAAATCCATTCCTCCAGACACAAAACATCATATCCAATTAGTTAGGATATAATATTTTGAATTCCCGAGAATAAGTTTTGATTTGAAGTTTATGAGTTTCAAAAAAATTTTAAAAAATGATACTTCTTATTTTAAGTTCAGCGAGAAAAATCGAAACCCAATGAGTTAGGGTACAATTTTCCTCGTAGCCCTCAAATATTATGTATCATCGGATTTTTAAAACTAAAAACTTTTAAATAAAACGCGACTATTTAGAAAAAATATATTTTTTGTAAAAAATGATTTAAATAAAATATTGTATCATATATTACAAAACATGAATAAAAAAAAATAATTTACGAAAATTACAAGTCATATTAATGATTAATACTAATATAGACAATAATAATATAAAATAACAAACAATATGAATAATAAAACAACTATAATAAAGAAAACATAAAAATAATAAATGAATAAAAGAGCATGGATAAACAAATAAAAGATATAAAGCAATAAATAACGAAAGATAAAAAAAACTAAATAAATATGAAATTTTACATGCGAGATCAAGTGTAAAAAAAACAATATATAAAATGAATGACATATATCAAATAAAAATAGATATTGCAAATAAAAAACATATATGTAAAAATGATATGGCAAAATCTAAAATAAATATATACATATAATAAAATAAATATATGTTTAAAATAAAATAAAAAACTTTGAACATAAAAATATGTATAAAAATATATAAAAACCTTGAATATGTATATAGAATAATATATTGAAAATAAACAATACATAGAGAACTTTAATAATATACAAATTTTTAAATATAAATATAATATATAATTTAATAGAATAACTTATATAAAAAATAATTTGGGTATAATAATAAAAGGATTAAAATAAAAAAGGATTAAAAAGAATTAAGGAAACAAGGATTAAACTGAAATAAAAATGAAATCCAGAATAAAAATGTAAAAGGACCAGATTAAAATGCGCGCCACAATATAAGGAACTATTAGGAAATTATGCCTTTTCTCTTAAACGACGCCGTTCCATTTCCTGCCTCGAAATGGCCTTAAGGACCAAATTGAAACAAAGGCCGTAATTCTAGGCCAAATTAAAAATAAAATAAAATGCAAATTGGACGTAATTATAAAACTATAATAATGCGGAAGGGCCTATAGAGCAATTAGACCCTTTTAATAAAACGCGTGGATCCTCCCCAGGTATCGGGTCAACATGCGAGTTTGAGCCTTTAAACGACGCCGTTTTGGTCATTAATTGGCCACACCAAAACGACGTCATTGCACTGGCCTATTAAAACCAAAAATCTATTAAAAAAAACATTCGAAAGCTGTTTCAAAAAAAAACAACAGAGCTTCAAAAAATGATCTTTCTCTTTTGGTTTCTAGCCTTGGCTCCGGTGACGGCTCACCACACGCGCCACCCACTGTAGACGGCGGTCGGAGGCTAAAACTTCAGTTTTTCAGCACAATCAAAAGGTAAACTCGTATTTTTTTATTTTAGTACTATTTTGTGTATAGAAATATGCATGGATCGAAAAGAAAAAATAAAAAAGCAAAAAAATCGAAAATCACCTCTGTTATTGGGTTTTATTTCAATTTTTTTGTACTCTCTGAATATCTGTGTATTCTTGTGTGTGTAACATCCTAAATTTTTGGGCCTATGCGTTTAATGGGTGAATTTGTGGAATGAGTTAATTTAAGTGTTAGGGGCCCAAATTTTAAGTTTTAAGGAGCCCAAATCTTCTAATTTAAGTTAGTTAAATTTGATATTAGGGATTAGGGAAGTGGACGGCACAAGACTATTTTTTTTGAGAATTTTATTATATTTATTCTATGTGGATAATAAGTAGATAAAGGCTATTGTAACACCCTAAATTAGGGGTTGTTAAAATTTTAATTAATTTTCCATGTGGGCAAGAAAATAAATAAATATGATTTTATTTTGATTTAGGGTCTAAAAATAACTCGAGCTTATTAAAATTTATTTTAAGTGTGTAAAAGGAAGGAGCTAGGTTAGTGAGGGCTTTAATAAAATTTGAAATAAGACACCAAGTAAGGGCTTGGCACAATTGGTTGAGTAGATTCATGGGGAAACAAGGGGTGTGTTTTGTTTTGGGTTTTTGTTTTGGGCGTTAAATGAGGGGGCCAAGTAAGGAAGGCTTTAAAAGATTTTTGGTGTTGGAGTTGGCATGAAAGATGGGTTGGCTAAGTGGCTAACGTGTGCCACTTAAAGGCTTGGAAGTTGATGGGCGCAGGTTCGAGCTGCTGGAATGAATCTTTGGCTTTTTGTTTTTGGGGTAATCGGCCTAGGAAGGCCTTATAATTAAAAGAGGGGGCTTTATGACATGAAAGTCAGATTGGGAGAAGTGGCAAGGGCGTTGGAAGAAGAGGCCTGCTGTGGGGACGCTGGTTCGAACCCCAGGGGCTGCATAGTGGTTTCTTTTATTTTTCCCCTATGCTGCTGGCGTGAGGGAGAGTTGGCAGCATAATAGGACTCTTAATTAATTTTTTTTTTTTGCCTATAATCGGCTGGAAAGGGGGGAGACTAATAGTGTTTTATTTGCTATTAAATTGTTAAGGGGATGAGGAGATTAAAAGGTATGATAAAGCTAGATTAATTGTGATAATTCAAGGCTGAAAAATTATCACAAAATAGGGAGTGTTTGCCGAAATTAGGAGACCTTGGGGGGGCTGTCCATATTTGTTTTGTACAGCAAAGAAGTATCAAAAAAACTCCAGCAACTCTTTTCTTTTTCTCTCTTCTTGGTGCTGCCGAAACCTCCCTTAAACCATAGCCAAAATTTGTTCAAAAATTTCCAGTTTTTCTTGTACCTTTATAGCCGAATCTACTTCCTCTTCTAAGAGGAAAATTCCAGCCCTTTTCCTCTTGTGATTAGCCGATTTCCTTTAAGGTAAGCTGATGTTCGGTTCTTTTCTTTTCATTGAAAATAGCCAAACCCCCCTCACAACACCAAGTAGTGCTGATTTGTGGAGTTTAAGGGCTGAAACAATCATTAAGGTAAGGGATAATCACCTCTTTTTGGATCTAAGGTTATGGCCGAATGGCCTATGAATCCTATTAACTTGTTTAAACCGATTGTAGGGAAGCTTTCAAGATTATTTTCCAAGGTAAGTTGGTAAGCACATTCGGCCAAGGTCCTTTCAATTAAAAAGTTTATGTTAAATGCCAAAACTAACATATACCATGAATTTAGGACTAATTTAGGCTTCGAAATTTGATTGGAAATCAACTTCAAGGTAAGGCCGTAAAAGAGCCTCTAATATTACTTGGTTTGGCGAATAGGCCTAAGTCCCTAACCATGCTTTTGGTCGATTATAGGACAAGAGATCTAGCGACGTAGATCGGATCTTTGGAATTTAAAATTAGGTAGAAAGCAGTGTGTAAAACTCACTACACACTTTATTAATTTACATGACGTTATTGTTTGCCTTAATCTTTTGGTTGTGGTTAGCTTGTGGCATAATCTTGGATTTGGGTAAGTCCCCTAACTTGTGACTTCTGTTAAATAATTTGCATGCCATCACATGATATTAAATGCTATGCCATGATATATGAAAAATTGATGTATAAGCATGTGATGGTGGGTTAAGCGAGTGGAGGGAAGTGATATTCGTGTCGGCGGACACGGTGATTTGGTATCACATTCGTGTCTTGGACACGGAGGTTTGGTACCTCCGGTGATTTGGTATCACATTCGTGTCTTCGGACACCGAGGTTTGGCACCTCATAGCGACTCGTCCCTGTGGTTAACACCACCGTGGGTTGGCCCCACTTTTGAGATATGGGATCGTCGCCGGTGATTTGGTATCACACGTGGGTTGGCCCCACAGATGGATTATTCGTGACTTTGGTCACCGGTGATTTGGTATCACATTTATATCGTGACTTGGTCACGGTGGTTTGGCACCACCGGTGGTTTGGTACCACACGAGGGTGAAAGGTGTTTTGGATGGTTAGGTTGGGTTGCATGTGCATGTTTATTAATGACTTGTGTACGAGTTACTTTCTGGGTGGGGATTTACACTTGAGTCTTGGTGACTCACCCCTTTCCCTTAACATTTTGCGAGATGAGTAGAAGCGGAGATGGAGTCGGAGAGGACTCGAGGCTGACCATGCTTGTCGAAGGATTTAAATCCATTTTATTAAAGTCATTATTATTTGTTTTCTAAGTTTTCATTTTGGATTTGTAATAAGGCCGATAATTATTGTTAGATGTTTATTTTATTGCTTTATTTTACTCATGCTATATTACAAATGGAATTTTATAGAAATTAATTGAACCGGTTAAAAGCAACTTTCCAAACTTAATAAATTTCTACGGGTTTTCAAAAGATGTTACCATCGGGTAACAAAAATTCACCACGTCAATCATGATTTTGAAAGTTCCTTAAATTTTAAATAATCAAACAATTTCAAAGGGTTGAACAACCCAACTATATTTATAGAAAGCCCAACTGAGTTTTCAAACCCCGTTTTAAATACCTTAGCCAAATTTTATGAAATTTTCACCAAATTTTCAAAATGACTCAAATTATTTTACCCGGTGACATACCAGATCCGGTTGGGACTCGTGGGTAGGGTTTGGGGTTCTGACTATTATTTACAATCTTTTAACCTCTATTGTTATTTTTCTTCTAATCCTAAGAGCCAAATCACATCTCTATTATTCTATTCCTTAATTTGTAAATGACCAAAATACCCGATTGGTAAAATTATGAAATATCCCAGATTTCAAAATTCTGAAATACCCCAGGTTTCAAAATTATCGAAATACCCTAAATTTTAAAATTACAAATACCTCAGATTTCAAAATTAACAAAATACCCGTTTATAAATTTAAACTACCTAAATTTGCAAAATTAAAATACCCCGTTTCAAAATTTTAAATACCGGGTTGGAATTACCAAAATACCCTTATTTGCCAAATCACGGAACCTTATTTTAGAAAATTACGAAAATACCCTATAGGTTAAAATTACGAAAATACTTCGAAGTGAAATGACAAAATACCTATCGTTGAATGTAGGTTCATGACGTTGTTTGTTTGATGAATGTTGCGAAGGTGAACTCTAGGACTAGGAAGTATCGACTTGAGAACTAAACCTATTATTTAGGGATTTAGTCTTTAAGGATAATAAGCGAGATAAAGACTATTTTGAGGAGATAATAGATTAAGATAAGGAAAAGGGATAGGAGCTATCATGTGTGGCAGTGTTGGCTGAAAATCAATCCTGCTAAAGGGAGGAATCAATTTTCTATATAAAGAGGGGGTGTGCCGAAATTTTGGAAGCCTTTCTTTTATTTTCTTTTCTCATCTTCTTCCTCTCAAAAGCCGAAAACCACCATTTTCTTCACCCTTTCTTCCTCTCTAAAATTTCCTGGTTAGCCGAATCTTTTAACCTCTATTGTTATTTTTCTTCTAATCCCTAAAAGCCGAAATCACATCTCTATTATTCTATTCTTCTCCTTAATATTCATTGGCCAAATCTCTCTTAGCCATCTCTTCAATTCTTAAATCTTCTAAAAACCGAAATTCTTAGATCTCACCTCCTGAAGTTGCCGAATTTTCTTTAGTGAAGTCTGCTTGTGTCGAATCTGAAGAAAACAATAGGTATGTGTCGATTTTGAGTTTCCAATATTTCTCTGGCTTTTCAAAGTCCCTAGCCGAATGGCTATTTAGTGACTAATCAAGGGTTTTTCTTATTTTCGACATTTCGGGATCTGAAGAGGATTCCAACGCTTAGATCTCTAAGTCAAAGATCAGTAACACTCAAGTCGTGTTATTTTTGGGATTTCAAGGTAAAGAGATTGGTTTATTTATAAATATATGAAATCGGGTAGAACACTAACCATGACCGAATATAGGGGAGGCTCTATTTTCACATATTTTCGGCTTTTTGAGTAAAGTTGTAGATCGGGATAACAAGGATATTGACTAAGAATATTGGATTTATAATATCGGTATGTAACACTTTCCCACCATCTAGATCTGTTTGATTAATATATGATTATAAGTCTTATATGTTTTGATAAATGCGAAATCCGGGCATAATAGAGAAACCCAAAGAGGGTAAAACAAATCATCGGGTTAGTGAATGTTACGATTAAGCGATATAAGTATATTGATTTTATGTGATTGCATGGGTTGGGTTAGATGAAAGGAGGAAGTTATATGTTGTAGCGGTTTTCACCGTGATCATTGTAGCGATTTTTACCGTGATCTGTTGTAGCGTTTTTACCGTGATCATTGTAGCGACTTTTGCCGTGATTCATTGTAGTGGCTACGGCCATGATCTGATGATGAGCAGCACGACTGCCATCAAGGCGTGTAGCGGTGTGGGTTGATTGTAGAAATCCCCAATGGTGTGAATGGCTAGTACATGGAGGCGTGTAGCGGATGGAAACCTAGGATTTGGGTTGGGCTTGCATATTATTTTATTATGTATATTAATTCGATTATTTTAGTTATATGGGGCTAAGGCCCAAATCTAATGGTGCATGAGGGTTGCTGCTCGAGTCTCGTGACTCAACCAATTAATTAACATTTCGGGTAGCATTTAGTGCATCGGACCGGTGGAGAGGAGCGTAATGTGGCCATGCAAAAGAACATTTGGATCCGACAAAAGACTCTAGTTATTATTTTATTCTTATTTAATGGATTTTAAATCTCGTTGTAATAAGGCCATGGGCCACCGGTTTATATTTTGTTTTATTACGGGCTTTTATTAATTTTAGTTGTTTAAATTTTTATTTTAATTAAACTAAGGCATGTATTTAAATTTGGGTTTTAATTCATAAAGGAATATTTTATTTAAACTATAAATTATAATTTTTCCGAATAAAAGGTTAAACTTTACCAAAATGTTTTTCGAAAATGCGACATGTTTTACAAAATTTCCTTAGTGACATACCGATCCGGTTGTAGTGTTTGGTAGGGTTTGGGGTGTTACAAATTGGTATCGAGCAGGTTCAAAATTCGACTTTGGGGTTTTGGGCTCAAACGTTTTCTAAAGGTGGGCTTTTGAAACTTGCATGTTGTTTTTTTAAAATGATAATGAGTTTGTTAGCTCGGCATGACACTGCGTCTCCGGCCCAAGTTAAATCGGTAAGTACTCTAAACCATTGTGTGATATATATATGTGGGCTTGATGGGCTTTATGGGACGAGGCTAGTTTACTTAGACTTTGATGGACTATAAACTTAAACAACTTCTTAAATTCTATAAGACTTAATTTATCAAACAAATCTCGTGAACTAGTCGTGAGAGTTAGGGTGTGGCAACAGCATACGCATGTCTAGGAGTGGATACAGGGAAGAGCTTGGTATTTAAGCGGTCCTAGTGACTCACCTCCTCTTCCTTGGAATCCTACAGTGCGTAGTATTTGTTCACCCTAACCATAAGGACATGTTGATGAGGCCAAAACTTATAATTAAAACCCGAAAGGACCGACCACTGTTTTCTCACAAAATTGCTAAAATATCCTTATTTTGAAAAAAAAACCCATGATTTGCAAATATACCCCGATTTACAAAGTCAATGAATTTTCCATAGAAACAAAAACAACAACAACAACATCAAAATATCCACGATTTGTAAAATTACCAAATTACCCTTGATTTGTAAATGACCAAAATACCCCTGATTGGTAAAATTTCTAAAATATCCCCAGATTTCAAAATTACTGAAATACCCCCAGATTTCAAAATTATCGAAATATCCTTAAATTTCAAAATTACCGAAATACCCCCAGATTTCAAAATTAACAAAATACCCCAGATTTATAAATTACCGTAATACCCTGAATTTGCAAAATTACAAAATTATGAAATACCCCGAGTTGGAAAATTACCAAAATACCCTTATTTCACCAAATCACCCGGAACGTTATTTTAGAAAATTACGAAAATACCCCTGTAGGTTAAAATTACGAAAATACCCCTGAGTAGTGAAATGACAAAAATACCCCTATACGTTGAATGTAGGTTCATGAACATTGTTTGTTTGATGAATGTTGACTGAAGGTGAACTCTAGGACTAGGAAGTATCGACTTGAGAACTAAACTCGTAGGTAGAATTCAAATTTGAAAGAACTACTATCGAAATGATTTTACATAAGATTGTTCACGGTTAATAAGTGGGAAGAATTAATTATTCATAAAATTCTTAATCAGATAAACGTCGATCGAAAGAATGAGTACAAGGGGACGAAGGCGCTTCAGATGCGAATAATGGTGCGTACCCTACCATAGTATACTAAGTGTTTATTTTGGCTTTAGAATTAGAGTGCGCAGCGAAAGCATAGTGGTGATACTTAGGTAGTATGATTTCTAGTTAGTTGGAAATTTCGAGGACAAAATTTCTTTAAGGAGGGTAGAACTGTAACATCCTAAATTTTTGGGCCTTTGCATTTAATGGGTGAATATGTGGAATGAGTTAATTTAAGTGTTAGGGGCCCAAATTTTAAGTTTTAAGGAGCCCAAATATTCTAATTTAAAGTTAGTTAAATTTGGCATTAGGGATTAGGGAAGTGGACGGCACAAGGCTATTTTTTGGGGGAATTTTATTATATTTATTCTATGTGGATAATAAGTAGATAAAGGCTATTATTTAGGGATTTAGTCTTTAAGGATAATAAGCAGATAAAGACTATTTTTGAGGAGATAATAAATTAAGATAAGGGAAAAGGGATAGGAGCTATCATGTGTGGCAGTGTTGGCTGAAAATCAATCTCTGCTAAAGGGAGGAATCGGTTTTCTATATAAAGAGGGGGTGTGCCGAAATTTTGGAAGCCTTTCTTTTATTTTCTTTTCTTATTTTCTTCCTTTCAAAAGCCAAAAACCACCATTTTCTTCACCCTTCCTTCCTCTCTAAAATTTCCTGGTTGGCCGAATCTTTTAACCTCTATTGTTATTTTTCTTCTAATCCTTAAAAGTCGAAATCACATCTCTATTATTCTATTCTTATCCTTAATATTCATTAGCCAAATCTCTCTTAGCCATCTCTTCAATTCTTAAATCTTCTAAAAAATGAAATTCTTAGATCTCACCTCCTAAAGTTGCCCAATTTTCTTCAGTAAAGTCTGCTTGTGCCGAATCTGGAGAAAACAATAGGTATGTGTCAATTTTGAGTTTCCAATATTTCTCCGGCTTTTCAAAGTCCCTAGCTGAATGGCTATTTAGTGACTAATCAAGGGTTTTTCTTATTTTCGACATTTCGAGATCTGAAGAGGAGTCCGACGCTTAGATCTCTAAGTCAAAGATCATAACACTCAAGTCGTGTTATTTTCGGGATTTCAAGGTAAAGAGATTGGTTTATTTATAAATATATGAAATCGGGTAGAACACTAACCATGGCGAATATAGGAGGCTCTATTTTCACATCTTTTCGCTTTTGAGCAAAGTTGTAGATCGGGATAACAAGGATATCGACTAAGAATATTGGATTTCACAATATCATGTGTGTAACACTTTCCCACCATCTAGATCTGTTTGATTAATATATGATTATAAGTCTTATATGTTTTGATAAATGCCAAATCCGGGCATAATAGAGAAACTCAAAGAGGTAAAACAAATCATCGGGTTAGTGAATGTTACGATTAAGCGATATAAGTATATTGATTTTATGTGATTGCATGGGTTGGGTTTAATGAAAGGAGGAAGTTATATGTTGTAGCGGTTTTCACCGTGATCGTAGTAGCGATTTTTACCGTGATCATTGTAGCGATTTTTACCGTGATCTGTTGTAGCGGCTTTTCTTTGTGATCATTGTAGTGGCTACGGTCATGATCGATGATGAGCAAGACGATCGCCAACAAGGCGTGTAGCGGTATGGGTTGATTGTAGAAATCCCCAATGGTATGAATGGGTGATGCAGGCGTGTAGCGGATGGAAACCTAGGATTTGGGTTGGGCTTGCATATTATTTTTATTATGTATATTAATTCGATTATTTTAGTTGTATGGGGCTAAGGCCCAAATCTAATGGTGCATGAGGGTTGCACATCGAGTCTCACGACTCAACCAATTAATTAACATTTGGTAGCATTTAGTGCATCGGACCGGGTGGAGAGGGCGCAAGGTGGCCATGCAAAAGAACATTTGGATCCGACAAAAGACTCTAGTTATTATTTTATTCTTATTTAATGGATTTTAAATCTCGTTGTAATAAGGCCATGGGCCACCAGTTTATATTTTGTTTTATTACGAGCTTTTATTACTTTTAGTTGTTTAAATTTTTATTTTTAATTGAACTAAGGCATGTATTTAAATTTGGGTTTTAATTCATAAAGGCATATTTTATTTAAAACTATAAATTATAAATTTTTCTCGAATAAAAGGTTAAACTTTACCAAAATGTTTTTCTGAAAATGCGACATGTTTTACAAAATTTCCTTAGTGACATACCAGATCCGGTTGTAGTGTTTGGGCCGAGTTTGGGGTGTTACAGTGTGTGTCTTTTTTACAGATTATACTAGGGTTTTTATAGCCCCAAATAATAATAAAGAATGAAAAAATAAAGATTATGTCTTGTTGTTCTTGCCATGTTTGTTGCTTTGCTATTGTGTTTTTCCTTTTTGTAGGTCAACGGTGAGGAATCCGATGATTTGAGCACTATCTACGCTACTGATGCGGTGCGAGGAAGGTGGTGTCTGGGTGCTACTGGGTGCTTATGTGTGAGGGAAACCTAGGGTTTCAGAAACCCTTGGTTTTGATTTAGTGTTGGGCCCTTTTGGGTGGTGTAGGTTTGGATATCTGTTTTGGGTGTAATTGGGCCACGGGTAATGGGTTAGTATTGGGCCACTGAGTTATTAGTTTTGGGTAGTTTGTTTTAGTGTTTTGGGTTGTCTGTTTGGGCTTTGTAAAAATAAAAACTAGACATTTTATTTTTTGGTTTGTTTATTTTTGGTTTTGTTTCAAGCCCGGGCATAAATAGGCTACTACACTACACAAGCTTGATTTGTAGAAGAAAATCGATGAAAATTGGTGGGAATTCCACGAGGAATATATCAACATCTTGGATCGTAGTATGAATTTCATACCCATTCGTGAACCTTTTTTCACATTGAACATGACAACCTCTATAGAGTACATGCCATGGTTTAGACTCACCAACAAGTCATAGCTACTGTTGGTGGGGCGAGAAGTAGGCAAATTCGTTCGAAGAGGCGACCGCCTCAGCATCATTAGTTCGAAGCATGTTCTACGACGAGTTCGTCATCGAATCCAACCCAACAAGGGGACCAATGTTTGCACCCCATCCCTGTTAGTTCCCTCCATATAATTCTTATTCCTTTCACTAACCTCATGTATTTTACACAAGCACAACATTATGCACAACACCATGTACAACTACAACATCCTGCATCTACACCTCCTGCAGGTATGTATTCATGGCACTTACGTCCCTAACATATTATGCTCTAATGTCAAAATTGATGTCGACATAAATGCTGACATCAATGTCAATGTATCCGCCAACAATAATGATTATCGGATATTATGTGCAACCAAGTTATGCGATATCATACAGTTATTCGCTAATAGTCACAAACACCCACTACGTCATTGTTTTATCAAGGTGGCTCATCATTGCAACTGCCTTCTTGTAGAATAGAGGAGACACGGGAGGAGGCTAGGATGACACCGCACTTAACCACGAAAGAAAGAGATGGAGACGCAGACGAAGACAAGGGTAGAGATGAAGATGAAGATGAGGGTTGAGATGAAGATGAATACAAGAGTCGATGTGAAGATAAAGATGATGATCACGACGAAGAGGAGGAGCCAGCACCCAAATTTGTACGTAAAAATCTTACCTGTAACCGTCAACCACCGCCCTTTGGCACATATTCGACCCGACAACATTGATGATATATTTTTCATTTACTTTTTGTAATGTAAATATTGTAACACCCTATACCCGGCCTGGTTTCCAAGCCTAAATATTAGGATGCCACATCACTGTCTTATGCCATATACAACAAGTAAAAGCTCATTCTAAAGATATGTATTCCATTTTAGTATTAGTATAGGTTTTAAGTCAATCTTTCTCCTTAGTTATCATTGTTACATGCTATTCATACATCAATTAGTCTTATAATAATAGTTAATCATGCAATGGGACCATTAAGCAAAAATTCTAAAACTGTCACATAGGTATCGATACTTAAGGTGTGGTATCAATATTTCTTTCAAGTGGTATTGATGCCGCTTGAAAAATCGATACCAAACTTTCATTCTATTTCTCGCACAAAAATTCCAAAATCTCAAAAATTATTGGTACTTTTCGAAAAGTATCGATTATTTTACCCCGAGTATCGATACTCGCGATAAGGTTCGATACCAAATTATGCTATTGACTCTCTACACTTTCAAAAATCATGAAGGTATCGATATTGAAACCCGAATATCAATACCTCAACTCCAAACATAAAAAATACAACAATTTCAAACATATAACTCATACCAATTAGTGTCTAATTATCATGCATCATTCATTTCATCAAATAGGCACCAAAATGTCTAAAATAATAGTCCAAAACTTCATAATCATGATTGAGCAAAAAAAAAATAATAATTCAAATGTAAAGTCCTTAAGTCATAAGGCATAATAATCACCTAAACAACTTAAAATTCATAGCAAAACTAGCATATAGTCTACCACATTGTCTTATTTCTGAAACATAAATGAATAGATAAAAACACCTACAAAGTAACACAAATATTTGCTTGGATCACTCCTAGAGAACCATACCGATCACACTGGCATACAACTAATCTGAAATGGGTAAAGAAGGGAGTGGTGAGCTTAACAAGCTCAGTGAATGCCTAGATCAACTACCGTGCAAACAATTTATCAAACATTAGTGAAGCATATAAGTAGCATAATTATAACAGCCTCAACTTAGTTGACACGATTTACATATTTTGCATATTCAATAGCCTATTTACAGAATCAAAATATACACATTCATGCATACATCACAATATATACAAACATATTTACAATTTAAGATAATTTGGCATTTAACCTATGAAACGTAAAAGTGGGCATTATCACCACTCATCGGATACACGAAACTCCAACACACCACCTAGACTCATAGAGTCAAACATGTCCCATAAGTGAAGCATATATCTAACACTCTTCTTATTTCCCCTCACATGTCCTGTTGAATGGAGCTTAGCTCACATTCCCTTATCCCTCCAACATGTCTCAGGGCCTCAATGCCCAAAATCACATATACATATAAGTGAGTACTCACAATCCTATGACATGTCAACTATATCTAATGGTCTCAAGTGTCACAAGGCCAAAATATCCATTATTAAACACATATACATTGCTTACCAATTTCCTGCTCATTACCACTGCATATTTGCATCATAAGCACAATATTATCACTAACATTTAGCTTGCTTGACATGTTCACATATACAATTCCACAATAATAATCATGAACACATAACACATGTAATGACATATCATCGTAATACACATTTTCACAATTCAACGAGCATATAATACACAAGTTAAACATGAGCACAAGAGAACTTACACTCAGAATCTAGAGTAGGGATTTAAGCTACAACTAAATTCTCTAACAACACATTGAATCGTGTTCGTAAGCAATTAATCTAAACACTCACCAATTCACTTTTATCGAAATACCGAAAGCTCAAACTAGCCTTTCGTAGCTTGTAGATGGTCCTAGCAAATCCAAACTTCAACACAACAATTCACACAACAGCAATACATTCAAAAATCAGCTAAGGACTCACCACAAGCAACCAAAAACATAAGCCTAAGCTATGTCCCTATGTAATCGAAACCTTTTGTAACACTCCAAACCCGGCCTAGAAGTTAGGCCCGAATTTGGAACGTCACATTAAAGGCACAATTCAAAACGGTTTTGCTAATTAAGAAATTAAGGCCCAAAAGCCCAAAATCTAATAGACTTATTAATTAAAGATAAAAAAACCCATTTTATTATTTTAAGCATTTAGTAAACCAAGTTTGAACATAAGAGCTTACTTAGGTTTAATAAAATAAACATTTAATCTCAAACCCCAAATTAAATCTAAAGTCAAAACAGAGTACAAGGTCTTATTACGTCCATTGAAAATTAAGCAAATAAAACATGTATTTTGAAACAAATAAATGAAAATCCAAGCCTCTTGTAGTATGGCCATCTCCGAGTCCTCTCCCACGTCGAGTCATCTATTCGAGATTACCTGAACCATTAAATTAAAGGGGTGTGAGTTTTGAAACTCAGTGTGCACAACCCTTGGAAAACAAATCACTTACAAATATCCACATTCGACCTAAGCCCTATCAAAATCGGTGGTCTTGGCCTTAGCCTACAATAACCTCATATCATATCATAACGCATCATATACACACAAGATAATGCAAAACCCACCCCAAAATCCATCCGCTACACACACCATTTCCCTTCCAACCTTATGACTCATGTGGGGAATTTTAGCTCGACCCACCCCTCCGCTACACACTAAAGGTAGCCCGGTTGCGGTACTACCGAACGTTGCAACAAAGCTGCTAATCAAATATTGGGCTTAAAGCCTCCGGTGGATCTATACCATACGGCCATGCGATCCTGGATCCATACCATACGGCTAATCGATCCTCAAATATTGACACAGAGTCATCAATATATATGTTAGGCACATAGCCACAATAAATATGATTGGCACAAAGCCATAATAACAGCACAAAGCCCATAATTAAGGCACGAAACCCATATTAATGGCACACAGCCCTCAGTAATATTATCGGTGTAGCATGGCTGCTCGGTGGCTAAAATCCTGCGGTGGATCCATACAATACGGCCATGCGATCCTGGATCCATACCATACAACCATGCGATCCTCAAATCTTCCTCCGTACCATAATTCCCACCCATATGCATCCTAAGTAGAATATCATATGAATGCATCAAACACACAAGTAACATCCATAAACTTATATTCGTCACATAGGGGTATTTTCATCATTTCACTACCCAGGGGTATTTTTTAATTCTACCCTATAGAGGTATTTTGGTAATTCGCAAATTAGGGGTATTTTAGTAATTTTACAAATTAGGGGTATTTTGGTAATTTTGTAAATCGGGGGTATTTTGGTAATTTTGTAAAATAGGGGTATTTCGATAATTTTGTAAACTGGGGGTATTTTGGTAATTTCGTAAATCAGGGGTACTTCGATAATTTTGCAAATCTGGGGTACTTCTGTAATTTCATAAATTGAAGGTATTTTAGAAATTTTACAAATCGGGGTATTTTGGTAATTTCACAAATCGGAGGTATTTCGATCCCTTTCGGGTTTTAGCTATGAACTTTGGCCAATCAACAAGTCTTCGCGGCTAAAGTGAATAAACGAGACGCACTGTGTAGGATTCCAGAAAAGAAGAGGTGGGCCACTAGGCCGCTTAAGTACCAAGCTCTCCTAGATCCAATCTTAGACATGCATCGCTGTTGCCACATTCCAACCCCGCAACTTGTTCATGAGACATGTTTAATTAGAATTAAGTCTTATGGAATTTACGAGTTGTTCAAACTAAACCTAAGGTCCATAAACCCTAACATACATGCCTACGTCCCCATAAGCCCAAATCACTCCCTTACGGCCCATTAGGCCCAAATCTCATCATATGGCCTATTAGGCCCAAAACAAATCCAATTCATGTATCATGCATGACTAATTCAATTCGTATAACCAACCAAACCATTTCATCAAACTTAGCCTCAGGGCCCACCGGGCCTATTTAGCCACTTTCGGCTTTGTCGATTTCGTGTGTGTAGTGTTTGTACACACCTAGTAACCACGCGCGCTGCAAACCCCTTAGTCACGAACCTACAATCGACATCACCTAACAATTAATCATAACTTAATATACACTTATCGAAAATCGAAACCTCACCGTAACCTTACCGTGTACCTCACGTTATAGTAGCCCTTCCTTCGCTACTATTGGCGATTATCCTCTAGGTCTGCACCCAAACGCCCACCAAGATATATTAACTCTCCTCATAGAATGCTCTATATATAGCTAACTTCTCACCTTCCTTCTTTGTATCTTACCGATATGGGAACCCTCCGTTAGCAGAGTTTAAATCCAACTCAAACTCTTCTCGTCCAATCTGCAAAATAAATACTCCCTTCCTTGTCATGAGATTCGAACCCAAGCTCCCTTTCACCTTTAATGACATCATGCCACTAGACCACTCACTTTCTTGTGTCTAAAATAATGCGTAACTAAATATAACCCTATAGAAAAATTCTAGAGTCCACTTAAAAGGAAATCCCAAAATGCAAGAGCCAAGACTTGAACATTGGACCTCCTTCCTTCCTTATGGCGTCACCCCCTTGTCCCTTATGTGGCGTCACTTTTCCACTACACCACACACTCCACTTGTGTCATTTTTTTCCACATTTTATTCTTAAAGCCTACCTACTAACTCCCAGGGTTTTATTCACCTAAAACCAAAATTTTCCTAAAGCCAAAGTTTGAACCCGGGACTTCATAGAAACCCTCTAACCTTCCAAAATCACTCACCTAATAGGTCCAACTAGCACTAAAGCCGTTCTCTTATTCTCAAAAATTTTAAACGCTCCCGTGCCCAAGGCCCAATGGGCCCAATTCTTCTAGGCCCAATTTCGGGATGTTACAAATCTACCCTATTTAAAGAAATTTCGTCCTTGAAATTTCCAACTAGCTACTAAATGCACCACTCAAGTCACACCACTATGCTTTCACTGCGCACTCTGATTTAAGAATTTTATGAAATTAGTACTTAGTTCCACTTGTTTAGGGCACATGTCTTATGTAAGTAACAACAATTTCTTAGAGTTATTCGCGGTCGAGAATCCACTACGGGCTTAAGTTTCCTACGGGCTTTAGTCTCTAAAAGCCTATTTTTAAGTAGCCCATTATCTATACAGTTCAATAATTCAAACAATAATAGAAAAACTTACTTGGCTCGACGTTGAGGGCTCGATGAACCACACTTCAAGAATCTTGCCAAAACTTCTAAAAAAACCCAAAATCTAAGGCCCATTTCACAGCCCGAGCTTTGTAACCTAGGCTCTGATACCACTAAATTTAACACCCCAAACCCGGCCTAGAAGTTAGGCCCAAATTTGAAACATCACATTAAAGGCACAATTCAAAACGGTTTTCCTAATTAAGAAATTAAGGCCTAAAAGCCCAAAATCTAATAGACTTATTAATTAAAGATAAAAAAAAACTCATTTTATTATTTTAAGCATTTAGTAAATCAAGTTTGAACATAAGAGCTTACTTAGGTTTAATAATTAAATAAACATTTAATCTCAAACCCCAAATTAAATCTGAAGTCAAAACAGAGTACAAGGTCTTATTACGTCCATTGAAAATTAAGTAAATAAAACATGTATTTTGAAACAAATAAATGAAAATTCAAGCCTCTTGTAGTGTGGCCATCTCCGAGTCCTCTCCCACGTCGAGTCGTCTATTCAGGATTACCTGAAACATTAAATTAAAGGGGTGTGAGTTTCGAAACTCAGTGTGCACAACCCTTGGAAAACAAATCACTTACAAATATCCACATTCGGCCTAAGCCCTATCAAAATCGGTGGTCTTGGCCTTAGCCCACAATAACCTCATATCATATCATAACGCATCATATACACACAAGATAATGCAAAACCCACCCCAAAATCCATCCGCTACACACACCATTTCCCTTCCAACCTTATGACTCTTGTGGGGAATTCTAGCTCGACCCACCCTTCTGCTACACACCAAGGGTAGCCCGGTTGTGGTACTACCGAATGTTGTAGCAAAGCTGCTAATCAAATATTGGTCTTAAAGCCTCCGGTGGATCCATACCATACGGCCATGCGATCCTAGATCCATACCATACGGCTATGCGATCCTCAAATATTGACACAGAGTCATCAATATATATGTTAGACACATAGCCACAGTAAATATGATTGGCACAAAGCCATAATAACAGCACAAAGCCCATAATTATGGCACGAAGCCCATATTAATGGCACACAGCCCTCGGTAACATTATCGGTGCAGCATGGCTGCTCAGTGGCTAAAAGCCTGTGGTGGACCCATACCATATGGCCATGCGATCCTGGATCCATACCATACGGCCGTGTGATCCTCAAATCTTCCTCCGTACCATAATTCCCACCCATATGCATCCTAAGCAGAATATCATATGAATGCATCAAACACACAAGTAATATCCATAAACTTATATTCGTCACATAGGGGTATTTTCGTCATTTCACTACCCAGGGGTATTTTCGTAATTCTACCCTACAGAGGTATTTTGGTAGTTTCACAAATCAGGGATATTTCAGTAATTTTACAAATCGAGGGTATTTTGGTAATTTCACAAATTAGGGGTATTTTGGTAATTTCACAAATTAGGGGTATTTCGATAATTTCATAAACTGTGGGTATTTTGGTAATTTTATAAATTAGGGGTACTTCGATAATTTTGAAAATCGGGGTACTTCGATAATTTCATAAATTAGAGGTATTTTGGTAATTTCATAAATGGGGGTACTTTGGTAATTTTACAAATCGGGGTATTTTGGTAATTTCACAAATCGGGGGTATTTCGGTCCCTTTCGGGTTTTAGCTATGAACTTTGGCCCATCAACAAGTCTTCGCGGCTAAAGTGAGCAGACACTACGCACTTGGTAGGATTCCGAAAATAGGAGGTGGGCCATTAGTATCGCTTAAGTACCAAGCTCTCCTAGATCCAATCCAAGACATGCATATGCTCGTTGCCACACTCCAACCACGCAACTTGTTCATAGACATGTTTAATTAGAATTAAGTCTTATGGAATTTGAGTTGTTCAAACTAGACCTAAGGTCCATAAACCCTAACATACATGCCTACGTCCCCATAAGCCCAAATCACTCCCTTACGGCCCATTAGGCCCAAATCTCATCATATGGCCTATTAGGCCCAAAATAAATCCAATTCATGTATCATGCATGACTAATTCAATTCGCATAACCAACTAAACCATTTCATCAAACTTAGCCTCAGGGCCCACCGAGCCCATTTAGCCACTTTTGGCTTTACCGATTTCGTATGTGTAGTGTTTGTACACAACTGGTAACCACGCGCGCTGCAAACCCCTTAGTCACGAACCTACAATCGACATCACCTAACGATTAATCATAACTTAATATACACTTATCGGAAGCTGAAACCTCACCGTAACCTTACCGTGCACCTCACGTTATAGTAGCCCTTCCTTCGCTACTATTGGTGATTATCCTCTAGGTCTGCACCCAAACGCCCACCAAGGTATATTAACTCTCCTCATAGAATGCTCTATATATAGCTAACTTCTCACCTTCCTTCTTTGTATCTTACTGATGTGGGATCCCTCCGTTAGCAGAGTTTAAATCCAACTCAAACTCTTCTCATCCAATCTACAAAATAAATACTCCCTTCCTTATCATGAGATTCGAACCCAAGCTCCCTTCCACCCTTAATGACGCCATGCCACTAGACCACTCACTTTCTTGTGTCTAAAATCATGCGCAACTAAATATAACCCTATGGCACAATTTTAGAGTCCATTTAAAAAGAAATCCCAAAATGCAAGAGCCAAGACTTGAACCTTGGACCTCCTTCCTTCCCTGTGGTGTCACCCCCTTGTCCCTTATGTGGAGTCACTTTGCCACTACACCACACACTCCACTTATGTCATTTTTTTCCACATTTTATTCTTAAAGCCTACTTACTAACTCCTAGGGTTTTATTCACCTAAAACCAAAATTGTCCTAAAGCCAAAGTTTGAACCCGGGACTTCATAGAAACCCTCTAACCTTTCAAAATCACTCACCTAATAGGTCCAACTAGCACTAAAGCCGTTCTCTTATTCTCAAAAATTTTAAACGCTCCCGTGCTGAAGGCCCAATGGCCCCAATTATTCTAGGCCTAATTTTGGGATGTTACACCTTTAACATATCAAGCTTTAAATTTGAATATCTCAGACTATACTCAATCATTTTCCTAAAACCAATTATATTCATCATATAGTTCACCTATGACTAATTCCTAACCTTTAAACTACACAATTCGTGGTATCGACATTTTTCGACAAGTTTTGACTATTTTCACGAAAATACATTAAAACCCAAGAAATCTTCAACAAAACTTCAAAAAAAAAGTTTAGGAACCTCTTAATCATGTTAAAACCCATTGATTAACACTTTAAAATCACATTTTTACTTAAAAAATCTGAAATTCACCATTAAGAACCCTATTTTCTACTTTTAATCAAAACATGTGATTTACCGGCTAAAAATTCAATTTCAAAGGCCTAATAACATTAAAAACTAATGGATAGATGATTGGTTACCTTTGATGAAAGAAAAATGAACTTTTTGAAAACCCTAAAAACTCACATGTGAGGAAGATGATGATTTCAATGAGATTTTAGGATGTTTTCTTATAAATTTATGAAGGTTTAAGGCTTTGGGAATGATGGGAATCAAAGTAATATAGTTGGGAATAAAAAATCCATTGAAAGAGTAAGGGAGAGAAAGGGATGGTAGCATTATGGAGAGAGGAGAAAACTATCATGAAAATAAGTTGGGAATAGGGGTTTTTAAGTTGGTTTTTAAAATTTGGTCTAATTGCCTATTAAAAGCTCACAATTTTGACTCTGTTACAAATCAATCTTTTTTTCTAAAATTAAAGGTCCTTAAACTAATTTTCAAAAATTGATTCGATTTTTTAAAATCCATAGTCGAAAGCATTACCAATAAACCATGTCATGAAATTTCAAACATTTTAAGGTTAAAATTCCTAAAATACCCCTAAAACTCCTAAGTCCTGTTTTGGGTGTTACAAATATAGTTGATATTAATAAAATATGATTATTTTTTTATATTTGTGTTGCAACTCATAATTATCTTTGTTAAATTCTAATCTATATTGTACAGAATTTTCTTTCTATAATATTTTATATCAAACTTTTAATGATAATTTTATAAATATTTAGAGGTAAATTATTAAACTTGGATTAGCCTTGTGTTCTGAGATGCATTATCGCATCCTCGACCCCTCAAATCTATCTACAATCTTTCATAGTTTCACCTTTAAAACCCTAAACAATAAATATCCTAAATCTTAAACTAAAAAACACTAACCGTAAAAACCAACCCTAACCCTAAAAACCCTAAAAAATCAGTAACCGGGAGATAGAGTTTAAAAGCATGCCCTGTAACACCCTTAGCCCTTATCCGTCGTCGAAATAGGGTTTCAGAGCATTACCAAACTTTACAGACTATATCCGGACAATTCAAAACCTTTAATATACATATCAAGAAGCATTCATATAACACTCATATTATCCCTTAGATGGGCCCTCGAGGCCTAATATACATCTTAGAAGTGGATCGAGACTAAACCGGGTACTCAAGAAATTTTTCACATAATGTCAAAATTTTTCTTAGAAATAGGGGACACACACCCGTGTGTCCAAACCGTGTGGCTCACACGGCCATGTCGTTGCCCGTGTCCTTACCCGTGTAACTTTCTAACTTGTGCCACTCGGCCAACCACACGCTCGTGTGCTAGGCCGTGTGTAAAGTTCAAGGGTCACACGGCCAAGGCACACACCCGTGTGCTAGGTCGTGTGTAAAAACCTGGGCATTCTATTTTGAAATTTCAAGTTGCAGGGGACACATGGCTAGACCACACGCCTATGTGTCAGGCCGTGTGTCACACACAGCTGAGACACATGCCCGTGTCCCTCTAGTGTAGATGAAAATAGGCCAATTCAAGGTCATTTTTTTCACCCTTTTTATCATCAACCTGCACACAACATTGAAATACACTAATATATCCCAACCAAGCAACCAATACAAGCCAAAGATCTTGTTTTAAACATAATAGGACATCATAAAACTTATTTACATAGACTTAACTAAAATAACTCCATTCATTGATTTACTAAATACCACTATTAAATGCATGCATACAAACATATATATATGTATCATTCACAAATATATTTCAAGTTTAACTTTTTTCTAGTCTAACCCTATACATGCTATATAAACCAAAATATGTATAACAAAGTCTACCAGAGCAACCTGGATAGTGTGTCTCAATGTGTTAATCCGATCTTCCAACTTCTTGAAAATCTACAAATAACATTCAATGACACAAGTAAGCTTAATGAAGCTTAGTAAGTTCATTGGCTTTAAAAATAAATCTTACCGAACATATTATAATAAATCATTAAACAAGCATGTCACTATCATTTCCTACCATTCACAATTTCAAATGATGAATTCAATTGATTGAGCTCAATATCAATAACTTCTTAAATCTATTACATTAATTCCATATGACACTTACCAATCTTTGTCAAATTAGTGAAAGTCTTACGGATTTGAGTACATCATTTTCTTGATGCCATAGTCCAACTATGATCTTACACAGTTGCCATGGCCCTACCATGGTCTTACACTCATAGTGCCATAACCCAGTTATGGTCTTATCATCAAGATGCCATAGCCCAGCTATGGTCTTACACGTATACATATACTTCAATGGTCCAACCATGGTCTTACGTTCACGGTGCCATAACCCAGTTATGGTATCTTCACTAAAATGCCATAGCCCAGGTATGGTCTTACTTTTAAATATTGCCATGGTCCAACCATGGTCTTGTCCGTCAATTCATCTTGTATCAAGAAACGATTGTACCCAATCCTGCGTTCCACTTAATTTGAACTTTCAATTCAATTTTCATATTTTTACATTAATCATAATTCAATAACAAAAGTATGAAATAATACATTATATCATTCCTAAATTAACAATTGATCATGAAAGTTCAACCATATGAACTTACCTGGGCCAATTTGTAAAATTTGTTGTAATTCAGGGATTATTTAGTTAATTCCCCTTTTTCATGATTTTCTTCGGGTTCTTGATCTATAATATAAAATTATTCATTCATTAGCATCTAATTTAATTCTAATTCACTTCACAATTTATGCCCTTCAATTTTTAAAATTACACATTTACCCCAACTTTTATAGTTTTTTCAATTTAGTCTCTCACCAATAAACCCATCAAATGAGCTAATTTTTTGTAATTAACAATTTTTCTAATTATTTTAGGCTATTATAAAGCCTTTGATATTCAGAATTTCAACACCAAACCCTAATTCTTAACCTTTTTACAATTTGGTCCTAAAATCAATATCTATCAAAATTACTTAATAAAATCATCATATAACAAAATTAAAGCTTTAAATCCATGTTAATTCATCATAAATATCCAACACTCATCAATGGAAACTTTCAAAATTACCCATAGAATCAAAAATTAATGAATTAGATAGTTGGACCTAGTTGTAAAAGTCTCAAAAACATAAAAATTTTAAAAAATAAACAAAACTTGAACTTACATGCAGTAAAAATATGAAAAACCAACTCTAAGGGCTCTTCCATGGCTGTTTTTGGCTGAAGATATGTGAAGAAATTGCTAGAAGCTCTTTTATTTGTTATTTTATTTGTTTAATTTACAAAATTTCCGATTTTGTCCTTAGTTCACATTGTTTTCTTGTTTATTTCTATACCCATGTCGCCCAGCCTATATAATTTAGGCTAAATTTCTCTTTAAGTCCTCCTTATTTACTTTTTGGACTATTTAATCACTATTTTCTTAATTTGCAAGTTTTACACCTTTTTCAATTTAGTCTTTTTTAATTAATTAACTATCAAAACGTTAAAATTTTCTAACGAATTTTTAATACTAACTCAATGATACTCCGTAAATATTTATAAAAATATTTACGGCTTGGTTTATGAAATCGAGGTCTCGATACCTCGTTTTTGAGACAAATTAAACTAATAATTCTTTTAAATCACAAAATTTACTAATTCAAGAACATTTCTAAAATCACACTTGACTCATAATTAATAATAATAAAATTTTCAAATTCACTCGTCGAATTTAGTGATCTCGAATCACTGTTTTCGACACAACTGAAAATTGGGTTGTTACATGCCCAACTGGATACACTTTCACACTCTCTCCAAAATCGGCCTATTTCCTTAGATTTTCAACAACAAAAAAAGGCCTATATGGCCAATTAACAAAAAAAAAAAAAAAATTGGAATATTTAGACAATTTAGCCTAGTATTACATATAATTATCATGAATAGGTAGTAAGTTTGTTAGTCTGTTAGATTAAGTTTATTAACAATTACTTCTTTTATCAATTGAGTTACCTTTCCTTATATAAGTATTGTATATTTCTTTTCATTCATTGATTAAAATTCAACAATGAAGATTTTAGCAAAATTCTTCTCTTCCAATAAGGTATCGAAGCAAGAAAGTCAGTGATTAATCGTTCATTTCAATTGTTTCTTTGGTTTCTTGTGGTCTCTTCCTAGCCATATACTTCGTTTTAATATTCTTTAAGTTCATTTTAAAGTAAAATACTTCCATTACTGAGCAATTCATCAATGTGGTTAATCCTTATCATCTTCATCCATCCGATAATTGAAAAGCAACTATTTATTCTATATTTTAGGTCTTAATTCACACATATTTATATTTTTTCTAAATAATTTATGGTTAATTTTGAGTTTTTTAGTCAATTTTATTTATTGTAAAAAGAGTCTTAGTTGATTTTTAGTTTTTTAGGTTATTTTTAGTACTTCTATATTTCTTTATTTAATAAAATTTTTTAAGGTTTTTGTAGGCAATCAAATCAAGTCTAAGGAAGAAAAGTGAATTTGAAAAAAGGTAGAGCAAAGAAAGAGTTGAAAAACCAAAGAAACAATAAGTTATCCAATAAAACTAGACTGGTTTTTCTGCAATGTTGCCTTGGCCCGAAATTTACCATGTTGTTTTGTATCCATTTTTTATTAGGGAATTTAGGTCTTTTAACCCTAGCTCATGCTTTTACCCTAGAAATGTCTTGTATAAAATAGAATTTTAGGTTTGGCTAGGAGAGGAGAGATGAGATTAGGAAGTGTTGGAAAGAAAAAAGTTTACATTTGAAGAGTTTTCTTTAGTTTATAGTCATCACAACATTCAAATCTTAGTTCATTTATGGATTGTAACAAATTTTTCAGAAATTATTTATTATTAGTTTTCTTAGTTTTATTTTATTTTTCTAATTGCTATGCTTTCTTTTCATATCTTTTATGTTGCTTGCTAATTCACAATAAGCTAAATTATTTTTGTTGTTGGGAGATTTGTAGGTTAATGGATTAGTAAATGAAATAGGATTAGAACTTGATTTAGAAAAGATGAATGTTGTTTAATTCTCTTGAATTGTGCATATGCATTAATTATAGGTGATATCTAGGTTAATTGCAATCTTAAAGGAAAGTAAGTTGAGAGCTTGCTACTTGCTTTACTTTAATGAACTACTTAGAGGTCAAAATTAGTTTTAATGAAAATGACCAACTGAGGATCACATTGCCCTTAATACGAGATTGGTAAACTACTAAATTACTTGGAGGTGTTAAGAAAAATGTAACAATGACTCTTGTGTTTTTAGCTCTTAGCCTAAATCTAGAGGCGCATCCATTTCATTGATTCTAGGTTGGGGTTAATCCTATATAGGTTACTAATTACCATTAACCAAATATGTTCTTTATCAACTACATTAGTGAATTAAGGTTGAATATTAATCATAACTTTGGAGTTTGTCTTGCATTTATCGGTCAAACCAAAGTCAATGTTGTGATGATGCAATATAAGATGTCACAACGGCAGTCAACATCTCGACGAGAAGATATACAATGTAGTAATAATGCGACATGTTCCCCACATAAAGAGGTTTCTTCTCTTATTTAAACTTTTCTATCTTTTCCCAATTGAACTTTGATTACTCTAGTGATATTTTAGTCAGATTAATAAGGCCATAACAACCATAAAATAGGTGAATATAACACAACATTAGAGAGAAAATTAAAAAAAAAAAAGTTTTGAGAGAGATTTGAGGGAGTTTTGTGTTTTAGTCGGAGAGCTTTGTTGGTTTGTCTTAAGATTTTTCCATTTTGTACTCTTCGATTATTTTCTCATTAGTGAAGTGTTCTTTTTCTTGTGGTTTTTTATCCTCTTCATCGGTGGAGTTTTTCACGTATATATTTGTGCTCAATTTTCTCTGTAAGTTTTTGTTCGTCGTTAATTCGGGCTATCCCCAACAAATTGGTATCAGAGGAGGATTCCACAATTAACCTGTTTAGAGATGGTGAAAATGAGATTCGATACCGATAATTTTGATGGGATAAAAATTTTCACTATATGCAAGTTCAGATGACAACAATACTGGTTCAGAATGGTCTGAAGAAGGTCATTACAGGGAAAAAGCACGCAAATTCAAATAATTTAGAATGGGATGAGCTTAATGAGAAGGCTCTGCCAGCAATTCAGTTGTGTCTCACGAATAATGTGTTGCATGAGGTGTTGGTAGAGAAAATGGCATTTGTCTTATGGAAGAAATTAGAAGCCATTTATATGAAAAATTCTCTAGCAAATCAATTGGTGTTGAAACAACACTTGTACACATTTTGTATGGCTGAAAGAACATTCATTAGGGCTCACATCAGTAAGTTTGTTACTCTCTTGAATGACCTAAAGAATTTTGAGGCTCTTATAGATGATGAAGATTAGGCTATAATATTATTGTGCTCTTTACCCCCTTCTTATAAGCCTTTCAAGAAAACCCGAAGCTGACTAAAACCAAATTTTTTATTTTTAAATATTTTTTTAATTGAATCATATGAATCGCTTGAAACCTTATGAATCATCCAAACCGTTTGGACTGTACGAATTAGACAAATCAATAAGATCGATGAATTAATGGCTTTACCAGTTCGATCGTCGGTCTGATTCTAAAAACTTTGCTTAGAGTATATTTTAATCTTTAAATTTTTATCTATAATTTGACACAAAAAATAATCAACCGAAGGTAAAGCATAAGGATGGAAAAACCAAAATTGCCAAATGGATTTCAAATTGATCCACTTCCAATGGAGTGGAGTTTTTTTGAAAAATAGATGAAGGTGGGGTGGATTTTTTCTTCTGGATAGTGGGCATGGATTGTGTCACACCCTCATTTGGCGAGTTGGTTCGGTTCGAGAGACTATGTTGGTGAAGACCACCTAAGTCGTGAGACCTAGACCAGTTAAGATTGGTAACTTCGTGGCGAAGTACTTCGTAGACCTTCACCAAAACTGCGTAATTCCACTTCGCGGATAGTGAGTTCATGGTTAGGACAATAACCTTATTAGGCAAACTTTCTCGCCAATAAGACCACCATCTGTGTTTTTGTGTCACTACTAATGTATGTATCATAGTTAGTGAGACACATTTTAGTTATCTAACGTCATAGTGAAGATAACGTGTTAGTAATTAGGACACTTGAAGAGCCTCATGGGATGTGATTTGATCGTGTCCGTGATAAGTCTTAATATTTATATAAGGAATGATCGAGCTTAGAAATTAACTATCACCACGATTGAGGCAAATGCACCTATCGAACAGTAGTATAGCTTAGCGACAAGACCGAAATGTCGAACCCAAAGGAACAAAAATTACTAGTACTGACTCTCTTTTTATTATCTTGCTTTATTTAACTAATTACTAAGCTAAGGATGCCAAGACACAGAGAATGAATTGGGAAAATACTTTTGGGAAAATTAATTAATCAAGACAATACCCGAGGAAGAATCCACCTAGACTTCACTTGTTATTTAACTCTGAACTAGACGATTTATTCAGTTGACTTGATCCGTAGGATATATTAATCCCTCTTTCGAGGCTACTAACTTCTAACCCTAGATTGATTAATTGAAATCTCTTTCTAATTAAAACCCCTAGAGTTGCATTAACTCGATCTATGGACTTCCATATTAGGTTTGACCCTAATCTGGTAGATTTTCGTCGTCTTATTTCTAGGAGTGCAATCAAATCCACTTAATTATGCTAGATCTACTCTTAAATAGGGACTTTTGCTCCACTGAATAAGCACATCAGTACTTGAATCAATATCCTAGAATATTAAAGCAAGAATTAAGAATACATAATCAAGAATAAATCAAATATTTATCATATAGTTCAGAAAATAATAACAAGATTCGTCTTAGGTTTCATCCTTCTTAGGTATTTAAGGGGTTTAGTTCATGCTTATAAAAGAATACATCTCAGAAGAAAAATAACAAAACATAAAGAAAAACCCTAAAACCCTTGAAGGAATTGAAGGAAAAATCCTCAGTTTTGAGTGTGATTTCGGCTTCTGAGATGGATCAACTGGCTTTCTTTGAGTAATTCCATGTATTCAGCCCTCTCTGGCTGCCTCAGGCTACCTCCCCTTTTAGGATACACTTAGGGTATTTATATAGGCTTTCGGAATGTCTTTCTTTGCCTCTAAGTATCCTTTTTCTCGTAGAATTAAGATGAGTCACGACAGGGACACACCCGTGTAACACGCCCGTGTGATTCGAGCCCAGGCCCGTGTTCGGGCCTGTTAAATAGGCACGGCCATGTGGTGAACTCCAGGCCGTGTTGATTCCTTAATTTGGCTCATTTTCTCCATTTTTGGCCCGTTTCTTGTTCTTTTCATCCTCCTACACTCTCCTGGGTATAAAACATGAAAATAAAGGATTAAGAGCATCAAATTCCACAATTAAAGGGATAAATCATCCAAAAGTATGCTAAATGCAAGTTTAAAATATGTATATATTACGGTTTATCATGATTAATTAGTGGAAGCGTGCAAGAATGAGTAATGATTAAAGTTAATCTTGAGTGATATTTGGATGTCAATTATCTATAAATAGGATAACATGTTAGTAGAGAAAGATTATTGTTTCATCTTCTCTGCTAGACTTTGTTATCATCGAAGAATAACTAGAAGAGTTCTTCGTCGATTAAAGAAGGTGTTGTTTGTGAAGCTTAAGAGAACTTCTGTCTTAGTTGTCTACTAGTAAACTCTTAAACCTTCCTTTAAGTTTTATCAGATAGAAAGAAGTTGTTGTAAAAGAGGTTCAGTAGGATTTTCTTTTGGATACTGGATAGGAAGGAAAGTTCTATCCAAAAACTATTTGCATGTCTACAGATTCATGTTATTTTTCATATTTTTGGTTATTTTTCATATTTAAACGGGTCATTTTATTGTTCTAGCCAAAGAAATGGGAGAAGGTCCCAATACCAAAGGGAAGGGACTCGTAGAGTAGACAAATCTTTGAGTAAAGTATTCTAGTAAGTTCTTTTGTATCTTGAGTCTGATATATGTTTTATTCGTTTAATCTTTATCACAGTAAAATTGTAGAATGCACAATTCGCCCGAGGCCCATTACACCCAAACAGCCCAGTACCATACACCAAAACCCAAAATAAAAAACCTAACCCAAATCTAAAGAAGCCCAAAACAAATTTTCAGGAAAAAAACCTTAGCCCCTAAACTTAGTGCCGCCCCTAGCCTCTGTCTTCTGACCGGCCACCAATCTGGCACCGCCTGTGGCCACCGCCCACGTCACATCTCCACTGCCACTTGCACCTGCAAAATATTGAAAGAGAAATGACAGCAATAACAAGTTGTAATGGCTATATAAGCCATCAAAATCTATTGTAACAAAAAAAGGGAGATTTATCAATACAAAAAATAGCGATTTGAGATCTGAACAAATAGAAACAAACTGAAAATAGCATAGATTAAACACAAGAGAATAGAGATTAGATATTAAAATCTACTAAGAAATCAAAAACAGAGGCCAAATGAGGTGATTTTTCTTCCTTTTTATTATTTTCTTTTTTTTTCTTTCTTCGATTTTTTTCCTTTTCTTTCTTTCTTTCGGCATATATATACATGATAATATTAAAGAAATAAAAAAAATTTACCATTTTAGGGCTCGATCGCTGTGCTGCGACGCGCATGATGAGAGCCTACAATGGATGCTTAATCAAGCGTACCAATTTTCACTCCTGCAGAGAAAACAAAAGGAAGGCTTAGCTTTTTTTTAAAATCAAAGAAGGAAATGAATTTTTTTAGAAAAATTTGACTTATATAAACATTGCAAAACGACGTCGTTTTGGCCGGCATCCATAAGCCCCAAAACGACGTCGTTTTGCCCTCAAGATCCGCGTGTTGACCCGACCCGCCTCAGGATCCGCGTGTTTTAAGACCAATGGTCTATTTTCCATTTTAATCCTTCCGCTTTTTTTAGCTTTTTTAATTAGATCTTTTTATTTTCAAATCTGGCCCAAAGGTTTCATATTTGTTTTAATTTGGTCCTTTCTAAGACGCTGCGTTTAGGAGGACGAGATAATTTCCCTTCTGGTCCCTCCCTTTTCTTCGCATATCACATTGGGGTCCCTTTCCTATTTTTATTATTTTATATTTGCCCCAAAATTTTGGTTTTAATTCAATTTAGCCCATTTTTTATTATTTTGCAATTTTTATTATTATTACTATTATTTAAGATTTTTATTTTTATTACTATTAATTATTTTCTATTATTAGTATTATTTTATTATTACTATACTATACTATTATTAGTATTACTATTTTTTTATTTTATTATGATTACCATTATTTTATTTTTATTATTTAATTATTATCACTACTATTATTTTACTTTCATTATTATTAGCATTATTATTATTATATTTGCATTTATATTTATTTTCTTAGCTTAATACTATTATTGTTCTTTTAAATTTCATTTATCTATTTATATTACATTATTTCACATATATATACTTCTATTTTCACCCATTCATAGAAATCTTTTATTATTATATTACATTTAATATTATACTTAATATTACATTATTAAATAAAAATACATTTTGTAAAATTACTATATTTCATCTAAAGGTTTTTTAAAATAAGACAATGTTTTGTATTTAGAAATTCGGGGAATAGTGCCCTAACATGCTGGGTTTCGATTTTACGTTTGACTAATTAACTAAACATCCTTTTAATAAATTTCGTAAATCATAAGATCATTTTGATTGCGAGGGTTTAAAATATCGTGTCTTAACATGCTGGATGTGATGTTTGTAACCTTTCGGAACAAAGAAATCTCAAATTTTAACTCAAATTATTCACGTTTTTAAAGAAATCATATTTTCGAATCTTTTATTATTATATTACATTTAGTATTATATTTAATATTACGTTATTAAATAAAAATACATTTTGTAAAATTACTATATTTCATCTAAAGGTTTTTAAAATAAGGCAACGTTTTGTATTTGAAAATTCGGGGAATAGTGCCCTAACGTGCTGGGTTTCGATTTTTCGTCTGGCTAAATAACTAAACAACCTTTTAATAAATTTCGTAAATCATGAGATGATTTTGATTACGAGGATTTAAAACATCGCGTCCTAACGTGCTGGATGTGATGTTTGTATCCTTTCCGGAACAAAGAAATCTCAAATTTTGACTCAAATTGCTCACGTTTTTAAAGAAATCATGTTTTCAAATCTTTTCGAATTTTCGACATTAAGACATGAAATTATCAATTAGGTACCAATTTTGGACGTTACGAAGGTGATAATCCTTCCTCGTACGTAACCGACTCCGAACCTGTTTTCTTGGATTTCGTAGGCCAAAATTAATGTTTTGAAATAAAACATTTTATAAGATGACCTAATCACACCTCATCAAAAAAGATTGGTGGCGACTCCCTTTTTTCGTTTTTATTTCCAAAATCCAAGTCGACCTTTCATTTTTCTAAAAAATGATTTCGACAGCTTGGCGACTCCACTGGGGACATAATAAGAGAGCCAAGCCGTAGAATAGATAATTTCATGTCCTTCTGTTTGAATTTAAAAATCTATTTTAAAAAATTTCTTGATCCTTTTGCAAGTCGTTTTAATATTGAAAAGCATGCCTGCATTGCATTGCATGACCGTTGTGGTCGCACCCTTAAGTGGGAGTGAGAAGCTACTCCTTCGTGAGGCTTTCACCTTCATGCAGGATAGTGAATCACTTTCGCGATACATCCGTAGCTATGTCTTCGTGAGATTTTTAGCTCCGTGTAGCCATAGGGAAATGTATTCCCCTGAACTTAACTCGGTCCATATGAGCCTATAATGGGTGAGGATCGAGGAATCTGCTGGTTCAGGTACCTCAACTTTAGAGCTAAACTACATATAGAAAACCTAAGAACTTACCCTAGGTAGAACTATACCAAACCTTAGCAATCACCTAAATATGTGTTTGATTATTTGCTTTATGTTTTACTTCATGATACTAACTGATTATTTTTTATTTTGTTGCATGTCATTTCAAATTTTAAGAGGCATCGATTCACGGTCAGTTTCTACGTTAGAAAGCTGGTTATGGAGAACAAATTCCTTAATAAAGTGGAAGACAATGCAGTCGTCTGTAGGTGGTCGAGCAGACACAGTTGGAAAAAAGAGATAGCCTAGCGGAAGGATACAAATCAGAACTATTGGACTATACTCGCATCAGTGTGACGCAGAATAATCTCCATGAATTAAGAGAAGTATGGGACCGGTGGAGTGACGAGACCAAGCAATTGTTTTACGGTAGCTACGGGGATTTGTAGTACCTGTTGGACATTAAGGTAGATGAACAACTATTTTACGCTATCTCCCAATATTGGAACTCTGCGTATAGTTGCTTTACTTTCATAAGAGTTGATTTGGTACCTACGGTGGAGGAGTATACAGCTCTATTACGATGTTCCAAGATTTAAGTTGATAAAGCTTACTTGAGGGCTTCTAATGTTCCAACCTTTTTTAGGAAATTGATGAATATTACTGGGATGAGTGAACAGTGGGTCACAGCCAGAATCAAACAAAAAGGTGAGTATAAGTGCATCTCATGGAAAGCTTTGAAGGATTTGATTCTAGAGCATCCTGATATGAATAAGAGAGTCGATGTATTTACTTTGAATATATATATATTGGTGTGGGATATATAGATGAAGCAGTTATTGATCTATTCGACTGACTTAACAAAGGGGTCACACCTATACCTGCGATCTTAGCTGAAACGTTCAAATCTTTAAACACGTGTCAGAGAGCTAGTGAAGGTAGATTCATTTGATGCGCACAGTTATTTTTGGTTTGGTTCCACAGTCATTTTTGGAGGATCGACAAGGTTCCTTACCGAGTGTTCTCTAAAAGTTATTCCCCTTTAAATAATGAGGGACGATATATCGGAACAAAGGTGGATAAAATTCTTCAAAACCTCCCGAGAGAAAGATGTTTAGAGGAAAGCCCCTTGGATGGTTCCCGACGAAGTCCTTTATCGGTGTGGAAATTTTGATTGGATACCTCTGCCTGGAATCTGGGGAGCTATTGGATATGCACCGTTGCTTGTACTAAGGCAATACAAAGCAAGACAGTTCATACCGACGACATATGGGTTAGCTTAAAGTGAATTCTAAAATAAGGGGGATAATTATAAGAAGAAAATTTGAGAGATTTCTGAGGCTTGGAAGCGGGCTCGCTGTATGAAGATATTGACTAGAGGACCAGTAACAACCCTGGAATACAAAGAGTGGTCGAGCAAAATGATCAATGATAACATCCCTGGGCCAAGCTTGGAGGACGCTCGATCAATGAAAGAGTATTTACAAGTGGTCCCATCGGAGTTAGAGATTATAAACCAAGACTTCAAGAGGCAAAGTTTAGAGTTCGAAAAGAGGATAGAGAAATTGGAAGAAGAAAAAATGCACCTAAGTTTAGATGTGGATGTTCAGAGAATGGAAGCTGAAAAATTAAGAAAATAAAAGAAGAAAATAGAAGAAGATCGAGATAGTTTGAATACAGAATATAAGAAGATACTTCTGATGATGAAGAACTATTTGGATTGGGAAAGACTTGAACAAATGGCGATGGGGAGATTCAAGAGGAAAAGCCAAAGCTAACTATTAGAGAGGAAGTTTCAAAAAATGCAAGCGCGAAACGAGGCCTTAGAGAAGAATTTGGTAGATAGCCAAAAAAAGAAAAGTGGATTAAAAGCTAGAGTGGCTGAACTTGGGCGGTAGCTTCATCACCATCGAAGTCGTAATTCTGAAATCGAACTAAAATCAAGTCTGAACAAGATGGAGGAAATGAAGGGTAATATTGAAGAGTTAGAATCAGCATTGCACAGCCGTGAACTTCGGATTGAGCTTCTTAAAACGAGAGAAGAGTGCTGGAAGGAAGAGCTTCACCATTCTCACGATCAAGTTAGAAATCGAGATTACCTCATGGGTGAAGCAATAGTTCAGATTCGAGAGGTAGCTGAGCACCTACAGACTTTGGCAGCACATGCTAATATATTGAGCATAAAGTATGAGCTACAGTCAGATCATGGTCAAGAACTAACCTCTTTGTTAGGGAAAATCAAAACTTTAGGTCTTAGGGCGAAAGCATATTTGTAGCCCGCTTTATGTAAAAGATTTTGTTTTCTAATAAAGTTTTCTGGAATGAAATTGAATCTGAATCGATGCCTAATTGTATTCATGCATTTGCATTACATCACATTATATGCATTTAAGTCCATAGAGAGAGCCTAATTAGGTGAAATTAATACAGAGAAAGAAAGAGAGAGAGAGAGAAAAAGGAAAATCTAGAAACTGGGCATTGTTACGGTAGACGATGCAAAACGAAAGTAATAGATCAAAGACTAGAAAGATTAGAGCAAATACAAAAAGACATGCAGGATCAAATGCGAGAGCAATTAGCCAAAATACAATAAGACATGATGGAACGGATGCAAGAATCCCAAAATAGTATGATAAGCCGGTTAGGCATGAATTCTCAAGCAAAGAACGTGAAAAGGAAAGGCACTACCGTTAGTTCAAGGAATGATAATGACGACCTGTCTACTCTCCAGGTTTTACCCCGCCAAACATTCAAGCACAACCAGATATGTATCCCCAAAGGACGCCTGTTACTATTAGGTCACAGATGTCGTAGAATCGCGATACTGCGCACCGATAGCTCGGGTTCTAACCCAAGAGATAGCCCAGCTAACCCTGTGGTCCTCGATCTCAATGAAATAGGAGAAATAGACAAGGCAAAGGTGGACCTGCAAAGACAAATTAAAGACCGTTGCAAGTGGTTAGAAGAGAAGTTCAAAGCGATGGAGGCTGACGACTCACGGGGTAGACGCTAAGGACTTAAGTTTGGTCCCGGACTAGGTACTTTCGCCAAAGTTTAAAACTCCAAAGTTTGAAAAGTACAACGAGACTAGCTATCTTGAAGCACACATCACAATGTTCTGTCGAAGAATAGAGAGACACTTTAATAATAACCAATTATTGATTCACTGTTTTCAGGACAGTCTGGTCAGGTCAGCAGCCAGGTGGTACAATCAACTCAGTCGTGTCCAGATTAAGACATGGAAGGACCTGGCACAGGCCTTCATGAAACAATATGGTCACGTGGTAGACATAGCACCTGATAGGATCACGCCGTAAAATATGGAGAAAAAGCCGAGCGAGAGCTTCAGAAAATACGCCCAGCGATGGAAAGAGATAGCAACACAAGTTTAGCCACCTCTCTTGGAAAAGGAAACAACCATGCTTTTCATCAATACTTTGAAGGCTCCTTTCATTAATCACATGCTGGGGAGCACTACTAAAAGCTTTTCAGATATCGTGATGTCAGAAGAAATGATAGAAAATACAATCAGATGCGGCAAGATAGAGGCGGTAGAAAGTGCTAGAAAGACTATCCCGAAGAAAAGAGAGAACGATGTAAATAACATAAGTGTCCATGAAAAAAGTTATTCGAAGCCAATCGCTGTAAGCCAGCCCAGAACCATAATCACCAATCATCAAAGCCCATCTAGGTAGGAATCCAATACAAAGCAGAATGTGGAGAAACTCCAATTTACACCGATCTCCATGACATATAGGGAATTATACTAGAACTTATTCAATGCACATGTTGTTTCCCCTCATTACTTAAAGCCCCTACAGCCCTTATACCCTAAACGGTTTCATACAAATACACAGTGCGAGTACCATGCGGGGATTGTGGGGCATTCAATAGAGCATTGTCTCGCATTCAAGAAATTAGTAGAAAAATTCATCCAAATGGGCGTTGTGAAATTTGACGATGCCCCTAGCGCGGAGTATTCGCTACCTAATCATGTAAATAATGGGGTAAATATGATAGGTGAGAATGTGGGGAAAAGAGTTAAACGGATATTGTGGAGGTGAAAACCCCGATGAGATGGGTTTGAAGGAAATGACGAAGAGAGGATTAGTTGTATCCGATCCGGTGGGAGTATGAAGAAATGAGAAATGGCTGTGAGTTCCATAACATAAAAGGCACGAGATCCAAAACTGTATTGAGTTCAAAATTCTAGTGCAAAGGCTGATGAACGATAAGGAGATGGAATTTTATGAAAGCGATAAAAGCCAAGAAGGAGAAAACATCTACGCATTGGAAGAGGAATCGGCAGCAAAAGTCTCAAAAATTAGCTATTAATTGCTCATCATCTCGCGACCGAAGAATAATGAAGTCGGGGTAAAGATAACACCAAAGGTCGTGATTCAGAAACCTACGGTCTTTTCTTTCGAAGATAACAAAAGTTTCCTAGAACTATAACTGCAATGTGACTATTCTTGGGAAGGGGGACTCATCCAACACTGCAAAGGGAAATTAGGAGGTAGGCTCCTATACACGTAGTGGAAAGTGCTACGATGTGACAAACACATGAATAGAGCCCACAAAAGAGAAAGCCTTGATGGGTGAACAAAAGAAGGAAAAGGTGACCAAACAGGAATCGCCTATAAATGAGCCAGTAAAAGAAGAAGAGGCTAAGGAATTCTTAAAATTCTTAAAGCATAGTGAGTACAGTGTTTTGGAGCAGCTGCATAAACAACCAGCTCGTATATCTGTGTTAGACTTACTGTTAAGCTCGAAGGCGCATCGCAACGCACTGATGAAAGTACTGAATGAAACTTATGTTGCTAATGATATCTCTGTTAACAAGTTGGATCGTCTGATTAGCAATATAAGTGCCGATAACTTCATTTTCTTTAATGATGATGAGATCTCGCTGAGAGGTATGGGTTCCATTAAAGCCCTCCACATTACCACACGTTGCAAAGTGTACACATTACCAAGAGTGCTGGTCGACAATGGATCGGGCTCAATGTCTTGCCACTATCGACGTTGAATCGATTAACCATAGATAGTTCTCACATGAAGGCTTGCCACAATGAAGTGAGGGCATTCGATGGAACTGAAAGGAAGGTAATGGGGAAGATCGAAGTACCTCTATTAATTGGCCCAAGTACATATGAAGTGGATTTCATAGTAATGGATATTAAGCCGTCCTATAATTGCTTACTAGGGAGGCCTTGGATATACTCAGCGGGAGCAGTGCCCTCGCCATTGCACCAAAAGTTGAAGTTAGTTATAGAAGGTCGTCTGGTGACGATAAATGCTGAAGAAGACATCATCGCGACTGTAACTAACGGCACGCCATATTTAGAGATAATCGATGAAGCGACTGAGTGATTCTTCTACTCCTTGAAATTTGTCAACACAACATTCATCATCGAGGGGAACAAGATCCCAGTGCCTCAAATATCCAAAACTACAAAATGGGTTTACAACTGATGGTCAGGAAAGGAGCTTTACCTGGGAAAGGACTTGGAAGGTATCTCCAAAGAGAGATCGAGGCCCCAAGATTGAATGAAAAACGAGACCTCTTCGGCTTAGGATTCAAGTCGAATGCAAAGCAAAGAAAGAAAGACTTAGAGAAGAAACAAGAAAGAAGGAAAGCACGTTTGAATGGGGATGGGATTAAGTGGGAACCGATGACAATTCCTCACATTTGTAAGACTTTTATATCAAGAGGGATTATCCATCTAGAATGAGAAACGCGGAATGAAGAAACCACGGAAGAAACATGGGGAAACATGCACGTCAATGCTATATTCGAAGGAAAAATCGAAAAAGAAAACTGAAATGGCATCCTCCCCTATAAGCCTGGCAGTGTTCTAAACAACTAGACCGCGGAGGAAATTCCTGTAGCTTTTAGAACTTATTCAGGTAATATTTGGAACACACTTGTTGCTTTAAGTCTAGAAGCAATAAGATTCCTTTTTGTGAAGCATGGCTTATGTCTAAAAATATCGTTATTTTCAATGAAATGCACATCCGCTACTTTTTGATCAAATCTTCTTCTATTCCTTTTCACTTCATTCATCATCATGATTATTCTTTCATTCTTTAAATATTCTTTTAAATATTTTCATTATTCATTCATAATCATACCATGCCAATAAATATTTTTAGATTCTTTTGTTCTATGGACCTTTATTCATCTCCATAACAGATCCTCAAATATCAAGGATTTGAGTAAAACTACTAATGACTCAGAATGTCCTTTTGAGCAAAATATGGGTACGGAAGATTTGCAGGATTTTGAAGATGACCAAGGTTGTTGTGACCTGTCTCCTGAACTGTTAAGGATGGTAGAACAAGAAGAGAAATAGATCCTACCTCACAAAGAGTCAGTATAAATAGTGAACCTAGGAGATAGAAATGAAAAAAAAGAAGTGAATATCAGAGCTTGTATTACCACAGAGATAAAGCGAGACCTCATTAAGTTACTCCAAGAATTCAAAAATGTCTTCGCGTGGTCGTATCAAGACATGCCCGGGCTAAGTACTGATATCGTGGTACACCGACTGCCATAAAAGAGGAGTACAAGCCAGTCTAACAGAAACATCGAAGGATGAGGCCGGATGTTCTGCTGAAAATAAAAGAAGAGGTCAAGAAGCAATTTGACGCAAGTTTCTTAAAAGTAGTTGAATACTTGAAATGGGTAGCCAATATCGTCCTCGTCCCTAAGAAAGATGGAAAAGTATGAATATACATAGACTACAGGGATATAAACAAGGCTATCTCGAAAGACAATTTCCTATTGCTTCACATCGACATCTTAGTGGACAATACGGCAGGATATTCGTTGTTCTCCTTCATGGATGGCTTTTCAGGATATAACCAGATAAAAATGCATCCTGAAGACATGGATAAGACCATGTTTGTAATTATGTGGGGAACGTTTTACTATAAGGTGATGCCATTTGGGCTAAAAAATACGGGAGCGACATATCAGAAAGCCATGGTAACCCTATTCCATGATATGATGCATAAAAAAATTGAAGTTTATGTTGACGATATGATCGCCAAATCCCAGACTGAAAATAAGCATGTGCAAGTCTTGAGGAAATTATTCTTGAGGTTGAGGAAATTTCAGCTAAAGCTTAACTCAGCAAAAATGTACCTTCGGAGCCAGGTCAGGGAAACTGCTAGGATTTATAGTCAATGAAAAGGGGATTGAAGTTGACCTAGACAAGGTCAAAGCTATACAAGAACTGCCCCACCGCGTACTCAAAGAGAAGTTCAAGGTTTCTTAGAAAGATTAAATTACATTGCTCGGTTCATTTCACAACTAACTGAGAAATGTGACCCCATATTCCGTCTTCTTCAGAAACACAATCCAGGCGCATGGGATGAGGAATGCCAGAAGACCTTTGACAAAGTGAAGCAATACCTGTCCAATGCCCCAGTGTTGACGCCGCCTAATCCAGATAAGCCATTAATCATATATTTGATAGTACTTGATAATTCAATGTGATGTGTGCTTGGCCAACATGATGAGTCAGGAAAGAAAGAGAAGACAATATACTACCTTAGTAAAAAGTTCACTGAATGTGAAACAAGGTACTCACCAATCGAGAAATTGTGTTGTGCCTTGATCTGGACAACTCAGAGATTGAGGCAGTATATGTTGTATCATACGACTTGGCTCATATCAAAGCTAGACCCTCTGAAATATATGATGGAATCGATTGCTTTGAATGGAAGGATGAAAAGATGATAATTTTTCTTTATGAATTTAACATAGTTTATGTAAACCAAAAGGCAGTGAAAGAAAGTGCAATAGCAGATTTTCTAGCTAGTAGAGCTCGGGAAGATTACAAGCCATTGGACTTTGATTTCCCTAATGAAGAATTGATATATGTGGTAGCCACCGAATAAGGTACCGCTGAAGATCATCCTTGGAAACTGAACTTTGAAAGGACATCAAATGCTGTGGGGCAGTTCTGGTATCCCCAAACGGAGATCATTATCCATTTACTTGTAAATTGGATTTTGCACGAATAATATGGCAGAATACGAAGCTTGTATCATAGATATCCATGCCGCTATAGAACATAAAATTAGGGTACTGGAGGTATATGAAATTCTGCACTGGTAATTTACCAACTCAAAGGGGAATGGAAAACAAGATATCCCAAGCTGGTCGACTACAAAAGATTAGTCCAAGAATTGATCAAGGAGTTCGATGACATCACTTTCAGTTATTGCCAAGAGACGAAAATCAGATGGCTGATGCTCTGGCCACCTTGGCTTCCAAGGTCTACGTAAACAAAAATGAGGATATAAAACCTATCCAAATGAGTATATATGAGGCCCTAGCCTATTGCTACAATGTCAAAAAAGAAGAGAAAAATGATCACCCTTGGTACTACGATATATGCAATACGTGAAAAATTATGAATACCCTGATCAAGCGACCGAGAATGACAAAAGGACGTTGAGAAGACTAGCTTGTGACTATGTCTTAGATGGAGAGATCCTATACAAAAGAAGAAAGGATCAAGTACTACTGAGGTGTGTGGATGCCGCCGAGGCTAAGAAAATCCTAGAAGAAGTCCATGAGGGTGTCTGTGGAACACACGCCAATGGTTTCACAATGGATAGGCAAATCATGAGATCCAGGTATTATTGGTCTACCATGGAAAGATATTGCATTGATTATGCCAAGAAATGCCATAAGTGCGAAATTTATGGGGACAAGATTCATGTACCACATTCACCTCTACATGTTATGACCTCCTTGTGGCCTTTCTCTTTGTGGGTCATGAATGTCATTGGACCAATCTCACCAAAAGCTTTCAATGGACATCATTTCATCTTTGTGGTAATCGACTACTTCACTAAGTGGGTAAAGCCGCTTCATTTACTAATGTGACGAAATTAGCAGTCAGCAAGTTCCTAAAAAAGGAAATCATATGTCAATATGGAATGCCTAAGAGGATCATATCCGATAATGCGTTAAACTTGAACAACAGAATGATCGCAGAAGTCTGCAGGCAATTTAAGATCAGACATCACAATTCGTCACCATATCATCCAAAAATGAATGGTGTAGTGGAAGCAGCTAATAAGAACATCAAGAAGATAGTGGAGAAAATTACTGAGACTTACAAAGATTGGCACGAGAAGTTACTATTCGCCCTTTTTACCTATCGAACATCGGTCAGAACCTCTACTGGGGTAACTCCTTTCTCATTGGTCTACGGAATGGAGGCAGTTTTACCCATCGAAGTCAAAATTTCGTCCCTTCGAGTCTTGTCCGAACTGAAGTTGGATGAAGCACAATGGATCCAAGCTCGATATGATCAGTTAAATTTGATTGAAGAGAAAAGGCTAAAGCTATCCATCATGGTTAAATGTACCAAAAGTGAATGATGTGAGCATATGAAAAAAATGTGTGCCTAAGAGAATTCCACAAGGAGACTTAGTTTTGAAAAAGATCCTCCCCATACAAAAGGATTTCAGAGGGAAATGGATACCGAACTGGGAAGGACCTTATGTGGTGAAAAAGGATTTCCTGGAGGAGCACTGATATTGGCCGAGATGGATGGGAAAAACTTATCCAATCCTATAAATTCGGATTCAGTCAAGAAGTATTATGCTTGAAGAGGAAAAAGGCTAAAGTGAAAACCTGCAAAGGGGCTTTAAGACCTTTTAAAAAAAATCGGAGAGGCCAAAGCGAAAACTCAAAAAGGGCGCTTTGAGACCAAAGGGGTTTTGAGTCGAAACCCGAAAAGAGCGGCTCAAATTCTGACAAAAAAAGGGTATGTGACGATTTTATCCTCTCAGAATTAGTAGAAAAAAAAGGAGGAATGTCACACCTCAGGAAATCTACAAAGCACTGCAAATCTCCCAACATCTATTCAACTCAAAATGATCTCTAGAAAGATTAGATAGTGAAGTTCAGACTACGATATCTGGGACACCTACTTTTTTTTCCCATTTTTGTATTCTAATAATGTTCACTTTTATTGATTAATTTAATTCTATTCTTCATAAATTCCAGTCTTATCCATCATTTAAATCATTTAAGTAGTTTGCAATTGAAATAACGGTTGATAGACCCACAATGCTTCCATAAAGGGAGTTCTGCCTATTACTCTAAAAGTCTCTAAATAGCGCAAGAACCTGAAATAAGACTGTTGTCTAGAACCACCATGCCTAAGGGTTGGAAACATTCGAGGAAGAGGAGCCTAAAATCATGACCATCTCTCCAGATTCTTTGTCAAAGATATCAGTTGCATGAGAAAATGAGATATTTCTTCCGTAACACGGACTTGATGAATGGACGAGCAATAGCAATCCTAAGCATAAAAAGGATCATTCTCATAACATTCTGCGTGCATAAATCATCTAGTTATAAGCAACTGACTCATTTTGATCATTGCATCCTAATTGTTGTAAAAAGATCATTTTTATGACATTCTGTATTCATGCAAATATCGTTCATAATACATTTAGTTAAGAGCATTAGATTCCTTCTAATCATTGCATCCTAATCATTTAGCATAAACATAAGCATGTAAAACTGGGTCTACAGGATATGTCCCCTAGATGACGGTGTAGCAGCATCGGTGAAGCCATCGTCCTATATCCCTGACCAGCAGTGGAATAGGTTGAATATTGTAGATCTTGTCACCCTAAACAGTAATAGGGCAAGATCGAAGGCAAATCTTGGCTCCCTAAATAGTAGGGAACATGATTTAAGCCACCGTCATATATCCTTGACTAGCAGTGGAATAGGTTGAAGATTTTAGATCTTGTCACCCTAAATAGTAGTGGGGCAAGATCGAAGGCAAATCTTGGCTCCCTAAACAGTAGGGAACACGATTTAAGCCACCGTCCTATATCCTTGACCAGAAGCAGGATAGGTTGAAGATTGTAGATCTTGTCACCCTAAATAGTAGTGAGGTAAGATCGAAGGCAAATCTTGGCTCCCTAAATAGTAGGGAACACGATTTAAGCCACCGTCCTATATCCTTGACCAGCAGTGGAATAGGTTAATGATTGTAGATCTTGTCACCCTAAACAGTAGTGGGGCAAGATCGAAGGCAAATCTTTGCTCCCTAAACAGTAGGGAACACGATTTAAGCCACCATCCTATATCCCTGACCAGCAGTAGAATAGGTTGAAGATTGTAGATCTTGTCACCCTAAATAGTAGTGGGGCAAGATCGAAGGCAAAGATTGACTCCCTTAGGGAACATGATTTAAGCCACCGTTCTATATCCCTGACCAGCAGTAGAATAGGTTGAAGATTGTAGATCTTGTCACCCTAAATAGTAGTGGGGCAAGATCAAAGGCAAATCTTAGCTCCCTAAACAGTAGGGAACACAATTTACGCCAACGTCCTATATCCCTGACAAGCAGTGGAATAGGTTAAAGATTGTATATCTTGTCACCCTAAATAGTAGTGAGGCAAGATTGAAGGAAAATCTTGGCTCCCTAAACAGTAGGGAACATGATTTAAGCCACCGTCCTGTATCCCTGACCAACAGTGGAATAGGTCAAAGATTGTAGATCTTGTCACCCTAAACAGTAGTGGGACAAAGATCAAGGCAAATCTTGTCTCCTTAAATAGTAGTGGAACATGATTTAAGCCACTATACTATCTCTCTGACCAGTAGTGGAATAGGCTGAAGATTACAAACCTTATCTCCCTGGAGATCATAATAGAGCAGATCGAAGCACCAATTCCTATACTTTTGAAGTTGAGGGAATAGAGCGAAGCCACATATCTTATCTCCTTGAAGTCGAGATGAAGCAGATCAAAGCAGCAAGATGCAGTGGATTGGAGTGAAGTTACCTGACAAAGAGGAGTACCAAAAGAAGTCAGGACTCGGCAAGACTGGGCAAAATTGGTCTTTCTTAAAAGTTTTTGCTCCATTCTCGTTACACGACAATGAGCAAAGAGGGGCAACTGTAGAATACCCAATTCGCCCGAGGCCCATTACACCCAAATAGCCCAGTACTATATACCCAAACCCAAAATAAAAAACCTAGCCCAAATCTAAAGAAGCCCAAAACAAATTTTCAGGAAAAAACCCTAGCCCCTAAACTTAGTGCCGCCCCTAGCCTCTATCTTCTGACCGACCACCAATCTGGCACCGCCTATGGCCACCGCCCACATCACATCTCCACCGCCACTTGCACCTGCAAAATATTGAAAGAGAAATGACAGCAATAACAAGTTGTAATGGTTATATAAGCCATCAAAATCTATTGTAACAAAAAAAGGGAGATTTATCAATACAAAAAATAGAGATTTGAGATCCGAACAAACAGAAACAAACCGAAAATAGCATAGATTAAACACAAGAGAATAGAGATTAGATATTAAAATCTACTAAGAAATCAAAAACAGAGGCCAAATGAGGTGATTTCTCTTCCTTTTTATTATTTTCTTTTTTTTTTCTTTCTTCATTTTTTTTCTTTTTCTTTTTTTCTTTTAGCATATATATATATATATACACACACACACACACACATAATAGTAATATTAAATAAATAAAAAAATTTACCTTTTGGGTCTGAGATGGCAGTACAGCGACCTACAATGGAGCCCTGGTGGATGCCAACCGAGCAAATACTGGATTTTCACTCCTGCAGAGAAAACAAAAGGAAGAGTTAGCTTTTTTTAAAAAAAACTGAGAAGGAAATGAAATTTTTAGAAAATTTTCACTTATATAACATTGCAAAACGACGTTGTTTTGGCCGGTGTCCATTTGCCCCAAACGACATCGTTTTACCCTCAGGATCAGCGTGTTTTAAGACCAATGGTCTATTTTCCATTTTAATCCTTCCACTTTTTTTAGCTTTTTTAATTAGATCTTTTTCATTTTCAAATCTGGCCCAAAGGTTTCATATTTGTTTTAATTTGGTCTTTTTTGAGACGCTGTGTTTTAGGAGGACGGGATAATTTCCCTTTTGGTCCCTCCTTTTCTTCGCGTATCACATTGGGGTCCCTTTCCTCTTTTTGTTATTTTATATTTGCCCCGAAACTTTGGTTTTAATTTAATTTAGCCCATTTTTTATTATTTTTCAATTATTATTACTATTATTTAATATTTTTATTTTTATTACTATTAATTATTTATTGTTATTAGTATTATTTTATTATTACTATACTATACTATTATTAGTATTACTATTTTTATTTTATTATTATTACCATTATTTTATTTTTATTATTTAATTATTATCACAACTATTATTTTATTTTCATTATTATTAGCATTTTTATTATTATATTTGCATTTATATTTATTTTCTTAGCTTAATACTATTATTGTTCTTTTAAATTTCATTTATCTATTTATACTTACATTATTTCACATATATATACTTCTATTTTCACCCATTCATGGAAATCTTTTATTATCATATTACATTTAGTATTATAATTAATATTACATTATTAAATAAAATACATTTTGTAAAATTACTATATTTCATCTAAAGGTTTTTAAAATAAGACAATATTTTGTATTTAAAAATTAGAAATAGTGCCCTAACGTGCTGGGTTTCGATTTTCCGTTTGACTAAATAACTAAACATCCTTTTAATAAATTTTGTAAATCATGAGATTATTTTAATTACGAGGGTTTAAAATATCGTGTCCTAACGTGATGGATGTGATGTTTGTAACCTTTCGAAACAAAGAAATCTCAAATTTTAACTCAAATTGTTCACGTTTTTAAAGAAATCATGTTTTCGAATATTTTATTATTATATTACATTTAGTATTATATTTAATATTACGTTATTAAATAAAAATACATTTTGTAAAATTACTATATTTCATCTAAAGGTTTTCAAAATAAGGCAATGTTTTGTATTTGGAAATTCGGGGAATAGTGCCCTAACGTGCTGGGTTTTGATTTTTCGTCTGGCTAAATAACTAAACAACCTTTTAATAAATTTCGTAAATCATGAGATGATTTTGATTACAAGGGTTTAAAATATCGCGTCCTAACATGCTGAATGTGATGTTTGTATCCTTTCGGAACAAAGAAATCTCAAATTTTGACTCAAATTGCTCACGTTTTTAAAGAAATCATGTTTTCAAATCTTTTCAAATTTTCGACATTAAGACATAAAATTATCAATTAGGTACCAACTTTGGACGTTACGAGGGTGATAATCCTTCCTCGTACGTAACCGACTCCCAAACCTGTTTTCTTGGATTTCGCAGGCCAAAATTAATGTTTTGAAATAAAATGTTTTATAAGATGACCTAATCACACCTCATAAAAAAAGATTGGTGGCGACTCATGTTTTTGTTTTTCTTTCCAAAATCCAAGTCAACCTTCCATTTTTCTAAAAATGGTTTCAACAACAACCATGCAAATGGCCTTGTCTTTTGGTTCTTGTACTCGTGTCTAAGGAAACACGTCTATAAAGCCAGTACATGCAAATGGACTTGTAGCGCTCCATACCTAGGTCTAACAATCGGTTGAACATGGGGTGTTACAATTTTATTAGTATCAGAGCTTTGATTTAGCCAATTCTTAGAAATTATTGTTAGTTAAACCCCGCAATACATGTTTCATAAATCTAGCTGGAACTTTCAAAGTATTGCTAACTAAATTTGTATGTTGTAGCGAAGAAAGGAAGATGAAAGATGTCAATAAATTCAAGGAATACTGAAGAGGAGGATGTAAAAAGTAATACCTATGCATGAGTGAGCAACCTTGTGCCTTCTGCAAGCTAAAAGTTTTGGGGATAAAGGCTAAGTATGCCTTGATCAATATGATGGGTCATATGATGAGACAATGGTTTGACCGGTACATGGGAGCTGCCTCAACCTCATCCCATAGACACCGTGACGAATCTGTGAGACCCAAGGAGACGGTAAGGATGACAAAAGTTGCATCGCCAGCAAACCCTGCACCTCTAGTCTCAACTATAGTAGTACCTAGAGGGGACCCGATGGAAGTCATATGCAAGAAAGGTGCTAAGGAGTTTAGAGGCAGTAAAGAGGGCAATCTAGTCATGGTAGAACACTGGTTTTTTTTAGTCAATCGTGTAGCTGATGAGCTACAGTACTCTCCAACTGAGAGTTTGAGATGTGCCATCTCCCTACTTTAAGATGAGGTGTATTAGTGGTGGACTATGGTAGCTAGCATGGTCCCAAGAGAGTAGATGAATTTGGACTTTTCCTAAGGAAGTTTAGAGAAAAATTCATTAACAGAATCTTCATTAAACATAACAAGAAAAACTTTTTAGAGCTCAAGCAAGAAAGGTTAATTATTTTTAAATACAATAAGGAGTTTATTCGATTGAGTAAGTGCACCAAGGACCAAGTTCCAGATGGGGAGGGCTTGTATATTAAAATCAAAAAAGGATTAAATAAGAAACTTAGGGTACTGTTGTTTGCCCTTGATATTAGAGATTTTGTTGACTTATCTGCTAAAGCTCAAAGAATGGAGATAATCATTCAGGAGAGAAATAAGGTCAAAGATAGAGAAATGAGCAAGCGCGAAGCTTTGATGCAAAATCAGAGTTAGTTTAGGGAGCCTCGATAAGAAATACAGTTAGAGTTAGCCTGAAAGCTTCAACAAGAGTATATGTCATGTAGACAAAAGAGGATGCCTGAAGCCCATGACGTCATTATGAGTAAATTCTCTTTATTTGACTCCAGCATATATGTACTAGGTCTATTCATTCTTACATTTGTGATAAGTTTGTGGTGAGAGGAGTCTTAGAGTTGTTCCCACAGAGGTTAGCATGATAGTTATTAATTCTTTAGGCTGGAGTACTATAGTAAGTAGATTGGTAAATGATTGTTCATTGAGTTTTGACAAACATGTATTTTTGGCAGATTTAATACTTTTGAGTTTCCATGAGTTCGATGCTATATTGGGGTTACATTGGCTAACGCAATATGGTGTAGTAGTTAAGTGCAAGTCTAAAGGGGTGTAGTTAATATCTGTCGATAGAAATAAAATGTTTGTCTCAAGAGTAAAGCGGAATATCAAAAATAGTTTAGTCTCAACTGTTTCAGCACAAAAAATTATTACTAAGAGTGGAGATGGTGAGGTAAGAATTCAAACAGATACCAATTGTGAAAGAATTTCTAGATGTTTTTCTAGAAGAGCTATCAGGGATTCCTAAACAAAGACGTGGAGTTCTATATTAATATGATATCGAGGACTGCTCCTATATCAAGTGCGTTATATAGAATGGCTACAGTAAGGCTGAAGGAGTTGAAAGTTGAATTGCAGATGCTGTTGGATAAGGGTTTTATCCTACCTAGTGTTTCGCCTTGGGGTGAGCCAATACTGTTTGTTAAGACAAAGGATGGGACCCTCCGATTATGTATTGACTATAGGCAGCTGAACAAGATGACCATTAAGAATAAGTAAATGTTGCCCAAAATTGAAGACTTGTTTGATTAGCTAAGCGGAGCTAAGGTGTTCTCAAATATTGATCTACGGTCGAGGTATTACCAGGTTAAGAATAAAGGGGATGAAATTCCAAAGACTACATTCTGCACGTGTTACCTCGATCATTGTATTGTTATCTTTATTGATGACATTTTAGTATACTCAAAGAGTGAGGCGGATCACGAAGAACACTTGCGGATAGTTTTAAATGTTCTCTGAGAAAATAAAATGTATGCTAAATTTAACAAGTGTCAGTTTTAGTTAAAATAAAATGCTAAATTTAACAAGTGTCAGTTTTAGTTAAAATAAATCCACTTCTTGGGCCATGTCATCTCAGTAGAGGGAATTAAGGTAGATATTGAGAAGATTTGAGCTGTACTCGAACGAAATTTATCGAAAAACATTACAGAGGTACGTAGTTTCCTTGGTCTGGCGGGGTATTATATAAGGTTTGTGAAAGGGTTCTCCATTATTGCAACACATTTGACACAGTTGTAGAGGAAAGCTGAAAAGTTTTAATGGTTTGAAAAATGTCAACACAATTTTGATGAGCTAAAGAAAGCACTGACTAAAGCTCCCGTGTTGAGTCAACTAGTATCAAGAGTAGAGTACGTCGTGTTAATGGCTGGATTTTGAATAGGTTAGAGTGTGTGCTTATGCAAAAGAGAAATGTGATCGCTTATGCGTCACACCAGCTCAAACCTCATGAGAAGAATTACCCAACTCATGATTTGGAATTAACCGAGGTAGTGTTAGCTTTAAAGATTTGAAGGCACTATTTCTATATGAAAACTTGCATATGTTTTTAAACCAAAAGAGCTTGAAGTATCTGCTCACTTAAAAAGAGCTGAATTTGCGCCAGAAAAGATGGATCAAACTGTTAAAGTAATATGACTTGACCATTGAGTACCATTCAGGTAAAACAATGTAATGGTTGATGCATTAGTAGGGAAATCGTATCAATTTTGGCTTCCCTGAGGGCAAGAATGTGTCTGGCCGATGATGAATCAATTCTCGTAGAATTAAAGGCACGACCTATTTTCCTTTCTTAGATATTGAAGTCTTAACTCAAGAATGCATGGTGTAATGAGATAAAGGAATGCATGAAGTTTGACGATGCTAGAAATTTCAGCCAGGAAATAAAGGTGAACTATGTTTCATAAGAAGCCTATATGTTCCCAACTAAGAAAGTCTAAGGTAAAATATCATGAAAGAAGCTTACCAAGAACTTTTCCCACTTCACCCAGTTGGTGTATTTGAGGAACTTTATTTCTGGTGGCCAGGAATAGAAATGGAGATATCAAAGTTTGTAATAAAATGCTTAGCTTGTCAGCGAGGTCAAGGCTAGACATCAGGTTCCTTTGAGTAAGTTGTGTTTGTTAGAGATCCCAAAATGGAAGTGGGAAAGGATTATGATGGATTTTGTTTCAAGGTTGCCCCTCAGTGCATCAAAGAAGAATTTTGTTTGGGTGATCGTGGATAGGTTAACAAAGTTGGCTCACTTTATTGCAATGCGTACGAACTACTCATTAGAGAAGTTGGCAGAGCTGTACATTTCAACAATAGTTCATCTGCACGATATTTCTTCATCAATTGTATCTGACCATGATCCTAGGTTCACATTAAGGTTCTCGAAGCAGTTGTAGACTTCTTTAGGAACCAAGCTTTGGTTTAGCACCGCCTTCCATACACAAAGTGATGGACAATTTGAGAGGGTGATCCAAGTATTAGAAGACATGCTTCGAAGTTGTGTGATCGATTTTGGGTTGAATTGAGAAAAAGTACCTACCTCTAGTAGAGTTTGCATATAACAACAACTATCACGCCAGTTTAGGCATGTTACCTTTTGACGCGTTGTATAAGAGGAAGTGCCAACCACCAATTTGCTGGATGAAGCTTAGTGAGAATAATCTGGTTGGCCTAGACCTAGTTTGCAAAATAGAAGAGACAGTAATGGCTAATCAAGAACCACATATAGATTGCCCAAGACCGCAAAAAAGCATATGTAGATAGAAGAAGGAAAGATGAATCTTATGAGGTTGGCGACAAAGTGTTTCTTAAGGTTTCACCTTAAAAGAAGATTACTCGATTTGTATTAAAAGGAAAATTTAGCCCGAGATTCATCAAACTTTATGAAATTTTAGAGCGTATAAGGTCGATTGCATATCGATTAGCTCTTCCACCAGAACTGTCTAAGATCCATGACGTGTTCCATGTGTCAAAGTTAAGAAGATATCACTCTGATCCAGATCATGTGGTTCAATTGCAGAGTTTTGAGGTGGAGCCAAATTTGTCTTACAAGGAAGAGACTATCTGTATTTTGGATAGAGAAATCAAGACGCTCAAAAATAAAGAAATTCCCTTGGTTAAGGTGCTTTGGTATATCCACAAAGTTGAAGAAGCTACGCGGGAGAGGGAAAGCACAATGAGAGACCAAAACTCGTATCTCTTCATAGGTATAAAATTTCAAGGATGAAATTTTTATAAAGGTGGGGAGTTGTCACATCATCGTTTGGTGAGTCTGTTTGATTTGAGAGACTACTTTAGCGAAGACCGTCTAAGTTGTAAGACTTAGATTGGTTAAAGTTGGTAACTTCATGGTGAAGTACTTCGTAGAACTTCGCCAAAACTGTGGAGTTCCACTTCGCGGATAGCAAGTTCTTGGTTAGGGAGAGATTCCGTATTAGGCAGAATTTTCCACTAATAAGACTATCACCTGTGTTTTTGTGTCAAAGCTAATGTAAGTATAGTAGCTAGTGAAACACCATTTAGTCATCTAACGTCCTAGTGAAGGTAACATGTCAATAATTAGGACACTTGGAGAGCCTCGTAGGATGTGATTAACTAGTGGAAGCGTGTGAGAACATGTAATGATCAAAGTTAATCCTGAGTGGGATTTGGATGTGAGTTATCTATAAATAGGATAGCCTGGTAATGGATAGAGAGTTTTGTTTAATCTTGTAACAGCTCGTTTTCAATGGTGTTGGAAACAGTAGCTTAGGGACCAAAATTTTGACGAGTGAATTATTATTTTAATATTTATTTAATGTCTACGGGATAATATTAATGTCGTATTAAAATTTCATTAAGAAATTTTTTATGTTTAAATGGTTAATTAAGTAAGAAGGACTAAATCGTAAAAAGTGAAAAAGTTGAGTTCTATTAATTAAAGGGGTCCAATGGCTATGAAACCTTAAACTAATGGACTAAGATAGTAAATATCCCATCCTTGATATTAGTGGACAAATTTGGACACAATTATGTTAGTTTTAAGTTATAAAATAACGGGTTGTTCCAAGGTCCCTTGTAACTTTGGTTAGGTTGGATTTAGGTTAAAATGGTTAGATTTTAAGTTATGAATTTAAGGAATAAAGTGTGAAAAGTCAAAGTATTAAGGGAAATTTTGTAATTTTGCATAAATATGAATTATGGATTTACTTGAATTCTAGAAGTACTTAATTGAATGAAATTAGTTATTTAGATTAAGATAAACCACAATCGAACTTAAATCGAGGAAAAGCCAAAGCTTCAAATTAACTTGACTTTACTATTACGGCTTTAGTATCCAGGTAAGTTAGTATGAACTGCAATCCTTTTAATGTTAGCTAAATTTGAATGTTTATTATGTTATTGCGATATAAAAAAATTTGAGTATAAATGTATTTATGCTATAATGAATTGAAGAATAACGAGTCCCGGTTGAACCTTAAGAATTCTTAGGATACAAATGACATGTTATTAGGGATTTCATGTTTCGGGTGCTGATCTTGAATGTCCTACTGTTGGCTGAGGTCCTGCATTTGTTGCGGATTCTCCATAGCTCGTGTGAGCAGTATCGTGTAGCTTACATTTCGACCCATAGCTCATGTGAGTAGGCCCATTTCACAGCTCGTGTGAGCATTGATATAAAGGAAAGGTTACGGTTATATGGAAAAACACACTATGTATGAGCATTCTCGATTATCCGATGTAATTCTAGATGGTTTAACGGTAAGAAAAAGAAATGTAATGGTAAGTATGCAAATGAATTGAATCATGACCTTATGAAAAGGATTTATGAGCTAAATGATATTTTTACCTATGGAAATTTATTTATCTCTTGGTTGATTTCATTTGTATCATGGACAAGTATAGTAAGTTTTGATTTTGATGATGTTCTATAGGCTTTTATGAATTGTATAAATGACATGGTAAGTTATGTTTAAGTTTATACGAGCTTACTAAGCACTCGTTTCTTATGTAGTTACTTTCCTTTATTTTATAGATTATTGGAAGCTCGATCGATTGAAAGTTCGTCAGAGACCTATCACACTATCCAACAGTCAATTCGGTCATTTTTAAGTATTTTGGCCAAGGTTCATAATTACATGTATAGGTTGTTTTATAATGGTATTTTGAGAATATGTTAATGGTGATTTGGTATGTTTATGCTTTGAAGTTTATGGTTGGTTTGGTGCACTTTAATGCCTTACCAAGTTATGTCAAATTGGTCACTTTTAAGTGCTTGTAAATAAGGTTATTTTGGCATGTTTTGATGGCCTACAAATGGTCATGTATGTAGTTAAGTGAACTAGGTTTTTGTGTTTTGAGATATGGTTATATTGATTTGGTTTGATTCATAACATCTGATACAATTGTGATGCCTTTGAATGACATATTGGTTAGGTGATTTAGGATGTTTGAAATGGCATGTTTATGTGTATTTAAATGATGTTTAAACCCCTTGATTGTGTGTCGAAATGGAATGGTTAGTTATGCATGAATTGGACTTGAAATGGCTTGATTTTAGGTAAGTTTTTAGGTTCACACACCTTGGGACACAAGCTGTTACACGGCCATGTGTCATTTGAAAGTTTCTTAGTGTTTCAAGTCAATGAGCTACACAGCCTAGCACACACGGCCTGGCACACGGGCATGCGTGACAACTCAAAGAGTTACACGGCCTAACACACGACCTGGTACACGGGCATGTAGGGCAACTCAGTGAGTTACACAGGTGAGGACACGGGCTGGGACATGGCTGTGCGTCCCTTGTTCAAATGTTACACAATCTAGGGTGATGTCACATGGCCGTGTGACCCCTGTTTTTCAAAATTTGTACCTTTTTCTTGAAACTTCTATTTTGTTTCAAATTAGTCCCGAATTGTTTCAAAGCTATTTTTAGGGCCTCGAAGGCTCGATTTGGGAATAAAATGCATGAGATTAAATAGTTTATAATATGTTTAACTTATTTAAATCTTATGATGTTAAATATTATTCGATTGCATGCTCTATAACCCTAATCCAGTGATGGAGATGGGTTAAGGATGTTAAACATATTCTCTGCTAGACTTTGTTATCATCGAAGAATAACCAAAAGAGTTGTTCATCGATTGACGAAAAGTGTGTTTGTGAAGCTTAAGAGAACCTTTATCTTAGTTGTCTGTTTGTAAACTCATAAACCTTCCTTTAAGTTTTATTAGATAGAAAGAAGTTGCTACAAGAGAGGTTTAGTAGGATTTTCTTTTGGATATTAGGTAGGAAGGAAACTTCTATCCAAAAACTATTTACATGTGTACTGATTCATGTTATTTCATAAAATTTTGGTTATTGTTATGTTTAAAGAGGTCGTTTTATTATTTTAGCTAAAGAAACAAGAGAAGGTCCAATACCAAAGGGAAGGAACCCATAAAGTAGACAAAGTTCTGAGTAAAGTATTCTAGTGAGTTCCTTTGTACCTTGAGTCTGATATCTGTGTTATTCATTTAATCTTTATCACAGTATAGCCAGGTAAGTGGCCTTGTCTTTTGTTTTTGGTACTCGTGTCTAAGGAAACACGTCCAAAAGCCAGTGCATGCAATAGTATAAAATATTATTCAAACCTAGAGAATTGGTATATACATCGTATAAAAACTCCTTCCTTAGTGCACAAGCTCCATATCCAAATTGGTGTAAGGAGGAAATAGTGAGATGTTGCATATGATGATAAGAAAACACAAGATAATATGTTTTACCTCCGGTGTGACACTTTAGTGCAAACCGTGACTGGTGAAAACCCGAACTTGTTGGGGAACACTTATGTGTTCGAAAACAAGGAGGAATGTTAGTGGGATACGAAGGTGATGATTGGTAAATAGCTCTAATGAGTGAAATAAAGATATAAGAAAGACAGTTTTCAAATTTGGATCAAAAGCTAGCACAATAAAGGGAGTATGGAGGAAAAAATGTTGCATGTGTGAAAAATAGTAGTGCACATTGCCTGAAAATAAAATTGTAAACCTGACAGTTGTAAAAAGTTAATCCATGCAAGTGGCGTATATACGGAGCAATTGTGCCTATATCAGTCATATGTCTAACACCCCAAACCCGTCCTAGAAGTTAGGCCCGAATCTGGCGTGTCACATTGGGTGCTTTTCGAGAAACCATGGTTCCATTTGAAAACCTTTCTTGATATTAAAACTAAATTCGGCTTATGCGTTTGTTTATTATTAATCGACATTTATTAAAAAGTTATTACCTAAAAAACTTTGTTTGTTCGGAAACTTAATTAAAATAACTGACTTATGAAAATGTGATATTTACGACCTATTCGCGAAAGCGTAGTATTTTGAAAGCATATATTATTTTGGAAAATCGTGATACAAAGTTTAGCAGATTTAAAACATAATAAACTAAAATCCAAAACTAAAACCGAATTTAAGAGAGGCCTTATTACAAAATATTAACCCAAGTTAAAAATAAGTAAAATACTAGAGTCCAAATCGTCAGAATGTGGCCACCTCCGAGTCCAATAGCACGTCGAACCGCCATCGAGGATTACCCGAGAAAAAATATTAAAAGATGGTGTGAGTTTACGAAAACTCGGTGTGCATAACCTCATCAATAAGAACATGAATCACAAAAGTTTGGGCGAAGCCCATTTCAAGAATCGTGGCAATTGGGCCTTAGCCCATAAAAGCCTCGATTGGGCCTTAACCCATAAATGTCACAAATCATATTTATCTAGACTGAGCCATCCCAAATAAAACCACATATGCAATGCATTAATGCCCATACCAACCCCCGCACTGCCTCCTCGTCCAACTCGACTCGTGGGGATTTAATCGACCCACCCATCCCTATACTCCTTATGTAGCACCTACACAAGACTAACTTATCGGCAAAGATAGCGCGCTCTATGGCTAAAAGCCTTCGGTGGATCCACAAATGTCAGCGACCATGCGATCCTATCTGCACTTTCCTTTCGAATAATCCCATCCCCATGCAACATAATAACACATGAATGCAACATACAATAATAATCATATGATAACAATCATAAATCACATACAAGAATAATCATATAACATGTAGGGCATTTTGTCATTTTTTGCCTCTAGGGCATATCGGTCATTTTACCCATCGAGGGTATTTTCGAATTTACCTACCAAAGGTATTTTCGTAATTTACCCACCAAGGGTATTTTCATAATTTACCTACCAAGGGTATTTTTGTAATTTACCCACCAAGGGTATTTTCATAATTTACCTACTAAGGGTATTTTCGTAATTTACCTACCAGGGGTATTTTCATAATTTACCTACCAAGGGTATTTTCGTAATTCTACCTTATAGGGGTATTTTGGTAATTTTACAAATCAAGGGTATTTCAGTAATTTCACAAACCGAGGGTATTTTGGTAATTTCACAAATCGAGGGTATTTAGATAATTTTTCAAATCAGGGGTACTCGATAATTTTGCAAACCAAGAGTATTTTGGTAATTTCGCAAATCGATGGTATTTTGGTAATATCACAAATCAGGGGTATTTCGATAATTTTACAAATCGGGGGTATTTTGGTAATATCACAAATCGAGGGTATTTTGGTAATATCACAAATCAGAGTTATTTCGATAATTTCGCAAACCGGGGGTATTTTGATAATTTCACAAATTAGGGGTATTTTGGTAATTTTGTAAAACAGGGGTATTTTGGTACTTTACCAATATAAGGGTATTTTAGTAATTTAACAAATATAAGGGTATTTGGTCCCTCTCGGATTTTAGTTATGAACTTTGGCCCATCAACAATTCCTCATGGCTAAAGTGAATGACACTCACGCACTGTGTAGGATTCCAGAAAAGAGGAGGTGGGCCACTAGGGCAGCTTAAGTACCAAGATCTCCCTAGATCCAATCCTAGACATGCGTACGCCCGTTGCCATACTCCAACCCTGCGACTCGTTCACAGACATGTTTAATTAAAATTAAGTCTTATGGAATTTACGAGTTGTTCAAACAAGACCTAAGGTTCATAAACCCTAACATATATGTCTATGTCCCCATAAACCCATCAAGCCCAAATCACTCCCTTACGACCCCTTAGGCCCAAATCTCATCATATGGCCTATTAGGCCCAAAACAAATCCAATTCATGTATCATGCATGACTAATTCAATTCGAATAACCAACCAAACCATTTCATCAAACTTAGCCTCAGAGCCCATTTAGCCACTTTCAACTTTGCCGATTTCGTGTGTGTAGTGTTTGTACACACCTGGTAACCACGCGCGCTGCAAACCCCTTAGTCACGAACCTACAATAGACATTACCTAACGATTAATCATAACTTAATATACACTTATCGAAAATTCAAACCTCACCGTAACCTTACCGTGCACCTCATGTTATAGTAGCCCTTCCTTTGCAACTATTGGCGATTATCACCTTCCTTCTTTGTATCTTACCAATGTGGGATCCCTCCGTTAGCAGAGTTTAAATCCAACTCAAACTCTTCTCGTCCAATCCGCAAAATAAATACTCCCTTGCTTGTCAAGAGATTCGAACCCAAGCTCCCTTCCACCCTTAATGACGCCTTGCCACTAGACCACTCACTTTTTTGTGCCTAAAATCATGCACAACTAAATATAACCCTATGGCAAAATTCTAGAGTCCATTTAAAAGGAAATCCAAAATGAAAGAGCCAAGACTTGAACCTTGGACCTCCTTCCTTCCTTGTGGCGTCACCCCCTTGTCTCTTATGTGGCATCACATTGCCACTACACCACACACTCCACTTGTGTTATTTTCTCCACATTTTATTCTTAAAGCCTACTACTAACTCTCAAGGTTTTATTCACCTAAAACCAAAATTTTCCTAAAGCCAAAGTTTGAACCCGGGACTTCATAGAAACCCTCTAACCTTCCAAAATCACTCACCTAATAGGTCCAACTTGCCTTAGTACCATTCTCTTGTTCTCAAAAATTTTAAATGCTACTACCTCCAAGGCCTATTGGGCCTAATCCTACTAAGCCCAGTTCCAGGATGTTACAATATGCGAGTTTCCAAACCAGTTACTGTCCACCAATAGGCTATGTGTGTCCATGGTAGTATCCGCTGCTGATACATCCAATCGGAGAGTTGTATTTGCCTAATGCGACATGCTAGTCTATCAAATCAAGTTTAACCTATTTAGTGTCTAATGATAATTGTAGTGGGAATCATTTCACTGGGAACTCATTAAGTTCTCAAAACTTACCCAGTTACTTTTTCTTATTTTCAGGATCCTAGATTAAACGTCAAGCCAGCCAAGAATCAGCTAGATCAACGACCATTTGTGAGCCTTCTTTGTTTTTCATGGGTAACATGTATTTGCTGGGGGTACTTGGTTGATTGATAGATGCCACCATTTATAAGTCACCAGACTGTATTTTGAAAACGATAATTTGTACTTGAAATGTTTACTGATAGCCTTGTTGGCTTTTCTTTTTATTAAATATGGTTTGTGGAAATATAAGATTGAATTGAGTTGAGTTCTAAAACTATAGGTCAAGCAGTAATTCGAAAGAATATTTTGTACTTGGAAGGCTATTTACTTGTACCTTTAATATTTAAAGTGGCGTGTTATTATTTTAAATTTTTGTTTTTCAAGTATATATATTCAAATTATCGGTACACTGGTTTGGAAAATGGGTACCCGCCAAAGTGCAAAGTTATTTAAAAAGAAAAGCTTAGTACCTTCAACGGTTTGACTTGTGGCACTCTATACCCGGATCTAACGACCAGGTCAGGCGTGGGGTGTTATAGACCGATTATGGTATTTCTTGCATTGCCCCACCAACTCTAATATATTAAATTCCCACTTAATCGTTGTATATATAAAACAGTTAATAGGGTAAAAATGTAATAATGTACCACAAAAAACATATATTTTTGTTTAAATAGTTTTATGAATAATTATGTTTGAATATTTAATTGACTTTAAAATTTTTAAAGATATTGAAGTTAAGTGGTAAAAAGTAAATTGAAGCGAAGTGGAGTGAGATAGGGATGGATGTATCTAACATTCATGGAGGTAATAGTAATTTTAAAATTATACATTTACAGTGGAGCGGAGCTAGTGATGGAGCAAAGTGTGTCAACTATGGAGCGGTGGTAGATTTAGCAGCATCCACCCCAGTTTGCTCTATTGCCATCCCTAGCGAAGCGTGGTAACCATATTAGTTTTATTAATTTTTTGGACGAATATTAATTTTATTAATACTAGGTTTTTCACACCCACAATATGAGTGAATAAAATATTTTATATTAAAAATATATTTATAAATTTATTTCAACAAATTATTGTTGGTGGAGTGGTAAGAGATTTTCATATGAATTTGTTGGTTTTGTGTTAAATTCTTAAATAATGTTTTTCAATTGTTTTATTTGAAGATTATATAAAGTAAGAAAAGACAAAATGTCATTATAACAATATTAAATACCCTTTAAAATAAGGTCATTTTAGGAATTTTACAATTGATTTGGTCTTGAGTTGACTCAATACACCAACTCAATCATCCATTTTATATATAGTATATATATACAAATACATAACAAATTTACTAAAAATCCTATCATATGGGTATGCATATAGAGACCACATATTCGTAATATCAATGTATGTGTAAAAATAATTACAATAAATAATGAAATGTATGGTTTGAAATTAATTAATAATACACAAAACATGAATATTGAAATGAAAATATTAAATTATAAATAAAATAAAATTTAAACATATAAATACATTAAATTAAGAATACTAAATGCATTACAGTTATTTATTATGGTGTTGTCATCAATTATGAGTTAGTGTCGAGTTGACTTATAACCAAGGTAGTCAGTATCGTATCGGTGGACGTCCCATTTTTCTATTGGTATTGGTACGCACCGATACTAGTCTATTTCAGTTCACCATTTCAAATTTATTGTTATTTTTGTAAAACATTTTATGTTTTTATATATATATATATATATATATATATATGAAAATGATTTACGATATCAAATAATAAAATAAATCTCAAATATAAAATACTCATAAAAAATAAAACTTTAATTCAAGTGGTAAAGAAAATATGATAAAATGTTAGTGACATGGCTTTAAATCTCACACGGCACAAAATTTAAGATTCCAAAAAGTAAAAATAAAATACTTATAAATTGTATAAAATTTTTTTAATAAGCTTCACAAATACAATCCATCATTAAGTGTTTGTTTGGATAGCACAGATAATTAAATGAAATTGTAATTACAACCCTAGCAATAACACTCTCTTGTAATTATAAATAATTGTAATTTCATGGATGTCTTTAGTTGACATAGTATAATTACATTGTAATTTTCTTTGTTATGTTTCAGAGTACAAATTATAATTACACAACTAAATAATTTATATTTTTAAAAATATTAATTACTATAAAAATTATTAGTATGATAAAAATAATTTCTAAATAAGTAACAAAAATTAAAATCAAATTATCATATGTTTTAGGTTAGTCTAAAAAAGTAGTTGTGTAACATCCTAAATTAGGGGTTGTTTGTAATTTAATTATTTTCCCATGTGTGTGCTTGAAGAATGAATACTATGATTGCTAAGCATGTTCTAGGGTCTAGAAATAACCCCGAGCTAGGCCTGACTTAGGACTGGAAATTTCTTTTTAAATGTTTAAAAGGAGGGAGCTAGGTGAGATAGTGGTTAAGAAAAATTCCGGGAGAAGCATGACACAAAGAATTAATTGGCAAAGTGGCTTTCATGCGCCACTTAAAGGCTTCGAGGTGACGATTGGGCGTGTCTTGGGTTGAATCTTGGGAGTTACAAGGGGATGTGTTTTATTTTTTTGGGCTTTTTTACGTTAAAGGAAAGGGGCCAAGTTAGAAGGCTTTAAAAGATTTTTGTGGGTGAGTTTGGGCATGAAAGTCTATTTGGAAGAGTGGCTTGGGCGTTGAAAGGGGTCATGCGCTTGCCTCCACCAGACTCGTGTTCGAACCAAAGAAGGCTGCAGTTGGTATTTTATTTTTTTCCCAAGTGGCGTGAATGGGAGAGTGAGTGATGGCTTGCATGTGGGACTCTTATTATGATAAGCCTTGTTTTTTTCACTAAGAAGAGTGATTATTTTGATTTTATTTCTTTTTATTTTTGAAGAGGTGATAAAGGAGGGGATAGAAGATAGGTATTGTATTTAATCTCACTAAATAGGTGATAATTAAAAGCAGGAAATTATCACAAAAAGAGAGGAGTTGGCCGAATTTGGGACACCTTAGGGGCATCCACAATCCGCTTGAATATAGCAAGGAAGTGCCAAAAATTCATCAAATTATATCTTTTCTTTTTCTCTTGTTGCTGGCTGAATTCTCCCTAGCCACAATAGCCAAAATTTTTCAAAAATTCCTAGCTTCTTTTTCTTCTAATTGGCCTAATCTACCACTCCCCTTCTACTAAAATTTCACCTTCCTTTTTTTCTGCTAGCCGAATATCTCTTCCATAAAGGGCTTAAGCCGAATCACCCCTAACTAAGGTGTTGCCGATTTCAATAGTGTGGTAAGGACTCTCTCTGTGTTTAAATCTTTTATTCTTGTTTTGGCCAGCCGAAACCATGAGACTTAACCACGTATTTTTGTGTATGACCGAACCTATTCAAGGTCTTGGATTTGTAACCCTTGTTGGAAGCCGTGAAGGGAAATTGAGAGGTCTTCAGGGATTTAAGGTGAGCATGGTATGTAGGTTGACATTTGGCCAAAGGCCATGTTATGTATTTTAAGTGGTGACCGATTTTTATTGTGGGTTGTTTAAGGAATTTCGGTAGAGTCTTAATCAAGAGACGTTTTCGGGATTTGTTTGGAAACCAAATCCATTTAAGGTAAGTGCCGCAAAAGAGCCTTTGGTATTAAGTTGTTATGGCCGAATGGGCCTATGTCACTAATCTTGTTGTTGGTAGAATATAGGTCAAAGGATCTAGCATGAGATCGGATCTTCTGGATCTAGGAATTTCGGTAGTAACAGGTGTGTAAACTCTTACACACTTTATTAGCATATATTGTTTATTATGTTGTTGTATAACCTTTTGTGTTGTAACTTAGCCTTGTGGGCATAGGCATGGATTCCGGGTAAGTCCCCTATTACGTGATCTATGATATATGATTTTGTATGCCATCATATGTTGTTGGATGCTATGCTATACATAAATGCATGATATATGGGATTATGACATTTGTTATGTAAGCATGATGATGGTGGGATTGATGAGAGGAGGGGGATGATTTCTATGGACTGTCACTAGTGGCTTTGACCACAAGATGGGTTGGCCCCATCAGATTAATTGTGACTTCGGTCACCAATAGTTTTGATCACACCGTTGATAAATCGTGACTAAGTCCCAGTGGTTTGGTACCACCAGTGGTTTTGACCACATTATGATATTTGTGACCTATGGTCATCGATGGTTTTGACCACATGATGGGTTGGCCCCATCATTTGATTTGTGACTCTAGTCACGGTGGTTTTGACCACCGGTGGTTTTGACCACACGGGATAGTTAAAGGAGTACGGATGGTTAGTGGGGTTGCATGTTTGCATGTTGTTAATAATTTGTGTATGAGTTGCATTTAGGGTGGGGATTTACACTTGAGTCTTGGTGACTCACCCTTCCCAAATTATTTTGTAGATGAGTAGATCGGAGATGGAGCCGAGAGGACTCGAGGCGCCATGCTTAATCGTTGGATTTGAATTTAATTTATTATAGTTAAGTTTATTTATTTTCTTTTCTAAGTTTTTAATTTGGGTTGTAATAAGGCCGCTAATTTTTATTTGGATGTTTATATAGTTATTTTATTTTACTTATGCTATACTACAAATGAACTTGCAAATGTTAAGTAAATCGGTTAAAAGCAACATTTTCAAATTAAATAACTTTTACGAGTTTTCAAAGATGTTACCATCGGTAACAAAATTTACCAAGTTAACAATAACTCGATCGACTTTAAAATTTTACACGATCAAATGTTTCCAAAGGGTTTTTCAACACAACCAGTTTACAAAAAATAATCCCAACCGAGTTTTATCAAACCTGTTTTAATACCTTAGTCATATTTTATCAAGTTTTCACCGGACACTCAAAATGTTTCAAATTATTTTACTCGTAACATACCGGATCCGGTTAGGACTCATGGGTCGGGTTTGGGTGTTACATTTTTGTATCGAGCCCAATTCAAAACTTCTCTTGTGAGGCCCAAGGCCCAAAATGTTTTATTTTTATTAGTAGGCCTTATTGAAATATTTTGGGAAGCTGTTTATGGTTTGAATAAAGATGGCATCAAGTCTCCGCACCAATCCGCCTGTAAGTAATTCTATCTATTTTGTGAATATATGATAGGGGTAGAAGGGTAAATTGGGAACGAGAATATTAGAATAAGGAATTGTTGAACCCTAGGGTTAGCGTACCCCAACAAACAATGCATAAGATTTAATAATTCCTAAACAACCCCGTGAGTTGTCAATGAAAGCGGGGATATGGAAATCGTTATACGCATGTTCAGGATTGGATTCTGGGGCACGGTATTTAAGCGATCTTAGTGACTCACCTCCTACTCACTCGAATCCTACCCAGTGCGAAGTGACGGTTCATCCTAGTGAGATGACACACTCACAAAGCTAAACTTAATAATTAAAACCCGAAAGGGACTAGCGCTTTGTTTTGAAGTAATTAAAACCTTGGTTTTAAAAAAATGACCAAAATACCCCGGTTTGTAAACTACCAAAATACCTCCGTATGAAAAATTTCCAAATAAGAAAAATTCAAAATAACCTTCTTTGTGAAATCAATTGGAACCAAATTTTGGAAATCTTGTTAAAAAATTACTAAAATACCCTAGTGATAAAATTACGAAATTGCCCCTAACCAATAAAATTACCAGAATGACCTTGATTTTCAAAATTTTGTAACATCACTGTTCTTGAAAATGCAATTCTCAAAAAGAACCCTCAAAGTTTTACAACTTTTGAAATATCCCTGATTTATTAAATTTTACAAATTCACCCTGATTTGTGAAAATTACGAAATACCCCTGAGGTCCAAAATTATCGAAATACCCTCGAATTTTAAAATTTATTCAAAATACCTCGGTAATTTAAAAGTTCCAAAAACTTTTTTGACAAAATCATCCGAGAACTTTTATTTTCAAAAAATTACAAAAAAAATACCCCTATAGGACAATTAACGAAAATACCCCCAGGATAGGGCAGACAGAATATCCGTTGAGTGAATGTGAATGGGAGATACTAAGGAATGGATGTATTTTTCTATGAATTAGGATAGAAAACTTGAACTTTGAATGATCGAAAGAATCCCTATTAAGCTCTCTTCATAAAATTTCTTCGTGGATAACTAGTGAAACAAGTACTAATGCATAAAATTCTTAATCAGATAAACGCAAATGGGAATAATGAGTACAAGAGGTCGTGGACGTCCGTCGCGTGGTCGCGGTAGAGGTAGGATGACCTTGTCGGAGCCAGCAGGGTCTGGTCATGGGTCTGAAAATGAGATGCCGGATCTGCCAGCGGCGGAAACTAAATTTCAAGATCAGACCGGTGGTAATGATGTAGTATCTCAAGTCAGACACGAGTATTGAAACGAGTTGCCAAAGGCGGGCGCGAAAGTGCAAGAGCTCAGAATCGTGGTTGAACGACTCTGCTAACTGAACGGAGGTGTTTAGAGGAGTTTCTAGAGTGGCACCCAAATGCGGAATATTGGTTAGAATCTACTGAGAGGATCATGGGTGACCTAGATTTTACAGCTGAGGAGAAGTTGAAGGGTATAATCTCTCTGCTTTAGGATGAGTCATATCAGTGGTGGTTCACTGTAAGAGATGGAGCGATGGCGAAAGATCTCACGTGGGAATTCTTTAAGGCCACCTATCAAAAGAAATATATAGGAACTAGCTACGTGGATGCGCATGGAATGCTTTTTGAACACGGTTCGAGGTAATAAGACAGTGGCGGAGTATGAGGTCAATTTCTCCGGTTGAGTAGGTATGCTCGTGGTATTATGGGTACCGAGCATGAACGCCGTGTCGAGTTGAAGATGAAAATGAGAGATGAGTCGAGGATGATGATAGCTCCACAACAGGAGCGGGAGTTCACCGCCCTAGTGGAGAAGTCTAAGGTTTGAAGGGTAAGGCGATCGATTAAGGAGAATCGGGATAGGAACTGGAATAAGAGGAGTCCGGATCTTCAAAGTTTTCTAGTAATCAAGAAAAGAGGACGAGGTTTGGTGGGTCGGATCAAGTCGCTAGGCTCACTGCTGTCGCCAATTCTCAATGGCCACCACTTGGTGTGCTTGGTGTGGAAAATCTCACACGGAGAGTGTTGGAATGGTAATCGGGATGTTTCAAATGTGGGTCCATGGAACATCGAGTTAGAGATTGTCCAAAAAGGCGCCTAGGCCGAGGTCGGAGGTCGGGATCGTGCACCTAGAATAGAAGGGATAACCAATGACCTCCGAGAGGTCGTGGTGCGGGAAGATGAGGTAATGGTGTTGGCAGAGATCGGGGCACCGAGGAGAGGTACCGCATGTAATCGAGGCTAGGCAACCTGGTTTGGTCTATGTCATGAGGCGTCAAGAGGAGGGCGGACGACCGGACGTCATAACCCAGATGTTCTTGATCTTTGGTGTACCCTATAGTACCTTGATTGACATTGGCTCAACCCACTCATACATTGCTAGTAGCGAGTGGAAACTCTACACTTAGACTCGACTTTACTTCTAGGAAGATGACCGTATTAAGCCCTCTAGGTCACTCAGCAGAAGTGAGTAAACTCTATAGAACGCACTTCTAGAACTCCAAGGGTCGTGTTCTTGGTCGACTTGATGGAACTACCATTTTGGGAGTTCGATTTAATCCTCGGGATGGATTGGCTAGTAAAGTATCAGCTAGCCCGGATTGCATGACTAAGCGCATGGTGTTAAAGACCATGGAAGGAGAAGAGGTGGTGATGATAGGTAAAAGGAGAGATTACCTATCTAATCTGATTTCTGCGTTGAAGGCGAAAAAGATGGTTAGGAAGGGTTGTGAAGCTTATGTGGTGCATGTCTGTGCTTTGGAAGCTAAGGAGGTTGCTGTGAGAGATGTCCGGACCGTAAGAGACTATGTTGATGTGTTTCCAGAGGAACTTCCGGTCTACCTCCGGACCGTGAGGTTGAATTTGGTATATATATGTTACCCGAAATCGCACCAGTATCTATAGCTCCGTATCGAATGGCGCCGAAAGAATTGGTAGAGTTGAAGGTGCAGATTCAAGAATTGTTGGATAGAGGGTTCATCCGACCAAGTGTATCGCCTTGGGGGGCTCCAGTGCTTTTTGTCAAGAAGAAGGATGGAACAATGAGGATGTGCATAGGCTATCAATAATTGAATAAGTTGACAATAAAGAATTGATATCCTTTGCCCAGGATCGATGATTTGTTCGATCAACTCAAAGGCGCATCGGTGTTCTCTAAGATTGACCTTAGGTCAGGGTACCATCAGCTTAAGGTGAAGGAGGCTGATGTCCACAAGATGGCATTCCGTACTCGGTATGGACACTACGAGTTTCTGGTAATGCCTTTTGGTTTGACGAATGCACCGGCCGCGTTTATGGACATGATGAACCAAGTTTTCCAACCCTATCTGGACCGATTTATCGTGGTGTTCATAGACGATATTTTGGTGTACTCGAAGTCTGAGGAGGAGCATGACGCACATCTTCATGTGGTTCTGCAAGTTCTATGGGAGAAACAGTTATACGCCAAATTCAGCAAGTGTGAGTTCTGGCTCAATGGGGTAACTTTTCTAGGGCATGTAGTTTCAGCTGAGGGCATCAGGGTGGATCCCCGTAAGATCGAGGTAGTTTTAGATTGGAAACCACCTAAGTCAGTTACGAAAATTCAGAGTTTTCTAGGGTTGGCAGGATATTATCGGAGATTTGTGGAAAATTTCTCCTTAATCGCAGCACCGTTGACTAAGCTGCTGAGGAAAGAAGTTTCGTTTGTGTGGTCAGAGAAGCAGCAAGAGAGTTTCGATAAGCTAAAGAGGATATTGATGAAGCACCGTCTTGATTCACCAGAGGCGGAAGGAAATTCACTGTGTATTGTGATGCATCGCATATCGGTTTAGGTGTGTCTTGATGCAAGAAGGAAGGTGGTTGCTTATGCATCACGACGAGTTGAGGCCTCACAAAGCTAACTATCCAACACATGATTTGGAATTGGCTGCTATGGTTTTTGCCTTGAAGATTTGGAGGCACTACCGTATGAGGAGAAGTCGGTGGTGTACACGAATCACAAAAGTCAAGTACCTCCCGACTCGTAAAGATTTAAATCGAGGCGCGGAGGTGGATTGAGTTATTGAAGGACTATGACTGCTCAATCGAATACCATCCGGGGAAGGCTAATGTGGTAGCTGATGCATTGAGTCGAAAGGTGGTAGCGGATTTGCGAGCAATGTTTGCTCATCTAAGTCTCTATGAGGATGGGAGCCTTTTGGCAGAATTAAAAGTGAAGCCGTCTTAGATTAAGGAGGTCAAAGAAAGACAGATGACCGATGAAGCTTTGAATACTCGGAGGTTACAAGTACAGAATGGTGAGGCCGAAGATTTTAGCTTGGGCAGTGATGGAGTGTTGTACTTTCAGGGGAGAGTATGCATGCCTAAGGATGATGATTTGAGGCAGCGAATCCTTAAAGAAGCTCATAGCAGTCCGTACGCTATGCACCAGAGAAGCAACAAGATGTATCGGGATTTAAGGGAGCAGTTTTGGTGGTCGAGTCTTAAGCGGGAAGTAACCGAATTGGTGGGCAAATGTCTGACATGCCAGCAAGTTAAGGCTGAGCATCAATTGCCATCAGAGCTGTTACAGCCAGTAAAGATCCCACAGTGGAAGTAGGAGGAGATTACTATGGACTTTGTAAGTGGGCTTCCCCTTACGCCCAGTAAGAAAGATACGTTTGGGTGATAGTAGACCGGTTGACTAAGTCGACTCATTTCATATCGGTAAGTATTGACTACTCACTTTAAAGATTAGCCAAGCTGTATATAGCAGAGATAGTGCGGTTGCATGGAGTACCGATATCTATTATCTCAGATCGGGATCCCCGGTTTACGTCAAGATTCTGGAAGGCTTTATATCAAGAGTTAGGCACGAAGTTGAATTTCAGCACGGCTTTTCACCCGCAGTCTGATGGACAATCTGAGAGGGTTATCCAAGTGTTGGAAGATATGTTAAGGGGCTATGTTTTGGACTTAGTGGTAGTTGGGAGGAGTACCTACCTTTGATGAGTTCGCTTATAACAATAGTTATCAGTTTAGCATTCGATGGCAACCGTATGAGGTATCAGATGGTCAAAATACCGTACTCCTACATGTTGGACGGAACTAGGAGAGCGGCAGATGTTGGGTCCAAAGTTAGTGGCGGAGACGGAGGATAAGGTTAGAGTAATTCTGCCTCGTCTTAAGGAGGCGCTTGACAGCAAAAATCTTCTACCGATCTTAAGCGCAGAGAGGTTGAATATCGATGGGTGATAAGGTCTTCTTGAAGGTATCACCTTGGAAGAAGGTGTCTTGAGATTTGGCCGGAAGGGAAGCTAAGCCCTAGATTCATCGAACCGCATACGGTGTTGAAACGTGTGGGACCGATAGCTTACCACTTGAGTTGCCGGTGAAATTGAGCGGATCCATGATGTCTTCCATGTTTCGATACTGAGGCGCTATCGATCAGATCCCTCACACGTTGTGCCGGTTGAAGAAATTGAAGTGAACTTGGACTTGTCTTTCGAGGAGGAGCTTGTACAGATTTTGGATCGAGATGTCAAAGTTCTGCGAAGGAAGTCAGTGCCTTTGGTAAAAGTGCTATGGCGAAACCATGGTACGGAGGAGGCCACATGGGAACCCGAGGATGTGATGTGCAAAGAATACCCCAACTCTTTCGATCCGTAATTTCGAGGTCAAATTCTTTTTAAGGGGTAGAACTATAACATCCTAAATTAGGGTTGTTTGTAATTTAATTATTTTCCCATGTGTGCTTGAAGAATGAATACTATGATTGCTAAGCATGTTCTAGGGTCTAGAAATAACCCCGAGCTAGGCCTGACTTAGGACTGGAAATTTCTTTTTAAATGTTTAAAAGGAGGGAGCTAGGTGAGATAGTGGTTAAGAAAAATTTTGGAGAAGCATGACACAAAGAATTAATTGGCAAAGTGGCTTTCATGCGCCACTTAAGGGCTTAGAGGAGACGATTAGGCGTGTCTTGGGTTGAATCTTGGGAGTTACAAGGGGATGTGTTTTATTTTTTGGGCTTTTTGGCGTTAAAGGAAAGGGGCCAAGTTAGAAGGCTTTAAAAGATTTTTGTGGGTGAGTTTGGGCATGAAAGTTGATTTGGAAGAGTGGCTTGGGCGTTGAAAGGGTCATGCGCTTGCCTCCATCAGTCCGTGTTCGAACCAAAGAAGCCGCAGTTGGTATTTTATTTTTTCCCAAGTGGCGTGAATGGGAGAGTGAGTGATGGCTTGCATGTGGGACTCTTATTATGATAAGCCTTGTTTTTTTTTGGCTAAGAAGAGTGATTATTTTGATTTTATTTCTTTTTATTTTGAAGAGATGATAAAGGAGGGATAGAAGATAGGTATTGTATTTAATCTAACTAAATAGGTGATAATTAAAAGTCGGAAATTATCACAAAAGAGGGAGTTAGCGAATTTGGGACACCTTGGGGCATCCACAATCGGCTTGAATATAGCAAGGAAGTGCCAAAATTCATCAAATTATTTCTTTTCTTTTCTCTTGTTGTTGGCCAAATTCTCCTATCCACAATAGCCAAAATTTTTCAAAAATTCCTTGCTTCTTTTTCTTCTACTTGGCCGAATCTACCACTCCCCTTCTACTAAAATTTCACCTTCCTTTTTTTTCTCGCTAGTAGAATATCTCTTCCATAAAGGGCTTAAGCGAATCCCCTAACTAAGGTGTTTGATTTCAATAGTGTGGTAAGGACTCTCTCGTGTTTAAATCTTTTATTCTTGTTTTGGCCATTTGAAACCATGAGGCTTAATCATGTATTTTTTGTATGACCGAACCTATTCAAGGTCTTGGATTTGTAACCCTTGTTGGAAGCCGCCGTGAAGGGAAATTGAGAGGTCTTCCGGATTTAAGGTGAGCATGGTATGTAGGTTGACATTCGCCAAAGGCCATGTTATGTATTTTAAGTGGTGACCGATTTTTATTATGGGTTGTTTAAGGAATTTTGCAGAGTCTTAATCAAGAGACGTTTTCGAGATTTGTTTGGAAACCAAATCCGTTTAAGGTAAGTGTCGCAAAAGAGCCTTTGGTATTAAGTTGTTATGGCCGAATGGGCCTATGTCACTAATCTTGTTGTTGGTAGAATATAGGTCAAAGGATCTAGCACGATGAGATCGGATCTTGGGATCTAGGAATTTCGATAGTAATGTGTTTAAACACACTTTATTATCATAGATCGCTTATTATGTTGTTGTATAACCTTTTGTGTTGTAACTTAGCCTTGTGGGCATAGGCATGGATTCCGGGTAAGTCCCCTATTACGTGATCTATGATATATGATTTTATATGCCATCATATGCTGTTGGATGCTATGCTATACATAAATGCATGATATATGGGATTATGACATTTGTTATGTAAGCATGATGATGGTGGGATTGATGAGAGGAGGGGATGATTTCTATGGATGTCACTAGTGGTTTTGACCACAAGATGGGTTGGCCCCATCGATTAATTGTGACTTGGTCACCAAAGTGGTTTTGACCACACCGCTGATAAATCGTGACTAAGTCCCGGTGGTTTGGTACCACCATGGTTTTGACCACATTATGATATTTGTGACCTATGGTCATCGATGGTTTTGACCACACGATGGGTTGGCCCCATCATTTGATTTGTGACTCTAGTCACGGTGGTTTTGACCACCGGTGGTTTTGACCACGGGGTAGTTAAAGGAGTACGGATGGTTAGTGGGGTTGCATGTTTGCATGTTGTTAATAATTTGTGTATGAGTTGCATTTCCGGTGGGGATTTACACACCGAGTCTTGGTGACTCACCCTTTCCAAATTATTTTGCGAGATGAGTAGATCGCGGAGATGGAGCCGAGAGGACTCGAGGCGCCATGCTTAATCGTTGGATTTGAGTTTAATTTATTATAGTTAAGTTTATTTATTTTCTTTTCTAAGTTTTTAATTTGGGTTGTAATAAGGCCGCTAATTTTTATTTGGATGTTTACATAGTTATTTTATTTTACTTATGCTATACTACAAATGAACTTGCAAATGTTAAGTAAATCGGTTAAAAGCAACATTTTCAAATTAAGTAACTTTTACGAGTTTTCAAAGATGTTACCATCGGGTAACAAAATTTACCAAGTTAACAATAACTCAGTCGACTTTAAAATTTTACACGATCAAATGTTTCCAAAGGGTTTTTCAACACAACCAGGTTTACAAAAAAATAATCCCAACTGAGTTTTATCAAACCCTGTTTTAATACCTTAGTCATATTTTATCAAGTTTTCACCAGACACTCAAAATGTTTCAAATTATTTTACTCCGTGACATACTAGATCCGGTCAGGACTCATGGGCCGGGTTTGGGGTGTTACAGTTGATAATACGATTATTAATAGAAATAGAAAGAAAAATAAACATCGTATACAATTTTATTTAATTGTTCTGGTACATATTTTGTTGACTAATTTCATCATCATTTAAATTTGAATATGCATTATTAAAATTATCAACATCTCATTCTTCCATGGACTCTACGATTGAAGTTATGAAATATGCAACATGCTGGGTAAATGACCAATATATACCAATTTTTAAAAAATTCACGGAAATGGGCCAAACATTTAATTATTTACGGAAAAGGGCTATTTACCCCAAAAATCGTCCACGTCAGGGCGTTTCCAGGGGATGCAGCAGGAAAACGCGTCCACGAGAGAGCGTTTTCTGCCACATCAGCAAAAAATGCTTCCTTGAGGGCGCGCTTTGCTAATGTGGCAAAAATGCTCCCCCAAGGATGCATTTTAGCCCGTATTTTTAAAAAAAACTATTATCGAATTTTTTAAAAATTTACGAGAATAAACCTTTATAAAGGCTCAAAGTGACAACACCATTTTTTTAAGGTGTTATCAATTAATAAGGAAATATAACTTACAAAGGAAATCTTTATATAGACCCAAAGTCTCATTTTCTTTGTTTTCTTAAGCAATGTGATATATGAGATATGTCTATATTATATAGACTCATGAACAGTTTTGCAGCTTGTTCTTAAACAATGTGGGATTCCTTCTTTTTTTAACTAACAACATGAGATTAAAGGCTACACTATAAATCTCTAGTTGGTAATATATTTCAATCTGAACAATTGCTGCATGCCCTCATTTTTGCTTTTTATTTTATCATGGTTTAAAGTAGTAACACAAACAGTTTCTCACTCCATCCTCTTCTATCAATTTCCCAAGCTGAAAAGATTTCCGAGCAAGACGATATACTAAGAGCTTAGAAATGTGAAATCTTTGGCTAAAATGTGAAATCTTTGGCTAAAGTTTTCCCCTTCTTTAATATTTCAGTTTTCTCTTTGTGGCTAAAATTGATAAGCACAAAATTAAAAATATTTCCTAGTATAAACACAACATCTTGAATGTTTATTATATTATTGATTTTGTAGTTTTAAATATATATTTTTATTATGATAAAGATTTATCACATTTTAAATAAAATTATATTTTTATTAAAATTTTTGTTTAATTAAATTTATTAAATGAATTTAGATTTTGTCAATAAAAACTTTATTGAATGAATTAATATCATAATGCATAAAAACTTATAAATTAGAATTTAGATTTTGTCAAAAAAATTTTATTCAATGAATTAATATCATAATACATAAAACAGTTAAATTTTATATTGAATTATCTTATATTTAAAGTATTATTTTTATTAACCATAAGAATTACATTATTTTAGTTTTAAATATCACATGTTATGTAATTTTATTTTGTATATAGTACATTTATATAATATAAGCTAATATATTATATTATGTATATATTGTCTCGATTAATATAGTTATATTTATTATTAAAAATATAAAATGACGAGTAGGGAGTATTAATTTACAATATGTCAAAATTCTTGTCCTATAAAAATACTTTAAAATTATTAAGAATTATTTTATTATTATAATATTTTGAATATCAAATTAATTGATATATTTTAATTATGCTTTCTAATTAATATTTTAAATAATGTTACTTTGCATCAGTTACTTTGCATTTCATCTCATGTTGTTAGTTAAAAGAGGAAAGAATCCTACATTATTTAGGAACAAGTTGCAAAACTGTTCATGAGTCTATATATAGACATATCTCATAGCTTACATTGCTCAATAAAACAAGTAAAATAGTACTTTGGGTCTATATAAAGATCTCCTTTGTAAGTTATATTTCCATATTAATTGATGACACCTTAAAAAATAGTGTTATCACTTTGAGCCTTTATAAAGGTTTATTATCGTAAATTTTTAAAAAATTCGAGATTAGTTTTTTTTTTAAAATATGGGCTAAAACACGTTCTTAGGGGAGCGTTTTTGCCACATCAGCAAAGCGCGCCCTCAAGAAAGTGTTTTTTGCTGATGTGGCAGAAAACGCTCCTTCGTGGATGCGTTTTCCTGCCGCATCTCCTGAAAACGCGCTGAAGTGGACGCATTTTGAGGGGAAATGGCCCTAACATGCTATTACGATCCAACATTGATTTTTATGTTATTCTAAGATAATGTTGTTAATATGAGAATTTCTTTAGAACAACAAATATCTTCTCTACCATATTTCAAAGCATTAAATGTTTTAAATTAAAGAGTTTGCAATATGTTTATAATGCATGTATCTGGTACCATTCTTTCAAATTATACCATATCCCACAATATAATGCAAGAATACCATTTTATTTGTATAATTAGCATTGACCTTATAATATTTAAGTTCATAGTCCAAATAGTATGTAGCTTTAATTGTAAAAACTTATATAAACTTAATTTGGACAAAGAGTTATGTTAGGTTATAACCCTTTTTATAAGTAGTAAATTAAGTAAAAATAATATATAATTTATAATATATAACCTTATATAAAAAAGTTTTATAAGTTATCTAAAACTTTCATAATACTTCTTATAAATAATATAATTTTTTATAACATTAGAATGTTATTTTTTTATAATTTATAAGTTACGATAAAAACCTATAACATTTTTTTATGAATAATTATTTTTTATAATTATATATTAAACTCTTTTATAACATGTAAATTGTTTTTATAATAATTTTTTTGCCATAGCTTTAGAAATTTTTAAGATTTAGATAATATAATTTTGTTATAACTTTACAAAATACACAAATTATTTTTATAATATAATTTTTAGGATTCATAATATAAATTTTTTTGTCATAACTATCCCAAACACTCGAATGTGTTTATGCTTATAATATAATTTTTAAACTTGCAATAAAATATTTTTTAAAATTGGATTTGAGTTTTAAATATTTTTATAATATAATTTTAGGATCTAATTACTAGGTGACTTTTAAACACTACCTAAACAAACTCAAAATAAACAACCAAAAAAATTATTCCATAAATTAAATAATAAGATCATCTCATTCTATGTATATAACGGTTCATAAATAAACAATCCAAAATAATTAATAAAAATTAATTTAATTTTAAAATATATTTTAAAATTATAAAATTATTTTTTGGACTAAATTACCAATAAATGCTGAATTTTTTAAAATTTACCAGATTAGGCGTTTTTTGGAAGAATTATGAAAATAGGCCGATTTTACGAAAATGCTTCCATGTAGACACATTTTCAGGTGTAATGTTGAAAAACGCCTCCTAGGTTGATGCATTTTCTGCATACTTCCAGTAAAATGTTTCCAATTGGACGCGTGTTTGCCTAATCACCTTAAAATCTTCCAACTGGAAGCACTTTCCCCCTCCAACAGCTACTTTTCCAACGACTAATTAAATAACCATCCCCCCAACGATCACTTTCCCTCCTATAAACCCCCATTATATTTTTCTCACGAATCACTCTCAAAATTCTCTCAATTCTCTATTAAATTCTTATTTAAATTTTATTTCTCTACAAATTTTTTATTAGAATTATCTTACTATTTTCACAAAATATTTTTGTTATTAAAAATTAATCCGTGTTTTTCAAAATTAACAAATGATCGGATCTCTAATTCGTTTCGATGGCAACCACATTTTCGTCAATTAATTGCAAATGGTAAGAATATTTTTTAATATATTTCAATGTTGTCTAATTTTTTATTACATTGTTATATTTGAAATTAATACTTTGTATATTTTTTACTTAAATAGGTGGAAGATCGAATTTTAGAGTGCTATATTTGTAATCTACTTGCTCCTCCATCACCCTTGATCGAACTGTACTTGAGGGAAGCTAGTTTTTTGCACGTGGTCCTTATAAGTCAGAGGTGTAAGTTAGACCCTATACTCGTAAGCACGTTGGTGGAAAGGAGGAGACCTGAGATGCATACATTTCATCTCTCCACGCGACGAGTGTACTGTCACTTTGGAGGACATGTAGTTACAATTGGGGTTACTAGTGGATGGTTCGGTAGTCACTGGGTTCACGCGGCCGATTGAAAAGGCGTATGCGGTAAACTTTTGGGTTTCATTCTAAAGACGATTTATGGAGGCTGGATTGAAATGAGTTGGTTAAAAAGAATCTTCGAGGGGCTGGATGAGGATTCGACTGAAGTTGAAAGAAAACAACACACTCGGATGTACATCCTTCAGATTATTGGAGGTATCCTGATGTCGGATAAGTCACGAAATCTTGTCCATCTAAGGTGACTTGTTAAAACTCGTCAACTTTAGAGAAGTGGGCGAACTTATTTGGGGCTCCGTAGTGTTGGCGACCTTGTACCGGGAGATGTGTCGAGCGGCACAGCCATAGAAAATTAAAATTGGTGGTTGCATTCTATTACTGCAGCCATGAACGCGGTACCAATTGTCATTTTACGTCCTCAAGCGAACTACGTGATACATTCCCACTTATAACAAGTTATTTCAATAGGTGGAACCATGGGCCGAGTTACGCGAGATTACCAAATGAGCTTCGAGATATATGATTTTTATTAGACCAACAATCAGAAGAGGAGGAATGTATTTATTTAAATTTGAATCATATAATATTAACATAGTCAATTTGAGATTTAGTAGTACGCAAATATTACTAAAGTTTTTATTATTTAATATAGTTTGAATGGACACCATACAAGGATCCGACAATTAAAGAATGTATCATTGAGGAATTCTTTGTAAATTTAAACATTTGGCACGTGAAGTTGTCATTGGTAGTGTACGCTATCGTCGAGATGCACGAGTCGGATAGAGTGTTGCGACAATTCAGATTTTGACAATATATTCCCATGGCACCTAAAGACCTCGACGATATGCATCATATCGATTTAAAGGGTCAAACAGAGTTAGCTTGTGATCTAGATTACAAAGCGAGGAGTTGAAAACTGCTTATGAGGAGGCCACGACGAGCCCCTATACATCCAAGGACTGATGAGGTGGGTCATCGTCAGCACCTATGCAAGAAACGACACCAGTGGTCACACCACCGATGGCCGCACCACTCACTCGTCAATATGTACCGTCTTATTCTGGTGCGTATACTAACCCTTTCATCTTTACACAAGCACTATATATTCCACCACATTTCCTACTTCTACTTCTATGCTAGGTTTTGTTTTCAGACATCCATCCTCGATGTATTACATGCCCATGCCATCTACATTTTAGTGACAACGATGCCGATGATGATGTATAGGCCATTTATGTTCCGGACATCGATTGAGAGTTTAGTTGTTATGTCATTGGTGTATAAGACATAACATAGCTATACCCATACACTATTTGTGTCACAAACACCTTTGGGATCATTATTCTACCAAGGTGGATCGTCTTCCAAACCACCTATTTCTAGACTGAAGGATACACGATGGCAACTAATGCAATCAACCGAAGGCGAAGAAGATGAGAGGCTGAAGCCAGAACCCCAATCGGAGGTTAAACCAATAAGGAATCCAGCATGCAACCGTCGACCACCCCGATGTGGCACAAATTCTAATAAATATTTGGACTGATTTACTTTATCATTGTACTCAATATGTAAACATTTAAATAAATATTAAATGTTTATATTGTACAATGATGTATATTATTATGGTTCTAAATGAATATCGTTTTTTTCATTTCAGTTGGTATTTATTATCATTTCAAAAATTTAAATCAAGACTATATGTGGATATCGTATTATATTAAAATTGATATTAACGATATGTTGTGCTTGTATCGTCTATTCGATGTGGACATGACGGTATTATATGGCCCGAGTCCTAAACCATATGCATAACCTCAGTTGGTTTAACTTATCCCGAATATCCATGTTTCTTGTATTCGAGTCGACGTCAGTCAACCTTTTGGTTTACAACGCAATAATCTATTGGGTAACAACTTAAATGGAGCGCTCGATATAGGCGGCCGCTTATGTTTATCTAAGACTGTAGGAATACATGTCTCCACACGTTATACATGTTTTCTAGTTTGTCCATTTCGTCAACAAAGCTCATGGGATCCACAGATTGATTGCTACTTGTTGTAATTGTATGAGCACATGAAAAATGAAGTACATCAAATCTCTCACAGTCGCAAGTCCTCTGTCTAAGTGTACAGGGTCACCTCCGACAATACCTTGGTCTAGTCTATTGAACTCTGTTACCCAAAACCATAGTTGTTCGTGTGAGTGATACACTAGATGCATACAATTTACTCGTGCTATAGCCTTTCTAATTTCTTTCAGGACATCCTAGCTCTAGATGTGGCCTTCCTGGATCTGACCAACATAAATCATCCCTTGATTCAACAAAAGTTTAGCCAAACAGAAGTATGTCTCTTTTATAATTGAGGTAATCGGCAAATGACGCGTTCATTTCAAAATGGAATTGATGTATTCTGCTAGGTTTGTTGTCATGTAGCTATATCGTAGACCCCCGTCATAAAATTGTATTGATTGATTGAAGGGTATATTATAAAGGTAGCTTACACCTGTATTGTTAATTGCCCGTAAGTTTGCTAACATTTTATGGAAATGGTCTTTCACGAGCTCGTACCCAGTCGAGAGAAATGAATAGTGGCAATTACATACCAAAAAATTTCAAAGAATCTTTAATAGTGGCAATTACATACCAAAGAATTTTAAAGAATCTTTAATAGTGAGGACTCCATGCCCATGTTGGTCACTTGTGCTCACTCAGCATTTGAGGGATAGTATCCATGGTAGTTTGATGCAACATACCTTAGACAGTACCTATGGTGTGTACGATCCTAGAGGCTTCCTTTCCATTCAATTGCAACCAATATTCCAAGTCCCCGATCAAAAATGATGTAAATATCAGATTGGGGTATGCATGCCTCCTCAACCGAGATAGGAGAAAATCACAATCGTTTGTTGACTCTCCAGGTGTGATTGTAAAGGCAATCAACATGATTTTTTTATTGTCGTCTTGTGCGATAGCCAACAACAACCGATGGTTATATCTCCTGTGTATAAAATTACCGTCGATCTATACAAGTGGCTTGCAGTACTAGAATACCTCTCAACATTGCTTGAAAGTCCAGAACAAATGTTTGAACACTCGACATCTATGGAGCAACTAATTATTGTAGTATGAATGACTTGTTTTCATATCGGTTACACAACCTGGGATGTATGTCTCCAAGACCCAACACCACTGCCATTCCTTATTGTATGATGTGTCCCACTCATTGTGCATATTCTTCAATGCCTTTTACTTTGCAATCCACGCTTTGCGGTATGAAGGCGTGTAATCGAACTAAGTACAAATATTTGCAATTAAAACTGACACAACAATCGTAGAACTTGTTTTCACTATAGGTAATATAATGTCTACGATCATCTCAGAATCCAATTTTGGATGATGCTGTGAAATATCTACAACCACATGAGTACATTAAAATAAGCAATTCAACTGTGACGTAACATATATTGGTATTGATACAGTATCGGTCGCAACATACGTATGCGAAGCGGTAAACTTCTTTATGATCTAAAACCTTGTCTTTTTCTTAATAGAAACCATGATTGTCCATCCACATCTATAGTCTTGCATTGCGCACTTCGCCTTGAACTTCTCATATCAGGATTTAACCACGTAGAAGTTTACCTCGTTCTTGATGTTGTATCGCTTCACTGTAGCTACAAAACCATTTTTAGTAGAAAACTCCTTCCCCACTTCAAAATCTCCCGAATCCAATGAAGAACTCGCGTGGCCCAGCCTCTTATGTAGTAGTTTTACAAATTTAACCCATCCTTTGTCGATAGGTCCACATTATGTATATAGGTTAGAGACGAGTACGCCTTGAACCGTAGATCTTCTTCGGTATCTTCTTCAGGATCTTCACCTATTCCAACACCTCTTCCACCATCTTCTAGTTTAGTTAAAATAGGCGATGGTTCAGAAAAACTGCCATATTGGATGTCCCCTTGCCAGTGGACATCTTAGGGAGTACATCATCCCTTTTCATATAGTTGTTGAAACGTCCAAAATCATTTGTCAATAACCAACCACTGGAAGTTGATGTCATTCCTCTGTAAAAGTTCATAGCATTGAACATCGGTGATCGAAGTTCAAATCAATACCACTAATTGAGTGATGTGCATAGGTTGTGTATTCTACTCCACCACTCTAACTTGATTGTTCAGTGTTCTGCCTAACGTAGTTGAAATCTAGGGCTGAGACAGATAAGTGTCTTCACATTGATGATTCTGAAATATCATAATTGAAAGTTCCTAACAAAGTGGTGAACCCACCACACAATTGTGTCATTGGACTACTGGTATGTTCTTTCGTTCTAGCATATTGAAAAGGAATAGATGTTGACATTTGAAGATTTTGGTCTGGCCTTAAAAATTCGGCATATAACTCAAGAAATAGTGATCCACTATCCAGATGCATCTGCAACATCACCTCCAACCCCCTCGCACCTTTGATATTGAAAGCGTCATATTTAACGGGGTCATTTGAAGCACCAAATTGATATTTAAGGACGATACTCTTAGTTGGTTGGATTAGACAATTTTTTGCCTAATTCTTGTCCGTAGTTCTAGCAATTGTATGTTCTGGTTAAAAGCCAGTTGCGCACTGTGTTCTCTAATAAAAAACGACCCCATTCTCGGTGTCACACACTTCACCGTCATAATATATAATAGCATTAATCTATCCACTCATTTTCAACCAAACAATCTATCGAGAGACATTCAAAACAAAAACATTATGCAAAAAATTATTGCTGCAACTAAATATGAACAACAAAAATCAATGCTTACTTTTATGCAAATTGCGTCGTTGCTCCAACTTATATCTTCTCCACGAACTTCTCTTCTTTTGGTCTCCCTAACAACTTTTTATTTGCTTGTAAATGGCTTATACCACTCGAGGCTGAAATATGTTTCATTTATAGATCGAGGATGAGCTTCAAGTTGATTTTGAAAATTTTCCTCGGCTAGTGGGAGGTTGAAATTTGTAGAGAGATGACACTTTAAGCGGACGCCTTTGTCAAAAATCTTGAAAGCACGTCCAACTGGAAGCATTTTCAGTGCCATGCCAGTTGGACGTGCTTTCAGCTGGACGTGCTTTTAGTACTCTTGCTAACAGTGGATCCTGCTTAGAGCATTATCTCTCTACAAATTTCAACCTCCACTTGGGACAAAAACTCATCATATATCTCGAGAATCCCGGAATATATTTTTAGAACCCATCTCGTCAATATTAATGCACTGTGATAAATAATTTACTAAAATATCAATCAAACTAGTATTAAAAATGTGCAAAAATTTTAAAACTAATATTTCATCCTAAACGAGTACTTTGAGTTTCAATGAAAATACGATGTTTTTAAATTTTGAATGCAATAATCAAACCCTAAAACATAAAACACTAACCCTAAAATAAAAAGCCTTAACACTATAATTATCTAGGTGAAAAACACTTTCAGTTGGAAGCTTTTTTAAAAAACACGTTCACTTTGGAGCGTTTTCCTGGAAACACACTGAAAATGCTTTCAGCTGGAAGCTTTTTCAGTTGATTAGTTAGAAAATGCATCCACCTAGGAGCATTTTTCTACATTACACCTGAAAAAGCATCTACGTGGAAGCGTTTTCGTAAAATCAACCTATTTCCATAATTCTTCCAAAAAAAAGACCTAATCTGGTAAATTTAATTTTTTTTGGCATTTATTGGTAATTTAGTCTCTTTTTTTTTTGTACTGGCCGGTACACCATGTTATGACCTATACGGGCGAAACTAATCGATAAGCATCGGTACAATTGGTACCATTCAAAATTTGCATCGGAAGTGGAACCCAAAGTTTATTTTTTTGGTTGGCACAAGCAATTATGGAATGATACTACTACAATGTTTATAGCACTAACTCAATTAACAACATTATCAATATATACAATTGAAAGATGTAATAAAATATGCATAATACAATTGAAATGTAAATATTATATTAAAATAAAGCTTTGATTTAAAGATAAAGTTAATGTTTTATAAATGCAAATAATATAGATTCAAATATAATCTCATGCAAAACTTTTATTGAATTTTTTAAAAAAAAGATTAATATATACCCAAATAATATAATTTATTTTAATTATCACTTTTACATGCCTGGTTAATATTCTATTGATTGTAACACTAACTCATATACGATAATTAAATAGTAGTATAAGATAAAACCTAAATCCCAAAATTAATATAAAACCAAAAATTAAAGTTGAGTGGAACTAAACTATCGCAAATGATTCGAAAAATCTAATGGAATCGAACCCAAGGCTTCATTTAAAACCGCGCCGTTTACCGGATCGAAGTCGAAGGTCGTGATACAGCGCGCAGGCGAATTCTCACGAGGCCCCAGCCGTGTTGAACTCCATCACCAAAACGGAAACTTTGAAAGAATAATTAAGCTTGTAGTATTTGGTCATCCCAGGCGGAGACACCGTCAATGGCGGCATCATCATCGTCACTGACGGCGGTGAGGTCATGGAGAACGGCATTTCTTACTCTGAGAGACGAAGCACTAACAAGCCCTCCTTCCATCCCTCAACTTGTACAATCCCTAATCTTCTCTCACCCTCACTCTCACTCTTCTCTCATATCCGCCGCCTCCGACCTCCCTGCTCACGAGGTTTCTTTTTATTTCCGAAAATTCCACCATCTTTCTTGCTCTTACTTTTCATTTAATGTTAAGGATTTTCGATTGTTTCTTTCAGGTGACTTCCGATCTTTTATTTCTCATCCAACTTGTTGCCAATGCCTCCCAATTTCAACACGATTTGGTCCCTACATTTTCCAACACTTGCCGCTTGGTATTTGAATTTCGATCATACTTGTTCTTATTTGCTTATTTTTTATTTGTTGTCTAGTTGCTAATCCATATCCTTGTTTGCCCCAGATCCATGATGTCAGTCATCGGGTTTCTCTCGATATCAATACCTCATCTTGGGCCTTGCTTCTTCACTCCTTCACCAAAATCATTGATCATTTTCTTGCCAAAGCAACGTCCAGTGCTTCTTTTTATAAACCCACTTTAGAATGCTTGGAAACTCTCAGGTTCGTTCAATTTCACATTCTTTTCTTATCCATTTTTCTTTTATTTTTTATGCTTGCTCGAATTCATTAATAATAACAATATTATTAATTTTTTCAATCCTCAGATATCTTGTCAGTGAAAACCAACGAAAATTCTCTCTGCCAGATGATGTTCAGTTGGTAAATGTTCTTCTTCACATCAGTGGACGTTCTCATACGGATTTAATCTCCTTGTATTCTTCAAGTCGCAATCAAAAGAGTGCTATTGAAATGGGGAAGAAATTACAGAGAAATGGTAGTTTATGGGAAGTTCTAACTGCTTCTTTTACTATGCTTGGTGAACTATATTCAAGGAGCGGTTCTTCCTTTCCAGTTGATATTTGGCAGTCAACCATTCAGGCAAGTTCTCTATTTGGCTTTGGTGGCTTCTGTAAACATGATGCTGAAGTTTGAGTTTTTTTAATTAGGTTTTTAGGAAGATGATGGATTTATTAGCCTCTAAGAATTTGGTTGTGGAAGACATTATCATGTCAAGGTATGATCTTTCCTTCTTATCGGTGGAGAGAACTTGATAAAATAAAAACACGCATTGCTCTTTCAAGTATTAATTAACAAGTTTTCTTGTTGTGTACAGGTTTTATGCTTCTCTTCTGCATTGCCTTCATTTGGTTCTTCTGGATCCTAAAGGTTCTCTTTCAGAACATGTAAGCAAATCATTACAACTTATGGACATAGTTTTAATTTAAATGTTAAATTCTTTTTGCTTTGCTACTGCATGAATGTAATACAGAAGTTACTTTCAGGTGTCTAGTTTTGTGGCATCCTTGCGTATGTTTTTCGTTTATGGCCTTACCAGTGGAAACCAAGTCATATGTGCTGCTGTCAGTTCCAAGGAGAAAGAATTTGGTTCACCAAGGCTTAAGCTGACTTTAGAAGAGCCTAAACGAACAAATAGTACTCCATATAGACCTCCACACTTGCGCAAAAAGGACAATTTAAATACTAGGCAGGCTAAAGCTCTAGATCCTCAGAGTTCTTCTGATCAAATTTCTTCTATGGTTGATGTTACATCATCAGACTCTGATTACAGTGACAGTGATGGATCACTTAAAGATATTAATGATTCTCGATGCTCAAAGATTAGAGTGTCTGCCATTGTTTGTATACAGGTAAGTTTAGAACATCATTCCTTCTTACTTGTGACTACCTTTTGATTTTATTTCCCCAATGTTTATATGCAGCTATAAAGCTTTCTTTGAGGTGATTTTTGAGCTTTCCATATTAAATGTGGAAATTTTTTTAAATGTGGCGGTTTTTTGATCTAGGAATTAGGGGGAATACTCATGAACAATGAGGAAGATACCCAAATCTAGGTCGTTCAGTGTAGACCAATTCTTTTAGAACTGAAAATTTGTAGTCTAAATTGTTAAAATTTCTGATTAATCATATGAATTGAAATTAAATAATTACTATGAAATCAACATGGATATGGCATGAAGGATGGTTTTTTGGTGGTTTGTTTTATATGTTTGATTTGATACTTCATGCATTTAGGATTTCTTATGTCTGTAAATAATTAGGTTGGAAGTCAACTTAAATTGGTTTTTTACTGTTAATTGCTCTCCATGTCCTTCAAAACAACCAAAACTCTATTTTATGCTTCCTAAATCTTTATTAGTACATTCTTAAGTACTCTTTCCTGAACACCTGTCATTTTGTTGATGCTGGAATTTCTGAAGTATCTAGCTGTTTTATATTTGGTTCAAAACTATGATCTGATAGCCCTTTACCTCTTTTAGTTTTGGGATAGTATTTATCTTGTTACTGTGATATTGTTTTCTGCCACTCCTGGATTAACAATATTGTGTATTGATGCTATCAAAACATGGACACCTCATGTCTTATTAATTTTTTATTTTATGGTTTTCAAAATTTGGTGGAATGGCACTTCTTGCATGGTGGCATTTTGTGGCTCCATTTTGGCCATTAATGGGAAAGGTACTAGTGAATGATCTCATTGTCCCTAAAAAAGGAAGAGTGCCCTAATTCTTTAATTGCTCCAAAAGACATGGATTAATGTGCGTGTACTTTCACTTTGTGCAAGCACATGAACTTGAATCTGAATCAAGGCTTCTTTGGTTGCGTGTTTCTGGTGTAGGATCTTTGTCAAGTTGATCCCAAATCGTTTACATCTCAATGGACAATGCTTTTGCCAACCAATGATGTACTACAACCAAGGTAATGTAATCCTATTATTGCTCTATTGAGCTATTTTCCATGAAGTTTTTTATCATTTTGTTTTCCTGTAGCAAGTCTTTCTGTTCCATTTATTTAACATACCTGACTGCAGAAAATTTGAAGCCACTTTGATGGCATCCTTGCTATTTGATCCTTACTTGAAGGTAAAACTTTTGTCTTTGTAGGTTTTTTTTTCCCCTTAGCATTTATTGTTCTTGGAAAATTATATAACACCTATGCCTCATGTTTAGTTTAGTTGACAATCACTGGATTATGTAGAAACTGTTAGAGATCAGATTCATATCTTCTGCTAGTTATCTTACAAGTATAAAAAGAGAGAAACTATCCTAAGGAAGGAAATAATCCCTAAAAAATTATAAAATCCTAAGAATCAGTAACTATGATTAGTTTCTATTTACAGAAGATTTCATAGTAATCTATCCTTAATTCTAGGAATTCCAACACTCCCCCTCAAGCTGGAGTGTAGATGTTTATCAAACCCAGCTTGCCAACAAGTTCTTCAAACATGTTTTTGTTCAAGCTTTTTGTCAACATATCTGCAACCTGTTGTCTAGTAGGTAGATAGGTAACACTCACTTCTCTTGAGTGTATTTTCTCTTTTATGAAGTGGCGATTTATCTCAACATGTTTGGCACGATCATGATGCACAGGATTGTGAGCTATACTGACAGCAGCTTGGTTGTCACAATACAATTGCATAGGTCTAGTATAAGGAACTTTCAGTTCCTTCATCAGTCTTTGTATCCAAATTCCTTCGCAAATACCATGTGCTAGTGCTCGATACTCAGCTTCTGCACTGCTGCGTCTACCACAGACTGTTTCTTACTCCTTCATGTCACTAGGTTACCCTAAACATAGCTACAATAACCACTGGTAGAGCGTCTATCATTGATAGAACACCGCCCATCAAGATCAAGATAAACTTTCACATTTCTGTTGTCATTTTTCTTGAAGTATAAGCCTTTGCCAGGAGTTCCTTTTAGGTACCTTAGTATCCGATATGTAGCTTCTAAGTGTTTTTCCCTTGGGGCATGCATATATTGACTTATAACGCTGACACTAAAAGCAATGTCAGGACGAGTGTGAGCTAAGTAGATAAGTTTTCCTACTAAACGTTGATATCTTCCCCTGTTGACTTCTCCATTCTCATTAGTACCCAACTTGAGATAGAAATCGAGGACATATTTCCTTTGGGAGATAGAAATACCTTTTTGAGACCTTGCTATTTCCATGCCAAGAAAATATTTAAGATTTCTCAAATCTTTAAGTTTAAATTCTGTTCCAAGAAATTCTTTCAACCTCCCAATTTCACTTGTATCATCTCCTGTCACTATTATATCGTCCACATAGACAATTAGAATGCAACATTTTCCTTGTTCCGAATGCTTGTAGAACATGGTGTGGTCTGCCTGTCCTTGAGTGTACTTCCTGCACATCATGGCTTTTGCAAATCGACTAAACCACGCCCTTGGAGATTGTTTCAGCCCATACAAAGACTTTTTTAACTTACACACTTGGCCTTTGCTTTCTTCAAATCCAGGTGGGAAGTTCATTTATACTTCTTGATTTAACTTACACAAGGACTCTAATTGTGTTTAGTTTGGCAACGGGTGCAAATGTCTCTTCGTAATCAAGCCCATAAGTTTGAGTGAAGCCCTTAGCCACAAGTCGAGCCTTGTATCGGTCAATCTGGCCATCAGGTTTGAATTTAGTAGTAAAAATCCATTTGCAGCCTACTGTTTTCTTTCCTTTAGGTAGATCCGAAACTTCTCACGTTCCATTATTCCGAGGGCCTTCATTTCTTCCATCACAGCTTGTCTCCATTCAGCTGACTCAAATGCTTCTTCTATAGTCTTTGGAGTTTTTACAGAATCAACATTAGTCACAATAGTTTTATAAGACTTAGATAGGTTTCCATAGGATACAAACCGAGAAATAGGGTGTTGAGTGCAGCTCCTTGTGCCCTTTTTCATTGCAATTGGAAGATAGATGGACGGTGATGGAGGTGAGACTTCATTTTCAGAACAGTCCTCGGTTGAAGATGCGATTGGCATTGCTGTATCAGTTTCAGGACGGCGATTTCGTCGGGAATAAACCTGCAGTTCGGGCACTTGCTGTTGCTATTTTCCTTGATCAGGAGACTGTTCAGTGATGGTGTTGTTATCGGGTAGTATTGTGCTAGCTTCTTGCGGCATAAGAGGAACAATAACAGTGTCTAAGTTGGGTTTAGATTTAGTGATAGTAGTGGTAGGGTCGTGAGGTATGATGAGGAGGGTATTAAGGTTCTCATCTTCATTAAAAGTCTCCCCCTGAAGATGAGAATCTCTAAAGAAAGGTTCGGTTTCAAAGAAGGTGACATCGCAAGAGACAAATATCCGGCGCAAGGTTGGTGAGTAACATTTATAGCCTTTTTGAGTGGGGGAATATCCAACAAATATACAGGGGTGGGATCGAGGATCAAGCTTGGATTGATTGAGTTGATGATTATGGACAAAGGCTTTGCAACCGAATATTTTTGTTGGAAGATTAGGAACACGAAATAAAGGAAAAAAATTGTGAAGAGTGATTAGAGTTGTTTGGAAGTTTAGGACTTTGGATGGCATCCGGTTTATAAGGTAGCAGGCAGTAAGAACAGCTTCGCCCCATAAATATTTTGGGACATTCATGGTGAACATTAAGGCTCGAGCTACAGCAAGGAGATGTCGATTTTTTCTCTCAGGGATCCCATTCTGTTGAGGAGTGTCAGGACATGAACTTTGGTGTATGATGCCTTGGTCTGAAAGGTATGAACTTAGGACGGAATTAAAGTATTCTCTCCCGTTGTCTGTGTGGAGTTTGGATGGTAGAGTTGAATTGGGTTCGGACCACTTGGTGAAATTTTTGAAAGACTTTGGGTGTTTCAGATTTTTCTTTTAATAGATAGACCCAACAGACCCTAGTGTGATCATCAATAAATGTTATAAACCACTTAGCACTAGTAATGTTTTTCACACGGCTAGCTCCCCATAAGTCGCTGTGTATTAATGAAAAAGGTTTGGACTGGGTATATAGTTTTAAAGGATATGGAACACGGGTATGTTTGGACAATTCACAAATATCACACTTCAAGAAATTTATTCTTTTATTTCGAAATAACAGCAGAAGATGTTTTTTTAGGTACAAAAGATTTGGATGTGCCATAGTATAATAGTGTTCTCTTTTGAAGTAGATAGAGCCAATCTCCCTTGTGTGCTGTCTTTATTCCACACATACAGTCCATCATCAACCTTAGCAGTGCCAATCATCCTCCCCGATTTCTGTTCCTGTATTACACAACCAATTGCAGAAAATTCAGCAAGCATTTTCTCATCTTTAGTTGGTTTACTTATTGAAAGTAAATTACAGGATAAGTTGGGGACATGTAGAACATTATCAATGGAAAAATTCTCTGTTATTTTTACTTTCCCTACTCCAGCCACAGGTGAGTATGAACCATCAACAATGCGGATTCGGGATTTGTTATGACAGGTGGTGTAGGTTTGAAACATAGAGGAGTTACCTGTCATGTGATCTGAGGCACCCGAATCTATTATCCAAGAGGATTGGTTATTAGATTCAAGGGTAATATTAAGAGCAGTACCTTGAGTGGCTAAAGTCCCATGACCAGCAGAGGTACTAAGGATTTTATGGAGGTTTTCGAGTTGAGTCTTGGTTAGGCGCACATCAAGCACCTCATCTGCAGCATTAGAAGATAACAGGGCAGTTTTCTTATTTTTCTGTTTTTTATCTGGATAACCATGGAGTTTAAAACACTTTTCCTTTGTGTGACCAACACGGTTGTAGTGGCTACACCATGGTCTGTTCGATCCAGACTCATTTCCAGCACGAGGTTTTTGTGTTTGAGGACCTTTGGAGACAAGAGCAGCAGATTCAGTAGGCTGGTCAAAGGAGATTATCGGTTTAGGTTCCCCCATCATGACAAGGCGATGTTTTTCTTCTCTTCTCACTTCTGCAAAAGCTTCACCAATGGTTGGGAGAGGTGATCGCCTGCATTCTCGCCTGCACTCGCCTAACTCATGCCTCAGTCCGGCTTTAAACTCATAGAGACGTTCGTTGTTGAGGTGAGTCATAAGCCTAGTGTGTTCTAAGCCTTCTCCCCAATCTGCCTCATAGTGCATATCTAACTCCTGCCACAAGATTTTCAGATTGTTGTAGTAGTGAGTTACCTCGAGTGTCCATTGTCGAATGTCTTTCAACTTGAGTTTGATCTCAAAAACTTGGGAAGCGTTTCCAAGATCAGAGTAGTTTTCTTTAACTGCAGCCCACATGTCTTTTGCAGTCTTGAAGAGAAGATAGGTTTGGCTTATATGGCCTTCCATAGAATTAATCAGCCATGCCATAACAATAGAGTTATTGAGTTCCCAAGTAGCATAAGTAGGGTCAGCTACGTTTGTTCGTGGAAGTTCTCCATTGATATATCCCAATTTGCCTCGGCCACGGATCACCATAAGAACAGATTGAGACCATTGTAGAAAATTCTTTCCATCTAGTCGATGACTAGTGATCATAAGAGAAGAATTAAGATCATTTTGATTGATTCCCTGGTTAATATTCTGAGATATTTGTGACATCTCAGTTTCAGACAAGGCTTCATTATGAAGGTCACCCATGGGAGAAAAAAAAATAGAGGGATTTTTAAGAAGATGGCTGAGAAATCGGAGTGATTTTTAGGAAGATGGATAAAAGGATCGAATAATTCCTAGGGCTCCGATACCACATAGAAACTGTTAGAGATCAGATTCATATCTTCTGCTAGTTATCTTACAAGTATAAAAAGAGAGAAACTATCCTAAGGAAGGAAACAATCCCTAAAAAATTATAGCATCCTAAGAATCAGTAACTATGATAAGTTTCTATTTACAGAAGATTTCCTAGTAATCTATCTTTAATTCTAGGAATTCCAACAGATTATGACAAAGATATGTTTTTTGTTTTTTATGGCTTTACATCATGTAGTTGCCAGATGTGTTACTTAAACCTAAATCGTGCTTTTTGCTTACATGAGCAATTTTGTGATGCCTAGGCACGGATGGCATCTGCCTCAGCTCTGGCTGTCATGATGGATGGGCCTGCTACTGTTTTTCTTCAGGTAGCAGAATATAAAGAATTTGCTAAATTGGGATCTTTTATGGCACTTTCTAGTTCACTTGGCCAGATACTAATGCAACTGCATACTGGTACTTGATTATATCCTGTGTAGTTCATTTTTTTAAAGACTCTGCTTGCCTTTGGTACTTCCCATATGTGTTTCTTATTTGTTAGTTATTATTATGAATTTTGATAAAGTTATTTATAATAATATCTTCGGCCCTTGCCTTTGTGATGTAGGTACTCTATACTTAATTCAGCATGAAACTAATAGTCGTTTGCTGGTGTTGGTTTTCAAGATTCTAATGCTTTTGATATCATCCACACCGTATGAGTCTTTCTTCTTATCTCTTCTTGTGGTTGTTAAAATACTTAATAATTTTCTTCTTTTTAGCTGGTAATTTATTTCTTTTCAATTAATGCTTTCTGTTGCATTTATATTCATACAACACTGAACTCTGTTTCTTTTACTTCTGTTCAATCGGGTATAATAAAGCTAAATCTGTGGAGTCTCTTTTAGGTGGCAATATAGAGACAAATATGGTGAATTATACCTACTGAGGAAAAAGAACAAAAAAAAGAAGAGAGAATCTGTTCAAAATAAAAAGAATGAAGAGAAATTATAAATTGATGGGATTATTTTAAATTCATATTTTTTTATTTATGAGATTGATGAGTGGCCTTATATCAATCCCTGGGTGATTTCATTTCTATCTTCTTTCTGTCCTTTGTTGCCCCCATCATCCTCTCTCTTCTCTTTCACTGCTAATATTGTTTTGTATGCTATTAGTATCATGATATCTGGTCATTGTCTGGAAGACTGATAGGATCTACTTTTGTGGTGTGCATGCAAAATGATTTACATGATATGCACTTCTGTAATCCAGGTTAGAATAGGTTTACAGTTCTCTAAACTGATAAGAACAAACTAGATAATCAGATCTAGTTTCAGGGTCACTTGGACTTGTGAAGGATTTAAGTGGTAGAATTGTTTGAATAGTTTCTGTCAGATTACAGTTTCCTAATAAGGAATATTCAGTGTATTAAATAGAATCCTGTAGATATTTTATTTATTGATATCCCTAACTTTAAGGCTGTGCTTTAAGGGACAGCATCCCTAGAATCAGTTTGCTTCCTAGTTTAGAGTTTTTTAAAGTTAGACTCACTATGTATATAAATATTAGTGTAATCTCTTGTAAAATAAAATAATAGAAAAAAACCTATTTATAACATGGTATCAGATTAGACCGATTTTTGGGAATTATTTTTTTCTGGTAATCTTTTACTCCCACTCAATCCTCAAGCTTGCTTCTTTTGTTCAAAAGAAATATGTTTGAAATTATCCAAACCAATACCAATGGGGATAATTGAAGTCTCTATGAACAACTCCAACCAAACAAGTGAGTTGCGAACATTCAAGTAGCCTCTGAGTTAAATGGGAAGAATTACGAAGTGGTCTCATTTGGTTCAGACGTTCTTGAAGGGCGAGGTAAGTCGAGTTACTTACTCAAGCATAAGACCTCAAGAAGTAGATCCTCCTGCTTGTCGCTTGGGATGAACAAGACTCTATGGTCATGTCTTGGTTATGGAATTCTATGATGCCGTAAATCGGTGACACATGCATGTTTCTTAACTCATCCAAAGAAATATGGGAGGTCGTGTGCAGACTTATTCTAAAGTTCGAGATGTTGCTCAAATCTATGAAATCAAGACTAAGATTTCATCCACCAAGCAAGGAAGTCGTTCCATCACGGAGTATACTAATCTTTTGCAAAGCTTATGGCAAGAGATGGATCATTACCAGTGCATTCAAATGCGGTGCGATTCAGATCAAGACTCTCAAAGCGGTTCGTTGAAAAGGACCGAATTTATGATTTTCTTCTTTGGGCTAAATGTTGAATTTGATGCGAAGAGTCCAAATACTTGGAAAGGAGGAGCTACCATCACTAAATGAGACACTCGCGATAGTTCGTTGAAGAAGGAAGAAGAGGAGTTATGCTTGAGAATAGTCAAGTGGATGGTTACGCCTTAGCGCAAAGGCTGTCGGTGAGAGGAGATTTGCCATGGAACAACCAGCCCGGCAACGATATTAAGCAAAAAGAATCTACAAGGCCTATTAAAGGTAGTCTGTATGGTTCACTTACTGTAAAAAATCTCGTCACACAAAGGAAAACTGCTGGAAGCTCCATGGGAAGCCACAGACAATTAAAAGGAATTTTTCAGAAACCAGCGGACAACCAAAAGAAAAAGGGTGAGCAAATATAGCAAGACAGTTGGATGGAGAACAGAATCCTCAAGACTCACCTGGTGTTTTTAATAAAGATGAAATTGAGAAGTTAAAGACATTGTTGGGATCATTGGAAAAGTCTTCTTCCATAGGTACTTGTAGTTTGGCGCTTTCAGGTATATCCTATTCTCAAAATTCTAATGTATCGGACACATCACCAATGTGTCTTGGGTCATTGACTCAGAGCTACTGCACCATATGACCCCTCCTCACACAAATTTGTTTCATATACACCTTGTCCTAGTAATAGAAAGATTACGATGGTGATGGTTCTGTGATAACAAGTACGGTCAAGGTGATATTGTTATAAACAAGACCCTTACTCTTAAAAATGTCCTTCATGTTCTTAAACTATTTACCAATCTTCTCTCCATCAAAAAAATTACTAGGGACTCTAATTGTAGTGTGGTTTTTTATCCCAATCGATGTTTTTTTCAGGAACAGAATACGAAGAAGATGATTGGACATGCTAAGGAAGCAAATGACCTATACTATCTTGGAGAATCTAGTGGCGAAATTAGTGCTCTAAATTCCTCACCATTATCTTTCCTATCCAAGTCTGTTCAAGCTAATAAAGACCAAATTTGGCTCCATCACCTCCGCCTTGGTCATCCTTCGTTTCAAGTCCTTAAATTTATGTTTCCTTCATTGTTCAAAGGAATAACTATTGAAAATTTCCATTGTGATGTTTGTGAACTTGCCAAACATAAACGTACCTCCTTTCCGGTAAGCAATAAAAGAACATCCGCTCCTTTTACTCTTATTGATAGTGATATTTGGGGACCATCAAACATTTCAAACATCTCTGGGGCTCGGTGGTTTGTATCCTTTTTTGATGATTGTACCCGTGTGTCTTGGATATTTCTTTTAAAACAAAAATTTGATGTAAGGTCTGTTTTTACAACCTTTTACAACATGATCAAAACACAATTTGGGACTGAAATAAAACGGTTTAGGTCAGACAATGCTAAAGACTATTTCAATCAGTTTCTCTCCCCATATTTTCAAGAAAAAAGCATTCTCCATGAGTCTTCTTGTGTTAACACACCCCAACAGAATGGCGTTGCCGAAAGAAAGAATGGTCATATTTTAGCTAGTACTAGAGCTCTATTATTTCAAAAAAATGTCCCTAAACAATACTGGGGGAGGCTGTTTTAACTTCTACTCATCTGATAAATAGGTTGCATTCAAAGGTCCTTGACTCTCAAAGTCCTATGCACGTTCTATCGAAATTTTTTCCTGATTTCAATACCTCGAACCTTACTCCCAAAATATTTGGATGTGTTGCCTTTGTACATGTACATTCTCAAAATAGGGGAAAACTCGATCCACGAGCTGTCAAATGTGTCTTTCTCGGTTATTCCTCTACACAAAAAGGGTACAAATGCTATAATCCAGCCACCAAAAAATTTTATGTTTCAGCGGATGTCACTTTTATAGAAGAAGAAAAATTCTTTATACGTCCTTATCTTCAGGGGGAGAACTTATTCACAGAAGATAAAGGCAGAGAATTTTTTCTTCTTGATTTTCGACTCTGTCCGACCTACCAACCAAACCGCCTAACTTAATTTTCCAGCTCCTATTCAAGAACCAAACACTCGGTCCTTACCTACCAACCACCACCCACCTTGAACCTATGCAACCCGAAATAGAGCCTACTACACCTAAGTCGTCCAAAGGGATTCAGGACACTACTCGACCTTTACTAGTTTACTCAAGAAAGAAGGCACCGGTGCAAGTTCAATCATCTTCTTCGGATAGACAAACTACTGCTTTACAACTCGAGGTAACTACTGAACCTACTTTGAATACTACTGAAAATTCAGATCAGAAAGACTATGATCTTCCTATTGCTATTAGAAAAGGAACTAGGGCACATACAAAACATCCCTTGTACTCATTCATGTCTTACAAAAATTTGTCCTATAACCACAAAACCTTTCTTACTAGCCTAAATTCTATCTCCACTCCCAAAACTGTATCCGAGGCATTAAATGATGAGAATTGGAAAAATGCCATGAAAGTTGAAATGGAAGCACTTGAAAAAAATAAGACATGGGATTTGGTAAAATTACCGAAAGGAAAGAAAACAATTGGATGTCGTTGGGTGTACACAGTGAAATACAATTCAGATGGCTCTTTAGAGAGGTACAAAGCAAGATTAGTTGCTAAAGGGTATACTCAAAAGTATGGAATAGACTACCTTGAAACATTTGCCCCGGTTGCGAAGATGAACACTGTGAGAGTGTTGTTGTCACTTGCTGCCAACAGAGGCTGGAAACTACTGTAGCTTTGACATCAAAAATGCTTTCTTACATGGTGATCTTGAGGAGGAAGCCTATATAGATGTTCCACAGGTTCGGTTCAAATCTGAGATGTAGTTTGCAAACTAAAAAAGGCTCAGACGGGCTAAAAGCATTCCCAAGAGCTTGGTTTGGAAGATTTACCAAAGTGATGATCAAGTTGGGTATAAAGCAGTCAAGGAGATCACACTGTTTGTAAAGCACTCATCTTCGGGGAATGACCGCTTTGTTAGTCTATGTAGATGACATTATAGTGACGGTGATGATCTAGAAGGAATGGAAAATTTAAAGAAGCGCCTAGTAAAAGAATTTGAGGTCAAAGAGCTTGGTAAATTAAAATATTTCCTTGGTATTGAAGTATTACACTCTCGGGAAAGAATCTTCATATCTCAGCAAAAATACATGATTGATTTGTTGACAGAGACGGGCAAGTTGGGATGTAAACCAGCAGAGACACCTATAGAGGTGAACCACAAACTTGGAGATGCACTAGAAGATGCAGTAGTTGATAAGGGTTCATATCAAAGACTCGTAGGGAAGCTCATTTACTTGTCACATACTAGACTGGATATTGCCTATGGAGTTGGTGTTGTAAGTCAGTTCATGCACAATCCTAAAGAGTCACATCTTCGAGCTATATATCAGATTCTACAGTACTTAAAAGGCACTCCAGGCAAAGGAATCCTATTTAAGAAAGGGGAGAATTTAACCCTTGAAGCCTATACTGATGTAGATTATGTAGGATTTATGGTTGATAGAAGATCAACCTCGGGCTATGCACTTTTTTGGGAGGCAACCTTGTAACTTGGAGGAGTAAAAAACAGAATGTTGTGGCTAGATCTAGTGCAAAAGCTGAATTTAGAGCGATGGCTCTTGGAATTTGTGAATTATTATGGCTGAAAATTATTTTGGAGGATTTGAAGATCAAATGGGAAGGTCCAATGAAGCTGTATTGTGATAATAAGTGTGCTATCAATATTGCACATAATCCAGTGCAACATGATCGTACGAAGCACATTGAGGTTGACAGACATTTCATCAAGGAGAAACTTGACAATGGCCTAATTTGCACTCCATATGTGTCCATTGATGGTCAACTGGCAGATATCCTAACCAAAGGATTATCTGGGAAGACCTTTCGAAACTAATAAGCAAGTCGAGAATGGATGATATCCACTTCCCGACTTGAAGGGAAGTGTCGATTACAGCTTCCTAATAAGGAATATTCGATGTATTAAATAGAATCTGTAGATATTTTATTTATTGATATCCCTAACTTTAAGGTCGTGCTTTAAGGAAAGATCCCTAGAATCGATTTGCTTCCTAGTTAGAGTTTTCTAAAGTTAGGCTCACTATGTATATAAATTGTAAAATCAGAGATTCGGACTAATACTTTAGCTAATTAGGTTACGGTATATAAAGAGATAAACTATTCTAAGGAAGGAAATAATCCCTAAAAATCAGAATTATCCTAAGAATCAAGAACTATGATTAACTTCTATTTACATAAGATTTTCTCAATAATCATCCCTAATTCTAGGGATTCTAACACTCCCCTCAAGTTGGAGTGTAGATATTTATCAAACCACTTGCCAACATGTTGTTCAAACATGTTTTTGTTTAAACTTTTGTCAACATATCGCAATCTGTTGTCCGGTAGGTAGATAGGTAACACTCACTTCCCCGAGTGTATTTTCTCTTTTATGAAGTGTCGGTCTATCTCGACATGTTTGGTACGATCATGATGCATGTGGTTGTGAGCTATCTTGACAATGACTTGGTTGTCACAATACAATCAGATAGGCTTATTATAAGAAACCTTTAGTTCCTCATCACCTTTGTATCCAAATTCCTTCACAAATACCTTGTGCAAGTGCTCGATACTCACACAGCCTTCTTTGCATGCTACCACAGTGTTTCTTACTCCTCCATGTCACTAGATTACCCCAAACATAGTTGCAATAACCTTTGGTTGATCGTCATCATTAATAGAGCACCTTGATCAAGATCGGTATACACTTCTACATTTCATTGTCATTTTTCTTGATGTATAGGCCCTTATCAGATTTCCTTTAGGTACCTTAGTATCCGATATGCGACTTCTAGGTGTTTTTCCTTGGGGCATGCATATATTGACTTATGATCTTGACACTAAAAGCAATGTCGGGACGAGTGTGAGCCAAGTAGATAAGTCTCCCTACTAGGCGTTGATATCTCCCCGTCGACTTCTTCTCCATCTTCATTAGTACCCGACTTGAGATTAAACTCCATAGGAGTTTCAATTGTTTACAACCCATCATTCCAACCGATAGCAGATCGAGGACATATTTCCTTTGGGAGATAGAAATACCTTTTGAGACCTTGCTATCTCCATGCCAAGGAAATACTTAAGATTTCCCAAATCTTTAAGTTCAAAAACTGCTTCAAGAAATTCTTTTAATGGTCAATTTCACTTGTATCATCGCTTTGTTACTATTATGTCATCCACATAGACAATTAGAATACAACATTTTCCTTGTGCGAATGCTTGTAGAACATGGTGTGGTCTCGCTTGTCCTTGAGTATACTTCACCTTTCGTCATAGCTTTTGAAACCGATTAAACCACGCTCTTGGAGATTGTTTCACCCATACAAAGATTTTTCAACTTGCACACTTGGCCCTTTCTTTCTTCAAACCTGTGGGAAGTCCATGTAAACTTCTTCATTTAACTCCCCATTGAGAAAAGCGTTTTTAACATCCAGTGGGTCAATTGCCAATTAAGATTAACAAAGAATGGACAAAAGAACTCTAATTGTGTTTAGTTTGGCAACCGGTGCAAATGTCTCCTCATAATCCAAACCCATAAGTTTGAGTGAAGCCCTTAGCCACTAGACGAGCCTTGTATCGATCAATCCGCCATCGGGCTTGAATTTGGTAGTAAAACCCATTTGCGACCCTCTTGTCTTCTTTCCTTTAGGCGGATCCAAACTTCCTGTGTTCCATTATTTTTGAGAGCCTCCATTTCCTCCATCACGGCTTGTCTCCATTCTGTTGACTCAAATGCTTCTTCTATAGTTTTGGAGTTTTATAGAATCAACATTAGTCACAAAGGTTTGATAAGACTTAGATAAGTTACCATAGGATACAAACCGAGAGATAGGATGTTGTGTGCGACTCCTTGTCCCTTTTCTCATTGCAATTGGAAGATAGATGGATGGTGATGGTGGTGAGACTTCATTTTCGAAGCAGTCCTCGGTTGAAGATGTGAGTGGTAACTTCAGATGTCGGTTTGAACGTCGATTCCGTCGGAATAAACTGCATTCTCGCACTTTCTTTGTTCTTTTCTTGCTTCTGTTGTTTTTTTCCTTGTTCGTGGACTGCTCGGTGTTAATTTCTTGCGGTATAGGAGAAGAAACAACGAGATCAAGGGTGGTAGGGTCGGGAGGTATAATAAGAAGGGTATTAAGGTTTTCATCTTCATTAAAACTCTCCCCCTGAAGATGAGAAGGTTTAAAGAAAGGTTCGGTTTCAAAGAAGGTGACATCCCGAGAGACAAATAGCCGGTGTAAGGTTGGTGAGTAGCATTTGTAGCCTTTACGAGTAGGAGAATACCCAACAAATATCTGAGGATGAGCTCGAGGATCAAGTTTGGATTGGTTGGGTTGATGATTATGGACAAAGGCTTTGCACCGAATATTTTAGTTGGAATAGTGGGAATATGAAATAGGAAATGATTTGTGAAGAGTGTTTAGAGGAGTTTGGAAATTAAGGACTTTTGATGGCATCCTATTTATTAGGTAGCAAGCAAGAAGAACGACTTCGCCCATAAATATTTAGGGACGTTCATTGTGAACATTAAGGCTCGAGCAACATCAAGAAGGTGTCGGTTTTTCTCTCGGATATCCCATTCGTTGAGGAGTGTTTGGGCATGAACTTAGGTGTATAATTCCTTGGTGCGAAAGGTATGACTTTAGGATGAATTAAAGTATTCTCTCCCATTATCGGTGTGGAGAGTTTGGATGGTAGAGTTGAATTGGGTTCGAACCATTGAGTGGAATTTTGAAAAACTTTGGGAGTTTGATTTGTCTTTTAAAAGATAGACCCAACATACCCTAGTGTGATCATCAATAAAGGTAATAAACCACTTCTCACCAAGAATATTTTTCACTCGGCTAGCTCCCCATAAATCACTGTGTATCATTGAAAAGGTTTGGATTGTGTATATGGTTTGAAAGGATATGGAACACGGGTATGTTTGGACAATTCACAAATATCACATTGCAAGGAATGTATCTTTTTATTTTGAAATAACAATGGAAGATGCTTTTTAGGTACAAAAGATTTGGATGTCCTAACCTACGGTGCCATAACATAATAGTATCCTCTTTGCGAGATAGAGCTAATCCCCTTGTGTCTTGTCTTTATTCCACATACAGTCCATCATCAACCTTAGATTGCCAATCATCTTCCCGATTACCTCAGTATTACACAACCAAATGCGAAAATTCAGCAAGCATTTTCCCATCTTTAGTAAGTTTACTTATTGAAAGTAAATTACAGGATAATTTTGGAACATGTAGAACATTATCAAGGAAAAATTCTCACTACTTTTACTTTCCCTACTCCAACCACAGGTGAGTATGAACCATCCGCAATCCTGATTCGGGAATTGTTATGACAGGTGGTGTAAGTTTGGAATAGAGTGAGGTTACTCATCATATGGTCCAAGCACTGAATCTAGTATCCATGGAGATTGGTTATTAGATTCAAGAGCAATATTGAGAGCGAGACCTTGAGTGGCTAAATTCCATGATGGTAGAGGTACTCGAAATTTCAAGATTTTCGAGTTGCGTCTTGGTTAGGCCCACATCCAAAGACTTCATCAATGAGTATTGGAAGATAACAAAGCAATTTTCTTGTCTTTCTGTTTTTTATCTGGATAGCCATGGAGTTTAAAACATTTTTCCTTTGTGTGACCAACACGATTGCAGTGACTACACCATGGTCTGTTAGATCCGGACTCATTCCCAGAGCACGAGTTTTTGTGTTTGAGGACCTTTGGACACAAGAGCAGCAGATTCAAAGAGGTTGGTCATCGAGATTTTGGGTTCCCCATCATGATAAGACGGCGTTTTCTTCTCTCCTCACTTTCGCAAAGGCTTCACTAATGGTTGGGAGAGGTGATCGCCCAAAATTCGCCACGAACCTCGTCTAACTCATGCCTCATTCACTAGAAACTCATAGAGACGCTCATTGTTGAGGTGAGTCATAAACCTAGTGTGTTCTAGGCCTTCCCCCCAATTAGCTTCATAGTACATGTCTAACTCCTGTCACAATATTTTCAGATTGTTGTAGTAGTGAGTTACCTCAAGTGTCCCTTGTCGAATGTCTTTCAACTTGAGTTTGATCTCAAAAACTTGAGAAGCATTTTCAAGATCAGAATAGTTCTCTTTGACTGCATCCCACATGTCTTTCGCAGTCTTGAAGAGAAGGTAAGTTAAACTTATATGGCCTTCCATAGAATTGATCACCATGCCATAACAATTGAGTTATTGAGTTCCCAAGCAGCATAGGTAGGGTCTGCTACATCGGGACGTGGGAGGTCTCCATTGATATATCCCATCTTGCCACGACCACGAATCACCATTAGGATGATTGAGACCATTGTAGGAAGTTTTTCCATCTAGTCGATGACTAGTGATTATTAGTGAAGAATTGAGGTCACTTTGATTGATCCTCGATTGTGATTTGAGATATTTGTGAGATCTCGCTTTGGACATGGTGTCATTGTGAAGATCACCCATGAAAAAAAAAGAGGAAATTTTAGGAAGATGGTGAGAAATCGGAGGAATTTTTAGGAAGATAGACAAGAGAATCGAATAATTCCTAAGGCTCGATACCATGTAAAATCAGAGATTGATTAATACTTTAGCTAATTAGGTTACTGGTATATAAAGAGATAAACTATTCTAAGGAAGGAAATAATCCCTAAAAATCTGTAATTATCCTAAGAATCAAGAACTATGATTAACTTCTATTTACATAAGATTTTCTCAATAATCATCCCTAATTCTAGGGATTCTAACATAAATATTAGTGTAATCTCTTGTGAAATAAAATAATAGAAAAAGCCTATTTATAACAGTTTCTATGCATAAAGAAAAAACCAGTGTGGTTTTTATTGGATGCGTTGGATAGCAGCTTGAAAAGGAACTGATTACTTTTTATTCATGACTTTAAGTTCATATGTTGCCTCCTTTGATCTTTTAGGAAGAGCCTAGCATATTTATATTGGATATATTTTGTCATTTTGCTTGTAATTCCACAGATATTCACGAATGCCAGGTGAATTGTTGCCAAAAGTAATTTTATCTTTACAAGCAAGGATTGAAGCTGGTTTTCCTTTCAAAAGTGATCAGACTGGTTTGCAGGCAGGGTTCTTTTACTTGTTTTTATATTTTATCTTTGACTGGTATGGATGGCAACATTTAGGCCCTTTCACTTGTGAAGATAATTATATCTTACTTCTTTTGTTAGGCTGCTGCTATTAGCTGTTTGACAACTGCTTTATCAGTTTCACCTTCCATCCAAGTCAAAGAAATGATTTTAATGGAATTGTCGACAGGTTAGCTCACTTTTTATAAATTTTGCCCAATTATTATGGTCAAAATTAGTTTTCTTTTCAGGTAGGTTCTCCTCTCTTCTTTTTATGGGGGGAGGTGCGGGTTGGGGGAGGGCGGAGGACATGAATTTCAGTTGTGAAACTAGTTAAAGCATATATGGTAATCATTAGAGTGATTTCAAATGAAAGAATTTATTAAAAAGCAATATGCTGATTGGTTATACCTTTGGTAATAAAATTAAAACCATGGAGCTGATAACTTTTATAATGACATCTCATGCTTAGGAGAGAGAAAGTTGAGTGACTGAACCCCAGTCAGAGTTATAGGAGGCACCGGAATGTACTCTACTCTTAACCTTTTGTCCTTGGTATTCATTTTGTTTCTTCAACCATTTCATATTATCACAAACATACGTCTCTCTTGAAGGATTAGAATTTTTTCCCCTTTATCACTTTCTCTTGTATCATTCCATTGCATGTTGTAGACTAATGTCTTTTAATGAGTTTTTCACTAATTCAAATCCATGTTTACATGTAAGCATTTAGACATTATTGCATTGGACACCATGTCAGAGAGGCTTAAGAATAGAAGCCGGTTTTGACCTGCTCGCCATGTTTGTGACCCATTACCTTGTTGAACACTTCACACATGGTTCATAAAAACGTTTGTTAATGGAAAAAGTGCTGCAATTTCTGTTTATTGTCGGAGGATTTTTGTTGGGTATGTCACAAAGGGACCTGAGTGAATGTGTGTATCATTCATGTAATGCAATAACTCTTTTTGGTTTCTTTTAATGAAATGATAGCCAGTACTTGATTATTTATTATTCATATTCTTATTATTATTTAACGGTTGAGTCTTTCCGATGTGAACAGACCATCAGTTGAATGGATACCGCTTCCAGTTTTCATTGACCTGTTCTCTATCCTTTAAGTTTATGAATTAAGAAGTTGATTTTTTGTTTCTCTCTTCCAGAAATCATTTGCTAATTGAACCTTGTTATTTGAAGCCTATTCCAGGTTTGGTGGAGGCTGATAAGAAGTCTGGTGTTTTTCTAACATTACTTCAGCATTGTGAACGACTAAGCAACCCAACAGTTTGCTTTGAAGCACTTCAGGTAATTTCAAGTAATTTTAAAGTTATAGCATTTAATGTGTTAGTTGGTCATGTCGAGTTCTGGTGGCTTACTAATACTTTTCTGGTTGAGCAATGTATCATTCTTATCTCTGATTCTTGTGTGTTTTTTTCCTCCTTTTCTCCAGTTGATACTTCCTGATTTTTCACAATTTGGTATCTTATATTAATAGAGTGTAGGATTATTGGTAAATCATTGGTAATTATTCAATATATGTTGTTTCATTCAATTAGACATTGCTAAGATGCGAAAACTAGCTGCTTGCTATAGCAAAGATAAGAGGAAATAATTGAAGCTGAAGAGGGAATGAGATACATCTGGATGTGTTGTGAACCACTGGATTACTAAATAATAAATCTGGTATCTGTGCAATAAAATTGATGAACCTTTTGTAAAGTTAATTGCGAAGATAATGCTTGTTTTATTAATGTTGATGTTAAGTGAGCATGTTTACAAATGCCCATTCTTGTCTTTGGAAGCTTTCCTTTCCCCATAGACAACACACACAAAGAGGAACAAATGAAGGAATTGGCTTTTGGATGATTGTGATCTATATTGATCAAGATGTATGTGGAAAAACAGAGTTCAAGATAAAATAGAATAAATTCATATTTGTTTGTCTCAAAAAAGATACTTTCATTTTTGTCATTGTGCAATGTTGTATTTTGATTGCGAAGCATAATGATGGAAGATATTCTTGCAAAATTTTGAAGTATGCGATTTACTTTCTGTGGGGTTCTTTGTTTGGTTTCTTTTATTAAGACTTTGTGTGGCATGTAGGTGGGCTTTATTTTCAATGGGTTGAAATTAAAACCTAGGTTTATTCGTTCACACATGTATATATGCATGTGTATCTCTCTCTCTCTCTCTCTCTCTCCCGCCCCCCTCCCTCCCTCCCTCCCACTTGCTATACAGATAGAGAGATTGGTTGTGTTAGGTTTGGTTTGTTGATTTTTGATATTGAAACTTGAGGTTTGAGTTTATTCTATTGAGATTCCTTTGAGCATTTTGATTTGAAAAAACCTTTTGTGTGTACATATATGCCTTTCATGTTGCAGGCCCTTCGAGCCATTTCTCACAATTACCCGGACTTAATGTTAGTATGCTGGGGAAAAATTTCTGCTATTGTTTATAAATTTCTGAGAGAAGGTAATGCCGAAGTTGCAACAATGTCCCGGAAGGAACTAGCTGGAAATACAGCTCTGTTTGTTGGGGAAAAAATTGTTACAGCTGCTATAAAGGTGAAATTACCAACTGGTTTCCTCTTCTTTTTTATATACATATATTTATGTATGTGAGCATGTATATATATGTCTGTATATATGTTTGTGGCAATTTTTGTGACCAATTGACATTTCATATCCAATCCTTTTATATGTACTCTATAGGTATTAGTATCATTTTTATTTTGCTCCGTTGGATTTTGTTGTCTGGAAACTCCAGAATCACATCCATGCTCCAAATACATGGAAGGCCAGGAGACTCTTCTCGCCAGAGTTATTAGTGTGTGATGGGCAAAGATGCCCTTATCTGTGTGGTAGTTTTTGTCAGTTTCCATTTCTGATTTTCTTTTTTTTTTTTTTCTCCCTTTTGATGTTAATTTATTATTTTCATTCTTCAGGTTTTGGATGAATGCCTTCGTGCAATATCTGGTTTTAGAGGAACTGAGGATCTTTCGGAAGAAAATTTTTTGGATTCCCCATTTACTTCTGATTGCATAAGGACAAAGAAAGTATCATCAGCTCCATCGTATGGACCCCGGAGTCCAGAAGATGCAAAAGAAGAAAGAAATACATTTCCATCAGGACTTCAGCACTGGGCTGAGACAATTGAGAAGCTCATGCCTCTCATTCTATGGCATACATCTGCAATGGTTAGTTAGCTTCTTGTTCCCCCTCTTCAGATCACCCAAACAACTAACATTCAGCAGATTAAGGCTTATTCAAGCTGAGTTGCTTGATTCTCTGTTATTATTATGATGATGATGGTCATCATGGTTTTATCTTTATTCTTCTATGTGCAATTAGAGGTGGATGCATGCATTTCGCTTTGCCTTAAACTTCTTATTTTTTTTTATTTTCCTTTAAATACCTATTTTTTGGCCAATTATGTTATGGTGTAAATGATTCACACCTTTAGTGGCTAATTTTTTTAATGGAAAAAGCCAAAGTACTCTAGTGTCGAACAGAAACACATGACCTTCAAAATTCTGAACTGCTGGCACTCTCGGAGAAGCTTGAGAATTCTGATTTATAACATGGATGGCCATTGGTGCTAGATGTAAGAGCAACATTGAACTGGTGAAGGTTAATTGTTTAAGCAAAAGAAACTGATTTGTAAGAGCTAGTTGAGAATTCATTTTGGCCTCTTTTAATGCCCTGCAGACATACAATAACTTATGACAGCTTTGTTTTCCTTCATTTTATTGCTTATCATTATCTATTTGGTTCACAAAATAGATCTTGACCTTGTGGATAAATTCTATTGCTTGCTGCAGACATTGGCTTTAGTGAAGAATATCAAAGAGTTAGATGAAAGCTGGGCTTTTTATTTTTACATTGTGGTTTTTATTTTGCATTGAGATTATCATATCATTCATTGTAGGTGGTAACTACACTTCTAAGAAGATTGAAGTATTATATTCTTACCTGTATATGACACTGAACTGCTTTTCTTTGGAAGGTGAGAACTGCATCAGTAACTTGTTTTGCTGGAATCACTTCTTCTGTATTCTTTTCTCTCTTGAAGGAAAACCAGGACTTCATTGTTTCGTCTTTAGTAAGTCCCGATTTAGCATTATTTAAAACCTGAAATTTTGTTCCCTTCCCCTTTTGTGTTGATCTTACATAACATTCACTCCATTTTCTTGTGATTTATGTTTGAAAAAAAAAAATAGATCAGTGCTGCTGAGCATGATAAGGTTCCTTCAGTTAGGTCAGCTGCTTGTCGAGCCATTGGTGTTGTCTCATGTTTCCAGAAAGCTTCTGCAAGGTGATTCTGCAATGTTACTAGGATATAAGTTTTTATGATTTAATGGGTTGTATGTGCAAAAATGATGAAAACTAAATTTACGGAAAGCCTAAACTATTTAGTGCAGAGAACCTTGGCAAGTTTATCCATGCTGTTGAGGTTAACACTCGTGATTCTGTGGTCTCGGTAATTTTAAAATCTTTTTTATTTAGACCTTAGGAGAGTGCTTCTATATCTAGTGTTTAAGATGCAAGTTTTACTTACAAATACTTTTGCAGGTGCGAATACCAGCCTCTTGGGCTTTGGCAAACATATGTGATTCTATCCGTCACTTTGTTGATGATGTTCCTTTAAAACGGTCAACAGGTAGCTTTCTGGCTTGATGGAATTATTTTTTGTATTTTCTATATCTAATAGACTAATACTAATATTTCCTGTATCTTATTACTCTTTTCTTGACACTTTTATAGATTCAGAAACAAACTTCCATTTGGTGGACTTGTTAATTGAGTGTGCTCTGCGTCTAACCAAGGACGGGGACAAGGTATAATATGTTATAAGGCATCTTATTTAACCTTTCATGGACTAATGAGATTGGCGTGACGGTAGCTTTTAATTGTTAAATAGTAATTTGATGCACACTTTGCCTTTTTGTTGTGTATGCTTCGGATACAGTCAGCTTTTTTGTGTTTGTTCTGGAAAAACTTTCGAGTTTATTTCTTCTTTCATGAGTTTCTTGATATGGTTTTTTATCTGCTAGAAGTTTGTTATGTGCCTTGGCGTAGGATCTAGTCACAGGTCTAGACAAGAAAGAATTCATGCTTCGACCTATGGTTACTCAAAAGGCAGATTCATCCTTGACTGAACCCCCTCTCAAGATAACGTTTCTTTTTGATAGAATAATTGCTTATCTCTTTATTTCATATTGGCACCCTTTTATAGATTGTTAATAACAAAGAAAAGAATACAACTAAAACTCTTAATAAAACCTGATATAATAAATAAATAAAACTAAAAACTCCTATTGCAATAAAAGCGTCCATATCATTACTCCCCTTCTCGGGGTTGAGCTTTTCCTCAAGCTCAAATTCAGAATAAAATTCAGAACTTATCCAAAATCATCTATCGCATCATCATCTTGCTTGCCTTCAACATCTGGTACTTCTATCCAAAACCTTTTACATTTGTGTCCCATGGAATAAGACTCGTCATAATTATAACACAGCCCCTTAGCCCTTCTTTCCGCCATTTCTGTCTCTGTCAATCGCTTAATAAATGGTGCAGAAGAACCTATTTTTCCGTTGTTCCCTGTTGGTTCTGTTGTTTGTCCCCCGCCCTTTGCAATGCTCTTAGTTGTTGGAATGATTGAATTGCTGCCAGTGTTTTGGAAAGTTGGCCAGTTCAGGATGGCTCGAGATGACAGTTTGGAAGAGACATTTGTTTACGTTCCAATGTTCGAGCCATATTCATTGCAACTCCAAGGTTTTCCGGTTGTTGCATCTCAATATCAATTCTAAGTTCCTCTACCAACCCGGCAATAAAGAGGTTTACTTGTTATCGAGGTTTAAGATTAGCGGTCCTAGCCAACAGCGATTGAAATTGACGTTGATATTTCTCTACAATCCCTGTTTGTCTCAAGTTGGCAAGTTCCCCCAAGGGGTTATTAGTCATAGGTGGCCCAAACCTTACATGACAACACTCTTTGAAGCGCCCCCAATCAAGATTTGCCTCCTCTTCTTCCATTTGATCAAACCACAATTGTGCCTCTCCTAAGAGATGGAATGAAGCTAAGCCTATTTTGTCTTCTTCGTTAGTTCGTTGATTGCCAAAAAATTTTTCGCATCTTTTCAGCCACCCTAAAGGGTCTTCAACACCATCATAAGTGGGAAATTCCATCTTAGAGTATTGTGGCACCATGCACCCACCGTGTTGTGAGTCTGAGTTCCTTTTCGTGCTTCCGCTGCTGCCCTGTTCTTCATTATTTTTCTTTGAATCCCTTTTCCTTATCTTTTGGACCGGAAGAGATAATATTGCCATCTGCTCCTCTAATGCTTGTTGCCTTGTAGCCATTTGTTCCATGAAAGCCTCCAGCTTGGCTGTCAAAGTCTTTTCGTCACCCATGACAGCTGGCTCGGATACCAAGTTGTTATGTGCCTTGGCATAGGATCTAGTCCCAGGTCTAGACAAGAAAGAATTCTTGCTTCGACCTATGGTTACTCAAAAGGCAGATTCGTCCTTGACTGAACCCCCTCTCAAAATAACGTTTCTTTTTTGATAGAATAATTGCTTATCTCTTTATTTCATATTGGCACCTTTTTATATATTGTTGATAACAAAGAAGAGAGTCCTAATAGAATTCCTAGCTTAGAGTTTATGAAGGAAATAAAAACCTAATATAATAGAGAAAATAAGTAAAACTAAAACTCTTAATAAAACCTGATATAATAAATAAATAAAACTAAAAACTCCTATTGCAATAAAAGCGTCCATATCAAAGTTCAACTAGGTAATGTAGGTATGAGTTACTTCATATGAGAAAGAGAATGTAGAAGACGGGAAGGGCATGGGTATCTCTCCTTTTTACGAATTTAGAAAATGTATAGGGTAGTCTGGCTTAGACCGCATATTCATTCATTGATTCGCTCATTATTACAAGGAGACAATGTTTCTCTCTCTCACTAAGCTAGTAAATCCCGAAAAGTAAATCGGGAATCTTTGGAAGAGGCAGCAAGAAGTTATCAAAAATTATGTATCTGTTTTTATTTCCTAAAATTTGGGTTTGGTGGACAAAGCACATTCCTTCATCTCACGCTTCGATAAAATAGACTGGATCTATGTCTAATTGCTAAGATACATGTATTAATCAAATAAATGAATTTCATTTTGTTCTTGTGGAGGTAATTTTCTTTTGCTTGTACAGATCTCCTAGTTTTATCTTAACTCATTTGTGTTACTAAAATGTTGCTAGTGAGAATGTTTCTCATTAAACTTGAATCTGGAACTTGTAAGCTCAGCGATATGATTATTTCTTCCATTATAAATCCTGGAACATATGAAATGCTGTCAAGTTGTCTAGATACCTTTTGCTTGACAGCAAACTGCAGAACCTTGTTTGTTATTTTGTATATATTTTCTACATTTGATCCCAGTATCCTGGCTGTATTTTACTTTGTTTGGGTAATTATTGGTTTGTTATGTTAATTGGACTCGGGGGTGAGTGTTGGATACGAGTATTTATCTTATGCTGGTATGGTTAGATTTTTCTAAGTTTTTCCATATATTGGAGCATCCTTGAAGGTCATATCTATACCAATGTGTTAAGACAGTCGGAAATGGGCACTTACAAGAAAACTGAGAAGTTGCAGCAACATATTCGGTTGATGTTCAGCCAAGTGATAGTTTATAAGCTTTCATATCTAGAAGAGATTGAATCTATCATCTTAGCACATCAATTAGAAACTCTTTTAGCTTTTATATCTCTTCATGTTTCCTTCTATTAGGTTAAATCAAATGCTGTAAGAGCTCTCGGAAATCTTTCAAGATTTGTCAGATATACGAGCTCATGTTTGGATAAAAAGCCAGTGGCAAAATTAGGATTTTCGTCCACTTGCAACCAGGTTACTATGTTGCCAGCAAGAAATGATCTGAATGCTTTTGATGGAGGTGTGATAACTTCATCCTATCCTGCATCATTGAAGGATTTGCATTGGCTAGAGAGAATGGTGCAAGCATTTATTTCTTGTGTTACAACTGGAAATGTCAAGGTATTATCTTGCATTGTAGTTTTTCTGTAAACTTTAATCTCAACGTGGTGCAAGCATATAATCATTTTTAATGTTAGTTTAGCTATATTCTGTTTCTTATTGTGACTTTATATTTACTAGGTTCAATGGAATGTCTGTCACGCGCTGAGCAACATGTTTTTGAATAAGACAATACAACTGCAGGATATGGATTGGTATGATGATGCTAATTTCTTCATGCTCTTTTTCTTAGGAATACTGCCCCAATAGGTTTAACTGTTCTTGTTCAGTACAGTTTGATGTGAAGGTTGGATGAATTATTGAATGAGCAATTTGCCCTCACATTGTTTGGGCATGTGGGCATCTCTCTTGCCTTAGTGTACATTATCATGGGTGTAGCCAATCCTAGTTTTACAAACCTGCAAATTAAGGTTTGATGATAGGAAGAAGTCACGAAATTAATAGTAGTTTTCAGCTAGTAACTTTTTGTTTGGAATGGTGCTTGTGGATAGAAAACTAGCTTAGCTCCCTTAGATCTTTTTCACTGTTAATTTTGTATGGTTATATCGTGCGAACACTTTCTCATTATTTGGTATGTATCCTGCCTGGGACAATGTTTAATATTAAACTCTTTTTGCATGTAAACAACTTTTAATACCTCTTCTTAAGATAACATATCCAAGCCTGTGATGAATATACTGGCACGAGTCATTATTCTCAGAATCCTCAACTTCCCTTGCCTCTAAACTTTTGTTTCTTGGTTTTATTAGTAATAAGACTTCGCTGCTCATATATCTGAAGCTAAAATGTGAAGGTCCTCCAAGATAGTTGAATTTTAGTTACTAGATCATTTTCAATTTCACATGCTATGTCTATATGAGCAACTTATTTTCCTTTTATACTTTATGATGCATAATTGATATATATTGTATGAATGTATATGATTTTGGCAGGGCTCCATCAGTTTTTGGTATTCTTCTATTGCTTTTACGTGATTCTTCGAATTTCAAGATCAGGATACAAGCTGCTGCTGCATTGGCTGTGCCGGAAGCGGCAGTTGGTGAGTAATACTGATACCTTCAATCATTATTTATGGCTAAACTTAGACTTAATAACTGGGAGTCCGGGATTTACCTGCTTCTCTTCTGTTTACTCTTGGTTTTAATCTTATGTTTGACATTTTAAAGCTGAGTATTGACATAGCATACCTCTTTTGACACAGATTATGGGAAATTTTTCCCTGACATTGTCCAAGGCCTGGAGCATGTAGTGGAGAATCTAGGTTCTGACTCAATTTCGGCACCTTCAAGTTTCAAATATAGGATTGCACTTGAAAAGCAGGTTATTCTATGCATATGATAGTCTTTTGAAATGATATAACAGTTTAGGAATCTTGCAATTTCTGCATTTATCAAAGAAATACTTATTTCCTAATCCATGTCAATTGTATTAAATTTAGTGAAATTAAGAGACAAAATTTGAATCACCTCAATAATTCCTGTGAATCTAAAATTTCATGACAATTTTTAGAATGAATTCCTTCATTTATTACTGATTATTTCATAAAATTTTGGTAGGATTCCAAGGTAATTAAGACAAGGCCATGCCTGATCATTAATTGGATATTTTTTTCTATCGCAGTTAACTTCAACCTTGTTGCATGTTCTTAGCCTTGCTTCAGCTACTGACCACAAACCGCTGAAAGATTTTCTTGTCAAAGTAAGATTTAATCGACCTCATTTGACATTCACAAATGCCATGAATGAATTCAGTGCTCCTTTGTTTGTAAGTTTGGCATATCATTTTTGTTTGTTAAAATCGATGGTTTCTCATGTTCCAAATAGAAAATAGCTGCATTCTTCATGGAGTAAGAAATTTCTAGAAGATATGAACTATTAAAGCACTAACGAGTATCTTTTCTATAAGACATTAACTATTTAACTCGTGCAACAGAAAGCATCTTTTCTGGAGGACTGGTTTAAGATGCTGTACTCATCACTAGGGGAGACGAGTTCTGAGTCTGATGTCTTTGGAAGTGATCCTATTGGTAACCAAAAGAAAGAGATGATAGCCAAAGCTATACAGTCCATAATTGAAGTTTATGAAAGCACGGACCAGCATACGATTTGTCAGAAATTCAAGAAGCTGAACAATAGCATAATCTGATGATCCCATAATCTGCCATTTTTATTTTGCTCGGTAGCTCAGGCTGATATGTTATATTGGGTAATTTTAGTTTGGTCACCTTGGACACTTCTTTTACTCGGATGAATTGGCCATTCGTCCTTGATGTACCAGTTCATTGGATTGGAAATACCCTTTCCTATCCAATGATTAAACAGAGATTGGAGTAACTGAAGTAATCCCGTATGCAGAAAAGGCCCCTCCTGGTGGTGAGGGGAGTTTGGTACAGAATTTCCAGTCATACTCCGCTAGGCCGGCAGTGCAAAAAAGTAGAGGGTGGGGGTTGGATCCTATTGTGTATTAAATTATGATAGGTTTTTGGTTGTATTGGTGCTGTGTGCAGTATGAGGTGGGACTGGGATTCCAATAATTTAAATGCATTCACACATGGATTACTACATTCTAGCCTCTGATACAGATTTTCTTTTTGTTCTTGTAACATGATAGTAGTGTAATCAAAGGATCTCTGATCAGATTCTCGAACTATGTAGTAATTTTATTCGTTTGCATCTATCAGCATGGTCTAATGGATAACTAATGCCAATTTTCCAATGAGACGACGGGCGTTTTTTGCAGCTAACTTGTATTCGGTTAATTGTAAGGTAAGGCAACTTCTTAAGTTAGAAGTTTCAAATTGTTGGTTAAGAAAGGCGTAGAATTATAAGCAACGAACACTTGGAATAAAAATTTGGCTTTAAGCGTTTAGATGGTCCTTGAATCTTTTCAGAAAAAAAATATCAATTAAGTCCTTCCGATTTATTTTTCAACTAAGCCCTCAATCATTAGAATTTTCATAATTTAGATCCCATAATTTTGAAAGGATTACAATTTGAAAACTATAAATTTTAAAAGACTAATATTTTTTCACATAATAAAATTTCATATTTTGGACACAATTTCTTGATTGAAACTTGTTTGGATGAAATGAATATCAAATACTTCAAATATTGAATTTTAATATTTTGATAATTTGATTTACTCATCTAAATTTTACTTTTACAGTATATAATTACAATAAAGTTAGAATACAACTTTAATTTTCTAAAGTAAAATAATGAAGATTTGCTTCTTAATTTTATAAACTTGAATGCTTATTTAATTATTATATCGATATATTTTAGTATAAGAAACAAAATAATTTATTATGGTAAATTCGGTAAACTACATTGATAGCCACCCAACAATCAATAAATTTATTTTTGGTCATCTAACTATGAAAAGTTACAAAATGTTCAATTAATTATTCGATTGTCCTTTTCAGTCACCAGCTAGCTTAAGATAATTGTTCTTAAAATTGTCAAAATAGTAATGTTAACCCTCAACATTTATACATTGTGTCAATTTAGTCTTGATTCTAAAAAAATTAGCCCTCAACATTTACACATTGTGTAATTTGGCTTTTCTTGTTGTTTTCCTTTGTGACCCTTCAGCCTAAAAAGCTAAAAATAATTGTTCTTAAAATTGTCATAATAGTAATGTTAACCCTCAACATTTATACATTGTGTCAATTTAGTCTTGATTCTAAAAAAATTAGCCCTCAACATTTACACATTGTGTAATTTGGCTTTTCTTGTTGTTTTCCTTTGCGACCCTTCCGCCTAAAAAGCTAAAAAAACCCAATATATAAGCTAAATTTGATTGAAAATATACAAAAATGGAAACACAAAAAAATCCAAGGTAATAAATTTCTTCTTTTCTCATTTTTTAAAAATTAACCCTCAATGTCATAGAGAAAAATAAAATTGCAAAAAAAGACCAGATTACACAATGTGTAAATGCTAAGGGTTAAATTTTTTTAGAATCAAGGCTAAATTGACATAATTCATAAATATTGAGGGTTAAAGTTGTCATTATGCCAATTTTAAAAGCCACTTGTCACATCCCAAAGTTCAGTCCAATAGAACCGGATTTGTAGAATGGATATCCAATTCAGATCCCAAAATTAATTTCGGAGTGCAAAAAATATTATAATATTAGTGGCCTAAAATTAGTTAGGGAAATTGAAATTAAGCATCCGGAAATTAATTATCTTAAAATAAATTTTAAAAATAATTAAGGGAAAAGTGTTTTAATTTAATAAGGACTAATTTGAAAAATGGTCAAACTTGAAAGTTGCCCAAAAGCAAATAACCCAAATTTCAAAAATCAGTTTTTTTTATTCATTCCTTTTTAAACCCTTCCCACGTTTTTTTTCCCTCTCATAACTCTCTCATTTGAAAAATTTTCCCAAAAACAAATTTGAGCATTTTCTCTCCAAACAACAAAAGCATATTGTTCTCACCTCTCAAACACTAGAGTTTCTCTCACTTTTAAAGAAAACACTCAAATTCTTCTTCAATTTTCCTATTCTTCCCCAAAGGGTTTTCAAACAAATTTCTTCTTTTCTCATTTTTAAAATTAACCCTCAATGTCATAGAGAAAATAAAATTGCAAAAAGACCAGATTACACAATGTGTAAATGCTAAGGGTTAAATTTTTTAGAATCAAGGCTAAATTGACATAATTCATAAATATTGAGGGTTAAAGTTGTCATTATGCCAATTTTAAAAGCCACTTGTCACATCCCAAAGTTCAGTCCAATAGAACCGGATTTGTAGAATGGATATCCAATTCAGATCCCAAAATTAATTTCTGAGTGCAAAAAATATTATAATATTAGTGGCCTAAAATTAGTTAGGAAATTGAAATTAAGCATCCGAAATTAATTATCTTAAAATAAATTTTAAAAATAATTAAGGGAAAAGTGTTTTAATTTAATAAGGACTAATTTGAAAAATGGTCAAACTTGAAAGTTGCCCAAAAGCAAATAACCCAAATTTCAAAAATCAGTTTTTTTTATTCATTCCTTTTTAAACCCTTCCCACGTTTTTTTTTTCCCTCTCATAACTCTCTCATTTGAAAAATTTTCCCAAAAAACAAATTTGAGCATTTTCTCTCCAAACAACAAAAGCATATTGTTCTCACCTCTCAAACACTAGAGTTTCTCTCACTTTTAAAGAAAACACTCAAATTCTTCTTCAATTTTCCTATTCTTCCCCAAAGGGTTTTCAAACAAATTTCTTCTTTTCTCATTTTTTAAAAATTAACCCTCAATGTCATAGAGAAAATAAAATTGCAAAAAAGACCAGATTACACAATGTGTAAATGCTAAGGGTTAAATTTTTTTAGAATCAAGGCTAAATTGACATAATTCATAAATATTGAGGGTTAAAGTTGTCATTATGCCAATTTTAAAAGCCACTTGTCACATCCCAAAGTTCAGTCCAATAGAACCGGATTTGTAGAATGGATATCCAATTCGGATCCCAAAATTAATTTGAGTGCAAAAATATTATAATATTAGTGGCCTAAAATTAGTTAGGGAAATTGAAATTAAGCATCCGGAAATTAATTATCTTAAAATAAATTTTAAAAATAATTAAGGGAAAAGTGTTTTAATTTAATAAGGACTAATTTGAAAAATGGTCAAACTTGAAAGTTGCCCAAAAGCAAATAACCCAAATTTCAAAAATCAGTTTTTTTTATTCATTCCTTTTTAAACCCTTCCCACGTTTTTTTTTCCTCTCATAACTCTCTCATTTGAAAAATTTTCCCAAAAAACAAATTTGAGCATTTTCTCTCCAAACAACAAAAGCATATTGTTCTCACCTCTCAAACACTAGAGTTTCTCTCACTTTTAAAGAAAACACTCAAATTCTTCTTCAATTTTCCTATTCTTCCCCAAAGGGTTTTCAAACAAATTTCTTCTTTTCTCATTTTTTAAAAATTAACCCTCAATGTCATAGAGAAAAATAAAATTGCAAAAAAAGACCAGATTACACAATGTGTAAATGCTAAGGGTTAAATTTTTTTAGAATCAAGGCTAAATTGACATAATTCATAAATATTGAGGGTTAAAGTTGTCATTATGCCAATTTTAAAAGCCACTTGTCACATCCCAAAGTTCAATCCAATAGAACCGGATTTGTAGAATGGATATCCAATTCGGATCCCAAAATTAATTTGAGTGCAAAAATATTATAATATTAGTGGCCTAAAATTAGTTAGGGAAATTGAAATTAAGCATCCGAAATTAATTATCTTAAAATAAATTTTAAAAATAATTAAGGAAAAGTGTTTTAATTTAATAAGGACTAATTTGAAAATGGTCAAACTTGAAAGTTGCCCAAAAGCAAATAACCCAAATTTCAAAAATCAGTTTTTTTATTCATTCCTTTTAAACCCTTCCCACGTTTTTTTTTCCCTCTCATAACTCTCTCATTTGAAAAATTTTCCCAAAAACAAATTTGAGCATTTTCTCTCCAAACAACAAAAGCATATTGTTCTCACCTCTCAAACACTAGAGTTTCTCTCACTTTTAAAGAAAACACTCAAATTCTTCTTCAATTTTCCTATTCTTCCCCAAAGGGTTTTCAAACAATTAAAGTTTCAAATCCATTTTCTTCTTTAACCAAGGTTAGATTCTGATTCCTAATGATAATTCTATGTATGTTGCTTTTACAAATTAAGATTTAATCACTTATAATGAGATTTCTATGAATCTAAAGTTTTAAGTCAAAGTTAAGCTTGAAAATGGTGAAATTTGAATTTCTAAGTTAAATCACTATTTCTAAATAATTTTCATCCTACTTTGATGTGATTAAAATGTTTTAAACTCAATTTAATAGATCATTAAAGGATTTTAAAGATTTTCTGAGTTATTGCTCTTGAATGTTCATGAATGGTGATTTTTTTAGAAAACTTAAATCTAAGTTTCTAGGTGTTATAAATGTTTTAGATCTATTCTAATATGATAGATAAGATATTTAGAAGCATGTTTAAGCAATAGAAACAAGAGTCGAATAAGAAAATCAAGTATTTCGGTAAACTAGTCAAAATTTCGATTAAGGAGGGGAGTGGATGGATCTGCGTTTTTGTTAATGTTTGGCTATGTTTGTAGTTGTAAATGACCATATTTTATTTTATTCAATGTATTTGTAAAGTGTCGGATCCATCGGAGCCTTCTACGAGTAAGGCGAAGTGCAATGAGAAACTTGTTTAAGCTTTGAAAATCGAGCGAAAGCTAACCGGTGAGCGATCTGGAATTACTGCTTGTAGGCACAATTCAATGAGTTAATTGAGAGCTTAGGTTAGCATAAATATCTATCCTAAGTTTCAAGTGCAAGCCTTCTTACTCAAACTTAAGTTATTTTGCAAATAATGCTTATATGTTGTGAGAAATGTATATGATGAGCTATTATGACAAAATGCTAAGTGTTTATGATAGCATATGATATGAGACTTGCTGGTTTTATGCACACATATGAGACCTATAGTGAATGTGACTCAATGAGAATTGTGTTGACACTTGAAAGTGCATTAAAAGTGATAGTGATAGTGTTGTGAATGTGTTGTTTATGACAAGTGAAAATGTGCATGAAACAATAAATATTTGTGTATAAGTGGATATGTTGGCCTCGTGATCTCTTGAAACCATTGGATATAATTGCGATGTCATAAGATTTGAGTACTTATATATGTGCTTGATATATGGGGCATGTTAGAGAGATAAGGGAATGTTGAGCTAAGCTCCATTCATTGGGACATGTTTGGTGTGTTGATGAGTGTTAGCTTATTACTTCACTTTATTTGAGACATGTTAGACTCTTTGAGTCATTGGTGTGTTGGAGATCAATGTATTGTATTTTCATACATGTTTCATAGTCATAAGATGCCAATGTATCATTATTGAGTTATTGAACCATGATTAAATGTATAAGAATGACTTTAGAATGCTTTCTTTTAACCTTTGATAATGTGTTTAATTGTGGTATTCTTGAGCACTCACTGAGATTTGTTAAGCTCAAAATCATGTTAAATATTTTGCAAAGAAATATCTCAATCAAGGAAGGAGAAGTGGGCAAGCAAAGTGATCCATTCAAGGCAATTTGCTTGTGTATGTGTGTGGTTTTAAACTCTCTAAATAAAAATAATGTTGGTTGCTTTTGAGGGATATAAAATTTTCTAGTTGGTATTGTAAAAAGGGATTTATGGACTATTGTTTAAAGGCTTTAAACATTGGTTGTAATCTTTTGATTTCTTTTGAATAATTTTTGAAATGCATGATATGTGTTGGTTGTAGCATAGGTGTTAGAAATGCATGGAGTTGGTTAGAATTTGATATAAGTGTTAGAATTGTATTAAAGAAATGTTGACAAGTCTAAAATGACCAAATGGTATGAAATGAACATGTTTTACCTTTATAAAAACATGGTAGGTTGATTTGGGTATGTTGAGTAAATGAGTTGTAGATCATAGGATTGTATACTAGCACAACTAATTACTTGGGGTCTCAAATTTTGCTACGATGTATTATAATGTATTTGAGCATGTTTATGATGTATTTATGCTATATGACATGTTAGAATTGAGAAATAGGATTAATGCACGAAGTGGTATGTTTAGTATTGCGCCAAAATGTCAAATGCAAGTTACTGGGCTGTTTTTGTAGAAATTGCAAACGACGTCGCTACGAGGGATCGACGTCAGAACGCCCTTTTTCATGTCGTGGTGATGAGGGGCCTTCTCCAAATCACATCAAGACGTGTCCTCACGACGTGGCTCACTGTGTGTTTGAGTCTTGTTTTGTGAACTTTGGGATTTATTCCTGAATTTTATGCAATGAAATTGGATGTCCAAGATGCAATAAAATGCTTTGAAAATTTTCGTGACTGAGATTCAGATGCTTAATTTTGTAAGGTTACCGTCAATTTTGTAAAATGGTATTTTGAATTTGTTGCTACCTTTACGATTTAGTCCCTAAAATCTTTGTTTTAAAATTACTTGAGAAATAGTAATAATTTTATACTTGTTCTTTCAAATATTGTTCTAATAAAATTATAAAAGATGAATGTATGTTTGATTTGGTGTTTATAAATGTTTCCGTATGTTGATAATAAAATGAAAATTTCACCCTTGGATGTCTGTTGAATGATTTTGTTAGATAAGCATGTTTTATTATGATTCGTATGGTTATCCATGATTGTTTGATTGCTAATTATGCATAAAAATGTGTGGTGTGGATGGTGATTTGTCGTGTGGTCATGTAAGTGACTAATGTGACGTTTCAGATTCAGGTTGGACTGTCCCGGTCGGGTTTGAGGTGCCATATTGCCACCGTTAGCTAGCTGGTGACAAAAAAAAAAACAAAATTTAATAGTTGGATGATCAATCTATAACTTTTCATAGTTGGGTGACCAAGAAAGAAATTCACTAATATTTAGATGACTACTAATATGGTTCACCCTAGTAAATTTAGAAAATGCTAGTAATTAAACCGTATTTGTAATACCCCAATATTTCTATTTCTATTTCTATAATTGTTTGACACAAATGTGTATCTGCTTCAATGGCTAAATGTTCTGGGTGTGTGTGTGAAGTCCTAAGTTCAAGCCTTGCCTTTGGCAAATTTTGGGTATTTTTGGATTTAAGCCCTATCTTTGTTCAATGGGCTTATATTAAATTGTCTGTAATTCCATGTTAGAATGAGCCTGTTGGTTCGAGTGGTGGGGAGATTTGTTGTGTTGGAGGTTCTGTGTTGTAGTCCCTGCAATAGTGTTTATTTTTAGTCGGCTTCGGGATGGAATTTCGGTTGCATCAGTATTCTGAGTAGTGGGTGGTTAGGATTGTGGATGTAGTGGGGATTGGGTAAAACTCATCTTTTCCCCAAAAGTCTTTTCTTGAGAATCTAACATTTTTTCCTCTCTTTCTCTCCTCTTTCTACGTTTTCTTCTTTTTCATTTTTTTCTCTTCGTGTTTTCTCTTCGTTTTGGGTGGATTTGTCTCCTATTTTTGGCATTCGGTTCACGGTGGTTGTTCGTTGGTAGGTAAGGGTTGTTTTGTTTTGCTCGTTGAGGGAGTTGTTCATTAAACTCGTGTTTGGTACTCTCAAAATCTATTTGTTGGAATCTTATTTATTGTTTTGGCAGCAGCAAGTCAGGAAGTAAGGAGCTCTCATCGTTTAGGATCGTAATCAAATCGTTTGGGGTATTAGAGTAAGTGTTGGATTTCAGTATTGGTTTCATAGTTACGATTTAGTCGTGAATTAAGTCTGAATCTGAGGGTTGGTTTGTCAATTTTTAGGTTTCTGGAGGCTCGGGAGTGGTTTTGCATTTAAACGATATCAGGTGTGTACCCGAAATGCAAAAATATAGGAATCGACGAAAGCTGAAAAACCTAACTGTCGACGCCACACGACCGTGTGGTAGGCCATGTGCAACGATATGGCCGTGTGCGACGACACGACTGTGTGAACAACGAAGACTAGGCCGTGCTCGAGACACGATCATGTGATGGTCAGAGTGTGGCTGTGTGAGCCACACGGGCTAGGCCAAGTTGGGCGTGTGGGCTACATGGGCGTGTGGTATCTGGGCCAGGTTGTGTGATCCACACGAGCAAGGCCAATCTAGGCGTGTGGGCAACACGGGCGTGTGGGACCACAAGGGCAAGTGGGCCCATTTATCTGATATTTTCCCTAGGGTTGCACAGGTTGCCCCAAACGACCGTGGGCCTATTGTAGGATCGGTAAGGGCTAAATAAACCCTATACTGTATGATATGATAATCTGATGGACTGATCTGAGTAGGATGCTAAATAATTACTTGATAGTTCTGTATGTAATATCTGTATGTTAATGTGCATGTTGAGCATGTTATGTCTGGTATATTTGTATCTAATTTCTGTTTCTGATATTGGGGTGGGATATGATGTATTTTGGAGGAAGTGTTCTGAAAGGCAGTTTTGCCTATTATCTGGCAGCATGGCTGCGTTATATCTGTTATGTGCCGCATTAGAAACACATGGTGTGTAGGGCTGGGTGGGTGTTTTAAACCCCACATGGTGTGTAAGGATGGTCGGAGATGGTGTGTAGAGGATAGGGGTAGGATATCTGATTTTTGATTCTGATTCGCATATCTGTATCCGTATATGGGATGGGCTTAGGCCCGAATCTGCATCTGTATTTGTAACGGGCTTAAGCCCAAATGTGTATCTGACTGATTCTGATTTTCTGGTTGACTGTATGCTTAATTCTATGGAGTTACACACTGAGTTTACGTAAACTCACCCTTTCATTTATTCATGCATGTGTCTGCGGTCTTAGGCGGATCGGGTCATGAGTCCTCGGTGACCACATGTTCAAACTGGTTATAGTTATAACTAAATTTTTATGTTCTGGTTTATTCTAGGTTTATTTTATGTAATTTGGACTTTACGGACTGTTTTATTTTAATTTGGACTAGATTGCGATTTTATGATTTTATAACTACAAAACATGATATTACTCGGAATTTACCAAAAGCAAGGGTTTTCTAAAATCTTCAATGATTTTCTAAACACGGTGTACTTGTTTTAAAGCTTCCGTTACAAATACATTTTACCTCTAAGCAATTAAAAGAATTAGAGTTTTGAAACTGTTAATATCGATTAGGGCTAATGAATTGGTATGGTTTAACTTAACGATAATGGTTTTCAACCCCATTCCATGTGACATTTCTGGATTCAGCCATAACGTCTAGGCCGGGTTTGGGGTGTTACAGTATTAAAATCTTATCAACAATGAACATTGATAACGAAAATCAAATATTAATAAAATAATTTTTAACAAACGAAAAATTTGGTTGCTATTGATGGAGAAAATTTTTAATTACATAGTCGTCAATCATTAAAGATTGTATGTTATAATGTAATAGCATTAGTAAGATGTTGCATAGTACAATCAACCCTCTCTATCACAACCCCATTTGTTTGTCCAGATTTTGCCTGTTATAGAGAAGTGACTGTTATACACCTACAACAACATGCTGTTATAGAAAATCGTTGTGAGCTTACAATATAATTTGTATCATGAATTTTTATCAAATAAAGAAAGTTATAATTATGTTAAAAAAAAGAAAGAAAGTGGGAGTCAAATCAATAAAATTAAAATGTGTCTAACAAGTGCATGTATTATTGCTTTTATGCATATTTTATTTTACATTGTTTCACATGATTAATTACAAAGTTCATAAATCTAACAAGGTCAATTAATCAATGACTTATCAAATTAAATGAATTAATTTATCACGAGTTACTAAATTCAAGTAATCAATTCATAAGTTTATGATATTTCAAATTTATAGTAGAATATTTAATTAGAGAATTGAATTGATATCTTTAATTCCACTCATTGAAGATTATTTTTATTTAATAAACAATAATAAATAGGTTTGTTTATATGAAATAACTATAATTTTACTTAAAATTTTAGACCATATGTTGTTATAGAGAACTAATTTAATAAAGAACATACTTTGTTACTATGCATATTGCTGTTATAAGTGAAAATTTGTTATAAGGGGTTAAAATAAAATAAAAAAAATCAATTATTCTAGAAACTTTTCTGTTATAGTGAAATGTTATTATAGCAGGTGGCTGCTATAGAGAGGGCCGACTGTATTACCAAAATATTTAACATGCCGATGTCCAAGTAGCATTATAAATTTTTTTTTAAAAATATTAGAAAAATGAACTACACTTCAAGTTATTCTTTTTGAAATTTTTTATTTAGGTCACGTAGTTTTGAAAATTTTACGTTTGATCATTAACAATTTTAAAATGATTAATATTTTCTTTTAACAATATGGAAATTTCATATTTTGATTAGAGTTTCTTAAGCGACTAATGAATTCTATGTAAACACGTAATTTTGTTTGGACTTTTGTTTTGATAAATTGAAATTCAAATAAAGGGTTTAAGTGAACTATCGTGGTAAATTAATTTTTAACTATTACTTTGAAACTAAATTAAATATCAATTTATTTTGGGGTTAAAATTAAAGTTTTAAATTTGAATTTAGGGCCAAAATAGAATTTTAGATTTTAGTTGGTGGCTAAATTGAATTTTTTACTTTTACTTTTGGGGCTTAAATGTAAATTTTCAAGAATTTTGGTGTTTAAAATGGAAATTTTCAGATTATTAATTGAGGGTCAAATTGACATTTTGTTTCAAATTTTAATTATTTAATTACAACGAATTAAATTATAATTGAATAAATTAATTTAACTATTAAGTCATCTCTTCTGTATGGCGAGAAACTATTTGAACCGTAAAACACGATCTAATATAAAACTTAACAAACCAAGATCTATCATTTTACATCATAAAAAATAAATGAAGAACAAAATTAGATGCGGAAGCGTACTTGAATCCATCAATTTCTTGATATTTTTAGATCTTTGATAAACCGTAAAAGCAACATATTTTAATCCCACATTTAATATGCTTTTGGATGAATTATCCTTGATTTATGTAAAAAGGTGCTCTTAATCCTTTCTTTTCATGTCTTATACTCAGGAAAGCACCTAAGGATAAAAAGAAAGTAAAACGGGTTTAAAACAGACTAAATTGGGCCAACCCAAGAATTCGACACGGCCTGGCCCAAAGCCCACACGACCGTGCCTCGCATGGATTACTTAGAAACCTGACCTCAACTCCGTCACACACACAGTAGTGCATCATCCATTTACCACACACGGACGTGCCTGGTGATCTACATGGCCGTGTCCCAATCGACAGACCCGAAGCACGGCCTAAACCCCGACTTGCACGGCCGTGCCCCAATCAACAGAATAGAGACACGGCCTAACCCTGAATTACACGGGTGTGTACCATGGCCGTGCCCCTGCCGCGGGAATGAGCAATTTCACTCGGATTTGGATGCTTGAAGCCAAAGAAACATACTCCTAATTCTACTTAAACTCCCTAATAGTAATTCTACTTGAAAGATGTACTTAGGAGCCAAGTAAAGCATCTCAAAGGCCTATATAAACAACCCAAGGCATCTATTCCAAGGACAGCTTTTTGGTAAAGGCTTTTGCCGAAGCTTTCATCTTTTAGGGAATCACTTGAAGATAGCCAGTTGATCCATCTCAAGAAGTTGGAGTTCTACTCAAGATGGAGGATCTCCTCTTCAATTCCTTCAGGGGGTTTTAGAGATTTCTTATGTTTTGTTTTATCTTTTCTCCTGAGATGTTTTTTTACTTTGTTATGAATAAACCCTTCAGATACCTGAAGGGGATGAAACCTATGATGGATTTTGTTATTTGATTTCTAAATTTATATGAGAAGTACTTAGTTTGTTCTTAATTATGTTGCTTAATTTAATCTGATGTGCTTAGGTGGAGGAGGAATAGACCCTGCCTAAGAGTAGATCTAGCATAATTGAGCGGAGTTGATCGGGCGCCTAGAGATATGGTTACGAGATTTTGCCGAATTAGGGTGAAACCTAATATGGGAATCCATTGATCGATTTACTGCTTCCTTAAGGGGTTATTATAAGAGAACGAGAGTTCTAATAATTAACATAAGGTTAGACGTTATTCGCCTCGAGAGAGGGTTTAATATAGATTAGGGAGTCTCACGGATCAAGATAAGTAAAGAAATCATATGGTTTGGGGAATAAATAATAAGTGAAGTCATAGATGGATTCTTCCTGAGGGTATCGTCTTCATCAGCTGAGTTTTCCTAAAGTCTTTCTCCAATTCATTCTTTTGTCTTTGCATCTAGTTTAGTTTATCATTAGATTAATAAACCAATCACTCCATATTTCAGGCTAAATAATAGAAAGAAAGTGAGTAGTAGTACTTTTAGGTTCCTTTGGGTTCGATAAGATATTCTTGCCTAAACTATACTACTGTTCGATAGGTGCACTTGCCTCTATCGTTGTCATAGTTAGTATACAGGTTCGATCATTCTTTTATAAATATTAAAACTCGACTGTTTGACATGATCAAGTTTTTGGCGCAGTTGCCGGGGAACACTAAAATATTAAGAAAGCTCTATTTCTATTACTTTAGCCATTATTTTATTTTTAATTTTTTCTTATTTTTCTACATATATATTTGTTTTTCTAAATTTCTTTCTTTCTTGTCCTAGCAGGTACCTCTAGTTTATGACTAGAAGAAACCCGAGAGGACCATTAGAATACGAAAGTGAGATTGAAGCTACCGCTTGCAGAAATTGCAGAGAAATTAGACGAGCTCTAGACTACCAAAGAGAAGAACAACAAGAAAGATCCAATCCTACTGAAGGGATGGACGAAAACAATCCACCACCAGATGTGCAAGAACAGAATGCTCTGCGTACTATGTATGATTATGCTAAACCTAATTTGACAGGAGCAGAATCTAGTATTGTTAGGCCCGCTATAGCTGCTAATAATTTTGAACTAAAGCCTAACACAATACAAATGATTCAACAGTTTGTTCAATTTGATGGTTTGCAGGATGAAGATCCAAATACTCATATATCTAATTTTTTAGAATTCTGTGATACCTTCAAAATAAATGGCGTTTCTGATGATGCCATACATCTTTGGTTATTCCCTTTTTCATTAAGGAATAAAGCAAAGCAGTGGTTGAACTCATTACCACGAGGGTCAATCACCACATGGGATCAAATGACTGAAAAATTTCTTTTAAAATATTTTCCACTGGCCAAAACGGCCAAATTTAGGAATGACATATCTTCTTTTCTGCAGAATGATGCAGAAACATTATATGATGCATGGGAGAGATACAAGGACCTCCTGAGAAGATGCCCACACCACGGATTGCCTTTGTGGCTTCAAGTCTAAACTTTTTACAACGGTGTGAATTCTTCAACACGGCAAATGATTGATTCATCAGCCGGTGGAACTTTGAACAACAAAACTCCTTAAGCAGCTTACGATTTTATTGAGGAGATGTCATTGAACACCTATCAATGTCAAATTACAAGAGCTAAACCAAAAAAATCAGCCGGAGTTTTCAACATAGACGCAGTGACAATACTGTCAACGCAGGTGGAGTTAATGAATAAAAAGCTTGATAATTTATGTTCTTTGCAGGTACACCCAGTCATGCAATGCGAAGCAAGTGGAAATATGGCAAATCATGAGTACCCTCCCTACCAACCAGGAGCAGAAAATGAGCAAACAAACTATATAGGTAAAAATTTCTGATCTAATAATCCTTATAGTAACACTTATAATGCAGGTTGGAGGAACCACCCAAATTTTTTGTGGGGAGGACAAGGAAATCAAGGAAATCAAAGGCAGCAACCTCCTCCAAATTACCAAAATCAGCCCTATCCACAGAAAAAGAAATCAAACCTTGAAGAGATGCTAACAAAATTCATGGCGACTCTGATTCTCGTCTCCAAAAGATCAAGCAACACTTGATGAACAACAAAAATCAATCAAGGGGATCGAGAATCAAGTTGGAGAACTTACTAGGTCAGTGGGACATCTCACAAAGCTAATTTCTGAACGTCGACAAGGACGTCTACCAAACAACACAGAAATAAACCCAAAAGAACAGATCCAAGCCATTACAGCTCAAGAGGGTACAAAGGTAGACGAGCCCACCTCAGTATAAGAAACCAAGGAAGAAAAACGTAAAATAGAGGTAGCACAAGAGAGGCCAAAATCGGTAATCAAAGAATACCAACCTCGCATACCTTATCCCGAAGCATTGAAAAAAGATGATTCAGAGGAATAATTAGGTAAGTTTCTAAAACTTTTAAAGAAATTACATATTAACTTACCTCTTCTTGAAGCTCTTTTTCAGATGCCCGATTCAAGGAGCTTTTTAAGACAGCTCCTAACGAACAAACGCAAAACAGATGAAGAGCACCATGTGGAACTAAACCCAACATGCTCAGCAATGTTACAAAATAGACTACCACAGAAACTAAAAGATCCAGGGAGTTTTACGATTTCATGTTTAATTGGTAGTTTAACTATTGATAATGCGTTAGCTGATTTAGGGGCAAGTATAAATGTCATGCCTTATGCACTGTTTAAACACTAGGTCTAGGGAAACCCAAACAAACTAGGATTAGTATTCAACTAGCTGATAAAACTACTAGAATTCCAAGGGGCATTATTGAAGACGTTTTAGTAAAAATCGATAAATTTGTTTTCCTAGTAGATTTTGTTGTTTTAGACATGAATGAGGAAAATTCAATCCCTTTAATTTTAGGAAGACCTTTTCTTGCAACTGCCAAGACTAAAATTGATGTTGCCACAGGAGAACTCATACTTCGTGTAGGAGAAGAATCGGTCAATCTTCAAGCTCTCGACTCAGCCAAAACAACAGAAGATGAAGGTAAGAAAGTCGTTCCAATATATAACCAAATTGTTCAACCTTCACCGCAGGAAACATCACAATGCATCAAACCTGAGCCAACTCATAGCCCCCAAGTCGTCACAGAAGAATCACACCAGAAACAAAACCATAAGATCGACAATTTAGAAGAGCAGAAGATATACACCAAAGAAAAGCCGGATCCACACGAAGTAAAACCAAAGGAACCACCAGAAGAGCTCATAGGGACATCAAATCACTTTAAAATAGGAGACCAGGTGCTGTTAGACAAAGCAGATCCTCACATCACTTCAACAGACCTGAAGAAAAAGGAAGAAATACTCCTTCAGGTACACGATATTTTCCCACACGAAATAGTCGAGGTAAGCAATCCAATATTCAACAATTTCAAGGTAAACGCTTCTCGACCTAAACTTTGTCTCGAAAATAAAACTGTCAGCAAGAGGGAAAATATTCAAAATTTTAAACCTCCCTAAAATTTTCAAAGTCAAGGACAGTCTAGCTTAAGACTATAAAGAGCGCTTCTTGGGAGGCAACCCGAGCACTAACACTGTTTACTTTCAAATTTATTTTCTTTTCTTTCCTTCTCTCTTCTCTAAACATTTAAACTAACACAAAATGCAGATTTCCAGGCCACACAGCTTTACACACGGTTGTGCCCGTGGCCGTGTGGACCATCGAAACCACCACACTGACCGAGTAGAGCCGTGCAAGTCAGTCCACCCACCCCTCCAACGTCACGGATCCAACCACCCACACCACGGGCACCGACAGAATAGCACGGCCGTGCCTCAAGATCGTGCTATGAAACACCCCACACCCGGCCCATGAGCCTAAACCGGATCTGGTATGTTCCTAAAGTAAACCGATTTCAAAGATTTTCGTTACTTAGAGAAAATTTGTAAAATATTTAGAAAAATGTTGTTGTGAATTGGGCTTAGATTGGAAACCCATTTAATTAATCTTGTAAATCCAATTTTTATTAAGGTGACAAGATAATTTTTAGGGTTTATAAAAAAAAAAAATAACACTTAACTTTAGTCATAATAGTTCGTAACATAACAATTTAAAGTAAAGCAGGATAAGAAAAAATCCACTGGGCCTTATGGCCTTATTACATCAAGTAAAACCCAAAACAAATAATAAAGTCCAAATCGAATAAAATCTTCAAATGGAACATGGCCACCTCAAGGTCTCTGAGTCCGGTCAAAATCCTTTGTTCATCACCGAAAATATTTCCCACAACAGGGTGAGTCAACAGACTCAATGTGCACACAGTACTAGCATTCAACGAATCAGGCATACATGTTCATAAATCAAATCCATATTCATATAAAATGAATTATGATGCAACCCAAACCCAAGCCTATTTGTCCATCCGCTACACACCACCTGTACCTGCCGGTCACACCGTGGGGACTACTAAGTCAACCCTCCATCCGCTACACACCATCGAAGGCGATCATTGCAATCGGCGTGCTCATCGCCCATATAATTTGTGTCATTAGACACCATATTCAAATAATGTAATCGTAGTTACCAAATTCAGATAATGTAACCGGAGTTACCATATTCAAATTTTTGTGACCGTAGTCACCATATTCCGTTGGTGAGACCGAAGTCAACACCTTCTTCCCCTTTCACATAAATCCCGAATGCCCCATAAATTTTATGCATAACATACTTAATTCTTATTCATATATGCAAAATATATCATATTCATAATCCTATCAGAAGTAGGAAACGTACCTGGGTACTCTTACCACATTTGTGGTATTTAGCCACATTCATATTCTTATGCATATTCATATATTAAAATAATTGCCATATGATAAATCTAAGGTTAGTGTGCATACACACCTGATTTGCTTAATGGGTTCCTTGAGATCTCAAAAATCCCGATCTAACTTTAGATCTGTTAATTCCTATATTCGGCCCATCATAAAAAACAAATTAGTACCCTTTTCGCTTTTAAAAACCAATTCCTAATAGGAATGGTACTACTCACCTTGTTGCCGAATTGGAAGATTGTAAATCAAATGCCGAAATTTGATAGTATTCCTTCCTTAAATCAGCTAGCCACTAAATCAGGTAATTATATCAGTTTCTAACTTTTGAATAAATGGAAACTAATTCCAAATATCAAGAACAAACCTTGGCCGAATGTCACTTACCATACAATTTCCAAATCTGAAGAGGATTCCTTAATATGCCTGTCGAAATCCTTACAACTTCATATGTTAGATCTGATCTAACTTTAATAAGTAGTATTTGGCCTTTGGCCGAATGTGTCTCACCTTAAATTCCTTGAATCTGAAATCCCGAAACTCTTCCTTTGATATTCGGCCAAAAGACATAAAAGAGGTTATTTCCTTAGGTCTTGATTAAAAGAATTAGAAGAACAAAATTAATTGTTCTTACCTTAGATCCTTGATCCTTATATTTGGTAATTGTAAAGCACGAGAGATCCTTGTAGATTCACCATGAACAAGAATAGGGATTAGTACCACGATTTTGGTAAAAGAAAAGGAATAGAAATTGATTGACCACAGATCTTACTCTTTTGATGTTGTAGTTGATTGCTCCTTTGCTTAGAATCAACAAAGATTAAGCTTTGACAAGAGAAAGCAGAGAAGAAAATAGAAGAAGAGAGGATGGACTTTGCTTAAAGAAAATTAAGAGAGGGGAGAAAGCTTAGGAAAATTTGGCAAGGCTTAGAAAGGATGAGAGAATAGCCTACATTCTCCTCCTTTAAGCTGAAATTGCTAGACCAAGAGTCCTTGACTTGGCCACTACTCCCCATAAGTGATAATATTATCTTTTAATTATCACCTTATTTAATTTAAAAGTATTTAATCCATCCTTTATCTCCTCAATTATCTTATTAAGAGAAAATCCTTTACTTAACACTTAATTTATCAAGTTTTAATGAAATAAAACTCCTCCTTTTCTAGAAATAGGTGCCGTCCACCCCTTAGCCTTGGAAGCAAAAATAAAGCCTTCATTATATGCTTCCCAAGTGACTTGAACTCAGCCCATTCCTCTTACACATGGCGCCATTTCCATAAGCCTTAAGTGACACCTTCAGCCACTTTTCCAAGCTTTGTTGTGTGTCAAATCTCACCAACTTTTTCTTTTAAGGCCCTCTTGCCCTTATTTCCTATTTTGAACTTTAAAATTTGTCATTCGACATTATTTCTAAGTTTCCTAAAATTTTTGATCGGCTCTGTAATGTGCCATTTTTCTTACATGTTCAGGTTTCCAAAATGTTCAGGTTTCCAAAATGTTCAGGTTTCCAAAATGTTCAGGTTTTCATTTTCATGCATTTCCAGGTTTCCAAAAATATCAAAAATTTATTCTTAGTGCTTAAACTTGTCATTTCATACAATTAAACCAAAAATGCATAGGCCCTATTCAGGATGTTACAGTTCTACCCCCCTTAAACAAAATTTTGTCCTCGAAATTTCCTAACTAAAATAGTTGGGGGTATTGCTGTCGCATGGTCTCTTCTGGCTCCCACGAAGCTTCTTTCGATCCATGATTGCGCCATAACACTTTGACTAGAGGCACTGTCTTCCTTCGTAATACTTTCACATCACGTTCCAAGATTCGAATCGGCTTTTCCTCGTAGGATAAGTCTGGTCTTAGTTCCAACTCTTCAATAGGTACCACATGAGATGGGTCCAATCTGTAGCGACGTAGCATGGATACATGAAATACGTCGTGCATCTGTTGCAATTCAGGTGGCAACTCTAATTGGTATGCCACTGGCCCAACTCGTTTCAGTACTCGGTAGGGCCCTATAAATCTTGGGCTTAGCTTCCCTTTTCGACCGAACCTCATTACCTTCTTTCAAGGCGAGACTTTCAGGAATACTTGGTCTCCCACTTCAAACTCTATTTCCTTTCGCTTAAGGTCTGCGTACGACTTCTGCCTATCAGAGGCTTCCTTCAACCGTGCCCAAATTATCTCAACCTTCTCTTCGGTTTCTGCCACTAATTCTGGACCCAAAACTCGGCGTTCTCCTAACTCGGTCCAACAAGTAGGTGTTCTACACTTCCTTCCATACAATGCTTCGTATGGTGCCATCCGAATGCTGGCTTGATAGCTGTTGTTGTAGGCGAACTCAGCTAAAGGCAAGTAATCTTCCCAACTTCCTCGAAAATCCATTACACAGCCTCTCAACATATCCTCCAACACTTGTATAACCCGTTCAGACTGCCCGTCCGATTGTGGATGAAAAGCCGTAGTGAAGTCTAACTTAGTGCCTAAAGCTTGATGAAGTGCCTTCCAAAATCGAGACGTAAACCTTGGGTCTCTATCAGAGATGATCGATATTGGCACTCCATGTAACCTCACAATCTCTGCCACATATAACTTAGCCAACTTCTGAAGAGAATAATCCATTCTTACTGGGATAAAGTGTGCAGACTTGGTCAAACGGTCCACAATCACCCATACCGAGTCCTTCTTAGTAGGCGTAAGGGGAAGCCCACTAACGAAGTCCATGGTAATTCTTTCCCACTTCCATTGGGGAACTTCGATTGGTTGAAGCAATCCTGATGGGACTTGGTGTTCAGCTTTAACTTGCTGACACGTCAAACATTTCCCCACAAATTCAGTCACCTCTCGTTTCAAATCAGACCACCAAAACTGTTCCCTTAGATCTCTATACAGCTTGATGCCTCCGAGATGCATAGCATAAAGGCTACCATGCGCTTCCCGAAGAATCCTTTGTCTCAACTTCTTATCCCTCGGCATACAGACCTTTCCCTTGTAGCACAATACTCCTTCATCATTGACACCATAGTCCTTTAATCCCCTTCTTGTACTTGCTGCAACTTAGTACTTAAGTCGTTATCAGCCAACTGTCCCTCTTTCACCTCCTTTAGCCATGTGGGCTTGACTTGTAACTCTGCCAACAGACTTCCATCATCATACAGACTTAAGTGAGCGAACAAAGCTCGTAGATCCGACACAACCTTCCTACTCAGGGCATCGGCTACCACATTCGCCTTGCCCGGATGATATTCTATCGAGCGATCGCGATTGCTTCAACAATTCCACCCACCTTCGTTGCCTCAAGTTCAACTCCTACGAGTCAATAAATACTTAAAGCTCTTGTGGTGCTGTAGATAACCGACCTTTCTCCATAAAGGTAGTGCCTCCAAACCTTAAGGCGAAAACCACTGCCGCTAGTTCCAAGTCATGAGTGGGGTAGTTAACCTCATGAGGCCTTAAGCGCCGTGGACGCATAGCGACTACTTTGCCATCTTGCATTAGCACACTGACCTAACCACGTGTCTGAGCGTCACGATTACACCACAAAATCTTTTCCCGCCTCCAAATTTGAATTAACACTGAGCTTAGTCAACACCCTTTTAAGCTTTTCAAAGCTCTCCGCCGCTTATTAGTCCATTCAAGGTACTTCCTTCCTTAGCAACTTGGTTAAAGGTGCGGCTATCGACGAGAATCCTTACACAAACCCTACGTAATAGCTCGCCAAGCCTAGGAAACTTGATTTCACCACGAACCTAGGTGGTTTCAATCCAACACCGCTCGATCTTCCTAAGATCCACTCTTATTCCTTCTGCGGATACTACATGTCCTAAGAATGCCACCTTCTTAAGCCAAAATTTGCACTTGCTGAATTTGGCATAGAGCTTCTTCTCCCTTAACACTTCCAACACAACTCGGAGATGCTCATCATGCTCCTCCTCCGACTTCGAATACACCAAAATATCGTCGATGAACACCACGATGAACCTATCCAAGTAGGGTTGGAAACCCGATTCATCATATCCATGAACGCGGTGGGCGTTCACAACCCAAACAGCATCACCACAAACTCAAGTGACCATATCTTATCCTAAAAGCGGTCTTATGGATGTCGACCTCCTTCACTTTCGGTGATGATATCTCGACCTTAAGTCGATCTTTGAAAACTTCTTGGCTCTCTTGGTGATCGAGCAGTCATCGATCCTTGGCAAAGGATACTTGTTCTTAATGGTCAGTTTATTCAACTGACGGTAGTCTATGCACATACGCATAGTTCCGTCCTTCTTCTTCACAAATAGGACCGGTGCTCCCCACGGAGACACACTGGGTCGGATGAACCCACGATCCAACAGTTCTTGTATTTGAGCCTTGAGCTCCACTAACTCCTTTGGTGCCATTCGGTATGGAGCGATTGACACAGGAGCTATTCCGGGTAGCAGATCAATTCCAAATTCTACCCCCCGTCTGGGGGTATTCCCGGTAATTCCTCTGGAAACACATCCACGAAGTCCCTTATCGTCCTAACTCCATTAATACCTTCCTCCTTCCCACCGATCACACTTACGAAGGCTAGGAATGCTTTGCAACCTTTTTTAACCATCTTCTCAGCCTTCAGTGCCGAAACTACGTTAGACAAGTAGTTCCTCCTTTCTCCGATCATTACAACCACTTCATCCTCCGGGGTTCTTAGTTCCATATGTTTAGCCGTACAATCCAATATGGCTCGGTGTTCTACTAGCCAATCCATTCCGAGTATAAGCTCAAACTCTTCGAAGGGTAACTCCATTAAATCTGCTCGAAAGTTCACTCCCTGAATCTCTAAGGGTACATTTCGAAAGATCTTGTCTACCACTATAGTTTGGCCTAATGGGCTTACTACAGTCATCTGTCTATCAGAAAGTTCAGAGTCTAGGCCTAGTGTTTCCACTACACTACTTGCAACATAGGAATGGGTCGAGCCCACATCAATCAGAGCAAAATAGGGTTTGTCAAAAATAAAGAACGTACCGATTATTACATCCGACGTGTCTCCATCTTCCCTTCGACGAACCGCATAAACCAAACCCGATTGTCTTGCTTCTGCATTAACATTAGTACCTCGGCCTTGTGTTCCACGGCCTCTGCCAGTACCACCACCGTGGTTACCCGAACCATGACCCCGTTGAGGCTGCTGTCCACCTCTACCAGCCTGACTAGTATTCTGAACTGCCGGTTGGCTCTCATCTGGTTGCTTGGGACAATCCTTAAGCATATGGTCCTTGGACCCACACTTGAAACATCCTCCCGTCTTTCTCTAACACTCTCCCATGTGCTTCTTCCCACAATGCTCACAAGGGCGATACTGCCAGCCCGTACCAGCCTGTTGATTTCGTGGCCCGTCAACCCTAGGCCACTTGTGACCCTTTCCAGATGGCCCAAATCCTCTTTTGGCCTTATTCCTATCCATAGTCTGCTTAGTAGCGTCCTTAATCCCCTCGGCCACCTTGGCCTTTTCCACTAAAGCCGAGAATTCCCGCTCCTGATGCGGTGCTATCAACAGTCTCAGGTCGTCTCTCAGTCCGTCCTCAAAACGGAAACAGCGTTCATGCTTAGTTGCTACTACCCCTCGAGCATAGCGGCTCAACCTCAGGAATTCCGCCTCATATTCTGCGACAGACTTACTCCCTTGTACCAACCCTAGAAAAGCCTTCCTTTGTTCATTTGTATACCTGGTTCCCACATACTTCTTCTGAAATGCCTCTCTAACATACTCCCAGGTCAAATTTTTAGTCGTGGTACCATCCCGAACAGTTAACCACCACTGATACGCTTCATCGCGTAACAATGCCACCATCCCTTTCAACTTTTCCTCTGGAGTCAGATCGAGCTCATCCATGATACGCTCCGTTGCTTCCAACGAAGACTTTCAACAGATCTGGGTGCCACATTAGATACTCTTGAACATTTCGCTCCATTAGCTCGGAGCCATTCAGTCTGGACTTTTGATTTCTGAATTTCCTCCGCACCGCCATCAATTCCAAAACTCATGACATAGCTGCGACACAAAGATCTTTCCCGTCGAGCCTGCTGCTCAACATTAACAGCTGGGGGTGGTGGTGGCGGTGGCATTTCATTGTCAGACCCTTGACTCGGCCTAACGGGTTCTGACACGATCATCCTTCCTCTACCTCGACCACAATGACCACGTCCTCTAGAGCTCATTTTCTAGCGTCGAGATCTGATTAAGAAATTTTATGGATTAGTCACTGTTCCACTTATTTACCAGCGAAGGAGTTTTATGAAAAGGGATTTAAGAGTGGTTCTTTCGTATGCAAACACACTGTCTTTTCCATTCATTCATTCATCCATCAAACAAATATGAACCTTCGTTCATTCAGAGAAACGTTGTAGTTTTTGTTGTTGTTGTTTTTTACTACCCATGGGTATTTTCGTAATTTTGTCCTACAGGGGCATTTTCGTAATTTTTTCAGAAGAAAAGCATTCCTTGGTGTTTTTGTTAAAAATTATTTTGAAAATTTCTAAGTCTCGGGGTAATTTGGAAAAATTTTGAGATACGGGGGTATTTCGATAATTTTTAACCTCGGGGGTATTTTGGTAATTTTTCATAAATCAGGGTAAATTTGTAATTTTAATAAATCAGGGGTATTTCAAAAGTTGTAAAACTTTGAGGGTTCTTTTCAAGAATTGTTCCTTCAAAAATGGAAATGTTGCAAAAATTTTGGAAATCAGGGTCATTTTGGTAATTTTGTAAGTTAGGGGCAATTTTGTAATTTTTCCAAAATCAAGGTATTTTGATATTTTACAAATTAGGGTTTTTGAATGTTTATAAAATAATGGAATTTTGGTAAAGCTGTTGAGTAGTTGAACATTTTATAAACTAAGGGCATTTTGGTAATTTCACCCCTAAGGGCATTTTTGTAATTTTCGCAAATCAGGAGTTTTTCAGAAAATGTTGTAAAAATAATTTTCTTAGATTTAAAAGAAAGTTTTAAAAGTTTGAAAAAAAAACTAGGGTTTGTTGTTTTGTTCTCTTTTTTTTTTAAAACATGGCTAGTTCCCTTTCGGGTTTTAGTCATTATGTTTAGCCTATGACTGAGCCCTCTTGGTCAAGGTGAACAAAAGCTACGCACCAGGCAGGATTCGTGTGGAGAGGAGGTGAGTCACGCTGATTGCTTAAATACCAAGCTCCCACTGAAACCATTCCTAGACATGCATGAGAGGTTGCCACACCACCGAGCCCTCAGGTTAGGGTGAACAAGACTACGCACAGATAGGATTCTGCAAGAGGAGGTGAGTCACTAGGACTGCTTAAATACCAAGCTCTTGGATCCAATCCTAGACATGCGTGCACGGGTTACCACACCCTAGCTCGATGACTTAGCCATAGGTTTGTTTAGTGCATTAAGTCTTATGTGTTTCTGTTTGAGTAGACTAATCCTAGGGTTCAAGTTCCTATCATTCTATTCTACGTTCCATGCCTTTTCTACCCTTAAACAGTTCACAGAATCACACATATAGTTAGGGGTACTTACCGGTGGATCATGGTCGAGACTTAGGGGCCATGCCAGAAGCCTGCTTATTTTCAAAGAAAATCATTTAGGCTCGAATTCAAAATGTTTTGGGCCTTAGCCCACAGGCCGAGAGTTTAAAACTGGGCTCTGATACCAAACTGAAACACCCCACACCCGGCCCACTAGCCTGAACCGGATCTGGTATGTTCCTAAAGTAAACCGGTTTCAAAGATTTTCGTTACTTAGAGAAAATTTGTAAAATATTTAGAAAAATGTTGTTGTGAATTGGGCTTACATTGGAAACCCATTTAATTAATCTTGTAAATCCAATTTTTATTAAGGTGACAAAATAATTTTTAGGGTTTATAAAAAAAATAACACTTAACTTTAGTCATAATAGTTAAGTAACATAACAATTTAAAGTAAAGCGGGATAAGAAAAATCCCTTGGACCTTATGGCCTTATTACATCAAGTAAAACCCAAAACAAATAATAAAGTCCAAATCGAATAAAATCTTCAAATGGAACATGGCCACCTCAAGGTCTACCGTCCCGGTCCATCACTGTTCATCACCTGAAAATATTTCCCACAACGGGGTGAGTCAACAGACTCAATGTGCACACAGTACTAACATTCAACGAATCAGGCATACATGTTCATAAATCAAATCCATATTCATATAAAATGAATTATGATGCAACCCAAACCCAAGCCTATTTGTCCATCCGCTACACACCACCCGTACCTGCCAGTCACACCGTGGGGACTACTAAGTCAACCCTCCATCCGCTACACACCATCGAAGGCAGTCGCTGCAGTCGACGTGCTCATCGCCCATATAATTTGTGTCATTAGACACCATATTCAAATAATGTAACCGTAGTTACCAAATTCAGATAATGTAACCGGAGTTACCATATTCAAATTTTGTGACCGTAGTCACCATATTCCGTTGGTGAGACCGAAGTCAACACCTTCTTCCCCTTTCACATAAATCCCGAATGCCCCATAAATTTTATGCATAACATACTTAATTCTTATTCATATATGCAAAATATATCATATTCATAATCCTATCAGAAGTAGGAAACGTACCTGGGTACTCTTACCACATTTGTGGTATTTAGCCACATTCATATTCTTATGCATATTCATATATTAAAATAATTGCCATATGATAAATCTAAGGTTAGTGTGCGTACACACCTGATTTGCTTAATGGGTTCCTTGAGATCTCGAAAATCTCGATCTAACTTTAGATCTGTTAATTCCTATATTCGGCCCATCATATAAAACACAGTAGTACCCTTTTCGCTTTTAAAAACCAATTCCTAATAGGAATGGTACTACTCACCTTGTTTCCGAATTGGAAGATTGTAAATCAAATACCGAAAGTTGATAGTATTCCTTCCTTAAATCGGCTAGCCACTAAATCAGGTAATTATATCAGTTTCTAACTTTTGAATAAATGGAAAATAATTCCAAATACCAAGAACAAACCTTGGCCGAATGTCACTTACCATACAATTTCCAAATCTGAAGAGGATTCCTTAATATGCCTGTCGAAATCCCTACAACTTCATATGTTAGATCTGATCTAACTTTAATAAGTAGTATTTGGCCTTTGGCCGAATGTGTCTCACCTTAAATTCCTTGAATCTGAAATCCCGAAACTCTTCCTTTGATATTCGGCCAAGAGACATAAAAGAGGTTATTTCCTTAGGTCTTGATTAAAAGAATTAGAAGAACAAAAATTAATTGTTCTTACCTTAGATCCTTGATCCTTATATTTGGTAATTGTAAAAGCCTGAGAGATCCTTGTAGATTCGGCCATGAACAAGAATAGGGATTAGTACCCTGATTTTGGTAAAAAGAAAAGGAATAGAAATTGATTGACCACAGATCTTACTCTTTTAATGTTGTAGTTGATTGCTCCTTTGCTTAGAATCAACAAAGATTCGGCTTTGACAGTAGAAACAGAGAAGAAAATAGAAGAAGAGAGGATGGACTTTGCTTAAAGAAAATTCGGTAGAGAGGGGGAGAAAGCTTAGGAAAATTTCGGCAAGGCTTAGAAAGGATGAGAGAATAGCCTACGTTCTCCTCCTTTAACTGAAATTGCTAGACCAAGAGTCCTTGACTTGGCCACTACTCCTCATAAGTGATAATATTATCTTTTAATTATCACCTTATTTAATTTAAAAGTATTTAATCCATCCTTTATCTCCTCAATTATCTTATTAAGAGAAAATCCTTTACTTAACACTTAATTTATCAAGTTTTAACAGAAATAAAACTCCTCCTTTTCTAGAAATAGGTGCCGTCCACCCCTTAGCCTTGGAAGCAAAAATAAAGCCTTCATTATATGCTTCCCAAGTGACTTGAACTCAGGCCCATTCCTCTTACACATGGCGCCATTTCCATAAGCCTTAAGTGACACCTTCAGGCCACTTTTCCAAGCCTGTTTGTGTGTCAAATCTCACCAACTTTTTCTTTTAAGGCCCTCTTGCCCTTATTTCCTATTTTGAACTTTAAAATTTGTCATTCCGGCATTATTTCTAAGTTTCCTAAAATTTTCGATCGGCTCTGTAACGTGCCATTTTTCTTACATGTTCAGGTTTCCAAAATGTTCAGGTTTCCAAAATGTTCAGGTTTCCAAAATGTTCAGGTTTCCAAAATGTTCAGGTTTCCATTTTCATGCATTTCCAGGTTTCCAAAAATATTAAAAATTTATTCTTAGTGCTTAAACTTGTCATTTCATACAATTAAACCAAAAATGCATAGGCCTTATTCAGGATGTTACATGCTAAGATACTGACTTATTGAGCACGGGCAAACCATGCCCGTGCATTCCATCTGTGCTCACATACTGGCCTTTTAGGAACGGGCGTGCCAATCGACAAACGGGCGTGGAAGAACAACACACTCCACAACACGGCCGTGCGCTGCGACCGTGTGAATCGACACACCCTCGAGACACGGGCATTAGAACGTGCCAGATTTGAAATCTTATTTAAATCCCCACAGCCCTTCCCCTTTTTCCCATCTTCTTTCTTCCTTCTTTTCTTTCAAATTTTTCTCTCTGTTCATAGAAAAGGTCCAAGACTCTTGAGCGAACATAAAAAAATTCATGCCGAAGAAACGTAAGAAGGTAAGCATCGTCTCCTCAGAGGAGACATCAACATGAGTCTATGCCGGCAGCTTCAGCTAATTGACAAGCCAAGGGTCTCCGAAACCTTTTTGGTTCTATTTTTCTTTTCTCCTCTCTTTTATTTTCCTTACATATACTTCTCTTCTGCTTAATTTAATTTATTTCATATTAGTTTCTTGGTTTTAGGTTCTAAAGGCTGCTAGGAAATCACGCCACTTCCACCATCACCAACACTCCACAGCCTTCGAAATCATACCCACCTCACGAACCATCTGCTAATAAGGACTCCTTAGCCCATTAGTCTTTTCTTTAAATTTTAGTTTTCTTCTTAGTCTCATTCTCTTTATTTTCTTAATCTTTAATTATATTATTAGTATATTATTATTTCTCTAGATCTCTTGGCTATATCTTCGCAGGCTACCTAATTTCTTCATCTAGCAAATTGCTTTTCGGTAGCCACACCACCAAACCCATATAAAACACCATCACTGCCACCAAAGATGCCAGGAATCATCCAAAATTCAGGAAGTGTCACTTTCTCCCTTCTCTTTTGATTTACCCCATTACTGTCATTATTTATCTTTGTACATTGAGGGCAATGTACATCTTAAGTGTGGGGGGGATAAAAGTACCTAACTTTTTGCATAATTCTCAAATTAATGCCGAATTCTTCATTGTTCTCAAAATCCTGAATTTTAAACTTGTTTAAAAGTATTTTTTCTCATATTACTAATTAGGATGAAATTTCTAATGATTTATGATTATTATTGATATGTTTTAGAGTAAGTCATAGTGAATTGTGCATTGATGATTAAATTTGAAGAATACTAGAGAATCGAGCATGATAAGTCAACTTTCTAAAAATTAAAATTTATAGGTTGTTGAACCGAATTTGAGTATCACCTTGAAATTCTAAATTTATAGGGATTGATGTTAAAAACACCCATAATTTTTGTGAGATTTTGAGCCTTATAGAGCATATACCCTTTTTCATGCTCACTTTATTGATTATGAGCGTGTCAACTTTGAATTGTTATTCTAGATCTTGCCTCGTTTATGCATGTCGAGACCACATTCATGATTTGATATACTGAGATGATAAAGGAACCTAGGTTTTAACCCATTCAATCCACTAAAAATCCTACCTTCATAATTAACCCCTAGTGAACCCCTTTGATCCTAACAACCCTTTTTATTGATTTACCCGTTAATATTACCTGAAACCCCTTTGTATTTGTTATCAACATTCTTTTGACTACCCCTCTATCGAGAATTGATTTGGTCAGTTGCCGAATTAGGTTATTTCAATTATCAAAGTTCCTTCTATTATGTTTGAAAAAAAAATCCAAGTCTATTCAATATTAGCAGTATATAAAAAAGCTTAGAGCACTTAAACTTTAATTGTTGAAGAAAAAGCTCGTATTAAAGTATTATCAAATTTTAAGTGATGAAAATATTCTTTATTATATAGTAATTATCAATAGTGGTATTATTAGTTTTCATTCGATGTAAATATTCATATTCAGTTCATTGTTTTTAGATTAGGTAATTAGTCAATTCGATCTCGATTCTAACCCTCTAATTCAACCTATATCCACACCCTTAACCTTAGCCTCGTTACAACCCTAATAAAAACCTTTTGATCTGCGTATCATCTCATATACAGTGGTGGAGATTTGATTTTCAGACAAGCTTATGGGATTAACTTTTCAGGTTCGACTTATGAGTGCTTATTCTTGAACCTTAAACACTTTGAGTGATTTGAGTGAACCTTCAGTGAGGATGTCAATCCTTGTTAGTTTTGAATTAAAGGTAATTACTTAGATAAAGGGAGACACCTATGTTTTCATACTACAAAGGTATGACTTATCGTAATTGAATCTTTAGGACTCTTTGAGTTGAATTATCCATGTATAAATTATCTATGAATTATGATGAGACATCGTTGATAGGAATTATGAATTATGGAAAGTTCGTTTTAATTATAAGTTGAGAATTTTGCTTGAGGACAAGCAAAAGCTTAAGTTTGGGGGTATTTGATAAACCGTAAAAGCGACATATTTTAATCCCACATTTAGTATGCTTTTGGATGAATTATCCTTGATTTATGTAAAAAGGTGCTCTTAATCTTTTCTTTTCATGTCTTATACTCAGGAAAGCACTAAGGATAAAAAGAACATAAAACGGGCTTAAAACGGACTAAATTGGGCCAACCCAAGAATTCGACACGGCCTGGCCCAAAGCCCACACGACTGTGCCTCACCGATTACCTATAGCACGGCCTCAACTCCATCACACACAGTCGTGCATTATCCATTTACCACACAAGGACGTGCCTGGTGATTTACATAGCCGTGTCCTAATCGGCAGACGTGAAGCACGGCCTGAACCCCAACTTGCACGGCCGTGCCTTAATCAACAGAATAGAGACACGACCCAACCCTGAATTACACGGGCGTGTACCATGTCCGTGCCCCTACCGCGGGAATGAGCAATTTCACTTGAATTTGGATGTTTGAAGCCAAAGAAACATGCTTCTAAGTCTACTTAAACTCCTTAATAGTAATTCTACTTGAAAGATGTACTTAGGAGCCAAGTAAAACATCTCAAAGGCCTATATAAACAACCCAAGGTAGCTATTTTAAGGACGGCTTTTTGGTAGAGGCTTTTGCCGAAGCTTTCATCTTTTAGAGAATCACTTGAAGATAGCCAGTTGATCCATCTCAAGAAGTCATAGTTCCACTCAAGACGGAGAATCTCCTCTTCAATTCCTTTAGGGGGTTTTAGAGATTTCTTATGTTTTGTTTTATCTTTTCTCTTGAGATGTTTTTCTACTTTGTTATGAACTAAACCCTTCAGATACCTGAAGGGGATGAAACCTATGATGGATTTTGTTATTTGATTTCTAAATTTATATGAGAAGTACTTAGTTTGTTCTTAATTATGTTGCTTAATTTAATCTGACATGCTTAGGTGGAGGAGGAATAGACCCTGCCTAAGAGTAGATCTAGCATAATTGAAAGGAGTTGATCGGGCGCCTAGAGATAGGGTTACGAGATTTTGCCAGATTAGGGTGAAACCTAATATGGGAATCCATTAATCAATTTACTGCTTCCTTAGGGGGTTATTATAAGAGAATGAGAGTTCTACTAATTAACCTAAGGTTATATGTTATTCGCCTCGAGAGAGGGTTTAATATAGGTTAGGGAGTTTCACGGATCAAGCTAAGTAAAGAAATCATATGGTTTGGAGAATAAATAATAAGTGAAGTCATAGGTGGATTCTTCCTGAGGGTATTGTCTTCATCAAATGAGTTTTCCTAAAGTCTTTCTCCAATTCATTTTTTTGTCTTTGCATCTAGTTTAGTTTATCATTAGATTAATAAACCAATCACTCCATATTTCAGGCTAAATAATAGAAAGAAAGTGAGTAGTAGTACTTTTAGGTTCCTTTGGGTTCGATAAGATATTCTTGCCTAAACTATACTACTGTTCGATAGGTGCACTTGCCTCTATCACTGTCATAGTTAGTCTACAGGTTCGATCATTCTTTTATAAATATTAAAACTCGACTGTTTGACACGATCAATCTTATACTTTTGATATTCCAAATTAACACACAAGTAATTCAGAGAAGGTGACTCTCTCTTCTCTTAAGATGAGATATTAGAAAAGTTACATATGTGCAATTTCAGGACCATAATCCTAATATATAACTGTTGCACATTAACCCTAATTTCTAATCAGCCCATTATCAATTAGAAATTAGTTACTACAATAACTACACATATTTGACCCATACTTTATTTAATAACTAAATCATAATAGACCTTAACCAAGTAATATCACTTTTAATTTGGGCTAACCTTTTATAATAGTAAATAATAACATGTAATTACTATTATTATATATGTGATATCTATATTTTCCAACAATCTCCCACTTGGACCATATATATATTAATTACTCTATAATTACATGTCATTATATAACCTTATGAACTCAAAACTTTACTATCATATCCAAAAGGTATTTCGAAGAATCTCGTCCATTGATTATGTTAATATAGAACCAAGGCGACTTTCGTTACATATATCGTACCTAAATCCATCCCTAATAACGTATATTAACATAACTAAATGACATATATCAAGTATGTATGTTTAGCATGAAAATTACATGTAATGTGAGCCAGGCATGCCTATTTCCAATTGGTCCTCGTTAGCCTTAGTGCGATCGAATCTTACCAAAATTAGAGTGTGAATAAACCAAATAAATTTTATTTTTGCAGAAAATAACCTTAATTGAAATAACAAAAAAATTGTCTATAATAGAAAAACATTTAAAATTGTTAACTCCTACTGAAACTGAATATCTTGGAATGACATTACCCCTATATGAGCAGTGTGCTCTTATAAAACCTTGGATGTAGTCCCTTAGTCAGCAGGTCCGCAACTATGGAGTTTGCCCTAATATGCTTTATAGGCACCTAACCACTATGACCTTTTACTTTAATAGCTAGGAACTTAAAGTCTATGTGCTTTGACTTTGATCTGCTCCTGTTGTTATTAGAATAAAAGACTACCAATTATTGTCACAATTTGCACCCTAGTGACAAAATTTTGCATCAATATTCCATCAAAATTGGAGTCTATATACCTATGATCTCTAACTTATTAGACCTTATATATGTGAGCATGTAATCTTTTGTTCTTTGAAGATACCTAATAACCCTCTTGACTACTATCCAATGGTCAATATCAATGTTACTTAAATATCTGTCTAACATCATCAATGTTACTTAAATATCTGTCTAACATCCCAACAATGTAAGCAATATTCAAATAAGTACATACTTGAACATACATTAGACTCCCAATAGCTGATACATAGGGAATCTTTTGCATTTCTTGAATTTCTAGGTTGCCTTTAGAGCATTGTGTAAGACTTAAATGTAACAGCCTAAATTTGGGTCTAGTTGAAACAGTGGTTTCGAGACCACAAATCCGACAAGAAAAATTTTATTTTTATTATATTTTTATGGTCTACAACTTTAAGAAAATATTTTGTAAAAATTTCGTTCAAAAATTTCGACGTTTGAGCACTCAATTTAGTAAAAAGGACTAAATTGTAAAAAGTGAAAAAGCTGAGTTCTATATATTAGAGGTTTCAAATTGCTATGAGTTTTAAATTGGAGGTCCTTAAAAGGTAATTAGACCATTGGATAACTTGATGGACAAAAATGGGCATGAATAGGACAAAATTGAAAGGAAAGTTTTAAGGGTATTTTAGTCATTTAGTGTTTTAAATGAATAAAAAGACAAATAAGAAAAAAAAAATCTGCTCATCTTCTTTAAGGGGGCTGCCTAAATTTGCTTGACTCCATGGCTAAGGGTTTCAAGTTTTTTTTTTAAGCTTCATAGTAAGTGATTTCAAGCCCTGTTTTTAATGTTTATCGTATTTTTGAAATCTAGGTAACTTGGTTTAGCTATTTCTACCATCATTTTGAGCTAGAGTTTAATTTTAAAAATTGACCCATGTTGAAAAATTGTGTATTTTGATGAATTATGGTAGACTATGCATGTTTAGGATTAGAGAAACGAGTTTTATTAGATGATTTTCGATGAAATCGTATAAAAGGGGTTAAATTGTAAAAGTTATAAATTGGTCATAAGTGTGTGAATTAATGAGAATTTGAAGTTTCCATAGAAGAGAAAAATGTTCAGCATGTAATGAAACATAAGAAAATTGAATAAAAATTATTTTACGAGTTTAGGGGTAAAAATGTAATTTTTGAAAAGTTAGGGGGCAAAATTGTAAATTTTCCAAAATTTGATATGTGAATTGAATTGATTAGTGTGTTGATAAAATGTATTAAATGAGTGTTAATTTGACATGTTAGATCAAGAAAACATGAAATTTGGACTAAGATCTGGGAAAAATGAAGTTGTGGGCTAAGTCAGGAAAATTAGCCGTTTCAGCATTTGAAGTAAGTCCGTGTGATTAAATGAACATGATGTTGATGTAATTGTTATTATATTTGAGAATCTACCTTGCCATGATTGTATTAAAGTTTATGTTGATGATATTGTATATGAGAAAGTGATGTCAAGTGTAAATAACATTTATGTGTAAATAATGCACTATTATGTTTAAATAAATCTATATATTGTTAAATTGTTATGCATGTGATATTATGATTGTCATTACGAATATTTGATAGTTGCAAAATTAGTATGTGAAATGTGTATTGATTTGAGAAATGAAATTGTATGTATAAGTGATACTGAACAAATAAGTGAAATCCCGATTGAACCTTAGTAATACTTTGTGAGAAGTGGTAGCTTCGGCTACATATCAGTGGTAGCTCCGGCTACATATCAGTTGTAGCTCCAGCTACATTTTAATGGTAGTTTCGGCTACATATCAATGTGGCACTTATGTGCAAGATTTTTGTGTATCCTTTAGTATTCCAAATGGTTCAATGGGTAAATTGATGATAAATAAGATGAGAAAGCATGTAATTGTATATATCAGTAATGTGCAAGTATGCATGTAAGCATGAAATTATATGTACAAATGGTACATGTATGTACGTAAATTTTATTAGTGTTGGTCTTATGTTATTATGAGTTATTATCATTATAAAAGTGACCTTAAGTGAATCTTAGGAATAAGTAATTATGTTGATGATGTATGCATTTGGTTGAGAATCATGTATTAGGCTTTTGAGCCATATCAAATTGAGAGATAAGATGTTTAGTATATTTGTTTTATGATGCTTTGGATATTTGTGAAAACATAAAATGTTAGTGATACTCATGAAATCATTGTTATGCTAAATACAAGCTTAAGTCTTTGGTGTTATGTATGTTTAAATAGAAGTGATTGCAAAGAAAACATGAAAGAGTGAAATTAGCATTAAAATAGTTTAGACAGCAACAATTATGTGAATTTGAAAAATCACAAAAAATAGGAGAAATGTAATTAGAAAGTGAATAAGATATAGAATTAAACCTTATTGTGTATATTTTCATATGAAAGAAAGCTGTAAGAAAAGGAATTTTATATTCTGAAATATTTGAATTTTAGTGAGACAAGGTTAGAATGAGTTTCAGAATCCCTTGTTTCAACTTTAGAAAATCATTAAAAATTGTACAAAAATAATTATGAGATATAATTTATATTCTTGAAATCTTAAATGCATTTATTTTCATTAGAAACAAGTGGAAATGGCGTATAAAAATTTTACAATGAGATAATTGATTTTTAGTGAAGAGAGGTCAGAAACATTGGACAGTGTAACAGGGGAGAATTTAATGAATAAAATTTACTAATTAGCCGAACAAAAAATTCTGAAAATTTTATGGTAAGAAGATATATGAGTCTAGTTTCAAGGAAAACTAGCGGAACTTAATTTGGAGTTCCTTAGCTCCAGATATAAATAATTTAGTGACTGTGACTCGAGAAAACAACTTGACTAGAACATAAGTAAAGATGAAAATTGGGTTGTATTACCATGAGAAACAAGGGAATAAATTGTTTTTATTATTATTTTCATACGGTCTTACTAAGCTATAAAGCTTACTCCCTCCCTTCCTTTCCTTTAGTGTTTTCAGGATAGCTCGAGGTTAGAGATTGTCGGAGGTAGCATCACACTATCAAGTCGCTACCTTTGGTATAATGAAGCATATATTAGAAATTTCAAGTGAGTAGCATGTATAGGGATTTAGTTAATTGACATGCATTATTTTACTTTGGCCAAATGTGTATGCTTATATTAAGTTATAAGCATATGGCCATGAGGTGTGGCTTATATTGATTATGGCTTGTAAGCAGAGTTATTCATGTTATATCTTAATGTTTATAATATGATTATGTTTGTTTTCGATGTATGGTTAGTAATATGACATAAGTGCTTGATGGATAAGTTGGTAACCATATTATAATGGTAAAAGTGGTCATCAAAATAACAAGTCTTATGAGGGTGAAATATGAAATCTAGACTTGGTATGGGATGAATGTGTATGTTTAAGTCCGGTAATGCCTCGTACCCTGTTTCGGTGTCGGACGTGGATAAGGGTTGTTACATTTAGTGGTATTAGAGCTATGGTTTAGTCGGTTCTCGGACTAACATATCAAGTGTGAGAGTCTAGTTATACATGCCACCAATATGTGATAGTGTGATGTTTTTCGAAGTGATTGAGGACCATCTTGTTAAAACAAAAGTACTCTTCAACCGAGCTATATCCGACCACTTGATAGTGCTACTGAAGTATTTGAATAAAGTTTAGTTATGATGAGTTAAACTCAGAAAGGTATGAATAAGAACTCGTAATGTGTATATGTGATAATGTGTGAAATGAAAGTTTATATAGTGATATGCTTATTTATATTTGTTTGGCCTTCATATGCTGTTGTATGCTGACTAAAACTGATTAGTGAATATGATAAGTGAAGTTATTTAAATTTCATAGAATGTATGAATGAGTGCACTTGTTTGAACGAGATGATTGGAAATTTTGTGTGAGACAAATATGAATGATAAATTGCTTGAAGTGGATAGTATAATTATAATGACATATGTTGATAATGAAAGATGTGTCATATGTATAAATATGTGAAAATCGAGTTAGAGGCTGTATGACCTCACCCCCTTACTAATAAGGTGTTTATAACAGAAATTCATAAGAATCATGTTGATTAAGTTCCTAAGTGTGGAATTAAAGAGTTCAGTGATAGAATAACTATAGATATGATTAGAGACTGAAAATGGTTGACAAGTGACGGATAGAGTTAAAAAGATATTAGATTGACCCAAGAATTACTCGATTTATGCAATATCATAATTAGTAAAGAAGTTAACTTTGATAAATTGATTTATTCGGATACAATACTGAAAGGATGTATGAATTAAAATTTTTTTGAACTAATTTTCTTTAATGAAAGGAATAATGTGGAAATTAGTGAGGTCAGAATTAGGCAGAAGAAGGATGTTGAAATGTGAAGATGTTTAAGTATGACAGTCACAGTTGAGCAATTTACGACTATCTCTTCTGGGTATTGTATGTGTTCATATATTCACAGAGACAATTATAATTGTTTATTTTATGATGAAAGTATCGTTAGTCTGATTGATATATGATAAGCATTCCACTATCTTCTATTGGAATTCAATTCCGTTAAGATTGAGATAAAAGTTGATAGTGAGCTTACATGAAATTATTTTTTTGTTTCTTTTGGTCATTGTTCTATTTATATGTGTATGGAATATATCTTATTTCTGTTACAATCGATTTCAGGACATATGAACCGTGTTTCTTTCTCTTCTGGTTTTCTTTAAGGAATCGTCAGGATTTCGATTATTTTTTATGAATGGTGTTCTCGGATATTCAGTATGGTATTGTATCTTGGATTTCATTATCTTGGTTTCCTTTCCATCCTTATTGTTTAACTTATTAAGTGTAACACCCCTAACCCGTATCCGTCGCCAAATTAGGGTTATGGGCATTACCAGATAATCATTACTTTTATTCAATCAATTCAATCATATTTAAACAAGCTTATATAATAATACACATATAAGCAAACAATTACATATGCATAAAACATATTTATTCCACTAAGCCAAATCATAAACATAAGCTGAACATGCAAAATACATTTTATGAAAATCACAAAATAATGCAAGTATCGTAAGCCTCAATTGCTATGTCCTTATTTACTTATAATATACTCAAGCAATTTAACCCATTCGTATCTATGTGATTGAATAACATAATTCAATTATCATTTTATACTAACTCACTTAAAGGGCCGAATATACCAACATAAAAAATATTAGCAGATGTCAAAACTTGCAAACTCAATAAACATCATATAAATACATATCCACTTGATCATTTCCAACAAATCATATTATCTGATTATCCAAATACCTATTCGGCCTATAATCATCTTCTATCAAAATTTTTATCAATTTCCTATTCTTTAGCAAAAATTCTATTACATCCGAATATACACAAACATCTATCACATTTCAAGCATACATATATAACTAACTAGACATATTCATGAGCAATGTACTTAAAATATACTTGTTTACTATGCCGAATTAACCTTTTTAAAAATCATGCAAAAAGACCAAATACAAACAAACCATAGCACCATAATTTGATCATTTCATCATCGAATCACCTCATTTGAACTTAAAAAGAAATACACATACCCAATATCTTTTATAACCTAACATTACTAACCTATGAACAAAAACAACTATGGTTCAATATAATCGAGTATACAATTAATTATTCATACCACATTACCCAACTCATATTTTCACTTCTCAATCACATATTTCCTTACCATATTCGAATTAATCATTGATTGAGTTTACACAAACATTAACGATATAAACTGACTATCATATCAAAAGCTTGATAAACATACTTAACCAAAAATTTAGCCATATTCACATGGCTATTATATACATGAACAAAAAGTTTTCAACAAACAAGGTCAAGTCTTTCCTATATATGCCTCTATCCAAAAACCAAAATGAAAGAGTACCAAAATTAGATCGATAGTGTGGTCGACTGTCTTGACGATCCCGTTGAGCAGGTAGCCTTTACCTAATCTATAAAATAGAGGAGAACATTACACACAAATAAGTTTACTAACTTAGTAAGTCCCAAGCTCAAAATGATACTACATTCAATTACTTAAACATTTAAATCATTCATCTCAACCATGTTATCATATTAAAATTTCTTTCACCTTTAGCACTACTATTTGAAAACCAAATCTCCATGATAGTACATTCAAGCTCAAACTCAGTCATATAATACTTGTGCACATCAATCGTAATCTCAAATGTACATATCATTGTACTAGTAATATTAGTTAAACTCTAGTAACATTAAACATATCAAACCTTACTTACTTACCTGAGCCTTTAACTAGACACATTAGCTACGATTTACCTTGAACAACAATTCGGTTTCTCCTTTGTAAACACATCATCAAGCATAAAGCACGCTAGGCATTTAAAGCCGAAATAGTTCACCAACACGAAGCACCGCTAGGAATTAGAGCCCAAAATAGATCACCGGCATGAAGCCTGCTAGGCATTAAAGCCCGAAATAGATCACCGGCACGAAGCCTGCTAGGCATTAAAGCCCGAAATAGTTCACCGGCACGAAGCCTGCTAGGCATTAAGCTCGAACATGTCACCTAAGCACTAGGCACGCTAGGCATTTAGCCCAAATTCAACGCATTTAACATTTCAATACACTTTACTTAATCTGAAATCACCACAACTTATATACTTCATACAACTTTCATTTATCAAACCAAACTTACTTACTTACATCACATTTAACAAATTAAACTTATTATCAATTTATAATACCACATTCGCCAACATACATTTTTATGCTTTAAATTTCCTAACTTTATCATATGCAATGTTCATAAATATTCCTTTAGTATACACTTGCTTAAGGACTTACCTCGGTTGTCGATGACAAGGTAAAATCATTATTCGAGAACCTTCGTCTTCCCCGATCCAAACTGTTTTCTTTGCTCTTGATCTAAAACACATTCAAATTTAGCTCATTCAAGTACATTTCATCTCAATTTAGTCCCTAAGCACATAAATAGGAAAATTACCATTTTACCCTACTATTTCAATACTTTACAATTTAGTCCTATTTGCATAAAACTCAAAATACATCAAATTTCCCCATACTCCTTAAGGGCGAATATGTATAAGGACTATACAAGTCTATTTCTTTCATTTATTTTGCAATTAAGCCCTCTAAAATTTTATTTTTACAATTTGGCCCTAAAACACAAATTCACCAAAACTTCCAACACATAATATACTAATTTTAACTTATCTATCATCTAACATCATCAAACATCATAAACCTCAAGAATTCATCAATGGCGATTCATATATACACACTAATCTTAGAAATTCTAGCATGGGTCGGGTAATATACTAAGCAACGATCTCAAAAACGTAAAAATTAACAAAAATCGAGCTAGATTTCTTACCTATTTAAGCTTGAATAAGGCCGAATGTTTCAAGGCTTTTCTCCCATTTTTCTTTTGTGTTTTTCGGCCAAAGATGAACAAGACATGGCTTTTTAATTGTTTGTTTTATTTACATATATTTATTAGTTTATTTTTAACATATAATGTAATATTATATATTATAAAAACTCAAACACTATTACATGCATCAAGGTGGCCGCCATTAACCTAAAAAAGGGCTATTTGCCCTTTTAATACCTCACATTAAAAAGCCATGCTCAATTTAACACATTACACTTTAGTTGGCCACTTTTACTTTTTACGCGATTAAGTCCTTTTTATCAAATTCAATACTTAAACGATAAAATTTTTCTACGAAACTTTCACACACATAAATACATACATAATAAACACTAAATATAATATTTAAATATTTCCCGGGCTCAAATTCGTGGTCCCGAAACCACCGTTCCTATTAGGGTTAGATTCGGTCTGTTACAACTCTCCCCCCTTAAGGATTTTCGTCCTCGAGAATCTTACCATTAAACAACGTCGGATATTGTTGCCTCATTGAATCTTCAGGCTCCCATGTAGCCTCTTCAACTCCGTGCCTTTTCCACAGTACCTTCACTAATGGGATTTTCTTGTTTCTTAACTCTTTCTCTTCCCGAGCTAAAATACGGATCGGTTCTTCCTCATACGTCATATCAGGTTGTATCTCAATCTTAGACGGAGCAATCACATGTGACGGATCTGATCTGTATCTACGGAGCATAGAAACATGAAATACATCGTGTATCTTTTCTAATTCAGAGGGTAGCTTCAATCTATAAGCAACAGGCCCAATAGGTTCAATGATTTCATACGGTCCAATGAACCTCGGGCTCAACTTGCCTTTCCGGCCAAAACGGAGCACTTTCTTCCACGGAGAAACCTTTAAAAATACTCGATCTCCAATCTGAAATTCAATGTCTTTACGTTTCATATCAGCATAAGACTTTTGATGATCCAAAGCAGCTTTCAAATTGTCTCTAATAATAGCTACTTTCAGTTCAGTTTCTTTAATCAAATCAACCCTGTGTATCTTATTCTCGCTGAGCTCAGTCCAGTATAATGGTGTTCGACACTTTCGCCCGTACAAGGCTTCATAAGGTGCCATTTTGATACTAGATTTAAAACTATTATTATAAGCAAATTCAATCAAATGTAGGTATCGTTCCCACGTACCTTCAAACTCGAGAACGCAACATCTCAACATGTCCTCAAGTATCTGAATAGTTCACTCGGATTGACTGTCTGACTGTGGATGGAAAGCTGTACTAAAATGAAGTTTAGTACCTAAAGCATCTTGCAACTTCTTCCAAAATCGCAATGTGAATCTCGGGTCTCTTTCTGAAATAATGGAACTCGGTACACCATGCAATCTCACAATCTGTGATACATACAATTCAGCAAGTTTATCAAGTGAATAGTGCATGCGTCTTGGCACAAAATGAGTGATTTAGTCAGCCTATCAACTATAACCTGACAACATCTTTCCTACTCAGAGCCATAGGGAGACCGGATACAAAATCCATTGTTATTCTATCCCATTTCCATTCAGGTATCATGATTGGTGAAGTAGTCCAGATGGCGCTTGATGCTCGACTTTTACTTGCGACAGTTAAGCACTTAGAAACAAATTCGGATATATCCGTTTCATGCCGAGCCACCAATAGAACTGTTTCAAATCATTATACATCTTCGTGCTACCGGATGTATCGATAGTCGACCACTATGAGCCTCACTCAAAATCATCATATCAAATCGAGTTCTTTGGAACACACATTCGGCTTTTAAAATTCAAACAATCATTTGCATCAATCGAAAATCGATTACTGCCCTTTTCACATTGAATTCGACTAGCAATCAAATCTTCATCAACTTTCATGCATCACAAATTTTCTGAATAAACATCGGTCTTGCTCAGACTTCGGCTATGATCGAACCATCACTAGACATAGCCATCGTGCATTCGATTGCACGAAGAGCAAATAATGATTTCCAACTTAACGCATCCGCAACAACATTAGCTTTTCCCGGGTGATAGTCAATCACCAATTCATAGTCTTTCAACAGTTCTAGCCACCTGCGTTGTCTCAAATTCAGGTCTTTCTGAGTCATTAGATACTTTAGACTTTTATGATCTGAATAAATGTGACATTTCTAGCCAAATAAATAGTGACGCCAAATTTTCAATGCGAAAACAATGGCTACAAGTTCTAAGTCATGCGTCGGGTAATTTCTTTCATGCGGCTTCAGTTGTCTTGAAGCGTAGGCTATGACTTTACCTTCTTGCATCAAAACGCAGCCCAAACCATTCAAAGAAGCATCAGAATAAATAACAAATTCTTTACCCGATTCAGGCTGAACTAACACTGGAGCTTCTGTCAAAAGGGCTTTCAACTGATCAAAACTTTTCTGACACTTTTCTGACCACTCGAACCTGACATCTTTTCGCAATAACTTTGTCAACGGGTAGCTATCATAGAAAAATCTTTCACAAATCATCGATAGTAACCCCAAGTCCCAAAAACTTGAATCTCTAAATGTTTTTGGTGGCTTCCAATCAAGTATAGCCGAGATTTTGTTCGGATCAACTCGAATGCCTGATGCTGAAACAACATGTACCAAAAAGCTGACCTCTTTCATCCAGAACTCACACTTACTAAACTTCGCATACAGCTGATGATCTCGCAAAGTTTGTAGCACTAACCTCAAATGTTCAGCGTGTTCAATTTCATCTTTGGAGTAGATCAATATGTCATTAATAAACACCACCACAAATCGATCCAAAAACTGTCTAAAAACTCGATTCATCAAATCCATAAAAATAGCAGGTGCATTAGTAAGCCCAAAAGGCATAACCAAAAACTCAAAATGTCCGTACCTCGTCCGAAATGCAGTCTTTGGCACATCTGTATCTCTGACTCGCAACTGATAGTAACCCGATCTCAAATCTATCTTCGAAAATACTGAAGCCCCTTTCAACTGATCAAACAAATCATCAATCCGAGGTAACAGGTACTTTTTCTTTATAGTTACTTTATTCAGTTACCGATAATCAATACACATTCGCATCATTCCATCTTTCTTTCTCACAAAAAGAACTGGTGCACCCCAAGGAGAGAAACTTGGTCGCGCAAAGCCCCTATCTGTTAACTCTTGCAACTGTGCTTTCAACTCTTTTAGCTCAGTCGGTGCTATCCGATATGGAGCTATTGAGATCGGAGTCGTTCCCGAAGCTAATTCAATGCCAAACTCAATCTCTCGTACTGGGGGTAAACCCGATAGTTCTTCAGGAAACACATCCGGTATTCACATACAATCGACGGATTCAATGCTTTCTCGAGACAATTTATTATCCGATTGCATAAGCCAAATAAGCTTCGCACCTTTTCTCACATACTTAGGGCTAACATCAAGGATATAAGCGTAGGAAACCCACTTATATCTTTGGATTCAATTCTAATGATCTCACCGTTCTGATGTCTCAAATCAATAAGCTTTCTTTTGCAATTCACCACTGCGTCATGCGAAGTTAACGATCCATTCCCAAAATTATATCAAACTCATCGAAAGGCAACGACATTAAATCGATCGGGAAGCAAAATCCCGAATCATCAATGGGCAACCTTTACACACTTTATTAACAAACACACATCTACCCAAAGGGTTGGATACACGAATCACAAACTCGAGAGACTCAATGGCGAGTCTTCTTGAATACCAGAGTTTCACATACATATGAATGGGTCGAACCAGGATCAATCAATGCAATTACAGTAGTATCATAAAGGGTGAAAGTACCAGTAATGACATCTGGAGAAGCAGCATCCTCTCTAGCTCGAGTAACATAAGCTCTAGCTGGAGCTCTAGCCTCAGATCGAACTGTCGTGTTCTTAGTCCCTTTCTGACTACCACCTACATTGCCAGAATGCCTGGGTGGTCTGCCCCGTGCTGATGCACTGCTCGGTCTAGAGTTCTGTGTCGTATTCTGCTCAGCTAACATCGGGCACTCTCGAATGAAATGGTCTGAGGATCCACATTTAAAGCAGGACCGATCACGAACTCTACAACTCCCAGAATGCCATTTTCCACAATGCTTGCATTCAACTCTATTCTGTGGAACATTACCAACACTGGCTATTGAGGTAGCTCGGGAGTCCACAGGAGGTCGATCCCATCTAGGTGGATCTGTAGTAGCTTTATGTCAACTGTAGTCATCTCTGAACTTCTTGGATGTGGAATGGAAGACCTTACCCGAAGACCTTTTACGAATATCTCTGGCTTCTGTATCAGCCTTTCTCTTCTCCTTCCCGAGCTCTTCAGCTTTACAAGCTCGTTCAACTAGAGTCACGAACTCTTGAATTTCAAGAATGCCAACAAACATCTTTATATCTTCATTCAGACCATCTTTAAATCTTTTACACATAATAGCTTCAGTAGAAACACACTCTCTAGCATATCTGCTGAGCCTAACAAATTTTCTTTCATATTCCGTCACGGTCATTTGCCCCTGTTTTAGTTCAAGAAATTCTTTACGTTTCTGGTCGATGAACCTCTGGCTGATATATTTCTTACGGAATTCATTCTGGAAGAAATCCCACGTTACTTTTTCTTTTGGAACCACTGATACTAGTGTATTCCACCAGTGATAGGCAGTGTCCCGAAGTAAAGATATAGTACATTTTAAACATTCTTCTGGAGTGCAGGATAGCTCATCAAGTACCCGAATAGTGTTATCAAGCCACAATTCAGCTCTCTTTGCATCATCATTATCATTAGCCTTGAATTCCTCACCCCAAATTTCTGATTTTATCAGCGGGAGGCCTACTAGATCTCATTGGATCTACTATCGAAGTCTTGAAGGTACGGAGTTGGATTATTCGGGGTGGAGGTTGTTGTACCGGATTATTACGAACAAATTGGGTAAACCATTCATTCATCATTTGGTAGAAGGCTTGTTTAGCCTCTCCCTCTTGGTTACCCGTGAATCGGTTGAGAGTCTAATGGTGCTGATCCATGTGCGAGACCAAAGCAACACTCTCCACATCATCATTCTGACTCTATCGGGATCGAATCCATTTACTATATTAAATACAATTGAAATTGTCGAAGTCACCACACTATCTCATATAAAATTAGAGGCATGTATAGCTAGACTCTTATGTACTACAGTAGTCCTAGAATCGACTAAATCGTAGCTCGATACCAATAAAATGTAACACCCTAACCCGTATCCGTCATTTGAATTAGGGTTACGGGCATTACCGAATAATCATTACTTTTTTCAATCAATTCAATCATATTTAAACAAGCTTATATAATAATACACATGTAAGCAAACAATTACATATGCATAAAACATATTTATTCCACTAAACCAAATCATATATGGCACAAACATTGACAAACATAAGCTGAACATGCAAAATACATTTTATGAAAATCACAAAATAATGCAAGTATCGTAAGCCTCAATTGCTATGTCCTTATTTACTTATAATATACTCAAGCAATTTAACCCATTCGTATCTATGTGATTGAATAACATAATTCAATTATCATTTTATACTAACCCACTTAAAGGGCCGAATATACCAACATAAAAGATATTAGCAGATGTCCAAACTTGCAAACTCAATAAACATCATATAAATACATATCCACTTGACCAAATATACATAGACACATATATGCCATTATATGTACCAAGCTCATACCAAAGTTCAAATAGATCCAAATAATCAATTAGATCAATGTTCACATGAATTCATTTACATGCACATAGTTGAACCGAAATAACTATACGGTATATACATTATTTTTGTAATAGTTAGATTCATATCTGAGCATTTATTATAATTTAATAAAATCATATCAACTCATGCACTTTTATCATTTCCAACAAATCATATTATCTAATTATCCAAATACCTATTCGGCCTATAATCATCTTCTATCAAAATTTTTATCAATTTCCTATTCTTTAGCAAAAATTCTATTACATCCGAATATACACAAACATCTATCACATTTCAAGCATACATATATAACTAACTAGACTTATTCATGAGCAATGTACTTAAAATATACTTGTTTACTATGCCGAATTAACCTTTTTAAAAATCATGCAAAAGGACCAAATACAAACAAACCATAGCACCATAATTTGATCATTTCATCATCGAATCACCTCATTTGAACTTAAAAAGAAATACACATACCCAATATCTTTTATAACCTAACATTACTAACCTATGAACAAACACAACTATGGTTCAATATAATTGAGTATACAATTAATTATTCATACCACATTACCCAACTCATATTTTCACTTCTCAATCACATATTTCCTTACCATATTCGAATTAATCCTTGATTGAGTTTACACAAACATTAACGATATAAACTGACTATCATATCAAAAGCTTGATAAACATACTTAACCAAAAATTTAGCCATATTCACATGGCTATTATATACATGAACAAAAAGTTTTCAACAAACAAGGTCAAGTCTTTCCTATTCATGTCTCTATCCAAAAACCAAAATGAAAGAGTACCAAAATTAGATCGATAGTGTGGTCGACTGTCTTGACGATCCCGTTGAGCAGGTAGCCTTTACCTAATCTATAAAACAGAGGAGAACATTACACACAAATAAGTTTACTAACTTAGTAAGTCCCAAGCTCAAAATGATACTACATTCAATTACTTAAACATTTAAATAATTCATCTCAACCATGTTATCATATTAAAATTTCTTTCACCTTTAGCACTACTATTTGAAAACCGAATCTCCATGATAGTACATTCAAGCTCAAACTCAGTCATATAATACTTGTGCACATCAATCGTAATCTCAAATGTACATATCACTATACTAGTAATATTAGTTAAACTCTAGTAACATTAAACATATCAAACCTTACTTACTTACCTGAGCCTTTAACTAGACACATTAGCTACGATTTACCTTGAACAACAATTGGTTTCTCCTTTGTAAAACACATCAAGCATAAAGCACGCTAGGCATTTAAAGCCGAAATAGTTCAAACACGAAGCACGCTAGGCATTAGAACCGAAATAGATCACTAGGCATGAAGCACGCTGAGCATTAAAGCCTAAAATAGATCAAAGACGAAGCACATTAGGCATTAAAGCCCGAAATAGTTCACCGGCATGAAGCCTGCTAGGCATTAAGCCTGAACATGTCACCGGCACTAGGCCTGCTAGGCATTTAGCCCAAATTCAACGCATTTAACATTTCAATAAACTTTACTTAATACTGAAATCACCACAACTTATATACTTCATACAACTTTCATTTATCAAACCAAACTTACTTACTTACATCACATTTAACAAATTAAACTTATTATCAATTTATACTACCACATTCAGCCAACATACATTTTTATGCTTTAAATTTCCTAACTTTATCATATGCAATGTTCATAAATATTCCTTTAGTATACACTTGCTTAAGGACTTACCTCGGTTGTCGATAGACCGTGCAAATCGGCTATTCGAGAACCTTCGTCTTTCCCCGATCCAAATCCGTTTTTCTTTGCTCTTGATCTAAAACACATTCAAATTTAGCTCATTCAAGTAAATTTCATCTCAATTTATTCCCTAAGCACATAAATAGGAAAATTACCATTTTACCCCTACTATTTCAATACTTTGCAATTTAGTCCTATTTGCATAAAACTCAAAATACATCAAATTTCCCCATACTCCTTAAGGGCCGAATATGTATAAGGACTATAAAAGTCTATTTCTTTCATTTATTTTGCAATTAAGCCCCTCTAAAATTTTATTTTTACAATTTGGCCCTAAAAACACAAATTCACCAAAACTTCCAACACATAATATACTAATTTTTAACTTATCTATCATCTAACATCATCAAACATCATAAACCTCAAGAATTCATCAATGGCCGATTCATATATACACACTAATCTTAGAAATTCTAGCATGGGTCGGGTAATATACTAAGCAACGATCTCAAAAACGTAAAAATTAACAAAAATCGAGCTAGATTTCTTACCTATTTAAGCTTGAATAAGGCCGAATGTTTCAAGGCTTTTCTCCCCTTTTTCTTTTGTGTTTTTCGGCCAAAGATGAACAAGACATGGCTTTTTAATTGTTTGTTTTATTTACATATATTTATTAGTTTATTTTTAACATATAATGTAATATTATATATTATAAAAACTCAAACACTATCACATGCATCAAGGTGGCCGTCCATTAACCTAAAAATGGGCTATTTGCCCTTTTAATACCTCACATTAAAAAGCCATGCTCACTTTAACACATTACACTTTAGTTGGCCACTTTTACTTTTTACGCGATTAAGTCCTTTTTATCAAATTCAATACTTAAACGATAAAATTTTTCTACGAAACTTTCACACACATAAATACATACATAATAAACATTAAATATAATATTTAAATATTTCTCGGGCTCAGATTCGTGGTCCTGAAACCACCGTTCCGATTAGGGTCAGATTCGGTCTGTTACATTAAGTATTAAGATCGATGAAAGTGTGAATTGTGACAGTCAAATTCAAATGATATAATGATTTTGTTTCCTCGGGTAATTATGATATTTTTCAATGAGCTCAAGTAAGATGTTACATTTCGTCTGAGTTAATACCCATTGGATTTATCTTTAATTGGTGATGTTATTCTGAATTAAATTTGTTCTGTTGATAAAGTTTTCCCAATTGTGAAAGTTTGAACAATTTATGCAGAGAATTCTATTTAGAATTTATAGTAGTAATAATTGGTTTATCCATTCAATAGTAATAAATAAGTACAGTGATTTGAAACAAATGTTTTGAGCATACGAATATGAACCTGGTACTTCTGACTCTGTATTTAGATGTTGATTTGTCGACATGATTAAGTTGAATGTTAAGTGTATTCAAGATTAGTAATGTAGTGATAATATTAAAATGACAATGAGACAGGACTATAGTGAAATTCGAATCGGATTTCCTCAATCTTTAGATCAAGAGAAATGCTAGTAGATTGTTTCCTAGCGTTTGATGGAATTAACATAATTATTTCAGTATGTATCGATTCTTTATTTGACAGAATTGACTGAGTTATATTGGGATTTAGATCGATGACAGAGTGTAACACCTCAAACCCAGTCTATGCGTTAAGAAAAGATTTGACATGTCACACAAAGTGAACATACATCTAGTCTTTTAAAGAAATCAGATTTAAAAAAAAAACATTTTGACATGGAGTTATTAAAAACTGAGGTTGATTACTAAATCTAAAAATTTGAGACATATAAGTTGAAACTCGAAAAATTGGATTTAATAATTGAGAAAATTTAAAGAATTGAAAGCAAATTGAAAACAAAAATTTTAAAAATATTGTTACAAAAAATTTACGAGTTAAAAATATTTAAGAATGAAATCCTCTTAGACGTTCATTTAAGAAAACGTTTATTTCTATTTTAGAAAAGAAATCCCACTTAAGTATTTAAAGCATATTATAAAATCCATCCACAAGTAAAACATCCATAAAAATTAACCAGAGGCCTTATTACAACTTAACTTAAATAGTAAAAATAATAAAAAGTGCTTAAAAAAGAAATTTGGTATATAAATAACCTATTATTCGTAGTATGGCCTCCACTACGTCGTCCATGGCCCAAGCCTCCATCACTGGTCATTACTTGAGAAAGGTAAAGAAAACGGGGTGAGTTACTTAGAACTCAGTGTGTAACTCACTTACCTTAGTCCACTGGGCCAAAACCATTTAAGCATTTATTTGGGCCTAAGCCCATTACAAATATAATAATTTAGCATGTATAAAATGCAAGTGATATGCAATTCCCAAAACCAAACCTAGATTTCCATCCGCTACACACCACCGTGCACCAACCAAAGACACCTATGGGGAGCTTTAGTCACCCACTCGCCAACACACCAAAGTAGGCATTAAGTCATATATCAAATTTCGTGGACAAGCCACCAGTTCTGAGTTTACATGGCATTTGCCATTTTTTTAAGTGTGGCGAGCCACCAAATTTTGTAGCAAAGCTACCGAACTTCTCTTAGTCAAATAGCCCAACCCATGCAATCATGTATATAATATGCATAACAATCCATTCATATAATTATTCCAACATAAGGCCCATTATAAAAGTTATTACAATCTGGCCCATTTCACATTTTGGCCCACATAATCTCATATCACATATGACACATTTATCAAATATCAGATATGGCCCAATTATCAAATATCATATGGCCCAATTATCAAAGATCACATATGGCCCAATTATCAAATATCACATATGGCCTACTTATCAATTATCACATATGGCCCAATTATCAAATATCACCTATGGCCCATTTATCAATTATCACATATGGCCCATTTAGTCACTTTTATCGAATTAGCCCGTTAAGGGTAATTTTGTAATTTTCACGATCTTAATACCAATTTCAAAATTTTTATCACTAAGTTGATAAATATGCTATTCTTCCCGATTTCACTAACTTGTGATTTAATCCAACGATTAATACGATATAGTCATCTAACCCATGAGATATGGTGTGAGATTACACACCTGATTACGGTAAGCACTATGCTCTCTTGATCGTTGACACCTAAAAATATGTTTAACGCTCGATTAGAAAAATAAACGCGATCTAATAAAGCTACTCTAAACAAACGATCTAAGATTTACCCTCGAAATCGCGAACAACTACGATTTGTCAATTTTCCCTGGTTGACGGTCCACAACCCGTTGGAAAACCCCGAACAGCTAATGGCTCAGAACTGCGAATAACCTCGAATAATTGATTTTCACCAGAGGAGGGTCCACAACTCGGTGGAAAATTTTGGATCGTCGAAATAGCCCTTCGCTTGAATCTAGAGGGGATTGCGAATCCACTCCTTTTTCGATCACTATTCACCACTCCTTTTGATTCGATCTTGTTTGCCTCCGTTGACAAAAGAATATTACTCCAACTAATATTTCGTTACTATAACCAATAAATCTTATAAATGAAGTTGGCTTACCACGAAATCCTTACGTTCAAAGGATAGAGTCCCTAACATAAAATCGGTTAATAACCCCATCTTAACGAAATAAAGAGTAATATGTAGTCTTCGAAAGAAATCATTACCTTAAAGTTTTGAACCGAATCCTAGCGATTCACGATGATTTCGGACACTCGAAGTTTCAGCCTTCCACTAAGTTCTATGATGGAGAAAAGATTCGAATGGGACATGGTATGATGATGGTCTTGATCCAAAAAGACCATCCCACACCAACATGTAGATTCGGCACAAAGGAATAGGAAAAAAAAATAACAATACCAAAATATTGTACTAGCCACTTACTGATTGATCAAAGTGAGAGAAGAAAGAATAAAATGATTGAGAAGGAGATAAGTGTGGTAGAAAATTTAGCTATGAAGGAAAAGTTGAAGGGGATGGTGCTTAGTAACATTCGGCCATGGTGAAAATAAAAGGGAGAAAAATGTTTGAGAGATTTTTGTAAGGAGAAAGAGATGAAGAAGGGTAAAGGAAAATAAGGTGTTTAGGTTTGATTCTTTTCAAGAATGGAAGATGAACAAGGAAATGAGTTTGAAGCTTGTGTGCATTCGACAAGGGTGAAAAGAAAAGAAAAGAGAAAATGGCCTTCCAAGGTTTTGGTGATTTCAACACTAGGAGGAAAGGTTTGAGAGAATAGGAAAAATAAGACCGAAATGGTCAAAATATGAAATGATTAAAGAAAAGCAAAGATGATACCTATTGCTCAAGGTGCATTCGGCTAAGGAGAGGAAAATGGAGAGAAAGGTTTTGGAGAAAAGCACAAAAATGACCAAATGCCAAAGTGACCAACTAGCTACCAAAAGCCATCAAAATTTCGGTCACCCCCTAGCCCCTAAAACCGTCCAAGTACATGGACTCAAAGTAAAAGTTTGGCCACTCCAAACTTTCCAAAACATCTTCCTTGTTATGTGCCTTGTGTTCCCCCTACATACCTTATTCATATGATTCCCTTCCTTAAGTTTACACTTGCCTTTTCTCTTAGCCACCCTACCATAAAAATTAAAGTCCAACCTACCATAAATACTAGCTTGACCGACACTATGTAGATGGAAAGCAAAAAAATAAAATTCATATGCACATCAAGGGATTCGAACCTCATCCCTCAAGCAAAACATACATGGCGCCATATCCCCTTTACTATTTGCTTATTTTATGCTAACTTTTACCACTTAATTACCTTAAGCATTAAGGTTACTTGTTCCATTTCAATAAAGTACTACTTACCAAAAATTATTCCAAGTCCAAATAAATCCCGAGCCTTCTCGAGACCATTTCAAACACACAAATTGAATCATTTCACTAGCTAAGCACCAAAATAATGCAACATACCGATACTCCCTTTTTTTTTTAGGATATTACAAGAGTGTTTCTGAAAGTATCATCTTGAAAAGGGTTATTCAGTGATGTTGGAAACTGTGAGAAAGATATAAACTTCATTCCGGTAAGATTTTCGGGGACAAAAATCCTAAAGGTGGGAGTGTCACAGACCAAAATTGACCCTAATCAGAACGGTGGTTTTGGGACCACAAATTTGAGTCTAAAATATTTTTTAATATTATATTCTATGCTCATTATGTGTGAATTAATATGTGTGAAAGTTTCGTAGAAAAATTTTATCGTTTAAGTGCTTAATTTGATTAAAAGGACTTAATCGCGTAAAATGTAAAAGTGGCATACTAAAGTGAAATGTGCTAATTTGAGCATGGCTTTATAATATGAAGTATAGAAAGGGTAAATAACCCATTTTATGAGTTAGTGTCCGACCATGGACAAGTTTGTCCTTAAGATATATTATTTGGTTATTTTAATTTTAAGGTTAGTTAAGTAATTTAGTAATAACTTAATATATGTTAAAGTAAAACAAAAGAAAATGCTATTATCATCCATTTGTTCTTGGCCGAACCTTTGCATGAGTAGAAGGGTTTTATTTCTTTAAAATTTCGGCACTTTGAAGCTAAAATTCAAGGTGAGTTTTTAGTCGGTTTTAGATAATTTTTACGTTTTTGAGATCATTGCTTCGAACTGTAGCTGACCCATGTTAAAATTTTTAAGAATAATCATGTATGATGTTCAGCCTTTGTTATGTTCTTGTGATTTTTGGTGTTTTATGATTTTATGTAAATGATATGTTAGAGGTTAGTATATATTGAATTGGAAATTTTAGTAAATTTGAGTATTTTGGACTAATTTGTAAAAATAAAATTTTTGAGGGACTTGTTTGCAAAATAAACGAAATGTATGCCTTGGTATGAAGGTATAGAAGATTCGACCCTAAAGTATTACGTGCAAATTATGTGTATTTTGTGTTTTATACAAATAGGACTAAATTGTAAAAATGTGAAACTCTAGGGGTAAAATGGTAAGTTGCCTATTTATGTGCTTAGGGACTAAATTGAGATGAAATGTACTTGAATGAGCTAAATTTTAATGTGTTTAGATCAAGAACAAAGAAAAATGAATTTGGATCGGGGAAAGGCGAAAGTTGTCGACTAGCCGGTTAACGTTGTCCGTCGATAGTCGAGGTAAGTCTTTAAGCTGAAATATATCAAAGAATTATTTATGAAGATATTAAATGATAAAGTTTGATAAATTTGAGTACATTTTTATGTCATAGCCGAATGTATATAAGTAAATTAGATTGTTTGGATAATTTGATAATGTGATATGAATAAGTATCTCGATGTGAATCGTGGGATTGTACAATGACGTAACGATTTTATTTGTTTAATGTGAATAAGCTTTGTTGAATTGGATATGTAATATAATTATGAAATGTGTGTGGAATGATTGACCACATTGATATGTTTCGGGCTATATGCCTAGCAGGCCTCGTGCCGGTGATTTGTTTCGGGCTATATGCCTAGCAGGCCTCGTGCCGGTGATTTATTTTGGGCTATATGCCTAGCAGGCCTCGTGCCGGTGATATATTTTGGGCTTTATGCCTAGCAGGCCTCGTGCCGGTGATATATATATATAATTCGAGCTTGTTGCCTAGCAGGCTTAATGCCGGTGTTATGATTTCGGACCTCGGGTTCAGCAGGCTTCATGCCGGTGTGTAAGATTCAGGTAATGTTTAGTAGGCTCTAGCTAATGAATCAGGTTTGCCTACGCATTTAGTAGTAAATTTATAATTCGGCTGTAATGTAACATCCTAAATATTTAAAAATCATTATGTTGCTAAATGTTAGTTCGGGTTTACTTGGAGTAAAAAAAAAAATAGTAGTTAAATGTACCTTAGAGTAAAGAAATTAGGTGACCTTGAAACTTAAGTTAATTAAGTACTAAAAGATGGAATAAGATGAGTAATTGGCAAAGTGGTGATGGCGCCATAAGTCGGACATGAGGGAAGGAGTTCGAATCATCTAGCATGCAATTAGGAATTTTTATTTTTTGCTTTAGCTTAAGCATGTGTCGGCAAGAGATAAGGTTAGGATTAGTTGGATTGTTTTATTTTGGTAAGAAGACTAAGGATTTCTAAAGCTAAAGAAAAGGGCTTGAATTGGGGATTTTGTCTCTTCAACTAAGGAAAAAGGAGGAGGATAAGGCTTAAGTATAGGGAGATGTTTTGAAACTCCTAATGGCCTTTTGACCATTGCATTTGAATGACATAGAGGCTAGGGGGGATGGCCGGATTTGTAAGCTTGGATGTTAGGAGAACACATCCATTTTGGTCATTTAGGCAAATGTATTTTCTCTCCATCTATCTTTCTTTCTAGCTGAAATTTGCCAACATACTTGATTAAGCAATTCATTTTTTTTAAGCCATTCTCTTTTGACCATTTCAGTTTTTGAAACTTTTTCTCTCCCAAAACCTTTCTTCTCATTGTGACCAAAAGCACTTAGGCAAGCAAAGATTCTTCTTCTTTTATTTTTCTCACTTCTCCTCCTCAATGCCGAATGCACTTTTCTCTTAAACTCCATTCTCTTTTCTTCTCTTTTCTTTCTCTCTTTCTCTCTATAAACCGAACCATATCATTCCATTTGCCCATTCTTTCATTTTCTTCTTCATTAAAATCTCTCCAATACTTTCATCCATGGCTGAATGTTAACTTGTTCTTGTGCCAAAATTTCTTTCATTTTCTTTGATCACAACCGATTTCCTTTAATCATACATAATTATTCTCACTCAATTTTCTTTCCAATCGTGAGCATTAGTGAGATTATGGTGGGTAAAAAGTCAATGTGTTCTTAAATATTTTTGGAACTTTGGAATTGATTTCAAGAATTAAGGTAAGGAGATTTTCTTTTAAGGGTTCTTATTTTATTCATTATATTAGTATAGTTAGTTATTAATCTATTTCGTTTTAGGGACATAATCGCTCGATCGTTTCTTGAGAGAGCGAAGATAATCGTGGTAAGCCAAATCTCAAATCTTATAAATCGTTAGCCATATTTGATACTTATAAGTTGGATTAATGATCTTATGTCTTTAGAGACATTCAAGATAGAGGCGAAAAAGGCGTCCATAGTCTTGAAAGAGGCGGTTCGCTAATCCCTAAATATAAATGAAGGGCTATTTAGAATCGAGATTTTTAAGGTTCTGAACCTTCAACCGAGGAGAATCAATTGTTCGAGGTTATTAGTACTCCGAGCCTTTGTTCGTTCGTGGATTCTTATCGAAACGAATCAACAATCAAGGAGAAACCAAAAATAGAAGTGGTTCAAAATCAAAAGGGTAAAGATTTAGATCGTTTACCAATAGTGTATTTTTTTTATAAATGAAAGTGTTCTAATGGTTCGTATTACGTTTAGGTGTTGTGGCGGGAAGGTTTAGTACTCACAATATCAAGGTGTGTAACTTCACACTTATCTCGGGTTAGATGTCATACCGTAGTATTGAGCAAAATCGTAAAAATGAAAAAATCGATACAATCTGAAAAAATTGGTATTTTGGTGAAATTACATGAAAAGCAGTTAAAATTGTGAAAATTACGAAAATGCCTCGATGAGTTAGTTGGTAAAATGTAAATTTTATGTCTCATGTGTAAATGGGCCGAAATCTCTGTTAGATCGTTAAATGGGTCGAAATCTCTGGTAGATCGTTAAATGGGCCGAAATCCCTGTTAGATCGTTAAATGGGCCGAAATCTCTGTTAGATCGTTAAATGGGTCGAAATCCCTGATAGATCGTTAAATGAAATGAGATCCTGCTAGATCGTTAAATGGGCCAAGTTGCTAGATTGTTAAATGGGCTAAATGTTATTTTGTATTTTGGGCCTTAATAAAAACTTGGAATATTAACTCATATGTAAACTGGGCCTTTTTGCTAAAATCATCATATGTAAATAGACTATTTTGCATACATGTTGCATGGGTTGGGATTAATGATGAAGTGAAGAAAGGCCTATTGCCAAAAATCTATTTCGGTGGCTTTTCCGCAAAATAATTAAATGGCTCATTGCCTCTAGTTCGGTGGCTCTGCCATAAAATAATTAAATGGCTTATTGCCTCTAGTTCGGTGGCTTTGCCACAAATATTTTAATGGCTCAATGCCTCTAGTTTGGTGACTTTGTCACAATCTAGTTCGGTGGCTCTGCCACAAATATAAAAATGGCTTTATGCCTACGATTGGTGTGTTGGCGGGGTGGGTTGACTTGATCCCCACAGGTGTGATGGTTGGTGCGGTGGTGTGTAGCGGATGGAAATTAGGTTTGGGTGGGAAATTTCATTTTGCATACATCTCATTATTTATATTGTTAAACTGTTTATGGGCTCAAGCCCAAAATTATGACTTCATGATCGGCCCATGGATGAAGTAAGTGAGTTATACTTGAGTTACGAGTAACTCACTCCCTCAAATTTTTCATCTCGGGTAATGGAAATTGACTTGGACTTGGGCGAGGATGACTTCGTGGAGGCCATCTCGCAAACATGGGTTTAATAAACTTTGAACTTTTAATAAGTACTTTCTTAAATTTACTATTTTGGGTATGATGTAATAAGGCCTCTTTTAATATTTTATGGATTTTATGTGTGGATGGATTTAAATTATGTTTTAGATATTTAATATGAGCTTATATTTATCTTATAATGTTTTCTAAAAATACTTTGGGTTTTTCCAAACATATGAAATCCTTTATCTATTCTTATTTTTTTAATACTTTGAACTCTTATAAAATTACTTTATGGTTTTGATAATTAAATATTAAATGATGAGATTTTCAACTAATGTTTCTCAAGTACATCAAACTTAAAATTATTTCTCTTGGTTTTATTAAACTCTATTTCAAAAGGGTTTTGAAATACCGATTCACCTAAATTATTGAGATTGTTCGATCTATATAACAAACCAAATTTCGTCTTAATGTATAGGCCAGGTTTGGGGTGTTACATTTAATGGTATCAGAGCTAGTTTCAAAACTCGGCTGTGGTTGGGTCCAATAAATAATTTCTGTTTGAAATCATTTCAATTATGTTTTAAAGATCAGTATGGCACCACAAGCATCCGGCACCAAGTCAAGTAAGTATTTGTTACTAAATGATTATTATGATGATGATGATATGATCATAGGAACACTCTAGAACTTCAAGTTTTAGATGTTGAAAATTGTAGAGATTGAGACTATAGGTTATGGTTGCGAAAAACAACTTTATCTCTCAAATCTCATAAAAAATCGTTAATAAACACTAAAATAATTTTCTAATTCATAAAACTTGTAATCAGATTAAATCAAATTAGTCATCATGAGCACTAGAGGGCGTGGTCGGACGCCTTGAGAAGCGTGGCCGTGGTAGAGGACGAGGTGTTAGAGGCGAATGAAGCACCAAATCATATGCGGAAATGGATGCACTGCATCACTTGTAAGTGAGACGGGATCACAGGATCATATGGAAGAAGATAATGCTTTGACGCAAGCAATCTGCGAGTCCCGGAAAGGGTCATTGGAACTAGAATTAGGCCAACAACTCGGGGTCGATTTGAACGACTCAAGTCTAATAATGCGAAGTTTTAGAGGAGTTTTGGTGTAGCTCGAATGTGGTGAATATTGGCTCGAAGTGTGGAGCGATTATGGATGATATGAAATGTCTTGTCGGCGAAACTAAAGGAGCTGTGTCCTTGCTAAGAGACGAGGCGTATCAATGGTGGCTTACTGTTCGAGAAGGTATCGAGGCTGCATTGATTACTTGGGAATTCTTTAAAGCTGCCTTCCAAGGGAAATATGTTGGAACAAGTTATGTGGATGCCCGAAGGAAGGAATTCTTGAATCTAATTCAAGGGAATAAGGCGTGGCGAGAATATGAAATTTGAGTTTTATGCTTGAGTCGCTATGCTCGGACAATAGTGTCAACGGATCATGAACATTGTGTGCGATTCGAGGATGGGCTGAATGATGAGTTGAGGGTTCTGATTGCCTCACAACAAGTTAGAACTTTTGCCACGCCTGTGGAGAAGGCCAAGATAGCCGAAGAGGCTAAGAACTCAGAACGTCAGAATCGGGAAAGATTTAGAAGCAAGAGAGATATAAAGCAGTTGGGTTCTTCAAAAAGGTTTCTGAAAAGGCCTCGGAGTGATGAACCAGCTCAAGGTAGAGCACCTGTAGCTAATAATCAAAGTTGGGATTGTGCTGAATGTGGAAAAAGGCATTTTGGAGAGTGTTGGAGGAAAACGGGTGCTTGTTACAAATGTGGTCCAATGGATCACCTGTCTGAAATTGCCCTCGACGCGTCGGATACGACTCGGGAAGTTTGTAATCTTGATGCAGTGTAGCAGAGAGGTACTCGGTGACCACCGATAGGTCATGGACCAGGTCGTGGTAGTAATGGGGCTGGACGTGGTCAAGGTACACCGGGTCGAGGCAATGGTCCTAGAGGTAACACAGATGCAAGATAGCCAGGACTGGTCTATGCAGTTAGACGCCGTGAGGATGGCAATGCACCTGATGTAATAACTGGTACTGCTCTAATAGATATTGGTTCTACCCATTCGTATGTTGCTAGCGCCATATCTGGAAACTTGAATCTAGAATCTGAAATTACCGATAGTGAGATGACAGTAATTAGTCCTTTAGGATAGTCGATAATTGTAAATAAACTGTTTAGAGACGTGCCCTTAGAAATTTAAGAAGAAGTATTTTTGGCAAATTTGATGGAGTTGCCTTTCGACGAGTTCGATCTCATTCTGGGCATGGATCGGTTGGTTATGCATCGGGTGCATTTGGATTGTGCTGAAAAGCGGATGTCAATAAGAACCTCGGATGATAAGGAAGTAATAATGATAGGTGAACGAAGGAATTACTTGGAAAATGTGGTATCGGCGTTGAAGGTAGAAAAGTTGGTGCGGAAAGGGTATGGAGCATTCCTAGCTTTTATTTGTGCTTTGGATGCCAAAGAGTTATCTGTGGATGATGTGAGAACGGTGAAGGAATTTCGGATGTATTTCGAAGAACTTCCGGTATACCTCGGATCGGGAAGTAGAATTTGGCATTGAGCTTTTGCCGGAAGCGACTCCGGTGTCCATTGCTCCTTATAGAATGGCAGAAGGAGTTAGCGAGCTTAAAGCTCAAATTCAAGAATTGTTGGATCGAGGATTTATTCGATCGAGTGTGTCTCCGTGGGGAGCACCAGTTTTGTTCGTTAAGAAGAAGGATGGATCGATGCGTATGTGCATTAATTACAGACAATTGAATAAATTGACGATCAAGAATAGGTATCCTTTGTCGAGAATTGATGACTGTTTGATCAATTGAAGGAGCTTGATTTTCTCAAAATTGATTTGAGATCGGGTTATCACCGACTTAAGGTGAAAGAAGCGAGATATTTATAAGACGGCATTTAGAACTCGTTATGGACATTATGAGTTTTTGGTGATGCCATTTGGATTAACCAATGCACCAGTCGCATTTATGGACATGATAAACCGAGTCTTTCAACCATTTTTAGACCGGTTTGTGGTAGTGTTCATAGATGACATTTTGGTTTATTCAAGAAATGATGAGGAGCATGACACGCATTTGCATATTGTATTGCAGCTACTTCGTGATAAGCAACTTTATGCCAAATTCAGTAAATGTGAATTTTGGCTAAAGGAAGTGACTTTCTTGGGTCATGTGGTATCAGCTGAAGGAAAAGGGTGGATCCTCGGAAGATTGAGGCTATTCGGATTGGAAACCACCAAATTGATGGCGAAATTGAGTTTCTTAGGATTGGTGGTTATTATAGGCGCTTTGTTGAGGGTTTTCGTTGATTCTTTGCACCCTAACTAAAGCATTGCGGAAGAGTACCGTATATCTGGACTAAAAAAACAAGAGAGTTTGAGAAATTGAAGAAGATTTTGTGAAGCACAGTTTTGATTGATCGGAGGTGGAAAAGAATTTCTTGTTTATTGTGATGCGTCTCACACGGGTTTGGGTTGTGTGCTGATGAAAATGGAAAGGTGGTGGCTTATGCTTCTCGTCAATTGAGACCGCACGAAGTAAACTACCCTACTCATGATTTGGAGTTAGCTGCAGTGGTTTTTGCTTTAAAGATTTGGAGGCACTATCTCTACGGTGAGAAGTCTATCATCTACACGGATCACAAGAGTCTTAAGTACCTCCTTACCCAAAAGGAGTTGAATTTGAGACAAAGAAGATGGGTGGAATTATTAAAGGACTATGATTTCTCAATCGAATACATCCTGGAAAGGCTAGCGTGGTAGCTGACGCGTTAAGTTGTAAGGTGGTATCTGATTTGAGAGCAATGTTTGCTCATTTGAGTTTGTATGAGGATGGTAGTCTATTAGCAGAACTTCAGGTGAAACCTCTGTGGTTAGAACAAATCAGGGAAAAATAGACATCAGATAAAAAGTTGGGACTTTTATTCCAGCAGGTTGAAAGGGGTGAAATAGAGGATTTTGGTATAAACACGGATGGAGTACTGTGTTTTCATGGAAGGGTTTGTATGCCTAAAGACTCAGAATTGAGGCAAATGATTCTACGGGAGGCGCATAGTAGCCCTTATGCTATGCACCCCGGAGGAAATAAGATGTATCGAGATCTCCGTGAACAGTATTGGTGGCCAGGGTTGAAGCGTGAGATTTCTGAGTTTGTAGGAAAATGTTTGACTTGCCAACAAGTGAAAGCGGAGCATCAATTACCGTCAGGTTTGTTACAACCGGTAAAGATTCCTCTTTGGAAATGGGAGCGAATAACAATGGATTTTGTTAGTGGGTTACCTTTAACACCTACTAAGAAAAATTCCGTATGGGTAGTAGTTGATCGATTGACGAAGACTGCTCATTTTCTTCCGGTTCGTATGGATTATTCATTACAGAAATTGGCTAAGCTGTATGTATCTAAAATCATGAGGTTGCATGGGGTACCAATGTTTATTATATCAGATAGAGATCCTAGATTTACATCACGATTTTGGAAAGCTCTGCATGAAGCCTTGGGAACGAAGTTAAACTTTAGTACGGCTTTTCATCCTTAGACAGATGGTCAGTCGGAAAGAGTAATTTAGATATTGGAAGACATGTTAAGAGGATATGTGATTGACTTCAGAGGTAGTTGGGAGGATTTTCTACCATTGGCAGAATTCGTGTATAACAATAGCTATCAGTCTAGCATCCAGATGGCACCCTATGAGGCTTTGTATGGTCGTAGGTGCCGTACTCCTACTTGTTGGACTGAATTGGGCGAACGACAGATGTTGGGTCCTGAATTGATATCTGAAACCGAAGAAAAAGTAAAGGTTATTCGAGCACGATTAAAGGAAGCTTGGATGAGATGTAAGTCGTATCTGAGACTGAAGCGGAAGGATATCGAGTTTCTTGTGGGAGAGCGAGTCTTCTGAAGGTCTCACCTTGGAAGAAAATTTTCAGATTCGGAAAGAAGGGTAAGTTGAGCCCTAGGTTCAATGGGCCTTATCGTGTGACGAAGCATGTTGGTCCTGTGGCTTATCAGATTGAATTACCTCTGGAGTTGAGTCAAATTCATAATGTTTTCCATGTTTCTATGCTGAGATGCTATAGATCGGATCCATCTCACATATTACCTAGAGAGGAAGTGGAATTGAAATCAAACTTGTCTTTTGAGGAAGAACCGGTGGAAATTTTAGACCGGATGTTAAAGTACTAAGAAAGAAGGCTGTCTTTGTTGGTCAAAGTTTTATGGTGTAATCACAGAGCGGAGGAAGCTACGTGGGAGCCTGGGGATGCAATTCGACAACAATATCCTCACCTCTTTTAATCAGGTAAATTTCGAGGACGAAATTTTCTTTAAGGGGGTAGAATTGTAACATCCTAAATATTTAAAAATCATTATGTTGCTAAATGTTAGTTCGGGTTTACTTGGAGTAAAAAAAAAATATTAGTTAAGTGTACCTTAGAGTAAAGAAATTAGGTGACCTTGAAACTTAAGTTAATTATGAAACGCCCCAAACCCGGCCCAAAAAGCCTGACCGGATTTGATATGTTCCTCAAGTAAAACTTTAGCAAACTCTCACTTATTTAAGAAAAACTTGATGATTTTGAATAAAATAGATTAACTTAAAGATCGGGTTGAAATTTAATTGTAAAGTAAATTCACATCTTCTTAAAACATTATTTTTAAAAGAAATAATAAGTTAACGAAAACCAAATTTAATGAAAAATTTATTAATATTGTGGAAATATATTTTGTTTTCAAAATAGTTTAAATTATTTATCAAAAACCATTTAGTTATTTAGTTAATAATTATTCATGGCAAAATAAAATAAATCCAAACACAAAATTTAAAAGCAGGTTTATAGTGGCCTTATTACATAAAATTAGCAAAACCCATAATAAAGTCTAAGTAGTAAAATTAACTTAATAAGTTTAAGTAGGAAAATTTCCAAAATACTTTGTAAATGCATTGGCCACCTCGAAATCCTTGCTGACCCGATCCATCGCACTACGAATCATCTGAAAAGTTATCCCACAAAAGGGGTGAGTCATAAACTCAATGTGTAACACATACATTAAAAAGCCCATTTATTACACATATGGCCATAGGCCCATTTAGTTCATATTTAGCCCAAAAGCCTATTTTCATAGCAGATTAAATAATAATCATTTAAAAATCACATGGATATGTACATATAATGGAATGCAAACCCGGCCCACCTAAATATCCATCCGCTACACACCACCCGGTCCAACCAACACACCGTGGGGATTACTAAATCGACCCTCCATCCGCTACATACCATCGAAGGCGATTCTTTGCGATCAACATGCACATCGCCTTATAATTTTGTGGCAAGGCCACGAGACAAAATTGTGACCGAAGTCACGGATTTCAAATATGTGACCAAGTCACCAGATTCACATATGTAAGCAAGTCACCGAATTTCAAATATGTGACCGAAATCACCGGATATTGTGGTAAAACCACCGAATACTTCCCTTTATCAAATTCACCCATATGCCCATGCACATACATATTATTTATTTTTCATGCTATTTACCCCAAAATCATAATATAGTCATACTTATTTCACATTTATGCATATAGCAAAATTAACGAAATATTAGGGTAAACATACCTGAATATTGTATACCAATGAATGGTATCCACAATCAATTTCAAACACATTGTCATATAATCACATTTAAAAATAGATCTATGAGATTTTATTGTAAGGTTACACACCTTATGACTGTGAGAACGATACCTTCTCGCTCGTCAACACCTAGTTAATTATCACACTTGGTTAGAATATACTATTACTAATAAAATTATACTTATGGACGAGAGATCTAAATCTTTACCCTCGGATTCTCGAACAACCGTTATTTGTGGTTTTTCTCTGCTAGATGGATCAAAACCCACTGATAACCCACCAACGTAAAGTGGTTCGGTTGTACGTACTACTTCAAATAACCGATCTTCGTTAGCAGAGGGTCCACAACCCGGTGGAAAATCTCTTATTACCGATACAGCCCTTCGTTTGAAGTTTGATGGTAAAACAGTGCCTCCTCTCTTCCAAACACTCCGTACTGCTCTTTTCTTACCTATCTTGTTAATCTCAAATCACCCCTAAAAATACAATTGATTAATAGTCTATCTAAAGAAATTGATATAAGCGAAGGTGATATTCATACCTTGGATGATTTGAAAGGTTACTTCTTAAATGTTGGTTTAGAAAAGATCCTTAAAATCCTTCCAAGGATTCGCCTAGGAGAGAAAAATAAGAGGATTTATGTTTTCTAAATCAACTATAGTAAAAGAGATAATGAAAACAATTGACAAAAACCTTACTTGAGCACTTTGAAGATTGACCTTGAACAAAAAGAAGAGAATAAAACAAATAGATTTGGTGATTTCGGTTTGCACAAAAGAAAAGAGAAAAGATAGTGATTTATGGCTAAAATGGTTTGGTTTTCAATGAAAGAAAAGAAGAAAAGGAAATCAAAATAGAAGATGATTCGGTTGACAAAAGAGATGAAAATAATGTTGATTTTGGTTTTAGTAGAAGTAGTTTGGTTGAGAGAAGGAAGAAAGAAAATGAAATTGAAAGAAGAGAGAAAGAGAAGAAGAAGAAAAGATGATGATGAAGGTGATTCCAAAAGAAAAGAGATAGGTTTAGGGACCTATGCACATTCGGCCAAGAGGGAAAAATTGAAGAAAAATAGTTCTTGAACTTTGGTACTTTCGGCAATGAGGGAAAAGAAAAGAAGAAATGTTTTCCAAACTTTTGATGCTTTTGACTAAAGAAGACAAGAATTTGAGAGAAAAGGTATTTTAACCAAAATGGTCAAAATGAAAGCCAAAACAAAGAGAAATTTTACCTAAAATCAATAACAAAAATCAGCTAGAGAAAAACTTTTGGAGAAATGAGAAAGATGCACAAAAATGCAAGACTTTTTGGCCAACTTTCACCCCCTAATGGCTAAGCAAAATTTCGGCCAACCTATGCCAACATTATCCCCCTTTTTCCTCCACATTTCTTCCCTATCAACCCTTAGATTGCTATCACAATTAACTATCCCCTTTAGCCCTTAAAACCGACTAGATTCATGGTCAAATGACCATGAAAAAGCTTCCAAAACATTGCCCTTACTTCAAGCCTTATGTCCCCCTCATCTTACCATCCTTTCATGATTCCATGCCATATCTTCTAGCTTACCTTTTTCATATGGTCAAATAACTAAAATTAAAAAGATGCTCATCCATTCTAGAAGAGTTTTGGCCGACACTATAGGGAAGGAAACAAAAAATAAAATCCTCCCATTTGCTAGCTAGGGGATTCGAACCTCTCCCCTGAAGCACTCATCCATGCATCCTAACCACCTTGCCAAATACTCATCTTATGCTTAACACCTCTTGTCATTATTTCTTAAAGCCTATCATGCTTAGCTCCATCTTAATTATTAAAAATTTAATAAATCACTAGGCTTTCACTTAATTAATGAAGTTCAAAAATAACTTCCAAAATACACTCAATCATATTTAATCATGCAACATCATTCAATTAAGTAAAGATGCATAACCCCTAATTATCAGGATGTTACAGTTCTACCCCCTTAAAATAATTTCGTCCTCGAAATTACAGTTGGAACAAGTGAGGGTATTCTTTGTCGCATCGCTTCCTCCGTTCCCACGAAGCTTCTTACGATCCATGATTACACTATAATACTTTGACGAGAGGACAGACTTTCTTCAGTAAAACCTTTACATCTCGCTCCGAGATTTGAATTGGCTCCTCTCCATAGGACAAATCTGGTCTTAATTCCACCTCCTCAACGGCACTACATGAGATGGATCCGGCCGTAGTAGCGTAACATTGAAACATGGAACACATCATGCATTTGCTTCAACTCCGAAGGAAAATCTAACTGATATGCCACAGGTCTGACCCACTTCAAAACGCGATAAGGTCCTATGAACCTGGGACTTAACTTTCCTTTGCGACCAAATCTCATCACCTTTTTTCAAGGTGAAACCTTTAGGAATACTTGATCTCCCACAGCAAACTCTATTTCTTTCCGCTTTAGATCTGCGTACGACTTTTGTCTGTCAGATGCTTCTTTTAATCGAGGCCAGATTACCTTAACCTTTTCTTTGGATTCACCACTATTTACGGACCTAAAATCGGCGTTCCCCTAATTACATCCAACACGTAGGAGTGCGACACTTAGTCCATATAGTGCTTCATATGGTGCCATCCGAATCTTGGCTTGGTAAGCTATTGTACGCATAAATTCGCTAGCGGTAAGAATTCCTCCCAACTTCCTTGAAATCTATCACACAACCCCTTAACATATCTTCTAAAATTTGGATTACTCGTTCAGATTGGCGTCAAATTGTGGATGAAATGTCGTACTAAAATCCAATCGGTACCTGAGGGCTCGATGCAATGCTTTCTAAAATCGAGACATAAACCTCGGATCTCTATCGAAATAATCGACACAAGCACTCCATGCAATCTCACAATCTCACCACATATAACTTTGCCAATTTACGAAGAGTCATCAACGAATCGGGATAAAATGTGCGATTTAGTCATTCGGTCCACTATCACCCATCTTGAGTCTTTCTTAGTAGGTGTAAGAGGAAGCCCACTAACAAAGTCTATGGTGATTCTCTCCCACTTCCATCGCAGGAATCTTTATCTATTTGAAGCAATCCAAGGTACTTGATGTTTAGCCTTGACTTGTCGACACGTTAAGCACTTTCCTACATACTCCGTAACTTCTCGCTTAAGACCAGGCCACCAAAACTGATCTCTCAAATCTCGGTATAATTTACTTCCTCCGGATGCATAGCATAAGGGCTACTATCGACTCTGAAGAATCTTTTGCCTCAATTCCGATCCTTGACATCAGACTTTACCTTTGAAACACAATACCCCATTGTCATTAATACCAAAATCTTCCAATTCCCCTCTGCACCTAGAAGTTTTGCACCGGATCATCGTCTACCAATTGCCTCTCTTTCACTTGACTCAACCATGTCGGCTTAATTTGAAGTTACGCCAACAAGCTTCCACATCGAAAAGACTAAGATGTGCAAACATCGCCTTAAATCGACACCACTTTTTGACTTAGAGCGTACGCCACCACATTCGCCTTGCACGGTGGTACTCGATAGAATAGTCGTAGTCTTTCAATAATTCTATCCACCTTTCACGCCTCAAATTCGCTTCTTTACGAGTCAAGAGATATTTCAGACTCTTGTGGTCCGTGTATATCCGACTTTTCCCCATATAAATAATGTCTCCAAACTTTAAGAGCAAAGACTCTGCGCGCAACTCCAAGTCATGCATCGGGTAATTAACCTCGTGAGGTCTCAAGCTGCCGAGACGATATGCAACTACCTTCCGTCTTGCATCGAACACATCCTAATCCCATGTGAGAAGCGTCACAATACACGACAAAATCCTTTCACGCCTCAGTGAATCAAAACTAGAGCTTGATCAAAACCCTCTTGAGCTTCTCAAAGCTCTCTTCATTTATCACCCCCACGAAAAGGTACCTCCTTTCTCAATAATTTCGTTAAAGGTGCACTATCGATGAGAATCCTTTGACGAATCTTACGTAGTAGCCTGCTAATCCCAAGAAACTACGAACCTCGATTCTGACTTATTTGGTTTCCAATCTAGCATGACCTCAATCTTACGAGGATCCACCCTTATCCCTTCTCGCAGACACCACATGGCCTAAAAGCGCAACCTCTTTCACCAAAATTCACACTTGCTAAATTTGGCATACAGCTTCTTCTCCCTTAAAACTCGCAACACAATCCGAAGATGCTCATCATGTTCTACCTCGGACTTAGAATACACTAGGATGTCGTCTATGAATACCACAACGAACTGATCCTAGTAGGGTTGGAAGATCCGGTTCATCATATCCATGAATGCAACTGGGGCGTTCGTTAATCCGAATGGCATTACTAGAAATTCATAATGCCCATATCTAGTTTGGAAAGCCGTTTTATGGATATCCGCTTCTTTCACTTTAAGCTGATGATACCCCGACCTTAGATCAATCTTTGAGAATACCGCCGCTCCTTTGAGCTGATCGAACAAGTCGTCAATCCTTGGCAAAGGATACTTGTTCTTGATGGTCAGCTTATTCAACTACCGGTAGTCTATACACATCCGCATCGATCCGTCATTCTTTTTCATGAATAGGATCGGTGCTCCCCATGGAGACACACTAGGTCAGATAAATCCACAATCAAGCAACTCCTGGATCTGAGCCTTAAGCTCAACTAACTCCTTCAGTGCCATTCTATACGGAGCAATAGAAACCGGCGCGCCGTTCGTGCAATAAATCAATCCCAAATTCTACCTCTCGGTCCGGAGGTAGTCCGGAAGTTCTTCCGAAAAAACATCTACAAATTCATTCACAGTCCTGACTTCTTCAACAGTTGCTTCCTTAGCCTCTAAGGCACTCACCAACATCAGAAAGGCTACACATCCCTTTCTAACCATCTTTTTTGCCTTAAGAGCAGATACTACATTTGATAAGTAGTTCGTCTCTCGCCCATCACTACAACTTCTTTGTCATCAAGAGTTCTCAAGGACATCCGCTTAGCAGCACAATCCACATTTGCACGGTACTTCACTAGCCAATCCATGCCTAAGATCAGGTCGAATTCTCCGAATGGTAACTCCATTAAATCAGCCGGAAACTATATCCCTTGAACTTCTAAAGGCACTTCCTTAAAAAGTTTGTCTATTACTACTGTCTGTCCTAAAGGACAAAGTACAGTCATCATCCTAGGTACAGTCTCAGAAGTCACATGCAAAGTCCCAGATACTTCACTAGCGATATATGAGTGAGTTGACCCTATATCTATCAAAGCAATAAAGGGCAACCCGAAATCGAAACGCACCGTGATAACATCGGTGCGTCATCATCCTCTCTACGATTTAATCGCATATACGGACTGGGTGTCTCGCCTCGAGCTACCACTATCTTTGCCTGAAGTGCCGCGTCCTCTACCAGAACCATTACTTCTTCCATTTGGACCACGACCCTTATCAATCATTGTCCACCTCTCATCGACTGATTAACACTCGTCTGTTGGCGATTCTTATCTGAATTCATCGGGCAATCCTTGATCATATGATCTTTAGACCCGCACTTGAAACATCCTCGATCTTTTTCCAACATTCTCGGTGCATCTTCCCATATTGAGCACACGACGATGTTGTCCACCGTCATGATCTGGCGACTTCATGGCCTATCATTTCTTGATTTCTTCTAAAATTCCGGATGACCACAAGACCCAAAGCTTCTCTTATTCTTATTCGGCCTCTGTCCGTTTCATCTTTCGATTCGCTTAACCTCTTCAGCTATTCTTGCTCTTTCTACTAAGATTGTAAAATCTCTTTCCCAGTGCGGAGCAATCATCCCTCGCAGTTCATCTCTAAGTCCATCCTCAAATCTGACACACCATTCATATTCAGTAGCTACTATCCCTCTGACATATCGGCTAAGTCGCAAAAACTCTGCTTCATACTCAGCTATCGACTTATTTCCTTGTACTAAATTCAAAAACACCTTTCTCTGGGAGTCGATGTAGCTAGCTCCAACATATTTTCCTTCGAATTTAATTTTAAAATACCCCAATCCAATCGATCTATAAGGGTACTCTCCTTGATAGTGAGCCACCACTGGTAGGCCTCATCATGGAGTAGTGAAATAGCACCTTTCAATTTTTCTTCAGCAGTGCAGTCTAAATCGTCCATGGTCCTCTCGACTGCCTCCAACCAGTATTCCGCTACATTTGGAGCTACTCCAGATACTCCCCTGAAAACCTCAGTTCCATTTGATCTTAGTCTCTCAGCTACTGACTTTCGAGACCCATTTCCGGTACTAGCTTCTGCTACTCGTTCCAATACTTGAAGTACAGCTTGTGATACTGCGTCACCTCCTCCATTTTGCTCTTGAAAATCCACCCCAACAGTAGGTGGTGAGCTTCATTCTCGAAACCTTGACCAGATCTAAGCGGTTACGACACGACCATTCTTCCTCTTCGCGTCCCACCACGACCACGCCCCTAGAACTCATGTCTACTATGTGTCCTATCTGCTTTTACTGAAAAAGTCTTATGTATTAGAGTCTTTTCACTTCTTATTAATGTAAAGTTTTATGCAATGAGATATTCAATGGTTTTTATGTAGTAGTGTACAAACACCTAGGGTCCATGTCTCTAAAGTATAGTTTCCTTAGGCTTATCATACATTCATATCACTTATCAATAAAGATACATACCTGATGGATCTGGGCCGAGAACTCAAGCGCCATGCTCTTATAAAACCATTTTAACTTAAGAAAACTTTCAAAAAGTCATTTGGGCCAACTTTTGAAACGTTGTGGGCTTCAAAACCCAAGGCCGAGAGTTTAAAACTGGGCTCTGATACCAAGTTGAAACACCCCAAACCTAGCCCAAAAAGCCTGACCGGATTTGATATGTTCCTCAAGTAAAACTTTAGCAAACTCTCACTTATTTAAGAAAAACTTGATGATTTTGAATAAAATAGATTAACTTAAAGATCGGGTTAAAATTTAATTGTAAAGTAAATTAGCATCTTCTTAAAACATTATTTTAAAAGAAATAATAAGTTAACGAAAACCAAATTTAATGAAAAATTTATTAATATTGTGGAAATATATTTTGTTTTCAAAAGCAGTTTAAATTATTTATCAAAAACCATTTAGTTATTTAATTAATAATTATTCATGGAAAAATAAAAATAAATCCAAACACAAAAATTTAAAAGCAGTTTATAGTGGCCTTATTACATAAAAATAGCAAAAACCCATAATAAAGTCTAAGTTGTAAAAATTAACTTAATAAGTTTAAGTAGGAAAATTTCCAAAATACTTTGTAAATGCATTAGCCACCTCGAAATCCTTGTTGATTCGATCCATCGACTTCTGAATCATCGAAAAGTTATCCCACAAAGGGTGAGTCATAAACTCAATGTGTAACACATACATTAAAAAGCCCATTTATTACACATATGGCCATAGGCCCATTTAGTTCATATTTAGCCCAAAAGCCTATTTTCATAGCGATTAAATAATAATCATTTAAAAATCACATGGATATGTACATATAATGGAATGCAAACCCGGCCCACCTAAATATCCATCCGCTACACACCACCGGTACCAACCAACACACCGTGGGGATTACTAAATCGACCCTCCATCCGCTACACACCATCGAAGGCGATTCTTTGCAGTCAACATGCACATCGCCTTATAATTTTGTGGCAAGGCCACAGACAAAATTGTGACCGAAGTCACGGATTTCAAATATGTGACCAAGTCACCAGATTCACATATGTGACCAAGTCTTTGGATTTCAAATATGTGACCGAAGTCACCGGATATTGTGGTAAAACCACCAAAATACTTCCCCTTTATCAAATTCACCCATATGCCCATGCACATACATATTATTTATTTTTCATGCTATTTACCCCAAAATCATAATATAGTCATACTTATTTCACAATTATGCATATAGCAAAATTAACGAAATATTAGGGTAAACATACCTGAATATTGTATACCAATGAATGGTATCTACAATCATTTTCAAACACATTGTCATATAATCACATTTAAAAATAGATCTATGAGATTTTATTGTAAGGTTACACACCTTATGACTGTGAGAACGATATCTTCTCGCTCGTCAACACCTAGTTAATTATCACACTTGGTTAGAATATACTATTACTAATAAAATTATACTTATGGACGAGAGATCTAAATCTTTACCCTCGGATTCTCGAACAACCGTTATTTGTGGTTTTTCTCCGCTAGATGGATCAAAACCCACTGATAACCCACCAACATAAAGTGGTTCGGTTGTACGCACTACTTCAAATAATCGATCTTCGTTAGCAGAGGGTCCACAACCCGGTGGAAAATCTCTTATTGCCGATACAACCCTTCGTTTGAAGTTCGATGGTAAAACAGTGCCTCCTCTCTTCCAAACACTCCGTACTGCTCTTTTCTTACCTATCTTGTTAACCTCAAATCACCCCTAAAAGTACAATTGATTAATAGTCTATCTAAAGAAATTGATATAACCGAAGGTGATATTCATACCTTGGATGATTTCGAAAGGTTACTTCTTAAATGTTGGTTTCCGAAAAGATCCTTAAAAATCCCTTCCAAGGATTCGACCTAGGAGAGAAAAATAAGAGGATTTATGTTTTCTAAATCAACTATAGTAAAAAGAGATAATGAAAACAATTGACAAAAACCTTACTTGAGCACTTTGAAGATTCGGCCTTGAACAAAAAAGAAGAGAATAAAACAAATAGATTTGGTGATTTCGGTTTGCACAAAAAGAAAAGAGAAAAAGATAGTGATTTATGGCTAAAATGGTTTCGGTTTTCAATGAAAGAAAAGAAGAAAAGGAAATCAAAATAGAAGATGATTCGATTGACAAAAGAGATGAAAATAATGTTGATTTTGGTTTTAGTAGAAGTAGTTTCGGTTGAGAGAAGGAAGAAAGAAAATGAAATTGAAAGAAGAGAGAAAGAGAAGAAGAAGAAAAGATGATGATGAAGGTGATTCCAAAAGAAAAGAGATAGGTTTAGGGACCTATGCACATTCGGCCAAGAGGGAAAAATTGAAGAAAAATAGTTCTTGAACTTTGGTACTTTCGGCAATGAGGGAAAAAGAAAAGAAGAAATGTTTTTCCAAACTTTTGATGCTTTTGACTAAAGAAGACAAGAATTTGAGAGAAAAGGTATTTTAACCAAAATGGTCAAAATGAAAGCCAAAACAAAGAGAAATTTTTACCTAAAATCAATAACAAAAATCGGCTAGGAGAAAAACTTTTGGAGAAATGAGAAAAGATGCACAAAAATGCAAGACTTTTTGGCCAACTTTCACCCCCTAATGGCTAAGCAAAATTTCGGCCAACCTATGCCAACATTATCCCCCTTTTTCCTCCACATTTCTTCCCCATCAACCCTTAGATTGCTATCACAATTAACTATCCCCTTTAGCCCCTAAAACCTACTAGATTCATGGTCAAATGACCATGAAAAAGCTTCCAAAACATTGCCCTTACTTCAAGCCTTATGTCCCCCTCATCTTACCATCCTTTCATGATTCCATGCCATATCTTCTAGCTTACCTTTTTCATATGGTCAAATAACCAAAATTAAAAAGATGCTCATCCATTCTAGAAGAGTCTTGGCCGAAACTATAGGGAAGGAAACAAAAAATAAAATCCTCCCATTTGCTAGCTAGGGGATTCAAACCTCTCCCCTCAAGCACTCATCCATGCATCCTAACCACCTTGCCAAATACTCATCTTATGCTTAACACCTCTTGTCATTATTTCTTAAAGCCTATCATGCTTAGCTCCATCTTAATTATTAAAAATTTAATAAATCACTAAGCATTCACTTAATTAATGAAGTTCAAAAATAACTTCCAAAATACACTCAATCATATTTAATCATGCAACATCATTCAATTAAGTAAAGATGCATAACCCTAATTATCAGGATGTTACAAATTAAGTACTAAAAGATGGCATAAGATGAGAAATTGGCAAAGTGGTGATGGCGCCATAAGTTGGACATGAGGGACGGAGTTCGAATAATCTAGCATGCAATTAGGAATTTTTATTTTTGGCTTTAGCTTAAGCATGTGTCGACAAGAGATAAGGTTAGGATTAGTTGGATTGTTTTTATTTTGGTAAGAAGACTAAGGATTTGGAAAGCTAAAGAAAAGGGCTTGAATTGGGGGATTTTGTCTCTTCAACTAAGGAAAAAGGAGGAGGATAAGGCTTAAGTATAGGGAGATGTTTTGGAAACTCCCTAATGGCCTTTTGACCATTGCATTTGGATGGCATAGAGGCTAGGGGGGATGGCCGGTTTTGTAAGCTTGGATGTTAGGAGAGCACATCCATTTTGGTCATTTAGGCAAAATGTATTTTCTCTCCATCTATCTTTCTTTCTAGCTGAAATTTGCCAACATACTTGATTAAGCAATTCATTTATTTTGAGCCATTCTCTTTTGACCATTTCCGTTTTTGAAACTTTTTCTCTCCCAAAACTTTTCTTCTCATTGTGACCAAAAGCACTTAGGCAAGCAAAGATTCTTCTTCTTTTATTTTTCTCACTTCTCCTTCTCAATGCTGAATGCACTTTTCTCTTAAACTCCATTCTCTTTTCTTTCTCTCTTTCTCTCTAGAAACTGAACCATATCATTCCATTTGCCCATTCTTTCATTTTCTTCTTCATTAAAATCTCTCCAATACTTTCATCCATGGCCGAATGTTAACTTGTTCTTGTGCCAAAATTTCTTTCATTTTTTTTGATCACAACCGATTTCCTTTAATCATACATAATTATTCTCACTCAATTTTCTTTCCAATCGTGAGCATTAGTGAGATTATGGTGGGTAAAAACTCAAGGTGTTCTTGAATATTTTTGGAACTTTGGAATCGATTTCAAGAATTAAGGTAAGGAGATTTTCTTTTAAGGGTTCTTATTTTATTCATTATATTAGTATAGTTAGTTATTAATCTATTTCATTTTAGGGACATAATCGCTCGATCGTTTCTTCGAGGAACGAAGATAATCGTGGTAAGCCAAATCTCAAATGTTATAAATCGTTAGCCATATTTCTATACTTATAAGTTGGATTAATGATCTTATGTTTTAGAGACATTCAAGATAGGGCAGAAAAGGGCAGTCCATAGTCTTCGAAAGAGGGGCGGTTCCGCTAATCCCCCTAAATATAAACGAAGGGCTATTTTGGGAATCCAGGATTTTCCACCGGGTTGTGGACCTTCAACCGAGGAGAATCAATTGTTCAAGGTTATTCGTACTCTCGAGCCTTTGTTCGTTCGTGGATTCTCATCGGGCAACGAATCAACAATCGAGGAGAAACCAAAAATAGAAGTGGTTCAAAATCAAAAGGGTAAAGATTTAGATCGTTTACCAATAGTGTATTTTTTTTGTAAATGAAAGTGTTCTAATGGTTCGTGTTACGTTTAGGTGTTGACGAGCGGGAAGGTTTAGTACTCACGATATCAAGGTGTGTAACTTCACACTTATCTCGGGTTAGATGTCATTCCGTAGTATTGAGCAAAATCATAAAAATGACAAAATCGGTACAATACGAAATAATTGGTATTTTTGGTGAAATTACATGAAAATGGTTAAAATTGGGAAAATTACGAAAATGCCCTCGATGAGTTAGTTGGTAAAATGTAAATTTTATGTCTCATGTGTAAATGGGCCAAAATCTCTGTTAGATCGTTAAATGGGCCAAAATCCCTGATAGATCGTTAAATAGGCCGAAATCTCTGTTAGATCGTTAAATGGGCCGAAATCTCTGTTAGATCGTTAAATGGGCCGAAATCCCTGATAGATCGTTAAATGGGCCGAGATCCTTACTAGATCGTTAAATGGGCCAAGTTGCTAGATTGTTAAATGGGCTAAATGTTATTTTGTATTTTGGGCCTTAATAAAAACTTGGAATATTAACTCATATGTAAATTTGGCCTTTTTGCTAAAATCATCATATGTAAATAGACTATTTTGCATACATGTTGCATGGGTTGGGATTAATGATGAAGAGAAGAAAGGCCTGTTGCCAAAAATCTAGTTCGGTGGCTTTGCCACAAAATAATTAAATGGCTCATTGCCTCTAGTTGGTGGCTCGCCACAAAATAATTAAATGGCTTATTGCCTCTAGTTAGGTGGCTTTGCCACAAATATTTTAATGGCTTAATGCCTCTAGTTCGGTGACTTTGTCACAATCTAGTTCGGTGGCTCTACCACAAATATAAAAATGGCTTTATGCCCACGATTGGTGTGTTGGCGGGGTGGGTTGACTTGATCCCCAGGTGTGATGGTTGGTACGGGTGGTGTGTAGCGGATGGAAATTAGGTTTGGGTGGGAAATTTTATTTTTGCATACATCTCATTATTTATATTGTTAAACCTGTTTATGGGCTCAAGCCCAAAATTATGACTTGATGATCTGGCCCAGTGGATGAAGTAAGTGAGTTATACACTAAGTTTTGAGTAACTCACTCCTCAAATTTTCATCTCGGGTAATGGAAATTGACGTGGGCGTGGGCGAGGATGACTTCGTGGAGGCCATACTGCAAACATGGGTTTAATAACCTTTGAACTTTTAATAAGTACTTTCTTAAATTTACTATTTTGGGTATGATGAAATAAGGCCTCTTTTAATATTTTATGGATTTTTATGTGTGGATGGATTTAAATTATGTTTTAGATATTTAATATGGGCTTATATTTATCTTATAATGTTTTCTAAAAATACTTTGGGTTTTTTTCAAACATATGAAATCCTTTATCTATTCTTATTTTTTAATATTTTGAACTCTTATAAAATTACTTTATGGTTTTGATAATTAAATATTAAATGATGAGATTTTCAACTAATGTTTCTCAAGTACATCAAACTTAAAATTATTTCTCTTGGTTTTATTAAACTCTATTTCAAAAGGGTTTTGAAATACCGATTCACCTAAATTATTGAGATAGTTCGATCTATATAACAAACCAAATCTCGTCTTAATGCATAGGCCGGGGTTGGGGTGTTACATGTAAGGTATGTGTTATGCATATTTAAGTGAACTATGAATGTGCATATATGTATTTATAGTTATATGTATATATATATATATGTAAGATAAGAAACATTTATTTAAGATCATGAGTTGGATGTTTAAGTGTTTTACCATCATTTATGATAATATTTTTGCTTAAGACTTACTAAGATAGCAAGCTTACTGTGTGTTCTTGTTTACTTCTATTTTATAGATTTTTAGTTCAAGCTACGGGCTCGAAGGATCTTTGAAGAAGTCAACCGCACTATCGACTTACTTTTGGTATTGAATAACTTAATTTTAGATTTAAAAAAAAGGGGGCATGTATAGGCTAGACTAAGCAGCATAACTAACGATGTGTAATCTTGTAAATATACTTAGCCATGCGAAAATGGCTATCTATTTTGGTTAAACTTTGTTTTTGTGTTTTGATGATATGGTTTGCTCATGCCATGAATTATCATTGTGTTCGGATGTGGTTTAGGCATTATATGAAATGGTATGATAGATATATGTTATGATAGGTATATATATATTTCGATAATTAATAGTCAACTTGATAGATTAAGGTTGAATCTTATTCATGTGTATATGTGATAGATTAATAAATAGAAATGTGGCTACTTTAATTCGGTTAATTATTTGTGAAGACTTGCTATGCTTAGGTAGGCATTCGGTTATAAAATGGTACCATTGGGTTGATCTCATGAAAATGTTATAAGTTTATTTATATATAGATATGTTAGGTATTGAATATCAAGAAGTTGATATGAATATGATTTTGAGTTATATGCTTGTGAAGTATGTATAAGTTGTATAACTTTTGGAATGTTTAATTGCTTAACACTATAAATAGACATGATATAGTTAAAGCACTTAATGTGTTATTTAAGTATCATTTAGAAAAGTATGTGTGCGTAAGTACAATTTTGTCAATGTCATGAATTAAGAATTTTGATATGCAATGCATGTATATGTTCTGCTAGCCTAGGAGAAAAATGCATTTGAAATTTATATGTTTAAGGAATTAGCTATTTTGGCTTATTTTCGAATATGGTAAATGAGCATATCTATGTTATATATGTATTTACCTATATGTGATTACTTGATCTGGTTGAGTGTTTGGGATTTATCAAAATTATTTTGGAGTTTTGTAATGTGCATAAAAATTTATAAATATGACCTTGTATAATTCGGCCATATGAGATAATATAAGTATGTGTATTCAGTCCTATAAGTAAGTTTTAATGAGATAATATTTTTAGTAATGCCCGTAACTCTAATCCGGCGACGGATACGGTTAGGGGTGTTACATTTTTATTGGTATCAAAGCTTACGGTTTAGTTTATTCTAGGACTACTGTAGCGCGTGAGAGTCTAGCTATACATGCCTTTAATTGTATATTTGATAGTGTGGTGACTTTTGACATTTTGAACTGTGTTTTATATATAGTAAATGGATCCTAATCCCGACAGAGTCGTAGCTGATGACGTAGAGAGTGTAGCACCTGATCGTGCACGCGGACCCGAGATCAGTAGACTCTCGACCGCGATTCTGGTAGCCACGAGGAGAGGCTAAACAAGCCTTCTACCGGATGATGAATGAGTGGTTTACCCGTTTGTTCGAATAACCCTACTGTACAACAACCTCCACCCCGAATAATCCAACTCCGGTACCTTGAAACCTCAGATGATAGATCCGATGAGATCTAGTAGGCCTCCTGTTGATAAAATCAGGAAACATGGGGCCGAAGAATTTAAGGCTAATGATGATGATGATACAGAGCGAGCTGAGTTGTGGCTCGATAACACTATTCGGATACTTGATGAATTATCCTGTACTCCAGAAGAATGCTTGAAATGTGCTATATCTTTACTTCAAGACACTGCATATCAATGGTGGAATACACTAGTATCAGTAGTCCCAAAAGAAAAAGTGACCTGGGACTTCTTTCAGATCGAGTTCCGTAAGAAATATATTAGTCAAAGATTCATCGATCAAAAACGAAAAGAATTTCTTAAACTGAAATAGGGGCGAATGACTGTGATAGAATATGAACGAAATTTGTCAGACTTAGCAGATATGCTAGAGAGTGTGTTTCTACTGAAGCCATTATGTGCAAAAGATTTGAAGACGGTCTAAATGGAGATATAAAGTTGTTGGTCGGCATTCTTGGAATCAAATAGTTTGTAATACTAGTCGAACGGGCTTGTAAAGCTGAAGAACTCAGAAAAGAGAAAAGAAAAGCTAAAATAGAAACTAGAGATGCTCGTAAGAGATCAACAAGTAAGACTTACCATTCAGTGCTTAAGAAATTCAGGGATGACTCCAACCGACATAAAGCTACTTTAGACTTACCTAGACGTGATCGACCTCCAATGAGTTACCAAGCCACTTCAATAGCTCGTGTTGGTAATGTTCCACAGAACCGGGCCGAGTGTAAACATTGTGGGAAATGGCATTCTGGAAGTTGCAGGGTTCGTGATCGGTCCTGCTTTAAATGTGGATCGTCGAACCATTTTATTCATGAGTGCCTGATGTTAGCCGAGTAAGAATCTGACTCGTAACACTAGACCGAGTAGCACGCCAGCACGGGGCAGACCACCCAAACATTCAAGCAATGTAGGTGGCAATCGAGAGGGACAAAAGACATCATGAGTTCGATCGAGGCCGAGTACCATTTACGATTTATCTTTTTACGAGCGAGAGGATGTTTCTTCCCGGATGTTATTATGGTACTTTCATACTTTATGATACTCTCGTGATCGCATTGATTGATCTGGTTCAACTCATTCATATGTGTGTGAAACCTTAGTATCCAGTAAGACTCTACCTGTTGAGTCTACTGAGTTTGCGATCCGTGTGTCCAGTCCTTTGGGTCGTTGTGTAATGGTTAATAAAGTATGTAAAGGTTGCCCATTGATGATTCGGGATTCTTGCTTCCCAGCTGATTTGATGTTATTGCCTTTTGACGAGTTTGATATAATACTGGGAATGGACTGGCTAACTTTGTATGATGCAGTGGTGAATTGTAGAAGAAAGATTATTGATTTGAGATGCCAAAATGGTGAGATCATCAGGGTTGAAACTAATGATAGGAGTGGGTTGCCTACTATAATAACCTCAATGTTAGCCCAAAGGAATGTGAAAAGAGGATACGAAGCTTATTTGGCGTATGTGCTAGATAATAAAGTAGCCGAAAAATAGATTGAATCTGTACCAATTGTGTGTGAATACCCATATGTGTTTCCTGAAGAATTACCAGGTTTACCATCATTACGAGAGATTGAGTTTGGCATTGAATTAGTACCGGGAACGACTCCGATCTCGATAGGTCCGTATCGGATGGCACCTACTGAGTTAAAAGAGTTGAAAGTACAGTTGCAAGAGTTAACAGACAGAGGTTTTGCATGACCGAGTTTCTCTCCTTGGGGTGCACCAGTTCTTTTTGTGAAAAAGAAAGATGGAACGATGTGAATGTGTATTGATTATCGGGAACTGAATAAAGTAACTATAAAGAATAAGTATCCGCTACCACGGATTGATGATTTGTTTGATCAGTTGAAAGGGGCTTCAGTATTTTCGAAGATGGATTTGAGATCGGGTTATTATCAGTTGCGAGTCAGAGACACAAATGTGCCAAAGACCGCATTTCGGATGAGGTACAGACATTTTGAATTTCTGGTTATGCCTTTTGGACTCACTAATGCACTTGCTATTTTTATGGATCTAATGAATCGGGTCTTCAGACAGTTTTTGGATCGATTTGTAGTAATGTTTATTGATGATATACTGATCTACTCCAAAGATGAAACCGAGCATGCCGAGCATCTGAGATTAGTGCTACAAACTTTGCAAGATCAACAGCTGTATGCAAAGTTTAGTAATGTGGATTCTGGATGAATGAAGTCAGCTTCCTGGGTCATATTGTCTCAGCATCAGGTGTTCGGGTGGATCCAAACAAAATGGCGGCTATACTCGATTGGAAACCACCAAAGAATGTTTCCGTGATTCGAAGCTTCTTAGGTCTTGCGGGATACTACAGACATTTTGTAAAAGGTTTTTCTGTGATAGCTACACCTTTGACAAAGCTATTACAGAAAGATGTCAAGTTTGAGTGGTCAAAAAAGTGCCAGAAAAGTTTCGAGCAGCTGAAAGCCCTTTTGACCGAAGCTCCAGTGTTAGCTCAGCCTGAATCGGGTAAAGAATTTGTCATTTTTAGTGATGCTTCTCTGAATGGGTTGGGTTGTGTTTTGATGCAGGGAGGCAAAGTTGTAGCCTATGCTTCGAGGCAACTAAAGCCGCATGAAAGAAATTATCTGACTCACGATCTGGAATTAACAGCTATTGTTTTTGCATTAAAAATTTGGCGTCATTATTTATTCGGCGAGAAATGTCACGTTTATTCGGATCATAAAAGCCTAAAGTATTTGATGACTCAGAAAGATCTAAACTTGAGACAACGCAAATGGTTAGAATTGTTGAAAGACTATGAGCTGGTGATTGACTACCATCCGGGGAAATCTAACGTTGTTGCAGATGCGTTAAGTCAAAAATTATTGTTTGCTCTTCATGCGATGAGCGCACAGATGGTTATGTCTGGTGATGGCTCGATCATAGCAGAGTTACAAGCAAGACCGATGTTTATTCAGCAAATTTGTGATGCATAGAAAGTCAACAAGGATTTGATTGCTAGGCGAATTCAGTGTGAAAAAGATACGGAATCAGAGTTTCAAATCAATGCAAATGACGTGTGTTCCGAAGAACTCGGATTTAATTCAGATGATTCTGAGTGAGGCTTATAGTGGTCGATTATCGATACATCCGGGTAGCACAAAAATGTATAATGATTTAAAACAGTTCTATTGGTGGCACGGCATGAAACGGGATATATCTAAATTTGTTTGAAGTGCTTAATCATCAACAAGTAAAAGCCGAGCATCAAGTGCCTTACAGGTTGCTTGACCGATCATGATACGAATGGAAATGGGATAGAATCACTATGGATTTTGTATCCGTGCGCCCATGACACCGACCAAGAAAGATGCAGTCTGGGTTATAGTAGATAGACTGACCAAATCGGCTCACTTTGTACCGGTTCGTACGGACTTTTCGCTCGATAAACTTGCTGAGTTGTATATATCTCAAATTGTGAGATTACATGGTGTGGCAAGTTCTATTATTTCAGATAGATACCCGAGATTTACATCGCGATTTTGGAAGAAGCTGCAGGATGCTTTAGGTACTAAACTTCATTTTAGTACAGCTTTTCACCCGCAGACAGAAGGACAGTCTGAGCGAACCATTTAGACACTTGAGGACATGTTAAGATGTTGTGTTCTCGAGTTTAAAGGTACGTGGGAAAATTACTTACCTTTGATTGAATTTTCTTATAATAACAGTTTTCAATCAAGTATCAAAATGGCACCCTATGAAGCTCTATATGGCCGCAAGTGTCGTACACCCCTGTATTGGACCGAGCTCGGTGAGAATAAGATACAAGGGTTGATTTGATTAAAGAGACCGAGCAGTGGCTATAATCGAGGTAGTTTGAAAGTCGCATCGGATCGTCAAAAGTCTTACGCTGATTTGAAACGTAAAGATATTGAATTTCAAGTCAGAGATCGAGTATTCATGAAAGTATCTCCGTGGAAAAAAGTACTTCGATTTGGTCGGAAAGGCAAACTGAGTCCGAGATTTATCGGACCGTATGAAATCATCGAACGTATCGGGCCTATTGCTTATATATTGAAGTTGCTCTCTGAATTAGAAAAGATATATGACGTATTTCACGTTTCGATGCTTCATAAATATAGATCAGATCCATTGCATGTGATCACTTCGTCTGAGATTGAAATTCGACCCGATATGACGTACGAGGAAGAACCGATCCATATTTTAGCTCGGGAAATGAAAGATTTAAGAAACAAAAGAATTCCATTAGTGAAAGCACTATGGAGTCGGCATGGAGTTGAAGAGGCTACGTGGGAGCCTGAGGATTCAATGAGGCAACAGTATCTGACTTTGTTTAACGGTAAGATTTTCGGGGACGAAAATTCTTAAGGGGGAGAGTTGTCACAGACCGAAATTGACCCTAATCGAAATGATGGTTTCGAGACCATGAATCTGAGTCTAAAATATTTTTTAATATTATATTCTGTGCTCATTATGTGTGAATTAATATGTGTGAAAGTTTCGTAGAAAAATTTTATCGTTTAAGTGCTTAATTTGATTAAAAGGACTTAATCGCGTAAAATGTAAAAGTGGCATACTAAAGTGAAATGTGCTAATTTGAGCATGGCTTTATAATATGAAGTATAGAAAGGGTAAATAACCCATTTTATGAGTTAGTGGCCGGCCATGGACAAGTTGTCCTTAAGATATATTATTTGGTTATTTTAATTTTAAGGTTAGTTAAGTAATTTAGTAATAACTTAATATATGTTAAAGTAAAACAAAAGAAAATGCTATTATCATCCATTTGTTCTTGGCCGAACCTTTGCATGAGTAGAAGGGTTTTATTTCTTTAAAATTTCGACACTTTGAAGCTAAAATTCAAGGTGAGTTTTAGTCGGTTTTAGATAATTTTACATTTTGAGATCATTGCTTGAATCAGGTGACCCATGTTAAAATTTTTAAGAATAATCATGTATGATGTTAGGCCTTTGTTATGTTCTTGTGATTTTGGTGTTTTATGATTTTATGTAAATGATATGTTAAAGATTAGTATATATTGAATTGGAAATTTTAGTAAATTTGAGTATTTAGGACTAATTTGTAAAAATAAAATTTTTGAGGGACTTGTTTGCAAAATCAATGAAATGTATGCCTTGGTATGAAGGTATAGAAGATTCGGCCCTAAAGTCTTATGTGCAAATTATGTGTATTTTGTGTTTTATGCAAATAGGACTAAATTGTAAAAATGTGAAACTCTAGGGGTGAAATGGTAAGTTGCCTATTTATGTGCTTAGGGACTAAATTGAGATGAAATGTACTTGAATGAGCTAAATTTTAATGTGTTTAGATCAAGAACAAAGAAAAACAAATTTGGATCGGGGAAAGGTGAAAGTTGTCGACTAGCCGGTTAACGTTGTCCGTCGATAGTCGAGGTAAGTCCTTATGCAACATCCTAGATTAGGGGTTATACATTTAATGCATAATTCAAGTGATAGTAGGCTTGGAGTGTGTTTGGATATATTTTAGGAGTTTTTGAGAACTTTAGGTGAAGGGGAAAAACTTTGGAAAATGTTGGAATTTTAAGTAAAAAGGGGAAATTAGGCTGAAGAGGACTTAAGAAAATTTTTGGGGAGCTTTGGACACAAGAAATCCAAGTGGTAAATTGGTTAGGAGGTGCCACTTAGTGCTTAGGGGAGTGACGCCTCAAGAAGCTAGGTGGACAGGGTTCGAGCAGCGTGGGAAGCAATGGGCTTTTCTTTTTGCGTCTGGAAGGGGAGCAAGGCCATGGAGGCCTTAAGGGAAAAGTCTTAGGCGTGTTTGGCATAAAATAGGCCTTGGTAAAGTGGCTTCCATCGCCACTTAAGGGCTCGGAAATGGCCTTTGGACAAGGGCCTTGGTTCGAATCCCGTTGATGGCATGGGCGTGTTTTATTTTTTCAAGATTGGCGTTAAGGGAGAAGAAGGTCTTAAAAAGAATTGTTGGGAGTTTATGGCGCAAAGGAGCTAACGACAAAGTGGTGGTAGCGTGGTGTTTCAAAGAGGTCTCGTGTTTGAAACTCGGGGCACAATGGGTGGCTTTATTTTGCTTTTGTGCCGAGGTAAAAAGGGGAAGCTAGCCAAGGAAGTCTTAAGAAAATTTGTAAGGGATCTATAGCATAAGAACCTACTTGTTAAAGTGGCTGCAAGGCGCCACTTAAAGCTCTGGAAATGACGCCACAAGTTGGGTGCGAGTCATGAGCTCGAGTCGCGTGGGAAGTGAAATTTTTGAGGCATTTATTTTTGGCTTTTGACGTCAACAGCAGGGTGAGTAGTGGGACGGCATATGGGCTCTCAAATGATAAGGATAATGCTTGGTTTTATTTTTATTATTATTGGCTAAGGATAGGAGATAAGTTGTTGTTTATTTTATTTAGTTTAAATAGGTAGATAGGGGATAATGGTTGTTTGATTATTTTTTTTAAATGAAGTGTTCAGCATCTTTTCTTTTGGTCATTAGTCGAATTTAGGGAGGCTATCAAGGTGGGTTCTTTCATCCTTTCCTTACTACTTTTCTTTGCCAAAACGCTATACGCCATAAGTCTCTTTTTATTCTCTTCTCTTTTTGAAATCTATAAGCCGAAATTGTGAATACATACCCTTTTGATAGCTGAATGTTCCATCTTCTTTTGGAAGCCATAGCCGAACCTTATAGCCCCATTCTCTATTCATTTTCTTTCCACCATTAAAGTGCCGAAATACCAGTACCATTCTCAAGCACTAAATCTCTAAGGAGGGGCTGTCGGCTACTCTTTCCTAGTCTTAATCGTTGGTAAGTATGCTCTCTTTAAGCAATTAGTTTGGGTTCTTTTCTATTAGTGTGCTGAAACCAAGTGAGGGAGGCTTTGATTTTTTTTAGAACATGGCCGAATGTTCATAGTGCCTTACCAATGTATCTTTTGTATATAGCCGACAAGAGGAGCATTAGAGGAGTTTTCGGGATTTGGAGCAATCAAGGTAAGCCTATGTAGTTTCGGCCAAGGGCCAATTGTTATGGATTATTGTTAATAGTCGATTCTAATATGTGACATATAGGGATCTCAACAATTCTATAAGAAAAGTGCAGTTTCGGGATTCGAGTAAGCTTGGTAGGTAGTGAGTAATATTCGGCCATAGGCCATATTTAGTATTTAATGGATGACCGATTCTATCTATGGATGTTAGGGGTAAATCGGCAGAGATAACCAAAGCCTCCGGGATTTGGTAGGAGACCAAATCGGCATTAAGGGAGGAAAAACCCCGTTCATCGTGTTAGAATCAAATAGTTCGAGATTTTGCTAAACAGTCAGGTGTGTGATTAACCCACCATTTTCTGGGTTTTTGCTATATTTGCATGTGTGAATTATGTGCTAACCAGTGCAGTGGCAGTTATGTGGTGATTACCCTAAAAAGGGGTATATCGATAATCAGGTTAGTACTATCTGTTGATACGAATGTGAAAGTGCCGATGTGAATGTTACTATGCCTATGGAAATATGATGGTCTGCCTTAATAACATGTTCATGCCTTTATTATTATTATGCCACTATTACATGTTGCATGTGCATGGGTTGGGATATGAAAGAAGGTACGGGTGTACTTCGAGTACGTGGTTTGATGTTAGCCTTGAGCTACATCGTGGATTGACGTTGACTGAGGTCACGTTATGGATTAATTGCGATTTAGTTCCCGTGGCCTGATGAGTGGCTATGTGCCTCATCGTGGTTGATATCGGCTAAGTGCCATATCGTGGTTGATGAGTGACTATGTGTCCCATCGTGGTTTTGGAGTTAGCTACAGCTGCATCGTGGATTGGCGCTGACTGAGGTCGCGTTGTGGACTTTTGTGCTTTATTGCACGTGGATGGCATTTATTGCCGTTTGGAGTGAAAAGGAGAGGGTGATTTGATAATCCCCTGGTGTGTGCTAAATTTGGATACTGAGGGGTGTGTAGAGGATGGACCCTAGGTTTGGGTTGGGTGCACTTTGCATAATTCTATGTGACCTGTGAAATAAGGTATTAATGTGGAAATGGGCCAAGCCCAGTAGATGATATGTGGAATAATGTGGTAATGGGCCGAGCCTAGTATGTGGAAACATGTGGTTATTTACACTATTATATGAATGTGATATGAATGTGGGCCAAGCCCAGAATGTGGTAATATGTGATTATGATATTTGTTATCTGATATATGGGTTAATATGGGGTTAACATGTGGGTGGAAATCAGTGGTTTAATTACACACCGAGTGCGTATGACTCACCCAATTTTTATCAACATCGCGGTGATGCTTGGACCGGGTTTGGAGTGGATACGAGGTGGCCCATGTAAGACATTTTATTTAATTAATTAAGTATTTATATTTTCATTATTTTGATTAAGTGTTTATTGTAATAAGGCCCATTAGAGTATTTAAGTATTTTTTAAGTATCTTTATTGTTATGTTTTATTATGGATTGACAATTGAGATATCTTTCGCCAATGGTTTTATTTTCTTAAATCAGTATATAATAAAGTTTTTATTTTGGATATTTTATCAAGCTTATATTATTTAAAGTTTTTAAATGGACATGGTTTTTGAATAAGAACAAAATTTTCAAGTTCCACCACAAGTCGGGATATTTTCAAACATTTTCCATGAGTGGCATTTGAAATTTGATCAGAACGAATGGGCGGGTTTGGGGTGTTACTGAGTTTGGAATCGAGCAGGTTCAAAACTCGACTTTGAGGGTTTTGGGTACAAAAATGTTTTCAAAAATGGGCTTTTCAAAATATGGACTTATATTTCAAGTTATTCTGGCATGGCACCTGTATCTCCGGCCCGAAGTCCACCGGGTAAGTACTTCTAATTATTGAAGTGATTGTTTATGTGAACTGTTATGGGCTTATTTGGGCTCGTAGATTAGAATATTAGGGCTATTGAACCCTAGGGCTAGTGCACTCAAACACATGCATAAGACTTAAGGACTATTAAACAAACTGTGAAGTAAGTCATTTGAGTTAAGGTGTGGCAACCATTGTATGCATGTCTAGGAGTGGATTGATGAAGAGCTTGGAACTTAAGCAGTCCTAGCGGCTCACCTCCTCTTTACTCGAATCCTACCTGGTGCGTAGCTACGGTTCACCCTAACCAAGAGGACTTATTCATAGGCTAAACCCAGTAACTAAAACCCGAAAGGGACTAGCCGTAAATTTTTTTTATAAAAAACCCTAGTTTTTTAAATTCTTAAATTTCCCCCTTCGATTGTAACAAAATCTATTTTTGAAAATTTCTCGAAAAATTTTTTGAATTGCCAAATTACTAAAATACCCCTGGTGGAAGAATTACGAAAATGCCCTTGGTTTCTAAAAGTACCATATTACCCTTGATTTTAATAAAATTTCTCTATTTTGCAAAAGTGTCCAAAAAACTCTATTTTGCAAAAATTCAATGTACTTTGATTTGGGAAAATTACTAAAATGCCCCTGTGTTGTAAATTACTAAAATACCCTTAGTTTTTAAGATTTTCAAAAATACCCTCGACTTTTGCTAAAATGTTTCTACTTTACAAAATACCAAAAACTTCGCATTTTACAAATATCAAGATATCCTGATTTGGAGAATTTATGAAAATGCCCCTAACTTCCAAAATTACCGAAATAACCCTAATTTCTGAAATTTTTGGCAATACCTCTGATTTGGAAAATAAATTTTCAAGATTACCCCGAGTTTTTTTTGAAATACCTTTGGTTTATAAATATTTTTAAATTGATCCTGGTTTATTACCAAAATACCCCTGTAGGATAAATGACGAAAATACCCCTGGGATAGAAACGAGTAGAAATGTCTGAATAGTGAATGTGTGTGGTAGATACCACTGAATGAATGTGTTCTTGTTGATGAATGAATGTGCCTCCATTAAGGAATGGATGTGACTCTCTGAATTAGAGTAGTGAACTTGAACTGAAACTTTGTTCGATCGAAAGAACCACTTCTAGAATTTCTTTTCATAAAATTGTTCGCGGTTAAACAGTGGAACAAATACTAATGCATAAAACTTCTTAATCAGATTAAATCACGACGTTAGAGATGAATTCTAGGGGACGTGGTTGTCGTGGACGCGGTAGAGGTAGAATGGCTGTGTCGGAACCAGTAAGGTCTGGCCATGGGTCAGAAAATGAAGTGCCACCGCCAGCAGTGGGCACAGAGGAGCAAGATCAGATAGGAGAAGACGGCACAGTATCGTGGGCTATGCTACGAGTGCTCGAGCGAGTGGCAGGAGCTAGTGTGGGAAATAGAGCTCAAAAATCAGTATCGAAAAGACTTAGGTCGAACGGAGCTGAAGTTTTTAGAGGAGTATCAGGAGTAGCTCTGAATGTAGCGGAGTATTGGTTGGAGGCAGTTGAAAGAATCATGGACGATTTGGACTGTACTCTAAGGAAAAGCTAAAAGGTGCTGTCTCGTTGCTCCGAGATGAAGCTTATCGATAGTGGCTCACTGTCAGACAAAGTACCCCGATAGACCAAGTAGATTGGGAATATTTTAAGCTTAAGTTTGAAGGAAAGTACATTGGAGCTAGCTGCTTGACTCGCAGAGAAAGGCGTTTCTAAACTTGGTTCAAGGAAGCAAGCCGATAGCAGAATATGAAGCTGAATTTGTGCGGTTAAGTCAGTACGCCAAAGGGATTGTGGCTACTGATTACGAAAGGTGTGTCCGGTTCGAAGATGGGCTACGAGATGAGTTGCGAGAGTTGATTGCTCCGCACAGAGAAAGAGACTTTGCCATTCTAGTGGAGAAAGCTCAGATAGCTGAAGAAGTTAAGAGGACTGTAAGAGAAAACCGAGGAAAGAATAAGAACGGGAATAAGAGAAGTTTTGGACCATCAGCATCGTTTGGAGATGTTCAGAAAAGACCAAGGATCGAGAATTTCAGACGTGCACTGCGCGCTTTCTAAGAATCGGAGTCGTCTATGTGCTCAGTGTGGGTGAACTCACACAGGAGAGTGTTGGGGTAATAGCAAGGTATGTTTTCGATGTGGATCTAAGGCTCATTTGGTTAAGAATTGTCCTCAGGCAATGAAGGTTCATGGTCCAAACCATGGAGGAAATGGTTCCGGCCAAGGTTGTGGAACACCCAGTAGAGGAGTTGAAGGTTCGGATGTGAGACAACCAAGGATGTGATAGCGGGTAAGTTCCTTGTTTTTGGAATATTATTTATTGCTTTAGAGATAGTTCATTGTTGTATTGCTAGTGAAGTGTATGAAACCTTGGATGTGAACTTTAAGACTGTGCCTAGAAGGTAAGATAGTTTTATTAAGATCAGAGTGCGCAGTGTAAGAGTAGTGTGATGGGTTAAGGATGCTCGACTATTCGATAGTAAGTAATTTTGAGGACGAAATTATTTTTAAGGAGGGTAGAACTGTAGCATCCTAGATTAGGTGTTATGCATTTAATGCATAATTCAAGTGATAGTAGGCTTGGAGTGTGTTTGGATATATTTTAGGAGTTTTGAGAACTTTAGGTGAAGGGGAAAAACTTTGGAAAATGTTGGAATTTTAAGTAAAAAAAGGGGAAATTAGGCTGAAGAGGCCTTAAGAAAATTTTTGGGGAGTTTTGGACACAAGAAATCCAAGTGGTAAATTGGTTAGGAGGCGCCACTTAGTGCTTAGGGGAGTGACGCCTCAAGGAGCTAGGTGGACAGGGCTCGAGTAGCGTGGGAAGCAATGGGCTTTTCTTTTTGCATCTGGAAGGGGAGCAAGGCCAGGAAGGCCTTAAGGGAAAAGTCTTAGGCGTGTTTGGCATAAAACAAGCCTTGGTAAAGTGGCTTCCATGTGCCACTTAAGGGCCTGGAAATGACGCCTGGACAAGGGCCTTGGTTCGAATCCCGTTGGCGGCATGGGCGTGTTTTATTTTTGCAAGATTAAGTGAGAAGAAGGTCTTAAAAAGAATTGTTGGGAGTTTATGACGCAAAGGAGCTAGCAGCAAAGTGGCTGGTAGCGTGTGGTGTTTTCAAGAGTCTCGTGTTGAAACTCGAAAGAATGGGTGGCTTTTATTTTGCTTTTGCGTCGAGGCAAAAAGGGGAAGCTAGCCAAGGAAGTCTTAAGAAAATTTGTAAGGGATCTATAGCATAAGAACCTGCTTGTTAAAGTCGCTGCAAGGCACCACTTAAAGCTCTGGAAATGGCGCCACAAGTTGGGTGCGAGTCATGAGTTCGAGTCGCATGGGAAGCGAAATTTTTGAGGCTTTTATTTTTGGCTTTTAACATCAACAGCAGGGTGAGTAGTGGGACGACATATGGACTCTCAAATGATAAGGATAATGCTTGGTTTTATTTTTATTATTATTGGCTAAGGATAGGAGATAAGTTGTTGTTTATTTTATTTAGTTTAAATAGGTAGATAGGGGATAATGGTTGTTTGATTATTTTTTTTTAAATGAAGTGATAAAGGTTGAGTTATTTTAATGGGAAGATAAGAGAATAAATTGGGATTTGATATGGGATGAGCAATGGCCGAATATAGGACTCCTTGGGGTAGCAAATTTTGGCTTGGAAGTGTGAAGGAGGTAGGTGTGCCGAATTTGTTAAATAGGGGTGACCATCTTTTGGCTATTCTTTTCTTCTTTTATTTTCTTTTATTTGAAAATTGTTCCTCTCTTTTCATTCTCCCTTTGTGCAAAAACCATCAAGTGTTCAGCATCTTTTCTTTTGGTCATTAGCCGAATTTAGGGAGGCTATCAAGGTGGGTTCTTTCATCCTTTCCTTACTACTTTTCTTTGCCAAAACGCTATACGCCATAAGTCTCTTTTATTCTCTTTCTTTTGAAATCTATAAGCGAAATTGTGAATACTTACCCTTTTGATAGCTGAATGTTCCATCTTCTTTTGGAAGCCATAGCCGAACCTTATAGCCCCATTCTCTATTCGTTTTCTTTCCACCACTAAAGTGCCGAAATACCAGTACCATTCTCAAGCACTAAATCTCTAAGGAGGGCATCGGCTACTCTTTCCTAGTCTTAATCGTTGGTAAGTATGCTCTCTTTAAGCAATTAGTTTGGGTTCTTTTCTATTAGTGTGTGAAACCAAGTGAGGAGGCTTTGATTTTTTTAGAACATGGCGAATGTTCATAGTGCCTTACCAATGTATCTTTTGTATATAGCCGACAAGAGGAGCATTAGAGGAGTTTTCTGGATTTGGAGCAATCAAGGTAAGCCTATGTAGTTTCGGCCAAGGGCCAATTGTTATGGATTATTGTTAATAGTCGATTCTAATATGTGACATATAGGGATCTCAACAATTCTATAAGACAAGTGCAGTTTCGGGATTCGAGTAAGCTTGGTAGGTGGTGAGTAATATTCGGCCATAGGCCATATTTAGTATTTAATGGATGACCGATTTTATCTATGGATGTTAGGGGTAAATCGGCAGAGATAACCAAAGCCTCCGGGATTTGGTAGGAGACCAAATCGACATTAAGGGAGGAAAAACCCCGTTCATCGTGTTAGAATCAAATAGTTCGAGATTTCCTTAAATAGTCAGGTGTGTGATTAACCCACCATTTTTCGGGTTTTTGCTATATTTGCATGTGTGAATTATGTGCTAACCAGTGCAGTGGCAGTTATGAGGTGATTACCCTAAAAAGGGGTATATCGATAATCATGTTAGTATTATCTATTGATACGAATGTGAAAGTGCCGATGTGAATGTGACTATGCCTATGGAAATATGATGGTCTGCCTTAATAACATGTTCATGCATTTATTATTATTATGCCACTATTACATGTTGCATGTGCATGGGTTGGGATGTGAAAGAAGGTACGGGTGTACTTCGAGTACGTGGTTTGATGTTAGCCTTGAGCTACATCGTGGATTGACGTTGACTGAGGTCACGTTGTGGATTAATTGCGATTTAGTTCGCGTGGCCTGATGAGTGGCTATGTGCCTCATCGTGGTTGATATCAGCTAAGTGCCATATCGTGGTTGATGAGTGACTATGTGTCCCATAGTGGTTTTGGTGTTAGCAACGGCTACATCGTGGATTGGCGCTGACTGAGGTCACGTTGTGGATTTTTGTGCTTTATTGCACGTGGATGGCATTTATTGCCTTTTGGAGTGAAAAGTAGAGGGTGATTTGATAATCCCCTGGTGTGTGGTAGGCTGGATACGGGGGTGTGTAGAGGATGGACCCTAGGTTTGGGTTGGGTGCACTTTGCATAATTCTATGTGACCTGTGAAATGAGGTATTAATGTGGAAATGGGCCAAGCCCAGTATATGATATGTGGAATAATGTGGTAATGGGCCAAGCCTAGTATGAGGAAACATGTGGTTATTTACACTATTATATGAATGTGATATGAATGTGGGCCAAGCCCAGAATGTGGTAATATATGATTATGATATTTGTTATCTGATATATGGGTTAATATGGGGTTAACATGTGGGTGGAAATCAGTGGTTTAATTACACACTGAGTCTGTATGACTCACCCAATTTTTATCAACATCGCAGGTGATGCTTGGACCGGGTTTGGAGTGGATACGAGGTGGCCCATGCAGAAGACATTTTATTTAATTAATTAAGTATTTATATTTTCAGTATTTTGATTAAGTGTTTATTGTAATAAGGCCCATTAAAGTATTTAAGTATTTTTTAAGTATCTTTATTGTTATGTTTTATTATGGATTGACAATTGAGATATCTTTCGCCAATGGTTTTATTTTCTTAAATCAGTATATAATAAAGTTTTTATTTGGATATTTTATCAAGCTTATATTATTTAAAATTTTAAATGGACATGGTTTTGAATAAGAACAAAATTTTCAAGTTCCACCACAAGTCGGGATATTTTCAAACGTTTTTCGAAGTGGCATTTCAAATTAAATTAAGTAACGAATGGGCCGGGTTTGGGGTGTTACACCTGTTTGAAATATATCAAAGAATTATTTATGAAGATATTAAATGATAAAGTTTGATAAATTTGAGTACATATTGATGTCATAGCCGAATGTATATAAGTAAATTAAATTGTTTGCATAATTTGATAATGTGATATGAATAAGTATCTCGATGTGAATCGTGGGATTGTACAATGACGTAACGATTTTATTTGTTTAATGTGAACAAGCTTAGTTGAATTGGATATGTAATATAATTATGAAATGTGTGTGGAATGATTGACCACATTGATATGTTTCGGGCTATATGCCTAGCAAGCCTCGTGCCGGTGATTTGTTTCGGGCTATATGCCTAGCAGGCCTCGTGCCGGTGATATATTTTAGGCTTTATGCCTAGCAGGCCTCGTGTCGGTGATATATATATAATTCAGGCTTATTGCCTAGCAGGCTTAATACCGGTGTTATGATTTCGGACCTCGAGTTCAGCAGGCTTCGTGCCGGTGTGTAAGATTCAGGTAATGTTTAGTAGGCTCTAGCAAATGAATCAGGTTTGCCTAAGCATTTAGTAGTAAATTTATAATTCGGTTGTATGGTATGTGTTATGCATATTTAAGTGAACATGAATGTGCATATATGTATTTATAGTTATATGTATATAGATATATATATATATATATGTATAAGATACGAAACGTTTATTTAAGATCATGAGTTGGATGTTTAAGTGTTTTACCATCATTTATGATAATATTTTTGCTTAAGGCTTACTAAGCTAGCAAGCTTATTGTGTGTTCTTGTTTACTTCTATTTTATAGATTTTTAGTTCAAGCTACGGACTCGAAGGATCTTTGAAGAAGTCAACCGCACTATCGAATTACTTTTGGTATTGAATAACTTAATTTTAGATTTTAAAAAAAAAGGCATGTATAGGCTAGACTAAGCAGCATAACTAATGATGTGTAATCTTGTAAATATACTTAGCCATGCGAAAATGGCTATCTATTTTGGTTAAACTTTGTTTTTGTGTTTTGATGATATGGTTTGCTCATGCCATGAATTATCATTGTGTTCGGATGTGGTTTAGGCATTATATGAAATGGTATGATAGATATATGTTATGATAGGTATATATATATTTCGATAATTAATAGTCAACTTGATAGATTAAGGTTGAATCTTATTCATGTGTATATATGATAGATTAATAAATAGAAATGTGGCTACTTTAATTCGGTTAATTATTTGTGAAGACTTGCTATGCTTAGGTAGGCATTCGGTTATAAAATGGTACCATTGGGTTGATCTCATGAAAATGTTATAAGTTTATTTATATATAGATATGTTAGGTATTCGAATATCAAGAAGTTGATATGAATATGATTTTGAGTTATATGCTTGTGAAGTATGTATAAGTTGTATAACTTTTGGAATGTTTAATTGCTTAACACTATAAATAGATATGATATAGTTAAAGCACTTAATGTGTTATTTAAGTATCATTTAGAAAAGTGTGTGTGCGTAAGTACAATTTTGTCAATGTCATGAATTAAGAATTTTGATATGCAATGCATGTATATGTTCGGCTAGCCTAGGAGAAAAATGCATTTGAAATTTATATGTTTAAGGAATTAGCTATTTTGGCTTATTTTGAATATGGTAAATGAGCATATCTATGTTATATATGTATTTACCTATATGTGATTACTTGATCCGTTGAGTGTTTGGGATTTATCGAATTATTTTGGAGTTTTGTAATGTGCATAAAATTTATAAATATGACCTTGTATAATTCGCCATATGAGATAATATAAGTATGTGTATTCATCCTATAAGTAAGTTTTAATGAGATAATATTTTTAGTAATGCCCGTAACTCTAATCCGGCGACAGATACGGGTTAGGTGTGTTACAGGGAGAGTTGTAACAGCCCAAATTTGGGTCTAGTCAGAACAGTAATTTCGAGACCACAAATCTGACGAGGAATGTAACATCCTAAATAGGGCCTATGCATTTCCAGTTTAATTGTATGAAATGACAAGTTTCAAGTACTATGAATAAATTTTTGATACTTTTGGAAACCTAGAAATGAATGAAAATGGAAATGAAAATGGAGATGGAAATGAAAATGGAAATGGAAATGGAAATGGACATTTTTTGGAAACTTAGACATTTTGGGAAACCTGAACATTTTGGAAACCTGAACATTTTGGAAACCTGAACATTTTGGAAACCTGAACATTTTGAAAACTTGAACATTTTGGAAACCTGAAGATGTAAGAAAAATGGCAAGTTACAGAGCCGTTCGAAAATTTTAGGAAACTTAGAAATAAGGCCGGAATGACAAATTTTAAAGCCCAAAATAGGAAATAAGGGCAAGAGGGCCTTAAAAGAAAAAGTTGGTGAATTTTGACACACAATCGGGCTCGAAAAAGTGGCCTGAAGGTGTCACTTAAGGTTTATGGAAATGGCCTGAGTTCGAGTCACTTGGAAAGCAAATATTGAAGGTTTAATTTTGCTTCCCAAGGCTAGGGGTGGACGGCACTTATTTGCTAAAAAGGGAAGAGTTTTATTTTTATTAAAACTTGTCAAATTAAAGTGATAAATAAAGGATTTTCTTTACTAAGATAAATGAGGAATTAAAGGATGGATTAAATACTTTTAATTTAATTAGGTGATAATTAATGGAGATTAAATTATCACTTGTGGAGAGTAGTGGCCAAGTTTTGGACTCTTGGTCTAGCAATTTCAGTTAAAAGAGGAAAATTGAGACTTTTCTCTCATTCATTCTACCCTTGCCGAAATTTTGCTAACTCTCTCCCTCTCTCGCTGAATTTTCCTAAGCAAGAAACCATCCTCTCTTTTCTATTTTCTTCTTCGTTTTCTTGTCAAAGTCGAATCTTTATTGATTCTAAGTAAAGGAGAAATCATCCACAACATCAAAAGGGTAAGATCGTGGTCATCAACTTCTATTCTTTTCTTTTTACCAAAATTTGGGTACTAATCCTACTCTTGTTCATGGTCGAATCTACCATGATCTCTTAGGTTTCAACAATCATCAAATAGAAGGATCAAGAATCCAAGGTAAGTGAGTTCATTCGGCCAAGGCCAAATCTTAGATATTCAAATCGAATTAATCAAAAACTAACCCGTATTGAGATTTAGGATTTGGCCGATTCCAAGGAAGAAGAAGGTGAAGTTTTCGGGATTTAAAGACCATAAGGTAAGCATCTAAGAGTATTCGGCCAAGGCTTGATCAAGTTCTTTAATTATTGAAAAGCCGAAAACTAACCCATATTGAGATTTAGATTGGCCGAATATCAGGTAAAGGAAAAACCAAATTTTCGGGATTTGAATGAACAACAAATCGGCAAAGGTGAGTCTTTTTAAAAATCCTACTAGGATTTGGTTTTGTTTTAAGCCAAATAGGTTTATTAATGTGTATTAAATGATGGCCGAATATAGGGGTAAACAGATCTAAAGTTAGATCAGGATTTTCGAGATCTCAAGGAACCTTATTAAGCAAATCAGGTGTGTACCCTTACTAACCTTCGATATTTTATGGCTATTATTTTAATATATGAATATGAATAAGAATGTGAATGTGGCTATGTACCACAAATGTGGCAAAAGTGCCTGTATGTTTCCTACTCGATAGGATTGTGAAATATGTTATTTTATAACATGCGAATATAAGTATATGAACATGAAATTAAGTTATGCACAATATATATATTTTTGGGGCATTCGGGATTTATGTGAAAGGGGGAGAATAGGTGTTGACTTCGGTCTCACCAATGAAGGTGTTGACTTCGGTCTCACCAACGAAATATGTTGACTACGGTCACATTGCGAAATTTTGGTAACTTCGGTTACAATATTTGAATATAGTGTCTAATGACACAACGTATAAATTTGACTATAGTGTCTTATGACACAACGTATATGGGCGAATGCCTTCGATGGTGTGTAGCGGATGGGGGGTTGACTTAGTAGTCCCCACGGTGTGAATGGCAGGTACGAGTGGTGTGTAGCGGATGGACCATTAGGATTGGGTTTGGGTTGCATCATAATTTCATTTTTATATGGATCGATGATTTGAACATGAATGCTGAATTGTTGAATGTTAGTATTGTGTGCACATTGAGTCATTGACTCACCCCATTGTGGGAATTATTTTCGTGTGATGAGCGGTGACGAATGGCCGATGGACCTTGAGGTGGCCATGCTACATTTGGAGATTTTATTTTATTTGGACTTTATTTCATTTGGTACCCTTAATTATATTTCTTTTGGGTTTTATTTGATGTAATAAGGCCATAAGGCCCAAATGGATTATTCTTTATTTTTACTTTACTTTTAAATATTGTGCTAAGAACTATTTTGGACGTAATAAATCAAATTGGATTTACAAGTTTAATAAAATGGGTTTCCAATCTAAGCCCAATCCACAACAACATTTTCAAAAAAAAAATTTTTTACGAATTTTCTCTAAGTAACGAATGATTTTGAAATCGGTTCACTTTAGGAACATACCAGATCCGGTTCAGGCTCGTGGGCCGGGTGTGGGGTGTTTCAAGGAAAATTTTATTTTATTATATTTTTATGGTCTACAATTTTATGGAAATATTTCGTAAAAATTTCGTTCAAAAATTTTGACGTTTGAGCACTCAATTTAGTCAAAAGGACTAAATTGTAAAAAGTGCAAAAGCTGAGTTCTACAAATTAGAGGTGTCAAATTTCTATGAGTTTTAAATTGGAGGTCCTTAAAAGGTAATTAGACCATTGGATAACTTGATGGACAAAAATGGGCATGAATAGGACAAAATTGAAAGGAAAGTCTTAAAGGGTATTTTAGTCATTTAGTGTTTTAAATGAATAAAAAGACAAATAAGAAAAAAAATCTGCTCATCTTCTTCAAGGGGGCTGCCTAAATTTGCTTGACTCCATGTCTAAGGGTTTCAAGTTTTTTTAAAGCTTCATAGTAAGTGATTTCGAGCCCCATTTTTAATGTTCATCGTATTTTTGAAATCCCGGTAACTTGGTTTAGCTAATTCTACCATTATTTTGAGCTAGAGTTTAATTTTAAAAATTGACCCATGTTGAAAATTGTGTATTTTGATGAATTATGGTAGATTATGCATGTCTATGATTAGAGAAACGAGTTTTATTAGATGATTTTCGATGAAATCATATAAAAGGGGTTAAATTGTAAAAGTTATAAATTGGGCATAAGTGTGTGAATTAGTGAGAATTTGAAGTTTCCATAGAAGAGAAAAATGTTCAGCATGTAGTGAAACATAAGAAAATTGAATAAAAAATTATTTTACGAGTTTAGGGGTAAAAGTGTAATTTTTGAAAACTTAAGGGGCAAAATTGTAAATTTACCAAAATTTGATATGTGAATTGAATTGATTAGTGTGTTGATAAAATGTATTAAATGAGTGTTAATTTTACCTGTTAGATCAAGAAAACATGAAATTTGGACTAAGATTAGGGAAGAACAAAGTTGTGGGCTAAGTTAGGAAAATTAGCCGTTTCAGCATTTGAGGTAAATTCTGTGATTAAATGAGCATGATATTGATGTCATTGTTATTATACTTGAGAATTTATCTTGCCACGATTGTATTAAAGTTTATGTTGATGATATTGTACAGGAGAAAGTGATGTCAAGTGTAAATAACATTTATGTGTAAATAATGCGCTATTATGTTTAAATAAATTTATATATTGTTAAATTGTTATACATCTGATATTATGATTGTCATTACAAATATTTGATAGTTGCAAAATTAGTATGTGAAATGTGTATTGATTTGAGAAATGAAATTGTATGTATAAGTGATACTAAACAAATAAGTGAAATCTCGGTTGAACCTTAGGAATACTTTAGTGATAAGTGGTAGCTTCGGCTACATATTAGTGGTAGCTCCGGCTACATATCAGTGTTAGCTCTGGCTGCATAAAAGTTGTAGCTTCGGCTACATATTAGTGTGGCACTTATGTGCAAGATTTCTGTGTATCCTTTAGTATTCCAAATGGTTCAACGGGTAAATTGATGATAAATAAGATGAAAAAGCATGTAATTGTATAAATAAGTAATGTGCAGGTATGCATGTAAGCATGAAATTATATGTACAAATGGTACAGGTATGTACGTAAATTTTATAAGTGTTGGTCTTATGATATCATGAGTTATTATCATTATAAAAGTGACCTTAAGTGAATCTTAGGAATAAGTAATTATGTTGATGATGTATGCATTTGGTTTAGAATCATGTATTAGGCTTTTGAGCCATATCAAATTGAGAGATAAGTTGTTTAGTATATTTGTTTTATGATGCTTTGGATATTTGTGAAAACATAAAATGTTAGTGGTACTCATGAAATCATTGTTGTGCTAATTACAAGTTTAAGTCTTTGGTGTTAGGTATGTTTAAATAGAAGTGATTGCGAAGAAAACATGAAAGAGTAAAATTAGCATCAAAACAGTTTAGACAGCAATAGTTATGTAAATTTGAAAAATCACCAAAAATAGGAGAAATGTAATTAGAAAGTTAATAAGATATAAAATTAAATCTTATTGTGTCTATTTTCATATGAAAGAAACAGTGTAAGAAAATGAATTTTATATTCTGAAATATTTGAATTTTAGTGAGACAAGGTCAGATTGAGTTTCGGAATCCCCTGTTTCAACTTTGGAAAATCATTAACAATTTTACAAAAATAATTATGAGATATAATTTATATTATTTAAATATTAAATTAGAAACAAGTGGGGGCAGCGTATAAAAATTTTACAATGAGATAATTGATTTTTAGTGAAGAGAGGTTAGAACCGTTGGACTGTGTAATAGGGGAGAATTTAATGAATAAACTGTATTAATTAGCCAAAAAAAATTCTGAAAATTTTATGGTAAGAAGATATATGAGTCTAGTTTCAAGGAAAATTAACGGAACTTAATTTGGAGTTCCTTAGCTCTAGATATAAATAATATAGTGACTGTGACACGAGAAAACAACTTGACTGGAATATAAGTAAAGATGCAAAATTAGGTTGTATTACCATGAGAACCAAAGGGATAAATTGTTTATTATTATTATTTTCATACGGTCTTACTAAGCTATAAAGCTTACTCCCTCCCTTCCTTTCCTTTAGTGTTTTCAAGTTAGCCCGGGGTTGGAGATCGTCGGAGGCAGCATCACACTATCAAGTCGCTACCTTTGGTATAATGAAGCATATATTAGAAATTTCAAGTGACTGGCATGTATAGGGATTTAGTTGATTGACATGCATTATTTTGCTTTGGCCAAATGTGTAGGCTTATATTAAGTTATATGCATATGGCCATGAGATGTGGCTTATATTGATTATGGCTTGTAAGCCGAGTTATTCATGTTATATCTTAATGTTTGTAATGTGATTATGTTTGTTTGCCATTATGGTTAGTAATATGACATAAGTGCTTAATGGATAAGTTGGTAACCTTATTATAATGGTAAGAGTAGTCATCAAAATAACAAGTCTTATGAGGGTGAAATATGAAATCTAGACTTGGTATTGCATGAATGTGTATGTTTAAGTCTGGTAATGCCTCGTACCCTGTTTCGGTGTCGGACGTGGGTAAGGGGTGTTACACTAAATTTGTCTCCTTTAGCAACAGGGGTGTCACCTGGTCTACAACCTTGCATGCCAAACCTTTTGAGTACTTTATCGATATAGCTCTTTTGTGAAAAACCAAGAATACTCCGAGATTGGTCTCAATGTATCTGGATTCCTAAAACAAAAGAGGCGTCCCCTAGTTTCTTTCATCTCAAAATGCTTAGGTAAAAAATCTCTTGTTAAGCCTATATCATTAGTGACAAGCAAAATGTCATTGACGTATAGAACCAAGAATATATACTTACCCTCATAATCATCTTGTTCTTCAAGGGGTTTCATTGAATATCTTTCTTTCTCATTTCACCACCATCATGTTTATCATCCTTTCATCTTTCATCTCTCTTTATTTATTATTATTATTGAAGTGTTCCTAACTTATTTATCTTTTAATTTCAGATTTAGCCTAATGTTTTTGGGGAATATATTCGACTTTTCTCCTTAAAAAATCCATCACACATTGCCGAAATCTATCTGTTAGAGTTGTGTTGCCCAAATTCCTGTTAAAGAAATAAAATACAGTGGCACAAGTAGAATCCGTTTAGAACTACTCTTCTTTTATTTGATATTGATTGTACAAGTAGAATCCGTATAGAACTTCTTTCCTTTATTTGACATTGATCAGAATAAGGTTTTTCAACCTATAAATAGAAGTAGCTGAAACTTCTCTTGTATCATTCAAATTTCAACATCAGTGAATTTTCTTTTCTTTGCTCGTGGTTTTTTTTGGAAAGTTTTTCCACGTAAAATCTATGTGTTCTTATTTTTCTTTCTTATTGCTTTGCGATTGTTCTATATTGCCATTATTGACGTTCAATTTTTTACACTATCTCCTATTATTTCCATCTCTTTCTTTTCAAATCTATTTTATTTCATTCTTTCTAATAATTTGTTTGTTTAATTTTTATATTAAAATTCTAAACATTTTCAGCAACTTGAAATCGATCCATCCATTGACATCTATCATTTGGTATAAGATTCTAGGATGTTGGTATCCTTGGTTTGCTAAAATTGTGTTCTTGCTTGTTGTTACTTGGGTTCCTCACAAATAAGTTTTTTTACTCCGAAATTTGGTTCATTTTGTTCCAAAAGTGGGGTAAACTTATTCTTTTCAACCCCAAATTTTTTTCTTGATAGTTTTCAGTTGTATTACATAGGACAAAAAATTTGCAAAAAAAATTAAAAAAGTAAAGAAAAACAAAGCAAAAAAAAAAAAAAAAAAAAGAGAAAAATAAAAAAAATCATTTAGTTTTCACCATTTGAGGAGATATCTCGTAATTTTTTTTGTAATTTTAGCATATTGGGAACGTGCATGAAAATTTTAAGTTGCTTCCCAATTTTGGAATTTTTGGTTAAATCTTATTTCCTTTGATTCTTAGTCTTAGTTTTCATTTGTTTTAGCTTTATTTTCTTATATTACATTATCTAACACTTACTTGTTTCTTGTGTTACTAGGTACGACAACAATCACACTTTCCTTCCTTCGTGCAACTTCAAATCTTAGTGTCGAGCTTTTTCTTGTCCTCCTAGTGCCTTAGGATAGTGTTGTTAGTGAACGAACACAAATATATCTTTATGGAAGTTTACTGTTAAGTTCTGTAACACCCCAAACCCGGTCTAAACATTATGGCCAAATTCGGAGATGTCACAAAGAATGGGTTTTGAAAACGGAGTTGTTATGTTAAATCAATTCAGCTTAATAACTCATATTCATTTATATCCGTTGTCGAAAATGTTAATTAGTTGGTTTATTTGCCAAAGCACTATTTGTAGCGGAAGTCTAACAAAATCATTATATTTTGAAAGTCCCATTCGTATTTTCAGAAAAACCCTTGTTTGAGTAAAACCGTCGTTTTCCTAAAATGTTTTGTCAAACCATGCAAGTTAGTAAGCAAATAGAATCAAAACCACAGTTAAAAACCATATAGTACAGAGAGTCCCAGAAATTACAAACTCTCAATTAAGTCTGGAATTTTAATTAAACACCATAAATTACAAAGTATATTCAGTACTCGGTCGAGTGGTCACTGCTGAGTCTCTGTCGCACCAATCCGTCTAAGTCTGAGGATTACATGAACAGAACAGAAAAATAGATGAGAGTTTTCGTAAACTCAGTGTGTAACCCAACAGAAATAGGCATGCATTACATACATGTATCACATACACTACCAGATTTAGATTTCAGACTCAGACTTTAAGTCCTTTATAGATCTGATCTGATCTGAGATCTGATCTGAATCTGACATCTGACATCTGATCTGATCTGACATCTGATATGAGATCAGATATCTGATATAGACAGATCTGACACTGAGATCTGATCTGATCTGATACTGATCTGAGATCTGATATGACTGATCTGATACTGATCTGATATCTGATCTGATATACAGACATGACATGATCACATACAGATCTGATCTGATATAGATATAGATACAGATAAAGATACAGATATAGATATGATAAAAATATGATATAGATCTGAGATCTGAGATATAGATAGATATGAGATATAGATATAGATCTGATAAATACAGATAAGATAAGATATGACATGATACATATATATATATATATATAGATATCTGATCTGAGATATGAGATATCGACATCTGATCTGATCTGAATACTGAGATATGCGTAGCGGATATACAAAATCCTACCCCCATCTTCTACACACCAACTTCGACCATCCCATCACACCATTTGGGGTTAAAAATACCTACCTATCCCTACACACCACATTGTGTCATTATGACACATATCAGATAATATGCAGCCAAGCTGCCAGAATATAGGCGAAGGTCGCCCAACAGAACACTTCCTCCACATAATCAAGACCCACCCCAATCACAGATTCAAAAATAACAGATACAGTAATATCACCCACAACATGCTCATATAAAGAGATCATATGTATATACTTATTAGAATAAAAAACATGCATACCGTGTCCTACTCAGAGCAGAATATCAGATTATTAGATCACATAAATTTTAGGGTTTAATTAGCCCTTACCGACCCTACGGTAGGCTTACAGTCGATCGAAACGACCCGTACGACCCTAGGGAAAATTATAGAATTATGGGCCAACATGCCCGTGTGGCCCATATGCCCAGATTGACCTTGTCCATGTGGCCCACACAGCTTAGCTCAAAACCCACACGCCCATGTGGCCCACATGCCCAACTTGGCCTAGCCCGTGTGGCACACATGGCCACACCCACACCACCACATGGTCGTGTCTTGCGCACGGCCATGCCTTCGTCGACCACAAGGTCATGTCTCGAACACGGCCAGCCACATGGCTAGACACATTCTCATGTTGCAACACCCCAAACCCGGCCCAGGCGTTAAGGCCAGATTTGACATGTTACATGATAAAAATACATTTAAGTCCTTTTCATTTGTACGTAAAAAGAGGTATTGCTTTGTTAAAATCAAGAAAACAAGTTTGATTTGAAATATTTGAAAAAGTACTATTAACCTCAAAGATTGATTGATAAATCGATAAATTTGAACTAATGCTCTTATAAAACCGTGACTTTTGAAAATTTTGTTGATAAATCGAAAGACAATTTCCGTGTTAAAAACATTTGTAAAAGTTTATTTTGAAATCCATTTGTTAATCGATTTTGGAAAACCTTTATTTAATTTTTTAGAAAATTCCCTTTTAAAACAATTTAAGCAAAATAATAAGTATATCAAACATAAAGAAAATAATAAAATACTCCAGAGGCCTTATTACAACATAAAACCCAAAATAGTAAAGTGAACGAAAATAGAAATCTAAGTTCAATATGAACCATTTCTGAAGTATGGCCTCTATCGAGACATCCATGGCCCAAGTCCACATTACTGAGCATTACCTACAAGGGTTAAGAGAAAAGGGGGGTGAGTTACAAGAACTCAGTGCATAATACCCTTACCATCATCCACTGGGTCGGAGCCCAATTAGCAAAAACTTGGGCCTGAGCCCATAAAGCATAATCTTGGGCTTGAGCCCATTTAGCAATACTTTGGGCCTAAGCCCCTTTACAAAATAACGTATCAATTATATCATGAGAATGTAATGCAATTCCCAAACCAATCCTAATAATCCATCCGCTACACACCACCCGTTCCAACCAACACACCTGTGGGGATCAAGTCAACCCACCCTGCCAACACGCTAATCGCCGGCATTAAGCCGTTTATAACAAATTTAATTGTGGACAAGCCACCAGAATAACAGAATATACGTGGCATAACCACTATAAAGATTGTGACAGAGCCACCAAAATATGGGGCAGAGCCACCAGAACTTCTCTTCAACATTTTCCCATCCCATGCAAAATTATGCATATGTAACATACATAGTAATTGGTATTACAATTATAAACAACAATTAATAACTCAGAGATTCATTACAAACAATTTGGCCCATTAACACTTTGCAAAAATCGGCCCATTAGGGCAGTATATCAAATCGGCCCATTAAGGCAATCTTATCATACCAGCCCATTAAGGCAATCTTATCAAATCAGCCCATTAAGGAAATCTTATCAAATCAGCCCATTAAGGCAATCTTATCAAATCAGCCCATAGGGGCATTTTCGTAATTTGGCAATCGTACCCACTAAGAGTAATTCAATAATCTCGCAACCCAAGGGTATTTCGGTAATTTACCCTCTAAGTGTATTTTGGTAATTTCGTAACCTAGGCTTAACTACTAATTTGGCATAAAAAAATTTAAACTGCTGTCCATCTGCGTCGTACTAACTAAATTGACTATAACTTGAGTTAGGAATCTCGAAATCTAAATCTTTAAATTTTCCTTGAAATTAGACTCATATATCTTCTTACTACAATTTTTCCAGAATTTTTGGCTTAACCAATTAGTACAACTTATTCCTTAAAATTTCCCTTGTTTCACTGTCAAATGATTCTGACCTCTCCTTTCTTAATTTCAAATATCTCAATGTACGGTTTTCATATACTACTCCCACTTGTTTCTATTGAAAATAGGCTCACTAGGGAATCTATTCATATAAATTATTCCTCATAATTCACTTTTTACAATTTTAACCAATTTTTCAAATATAGAACAGGGAACCACGAAGTCAATTAGAACCGTCTCACTAAAATTAAAATATCTCAGAATATAAAATTCCTTTTCCTTCTCCATTTCTTCCATATCAAAATAGACACAGTAAGTCTTAATTAGATATCTTATTCACTTTATAATTCCCTGTCTCCTATTTTTTGTGATTTTTCAAAAACACGTCACTGTTTCTAATCGGAACTGTTTTATTACAAAATATGGTTACTACTACGAATATACGCACTCCCGAGTGATCACAGATGCCGGTTTCTGGTTTTCTTTGGTATTTTGACCGAATCACAAAAAATATCATTCAAATTTTCAGAGAGATGTGAGATTACACACCATTTCAAACACGTTTTCGGAAGGTACGATATTACACACCTTGATTATGAGTTGTGCTTTCTACCGATTTCAACACCTATAATGATGGTTGATAGAAGGTTAGTCTCAAGTTTGATAGTCATAACTAGAAACACTTTATTAGGCTAACTCCACTTACCACGAATGTGATCTCCCTCAATGCACCAAGAATTGATCCTACCCTTTGGCTACTGAAATCCCATCCTAACAATATTTGGTGAGCGAAAGAGTTGTTAGCAAATATCCCACCTTTGGCCAAAACAAATCTTATAACAACGTTCTTACCCCACTTGCTTGACGAGTCGACGATAACGATTTGGTTAATACAAATCACTTGTGCTCCTTCACCTTGTTGAAAGTCCTAAACCCAACGATGGCCATATCACAGAAAAGAGTGTAACTCAGACCTAACGAGGGAGAGAAAGAAGAACACACGATTATTAATGAAGAACTCGAATGAAACAAAGTTATTGACAAAGAGAGAACTACTACTTTCCGATTGTACTTATGGCTACGAGCGAATCAAATGTGATAGATTCGGCCTTCACACTTAGAACACGATTGATCAAAGGAGTGAGTGTTAATACGGATGAGAAGAATGATAAAGAAGAAATGAAAGGTTCGATTATAGAGGAAATTGTATCTTGATATTCAGCTATGGTGAAAAAGAATTAGGACAAAAGAGATGCTTGAAGGATTTCGTGAGAAAGAAAAGAAATAAGAAGAAAGATATTTGACTAGCTTGGTTTTCAGGAAAGATGAAAGAAAAAATTTTGGTCCCAATGGTTGGTGTACATTCGGCAACAAGAAGAAAGAAAAGAAGAGAATATGCACACTCAAAGTTGAAGATTCGGCAAGAAGGAAATTTGGAGAGAAGAGAAAATGTCACAAAAGTTGCATAAAGGAATTTTGCCAAAACAATACCAAAATTTTTACCAATTGCCAAAGACAAAATTTGGCTATCCCCCCTAACACACAAGACCATCCACAAACATGACTAAAATGGTCAAAATTATCCACCCACACTTTCCATAACATCCTCCCCTTTTTGTGCCAACATGTCCCCCATACTTGCCTTTTCTTTTGATTTCTTTCCCCAACCTCAACTTTTCCTTATTTCCTTAGCCACCTTACCAAAAATAAAGAAGTCCACCTTGCCATATATACACCTTGGCCGACACTTAGGGAAAGAATGCAAAAATAAAAGTCAAAATTTGCACACAATGGGATTTGAACCTCTTCCCTCAAGGTACTTCATATGATGCCATAACCTCTTTCCTAATTGCTTCTTTATGCTAGCAATTTACTCATTTATTTCCATAAGCTTTGAGGTCTCTTACTATCTCTCCTTAATAGGCTTAAACACAAAATTTTTCTAAGGCCCAACTTGAACCCGGAACTTCATAGAAACCTCGTAACTTTCCAAAATTACTTTCTTAATAAGTCCAACTTGAATTAATGCCATTCTCTTGTTCTTAAAATTTTGAACACTCCTACGCCCAAGGCCCAATCCTACTAGGCCCAATTTTGGGATGTTACACGTGTGGCGTCAACAGAATGGTTTTTTCAGCTTTTACCAAAGCTCAATTTTCTGCGTTTGGAGTACACACTTGGTTCGGTTTCAAAGCGAAAACACTCTCGAGACCACCAGCACATTCGAAGGAACAACAGTGATTTAGTACAACTATAACACCGATTGAAAGCCCCCAGCCTCTTAATCTTCTCCAGAAATGCACAAAGAACACCGGCGAACTGAAAAATGGAGATTAATTGACAAGATTTCGACAGAATTTTAGAAACTAGGAAAAGAAAGAATTATTCCCAATCACAGAAAAAGAACGTTAGAAAAGATGAGGGAAAATTTTGAAAAAAAAATAAAAATAAAAATAAAATGAAAATGAAAATGAAAATAAAAATAGAAATAAAATAAAATATATTTTAAAATCCCACTAATATCCTAACTCCCCACTAATTCACATCCAACTACCTTAGTATCCTAACTTCACCGAAACATTGACACAAAACCGAGCAAAAATAACATCCTCACTAACACAGGGATTCGAACAAAAGACCCCCATCACACCAACTCCTTACCACTCAAACCAACAGGCTCATTCTGATATGGATTAACAGACAATTTTATATAAGCCCACTCAACAAGGGTAAGGCTTGGATAAAAAACAACAAAATTGATCAAAAGTGAGACTTGAACCTAAGACCTCATACACACACCCAGAACACTTAACCACTGAAGCAAATACACATTTATGTTAGATATTTATAGAAACAGAGATAAATTATTCAGGGTGTTACAACTCTACCCCATAAAAGAAATTTCGACCTCAAAATTTACCTGTTCAAAATAGATGAGGATATTTTAATGCATCAAGTCCTCAGGTTCCCACGTGGCTTCCTTAGTGCCATGACCGCCACAAAACCTTTACTAACGGGATGGACTTCCTCCTCAGAACCTTAATATCACGATCCAAAATCTAAACCGACTCTTCCTTAAAAGTCAAATTAGGTTTAATCTTGATCTCCTCAACAGAAACAACGTGAGATGGATCAGACTGATACCGCCTCAACATCGAGACATTAAATACATCGTGGATACGGTCCAACTTTGGAGGTAGCTCCAACTAATACCCGATCGGTCCCACACGCTTCAAAATTCGATACGACCCAATAAACCTAGGGCTTAGGTTGCCCTTAGGACCGAATCTCAGAGCTTTCTTCCATGAAGAAACCTTAAGAAAAATGAAGTCCCTCACAGAATACTCAATATCTCTCCTCTCCTGAACTACATAAGACTTCTGTCTATCAGAAGCCGCCTTCAGACAATCTCGAATCAATCTAACCTTATCTTCGATCTCAGAAACCAACTCAGAAACCAATTCAGGGCCCAAAACCCGATGCTCACCCAACTCAGTCCAACATAGCAGAGTACGACACTTACGACCATACAAAGCCTTGTAAGGTGCCATTTGGATGCTAGACTGGAAACTGTTATTGTAGACGAACTCAACCAACGATAGATAGTCCTTCCAACTACCTCAAAAATCAATCACCCAACTCTGAAGCATATTCTCTAGTATTTGAATCACTCTCTCAAATTTACCATTGATGTAACACCCCTTACCCGTATTTAACGCCAGAACAGGGTATGAGGCATTACCGAACATTAACACAAGCAAACATACATTTTCGAGTCATAAATTTCTATCCAAATTTAAAACTTTTCATACACATCCATATCGTCCCTAAAACGAGCCTACGAGGCTCAATACATGCTTTGGAAGTGGTGCAGGACTAAACCGAGAACTTTAGAAAATTTTACAAAACTTAGAAAATTTTTCATGTTATAAGGCTCACACGCCCGTGTGGTCCAAGGGACACGCCCGTGTGACCCTTAGACACGACCGTGCTACAGGCCGTGTTCAATATAGGGTGCTCTCTGACTTGTGCCACACGCCTGTGTGATAGGTCGCGTGGTCGATTTAATTTCCATAATTTTTCATAAAATAGGTGCATACTTCACATGGCCGAGACACACGCCCGTGTCCAAGGTCGTGAAGCACACACGGCCGAGACACATGCCTGTGTCTCTGCTCATGTGCTCAATTCTGGACATTCTGTTTTGTAACAATTAAGGTGCAGGGGACACACGGCCAAAACACATGCTCGTGGTGCAGGCCGTGTGTCACAGACAGCCTAGACACACGCCCGTGTGTCTACCCGTGTGGACAACAATAAGGCTATTTACCAAGCCATTTTTCCACCCTTACTTGTACATACATACACAATATGGCACCAATCCAAGCATATTATATACAACCAAATCAGCCACAATCAAGAAACATCAACACATCATTCATATGCTACCATCTATCATGCACAAACATCACATGCTTATCAATTCAAATCATGTAAATTCCCACATCCATGAAAGGCATCATCATATAAATTGCTCATACCAGTTGTAGCCAATTTTCAATGGCCTTATATAAAATGAACTTTCAACCAATATAAGCCAACACATTTGGCCAAATCAATTATGACACATAACAAAATGACCAAGTCCCCTATACATGCCATAACTCAAAATGTAGAATTCATAGGTACCAAAATAATAGTTGATAGTGTGAATGGATCTCCGACGATCTCTAATCCCGAGCTAGCTTGGTGACACTATAAGGCAAGGGAAAGAAAAGGAGTAAGCTATATAGCTTAGTAAGTTTATATGCAAATAATAAACATCATTAACCATTCAATTTCCATATAAATAACATCTATATATCAACGTAAATGTCATCAAAACTTCATGTACATAACATACTCAATCACATTCTTACCAATAGTTCATCATATACCGAGTTCATTTCCTTTGAGTTTTTCGTACATACCTGTACCAACTCTTAACATAATCACATACTTTCTCATCTTTGTCAAACCCGTTGAACCACTTGGAATACTATCGGATACACGGAAAACTTTGCACATAATTGCCACATATGTAGCCAATGCTATCACAATTCTCATAACACATATAAGCTCGCTCTCGAGCAAATCCACGGGCCTACTCACACAAGTTGTCAGTCAAGATGTAGCTACGCAATGCTGTTAATACAAGCTGTCAGGTATCCGCAACATATGCAGCTATACCCAGCCACTGGTAGGATGTACAGGACCAGCACCCGGGACACATAAATCACATAATCACATGGGTTCCTAGTAACATGTCATTTGTATCCTATTCTATTCTTGAGGTTCAACTGGGATTTCTCTCTTGTTGGAAGTTCGTCAAATATGCTCATAGAATCAATCATACATTTCATGCAATATCAAAAAAATTAAAATACAAATATAACATTGCATTATTTACATACGAACTTACCTCGGTACAAAAATAGTAGAATTTGACCTAATCTTCAATTACTTTGTTTTTCCCCCGGTCTAGGTTCGTATATCGTTTTTCTTAATCTATAATAAAAAATTAACTCATTCAATCATCACATTATGCAATTCAGCCAAAAATCATATTATTGCAAAATTACATTTTTGCCCCTAAACTTTTGACATTTTACATTTTAGTCCCTAGGCTCGTAAAATGGAATATGTTCAATTTCTTTAATACATAAGCCTAGCCGAACTATTTCTATACCCATACTAGCCCACATTTTTCATTACATCACACTTTTATAGCATATTTTATAACTTTTACAAATTGGTCCTTTTTGACATTTTTATCGAAAATCACTTAGCAAAAGTTGTTTATCCAACTTCAAATTTGTATAATCTACCGCTAAACATCAAAATACAAAAATATATAACATGGGTCAAACCCTAGACCTTAATCATACTTCAGATTAGTACTAAAAATAGGTAGATCGAGTTACAAGGATATCAAAAACATAAAAATCATTAAAAACAGGGCTAGAACAGACTTACAATCGAGCTTGGAAGCTTAAAAACCCTAGCTATGTCTTCCTCTTGAAATTTTCAGCCAAGGGGTGGAAGATGAGCAAAAATTGGCTTTTAATTTGATTTTTAATTCATTTAATTAGCCAAATGACCAAAATGCCCCTAACTTAAAACATAAAAATTCTCTTACTTCATGTCCATTTTTGTCCACTAACTTAACCAATGGTCTAATTACCATCTATGGACCTTCAATATAAAGTTTCATAGCAATTAGAGACCTCTACTTCTAGAACACACATTTTGCATATTTTGCAATTTAGTCCTTTTAACTAAATTAAGTGCCCAAACGTCAAAATTTTCGAACGAAATTTTCATGAAATCATTCCATAAAACTGTAGACCATAAAAATATAATAAAAATATATTTTACTGCATCAAATTTATGGTCCTGAAACTACTGTTCTGACTAGACTCAAAATCGGGCTGTTACAATTGGTCTGAGGATGGAACGCAGTACTGAAATCCAATCTCAAACCCAGAGCCTCATGCAATTTCTTCCAGAATTGAAAAGTGAAGTGAGGATCTCTATAAAAAATTATCGAAACAGAAACCCCATACATTCTTACAATTTGGAGATATAGAGCCTCCCCAACTTCTGTAGAGAGTAGTCCATCTGAACCGGAATAAAATGAGTGGACTTGGTTAATCGATCCACGATGACCCAAAAAAATCCTTCTTAGTGGGTGTCAAGAACAACCCACTAACGAAGTCCATCATTACTTGTTTCCATTTCCATAAGGGAATCTTAATAGGTTATAACAAACCTGAAGGCAACTGGTGCTCAGCCTTAACCTGCTGGCACATCAGACAATAAGCAATGAAATCTGTAACCTCACTTTCAAACCTGGCCACTAATACAGTTCACGGAGATCCCAATACATCTTATTCCCGTTGGGATGCATAGTATAAGGGCTACTATGCGCCTCCTTCAAGATCGACTGCCTCAGATCAAAATCATTCTGCACATAGATCTAACCTTGAAAACATAGAACTCCATTATTATTCAGCCCAAAATATGAAGTACTACCACTCTCAATCTGACGAAACTACAAACCCAGAGATTCATCCCTTAACTGCTTATCCTAAATCTAATCAATCCAAGTCAGCTTAACTTGCAACTTGGATAATAGATCCCTATCTTCGAACAGACTAAGACGAACGAACATCGCTCTCAAATCAAACATCGCTCTAAGACTTAGAGTATCGACCACCAAGTTGGCCTTACCAGAATGATACTCTATCGTGCAGTTATAATCTTTGAGTAGCTCAATCCATCGATGCTACCTAAGGTTCAACTCTTTCTGAGTAAGGAGGTACTTGAGGCTCTTGTGATCATTGTAGATAATACACCTCTAACTATATAGATAGTGCCTCCAGATTTTCAACGCAAAAATCACCGCAGCCAACTCGAGATCATGCGTCACATAATTCCCTTTATGTACCTTAAGCTGACAGGATGCATAAGCCATAACTTTACCATCTTGCATCAATACACATCCCAAATCGACGTACGACGCATCACTGTAGACCACAAACTCTTTACTAGATTCAGGCTGTATCAGCACATGAGCCTAAGTCAGAACAGACTTGAGCTTCTCGAATCTCGATTATTGTGCATCAGTCCAAACAAAAGGAACACCATTACAAAGAAGCTTAGTCAGAGAAGCTGCAATCAGAGAGAACCACTCAATAAAATATCGATAATACCTCGTAAGACCTAGAAATCTGTGAATCTCAGATACATTCTTAGGCTATTTCTAATTAAGTACAACCTCAAACTTTCTCGGATCAACTCGAATCCCCTCAGTAGAAACCACATAACCCAGAAAAGTTACCTCCCACAACCAAAACTCATACTTGCTCAACCTAGCGTAGAGCTACTTCTCTTAGATTATCTGAAGCACTCCTCTAAGATGTTCATCATGCTCATCCTCGATCTTAAAGAAAACTAGAATATCATCGATAAAGACCACGACGAACTGATCTAGATATGGCTAAAAGACTCGGTTCATCAGATCCATGAATGTAGCCGGAGCTTTGTCAGACCAAAAGGCATAACTAGGAACTCATAGTGTCTATAACGAGTCCTAAATGCAGTCTTATGAACACCAGTTTCGTTAACTCTAAGCTGATGATACCCAGAATGAAGTTCAATTTTTGAAAACACAGAAGCCCTCAGAACTGATCAAACAAATCGTCGATCCTCGAAAGTGGATGCTTATTCTTCACCGTGAGTTTATTCAGTTGCTGGTAATCAATACACATCCTCATGGTCCCATCCTTCTTCTTTACAAATAGAATCGATGCCCCCATAGAGACGCACTAGGGAGAATGAAACCACGATCCAAAAGCTCTTGAAGTTGAGCCTTAAGCTCTGTAAGCTCTTTCAGTGCCATTTGGTAAGGCGCGATGGACACCGGAGCTGTACTTAGCAGAAGCTCAATGCCTAACTAAACTTTTCAATTCAGAGGTAAACCCAGTAATTCCTCAGGAAAGACATTTGGAAAATCTCTCACTCTTCTGATATCCCTGATAGAAGAGCCCCTAGAAACAGAAACACTGACGTAAGCCAAATACGCTTCACACCTTTTTCAAACTAGTTTCTCAGCCACAAGAGCAAGATCACATTGGACAGATAATCTCGATGCTCACCGATCACAACCACCTCCTTATGATCATCGATCTTCAGAACAACCCTTTTAGTCGCGTAATCCAAACTAACTCGGTGCTCAACCAACTAGTCCATACCCAAAATTAAGTCGAACTCCCCAAACGGAAGCTTCATTAGATTTGCTAGAAATATAACCCCTTGCTGTAATAACCCAAAAATTTCTACAATAAGAAAGTAAGATATTATCCTTGATATAGTAAAATAAAGAAATAAAGTGACAAAAAGGGAAATTTTGAGTTATGATAGCATTGGGAAGTATATTATGATATAAATTAATTCAAGAAAGGACTAAATTACAAAAGTGAGAAAAGTTTTGTTGCCCAATAGTAAATACTCAAAACTTGAGGGGTTAAAGTGTAAGTATAAAAAAATTAAAAGGCCAATAGTGCAAATATTTTAAGGGTGGAATGATTTAGAAACTAAGGAAAATGGATGAATTAGGACCCAATTGAATAGGTGAAGAATTATGAGGGACTAAATCATAATTGTACCAAATTAAGTGATGCTTCAAGGATGGAATCTTAAAAGATCATAAAGGGAAAAATGGTCAACTAGAAGAGAGAGAACTCTAGAAAGCAATGATGATGTTGGTGATATTTTAGATTAATTAAATAAATAAATATTAGTTTATTAATATTTTGAATTGATTTTTGAATTATATTTTTTATTATTTTATTTAGTATATAAAGAAAGAAAGATGAAGAATTCTCTTCATCTTTTCCATGCCACCAACGTGAGAAGAGAAAAGAAAGAAAGAAATTTTCTTTTCTTTACAATTTGGTCCTTTTACAAAAAATTCACCATTTTCACTTAGAAATCAAAAGAATTTCCATAGCTACCAAGGGAGAAAAATAATAAGGAGACTATGGGGAGCTAGAGTATCAAGTTGGATTCAAGAAATAGAAGCTGGAGGAGAGAGAAAATCAAGTTAATGGTTGAAAATCAATAGGACAAGTAATTTAGATCAAGATCGAATGGAATATCGAGGAAAATGGAGAATTTCTAAAATGCCCCTGAATCTTGGCATTTTTGCAATTTAGTTAGGTAAGTTCATATGGATAAACTTTCGTGATTATTTGTTAATTTAGGAATGATATAATGTTTTATTTCACAAGTTGTTATTGAATTATGATTATTATGAAAATATGAAAAATGGATTGAAAGTTCAAATTAGGTGAAACGCAGGATTGAGTACGATCGTTCCCTAACAAAAGATGAATTGACAGATAAGACCACAGCTGGGCTATGGCATTTTAGTGAAAAGACCATAACTGGGTTATGGCATCGTGAACGTAAGATCATGGTTGGACCATGGCAGTATATATGTAAGTGTAAGACCATAGTTTGTAACAGTTCGGTTTAGACCCTAGTCAGAATAGTGGTTTCCGGACCACAAATCTAAGTCAGTGAAATATTTACTTAACATCCTGAATTAGGGGTTATTTGTAATTTAATTAATTTCCCATGTGTGTGCTTGAAGAAATAAATACTATGATTTTTTTTTTGGCATGTTCTAGGGTCTAGAAATAACCCCGAGCTAGGCCTGACTTAGGACTAAAAATTTCTTTTTAAGTGTTTAAAAGAAGGGAGCTAGGTGAGATAAGGGGTTAAGGGAAATTTTGGAAGGAACATGGCACAAGGATTTAATTGGCATGATTGGCTTGGTGCGTCTAAGGGTGTTGCAAGGGAGGAGGTTCGAGTCTTGGGAGTTACAAGGGGGAGGCATTTTATTTTGTTGGGCTTTTTGGGCGTTAAAGAAAGGGTTAAGTTAAGAAGGCTTTAAAGAATTTTGTGGGTAAGGTTTAGACATGAAAGTTGAGTTGGTGGAGTGGCTTGGGCTTGGAGGTGACGTTTGGGCAGGTCTTCGGTTCGAACTGCCGAGGTTACGCCTTGGAGTTTTATTTTCTTTTGCTTTAGAAAGGGAATCGGCCTAGGAAGGCCTTAAAATTAAATGGTGAGGTTTTATGACATGAAAGTCAATTGGGAGGAATGGCATGGGGCATTGAAAAGGGGGCTGCAGCAGTTGCTCCTTTAGGTCCCAAGTTCGAACCAAAGAAACAACAGTGGGCATTTTATTTTTTTTTATGCAGCTGGCGTGAATGGGAGTGAGCTGATGACTGCATGTAGGACTCTTAAGGTGATAAGGATAAAGCATTGTTTCCTTTTAATTTTCGGCTGAAGAGTAGTATTATTAGTATTTTATTTTCATTATAATTGTTGAAGAGGTGATTAGGAGATTAAAAAGAAGATAAATATTATTGTTAGGTGATAATTAAAAGCCTAAATTATCCCAAAAGGAGGGTTGTTGGCAGCATATAGGACTCGTTGGGAGGCCATCCATATTCGGTTTTGTATAGCAAAGAAGTGCCAAAAAAATTCATCAAGTTCTTTTCTTTTTTCTCTCTTCAATAGTACTGGCCGAATTCTCCCTTGATACATTGCCAAAATTGTTCAAAATTTCCAGCTTCTGTTTCTTTTACTTGGCCGAACCTACCCCCTTCTTCTTCTCAAAATTCTAGCCCTTCCATCTTGTGATTAGCCGAATCCCCCTAAGGTAGGGTGCTGTCGATTTCAAAGTAGTGGTAAGTATTTTCTCTTTAGCATTTAACTTTGGGTTCTTTCTCTTTTGGTATACCGAAAGCAAGGGTAAGACTTAATATTTTTGGGTTGGCCGAACCTTATTAGGACCTTGGTTTCACGTCTTGTTTTGTAGTCAAGGGAGGATAGCATTAAAGGAGTAAGGAGATCTTTCGGGATTTGATTCCCAAAGGTAAGGAGGTAAGTAATATTCGGCCATAGGCCTTAATTATATAAAATTGAGCAAGCCGATTCTAACAAGTGTTTTGGTAGGGATCTCGACAAGTCAAGTGATAATTTTGGGATTTTGGTAAGTGTGGTAAGTGAATAGTTACATTCAGCCAAGGGCCATTTGTTAAAAAGTTTATGTTTAAATGCCGAAACTAATATGTGCTATGGATTTAGGGGCTAATTAAGGCTTCGGGATTTGGTTGGAAACCAAATCGGCAACCAAGGTGAGTGTTATTTCAAGTACAACATATCCTTCGGGATTATTTGGTTTGGCTGAATAGGCCTAAGTCCCTAACCCTATTGTTGGCCGATTATAGGGTCAAGAATCTAGCGTCGTAGATCGAATCTTCGGGATCTAGGAATTTCAGTAGTGACAGGTGTGTAAAACTCTTTACACACTTTATTAATTAACATTGCCATATTGTTGCCTTTTAATCTTTTGCTAGTGATTTGCTTGTGGCATAAGATTGGATTTCGGGTAAGTCCCCTATTACTTTGTCTATGAAATATGATTGAGTATGCCATCATATGCTGTTAAATGCTATGCTATACATAAATGCATGATATATGACGTTTGTTATGAAAGCATGATGATGGTGGGATTGATGAGAAGAGGGGGATGATTTTTATGGACTGCCACCAGTGGTTTTGACCACAAGATGGGTTGGCCCCATCAGATTTATTGTGGCTTCGGTCACCAGTGGTTTTGACCACACCGATGATAATTGTGACTAAGTCCCAGTGGTTGGGTACCACTAGTGGTTTTGACCACATTATGATATTTGTGACCTATGGTCATCAGTGGTTTTGACCACACGATGGGTTGGCCCCATCATTTAATTTGTGACTCTAGTCACCAGTGGTTTTGACCACACGGGGTAGTAAAGGAGTATGGATGGTTAGTTGGGTTGCATATTTGCATGTTTATTAATAATCTGTGTATGAGTTACATTTCTGGGTGGGGGATTTACACACTGAGTCTTGGTGACTCACCCCTTCCCATACTATTTTGTGGATGAGTAGATCGCAGAGATGGAGCCGAAGAGGACTCGAGGCGGCCATGCTTATTCGATGGATTTGAATTTAATTTATTATCGTTAAGTTTATTTATTTCTTTTTCTAAGTTTTTAATTTGGGTTGTAATAAGGCCGCTAGTTTTTATTTGGATGTTTACATTGTTAATTTACGTTACTTATACTATATTACAAAAAGAATTTATAAATGATAAGTGAATCTGTTAAAAATAACTTTTTCAAACTTAATAACTTCTACGGGTTTTCAAAGATGTTACCATCGGGTAACAAAACACACCAAGTCAACTATAACTTTGACGATTTTAAAATTTACATAATCAAACATTTTCAAAGGGTTTATCAACACAACCATGTTTGTAAAAATAATCCCAACTGAGTTTTATCAAACCCTGTTTTAATACCTTAGCCATGTTTTAACAAGTTTTCACCAGACACCCAAAATGATTCAAATTATTTTACTCCGTGACATACGGATCCGATTCGGGACTCATGAAATTTGGGTTTGGGGTGTTACATTTTTGTATCGAGCCAGTTCAAAACTCGTCTGTGGGGGCCCAAGGCCCAAAATGTTTTATTTTTATTAGTAGGCCTTATTAGAATGTTTTGGGAAACTGTTTTTGGCTTGAACAGCATGGCACCGAGTCTTGGCACCAATCCGCCCAGGTAAGTACTTCTATCTATTTTTGGTGAATACTTGATAGGGGTAGAAAGGTATATTGGGAACGTAGACTATTAGATTAGAAATTGTTGAACCCTAGGGTTAGCATACCCCAACAAACCATGCATAAGATTTAATAATTTCTTAAACAACCCTGTGAGTGGTCACTGAGCAAGGGATGTGGCAATCATTATACGCATGTCTAGGATTGGATTTGGTAGGGGCCTGGTATTTAAGCAGTCCTCGTGACTCACCTCCTACTCACTCGAATCCTACCTGGTGCGTAGTGACGGTTCATCCTAGCTGAGATGACACACTCACAGGCTAAACTTAATAATTAAAACCCGAAAGGGACTAGCCGTTTATTTTTGGAAGTAATTAAAACCTAGTTTTAAAAAGAAAAAAATGACCGAAATACCTCTCAGTTTGAAAAATGACAAAAATACCCCTGGTTTGTAAATTACCAAAATACCCTCCGTATGAAAAAAATTCCAAATAGAAAATTTTTGAAATATCTTTCTTTTGTGAAATCAATTAGAACCAAATTTTGAAAATCTTTTTATGAAAATGCCCTGACTATGAAAATTACTAAAATGCCCCTAGTAGAAAAATTACAAAATTACCCCTAACCAACAAAATTACCAGAATAACCCTGACTTTTAAAATTTTGCAACATCACTGTTTTGGAAAATGCAATTCTCAAAAAGAGCCCTCAAAGTTTTACAACTTTTTGAAATATCCGTGATTTATCAAATTTTACAAATTCACCTTGATTTGTGAAAAATTACCGGAATACCCCTAAGGTCTAAAATTACTGAAATACCTCCAAATTTCAAAATTTTTCAAAATACCCCGGGAATTTAAGAGTTCCAAAATACTTTTTGACAAAATCATCCGAGAACTTATATTTTTGAGAAATTACAAAATACCCTTGTAGGATAAATTACGAAAATACCCCTGGGTAGTGGAAAAATAATCACAATGAAAACTACAATGTCTCTTTGAATGAATGAATAGAAGGACTGTGTGAATGTATGATACGAAAGAACCACTCCTAAAACTCCTATCATAAAATTTCTTCGCGGATAATCAAGTGAAACAAAGGTACTAATGCATAAAATTCTTAAACAGTACAAGAGGTCGTGGACGTCCGCCCCGTGGCCGTGGTAGAGGTAGGATGACCTTGTCGGAGCCGGTGGGGTCTGGTCATGGGTCGGGAAATGAGATGCCGGATCTACCGCCGGCGGCAAAAACTGAGTTTCAAGATCAGACTGGTGGTAACAACGTAGTATCCCAAGCGGTGCTACGAGTGTTGGAGTGAGTTGCTGAGGCAGGCGCGGGTGCATGAGCCCGTAAATCCGTGGTTGAACTACTCTAGGCTAATGGAGCGAAAGTATTTAAAGGAGTTTCTAGAGTGGCACCCAGTGCGGCGGAATATTGGTTAGAATCTACTGAAAGGATTATGGGTGACCTGGATTTCACAGCTGAGGAAAAGTTGAAGGGTATCATCTCTCTGCTTCGGGATGAGTCATACCAGTGGTGGCTCACTGTGAGAGATGGAACGATGGCAGAAAATCTCACCTGGGAATTCTTCAAGGATGCTTATCAAAAGAAATATATCGGAACTAGTTACGTGGATGCACAGCAGAAGGCTTTCTTGAACCTGGTTCAAGGTAATAAGACAGTAGCGGAGTATGAGGCTGAATTTCTCCGGTTGAGTAGGTATGCTCGTGGTATTGTGGGTACCGAGCATGAACGCTGTGTTAGATTCGAGGATGGGCTGAGAGATGAGCTGAGGATGATGATAGCTCCACAACAGGAACGTGAGTTCGCTGTCCTAGTGGAGAAATCGAAGGTTTTGAAGGGGTAAGATAGTTAGTTAGGCGAAATCAAGATAGGAGTTGGAACAAGAGGAGCTCGGGACCTTCAAGGTTCTCTGGTAATCAGCAGAAGAGGATAAGGTTTGGTGGGTCAGATCAAGCTGCTAGGCCTACTGCTGTTGCTAATCCTCAATGGCTGCCACGGTGTGCTCGGTGTGGGAAGTCTCACATGGGAGAATGTTGGAATGGTAACCGGGGATGCTTCGAATATGGGTCTATGGAGTATCGAGTTTGGGACTGTCCAAAAAAGGTAGCTAAACTGAGATCAGAGGGGCAGGATCGTGCACCGAATAGGCGGGATAATCAACAGCCTTTGAGAGGTCGTGGTGCAGAAAGAGGAGGTAATGGTGCTGTCAGAGGTCGTGGGGCACCGAGGGGAGGTACCGGTGGTACTGAGGCTAGGCAACCTAGTTTGGTCTATGCCGCGAGGAGTTAAGAGGAGGGCGACGACCGGACGTTATAACCCAGTATGTTCTTGATCTTTGGTGTACCTATAATACTTTGATTGACATTGGCTCAACCCACTCATATATTGCTAGTAGCGAGTGGAAACTTTGCACTTAGACTCGAGCTTACTTCTAGGAAGATGACCGTATTAAGCCCCTAGGTCACTCTGTAGAAGTAAGTAAACTCTATAGAACGCACCCTAGAACTCCAAGGGGTCGTGTTCTTGGCTGACTTGATGGAACTACCATTTCGGGAGTTTGACTTAATCCTCGGGATGGATTGGCTAGTAAAGTATCAGGCTAGCCTAGATTGCGCAGCTAAGCGCATGGTAATAAAGACCGTGGAAGGTGATGAGGAGGTGATGATAGGTAAAAGGAGGGATTACCTGTCTAATCTGGTTTCTGCGTTGAAGGCAGAAAAGATGGTTAAGAAGGGTTGTGAAGCTTATGTGGTGCATGTCTGTGCTGTGGAAGCTAAGGATGTTGCTGTGAGAGATGTCCGGACTGTAAGGGATTATGTCGATGTGTTTCCAGAGGAGCTTCCGGGTCTACCTCCAGACCGTGAGGTTGAATTTGGTATCAACTTGCTACCCGGAATCGCGCAAGTATCTATAGCTCCGTATCGGATGGCGCCAAAAAAATTGGTAGAGTTGAAGGTACAGATTCAGGAATTATTGGATAGAAGGTTCATCCGACCAAGTGTATCGCCTTGGGGAGCTCCAGTGTTGTTTGTCAAGAAGAAAGATGGGACAATAAGGATATGTATAGACTATCGGCAGCTGAACAAGTTGACAATAAAGAACCGGTATCCTTTGCCCAGGATTGACGATCTGTTCGATCAACTTAAAGGGGCATCGGTGTTCTCTAAGATTGACCTTAGGCCAGGGTACCATCAGCTTAAGGTGAAGGAGGCTGATGTTCATAAGACGGCATTCCGTACTCGGTATGGCCACTACGAGTTTCTGGTAATACCTTTTGGTTTGACAAATGCCCCGGTAGTGTTTATGGACATGATGAACCGGGTTTTCCAACCCTATCTGGATCGGTTCGTTGTGGTTTTCATAGATGACATTTTGGTGTACTCGAAGTCTAAGGAGGAGCATGACGCACATCTTCATGTGGTTCTGTAAGTTCTAAGGGAGAAACAGTTGTACGCCAAATTCAGCAAGTGTGAGTTCTGGCTCAAGGAGGTAACTTTTCTAGGGCATATAGTTTCAGCTGAGGGCATCAGGGTGGATCCCGTAAGATTGAGGCGGTGTTAGAGTGGAAACCACCCAAGTCTGTTACAGAAATTCAGAGTTTTCTGGGGTTGGCAGGATATTATAGGAGATTTGTCGAAAATTTCTCCTCAATCGCAGCATCGTTGACTAAGCTGTTGAGAAAAGAAGTTCCGTTTATGTGGTCTGAGAAGCAGCAAGAGAGTTTCGATAAGCTAAAGAGGATCTTGACAGAAGCACCAGTCTTAATTCAGCCTGAGGCCGGAAAGGAGTTCACGGTGTATTGTGATGCATCACATACTGGTTTAGGGTGTGTGCTGATGCAAGAGGGGAAGGTGGTCGCTTATGCGTCACGACAATTGAGGCCTCACGAAAGTAACTACCCGACACATGATTTAGAATTAGCGGCAGTAGTTTTTGTCTTGAAAATCTGGAGGCACTATCTGTATGGGGAGAAGTCGGTAGTGTACACAGATCACAAGAGTCTGAAATACCTTCTGACTCAAAAAGATTTAAATCTGAGGCAGCGGAGGTGGATTGAGTTGTTGAAGGACTACGACTGCTCAATCGAATACCATCCGGGGAAGGCTAATGTGGTAGCTGATGCATTGAGCTGAAAGGTGGTAGCGGATTTGCGAGTAATGTTTGCTCACCTAATTCTCTATGAGGATGGGAGCCTTTTGGCAGAATTGCAAGTGAAGCCATCTTGGATTAATGAGGTCAAAGAAAGGCAGGTGACTGACGAAGCTTTAAGTACTCGAAAGTTGCAAGTACAGAATGGTGAGGCCGAAGATTTCAGCTTGGGCAGTGATGGAGTGTTGTACTTCCAGGGGAGAGTATGCATGCTTAAGGATGATGAGTTGAGGCAGCGAATCCTTAAGGAAGCTCATAGCAGTGCGTACGCTATGCACCCGAGAAGCAGCAAGATGTATCGGGATTTAAGAGAGCAGTTTTGGTGGCCGGGTTTTAAGCGAGAAGTAACCGAGTTAGTGAGCAAGTGTCTGACATGCCAGCAAGTTAAGGCTGAGCATCAATTGCCATCGGGTCATTACTATACCGATAAAGATTCCACAAGTGGAAGTGGGAGGAGATTACTATGGATTTCGTAAGTGGGCTTCCCCTTACGCCCAGTAAGAAAGATGTAGTTTGGGTGATAGTGGACCGGTTGGCTAAGTCAGCCCATTTCATACTAGTAAGGGTTGACTACTCACTTCAAAGGTTAGCTAAGTTGTATATCGCAGAGATAGTACAGTTGCATGGGGTACCTGTGTCCATTATCTCGGATCGGGATCCTCGATTTACGTCGAGATTCTGGAAGGCTTTACATCAGGAGTTAGGCACAAAGTTGAATTTCAGCACGACTTTTCACCCGCAGTCTGATGGACAATCTGAGAGGGTTATCCAAGTGTTGGAAGACATGTTGAGGGGCTGTGTTTTGGATTTTCGTGGTAGTTGGGAGGAGTACCTACCTTTGGCAGAGTTTGCTTATAACAATAGTTATCAAGCGAGCATTCAGATGGCACTGTATGAGGCGCTGTATGGTCGAAAATGTCATACTCCAACATATTGGACGGAACTAGGAGAGCGACGGATGTTGGGTCTAGAGTTAGTGGCAGAGACGGAGGATAAAATTAGAGTAATTCGGGCTCGTCTTAAGGAGGCGTCGGATAGGCAAAAATCCTACGCTGATCTTAAGAGAAGAGAGGTTGAATATGCAGTGGGTGATAAGGTCTTCTTGAAGGTATCACCTTGGAAGAAGGTGTTGAGGTTTGGCCGGAAGGGCAAGCTAAGCCCTAGATTCATTGGACCGTACACGGTGTTGAAACGGGTGGGACCGGTAGCTTACCAGCTTGAGTTGCCAGCAGAATTGAGCCAGATACATGATGTCTTCCATGTTTCAATACTGAGGCGCTATCGATCAGATCCCTCACACGTTGTGCCGGTTGTGAAAATCGAAGTGAACTCAGACTTGTCTTTCGAGGAGGAGCCGGTACAGATTTTGGATCGAGATGTCAAAGTTGTTCGTAGGAAGTCAGTGCCTTTGGTAAAAGTGCTATGGTGAAACCATGGTACGGAGGAGGCCACATGGGAACCCGAGGATGTGATGCGGCAGCAGTACCCCCAACTCTTCTGATCCAGGTAATTTCGAGGTCGAAATTCTTTTTAAGGGGGTAGAACTGTAACATCCTGAATTAGGGGTTGTTTGTAATTTAATTAATTTCCCATGTGTGTGCTTGAAGAAATAAATACTATGATTTTTTTTTTGGCATGTTCTAGGGTCTAGAAATAACCCCGAGCTAGGCGACTTAGGACTAAAATTTCTTTTAAGTGTTTAAAAGAAAGGAGCTAGGTGAGATAAGGGTTAAGGGAAATTTTGGAAGGAACATGACACAAGGATTTAATTGGCATGATTGGCTTGGTGCGTCTAAGGGTGTTACAAGGAGGAGGTTGAGTCTTGGGAGTTACAAGGGGGGCGTTTTATTTTCTTTGGGATTTTGGGCGTTAAAGAAAGGGTTAAGTTAAGAAGGCTTTAAAGAATTTTGTGGGTAAGGTTTAGACATGAAAGTTGAGTTGGTGGAGTGGCTTGGGCTTGGAGGTGACGTTTGGGCGGGTCTTGGGTTCGAACTACCGAGGTTGCGCCTTGGAGTTTTATTTTCTTTTGCTTTAGAAAGGGAATCGGCCTAGGAAGGCCTTAAAATTAAATGGTGAGGTTTTATGACATGAAAGTCAATTGGGAGGAATGGCATGGGGCGTTGAAAAGGGGCTGGCAGTTGCTCCTTTAGGTCCTGAGTTGAACCAAAGAAACAAAGATGGGCATTTATTTTTTTTTATGCAGTTGGCGTGAATGGGAGTGAGCTGATGGCTACATGTAGGACTCTTAAGGTGATAAGGATAAAGCATTGTTTCCTTTTAATTTTTGGCTGAAGAGTAGTATTATTAGTATTTTATTTTCATTATAATTGTTGAAGAGGTGATTAGGAGATTAAAAAGAAGATAAATATTATTGTTAGGTGATAATTAAAAGCCTAAATTATCCCAAAAGGAGGGGTGTTGGCCAAATATAGGACTCCTTGGGAGGCCATCCATATTCGATTTTGTATAGCAAAGAAGTGCCAAAAAAATTCATCAAGTTCTTTTCTTTTTTCTCTCTTCAATAGTGCTTGCCGAATTCTCCCTTGATACATTGGCAAAATTGTTCAAAATTTCCAGCTTCTTTTTCTTCTACTTGGCCGAACCTACCCCCTTCTTCTTCTCAAAATTCCAGCCCTTCCATCTTGTGATTAGCCAAATCCCCCTAAGGTAGGGTGCTGTCGATTTCAAAGTAGTGGTAAGTATTTTCTCTTTAGCATTTAACTTTGGGTTCTTTCTCTTTTGGTATACCGAAAGCAAGGGTAAGACTTAATATTTTGGGTTGGCCGAACCTTATTAGGACCTTGGTTTCACGTCTTGTTTTGTAGTCAAGGGAGGATAGCATTAAAGGAGTAAGGAGATCTTTAGGGATTTGATTCCCCAAGGTAAGGAGGTAAGTAATATTCGGCAATAGGCCTTGATTATATAAAATTGAGCAAGCCAGTTCTAACAAGTGTTTTGGTAGGGATCTCGACAAGTCAAGTGATAATTTTGAGATTTCGGTAAGTGTGGTAAGTGAATAGTTACATTCGGCCAAGGGCCATTTGTTAAAAAGTTTATGTTTAAATGCCGAAACTAATATGTGCCATGGATTTAGGGGCTAATTAAGGCTTCGGGATTTGGTTGGAAACCAAATCGGCAACCAAGGTGAGTGTTATTTCAAGTACAACATATCCTTCGGGATTATTTGGTTTGGCTGAATAGGCCTAAGTCCCTAACCCTATTGTTGGCCGATTATAGGGTCAAGAATCTAGTGTCGTAGATTGGATCTTCGGGATCTAGGAATTTCGGTAGTGACAGGTGTGTAAAACTCTTTACACACTTTATTAATTAACATTGCCATATTGTTGCCTTTTAATCTTTTGCTAGTGATTTGCTTGTGGCATAAGATTGGATTTCGGGTAAGTCCCCTATTACTTTGTCTATGAAATATGATTGAGTATGCCATCATATGCTGTTAAATGCTATGCTATACATAAATGCATGATATATGACGTTTGTTATGAAAGCATGATGATGGTGGGATTGATGAGAGGAGGGGGATGATTTTTATGGACTGTCACCAGTGGTTTTGACCACAAGATGGGTTGGCCCCATCAAATTTATTGTGACTTCGGTCACCAGTGGTTTTGACCACACCGATGATAATTGTGACTAATTCCCAGTGGTTGGGTACCACCAGTGGTTTTGACCACATTATGATATTTGTGACCTATGGTCATCAGTGGTTTTGACCACACGATGGGTTGGCCCCATCATTTAATTTGTGACTCTAGTCACCAGTGGTTTTGACCACTAGTGGTTTTGACCACATGGGGTAGTAAAGGAGTATGGATGGTTAGTTGGGTTGCATATTTGCATGTTTATTAATAATCTGTGTATGAGTTACATTTCTGGGTGGGGGATTTACACACTGAGTCTTGGTGACTCACCCCTTCCCATACTATTTTGCAGATGAGTAGATCGCCGGAGAGGACTCGAGGCCGCTAATTTTTATTTGGATGTTTACATTGTTAATTTACTTTACTTATACTATATTACAAAAAGAATTTATAAATGATAAGTGAACTGGTTAAAAATAACTTTTTAAAACTTAATAACTTCTACGGGTTTTCAAAGATGTTGCCATCGGGTAACAAAACACACCAAGTCAACTATAACATTGATGATTTTAAAATTTACATAATCAAACGTTTTCAAAGGGTTTATCAACACAACCATGTTTATAAAAATAATCCCAACTGAGTTTTATCAAACCCTGTTTTAATACCTTAGCCATGTTTTAACAAGTTTTCACCAGACACCCAAAATGATTCAAATTATTTTACTCTGTGACATACCAGATCCGGTCAGAACTCATGGGCCGGGTTTGGGGTGTTACAATTTTAATAGTATTTTCTGTGCCCTTGATATGTGATTAAGCGTGTATTAAAGTTTCGTAAGTTAATTTGTCTGTCTGTAAGCTTAATTTGAGAAAAGTGTTAAACTGCATTAAATGCAATAATTGCATGCTATTTGTTAAAGCACTTATGTGTTGTGGCTTTTAAATGTTGTGGCCCTATGAGGAAAGTAAACCATGTTTTATGTTAGTGGGTGGAAAAGGTCAAATATGCCCTTATATATATATATGTCTCTTATATTAATTGAAAGGATATTTTAGTAAATAGTAAAATAACATGATTATAATAAAACAAAAGCTTAAAAATAAGCTAATGTGTTATGTTCATCCACCGAATATTAGAGAAAGAAGAAAGGTTTGAGATCTTTTCATTTTAGGCACATACTTGGGCTAGATTAAGATTAAGAACCAAAGAAAACAGACTTAGATCGCGGGAAATCGAAAGTAATCTAGTAGCTGTATTCGTTTCCATTAAATTGAATTTGATGTAAGTCGATATACAAATAAATGTATTTGAATTGAACTATTTGTGCATATATGAAATTTGAATAGACATGAATATTCATTGAGATGGAATGTATGTGAAATCCGAGTCTGCGAATAAGTTGACAAGTTGTTAAGTCATAGAAGTCCCGTATGAGCCTAGGAATAGATAGGATTGTATATGTGATGACATAGGTGTCTGTTATGTAATATCATGTAAGACCACGTCTGGGATGTTGGCATTGATTCAAGATTTCGTGTAAGACCACGTCTGGGACATTGGCATCGATATGAGATTTAGGTGTAAGACCCTCTCTAGGATAGTGGCATCGATATCTGATTACATGTAAGACCACGTCTGGGACATTGGTGTTGTATGACTATTCTGAGCTTTTTGAATATCCTATCTAGTTTCGAATGGTTCAATGGGCAAGTCTAAAAAATAAACAAATTTTTGAGTTGTATATCCGTTTCAGATACGTTTGAAAAGTACACTATGCGTGTATGAAAGGTAAGTGTTTATATGAACTTACTAAGGTGAATATGTGTATTGAAATGATGAGATAATATGTGAATATATGCTTGAATGAGCTATGTGTATATGTGATAATTGAGTTGAGGAATGTGGCAAGATATGGCTAAGCAAATGAGCCAAGGAATGTGTGATGAATTTGCAATGAGAACCATTAATGTCATTGTATCAATATGGTTATGTGCATTTTATGCTAAGTTTATTTGTATATGGCTTACTAAGCTTTTGGAAAGCTTACTTTGTGTGTGTTTGCTCTGTTTTATAGATCGTCAAAGCTACTGTAGGCTCGGGACTATCGAGGAGTGTCATCACACTACTTAAGCTCATTTTGGTACTTTTTGGAAATGTATATACTAAGTATGTCAGGTATAAGCTAGTCATTTGGTATATGTTTGAGATGTAAATAGCCATGTGATTTGGCTAGATAAATGTTGATATTATGCATGAGTGATTAAAGTGTATGATGTTGGTTTTAGTATGATTATATGTCTAAGAAATGATCAAAATTGTAGTAAGCAAATTGATGCTATATGAGCACATATGTGTAGTCAATGAAATGATTATATGCATGGTTATATAAGAGTATTGGTTGTGCAAATTAGTATAGAAATTGGCATGAATAGAAATGAGATTGAATAAGATGATATGTGGTTCTTTTGACATGATTTCGATTGCCAATTGTGTGTGGAAATAAGCTTGTATGTTCTTGTAGTATGACTCAAGTGTGGGTGGCATTTTGACCTAGCAAATGGCCTATTTTGCATACACGGCCAAGGGACACGGGTGTGTGTCTCTGCCATATGGCTCAAGGGCCACTTGGAAGTGTGCCTGGGTAGGTTACACGGCCGTGGCACATAGGCGTGCCAGGTGGTCGTGTGACCAAGTCAGTAGCTAGCCTAATTTCACACGGCCATAGCACAGGGGTGTCTGGTGGTCGTGTGGATAAGTCAGTATACATGCTCTGTTTTGGCACGGCTAAGACATATGGGTGTGTCTGGTAGCCGTGGGAGGCACAGACTTGCCCACATGGGCGTGTGACCGCTGTAACTTAGAAAAGTTTTTTTAAATTTTGAGAATTTTAGTATGTGTTCGGTTTAGTCCCGACCCTATTCTAAAGCATGATTATGGTCTCGTTGACCTATAAAAGGGACATTTTGATTGCGATTGATGAATTGTATTATGAAATGTCTGTTAAAGTTTTTGATCTGTCTAGTAATGCCTTTGACCCTAATTCGATGACGGATACGGGTTAGGGGTGTTATATTTGACTGGTATTAGAGCTACGGTTTAGTCGATTCTCGGGCTAACGTAGCGTGTAAGAGTCTAGCTATACATGCCATATATCTGAATTGCTATAGCGTGATGAATCCTGACGGGAAAATTGTGATTTTTGTATAGTAATGGATCCCGAAAGAGCCGTAGCTGACGATGTAGAAAGCAATGCGCCTACTCCCGCTTAAGGGACAACACCATCTAATTCGAGACCTGCTACGAGCGGTCAAGAAGGAGAAGCTAAACAAGCTTTCTTCCAGATGATGAGTGAGTGGTTCACTCAGTTTGTGAGAAATAACCCAACTTTTTCACAACCTCCGCCCCCGCTTAATCCCCCTCAGACATCTACTATGCCTCCGAAAATGAATCTGAATCTGTTGAATAAGCCTCCGGTTGACAAAATCCGTAAGTATGGGGTCGAAGAGTTCAGGGCCACTAGTGAGGACAATGCTGAGAAAGCTGAGTTTTGGTTAGAAAACTCTATCCGGGTATTTGATGAGATGCCTTTGACTCCGGAAGAAAGTATTAAATGTATTGTATCTTTGTTACGAGATGCGACTTATCAATGGTGGAAGACTTTGATTTTTGTTGTTTCGAAAGAGCGAGTCACATGGGATTTCTTTTAGGTTGAGTTTCAGAAGAAATACATTAGTCAGAGATTCATTGATCAAAAACGAAAGGAATTTCTAGAATTGAAATAGGGTCGCATGTCTGTTACTGAGTATGAAAGAGAATTCTTGAGATTAAGTCAGTAGGCTCGAGAATGTGTACCATCTGAGGCAATAATGTGTAAGAGATTTGAAGATAGCCTTAATGAAGATATCCGCTTGCTAGTTAGGATTCTAGAGATAAAAGAGTTTGTGGTACTTGTTGATCGAGCGTGCAAAGCCAAAGCATTCAAGAAAGATAAAAGAAAAGTTGAGTCTGAAACTAGAGATGTGAGAAAAATATTTTCGAGTAAACCATTTCAGTCTGCTTCAAAGAAATTTAGGGATGAACAAAGCCGTTCAAGAGTTAATGTGGGACACTCGAGTAGAGATTGAGCTAGATCAAAATTGAGCTCGAAAGCTCCACCAAAAATTGTGGAAAAAGGCATCCGGAAGTTGTAGATTAAATGATCGAGCTTGATTTAGATGTGGATCATTAGATCATTTTATTTGTGATTACGTAGAGTCTATTGAGCAAGAGACTACCCAGAATCTGAGATCCGATAATGCTCTAGTGAGAGATAGACCTTCCCGAAATGTAAGAAATGTCAGTGGTAGTCAGAGAACTACGAGAGATACTGCTGCGAGATTTGAAGCTAGAGCGCTTGCTAGAGAGTATGCCATCCGAGCTCGGGAGGAATCTTCATCTCCAGTTGTTATAACAGGTATATTTACACTTTATGATACTTCTATGATTGCATTGATAGACCCTAGTTCTACTCATTCGTATATATGCTTGAACTTAGGATCCAGTAAGACTTTGCCTGTAGAGTCTACTGAGTTTTTTATAAAAGTATTGAACCCCTTAGGTAAGAATGTCTTGGTTGACAAAGTATGCAAGAACTGTCTGTTAATGTTTTGAGATATCTATTTTTCTGCTGATCTGATTCTATTACCATTTGATGAGTTTGATAACATTCTGGGTATGGATTGGTTGAATTGCATGATGCTGTTGTGAATTGTAAAAGGAAGACTATTGATTTGAGATGTCTGAATGTTGAAATAATTCGGGTTGAGTCTAATGATTTGAATGGATTGCCTATTGTGATATCTGTGTTGAAAGCTTAAAGATATGTGAAAATAGGATATGAGGTATATTTTGCTTATTTTCAAAAGTGACTGAAAAGAAAGTTGAATCTGTGCCAGTTGTTTATGAGTTTTTTGATGTATTCCCTGAAGAATTGCCGGGATTGCCTCCGATACGTTAGGTTGAATTTGGTATTGATCTGTTGCCTGGTACGACCCCTATTTCGATAGCTCCGTATAGAATGGAACCATCAAAGTTGAAAGAGTTAAAGTCTCAGTTAAAAGAGTTTTCAGATAGAGGATTTGCACGACCGAGTTTTTCACCTTGGGGTGCTCCTGTTCTATTTGTAAAAAAGAAAGATGGTACGATGGGAATGTGCATTGATTATCGTCAGTTGAACAAAGTGACTATAAAGAAAAAATATTCATTGCCCAGGATTGACGATTTATTTGATCAGCTAAAAGGAGCCACTGTGTATTCTAAGATAGATCTAAGATTGGGATATTACTAGTTGAGAGTGAAAGATTCAGACATTCCAAAAACTACTTTCAGAACAAGATGCGGGCATTATGAGTTTTTAGTTATACCTTTCGGACTAACGAATGCTCCTACTATTTTTATGGATATGATGAACAGAATTTTCAGATCGTATTTAGATCGATTTTTTGTTGTATTCATTGATGACATTTTTATTTATTCACGAGATGAGATTGAACATACCGAACATCTGGGAATTGTGTTGTAAACTTTAAGAGAAAAGCAATTGTATGCGAAAATCAGCAAATGTGAATTCTGGTTGCGTGAAGTCAGTTTTTTGGGACATATAGTATGGGCCTCTGGAATACAAGTTGATCCAAGTAAGATTTCTGCTATTTTAGATTGGAAACCTTCGAAGAATGTGTCTGAAGTCCGTAGCTTTCTATGACTTGCTGGTTATTATCAAAGATTCGAAAAGGCTTTTCGATGATTGTAACTTTGTTGATTAGATTTCTTTAGAAAGATGTGAAATTTTAATGGTCCGATAAATGTCAGAAAAGTTTTGATCGGTTAAAGATTCTGTTGACTGAAGCTCCCGTTTTGACATAGCCAGAATCAAACAAAGAATTTATAATTTATAGTGATACTTCGTTGAATGGTCTGGGATGTGTACTGATGCAAGAAAGCAAAGTTATAGCTTATGCCTCGAGACAATTGAAGCCTCATGAAAAGAATTATTCGACACATGATCTTGAGCTAGCTGCGATTGTGTTTGCATTAAAGATTTGGTGACATTATCTGTTCGGTGAGAAATGTCACGTGTTTTCAGATCATAAAAGTTTGAAGTATCTGGTGACCCAGAAAGATTTGAATCTGCAACACAGAAGATGGCTAGAGCTGTTGAAAGACTATGAGCTTGTGATAGACTATCATCCAGGTAAAGCAAATGTCGTTGCCAATGCATTGAGTCGGAAGTCACTGTTTGCATTACATGCTATGAATGCTCATTTAAATCCATATGATAATGGTTCAATGTTAGCTGAATTGAAAGCAAAACCATTGTTTTTACAACAAATAGTTGAAGCTTAGAAAGTTGATAATGAAATGTTAGTGAAACGAGCTCAGTGTGATTCGAACTCTGAATCTGAATTTCAAGTTGATGTTGATGATTGTTTGAGATTCCGAGATCAATTATGTGTTCCGAGAAACCCAGAGTTGATTCAGTTAATTTTGAATGAAGCACATAACAGTCGTCTATCTGTTCATCCGGGTAGTACGAAGATGTATCATGATCTGAAGCAACACTATTGGTGGTCTGGTATGAAAGGAGATATCTCTGACTTTGTGTCGAAATGTTTAATCTGTCAGCAAGTTAAAGCTGAACATCAGGTTTTGTCTGGGTTGTTACAACCGATTTTGATTCCTGAGTGGAAATGGGATAGAGTAACGATGGATTTTTTTTCGGGATTGCCTCTGACTCTGAGAAAGAAAGATGCGATTTGGGTGGTAGTTGATCGATTGACGAAATCTGCCCATTTTATTCCGGTACGATTAGATTACTCACTTGATAAGTTAGCTTAGCTTTACATTTCTAATATTGTGAGATTGCACGAAGTGCCGCTGTCTATTGTGTTAGATAGAGATCCGAGGTTTACTTCACGATTCTGGAAGAAATTGCAAGAAGCTTTAGGTACTAAATTGCATTTTAGTATCGCTTTTCACCCGCAGACAGATGGTCAATCCGAGTGGATTATTCAGATTCTCAAGGACATGTTGAGATGTTGCATCCTTGAGTTTAATGGTTTGTGGGGGCAATATTTGCCAGTGATTGAATTTGCATATAACAACAGTTTTCAGTCAAGCATTAAAATGGCACCTTATGAAGCTTTGTACGGACGTAAATGTCGAACACCTCTGTATTGGACTGAACTCAGTGAAAATAATATACAAAGGGTTGACTTGATAAAAGACACTAAAAGAAAGTAAAAGTGATCCACGATAGTCTGAAAGAAGCGTCTGATCGTCAGAAGTCTTATGCAGACTTAAAACGAAAAGAGATTGAATTTGAAATCGGTGAAAAAGTTTTCTTAAAAGTGTCCCCGTGGAAGAAAGTACTCTGATTCGGACATAAAGGCAAGTTGAGATATAGGTTTATCGGACCGTATGAGATCATTGAACGTATTGGGCCAGTTGCGTATAGATTATTGTTGCCCTTTGAGTTAGCAAAAATACATAATGTATTCCATGTTTCGATGCTCCATATATACCGATCCGATCCGTCACATGTGATTGCTCCGTCTGAAATTGAAATCTGATCTGATATGACTTATGAGGAAGGACCTATTCGTATCTTAGCTCGTGAAGTGAAAGAATTAAGAAATAAGAAAATTCTGTTAGTAAAAGTGTTGTGGCATCGACATGAAATACAAGATGCTACGTGGGAGCCTGAAGATTCAATGAGAAAACAATATCCGAATCTGTTTAACGGTAAGATTTTTGGGGACAAAAATCCCTAAGGGGGAGAATTGTAACAGTTCGGTTTAGACCCTAGTCGGAATATTGGTTTTGGGACCACAAATCTGAGTCAGTGAAATATTTTAACATTATTTTCTATGCCCTTGATATGTGATTAAGCGTGTGTTAAAGTTCCGTAAGTTAATTTGTCCGTCTGCAAGCTTAATTTGAGAAAAAAGGGTTAAATTGTATTAAATGCAATAATTGCATGCTATTTGTTAAAGCACCTATGTGTTGTGGCTTTTAAATGTTGTGGCCTTATGAGGCAATTAAACCATGTTTTATGTTAGTGGGTGGCAAAGGTCAAATATGCCCTTAATATATATGTCGCTTATATTAATTGAAAGAATATTTTAGTAAATAGTAAAATAACATGATTGTAATAAAACAAAAGCTTAAAAATAAGCTAATGTGTTATGTTCATCCACCGAATATTAGAGAAAGAAGAAAGGTTTGAGCTCTTTACATATTCAGCACATACTTGGGCTAGATTAAGATCAAGAACCGAAGAAAAAGACTTATATCACGGGAAATCGAAAGGAATCGAGTAGCTATATCCGTTTCCATTAAACCGAATCCGGGGTAAGTCGATATAGAAATAAATGTATTTGAAATGAACTATTTGTGCATATATGAAATTTGAATTAACATGAATATCTATTGAGATGGAACGTATGTGAAATCCGGGTTTGCGAATAAGTCGACAAGTTGTTAAGTCAGAGAAGTCCCGTATTAGCTTAGGAATAGATAGGATTGTATATGTCATGACATAGGTGTCCATTATGTGATATCATGTAAGACTATGTCCGGGATGTTGGCATTGATTGGAGATTTTGTGTAAGACCACGTCTGGGACGTTAGCATCGATATGAGATTTAGGTGTAAGACCATGTCTGGGACATTGGCATCGTATTGATTTGTGTAAGACCCTGTCTGGGACAGTGGCATTGATATCTGATTACATGTAAGACCACATCTGGGGCGTTGGCATTGTACGACTATTTTGAGCTTTCTGAATATCCTATCTATTTTCGAACGGTTCAATGGGCAAGTCCGAGAAATGAACAAATTTGTGAGTTGTATATCCGTTTCAGGTACGTTTGAAAAGTACACTATGTGTGTATGAAAGGTAAGTGTCTATATGAACTTACTAAGGTGAATATTTGTACTGAAATGATGAGATAATATGTGAAAATATGCTTGAATGAGCTATGTGTATATGTGATAATTGAGTTGAGGAATGTGGCAAGATATGGCTAAGAAAATGAGCCAAGGAATGTGTGATGAATTTGCAATGAGAACCATTAATGCCATTGTATCAATATGTTATGTGCATTTTATACTAAGTTTATTTGTATATGGCTTACTAAGCTTTTGGAAAGCTTACCCTGTGTGTGTTTGCTCTGTTTTATAGATCGTCAAAGCTACTGTAGGCTCGGGATCGTCGAGGAGCATCATCACACTACTTAAGCACATTTTGGTACTTTTTGGAAATGTATATACTAAGTATGGCATGTATAGGCTAGTCATTTGGTATATGTTTGAGATGTAAATAGCCATGTGATTTGGCTAGATAAATGTTGATATTATGCATGAGTGATTATAGTGTATGATGTTGGTTTTGGTATGATTATATGTCTAATAAATGATCAAAATTGTAGTAAGCAAATTGATGCTATATGAGTACATATGTGTTGTAACACCCCAAACACGGCCTAGACGTTATGATCGGATCTGGTATGTCACAAGGAAAGGTTGTAAAAGAAACTTCGCGATTAAAATTTTCGAGTTTTGTTTTACAATACAGAAATCAGAGTCGATGGTTATAGGAAAATGTGCCGTTTTGAAATAGTTTTTGAAGTTCTGAGAAAATCCCAAGTTTAATTATTTATTGCTTGTGATCTATTTGTTCACTGAAACACCCCAAACCCGGCCCAAAAAGTCTAACCGGTTTTGGTATGTTCCTTGAGTAAAACTTTAGCGGAATTCCATTGTAAAGAAATTTTGTCTTTAAAAAAAACATTATTCTTAGGAGGAATTAATATAAAATCAAAAGGAAACCAAACTTAAGAAAATTTCCTTGAAAACATTTATATATTAAAGACAAAAACCTTTTTAAATAATTATTAAAAACCAATTTAGTTATTTAATGGATATTTATTCATAGCAAAATAAAAATAAATCCAAACACGAAATTAAAGATAGTTTAAAATGGCCTTATTACATAATATTGGCAACCCAAATTAAAGTCTAAGTAATAAAATTTAACTTAAAGAGTTTAAGTTGGAAAATCTCCACAATACTTAATACTGAGCATCGCCACCTCGAAATCCTTCTTGATTCGATCCATCGCACTACTAATTATCGAAAAGTTATCCCATAAAATGGGTGAGTTATAAACTCAATGTATAACACACACATTAAAAAGCCCATTTATCAAATGCTTTTAAGCCCAAAACTTTCACATATGGCCATAGGCCCACTTAATCAAATATTTAGCCCAAAGGCCCATTTAACTCATATTTAGCCCAAAGGCCCATTTTAGCTCAAATTTAGCCCAAAGGCCCACTTCATAGCAGATCAAGTAATAATCATACAATATTACATAATTATGCACATGGTATGAAATGCAAGCCCTACCAACCTAAATATCCATCCGCTACACACCCCGCACCAACCAACACACCGTGGGATTACTAAATCGACCCTCCATCCGCTACACACCATCGAAGGCGATTGTTGTACCAACATGCACATCGCTCTTATTGTGGCAAAGCCACCAAAACAGATGTGACCAAAGTCACCGATCAAGTCCAAATTTCAAATACGTGACCAAGTCACCAGATTCACATACGTGACCAAGTCACTGAGTCAATTATGTGACCAAGTCACCGGAGCCAAATATGTGACCAAGCCACCGGAGTCAAATATACGTGGACCAAGTCACCAAATTCACATATGTGACCGAAGTCACCGTAAATGTGGTAAAACCACCGAGTACTTCCTCCTTTAACAAATATACCCATATGCCCATGCACATACATATCAAATCGATTTTCATGCTATTTATCTACAAATCATAATATAGTCATGCTTATTTCATATTAATGCATATAGCAAAATAAACGGAATATTGAGGTAACATACACGAACTTTGTATACCAATGATTGGTATGCACAAACAAACATATTATTATATAATCACTTTTTAAAACATAAATCTATGGAAATTTTAATGTATGGTTACACACCTAGTAACAAGTGAGAACAATACCCTCTAGCTCGTCCACACCTAAATGATTAATACACTCGGTTAGTATAAACTATTGTTAGCAAAAACTATACTTATAAACGATGGATCTAAATCCTTACCCTCGATTCACGAATGACGAGTTATTTGCGGTTTTCTCCACTAGATGGATCAAAACCACCGATATTCCACCAACGTAAAGTGGTTCGGTTATACGACTACTTGAATAATCGATCCTCGTTTGCGAGGGTCCACAACCGGTGGAAAGTCTCTAACCCCGATATCGCTTCTTCGCTTATAGTTCGATGGTAAAGGAATACCTCCTTCTTCCAAACACTTTGAACGGCTCTTTTCTTACCTATCTTGATGATCTTAGATCGCTCCTAAAAATAACTTAGATTAGTGATCCGCCTAAAAAAAAATTGATATAATCTAAATTAGTAATCTTACCTTGATGATTGAATGGTCACTTAAGGGTTGTCCTCAACAAGATCTTTGTAAAAATCTTTTCAAGAGATTGACCTAGGAGAGAAATAAAAGATTATGATTTTAAGTTTGCTAAAGTAAAAAGGAATAATGAAAATAATTGATAAAGTCTTACTTTGAGTCCTTCAAGATTCGGCTTTAACAAAAAGAAAAGAAGATGATGATTCGGTCTTAATCAAAAAGAGAAGAGTAATGGTGGTTTCAATATGGTGGTTTCAGTTTTGAGGAATAGAAGGAAGAGAATGAAAGGAGAAGGAAGTAAAGAGAAAGAGGAGAAGAAAATGATAATGGTGATTTCGGCAATGAGAGAAAGATAAGAGAAAAATAAGATGAAAAGAAAAAGAAAAGAGAATATGATCAAAGAGAAGGGAGATTGACTATAGAGCTTAGATGCATTCGGCAAGAGGAGAGAAAGTGAAGAAGAATAATGGTGCTTAATCTTTGTGGTTTTTGGTTTCAAAAAGAAAACTAAATGGAAGAAAGAAAGTTGTATTTGGTTCAAGCAATTGAGGCTAAATCAAAAGCGAAAATGTACCAAAATGGCTAAGGTACATCGGCCAAAATGAAGAAAATTGGTCAAAAGATGAAAGCTAAAACAAAAGAGAGTTTTACCTAAACTCTATGGCAAATTCGGCTAGGAGAGAGCTTTTGGTGAAAATGAGAAAAGATGGACAAACAAAGACTTTTGGCTAACTTTTCCCCTAATGGCAAAGCATAAATTCTACCACATCAATGCCAACATATCCCCTTTTTCCTCCTTGTTTCTTCCCTATCCTCTCTTGATTTGCTATCAAAGAAATAAACCTCTCCTTTAGCCTCCATGTTGTCTAGGTTCATGGTCAATTGACCATGAACACATCCCCAAAACATAGCCCAATATCATGCCTTTGTCCCCCTTCATCTTATCACCAACTTATGATTTCATGCCTTAAGTTTTTAACTTCCTTTTTCACATGGTCAACTAGCCAAAAATGGATGAAAGCTCATCCACTCTAGAATATTCTTGGCCGACACTTACAAGGAAGAAAACAAAAAAATTAAAATCTCCCTAATGTTAGCTAGGAGATTCAACCTTACACCTCAAGCACACATCCATGCATCTTAACCACTTTGCCAATTACTTAACTTATGCTAGAACTTCTTATCATCAATTCTTAAGGCCTTATTAGCTTAGTTCTCTCTCTAATTAATAGAAATTAAAAGTTTAACAAAGCATTCACTTAATAAATGAAGCTCAAATAACTTCCAAAATTGCACTTAATAATGATTAAGCATGCAACATCATTCAATTATATAAATTGCATAACCCCTAATTATCAGGATGTTACAGTTCTACCCCCTTAAAATAATTTCGTCCTCGAAATTACCTGTCTGGAATAAGTGAGGGTATTGCTGTCGCATCGCTTCCTCCGGTTCCCACGAAGCTTCTTCTAATCCATGATTTCGCCATAATACCTTAACGAGAGGAACTGATTTTCTCCGTAAAACCTTTACGTCTCGCTCCAGAATTTGAATTGGCTCCTCCTCATATGACAAATCTGATCTTAATTCTACCTCCTCAACTGGTACTACATGAGATGGATCCGATCGGTAATGGCGTAACATTGAAACATGGAACACATTGTGCATTTGCTTCAATTCCGAAGGCAAATCTAACTGATATGCCACAGATCCGACCCGCTTCACAATCCGATAAGGTCCAATGAACCTAGGACTTAGTTTTCCTTTGCGTCCAAATCTCATCACCTTTTTCCAAGGTGAAACCTTTAGGAAAACTTGGTCTCCCACTGCATATTCTATTTCTTTCCATTTTAAATCTGTGTACAATTTTTGTCTATCTGATGCTTCCTTTAACCGAGCCCGGATTACCTTAACCTTTTCTTGATTCGGACACTATCTCTAAGCCCAAAATCATCGTCCCCTAATTTCGCCCAAAGACGTAGGAGTGCGACACTTAAATCCATATAGTGCTTCATATGGTGCCATCCTAATCTTTGGATTGAAGCTGTTGTTGTCATGCAAATTCGCCAAGCAGAAGAATTCCTCCCAACTTCCTTGAAATCTATCACACATCCCTTAACATATCTTCTAAGATCTGGATTACTCTTTCGGATCGACCGTCCGATCGAGGATGAAATGCCGATCAAGTCCAATTTGGTGCCCAAAGCCTTATGCAATGCTTTCCAAAATCGCGACGTAAATCTCGGATCTCGTCAAATTATCGACAACGGCACTCCATGCGACCTCACAATCTCGACCATATATAACTTTGCTAACTTCGCAAAGAGTAATCAACTGAATCGATAAAATGTGCGATTTCATTAATCGGTCCACTATCACCCAAATGGAGTCTTTCTTAGTAGGCGAAGAGGAAGCCCACTAACAAAATCCATGGTGATTCTCTCCCACTTCCATCTGCGGAATCTTTATCGGTTGAAGCAACCCGATGGTACTTGATGTTCACCTTGACTTGCGACACATCAAGCACTTTCCTACAAATTCAGAACTTCTCGTTTAAGACCGGGCCACCAAAATTGATCTCGCAAGTCTCGATATAACTTACTTCCTCCGGGATGCATAGCATAGGGCTACCATGCGATTCTCAAGTATCTTTTGCCTCAATTCTTGATCCCTCAAGATACATACTTTATCTTTGAAGCACAATACCCCGTCCTTTATTAATACTAAAATCTTCCAATTTCCCTCTGTACTAGTCAAGCTTTTCACCGGATCTTCATCTATTAGCGCCTCTCTTTCACTTGACTTAACCGTCGGCTTAACTCAAGTTACGCCAATAAGCTTCCGTCATCGAAAAGACTAAGATGTGCAAACATCGCTCTCAAATCTGACACCACTTTTCAACTTAGAGCGTCTGCCACCACATTCGCCTTGCCCGGGTGGTACTCGATGGAACAGTCGTAGTCTTTCAACAACTCTATCCACCTTCTCTGCCTCAAATTCAGTTCTTTCTGAGTCAGTAGATATTTTAGACTTTTGTGGTCCGTGTATATCACTGACTTTTCCCCGTATAAATAATGTCTCCAAACTTTAAGAGCAAACACTACAGCTACCAACTCCAAGTCGTGCGTCGGGTAATTAACCTCGTGCGGTCTCAACTGTCGAGACGCATACGCAACTACCTTTCCGCCTTGCATCAGAACACCTCCTAATCCCGTGTGAGAAGCATCACAATACACGACAAAATCCTTTCCGCTTCAAATTTGAATCAAAACAGAGCTTAGTCAAAACTTTCTTGAGCTTCTCAAAACTCTCTTGTTGCTTATCTTCCCACACGAAAGGTACTTCCTTCCTCTGCAATTTCGTTAAAGGTGCAGCTATCGATGAAAATCCTTCGATGAATCTTCGGTAATATCCGGCTAAACCCAAGAAACTGCGAACCTCAGTTACGGACTTAGGTGGTTTCCAATCTAATATAGCCTCGATCTTCCGAGGATCCACCCTTATTCCTTCTGCAGATACCACATGTCCTAAAAATGTAACTTCTTTCAGCCAAAATTCACACTTGCTGAATTTGGCGTACAGTTTCTTCTCCCTTAAAACTCGTAACACAATCCAGAGATGCTCATCATGTTCCACTTCGGACTTAGAATACACCAAGATGTCATCGATGAAAACCACGATGAACTGATCCAAATAGGGTTGAAAAATCCGGTTCATCATATCCATAAACGCAATTGGGCGTTAAATCAATCCGAATGGCATTACCGAAATTCATAGTGGCCATATCTGGTTCGAAAGCCGTCTTATGGATATCCGCTTCTTTCACTTTAAGTCGATGATACCCGACCTTAGATCAATTTTAGAGAATATCGCACTCCTTTAAGTGATCGAACAAGTCGTCGATCTGGGTAAAGGATACTTGTTCTTGATAGTCACTTATTCAACCGCGGTAGTCTATACACATCCTCATCGATCCGTCCTTCTTCTTCACGAATAGGACCGGTGCTCCCCATGGAGACACACTAGGTCGGATGAATCCACGATCAAGCAATTCACGAATCGAGCCTTAAGCTCAACCAATTCCTTCTGGTGCCATTCTATATGGAGCAATAGAAGCTGGCGCCGTTCTGCAATAAATCTATCCCGAATTCTACCTCACGATCCGGAGGCAACCACGGAAGTTCTTAGGAAAAACATCTACAAATTCATTGGTATCTCCGACTTCATTAGCAATTGCTTCCTTAACCTCCAAAGCACTCACCAACATCGTAAAGGCTTCACATCCTTTCCTAACCATCTTTTCCGCCTTTAAGAGTGGATACTACATTAGATAAGTAGTTAGTCTTTCGCCCATCACTACAACTTCCTTGTCATCAAAAGTTCTTAAGGACATTCTCTTAGAAGACAATCCATATTTGCACGGTACTTCACAAGCCAGTCCATGCCTAAAATTAGGTCGAATTCTCGAATGGCAACTCCATTAAATCACCGAGGCTGTATTCTTGGACTTCTAGAGGCACTTCCTTAAAAGTTTGTTTATAACTCATCGTGCATCCTAGAGGACTAAATACGACCATCTTCCTAGGTACATTTGAAGTCACATGCAAAGTCCGGATATTTCACTAGCGATATAGGAATGAGTTGACCCTATATCTATCAAAGCAATAAAGGGCAACCGAGAAATCGAACGCGTGCAGTGATAACATCAAAAGGCCGTCCTTTTTCTCTCTGACGAACAAAGATACACCAAACTGGTTGTCTCGCCTCGAGCTTCCCGCCTCGCTCAAGTTCGCGTCCTCTACCGTAACCATTGCCCTTCCATTTGGACCACGGCCTCTTATCGGTTCTTGTCCACTTCACATCGACTGATTAGCACCCTGACTTGCTGACCGGTTCTTCTCCGAGTTCATCGGGCAATCCTTGATCATGTGATCCTTTGAATCGCACTTGAAACATCCGCCGGTCTTCTTCCAAAGATTCTCCGAGTGCATTTTCCACTGCGAGAACAAGTACGACTTTGCACTCCAGTAGCGATCTGTTGACCTCGCGGTCCATCATTTCTTGACTTTTTCCAAAGTTCTCGAAAGACCTCAAGACCCAAAGCTTCTCTTATTCTTGCTCGACCTCTGTCCGGTTACGTCTCTCGGTCCGTTTAGCTTCTTCGCAATTCTTGCCACGCCCACTAAGATTGCAAAATCTCTTTCACGATGTGGAGCAATCATCACTCTTAACTCATCTCTAAGTCCATCTTCAAATCGACGCATAGCGTTCATATTTCGTAGCCACTATCCTCGGCATAACGGCTAAGTCGCAAAAATTCGCTTCATATTCAGCTATCGACTTGTTTCCTTGTACAGATTCGAAATGTCTTCCTCGAGAGTCGATGTAGCTAGCTCGACATATTTTCCTCAAATTTCACTTTAAAATACCCCAATCCGCACGATCCACGTGGGTACTTTCCTTGATAGTAAGCCACCCTTGGTAGGCTTCATCACGAAGAAGTGAAATAGCTCCTTCAATTTCTCTTCGTCGGTGCGATCTATATCGTCCATGATCCTCTCGACCGCCTCCAACCAATATTCAGCTACATTAGAGCTACTCCAGATACTCCTCTCGAAAACCTCACTCCATTCGATCTAAGTCTCTCACCATGACTTCGAGATCCATTTCCTAACTAGCTTCTACTCATTCCAAAACTTCAAGATGCAAACTTGTGATCTGCGTCACCTCCTTCATTTTGTTCTTGGAAGTGCCTTTCAACAGCGGTGGTGGAGCTTCATTCTCGGAACCTTGACCGGACAAAGCTGGTTCAAACAGTCATCCTTCCTCTTCCATGTCCACGACGACCTCGTCCCCTAGAGCTCATGTCTACTACGATCTTATCATTTTTTACGAAAAGTCTTATGTATTAGAGTCTTTTCACTTCTTATTAAAAGAAAGTCTTATAAACAGATATTTAGTAGTTTTTCCGTAGTAGTGCACATACACCTAGGGTCCATGTCTCTAAAGTTTCCTTAGGCTTATCGGACATTCATATCATTTATCAAATGAAGGTACATACCTGATGGATCTGGCCGAGAATTCGAGTGCCATGCTCTTATAAAACCATTTAACTTAAGAAAATTTTCAAAAGTCTTTTGGGCCAAAATTTTGAAAATGTTATGGGCTTCAAAACCCAAGGAGAGTTTAAAACTGGGCTCTGATACCAAGTGAAACACCCCAAACCCGGCCCAAAAAGTCTAACCGGTTTTGGTATGTTCCTTGAGTAAAACTTTAGCGGAATTCCATTGTAAAGAAATTTTGTCTTTAAAAACATTATTCTTAGGAGGAATTAATATAAAATCAAAAGGAAACCAAACTTAAGAAAATTTCCTTGAAAACATTTATATATTAAAGACAAAAACCTTTTTAAATAATTATTAAAAACCAATTTAGTTATTTAATGGATATTTATTCATAGCAAAATAAAAATAAATCCAAACACGAAATTAAAGATAGTTTAAAATGGCCTTATTACATAATATTGGCAACCCAAATTAAAGTCTAAGTAATAAAATTTAACTTAAAGAGTTTAAGTTGGAAAATCTCCACAATACTTAATACTGAAATCGCCACCTCGAAATCCTTCACGAATTCGATCCATCGCACTACTGAATTATCGAAAAGTTATCCCATAAAAATGGGTGAGTTATAAACTCAATGTATAACACACACATTAAAAAGCCCATTTATCAAATGCTTTTAAGCCCAAAACTTTCACATATGGCCATAGGCCCACTTAATCAAATATTTAGCCCAAAGGCCCATTTAACTCATATTTAGCCCAAAGGCCCATTTTAGCTCAAATTTAGCCCAAAGGCCCACTTCATAGCAGATCAAGTAATAATCATACAATATTACATAATTATGCACATGGTATGAAATGCAAGCCCTACCAACCTAAATATCCATCCGCTACACACCCCGCATCAACCAACACACCGTGGGATTACTAAATCGACCCTCCATCCGCTACACACCATCGAAGGCGATTCTTGTCGTAGTCAACATGCACATCGCCTTATTGTGGCAAAGCCACCAAAAGCAGATGTGGTCAAGTCACCGATCAAGTCCAAATTTCAAATACGTGACCAAGTCACCAGATTCACATACGTGACCAAGTCTTTGAGTCAATTATGTGGACAAAGTCACCGAGCCAAATATGTGACCAAAAGCCACCGAGTCAAATATACGTGACCGAAGTCACCAAATTCACATATGTGACCGAAGTCACCAGAAATGTGGTAAAACCACCAGAGTACTTCCTCCTTTAACAAATATACCCATATGCCCATGCACATACATATCAAATCAGATTTTCATGCTATTTATCTACAAATCATAATATAGTCATGCTTATTTCATATTAATGCATATAGCAAAATAAACGGAATATTGAGGTAACATACCTGAACTTTGTATACCAATGATTGGTATGCACAAACAAACATATTATTATATAATCACTTTTTTAAAACATAAATCTATGGAAATTTTAATGTATGGTTACACACCTAGTAACAGTGAGAACAATACCCTCTAGCTCGTCCACACCTAAATGATTAATACACTCGGTTAGTATAAACTATTGTTAGCAAAAACTATACTTATAAACGATGGATCTAAATCCTTACCCTCGGATTCACGAATGAGCGCTTATTTGCGGTTTTTCTCTACTAGATGGATCAAAACCACCGATATTCCACCAACGTAAAGTGGTTCGGTTGTACGCACTACTTCGAATAACCGATCCTCGTTTGCAGAGGGTCCACAACCGGGTGGAAAGTCTCTAACCCCCGATACTGCTCTTCGTTTGTAGTTCGATGGTAAAGGAATACCTCCCTTCTTCCAAACACTTCGAACGGCTCTTTTCTTACCTATCTTGATGATCTTAGATCGCTCCTAAAAATAACTTAGATTAGTGATCCGTCTAAAAACAAAATTGATATAATCTAAATTAGTAATCTTACCTTGATGATTCGAATGGTCACTTAAGGGTTGTCCTCAACAAGATCTTTGTAAAAATCTTTTCAAGAGATTGACCTAGAGAGAAATAAAAGATTATGATTTTAAGTTTGCTAAAGTAAAAGGAATAATGAAAATAATTGATAAAGTCTTACTTTGAGTCCTTCAAGATTAGGCTTTAACAAAAGAAAAGAAGATGATGATTCGGTCTTAATCAAAAGAGAAGAGTAATGGTGGTTTCAATATGGTGGTTTTAGTTTTGAGGAATAGAAGGAAGAGAATGAAAGGAGAAGGAAGTAAGAGAAAGAGGAGAAGAAAATGATAATGGTGATTTCAAGAATGAGAGAAAGATAAGAGAAAAATAAGATGAAAAGAAAAAGAAAAGAAAATATGATCAAAGAGAAGGGAGATTGACTATGGAGCTTAGATGCATTCGGCAAGAGGAGAGAAAGTGAAGAAGAATAATGGTGCTTAATCTTTGTGGTTTTTGGTTTCAAAAAGAAAACTAAATGGAAGAAAGAAAGTTGTATTTGGTTCAAGCAATTGAGGCTAAATCAAAAGCGAAAATGTACCAAAATGGCTAAGGTACATTCGGCCAAAATGAAGAAAATTGGTCAAAAAGATGAAAGCTAAAACAAAAGAGAGTTTTTACCTAAACTCTATGGCAAATTCGGCTAGGAGAGAGCTTTTGGTGAAAATGAGAAAAGATGGACAAACAAAGACTTTTGGCTAACTTTTCCCCTAATGGCAAAGCATAAATTGACCACATCAATGCCAACATATCCCCTTTTCCTCCTTGTTTCTTCCCTATCCTCTCTTGATTTGCTATCAAAGAAATAAACCTCTCCCTTTAGCCTCCATGTTGTCTAGGTTCATGGTCAATTGACCATGAACACATCCCCAAAACATAGCCCAATATCATGCCTTTGTCCCCTTCATCTTATCACCAACTTATGATTTCATGCCTTAAGTTTTTAACTTCCTTTTCACATGGTCAACTAGCCAAAATGGATGAAAGCTCATCCACTCTAGAATATTCTTGGCCGACACTTACAAGGAAGAAAACAAAAAAATTAAAATCTCCCTAATGTTAGCTAGAGATTCAACCTTACACCTCAAGCACACATCCATGCATCTTAACCACTTTGCCAATTACTTAACTTATGCTAGAACTTCTTATCATCAATTCTTAAGGCCTTATTAGCTTAGTTCTCTCTAATTAATAGAAATTAAAAGTTTAACAAAGCATTCACTTAATAAATGAAGCTCAAATAACTTCCAAAATTGCACTTAATAATGATTAAGCATGCAACATCATTCAATTATGTAAATTGCATAACCCCTAATTATCAGGATGTTACAGTTCTACCCCCTTAAAATAATTTTGTCCTCAAAATTACCTATCTGGAATAAGTGAGGGTATTGCTGTCGCATCGCTTCCTCCGGTTCCCACGAAGCTTCTTTTAATCCATGATTTCACCATAATACCTTAATGAGAGGAACTGATTTTCTCCGTAAAACCTTTACGTCTCGCTCCAGAATTTGAATTGGCTCCTCCTCATATGACAAATCTGATCTTAATTCTACCTCCTCAACTGGTACTACATGAGATGGATCCGATCGGTAATGGCGTAACATTGAAACATGGAACACATTGTGCATTTGCTTCAATTCCGAAGGCAAATCTAACTGATATGCCACAGATCCGACCCGCTTCACAATCCGATAAGGTCCAATGAACCTAGGACTTAGTTTTCCTTTGCGTCCAAATCTCATCACCTTTTTCCAAGGTGAAACCTTTAGGAAAACTTGGTCTCCCACTGCATATTCTATTTCTTTCCGTTTTAAATCTGTGTACGATTTTTGTCTATCTGATGCTTCCTTTAACCGAGCCCGGATTACCTTAACCTTTTCTTCAGATTCAGACACTATCTACGGGCCCAAAATCTGCGTTCCCTAATTACGCCCAAGATGTAGGAGTGCGACACTTCCGTCCATATAGTGCTTCATATGGTGCCATCCTAATCTTTGGATTGGAAACCGTTGTTGTCGCATAAATTTTGCCAGCAGTAAGAATTCCTCCCAACTTCCCTTGAAATCTATCACACATCCCCTTAACATATCTTCTAAGATCTGGATTACTCTTTTGATCGACCGTCCGATCGAGGATGAAATGCCGATCAAGTCCAATTTGGTGCCCAAAGCTCGATGCAATGCTTTCCAAAATCGTGACGAATCTCGGATCTCTCGTCTCAAATTATCGACAACGGCACTCCATGCGACCTCACAATCTCGAATATATATAACTTTGCTAACTTCAGAAAGAGTAATCAACCTAATCGATAAAATGTGCGATTTCATCAATCGGTCCACTATCACCCAAATGGAGTCTTTCTTAGTAGGCGTAAGAGGAAGCCCACTAACAAAATCCATGGTGATTCTCTCCCACTTCCACTGCGGAATCTTTATCGGTTGAAGCAACCCCGATGGTACTTGATGTTCAGCCTTGACTTGCTGACACGTCAAGCACTTTCCTACAAATTTCAGAACTTCGTTTAAGACCGGGCCACCAAAACCGATCTCGCAAGTCTCGATATAACTTACTTCCTCCGGGATGCATAGCATAGGGGCTACCATGTGATTCGAAGTATCTTTTGCCTCAATTCTTGATCCCTCGGCATACATACTTTATCTTTGAAGCACAATACCCGTCCTTTATTAATACTAAAATCTTCCAATTTCCACTCTGTACTAGTGAAGCTTTTCACTCAGATCTTCATCTATTAAGCGCCTCTCTTTCACTTAACTTAACCACGTCGGCTTAACTCGAAGTTACGCCAATAAGCTTAGTCATCGAAAAGACTAAGATGTGCAAACATCGCTCTCAAATCGACACCACTTTTCGACTTAGGCGCCCGCCACCACATTCGCCTTGCGGGTGGTACTCGATGGAGCGATCGTAGTCTTTCAACAACTCTATCCACCTTCTGCGCCTCAAATTTAGTTCTTTTCGAGTCGGTAGATATTTGGACTTTTGTGGTCCGTGTATATCACCGACTTTTCCCGTATAAATAATGTCTCCAAACTTTAAGAGCAAACACTACAGCTGCCAACTCCAAGTCGTGCGTCGGGTAATTAACCTCGTGCGGTCTCAACTGTCGAGGCGATACTTAACTACCTTTCCGCCTTGCATCAGAACACCTCCTAATCCCGTGTGAGAAGCATCACAATACACGACAAAATCCTTTCTTGAAGCACGAATCAAAGCAGAGCTTAGTCAAAACTTTCTTGAGCTTCTCAAAACTCTCTTGTTGCTTATCTTCCCACACGAAAGGTACTTCCTTCCTCAGCAATTTCGTTAAAGGTGCAGCTATCGATGAAAATCCTTCGATGAATCTTGGTAATATCCGGCTAAACCCAAGAAAGCTGCGAACCTCGATTCTGGACTTAGGTGGTTTCCAATCTAATCTGACCTCGATCTTCCGAGGATCCACCCTTATTCCTTCTGCAGATACCACATGTCCTAAAATGCAACTTCTTTCACCAAAATTCACACTTCTTTGAATTTGGCGTCTGCTTCTTCTCCTTAAAACTCGTAACACAATCCAGAGATGCTCATCATGTTCCACTTGGACTTAGAATACACCAAGATGTCATCTATGAATACCACGACGAGCCGATCCAAATAGGGCTGAAAATCCGGTTCATCATATCCATAAACGCATTTGGGCGTTCATCAATCCGAATGGCATTACCGAAATTCATAGTGGCCATATCTCGTTAGGAAAGCCATCTTATGGATATCCGCTTCTTTCACTTTAAGTGATGATACCCGACCTTAGATCAATTTTAGAGAATACGCGACTCCTTTAAGTCGATCGAACAAGTCGTCGATCTGGGTAAAGGATACTTGTTCTTGATAGTCGACTTATTCAAGCTGCCGGTAGTCTATACACATCCTCATCGATCCGTCCTTCTTCTTCACGAATAGGACCGGTGCTCCCCATGGAGACACACTAGGTCGGATGAATCCACGATCAAGCAATTCACGAATCGAGCCTTAAGCTCAACCAATTCCTTCTTGGTGCCATTCTATATGGAGCAATAGAAGCTGGCGCCGTTCGTGCAATAAATCTATCCGAATTCTACCTCACGATCCGGAGGCAACCACAGAAGTTCTTAGGAAAAACATCTACAAATTCATTGGTCGTCACGACTTCATTAGCAATTGCTTCCTTAACCTCCAAAGCACTCACCAACATCGTAAAGGCTTCACATCCTTTCCTAACCATCTTTTCCGCCTTAGAGCGGATACTACATTAGATAAGTAGTTAGTCTTTAGCCCATCACTACAATTTCCTTGTCATCAAAAGTTCTTAAGGACATTCTCTTAGCGAAGACAATCCACATTTGCACGGTGCTTCACAAGCGGTCCATGCCTAAAATTAGGTCGAATTCTCAGAATGGCAACTCCATTAAATCGGTTGGGAGCTGTATTCCTTGGACTTCTAGAGGCACTTCCTTAAAAGTTTGTTTATAACTCACATGCCTCATCCTAGAGGACTAAATACAGATCATCTTCCTAGGTACAGATTTTGAAGTCACATGCAAAGTCCCGATACTTCACTAGCGATATAGGAATGAGTTGACCCTATATCTATCAAAGCAATAAAGGGCAACCCGAAATCGAAACGTGCCGTGATAACATCAGTGCGGCCATCGTCTTCTCTGCGACGACAAACATACACCAAACCTGGTTGTCTCGCCTCAGAGCTTCCACTACCTCTGCCTAAAGTTCCGCGTCCTCTACCAAAACCATTGCCCCTTCCATTTGGACCACGGCCTCTTATCGGTTCTTGTCCCGCCACATGCCACCTGATTAGCACCCTGACTTGCTGACCGGTTCTTCTCCGAGTTCATCGGGCAATCCTTGATCATGTGATCCTTTGAACCGCACTTGAAACATCCGCCGGTCTTCTTCCAGCATTCTCTCGAGTGCATTTTCCCACACTGAGAACAAGTACGACTTTGCATGTAACACCCCAAACCCGGACAGGACACCACGTCGAATCGGTATGTTACGGGAAACATGTTTGTGAGAGGTTAAATTTTTCGCTAAAAGCCGAGTGAAAACACAATTGTATTTTGAAGACAATTTGAGTAGACTTGTTTGAAATCGGATGGAGTATGTGAAACCAGGAGATTTTTGAAATCTTAACGGATGTGTGGCTAAATGAGTTTAAACCATTTAAACCTTAATAGTTTCTTAGTGTTACTTAAAACCTTATTAGACTTAGGAGTAATACAAGTTTGATTTGAAAATCACTTGAATTTGCTTACTATAAAGACATAGTGTGATACCCGATGGTATGGTTTAAAATCACATTCGTTATAATTTTGAAATCATTATCTTTCCAAGTTTTAGTAAAATTTATACCAACTTGTTTTGTTAAGGCATATTAAAATCTAATTAAAACATAAACATCACCAAAACATAAATTAGAGGCCTTTACAAATCCAATATAAAACCCAAATAAAGTAAATAAGCTAAAGTACCCAAATTCAATAGTCCTTTATTAAAGCATGGCATGTGCACCCAGAGTCCATCCGGCTCCATGTCCGCTCACGAGTCACTGAAATGTCAAAGGAGAGGGTGAGTCGAGTGACTCAAATGTGTAAATCCCTCTAGAAGAACAACATGCTAACACACATCATACAAAGCAACATAATTAATGCAACCCGATCCTAACCATCCATACCGCCTTTTCTACCCGTGTGGTACCAAACCACCGGTGGTGCCAAACCACCTGGTGACATATAGTCACAATGTGTTACCAAAACACGGTGTCCCAAAGACACAATATCTGTCAATGTGGTACCAAACCACCGTGTCCCAAAGACACAATTGTGCTACTAAAGCCTTGGTGACGAAGTCACAAATCCGATGATGGGGCCAACCCATCGTGTGATACCAAATCACTAGCAGACAATCCCATATCTCATGTGGGGCCAACCCACAGTGGTTAAACCACGAGGACAAGTCGCAATGAGGTGCCAAACCTCCGTGACCCAAAGTCACAAAGTGTGCTACCTAAAGCACCGGTGCTCGTCGACACAAAATATCACTGCTCCCTCCACTCGTATCACCCATCAACATACCACACTCATGTAATCATGCATATCATATAATCATGCATATCATGCTATTATGTCTAACCTCATATCCCATGTCACATATAGCCACAGCCATGGTATCACATAGATCATCAGTAAACTCATAATAATATCTTGACTTACCCGAGTCCAGAATCATACCCATTAGGGTACCATATCAATCATCACTGTTTCATTAATCATCACACAGGTTATTAATCATATTACTAAACTGAAGTGTGTTAGTTTACACACCTGGTAAATACGAGTCTAGAATCCAACGCAAATGATCTAAGTCCTTCGATTACTAGATCCTTTTAAGATGATTTGGTTTCCTACCAAATCCGAATCACCCAATGATTCTCCTTAGCAATCGGCTACACCATAAAAGATGAACAGTTAATCTTTTGCTACCTTTTGCCTTAATCGAACCTAAAAAAGATTGAAATAATAACAATACCATGTACTTACCCCTACTTACCAATCGATTAACAAAAGAATAACGATTCCCTTGCTTAGCTTTCACACTCCAAAGACCCTATAACAAAGAGAGATTAGAATCCTTCCAGCATGACCCTTTCGGCCCTTAATCAACCAACCTTGACAAAGTATAAGGAGAGAAAGGAGATGACCATTCGGCCAAGGACTTACCAATTCCAACCGATGGAAGGAAGGCCTCCAAACACCAGCGATACGGCCAAGACAACCACTAGAAGAGGGATAGATTCGCCAACACCTTGATCAAAGAAGGAAAGAATTGGCCAACCAAAACACTAAGAGAAGGGAGGTATTCCGCTTAAAACTCAGAAGTACAACAGAGGAAAATGGTTTAAGAAATGAGAAGGAATCGGCCAGCAAATGAGAAAGGTTCGGCTTGAGTGCTTAACACCCTTACTTTCGGCTTTGTACAATTAAAGAAAGAGGAAGAAAATGTGAGAAGAAGGGATATAGGTTTCGGCTTACACAATTGAAAAAGAAAAGTGATGAATGAGCACATTCGGCTATCAAGGAGTTTGAAGAAAAAATAAAACAAATTCGGCAACTAGGCTTTGACTTCACGAAGGAAAGATGGAGGAATTTACTTGGAAAGTTTCGGTTTGCTTTTGAGAGAAGAAGAATTTCGGTTTACCAAAAGAAGAAATGGGAAAAGGAAATGTTTTTTGACAAAAAGAGGGGACTTTAGCTTACCAAAAATGACCGAAAAATGCACTAAAGATGCAAAGGCATATTGGCCTTCCCTCTCCCACACTAAGCCGTCACTTCCCCCTCCAATTCCCTAAATTTCGCCACAATCCCCCAAAGCTCCCATTCACTCATTTGAAATGAGTGGACCAAGTCCTCCTCCCCACTTTGCTCTCCACCATCCAAGTCACCACTTGACCAAGTCCAAGGTAGAGTTTAAATCATCCACAACTCCTCCCTCCTATGCCGTCCAAAATAAGTGACAAAAGGGACTCACTGCTTGAACTCTGGACCTCCCTCACATGTGGATGACGCCACACCAAGCTCCTCCTTGCCACTCTGCCACTCTTCACTTGTGCAATAAAATACCAAAGAAAACCCTTATACCCTAGCTCCACAAACTCCCGACTTGACACCCAAAACCAAAATTTTCCCATTCACTTAAGCACACCCTAGGCTACAATTAAGCCCTATAACACCAAATAGCAACACAACACACTAAACACATGCAATAACATGCAACAACAAAATAGCCCCTAACCCGGGATATTACAGTTCTACCCCCCTTAAAAATAATTTCGACCTCGAAATTACCTGATCAAAAGAGTTGTGGGTATTGCTGTCTCATCATATCCTCGGGTTCCCACGTCGCTTCTTCCACGCCATGATTCCGCCAAAGGACCTTAACCAAAGGCACGGACTTCTTACGCAGAACCTTCACATCCCGATCTAAAATCTGTATCGGCTCTTCCTCCATGGTCATATCTGGGTTTACCTCGATCTCTTCTACTGCCATCACATGTGACGGATCGGAACGATATCGACGAAGCATCGAAACGTGGAACACGTCGTGAATTTGACTTAGCTCAGCTGGCAACTCGAGCTGATACGCAACTGGTCCCACTCGTCTTAGTACCTTATACGGCCCAATAAACCTCGGACTTAGCTTGCCTTTCTTCCCGAACCTTAATACTTTCTTCCACGGTGAGACCTTCAGGAAAACCCGATCTCCCACAAACTCAATATCTCCGCTTAAGATCGGCATAGGACTTCGCCGGTCGAAGCTTCCTTCAATCGAGCTCAATCAACTTAACCTTGTCTTGGTCTCAAAGAACCAACTCTGGTCCCAATAACTGACGTTCACTTAACTCTGTCCAACAAGTCGGTGAACGGCACTTCCTACCGTACAACGCCTCATAAGGTGCCATCTTGATACTTGCTTGGTAGCTGTTGTTGTAAGCGAATTCAGCTAACGGTAGATACTCCTCCCCCTACCCCTCAAGTCCAAAACACACCCTCAAGCATGTCCTCCAATATCAGATAACTCTTTCCGATCGCCCTCGGTCTGCGGATGAAATGCCGTCTTTGAAATCTAACTGTACCAGAGCTCGATGCAAAGCCTTCCGAACCTTGACGTGAATCGGGATCCCTATCCGAGATGATCGACACGGCACCCGTGCGATCTCACAATCTCGACACACAAACTTCGCCAACCTCGAAATGAGTAATCCACCTCACCGGAATAAAGTGAGCGGATTTAGTCACCGATCCACAACTACCCAAATCAATTCTTGCTCGGTGTAGCGGTAATCCTTGACAAAATCCATAGTTATTCTTTCCCACTTCCTTTGTGGAATCTTCATCGGTCAAGCAACCCAGAATGACAGCGATGCTCACCTTGACCACCGACAAGTCGACACTTACCCACAAACTCGGTCACCTCCTTTTCGGATCCGGCCACCGTAATCGTTCCACGAGATCCTTATACATTTTGCTACCTCCGGGATGCATAGCGTAGGGTCGCTATGAGCATCTGAAGAATCTTTGCCTCAATTCAAAGATCTCTCGATACAAGCCTTCCCCGAAACACAGAACCCCATCATTAGACAAGCTATACCCTTCAACCCATCACTCGACTGAGTCTTCGCGACTCGTAACTTCATCCAACAAGCGCTTTTCTCGATCTCGCTTCCACCCAAGTAGGCTTAACTCGCGGTTACGCTGAATACTCCGTCCTCATACAAACTCAAATGGGCAAACAGTGCTTTAAATCCGAAACAACCTTACGACTCAACGCGCTCGCCATGCGACATTAGCCTTGCCGGATGATACTCAATTGAGTAATCGTAGTCTTCAGCAGACTCAATCCACTACTGCCTCAGATTCAAGTCTTTTCGAGTCAAGGTACTTCAGACTCTTATGGTCCGTGGTAGACTATCGATCTCTCTCCGCATAAGTAATGCCTCCATATCTTTAAGGCAAATACTACATTGCTAACTCCAGATCGTGCGTAGGATAATTTACCTCATGTGGCCTCGGTATGCGGGATCGTAAGCCACCACCTTTCCTTCTCGCATCAAGACACAACCCAAGCTCAGATGTGATGTATCGCAAGACATCAGTAAATTCCTTACCAACCTCGGGTTGAATCGTAACCTGAGCTTAGGTCAAAATCTTCTTTAACTTATCGAAGCTCTCCGCCGCTTCACCCAAATAAATGGAACTCCTTTCTCAACAATTTGGTCATCGATGTCGCAATTAACGAAAACCTCTACAAACCTTGGTAGTATCCTCGCCAACCCTAGAAAACTCGAATCTCCGCATCGACTTAGGCGGCTTCCAATCCGAGCGGCCTCTATCTTTCGAGGATCCACTCTAATCCTCACCGATACTACATGACCCAAGAATGTCACCTCCACGAGCGAACTCGCATTATTGAACTTCGTGATAGAATTTGTTTCTCCCTTAGAATCTGCAATACTACCATAAATGAGCATCATGCTCTTCCTCGATCCTTGAGTATACCAAGATGTCGTCGATAAAAACTACCACTAACCGATCTAGTCTGTTGGAACACCCTATTCATCGATCCATGAAAGTCACGGCGTTAGTCAACCCGAACGGCATAACCAAGAACTCAAAGTGCCCATACCGAAAGTGCTAAATGCCGTCTTCTGGATATCGCCTCTTTTACCTTCAACTGGTGATACCTGGACCTTAGGTCGATCTTCGAGAAACCGACGCTTCTTGGTGATCAAACAAGTCATCTATCCGTGGTAGTGGATACTTGTTTTGATCGTCACTTATTCGGTTGGCGGTAGTCTATGCACATCCGCATAGTACCGCTCTTTCTTCTTTACAAAGAGTACCTGCGTTCCCCATGGCGTAAATACTTGGCCCGACAAAACCTCGGTCCAATAACTCCGGATTTGAGCCTTAAGCTCCACTAATTCTTTAGGTGCCATCACACGGAGCAATGGATACGGTGCGATTCCGCAATGTGATCTATCCGAACTCTACCTCCGGTCGGTGGCAAACCCTAAGCTCCTCAGAAACACATCAACAAATTCCCCAACCGTCCGAACGGTCTCCACAATGATCTCCTTAGCCTCCAAGGCATACACATGCACCATATATGCTTCGCAACCCTTTCTAACCATTTTCTCGGCTTTGAGCAGATACCACATTGGATGATAGTTTCTCCTATTACCGATCGAACTACTTCATCACCCTCGGTGTGTTGTAACCATGCGCTTAGTCATGCGATTCAACTTCACCGATACTTACCCACCGGTCCATTCGAGAATTAGATCGAACTCCCGAATGGCGCTCCATCGATCGCCTCAAATACTACCCTTGAGTTCTAGAGGTGCGCCTCTATACGGTTTATCTACCACTACAGAGTGACCTAGAGGCTTATTACGGTCATCGCCTAGAAGATATCTTAGAGTCTAAATCCATTGTCTCTACTATACTATCGGCAACATAAGAGTCGTAGAACCCACATCAATTAAAGCAAGATAAGGAGAACCAAAAATCAAAAGCGCTGGGTTATGACGTCGGCAAGGCCGCCCCTCCTCTCGCCTCGCGGCATACACTAGCCCATTTGCTGGCCTCCGAACTACTCACGCACCTCTGCCTGGGTGCTCCACGGCCCCGACGTAATCAAGTACCTCCTCGCCATTACCTCGGCCCCTGCGGCGGTCCATTATTTCAGATTGATTACTACCGATTCTGGGTGAATTCTAGCCAACTTGCGCGGACAACCCTCACACGGTGGTCCAACGAGCCACACTCAAAACAACCTCTACCATCACCCAACATCCTCCCGGTGAGCCTTTCCACAAGCAGTTTATCTGCGGCGGTCCCGCTTAGCAAGAACAAACCTACCCGATCGATTCGCCCACTCGATCTAGCCCTTCTTCGATTGACACGATGACCCGAAGACCCAAAACTCCTTTTATGACGGTTCCTATCCATACCCCGCCTCACGAGACTCTTTAATGCCTCGGCAACCTTCGCCTTTTCAACCGTAACCGCAAATTCACGCTCCTGTGGGCGCAATCAACAATCTTAACTTCGTCCTCGCAGCCATCCTCGAAACGAATGCACCTTTCCTCTTCAAGAGCCACCATACCTCGCATACCGACTCACCTTAGAAACTCGGCCTCATACTCCGTCTGATTTGCTCCCTCGACTAACCTCGAAATGCTTTCCTCTGCTCATTTATGTAATTAGCTCCGACGCATTTCTTCCGATAAGCGGCCGAAAATAGTCCCAAGTCGATCTTCTGCTGCGGTATTATCACTAATCGTGAGCCACCATCGATATGACTCATCTCGAGAAGTGATACGATCCCTTTAATTTTTCTTCTACGGTCAGGTCTAGATCATCCATGATCCGCCTGTCGCTTCGGCCAATACTCAAGAAGGTCTGGAGCAACACCGAGACACCTCGAAGAATTCAAATTTCATTTGTTCAAGTCGCCGAGCACGCATTTCCTAGCTCCCACGCCCCCACCGCTCCAGCTACCTTCTCTAAACCCGCGAAGATCGCTCGTGATCTTGATCATCGCCATCTGTTCTCGAACTCACCACCTCCACTGGTATGAATCGGTATCTCATTCTCTCAACCACCGCCTGTAACCTACGGCTCGAAATAGTCATCCTACTGGCGACCACGCCCACGACCACGCCCACCTCTGCACTCATGACTAAATCTCGTCGATTAAAGAATTTTATGTATCGGTCATTATTCCACCGTGTTTAAAGCAAAGTTTTATGAATTTTAAAGAAGCTTTGTTTTCATGAGTCCACGAGTCCTATTAGTCTCGATCTCTAAAGTAGTCTTACTAGCCATCCAATCATGTCAATCACAACAAATAGTACAGGTACTTACAGGCGAATCGGTGCTTATGACTCGGTGCCATGCCCTTCAAACCATACTTTAAAAATGAATACTTGAAAATTATAGTTTTAAAACATTTTGGGCCTCGGGCCCACACCGAAGCTTTTGAACTTAGCTCGATACCATTAAATGTAACACCCCAAACCCTGACGGGACACCACGTCCGAATCGGTATGTTACGGGGAAACATGTTTGTGAGAGGTTAAATTTTTCGCTAAAAGCCGAAAGTGAAAACACGTTGTATTTTGAAGACAATTTGAGTAGACTTGTTTGAAATCGGATGGAGTATGTGAAACCCGAGATTTTTGAAATCTTAACTGAGATGTGTGGCTAAATGAGTTTAAACCATTTAAACCTTAATAGTTTCTTAGTGTTACTTAAAACCTTATTAGACTTAGGAGTAATACAAGTTTGATTTGAAAATCACTTGAATTTGCTTACTATAAAGACATAGTGTGATACCCGATGGTATGGTTTAAAATCACATTGCGTTATAATTTTGAAATCATTATCTTTCCAAGTTTTAGTAAAATTTATACCAACTTGTTTTGTTAAGGCATATTAAAAATCTAATTAAAACATAAACATCACCAAAACATAAATTAGAGGCCTTTGTACAAATCCAATATAAAACCCAAATAAAGTAAATAAGCTAAAGTACCCAAATTCAATAGTCCTTTATTAAAGCATGGCATGTGCACCCCGAGTCCATCCGGCTCCATGTCCGCTTCACGAGTCACCGAAATGTCAAAGGAGAGGTGAGTCAAGTGACTCAATGTGTAAATCCCGCCCCAAGAACAACATGCTAACACACATCATACAAAGCAACATAATTAATGCAACCCGATCCTAACCATCCATACCGCCTTTTCTACCCGTGTGGTACCAAACCACGGTGGTGCCAAACCACCGGTGACATATAGTCACAATGTGTTACCAAAACACCGGTGTCCCAAAGACACAATATCTCATCAATGTGGTACCAAACCACCGTGTCCCAAAGACACAATTGTGCTACCAAAGCACGGTGACCAAGTCACAAATCCGATGATGGGGCCAACCCATCGTGTGATACCAAATCACTAGCAGACAATCCCATATCTCATGTGGGGCCAACCCACTGTGGTTAAACCACGAGGACAAGTCGCAATGAGGTGCCAAACCTCCGTGACCCAAAGTCACAAAGTGTGCTACTAAAGCTTTGGTGCTCGTCAAGACAAAATATCACTGCTCCCTCCACTCGTATCACCCATCAACATACCACACTCATGTAATCATGCATATCATATAATCATGCATATCATGCTATTATGTCTAACCTCATATCCCATGTCACATATAGCCACAGCCATGGTATCACATAGATCATCAGTAAACTCATAATAATAATACTGACTTACCCGAGTCCAGAATCATACCCATTAGGGTACCATATCAATCATCACTGTTTCATTAATCATCACACAGGTTATTAATCATATTACTAAACAGAAGTGTGTTAGTTTACACACCTGGTAAATACGAGTCTAGAATCCAACGCAAATGATCTAAGTCCTTCGATTACTAGATCCTTTTAAGATGATTTGGTTTCCTACCAAATCCGAATCACCCAATGATTCTCCTTAGCAATCGGCTACACCATAAAAGATGAACAGTTAATCTTTTGCTACCTTTTGCCTTAATCGAACCTAAAAAAGATTGAAATAATAACAATACCATGTACTTACCCCTACTTACCAATCGATTAACAAAAGAATAACGATTCCCTTGCTTAGCTTTCACACTCCAAAGACCCTATAACAAAGAGAGATTAGAATCCTTCCAGCATGACCCTTTCGGCCCTTAATCAACCAACCTTGACAAAGTATAAGGAGAGAAAGGAGATGACCATTCGGCCAAGGACTTACCAATTCCAACCGATGGAAGGAAGGCCTCCAAACACCACTGATACACGGCCAAGACAACCACTAGAAGAGGGATAGATTCGCCAACACCTTGATCAAAAGAAGGAAAGAATTCGCCAACCAAAACACTAAGAGAGGGAGGTATTCGCTTAAAACTCGTAAGTACAACAGAGGAAAATGGTTTAAGAAATGAGAAGGAATCGCCAAACAAATGAGAAAGGTTCGGCTTGAGTGCTTAACACCCTTACTTTGGCTTTGTACAATTAAAGAAAGAGGAAGAAAATGTGAGAAGAAGGGATATAGGTTTCGGCTTACACAATTGAAAAAGAAAAAGTGATGAATGAGCACATTCGGCTATCAAGGAGTTTGAAGAAAAAATAAAACAAATTCGGCAACTAGGCTTTGACTTCACGAAGGAAAGATGGAGGAATTTACTTGGAAAGTTTCGGCTTGCTTTTGAGAGAAAAAGAATTTCGGTTTACCAAAAGAAGAAATGGGAAAAGGAAATGTTTTTTTTTGACAAAAAGAGGGGACTTTAGCTTACCAAAAATGACCGAAAAAATACACCAAAGATGCAAAGGCATATTCTACCTTCCCTCTCCCACACTAAGCCGTCACTTCCCCTCCAACTCCCCTAAATTTCGCCACAATCCCCCAAAGCTCCCATTCACTCATTTGAAATGAGTGGACCAAGTCCTCCTCCCCACTTTGCTCTCCACCATCCAAGTCACCACTTGACCAAGTCCAAGGTAGAGTTTAAATCATCCACAACTCCTTCCTCCTATGTTTGTCCAAAATAAGTGACAAAAGGGACTCTGCTTGAACTCTGGACCTCCCTCACATGTGGATGACGCCACACCAAGCTCCTCCCTGCCACACTGTCACTCTTCACTTGTGCAATAAAATACCAAAGAAAACCCTTATACCCTAGCTCCAACAACTCCCCGACTTGACACCCAAAACCAAAATTTTCCCATTCACTTAAGCACACTCCTAGGCTACAATTAAGCCCTATAACACCAAATAGCAACACAAAGACACTAAACACATGCAATAACATGCAACAACAAAATAGCCCCTAACCCGGATATTACATTGCACTCAGAGTAGCGATCTGTTGACCTCGCGGTCCATCATTTCTTGACTTTTTTTGAAAGTTCTCGGAAGACCCCGAAGACCCAAAGCTTCTCTTATTCTTGCTCTGACCTCTGTCCCGGTTCTGTCTCTCAATCCGTTTAGCTTCTTCGGCAATTCTTGCCCTGTCCACTAAGATTGCAAAATCTCTTTCACGATGTGGAGCAATCATCACTCTTAACTCATCTCTAAGTCCATCTTCAAATCGATTTAACGTTCATATTCCGTAGCCACTATCCTCCGGCATAACGGCTAAGTCGCAAAAATTTCGCTTCATATTCACTATCGACTTGTTTCCTTGTACTAGATTCAAATGTCTTCCTCGAGAGTCGATGTAGCTAGCTCGACATATTTTCCTCAAATTTCACTTTAAAATACCCCCAATCCAGACGATCCACAAGGGTACTTTCCTTGATAGTAAGCCACCTTGGTAGGCTTCATCACGAAGAAGTGAAATAGCTCCCTTCAATTTCTCTTCGTGCATGCGGTCTATATCGTCCATGATCCTCTCGATCGCCTCCAACCAATATTCAGCTACATTAGGAGCTACTCCAGATACTCCTCCGAAAACCTCAACTCCATTCGATCTAAGTCTCTCACTCTGGACTTTCGAGATCCATTTCCGAACTAACCGCTACTCGTTCAAAACTCAGAAGATGCGACTTGTGATCTGCGTCACCTCCTTCATTTTGTTCTTGGAAGTCCGCCCTAACAATAGGGGTGGAGCTTCATTCTCGGAACCTTGACCAGACCGAATCGGTTCAAACATCATCCTTCCTCTTCCATGTCCACGACGACCTCGCCCCTAGAGCTCATGTCTACTACGTATCTTATCATTTTTACGAAAAGTCTTATGTATTAGAGTCTTTTCACTTCTTATTAAAAGAAAGTCTTATGAAACAGATATTTAGTAGTTTTTTCGTAGTAGTGCACATACACCTAGGGTCCATGTCTCTAAAGTTTCCTTAGGCTTATCAGACATTCATATCATTTATCAAATGAAGGTACATACCTGATGGATCTGGGCCGAGAATTCCGAGTGCCATGCTCTTATAAAACCATTTAACTTAAGAAAATTTTCAAAAAGTCTTTTGGGCCAAAATTTTGAAAACGTTATGGGCTTCAAAACCCAAGGCCGAGAGTTTAAAACTGGGCTCTGATACCAAGCTGAAACACCCCAAACCCGGCCCAAAAAGTCTAACCGGTTTTGGTATGTTCCTTGAGTAAAACTTTAGCGGAATTCCATTGTAAAGAAATTTTGTCTTTAAAAAAAACATTATTCTTAGGAGGAATTAATATAAAATCAAAAGGAAACCAAACTTAAGAAAATTTCCTTGAAAACATTTATATATTAAAGACAAAAACCTTTTTAAATAATTATTAAAAACCAATTTAGTTATTTAATGGATATTTATTCATAGCAAAATAAAAATAAATCCAAACACGAAATTAAAGATAGTTTAAAATGGCCTTATTACATAATATTGGCAACCCAAATTAAAGTCTAAGTAATAAAATTTAACTTAAAGAGTTTAAGTTGGAAAATCTCCACAATACTTAATACGAGCACTGGCCACCTCGAAATCCTTGCTGACCCGATCCATCGCACTACGAATTATCTGAAAAGTTATCCCATAAAAATGGGTGAGTTATAAACTCAATGTATAACACACACATTAAAAAGCCCATTTATCAAATGCTTTTAAGCCCAAAACTTTCACATATGGCCATAGGCCCACTTAATCAAATATTTAGCCCAAAGGCCCATTTAACTCATATTTAGCCCAAAGGCCCATTTTAGCTCAAATTTAGCCCAAAGGCCCACTTCATAGCAGATCAAGTAATAATCATACAATATTACATAATTATGCACATGGTATGAAATGCAAGCCCGGCCCAACCTAAATATCCATCCGCTACACACCCCCGTACCAACCAACACACCGTGGGGATTACTAAATCGACCCTCCATCCGCTACACACCATCGAAGGCGATTCTTTGCAGTCAACATGCACATCGCCTTATTGTGGCAAAGCCACCAAAGCAGATGTGACCAAGTCACCGATCAAGTCCAAATTTCAAATACGTGACCAAGTCACCAGATTCACATACGTGACCAAGTCACTGAGTCAATTATGTGACCAAGTCACCGGAGCCAAATATGTGACCAAGCCACGGAGTCAAATATACGTGACCGAAGTCACCAAATTCACATATGTGACCGAAGTCACCAGAAATGTGGTAAAACCACCAGAGTACTTCCTCCTTTAACAAATATACCCATATGCCCATGCACATACATATCAAATCAGATTTTCATGCTATTTATCTACAAATCATAATATAGTCATGCTTATTTCATGTTAATGCATATAGCAAAATAAACGGAATATTGAGGTAACATACCTGAACTTTGTATACCAATGATTGGTATGCACAAACAAACATATTATTATATAATCACTTTTTTAAAACATAAATCTATGGAAATTTTAATGTATGGTTACACACCTAGTAACAGTGAGAATAATACCCTCTAGCTCGTCCACACCTAAATGATTAATACACTCGGTTAGTATAAACTATTGTTAGCAAAAACTATACTTATAAACGATGGATCTAAATCCTTACCCTCAGATTCACGAATGATAGTTATTTGCGGTTTTTCTCCACTAGATGGATCAAAACCCACCGATATTCCACCAACGTAAAGTGGTTCGGTTGTACGCACTACTTCGAATAACCGATCCTCGTTTGCAGAGGGTCCACAACCGGGTGGAAAGTCTCTAACCCCGACATCGCTCTTCGCTTGTAGTTCGATGGTAAAGGAATACCTCCCTTCTTCCAAACACTTCGAACGGCTCTTTTCTTACCTATCTTGATGATCTTAGATCGCTCCTAAAAATAACTTAGATTAGTGATCCGTCTAAAAACAAAATTGATATAATCTAAATTAGTAATCTTACCTTGATGATTCGAATGGTCACTTAAGGGTTGTCCTCAACAAGATCTTTGTAAAAATCTTTTCAAGAGATTCGGCCTAGGAGAGAAATAAAAGATTATGATTTTAAGTTTGCTAAAGTAAAAAGGAATAATGAAAATAATTGATAAAGTCTTACTTTGAGTCCTTCAAGATTCGGCTTTAACAAAAAGAAAAGAAGATGATGATTCGGTCTTAATCAAAAAGAGAAGAGTAATGGTGGTTTCAATATGGTGGTTTCAGTTTTGAGGAATAGAAGGAAGAGAATGAAAGGAGAAGGAAGTAAAGAGAAAGAGGAGAAGAAAATGATAATGGTGATTTCGGCAATGAGAGAAAGATAAGAGAAAAATAAGATGAAAAGAAAAAGAAAAGAGAATATGATCAAAGAGAAGGGAGATTGACTATGGAGCTTAGATGCATTCGGCAAGAGGAGAGAAAGTGAAGAAGAATAATGGTGCTTAATCTTTGTGGTTTTTGGTTTCAAAAAGAAAACTAAATGGAAGAAAGAAAGTTGTATTTGGTTCAAGCAATTGAGGCTAAATCAAAAGCGAAAATGTACCAAAATGGCTAAGGTACATTCGGCCAAAATGAAGAAAATTGGTCAAAAAGATGAAAGCTAAAACAAAAGAGAGTTTTTACCTAAACTCTATGGCAAATTCGGCTAGGAGAGAGCTTTTGGTGAAAATGAGAAAAGATGGACAAACAAAGACTTTTGGCTAACTTTTCCCCCCTAATGGCAAAGCATAAATTCGGCCACATCAATGCCAACATATCCCCCTTTTTCCTCCTTGTTTCTTCCCTATCCTCTCTTGATTTGCTATCAAAGAAATAAACCTCTCCCTTTAGCCTCCATGCCGTCTAGGTTCATGGTCAATTGACCATGAACACATCCCCAAAACATAGCCCAATATCATGCCTTTGTCCCCCTTCATCTTATCACCAACTTATGATTTCATGCCTTAAGTTTTTAACTTCCTTTTTCACATGGTCAACTAGCCAAAAATGGATGAAAGCTCATCCACTCTAGAATATTCTTGGCCGACACTTACAAGGAAGAAAACAAAAAAAATTAAAAATCTCCCTAATGTTAGCTAGGAGATTCGAACCTTACACCTCAAGCACACATCCATGCATCTTAACCACTTTGCCAATTACTTAACTTATGCTAGAACTTCTTATCATCAATTCTTAAGGCCTTATTAGCTTAGTTCTCTCTCTAATTAATAGAAATTAAAAGTTTAACAAAGCATTCACTTAATAAATGAAGCTCAAATAACTTCCAAAATTGCACTTAATAATGATTAAGCATGCAACATCATTCAATTATGTAAATTGCATAACCCCTAATTATCAGGATGTTACATTCACATTTTGGAAAAAGGTTATTACGTTTTTAGGGGAACCTCGTATTGATCAATTCATAAGAGATAACATCTGAATAAAAGAAAAATCCATATTATAATCTCGGAGGCCTTATTACATAAAAAATTCCCAAATTTAAAATAAGTTTAAAATAAAGAAAAATGGAGTTTACTAAAGAAGTAACGCATGGCCACCTCAGAGTCTACCTCAGCTCCAAATCCACAACTAGGGGTTACCTGCAAAATTAAGCAGAGGGGTGAGTCACCAAGACTCAGTGTGAAAATCCCCATATAACTCAAACTGGGCCTTAGCCCATTCGGTATGGCATATGTCACATGTATGCAATGCAGCCCAGCCCAATCTCACTATCCATCCAAACACCCGTGGCATTATGCCACTGTGGTTCTTTGACCACCGTGGTCCTAGACCACTCATGACAATAGTCACTCGTGACAATAGTCACTATTATATATACTCGTGGGGCCAACCCACTGTGGTACTTGACCACTGTGACGATCTCTGATAAATTACGCATACGTGGGGCCAACCTACTGTGGTACTTGACCACCAAAACAAGTCACTGATTAAACATTCATGGTTTCAACCACCGTGGTACTTAGACCACTCGTGACAATAGTCACTCGTGACAAAGTCACTTGATTATCACTTCCTCCTCTTTTCAATTCCCGAGCCCATGCTCTTTACATCGTGCACAATATGCATGCAACCAATATCACAGTGTGTAACAGATCATATCTCATGCAAGCATAACATCAAACTATACATACAGGTATATTATCAACAATGTCAATATCGAAGAACTTACCCGGCATCTCCAACCTTACCCATGAGGGCATTTTGCCTATCACATCAGTTATTTTGGCTTTCAGCCATTACAGTTAATAACACAATAAACAAAGAAGGCGTGCGAGTAATACACACAATTACGCTAATCAACCCCTAAGGGTATAACGATAATTTTACCCACCGAGGGTATTTTAGTAATTTACCTATTGGTAATTCTACTCATAAATAATCCATGTATGTAGTGCATCTCGAACATAATCAATCATACAATTAACACAGACAACATTAGTACTACCACGAGGGTACAACGGTCATTTGTCATTTAGGGGTAAAACGATAATTACACACTAAGGTATGTCGGTAATTTTGTAATCTGGGGGTATTTCGATAATTTTGCAAACCAGGGGTAATTCGATAATTTCGCAAACCATGGGTAATTTGGTAATTTTGCAAACTAGGGGTAATTCGGTAATTTCAAAAACTAGGGGTAGTAATTTTGCAAACCAGGGGTAATTCGATAATTTCATAAACTAGGGGTAATTCAGTAATTTCAAAAACTAGGGGTAATTCGATAATTTTGCAAACTAGGGGTAATTCGGTCATTCACAAATTAGGGTATTTCAGTAATTTTACAAACCAGGGGTATTTTGATCATTTTACAAATCAGGGTATTAACGACCCAACAGAAGGTCCATTGTTGCCTTGAACGACTCAAGTATTCTAAACAGAGATAATAATACGAATGGGCCTAAGGCCCATTCTCAGCCCAAGTGGTCCTACACGCTCGTGTGGCCCATTTAGCCCAAACCTAGCCACATCTATGAGATTCACATAGTCTAGTTCACTATCTACTACTCAATCATACAATTTACTCATATTGGCCCCCAGGCCCATTGGGCCCACTTGGCCCATTTCGGGCCATCGTAGCCCAACAGCCTAAACCTACAAGAACACTACTGATGGCCTCAACTATTGCGTTGAAGCCCAACACGTGTGCTCGCATGCTTGTGTGGATACTATCGTCGTGTGACCGGCATTTCGGCATTTTCCTCTCTACAGCTAGAGTAGGGCGAGATACACACCTGATAGGAATCTGAAGTTGCTAAACTGCGCTCCGAGCACTCCTACATCCAACGCCAACCAGGTATGCTTACTTTCCTCCTAGACAGCTCTATATATAGCTAGCATCTCACCTTCCTTCTTTGTATCTTTCCGATGTGGGATCCCTCCGTCAAGAGAGTTTAAATCCAACTCAAACTCTTGCCGTCCAGTCCGCAAAATAAATACTCCCTTGCTTATCATGAGATTCGAACCCAAGCTCCCCTGTAGCATAATCCACGCCGCAAGCCACTTTACCAACTAGCTCCTTGTGTGTAACATCATGCGTAACTAAATATAAACCTATGGCCAAATTCTAAAGTCCATATAAAAAGAAAACCAAAATGCAAGATCCAAGACTTGAACCTTGGACCTCCTTCCTTCCTTGTAGCGTCACCCCCTTAGCTCTTATATGGCGCCACTTTGCCACTACACCACACACTCCACTTGTGTCATTCACTCCACATTTTATTCTTAAAGCCTACTTACTAACTCTCAGGGTTTTATTCACCTAAAACCAAAATTTTTCCTAAGCCCAAGTTTGATCTCGGGACTTCATAGAAGCCCCCTAACCTTCTAAAATCACTCACCTACTAGATCCAAATTGCATTAAATCCGTTCTTTTATTCTCAAAAATTTTAAACGTTACTACACTCAAGGCCCATTGGGCCCAATCCTACTAGGCCCAACTTTGGGATGTTACACGTGTAGTCAATGAAATGATTATATGCATGGTATATAAGAGTATTGGTTGTGCAAATTAGTATAGAAATTGGCATGAATAGAAATGAGATTGAATGAGATGATATGTGGTTCTTTTGACATGATTTCGATTGCCAATTGTGTGTGGAAATAGGCTTGTATGTTCTTGTAGGTATGACTCAAGTGTGGGTGGCATTTTGACCTAGCAAATTGCCTATTTTGCATACACGGCCAAGGGACACGGGCGTGTGTCTCTGCCGTGTGGCTCAAGGGACACTTCGAAGTGTGCTTGGGCAGGTTACACGGTCGTGGCACACAGGCGTGTCTGGTGGCCGTGTGGATAAGTCAGTATACATGCTCTGTTTTAGCACGACCAGGACATATGGGTGTGTCTGGTACACGTGGGGGGCACACGACTTGCCCACATGGGCACGTGACCTCTATAACTTAGAAAAGTTTTTTTAAAATTTTTGAAAATTTTAGTATGTGTTCGATTTAGTCTGGCCCTATTCTAAAGCATGATTAAGGTCTCATTGACCTATAAAAGGGACATTTTGATTGCTATTGATGAATTGTATTATGAAATGTCTGTAAAAGTTTTTGATCTGTCTAGTAACGCCTTTGACCCTAATTCGATGATGAATACGGGTTAGGGGTGTTACATTTGACTGGTATTAAAGCTACGATTTAGCTGATTCTCGGACTAACGTAGCATGTAAGAGTCTAGCTATACATGCCATATATCTGAATTGCTATAGTGTGATGAATCCTGACGTGAAAAATGTGATTTTCGTATAGTAATGGATCCCAAAAGAGCCATAGGTGATGATGTAGAAAGCAATGCGCCTGCTCCCGCTTAAAGGATAGCACCATCTGATTCGAGACCTGCTACGAGCTATCAAGAAGGAGAAGCTAAACAAGCTTTCTTCTAGATGATGGGTGAGTGGTTCACTCAGTTTGTGAGAAATAACCCGATTGTTTCACAACCTCCACCCCCGCTTAATCCCCCTCAGACATCTGCTATGCCTCGACTATGAATCTGAATCTGTTGAATAAGCCTCCGGTTGACAAAATCCATAAGTATGGGGCTGAAGAGTTTAGGGCCACTAGTGATGACGATGCTGAGAAAGCTGAGTTTTGGCTAGAAAACACTATCCAGGTATTTGATGAGATGCCTTTGACTCCAGAAGAAAGTATTAAATATGTTGTATCTTTGTTACGAGATGCGACTTATCAATGGTGGAAGACTTTGATTTTGTTGTTCCGAAAGAATTTTTCCCAATCACAGAAAAACAACGTCAGAAAAGATTGGGGAAAATTTTGAAAAAAAAAGAAATAAAATAAAATCTATTTTAAAACCCATTAATTTTCTAACTCCCCACTAATTCACATCCAACTACACTAGTATCTCAACTACACCAAAACACTGACACAAAACTGAGAAAATAACATCTTCACTAACACAGGGATTGAATACAGGACCCCCAGCACACCAACTCCTTATCAATCGAACCAACAGGCTCAATTTGATATGGATTAACAGACAATTTTATATAAGCCCACTCAACAAGGGTAAGGCTTGGATAAAAAATAACAAAATTTATCAAATGTGAGACATGAACCCAAAACCTCATACACACACCTAGAACGCTTAACCACTGAAATAGATACACACTTGTGTTAGATATTTACAAAAACAGAGATAAATTATTCAGGGCGTTACAAGTTCACTTTAAATTTTACAAGATTTATTTTATGTTCTTAGTCTTTGAATGTGTTATTTTTTGTAAGTGCTAACAGTGAGGATTTCGTAACTTTTCCTTGCTATATGAGTGTTGTGAATTTTAGATTCTTTAATGGAGAGACCTACATGTTTTGTTTGTGACAAGCCCATTCTCAAATGATGTTCATGATGTTCATGATGTTCATGTGAATTTTAAGATTTATTAAGGAAAATTGGAAGATTCGCCAGTATACTGTGAGAAAGCAAAAAATAAGGTGTGGGTCCTAAACTCAAAAACTTAGTGAAAAATGATAATTTTTTTATATATTTGATGATTTAGCATGATAATTAGAGTGGAATAATAGCCAAATAATTAATTTTGTAAGTGGCCGAACCAAATAAGTTTCGAACCCTAAAAGATTGATATGTTAGCAGAGTTGCTAGTTTGACAGTGTGACTGTGTGAATGGTATTGTGATGTAAGATTGTGTTATTTGGTATGATATTGATTGTTTATATAGCATGATTTGCTGAGATATGAATTTATGCAAGATATAATTGCATGGATAGTTTGCTATGTTATATTAGAAAGGTTGCTATTCATGCACATTGGAAAATCGCAAAAGTATGTAGAGTTGTGTAATGTTGAATGATATTATCCTAATGGTAATTTGAAATTTGGAACACTGTTTCCATTTACTGCAAGTATTTGATTATTGAGGGCTAATAAACCATAAAATTAACATATTTTAATCCTACATTTAGTATGCTTTTTGATGATTTAGCCCTTGATTTATATAAAAGGTGCTTGTAATCCTTTCTTTTCATGTCAAATACTCAGGAAAGCACCTGAGGAGAAAAATAACACAAAACGGGCTTAAAACGGAGTAATTGGGCCTTAGCAATAAATCAACATGGCTTGGCACAAAGCCTGCATGGTCGTGTCTCATCGATTACCTAGAGCACGGCCGCGTATCATCTCATTACCACACACGGGCGTGTCAAGCGATCTACATGGCCGTGTCCCAATCGACATGTAACACCCCTAACCCGTATCCATCGCCGAATTTGGATTATGAGGCATTAACGAACTAGACTCAGTTCATCACAGTTATTCATCACTATTTATAATACAGGCTATAATTCTTTAACATTTCAATTTTATTTGCATTCATGATTCATTTATTCTATTAAACCAAATACACATATTTGATTCTCAATATCCAACAAATAGCTCATACATAATCCATACCCTTGTTTTATGCTAATCAAGACTTATAAATACCAATACCAAATTATACATGTTTCATACTTCTAGAATCCGAACCATCTGGCCATTGAGTCTAATACATTCAAACATTTTAAACATAACCATGCATCTATCATTCGCTATAAATATATATATATCAAATACGTGTCAACACACCTAATTCATTAGTCGAATATCAGCATATAATTTCATAACTTATTCACATATGCATATCAAAATATATATATACTCATAATACTCTATTAAATATCCATTCACATATGTGAAATTAGAACATAATAATACAATAGAACATGCTCCTAATGCTATTGTAATATGCATGATTCCTATATATATATATATATATATATATATTACACATAAATGATCATCTTTATATAACCACATACAATTGAAATGTCTTTAAGCTACGCTCATTTTATCATAGCCACATTGATGATTCACCACTACAAAGATTATTAATTAATATACCAAATACATATGCTCTATAACACATACAAAATACATATGTAACTAATTCTTTACCATGTAATCGGTTCTAAATTCCCCCCTTTCCGATGTTCAACCCAAAATAATCATAAACATTTTTGTTTATTATTCATTGTCGAATCATATAATCATGAAGAACATGCATCTAAGCCACATTTAACCTCCAAGCATAATATACAAGCATATTGTAGCAAAGATTGGATAATTATTATATCAAACATACGAATGATGCTTAACCAAAAGAAATAGCCTTATTCGCAAGGCTATATATATATAATTACAAAATCGAACATCATTCATTCAAACCATAATTCACCCTATACATGCCTTTGATTCAAAAAGTAAACTTAAGTACCAAAGAGAGTGATAGTGTGGTCAGCTTCCTTGACGATCCCTTGAGCCTGTAGCTGAATCAACGATCTATAAAATAGTAAGACAAACACATACAGAGTAAGCTCACTAGCTTAGTAAGTCTTAAGCAATTGGTAATACAACGTTCAAATACTTATACATTTTAATTGTTACCATTGACATTGAAAATAAACATTTCGATATACAAATTCATACAAGGCTGAATACCATGGTTCATTAACCTAAATAATTTCACTTCTTTACCATAAACTTGTATTGTAACAGATTGAATTTGACCCTAGTCGGAACAGTGGTTTTGGGACCACGAATCCAAGTCCAAGAAATATTTTAATATTATATTTTGAGTCTATTATATGTGAATTAATGTGTGTGAAAGTTTCGTAGAAAAATTTTATTGTTTAAGTGCTTATGATAAAAAGGACTTAATCGCGTAAAGCGTAAAAGTAGCATACTAAAGTGAAAGGTGTTAATTTGAGCATGGCTTTATAAAATGAGGTATAAAAAGGGTAAATAACCCATTTTAAGGGTTAGTGGCCGTCCATGGACAAGTTTGTCCTTAAATTATATTGTTTGGTTATTTTTAACTTAAGGTTGATTAGGTAATTTAATAATAATGTATTATATGTTAAATAAAACAAAAACAAATGGTCATTCTCATCTTTTTAGTTGATGGCCGAATGTTGAAAGAAAAAAAAAAGAGTCTTTGTTCTTTGATTTTCGACAATCGAAGGCTTGATTTCAAGGTTAGTTTGAACTCGGTTTTTGTTAATTTTTATGTTTTTGAGATCGTTGCTTCAAACCATAATGACCCATGTTGAAATTTTTGAATCTAAGCATGCTTGAAATTGACTATTGATAGGTTTATATGATTTTAATGTTTGATGAATTTAGATGAAAGATAGGTTAAAAATTAGTATATTATGTGTTGGAAGTTTTGGTGAATTTGTGTTTTTAGGGCCAATTTGTAAAAAAAAATTTAGAGGGGCTTAATTACAAAATAAATGAAAGAAATAGACTTGTATAGTCCTTATACATATTCGGCCCTTAAGGAGTATGGGGAAATTTGATGTATTTTGAGTTTTATGCAAATAGGACTAAATTGCAAAGTATTGAAATAGTAGGGGTAAAATGGTAATTTGCCCGTTTATGTGTTTTGGGACTAAATTGAGATGAAATGTATTTGAATGATCTAAATTTTAATGTGTATTAGATCAAGAGCAAAGAAAAACGGAATTAGATCGGGAAAGACGAAGGTTCTCGAATAAGCCGGAATTCATGCGGACTATCGACAACCGAGGTAAGTCTTCAATTGAAATATATCAAAGAATTATTTATGAATATATTAAATAATAAGATTTGATGAATTTTAGTACATATTTATGTCATGGCGAATATATATATAGGTATACTAAATTGATTATTAAAATTGATTATGTGATGTGAATAAGTGTTTCAATGTGAATTGTTGGATTGTATAATGACATAATGATTTTATTGGTTTAATGTGAGTGAGCTCAATCGAATTGGATATATATATATAATAGTTATGAAGTGTTTATGGAATGTTTGACCACAGTGATATGTTTCGGGCTTTTACGCCTAGCAGGCCTTGTGCTTGGGTGTTACTTATCGGGCTTTTACGCCTAGCGAGCCTTGTGCTTGGTGTTACTTATCGGGCTTTTATGCCTAGGGCCTTGTGCGGTGTTACTTATCGGGTTTTTACGCCTAGCAGGCCTTGTTGTTATTTATCGGGCTTTTACGCCTAGCAGGCTTGATGCCGGTGATGTGTTTTACAAAAGAGAAACCGAATTTTGTTTAAGGCAAAATATAGCTAATGTATCTAGTTAATGGCTCAGGTAAACATGTAAGGTATGTTACGTTTAATTTTACTTGAGTCAAGTAAATACTATGAGAACAGTGTTAAGTACATTGAAGGTTAAGATTGATGTGAATAAGCATTATATGATTTAATTTGAGTTTGAATGTATTATTATTATAGAGATTCGGTTTACAAATGGAAATGTTATGAGCAAAAGAAATTTTAGTATGTTAACATGGTTGATATGAATCCTGTATTCATACGATTTGGATCATATGATTCTTGTAATATACTTAGTTTATGCTTCGAAGAGATACAGGTTTATGGATTGATGTATAATTACTTAGATTAATGAACCATTAGTATTCTACCTGTATAAATCAATATACTTAAATGTTTATGTGCAATGTCTTAAGTTGAATAATTTAAATGTTTAATGTTTGAATGTTATATTATCAGTAGCTTAGGACTTACTAAGCTAGTAAGCTTATTTGTGTGAAATGTTTTCCTCTGTTTTATAGACTAGGTGCAGGCTACAAACTCATCGGGATCGTCAAGAAAGTCGTCCACACTATCAATCTAATTTGGTACTCTTTCATTTTGTTTTTCGGATGGAGGCATGTATAGGAAACACTTGGTCTTTGTATTGATGAAAACTTTTTGTGTTCATGTATATAATAGCCATGCGAATATGGCTAAATTTTTAGTTAAGTATGTTTTCATGCTCTTGTTATAATTGTCGGGTTATGTCGTTAATGTTTGTGCAGTTTTAATCATAGTTTTAATAGAATATGATAAGGAAATGTTTGTTTATGAAATGAACCTTTGAGTTAGGTATGGTGGTATGATTAATCAATGGCATACTCGATTATATTGAACCATAGCTGTGTTTGTTCATAGTTCGATGATGTTAGGATATTATATGAATGTTTTAGGTATAAGTTATTTTACATAAATGAGTAAGATGTATGGATAATATGAATTGTATGTGGGTATATTCGGTTATAACCTAGGATATATCGAATATATATATGATAGATGCATATAAAGGTTAGTTATGTCACTTAGGCATAATTTGTTTAATTGTGTAATATCAATAATTAAATATTCATGTTTAGCTTAAATGTGAAATGTAGAAATAAACCCCATGAGTTATGTATTCGGCCATACATGGAATTAAGTAGAAAATATTTTTGATTTAGGATTTCATTTGTACATGGCTAATAAACATTATATGCTTGGTTGAATATGTCATTAATATGATAAGCTCATGATTCATGTATGTATTTTAAGATATGTACATTGACTTGATAAAATGATATAGAATTGAAATAAATCTGATTGAACCTTGAGATATGATTAGTATATCCGGTGTGATTAATATTTTAAGATTAATATTTAAATTAGTAAAGCGATGTATCTGTATATGTATTTGTGGATAGGTTCCATGTGATTATATGATTATATGAAAGCTGTATTTCCTATGTAAATGCATCATAACCCTAATCCGGTTACGAATATGGGTTAGGGGTGTTACATGTATCTTATCAAAATACAAGGTAAATGTATTACATTAATCACATTGCTTCAAATCATATAAATACAACATTCACATCAACTATGTTATCCCACTCAAAATCTTATCACTTTAAACATTTCTATTCATAATCAAATTTACCAAAGTATTACATTCAAACTCAATTTCAATCATATAATACTCATACACATCGGTCATAAGCTCAATTGCACATAACCCCATTCATATCTTATCATTCAAATCCAAGTAGTAGTAAACATAACTTACCTTACTCTCGGTAGATGTAAAAAGGGACTTATGCTTACCCGAGCGTTTACCCGATGCATTGACTATGTTTCACCTTGAATAATTTAAGGTTTCTCCATTTGAAACGCGTCACTAGCATCAATCTTGCTAGGCATCAAAGCCCGATATATAACACCGGCACAAGGCCTGCTAGGCTCAGAGCCCGAAATAAGTCACCGGCACTAGGCCTGCTAGGCTTAAAGCCTGAAATAAGTCACCGGCACTGGGCCTGCTAGGCTTAAAGCCCAACCTATTTATCGAATCAATTCATCAACTTACATTTCTTAACCCATACATCACTATCAATTCATATTCACAAAACCAATTCACCTGTCATATCAAATATACTAATTCATTTTGCATTTCAAAACATATTCATTCCAAAATGGGACATACACATTCGGCTATCACATATTTCTTACTCAAATTAATCAAAAAAGTTCACTGCACACATTCATAATTATCTCTTTAATGAATTTTAACTTAAGAACTTACCTCGACTGTCGATGGACCGTGTAAATTGGCTATTCGAGAACCTTCGTCTTTCCCCGATCTAATTCCATTTTTCTTTGCTCTTGATCTAAACACATCAAATTCAGCTCATTCAAGTAATTTCACTTCAATTTAGTCCCAAAACACATCAAATATGCAAATTACCATTTTACCCTTAAAGTTTCACATTTTTACCATTTAGTCCTAATTGCACAAAACACAAAATACACATAATTTGCACTTAATTCTTTAGGGCCGGATCTTTTATACATCCATACCAAGGCATACATTTCATTTATTTTGCAAATAAGCCCCTCTAAAAATTTATTATTGCAATTTAGCCCAAATACTCAAATTTACTAAAATTTCTAATACAAAACATACTAATCCTTAACATATCTTTAATTTAAAAATAACAAACACCAAAAACCACATGAACACATCAATGGCCAAACCTCATACACACATTAATCTCAAAAATTCTAGCATGGGTCGGGTAATATACGAAGCAACGATCTCAAAAACGTAAAAATTATCGAAAACCGACTAAAAATACATACCCGATTTAAACTTGAAATAGGGCCGAATGTAACAAGCTCTCACCCTTTTATTTCTTTCTTATTTTCGGTGATAGGAAGATGATGAACATGGTTTATTTTAAGCTTTGTTTTTATTATATATAACTTAATTACAAAAATACAAAAATAACCTTTCATTATAAAATAATTATCACATAAATATAAGGTTATTTTAGACATATGCCATCCACTCACTTAAATAATGGGCTAATTGCCCTTTTAATACCTAATATTATAAAGCCATCATCATTCTAGCACTTTACACTATAGCATGCAACTTTTACACTTTACGCGATTTAGTCCTTTTTGTTAAATTAAGCACACAAACGATTAAATTTTTATACGAAACTTTCACACACATTAATATACAAATAATAGAAACAAAATATAATATTAAAATATTTCTCAGACTTGAATTCATGGTCCCGAAACCACCGTTCCGATTAGGGTCAAATTCGGTCTGTTACACGACAGACCTGAAGCACGGCCTGGATCCCGACTTACACGACCGTGCCACAATAGTACCCAAAACAACAGAATCAAGGCATGGCCCAACCCCGATTGACACGGGCGTGTGCCATGGCCGTGCCTCTGCTACGGGAATGAGCAATTGCACTAGGATTTGGATGCTTGAATCCAAAGAAACATACTTCTAAGTCCACTTAAACATCCTCGGTGGAATTCTACTTGAATTAGGATACTTAGGAGCCAAGTAAAGCATCTCAAAGCCTATATAAACACCCAAGGTAGTAACTAAAAAGGGAGTTTGGCAGAAGCCAAAATAGGGGGTTTTTGGCAGAGGCTTTTGCCGAAGCTTTCATCTGTTAGGGAATCACTTAAAGATAGCCAGTTGATCCATCTCAAGAAGCCGGAACTCTATTCAAGACGGAAGATCTCTCCTTCAATTCCTTCAGGGAGTTTTAGGGATTTCTTATGTTTTGTTTTATCTTTTCTCTTGAGATGTTTTCTTATTTAGTTATGAACTAAACCCATTCAGATACTTGAAGGGGATGAAACCTATGATGGATTTTATTATTTGATTTCTAAATTATATGAGAAATACTTAGTTTGTTCTTAATTATGTTGCTTAATTTAATCTGATGTGCTTAGGTGGAGGAGGAATAGACCCTACCTAAGAGTAGATCTAGCATAGTTGAGTGGAGTTGATTAGGTGCCTAGAGATAGGGTTACGAGATTTTGCCAGATTAGGGTGAAACCTAATATGGGAATCCATTGATCGATTTACTGCTTCCTTAGGGGGTTATAAGAGAACGAGAGTTTCACTAATTAACCTAAGGTTAGACATTATTCTCCTCGAGAGAGGGTTTAATATAGGTTAGGGAGTCTCACGGATCAAGCTAAGTAAAGAAATCATATGGTTTGGGGAATAAATAATAAGTGAAGTCATATGTGGATTCTTCCTGAGGGTATTGTCTTCATCAACTGAGTTTTCCTAAAGTCTTTCTTCAATTCATTCTTTTGTCTTTGCATTTAGTTTAAGTATTTCATTTAGTATTATATAAATCAACCAATCACTCCATATTTCAGGCTAAATAATAAAAAGAAAGTGAGTAGTAGTACTTTTAGGTTCCCTTGGGTTCGATAAGATATTCTTGCCTAAACTATACTACTGTTCGATAGGTGCACTTGCCTCTATCATTGTCATAGTTAGTCTATAGGTTCGATCATTCTTTTATAAATATTAAAACTCGACTGTTTGACACGATCAAGGGCATGTTGAACATGTCAAATAAATGTGAAAAGTAGTGAGATGATTGTGTATGAGTTTTTGTGACATATTACATTTGCATTGGGATGAAATACCTTATGTTTGACAGAGGAGTTCCGTGGAGTACCAACAACATATTAAGTTCGCATTTATATGTAGTCAATGCATTGCACCTGGAGTACTGAGGGGATTGGTGATTTTATCGTATATTATATGTTATTGGCGATTCTATCACATTATTTGATATCCAATAGATTTTTAGCATTATTGATTATTCAGTGGTTATACAACATCGAGCTTTGCTCACATTTGTTGGATTTTGGTAGACGAGTTCTGGGGAACTTGTGGTGTGTAGCAAATGGTACGTTTAGGAAGATTTTTGCATTGCATCACCCTGATGATATATTCGAATTTTATTGATTTATGCTACGTATTGTATTGTGTTGTGTTGAATGGTATTGAAATTAATGATTGTTACTCAAATGAATGATGACCCATGCCTATACACTGTTTGGCATCAATTTAATAATGGCTATGTAATGATATGAAATTCCAATGATGGTTCTGTGTTCTTCTGTTAAACCTAATATGTTTCACTATATTTGATATTTACATCTATTTAAATAAATGTTCCACTCACACTGAGCTTTCATAAGCTCACCCCCAATAGTATTTAACTTTTCAGGTAAACCTCAAAATTAGAACCAGACTCGGCATTCGGAGAATAACCTTGGACCTTGGACTATTCTTAATAAGTATTATTAAGTCTTTATTGGTTTTGGTTTGTAACTTTTAATTATTTTTAGTCTGTGGCTTGGTAACTTTTGTTTTTTGGTTTTTTCATGCATGCATTACTCAAGCATAATAACAAAAAATGCATGATATCGGGCTTAAGTAAATTTTGACATTGTTTCCTAATTTCCACTGCATTGCAAATGAACCATATTTGAAAAATAAATCAATAAGGCAACTAAGTTTCCAAAATGACTTGAAACATGGTTTTTTTTTGCTACATTAGTTTAACATCGAGTTTTTACAAAGAAGAGTGACAAGAAAACGACTTTATTTCTTAAACAACACTATCAATAATAAAATGAGTCTTATGTATAGGTTATCTAATAAATGAACTCTTTTAAACAAACTCAAAGTGCATGTAACACCCTGGTTTAGGGGCTAGGCATGTTGGGTATAATTTAAGTTCTAGTAGGTTTTGGGTATGCTTGGTTGTGTTTTGGAGGTGTTGAGAACGCTCGGAGTAAAGCGGAAGACTTTGGAAAATTTTGGATTTTTAGTGGAAAGGGAATCGGGCCAAGGAGGCCTTAAGAATAATTTTCGGTAATTTATGGCACAAGAATGGCACTCGCAAAGTGGCTTCATGCTTATTGCTAAGAAATGGAAGTAGCGCCATTGAGGGCTTGGGTTCGAGTCCAAGTGGCAACAAAGGTGGTTTTAATATTTTTGGGTTATGGCGCTACAGGGATGGAAGCCTTAAAAGGAGTTGGGGCGTGTTTTGACACAAAGAACTCGTTGGTCAAGTGGCTAGCGTGCGTCACTTAGGCGCTGGAGGGAAGAGAGAGCTGGTTTGAAATTGGAGCAAAGTTTAGGCGTTTATATTTTGCTTGTGATGGGCTGAGGTAGGAAGGGTTTAAAAATAAATGTGGGGCTTTATGTCAAGAAATTCAATGTGGCCAAGTGGCACAGGCGTTGGGGAAAGGTGTGCGTGAGTTGGTCCTGAGTTGAACCAAGGAGTGGCGTTTGGAGTTTTTTTTTTTCCCTTTTGCAGCAGCTTGGTAAAGTGATGGACGGCACATGGGGAGCTTCAAAAAGGATAAGATTAGATTAGTGTTTAGTTTTTTAAATTCGGCTGGTGGGGAGTTTGTTTTATTTATTTTTTATTTGATAAACATAGGATTATTTTATTTAGTTTAAAATTTGTAAATAGAGATAATGGTTGCTGGTGGTTTAATTTTTTTATATGATATGGATAAAGTAGTTGGCTAATTCAAATCAATTTGAATTAGTGGCTTGGAGCTTTTGAAGTAGCAGCCGAAAGTGGGAGTCTTCAAGGGGGGAAGCATGTGCCGAAATTGCTATTTAAATGGGCAGCCTTCTTTCATAAATTTCTTTTGACCTTTGCCGAATTCTTTTAGTCCACATTTGGTGCATTTTGGTCACCATAGTCTTGTGTACCTAGTAGAAGGTTCAAGTGGAATTTTCTTATTTTTTCTACCTTGAAACGAAATCCTCCCAAGCGACTTATACCCTTGCCGATTTCTTCTTTGACCATTTAATCGTGGTTGCTTTTATTAATTCTCTTTAATCCCTTGATAGTGAAACTTCTCCTCTCCTATTAGTTTGCACCTTGGTGAATTCTAGGTGTGGTGTGGATCTCTTGATTCTTCTTCTCAATCGTTGGTTGCGTAATCGGTAGGTGGTGGTAAAGATCCATGTTTTAATCATTCTTTTACTATTTAAAAGCTGAAGGCTATTAAGGCTAACCATTCATGCGTTTTAGGTGTGGTCGATTACAAATAGGACCATTCAGTAGTCTTGAGATTTGTTTGAAATCAAATCACCTTGAGGAGCAAGGATATTTAGGGACATAGATCAATTCTCCGGATTCAAGATATTTTGGTAAGCAATATTTGGTAAAGGTTCAATATTTAGTTTTTGACGATTTGGTTAACAGTTGATTACGATTAAGTGACTTTCGATGGAGGCCAATACCGGTCTTGAGGAAAAGGAAAGCTCCCATCCCAAGTTTAAGAAGAGGTCGGTTTAATTTGTTGGGATTGGCCACGGGGTGTGGGCAATGACGCAGGAGAGAGCTATAGGCAGATAGCAGTAGTCTCGCTAAACGATAGCGTCGGGATTGAAGGGTTAGAGCTTCAGGTTATAAGGTGTGTAGTTAGACCATTGTTTCCGGGATTTGTATGATATCATTGTGCTATATGTTTACTAATGAATGCGATTGCCATATGTGTAATGGATACCCTAAAGGGGTATGATGACGACCAGTTAGTAGCAAATTGGCTAATATGTGATAATTGATTTTAACTATGTGAGCATGCCTATATTTGTGAATATCATGTACATGCATCATCTCAAACATCATATTATGTTACATGTGCATGGGTGGGTTTTTAAAAGAAGGCACGGTGTACTTGATGCGTGGTTGATGTCGACTTTGTGCTACATCGTGGATTGGCGCCGACCGAGGTCGCGTTGTGGATCTTTGCGATTTAGTTCGCGTGGTTACCTTGATTGATATCGGCTTTATGCCATATCGTGGCTTGATGGATTCTTGTGTGCTCCATCGTGGTTTGATGTTAACTATACGCTACATCGTGGATGGCATTGGTTGCCTTTTGGAGGAAAAAGAGGGTGACTCGATAGTCCCCCGGTGTGTGGTAGGTGGATAAGGGGTGTGTAACGGTTGGACCTTAGGATTGGGTTGGGTTTCATGTTGCATTGTTCCGTTATGAGATGCTATGGAAATGGGCCAAGCCCAATATGACATGTGGATTGGTATGTTATGTGAACATACGTGGAAATGGGCCAAGCCCAGATGTCGATGGATTAATGAGAAAAGGGCCGAGCCAGTGCTTGAATGTGGATTGAATGTGGGCCAAGCCAGATTGTGGTAATGTCTAAATGATTATATTTATATGTTGCATTTGATAATTGGGTTGATTTGTGGCTAGCATGTGGGTGGATATCAGTGGTTTTAATTACACAATGAGTCATTATGACTCACCCAATTATTTATCCAACATCGCAGGTGACTTGTTGACCGGACCGGGTCGGAGAGGATGCAAGGTGGCCCATGCAGAAGGAGATTAATTTAATTATTTTTAAGCAATTTTAATACTAAGTGTTTTGTTTAATATTGGTTGTAATAAGAGCCACTTTTGTTTAAAGTACTCTTTTATGGATGATGAAATTTATATCGTACTTAGAAATATTTTTACAAATGATTTATCTTTTAATAAAATATAATAAAGTTTTAATTCAAACCAAGCTTATTATTTAATAATTTTTAATGGAATTACTTCCCGAAAATAAACAAAATTTTCAAGTTTTATTCTAAAGACAAAGATTTTCAATCGTCATTCCGCAGTGACATAACCAGATCCGGTCAAGGCTCGTGGGCCGGGTTTGGGGATGTTACAGTGCAAATGTGATTTTTCTCTAAAATGAGTTTATTTGAAGTCTCCAAAAGTAACATAAGTTAGCTTAGCCATTTTGGTGGCTAATGTAGCCTTCTCAATCTAGTAATAACGTCTAGGTCAGGTTAGGGAGGTTACAATTACTCTACCTGTGGTAAATATTCTTTCTTGTTTGACTGAAAACAAGAATCGAGGATGAATCTTTTTGAAGAAAAAGGGATGATTCAAGCATGAAGGCCCAATTTCAAGCACATTAATGTTATGACTTTAGCTTTCCTCAAGGCCCAATTACTCACTCTAAGTCCAAATAGATTGGTGTCAAATTGGATGCATTAATCCACGAGTTTGTGACAAGAGGCCTTTAAGGAAGTATTTTTGAGAGCTTAAACATTAAAAACTCCATTTTGAGGGAGACTTGGCCCATGGATGCAACCCCAAAAGTTCAACCTGGTTGGAAGGTATTTTTAACCTTGGAATTGAAGTAAGCAACCCAAATCTCTCTTAAAGATTAGCTTATTTGGCTCACTTGAAGATTTAGTTGTTATATTTTTGGCCTCATTTGTCAATGGCCCAATTAAGGAGTTTATTTTTAAGCCCAAGTTCATTTGTTTTCTTGTAAATTTGGTCCATGCACAATTCCCATAAAGCTGACTGATGTGTCTCTAACTAACTATGATCACAATAATGGAAAGCACACCTATCGTTTAATAGTATAGCTATGGTAAGACCGGAAATATTGTATCCACAAGGACCAAGAGTACTAGTAATTACTATCTTCCAATTATCTAGCCTAAGAATTGGAGTGATTTATTTTAAACTAAAATTAATTAAAATCACGATAGAGAATGAATTGGGAAAATACATTTAGACAACTTTATGAAAGAGGCAATACCCAAGGAAGAATTCACTTAGATTTCACTTATTACTTCTGATTTATACGATTTATTCACTTGACTAAATTCTTAGAAATCCCTGATTTATGTTAATATCTCTGTCGAGACTAAGAACAATTGACTCTAGGTTGATTAATTGAAATTTCTTTCTAATTAAAACCCCTATTGTCGCATTAACTTGATCTATGGATTCCCTTATTAGATTTGACTCTAATCTGGCAGATTTACGTCGTCCTATGTGTAACATCCTGAAAAGGGCCTATGCATTTTGGTCTAGTTGTACAAAAAGACATCTTTTATGTGTTTTGGAATAAATTTGGAATGATTTTTGGAAACCTGAGAATGTATGGAAATGTTATGTTGGAAATAGGAAAATGACCATTTTTGGAAACCTAAGCAAATTAGGAAAGTGAACATTTTGGAAACCTAAGTAAATTAGGAAAGTGAACATTTTGGAAACTTGAAAATGTAAGAAAAATGGCAAGTTACAGAGCCGATCGAAAATTTTAGGAATCTTAGAAATAATGCAGGAATGTCAAATTTTAAAGTTCAAAATAGGAAATAAGGGCAAGAGGGCCTTAAAGTTAAAAGTTGGTGAAATTTGACACACAATCGGGCTTGGAAAAGTGGCCTGAAGGTGTCACTTAAGGCTTATGGAAATGGCGCCATGTGTAAGAGGAATGGGCCTGAGTTTGAGTCACTTGGAAAGCAAATATTGAAGGCTTTATTTTTGCTTCCAAGGCTAAGGGGTGGACGGCACCTATTCTCTAGAAAAGGAAGAGTTTTATTTCGGTTAAAACTTGATAAATTAAGTGTTAAGTAAAGGATTTTCTCTTAATAAGATAATTGAGGAGATATAGGATGGATTAAATACTTTTAATTTAATAAGGTGATGATTAAAAGATAATATTATCACTTGTGGGGGAGAGTAGTGGCCAAGTCAAGGACTCTTGGTCTAGCAATTTCAGTTAAAGGAGGAGAATGTAGGCTATTCTCTCATCCTTTCTAAGCCTTGCCGAAATTTTCCTAAGCTCTCTCCCCCCCTCTGCCGAATTTTCTTTAAGCAAAATCCATCCCCTCTTCTTCTATTTTCTTCTCTGTTTCTACTGTCAAAGCCGAATCTTGGTTGATTCTAAGCAAAGGATCAATCAACTACAACATCAAAAAGAGTAAGATCTGTGGTCAATCAAATTCTATTCCTTTTCTTTTTACCAGAATCAAGATATTAATCCCTATTATTGTTCATGGCCGAATCTACAAGGATCTCTCAAGTTTTTACAATTACCAAATATAAGGATCAAGGATCTAAGGTAAGAACAATTAATTTCTGTTCTTCTAATTCTTTTAATCAAGATCTAAGGAAATAACCTCTTTTATGTCTCTTGGCGAATATCAAAGGAAGAGTTTGGGATTTGATTCAAGGAATTTAAGGTGAGGCACATTCACCAAAGGCCAAATACTACTTATTAAAGTTAGATCAGATCTAACATATGAAGTTGTAGGGATTTCGACAGGCATATTAAGGAATCCTCTTCAGATTTGGAAATTGTATGGTAAGTGACATTCGGCCAAGGTTTGATCTTGATATTTGGAATTATTTTCCATTTATTCAAAAATTAGAAACTGACATAATTACCTGATTTAGTGGCTAGCCGATTTAAGGAAGGAATACTATCAATTTTGGCATTTGATTTACAATCTTTTAAATTCGGCAACAAGGTAAGTAATACAAATCCTACTTGGATTTGGTTTTTAAGCCAAATAAGTTTGTTAATATATTTTAATGGTTGGCCGAATATAGGAGTAAAAATCTAGATCGGTAGATCGTTCTTCGGGATTTCAAGGAATCTATTAAGCAAATCAGGTGTGTACGCACACTAACTTTCGATATTTCATATGGCAATTATTTTTATTATATGATTATAAGTAAGTATATGGATATGGCTAAGTACCCTAATGTGGTACAAGAGTACTCAGGTACGTTTCCTACTTCTGATAGGATTATGAAATATGTTATTTTATAACATGTGAATATATGTACATGAATATGAAATTAAGTATGTTATGCATGATATATATTTTGGGGCATTCGGGATTTATGTGAAAGGGAAGAAGGTGTTGACTTGGTCTCACTAACGTTATATGGTGACTACGGTCACAACATTTTGAATATGGTAACTCCGGTTACATTATCGAATTTGGTAACTTCGATTACATTATTTGAATATGGTGTCTAATGACACAAATTATATGGGCAATGAGCACGTCATTGCGGTGACGCCTTCGATGGTGTGTAGCGGATGGAGGGTTGACTTAGTAGTCCCACTTGTGTGATTGGCGGTACGGTGGTGTGTAGCGGATGGACAAATAGGCTTGGGTTTGGGTTGCATCATCATTTTATATGAATATGAATTTGATTTATGAACATGTATGCCCGATTTGTTGAATGTTAGTATTGTGTGCACATTGAGTCATTGACTCACCCATTGTGGGAATTATTTTCGGTGATGAACAAAGGATTTGAATGGGGACGGTAGACCTTGAGGTGGCCATGTTCCATTTGAAGATTCTATTTAAATTTGGACTTTATTTCTTTTAGTACCTTTAATTTTTATATTTGGGTTTTACTTGATGTAATAAGGCCATAAGGCCCGATGGATTTTTCTTATTCGCTTTACTTTAAATTGTTATGTTACGAACTATTATGACTAAAGGTTAAATGTTATTTTCTTTAAAACCCTAAAAATTATTTTGTCACCTTAATAAAAATTGGATTTACAAGATTAATTAAATGGGTTTCCAATCTAAGCCCAATCCACAACAACATTTTCTAAAAATTTTACAAATTTTCTCTAAGTAACGAAATTCTTTGAAACCGGTTTACTTTAGGAACATACCAGATCCAGTTCAGGCTCGTGGGCCGGGTGTGGGGTGTTTCACTATGTCTAGGATTGCATTCAACTCCACTTAATTGTGTTGATCTACTCTTAAACAGAGACTTTTGCTCCTCTGAATAAGTACATTCGACTTGAATCAATAACCTGAATTTTTAAAGTAATAATAAGAACTCACAATTAAGAATAAGAACAAGTATTTATCTTATAAATCAAATAGTAATAAGATCCATCTTAGGTTTCATCCCCTCAGGTATTTAAGGGATTTAGTTCATACTGATAGAGGGAAACATCTTAAAATAAGGAAAATTACAAAAATAAGAAAACCCAAAAAACTTCAAGAGAAATTGATAGGAGATCTTCAATCTTGATGGGGATCCTTCTTCCAAGCTGCTCCTAATGGCTGTCTTCGAGTATTTTCTACTTTCTACTCTGTGTGTCCTTTTAGGTCCTCCCCTAGGGTGTTTATATAGGCTTTGGAGCACTTTTCTTGGCCCACAAGTAGTCTTTTCCGAATAGAATTAGACTTGGGTTCGGCAGGGACACGCCTGTGTGTGTAGCTTAGGCCGTATTTGATTCTGCTCGTCACACACGACCGTGTGGTCTGCCCGTGTGCGATAGTCTAGGCTGTGTTGATTTCTAAGGTAGGCCCATTTTGTCCCTTTTTGGCCCGTTTCTCGTTCTTTTCGACTCCCTAAGCTCTCCTGAGTGTAAAACATGAAATTAAAGGATTAGGAGCATCGAATTCATCAAATCTAATGAAAATTCATCCAAAAATAAGCCAAGCATGGGGTCAAAATTATGGTTTATCAAATATCCCCACACTTAAGCTTTTGCTTATCCTCAAGCAAAATCCTCAACTCACAATCAAAATAAATTCTTCTCAACTTATAATTTTCATCAATAATGTTTTGAAATAATTCACACATAATAATGTATTGAGAATTCTACTTAAAAGAGCATCAAAGTTAAAAACAATCCTAGTCAAACATTTGAATCATAAAGTCATAGGTATTCCCCTTCATCTAAGTAATTACCTTTAATTCCAAATCGACAAGAGTTGACATCCTCACTAAAGATTCACTCAAATCACTCTAAGTGTTAAAGGTTCAATAATTAAGCACTCAAAAGTCAATCATGAAAAGTTACTACCATAGGCTTGCATGAAAATCAAATATCGACCACTATAAATGAGATGATACACAAATCAAAAGGTCTTTAGAAAGGTTGTAATGGGGCTTGGGTTGAACGTGTGGATAAAGGCTGAAAAGATGGTTAGAATCGAGATTAATGTCATAAAGTACCAACTAGAAAAACAATGCTAATTATTGAATTACAAATAAGTACCCAAAATTAAAACTACTTACACTTTAGAATGTGAGCTTTCCATTGAAATAATAACTTTAACTTGTACAAGCTCAATAAAGAATGTAATTACATGATTTTTTTTTTTAAAGAATAAGAACAAGTAATGAGTATATGTAGGTAGTACCTAAAAAGAAATAATTCAGCAACTAGAATTGACGAACATAGTTAGGTAACAAATCAAATTAAATCTCGATAAAAAAGGAGTCAATAAAAATTGAAAAATTCTTAATGAATCAAAAATAGTTAAATTGTGGGTTATCATTAAAGGGGAAAATCAAGAGTCGATGGTTAAAGCTCAAAGGGGTTCACTAAGGGTTAATTATGTGGGTAGGCTTTTTATGGAGTAAGTGGGTTAAATCCTAGGTGCCTTTATCATCTCAATATATCAAATCAAAAGTGTGGTCTTGACATGCATAATCGAAGCAAGTTCTAGAATAACGATTTAGTGTTGACACACTCATAACCAATAAAAGAAGTGAGCAAGAAAGAATATATGCTCTAAAGGCTCAAAATCTCACAAAAATTATGGGTTTTTGATGTCAATCTTGTAAATTAAAATTTCAAGATAATACCTCAATTTAGGGAAATATCCTAACAATTTTAATTCTCAAAAGATCAACTTTATCATGCTTGATTCTCTAATGTCTTAAAGTTTAATAATCAATGCACAATTACCTATGATTTAATCTAAAACATATCAGTAAAAATTATAAATCAATCCAAATTCAATCTTATAGTAATATGAGTAGATTACTTGAGAACAACAAAATTTAGGGATTTTTCTGATAATCAATTAAATAACCTCCCCACACTTAAGATGTACATTGCCCTCAATGTACAAAGATAGATAATAGCAATGTAAGTAGAAAATCATAAGAGAGGGAAGGAGGTGAAACTTCTTGAATTATGGATGAAATCCTTAGAAAGTGAAAATTGTAGAAATAGGTCCAATGAGAAGCATGATGAACTAGGCAGAGGTGAAGGTGGGGGAGAATACTCCAGTAGTTTGCTCATTCCTTAGTAGCACCTTAAACCTTTTGAAACTGTGGAGTCATCAGTAAAGTTTTAGGGAGTTTTATTAATGGACTTCGTTATGGTTACTTGATAATAAAAAGCCAGAGATATAAAGAAATCAAAATATACTAATATAAATCAAAGACAAGAAAGATAAAGAGAAAGAGTTTAAAAATTAAAATAATAGAAAAAGAAAAAATAAATGGACTCAAAGGTCCTCATCAGTAGATGGTTCGCGAGGTGGGGGTGGTAGTGATATGTGGAAGTGCTGACAAGTTTATTATAGAGTTGCCTCAAGGCCGTCGAATCGTCGAGCGCTGTTATTGAATTGTTGAGTGCAATACTGCTTGAAATGAGTGAGGCACTCAGATATATCAATCAATGGAGCAGCCGCATGAGCTGGTCGATGAGGCGGTGGTGGCGCAGAAGGTGGCTCATCATGATGTAAAGGGACATCATCAGTAATGTCCTCTGGGTCATCTTGATCGGTGGCTTGTGATAGATGGTACTGAGGAGGATCAAACCCACAATGACGCTTAATCATCCTCATATGAAACATCGTCGAGATGCCCTGTGGGGACATTTGCCCAATAAGCGTGAGCGAGGAGGATTGAGCTGCGGTGTTGAGGAGACCAATGTATCGAGCTAGGTGCATCACATATGGCCCAATGGAGAGGACCCCCTTCCTATGTCACTCTGTCTGATGCTGAATGGCAAAGGTGATGAAGTAAGCTAAATTGAACACGTGCCCATGCACCATGCTCCATAAAAAGTAAGCGTCATGAGTGTTGACGACGCTAGTGCTCTCTCGCCTACCTATCAAAGTGTGAGCCAGGATGGCATGTAAATACCTCAAGGATGGGGCGAGAGCTGATGCCTTGGAGCGACTAGGATCGTAGGTAGCCGAGGTAGGAACTAAGGCTCTCTAACAGGAAGAAGGGGAGTAGTAGATGTGGCGATGAAGGTTCTCGAAGTCGTTGTCCTCCATGAATTCCTCGGTATAAAGTCCCAAAGTGACCCCAAACTCAGGATACTCAACTCACGCACTAGGCCTCCAAGGTGGAACTGGACTGTTCCTGGGTCATCGAAGTTTGTCATGACCGTCTGAAGGTGAAAGATGGAATAGAGCTCCAAAGTAAGCTCTAAGTAGGTCGGCTCGACAATCTCGAAAAAATGCCCCCATGAGTCAGTAGTCAATGGGGTCCGAACTGCGTCAGCTAGTTGGACCTGCTCTAAGGCAACCCAATCAATACATCTCCCCATGCCGAGGGGTCGTGCATGAAGTATCTAAAAAAGTTCCTCCTGGGGTCCCAGGGGAAACTGTAGAAAAGGATGGCACACTTCGGCAGATGCACTCGTAGAGGTAGCTCCAGGTCCCTTCCACTTTTTCAAAGCGGGGATAGCAATCTTTTTCCCATGTGGAGGAGTCATTAAGTGCCTGCAAGATAAAGTATTCAACATTAGTAAAGTAAGGAAGAAACATCATCGAATACGTTCCCAAATAAATCAAAAATTCAGAATATAAACCAGTGAACCAGAGTGTCAAAATGAGATTACCTGTGATGAAGTTGTGGTTCCTAGATGCAATGATTTATCAACGTAAGATACTACCTAATAATGATTAAGTAGAAATGAGCCTAAAAGTGTTACAGTAATGAGACTAATTAACAAGGCTAATGGGAATCCCAGAATGCATGGCATTATCAAAATTAGTAAGCAACCAAGAGCAAAATCATTGTCAAGTATCAATTAGTATAGAGAATGAAAATGTGACAAAAGCAACCTAATAATTAATATGAGTATACTTAGCAACTCAACCTGAATCTGAAAATGGGACTTATAAAATGGACTCATAGTAATAAAAATAAACAATGAACTAAAAAGTGAAGGGGGAAGAGTAAATCGATGAAGGTATTAAGGCGGCGCACGGACGTGGTGGTGGCGCACGGGCATGGACGGTGGGGGCTGGTGCGCTTGGAAAAGAAAGGGAGAAGAGGAAAGGAAAAGAATGAGAGGATATAGGGGATAGTTCAGTCGCTGGTGGGTCATCGAGGTGGTGGCCGAGTAGGGGAGAAGGAGTAGAAAGGGTGTTTGGGTGAGAGCGGCTAGGGTTTTGGGGGGAATTTGGGGGAGAAGGTGAACAGTAGATGGGGGTTTAAATAGGGATTGGGGCATACGATCACGACCCATGCCCGTGTGCCCTGTGTTTAGCCTTGTGCTTCGTCAATGTTGGTTTAGGGCGTGTCTGAGTCTTGGCCCACGCCCGTGTTCCCTGGGCGTGTTGGGTCATATGGCTGAATCACACGGCCGTGTGATGCTTCGCTCATTTCTCCTACGCCCGTGTAGAGGTTCACATGTCCGTGTTAATTAATCAGTATCGACCATGGCCTATAGGCACGGGTGTCTCGCACGCCTGCGTGACTTACTTAGTTTCAACCACGGCTTCTGGGCACGGGCGTGTCGCACACCCGTGTCACTTACTTAGTATCGCCCACGGTCTTAAGGCACGCCTATGTAGGTTTATCGCATCTTGTGTTCTTTAGTCAATTTCAATCATCGTATGGCCGTGGTATTTTATCGCAACCCGTGTTGGGAAAAATTTTCGTCCTATTTTTGTACGGTCTCTGCCACACCGATGCACCTACTCGTGGTGTCCACACGGCCATGGCCACGCCCTTGTGCAAGGCCGTGTGGGTTGGGAAACCTACACCTATTAAGTTGTTAGTTTTTAGTTAGGTGCTAAAAATAAAAAATATGGACATTAATGAGGTTAGTGCTCGGGTTGCCTCCCGAGAAGTTTTTATTTAGAGTCTAAGCTCGACTCACCTCTCATTCGCATAATCATGGTGGTTCGAGGAATTGAAACTCCTCATTCCTGCTATCAATTTTGTTAAAATAAGGTTTTAGACGAGTACTATTTACCTTGAAGGTGCCAAATTTGGAATGAGTTACCTCGACTGTACCGTATGGGAAAATATTAAGTACAGTGAAAGAGGTTGTTCAATTCAGTTTAGAAGTGGCAACACGAGGATCTGTATTATCCATTAAAACTTGGTCTCCAACCTTAATTTGACTCATTTTATTTTTAGGCTCGTCATGGCTCTGGTTTGGTTCATCGTGTACTTTCAATTTCTTCTTAAACTATGTTCGTCGTTCATCTAGTTCCTCGATCTGGAGTCTTCGTTCCTGATGAACAGTTCTGTTCTCATTATGAGAGCTAGACCATGGCTCTGTCATCTTTTTCTGAGGAATTTCCTACAAAGAAGATTAAACATTAAGTTTACTTACATTAACAGGACTTGTATCATCTTGATCACTAGATATTCTGACAGAACTCGGTCTCCAACCTTAATTTGGCTCGTTTTATTTTTAGGCTCGTCATGGATCTGCTTTGGTTCATCGTGTACTTTCAATTTCTCCTTAAACTGTGTTCACCATTCATCTAGTTCCTCGATCTGGAGCCTTCGTTCCTCATGAACAGTTCTATTTTCAATATGAGAGCTAAACCATGGCTTTGTCATCATTTTCCGAGGAATTTCCTGCAAAGAAGATTGAACATTAAGTTCACTTACATTAGCAGGACTTGTATCATCTTGATCACTAGATATTCTGACAGAATCATGTGCTTGGAGTTTAATCATGTCATCACCTACATGAAGTATTAATTCCCCTATACCAACATCAATAATGGTCCTAGCAGTTGCTAAAAAGGGTCATCCTAAAATTAAAGGAACGTCACTATCCTCATCCATGTCTAAAATAACAAACTCTACTGGGAATATGAAATTATCAATTTTGACTAGCACATCTTCAATTATACCCCTAGGAAATCTAATGGTTTTATCAGCCAATTGAATGCTCATCCTAGTTTGTTTGGGTTTCCCAAGACCTAGCTGTTTAAACATTTTATAAGACATAACATTGATACTTGCCCCTAAATCAACTAAAGCATTATAAACAGATAAACCACCAATTAAGCAAGGAATCGTAAAACTCCCTGGATCTTTTAATTTGCGGGGTAGTTTATTCTGTAAAATTACTGAGAAAACTGTATTTAGCTCCACATGCGATGCATCGTCTAACTTTCGTTTGTTTGCCAAAAGCTTTTTTAAAATTTTTACTGAATTGAGCATCTGCGAAAGAGCTTCAATAAACGGTAAGTTAATATGTAATTTTTTTAAAATTTTAAGAAATTTACCGAATTGTTCATCTGTGCGGTCTTTCTTAGTCACATTGGGATATGGCACACAAGGTTTGTACTCTGTACTTACCAGTTTTGTTTATTATGGCTTACCTCAACCTTACCTTTATCTACCACGTTTTCTTGCCTTGGTTTTGGTTCGTCTAACCCTTCACTATCGTGAGTAGTAATGGCATGAAGTTGCTCCTTTGGGTTAGTTTCAGTGTTGCTTGGCAGGCTGCCTTGTGGTCGTTCAGATATTAGCTTAGCAAGCTATCCTATTTGAGTCTCGGGACATTGAATCAATGCTTATTGATTTTTGAGTGCAATTTTGGTGTTCTGGAAGTGCGTTTCTAACACCAGGATTAATTTAGTAAGTATCTCTTCAAGGTTCGACTTCTTTTCCTGTTGGTAAGGTGGCTGAAAGCCTAGAGGGGGTTGCTATCTTTGGTTTCCTTATCCTCCCCATGAAAATTTTGGGTGGTTCCTCCAACCTGGATTGTAAGTGTTACTATAGGCATTATCCTGAGGTCTAGAATTATTACCCATATAGTTCATCTATTCGCTTTCTATGCCAGGGTTGTAGGATGGATATTTTGTATTGCCCATTCCTCCTCCATTCGTATCACACTGCATCACTGGATGTACCTGCGAAGAACCATACAAACCATCAATCTTTTTATTTAAAAGCTCTACCTGGTTTGATAGTATGGTAACTGCGTCGAGGTTGAAAACACCAACTGCCTTTGTTGGCTTCGTCCTCATAACTTGCCACTGATAGTTATTTAGTGACATCTCTTCAATGAATTCGTAGGCAGCCTCAGGTGTTTTGTTGTTTAGTGTACCGCATTCGACTGCATCAATCAATTGCCTAGCTGAGGGGTTCACACCATTGTAAAAGGTTTGAACCTGTAGCCATAATGGTAACCTATGGTAAGGGCATCTTCTCAGTAGATCCTTGTATCTCTTCCATGCATCGTAAAGTGTTTCTAAATCCATCTGCACAAAAGAAGAGATATCATTCCTCAACATAGCCATTTTAGTCGGTGAAAAATAGTTAAGTAAAATTTTTTCAGTCATTTGTTCCCATGTAGTGATTAATCCTCGTGGTAACGAGTTCAACCACTATTTAGCTTTGTTCCTCAACGAGAAGGGAAACAACCGAAGGCGAATGGCATCATCAGAAATGCCATTAATCTTGAAAGTGTCGCAAAATTCCAAAAAATTTGCCAAGTGATTATTTGGATCCTCATCCTACAAACCATCAAACTGAACAAACTGCTGAATCGTCTGAATAGTGTTAGGTTTTAGTTCAAAATTATTTGCAGCAACAACAGGTCTAACAATACTTGATTCAGTTCCTGTTAAAGTAGGCTTAGCATAATCATACATCGTTTGAGGAGCAGGATTCTGATTTACTGGATCTGCAGCGACCACAGGAGGTAGCGAATTATTCTGGGGATTAGCCATCTCCTCAGTATTAGTGATATAATTCTCCTGCTCTTCTTGTATGTATTGTAGGCTTCGCCTTATCTCTTCAGTTTTTACGAGTTGTACTCTCAATCTCACTGTCGTAAAGCAAAGGTCTCAACTAATTTCTTCTAGTCATAAACTAGAGACACCTATCAGAAGCAAAGAAAGAGAAAAATTAGAAAAGTAACAATAAAATAAAAATAAATTGAAATAAAATAAAAATGGCTAAAATAATAAAAATTTAGGGTTCCTAATATCTTAGTCCTCGGCAACGGCGCCAAAAACTTGATGTGTCTCTGACTAACTATGATCACAATAATGGCAAGCACACCTATCGTTTAATAGTATAGTTATGGTAAGACCGAAAATATCGTATCCACAAGGGAATTTATGCATATAAATTATTCCTCATAATTCACTTTTTACAATTTTAACCAATTTTTCGAATATAGAACAGGGAACCACGAAGTCAATTAGAACCAGTCTCACTAAGATTAAAATATCTCAGAATATAAAATTCCTTTTCCTTCTCCATTTCTTCCATATCAAAATAGACACAGTAAGTTTTAATTAGATATCTTATTCACTTTATAATTCCCTGTCTCCTATTTTTTTTTGTGATTTTTCAAAAACACGTCACTGTTTCTAATCGGAACTGTTTTATTACAAAATATGGTTACTACTACGAATATACGCACTCCCGAGTGATCACGGATGCCAATTTCTGGCTTTCTTCGGTATTTCGACCCAATCACAAAAAATATCATTCAAACTTTCAGAGAAATGTGAGATTACACACCATTTCAAACATGTTTTCGGAAGGTACGGGATTACACACATTGATTACGAGTTGTGCTTTCTACCGATTTCAACACCTATAATGACGGTTGATAGAAGGTTGGTCTCAACATTGATAATCGTAACTAGAAACACTTTATTAGGCTAACTCCACTTACCACGAATGTGATCTCCCTCAATGCACCAAGGATAAATCCTACCCTTTGGCTACTAAAATCCCGTCCTAACAATATTTGGTGAGCGAAAGAGTTGTTAGCAAATATCCCACCTTTGGCCAAAACAAATCTTATAACAACGTTCTTACCCCACTTGTTTGACGAGTCGACGATAACGATTTGGTTAATACAAATCACTTGTGCTCCTTCACCTTGTTGAAAGTCCTAAACCCAACGATGGCCATATCACAGAAAAGAATGTAACTCAGACCTAACGAGGGAGAGAAAGAAGAACACACGATTATTAATGAAGAACTCGAATGAAACAAAGTTATTGACAAAGAGAGAACTACTACTTTCCGATTGTACTTATGGCTACAGCGAATCAAAGTGATAGATTTGGCCTTCGCACTTAGAACACGATTGATCAAAGGAGTGAGTGTTAGTATGGATGAGAAGAACGATAAAGAAGAAATGAAAGGTTCGATTATAGAGGAACTTGTATGTTGATATTCGGCTATGGTGAAAAAGAATTAGGACAAAAGAGATGCTTGAAGGATTTCGTGAGAAAGAAAAGAAATAAGAAGAAAGATATTTGACTAGCTTGGTTTGCAAGAAAGATGAAAGAACAAATTTTGGTCTCAATGGTTGGTGTACATTCGGCAACAAGAAGAAAGAAAGGAAGAGAATATGCACACTCAAAGTTAAAGATTCGACAAGAAGGAAATTTGGAGAGAAGAGAAAATGTCACAAAAGTTGCATAAAGGAATTTTGGCCAAAACAATACCAAAATTTTTACCAATTGCCAAAGACAAAATTTGGCTATCCCCCCTAACACACAAAACCGTTCCACAAACATGACTAAAATGGTCAAAATTATCCACCCACACTTTCCATAACATCCTCTCCTTTTTGTGCCAACATGTCCCCCATACTTGCCTTTTCTTTTGATTTCTTTCCCCAACCTCAACTTTTCCTTATTTCCTTAGCCACCTTACCAAAAATAAAGAAGTCCACCTTACCATATATACACCTTGGCCGACACTTAGGGAAAGAATGCAAAAATAAAAGTCAAAGTTTGCACACAATGCGATTTGAACCTCTTCCCTCAAGGTACTTCATATGATGCCATAACCTCTTTACTAATTGCTCATTTATGCTAGCAATTTACTCATTTATTTCCATAAGCTTTGAGGTCACTTACTATCTCTCCTTAATAGGCTTAAACACAAAATTTTTCTAAGGCCCAACTTGAACCCGGAACTTCATAGAAACCTCGTAACTTTCCAAAATTACTTTCTTAATAAGTCCAACTTGAATTAATGCCATTCTCTTATTCTTAAAATTTTAAACACTCCTACGCCCAAGGCCCAACGGCCCAATCCTACTAGGCCCAATTTCGGGATGTTACACGTGTGGCGTCAACAGAATGGTTTTTTCAGCTTTTACCAAAGCTTGATTTTCTGCGTTTGGAGTACACACTTGGTTTGGTTTCAAAGCGAAAACACTCTCGAGACCACCAGCACATTTGAATGAACAACAGTGATTTAGTACAACTACAACACCGATTGAAAGCCCCCAGCCTCTTAATCTTCTCCAGAAATGCACAAAGAACACCGACGAACTGAAAAATGGAGATTAATTGACAAGATTTCGACAGAATTTCAGAAACAAGGAAAAGAAAGAATTATTCCCAATCACAGAAAAAGAACGTTAGAAAAGATGAGGGAAAATTTTGAAAAAATAAAAATAAAAATAAAAATAAAAATAAAAATAAAAATGAAAATGAAAATGAAAATAGAAATAAAATAAAATATATTTTAAAATCCCACTAATATCCTATCTCCCCACTAATTCACATCCAACTACCTTAGTATCCTAACTTCACCAAAACATTGACACAAAATCGAGCAAAAATAACATCCTCACTATTGACACAAAACATAGCAAAAATAACATCCTCACTAACACAGGGATTCGAACACAATACCCCCATCACACCAACTCCTTACCACTCAAACCAATAGGCTCATTCTGATATGGATTAACAGACAATTTTATATAAGCCCACTCAACAAGGGTAAGGCTTGGATAAAAAACAACAAAATTTATCAAATGTGAGTCTTAAACCTAAGACCTCATACACACACCCAGAACACTTAACCACTGAAGCAAATACACACTTATGTTAGATATTTACAGAAACAGAGATAAATTATTCAGGGTGTTACAACTCTACCCCATAAAAGAAATTTCGACCTCAAAATTTACCTGTTCAAAACAAATGAGGATATTTCTAACACATCAAGTCCTCAGGTTCCCACGTGGCTTCCTTAGTGCCTTGACCGCCACAAAACCTTTACTAATGGGATGGACTTCCTCCTCAGAACCTTAATATCATGATCCAAAATCTAAACTGGCTCTTCCTTAAAAGTCAAATTAGGTTTAATCTCGATCTCCTCAACAGAAACAACGTGAGATGGATCAGACTGATACCGCCTTAACATCGAGACATTAAATACATCGTGGATATGGTCCAACTTTGGAGGTAGCTCCAACTAATAACCGACCGGTGCCATACGCTTCAAAATCTGATACGGCCCAATAAACCTTGGGCTTAGGTTGCCCTTAAGACTGAATCTCAGAACTTTCTTCCACGGAGAAACCTTAAGAAAAATGAAGTCCCTCACAGAATACTCAATATCTCTCCTCTTTTGAACTACATAAGACTTCTGTCTATCAGAAGCTGCCTTCAGAAGATCTCGAATCAGTCTAACCTTATCTTCGATCTCAGAAACCAACTCAGGAACCAACTCAGGACCCAAAACCTGACGCTCATCCAACTCAGTCCAACATAGCAGAGTACGACACTTACGACCATACAAAGCCTTGTAAGGTGCCATTTGGATGCTAGACTGGAAACTGTTATTGTAGACGAACTCAGCTAATGATAGATAGTCCTTTCAATTACCTCAAAAATCAATCACACAACTCCGAAGCATATTCTCTAGTATTTGAATCACCCTCTCAAATTTACCATTGATGTAACACCCCTTACCCGTATTTAACGCTAGAACAGGGTATGAGGCATTACCAAACATTAACACAAGCAAACACACATTTTCGAGTCATAAATTTCTATCCAAATTTAAAACTTTTCATACACATCCATATCGTCCCTAAAACGAGCCTACGAGGCTCAATACATGCTTTGGAAGTGGTACGGGACTAAATCGAGAACTTTAGATAATTTTACAAAACTTAGAAAATTTTTCATGTTATAAGGCTCACACGCCCGTGTGGTCCAAGGGACACGCCCGTGTGACCCTTAGACACGACTGTGCTACAGGCCGTGTTCAATATAGGGTGCTCTTTGACTTGTGCCACACTCCTGTGTGATAGGCCATGTGGTCGATTTAATTTCCATAATTTTTTCATAAAATAGGTGCAGACTTCATATGGCCGAGACACACACCCGTGTCCAAGGCTGTGAAGTACACACGGCCGAGACACACGCCTATGTCTCTGCTCATGTGCTCAATTCTGGACATTCTGTTTTGCAACAATTAAGGTGCAGGGGACACACGGCCAAAACACATGCTCGTGGTGCAGGCCTGTGTCACAGACAGCCTAGACACACGCTCGTGTGTCTACCCGTGTGGACAACAATAAGGCTATTTACCAAGCCATTTTTCCACCCTTACTTGTACATACATACACAATATGGCACCAATCCAAGCATATTACATACAACCAAATTAGCCACAATCAAGAAACATCAACACATCATTCATATGCTACCATCTATCTTGCACAAACATCACATGCTTATCAACTCAAATCATGTAAATTCCCACATCCATGAAAGGCATCATCATATAAATTGCTCATACCAATTGTAGCCAATTTTCAATGGCCTTATATAAAATGAACTTTCAACCAATATAAGCCAACACATTTGGCCAAATCAATTATGACACATAACAAAATGACCAAGTCCCCTATACATGCCATAACTCAAAATGTAGAATTCATAGGTACCAAAATAATAGTTGATAGTGTAAATGGATCTCCGACAATCTCTAATCTCGAGCTAGCTTGGTGACATTATAAGGCAAGGGAAAGAAAAGGGAGAAAGCTATATAGCATAGTAAGTTTATATGCAAATAATAAACATCATTAACCATTCAATTTCCATATAAATAACATCCATATATCAACGTAAATGTCATCAAAACTTCATGTACATAACATACTCAATCACATTCTTACCAATAGTTCATCATATACCGAATTCATTTCCTTTGAGTTTTTCGTACATACCTGTACCAACTCTTAACATAATCACATACTTTCTCATCTTTGTCAAACCCGTTGAACCACTTGGAATACTATCGGATACACGGAAAACTTTGCACATAAGTGCCACATATGTAGCCAATGCTATCACAATTCTCATAACACATATAAGCTCGCTCTTGAGCAAATCCACGGGCCTGCTCACACAAGTTGTCAGTCAAGATGTAGCTACGCAGTGCTGTTAATACAAGCTGTCAGGTATCCGCAACATATGCAGGTATACCCAGCCACTGGTAGGATGTACAGGACCAGCACCCGGGACACATAAATCACATAATCACATGGGTTCCTAGTAACATGTCATTTGTATCCTATTCTATTCTTGAGGTTCAACTGGGATTTCTCTCTTGTTGGAAGTTCGTCGAATATGCTCATAGAATCAATCATACATTTCATGCAATATCAAAAAATTAAAATAAAAATATAACATTGCATTATTTACATACGAACTTACCTCGGTACAAAAATAGTAGAATTTGACCTAATCTTCAATTACTTTGTTTTTCCCCCGGTCTAGGTCCGTATATCATTTTTCTTAATCTATAATAAAAAATTTAACTCATTCAATCATCACATTATGCAATTCAGCCCAAAAATCATATTATGGCAAAATTACATTTTTGCCCCTAAAGTTTTGACATTTTACATTTTAGTCCCTAGGCTCGTAAAATGGAATATGTTCAATTTCTTTAATACATAAGCCTAGCCAAACTATTTCTATGCACATACTAGCCCACATTTTTCATTACATCACACTTTTACAACATATTTTATAACTTTTACAAATAGGTCCTTTTTGACATTTTTATCGAAAATCACTTAGCAAAAGTTGTTTATCCAACTTCAAATTTGTATAATCTACCACTAAACATCAAAATACAAAAATATCTAACATGGGTCAAACCCTAGACCTTAATCATACTTCAAATTAGTACTAAAAATAGGTAGATTAAGTTACAAGGATATCAAAAACATAAAAATCATTAAAATGGGGCTAGAACGGGCTTACAATCGAGCTTGGAAGCTTAAAAACCCTAGCTATGTCTTCCTCTTGAAATTTTCAGCCAAGGGGTGGAAGATGAGCAAAAATTGGCTTTTAATTTGATTTTTAATTCATTTAATTAGCCAAATGACCAAAATGCCCCTAACTTAAAACATAAAAATTCTCTTACTTCATGTCCATTTTTGTCCACTAACTTAACCAATGGTCTAATTACCATCTATGGACCTTCAATTTAAAGTTTCATAGCAATTAGAGACCTCTACTTCTAGAACACACATTTTGCATATTTTGCAATTTAGTCCTTTTAACTAAATTAAGTGCCCAAACGTCAAAATTTTTGAATGAAATTTTCAAGAAATCATTCCATAAAACTGTGGACCATAAAAATATAATAAAAATAAATTTTACTGCATCAGATTTGTGGTCCTAAAACTACTATTCTGACTAGACTCAAAATCGGGCTGCTACAATTGGTCTGAGGATGGAACGCAGTATTGAAATCCAATCTCAAACCCAGAGCCTCATGTAATTTCTTCCAGAATCGAAAAGTGAAGTGGGGATCTCTATCAAAAATTATTGAAATAGAAACCCCATGCAGTCTTACAATCTTGGAGATATAGAGCCTCCCCAACTTCTGTAGAGAGTAGTCCGTCTGAACCGGAATAAAATGAGTGGACTTGGTCAATCGATCCACGATGACCCAAAAAAAATCCTTCTTAGTGGGTGTCAAGAACAACCCACTAACGAAGTCCATCATTACTCATTTCCATTTCCATAAGGGAATCTTAACAGGTTATAACAAACCTGAAGGCAACTAGTGCTCAGCCTTAACCTGCTGGCACGTCAGACAATAAGCAATGAAATCTGTAACCTCACATTTCAAACCCGTCCACTAATACAATTTACGGAGATCCCAATACATCTTATTCTCGTTGGGATGCCTAGTATAAGGTCTACTATGCGCCTCCTTCAAGATCGACTGCCTCAGATCAAAATCATTCTGCACATAGATCTAACCTTGAAAACACAGAACTCCATTATTATTCAGCCCAAAATATGAAGTACTGCCACTCTCAATCTGATGAAACTAAAAACCCAGAGATTCATCCCTTAACTTCTTATCCTAAATCTAATCAATCCAAGTCAGCTTAACTTGCAACTTGGCTAATAGACCCCTATCTTCGAACAGAGTAAGACGAGCGAACATCGCTCTCAAATCAAACATCGCTCTAAGACTTAGAGTATCGGCCACCAAATTGGCCTTACCAGAATGATACTCTATCATCCAGTTATAATCTTTGAGTAGCTCAATCCATCGATGCTACCTAAGGTTCAACTTTTTCTGAGTAAGGAGGTACTTGAGGCTCTTGTGATCATTGTAGATAATACACCTCTAACTATATAGATAGTGCCTCCAGATTTTCAACGCAAAAATCATCGCAGCCAACTCGAGATCATGCGTCGCATAATTCCCTTCATGTACCTTAAGTTGACGGGATGCATAAGCCATAACTTTACCATCTTGCATCAATACACATCCCAAATCAATGTGCGACGCATCACTGTAGACCACAAACTCTTTACTAGATTTAGGCTGTATCAGCACAGGAGCCTAAGTCAGAACAGACTTGAGCTTCTTAAATCTCGATTATTGTGCATCAGTCCAAACAAAAGGAACACCATGGCAAAGAAGCTTAGTCAGAGGAGCTGCAATCAGAGAGAACCACTCAATAAAATACCGATAATACCTTATACGACCTAGAAAACTGCGAATCTCAGATACATTCTTAGGCTATTTCTAATTAAGTACAACCTCAATCTTTCTCAGATCAACTCGAATCCCCTCAGTAGAAACCACATAACCAACAAAAGTTACCTCCCACAACCAAAACTCACACTTGCTCAACTTAGCGTAGAGCTGCTTCTCTTAGATTATCTGAAACACTACTCTAAGATGTTCATCATGCTCATCCTTGGTCTTAAAGTAAACTAGAATATCATCGACAAAGACCACGACAAACTGATCTAGATATGGCTAAAAGACTCGGTTCATCAGATCCATGAATGTAGCCGGAGCTTTGCCAGACCAAAAGGCATAACTAGGAACTCGTAGTGTCTATAACGAGTCTCTTATGAACATCAACTTCGTTAAATCTAAGATGATGATACCCAGAATGAAGTTCAATTTTTGAAAACACAGAAGCCCTCAGAACTGATCAAACAAATCGTCGATCCTCGGAAGTGGATGCTTATTCTTCACCGTGAGTTTATTCAGTTGCTGGTAATCAATACACATCCTCATGGTCCCATCCTTCTTCTTTACAAACAGAACCAGTTCCCCCCATGGAGACGCACTAGGGAGAATGAAACCACGATCCAAAAGCTCTTGAAGTTGAGCCTTAAGCTCTGTAAGCTCTTTCAGTGCCATTTGGTAAGGCGCGATGGACACCGGAGCTGTACTTGGCAGAAGCTCAATGCCTAACTAAACTTTTCAATTCAGAGGTAAACCCAGTAATTCCTCAGGAAAGACATTTGGAAAATCTCTCACTGTTCTGATATCCTTGATAGAAGAGCCCCTAGAAACAGAAACACTGATGTAAGCCAAATACGCTTCACACCCTTTTCGAACTAGTTTCTCAGCCACAAGAGCAAGATCACATTGGACAGATAATCTTGATGCTCACCGATCACAACCACCTCCTTATGATCATCGATCCTCAGAACAACCCTTTTAGTCACGTAATCCAAACTAACTCGGTGCTCAACCAACCAGTCCATACCCAAAATTAAGTCGAACTCCCCAAACGGAAGCTCCATTAGATTTGCTAGAAATATAACCCCTTCAGTAATACCCAAAAATTTCTGAGAAGAAAGTAAGATATTATCCTTGATATAGTAAAATAAAGAAATAAAGTGACAAAAAGGGAAATTTTGAGTTATGATAGCATTGGGAAGTATATTATGATATAAATTAATTCAAGAAAGGACTAAATTACAAAAGTGAGAAAAGTTTTGTTGCCCAATAGTAAATACTCAAAACTTGAGGGGTTAAAGTGTAAATATAAAAAAATTAAAAGGCCAATAGTGCAAATATTTTAAGGGTGGAATGATTTAGAAACTAAGGAAAATGGATAAATTAGGGCCCAATTGAATAGGTAAAGAATTATGTGGGACTAAATCATAATTGTACCAAATTAAGTGATGCTTCAAAGATGGAATCTTAAAAGATCATAAAGGGAAAAATGGTCAACTAGAAGAGAGAGAACTCTAGAAAGCAATAATGATGTTGGTGATATTTTAGATTAATTAAATAAATAAATATTAGTTTATTAATATTTTGAATTGATTTTTGAATTATATTTTTTATTATTTTATTTAGTATATAAAGAAAGAAAGATGAAGAATCCTCTTCATCTTTCCCATGCCACCAACGTGAGAAGAGAAAAGAAAAAAAGAAATTTTCTTTTCTTTACAATTTGGTCCTTTTACAAAAAATTCACCATTTTCACTTAGAAATCAAAAGAATTTCCATAGCTACTAAGGGAGAAAAATAATAAGGAGACTATGGGGAGCTAGAGTATCAAGTTGGATTCAAGAAATAAAAGCTGGAGGAGAGAGAAAATCAAGTTAATGATTGAAAATCAATAGGACAAGTAATTTAGATCAAGGTTGGATGGAAAATCGAGGAAAATGGAGAATTTCAAAATGCCCCTGAATCTTGGCATTTTTGCAATTTAGACAGGTATGTTCATATGGTTAAACTTTTGTAATTATTTGTTAATTTAGGAATGATATAATGTTTTATTTCACAAGTTGTTATTGAATTATGATTATTATGAAAATATGAAAAAATGGATTGAAAGTTCAAATTAGGTGAAACGCAGGATTGAGTACGATCGTTCCGTGACAAAAGATGAATTGACAGATAAGACCATAGCTGGGCTATGGCATTTTAGTGAAAAGACCATAACTGGGTTATGGCATCATGAACATAAGATCATGGTTGGACCATGGCAGTATATATGTAAGTGTAAGACCATAGTTTGTAACAGTTTGGTTTAGACCCTAGTCAGAATAGTGGTTTTTGGACCACAAATCTAAGTCAGTGAAATATTTTAATAGTATTTTCTGTGCCCTTGATATGTGATTAAGCGTGTGTTAAAGTTTCGTAAGTTAATTTGTCTGTCTGTAAGCTTAATTTGAGAAAAGTGTTAAATTGCATTAAATGCAATAATTGCATGCTATTTGTTAAAGCACTTATGTGTTGTGGCTTTTAAATGTTGTGGCCCTATGAGGCAAGTAAACCATGTTTTATGTTAGTGGGTGGAAAAGGTCAAATATGCCCTTATATATATATATATATATATATATGTCTCTTATATTAATTGAAAGGATATTTTAGTAAATAGTAAAATAACATGATTATAATAAAACAAAAGCTTAAAAATAAGCTAATGTGTTATGTTCATCCACCGAATATTAGAGAAAGAAGAAATGTTTGAGCTCTTTTCATTTTCGGCACATACTTGGGCTAGATTAAGATTAAGAACCGAAGAAAACGGACTTAGATCGCGGGAAATTGAAAGTAATCGAGTAGCTCTATCCGTTTCCATTAAACCAAATTTGATGTAAGTCGATATACAAATAAATGTATTTGAATTGAACTATTTGTGCATATATGAAATTTGAATTGACATAAATATTCATTGAGATGGAATGTATGTGAAATTCGAGTTTGCGAATAAGTCGACAAGTTGTTAAGTCATAGAAGTCCCGTATGAGCCTAGGAATAGATAGGATTGTATATGTGATGACATAGGTGTCTGTTATGTAATATCATGTAAGACCACGTCTGGGATGTTGGCATTGATTTGAGATTTTGTGTAAGACCACGTCTGGGACATTGGCATCGATATGAGATTTAGGTGTAAGACCCTCTCTGGGACAGTGGCATCGATATCTGATTACATGTAAGACCACGTCTGGGACATTGCCGTTGTACGACTATTCTGAGCTTTCTGAATATCCTATCTAGTTCCGAACGGTTCAATGGGCAAGTCTAAAAAATAAACAAATTTGTGAGTTGTATATCCATTTCAGGTACGTTTGAAAAGTACACTATGCGTGTATGAAAGGTAAGTGTCTATATGAACTTACTAAGGTGAATATGTGTATTGAAATGATGAGATAATATGTGAATATATGCTTGAATGAGCTATATGTATATGTGATAATTGAGTTGAGGAATGTGGCAAGATATGGCTAAGCAAATGAGCCAAGGAATGTGTGATGAATTTGCAATGAGAACCATTAATGTCATTGTATCAATATGGTTATGTGCATTTTATGCTAAGTTTATTTGTATATGGCTTACTAAGCTTTTGGAAAGCTTACTTTGTGTGTGTTTGCTCTGTTTTATAGATCGTTAAAGCTACTGTAGGCTCGGGACCGTCGAGGAGCGTCATCACACTACTTAAGCTCATTTTGGTACTTTTTGGAAATGTATATACTAAGTATGTCATGTATAGGCTAGTCATTTGGTATATGTCTGAGATGTAAATAGCTATGTGATTTGGCTAGATAAATGTTGATATTATGCATGAGTGATTAAAGTGTATGATGTTGGTTTTAGTATGATTATATGTCTAAGAAATGATCAAAATTGTAGTAAGCAAATTGATGCTCTATGAGCACATATGTGTAGTCAATGAAATGATTATATGCATGGTTATTTAAGAGTATTGGTTGTGCAAATTAGTATAGAAATTGGCATGAATAGAAATGAGATTGAATGAGATGTTATGTGGTTCTGTAACAGACCGAATCTGACCCTAATCGAACGGTGGTTTCGGGACCACGAATTCGAGCCTGAGAAATATTTAAATATTATATTTAGTGTTTATTATGTATGTATTTATGTGTGTGAAAGTTTCGTAGAAAAATTTTATCGTTTAAGTATTGAATTTGATAAAAAGGACTTAATCGCGTAAAAAGTAAAAGTGGCCAACTAAAGTGTAATGTGTTAAATTGAGCATGGCTTTTTAATGTAAGGTATTAAAAGGGCAAATAGCCCATTTTTAGGTTAATGGCCGGCCACCTTGATGCATGTAATAGTGTTTGAATTTTTATAATATATATTATTACATTATATGTTAAAATAAACTAATTAATATATGTTAATAAAACAAAAAAATAAAAAGCCATGCATTGTTCATCTTTTGGCCGAAAAACACAAAAGAAAAAGGGGAGAAAAGCCTTGAAACATTCGGCCTTATTCAAGCTTAATTAGGTAAGAAATCTAGCTCGGTTTTGTTAATTTTATGTTTTTGAGATCGTTGCTTAGTATATTACCGACCCATGCTAGAATTTCTAAGATTAGTGTGTATATATGAATCACCAATGATGAATTCTTGAGGTTTTGATGTTTGATGATGTTAGATGAAAGATAGGTTAAAAATTAGTATATTATGTGTTGGAAGTTTTGGTGAATTTGTGTTTTTAGAGCCAATTTGTAAAAATAAAATTTTAGAGGGGCTTAATTGCAAAATAAATGAAAGAAATAGACTTGTATGGTCCTTATACATATTTTGCCCTTAAGGAGTATGGGGAATTTGATGTATTTTGAGTTTTATGCAAATAGGACTAAATTACAAAGTATTGAAATAGTAGGGGTAAAATGGTAATTTGCCCATTTGTGTGTTTTGGGACTAAATTGAGATGAAATGTATTTGAATGAACTAAATTTTAATGTGTATTAGATCAAGAGCAAAGAAAAACGGAATTAGATCGGGGAAAGATGAAGGTTCTCGAATAGCCGATTCGCACGGACTATCGACAACCGAGGTAAGTCCTTAAGCTGAATTAGATCAAAGAATTGTTATGAACATATTAAATGGTAATGTTTGATAAATTTTAGTACATAATTTTGTCTTAACCGAATGCATATAAGTACATTAGATTGTTTGTATAATTTGATATTGTGATATGAATAAGTATCTCGATGTGAATTGTGGGATTTTACAAAGACGTAACAATTTTATTTGTTTAAAGTAAATAAGCTTATTGAATTGGTTATGTAATATAGTGATGAAATGTGTGTGGAATGATTGACCACGTTGATATAATCGGGCTTATTGCCTAGTAGGCCTCGTCTTGGTGATATAATCGAGCTTATTGCCTGCCTCGTCGGGTGATATAATCGGCTTATTGCGTGCCTCGTCTTGGGTGACATATTCGGGCTTATTACCTAGCGTGCTTAGTACAGGTGACATATTCGGGCTTATTGCCTAGCGGTGCTTAGTTAGGTGACCCACGCGGGCTTATTGCCTAAGGTGCTTAATTTGGTGATTTATAATCTGACGTAAACTTACAAAATGGGGAAGTGATGGTGGTAAATGAGCAAGTCAAAGTTTGATTAAGCAAATTAAATAATTTTGGCATAAGGTATGTATTGACTTAAGTGTGTGTTTACATATATATGAAGTTGTGATTGAGTAGATTTTAAATAAAGTATTATACATTTGGTATCTTGGATATGTGGAAATTTGATATTGATTAGATGATGTTCGTTGATCAACATTTAAGCATTTGATGATTTTATGAGTATGAATATACAAGTATATTCGCTAATTAGGAATTCTATAGATAGGTAATTAGTCATGTGGAATTAACCCCATAATTGTGTGTATATTGAATGCATGGAATTAGGTTGAAGCTAGTACCTATTAAATTTGTGATATATGGCTTCGATGATTAATGTATGCTATGAGTTTAAACTAAGATTATGTAAACAATAAAGTATAATGGTGAATAGTTGATTATATTGTTCTAATTGCTTAAGGCTTACTAAGCTCAAGAGCTTACTCCATGTGTTGTTTACTCTGTTTTATAGATTACGATCTAGCTACGAGCTCGGGGTTCATCGATGAAGTCATCCACGCTATCATATTATTTGGTACTTATAAGTTTGGTTTTAAATCAAAGGCATGTATAGGTTAGACTAAGTTTTAAAACCATGAATTTTGTCTTGTATATAAGTATAGCCATGCGAGAATGGCTAAGTTAAGATACTTTTATCTTGATATATATATATATATATATATAAAGTAATAATGCATGATTTTTCGTAAGCATAATTTGCAAAATGTGTATGCGTAAATGAATGTATAATTAACCGTTGCACATATGTGAGTGTGTTTGATTTATTAATTCAGGGAAAAGAGGTATTAAAGTGTTATACTCAAGTTTACATCAAAGAGAAAATGTTATAATGCATATAGCATATTCGATTATAAATGGCACTGGTACTTTTGTATCAAATTCGATTTAAGTGGCTTGGTCATGAATTGGTGAAGTCATGGTAATAGGATCTTGATAGTAATTGACCAGGATGCTTGTGTCTTTATAAAAACACAACCTCTAATGCATGTATGCATAATTGCGTATATATTTTTTATATATATATATATGTCTTTCGTGTATATTATACAATGCCTTTTTCTTTGGTTTAATAGATGGCAAATTGGAGGTAGATCTTATAATACAGTTTAAATTGAAAGATATTACATTTGGAAATTGTTATGTTAGAAATTTCTTTTAAAGGGACTATGGTTGATAAATGTTAAATTCAATTACGAGATTTATACGTCTCTTTAGATATTTTTATATTTACGCATGTGTATTTTGAATGATAGTTAATTTCTTTAGGTTTATTGATAATGGACAGTGCATATTTGGTCATTGTATATTGGGTGATTAGATGAACGGTAGTAAATTTATTTAATGAAACATGCTTCTAGGTGAATTCGCTAAATGGTTATAATATATATATGTTTATATTTTATTTTATTTCTTTAAAATGCTAAGGATATTATGATATTACATTACCCATTATGTTTTGATTATGAATATTAGTGTCGTAAATATTTAACGAGATTCAGTATTATGTGTAATAATGCCCTTTAACCCCGATTCGCTGACGAGATGTGGGTTAAGGGTGTTACATTTAATTAGTATCGAGCTTACGGTTTAGTCGATTCTAGGACTACCAGTAGCGTGTGAGTCTAGCTATGCATGCCTTTTTCATATATTGATAGTGTGGTGACTTCTGACATTCTGAATTGTGTTTTATATAGTAAATGGACACTGATCCTGAGAGAGCCGTAGCGGATGATGTAGAGAGTGTAGCGCCTGACCGTGCACACGGATCAGTGCCGGTAGACTCTCGACCAGTTTCGGGTAGCCATGAGGGGGAGGCTAAACAAGCCTTCTACCAGATGATGAACGAGTGGTTTACCCGTTTTATTCAGACTAACCCAGCTGTACCCCAACCTCCACCCCCGAATAATCCAACTCCGATTCCTTCAGCACCCCCGATGATAGATCCGATGAGATCTAGTAGGCCTCCAGTTGATAAAATCAGGAAGTTTGGGGCCAAAGAATTCAGGGCCAATGATGATGATGATGCAGAACGAGCCGAAATGTGGCTTGATAATACTATTCGGGTACTTGATGAGCTATCTTGTACTCCAGAGGAATGCTTGAAGTGTGCTATATCTTTACTTGGGACCTTTGCATATCACGGTGGAATACACTAGTATCGATGGTCCCGAAAGAAAAGTGACGTGGGATTTCTTCCAAAATGAATTCCGCAAGAAATATATCAGCCAGAGGTTCATCGACCAAAAACGAAAAGAATTTCTTGAACTGAAACAAGGGCGAATGACCGTGACAGAATATGAACGAAATTTGTCAGGCTCAGCAGATATGCTAGAGAGTGTGTTTCTACTGAAGCTATTATGTGTAAAAGGTTTGAAGACGGTCTGAATGAAGATATAAATTTGCTTGTTGGCATTCTTGAAATTCAAGAGTTTGTGACATTAGTTGAGTGAGCTTGCAAAGCTGAAGAGCTCGGGAAAGAGAAAAGAAAGGCTGAGACAGAAGCTAGTGATACTCGAAAGAGATCGTCGGGTAAGAATTTCCATTCCACATGTAAAAAGTTCAGAGATGATTTTAGCCGACATAAAGCTACTTCAGATGTACCTAGACGTGAACGACCTCCAGTGGGCTCCCGAGCTACCTTGATGGCCAGTGTTGGTAACATTCCATAGAATCGAGTTGAATGCAAGCATTGTGGGAAATGGCATTCTGGGAGTTGTAGATTCCATGATCGGTCTTACTTTAAATGTGGATCGTCAGATCATTTTATTAGAGAATGTCCGATGTTAGTTGAGCAAAATACAGTTCAGAACATTAAGTCGAGCAACGCGTCAAGATCTGAGGCGAGCCACCAGACATTCGTGCAATGTAGGTGGTAGTCGAGAAGAACGAAGAACAACTGCGATTCGATCCGAGGCTAGAGCTCCAGTTAGATCTTATGCTACACGAGCCAGAGAGGATGCTTCCTTCCCCGATGTCATTACCGGTACTTTTGCCCTTTATGATACTACTGTGATTGCATTGATTGATCCTGGTTCGACTCATTCATATGTGTGTGAAACTCTAGTAATCAGTAAGACTCTGCCAGTTGAGTCTACTGAGTTTGTGATTCGTGTGTCCAACCCTTTGGGTAGATGCGTACTTGTTAATAAAGTGTGTAGAGGTTGCCTATTGATGATTCGGGATTCTTGCTTCCCAGCCAATTTAATGTTGTTGCCCTTCGATGAGTTCGACCTAATTTTGGGGATGGACTGGTTAACTTCACATGATGCAGTGTTGAATTGCAAAAGAAAGCTTATTGATTTGAGATGCCAGAACGGTGAGATCATCAGAATTGAATCCAGTGATTTAAGTGGGTTTACTACAGTAATATCTTCGATGTTAGCCCAGAAGTATGTGAGAAGAGGGTGCGAAGCTTATTTGGCCTATGTACTGGATAATAAAGTGTCTTAAAAGCATATTGAATCTGTACTGGTTGTGTGTGAATACCCAGACGTGTTTCCTGAAGAACTACTAGGTTTACCACCAGTACGAGAGATTGAGTTCGGCATTGAATTAGTACTGGGAACGACTCCGATCTCGATAGCTCCGTATCGGATGGCACCTACAGAGTTAAAAGAGTTGAAAGCACAGTTGCAAGAGTTGACAGATAGGGGTTTTGCACGGCCAAGTTTTTCCCTTGGGTGCACGATTCTTTTGTGAAGAAGAAAGATGGAACGATGCGAATGTGTATTGATTATCAAGAATCGAATAAGGTAACTACAAAGAATAAGTACCGTTACCGGATTGATGATTTGTTTGATCGGTTGAAAGGGGCTTCAGATTTTCGAAGGTAGATTTGAGATCGAGTTATTATCGATTCTTGAGTCGAGATACGAGATGTGCCAAAGCGCATTCCGGACGAGGTACGGACATTTTGAGTTTCGGTTATGCCTTTTGGACTCACTAATGCACTGCAGCTTTTTATGGATTTAATGAATCGAGTCTTGACGCTTTTGGATTGGTTTGTAGTAGTGTTTATTGATGATATCTTGATCTACTCCAAAAATGAAACCGAGCATGCCGATCATTTGAGATTAGTGCTACAAACTTTGAGAGATCAACAGTTGTATGCGAAGTTCAAGAAGTGTGAGTTCGGATGAAAGAAGTCGACTTCTTGGGACATGTTGTTTCAAAGATCGGTATTCGAGTCGATCCAAACAAAATTTCGGCTATACTTGATTGGAAGCCACCGAAGAACGTTTTCAAGATTCAAAGTTTTCTGGGACTTACTGGCTTTTTCTGTGATAGCTGCACCTTTGACAAAGCTACTACAGAAAGATGTCAAGTTTGAGTGGTCAGAGAAGTGCCAGAAAAGTTTCGAGCAGTTGAAAGCCCTTTTGACCGAAGCTCTAGTGTTAGCTCAGACTGAATCGGGTAAAGAATTTGTTGTGTATTCTGATGCTTCCTTAAGTGGTTTAATGTGTATTGATGCAGAAGTAGGGTAGTAGCCTACGCATCAAGACAATTGAAGCCGCATGAAAGAAATTACCCGACGATGATTTAGAGCTTGCGACCATTGTGTTCGTGACCAAGATTTGGTGTCATTACTTATTTGGCGAGAAATGCCATGTTTACTCGGATCACAAAATTCTGAAGTATCTAATGACTCAGAAAGACCTAAATTTGAGACAACGCAGGTGGCTAGAACTGTTGAAAGACTATGAATTGGTGATTGACTATCACCCGGGAAAAGCTAACGTTGTTGCGAATGCGTTAAGTCAGAAATCATTATTTGCTCTTCGTGCAATGAATGCACAGATGGCTATGTCTAGTGATGGTTCGATCATAGCCGAGTTACGAGCAAGACCGATGTTTATTCAGCAAATTTGTGATGCACAGAAAGTTAATGAAGATTTGATTGCTAGTCAAATTCAGTGTGAAAAGGGTACAGAATCAGATTTTCAGATTGATGCAAATGATTGTTTGAATTTTAAAAGCCGAATGTGTGTTCCAAAGAACTCAGATTTGATACAGATGATTTTGAGTGAGGCTCATAGTGGTCGACTATCGATACATCCGAGCAGCACGAAGATGTATAACGATTTGAAACAGTTCTATTGGTGGCCGGCATGAAACGGGATATATCTGAATTTGTTTCTATGTGCTTAATCTGTCAGCAAGTAAAAGCTGAGCATCAAGCGCCATCTGGACTACTTCAGCCAATCATGATACCTGAATGGAAATGGGATAGAATTACAATGGATTTTGTATCCGGTCTCCCTATGATTCTGAGTAGGAAAGATGCCGTCTGGGTTATAGTTGATAGGCTGACTAAATCAGCTCATTTTGTGCTCGTACGTACAGACTATTCACTTGATAAACTTGCTAAATTGTACGTATCACAGATTGTGAGATTGCATGGTGTACCGAGTTCTATTGTTTTAGACAGAGACCCGAGATTCACATCGTGGTTTTGGAAGAAGTTGCAAGATGCTTTAGGTACTAAACTTCATTTTAGTACAGCTTTCCATCCGCAGTCAGACGGTCAATCCGAGTGAACTATTCAGATACTTGAGGACATGTTGAGATGTTGCGTTCTCGAGTTTGAAGGTACGTGGGAAAGATATCTACCTTTGATTGAATTTGCTTATAATAACAGTTTTCAATCTAGTATCAAAATGGCACCTTATGAAGCCTTATACGGGCGAAAATGTCGAACACCATTATACTGGACTGAGCTCAGTGAAAATAAGATACACGGGGTTGATTTGATTAAAGAAACTGAATAGAAAGTAGCTATTATTAGAGACAATTTGAAAGCTGCTTCGGATCGTCAAAAATCTTATGCTGATTTGAAACGTAAAGAAATTGAATTTCAGATTGGAGATCGAGTATTTTTAAAGGTTTCTCTGTGGAAGAAAGTGCTCCGTTTTGGCCGGAAAGGCAAGTTGAGCCCGAGGTTCATTGGACCGTATGAAATCATTGAACGTGTTGGGCTGTTGCTTATAGATTGAAGATACCCTCGAATTAGAAAAGATACGATGTATTTCATGTTTCTATGCTCCGTAGATCTGATCGATCCGTCACATGTGATTGCTCCATCCGAGATTGAGATACAATCGATATGACGATGAGGAAAAGCCGATCCGTATTTTAGCTCAGAAATGAAAGAGTTAAGAAACAAAAGATCTCCTTAGCGAAAGTGTTATGGAATCGAGACGGAGTTGAAGAGGCAACGTGGGAACTGAAGATTCAATGAGGCAACAATATCCGATATTGTTTAACGGTAAGATTTTCGGAACGAAAATCCTTAAGGGAGAGTTGTAATGCATCGAATCGACCCTAATCGGGCGTGGTTTCGGGACCACAAATCGAGCCTGAGAAATATTTAAATATTATATTTAGTGTTTATTATGTATGTATTTATGTGTGTGAAAGTTTCGTAGAAAAATTTTATCGTTTAAGTATTGTATTTGATAAAAAGGACTTAATCGCGTAAAAAGTAAAAGTGGCCAACTAAAGTGTAATGTGTTAAATTGAGCATGGATTTTTAATGTGAGGTATTAAAAGGGCAAATAGCCCATTTTTAGGTTAATGGCCGGCCACCTTGATGCATGTAATAGTGTTTGAATTTTTATAATATATATTATTACATTATATGTTAAAATAAACTAATTAATATATGTTAATAAAACAAAAAAATAAAAAGCCATGCATTGTTCATCTTTTGGCCGAAAAACACAAAAGAAAAAGGGGAGAAAAGCCTTGAAACATTCGGCCTTATTCAAGCTTAATTAGGTAAGAAATCTAGCTCGGTTTTTGTTAATTTTAACGTTTTTGAGATCGTTGCTTAGTATATTACCGGACCCATGCTAGAATTTCTAAGATTAGTGTGTATATATGAATCGGCCATTGATGAATTCTTGAGGTTTTTGATGTTTGATGATGTTAGATGAAAGATAGGTTAAAAATTAGTATATTATGTGTTGGAAGTTTTGGTGAATTTGTGTTTTTAGGGCCAATTTGTAAAAATAAAATTTTAGAGGGGCTTAATTGCAAAATAAATGAAAGAAATAGACTTGTATAGTCCTTATACATATTCAACCCTTAAGGAGTATTGGGAAATTTGATGTATTTTGAGTTTTATGCAAATAGGACTAAATTGCAAAGTATTGAAATAGTAAGGGTAAAATGGTAATTTGCCCATTTGTGTGTTTTGGGACTAAATTGAGATGAAATGTATTTGAATGAACTAAATTTTAATGTGTATTAGATCAAGAGCAAAGAAAAACGAAATTAGATCGGGGAAAGATGAAGGTTCTCGAATAGCCGATTCGCACGGTCTATCGACAACTGAGGTAAGTCCTTAAGCTGAATTAGATCAAAGAATTGTTATGAACATATTAAATGGTAATGTTTGATAAATTTTAGTACATAATTACATCTTAGCGAATGCATATAAGTACATTAGATTGTTTGTATAATTTGATATTGTGATATAAATAAGTATCTCGATGTGAATTGTGGGATTTTACAAAGACGTAACGATTTTATTTGTTTAAAGTAAATAAGCTTAGCTGAATTGGTTATGTAATATAGTGATGAAATGTGTGGAATGATTGACCACGTTGATATAATCGGGCTTATTGCCTAGCGTGCCTCGTGCCGATGATATAATCAGGCTTATTGCCTAGCAGGCCTCGTGCCGGTGATATAATCGGGCTTATTTCCTAGCAGGCCTCACACCGGTGACATAGTCGGGCTTATTACCTAGCAGGCTTAGTGCCGGGGACATATTCGGGCTTATTGCCTAGCAGGCTTAGTGCTGGTGACCTACGCGGGCTTATTGCCTAGCAGGCTTAATGCTAGTGATTTATAATACGAGCGTAAACTTACAAAATGGGGAAGTGATGGTGGTAAATGAGCAAGTCAAAGTTTGATTAAGCAAATTAAATAATTTTGGCCGCAAGGTATGTATTGACTTAAGTGTGTGTTTACATATATATGAAGTTGTGATTGAGTAGATTTTTAAATAAAGTATTATGCATTTGGTATCTTGGATATGTGGAAATTTGATATTGATTAGATGATGTTCGTTGATCAACATTTAAGCATTTGATGATTTTATGAGTATGAATATACAAGTATATTCGACTAATTAGGAATTCTATAGATAGGTAATTAGTCATGTGGAATTAACCCCATAATTGTGTGTATATTGAATGCATGGAATTAGGTTGAAGCTAGTACCTATTAAATTTGTGATATATGGCTTCGATGATTAATGTATGCTATGAGTTTAAACTAAGATTATGTAAACAATAAAGTATAATGGTGAATAGTTGATTATATTGTTCTAATTGCTTAAGGCTTACTAAGCTCAAGAGCTTACTCCATGTGTTGTTTACTGCTTTTATAGATTTCGATCTAGCTACGAGCTCGGGGTTCATCGGTGAAGTCATCCACGCTATCATATTATTTGGTACTTATAAGTTTGGTTTTTAAATCAAAGGCATGTATAGGTTAGACTAAGTTTTAAAACCATGAATGTTGTCTTGTATATAAGTATAGCCATGCGAAAATGGCTAAGTTAAGATACTTTTATCTTGAATATATATATATATATATATAAAGTAATAATGCATGATCTTTCGTAAGCATAATTTGCAAAATGTGTATGCGTAAATGAATGTATAATTAACTGCTGCACATATGTGAGTGTGTTTGATTTATTAATTCAGGAAAAGAGGTATTAAAGTGTTATACTCAAGTTTACATCAAAGAGAAAATGTTATAATGCATATAGCATATTCGATTATAAATGGCACTGGTACTTTTGTATCAAATTCGATTTAAGTGGCTTGGTCATGAATTGGTGAAGTCATGGTAATAGGATCTTGATAGTAATTGACCAGGATGCTTGTGTCTTTATAAAAACACAACCTTTAATGCATGTATGCATAATTGCGTATATATTTATATATATATGTCTTTCATGTATATTATACCATGCCTTTTTCGTTTGGTTTAATAGATGGCAAAGTGGAGGTAGATCTTATAATACAGTTTAAATTGAAAGATATTACATTTGGAAATTGTTATGTTAGAAATTTCTTTTAAAGGTACTATGGTTGATAAATGTTAAATTCAATTACGAGATTTTATACGTCTCTTTAGATATTTTTATATTTACGCATGTGTATTTTGAATGATAGTTAATTTCTTTAGGTTTATTAATAATAGACAGTGCATATTCGGTCATTGTATATTGGGTGACTAGATGAGCAGTAGTAAATTTATTTAATGAAACATGCTTCTAGGTGAATTCGCTAAATGGTTATAATATATATATATGTTTATATTTTATTTTATTTCTTTAAAATACTAAGGATATTATGATATTACATTACCCATTATGTCTTTGATTATGAATATTAGTGTCGTAAATATTTAATAGGATTCGTATTATGTGTAATAATGCCCTTTAACCCTGATTCGGTGACAGATGTGGGTTAAGGGTGTTACAGGTTCTTTTGACATGATTTTGGTTGCCAATTGTGTGTGGAAATAGGCTTGTATGTTCTTGTGGGTATGACTCAAGTGTGGGTGGCATTTTGACCTAGCAAATGGCCTATTCTGCATACATGGCCAAGGGACACGGGCGTGTGTCTCTGCCGTGTGGCTCAAGGGCCACTTCAAAGTGTGCCTAGGTAGGTTACACGGCCGTGGCACACAGGCGTGCCAGGTGGTCGTGTGACCAAGTCAGTAGCTAGCCTAATTTCACACGGCCATAGCACACGGGAGTGTCTGGTGGTCGTGTGGATAAGTCAGTATACATGCTTTGTTTTGGCACGGCTAGGACATATAGGTGTGTCTAGAAGCCGTGGGAGGCACATGGCTTGCCCACATGGGCGTGTGACCACTGTAACTTAGAAAAGTTTTTTTTTAAATTTTTGAGAATTTTAGTATGTGTTCGGTTTAGTCCCGACCCTATTCTATAGCATGATTATGGTCTCGTTGACCTATAAAAGGGATATTTTGATTGCGATTGATGAATTGTATTATGAAATGTCTGTTAAAGTTTTTGATCTGTCTAGTAATGCCTTTGACCCTAATTCGATGACGGATACGGGTTAGGGGTGTTATATTTGACTGGTATTAGAGTTACGGTTTAGTCGATTCTCGGGCTAACGTAGCGTGTAAGAGTCTAGCTATACATGCCATATATCTGAATTGCTATAGTGTGATGAATCCTGACATGAAAAATGTGATTTTCGTATAGTAATGAATCCCGAAAGAGCCGTAACTGAAGATGTAGAAAGCAATGCGCTTGCTCCCGCTTAAGGGACAACACCATCTAATTCGAGACCTGCTACGAGCGGTCAAGAAGGAGAAGCTAAACAAGCTTTCTTCCATATGATGAGTGAGTGGTTCACTTAGTTTGTGAGAAATAACCTGACTTTTTCACAACCTCCGCCCCTACTTAATCCCCCTCAGACATCTACTATGCCTCCGACTATGAATCTGAATCTATTGAATAAGCCTCCGGTTGACAAAATCCGTAAGTATGGGGCCAAAGAGTTCAGGGCCACTAGTGAGGACAATGTTGAGAAAGCTGAGTTTTGGTTAGAAAACTCTATCCAGGTATTTGATGAGATGCATTTGACTCTGGAAGAAAGTATTAAATGTGTTGTATCTTTGTTACGAGATGCGACTTATCAATGGTAGAAGACTTTGATTTTTATTATTTCAAAAGAGCGAGTCACATGGGATTTCTTTTAGGTTGAGTTTTAGAAGAAATACATTAGTCAGAGATTCATTGATCAGAAACGAAAGGAATTTCTAGAATTGAAATAGGGCCGCATGTCTGTTACTGAGTATGAAAGAGAATTCTTGAGATTAAGTCAGTAGGCTCGAGAATGTGTATCATCTGAAACAATAATGTGTAAGAGATTTGAACATGGCCTTAATGAAGATATCCGCTTGCTACTTAGGATTCTAGAGATAAAAGAGTTTGTGGTACTTGTTGATCGAGCGTGCAAAGCCAAAGCATTCGAGAAAGATAAAAGAAAAGCTGAGTCTGAAACTAGAGATATGAGAAAAAGATTTTCGAGTAAACCATTTCAGTCTGCTTCAAAGAAATTTAGGGATGAACAAAGCCGTTCAAGAGTTAATATGGGACACTCGAGTAGAGATCGAGCTAGATCGCAATTGAGCTCGAAAGCTCTACCAATTTCAATAGCAAGTGTTGGAAATGTTCGATCTGAAAAACCTGAATGTAAAAATTGTGGAAAAAGGCATCCGGGAAGTTGTAGATTAAATGATCGAGCTTGATTTAGATGTGGATCATTAGATCATTTTATTTGTGATTACGTAGAGTCTGTTGAGCAAGAGACTACCCAGAATCTGAGATTCGATAATGCTCTAGTGAGAGGTAGACCTTCCCGAAATGTAAGAAATGTCAGTGGTAGTCAGAGAACTACGAGAAATACTGTTGCGAGATTTGAAGCTAGAGCGCCTGCTAGAGAGTATGCCATCTGAGCTCGGGAGGAATCTTCATCTCCAGATGTTATAACAGGTACATTTACAGTTTATGATACTTCTATGATTGCATTGATAGACCCTAGTTCTACTCATTCGTATATATGCTTGAACTTAGGATCCAGTAATACTTTGCCTGTAGAGTCTACTGAGTTTTTTATAAAAGTATTGAACCCTTTAGGTTAGAGTGTCTTGGTTGACAAAGTATGCAAGAACTATCTGTTAATGTTTCGAGATATCTATTTTTCTACTGATCTGATTCTATTACCATTTGATGAGTTTGATATCATTCTGGGTATGGATTGGTTGACATTGCATGATGCTGTTGTGAATTGTAAAAGGAAGACTATTGATTTGAGATGTCTGAATGTTGAAATATTTCGGGTTGAGTCTAATGATTTGAATGGATTGCCTGCTGTGATATCTATGTTGAAAGCTTAAAGATATGTGAAAAAGGGATATGAGGTATATTTTCCTTATTTTCGAAAGTGTCTGAAAAGAAAGTTGAATCTGTGCTAGTTGTTTGTGAGTTTTCTGATGTATTCCCTGAAGAATTGTCGGGATTGCCTCCGATACGTGAGGTTGAATTTGGTATTGATCTGTTTCCTGGTACGACCCCTATTTCGATAGCTCCGTATAGAATGGAACCATCAAAGTTGAAAGAGTTAAAGTCTCAGTTACAAGAGTTGCCAGATAGAGGATTTACACGACTGAGTTTTTCACCTTGGGGTGCTCCTGTTCTGTTTGTGAAAAAGAAAGATGGTACGATGGGAATGTGCATTGATTATCGTCAGTTGAACAAAGTGACTATAAAGAAAAAAATATTCGTTGCCTAGGATTGACGATTTATTTGATCAGCTAAAAGGAGCTACTGTGTATTCTAAGATAGATCTAAGATCGGGATACTACTAGTTGAGAGTGAAAGATTCAGACATTCCAAAAACTGCTTTCAGAACAAGATACGGGCATTATGAGTTTTCAGTTATGCCTTTCGGACTAACGAATGCTCCTACTATTTTTATGGATATGATGAACAGAATTTTCAGACCGTATTTAGATCAATTTTTTGCTGTATTCATTGATGACATTTTGATTTATTCAAGAGATGAGATTGAACATGCTGAACATCTGGGAATTGTGTTGTAAACTCTAAGAGAAAAGCAATTGTATGCGAAATTCAACAAATGTGAATTCTGGTTGCGTGACGTTAGTTTTTTGGGACATATTGTATTGGCCTATGGAATACGAGTTGATCTGAGTAAGATTTCTGCTATTTTAGATTGGAAACTTTCGAAGAATGTGTCTGAAGTCCGTAGTTTTCTAAGACTTGCTGGTTATTATCGAAGATTCAAAAAGGCTTTTCGATAATTGTAACTTTGTTGATTAGATTTCTTTTGAAAGATGTGAAATTTTAATGGTCCGATAAATGTCAGAAAAGTTCTGATCGGTTGAAGATTCTGTTGACTGAAGCTCCCGTTTTGACATAGCCAGAATTAGGCAAAGATTTTATAATTTATAGTGATGCTTCGTTGAATGGTCTGGGATGTGTACTGATGCAAGAAGGCAAAGTTATAGCTTATGCCTCGAGACAATTGAAGCCTCATGAAAAGAATTATTCGACACATGATCTTGAGCTAGCTGTGATTGTGTTTGCATTAAAGATTTGGTGACATATCTGTTCGGTGAGAAATATCACGTGTTTTCAGATCATAAAAGTTTGAAGTATCTGGTGACCCAGAAAGATTTGAATCTGCAACACAGAAGATGGCTAGAGTTGTTGAAAGACTATGAGCTTGTGATAGACTATCATCCGGGTAAAGCAAATGTCGTTGCCAATGCATTGAGTCGGAAGTCACTGTTTGCATTACATGCTATGAATGCTCATTTAAATCTTTATGATAATGGTTCAATGTTAGCTGAATTGAAAGCAAAACCGTTGTTTTTACAACAAATAGTTGAAGCTTAAAAAGTTGATAATGAAATGTTAGTGAAACGAGCTTAGTGTGATTCAAACTCTGAATCTGAATTTCAAGTTGATGTTGATGATTGCTTGAGATTCCGAGATCTATTATGTGTTCCGAGAAACCCAGAGTTGATTCAGTTAATTTTGAATGAAGCACATAACAGTCGTCTATCTGTTCATCCGGGTAGTACGAAGATGTATCATGATCTGAAGCAACACTATTGGTGGTCTGGTATGAAACGAGATATCTCTGACTTTGTGTCGAAATGTTTAATCTGTCAGCAAGTTAAAGCTGAACATCAGGTTTTGTCTGGGTTGTTACAACCGATTTTGATTCCTTAGTGGAAATGGGATAGAGTAACGATGGATTTTATTTCGGGATTGCCTCTGACTCTGAGAAAGAAAGATGCGATTTGGGTGGTAGTTGATCGATTGACGAAATCTGCCCATTTTATTCCGGTACGATTAGATTACTCACTTGATAAGTTAGCTGAGCTTTACATTTCTGATATTGTGAGATTGCACGAAGTCATTGTCTATTAATGTCGATAGAGATCCGAGGTTTACTTCACGATTCTGGAAGAAATTGCAAGAAGCTTTAGGTACTAAATTGCATTTCAGTATCGCTTTTCACCCGTAGACGGATGGTCAATCCGAGCGGATTATTCAGATTCTCAAGGACATGTTGAGATGTTGCATCCTTGAGTTTAATGGTTTGTGGGAACAATATTTGCCAGTGATTGAATTTGTATATAACAACAGTTTTTAGTCAAGCATTAAAATGGCACCTTATGAAGCTTTGTACGGACGTAAATGTCGAACACCTCTGTATTAGACCGAGCTCAGTGAAAATAATATACACGGGGTTGACTTGATAAAAGACACTGAACAGAAAGTAAAAGTGATCCACGATAGTCTAAAAGAAGCGTCTGATCGTCAGAAGTCTTATGCAGACTTGAAACGAAAAGAGATTGAATTTGAAATCGGTGAAAAAGTTTTCTTAAAAGTGTCCCCGTGGAAGAAAGTACTCCGATTCGGACATAAAGGCAAGTTAAGTCATAGGTTTATCGGACCGTATGAGATCATTGAACGTATTGGGCCAGTTGCATATAGATTATTGTTGCCCTTTGAGTTAGCAAAAATACATACTGTATTCCATGTTTCGATGCTCCATATATACCAATCCGATCCGTCACATGTGATTGCTCCGTCTGAAATTGAAATCTGATCTGATATGACTTATGAGGAAGGACCTATTCGTACTTAGCTCGTGAAGTGAAAGAATTAAGAAATAAGAAAATTCTGTTAGTAAAAGTGTTGTGGCATCGACACGAAATACAAGATGCTACGTGGGAGCCTGAAGATTCAATGAGAAAACAATATCCAAATCTGTTTAACGGTAAGATTTTTGGGGACGAAAATCCCTAAGGGGGAGAATTGTAATAGTTCGGTTTAGACCCTAGTCGGAATATTGGTTTTGGGACCACAAATCTGAGTCAGTGAAATATTTTCTGTGCCCTTGATATGTGATTAAGCGTGTGTTAAAGTTTCGTAAGTTAATTTGTCCGTCTGCAAGCTTAATTTGAGAAAAAGGGTTAAATTGTATTAAATGCAATAATTGCATGCTATTTGTTAAAGCACCTATGTGTTGTGGCTTTTAAATGTTGTGGCCTTATGAGGCAATTAAACCATGTTTTATGTTAGTGGGTGGCAAAGGTCAAATATGCCCTTAATATATATGTCTCTTATATTAATTGAAAGGATATTTTAGTAAATAGTAAAATAACATGATTGTAATAAAACAAAAGCTTAAAAATAAGCTAATGTGTTATGTTCATCCACCGAATATTAGAGAAAGAAGAAAGGTTTGAGCTCTTTTCATATTCGGCACATACTTGGGCTAGATTAAGATCAAGAACCGAAGAAAAAGACTCATATCACAGGAAATCGAAAGTAATCGAGTAGCCATATCCGTTTCTATTAAATCGAATCCGAGGTAAGTCGATATAGAAATAAATGTATTTGAAATGAACTATTTGTGCACATATGAAATTTGAATTAATATGAATATCCATTGAGATAGAACGTATGTGAAATCCGAGTTTGCGAATAAGTCGACAAGTTGTTTAGTCAGAGAAGTCCGTATTAGCCTAGGAATAGATAGGATTGTATATGTCATGACATATGTGTCCGTTATGTGATATCATGTAAGACTACGTCTGGGACGTTGGCATTGATTGGAGATTTTATGTAAGACCACGTCTGGGATGTTGGCATCGATATGAGATTTAGGTGTAAGACCATGTCTGGGACATTGGCATCGTATTGATTTGTGTAAGACCCTGTCTGGGATAGTGGCATTGATATCTGATTACATGTAAGACCACATCTGGGACGTTGGCATTGTACGACTATTTTGAGCTTTCTGAATATCCTATCTATTTTCGAACGGTTCAATGGGCAAGTCCGAGAAATGAATAAATTTGTAAGTTGTATATCCATTTCAGGTACGTTGGAAAAGTACACTATGTGTGTATGAAAGGTAAGTGTCTATATGAACTTACTAAGGTGAATATTTGTACTGAAATGATGAGATAATATGTGAATATATGCTTGAATGAGCTATGTGTATATGTGATAATTGAGTTGAGGAATGTGGCAAGATATGGCTAAGAAAATGAGCCAAGGAATGTGTGATGAATTTGCAATGAGAACCATTAATGTCATTGTATCAATATGTTATGTGCATTTTATACTAAGTTTATTTGTATATGGCTTACTAAGCTTTTGGAAAGCTTACCCTGTGTGTGTTTGCTTTGTTTTATAGATCGTCAAAGCTACTGTAGGCTCGGGATCATCGAGGAGCGTCATCACACTACTTAAGCGCATTTTTGGTACTTTTTGGAAATGTATATACTAAGTATGGCATGTATAGGCTAGTCATTTGGTATTTGTTTGAGATGTAAATAGCCATGTGATTTGGCTAGATAAATGTTGATATTATGCATGAGTGATTATAGTGTATGATGTTGGTTTTGGTATGATTATATATCTAATAAATGATCAAAATTGTAGTAAGCAAATTAATGCTATATGAGTACATATGTGTTGTAACACCCCAAACACGGCCTAGATGTTATGATCGGATCTCGTATATCACAAGGAAAGGTTGCAAAAGAAACTTCGCGATTAAAATTTTTGAGTTTTGTTTTACAATACAGAAATCAGAGTCGATGGTTATAGGAAAATGCGCCGTTTTGAAATAGTTTTTGAAGTTCTGAGAAAATCCCAAGTTTAATTATTTATTGCTTGTGATCTGTTTGTTCACATTTTGGAAAAGGGTTATTACGTTTTTAGGGAAACCTCGTATTGATTAATTCATAAGAGATAACATCTGAATAAAAGAAAAATTCATATTATAATCTCGGAGGCCTTATTACATAAAAAATTCCCAAATTTAAAATAAGTTTAAAATAAAGAAAAATGGAGTTTACTAAAGAAGTAACGCATGGCCACCTCAGAGTCTACCTCAGCTCCAAATCCGCAACTAGGGGTTACCTGCAAAACTAAGTAGAGGGGTGAGTCACCAAGACTTAGTGTGAAAATCCCCATATAACTCAAACTGGGCCTTAGCCCATTCGGTATGGCATATGTCACATGTATGCAATGCAGCCCAGCCCAATCTCACTATCCATCCAAACACCCGTGGCATTATGCCACTGTGGTTCTTTGACCACCGTGGTCCTAGACCACTCATGACAATAGTCACTCGTGACAATAGTCACTATTATATATACTCATGGGGCCAACCCACTGTGGTACTTGACCACTGTGATGATCTTTGATAAATTACGCATACGTGGGGCCAATCCACTGTGGTACTTGACCACTAAGACAAGTCACTGATTAAACATTCGTGGGTTCAACCACCATGGTACTTAGACCACTCGTGACAATAGTCACTCGTGACAAAGTCACTTGATTATCACTTCCTCCTCTTTTCAATTCCTGAGCCCATGCTCTTTACATCGTGCACAATATGCATGCAACCAATATCATAGTGTGTAACAGATCATATCTCATGCAAGCATAACATCAAACTATACATACAAGTATATTATCAACAATGTCAATATCGAAGAACTTACCCGGCATCTCTAACCTTACCCATGAGGGCATTTTGCCTATCACATCAGTTACTTTGGCTTTCAGCCATTACAGTTAATAACACAATAAACAAAGAAGGCGTGTGAGTAATACACATAATTACGCTAATCAACCCCTAAGGGTATAACGATAATTTTACCCACCGAGGGTATTTTAGTAATTTACCTACCAAGGGTAATTCGGTAATTCTACTCATAACTAATCCATGTATGCAGTGCATCTCGAACATAATCAATCATACAATTAACACAGACAACATTAGTACTACCACGAGGGTACAACGATCATTTGTCGTTTAGGGGTAAAACGATAATTACACACTAAGGTATGTCGGTAATTTTGTAATCTGGGGGTATTTCGATAATTTTACAGACCAGGGGTAATTTGATAATTTTGTAAACTAGGGGTAATTTGGTAATTTTACAAACCAGGGGTAATTCGATAATTTCAAAAACTAGGGGTAGTAATTCTGCAAACTAGGGGTAATTCGGTAATTTTGCAAACTAGGGGTAATTCAGTAATTTCACAAACTAAGGGTAATTCGATAATTTTACAAACTAGGGGTAATTCGGTCATTCATAAATTAGGGTGTTTCAATAATTTTACAAACCAGGGGTATTTCGATCATTTTACAAATCAGGGTATTAACGACCCAACAGAAGGTCCACTGTTGCCTCGAACGACTCAAGTATTCTAAACAGAGATAATAATACGAATGGGCCTAAGGCCCATTCTTGGCCCAAGTGGGCCCACACGCTCGTGTGGCCCATTTAGCCCAAACCTAGCCACATCTATGAGATTCACATAGTCTAGTTCACTATCTACTACTCAATCATACAATTTACTCATATTGGCCCCCAGGCCCATTGGGTCCACTTTGCCTATTTCGGGCCATCGTAGCCCAACAGCCTAAACCCACAAGAACACTACTGATGGCCTCAACTATCGCGTTGAAGCCCCACATGTGCGCTCGCATGCTTGTGTGGATACTATTATCGTGTGACCGGCATTTCGGCATTTTCCTCTCTACAGCTAGAGTAGGGCGAGATACACACCTGATAGGAATCTGAAACTACTAAACCACGCTCCGAGCACTCCTACGTCCAACGCCAACCAGGTATGCTTACTCTCCTCCTAGACAGCTCTATATATAGCTAGCATCTCATCTTCCTTCTTTGTATCTTTCCGATGTGGGATCCCTCCGTCAGGAGAGTTTAAATCCAACTCAAACTCTTGCCGTCCAGTCTGCAAAATAAATACTCCCTTGCTTGTCATGAGATTCGAGCCCAAGCTCCCCTGTAGCATAATCCACGCCGCTAGCCACTTTACCAACTAGCTCCTTGTGTCTAACATCATGCGTAACTAAATATAAACCTATGGCCAAATTCTATAGTCCAAATAAAAAGAAAACCAAAATGCAAGAGCCAAGACTTGAACATTGGACCTCCTTCCTTCCTTGTAGCGTCACCCCCTTACCTGTTATATGGCGCCACTTTGCCACTTTGCCACGACACCACACACTCCACTTGTGTCATTCTCTCCACATTTTATTCTTAAAGCCTACTTACTAACTCCCAGGGTTTCATTCACCTAAAACCAAAATTTTTCCTAAGCCCAAGTTTGATCCCGGGACTTCATAGAAGCCCCCCAACCTTCCAAAATCACTCACCTACTAGATCCAAATGGCATTAAAGCCGTTCTCTTATTCTCAAAAATTTTAAACGCTACTACGCTCAAGGCCCATTGGGCCCAATCCTACTAGGCCCAACTTTGGGATGTTACGTGTGTAGTCAATGAAATGATTATATGCATGGTTATATAAGAGTATTGGTTGTGCAAAATAGTATAGAAATTGGCATGAATAGAAATGAGATTGAATGAGATGATATGTGATTCTTTTGACATGATTTCGATTGCCAATTGTGTGTGGAAATAGGCTTTTATGTTCTTGTACGTATGACTCAAGTGTGGGTGGCATTTTGACCTAGCAAATGGCCTATTTTGCATACACGGCCAAGGGACACGGGCGTGTGTCTCTGCCGTGCGGCTCAAGGGACACTTCGAAGTGTGCCTGGACAGGTTACACGGTCATGGCACACGGGCGTGCCAGGTGGTTGTGTGACCAAGTCAGTAGCTAGCCTAATTTCACACGGCCATAGCGCACAGGCGTGTCTGGTGGCCGTGTGGATAAGTCAGTATACATGCTCTGTTTTGGGACGACCAAGACATGTGGGTGTGTCTGGTACACGTGGGGGGCACACGGCTTGCCCACATGGGCGTGTGACCTCTGTAACTTAGAAAAGTTTTTTTTTAATTTTTAAGAATTTTAGTATGTGTTCGGTTTAGTCCTGGCCCTATTCTAAAGCATGATTAAGGTCTCAATGACCTATAAAAGGGATATTTTGATTGCTATTGATGAATTGTATTATGAAATGTCTGTAAAAGTTTTTGATCTATCCAGTAACGCCTTTGACCCTAATTCGATGACGAATACGGGTTAGGGGTGTTACATTTGACTAGTATTAGAGCTACGGTTTAGCTGATTCTCGGACTAACGTAGCGTGTAAGAGTCTAGCTATACATGCCATATATCTGAATTGCTATAAAATGTGATTTTTGTATAGTAATGGATCCCAAAAGAGACGTAGCTGATGATGTAGAAAGTAATGCACCTGCTCCCGCTTAAGGGATAGCGCCATCTAATTCGAGACCTGTTACGAGTTGTTAAGAAGGAGAAGCTAAACAAGCTTTATTCTAGATGATGGGTGAGTGGTTCACTCAGTTTGTGAGAAAGAACCCCATTGTTTCACAACCTCCACCCCCGCTTAATCCCCCTCAGACATCTGCTATGCCTCCGACTATGAATCTGAATCTGTTGAATAAGCCTCCGGTTGACAAAATCCATAAGTATGGGGCTGAAGAGTTTAGGGCCACTAGTGATGACGATGCTGAGAAAGTCGAGTTTTGGTTAGAAAACACTATCCAGGTATTTGATGAGATGCCTTTGACTCCAGAAGAAAGTATTAAATGTGTTGTATCTTTGTTACGAGATGCTACTTATCAATGGTGAAATACTTTGATTTTTGTTATTCCGAAAGAGCAAGTCACATGGGATTTCTTTCAGGTTGAGTTTCAGAAGAAATACATTAGTCAGAGATTCATTGATCAGAAACGAAAGGAATTTCTGGAATTGAAATAGGGTCGCATGTCTGTTACTGAATATGAAAGAGAATTCGTGAGATTAAGTTATTAGGATCGAGAATGTGTATCATCTGAAGCAATAATATGTAAGAGATTTGAAGATGGCCTTAATGAAGATATCCTCTTGCTAGTTGGGATTCTAGAGATAAAAGAGTTTGTGGTACTTGTTGATCGAGCGTGCAAAGCCGAAGCACTCGGGAAAGATAAAAGAAAAGCTAAGTCTGAAGCTAGAGATGTGAAAAAAAGATTTTCGAGTAAACCATTTCAGTCTGTTTTAAAGAAATTTAATTGGCTCTGATACCATTGAATGTAACACCCCAAACCCGACCTAGATTTTATGGCCGAATCCAGAGATGTCACAAACAATAGGTTTCAAAAATGGAGTCGTTACGTTAAATCAATTTAGCTTAATAACTCATATTCATATATATCCGTTGTCGAAAACGTTAATTAGTTGGTTTATTTGCCAAAGCACTATTTATAGCGGAAGTCTAACGAAATCATTATATTTTGAAAGTACCGTTCGTATTTTCAGAAAAACCCTTGTTTTAATAAAACTGTTGTTTTCCTAAACCATTTTGTCAAACCATGAAAGTTAGCAAGCAAACAAAATCAAAACCACAGTTAAAAACCATACAGTCCAGAGAGTCCTAGAAATTACAAACTCTCAATTAAGTCCAAAATTTTAATTAAACACTATAAATTAATAAGTATATTCAATACTCTGTCAGGTGGTCACCGTTGAGTCTCTTTCGCACCGATCCGTCTAAGTCTGAGGATTACTAAATAGAATAGACAAACAGATGTGAGTTTTCATAAACTTAGTGTGAAACCCAATAGAAATAGACATGCATTACATACAAGTATCACATACACTACTAGATTTAGATTTCAAACTCGGACTTTAAGTCCTTTGCAGATATAGATACAGATAAAGATATAGATACAGATATGCAAAACAGATATACAGAATCCTACCCCCATAATCTACACACCAACTCCGACTATCCCATCACACCATGTGGGGTTAAAAACACCCACCCATCCCTGCACACCACATTGTGTCATTATGACACATATCAGATAATACGCAGCCAAGCTGCCAGAATATAGGCGAAGGTCGCCCAACAGAACACTTCCTCCGCATAATCAAGACCCACCCCAATCACAAATATAGAAATAACAGATACAGTAATATCATGCATAACATGCTCATATACAGAGATCATATGTATATACTTATTAGAATAAACAGACATGCATACCGTGTCCTACTCAGAGCAGAATATCATATTATCAGATCACATAAATTTTAGGGTTTAATTAGCCCTTACCGACCCTACGTTAGGCTCACAGTCGATCGAAACGACCTGTGCAACCATAAGGAAAATTTTAGAGTTATGGGCCCAAATGCCCGTATGGGCCCACACGACCTAGCCCAAAACCCACACATTCAAGTGGCCCACATGCCTAGCTTGGCCTAGCCTGTGTGGCCCACACGGCCACACCCACACCACCACATGGTCGTGTCTTGTGCATGGCCATGCATTCGTCAACCACACGGCCGGACACACGCCCATGTGGTGTGGACAGAATGGTTTTTTTTACTTTTTCTAAAGTTGATTTTCTTCATTTCAGTTACACACCTGGTTCGGTTTCGATGCGGAAACACTCTTGAGACCACCAGCACCTTCGAATGAAAAACGATGATTTAGTACAACTACAGCACCGATTGGAAGCCCCCAGCCATTTAATATTCTCCAAAAACGCAGAAGAACACTATCGAACTAAAAAATCGAGATTAATTGACAAGATTTCAACAGAATTTCCGAAACAAGGAAAATAAAGAATTTTTCCCAATCACAGAAAAAGAACGTCAAAAAAGATTGGGGAAAATTTTGAAAAAAAAAAGAAATAAAATAAAATCTATTTTAAAACCCATTAATTTTCTAACTCCCCACTAATTCACATCCAACTACTCTAGTATCCCAACTACACCAAAACACTGACACAAAATTGAGAAAAATAACATCTTCACTAACACAGGGATTCGAATACAGGACCCCCAGCACACCAACTCCTTATCACTCGAACCAACAGGCTCAATCTGATATGGATTAACAGACAATTTTATATAAGCCCACTCAACAAGGGTAAGGCTTGGATAAAAAATAACAAAATTTATCAAATGTGAGACATGAACCCAAAACCTCATACACACACCTAGAACGCTTAACCACTGAAATAGATACACACTTGTGTTAGATATTTACAGAAACAGAGATAAATTATTTAGGGCGTTACAAGTTCACTTTAAATATTACAAGATTTATTTTATGTTCTTAGTCTTTGAATGTGTTATTTTTTGTAAGTGCTAACAGTGAGGATTTCATAACTTTTCCTTGCTATATGAGTGTTGTGAATTTTAGATTCTTAAATGGAGAGACCTACATGTTTTGTTTGTGACAAGCCCATTCTCAAATGATGTTCATGATGTCAATCAATACGTTATCGCTCCACTGATTGCCAAATGGTACATCAGAAAGCTAGGCATAAAATCTAGTGCCAATTAAAGAGCGATGCCCACAAGAAAAGGAGAGTAAGAACATTCTCATACATATTTTTAAATGTTATTGGTGTGGTAAAAAAGGTCACAAAATATTCAAATGTTCGGTTTGATACCCACTCAAAGAAGAAAATAATAGTGATTTTATGCCTATTGTTGATTCTTGTTCTAGTGATAAAGAGATTTGTGATAGTAAGCTTTGTGAACCAGAAGAAATTGATATTGAGAATTGTTTCTTAGAGTCCATGAATTTAGACGAGTTGCAAATGTCATGTTCTACTAAAAAGTTGTACTTTGATGAATTAAACTTTCAAAACATTTGTAAGGGAAATATTAGAAGTAAGGATGGTTTTTGTAAAAAGAATGAGAACAAAGTGACCTTGAGTAATAAAAGTTTAATTGTGAGTGAAAATATTAATGAGGTAAAACTCGAGAGATATGAAAAATATATGAGAGGTTGTTTTCAAACTAACCTAAATGGAACTTTACGAGAAATATCTTTCCTTTATTTCACGAAGTTGAGGTTCTCAACTAAATTACTGTAACATCCTAAAAATTAGGGGTTAGTAGAATTAGGTTTAGGAATCGAGAAAGAGTGGTCATGCCCAAATTTTGAGATTATATATGTGTTTTTAGGAATAAATGAGGTATTGGTTTGTTGGATAAGTGTTAGTGAAACGTTCCTTGAAACCCAAGTTTAAATCCCTTCTCTCTCACCATTTTTATTTATTTTGCTAATTTTGCCTCAAACTCTATTATGTGACATGCATTGTTTTTAAAATAAATATTAGAAATTATTTCAAAAATAAGGAAATAGCCTAGTGGTTAATTGATAAATTCAAAAGCATGAAAATTAAATTGAGTTCCCAAGTTCAAATCCTTTCCCATGCAAAATAACTATTTTTTTAAAACAAAATCCCTTGTTTTTAATGTGTGTGCCATCCATAACCTTGTAACCCTATGTATTAATGTTAATTTTATACAAAAAAATCAGCCTTTATTCTATTTTTACTCACCCTAGCTGTTCTGCCCCTCTCCTTCCTCCTTGATCTTTAAATTTTTTTCTTTCTTCATCCATTGTTGTCGTCGCCTACACCTTGTTTTACCATCTCTTTCGTTTTCTTTTTGTCTCAAGATTTATTAACATCTTCTCCAACATGTTGGTGGTATTTTTTATAATTAAAATCAGCCCCAAATTTGAAATCATGAACTCCAAGATCGATCCCGAACATTGCCAAGAAAGTGCCATTATCGTTTCTCTCAACTAACTTGTGTAAGATCTCTTCTTTATTCAATTTGTTGATTAATCTTATCAATTAAAAACCTAAATTTATAGATATGATTTTTTTGGGAATTTTAAATATTTTAAAGGTATTTTTCCATATTTTTAATGGATCTTTAAATCATTTTTAAATTAGCCTCGAATTTGGCCACTATGAGTGGTGGTGTGTGGGGCTATGTGCAAGAAAGGGGGCTGTTTTGTTTCTTGGTTCTTGCCCATCTTTCCCCAGAATTAATTTGAGTTCTTGAACCCTCTTAATCAGCCTTTAATCACATGTTAATTAGGGAAATATGTCCTTGATCAATTAGCCAATTGGATCTCATAATTAGGGAAGTGTAAGTACGATTAATTGTAAACTAGTTTGTCATTTAGAAAAAGTTATTGGGAAAAGGTTATGGATTGATTAAATGAGTGATTTTTCAGTATGTAATTGTGTTAGGTGTTGACCAAAACACCCCAAATCAACCGTAAAGTCAAAAGACATTTGCGCGCACGATTTGCAACAAAATAGTGTAAGAAATCTAACTAGTTCTGATTCGTAAAGTAGTAGTGATTTTGACGATTGGATGGAACCCATAATTGGGGGCTGGTTAAGATATGAATTGATGGAATTTATACTGATTTTTAACTTAGGTTCGTTTTAAGGTTTATTAAGGAAATTTGGAAGATTCGCCAATGTACTGTGAGAAAGCGAAAAATAAGATGTGGGTCCTAAACTCAAAAACTTAGTGAAAATGATAATTTTTTTATATATTTGATGATTTAGCATGATAATTAGAGTGGAATAATAGCCAAATAATTAATTTTTTAAGTGGCCGAACCAGATACGTTTCGAACCCTAAAAGATTGATATGCTAGCAGAGTTGCTAGTTTGACAGTGTGATTGTGTAAATGGTATTGTGATGTATGATTGTGTTATTTGGTATGATATTGATTGTTTATATAGCATGATTTGCTGAGATATGAATTTATGCAAGATATAATTGCATGGATAGTTTACTATAGAAAGGTTGATTTCCATGCACATTGGAAAATCGCAAAAGTATGTAGAGTTGTGTAATGTTGAATGATATTATCCTAATGGTAATTTGAAATTTGGAACACTGTTTCCATTTACTGCAAGAATTTGATTATTGAGGGCTAATAAACCATAAAAGTAACATATTTTAATCCTACATTTAGTATGCTTTTTGATGATTTAGTCCTTGATTTATATAAAAGGTGCTTGTAATCCTTTCTTTTCAAGTCATATACTCAGGAAAGCACCCGAGGAGAAAAATAACACAAAACGGGCTTAAAACGGAGTAATTGGGCCTTAGCGAGAAATCAACATGGCCTGGCACAAAGCCTGCACGGTCGTGTCTCGTCGATTACCTAGAGCACGGCCGCGCATCATCTCATTACCACACACGGGCGTGTCAAGCGATCTACATGGCCGTGTCCTAATCGACATGTAACACCCCTAACCCGTATCCGTCGCCAGATTTGGATTACGAGGCATTACCGAACTAGACTCAGTTCATCACGGTTATTCATCACTATTTATAATACAGGTTATAATTCTTTAACATTTCAATTTTATATGCATTCATGATTCATTTATTCTATTAAACTAAATACACATATTTGATTCTCAATATCCAACAAATAGCTCATGCATAATCCATACTCTTGTTTTATGCTAATCAAGACTTATAAATACCTATATCAAATTATACATGTTTCATACTTCTAGAATCCGAACCATCTGGCCATTGAGTCTAATACATTCAAACATTTTAAACATAACCATGCATCTATCATTCGCTATAAACACACATATATATATATATATCAAATACGTGTCAACACACCTAATTCATTAGTCGAATATTAGCATATAATTTCATAACTTATTCACATATGCATATCAAAATATATATTTATACTCATAATACTCTATTAAATATCCATTCACATATGTGAAATTAGAACATAATAATACAACCGAACATGCTCCTAATGCTATTGTAATATGCACATGATTCCTATACATATATATATGACACATAAATGATCATCTTTATATAACCACATACAATTGAAATGTCTTTAAGCTACGCTCATTTTATCATAGCCACATTGATGATTCACCACTACAAAGATTATTAATTAACATACCAAATACATATGCTCTATAACACATACAAAATACATATGTAACTAATTCTTTACCATGTAATCGGTTCTAAATTCCCCCCCTTTCCGATGTTCAACCCAAAATAATCATAAACATTTTTGTTTATTATTCATTACCGAATCATATAATCATGAAGAACATGCATCTAAGCCACATTTAACCTCCAAGAATAATATACACGCATATTGTAGCAAAGATTGGATAATTATTATATCAAACATACGGATGATGCTTAACCAAAAGAAATAGCCTTATTCTCAAGGCTAGATATATATAATTACAAAATCGAACATCATTCATTCAAACCATAATTCAACCTATACATGCCTTTGATTCAAAAAGTAAACTTAAGTACCAAAGAGAGTGATAGTGTGGTCAGCTTCCTTGATGATCCCTTGAGCCTGTAGCTGAATCAACGATCTATAAAATAGTAAGACAAACACATACAGAGTAAGCTCACTAGCTTAGTAAGTCTTAAGTAATTGGTAATACAACGTTCAAATACTTATACATTTTAATTGTTACCATTGACATTGAAAATAAACATTTCGATATACAAATTCATACAAGGCCGAATACCATAGTTCATTAACCTAAATAATTTCACTTCTTTACCATAAACTTGTATCTTATCAAAATACAAGGTGAATGTATTACATTAATCACATTGCTTCAAATTATATAAATACAACATTCACATCAACTATGTTATCCCACTCAAAATCTTATCACTTTAAACATTTCTATTCATAGTCGAATTTACCAAAGTATTACATTCAAACTCAATTTCAATCATATAATTCTCATACACATCGATCATAAGCTCAATTGCACATAACCCCATTCATATCTTATCATTCAAATCCAAGTAGTAGTAAACATAACTTACCTTACTCTCGGTAGATGTAAAAAGGGACTTATGCTTACCCGAGCATTTACCCGATGCATTGACTATGTTTCACCTTGAATAATTTAAGGTTTCTCCATTTGAAATGCGTCACCGGCATCAAGCTTGCTAGGCATCAAAGCCCGATATATAACACCGACACAAGGCCTGCTAGGCTCAGAGCCCGAAATAAGTCACCTAAGACTAGGCACATTAGCTTAAAGCTCGAACTAAGTCACCTAAGACCTTTGGGCCTGCTAGGCTTAAAGCCCGAACTATTTATCAAATCAATTCATCAACTTACATTTCTTAACCCATACATCACTATCAATTCATATTCACAAAACCAATTCACCTGTCATATCAAATATACTAATTCATTTTGCATTTCAAAACATATTCATTCCAAAATGGGACATACACATTCGGCTATCACATATTTCTTACTCAAATTAATCAAATAATTTCATTGCACACATCCATAATTATCTCTTTAATGAATTTTAACTTAAGAACTTACCTCAACTGTCGATGGACCGTGTAAATCGGCTATTCGAGAACCTTCGTCTTTCCCCGATCTAATTATTTTCTTTGCTCTTGATCTAAACACATAAAATTCAGCTCATTCAAGTACATTTCACTTCAATTTAGTCCCAAAACACATAAATATGCAAATTACCATTTTACCCCTGAAGTTTTACATTTTTACCATTTAGTCCTAATTGCACAAAACACAAAATACACATAATTTGCACTTAATTCTTTAGGGCCGAATTTTCTATACATCCATACCAAGACATACATTTCATTTATTTTGCAAATAAGCCCCTCTAAAAATTTATTATTGCAATTTAGCCCAAATACTCAAATTTACTAAAATTTCTAATACAAAACATACTAATCCTTAACATATCTTTAATTTAAAAATAACAAACACCAAAAACCACATGAACACATCAATGGCCGAACCTCATACACACATTAATCTCAAAAATTCTAGCATGGGTCGAGTAATACACGAAGCAACGATCTCAAAAACGTAAAAATTATTGAAAACTGACTAAAAATGCATACCCAATTTAAGCTTAAAATAGGGCCAAATGTAACAAGCTCTCACCCTTTTATTTCTTTCTTATTTTTGGTGATAGGAAGATGATGAACATGGCTTATTTTAAGCTTTGTTTTTATTATATATAACTTAATTACTAAAATACGAAAATAACCTTTCATTATAAAATAATTATAACATAAATATAAGGTTATTTTAGACATATGCTGTCCACTTACTTAAATAATGGGCTAATTGCCCTTTTAATACCTAATATTATAAAGCCATCATCATTCTAGCACTTTACACTACAGCATGCAACTTTTACACTTTACGCGATTTAGTCCTTGTAACACCCCAAACCCGGTCTATGCGTTGAGACTAGATTTGGTTTGTTACATGATTCGTGCTATTCTTAAATCTTTAATGAGTTGAAAACTACAATTTTATACACAGGGTTTAAAATTTGAAGAGTATTTGATTTTGATAAATATTTGAAACATTAGTTGAAAATCATTGTATTATTAAAACCGTTAGGAGATTTGTTAAAGAGTTAACAATAAAAGAATTATTTATAAAAGAATTTCATATACTTGAAAACCCAAATTTATTTTTATAAAGCATCATATAATCATAGCCCATGATTTAAAAGTCCAAAATAAAGTTTAAATTCCAAACACATAAAATCCATAAGTTATTTATAGAGGCCATTTATTACAACATCCCAAAATAGTAAAAATAATTATTAAAAGTTCGAGTTTTAAATAACCCATATTTAGCAAGATGGCCTCCACGTAGTCATCCTCGACCCAAGTCCACATCGGTTTCCATTACGAGATGGAAAGAATTTAAAGGGGTGAGTTACTTAGAACTCGATGTGTAACTCACTTACCACCATTATTGGGCCGATCATCAAGATATTAAGTCGGGCTTGAGCCCAATTCGAATTCAACAATATATCATGAATTTAAAATAATTAATAATGCATGAAAATGTAATTCCCAACCCAAACCTAATATCCAACCGCTAACACCCCGCACCAACCATCACACCTGTGGGGATCAAGTCAACCCACCCGCCATCACACCAATCGTAGGCATTAAGCCTTTTTATAATTGTAGCATAGCCACGAACTAGAGGCAATAAGCGATATTGTGGCGAAGCCACCGAACTAGAGGCAATAAGTCGATATTGTGGCGAAAGCCACCTTAACTAGAGGCAATAAGCCGATATTGTGGCAATCGGCCATTCTTCTCTTCATATATCCCACCCATGCAATTATACATGTACTTTAAAATATAAAATTTATTAACAATACATAACATGGTGGGTTTATCAATAACATTTCATTTGGCCCTTAATTATAGCAATTTGTCCATTTAGCAATTTAGTGGGCTTTGGCCCATTTACCAAACTAGAGTGTTTTGGCTAAATTTTAACGTACTAGAGTGTTTTGGCCCGATTTATCGAACTAGAGTATTTTCGCCCATTTTCACGAACTAGAGTATTCGGCCCATTTTCACGAACTAGAGTATTTTCGGCCCATTTTCACGAACTAGAGTATTTACGGCCCATTTTCACGAACTAGAGTATTTACGGCCCATTTTCACGAACTAGAGTATTTACGGCCCATTTTCACGAACTAGAGTATTTACGGCCCATTTTCACGAACTAGAGTATTTACGTAATAACAATTAATTTCTCGAGGGCGTTTTCGTAATTTTCACGATTTTATCGTTTTTACGTATTTTTGTCATAATATCATTTTTTTACGTTTTTACCGATCTAATCGTTTTTACGATTTACTACCATACCAAAATTTGACATCCAACCGAGAAAATAATGAGTGTGAAAATTACACACCTCGATACCGTGAGTACTAACCCTTCTCGCTCCTGGGCACCTAAAATATATTTTGATTCGTTAGACAACTAACTCGTAAAAATAAATCTTAATCGATAATAGATCCGAAATCTTACCCTCTTGATTTTGAATCACTTCGATTTTTGGCTTTTCCTCGTTTATCGATTCACTAGCCGCCGAGAATCCACCAACATATAACGGCTCGGAGGTTCGTACTACTTGAATAATGGACTTCTTTCGAAGATGGCCCGCAACCCGTGGAAAATCCTGATGCCAAACCGCTCTTCGTTTGAATGGGGATTTACTGATCCACCCTCTTACGATAACCGAACACTACCCTTTTCTTCCCTATTTTGACGGTCTTCAAGATCCAAAGGAATTTAGTTAGATCTAAAATAATATCAAATGTTACTAGAGATTTAAAGAGATTTGATTTCCTTACCAAAATAAAACGTTTCCAACGTTTCTCCCGATCACTTGAGTTTCGATCTCCGTTATTGCACTAAATAATAACGAAAGAGGCGTTATTAGAATGAACGTTATATTGATTCAAAAGTCCTTCAAATCACCATTACCATTCGCCATAGTACCTTAATAAATCGAAAATGGAAAAGAACCCTTACCTATAATCCACGGTCGAAAGGAAAGAATGGAGAATGGTGTCTAAATGATGAAGGATTCGCTATGTATGTTTAAGGAAAAGAAAAAATATTTGGTTTTTAGGCACAATAGCATTCGACCAAGAGAGTGAAGATGGAGAGAATTTTGATTGAAAAGAAATAATATAAGAACGAAAGGATGATGGTGATGTTGTTGCTTGATGTCAAAGAGAAAAGAAGAGAAGAAAAAATGAACTTTAGGTGCTGGTATATTCGGCCATGGCAAAAGAAAGAAAAAGATAATTCTTTTGGTATGGATGATTTCGCACAAGAAGAAAAGGCACAACGAATTGGCTATCGAGATAAGCAAAAGGAATAACCAAATGGTCACAAAATTTGAGCTTTACTAATGCCCTATTCGCCAAGATGAGAGTTGAGAGGAGTAAACAAAGGAAAAATCTGCACAATGTGCAAAGAATGACCAAAGAGAAAAGAATGAGATTTTAGCCAAACTAACAAAATTTTGGCTCTCCTCCCTTACCAATATTGCCGTCCAAACACATGGTCGATGGCCATGATTTCTTTCCAAATTTTCCCTTGATAAGTGCCTTATGTTCCCCTATCTTTCCTTAAGTCTTTGATTCCATGCCATAAATTAGTTGTTTCCTTAATCCATTGATACACTAACCAAAATACATGGTCAACACCTTCCTTATATGTCCCCTGCCGACACTTCCTAGTCATGAGCGAGAAAATTAAAAGCAAAATTTATTTAGGTGCCATACAAGGGATTCGAACCTCTTCCTCTTACTTGAACCCATGCGCCAACTCCACCATGCCATATGCTCATTTTATGACACTTTTAGCACATAATTTAGCTTAAGTCTTAATCACCTTTGTTTCACTTCAATAAATCTCAATTTAATAAATTTTATTTCTTCTTCAAATTATACTTTACCCTCTCAAGGGCTTTAATAAGCACTAAAATAAAAGTAAAAATTTTTCCTTTAAAAATCTAAACACCAATTCATGCAATTTAATTACTCGGATTTTTAGGGTGTTACAACTCTACCCTCCTTAAAGAAAATTTCGTCCTCGAAATTTACCTGGTTGAAAAAGGTGAGGGTATTGTTGCCGAATTGCATCCTCTGGCTCCCACGTAGCTTCTTCCACTCCGTGGTTACGCCATAGAACTTTGACTAACGGCACAGTTTTCTTCCTTAGTACCTTGACATCTCGGTCTAGGATTTCCACTGGTTCTTCTTCAAAGGACAAATCTGAATTCAGCTCCAATTCTTCTACCGGTATAATGTGCAAAGGATCCGATCTATAACGCCTCAACATAGAAACATGAAAGACATTATGAATTTGATCTAACTCCGGAGGTAACTCAATCTGATATGCCACTGGACCAACACGCTTCAGCACACGATAAGGTCCAATATATCTAGGACTTAGCTTGCCCTTCCTTCCGAATCTGAAAATCTTTTTCCAAGGAGATACCTTCAAGAAAACCCGATCTCCCACACTATACTCGATGTCCCTTCGCTTCAGATCTGCGTACGACTTCTGTCTATCTGAGGCTTCTTTCAACCGTGCTCGAATAACTTTTACCTTATCCTCGGTCTCAGATATCATCTCAGGACCTAACATCTGTCTTTCGCCCAACTCAGTCCAACAAATAGGAGAGCGACACTTACGACCATACAATGCCTCGTAAGGTGCCATCTGAATGCTAGACTGATAGCTGTTGTTATACGCGAATTCTGCCAGTGGTAGATAATCCTCCCAACTACCCCTGAAGTCGATTACACATCCTCTTAACATATCTTCCAATATCTGAATTACTCTTTCCGACTGACCATCAGATTGAGGATGAAAAGTCGTACTGAAATTCAACTTTGTCCCTAAGGCTTCGTGTAGAGCTTTCGAATCGTGATGTAAACCTAGGGTCCCTATCCGATATAATAGATACTGGTACCCATGTAACCTCAAAATTTCGGACACGTAAAGTTTCGCCAATTTACGCAATGAATAATTAAATTTAACCGGCAAGAAATGAGCGGTCTTCGTCAACCGATCAACAATTACCCAAACGGAATTTTTCTTAGTAGGTGTTAACGGTAACCCACTAACAAAATCCATAGTTATCCTCTCCCATTTCCAAAGAGGAATCTTTATCGGTTGTAACAATCCAGACGGTAATTGGTGTTACGCCTTCACTTGTCGACAAGTCAAACATTTTCCCACGAACTCGCAATCTCACGCTTCAACCACGCCACCAATACATTCACGGAGATCTCGATACATCTTATTTCCTCCGGGATGCATAGCATAAGGGCTACTATGCGCCTCCGTAGAATCATTGCCTCAAATCTAGATCCTTGGGCATGCATACTCTCCTCGAAAGCACAACACACCCTCCGTGTTTATTCCAAAATCCTCAATTTCACCATTTTCAACTTGTCGCGAGAAGGTCCCAACTTCTCATCGATGTCTGCTTTTTCCTTGATTTGCTCCACCACGAGGCTTCACGAAGTTACGCTAACAAGCGCCATCCTCGCATGCAGACTCAAATGGGCAAACAGAGCTCTTAATTCGAGAATCGCCTTACGACTTAATGCGTCGGCTACCACGTTAGCCTTTCCAGGATGGTATTCGATGGAGAAATCATAATCTTTTAACAATTCTACCCATCTTCTTTGTCTTAAATTCAACTCCTTACGGGTAAGGAGGTATTTAAGACTCTTGTGATCCGTGTAGATTATGGACTTCTCACCATAGAGATAGTGCCTCCAAATCTTTAGAGCAAAGACAACGGCACTAACTCCAAATCATGAGTAGGGTAGTTTACTTCGTGTGGTCTCAAGCGGCGAGAAGCATAGGCCACCACTTTTCCATTTTGCATCAATACACAACCAGCACCGTATGAGACGCATCACAATAAGCAAGTGAATTCTTTTCCGACCTCGGGTTGAATTAAAGCTGGAGCTTCGTCGGGATCTTCTTCAATTTCTCAAAACTCTCTTCTGCTTTTCGGTCCAGATATACGGAGCTCCTTTCGCAATAGCTTTAGTTAGGTGCGACAATCAATGAAAACCCTCTACAAAACGTCTATAGTATCCACCAAGCCTAAGAAACTCAATTTCACTCATCGATGTTGGTGGTTTCCAATCCGAATAGCCTCAATTTTCCGAGGATCCACCCTTATTCCTTGGTGATACTACATGACCAAGGAAAGTCACCTCCTTTAGCCAAAATTCGCATTTACCAAATTTGGCATATAATTGCTTATCACGAAGTAGTTGTAATACTATCCGCAAATCTTTGGTCATGTTCCTCCTCATTTCTCGAATAAACCAATATATCATCTATGAACACTACCACAAACCGGTCTAAATATGGTTGAAATACTCGGTTCATCATGTCCATAAATGCATTTGGTGCATTGGTTAATCCAAACAGCATCACTACAAACTCATAGTGTCCGTAACGTGTCCGAAATCTTTGTCTTATAAATGTCCGCTTCTTTCACTTTAAGTTGGTGATAACCCGACCTTAAATCAATTTTGAGAAAAGCGAAGTTCCTTCAATTGATCAAACAGTCGTCAATTCTCGGCAGAGGATATCGATTCTTGATCGTCAATTTATTCAACTGTCGTAGTCAATGCACATACGCATCGATCCATCCTTCTTCTTGACGAACAAAACCGGTGCTCCCCACGGAGACACACTTGGTCGAATGAATCCCGATCCGGCAATTCTTGAATTTGAGCTTTGAGCTCACCAACTCCTTGATTGCCATTCTATAGGAGCAATGGACACCGGAGTCGCCCTGCAAAAGCTCAATGCCAAATTCTACTTCCGATCCGAGGTATACCGGAAGTTCTTCAGAAATACATCGGAAATTCCTTCACCGTCCTCACATCATTCACGGATAATTCTTTGGCATCCAAAACACGATAAAGGCTAGAAATGCCCGCACCCTTTCCGCACCAACTTCTCGACTTTTAATGCAGATACCACATTTGCCGATAGTTCTTTCGTTCACCAATCATTATGACTTCCTTATCATCCGGGTCCTCATCGACATTCGCTTTTTAGCACAATCCAATTCATACCGATGGTTAACCAACCAGTCCATGCCCGAATGAGATCGAACTCGCGAAAGGTAGTTCCATCAAATTTGCTAAGAATACTTCCTCTTGAATTTTTAAGGCACGTCTTTAAATATTTTATTAACCATTCTTGATGTCCTAAAGGACTAATCACCATCATCTCATTTTGGTAATTTTGGATTCTAAATTGGGTTTCCAGATATGGCACTAGCTACGTATGAATGGGTAGAGCCAATATCTATTAAAGCAATAATAGGTACATCAAAATGAAGAACGTCTGGGTTATCACATCGGTGCATTGCCGCTCTTCATGGCGTCTAACCGCATAGACCATCCAGTGTCTTGCATCTCAGATTTCTCTATTACCATTTCCTCGACCCGGTGCACCTTGACCACGACCAGCCCCATTACCACCACGACCTGGTCCACGACCTCTCGGTGGCTGCTGATTACCCCTGGACGGTGTGCATCATTATTACGGACTTCTTGAGTCGTATCCATTCGTCGAGGACAACTTTTGTACTGATGTTCCATTGAACCGCATTTGTAGCATGCACCCGTTTTCCTCCAACATTCCCCAAAATGCCTTTTCCCACACTCAGTGCAATCTCGACTTCGATTATTTGCTACCGGGGTTCTGCCTTGAACTGATTCATCATTCCGGGGTTTCTTCTGAAATCTCTTTGAAGATCCAGACTGCTGTGTCTCTCTCTTGTTTCGGGATCTTTCTCGGTTCTGTCGTTCTGAGTTCTTAGCCTCTTCGGCTATTTTGGCCTTCTCCACAAGAGTCGAAAAATTCCTAACTTGTCATGGAGCAATCGTAACCCTCACACATCATTAAGTCCATCCTCAAAGCATACAACGTTCATGATCTGTTGCTACAATTGTCCGCATAACGGCTCGACGTAAAAACTCACTTCATATCTTGCCACGGTCCTACTTCCTTGGACAAGATTCAGAAATTCCTTCCTTGAGCATCTACATAGCTCGTTCCGACGTATTTTCCTTGAAAGGCGGCTTTAAAGAATTCCCGATTAATCGATGCGGCTTGTGCCTTCTCGAGCGGTGAGCCACCACCGACACGCCTCATCTCTCAATAAGGATACAGCCCTCTCGCTTTTTGCTCGGTAGTGCATTCCATATCATCCATAATCCGTTCCACGACTTCGAGCCGAGATTCACCACATTCGGGCTACACGAGACTCCTCGAAAACTTCGCATTATTTGTCTTAAGTCGTTCAAATTGACCCACGAGTTGTTGGCCTAATTCTAGTTCCAATGACCCTTTCCAAGACTCGTAGCATTGCTTGAGTCAATGCATGATCTTCTTCCATGTGATCGCGTGATCCGGTCTCACTTTCAATTGACGAGGTCGCGCCTACGGCATATGATTTGGTGCTTGGTAGTAGCACCTCGGCCTCTACCACGCCACGTCTACCGCGCCCACGACCACGTCCTCTTGTACTCATGATTGCTTGTTCGTTTATCGATTACAAGTTTTATGAATCGAAATTTTGTTTCGTGTTTATTAGCGATATTTTATGAGATTTAAGATATAAAGTTGTTTTTCGCAACATTTCCTATAGTCTCAATCTCTCTGCTTTTCACGTCTAAAACTAGAAGTTCTAGAGTGTTCCTATAATCTTATCATAGTAATCATTAAGCAATAATACTTACTTGACTTGTCATGGGATGCTTGTGGTGCCATCTTGATCTAAAAATATCATTGAGCATTTTCATACGTAAATTATTTTTGAACCCAAACCACGGTAGAAGTTTTTGAAGTCGGGCTCGATGCCACTAAATGTAACACCCCAAACCCGGTCTATGCGTTGAGACTAGATTTGGTTTGTTACATGATTCGTGCTATTCTTAAATCTTTAATGAGTTGAAAACTACAATTTTATACATGTGGTTTAAAATTTGAAGAGTATTTGATTTTGATAAATATTTGAAACATTAGTTGAAAATCATTGTATTATTAAAAACCGTTAGGAGATTTGTTAAAGAGTTAACAATAAAAGAATTATTTATAAAAGAATTTCATATACTTGAAAACCCAAATTTATTTTATAAA